>CAXIVR010000005.1:79721769-82336769 GCA_964035755.1 Teleogryllus oceanicus | reverse complement strand
TTTTTGCATTAAATCTGTATAGAAAGTTACAAATCTGCGCCTCCAGACAGTAGCACGATTTCCTCTCGACCTCCGTCCCCCGGAGAGATGCATTTAGCGCGCAGAGAAACAGCAATGCCGACCTTCATTAGTCGTGGCATGGGCTCCGAGGCGTACGGGATGTACTTTCAGGTATAAAGATACTACTAGGAATGAAATATAGGAGAAGCACAAGATCTCGAATCTGAAGGAAAAAAGAACAGTCGACTGCGGTTACAGTGAACTCCGATATAGTGAACTTAAGTCAGCAGAACCGTTTTACTTACATTAGAAAAAAGCATAAGAAGATTCGGCAATATTGAACCAAAGTAATAAATCCCGGAAATTAATTGGATCTCGTATCTTATTAGGCGATCGAAAAGGCCTTCGGAGATGGTGTTCCAACAGTGCAAGAGACATTGAAAGGTGCCAAGACTGCATTACGATACTTAAGAGACAGAGGACAATGTAGAATCAATTATAAAGAGAGCACGAACTCCGGATAAGGATCTAATGAAAATTGTACGAAGTAAACAATTGAAAATAATTGATTTTTTACGTACAAATGGAGATATTGAAATTTTCAGCTCGTTCTGTTAATGAATTTTGCTGTTTATTAAAATCAATTATTGTGGAGAAATTCCATTAATTTTCACATCACCGAATACAGTGAACCTCTGATATAGTGAACCAAATATGTGAGACCCCAGAAGTTCACTACCACTGTAGTTGTATTTTCGAGATATCGTGTATTTCGAATTAACAGTGTTGAAGTAACCAGATTTAAACTTTGTGAGGAAGATGTAGTGGAACAAATAATATTCAAAATATGACAGAATTTAAGTTATTGTAGTTCGAGTTTAAGTTATGAAGGTATCACTAAGAACAATGCGAATCTTAAAACTGTCATGTAAATTTTTGACTTAAGCATGCACAGAGTATTTGAAAATAATAAGTTCGTGTTGTGGACTTCTATAAAGTGCTTCAGTGAAACATTTAATTCCCTGAAACCATTTTTTAATGTGTAAATGTTGTCACAACACATTAAAATTGTTCCATTGCAACTCGCTATGAATTATCTCCTTGCCTTTGATAATGTTCACATTAGTTTTCTGTAAGTCCGATCACTCGCTTTGTAAATATTGAATAAGAAACGTTCAATTACAACCATTCTGTACATACCACCATACTATACAGAAAAAACGAAGTAAGGACGAAGATACTAACATTCATCTTCATTTTCTTTTTTTGTGGGGAGGATAAGAGTATGTTTATCTGTGTAGGATTCTAATGAGAGGGAACAAGAGATTGCTCAAACCACGGACATCCCAAGGCAAAACACGAGAGAGCAAGTAAGATCGATATAAAAAGCAATATAGAATAAAAGAATGAGAAAGAAAAAGACCAAGTGCGAGACAGATAGAGGTAGAGGTAGAGGTAGAGGAGAAGAGAGAGAAAGAGAGGGAGGGAGTGAGGGAGAGAGGGAGGGAGGGAGGGAGGGAGGGAGAGTCCAATATTGAGATCGATAGGGAGGCAATGAAAGAGGTGCCAAAGGAGAGACCAAGAAACAGCAAGAAAGATGAAAAGAGAGCCAAGATGAAGAAACACAGCAAATGAAAGGGCACGATTGAGAGGACGAGACCAAGCGTGAATGCAAGAGGAAGGTGGAGAAAGAGAGAGCGGGGACGCTCGGCCGTGGGGGCCAATCAGGAAGCGGGGTGGACGGCGGGGGCGGGGCGGCGGCGCACCGGAAGGCCGCGGTGCCGCGGCCCGAAATCTAATTGACACTCGCGGGGCGAGGGCTGCTTCCGTGGCAGGTGCGGCGCAGCGAGGCGAGAGGGCCGCGAGGGCGCTCCAGGACAAGCTGCCGCAGAGCCTTGCCTTCAATGACTGCGGACGCTTCATGTCAGTGAATAACTGGGGGAGTGGAATCATGTGCTAAGTGGGGATGTTGTGTTATGGCGATGTGTGGTAATGTGGCGGAGTGAGTAATGTTGTGGGGTTTGTTAATGTGGGTGTGTGTGATAATGCGGCGGCGGGAGATAGTGTTATGGGGTGTGATAATTGGTGTGTGTGTGATAATGCGGCGGCGGGAGATAATGTTATGGGGTGTGATAATTGGTTGTGTGTGTGTGTGTGTGTGCGATGTGTGGTAATGTAGCGGAGTGAATAATGTTGTGGGGTGTGTTAATGTGGGTGGGTGTGATAATGCGGCGGTGGGAGTGTTATGGGTGTGGTAGTGTTGCTGGGTGAGATAAGGTAGCGGGGCGATAGAATGTAATTGGGTGTGGTAATGTGGGGGTAGTGGTATTTGTAGGGGGAAGAGATGAGAGATAATGTCGCGACGTGAGATAATGTGGGGGTGAGACAAGTGGTGGGATGGTAAAGGGGGGGGGATGAGGCGGTTTGTTGGGAGGGAAAGAGGTTTGGCGGGTTTATCGGAGTATAACGTGTGTAGTGGGTTGCACTGTGGTGAGGCTGTGCGTGTGGCACAGGGTATAGTTCAGTGTGTGACAAGATGTGACTGGCTGCGAATATGAGTGACGGAGTGTGGTGAGGTTTCGCGGGATATAAATAGTAAATCAGCATGTGACGAGACTGGGCAAACTGTGTGGGGGATAGGAGTCAGCAATGGGGATTTGAACGGAGTGGCAGGGAGTAGCAGAGAGGGTTGGGTGGTTTGAGGGAGAGCGCGATGAGATGGGCAAGGTGAGACGAGAGAGGGCGCTTGAAGTTTTGAAACCAATATTAAAATAAAATGAATGAATGATGGAACTTAAACTCGAGTGAAGTAGGACAAGAAGAATCGAACTTTTTTTAATAGATAATTTTTGTAACAAGCTTTCGTAACAGATGTATCTTAATAAATACGCTATCATTAGTAAATTAATGAACTCATTCCTAGTCGTGATCAACTGGAGAAATATTTTCAAATTACCCAAGAATAAAATGAACGAAAGTAATTTCTGGAATGCATCGCAATGTAGAGGGATTGTATAATTCTAATGAAATACTTTGCCATGGAAATTTGCGAATCTACAAATTCTTTACCGGTAGAGAAAGGCATTTAATTACAAAAATTTAGTCACATTACTCGAGATTTTTGAGATATCGAACATTCAACGTTAAAATGCTGGTAAATTGCCGTGGATATGCACTGAAGTTTAAAAATAATTTGAAAACCAACATTTCATTTCAAGAACGAAATTGTAGACGCAGCTATGAGATGGCGACACAAAGTAAATTTATGAAGAAAGTGAACGTAACAGGGTATTTCGTTCGTTTGAGACCTGCAGCTCCTCTGAGACATAATTAAGGACACGCTAAGTGCTCTCATAGAAGAAATAACAAGAGAAAATTAAACAGTACTCAGTGGAAAGAGCAGAAATTGTGAATTCAACTTGCGCAACTCTCGAGATGTTTCGGCACCAAAAGAATGAAGAAAGGGGATTATGAGAAAGAAGAATTAATCGCAGAGACAGTGAGAATTAGATAAACACGAATTTAGGCGAGAGTGAAAAGAAGAGATGAAAATTCTTGCTCACTGAGTCGAGAAATTGACACCGAAAATGAGAAGCACTTCTTTCGTTTCTAAGAAAATTTCACGTTATGTAGGGTATGGCTACAAGTTTTAAAGAAGAAATATTAAGCACCCAAAGCAGATGAATTTATCGTAAGAGTGTGCTATAGAATGAATTTACCAGTCCACAACTGGCGTTTCGTAGACGAGAAGTAGAAGGTTTCGGCAAAAAAGCAGTTAAAAACTGCGTATGACGTGCTATGGGGAAAAGTGAATTGTGTGCACATTTTCAAAATTCTGTGATCCCTACACTAAGTCATATACTACTTAAAATTGAAAAAAGCTCCCATGTAATAAAATCTATTTTCAAGGATAAATAAGCAATAAATTTTGGGCTCTTATCCATGTTGTCCTTCGGAATAATACTTCCTGCCGCGACAACATGGAAACGATAATTTGAATAATTGTATTTCCCACTGAATTCTAGAAGACGTGCACAGAAAATGAAGTTACATTTATGTCCAGAAGCAAAACAAGGGGCCATCTCAGCATTTGCTCAATGGATCAGGGAAACTGGACGAAAAACCTGATCAAGATGGGGGTCATTGACCCGGAGGCTGCAATACAATACTTATTACAGGTTGTTTATACACATTTATACGGTTCAAATGTTAAATAATTCATTCTCTATAATTGTTAAAATTAATGTTACTTTTCTTGTGATGCTCAGTATAGTCTCTAATTGTATAGAAACAGTTATGCAGCAGAAACGATTTCACTTGGGATTTAAACTCCTCTAGCGAATTTAATCGTTTAATGTCATCTGACAAAGTGTTGTAAAATAATGTACATGTATTGTATGTGAATTTTTGGTAATGAGCTGTTGATACTGTCACCTGATGAATATGATTTCTACGTCGAGTGTTATAGTAATAGACATCGGCATTTTTTGAAAATATATTCCCGCCCTTGGGCTGGAACGGGAGATTACGGGGTCTTCACGGGATTTTAGTGTGACTCCTCTCATTGGATACTGGTCCTGAAACAGAACCCACATGCGGCTTTCAGCCAGTACCGATCGACTGCTCTGCGAAACCCTACTGGCTGAGGTACTCGGCGAATATTCGCGTCCTTTGATGTGTCCAAAGAAAAAGAGACGTGCCGACCAGCTGAGATAGTTCAGAAGAACAAATATTGCTGAAGCGCCCCTAAACGGAAGGTTCTTGGACTTCGTGTCGCAAAAGGTAGCGAATTTTCGACCCTAGCTAGGCAACCAAGTGGAATTCAGAGGCTGTGATTTGCAACTGATAAATCTTTGCTGGTGGAGATACCTGGAGGATGGAAAATCTCAAGCTGCCGTGAAGGTTGTGTCAAATTTCACATCTCAATGGGAAGGAACACTCCCACTTACTGGTATGCATTAGAGGACCATTAATCACAGCAGTTAACCCCCCGGAAATACAAATCACCCAATGCTGACTCGCTACGATTAAGGTTAGTCCCAAAAAGTTGACATTCGGCAATGAGTAAGTAACTCACTCACACTATACGAAATTCGGCAATCACTGAGAACTCGCCGAATACAGCGTATGTGGCGCCAACTTTACACAATGAACAACGAATCGCACTTAATCCCTCCTTTCGTATGCTCTCTTCACTGTTGTCACGGGTCGGGCAATGAACTGTTTCTCTATTCCAAATGAACCAGAATGTGTACAGAAACTTTGGTAGCACTCTAATACAACATACTGCAGCGCCTCTCACCGGAAGGTCCTAGGTTCGAGTCCCGACGGCGGCAGGATTTTCGACACTAACTTTAAGCTAGGTCGAATTCAGTCGCTGTCTGGAGGACAGTTCAAGCGGCCGGCTGCTCTGGTCGGTAGTTTTCCGAGGTTTCTCCCATCAACACCAGGCGGATGCCGGAGCAGTACCCTACCAAACGGGCCACGGACCGCGCGCGATCTGTCCTTCCTTCCTTGTCCTATCCTTTCCCTTTCACACACACTTACACTAACATGCACTACACTACCACATATTCCGGGAGACCGGTCGGGAGTTTAGAGCTTCTCCGGGCGGTGCCTCGCTGGTGGGAGAGTGCTGGTTAGGGAAACCCCACTAGCCGACGGTAGGTCGGCGCCGGATCTCGCCATCCCGCGGGGGAAGATCACCGCCATCTCTCGAGAAGAGACATGCACTACACTAACGGTACTAATGATCAAAGCAGTTGATGTGCCCGGAATAACAAAATTCAATCACTCTAATACATGGATACCAAGTCATGTACAACATGAAGCTCCATCAAAAAAATCGTAGTGTCTTACTGCGTCAGGTAATGCATTAAAGATGTTTGGAACGTGTCAAGTTGTCTAGAAAATATGGCCAGAAAGTTGCAACACACGTTAAAGGAAACCAGCAGCAGCAGATGGTGACATTTGTGATTAGTGTCCTCCCAACGAAACATCATAAGCTAATAAACATTCATCACTTCTTCTGCCTGTTTGTGCAGGAACAACATCTCACAAATATTATTGCAACATTATTGGCCCGATGACGACCTCGACCTCCGTTTTGACGAGAGGCTACTCGGCGACAGTGGTTTGAAAGACTCAACATTCAAGACAAAATTCAGTTTTAAAGTATTAATTAAGTGATACAAACTTATGGGAAAAGAAAAACCTCCAATACTTCATGTAATATTCAATAAACCCTCGTACATGAATTCCAAGGGGCTGGATTATGGTGTTCATGTTATAAAAGTTTGCGTTATCCTATTATAGTATATATACATATCAGTGGCGAATCCTGAACATTATTTTAAGTATACTGCACTTTATGGAAGCTACGTCCACCGTTGTCTTTTATTTTAAGCATTTCAGAAATGCCAATACTATGAAATTCCGCCCTTAATAATTTTTCTATAAGACAATTTCACAAATCACTAACGTCTGGATCATTGGCACACTCCATTTTCACAAAAGCTTGAGAGAAGTGTAACTTACGAACGACCAGAGAAGGACTGTTCACCGCAATATTTTGCGGTGCCTACTGACCGTCCAAACGCGCATCCTCCCCTCTCCCCTCCCTTGAAACATGATGAGCCCTAGGTTATCGCGGTTGACATCCGGTTCCTTCGCCTGCGCTAGCAAATTCTCTGGACGGCATGAACAACTGTTGGAAACTTCTCGTTCTACCGCAGTTCATAGTAGCAGTACCTAACAAACGGGTCACGGACCGCGCGCGATCTGTCCTTCCTCTTCCTTGTCCTATCCTCTCCCTTACACACTCACTTACACTATCATGCACTACACTACCACATATTCCGGGAGACCGGTCGGGAGCTTCGAGCTTGTCCCGACTGGGGCGGCGCCCCGCTGGTGGGAGAGTTAGGGGGAAACCCCAGTAGCCGACGGTAGGTCGGCGCCGGATCTCGCCATCCAGCGGGGGAAAATCACCGCCAGCTCCCGAGAAAAAAAACATGCACTACACTAACGGGACTAATGACCGAAGCAGTTGACGTGCCCGGAAACACGAAAAAATCAATCAATCAAATCCAATAACTATGTCCTCATTTTTCTTCCGAACTTTCAGGCTGAACATTAAGTCTTGGCGTATTCATTTGATATTCTCACATTTCTCGAGAACCAACGATATCATTCTTCGCCCACCTTCTTTCGAACGGGGACCATAGCGAGCTGGTGCCGCGTGGCCTGTGTGCGGGCGCCGGGCGCGGCGGGGCCGCGTGTCGTGTTGGTATAGCAACTGACGCAACCGCCCGCCGACCGACGTAACCGGTCGAGACGGACCCGGCCACGCCCCCTCCCCGCCCTCCCGGAAGGGTCACTCAACCTGGGCGCAGCGCAATGTGCAACGCAGAATCCGCGCTCGATCTCCTTGCACGCAGGTGGAGTCGCTCCTCTGAACAGAGAGATTTTGCGAGACGGGAAATCCATTGTCGTAGTACGTAAACATTATCGTTAATAGGAATTAACGTATCTTCAGGAAAATGAGCTTTTGCATGACGTTCAATAGAAAACATTTCTTAAAACTAGGAACTAACTAGAACCGAATACCTCTAATAGGATCTGAAAGCTTTCATTGCACATCTGTGTATCTCTGAGTCCATTTGTGCTTTTGTAAGGAACAAGAGTAAAACGTATGATAGACCCCTAGATGAAATCAAAGGAGCCTTGATATATACATAACGTACAAATCCTTAACAATTACGATGGTTTATTTCTGACATATTTGAATTAACTAAAAAAATACCCATTAAGTTCCTGCCTTTTGATTTTGGTAATAGGGATAATGTAGTTTTCATTACTTCCATGCTTATTGTGTGTTAGTGTTGAATTCGTGTTTAGACGTGGCGGCGAAAACTACGTAAAATTTAAGTTACGAACACATTTGTCGTATACGACAAAACAAGGAGAATGTCGGGACCCGTCAATCGAAATCCCGTTATTTGATGCCGGCGCATGCGCAGTTGAGTTCTCCACAGAATTGTCGTGTTAAGTCTTTCAAATCAACGACTTGCAAAAGCTCTCTAATGTCTTGGAACAGCTCCGGATATTTTGGTTCGGTTATTGATGTTACGGTTTCTATTCTCTGGTAATTAGTAGAGCTCGGAATTTTAGACACACAAAAAGTGATGATTTAGACACCTAAAATAGGTAACAAATTTATTAAATTAGATACCATTGAGCATGAAATGTGACGTTTTAGGCATTTCAAATACGTTACAACGGTAGTTTTACGTTACGACGATGATTTACGTTACTTTACCGACACCCTCCCCCTACACACACGTACAGACAGAAGAAAACTCGAAATGAATCTTTTCCTTTTTAGTGGTTCAAAACTTGGGCATTATTTCGGCTTTAGAACAGTAGGTTTTTGCCTAAGCTGTGTTTGTCCTCGCCAGGATTGCCACACGACGCGCCGCGACGATAAGCCTGGACCTGACAACACGCTGCTGTAGTGATAATGGGTGCAATTACCTAAGAAGTGAGTGCTGACGAGCGTGAAACTTCCTCTTTAAATTGTCTTGAAGAGCCCCTTATGTTCGGTGTGTTGGATTTCGGTGCGTAGTCAGTTGTGTATTCGATCAGAGAATAATCATGTTTTGGGAAATACGCGGAAGACTTTGCGTTTCGGTAATACAAGTTTTTAAAACATTGATAAAACATTAAAACATGGTAATTTTTCAAAACTACCTATTTTAGGCTGTTGTAGGCAAAAAATATTAAAATAGTCACCAGCTGCCCTTTCAGAAAAATTTAGGGGCTATTATATGCATTCAGTAATCTATCTTTTCATGATTCGCAGAATCTGCAATTGTTTTCCACAATCTCCTAAAGAAACTAAATAGAAATTTGTCCTAAAATGCGATGCCTAGTACTTATAGATACAGCTATATATTACTAATATGATGTGAGGTTTCCAATATCATTACATCAACGTATGTTACAGAATTGTCAGTAAACTACAATCCCCATATTTTTTTCCTTTCATTAGCAAGGATATTTTAGATGAAGTTAGTGGAACCTCGAAATTTTGCAAAATATTTGACAGAAAAGAGACAGATTTTTGTGTACTATTATTTTTTATCCACTAGCTAGATCATTTTGGAAAAAGTAATAAAATATTGTTCACCCTTTCTTTTCGAATTTGTTGATATTTTCATATCAGTGGAATCGTCATTTCTATCTAGTCTAGTATATGAAATTACCAAAGAGCTTCGTGGATTAGTAATAGAATAAGACATACACGTGATCTGATGAAATCACATCTTGTGAAACTTTATTTATACGTTTTTAAACTGAATTAAGTATAAAATCACTAAATAAGAGACGGAATTGAGAAAAAAACTGAGAGGGCAAGAAATGAAACTAAGATGAATAAAACTTAAACAATCCATTCTAAATTTAATCAATAAGCACACTCGAAAATAGTTTTCTTTTTTAATTTTTAAAGTATCTCATCTCCCATTTCTATGAATTATCTATTTTTTCTACGTATATGTAAAATGAAACAGTAATTCCCAGAATGTTCAAAACAATTAGTTACTGATGACAGAACAATATGACATTCCAGGACGTGTTATGTAGATATAAATTTATTACTATCAAAACATATGCAAACGAGAAGTTCCATCATTATGGAAACGATAAATCCAAACCAAATCCGCAACTACAGCGCAGCGTGTACAGCTGACAACGGCGCCGAGCAACCGAAAACCGCCGTCTGCGTTTGTGGCCGAATGCACATCCGCGTTGGTGCGGACTGTCGCCGAATCCGGTTCGCGCGCAACCTGCTCGAGTCGCGAGTGGCCACCCCGTGCCAAGACGCCGTGCTGTCGCTGTCTCCGCCGCGTCTGGGCGTTGCCCCGCCGCCCGTCGACCGCGTCCGACGTGTTGCCCTCACCCGTTTTTATGTTATTGATTGATTGATTGATTGATTGTTTTTTGTGTTTCCGGGTGCCGGGCTGCCAAAGCCATTAGTTTGGGCTGCCAAAGTCCTTAGTCCCGTAACTGTAGTGCATTTTTATTACGAAGTGTGGCGGTGTTCTTTCCCCGTTGGTTGGCGAGATCTCGCGCGAAGCTACACGTGAGCTTGCAGGTTTTTTCCCCAATCAGATATCTCGCCCCAGTCGGGACAAGCTATAAGCTTCCGACACGTCTCCCGGCATGTGTGACATTATATTGTATGTAAGCGTGTGTTTAAATGAGAGTGAGGATAGGAAAAGGAAGAGGAAGGAAAGAACACGCGCGGAACAGTTTGTTAGGGTACTGCTCCGACTGGTGTTCGATTCTCGATTCGACTGGTGTTGGTAAAAAAAGAAAAGAAACACGGTAAACTACCGATCAGAGCAGCCGGCCGCTAGAATTGTTCTTCAGAGAGCTGCTGAATTTGACCTAGCTTTCTAGCTAGCGTCCAAAATCCTCCCACCGTCAGGATTCCACTCTACTTTTGTATTATTTTCTCACAACTTAATTCTATAAGTTACATTTTGGGGAAGGAATCCTTTAAAGGGAGACCACAGAGAACTCACATTTCGGAAAACTTTGTAAGGAAGGTAGAGAAGCGAAATTTATTTTTAATACGAATCTTGAGTGGAATTTTCTACCTAATCGTAGGGGGCATATTCTGGTGATTATGGTAAATTATGGTAAAAGCGAGTGAAGAGATACTTGATTTTGTTTTTTACGGCTTCGAGTTGGAATTCATTGTGCAGCTGTTGACAAACGTTGTTGCGAATTGAAATTCACTGCGCTTGTAAATAAACCACGGTGCATTTGTAATTGAACGGAAAAACTGGTTTTAAAGATCTGTAATTTTTTGTTTTCGATCTTGCGGCATTCATCCAAACTGAGCAAGCATATAATAAGAGAGGTTTAATTATGGTTTTAAATATAATTAGGGCTCTGTTATATGGAACTTTGGCTGGCCTGTTTATTATTGAACGTACGTGGAGTTTTACTGTAACCTGTAGCAGGGGTGGATGTATGTATGATTAGAATTAGCACGTGCTTAGAAACTTCTCTGGATACGGACCCCTACTAATATTTGAAACAAAAATTGATATTAGTTGATAAATGTCTAAACATATTTCTATATCAAATCTTGATGTTAAATATTGTTTTATTTTATATTCGTTTCCATTACAAACCTCTCGGGTGGCTCATTTACAGCGTTCTAGCTTTAGTGGTGCGATCGATTCTCGCTCGGGGCAAAAATAGAACTGTAGATTTCCATTACAATCTTCTTAGTTTCTACAGCTGTACGACGAAAGGAAAGCTCAGTAATACCAAATAAGCTAGGTACGGCGATAGGAATTCATCATGCTTGCCAGGTGACCCCATAGCCCGAGGCGATGATAATATATAAAAACAGGCCTTGGAACACCACTAGTTGAACACCAAAATTCTGATTAATACGACTCTAAAATGTCAGATACAAACATTTTCACTTCGGTCCCATATTTTCATTTATAATTTTTGTAGACTAAATGTAATCTTAAAATAATACATGTCCTAAAGATGAAACTAGAACATGTTATAGTATATATTTTCTGCTCGCATGACTGTCTCTGCTTGTAATGTCACCGCTACTCGGTGCCTGATATTTACTTGTAATTCATGTTCGAGTAGACGTAATATGACCTTAGCGAATAAATACAAGTATTGAAAGTGGTAATACAACAACGAGTAAATAATATATTTTCTGTTATTACGTCTGGCATCACTTCATTTTATCCATCGGTCTTGGATGTTTCTTGTTTTCCTCGACGACAAAAGACGAATTTCATACAATTAATAACAATTAATTCAATAAATTTAATATATTGTATTAAATGTACAATTAGATCAACGGCCCAAATCAAAAATATTCTTCCTTTGGAGTGCTCAACTGAACTGACACCATCGCCATCGCCATCTCCGTCACCAGCACCACCACCAACACCATCTCTCGTCAGTGGCACCAACGCCCTCCGCGGCGCGGTCGCAAAAAAACGGCCTCTCGTCCGGAAACCAAACGAGTTACGGCGGCGGAGGAGGGGCAGGAGAAGCAGGGGCGCGGGGCGGGGAGCCACCGATTACGTCCCGGGGACACGGATGCGGGCCCGAGTGCAGACTGCTTCATTAGAGGAGGAGGAGTTTGCAGTAAATGGAGGCCGCGGAGCGGCGGTGAGGTCCGGGCGGGAGGTGGGGGCGGGAGGCGCGGGGCGGGAGGTGGGGCGGAAGGTACGGGGCGGGGCGGGGCGGGGCGGGGCGGGGAGGGGCGGGGAGGGGCGGGGCGGGGAGGGGCGGGGAGGGACAAGGCGGCCGCGGTGCCCCGGAGTACGCGGCCAGTGCACCGTCTCAGACTGCCAAGCAGCGTCTGGTGGAGAAGGGGGCGGGGTGGGGGGCGTGGGGTTTCGCAGTTTGGCGTGAATTGACGCGTTTCGCGAAGTACGGCAAGGTGCGCCGATGTTGGTGGGATGTAGTGGTGGGTTGCTATCTGGTTGTGTGTTGCGGGCGAGATCCGGCCAGACCTACCGTCGGCTAGTGGGGTTTCCCCTAACCAGGACTCTCCCGCCAGCGAAGCACCGCCCCAGCCGGGACAAACTCTAAACTCCCGACCGGTCTCGAGGAATATGTGGCAGTGTAGTGCATGTTAGTGTAAATGAGTGAGTAAGGGGAGAGGATAGGACAAGGAAGCGGATGGACAGATCGCGCGCGGTCCGTGACCCGTACTGCTCCGGCATTCGCCTGGTGTTGATCGGAGAAACCACGTAAAACTACCGATCGGAGCAGCCGGTCGCTAGAATTCTCCTCCAGACAGCGACTGAATTCGACCTAGCTGAAAATCCTGCCGCCGTGGGGAGTGGGAACCTAGGACATCCCGGTCAGAGGCGCTGCAGTGACATCAGTTGATGCACTGAGCTACCGCTCCCGGTTTGCGAGGTATGTTGGTGTGGCAGTGTATGGCGTGGTTGGGCGGGACGTGGAGAGATGTGGCGACGTGCGGCGAGGTGTGACTAGTTGTGCCTAGGGGTGGCATGTGGGTTGATGAGGGGTCGGAGTTGTGGCGTTTTTTAATTGGAGTTGGAAATGAATGCCGAGAGGCATTGGGTGCAGTGGGCTTGACAAAATAATGAGAATAAAGGATATAATTATATAGCTTGACAATATGACAGCTTGGCAGTAATACAGCTCACGATAACTGATAATAGTGTAAAATAGTGAATTTATATCGTTGATTGTTGTTCAACCAGCTCTCTCAGACTAAAGGGGCTATTCTGTTAGGTACTGTCAGCGATTGTGAGAAGCATATTATGAATATGTTGACCGCTTCTTGTCTAAGGCTATTGATGTATCTGAAAGATGGTTATGGACATGCCTGTTATGGTATCAATGTTTTATATAAGCTTGGTAAGTTCTCACCAAATAGGTTAACTTCTGCACACTCACGAAGCAGATAGTATTTAATGTTATACACAAAACATTGCAGAAGAATGGATTCACTGGTACGATACAAGAAACACAGCAGCAATATAGAGAAACCTAACAGCAATATCGATAATACAGCTGATTTTTTCTCAGTTTAGTCCCATTTTTGTAAATACGATTACATATATAATAAATGTTTATTATCAGAAACATTTTCTTTACGGTAATAACTAGCCTTTAGAATATGAATTTCACATTGCAATTGCAACGATTTTTTTTGTTTTATATTATATAAGAATTTAATGAATTAATAAATAGTATATGTATCTTATTGTTACAGAATAAGTCTGAGTAGATACTGATATTTTAACATCCTAAATTGTATATAAAGTTCCTCCATCACAGAGGTCAAACTTTCTTCATTAAATTCATTGTTGACCCAAGACCGTGAACATATTTAATACACACGACTACTTTACCTCATACTGTCTTAAGAAAAAATAAAACATTATTAATGTTTTACATTGCATTTCACATTTCTAACAGAAAAAAACAAATTTAAATTGTTCAATCTGAGAGTATCTCTACGTGGAGTACCGAGAAGCCACGGGTGGAAACCAGGTTACGTGAAAAGAGCGAGATAGACACTGGTCCAAAGATCTAGAAACACATTCCACATTCCATCATGTTAAGAAAGAAGATAAACAGAGCTTCACCCTTTTATCGTCCACCTTTATGCCACCCACAAAGGACAGTGCGGTTTATTGTTAACAACCTCCCGCATTGTCAACGACCTACTTTCCTTACGATCCCGAGAGCCAACTACACTTAGCTGCCGGTCTTTTCCGCAATTCACCCCAATTATACGACCTTCCGCAACTCCCTCTTCCTCCCTCCGGTTCGCCCGGAAAGAAAAAACTCTCTTCCCCAGTCGTCACTCCCGGCTGTACACACTCGGCTCGTCGTAGCCTCAATTCCGACGCTGCCATTTCTCCAGACCCAGACCCACATTTCTCAGCCCTCGTACAAACCCCGCAACCCTCCACCAGCCCGCCCCGCCCCCACCCCACCCCGAGACCGTAAAGCAATTAGCAAGCAGCGGTGCGGGAACAAAGAAGAGCGCGAATAATTAGTTAAATTGTACAGAATGAAAGATGCAAAGCGGAGGAAAGACGGAATATGAAATGAAGAAATGTATGCAAAAGAGCGCCCGAAGGAAATGTGCGGTATTGCGTGCTGCGAGAAATGAAGTGCAGAGAGGGGGGAGGGGGTGAAGCCTGGCGGTGATGGTGGCGGCAATCCATGCGTATGACGAGTGATCTGCAAGAGTGACTAGCAAGTGGAACAAGAGGCGACGTTGAGGTAGATAAATACGCTGTAGTTTTGAGAGTGGCGACAGGGAAGAATATGGCAAAAAAAGTGGCGATTGGCTTAACGGTAAAAACCACAGGTAGTGCATTAGTGATGAAGGTGATAGTGGTGACTATTGTGAACGTGATTTTTTAAAAATTAAGACGCTCGCAGGAGTGATGGCGCCAGTGGTCGTGATGTCAATGATAGCGTCGAGGACTTTTTCCTGGTTTTATTGATAATGTCGGTGATGGCGATGTCGGTGATGGTGATGTCGGTGATGGTGATGTCGGTGATGGTGATGTCGGTGATGGTGATGTCGGTGATGGTGATGTCGGTGATGGTGATGTCGGTGATGGTGATGTCGGTGATAAAGATGTCGGCGATGGTGATGTCGGCGATGGTGATGTCGGTGATGGTGATGTCGGTAATGGTGATGTCGGTAATGGTGATGTCGGTGATGGTGATGTCGGTGATAAAGATGTCGGTGATAAAATGTCGGTGATAAAATGTCGGTGATAAAGATGTCGGTGATAAAGATGTCGGTGATAAAGATGTCGGTGATGGTGAAATCAGTGATGATGTCGGTGATGTCCGTGAGAGTGATGTTTGTGAGTGATATTGATGACGATAATATAGGGGTTGTAGGGGATGCCAGTGTTGATGGTGTTAGTGATGTCCATCTTGCATATGATTCTTGGTGCAGTCGATGTTAAAGCTGATGATGTTGGTGCTAGTGTTTTGAGACGTGGTTTCATTGGTAACGACGGTGGAGTGAATGGCAATGGGGATACAATTCTACAGACGGGAGGGGTAGCGATGGATGTGGCGGCCTCGACGGAGAATTCCGGGCTGCGGTGGGCCTCCGGAACCCGGAACAACGGAAACAATGAAATTAAAATTAAGGGACGGAACGTGAGGGGTCGCGCGGCGGCACAGGCTGAGGCGGGGGAGTTCGTAAGACACCGCAGAGGCCAGCCACGCCCCGAGAGGGGACTGGGATGAATGTCGCGGACTAAAATGCGCGAAACAATGGAAGAATAACTCACTTTCTCAGAAATGGCCCTCTGAAAAGGCCTAGAGAAACGAAACAAAGAATGAATAAAAGCGCATAAAAATAAATATGAATACTGCTTTGTAGTTTCAATGCACACGTTCTGAAACAAGGTATCGTTATTTCAAAGAATAATTGTTAAATATGTGCTGATGTTGGTGCTTGCGTTCGTGATTCTTGTGTCTGTGATGCAGAATCATGATGCTCCGAGGGGGAGGCTTACTGGATGAATTTCGCTAGGTCAAATACAACGATGAAATAACTGATTTCGTCAGAATGAACAGGGCGTAGAAAAAGAAAGAAGTGGATAGAAGTAAATTTTAACGTTTTTTTTAAAAGTGATCAATACCTGAAGTGTGTAAAAATGTAAATGAAAAATACGCTAGATTTTGCAATGTACTGCATAGGCTACAAAACGAAGGAACACAATACTTTTATAAGCCACAATTTTGAGTCATTTATGTACTAATACAACAGTGGTTCTCTCAGCAAAGCTCTTTCCAATTACTATTACAAGTTTCCATTTGCGTTTCAAAGAAAAAGGTAACCTAATACTAACTTTCTTCGTACTCTATTCATTTACATGATTTTTACATTACATTGCTTTAATTTATTTGCAAATAAAGTATTGAATTTTCGTTGTAACTAAAGTTTCATATTACATCATGTATAACTCATCTTCAACAGCCTATGAAACTAAATTTCATTATTTTTAATATTACGTTTCTCAATTATTTCGTTTCCCGATCGGAGAAAATCTTGTTTTAATAACAATTACGTTATATCGGCCAACATTCACGTACGCGTTCAACAACGGCGTGCACAACAGTCGGATCTAGGAAGGGGGGCATGATGGCCATTCGCCCCCCCCCATACAGAGGCCTAGAGTTTTCGTTCGTTACATTCCTTTATTTGGCAAAATTGATTTAAATATGTTACAATTATGCAATTATTTAAAAATAATGTTACATAGTATCATATAGACACTACAAAAATAATACACAATATAATAACAAATAAGTTTATTATTTACAAAAATCTATTATGGCCCCTACCAAATAATCGTCTGGATTCGCCCCTGACTACTGCACAATCTTCTGGGAAGAATTTTTCTACGTCGCACTCCCAAACAAACGACAGGCTGGAGACCCGCGACGCGGCGGCAAAGAAAGAAGGGCGAGTTCACAAGGTGAGTTATTTCGCGCGCCTCCGCCTTTGACGGACGCTGCCCTGTCGGCGACGCAGACAAGCGAGCGGCGAGGCGCGGCGCGCGACACGCCCCCGTCGCGTCGCCGGCGCGTTTGACATCAGATAAAAGTCGGCCGCGGCGTCGCCGCCGGCGCCGTCGGGGCCGCTGCCGCCTGAAATACAGCGACGGCGCCAACAGACGCGCCACGACGCCTTGGCGCCTGCCCTATCCCCCCTCGCGATTCTTCGAGCCCCGCCCACCTCGCGCTGCCAGGTTTGCTTTGGTTTGGTTTTTTTGGTGTTTCCGGGCGCGTCAACGGCTTTGGTCATTAGTCCCGTTAGTGTAGTGCATGTTTTTTCTTGGTAGATAGCGGTGGTTTCCCCGCTGGATGGCGGATCCGGCGCCGACCTACCGTCGGCTAGTGGGGTTTCCCTAACCAGGACTCTCCACCAGCGGTGCGCCGCCCAGCCGGGACAAGCTCTAAGCTCCCGACCGGTCTCCCGGAATATGTGGTAGTGTAGTGCATGTTAGTGTAAGTGTGTGTGTAAGGGGAGAGGATAGGACAGGACAAGGAAGAGGAAGGAAATATCGCGCGCGGTCCGTGGCCCGTTTGGTAGGGTACTGCTCCGGCATTCGCCTGGTGTTGATCGGAGAAACCACGGAAAACTACCGATCAGAGCAGCCGGCCTAGGACCTCCCGGTCAGAGGCGCTGCAGTGGCATCAGTTGATGCACTGAGCCACAGGCTCCCGGTCCGCGCAGCCCGGTCGTCTGCAGTGTGCGATCGTCCGGCTTCGCTGGTCGCACGTTGTTCGCACGCCTGATTTGCCTGCCGCGTTTGTCTCACTCTGCTTTGTCTCGAGCCGCTTGCCCCGTCTCACCTGATCTGTCATGTCTGACCCACCACTCTTGACCCATCCCGCTTGGTCCACTTCGCCCGTCCCTCCACGCCCATCCCACCACGCCTGACCTGCAATGCCTATCCGCCTCGTCTGATCCTCAAAGCCTGTCTCACCAAACTCGTCTTCTTTGTCCATCCATGCAACCCCACCTCGGTTGTCCCAGACAACCCTACGACGAAATCACAGGATCTTCCTCATAATGTATATTCCGTAATTTGACCAAACTGCAAATTTCAAACGGAGTTTTTAATTGTGGGGTTATTTCATACAATGGACGTTTTAAAAATTTTCTTAAAAACTACTTCAATAAAAAAAATAGTTCGATCAGAGGAGGATGCTCTCATACATTTGTTGCATATACTAAGTGCATATAAATGAAACCTCTGAATTAACGAATATTGAGAAATTTAAAAAATCTTCCTAAATCTCATTTTAGTGAAGCTAGATAAATGTTTCAAACACAATTTCTATTAAGTCTGTAAAGTCTTAATTGTTTCATGAAAATACTAATATTAATAATATTAGTAAACATTTTTTGAAAATATTAGTAATTTTATTGTGCTTTTGAGTAAAATTGCAACAACTCCCACAAACAGCAAAACAAACTTTTTCCTAAAAATTACCTCAATTTAATGAAAAAAAAGTTTTTAAAAGGACACAATGCACTGTATTTTATAGAACAAGAAGTACCAATACCTCATGTTTACGATACTAGTTCCATGGGAGTCAATCGTGCTCGTATGACACCGAAACGCTCCGACCGACGTGAAAGGCAGGTGATTCCGCCCCATCACGGAGAGGCCTCTGGCAGGCGACTTCGCGGCGGGTGCGGGGCGACGCGTCGCAGACAGACGCCGCAGGAAATGGAACGGAAGACACCGGGGCGGGCGGGGCGGGGTGGGGGCGGGGTGGGGGCGGACGGGGGCGGGCGGGGCGGGGCGGGGCGGGGCGGGGGCGGGACGGGGCGGGGCGGGGGCGGGGCGGGGCGGGGGGTCGCCTCGGGGATCGGCGCGGCACGTCCGCGACCCTTGGCGCCCTTTGGAACATCTCTTCACCCCACCCCCTCGCCACCGCACCCCCTCGCCTCCTCGCAGTCGACGCGACCCCAGTCCACGCTCGCCCACGCTAGGCGACGGCGAAACCGCGCCCGGGAAGCGAAATAACGTGTGAAATCAAAACGTCGCCTTGTCGCGCGTTTCGTAGATAGATTGATTATCCTTTTCCAGTTTAGATGTTTGCCGAAAAACCGTTTTATGCACGTAGTTTACCTGATTTATACATTCAATAAAAACTAATAATATTTAATTAAATATATCAGACATGAATCATCCACGTGATTTTACCTCTACTACCTTCTCCACTTCGTTTTATTACCTGAACCTTCAGTAACAGGGTGTTTTAATGAACTATACATCACTGATACCGATTTGAGAATTATTTATATCAAGTAATATTTTTCAAACATGTGTAATTGTTACTTGTGGTTTAATTGTCATACTGAAGAGCACGCTTGCTTTGGAAAGTGGTGAATGCATTACTCCTAGGTTGGTCGTGTATTTGACGGTGATGCATTCATGATACAAGATTTGAGTTACATCAAAACTTAATGAATAAATAACCACCTTTGGTATAATCATTAGTATATTCGTCGTGAATGACACTTCGCATCAATTTAACTTCTCTATTTTTAGTCAATAGTCTGTTTACTTACATCGCAGATAAACCGTACATATTGCTCTCGTAATGTAATACACAAGTGTATACATTATCGCTGGTCCACATTGCAAGTAGCTGATTCTAAGAAAGAGACGAATACAAGATTAATATTTAGTATAAATAAAAGTGTTCAGGAACATAGAAATCTGTATCCGCACTGTAAAAAAACCACACTAAAGAGAAGTTACCCTAATTAATTATTATTATAATTTGTATTTAAATAAAAGCTTATGTTGATCTTATTTTGTATTTACTCATCTTTACTTTATTTATTGCATTTTAATTAGTTTTGGATCAAACCAAAATGTTAGGCCAAAACACCATTTTTTATTAAACTTTAGAGCTCGGTCGGCACGGGTTGCAATCATGCTACAAATATGAAATTTCATATTCAAGTACTTTTTGGCATTTATAAAAAAAAAAGTAGAGGGTATGCGTTTCGAAATTCTGAAAAAAAAATTTTTTTTTTGCCATATAAGGGACACCCTAATGTATATACGTTATACCCCAGGCCTGTTTCGCTTCTGCAATGATACATAGATACTGAATCTGTATTTTCATATAAACAATGCTGCTCACTTTGTACGATTTGATTAAAAGGTCACTTCATACATGCGCCAGCTACCGAAATTCGCGCCGTGCCGGGAAACCAGAGTCGGGCTCGACGCCCACCAGGCCAGGCTGAGGAGGAAAACGGCCGCCCCGCCGCGCGCCGAGGATCGCCGGGTGACTGGCGAGTGGGTGAGCGGGTGAGACAGCGCCGCTCCCAGCTGGCGCCCCGGGCGCGTGCCCGCGGGAGCAGTCGCCCTAACGAGTTTACTGTCGGCCGCGTCACCGGCTGCGCGTTTCGACCTCCGGGCACCGCCCACCTCGCCCGCCCCCGCCCGCGCCCGCGCTTCCGGCTACGAGACCTCGTCAGCTTCCAGGAGATACTCGGAGGAGAAATGGGAGGAAGGCGACAGGAGAAAGGAAAAACGGAAAGGAGAGAAATGTGCGGAGGGAGCTGGCAGAGAGACTGGAAATGTGGAAGGGATGCGCAATGCGCTATGTCCGACGATACACAAGGACCACACTGCCGTGCCTCCGGCTGAGATGACGCGCCAGCATCCAAGAGAAAATGATTTGTTTCCGAGCGCGTTAACCGCTAAGATAGTCCCGTAACTATAGTGCCTCGCAAGTTTTAACTTCGCGTGCCTTGCGTCCCGTAAGTTTTGATCTCGAGAGTTGGCGGTGATCTTTCCCGCTGGTTGGTGATATCCGGCGCCGACCTCCCGTCGGCTTGTAGGTTTTTCCCCAACTAGGAATTTCCCACCAGCGGGCACCGCCTCAGTCGGGACAAGCTCGAAGCTCCCGACCATTCTACCGGTATGTGCTGTAGTGTGGTGCATGTAAGCGTGAGTGTGTTTAAGGAAAGGGTGAGAATAGGTAAAATAGAGCGCGAACCGTGACCCGTTTGTTAGGGAACTACTCCAGCATTTGCGTGGTGTTGATCGAAGAAACGACGGAAAACTATCAAACAGAGCAGCTGGCCGCCAGAATTTTCCTCCAGACAGCGACTGAACTCGACCTAACTATCTAGCTAGAATGGAAAATCCTACCATCGTCGGAACTCGAACCGAAAACCTCTTGGTTAGAGTGCCAGTGACATCAGTTGATACCCTGAGCCAGCCACCTCTCCCGGTTCAAGAGAGACAAGTAGAGGTGGATTGGAGGAAAATAGGAAAGGAGAGGGGGACAGGAAAATACGGAGTGAGCGCGTCCGAGAGATTGAAGGTTTAAAACGGATCTGCGTTTCATTCCCCTACATTTCTCTTTCGGCCACCTGACGAGACTACGGCAACCTAACCTTCAGTGGAAGTGGAAGAAGAGAACGGCAAGGATAGACGAACGAAAGAACTGATGGGTAACTATGGAAAGTGTGAATTTCCCTACGTAGAGAAAATGAAATATTGAAACGTACATATGGCGCGAGCTCAATTCTGAGCATTCGGCCATCCACGTTTAAGGCAGCCTCCAGGTAGACATGAAGGTGTGAATGAAATTGAACGAGGGACACGAAAGGTGGAAATGGGAGAGGTGTGGCTGGGTTAGTAGAGATGAAGGATGGAAACGTAAGGTGATCGTTGAGTATGCACAGTGGTTGTTATGAGAGAGAGCCCCATCCAGCTAGATCGCTCAGCCTCGCAACTGTTTTCGAAGCTCTACACTTTCGCAAAGAAAACAAAAAGGGAGGAATGGTAAAGTTATGAGAAAGAAAGAACTTGACAATGGGGAAAATAAGACAGGATCAAAGTGAGATATGGGGAAGTGGGAGAAGGGAAAGAGGGAAAAGAGAAGTGTGGATTAACGAGAAAGAGAGAAGAAAGAAAGAAAAGAAGGAACGAATGAAAAAGAAGAGTGGATGATGTCAGATAAAAATATATGTGCTTTATTTACCACCGGACCAGCAAATCCCTATTTATTTCTTCCAGAAAAAATCTCTCTACATGTTGGTCCCCACTCTTTGCACACATCTATTCTCCTCACTAATTGTCTCATTTATAATTCGGTACGTGACAATGGGAAGGAAAGAAGAGCGGAAAGGTAAATAGGAATAGAGCTGTATTGATTGATTGTCAGTGATTCCGGCAACGTCAACAACTATTGTCATTATTCCTGTAAGTGTAGTACGTATATTTGCTCGGAAGGTGGTGGGGATCTTTTCCCGCTGAATGACCAGATCCGGCGCCGACCTACCGTCGGCTAAAGGGATTTTTCACAACCAGGTATCTATCCACAAATTCTATTTCCCCGACCGGTCTCCCGGCATGTGTGGTAGTGTAGTGCATGTTAGTGTATGTGTGTGTGTGTGTAAGGGGTGAGGATAGGAGAGGACAAGGAAGAGGAAGGAACGATCACGCGCGATCCATGGCCCGTTTGTTAGGGTACTGCTCCGACATTCGGCTGGTGTTGATCGGAGAAACCATGGAAAACTACCGATCAGAGCAGCCAGCCGCCTGAATTCTTCTCCAGACTTCAACTAATGTTGACCTAGCTTACATGCTAGTGTCGAAACTCCTGCCGTCGTCGGGACTCGAACCTAGGACCTCCCGGTCAGAGGCGCTGTAGTGACATTAATTGATGCACTGAGTCACCGATCCCGGTATTATGGAGCTGGACGTAGGAGCTAAGGTATTGGGATGGATATTAGGTGCTAAGTGTCAGTCCACGCTGGAAGGGCAGTCGGGTTAGAAGCTAATGAAGTGTGACGGCGGCGGTGGGAGTGGACAAACCGGTGCGGTGGCACATGCATAAGACGATTTCTGAGATGCAATTTTACAGGGTCAACACCCAGGCACTGGCAAGGTGTAGGTGTGAATTTAAAGATGAGATAATATGGAGAAGCACCAAAAGCTGTGGCTTCAAGCCAGAACGAGATGGTTTTATGTATTTAGATGTAGAGTCACATCAATTTATATGGCTTTTAGTGACCACGAGAGACACAATTAATAGGGGCCCCATGAGGATCATGTGGGTACAATTTCTGAGACTATTTTTTGACAAATTACAGCAGCAGACAACAAACAATCCTGAAATGGTTAAATGAAGTTTGAATTACAGACGTGTTCTAGGAGACCGCTTATAATTGGATCCAAATAAACAACTAATACGTTTTACATGCATTAGCATATACACTCTTCTTTGAACAGATTCAAAGTATTTAGTGAATCACTGTTAGAAAGTCGTAGGTATTTGTGATGGCGTTATTTCGACATTACAGCGAGTGTAGTGAATTCATCAACTTATAGTAATGTCCAGAAAAATAGTGACATGTGTTCTGAACATATACACACGAGACATTCAGCGTTATGCAAAATGAATTAACACGCTCTGGACCTGAATACTAATCGCCCGCGGAAACCGAAATCGGGAGTATTCTGTGTGTATACTTCATCGTGGACCGTTACACATCAATTCCACCGCTTGCCATACCTATACGTACTCATCGTGTAGTCAGAGTTTTTAGACCATGAGGAAATATCGTATCTGCAAAAGAAAGGAGACGCAACTAAAAAAGTCTCATTTTGAAGGGGAACGATTTTCATTTGAGTGAAGCAGTTTTTTAGTGGCTACAGACAAAAAAATTTCACTTTAACGATTTTTTTACTAGTAAAACTAGACCCCTTTCTAAAAATTCGAATGCTCCCGGCTGAACGAGAGTCGTCACCCGCTCAACCCAGAGCATTAGCATGACTAGCCTGGAAAACTTTATTTAATCACATTTGTTTGCTTTATTGAAAATGAGTTTTTGAGATTTGTCACTTTTCTTCTTAGATATGAATGGAGTGTAGGGGGTCAACTAATTGTTTGGCCTTCAGAATGGGATTTGTCACAGGATATATACGTAGTTTATATACTCGTAGTTTCAGTGGCTGTCTCTCGAAATACACACGTATACGTATTGTGACATACCGATATGTCACGTTAAAATAAACTAACATTTATTTGTAGACAATATGGTGGAACATGCATTACGAAATATCACGAGAGCTAGAGCTTAGCAACGACCGTGAATAAACAATGTAGTTTTGTTTTTCTAAATGCATTAAGAGTTGTCTGGATGCCGAAAGTAGAAAATTTGGGATTGGGCGAAGAAGTTTAGACGATCAAAGGTAAGCTACACCAAAATATAACGAACGTATGGATTGGCTGGGTGAGAGAAGGACGGTCAAATGTTATGAAAAAAAAGAAGGTAGTTTAATATGAAGTCTTCGAGGGGTGAATCATGCAGGAGGATTTCATTCTGACCGGCATCGCGCTTCTTAACTGAACTGATCGTAGGTTCGTGAGAGCGCCCGCGTATAATACCAGATAGAATTGGGTTATCAGTGAAATTTTAAGGACAGTGAATGATATTGCCGATATTTTCATGTGGAAGTAATATTGATGTATAAATTGGAACTTTGTCGGGAGTGGTAATCGAGTTCGGGACTATGTCATAGGACGTAATCGGACTGATAATTTTGATAGTTTGAGACCAGCTTGGATAGGGGCAGAAGAGGATTTCTTGGGACTTTGGACTACGGCGAGCTTGCAAGATATTTCGACTGAGAAGTCTACGAGGACATCAACGAAGAATAGATAAGTTAACCGCGGTATAAAATTCTAAATTCAAAGATATCTTGATCAAAGGCAAAACATAAATTCACTAAATTGTTTGCTAAAAGGTAAAAGAAACTTTGTTAAATTTTGTTCTTTAGAAAAGAAAGTGATCTTTCATTTAGTCAATCCTAACAGAAATGGACTAGGAATAGAATCATTCTATTTCAGATTCCCAGCTGCGCTGTATAGTCAGCGGATCCTATAATCCCTTATAAAGGTAATAAGGATTATAATAAATATATCGTGACCCATTGACCCAGCAAGCCGGACGCTAAGATCTTTGGCAGATATTAATGTAGAGAAAATTTTGTATATCTCAGTATGAAGTCATAAAAATATTAATTATACTTAGAAGGAAGTATTAAAGATATTTTCGTAAATCTTGCTTATTGGTTGCTAGGTAAATAATTTCAATATATAATAATAGGATAAATTAACACCCTATACTTTGTATGATTCATTTTACACCAATGACCCCATATACTTACTTGAAACAGAAGTGAAAACTGCTCATTCTTTATTTGGTAATTAACGCATCGTAACAGAAGCTGGTAGGGCGATGAACTCACCTGAAACAGAAAAAGAAATGCATGACTCTGGAGAATATTCTACAGAATTTACATTTGATGATTATATTACACCACAAGAATCACATTGCATTGTATACATAATTATCATAATTACAATGTAAAAGCACCAGTAGTGGTAATACTTTTGAACATTTCCATAGTTTTCTGAAAATTCTTGGGGTACAATACTATGGGGTATAATACGTGGGGTATTATGAGCTCACATTTTCTTGAGCCCCAGCATACCTATCCCCATCCCTTTACTAATTTTAGTTGAATTCATAGAAAATGATGGCAATAATCTTTGTTGACACATTTTGATAACCAGAAATGTTTGCTACCGAGTAACAGAAACTATTTTGCATCGAAAAACAAGCAACAGATTTCATATAATAGTCCTGCCAACAAAATAATCAAGTTCCCCACTCCCATTGCAACTGTCGAAAAGAGGGCGCACGAAAACGTCCGGGGATAATAGCAAGTCTCATCCTATGGTGAGGTGTGTCCTATGGTGAGGTGTGTCCTATGGTGAGGTGTGTCCTATGGTGAGGTGTGTCCTATGGTGAGGTGTGTCCTATGGTCAGGTGTGTCCTATGGTGAGGTGTGTCCTATGGTGAGGTGTGTCCTATGGTGAGGTGTGTCCTATGGTGAGGTGTGTCCTATGGTGAGGTGTGTCCTATGGTGAGGTGTGTCCTATGGTCAGGTGTGTCCTATGGTGAGGTGTGTCCTATGGTCAGGTGTGTCCTATGGTGAGGTGTGTCCTATGGTGAGGTGTGTCCTATGGTCAGGTGTGTCCTACGGTCAGGTGTGTCCTACGGTCAGGTGTGTCCTACGGTCAGGTGTGTCCTACGGTCAGGTGTGTCCTACGGTCAGGTGTGTCCTACGGTCAGGTGTGTCCTACGGTCAGGTGTGTCCTACGGTCAGGTGTGTCCTCGGTCAGGTGTGTCCTACGGTCAGGTGTGTCCTATGGTCAGGTGTGTCCTATGGTGAGGTGTGTCCTATGGTGAGGTGTGTCCTATGGTGAGGTGTGTCCTATGGTCAGGTGTGTCCTATGGTCAGGTGTGTCCTATGGTCAGGTGTGTCCTATGGTCAGGTGTGTCCTATGGTCAGGTGTGTTATATGGTCAGGTGTGTCCTATGGTCAGGTGTGTCCTATGGTCAGGTGTGTCCTATGGTCAGGTGTGTCCTATGGTCAGGTGTGTCCTATGGTCAGGTGTGTCCTATGGTCAGGTGTGTCCTATGGTGAGGTGTGTCCTATGGTGAGGTGTGTCCTATGGTGAGGTGTGTCCTATGGTCAGGTGTGTCCTATTGTCAGGTGTGTCCTATGGTCAGGCGTGTCCTACGGTCAGGTGTGTCCTATGGTCAGGTGGCCGGTGAGGTGTGTCGCTGGACCAGAGGCTCGAGGGGACGAGTTCGACATCCGGCGTTGTCGGCGGATGCGCCTTCGCATGCAGGTGGCGGCGGAGGTGGTGGCCGCAAGGGAGGAAGGTCACGTGAGTGAATAGCGACATCGCAGGGAGCCGATGAGGTGACAGCGACGAGGGGCAGGGATGCCACATCCGCACTCACAAAATACGCTACCGGAAGAGTAAAACTTCCCTGAATTCCGTCAGTAGCAAGAGGTGGTACTTCTAGAAAATTCTCCCCTTCAGACATCCGGAGACAATCATTTCACAGCAGCACGTTCATAAGTTGATTATAACTTCGTGAAGCATACGTTTCGTAAGATATTTTGTACAATTTGTAGGAGAATATATGTTCGATAGGTGATTCAAGAAAAATATAAACGCAAAAACTTCCACCACTAAACAACGAACTCCGCTAATTAGACGGGATCCCCAAAAATATTTTCCCGCGAGCCGAGGCATTTTTTCGTCCAATTGTCGGAATTGCGCTGAATACGGCACCCCCGACGAGAGCAACTCCGCGAGCAGAAAGTCCCACACGTAAGAAAGCACTGGGGAGTGCTTCCACAACACATCGCTTGATGAAGGTCTCTGGGTCACGGGCCTTGGCCGTTTATTGAGCTGACCCATAGCGCTCCGCCCCGCGCGGTTTCCTTCCAATTTCGAGCAGCGACGTGGAGGAATCCAGTGGGGTCCACGGGGGATACGACCCTTCGAATGTCAACATTTTTTGAATCTTTACTCAACACATCTCATAACATTTAAGTCAATATTATCGTTATTAATATACTCTTACATTTTTGTATTTCGAACTAGCAATTCAAAGAAGTATTTCAAAAATACATGGGAGTTCGAACCAACTCTCCCCACCATTTCCCCTTGTCTCTCAATCGAAATACTTTCTGATACCCCCCCCCCACGATAAATCGAGATTCAACTCCGGATCGATCTTTGAACAAATTTTCAGGCACAAGCAGGGAGTGAAGTAGCCATTTTGACCATTGGTGATGCTGAACTGAACATTCAGAAGAATCATGATGAAATCGTAGTTTCCAGTTTTTTCAAACTGTAGATGTCACAAGTAGTATTCAGAATTTATGCCAAAGGAGTGTTAGAATATCTTGACTCTGATAAAGTGTCAATAGTTCCAATCTACCAATTCAAGTTTTCTTTATTTCTATTCCTTGATTTGAAAATTTGAAAAAACGGAAATTGGAGATTAAACACCTAGAAATGGAGTAATTGCATCATTTAAGAGGACAAATTATGTACCACTTTCCCAGTAGGTAACATCAAACTGTCTAGAGCGGACAGCTGGAATCCCTATCGTCAATTGGACAAAGAGGACAATGCCATGTGGACAAAGAGGGTTCGCGGCCATTTTTCTTGCTGGCCTGCGCCTACCCCATCCGAAACGAAAGGTTACGCGGGCAAATGGCGACAGTGTAAATGGCGACAGCGCAAATGGCGACAGCGCAAATGGCGACAGCGCAAATGGCGAAGCGCAAATGGCGATAGCGCAAATGGCGATAGCGCAAATGGCGATAGCGCAAATGGCGATAGCGCAAATGGCGATGCGGCGAAGAAGCGTGAGATGGCCCGCGGGCAGAAGGGGTCCCGCGCAGCATCACGCACGTGGGCACGCTACGTCTGATGCGGGTCTCTAGGTCACGGGCCAGCGAGACAGCCTTCCAATTCTTGACACCCAGGTTCCAATCCTGGTCAATCATTTCAAAATGTATGATAAACAACCAGAGTGCGATTTTGCGATTATTCTTCAGTCAGGAACGTTGCAAAAGTTAACAATCAGAGGAGACATGATCAAGTACCTTTTCAACTTTCTCGCTACGGGGTAGAGAGAAAGTTATTTAATGCTGCGTGAAAAAAACGGCGAATTTTCAGCAGAAAAACTCTTATTACCGGGCCCTGGGTATGTCCAATGAGTACGTTATGATGGAAAATTTTATGAGTGAGTCATTATAAAATAAATATAAAACAATACAGGGTCGTCCATTTTCTTACATGGATCGTCCATTTTCGGACAAAGAAATATACATGAAAAATTATTGATTTAAAAATGTAATTTATAATCTACTTATTAATTATTTTAAAGTTTTGTTTTTAAATTAGGTTAATTATCCTCAATCGAATGAGTCAAGTCGTAAAGATTCTTGTAAATGTCGACATAATTATAGTAATTCACAGCGTTTCACTAATGACATTATAATTATAAACTTTGTCCGATTCATCCAGGATATCCTAGAGGGAACTGACTAAGATTCGTGACAATTGATTTATCTTGTCGAGAGGAATCAAATGAGCTTCTTAAAGATCTTTGACCAGAGAAAAAGTTTTCTTGATACAAATTTAACAATAATGATTTTTTTATTATTAGTGAATTACAATTATTATATTTAATATTTCCCGTTTTGCATAACAGCGCAAATTCAACAACAGAAACATTCACAACACCTAACAAACAATCAATCGAATTTCACACAAAACTCACTAAATTGAGAAACTTTCATTTTTATCCAAGAAAATTGTTCTTGGGCCTATTTTAGAACTCCGTTCTGTCCCACATTACAAGAAAAAAACCTATATTGGTTTTTTGAAGCCAGAAATGCGGTCGAACTTGTTTGTGAAACGATGACTAACATTGCCTTCGTGACCTGTCCGGGATGGATTTTGAGGACGTGAATGGGGACGCGGATTGTGGCTCGAAGTTCGCGATGGCAGCCGGCTCCTGAGGCGACAACGGGACGAGCGCGCGCGAGTCAAGGACGCTTCGGGGAAAGACAGGCCGCCGCCGAAGGCGATTTTTTGCGATTCTTGCAACATTCGAGGGAATAGGGCAACGTAGGAACATTCCTTTATCCTCACATAATTTGGATGTGAGGGATGTGGGTGTGGAAGTGGTGGTTGTGGTGGTGGTGGTGGTGGTGGTGGTGGTGATGGAGGTTATAGTGATGGTGGAGTTTGAAGTGTTGATGAAGGTATTGGAGGTTGTAGTACTGGTGTCGAAGGCGGTGATGGTGGTAGCGGTGGAGGCTGTAGTACTTGTGGAGGTTGTGGTGGGGGGGGGATGGCGGATGGTGGTGGTGGTTGGTTGGGGGGGGGGGGGGGGTTAATTGTATTGTGTGTTGTAAGGTAAATTTTAACATTTGGTTACATGTTACTATTTTAAAAAATACATTATTTTACTTGTGCCTTTCTTGTTATATTGGTAAACTTTCATTTAAACGAAGAAACATTTAAAAAATTGAAATAAACATAGGTACGCAGAAATACAATTGAATAAATTAAGAATATTCAATACAATTTAGTTTCAAAACAACAAGCTTTCCTAACAATGATGGAAACAAACCCGAGCGAGCGTTTCCTTGCAATTACGAAGAAAACCATATGGGATGCAATTGGGCTACGCATTTTTGGGTAGCGAGGTGAGAAAATCACTCAAATTCTACTGGGGGATGCCATCGGGATACGTCGAACGTGAAAAAAATACGTCGAAAGTGAGTTATACTTCCATCTGTGAATAGATGTTGGTGGAATGAATAGTATACGAGATACCGGGGGTGGCGGACGCTCCCTCTTTGCGGGTGGGTGAATGGGTGGGCGGACGAGTGGGCAGTCGAGCGGGCGGACGGGTGGGTGGACGGGTGGGTGGTGGACGGGTGGGTGGACGGGTGGACGGGTAGGTGGACGGTTGGGTGGGTAGGTGGACGGTTGGGTTGGTGGACGCGTGGACAGGTGGGTGGGTAGGTGGACGGGTGGGTGGGTGGGTGGGTGGGTGGACGAGGGTGGGTGGGTGGGTGGGTGTGTGGACGGGTGGGTGGGTGTGTGGACGGGTGGGTGGGTGAACGGGTGGGTGGGTGAACGGGTGGGTGGGTGAACGGGTGGGTGGGGAAGGGGAAGAGTGGGTCGGTGGGTGGCGGGCGAGGCCAGTGAGCGGCGCAGAACCGTCGGGGAACGCAGCGGCAAGCGGAAGTCGGGCACGTCGTCGCCCGCGGAAGAAGCCGGAAGAGGCACCACGCCTCTCCGCCAGCCGCTCGCGCGAAGGTCGGGGGAGGGGGAGGGGCAACGCACCCTCCCGATGCTGCGCTTCCGCGTCACTTCCTGCATCCGGAACTCATTAACTTCAGCACGGCTGCGAAACTATTAGGCCCACGTTCCAATCATACGAGGAAGTTCTCTATTTGTTCAAGCTCATTTCATCCCCATTGGTGAGTCTCCCAATAAATGCCACTGAATGTCAGGTCTGATGTCCATGCTACGTCGATCAAAATATCTCCCCAAATTCCCAACTTAGTTCAGACTCATTTCTGGCAAAGTGGATAGTGGTTCATTATTTTGGTTTGTGCTAATTTTATCACTCCCTCTCTATTTCATCACGGAAATCGACGGTGCTCTCATATACTTGCATTTGGCTGCAAACTATCAAACTCACTTTCTGTGTTAGTTCAGGGCCACTTCATTCTCTTTGGTGATGATGCATATGTCAGGGGTTGATTCTACAACGACCGAAATGTCTCCGAAAGGTTTGGGTTAGGTTAATTTCATCACTTCCTGTTTCATTTCATCAGGCACTTAGAATATTCAACGAGGATTAATACCAAAGGATGATTCATTTTGAAGATCAACATTTATTACGTTCTTTGGATAGATTTGTAATTTACGAGACTGAAGTTTCTGTCAACTCAATCCTCGGGGTCACAAGGCACTAAATCACAATACTTTAGAAGCTGACATAACTACCAGATATAATCGAAGATTACTGCGTCTGTTAGTAGATCTGAGGAAGCATTACCATGTCAAAGGTCCTCTTATCCTTCTTCCCCTCCTCCGCCACTGTCTCTTTTCTCCCCCTTTCTCCCCAACCCAAGCCAGCGCTTCCTTCCTCGCGCCCTCCGTACAGGACCTCCTTTCTGCGCATCTCCAAGACTTATTCGCTTATTAAGGGCATTCTGTGTAAACTAGCTTGTCTCCTGGTTCCGCTCGCGCCTCTTTGCCCCGCCCCACCCAGCCGCGTCCCGTCCCATCCCCCCCCCCATCCCCGCCCTACCCCGCGCTCCGTCCCCCCCCCGCCTCGCCTCGCCTTGCCCAGCCCGCCCGCCGTCCCGACTCCCATGCCTGCATTATGGTTGCCTGCCCCCGACACACGTTCTCTCCCTGTTGAGTCGTCAAGCTAATTAATTTTAATTCTGGACCTGGCGGAGCCGACGGAGACGCCGCCGCGTAAACGAGACGCCGAGGCTGAGCCGGTGGGGGGAGTGAGCAGGTGGGGACGGGAGAAGAGAGAGAGAGGGAAGAGGGGGGAGAGAGAGAGAGAGAGAGAGGAGGAGAGAGAGGAGGAGAGAGAGAGAGGAGAGAGAGAGAGAGAGAGAGAGAGAGAGAGAGAGAGAGAGATGGCGGGATTGGTGAAATGGTGGGAGAAGTCAGGGTAGAAAAATCGTTGGGGCTGTGAAGGCGAGCCCGGTCAGACGGGGGGTTATTGATGTGGTGTCTTTGAGGTGGCAATGTTGAGGTGGCATCACAGATATGGCATCGTTGAGGTGGGTCTTGGCGAGGACGGTATGCACGGCGAAGATTGTGAGCACAGCGAGGATAGTGAGCACGATGGGGGTGGGCATGACAAGGGCGACTAGGACGGTGTTAACGACCAGGACGACTAGGACGGTGATCGGGCGGGATCACGCAGACGACTAGGGCGGTGATCACGGCCAGGACGACTAGGGCGGTGATCACGGCCAGGACGACTAGGGCGGTGATCACTGCCAGGACGACTAGGGCGGCGATCACGGCCAGGACGACTAGGACGGTGATCACGGCCAGGACGACTAGGGCGGTGATCACTGCCAGGACGACTAGGGCGGTGATCACGGCCAGGACGACTAGGGCGGTGATCACGGCCAGGACGACTAGGGCGGTGATCACGGCCAGGACGACTAGGACGGTGATCACGGCGGTGAGCGCGGGGAAGACGGCGTGCATGGTCAGGATGGTGTGCACGATCAGGTCTTAGACGGTGAGCATCGCTAGGATTGTGAACGCGGCGGGCACGGTGAGGACTGCGATGACGGCGGGGACAGCGAGGGTGACGGAAACGCGAGGCGGCGGGAGAGGCGGGGATGGCCGTGCCGTGCTTCCCCGAGTCGCGCGTCTCCTTTGTGAATTCTTGAGCGCGCCATTTCTCTGCATTATGTGCGAGGGCCCGCCCTACCCCAGAGGAATGCTGCGTTTTAAGTGCTCGGCTGAGTGAAGGAGGGTGACCGCTGTCAAGCCCATTCGCAAAATAGAGATGAAAGAATAGATATATATTTCCTTGTAAAGCTCTCCGTGTCTGGAAGATTAGCAACAATGTTTTACATCACTCATGCCATATTATCGATATTGTATACATCATTTAAATTGTGCTCTTAAAACGTCTGCCGTGCTTAATTTGTTGTATAATTTCCAAAATTCTAATTTTTTTAATGTAACAAGAACTATAAAACAATATAATAACGAAAATTCTTATTTTTTCAATGCTTATATTTTTTCATATAAAAACGTGAATGATAAACATGAACATAAAACTTTCGTTTATTTTATACACACTCATTGGATATTTATTCAGCTTTTTAACTTACTAAAAATAGTATACATTAGTCAATAATACAAAATATAAAACGTTCCATTGGCTACTACCACCAAGCATGATCATGTGATGCATTGCTAATTACAACTCATTAGCCTACTCAATAACAACGTATTCTTTTAAAATATCTTAATATCCCCGTGAATGTAGAACCTAACCATTAATTATCTCTTGGTACAAATGAACGGTTCTAGAGGATTTGATGAAACAGTCTCGTGACTATTCCTTGTGAGATCTCTCTTACACTGCCAAGTCGGCTTAAGCAAATCCACGACGAGATAGGACACCTTGCCGGAGGCACCACTGAAGCGTGCGAAGGAAATGAGGAGGGGTATGTCAACGCGCTACTCTCTGAACGCGCTACTCTCTGTTGCAGTGAACGTGTCGCACATGTGTGTGTGTGTGTGTGTGTTACACAAAGGAGAACTCTGTTCGTTCATCGTGTGTCGTGCCGCGTTTCGCCTAAAGGCATGGAAATCCACAAGTGTAACTACAGAGGAGATAGGACCGTGAAGAAAGGGAAAGAAAACCGAAACGAGAGAAACTCAACGGAAAACAGAATTGCCAGGAAATAGAAATAAAACAGAACTGTGGTGGTGACATCAAGGGAGATTTTGTGGCGACGGATTATACGACGGATGTAGTAATGAAGACAGCGGCTGAGATGGTCAGATGATTGAATGAAGGCTAAACTCTATGAAACTGAAATGACAAAAAGAGTGGTAAAGATGACACACTTCGTCGAATCAGAGAAGAGCTCATGACGGTCAGAACAATATTAATGGTTACAATTTGTAATGTGGAGTCAATAACTCGGAAAACTACAAAATGAAGACACACCTCATTCGTGACCTTTTCTGCGTTGTGTTTGAGAGTACGCTATTTGACTAATGTAAAATTGTCATCTTGATGAAGACTTTAAAGGTGTATTTTAGAGTAAAAATTAACAATAAAGTTCTTTCTAGATATTACTGATGATAAGCAAAGTACTGAGAGAAAGATGAAGGCCAACAGAACTGCGAAGAAATAGACGGAGAATAAACTGAGACGAAGAAATAAAGGGAGACTTAAAAACGACAGGCATAAACAGGGGACGCAGTTATGAACGCTAAGAATGAGATAGATGATTAAATGAAACTGAAGTATTCTAGTTTTAACAGCAACGAACATTTTGAAAGTATTTCAAAGTTTTCGAATTATTGAACGATCTTGTACGAATTTGCAACATGTCGTAGCCGTCACATTGTCGCACTAACAAAATAATGTACGTGTTGATGAATTTCGTGACTACAATTGAGGCGCCTAGGGGCGTAGCGGAGCTCGACGGGGTGGTATGGGGTGTGATGGGGTGGGACCGGGCCTGTCTTGGCGTAGCGTGGCGGGGCGGAGCAAGGCGCTCAGGGGTGTAGCGGAGCGTGACGGGGTGGGATGGGGTGGACTGTATGCGTGGCGGGATGGGGCGCGGCGTGGCGGGGAGAGGCGTGGCGTGGCGGGGAGAGCCAGGAGAGGTGAGGAGGGTGGGGAGGTGGGGAGAGGGGCGGGGAGAGGCGTGGCGTGGCGGGGAGAGCCAGGGAGAGGTGAGGGAGGGGGGGAGTAGGGGAGAGTAAGGGAGGCGGGAGAGGCGTTGCGTGGCAGCGGGCGTGCCTGGGCGAGGTTGGTGTGCCGGGGTGTGGTCGGACATGGCGTAACGTAGCGGAGCGTGGCGGGATGGGGTGGGGTGGGATGGGATGGGGCGGGTTTGGGCCGGAAAGGCGCCCGCCACGCGTCGTGACTGACGCGCCCAAGACGCCGGCGCGGGAGCGGCGCGGCGGAGTAAGTGGATTGTCGCGGAGTAATTAGAGCAAGCAAGCGGAGGAGCCGTGGGCCTGAGGCGTTGAGATTCCCGGCTCACGCCTCATCCGTTGCCTCGTGCTCCGCCCCCACATCGCGCGTTCGCCATAGGTTCCGCGGTTTCCGCCGCCCCCGCAGCCCCCGCCACTTCCACAAACATTCTCGTGTCAACCTCACTGCCCAGACATCGCTCGTACCTTCACCATCGCCGCCGCCGCCTGCGCGTTCGACTCCACGCCTTTGACTTCCCCGGTGCCACCTCCTCCGCTGCCCTGCCCCGCCACCCTCCGGCCCCTCTCTGTTGCTGCCCTTTACATTATCCACAACCAAGCTCGTATGAACCTGAACGACCCCCGCCCCCCACCTCCCGCACAGTCGCCACCACCATCGTCTTCGATTCCACGTCGCTGCCCTACCACCACCACCCGCCCCTTCTCCCGCGTCGCAGCTTCCTCTAGGGCAGGGGTGTCCAACATCTAAGACCTCAAGGGTCAAAACTAAAACCTTTAACATCTTGCGATCTTGATTTTCATTTAGAACATAGGCTTCCGCAGCCGGAGTTTGAATGTTCTTGGCTGTCTGGGAGACGACGCGTCCAAAGCACAGGTGCCAACGTTTCAGCCGCCATTCTGCGACCTTTCTCAGGGCGTAATGAATTAGAGGAGGATTACGCCGTGAGCAAGGTCGCAGAATGGCGGCCGAAACGTTGGTACCTGTGACTTGCACGCGGCGTCTCCCGGACAGCCAAGAACATTCTGATTTTCATTATTCGGGCGATCCACACGTGTCCCGTATTGTTGATTTCGGCAGTTTGCCCGGCTGCTCTAAGGGGATGGAACCATGCGTGATATCAGGCCGTTCCATGCATAACGCAGTGAAACACATTGGCATGATTTTGAGTTTCTGAATTCACTAGAGAAAAAAACACTTAAATCTAAACTTAGCCTCGTTTTACATGCAAGGATATTAACCACGACAGGGTGCGTGCCCTAAGAGAACCATGTTCTCGCCCGACATGGATGCAAAGGCATCTCAGTTTGACTAAAAGCCTTTCGAGGGCACCGGGAGCGGTAGCTCAGTGCATCAACTAATATCACTGCAGCGCCTCTGACCGGGAGGTCCTAGGTTCCCACTCCCCACGGCGGCAGGATTTTCGACACTTGTTTTCAGCTAGGTCGAATTCCGTCGCTGTCTGGAGGAGAATTATAGCGGCCGGCTGCTCTGATCGGTCGTTTTCCGTGGTTTCTCCGATCAACACCAGGTGAATGGCGGAGCAGTACTCTACCAAACGGGCCACGGACCGCGCGCGATCTGTCTGTTCTCTTCCTTGTCCTATCCTCTCCCAGTACACACTAGCATGCACTACACCACCACATATTCCGGGAGACCGGTCGGGAGTTTAGAGCTTCTCCCGGCTGGGGCGGTGCCCCGCTGGTGGGAGAGTCCTGGCTAGGGGGAAACCCCACTAGCCCACCGTAGGTCGGCGCCGGGTTTAGCCATCCAGCGGGGGAAGACCACCGCCATCTCCCGAGAAAAAACATGCACTACACTAACGGGACTAATGACCAAAGCAGTTGACGCGCCCGAAAACACGAAAAAATCAATCAATCAATCTATCTTTCGAGGGCCTCAATAAATGGCACCGCGTGCCGATAGTTGGACAGCCCTGCTCTAGGGCTTCGCCGCCCTCTCAATCTCCGCCGCTCATACCACCACCGCCACCCACGGCCCCGGCGCGGCGTACCCACCTCCCGCGCCGCTGCATCTGTCCGCTCCACTTGCGCGCTGCCGCGGGGCTCAGGAATTGGGCGCAGGTGTGACGGCGGCGCCATGAGCGACCTTGCGGGACAGGTCACGACGCCGGCGTAGCGCGGGACTCGCTTCCGCACGCCAACCGGAAGACGCGATTTCGCGTACGGCGCACCTGGAGCGGTGGCTCAATACATCAACTGTCACTGCAGTGGCTCTCACCGGGAGGTCCTTGGTTCGAGTCCTGACGGCGGCAGGATTTTCGACACTAGCTTTCCAGCTAAGTCGAATTCAGTCGCTGTCTGGAGGAGAATTCTAGGCCGGTTTTGATCGGTAGTTTTTTCTCCGATCAACACCAAGAGAATGCTGGAGCAAAACCCTACCAAACGGATCGCGCGCGATCTTTCCTTCCTATTCTTTGTGCTATCCTCACTCCCTTACACACACTTACTTTAAAATGCACTGCACTACCACAAATGCCGGGAGACGGGACGGGTCTTAATCCTTGTCCGGGCTGGGGTGGTGCCCCGCTGGCGGAAGACACATGATTGGGGAATCCCCGCTAGTCGACGGTAGGTCGGCACTGGATCTCGGCATCCAGAGGGGAAAGATCACCACTACCATCCGATGAAAAACATGTATTACACTTACGGGAGTAATTACCTCTGTATTTGATGCGCGCGGAATCGCTAATCAATCAAAAAAAATCGTACAACGCGACCCTCCAAACACCTCGCAACGATGGTATTCAGTCAGGTAACACTGTCAGGTAACACGGTCAGTACACAGGCTGAGAATATATGTGGTATGCAAGGCATTGTGATTTCATTCGCAACGTATTTTTAACCATCATAATTAGTGTTTTATCTTGTTTTTTTTCTGTTTTTAACAAATTACAACAGTAAGTACGATTATTTCCGTAATCTACGAAAGTCACATATTAGTACGGCATAACAGAATTCTTGTAGAATTTTACAGTACATACTCTTGCAGTATTTTAGTTTTCTTTACATTATGAAATTTCATAAAAATATAACCTCAATATTTCGATTTCCAATATCGTTATCACGTCGTCTCTTCTAATTATATGCGCTTTCCCTCCTCTTCTCTACAAAACGTACTCTCTACTGAACGTACCTACACGGAATACTCTTAAATCACAAACAGCAATAGATCAAATTATAATTAACAAAACCACAACTAGATATGAAATAATAACGAATAATCTAAGTTACAGTGACCATGATGCACAAATTCTTACAATTACTAATAACATGAATACTGACACAATAAATAAAACACGCATGTGCAGAGCATTTACTACAGTTAACATAAAGTTATTTACGGACTACTTGCTGAAAGAATCATGGGAGGCAGTTTATAACGCTATTGACACGAATGAAAAATATAATTTATTTTTCTCAAAGCTTTCATTTCTCTTTAACGCATGCTTTCCTATTAAAAATAAACGTACTCTCTATTTTATTTCTAAACGTCATGACGTATCTCAAGATTTCCTTATCTACTTTAAAAAATACAAAACATTGTTACGAAAAATCATAAGACAGGCTAAAATCATGAAAAACGATCAGGATATATTGAACTCAAATCATAAAACTAAAGCAATGTGGAATATAATAAAAAATACTACAAAATCAACTAGAAAACCCGTAGAGAATGTTGTTTTAAAATATAACGATATAAATGTGAACGATCCGGCAACAGTGGCTAATCTCTTTAACCAATACTTTTCGAGAATTGCTGCCGATCTCACTAAGGGTCTTCAGGCACAAAATTCAAAAAATTCAAAAACAAAGATAGTATTCGGTTTATCAGAATCGCGATAAATCGAAATATTTCATATTTTAAGTTTCATAATGTCCTTCACTTTGCAAATATTGAGCCATTACTGCACGTTTTCCGTTACTGTGACTTGTTATTCTCGGTCTATTTTCTTTCTACGTGGATGACAAAGATATAACATATCGTTCACATTATTTGCGATAGTCCTACTTGTTAGGCAACCTTGTGATTATGTTCTCCAAAATCCTGTACGAAATTACCAAACCTTTCGAAATATCGAGTTCCAGGTTTCGTGGAACTGAGGACTGTACTTGCCTTTAATTAAAGGAAGAGTGAGTTATTTCATAAATGGTAATATTATTTGGTTGAAGGAAAATCTATGCCTTTTTCGAAAATACCACAGAAACGGAAATAAAATGTACGAGTCGATTATTTCATAAATATTTCGAAATGAGTATATCCTTTAAGCTATAAAGAATTTAGACTAACATCCTTTAAGCTATAAATAATGTTAATATTTGAGAGAAGGTAATTAATTGATTCTCAGTCAAAGCACAATGAATATAAATATATTTTTAAAATTTCTTTTTAGAGGTTTCCTATGTTCTAAAAATTTTGATATATTAATTGTGATAACCCTGTGAATCAAAATACTACATATGTAAGAAATGTTGCATTAAAAATGCCATTAAAATAAAACTGAAAATAAACAGGTGAGATATAAAACGTACTCGCGTGCGTATTTGTCGTTTATATTCTGCTAGAATCTAAATTACTTATGTGACACTGAAATGCTTAAAACCTTGTTTTGCGCCAGCAAAATGATTAATGTAAATTCCTGTTTACACTAATAACGGCGCACTATTTCAAAACCATGGAAATGATATGGCAATTATAATTTTGCGTTATAAATTCAGCGTAGTTATTTTATCATGCTTAAATGTATGGCAAAAGGTCACGAGGATAAATCTTGCTAACATCGAAATATGTAACATTAGTTGCCTCACGGCTGCAACATCACAATTTACGCAATACCACATGCAATGGAATATTGAAAAATGATACCACAACTTGTTTCACTTTGTTGTAGTACACGCTTCTTGAATTTCAAAAAATAAAATGGAAATATATAGAGCATGATAATAGAAATAATGTATTGTATGATCTTTGTATTAGAAATCTGTTGTTTCAATGTTTGCAAGAACCCAGAGCCCATTCGCAAAAAAGGATACCTGTCCCCTTAACTATAAATATACTGCTGCACAGGACTGGAACCCCGGTCCGTCACAATATACTGTGACATACCAATATGTGGGACCTTGTATTGCATCACATTTATTGTAAACAGGGTAAATTGTAAGGATAGGCATTTGTAAATATGGCGGCATAGCAACGGTAGACGAGTTGTCGTTAAGGTTAACAAACGTCATTGCTTTGAACCATGGGGCGCGGCTAGTTGACAAAGTAAACTGTATGGGGATTGGCCGAGAAAGCAATGACAGTCGGGGGCGCGGCTAGTTGAATTTGTAATTGAGGGATTGGCTAGGCATGGAATTTTTTCAGACAAGAAACAGTAGATAGATGAACCTAGTTTTGAAGAGCTGAAAGAGGGGGATATGGATTCATTCCGACTTATGCCGTGGTGCTGTGCGGATCGTGAGTAGACAATTGTTGGGAGTTTGGGAATTGTGAACATTTACTTTGGAGCGTATGGTTGTGGAAGGTGCGGAAATTGGAACTTGGAAATATTTTAATGAGAACTTAGGTGAATTTGTCAGCAACAGGACTGGGAGTATTTTTTAAAAGGGAACTTTTAAAAGGAAAATTAATTAAGTCTTATCAACTTATGAGGCGGTGAGGATCAGTGACTTGAATACACTTGTGCCAGAACGGAAGAAAAGAAGATGGTATTTGGACCTGGAGCCATCGACACTGGAAAAGATTGAAAATGGTTCTACGCGGCGACATCGGTCAAGAGCATGCGAAGACGGGTACTGCAATATAAGGTTTGAGACTGGTCATGACCGAAAGTTTCGTATTGTTACCAATGAAAATTGAATAAACTTACAAGTTTCTGTGAATAGAAAAGATATTTTCATTTAGCCAATTCCAGCAAATGAGTAGCTAGAAATGTATATTTGCTTTTCAGATTCCTCGGCCATTCTGTACAGATGGCAGATCGAATAATCGGCTATTAGCAGTCAATAGCGATTATTTCTTATAAGACATCGCCCCAGTGAGCCGATATTCTTTAATGGAAATAGCATTGAAGATTAAGTTTAATAATTGATTAACGTAATCTTTTCTTGCCACATTCTTATATAAATTTGGAACGGTTACGTTGAATTTATATTTAATAATTTAGAAGGGCAGAGAAATATTAAATTTAAAAATTAAATCAGACAATATGCGCAACTCGTAAGAAAAGTTCCTCTGACATACTCTTTGAAAACTCCACTATACTCTTATCATCGTTCCGAATCATTTCATTCGAACGCTTAAGATTCGTTCTTTACAGTTACATAAATCACTGTTTATTATCATATAGTACACAATGCACTCGTGTTGATATTTAAAGACTAAAATATACTCATTCTGAATAAGATAAATAATAAGCAACGAATACGATAACAAACTTGAACGCGTTATAATCATTCCCACATAGCTGATGACTAGCATGTTCGGCTTTCCATCTGTAAGAGCCCGCCCTCAGTTTACGGCGAGGGAAAGAATAATTCAAAGCTTACGCGAAAACTTCCTCACAATTTCCCGGTATGCCTAGTTAATTTTAATGCCCAGTGGTGCTTTGCCAGTCCAACCAGTTTTTGTGCTGGATAGTACAGATGACTCTAGAGCGGGTCATGGGAACCACTCGAACATATTTAAGATTAAATATTTTAAAATATTAATAAGCTTGAATACAAACTGTTATTTGTAAATTAATATTAACAATTATTTATGTTTAATATATGAATAATAAAAATAATCATTTGTTAATTGTAAATAATTTAAAGTAATTTAAACCATTTTATTAGAAAATGTAAAAAACGTTTTTTAAAAAAATTAAAAAAAAAATTTTTTTTTTCCAATAAATTAAACATTCACAAGAACTTGTGATCTTTAATATTTTTTTGAATACACCTTCCCCCGTCTTATTATTTTCTGAAACCACCCGTGTCTCACAGAGGTGCGTAATGAACTCACCCACACGGCGCCAACCCGTCGTGACGTCATCGCCCCGCCACGTCCCCGCTTCGAAGCAACGCTCGTCACGTACCTCATTCCGAGTTGGCGACTCCGAAGCACGACTGCGTGAGCTGACACCAGCGTTAGAGTCGCTAGGTGTAGAGAGAAGCGGTTCCTTTCCGTCGACGAATTCCGCCATTTTATACCCAGTTCTTTGATTGGTTATTTCGTGGTTTTGAGCGCGTCAAAGATTGATTTACTGTTAGAGGTTTCGAGCGCGTCAACTAATAGCAGCAGAGATATTGTGGTAATCCATTTTTATAAATTCAGGATAGCGACCAGATAACAACCACAAGTAGTAGACAATAGGAATTTAATATATCGAAAATTAAGCAATACACATGTATCAGGTTCAATTAAAAAAAGGGGCCAAATGGCCTTTATCTGTGCAGTAGTGGCTCCAAGTAACAAATTAAACAAAACAATTAAGCAAACATAGTGACAGGTGGCCTAAGATGGCGCCATTTTGTGTGTCGTACGAGGTACGGGGATACACCCTTGTGTGGCAGAATTTTCTGTATATTAAATTAATAATATCAACTACTTGTAGTAGATACCTCTGGTATCCTGAATTAATAATAACGCAGGTAATGCAGATCAACTACCAGTGGACTTTTCGACAAACTTTCAACGTTTTCTCCCGCCGACAATCTCCCTGGGCCATTCTGAGCGGGAAGGCGCGCGTCGGCGCGGGGGCCGACAAAAGCGACGCAGCGAAGCAGAGCGGAGCGGTGCGGCCCCGGCTGCCCACCTGGACCGCCGGGGGGCGGAGGGGGGGGAGGGTCAACGACCTGGAGCGAGCGGACCCGCGCGGCGCGACGGACGCTGGAGGCTGTGACATTCGGCCGCACTCAGCGGACCATCTCGCGCCGTGCGATGCTGCTACGTTCTCAACGTGAGCGTATTCATTACAGTTCGCCGGCTGGGTTTTGCTCAGAGTCAGCATTGCCGCTCTCTCTGGAGCGACTCGCACCGCGAGGTCCTAGAGATCGAGACCCGACGGTATCGCATCTTCGGCACTGGTTAGCTAAGATCGAATTCAGCCTCTGTCTAGAGAACAATTCTAATTGATTGATTGTTTGTTAGTGATTCCGGGCGCGTCAACTACTGGGATCATTGGTTCCGTAAGTGTGGTGCATGTTTTTCCTCGGGAGGTGGCGGTGACTTCCCACACTGGATGGCGACCGGCCTACCGTCAATTATCATGTTTCCTTAACCAGGTACTCCCACCTCGGGGCACCACCCCAGTTGGAACAAGCTTTAAGCCCCCGACCGTCTCCCGGCATGTGTGGTAGTAGACAAGGCATGTGTGGTGGGACGGAGTAGATGAAGGAAAGGTCGCACGCGGTCCATGTCTCGTTTGTTAGGGTACTGCTCTGTCATTCGTCTGGTGTTGACCGAAGAAACCACAGAAAACTACCGATTCTCCTGGAGGAGAATTCTAGTGTCAGGTGCTCTGATCGATAGGTTTCGAGGTATCTTTCATCAATATCAGCCGAATGCTTGAGTCCCATCCTAACAAACAGGCCAAGGTCTGCGCGCCATCTTTTCTTTTCTTTAATCACATCCTCTCCCGTACATACACACTTACACCACTACATTGTCACGTATATACCGAGACCAGTCTGGAGTCTAGGGCTGAGACGGTGCCTCGATGGGTGGACAACATACCTTGATGGCGAAAACCCAACAAGCCAACGTGTGGGTTGTCGCTTGATCTCACCGTCGTAGGATCTCTTACACATTCCGAGATTTAAAAATGTTTCAATACAAACGCGCAGAAATCATTCAAGCCAATACAGTCGCATAAAAATTGGGTAAAAGAACACGTGTGCTGTGCAATATGTGGATATATAGGAAATTGAACGTGCAAATGTAGTGGCGTTAATTTAGTAAAAACAATTGGTAATGTGATACGGACAATTTAACTAAGATTTGCTGGCGCATTACTCGTCAATGATAAGACTCAAACCTTGGGCATGCTCCATTGCTGGGTGTGGTATGGATTTAGCGTTAGACTTTATACATTTCATATTCCTATTACTGAGGTCACCGTGCTAGAAGAATGTTCTGCATGCACCCTTAGAGATATTATAACTTTGGTTCAATATGCAATGCAATTAATTGAATCAAAACTATTTACTTTTGCCATTAATAATATAACTTCTCTCCTCCTGCAACTAAGTTGTCATGATTTACCACAAGAACCTACTGTACGTCTAGGCATACATATCCCAGTTATGGAATTTTAAAACACGATATCAATATTTTGTTTTGATTTATTTTTCGTTAGTTGTTCGCGTGACATCAAAATGTTTGAAATAATGTGACGATTTTCGTTCATAAAATATTTAAGTTTCGGTTTCGTTTTTGATAATACGAACCATTCAGAGATGATGCCTATTTGAGTAACACGCTTGGCTTATTTCCGTTTAACTTGTTCTTAATCTAAATCTAAATCTAAATCCAAAGTTTACCGACAAGTTTATTCACTCTGCACCATTTATGACATTCGCTTCGTTTGCTGCCCAAGTCCTTCCAGATTTGTCCTAATTTGACCCCCACGGTTTTTTCCGCACCCGTTCTCTGATTTATCAAATAATTTTATTTTCACTATTCAGGTAGTTTTCCTCAATTTTCATGGTTCTACAATACTCTTTCCGCTTTTCAGATTCAATCTCCGCCAATTTCATCCGGCACTCTAAATATATGTATTCTTTTCACACGGTCAGGAAATTATGTTTCCGTATATTTAAGTTCTCTTTGGATGAAAGAGGAACACCCAAAATTAATATAAATTATTGTCGAGTCTAGCAAACGCCAATTTTCAACGAAATGACACAAAAAATATTTACTGAACTATCATTATATAAAATATTACTGATACCGCATTGCCAACATCTTGCCACAATGTAAATTTCGAACTTCCATTCTATTCTGACTTTGTCTCATCAGTCTCCTTGAACATTACTATACCGGATCAACAGTCGTTGCCGCCTTCATTTTCGAAGTCGCCTTGACCTAATCACTCATTCGAAACGCAGACCCCATTACTCTGCACCACTCGACCACTCTGCGACGGAGCTCATTTGTGACCATTCTTCTCAATCCTCCCCTTTGATTCAAATCGCCCCTCAACGCTCTTCCCATTTCACGCTCCGTTCTCAAACCTCCGTTCGTCCACTCCGACCCTCAAAAAGACACGCAACTCAAAGCATTTGCCCCAATGTTCGCATCGGTTTCTCCTAGTTACTAAAATTGTTATCAGTCTCGCTCTCCACTGGCATTTGCTCTTTTTGTCAACTCGGTTATCCATTCATCCGTCCAACCTTCTACAATCAAGGCATTTCCCCTATCATGACCTCCGTTTCACCAATCACAGTCTTCCTTACTTTTCGCTCTTTCTCCCTTCCCAGGAGCGGTAGCACACTATGTTCATTCGCTTCTCCATCCATTTGTCTAACCTTGCCCACGCAAGATAATTCAATCTCTCAATCATTCTTTCGGTTCCACCTGGTCACACATCACGCTGCCCATCTTCCGCTCTATCTACATGCGGTAACCCCCCCCTTCGTCAATCCATCCGCTCGTCAGCCTATCCCGCGCGGCAGCAGTCTGCACGGTTCCACCCCCCAAGTTTATCTCGTTAGCCCTCCCCGCGCCGCCTGCATTCCGAATGGTTAAAGTTTAATAACGTTAAGGCCGTCCACGCGGCGACACACTTCGACGAGCGAAGTTCGGATTCGATCCCCCAGAGCACGCCACCGCCGCGCGGCCGCCCCTCCCCGCCCTGCCCCGCCCCGCCCCGCCCCGCCCCGCCCCGCCACTCCCCTCCCCGCCCCGCCCCGTCCCAGTCCGCTCCGCCCCGCTCCGCTTTGCCCCGCCCCTCCCCGACGGAAGTTTTGCGGACGAACTCGTTCGCGCTCCTGTATTTTTAATCTTTCGCCCGACGTTTTCTCGCAGGAATGCGCGACCCGCGATTCACCCTCGACGCGGGTTTACCTCCGTCTCTCCACGGTTTGTACGACTTGGAGAAAATAAAGAAATGAAGAAATCCCTCTGCGCGAAGCGGCGCTCCCTTGTGGAATTTGTAAGCACAAATACGCGTCTCTTGCTCTTCTACTTCCTAGTGAGGGTTCTCCGCAGTTGCAAGGATCGCACGGCCGCACACTGGTTGAATCGGGCCTAAAACTTGGTCATAATTGCAAATGTCTGTGGATTTGCGTAAAAATTGGTATCATGGGGTTTTTGAGGTCGCTGAATTAGAATATCATTACGAAATTTCAAAATTCAAAATGGCGCCATCAAAATGGCGGATCGACTCATTTAAAAACAAAGAAAAATGCATATAAAAATATACATATGGGGCTCTGAAGGTCATTGATTTCAAATGTCATAATGAAATTTCAAAATTCAAAATGGCGGCTTCAAAATGGCTAACTGATTCATAGAAATGAGCCCAATGTGCGTAAAATATGTATAAAATGGTTCTCAAGATCGCTGATTTCGATTATCGATAATACGAATTAAAGATAGAAATTCAAAATAGCTGCTTCAAAAAGGAATATCGGATTTAAGGAAAAAGAAATCGATTGTAAGTAAAATGTTATTTAAGTCAGTTTTTGAATTTGTTGATTCATTAAGATTTATTTAACATATATATATATATTCAAACAAATGTCACCCATCTTCTGGGAACCCAATATCTAGTATGTATACAGATCTAATTTCGTCGGCACTTATTGAATAAACAATATTTTATTTAATATTTAATTATGAATAATTGAATAAAAATTAGTCAACAATACTTTGAGGTGACCACATTGAATTCACTCTACACTTAGTTACCCATAGTTTTGTTTGTTGCGTCAAGAAAGAAGAATCCTTAAAATACATTAAAAATCTGAAAGTGCTCGGTGGCTTGGGTTATTATTGTTTAATCCCTCCAAAAGTTTATATTATTAATTTTACTACTAAAAGTAATTATCTGAAGGAGAAGTAAAAAAATTATTCCAAGAAATCAAGTCCCTGTGGCATCGAAGAAACCATCGGGGGCGATCTAGTGTTATATCTTACTACGTCGCATTGTAGTATAGTCGCTTTAAAACAAAAGATGCAGATATGTGCAGCTAAATTTGTGTTATTCTGATTAAGGACATTCTACTTGATAAATAAAAATAATAATTGAGGCAGGACCTCGCAGGACAAAAAATATAATCTACAATATAAACGACTAACTTTGTTACGCTACATGGTTTAGAATTCAACCGCATCATATATAAACATATTATACACTTTTTCTTAAAAATATACTTAACTTACAGCCATAAGTGTCTTATATTCGGATATACAAAAAGAATCCTAAAAAAAAAATTTAAACCCTTTTTTTTAATTTCACGAATATCGTTGGCAAGAATCAACGAATTCGAGCCATTCGAGCAACGGTAACTTTACGACACCGTGTGGAAGACAAAAATGATTGAAATAAATTTCTGAAGCTGAAGTAGTATGCTCCAATGTCTTCCGAACGAGATTTGATAAGTCAAAATTCCAAACGCGCACTTTGAATTTTGCAATTATGGCCAGGTTTTTGCCGCGATAAAACCAGTGTGGGCCGCCCCGCTGGCGTAAGACGGTTGCGACAGGGTGGGTTAGGGGGGCGCCCCAGTCCGGATTCGCGAGACGATGGGATGATGATGATGATGATGATGATGATAAGGAAAAGCCGCGCGTGGTCCGTGGCCCATTGAATTAATTTCTGTTTCCGAACGCGTCAACTGTTTATTTATTTATTTATTTTACGTAAAAGAAACAGTTAAAAACTGCGTATGACGTGCTATGGGGAAAAGTGAATTGTGTGCATATTTTCAAAATTCTGTGATCCCTACACTAAGTCATATACTACTTAAATTTTGGAGAAAAAAAACAAACAAAAAAAGACAACCAACCCTCCCATGTCATAAAATCTATTTTCAAGGATAAAAAGGAAATAAATGTAGGCTCTTATCCGTGTTGTCCTTCGGAATAATACTTCCTGCCGCGACAATATGGAAACGATAATTTGAATAATTATATTTCCCACTGAATTCTAGAAGACGTGCACAGAAAATGAAGTTTCCAGAACGGTTATCTATGGACATTAGTCCCATAAGTGTAGTGCGGTGCAGAATGGAGAGATTCGAGACAAATCTACACGTCGGCTAGCAGGGTTTGCCTGAAAGAGGTATCTTCCAACAGGGCACCGCGTAAGCGGCTACAAGTTCCAAGCTCCCGTCTAGTCTCGCGAAATATAGGGTTGATTGATTGATGGATTATTTCCTGTTTCCGGATGCGTCAAGTACTAAGGTAAGTAGTCCGGTAAGTGTATTGCATTTTCCCTCCAGAGGTGAATTTCATATGTACATTGGTCATCTATAGTTGAACATTCGCCGTGTATGCTGATACAACATTAAACCTTTCGTTTGGATGATATCAATAATACCAATACCGATGGGCAAATCTTCTCTGATGTCAACATTTCCTAATATATCTTTAGTCAATACACAGATCTGGCTCCTAAACGTTTCAGAGGTTTCATCTCTCACACATGACTCAATATTTTATGTACCCCAAAGACGAAATTTCTCTAAATAAACTTAATGACTATTGTCGGGTTAACTTATTGAATTTATTAAAAAGACTTACAACATATTTTCAATGTAATTACAAGAATGTAGATAAAAATTATTTACTGAAGAAAAATTAAATACCTTTAGTAAATAATCACAAAAACATGGGAGATAATAAAATTTATAACTCATCACAGGCAACTAAACGTATTGTGTTCACTCATCGGCAGTAGATATAACCATCATTCTATATTTATAATACACCAAGTCTATTCAGTGAAAGGGAAATACTCTAATAGAAATTGTTCACGTACCTTTGGTTGCATCACCACTTGGTGGTACACGTACCGCAGTATGAAAACCCCCCGATATATTGCATATCAGCAGTTTCTCAGCGGAAACTAACAGTTTTCACTGGCTAATACCCTCAAACACATCAATTAAACACTACTGCTTTTCTTTTCGCTTTGAAAAGGCGCATTTTCATGTATTGCCGCTTCCCGTGCGGGGTTACAGAGGCAGTCCGCCCCGCCGGCGACTCCCCCAATTTCGTTATGGAAATGGCGGAGAAACTATTAGGCCGCGTGCAAATGAAATGGTGAATGGTGAACTCGTGAAGTGCGCTCTGTGTGGTAGGCCTGCACCGCGTCGCGCAGTGCCGCGCCGCCGCATCAGGGGCGTGAGGGCGACCTTTTTTTTTTTTATTTTTATTTTGTATAGGATTGTCTTACAAAGTTTAGTTTACAAGAAACTCTTCATTTGTATAGTTGACTTATATCTAATTCTTATATACTAACTCTAAACTACAATTGACGGAGGACTCACGAGCACCTCTAAAAATTACTGAGGTTTGAAAAAATGTTGAGAAAAGCATGAACTGGATATCGGTTTTTTATTCTAGTTGGGTTTTCATTATATTTTCCTAAATTTATATGTCTATCATGATTGATGAGTGTTAGATTGGAATAAAAGTTATTGGCAAGAAAGGCTATGTAATGTGCGATGGGTTTTAGGTTAAGTTCGTGGTGTAATTGCTTATTGGAAATGAACCAGGGGGCGTGGGTGATAGTTCTTAGGTATTTGTTCTGAATAACCTGAATTTTGTTGATATTATACTTAGCAGCATTTATCCAAATTGGACAAGCGTACAGGAGAAGAGGTCTAATGATGGTTTTGTATAAGGTGATACCGTTATTTAGTGATAGTTTACTGTATTTATAAGTGATTTTAGCTTTTTTGGTTTGGTTTTGGTTTTAATGTATTTTCCAGTTGAGTGTAGTATCCATGTGAAGACCCAGGTATTTAACAGCATTGTTGTGAGGAGTCCAAAGGATTGTATTATTGTTCAATTTAAATGGCATGGGGAAGGAATAAGGTCTGAAAGTGAAGACTTTAGATGTAGATTTCGCGGGGTTGATTTTAATCTTCCATTTCGTTGCCCAGTTTTCTATGTGAGGGCGACCTGTTCGCTCCCGCCGGGAGATGGGGGTGGGGCGAGAAAGGAGGGGGAGCTAGAGGCAGGAGTGCTCAACTGTTTGTGTTGCTGTCGCCCGTAAGGGTGAAGGAACCGCGTTTTGGCGATAGGGAACAGAGGCTGGGAAGTGCGAGAACCACACCCATAAGTCCCCAGGTTAAGACAATTTGAAAGAAAAAGAGATTCAAAGACGGAGAGGGAAGGGGAGAGAGGGAATGGAAGATAGGGGAGGGGAGAGAGGAAAAGATAAATTCAAAGACAGAGAGAGAGAGAGAGAGAGAGAGAGAGAGAGAGAGAGAGAAGAGACAAACAAACAGACAGGGGGAGCCAGTCGATTTCCGTGGGATTTCCTAATAATTCCAAGCGAATGCCGGAACCTTCAGAATGGGACCACACATCGCCAACATTTTTTTCTTCTTTATTCTTGTTCTCTTACACACAAACACACGTACACAAACACGTACAGCAATTGCACACAGAGCTTCGAGGTCGTCTCGGCTTGGGGGCGGTACCCCACTAGAGGAGATGCCTAGAGGAAAGAAATCCAACCAAACCGACGTGCAGACCGGCGTCAGATCTCACGTTCTGGCAGGGATGGAACATTGCGTCCTCCCGGGATAAAGCACGCACTACACTTACTGGAATAATCATTGTAGTTTACGCAGCCGGAAACAAAGCAATCAGACCCAGAGAGTCACAGAGAGAGATAGAGAGAGAGAGAGATACAGAGAGAAAGAGAAAAATGAGAGGGAGAGAAAAAAAAGAGAGAGAGAAAGAGAAAGAGAGAGGCAGAGAGAGTAACGGCAGAGACAGGTAGAATGAGAAAGGAAGGCCAAAAAAGGAGAAAAAAAAAAGAAAAAAAAAAAAAGAAAAAAAAAAAAGAGAGGAAAAGGTAAGAGAAACGAGGGAAAGAGAAAAGTGAGGGAGGAAGAATATCAGAATAGAAAAATGAGAGTAGGATAGGAAGGGAGGAGAGAGAAAACGAAAAGAGAAGCAAGGAAGGAATGCCAAGAGAAGATATGGAGTGTACTAGTTCAAAAGTATTTATACCAACATCGGTTAACCTTTATGCTCCATTTTTTCACATACTACTTCAGAAGCACCATTCAACTTGAGGACTTTTTCAATTTACTTATGTTCATGTTTAGGGTTCAAGAATAATTTTAGAATATTTTTTTCACAATAAGGACAAATATATGTTTAAAGTATTACCTATAACACATCTTTAAACCATATATTTAAAATACACACACTTGAAGACTTCCTGGAAGAAATACCGGGAATATGGTGAATATGAAGAACGAATATAAATATGATGACGATAGTGAACGCTCATGTTTTTATCTACTATGCACTGCTTTCTTACTGTTGATAATCTCATTTCCAAGTAGCAAATAACAAGCTTTCCCCAAATGCTTACACTGAAGTACCTGTAACCTTCAATTGCGACTATTAAACCCTTTTTGGTACAAAAGTGGGTTCTCCAAATACAGTCATACACATTACCATGCTCATTGATATCATGATAGAAACACTATCGTTTCAAGAATTCTGAAAATGGATTTTACCACGAAAATTTCAATCTCGAATTTTTGGACAAATCCCAACAGTTTTTTTCTACTATACTTTGCTCCGAAGAAAAGATAATAAGGAAAAATGAAGTAAAACAGATTTGAAGTTGATTGGAGGCACTAAAATCTATTCAACATCATTAAAAATACTTTGTTATAATACCATAAAGCAATATTAGTTTTGTTATATTATCGCATACATATTACATTATAACTGCATCAAATTTATGGTGTGTTGTAAATGTCTACCCCTACCTCTGATTCCCATTTCAACTTTTTGTTTCCCTTCCATGTGGAAGCTTGCGTGCATCAGAATTCAAAAATTGTTCTCACTGTCCGACACGTAGAACCTCAGAGAACTGATTTAATCATATTAAAATGTTTCGAAAAAGAGCGAAACTAAAAGAGGAATGTAGAGATTAATATCCCTAATTACCTTGGAATATGTTACGAGCAGTATAAGCACGCCACGTTAGAAAATTAAACAATATTAAAAAGAGAAATGTAATAGCATTTAACATTTTTTCATGGTGCACAGTATTTTTGACAATATTTGTTACTGCTGAAAGGAGGTAAAATCAGTACCGTATTGAATGGACAATCTTATGTATTTGCTAGTTATACGGAAAGGTAAAGGTTGGACATTATCACAACATACTCTAATGGCGTTCTTCAGAAAACCTCTGAAAGTTTCTTTTTTTAAGAAAAATCACATAAGGAACAACAACAAAAATTTATAACTTCGAAAACCAAACAAAAGAAAACCATCGCTACAAAACAAAATTAAAATTACTAAAATTCTAATTTACTAATTACTAACCGATTCTATCTACTTTAAAAGTCTAAACTTTTATTATCTAAACCTAACAATTAATCTAATACACAACACCAGAATTTCGAATCTCGATTTCTCCAATGAGTATTTCCTTTAATACCCATTGTGCACACATTTCAACGATTTTAAAAACGAACTTGACATTGCCGTAATACTCACAACTATTGCCTTGAATACTCGACTTCCTAATATCCTCCTTGATATTTTGTCGTGACCCATGCTTTCATTCGTCGTTTATAGAATCGTCTCCCCTCCAAACGCTGCTATATTACGCATCCAAAACGGGGTCCACATATATGCACCCTCTCTGGTATGATCGGAGCTTTCATCTCTAATGTGCAAAACGAGCAAGCCGTTATCTCAATAGATGTTGAATTTCTGCTACCGAGCAGTACATTTGATGCCATGGAAACCCTTCGGATATCTAATGACGCACGCTTCACATTCTGCATTTCCGTCTTCTACGCGTTTCCGGCCAAGTCTTCATTTGTTGTTACCGGTGGCCCCGCAACAAATGCTTCCACCATGTATTTCACGTCGATCCCTAATGATATCACACACACATTTCATTAAATAAATTTATACTTTAACTCACTATGCGATGTTTATCTATAACTACGTGATGTCACAATACATTTTTGAATGACTGCGTAGGTTTGTGCAGACTAAAACAGAGGGAAGTGTGAATATATTTCTGGGTTTCTCTGGATCCTTTTTCCCATTAATATTTTTGTTTAAATAAAGCATATTTTTCTAAAATAAAAAATACTACAAGGAGAATGAAATTATAAATTTGATGATACAAATAATAATTACAATTGATTTTACATTGTGCGTTTTACAGGGTTACGTGATGGTTTGGAGAGGTTCTTTTCTAAACATCGTGTACCAACCTCCTAAAATATCACTTTAAAAAGGGAGACAGAAATTTATCATATTTACGGAAATTAAATAATTCATTATCACGGGATACGGGCCCCTTTCAATGTATCCGGGGGGAGGGGTCAAGTCCCCTGCCCCCCTTGTGTAAACGCCTATGGATAAAAGGAACTATTACCAGGAGCGGTGGCTCAGTGCATCAACTGATGTCACTGCAGCGCCTCTGACCGGGAGGTGCTAGGTTCGAGCCCTGATGGCGGCAGGATTTTCGACTCTAGCTTTTCAGCTAGGTCGAATTCAGTCGCTGCTTGGAGAAGAATTCTAGCGGCCGGCTGCTCTGATCCGTAGTTTTCCGTGGTTTCTCCGATCAACACCAGGCGAATGCCGGAGCAGTACCCTACGAAACGGGCCACGGACCGCGCGCGATCTGTCCTTCCTCTTCCCTGTCCTATCCTCTCCCCTTACACACACACTTACACTAACATGCACTACACTACCACATATTCCAGAAGACCGGATGGAAGCTTAGTTCTTGTCCCAGCTGGGGTTTTGCCCCGCTGGTGGGAGAGTCCTGGTTAGGGGGAAACCCCACTAGCCGACGGTAGGTCGGCGCCGGATCTCGCCATCCAGCTGGAGAAGACCACCGCCATCTCCCGAGAAACAAACATGCACTACACCAACGGGACTAATGACGAAAGCAGTTGACGCGCCCGGAAACATGAAAAAACCAAACCAAACCGAAAGGAACTATTGTCGGTCGAAGTAGCTAGATTGAGAATGAATCGTCACTGAAAGAGGAACTATGTATATGCTGATGTTTGTATTTGCAATTCTGAAATAACGAGGGAAGCAGTGTTGACACTTTTAATCTTATTCATTGTAATTCGTGTAAAGAAATCATTCACGAAAACTCAACCATTTAAAGAATAGTTTCTGAACACACAGCCATCAAAGTCTTCGCAAACTGACAGATACAGAAATTGCATCTCCTAGCTAGTTTTATCTTATTTATTCAGCGAATAAAATGATTTATCTACTTTCATCGCAGTTTGCATAATCACCCTTTGCGTTTGCAAGGTGCAAAACGCGATGCAAAATAATAATGAACCTTTTCTCCAGTCTCACAAAGCGAAATGCCTCCGTAATGACTTCAAACGTCCACGACATATTTCGAAGAAAGCCGAGCTCTAGAGACTCTCATTTCAATGTACAATTAAAGCGAGGAATATCACGTTTTCTATCGGTTTGAGTGCTTTTCCACGAGAAAAAGAATCGCGCAAATACAAAACGCACGTGTTAATATAAAGCTTCTTGAAAACGTAAGCATTTATTAAAAATTAATAACACGTTCTTCGAATGTAGTACAATTGTCATTAAAGAAGAGGTTTTTCTTTAAAAAAATTAACAAACGTGGCGAAGTTCAGCAATTTTTGATGAGGACTAATATAAAATACTGAGTGAGTATTAAAGCAAATAATAAGATTTATCAAATAATTCGTTTCATCTGAAGCATATTTGTGCCAAGGGTTGTATGGGTGACCTTGATATTAAAATATTGAATTTTTTCGCGCATTATTCATAGCGTGTAATTGTTTCTAATTACTTACTATTTCCAAACATGTTGATCAGAAACGTCACTTCATGTTAAAGGAAAGAGGCAGTCTCCACCAATAAGGCAATTTTAGCAATAATACATCAATTGTTTCTAGGGCAAATACTCAAGTTACACATTCCAAAAAGCTTCTGGATATCTGAAGGCGAGCCCTTTTCCTGTGCATTCCAAAGGTCCGGCTTCTATTATCGGCAGAGGTAAGATTCATTTTATAATTTTGACAATGTATACATTGTTCCGGTCTTTAACTGGGTCAGGAAAAAAGCTGTTGAGGATATGGGCGGTGCTGAATAATGCAGTTGCTGTTGTTCCTTAAGAAGAGGAAAGAAGTGAACTGCATTAACTGCAGAAAATGGAAATATAACAAATTATACTACACACAAAAACGTATTGAGACAGAAAGAAAAAGAAAGAAAGAAAGAAAAGGAACGAGAGAGGAAGTCTGAAAGAGAGAAAAAAAGGAGAGAGATAGATAAAGAGAAAGAGAAAAAGAAAGAAAGAAGAAAGAAGAGAGAGAGAGAGAGAGAGAGAGAGAGACAACAGACGGACAAACAGACAGACACAGACACACACACACGACTCATGTGGATGAAGAGAGACGCTCAGTGACAGGATGACATATTTCTGGTAGTTAAATTTTTCAGATAGAGAAACGGTAAAATTTACAAATGAAAAAAATTGATAAAATGTGAAAAAAAGTGAATACTGTGCTCAAGCATTACCTTGATTAATGATTCATTAATGTGGTGCTCAATAAATGAACAGCTTTTTCTGCTCCCTGCACCTAGTTGACATTATAAAATTATGTTTGAGTTTGTTACGACCCTTAGTTATGAAATAGTTACTTTTATGCTACGATAGTCAGCTTTTGCATTTCAGGAATTGTATTGTAAGTAAAGTATTCAATTTTTATTGAATTAGGTTGGTTCCAAGGTTGGAAGATGTGAGAGTAATAAATAACGTTCACTGATTTTTTGGTCTTCATTTCACTGAGCTGGTGGACGGCAATGGTTTACGAGATACCGTAATTAATCCGTTTTAAAACTCGTGTAAAGTAATTAGATGTTGGTCGTCATTTGGATGCCAAAGGACCATCGGTATTTTACACTCTTTACACACTTTACATATATATAAAATTTTTTAACACCAAATTATTAAATTTACTGCCACTACAACCATGTTGCATGTGGACGTGTAATTCTATACAGAATCACCATTTCTGGCGGTTCTATTCATTGAAATCAATTATTAGATTGATGGCGACTACTATGAATTATCAGCGTTTTTTAACAATAAAAAAATTAGCATTCATTCTTATAACCTATATACTACAATTCTATTGATTTTATGTGAATTAATTTTCAATATAAAACATTAAAACACCGAACGGGTTTGACTATTGTTGGTAAGCTTACTAAAGTATCTTGATCGCTGGCTTCTCGGCTGACTAGCAGAATGTTGTCTAGGGAATCCTTGGTGTACCTGTTCTCGCGTCCTTTGCTAAATATAAAAAATATTGAGAATGTCCTCAATGATTGCTATTAATAGGACATAATAATCCCATATATTTAATACATGGTCGCGACTTTCCCTGACTGTGTTTCGTATGAAACACATACTAGCGACTGCCAATATTCAGCTATTTCAATTTTCAATTATTTAAAAAATTCCTTCCGTCTACAAAGGTACCCTAATATACATCCTCGACACATGGTGTCTATTTTTAAATTAAAAAATTCCCAATTAATTTAATTACAATTTACACAACCAAATTAAAAAAAAATTATTAATAATACCAAGGCCATGCTGAAAATCTGATCGCACTCACCAACTGCTGCCACCGTATGTTCGCTACAAATATTTTCTAGCGAGTGATTGCATGCGTCCTTTCAAACATTCTGCACATAATGTGTTCGGAGTCGTGCGTTCTTGGCGTGTGTGTATATGATGCGAAACATGATTGGCTAAGGTAAGCGCATTTAAGTGTATTTTGTAAACATATATCCTCTGATTGATTGATTTTTTCGTGGTTCCGGGCGCGTCAACTGCTTCGGTCATTAGTCCCGTTAGCGTAGTACATGGTTCTTCTCGGGAGATGGCGGTGATCTTCCCCCGCTGGATGGAGAGATCCGGCGCCGACCTACCGCCGGCTAGTGGGTTACCCCCTAACCAGGACTCTCCCACCAGCGGGGCACCGCAGCACCCCAGTCGGGACAAGCTCTAAGCTTCCGACCGGTCTCCCAGAATATGAGGTACTATAGTGCATGTTAGTGTAAGTGTGTGTGTAAGGGGAGAGGATAGGTCAAGGAAGAGGAAGGACAGATCGCGCGCGGTCCGTGGCCCGTTTTGTAGAGTACTGCTCCGGCATTCGCCTGGTGTTAATCGGAGAAACCCCGGAAAACTACCGATCAGAGCAGCCGACCGCTGGAATTCTCCTCCAGACAGCGACCTGAAGCTAGTGTCGAAAATCCTGCCACCGTCACAACTCGAACCTAGGACCTGCCGGTCAGAGGCGCTGCAGTGACATCAGTTGATGCACTGAGCTACCGCTACCGGTATATATCCTCTGAAACGCGTAGGCTAGTGCGGAGCTGGTATTCCGTTCTTAAAGACGTACCAGCGCTCTAGGAGGAAACTGCTGTGTGCCTAGAAAAAAAGTGAATCACGCACAACGTCCCACCGCACGGGCATCGCACGGGCAGCGGAGGCGGCGCCGACGAGTATCGTTGCGCAACGGCCACATCTCCTCATCTCGCCGCCCTCATTACAATGGCGCGCCCCAGAGACACGTCTGCGTGCGTGCCGCCAAGCAGCGTAATTACTCCTCTCTCAAATTTATATCACCGATAGCGAGGGGCTACTCGGCAGTTCGCCTCCCGATACTTTTTACAAGGCCGGCGGCGCGCCGGGCACGTCACTTCTCCGAAACGTCCGCGCACCAATTAGTGAAGCATTCACATTCCTCCGACCCCTATGGTTACTCAGACGGGGCGGGGCGGGGCGGGGCGCGGCGCTGGGAGGGGCGAGGGACTTGCGGAGCGGGGAGAGACGTGTCAGGGAGAGGGAGAGAGTTGGCGGGCAGGGAGGTGGCGGGGAGAGACACGCGGGGGAGCATGGCGGGAATGACATGGTGGGAGATGCATGGCGGGGAAAGGGCATGGCGGAGATCATGGCGGGAGAGCATGGCGGGTAAAGCATGTGGGGAGATGGGAGAAAGCATGGCGGGGAGGGGAAGAACTGGCGGGAAGACTGCGAGAGGACATGGCGGGAGAGGGGCAAGGCGGGGTAGAGACGTGGCGAGGAGACACGTGGTGGGGACAGCTGTGGTGGGGAGAGACGTGACAGAGAGACATGACTAGGGGAAACGTGACAGGGAGAGATGGGAACGACATGGGCGGGGTGAGACGCTACAAGGAGAGGGCTGAGGGTTGAACGAGGAGCGACCATTCGAGGAAGGTTGAGTGAGATGCGCGGAGGGAGAAGAGTAGGGCCAACCATGGCAGGCCTGGACAAGGCGGAGCGGGGAAGGACGGGCGGGGAAGGACGGGCGGGGAAGGACGGGCGGGGAAGGACGGGCGGGGAAGGACGGGCGGGGTGGACGGACGGAGTAGGACGGTTGGGGTAGGACGGGTGGGGAGGACGGGCGGGGAGGACGGGCGGGGGACGGGCGGGGAAGGACGGGCGGGAAGGACGGGCGGGTAGGACGGGCGGTGAAGGACGGGCGGGTAAGGACGGACGGGTAGGACGGAGGGTTCGGACGGGCGGGGTAGGACGGACGGAGTAGGACGGTTGGGGTAGGACGGTGGGGAGGACGGGTGGGGAGGACGGGCGGGGAGGACGGGCGGGGGACGGCGGGAAGGACGGGCGGGAAGGACGGGCGGGGGAAAGGGCGGGCGGGAAGGACGGGCGGGGAAGGACGGGCGGGGAAGGACGGGCGGGGAAGGACGGGCGGGGAAGGACGGGCGGGGAAGGACGGGCGGGGAAGGACGGGCGGGGAAGGACGGGCGGGGAAGGACGGGCGGGGAAGGACGGGCGGGGAAGGACGGGCGGGGAAGGACGGGCGGGGAAGGACGGGCGGGGAAGGACGGGCGGGGTAGGACGGGCGGTGAAGGACGGGCGGGAAGGGCGTGACGGGAAAGAGCGCAGCAGGGAAGGCTGGGGCGGTTCGAAGCGAGCCGAGGGATTGCGGAGGCGGATACACTCGGTGGCAGGGAAGGGAGAACGGGCGGGGAGGGGTGGGGGCGGGAACGGATCCCCCGGCCATCGACTCGCGAGGCACACCTGCCGCAGAACGGGTTCGTAATCGGCTCCCAGGAACATCTGCGCGCGTGCTTTACAACCGCGTCACCTGGCGGCGAGACCCCGAAGCACTGACCGCTGACATGGTGCCGTGTCCTGGCGCCGCCGCCGTGGGCTCCACGACCCAGTTTAGCAGGTTGCAGTTCAAGGGTGCTAACAAGGAGGGGCATTGTTTTAGCCAACTTCCAAGCACTTTTGAGGACAAGCACTGTACGTTAACGTCGTAAAATAATAGTCGGATATAGAATTTCGTAAAACTTAAATTACCTTCTTTTTATATATATATATATTTATCAGTAGGAGAACACGATATCTGATTATTAATTTTATAAATTAATGGCTTTGTCAGAAAGGCGTGCCCTTGTGGAGGGCTTGCCCTTGTAGAGAAATAACACAAAAAATGAACGGACAGTTGCCTACTTTAGTGAATTCACAAAGCTTTTAGAACATGCTACCAACTTTCAGGAGCTACTACTACCAACTTCTAAAAGGAGAGGGAGATAAGAAATAATAAAAGAAAAAGAAGTTCAAGTAGGTGAAGAAGAAGTAGTAGTAGTAATAGTAGTAATAGTAAGAATAGTAGTAATAGTATAAGAAGAGTAACCAAAATTCGACAAATATTTTCAAACTATTCTTCCGACCATTGTAATTATTGTATTTTGCAAGTTCAAATAGTTTGTTTTTTGTTTACGATTTCCATTCACACCTTCGTGTCAAATCAATTTGTTAAAAATGTTTGATGAACTTTAATAGCACGAAATAAGTTTTCAACCGATAGAGAGAGACATTCAATATCAAAATACTCGAGAGAGCACAGATAACTGATTCGAACGATAACGTCGCCGTTGATCCTTTAAAATAACGAACAACCGACTGCAAAAGTTTTTTCCCTCATTAACATCAGATCCGAGTACGACGCTAGTTAGTGACAACTCCCGAGGCATTCGCATACCTTGTCTGACGCTTGCCTCCTCAGAAATCGATGGAATTGGTTAATTTGAATTTCTAATCGAACGCCTATACATGTTCCTTGGCGAGATACAATTATTACAGAACCTTCTTAGCATACCCGTCATGATTTTCGTTTTATGAATAAGGCCAATATATTTAGGAATCCTGTTAGCTTCTATCTCAAGATTGTTCTGTGATGAAATGAAACGTGAAGCATAACTGACGTACGTAGTAAAGTAAAGGTTTGTTTAAATTAGGATACTAATATAAATTATCCTACAATTAAATTAAGACATTTTAATACCTGTAACATTTTATGCCAACTAATGATAATTGTTCTTTCGCTAATTATTCTTTATAAATATGGAGTTGCAATAATGCTAAAAAGGAGAACGAGAAAAACAAGAAAAAATTAAATGAACTTCAGAACTAACACGCCCTAATTTAATTTCCAGGCAAAATACACTGTCTAACTATAGAAAAATAAGAAGTGAAGTATTAAACTAATATATTACACAACAATTCATTCCTTACCTAACAAAAAATAATCTACCTCTGGATCTGAATCGAAAACTGAATACAATGAACACAGAGGCGAGGCGCGTACAGCGAAATGCGAGCTAAATAATTCTTTCTTCGGTGGCAGTTAATCATCCACCTCCACTGGCACCTGGACTGGGTGACTTGTACACTGCACGCACAATTGCCCGCTTTCTCTCTTCGAACGTCCGGCACAATTGTCTTCCGGCGGCGCCGGTTGTGTCGCAAAGGGGGTCGCGTACCGAAAACGGGAGGCGGAGAGCGGGATGCGATGGCGGCGGGAAATGGTGGGAGGGCGAGGAACGCGCAGGTGTCGTGGGGTCTGGCGGAGTGACCGTGATTGTCAGGTAGGCGAGTGTAATGGGTTTGGGCCGGGTGGGGGCGGGTGGGGAGGGTGTTCGGGGGGTGCTGGGCGGAGTTTGGGCAAGGGCGGGGCAGGGGTGTCTGGCAGGGTTCTGAGTGTCGGGCGGTGTCGGGGCGGGGTGTCGGGCGGGGGTCGGGGCGGGGTGTCGGGGCGGGGTGTCTGGGCGGGGTGTCTGGGCGGGGTGTCTGGGCGGGGTGTCTGGGCAGGGTGTCTGGGCGGGGTGTCTGGGCGGGGTGTCTGGGCGGGGTGTCTGGGCGGGGTGTCTGGGCGGGGTGTCAGGGTGGGGTGTCAGGGTGGGGTGTCAAGGTGGGGTGTCGGGGTGGGGGTGTCGGTGCGGGGTGTCGGGGCGGGGTGTCGGGGGGGTGTCGGGCGGGGGTCGGGGGGGGGTCGGGCGGGGGTCGATGTAGGTTCGGAGGAAGGAAATTTTTGGAAGGGTTTGTGGGGTGGGACGGAGGGCCGAGGCGGGGAGGGTGCAGGGAGGACTCTGGCGATGGCACTGGGCAGGTTGGGCGGAGCGGGGAGGTGGGCGAATGCCTGGATGTCAGGAGTTCGGCGGCGGGGAGGAGTGCCGGTGGAGGGGAGTGGTGGTGCGCAGGTAGCGAGGCAAGTTGGTGTCCCATGCGGGGAATGATGGGGGAAGGAGGAGCCAGGGGGAGGTGGCGGAGAAGGGTGTCTGCCGTGGGTGCCGCGCAGGAAGTGACAAGGGAAGGCAATGCCAGAGGCACACGGGGAAGAGGGAGGTGGGAAAGCGGGGGAAGGGCGAGGTGAGTCGGGGGTCGTGCACATGCGGGGGTTGACAAAGAAGGAACGGACGGTGGAAAGCGGGGGGGGTGGGGTGGGGTGGCAGGCGTCGCCGTGCGTGTGAGCGCCGGGCAGATGCGATGGAGATAGCGGCGCCCGCTCGGTCACAGCCGGCAGCCGAATCAATCACGCGTGCCTGAATGCCCGTGCGCGCAGGGGTGGGGTGGGGGTGGGGTGGGGTGGCAGGCGTCGCCGTGCGTATTAATGAGTCAGGAGCAGGTTTCCTGATTTTGCATTTTTGTCCTTGCTTCAGGCAGGCTACAAATTCTGTAAATTGGATCTATGTTGCAGACTTCGTCTATATTTCCTGTTGGTGTACATTTGCGTAATTATAGGCGCATATTTTACATATTTCGCTAAAATAGGGCATTAAAATAGAGACTTAAACCTGTATCCCTAAAACTTTAATTTTTTCATAGAGTATATTTATTTGTGATCGTTTATTGATTACATAGAGCATGACAGAGTTTTCGGTTTTTTCTTTCCTATAGACGATAAAATACTTGTGCAAATGCAGGATATTTCTTGATATCGTATTTTTTTTAAAATTAGGCCGAAGAAATGCAACAAGACATGTACTTCTCTAACGAATATTTTCTTCAATTATTTCTCCCCCGAAGTAAGGTAGATTATATGATATTTTCACAAAAATGTCTTTTCATTCCAAGCGTGCTTCTCCTGCATTTGATCAGGTTTATAAAAGAAATGAAACATTGTTAATTTCAATTGCATATTAATGTGCATATTTAAAGGTTTAAAGTATCAATTGCATATTTATGTGCATATTTAAAGGCATATTTTTAAAAGCTTATTTCATGACTTTTAGAGAATAAACATCCTCTCCCTATTAATGAATCAAGCAAGTTCTTGATTTCCCGTTCAAATAATTTATAATTGTATTGAATTTCCAACTTCAGGACATAAAAATCGGACTCTGTCTCTATTTCAAAACCGTGATCCAAATCTAATGATTCAAGAAATATACTTCATTATTGGACACTCTTTTGTTCAGAGAACACATATTACATCACAACCTATGGAACCGAAAGTGTCAGCTTCAACAGACTGTCAAAGCGAGGCTTACCCAGACACTATTGTTACATTTCGGATTTGATGTATTTCAAACTGCATTTGATTTGCTTCGCGTTTCCATCTTCATTTGATTTAAATAAAAAAAACTTCCGAAGAAACGACACCATACTACGACTCAATTCGTCCGTCTACATCCCATTGTCCGCAACTTCACTATTGTGCCGACTATGATCACTCATACGATTCGCTTCAGCTCGCAGCGCCGTTCATTTCTTCCCCGTGAAAGGGCGGTCGGCGGGGGTGGGCGCCGCGCCGTAGGGGCTATTGCCGCCCGCCTATGCGCCGGGCCGGGCCGGGCCTTGCGCCGCAGCATTGTACCTGCGCGTGGCACGGGACACGCGTCATTAGCGATTCATCGCCGCAGCCACAATGCGTGATTAATAGTGGGACACAGCGCGCCGCCCGCCCGCGGCGCTGCTATCGACACGCTCGCCCCCGCCCCCGCCCGCGCCACGCCCCCGCTGAGGAATAGAACGTGCCGATGGGCGCCCCGGGAGAAAGATTGCAGGAAATGGGCGGGGGGGAGAGACTGAAAGATAAATAAGGGAGATGTAGAGAAAATATGGAAAGAAAAAAGGAGGAGAAGGAAAGAAGTGGATCCTGGGAAATATGAAGAGAAAGAAGAAGAAAGAAAAAAAAGGGAAGAAAGAGTAAGGTAAAAGGAAACAGAGAGAGACAGAAATAACAGAGTGAAGTTGAAGGTAAAAAATAAATGTAAAATAGTGACAATAAAGAAAGGAGATTGGAATCGAATAATTAAAAAAACAAATGAAAGAATATGGTTTGAGTGAGAGTTGAGATGGGAATAAAATGGTAAAAAAAAGAAAAAAATAAAAAGAATGAAGATGAGAATTCTCTGGGAGAGGAGATGTGAAAAAATGCACTAAAATGTCAATGATATAATGGATTTGGTACTTGAATGCTGAAAAAAAAAGATGATAAAACTTATTTTGTAGCTAGTAAAACTTATTTTGTATTTGTATTCTTCTAATAGTTGCATCTACATACTTGTAATTCATTTTACATACATGACATAAAATAAGTTTCCCTTTCCATATTGGCAATGTAATTCTTTCTTTTCAAGAATTATATCACTAATTAAGAAAGAAGTTGAAACTACGAGGTATCTTCATTATTAAATACGACACGACCAACATTCTCCATTGATGTTGTATGCGCAAGTTAAGTCAATTCGATTTCGAAACAATGTTACATAAACTCGAAATACTTAGCACATTCTAAACCGACATTTTGATTTTCAGCAATCACAAAAGCATGAATATGACACCATTGACTGCATTTTCACTCAAAAAAAGTCAGAAATAGCGCTACTCTGGTACCATTCATGCAGATTCGCGACGGCTGATTTACTAGCGAAAAAAAACTCCTCCCATATTTGCGTTATGATTGATAATGGCATGATACGTTATATCCAGTGTGAATGCGCTTACAGGATTCGTAGCGCCGATGAGAGCGGGGCAAAATAGCAGCGAATTGAAGTGAAGGGCTTTTACGAAAGTTAGTTCCAACTAATCGACACAGGGCACTTGCAATGCCTCTCCAGCAACGTACCGAACGAAATGACGAGCATAAATGATGGCGGACTGAGCGATGCATTGCGTGAATGCGACGGGGTTAATGCCACAGGCGTAAACAGGATCTATTTTCACGCCAGGCCAAGTGCTTTAGCTGGACGGGGAAAGTTCGAAGGTCCATGTTGGGTCATTTGGATACATCTATTATGTTTTCCGAGTCGCTCTCGCGATTTATTGGAACAACGTGCGTCAAAATCTTTGTAAATATCTCTTGCGAGACAAACGTTCTTTTACTGAAAAATAATACAAGAAACTCTAGCGTAATAATCAAATACATCACCGGCTAGTGATCAATGTATTCACAACAAGAAAAATTTCAAAAGAATTCAAGGTTGTATTTGATTAATCAAAGCACATTAACGCACAAAACTCATTCTTTTCAAACAGAATGTGTGGCTAATTTATTTTTGTTCTCTTAGTTCTTTCTATGCAACACTGTAACTGATATAATCAAGTAGTTCTGTTATTTCGTCTATTAATGGCACGCACTCATCATTAATCTATTCAAATATACAGAAATACAGTAAGGTAAATCCAATGAATTAAAACTTACCACTTATGTTACTAGACATTTTTGCAAGTATTTCAGTTATCGCACAGAGTTAATTTGCTCTCTATAAATATTTGGAGACGCAACTGACATTTAATAATCACCAACGCCGTAAAAAAACTGGTCCGCAAACTTACTGGACCTTCAAAAAAGACATTTTCTTTACAGCTAAGAGGAGGAGGTTCTATATATGTTCTTATTTCTGATAAATAATCTTTCCTGTTTAAACGACGACTATTCTTCTTCCGACAAATTTGACATTATCCGACATGCCCACATATCAGTACTTTAATGCTGTAGGTACTAATCTACTAGTAACTCTGAAGTAATGCTGGTAGAATTAATAATCTTTCACTAATTTCCTTTCCAGTGTATAAGCGAGGTAAAGGAAAGAGCGAAAATAGTTGCAGTGTAAAACAGACTATTACAAGGGTGATTTTCCGAAGAGATCTTCGATACCGAAAAACACATCAACACTGGAATATCGATTTAGCTGTCCTTGTAAGGGTCGTTTCACTTTTCATTCCCTTTAGAGGATTACAGAATGCAACACGGAAAGTACAACTATCCCTCCCATGCTCGGTGAATCAATCCCATTTGCCCACGCGTCTACTAACGCGGTTATAACGGGAGAGGGACGTGTTTCACGCTCACTGATGGGGTTAAGTAGATTAAAATTTCTCACTTTGGTTTTATGTCGTCGACGCGGTACAGACACATCAAAGGACACACACAAAAAAAAAATGCTGCATGCATTAAACCCGCATAGAAGCGATTCGACATCCACAGTGGAATAATCGATACGTAATGACAAGCGTAAAAATGCTTTTATTACAGGTCTGATATTTAAAGAGACCGCATAAAAGCGTTCTGTAATCGGATACCCTCTCATTAAATGTTACAAGATAACGCGGTATCGCTGAAATAACCGCGAATGGGAAAGCACTCAGCTGCAATGCGAGCCTAGGCGCACCCACCTCCATGCATGTAGTCGTATCCCCTCCCTGCGAACTGCGAACGAATTCCACATTTACATTTACAATTACATTTGGGCGCCCTTTTAAGTCATGTCCGCCCTTCCGAGCGACCGGTTTTGCATTCGGACTCTACGGGAAATGGGGGGATGTGAACTGAATTGTGGATTCTTCATTAGTAGCGTTTCTATTCAAAACATATGCAATGGAACAGCAGGTCATCTGTGTGGAATATTGGTGTCGCCCTCAAAAAAACAAAAAAAAAAAACAACTACTGACCTTGGTTGATAATTTGTTCTCATTCTAACAAAGTAATTCATCCTTCATAATCAATTCATTAATAATTTTCTACAAACAATTTTGAAAGATTCGTTTCTGGGGAGAAACGGAAGGCGACTTAACTTTCGGTATCTGGACAACTTTACAAATCGGATGGGATTTCTAACTAATGAAAAGATAAAGAGAAGAGCAACGAATCTGGCAACGAGCTAGTGTATTACCAGAAACAAAGGATTTTGTATCGTATCCTGAACTTATTGATTAATGATTTTTATTAATGATTATTAATGATTTATTATTGATTATTAATGATTATATAATGATTATTAATGATTAATTATTAATGATTTTGGATAAACATATTTGCTTCAGAGTCACCAATTATTCTTCAGATTTAGGTAATTTTGAAATTTGTTGACTATAAATCATATTGAAACAAACTGTCTGATTTGATTTTTAAATTTAATATTTCTTCTGCCTTTCTAATATTAATTCAACGTAACCCGTTCCAAATGTATAAAAGAATATGGCCCAGGAAAAGTTACTTAATTCAATTATTAAAATTAATCTTCAACTGCTATTTCCATTAAATTAATATCCGGCTAACTAAGGTCGATGGGTCTTACAACAAATAATCGCTATTGCCTACTAATAGCCGATTATTCGATCTGCCATCTGTACAGAGTGGCCGAGGAATCTGAAAAGCAAATATACATTTCTAGCAACTCAATTGCTGGGATTGGAACAGAAACTTGTAAGTTTATTCAATGTTCATTGGTAACCATACGAAACTTTCTTTCATGACCAGTCTGAAACCTTATATTGCAGTACTCGTCTTCGCATGCTCTTGACCGATGTCGCCGCGAAAACCATTTTCAATCTTTCCCGGTGTCGATGGCTCCAGTCAAATACCATATTTTCTTCCGTTCTGGCACAAGTGTATTCAAGTCACTGATCCTCACCGCTCATAAGTTGATAAGACTTAATTAATTTTCCTTTTAAAAGTTCCCAGTTCTTTCTACGCGTATACTTAAAATATTAAATTCAAAAACTATTATCTGCATCAAATACTTACAGTTGCTGCACTCTTCCCCCCAACTCCATTATCTACAACGATCCGCACAGCACCGCGGCATAAGTCGGATAGAATCCATATTCCCCTCTTTCAGCCCTTCAAAACTCGGTCCCTCTTTCTACTGTTTCTTGTCAGAAAAAAATTCCATGCCTATCCAATCCCTCAATTACTTACAAATTCAACTAGCCGCATCCCACACTGTCATTGCTTTCTCGGCCAATCCCCAAACAGTTTACTGTATGAACTAGCCGCGTCCCGTGGATCAAAGCAATGAAGTTTGTTGACCTTGACGACAACTCGCCTACCGTTGCTATGCCGCCATAGTTACAAATGTCTATCCTTACAATTCACCCTGTTTACAATAAATGTGAGGCAAGACAGGGTCCTACATATTGGTATGTCACAATATTTAATTTGAAATTCAAGTTTGTAAACGGTAATATTTTGTGAACTTTTTATAAGCATTGCGTATGTACCAAACATTAAATTACTCAAAATAATAACCATATGAAAACATTTATTATAGAATGCAGAAATGCTCTCCGCAACATTGATATTCAATCGTGAGACAAAATTTGCAAAATTATACAGGCAAATGTTTCGATGAAAATCACATTGTTCAAAGAATTGTAAGGTAAAAATTGGCCATTTAAAACCTAATTGGTTTGGTTTATGTGACTATATTTGATAATGTCAAATGGTACATGCAGAACCTAATTCCTATGAGCTTTATGCTCGAATGACTTTTCGGGGAAAATTACAAAATTGTTACAATTTGTTGTATAAAATTCCAAAGCGTAAAATTGAAGTAAATAGTAGATGAATCGAAAAGAAACAAAAATATTAATTGAAAAATGAATTCATATTTTGAATACGTCAATTTGAAATATTTGTCCTCTCTAATTAATAATAGAAACAGAAAATATGACGGTTACATTGAACTTTGAAAACAATAGTCTAAATAATATTTTTCATTGCAGAGGAATAGATTTTGTTGCGAAACAAATGTTTCATCATTGAAGGAAATACGAACTTACGGATCCCAATCATATTTAGTAAAAGGCTAAAACTAAATTGCATCTTGGGTTATATATTTATATCTCCCAATATTCTCCAATAAAATAACATCCAAAATTAAATGTGAAAAACCCTAAATACAGTTTACCTCTGATCGTTTTCCGGTAAACTGACCACTACGAGTGATGGTGTTACGAGTGAAGAAGCATAATTTAGATGAAGATAGTTGACAACTGACAAAATGTTAATCTGTGAACGCGTCAATGAGAAAGAAAGTCACAAGTTTTCTAATTAAAAATTTCGTAAGCCGGCATTCATCCGTTATTGTTAGTTCCTAACTGATTGAAAATAAGATATAACCTAAAATTAAAACTTATACAACGAACATCAAATATTTCTTTGTTTTTGTCAGCATCGACATTTTAAAGTCTAAAAACTGCATGTGCACACGCACACACCGCCCACTCCCCCCCCCACAGACCCAAAACAAATATTTTTTCACAAATGTATTTTAGAGATTTACTTGTTTAACTTTTTAAAATCAAATCTCTTTGAGGTACTTCAGATCCTAACATAACACATCAAATTATATTCCTGAAGAAAAATGGCTGAGGAGGCAGTATTTTTTTTTCACAAAATTTTTATTGTATTCATCATTTCAAAATTCCATCTTCCTTTCGTGAGATAACGTTTACATTTTGGCCGAATACAAATAGCACAATATATCGCCTAAAATTACCAAAGTTCATCCTTAATTATTTCGCAAAGCACAGCATTCAGCAGTACAGCCTTGATTAATCATTTGGTATGGGAGATCGTGTCCGTTTGTCTCCTACAGTTTGCTCCCCGCGCCAGAATAGCAAATTCATTGAAAACTCGGCATGAGCGCGCGGTGCGGAGTTATCGCGAATTTCAAACTGTTTGTTTACATATGTTCGTGTTATTTAGATTTTAATGCTATTATATTCTTCAATGGGCGTTAACACCGATTGTTTTTGATCGCTACATTACGGCTTGCAGCAAACGCGCCCGCGCGCCGGGCACGCCGTGCTTATTGGGTCTCGCCTGAAAAGGTGCGAGTTTTTATCATCACTCACGTAACGTAGTTTGCTGGTGAATTATGTAGTCCTGAGCCTTTTTAGGGTGTTTTCAATGAAAGCAATTCACCGCATCCATTCGGCTTTTTATGCAATTTCGTTGACTACGTGATTTGTGTCAGAACGAGAGTGCCAGCCTTTCAATAGTTTTTAATTCCGTGTCCCAATTTTCGTCGCTTGTACAGTGGCTTCCGTATTTTTTAAAGATGAGGTAAATATTGAAGGCAGTAAAATATATTTCTCTTTGGGTAAACTCTCAAGTTCGGTAATGTTTCGTGAATTACGGAAATACATTAAACTTTCAATTACATATTTTTCTATACGTTTCAAAAAAATGGATGAGTAATTCATCGCAAACGCTCATAATGCATTAAAAAGTTCATTTAAAGCTTCGAGAAATAATTCTGTAAACCTCATGGAACGCCATGCTATAGAAATGAATTTGCCCGATTAAAATGTGGAATAGAGCAAAAACGGTGAATATATCTATAAAATTCTCACAGAAATACGTCGGTCAAAAGCTTGAATTCGGCTCCCCTAGTGATACTTGTAAATAAAGTTACCAAACTTCCTGCATACTTATCCAGACTGGTACACTAAATACAATCTGCGTAAGGGAACTAGAAAACCAGTATTGCACGTGATTTATATGATTTAATTTTCATCTGTAATGTGATGTAATTGTGACAATGGAAAATACTTTCTTGACAGGCCGAATATCAAACTATGACAAACCAAAAATTTCCAAAAGAAATTTTAATCACGTCAATGCATTTATTTTCGTTTTCTCTGAATGTTAAGAAGCTCAGTACTTCCTTTAAGACGCTGAGTTTTGAAATTCTGTAGCAAAACCATTTTCTTGTTCTCCGTAGATTGTTAGTGGGGAATTTAGTTAATTCGTCAATAGTACCATAAAAATACTTTTCTCTGTTCTCGCGTTGATTGATATTTCCTGTTTCCTCAAGCGTCTACTGTTAAGGTCATTATTCCCGTAACTGTAGTGCATGTTTTATCGAGCGTGTTAGCGATGTTCTTCCGCCGCAGGATAACGAGATTCAGCGCTAACCTACCCATTGGTTTGCAGGGTTTTCCCATCCATGTATCCCCACCAGCGAGGCACTACTCCAGCCGGGACAAATTCAAAGCTTCCGGCTACTCTCCTTACATGTGTGTAGGTGTAGTCTACGTACGTGAGTGTGTAAGTAAGGGATGAGGATAAGTCAAGGAAGAGGAAAGAAAAATCGCGCGCAGACCATGGCCCGTTTGTGATGGTACTGCTCCGGCATTGATTGATCGGAGAAACCAACTACCAATCAAAGTCGCCGGCCGGTAGAATTCTCCTCCGGACTGGGACTGAATTCGACCTAGCTATCTAGCCAGTGCTGAAAATCCTGCCATCGTTGGAATTCGAACCTAGGATCTCCCGGACAAAGGCCCTGAGGTGACATCAGTTGTTGCCTGAGCCACCTCAGCTGGTATTATTGCGTTAGTGAGCTGAGATTTGGATGCAAATGATTTATATTTTACGGAAGTGAATAATTGGTATTAACAAAATTTGTCATAAACGATCGTTACTATTTTCATTTTTTCATATTTTCGTATTTTAAAGTAATATGGTAATACAGCAGGATTGGGGATTTCGCAGCTCTAGAGAGCATACAGGGAACTTAATGATCCCATTTATATCACATGCAGTTTTTAACTTATTTTCACGTTAAAGAAATAAATATGTAAATGAATTTGCTTATTCCTCCATGAACTGATCTGTTGACGAATTTTAAATTTGTCACTACATTGATTACCAAATATTTTATTTGATTTGCAATATTTGCCGCAGCAAACGACACAGTTATTTTAGTCATTTTATTCATTACTTGCATTCTTTTTTGTTTGGTGGAAATTGTCGGACGAATTGATTTAGAGTTACAAGTTACAAGAGTGACACTGTGAGTTACAGAGAGACAAAATAACGTAAGTAAGATTACGTCCTTCAATATTGTGATGTCTCTTTGTCGTAACGTGATACTCTGACTAACCAGTAACTAGAGACATCCAAGTAACTTACCGATCAGAAGTCCAGGAAATTAAAACAAAATCATGTATTACCATATATTTTCCGTGCTATGAAATTTTTAAAATTTCCAATAAGATCAGCAGCAGGTTGCTGCTTAACATTATTTGTAGACAGGTTTACATGTTATATACACTTTTCTAATGAACCAAGAGCATTACAAAATAAAGAAACCAAATTAGAATATAATTTGATAACTGATACTACAAAGAAATAACAATGGTTCTTACAATTACTTTTATTTACAACTACAATTATTTACAAAACTACTATTATTACAATGATACTATTATTCCATACAACCATGTACCTACTATTATGCCATATTACCATGTACCATCCTTGCGGCACCCTCCAGAAATATTTTGAATATTAGAAGCTGTGTTGTTTATTCATACTGTAAACGTTCGACCAAGGATGAAGCTTTGGATTATTTTAAAAGAAATGAAGGTGTGCCCAATATCTTGAGTTTGTATAGTAAGACTGCATGCCAGACACGGTCGAAGGCTTGTGATACGTCTAGAAAAGCTGCAGAGTGTATTTTTGTTTTGGAATGCTATGAAAATGAAATGACTAAAAAAGAACTTTCGATAATTACTAGTAAGAAATACCAATGTAAGAAACTGCGCGCTCGTTACGAATATGACATCTTCAGCATCATCGTAACGTGCTACATCGACATTTGTCATTCCAAGTAACGATAGACTGCAAGAAAGCAGCAAAAAAGGAACTTCCACTAAGTCCGTGTGTCCATGTTCCTTTCCTCCGAACAAACAAAGCTCGCTGCGTACCATTCGTTGGCCTCTCCAGCCGCCGGACGAGTCCCTCCGCTAATTTGCAGCGAGGCTGATAGTGCGGTATGTCGCTGGCTGCGCGGCGAAACGGTGCTAGCTATCGATCACACGTCCATCCCGGGATTAAAATATATAGTAACTAAACCTCCGCAGCGAACATCCAAACTCACGCTCCGGGGGCGTATTTGCATAGAGATAAGAGTTATTAGCGAATACATGGCACGCGGTGTTAAATAATGCATGCCTCGCATGATTCTTTCAACTCCTGCCCGCCGCCCTCTGTTGTCGAGGCAAAAGGATCGAGGGCCGTGGGGCGGCAACAACAAAAATAGAACTCGCTAGTGGCGCGAGAGCGCGCGCGCGCGCGGTTTTCGGTGGAAACACAAAGGCGTTCTTTTCATTTGCCAGTCGCCGGGAACTCAAAGGCCACGCCACGTTCCCGGTGAGCGTGCGTGCGTGAGAGCGTTCTGTGCGTACTGTACTTTTGTTGCCAATGCGCGGTGCGAACGCCATGGGAGGGGGAGGGATGTTTGGGCATCCCGCGGGAGTCGCTTGTCAGTGAAGATACCACCTGGAGATCGCGGGCGTCTCGTGGTGTATTGTCATAGGTAATACCATGAGTGCTTTGGAAATTGCCGATAAATCCCGGACTCGCGAAGCGAGGAGGGGATTTATCCCAGAATTTCCAAAGCACGAGTGGTATTTGACTATTCCACGAATGAAATTGTGTCCAACAGAGTTCCAAAATGCGCCAAATATTGAAAATAAGTGAAAGCTACGTTTAAATCAAAGAGGTTATGTGATAGGACAACGCTGTTTATTGGACATCGACACAGCGATTGATGTATACCGCCACCTACGATACATGTGTCACAGTTTATGAGTGATTAGTGGGGTCAAGCGGTAAGAAAAATAGGATAGAAAAAAAGCGATAAACTTGTTGAAATACACCGTTGTGACCGAGGAATTTTGTGTGTATAGTTAAAAAATATTGGTTTTAATTTCACGAGTGGAATAGTTCGAATAATATTTGTCTACTTGACAGCTAGCGATTGACAGGGGAGAGGAAATTCCCGTATCCAAACACAGGCTTTAAATTTTGATGATGTCACTGAACAATTGTCGATGCTTATTAAGAAAAAAAATTATATCTTACTGCACAAAGTAACTGAGAATTGAGATGCACCATTTGGTGCCATTACGTGTTTGGTTATGCGGCGTGTGTGCGGTTCGGTCTCGGTTTACTTTTGGGTGCTCTTATTGCGATTTGTTTCTTGCTACTGTTGCTGCTGTTGTGATCTGATGCAAGAATGACCAAACGACCTCGTTTTGTCACCTGAGCATATGGCCTTATCCCTCTACCTCACTTCCAGTCGCCAGGTAGACAGAAATATTATTGGGACAATAGTGGTTAGGCCGCTGTCACTTCTGCGTATCGGTGTTGAAATGTCGGTCAACCTATGAGTAGTGATGGTAGAATTTAGTACTTAATTTTTAAAAAAAATCGCATTTTGAAAATAAGGAAATCTATATATTTAAAAAAATGTTATTCTGCCATGGCTTCGTTTAGAGCTTGTACTGAACCGATTGTAGTATTTTTACGTTTAAATGAAAGAATGTGATCCCTAGATGTGTTATCAGATATTGTTTGTGTTGATTCACCAACATTTACGGTGTAAATTAATTAATTAAATCATTCTTTAATAGTACGCTTATCAATAGTCAATTGTTTTCTTCCAAAGCGTGGCTGTTTTAAAATTGATATATATGAGTCCATAGATATGAGTCCCCGCCGCTTCATGGTGGCGATGTTTTGTTTTGATTGTTGAGATTTGTTCACGATTCGTCAAGGTTTTGTTTCAGTGTAATAATTGCATTGTGGTGATGATAGTTTGCATGTATTTCCTTTTGTAATGTATTTTGTAGAGAAAATTCGAACAGTGGGTTTTGTTCGTTTGTGCTGAAGAAGTGAAGTAGTTCGCCGGTTATGTCGAATTCCGAATCGTTGCCCACGTGCCCCAGAAGACGCAAACGAAGTACATTGACTGAGAGAAGGGAAAGAGAAAGTCAGCGGATGTGTCGTGATAGTGAGGTCATTTCGTTTTCTGTTGGGTCATTATCTATGAAATGTCAATTTTGTTCTACTTTGTACTTCCCGTGTGAGAGAAATTCTGTAAACGAGTGTACTCTGTGTTGCTAAAATGAGAAAATAAGTTTACCTTCGAGCAATATTCCAGAAGAAATCAAACAGTTATTTATAGGAGATTATGACTCATCAAAAAACTTTAGAAATAATATCCGTCAGTATAATAGTGCTCTTTCTTTTGTGTAATTTGCTGCCGATATTGCATTGCCACCTGGTCGTGGGCCATACGTGTTCAAAATTTTGGGACTCATCACAGAATATTTTCGTTATACCCTAAGATTCAAACAATGCAACATATTGTGAACATTAATCTGGGCACAGTATTTTACATTTATCTCAGATCACACCGTCAAATTTTGACGGGTTCTCACTAGTACAGTATAAAAATTACTAATTTGCATTTTGTAGCATTTGTTGAGAAAATTATTATTAAGGGAGGGCTCTTTGACATAAGAAATATGCTGATCATTTTAAGATTTTCCCATTAAAATCAGGAAATAAGAAACATTAATTTCATATTTCGCCCCTTGTGAACATGAACAAAAAGCGTAAGAAGTAATGTGTGCCTAGTAGGCATAGGGCTCTTCTTCCCATGACCTTCTCCGTTCTGAGGAAGCTGGGACCCCTTGAGATGACCCTGACCGCTCAGGCTTTTAGGACAAGTTTGTTAAAAAGTGTTCTTATTATTTGTACTTTGTTTTGTAAGTATTTCTTAATTATAAATTAATAAACACGGCCATCCTCAAATGAAATATTTTTAAACACCGATATGTTGTTGACGATGTCACATCCCTAGTTAGAGAGCGAACACGAAGTAAACCATAAAACGCAATTTAGCAATTATTTGGTAGATCATATAGCACTTTCTACATGATTTCGCATTTTGCGATCGATTTTTCATTTTAACGCAAATTGAAAACCTTAAGAAATGTACTGCACCGACCATCAAAAATATATTTATAATTTTTTCAGCTTTTGGTAACCTATTGCATTTTTAGCAATTGCTAAACTGTACCATCTCTCCCCACGAGGAATTTGTGGACAAAACAGTTCACATCAGTGTCACTCCACTGACTCCGACCTGGTTGGTCTCACCTCTGGGTATCGAGAAATATCGGTGAATCCATGTTGGCTTTTTGAGGTGAACAAAACAGTTCACACCACCACTAATTTTCAAACACTTAAGCTTGTTAAATTATCTAGACTTTCCTGTTCCCCTTTCCTGAGAAAAGTGATATAACTTTTATTGCAAAATTGATATAGAAGTGGGTTTTTCAAATGTTTAAATCTCTCTTTGCAGCAAGTCGGAGGCGTGTCTCTTTTGTTATGATTCTTTGGAATTTTGTTTTTTAGACCAACCTAATTATTTAAATGACTGTGACTTATATAGACTCTTAGAAGAGATTTTGTTCTTTGCGGTTTTATGGGTAAATATACCTTGTTTGGTAGAAAAAATCACGATATGACCATTTTTTTCAGAAACTGTTTACGATAAAAAGATGAAATTTTCCGGATAGCTTTAGGTAAACAAGACTGAGCTATTGCACCAAAATAATGAGGTAGATTACAAAATTGAAATATGAATTGATGTGTGTTTAAATCATAAATCCTTTTTCAATTCTTCTTTAAAATTCTGTAGAACGGTTTTATGATATCCTATTCAAGTAATTTGGCTTAAGTATAATAAAGAATAATTACACAATATTCAGTAAAAATTTCGGACTTCGAAGATCAGTAATTCTGAGGTAAAGGGTTAGAAATATTGTGACATACCGATATGTCACGTTAAAATAAATTAACATTTATTTGGAGACAATATGGTGGAACATGCATTACGAAATATCACGGAGCTAGAGCTTAGCAACGACCGGAATAAACAATGTAGTTTTGTTTTTGTAAAGGCATTAAGAGGTCAGCTACACCAAAATATAACGAACGTATGGATTGGCTGGGTGAGAGAAGGACGGTCAAATGTTATGAAAAAATGAAGGTAGTTTAATACGAAGTCTTCGAGGATGAATCATGCAGAAAGATTTCATTCTGCTCTGAAACGCGCTACTGAACTGATCGTATGTTCGTGAGAGGGAACGAGTACAATCGAGATAGAATTGGGTTATCAGTGAAATTTTAAGGACAGTGAATGATATTGCAGATATTTTGATGTGGAAGCAATATTGGTGTATAAATTGGAACTTTGGACTACGGCAAGATCGCAAGATATTTCGACTGAGAAGTCTACGAGGACATCATCGAAGAAAGATAAGTTAACCGCGGTATAAACTGTAAATTGAAAGAGATCATGATCAAAGGCCTAACTTAAATTCATTAAATTGTTTGATAAAAAAAGTAAAAATAAACTTTGTTAAATTTTGTTCTTTAGAAAAGAAAGTGATCTTTCATTTAGTCAATCCAAACAGAAATGAACTAGGAATAGGATCATTCTATTTCAGATTCCCAGCTGCGCTGTATAGTCGAGGATCCTATAATCCTTTATAGAGGTAATAAGGATTATAATTATATCGTGACCCATTGACCCAGCAAGCCGGACGCTAAGATCTTTAGCAGATATAGATGTAGAGAGAGAGGAAAATTTTGGTATATCTCAATATAGTCAATGTAACATAAACTATATACGATCGTCTGACTCCCCTTACATCCCAACGTGACAAGTTTGCTTGTCATCGCTGCAATTACACGCGTTATAGACACTGTTGTTGAACTAGGCTCATTCGTCGGAACCATTGTTAACCTAGATCACTTTTGGCTGGGATTTTCTGATTCCAGTCATTATCCGTACTTCCATCTCCGACGATTACAGAGGTCAGATTAATTGGACATTAATTTCGGAAATGAATTTTGCAAATGGAGATATTCTAGATTGATAGGATTTCGCGCATGGACCCAGTAGCTGGCAGTCAACCGAGGGATTAATGCTTTGGTAAGGCAGTGCTTCTAAAGCTTGCACGTGTAGCAGTTAATTTCCACAAAATCTTACCCGGTTGCAAGTTTTTAGAAATGTGGATACGTGCATTACTAAAATATTTGAAAACGACTCATTAATTATCACAATTGAATTGTTTGGTGACAAAATTTACATTTCACACATGTGCGCAGTATTAGTTTTCTCAAACTGGAGATGCTAAGGAAGTGATTATTGTCGTAGTGGGAGTCGCCGTGAATTTCTAGGAAAAACAAACATATATAAACAGTTAAAAAATTATTGATTCAGTGCTGAGGTGTAGTTGACATCTACATAATTGGAATGATTGTAGGCGTTGTCATTGTCAACAATATTATTATTATTATTGTTTTTATTTATTATTTTTATTATTATTCTTTATTATTATTATTATTATTATTATTATTATTATTATTATTCATTCATTATTCCTTTCATTTCTTAAGATGTGTTTTTTAAATTTTTAAATTAGGTAACTATGTTAATTCTAATTTTATATTTTCTTGTACCAGAAAACTGATGATGATGGCTAAGCCATCGAAAGCTGCTATTTGTAAAATAAATAATATTGTTGACAATGACAACGCCTACAATCATTCCAGTTAAAAAGTTCTTAGGATTAGGTATCTGCGAATTATTGTGAATCTGAAAAATGACGCAGTATTAAATATTTCTCTACAAAGGGGGATATTTATTGCGTTGGAAACGTTGCCGCGAGAGCGGCGCGGGGGCGGGAGCGAGGGTGCGGGGGGCGGGTCGAGGACGGTGGCGTCGCGTGGGCGGCACGGGGACAGTTGTGGGCGGCACGGGGGCGGTGTGGCGCGGGGGACGGCGCGTGGGCGATTCGTGTGCGACTCGGCGCCACGGGCGCGGTGCGGTGCGTGGGCGCCGCGGGGGCAGCGCATGGGCGGCGCGTGGGTGGCAGGGGGCGGTGCAGTGCAGGGGTGGCGCATCGACGGCGAGTGGGCAGCGAGACGAGAGTGGCACGAGGGCGATGCGGGGGCGGCGCGGTGATAGCTATCGCTTGGCATTCAATGACCCCGCCGACGTGGCGCGTTGCTTCTGTACGCTGCCGCCCGCACGCATGGCACGCCCAATCTGCGACCGGGAGCGGTAGCTCAGTGCATCAACTGATGTCACTGCCGCGCCTCTGACCGGGAGGTCCTAGGATCGAGTCCTGACGGCGGCAGGATTTTCGACACTAGCTTTTCAGCTAGGTCGAATTCAGTCGATGTCTGGAGGAGAATTCTTGCGGCCGGCTGCTCTGATCGGTAGTTTTCCGTGGTTTCTCCGATCAACACCAGGCGAATGCCGGAGCAGTACCTTACCAAACGGGCCACATACCGCGCGCGATCAGTCATTCCTCTTCCTTGTCCTATCCTCTCCCCTTACACACACACACTAACATGCACTACACTACTACATATTCCGGGAGACCGGTCGGGAGCTTAGAGCTTGTGGTTGGGGAGAGTCCTGATTAAGGGGAAAACCCTACTAGCCGACGGTTGGTCGGCGCCGGATCTCGCAATCCAGCGGGGGAAGATCACTGCCATCTCCCAAGAAAAACATTCACTACACTAACGGGACTAATGAACGAAGCAGTTGACGCGCCCGGAAACACGAAAGAATCAATCAATCAAACCCAATCTGCGCGCCGCCACACAGCCACGCGCGTGTCCTCTCGTTGCCTCCTCTTCGCTACGGCTGCAGCGGTGGCAGTGATTGAGTTAGAAGAAACGGACATTGCAGATCCAGATTTAAAAATTTACGTTATAAGGATTTGAGATGGGTACTCCGTTTGTGCTCCCCTTCCCTTGCCCTCCCCCCTCGTCCTCACCTGCCCATCACCACGCTCCCACCCTCCTCCACGTCCACGCTTCCGTCCGTGCTCTCCTCGCGGCCCCGTCGCGGGCCCCGCCGGTGCCCCGCCCACCCGCTAACACTTGGTCCCCGCACGGCCTCTCCCTCCTCCTCCTCTGCCCGTCGCCGCCCGCGCCTCCGTCCGCCCTCCCCCCCCCCCGCCCGCCCCCGCCTTTGAATCCGCGCCGCCCGTGCGTGCAGAACGGGACGTGCTGCGGGCGGAGTGCGCAGCGGGTCTTGGGAGCTCAGGAAGCCGGAAAGGCTGCGCATAACGTCGCTCTTTTTTTTTTCCTTTCCTCTGCTCATACGAGTGCCATGCCACGTGTGAATGGCCCTCACGTGTGAATGCAGTCGGTGTCACACAGTTAGTGTCGGCGTGCGAGTGAACGATCACCGATGTCGTTTTCGTAGTGAGCTTCCGTGAAGGTGATCGGTGATACGAGTCACTTGGTAACAACGCCCGTTAGATAAAAAACGCATCAGCTGTAACGTCACAAGAATGGGTTGGTTACCTTTTCCGGTCGACAACCCGCCAACCGCTTGTCGAGAAGAAATAAATACCTCTTTCCAAAATAAATAACAATAACCTTTTGTTAATAATATAACGTAATATATTGTATATAATATTACTTTTTGTTTATTACTAGACGCACACTTCCAAGACCATCTTCCCTGATTACAAGTTTACGTTTATTTCAAGGGTGTAGCCACTTTTTACGGAAAGTAGTGCAAAATTAACCCCAATCCATTTCCCAACTTTACTTCCGAAACGAGTAGGACTTTTAATCGCTCTCCGTCAATAAGAAATTTACTCTTGGCCTCTCAAGTGTTCTATACTATTTTTTAACAAACCCCATTTTTATTTTGTTTTTAGGTTTCACAAAATACGTTAATTAAATATGACTACATTTCTGGTTAAATGTTTTCGTAATAAGTTGTAAATTAGGCAGTTTGTAATATCAGAGAATCACCAATAATATGAGCTGATAAACTATGTGAATTGGTGGTAACAGCACCTCCTTATTTCCTCCACTGATTTGTGTTAATAATATCATAATGTGTTAATAATAACGAAATAGTTAATATAATCAAAATGTCAGTTAATTCTGTGGCTGCTACATTAATGTAATACAATTTTGAAGTCATGGGCATGCCTCTCTCTGTAACATTTTCCAAGCACTTGCACGAATTTTCTGTTACAGCTTATTTCCTGACTTTAGTGAAGTTGCTGTGCAATATTAATTTCTATCATGAATAATAAATAGCGCATGAAGCTCTGTGTTACATGATCGGGTTAAAACTTAATTAACGCGAAATTAAATTCGTCTTTTATTTACAAAAGTGGTTCTCTAATAAAACTATGCCCGTGAAGTCACGGACACCCACAACAACTCATTACAATATTCTAAAATTCTTCACCATTTCACCAGAAATACAAAAATTAGTTACTTCTTGCGTTACTTATATTACATAATATTTTAAATGTAATGAAAATATATACTATAACTACATTGAACAAAAAGAAGTAATTCAACACTATTACACCTTTTTTCAAGATTATTCAGAACAATTAACCGAACGATTTTAAAACTACCCTGAGGAATACATAACAACTTATCACATTCCTCTAGGAGCTTTACGAGGAAATAAAATCAGCACGATGTCGTCCACACTACTTGGTAAAAACTTTGCAGGAAGCAACCGATTAGAAACTTCTTAATTAGACAGTACGATGTACTAAACTTTGTGAACTTGATTATAATATTTAACGAACGGTATTTTAGACACCAAATAAAAGAACGATAAGAAACATTAATAAAACGTATAAAAATGTATGTATGTTCCACAATAACTTTCGAATCACTAGAGATATTGCTTCCAACATTTGCATGAAAATTTTTCAGCAGGTGAGAAAGAGAGAGGGAGTTCGCGACACTAAAATTTTAACACAAATTTGACTACCCACAAAGTGTGTGTTCCTGGAAACACGCAATGCGAGATATTGTCGGGCAACGACATTGTTTAAAGGCATTGCTGGGCGAGACTTAATGGGGTCCAGCATAAATAAATACCTGAGTAACGCCGGATAAAAATTAAATAAAAGCACTAAATCGTTGGAAGATTTCAAGCTATTTCTATCAATTTAAATGGTATAAATGATATAAATGATTAGACCTTCTGATCATCTCAATTATCAATTACCTCGAGTCAATAGTGTGCGATACTGCTTTCTTACATAGCTACTACATTAAAGCCGTGTGGGGCGTAAATAACTTCCTACACCGAGCCTATTGCACCATCCTCATCAATTATTTCCACCACCCAACACCAAACCCAAAGCGGCCGTCCCGACTCAAAACTTGTAATGAATCCGTATCCAATAGGAGCCGGATCCAATGGGCAGATAGCGCGCCCAAATCGCAGGAGGAAGCGAATTCCAGCGGTGGCCATCGCGGGCGAGGGCGATGGGCGGCGCGCCGGGTGCCGGGGCCGGGGGCCGCCCGCACGGAAAAGTGTAATAAAGGGGCGCCATTAGGCGCCGCGGGCGACACACTCGCCCGCCCAAGGCCAGCTTCCGGCGGCGGGGGCGGAAGTCGCGGGGGAGACGGCGATGGAGCCGCCGCCGGCAGTGGCGGGGTCGACTGCGGAAGCGGGGGCCCGGGTACGGCGAGGCGGGACCGGGGTGGTGGAGATGGGGGGGGGGGGAGGGGAGGGAGAAGTTAAAGATAGTGGCAGTGGTTAAGGCGAAGGCCGAGGTGAAGTTGGCGGAAATGGAGGGCGGAAGGAGTGGAGAAGGAGGTGGTGGTGGTGGTGTTAATGGAATTGGCTGGAAATGAGGTGGGGGGGAGGAGGAGGGAGGAGGTGGAGGAGGCGGTGGAGACAAGGCGGAGGGGGGGGCGAGGAGAGGTGGCGTGGGGTGCGTAGGCGGTGCCGATTCGCGAGTGGCGGAGGAGAGGAGACGGTTCGGAGGGTCAGAGCGAAGGGGGCGGTGTAAACGGCGAAGGAGGTGGCCGTGGGGTTGGAGGGGGGGGGTGGAAGACGCGAGGGTCAGGAACAGCAGCCGATAAGGGTACTGCAGGGCGTTAAGTGAAATTCGAATTCCCCGGTGGAAATCGCGGCGAGGGATAATTCGCCCTTGGAGAGTTCATCGACGCTGCGAAAATCAAGCCGACCGGTCTGCCTTTGGGACCAGGCTGTATTGATTCTTGGAGCGATGGCTGTGTTCTAGTGCAGGAACATGCAGTATATTTGTTCAAATTGGTATCTAAGTAAAAAACGAAATGTAGGCAAGATTGTGTAGCGATAACGAACAAACTTTAATTGTACAATATTCCTGTGAAGTATTACCAGGAAGAGGGACTGAGAGGAGGTCAAAGAATGATGATGATAGGAAAAAAATATTGCATGGATCCCCGCCGTCAAGGGGTTGTGATGTGATTCGCCTTCGCGGACTGAACTTGCATTCGGCGCAACCGCGCGAATTCGGTGGTATAACGGTCAGCGTACCGGACTGTTGTACCCGAGTTTGCAGGTTCAAACCCGATCGAAGCCATAGATTTTTAAGGGCGAAAAAATCCCTCGTACGCCTGCCTTCGGAGAGCAAGTAAAGCCGACTGGCCCATGTAGTAGATTTACTGCATGTACAAGATCCTCAAGCCTAAAAGAAGCCTCTGAGCAAAATTGATATCCGCCAGTTTCGTCGCCCAAGATTCTACCGCGATTTCTCCGCTAGGTGGTGAAAGGAGCGTATGAAAATTTGCGGGTTAGACGGAAGAGCGGGGCTGATGGCTCGAGTCTCGCTACGCTAACTTAACTATCATGGGCGCGCCGCCACGAGGTGCAGTGAGCGAACAGAATTGACGAAGACATTAAAGCCACCGTCAGCGATGACGAACGTCGACGATAGCGACGGGAATGGGAGGGAAGATGATAGAAAAGAGAAAATCCCATCGAAAAAATGTCCACGTGGATGCTTTTTTACTTTCGACGAGTGAGGCATAAAAGAGTGGATAAGTGTGGAAAATCAACGTGTGGCCGGAAAACGTTCTGACGTTGAATGGCGATGTCTCAGATAGCAAGGGCGTGGATGATTTGTAAAGGGGGGTAGGCGGCGGCATTGCTGAGGAGTTAATTACGTTTGGTGGGAGGGGTTGAGGTGATGGGCCGGAAGTTAGTGAGGTGGTGGTAGATAGTCTATGAGGGCGATGGTGGTGATACCGATGATGATTTTTTCGTGTTTCCGGGCGCGTCAACTGCGTCGGTCAAAAGTCCCGTTAGTGTAGTTCATGTTTTTTCTCGGGAGATGACGATAATCCTCCCCGCTTGATGGCGAGATCCGGCACCGACCTACCGTCGGCTTGTGGGTTCCCTAAACCGGACTCTCCCACCAGCGGGGCACCGCCCCAGCCGGGACAAGCTCTAAGCTCCCGACCGCTCTCCCGGGATATGTGGTAGTGTGGTGCATGTTAGTGTAAGTGTGTGTGTAAGAGGAGAGGAGAAGACAAGGAAGATGAAGGACAGATCGCGCGCGGTCCGTGGCCCGTTTCGTAGGGTACTGCTCCGGCATTCGCCTGGTGTTGCTCGGAGAAACCACGGAAATCTACCGATCAGAGCAGCCGGCCGCTAGAATTCTCCTCCAGACAGCGACTGAATTCGACCCGCTGAAAAGCTAGTGTCGAAAATCTTGCCGCCGTCAGGCGAACTCGAACCTAGGACCTCCCGGTCAGAGGCACTGCAGTGGCATCAGTTGATGCACTGAGCTACCGCTCCCGGTGACAGCCGAGAAGACACTGAGAGGGGGAACGGTGGGAATTTCGGCTATGGCGTTGAGGGCGGTGATGACGTCAAAGGCAGCGAAGGCAGTGCGAGCATCGAGGGCGGTGAGGATGTTACTCGGGGTGAGGGTAGGGAGGGTGTGGAGAGCGGTGGAGGCAGTGACTGCGGTGCGCGCACAAAAAGCTGTCGGCGACGTGCGAATCTGCATAAACACAGGACCGCGCTGCCCTGGACGGATGGGCGCCGCCGAGAGCGGCAGGGCGGAGGGGGCAGGCAGGCGGGACGAGGGTTCGTGGGAGGATGGAAGCAGGCGGATAGGTGGCCGTAGGCAGCCGCGCACTTTGTGTGGGTGTCGCGAGTGGCGCCACTGGTCACCGAGATTCGGCAAGTACTGATTGCACAGGAAGGTGACAAGTTGTTTGCGTTGGAAGGTGGACCTTAATATTAGTAATAATAATAATTATAATAATAATAATAATAATAATAATAATAATTATAAGAAGAAGAAGAATAAAAGGATTTTTATCGGTGCAGAAAAGAAAATTAAATACAAAACTTCTGTAACAGAAAATCGAGTTTGGATTTGAATTTATCGAAATAAAGGAAGTATTGGTACCACTCCCAATTGGAAACGTAATAATGATTGTAATTATAGCACCCGAGTTATATACACTTGTTTTATTATAAGCATTTTTGCTTACTTGATAGAATGCAGTAAAACTAAATAATTCTCAGAGTGGATGAAGATAGGTTGCGGAATGTATGTTCGGGTCCAATTAGCAAGTAAATACATTTATATTAAGCACCAGAATATTTTTTCTTCTGAATTGTTTTACAGATAGGAGGCTTTGCTTTTCATTAGAAGAACAAAGTCTATTTTCCATTATCTCATTATCATTTCTATGAAGTTACTCGAATCCACATCCGTTGCTGACTTATTCTCCAACGGCAAACGAACGTCCTTTAAAAACATTTTGTTTTGATACTACGCGTTTAAAGCTTTTGTATTTTAACACTTTATATTAAAAACTCTTTGCAACAATCACACACTAAGGAAACGTGGAGGTTCCTTTTCCACACATTACAAGGATCCATCTTGATATTAGGAGTAGAATGGCAAAGCAAACTGCCAAATGTCCTTTAATATTATTCACGTTTTATTCCAAGGTTTTCCAGGAAAACCATATAGAAGATCAGCTGTACTTACGTACATTTTCTCAAAGAGTGAAATGAGAAATAAGTAAATGCTTTTTACTAAAAGAAATCTTTTGAGCTAGGACACCGTGTTTCAACTTTAAAACGGCAACGTTGGCGGACGTGCGTATCATATTCCAGTGTCCACGGTGAAGCGACAGAGACACGATCACCGTTCCTGTGATGCTGCGAAGCTCTCTACAGCCAAAGCAGGAGAGGGGATTAGCTCCAGTGACCCAGTAAATGACATGGCCGCATTGGATGGTGGGATTAAACAGCACTCGACGAGGTCGCGTTATAAAAGTGGTATTTTGCCGATTTTTTCCGTCCATCAGTGGTATTACCCTGGAGTACTGCGGACGTGAGGCTTCTCAGACATATTCTAACGTATTTTCAATTTAAGAATTCTGTATAGAACTAGAGGGCAGGAGAGATAATCAGCGAACTAAAGTAGAAAAGGCTTACGAGAGCTAGTTAAGTGAGAGCAGGGACTAAAGGAAGACAGTGAGACAGAGAACTAAAGGCAGACAGGCAAAGAGAAATGGTTAGAGTGATACCTAAAAGTCGAGAGAGAGACAGAGACGGAGAGAGACACGAAGATAGAGAGAGAGAGGAAGAGAGAGATAATTTATAAGACACTTTATTTTTTAAGAAGAGTAGTTTTAACAGCTAAATGTCGACATCGAAAAGTAATTTCAAATTTTGACAAGTAAATGCCACATTTATGTTGTTCAAAATAGTGTTTGAATTTTGATCCGTGAAGATAATGAATTAATCTTATTGAAAGTGTGCAATTCTGCCTTCGAGAAAATTTCATCTTTTTTCACAGTGTTTGTTTTGAATATTTAGTAACCTGTACAACGTATGACCACAGGCTTTCTCTGAGAATTCCGCCGGCACCAGGCAAATGAATGTTGAATAAACAAATCAGAACCGTATGATGTTGATTAACTCATTCAGAAGTAAATGATTAACTGATGTTTGAACCATCTAGGAGACACGTAATTCATAAAATTAGAAATTTAAATTAATTTATCCACTACTTAAAGATAATGTGATATTAGAAATGCAAATTTTGTTTAAAACTGGTTACATCAAATACAATTAAGAAAAAAAATTTAAAACCGACTATAACTAAAACAAATTCTCGTTCGGTTTCCTTTCCTATAAAATATATGTCAAGAGTATTAGATGGATTTAGTGATCTCTTTTTGGTCATGACGGACTTTACTCACATTATTTCAGTGAATGAGAAAATATTAGTGGTTTATTTTACCTTTGTGACGAGGAAAAAAAATGGATTGACTTGTAAATTAAAACATCTTCGTGTTGTACTCACCTGAAACAGAAAAAGGTACGTTTAGCTCACGAAAATTGCTCAGAATATACTTTATAAACACTATATAGTTCGTAGTGTTCAGAAGTACAATACTTAGCCACGACAAGACATTGTTACTTTAAATTAAAAATGAATACTCTGGTTCACAGTCACAACGGGACGCCATCATATCTCAAAACTTCAGTATATGAATGTAACATTAAAATAAGAATAATATTTTACGAGCTGTAAATTATATAATTTCATTGGGTGGCATGAATAAAAAAAAGCAAAACTACAGGAATTAGGTATTATTTAGTTTCAAAAATCCTTTAGTTTCTTTTGAATCTGCGCTAGTAGCAAATACTAAATCATGGATACTTTGAAATTTTAATTAAAGAATACAAATAATATTTGTTTCTAATTACCATACCGCTCACTTAAAGCACCACATCGAATTAGAATACAACTAGTGGTGCTAAAACAGCACTTTCTTTCTAGTACGTATTTTTACGCGAAATTAACAGAAAAGCAACTAATTTTTCGAAAAAATTGTACATGAACTTGTTTCTAAATCTATCTTTAAGTAACGGGTTTTATTAAGGAAAATAATTGCAATTCTCGAACAATCAGCGTTTTTAACGAACATGAGATCTGCACCATTTTCATAAACGTCCTTCACACTATCCAACAAATAAATTTAATTAAAAACAATGGAGCCATTTTTTCGAAAACTTTTCAAATTCCAGGGCCCGCGAAATAAGCCCGATCGATTGAGGAATATCAATTTTGAAGAAAATCAACTCAACGTTGTAGCCGTTAGCGTTGTTAACAGACGGACGGACGCAGACGCAGACGGACAGACGGCAGACGGACAGACGCACAGACGGACAGACGCACAGACGGACAGACGCACAGACGGACAGACGCACAGACGGACAGACGCACAGACGGACAGACGCACAGACGGACAGACGCACAGACGGACAGACGCACAGACGGACAGACGCACAGACGGACAGACGCACAGACGGACAGACGCACAGACGGACAGACGCACAGACGGACAGACGCACAGACGGACAGACGCACAGACGCACAGACGCACAGACGCACAGACGCACAGACGCACAGACGGACAGACGGACAGACGGACAGACGCACAGACGGACAGACGCACAGACGGACAGACGCACAGGCGGACAGACGCACAGACGCACAGACGGACAGACGCACAGACGGACAGACGCACAGACGGACAGACGCACAGACGGACAGACGCACAGACGGACAGACGCACAGACGGACAGACGCACAGACGGACAGACGCACAGACGGACAGACGCACAGGACAGACGCACAGGACGGACGCACAGACCCACGGAGCAGCAGTGGATTTGACGGCGGGAGGCAAAGGAAGAGATAGCGGAAAGGAGAAGGGATGCGGGAAAGGACTTGTGACCAGAACAGGGACCGGAGGTCGCCGCAAGCGATGGGTGAATGCAAGGACAAGAATGGATAGGTGGGCACGCGGGCAGGCCACAAAAGAAGTGAACTTGTGGGTAACCACCGTGGGGTGGACGAGCAGGCCACAAGCAGTGTTTGTGCAAATGTTACTGTAGCAGGCTGTGTAACGTTTCAACTTCGTTGGCGGATTTGCCAAAGTTACCATGAGTTGTAAACAAATTGGAAACATTGTTAAAGGTTACGATAGTAACAGAGAGTATTGATATGATATAAGAAAAGGTTGAGAGATTGAAAGACGAAAACGATGTTGATAAAAAGTTGAAATTAGGAATTGTATGAATTGTATGTAACCTCTGAAAGGTGAAATAAATTGTTATTTTAAAAGAAAGAATCTATCTCATATGATATCTGAAAGTGAAGAACGTCAAAGAATATAATAAACAACAAGATAAAGATACAACATAAAAAAAAGGATGTTGTATGGATATACAAAGTTGTAACGGCCAGTTAATAAGGCAAGGTAACTGGGGTGGACGACGTGGAAATTGTTAGAAGAAGCGGTGGTACGACGTGGAAATTGTTAGAAGAAGCGGTGGTACGACGTAGAAATTGTTAGAAGAAATGGTTGCAACAACTTGGTGGAACAACGAGTGGTGGTTCTGCGTGGAGTGAAACATTATACGAAGGAGAACTGTGGAATGTTTTAACCATATCTGAAGATTTTGAAGAAGCCTAGAAACTGTCAGATTGAAACGTGAGTGACAGCTGATGTGTGTGAAACGGGTATTCAGATAGATTAATTTAAGTGTGTTTCCTTGTCGAACTGGTCAAACAAAGATAATGGCTTTTTTAAACAAATGTAAGAAAAGTCAATTAATCAATTTAGCTAGGGAATTGAACTGCGAGGTTTCGGAGAAAGAAACTGTTAAGAATATTATAAAAAAAATATCGGAAACAGAGGATTATGATGAAACTATAGTAAAAGAGATTTTAGAAACGGTAAGGTTGGAGGAAGAGGATAGATTACAAAGGAAAGGGAGGATAGATTACAAAGGGAGAAACACGAAATTGAAAGGGAGGAACGAGAAAGGGAGGATAGATTACAAAGGGAACACGAAATTGAACTGGCAAAAATTGAGTTGGAAAAATGTAAGGTGATGTCGAGAAATACTTCTGAAACAAACAATATAAATAATGAAGGTCAATTAACTCAGGGATTACAAAGTAAAATTCATTGAAACTCACATAGTGCATGAAACATTTTCAATCAAATGAAATGATATTTCTTTATACTTCAACAATTTGAAAATTTGTTCTGCTGATGACATTTCTAAAGACCAATGGGGACCTTGTTAATGACAATTTGCCAGGACATGATGCGGAATATATAACGAGAGAAATGGTAGGGAAGTAAAGATTATGATGAAATAGTGAAAATATTATTGAGTAAGTACAAAGTAACGCAGAAAATTACGACAGAGATTCCTTTCGATCAGAAAAACACCAGATAAAACGTGGAAAGATATTGCTTATGAGCTAAAAATAAGTCTTAATGGTTGGTTAGAAGGCGTAAATGTATACTCATTTGAGGAAATAAAGGAATTACTAATAACGGAACAAATAAAACGATGCGTTCCGTTTGTAGTTAAAGAGCATCTAGTTAGCAAATGGACTAAATATACAAAACCTCGTGACATAGTTGAAGAATTAGAAAATTATGACATCACTAGAGAAAATTTTAAATTGAAAACTTGTGATCAATATTTACTAGAACAAAAAAATAAGATTTATAAATCAGCTGATACTACCAAATTCTATGAGAAATCCAAAATTCAAAAGGAAAGTAATAAAAAAGTTGATACAAAACAGGAAATTGAGGAAGGATTCAAGAAAGGAAAGAAGTACATTGTTATTTTTGTAACGGTATAGGACATATAAAACCATTTTGCCCAAAATATAAAAAAATGGTTGAAAAGAATATAGGATCTGAGCACGTTAATTGTTTAAAACTTCCAGTAAAGATTTATTAGCACCTTTATACGTTCGAAGCTTATATAAATGGAAAAAATTGAAAATTTTGCGTGATTCTGGTGCTTCTATAGATTTAATAGGAAGAAAAAATGTTAGACAAGAACATTATATTGGAGAAAGAGTCTGGGTATGTACTCCCTTAACAGAAAATCCCATATGTTTGCCTGTAGCAGAAGTAGAAATCTGTGGCCAATTTGGAAAGGTTTATGGAAAAGCGGTAGTAGTTTCAGATAAGTTAGACAGAGACGAGTATATATTAGGAAATAAAACTGCAAAATTGATAAAAGAATTGGATAGAGATCTTAGAGATGAAATTAACGTATTAAACGTTAATGAAGGAGAGGAATGTCAAAATAATAATGAAATAGAAACGAACGAAGAGTCTGAAGAGAATGAAGAACCCATGGAAACAGAAAATCAAAAGTATGATATAGATGACAAGAATAAACATTTCACCAAATTTCACGAAGATAGAGCTGTGAAAGAAAATGATTCTGAACCATCTGTTTGCAAGACTTCAATTGATTTGGAATGTTTATCTTTGAAGGATGAAGTCAAATCTGGAGAAGAACAGATTATTGAATTGAAGGAAAGAGTATCGGTTTTGGAGGAAGAAATAGAGAACAAGAAAACATTACTTGTTGAGAAAAAAGGAAATGATAATCGTGAGGATAATAAAAAAATTCTTGAATTAAGGGACGAAATTGCTGTCAAGAACCAGAATCTGGATGAGAAAATAGGAGAAATCAACAAATTATCTGAAACAATCAATACGTTTCAAAAAGATAACTTTGATAATGAATGCAAGATATTGTATTTGCAAAATGAATTGGAAAATCTTCAGAATTCAATTCATTTAGAACGTGAGTCTTTCAGGAAAGAAATTGAGGAGAAAGATGGGAAACTTCTAGATACTGAGAGTAAAGTAACCTTTTTAAAAGGAAATAATTTTAAAGAGATATCTTAGAGAAGAACTTTCGTCAAAAGTGGCAGTAGTTTCCGGGCTCACTGGTACTGTTCAAAGGATACGTGATGATAATTCTGAATTGCAGAAAAACATTAATTCCTTGCAGGGGAAATTGAATTCTGTCAATAAAGTTTATAATACTGAATTGGAATCTCTTCAGAAGCTAGTTGCAGATAAAGATAGTCTTCTGTGTCATAAATTGGAGAAAGAGTTAACTCTCAAATATATAAAAGAAAAAACAAATGCAAATTGTAAAATTTTAAGATGGAGTTTAATATTTCAAGCATATAACGTTCAGATTCAGCATAGACATGGAAAGGCACATGGAAATGCCGATTGTTTAAGTAAAGGTTCCGCAAATTCATTTCCGGACTAATCTAGTTGTCATAAAATAAAAGTTATTATTGTATATTAAATTTTAGACTTTGATTATAAGATTTATAAATTTTGGCGAGGTGTTTGTAACGTTTCAACTTCGTTGGGATTTGCCAAAGTTACCATGAGTGTAAAAAATATTGGAAACATTGTTAAAGGTTACGATAGTAACAGAGAGTATTGATATGATATAAGAAAAGGTTGAGAGATTGAAAGACGAAAACGATGTTGATAAAAAGTTGAAATTAGGAATTGTATGAATTGTATGTAACCTCTGAAAGGTGAAATAAATTGTTATTTTAAAAGAAAGAATCTATCTCATATGATATCTGAAAGTGAAGAACGTCAAAGAATATAATAAACAACAAGATAAAGATACAACATAAAAAAAAGGATGTTGTATGGATATACAAAGTTGTAACGGCCTTAAAAGGTGTATTAAAAAGAATCTTATTGCCAGTTAATAAGGCAAGGTAACGTGGACGTTACAGCTGGTCTTCGATAGGTGGAGGAGAAAGCAAGTATTCGGCGTCACGGATAGCGTCGAGCAGGATTGGACGGGTGAATGGTAGCAAGCGATGGTTGAGGGGCTGGCGGAGAAGTGTTGGTTGGTGCTTGGGTGAGTTGGTGCGCAGGAAGGGATGGGTTGACACTATTAGAACGTGTGTTTGAGCAGGAGGCAAGCAAGCAATGGCAAATGGTGAGCGAGCTCTCTGTCGTTTATCCAGCAAGGACTAAATAGGCAATACTCGGTTGGAAGTGTGCATGAAGGAGCGGGTTAGTGAATGAGTGGGAGAAAGTGTTAGTATGGGAATTGGTGGACTATGGGTGGGCAGTAGTGATAGACAGCTGTTGGTGTGAGCTGATGAGAATGCGCGTGGGTGGGTGGTCGGTGGTCCTTGGTTTGTGTGAGAATGGGTTGCTGGATGATGTTCGGGCGTCGAGAATGCCCTGGTTTGTCAGCAGAGTTTAGTCGATCGTCGGTCGCTCTGTCGGTCACTCGGCTGCTCTGTCAGTCGGACGGGCGGGCGAAAGGGTTGGCGGGCAAAGGGTTGGCTGGCGAAAGGGTTGGCTGGCGAAAGGGTTGGCGAGCGAAAGAGTTGACGGGCGAAAGGGTTGGCGGGCGAAAGGGTTGGCGGGCGAAAGGGTTGGCGGGCGAAAGGGTTGGCGGGCGAAAGGGTTGGTGGGCGAAAGGGTTGGCGGGCGGAAGGGTTGGCGGGCGAAAGGGTTGGCGGGCGAAAAGGGTTGGCGGGCGAAAGAGTTGGCGGGCGAAAGAGTTGGCGGGCGAAAGAGTTGGCGGGCGAAAGAGTTGGCGGGCGAAAGAGTTGGCGGGCGAAAGAGTTGGCGGGCGAAAGAGTTGGCGGGCAAACGGGCGGACGGGCAAACGGGCGGACGGGCAAACGGGCTGGCGGGCGAAAGGGTTGGCGGGCGAAAGGGTTGGCGGGCGAACGGGTGGGCGGGCGAACGGGCGGGCGGGCAAACGGGCGGACGGGCAAACGGGCGGACGGGCAAACGGGCGGACGGGCAAACGGGCGGACGGGCAAACGGGCGGGCGGGCAAACGGGCGGACGGGCAAACGGGCGGGCGGGCAAACGGGCGGCGGGCAGCGGGCGGAGCGCAAACGGGCGGGCGGGCAAACGGGCGGACGGGCAAACGGGCGGACGGGCAAACGGGCGGACGGTGGACGGGCGAACGGGCAACGGGCGGACGGTGGACGGGCGGACGGGCAGACGGGCGGACGGTGGACGGGCGCACGGTGGACGGGCGGACGGGCGGACGAACACGCAGGGGACGAATAAAACGAGAGAAAGAGTGACCCGCTTGGGCGGACGGATGGGCGGGCGGGAGAGCGAGCGAGCGAGCGGTTGGGCGGGTGAACGAGGGAACGGGCGGGCAGCGAGGGGCGTGTCGGCGTGCGGGCATCAAACGCGGCCGTCCGAGTGCGTCCGCGCGGTGTTACGACGCGGCACTCGGCGCGCCGCCGGGCCGCTGCGGTGGCAGCGCAAAGCGCCCATTCCGGCGGACGAGCCGCGTGCAGTACGTCGCCATGATGACGCGCTGCGGGGCGATGGCTGCGGGCGGCGCCGGGCGGTATACGGTTGGCGGGCGCGATGGCGCGCGAATCGCGCCCAAGGATTGCTTCGCGCTAATGAGATTATTTATATGCGCCCGGCATGCGCTCGGCCCAGCCGTTGTTTTAACTTGATAAAAACACCGCGTTGGTTTGTGTTACGCGCGCCTCTCGCGTGTACCTTCGTGACACATCACCTGTCAGTTTGCTGACGTGCCTTCATTGACGATTTTTTTGTTTGTTTACGGACGTGGGTACACAAATTGTGTACTCTACTTTATGCGACAAATGTTTGCAAAAGTTACAAATTTGATTGAATTATTCTCAGCAGGAATAATGCAGTGATACAGATATGCATATTTTTGTCATTGACAATGTAATAAATAATTCCGTCTTGAAAATTATAATTACACACTTCTTTAACAACACGACAATACCCACATCTCAGTCTCTGTTGACAAAATATAAAACGTTTGATCGTACTTTACTATTTTCTGCACTATTAGTAGAAAAGAAATCAGATGAAATATAACATTAAAAACAGATTGTAATAAGTAAAACATCGAAAAAATGAAGAATGTCAATATTAATTTTCCAAGGACATTCTGTCTTAAATGTAGATAATATTGCAAACACTCGCGCATTCAAGATGACATATCTGCGCTATGTACGTACTGTTAGCATTCTTTGTTCATCGGCGTAAATGGAAATCTTCCAATGTATTGAGCAAATCTCCCTCTTCGTCTTTTTCTTTACTATACAAGTCTCATAAGCGATGTGTATAAATATCAACAAATAATTTGAAATCGCGTACTCTCTAAGTCAGTAATATTCAATAACAATCAAACTATCTCTCTCAAATAATAGTTATTATTTTAGTGCCTTTCTTTTAAAAATGTTGAGAGGTAACGATTACATTAATGACGTACTCACACTGTCAATGTGTAAAAGGATCAATATCATTTCAATAGTGTTCACAGAAAGAAGAACTTAATCACGATTACTAATGCATGAAAATGGTTGAAATGAGGTTTATATGAAATAAGTAGCGATATGAGAAGCCAAGAAGTACGCACGTGTTAAAACACCCATCTATTAAGCGAGATTCGAACCCGCAACCCACATCCTATCCTGCACCTCCAACCTTCTTATTAAAGTCCACGTCCGCAGCACAAATACAGAGGACGCACGCAATCCGTGCCAATTAGTTTTTTTTTTTTTTCCGTTTCCAGTGACGTTCACGTAATCGCGGCACATAGGGGCCGTTGCAACTTGATCGGAGCGGGCCTGCGCGGCCGGGGCGACAGAGGCGGATACTGGGAAATGAATGCGCGCGAGTACGCTCAAAAGCCCCGCCCACTTTCACCCCGCCCCGCTACCGCCCGCCACCGCCCGCCACCGCAGAGGGAGACGCGGGGCCCAGGAAATCGCTCAGTGCTGAACTTTTGCTGCACCCGCTCTGCGCTCAGCCGCCGCAGCTGGACACAATAATCCCGTGACAAGAGCCGCGACCGGCCGCAGGCTGGTGGCTACGTCCTTGCCAATACGTACCCCCACCCTCGCCGCCACTACTCATCCCATGGCTCTTCTGTTCGACGGCAAACGCGCCTGCCTGCCAGCCTGTCAGACCGCCAGCCAACTCGTCAACTCGATTCCGCCAACCACCCAATCCTCCTTCCCCCGGGCGCCAACCAGTCTGCCAAACAATTCTCCGGCTAACCAGTCGTCACGGTAGATCACTCACCAGTTCTCGGACCTGCCTCCTCACCGTCCATTCCGTCTGTTCCCCCATCTGTCGGTCAGCCACACAACTATCCTTCACCCTATCCAACCCATCTGTCCAATGTTCCGAGCGCTAATCCGCCAGTTACCCCACCAGTCAGTCATCCACACAACTACCCTGCACACCATTCAACATTCCTTTACCTTCCAGACGGCTAATTCGCCGGTTCCCCCATCAGACAGAGGACAAACCAACTCTTACCGTCCACGTCGCCAACCCGTCTGTACCTCAGCCCGTCAAACACACCTTCGCCCGCCAGGCAATTTTCCATCCACGCCCACCAGCTTGCCAATCTTACTTCTGTTCCTGAGTCTGCCTTTTAGCCTGCCAACCACCTGCAACTGCCTAACCACCCAATTACCCAAATGCCCAGCGTCCTAGTCGTTAGTCGCTCCACCGTCCTCCCTTCCGACATTCTCACACTCATTTTCGTCAGTAATTGTATGAAATCAACATTGCGGGGAAACTGTTGCTGATTTCAGCTCCATTCATCCCCTGTCAGCCAATGCCCGCTGTGTGCGCTCAGCCCGCACCATTACCGCAGACTCCCTCTCATCCATAGGGCGACCGCAGCCGCGCTGGCGAGCGCGCGCCGGCCCCCTCAGGAATGTGTCGAATGGGAGCGGAGCGCTCCGGTAACAAACCATTGCTGCGCGTCAACGAAATGGCGGACGGCGGCACTGCAGCGCTTCTGACCGGGAGGTTCTATATTCGAGTCCTGACGGCGGCAGGATTTTCGACACTAGCTTTTCAGCTAGGTCGAATTCAGTCGCGTCTGGAGGAGAATTCTAGCGGCGGCTGCTCTGATGGTATTTTCCGTGGTTTCTCCGATCAACACCAGGCGATTGCCGGAGCAGTACCCTACAAAACGGGCCACGGATCGCGCGCGATCTGTCCTTCCTCTTCCTTGTCCTAACCTCTCTTCACACACACTTACACTAATATGCACCACACTATCACATATTCCAGGAGACCGGTCGAGAGCCTAGTGCTTGTCCGGCTGGGGCGGTGCCCGCTGGTAGGAGAGTTCTGGTTGGGAAACCCCGCCAGCCGACGGTAGGTCGGCGCCGGATCTCGCCATCCAGCGGGAAGATCACTACCATCTTCGGAAAAAACATGCACTACACTTACGGGACTAATGACCAGAGCAGTTGACGCGCCCGGAAACACGAAAAAATCAATCAATCAATCAATCAATCATAGCGGACGGCGGGAGAGCAAGCGCCACCCGTAGAGAAGCGGCCGGTGCGCTAGCGGCCCACCTCCGGGGATGGGGTCACCACCAGGAATTTGTGGACTAAGCTGGTTTGCGGGTTCTTTTCCGGAGGTAATTCTTGTTTCTACTATCTTCAGTACAAACAATGTCCCGTCATTCACTCAGTATTATATATTAATACATGAAATATCAATACGTATTAATTTGCTATCTCAGGTAATCTATGCAAATTCCGGTACTAGCATCGCAATGAAGCTGAAGTGCCTCACATGCTAACTTCCCATACATTATACAGACCATACATATACTGTATGATTGGAACTGGAATGACATTCTATTCTATTTTAAATTTTTTAGAATGAATAATTAATATTAATTCTTAATTGAAAACTTCTCAATAAAAAAAGGTTAACAAAACTTTCATTTTTTAATATTCTTAAATTTCCTACCGAAAACAATAAAATTGAAATCTCTTAATAGATGGTGAAGATTACAATCACACAATGTGATGAACATCACACGCATTCCTGAGCATAGAGAAGGACAAGACTTATGACTTACTGACCTTCCCTTTTCAGATCAGGTGATCACAGAAATGGTTTACCCTTCCATTGAATGTATAATGATGCTGAAAGATAACTGATTTATGATAGGGAGATACTTAAGAATGGATGGTCCAAAAAGACAATTTCGCCGCAACGACAACCCGAAATCACCCGTAACTTGTGCAGTCAACGCTTCTTCAAGCCTCTGATCAAACGAGACCGGTGATCAGACAATAAAGGGAACTAAAAAATACCACAACAATATCAGCTTCATTATACACTTTTGCAAGCCTTTTAATTTCATTCTTACTTAAAAATTATCCAAAATCTTATCTCTGTGATAAGTTAGCAATTGCCGAAAGTCGAGCAAAACATTTTATCCAGATTAATTCAAAACAGAAGTTGAGCAAAAACTCTTTGGTTCAACAAACGCTGACAGCCGTGCACATCTACATTGACGATATTAGCGCGGGATTATTGTATGTTTTACATGTAGCAATTATTAAGCCACGTATACAGATATATCCAATGTTTATTAATATACGAGATGATAAGACGAATAACCAAACATAAACGTTTTTTATTAAAATTAGTTACGTTTATACCTATATGTGTGGTTTAACAAGTGATAAATTGTCTATATATTTTCAATTCAATATTGACAAATATTTGCAATCGACACGTCTGGACGAGTAACAGTAGTGTACATATTTACTTATTCCATTACCTGCTCGATTAAAGTCAACTAATCCCATAAATCACTTGTCTGACAGGAAGAATGAATTGAATACAGCTCATGTGTGACTACGTGAAAAAGCGTGCGGCTGGATTGAGATTGGTGTTGAAGTAGGAAGATCTCATCCATCCGAAATAAGTGGATTATACACGCGAACGTACTTTTATTGGGAACATTAAAACTTACAAAAAGTGGTTAAGTATGCGGCACGTTAAAGCGTATTGGTGATTTGGAAGAAGAGGGAATAATATCAGCTTTTTAACGTTTTGGATTATTAGCGAAAACTCTTATTAATGCCCATTTGTCTGCAATAAATGTTAAGAGAATAATACGCTTTCCACCATATCGCTTTCTAATGAGAGAGAAAATGCAATTAAATCTTCAGATTCACCATGACTACCACTTCGATCAGACGAAGACGCTGAGCATTAATAACAGCTTTCCGTCCAATCGGTCTTGCTTCTCCTGTCATTAGGTGTAGATGCTGAGCTCCTCTCCTATTAACAGCACGTAATAATCTGTGAAATGACGGACAACTGAAAAGATAATACAAAATTAAAGAAAGAATGTTTCAGTTTTTTACACGGCATATCATTTTCTTTCTTTTAAATTCAGAATTTCACAAGCCGACAGTTACATATCTTTCTGGAAAAGATAAAAAGCATAGTTCGATACTATTAAAGAATGCTTTCGCTATGATTACCCTCTGGATTATCAATAACTGGTGCGTGGTATGTTTATTTGCCCCGGGATAGAGAGATATTTCAAAATAACGGTAGAGTGATTTCATCCTAAACGAATGTCAGGGGATTCAAATACTAAAGTAAACTAGACTGAACATTCGGGTTATATATTCTACAATTCTCAGGGGAATGATAAAATAAAGATTCATACAATTTATAAAAATAAAAAAATTCTAAACAAATCTCTTCTCTATTTATTAAAAATGAATAGTCATCATAGCTTTTATTAAAAAACAGTAAAAAGCTATTAGTCACAAATGGAAAACAATCGGAAAGAATTGTCAAAACGTTACCCTAGAGCACCAATAACACAATGTATAATTTCCATTCCACAACTCTTCGTTTCATAAACGTTTTTTTGATTAAACTGGTTAACTTCTTGTTTCACAACTAAAGATTTCAAAATTTTTTTTTCTCACATGACGATTGGAGTAGCAGGAATTTCAGAATTAGCTTATTTTCTCCAGGTTACATTTCAGTATTACATTTAACTCCTTGAAATATAATAACAATGTTGTTAAAGTGAAACGTAACATTACATTGCGATGTGAAATTACAGTAACGTTACAGTTTTTTACAAGGTATTCATAAACTGATATTTAGATTTAAGAATATTCTTTCTAGATTTGTAACTGTGCGATATGTGCTTCTTTCTAGATTTGTAACTGTGCGATATGTGCTTATTCTGAGTATGTGCTGTGCTGAATACAAAAACCAGAAATAGCGGCAAGAGAACAACTGGTGAAGAGATTGCTTGCATGTGCACATTATTTTTTATAACCACAATAATAAAATTTTCATAGAACTTCTTATTTCTCACGAGACCTTGAGTTAATAACGAATTTCATGAAGCATAGATATGAAAAGGTCGCCCAACTTCCTGGGTTCTTTCAATGGCTCTATTCCCATACGGGTTTTAGTTGATTCGTTTTGGATGTCCAGCTTTTCGCATTGTCATAGGTATACGATCTAATCGATTCATTTTATCAATAATTAATAAAATGAATAGATCCGAAAAATACACCTTTTTATAATTATTAATTAGTTTGAAATATATTAATTTCTCAACGTCATTTTCCAAAGACGACTGATCTATTCAGGGTGGTTCAAAATTGTTTTGGTATCCGCTTTGGTGGAGCTTCTATTACCAATGACGATGCCCTTTTCGTAGAAAGTCATTTTATTTTTGCTGCAGTTTTGCATTGCCAAAGAAATACCATAATCGCGATGAGAAGAATGCGTTCTGACACAGGACATCATTATAGAACGCATTGCTCAGATTAACATGTGTTCCCAGGCCTGAGCCCTGTTTTTATTTGTTTTCTACAACTGGGGGTAAGGGAGATATGTGGCAAGAATGTCGTATTCCCATCGCAATAACTAGCTTACTTAGTCGGCCTGAATTTTTTTCTTTCGTCACACAACTAGACAAACAGACAAATTTTATTGCAAAGATATAGTTTCATTTTTGCCCCGGCTGGCAATTGAACCCGGGACGGCCTCACAGAAAGCTAGCACGTTGACCATGAGGCCCGTGACGGGCAGTGAATTCTAAGTATGTACGTAGATTTTAAAAAATTATTCAACCCAATAAGGTAGAATCTGTGATGTTTAAATCACCAAATGCACGATACCACAGCCGGAATTATAAAACTGTGTCGCAGTGTCATACTGATAAGTGTAATCTTTTCGCAATTTCCCCAGGGTCATGATTTTCGTATGGACTACTTCCTCTTCACAGCATTGAGCTGACGATCTCTGAATGCACGTAATCAAAGTTTGGTCACCAATGGAGGGATCGGTTTTTCTTCACTGCCGGAAATACGTTTTCGATTTCGCAAAAATAGGAAATTTCAAAAGATTCATCAGACGGATCCTAATACGAAAACGCTCCAGAAATTCATAGGTCAATTTGAATTACATATATAATACATAAAATCGAAAGTAATAATGCTTGGGGACTAACTCTTCCAAGATTACTTTTAACTTTTAAACTTTGTACGTACAGATAGATCCTAGTTCAAGTTAGGACGATATTATATCCCTTTGCTAGATCACTTGAAAAATAAATGTGTAGTAATACTCCTAGGCTAATCAACAATGAATGTCCACATCTACAAATGGTACGTACCCGTCCGACATCTCTGTATTCACGTCGGGAGATTGGTGCAGTTCAGTATAAAATATCGATACGACTAGTTTGATCTATAGGCTTCCTATGCTCTTTCTTCCAGCTCAAAAACGAAAATACAATGTAAATATGCCCAATATTATATATAAATAGAAAATGAAAGTCAGAATGTTTGACGACTCCTAGAAAATACAATCGATTTCATTACATTATAAGACATAAAACCATAGTTTATCATATCACATTAATTGTTTAGTATCAACGCGCAGTGATAGTTTTATTTTTAAAAACACACGTAACAATGACGGTTTCTGGAGCGCTCAACCGATTTTAATGATTTTAGAAACAAAAGCTGTACCACGGGCAGGCGAAGCGAGCGGGTGGTGCCGGTTTATTTAATAAAACAAACATTCTTTTCGGGCGACTCCCACTAAAATCAATTTGCAAACTATTATAGCCCGTATGACCTAGTTGCACAGACAGGCGCCCGTCACACAGCGGGCCTCCCGCCACGGGCGCCCCTTTTGTGGCGCACCCCCCTGCCGGGCGGCGTAGGCGGGGCGGGGGTGGGGGTGGGGGTGGGGATGGCGGCTGGAGCTGGCGTTTACGGGCGCGGCAAGTGGCGGCGCGGCGGACGGCCGCATTGTGAGTGGCCACGCGCCGTTCGCGCGCCCGTCGCTCCCGTCCATTCGATTAAATTTACAAAACGCGCCGCACAATGCCTCCCTGGGCAGCCTGCCCGCCAGCCACGGCCCCCCCGCCCCCGCGCGCCGCAGTGGCTGTCCGATGTGCCGACTGTCGGCTAGCCGCGGCCACCGCTGCTGCCACCCCGCGGGCCGCGGGCTGCGCACCCCGGCGCCGCTCACGCGCTCCACGGCCTGCAGCTACGCCCTCGCCACTCATCAACCTCTTTGCCTCATACCGTGAGAGATAGCTCAGGGTGGTGTCATTGTAGTCCCTCTAACCGGGAGGTCCTAGGTTTGACTCCAAACGGTGGCAGGATTTTCGACACTAGCTTTCCAGCTAGGTCTAATTCAGTCGTCGTCTGGAGGAGAATTCTAGCGGTCGGCTGCTCTGACCGGTAGTTTTCCGTGGATTCTCCGATCCACCTCAGGCGAATGCCGGAGCAATACCTTAACAAACGGGCCATGGATCCCGCGCGATTTTTCCTACCTCTTCCTTACCCTATCCTTTCCCCTCACACACACTTACACTAACTTGCACTACACTACCACATATGCCGGGAGACCGGTCGGGAATTTAGAGCTTGTCCCGGCTGGGGCGGTGCTCCGCTGGTGGCAGATTCCTGGCTGAGGGGAAAACCTTACTAACCGACTGTAGGTCGGCGCCGGATCTCGCCATTTAGCGGGGGAAGATCACACCGCCACATCCCGATGAAAAACATGCACTACACTTACGGGACTAATGGTTTAAGCTGTTGACGCGCCGGGAATCACTACCAACCAACCAACCAACCATCTCTACCTCTCCTGTTTCCCGACGCAGTCCTCGCCGATCCTATCATTCCACAATCCCCTGCCTCATCGTACATTGCATTTATACGAGGGCAAACTTCTCCTCAAACTCGCCAATCCTCATCAACACTCTCCAATCCTTTCCCTTATCATGCCGGAGTGGCTATACGCTCTGACCACTGCTGTCTAGCTACTGCGAACACCGCTACCTCTCGTGATCGAAGGTTTAGACTTTCATCCTCGCAACATGGCCTCATTCTGTTCTAATTTTGAATTATGTAACCCTTCCACTCGACTATTCTCACCGACAATCCTCATCAACACTCGCCAATCCTTTCCTTCATCATGACAGAAGTAGAGATGGGTTTAAGAGCTTTTCTTCAATAACTGTTATCACAAAAGCAGCTGACTCGTAATAGCTGTTATTATTAGGGAGTCAAATGAAAACCATAATTATTTTTTTAAATATTATTTATTGATCACATAGGGTTTAGAAGTAAATCACTTTTCAAAATAGTCCCCCCCTCGTTCAATGCAAGTCCGCCAGCGCTTCGGAAGAGCCTGAATCCCTGCAGAAAAAAAGTATTTTGGGCGTCGGCGCAACCACTCGTGCACCGCGTCGCGTACCTCTTCATCGGTGGAACTTCCTGCCGCCCATTGCTTCTTTGAGCGGACCAAACAGATGGAAATCGCTCGGTGCGAGGTCTGGCGAGTAGGGGGATGTGGGAGGCATTCAAATTTCAGATCTGTGATGGTCGCAACCGTTGCACGCGCCGTATGGGGTCGTGCATTGTCGTGTTGCAGCAGCACACCGACTGACAGCAATCCACGTCGTTTCGTTTTGATGGCAGGCCGAGATGATTTTTCAGGAGGTCCAAGTACGTAGCACTCGTCACAGAGGTTCCTCGTGGCGTGTAGTTTTCTAAGATGATGCCCTTTTCGTCCCAAAAGAAGGTCAGCATAACCTTCCCTGCAGACGGCTCTGTCCGAAACTTTTTGGGTTTCCGTGATGAGGAATGGCGCCACTCCTTGCTCGCTCGCTTTGTTTCAGGCTGATGGTAATGCACCCATGTTTCGTCACCAGTGACGATTCGTGACAGGAACGCATTACCGTCACGATCAGCTCGTCACAAAAGATCTTCGCACGCATCAACGCGTCGCTGTTTCAGTTCAGGCGTCAGTTGTCGGGGCACCCATCTTGCAGACACCTTGTGAAACTGGAGAACATCATTCACAATATGATGTGCCGATCCATGACTCATGTGTACACATGCTGCAATTTCGTCTATTGTCACACGGCGGTTTTCCAAAACGGTGGCTTCAACGGCTCCAATGGTCTCTGGAGTCACTACGCGCCGAGCCTGGCCGGGGCGTGGAGCATCGGCCACGGACGGAACACCATTTGCAAATTTCCGGCACCATTCATAGATTTGTGGCTGTGACAAACACGCATCTCCATACTGAACCTTCATTCGCCTAAAAATTTCAATCGGTTTCACACCTTCACTTCGCAAAAACCGAATCACAGAACGCTGCTCCTCGCTGGTGCATGTGGCTAGTGGGGCTGCCGTTTTGGAACTATTGTTGCGCCGGTGTTTGTGCATCTGCCGGCTGCTGCCACCTAGGAGACATCCGGCATACTATCGCAAATAGGCATGCCAACTTACAGCTCACTGGCGCCATATGCGGATTTTTATTTCTACTTTTATGGTTTCATTTGACTCCCCTCGTAATAACAGTTGAAAATAACAGGTCCATGACCAGCAACCTAACATGGACGACTGCTAAGAGTTAAAGCAGTTGTAGCGACTGCTAAGAGTTAAATCACGCAAAACGAATAACGATGGTAGCACCGTAAAGCCTTTGCAGCTACCTTGCGGCGCTTCCTTTCACTACTTCCCTAACATGTTTGGGCAGAGAAGCAGCTGATATGAACGAGACTGGATGAACTGCCAAGGATGAATAGTAATTCATATAATGTGTAGCGAGTGTGTATAGAATATTACTATAATGAAAGTGATTCGGTTCAGATTGCAAATATTCTTTCAAAATATGGAACTTGTGTATAGTGAAGTGACGAGTGCCAAAAATAATGAGGAGAAACCGTGTTTTTGCTTACCTATATCTAAAGTGTTAATGACTGTCGAATATGAAGTATTATAATGTGAGATATTTGACCGTAACACATTTTATTTTATCGAACCTAGGAAATATTAGTTTAGAAAAATAGGGAGTTTAGGGAAATATTAGAAAACCTAGAAATATTGGACATCTTGTTGTAGTGAATACAATAAAATATAAAAATATTGTGGTCCATGGTGCGTAATAATGACGAATTATGTATTAATGAATCTATAATTTGAATCATGATTGATTAGCTGTAGTGAAGTTGTTATCGTAAAAATGGTTGCCACAAAAGCTTGCAGTAGTTCGTATTAGGCCCAATAGGTTGCAGTTCAATGCATTTCAACCGATAACAGACAATAACAAGATAAACGAAATAACTGTTATTTCGCGTAACAGTTACGAAACGTTAACGGTTAAGAAATAACAGTTTAGCTGTTAAGGGCATATCCCTAGACCGAAGTGGCTGTCTGCCGTTCCGACAGCCGCTGCTGCCGATTCGCGGGACGCGGATCCCGCCGCAGTACGCTCTCGGCGGTCTGGACCTGCACTCTCACCACTCATCAACCCCATTGCCTCATCGTCCTCACGCAGTCACTCACCGCCAACTCCGTCATTCATATGTCCCGCCGACTCTGCCTCATCGTATCTTGCGCTGCGTTTACTCATCGGCAACCCTCACACTCGTCAATCCTATTTTTCACGTTGAGTTGCAAGTGCCTATCATTAGTGTAACAACTTGTCACAACGTTTAATCATTCTGAGTCATAATCATCCGCCACCAAGCAACTCCCTAATCCCTATTCAGCTCATGACACGAGTGGATATCTTTACTACGGACTGTCGGTTAGCCACTGCATCCACCGCCACCACTCGCTCAGGCCGATCTGGATGTTCACCTCCATCTGATAGCAATTCATCAAACTCACTGCCTCATCGTGTCTTGTGATGCATGTATTCGTCGCTACCGTTGCCTTTCGTCAACCCTTTGGCTCATCGTAATCAAGAGACATTACCCCAATCCTCACTATTAACCGTCTGAAGACCTTCTTGCTCCACATCGACTCGTTTCGTTCCATCTTTCACTATTCCATCCGAGGGCTTGATCCTACACTTTGGCCTCGCAATTGCCACTCAACTATTCTCCTTATTTAATGACGTGACACATTTAGCTGGGTTTTAGAAGTCTTTCTTTTTTGCTCATCACATCTCTTTTTCATCTCTCTTCCATCTTGCCTCTTCACGACTTCTCCGTGGAGTGTTGAGATTCTAGTTTGCGATACTTCATCTATTTTATTACTTTCTCAGCGTTTTCACAATTATATACTTTCCATTTAATCTAGAAACAAAGCAACAGGATACCGATCCTCTACTGTCCTTCCTCCTTTTGAACTCACGTTCACTGTTACCATGCACTCGCTCTCATCCATCACCGTCACAGTGCTGCCGTCACAGTGTGCCGTCTCTGTGCGTGCATCACCACTACGACAGCGTGGCGAAGTGCGCCTGGGCGTCCTCCAATCCCATCCGCAACCATCGCCCTTTCTGGGATTGCTCTCTCTACGAACCGCAGAGGCCGTCTCCATCGCCATGACCATTCTCATTCCCAAGTTCTCCATTCCACACTAGATTGCAAATGTCTCTGCCAGTCACATGCAGCGCCTGACCGGGGGCCTTGTGGCGAAGTGCGCCTGGGCGTCCTCCAATCCCATCCGCAACCATCGCCCTTTCTGGGATTGTTCGAGTCCTGACGGCGGCAGGATTTTCGACACTAGCTTTTCAGCTAGGTCGAATTCAGTCTGCTGTCTGGAGGAGAATTCTAGCGACCGGCTTCTCTGATCGGTAGTTTTCCGTGGTTTCTCCGATCAACACCAGGCGAATGCAGGACCAGTACCCTACCAAACAGGCCACGGACCGCGCGCGATCTGTCCTTCCTCTTCCTTGTCCTATCCTCTCCCCCTTACACACACTTACACTAACATGCACTACACTACCACATATTCCGGGAGACCGGTCGGGAGCTTAGAGCTTGTCCCGGCTGGGTGGTGCCCTGCTGGTGGGAGAGTCCTGATTAGGTGGAAAACCCACTAGCCGACGGTAGGTCGGTCCGGATCTCGCCATCCAGCGGGGAATCACCGCCATCTCCCAGAGAAAAACATGCACTACACTAACGGGACTGATGACCAAAGCAGTTGACGCGCCCGGAAACACGAAAAAACCAAACCAAACCGTCCGCGTCTAACACATCCTCCCTACAGCCATTCATCGTACACGCCTCAACTCTCCAAGCCAGTAAACGACTTGAGCCACTAAACCCACATCACCCAACGTTTTTCTCCTCCCGTTCAGCGTCACGCGTTCGGTAATTTCTTCCACTTCTTTCTCCTGTTTTCCCATTTGTATTTCCATTCATTTCACTTTTCTTTTCCCAATCTCCATCATTTATGTCAAGTTATTCACATTCATGGTGTCATGTACATAGATGAATACTTTGAAAATGTCAATATTTTGTGCCTGTCACGACACACTTGCTATTACCATGTCACATTCAACATTCTGTTTCTTTCCCCTGCTATTCAAACCACCCTCACTTACATCACATATCTGGCCACCAACTTTTATCATAACCTATCTCAAATCCCAGCCCTATCACCATTCAAACTAGCCAAAACCACAATTACCAAACACGAATAAAAAACAAATATCCATATCACATATTCCTAAAAAATTTGCAGATTTAGATCCGGACTGAGGACCCAAAAAGGGATTTCCTCCACCTTGTTAGTATGTAAGATTATATTTAAGGTTAGCATGTAAGTCTGTAAATACATATGTATAGTTATTTTTACTGAACTATGTAATCTCTTCAAAAATTAATAAATAAAAACACCTTCACCATCTCTGTCTCTAGCTCTGCCTCAGTCCACCACCCGACCTCACTGTCCACTGTGGCGACCGCTCTCGGCCGTCGCCCCAGTCACCCCTCCCCTCCTCTTCCCCTTCCCCTCCTCATCCACCCCGAAACGTTATGAGCGCTTTCGCAGGCTGAAAGCGTCGAGCGCCGGAATTAAGTCCGACTCTTCCAGCGCCCGCGTTAACATTAATGCGGCGGTAACAAGGCGAGGAAGAGGCGAGACGCCACGCCGCAGAATGGAACTCGGCGCGAAGGGGGGGAAGTCAGGGAGGGACATGGGGAAGGGGAGGGGAAGAGGAGAGGTGGGGAAGCAGGAAAGAAAAAGAGGAGGACGGAGATGAAAAAAACAAGAACGGAAAGGGGAAGAAGAGGGGGAGAGAAGAGGAGTGAAAAGTAAGAGGAGGAAGCGGAGGGGGAGAGAGGAATTGTCTAGAAAATAGAGACGGGAGTGACGGGAAGGAGCACGCAAAAAACGGGAAACGGAGACATGCTATAGAAAGCCACAAGAAATAATGATTAGAAAAGGGACTAAAATGGTTAACAGAATAAAGAGGAAAAGGGAGAAATGAAAGAGAAAGGAAAGCGAGAGAGATGGAAAAGAGAAAAGAAATAGGAAGAAAGGAAAACGTAATAGCATTGTCATGAAAAGGAAGAAGGAAAAAAAATAGGACGGCAAGGTCATTAATAAAGAGAATTGAAGATAAACAAAGGAGTGGTTGGACTGAAGTCATGAAAATGTTAGAGAAAATCGCGAGCTGAAGAACTCCAGCAAATTAATGGCGACAGAATAATTTTGGCGACAAGAGAAAACAGGACAAAATGAGAGCCAGAAACGCAGCTAAGGAAGATAGTGTAAAGGGAATGATGTATATTGTAGCACTACTTTACGCAAGGAAAATCGAGAAAATATAAGGATAGAAAAATAGATATATGTGAAATAAAAAAAAAAAAAAGGGGAATTAAGAAAATGTGATAACACTGGTGGAAACAGATGAGTTAGGAAGACAGTAAAAAAATGTGATGGATGGAGTAACACGACTTCCAACAAGAAAATAAAAATATCGGGAAAGTAAAATAGAGACAATGCAAATACGGGGAAAGAGTGGAGAGAACCAGGGTCGGAGTGAGAAGGTTGAAGGAAATGGAAAAGAAGTTACGCTGAGTTCTTCAGAATGGTACCGGAATAACATTGGTTAGAACCGCCAGAACGAGTGATTTTGGGTTCGAGAGAAGGGACAAATACGGGACAAAAACTTTTTAGGTCAAGCACAGGGTGGTAACGCGGGAAGTTCGTGGCCCACCCCGTGCAGTCAGCGTCGTCGGACAGTAGGGTCAGTTCAGGCCTGTCGAGGACGTTTTGGATATGTTTCATAATGAAAAGACATGGCTGAGCTATTGCGCATCCTAGTTGACTTCAGCCAATGAGCTTCAGGCAACAGGTTGCGCCACAATATTAGCGCTAACTTTAAATTCAGCCAGATATCAACATTTTCACCTTGTTACAAGTCACTCAAACAGTTATATCAAGATTTTTTAAACAAAAATGTATCTTCTATTTCAATTACACTATTATGTTATTTATGGTTGGTCACCGTTGAAAATTGTCACTACATGCCCCTTTCAAAACGTTTCTTAACACTTCTTCGGTCTCCATGCGACATGGCGGCCATCGCCTCGTCTGGCTCTTCCAACGAAGTGCCTGTGTGGTGGTCACGTGGTTCATTACGCAATCTGGTGCTGCGCTGAAGGAGCAAAAATCGGTGCGCCGGACTAGTTCATCCATGACATTTCATCATGAATATGTTCTCGAACAGTTGAACATAGCCAATGACTGCATCGTTCTGCGGAATGTATGCTTTCGCCTGCCATTTGAGCTGCAACGCCAACTGTGCCTTGAAGTCCTGCTGTCTCAGTGTCAGTTCAGTGCAAGTAGTTGGAGGATAGTATAGTTTTCATGAGTGATTTAAATTGTTCCAATATAGTTACCAAAAATGTTATTATAAACATTGATTCACATCATGACGAAAAGTGATGAGAATAATGTGTGTGAATGAAGACATGAAAAGGGTGTAAACGGACAGGATGAATTGCAAAGAGCCCGCGATGGTTTTTTATTGCGTTTTTAATTAAATAGCAATAAACTAATTAACTACAGACTTAATGTAAATATTAGTTAATCAAAAGGAAGCTGTACTTTTCTTACTTTCTGGCTTTATAAATACATTGTTATCACGCGAATACTGCCCAGTTGTAGAAATAGCGAGAATAATAGTAATAGGAAGTAATTGTGAATCACTTCTACACGTTCATCATCGACCACGCCCCCTCCCCATATGAATGGACAGCAAATGCGGAGAAAAGGGGGAGGAGGGCGGAGCTGCGCTGTCGAAGAGCGAGCTCGCAGCGCGTAGCCGTTCGCTTGCGGAATGAAGCAGAGAGTCCCAGGTAGTTTGCAATGACTTTTGACGCTCGTCTCAATTAATGCCTGCTGCGAAACACTCGATCCTCGTCCGTTTTCGGTCTAGCAGTCAACCTACGAAACTTCCTCAAGCACTGTTACGTGATTGCCTTAGATCAAAGATAATTTCTAACAACGGGAATGGATGAAACACGAATTGTTAGTCTGGGCGTAAATTAGGAGTTAATTACAGATCAGAGTAGCACCGGATAACTTTTGGGTAATTTTGGGACCGAGCACCCTTAGGATTTGCTGATCACAAGCAAAGTGAAGAACTAAAACCGAAACAGTCATTAATTGGGACAACTGTTTTTTCCGTAATAAAAGCATTCATGACAAAAATACCTTTGGAAATACCCTTTGGAAATACATTTAGGCAATTCAATTATTGTTATTAGTATCATCAATTTATATCAGAACATGGAAATGGCAGCATTCCATTCAACGTTTATACCAAAAAGCAACAAATATATTAATGTAATAAATAAAAGTTCAAAATCTCGTTAGTGAATGTAGGCAACAATATTTTACAATGTGAAGGAAGAAAAGACTTTAAAGTTCTACTCTACTAACGCTCCTTAAGTTTCTAATCCGAATAACAATGAAACGCATTAAATTTTGCCTACAAAATTAAACTTTAAAGTCTTATTATGAATATTTATATCTTAAAGATGAACAGACAGTGTCAATGCACAAAATATATTATATATATGACAATATGAATCACTAAACCTCCAAAACATATTTGATTTTCTTTGCTTTTATTTGATATGACATTCACCTTTCAGTTTTACTTTTCGAGGAAAAACGAGCGAATATATATTATTCGTTTTATGTATTGTAGTCCGTGATCTGTTGCAGCACAAAATCTGTTCCATTCAAGACCAAGAAAACGTCAGACGTAAGATAGATTCGCAATTCTTAAGAATTGTACAATTCAAGAGATAGAGATCTTGCTTGTGAATTCCAGAAACTTGCATACGGTAAAACCTGGATACCGCGGATAAGCGGAGTCAAAGCAAGAGGAAATCTCATGTCCCAAGTTCAAGGAGTAGAACAAAGTTTTATGTTCCAGAAAAAAAAACTATTCTCCGCCTTTATGTCTGCGCTCGACTTCGCAAAGAGCCCCTCTGAAAAGTGTCTGTGAGACGATGGTCGCTTCAAGTCGCCGTCGCAGCGGAGTCTCTGGCCTGAATGTGCTTCTTAGCAGCTTCTCGCCATGTCCGGAGAACGATTTTGCGGGCGAAATCGGTTTGCCGAGGTCGTATCAATCACTCTACTCCACCGCTTATTGCAAGAAGTTCTTATTTCGCGAGAGGAGTAGGCGTTGAAAATGTGTTTTATGAAACGCTGACTCTACAATTGTTCTAGACTTTTCTTTCGAGCGATGATCCTATAATGGAAGCTACGATGTCTGTCTTGCTGAATATTACTCGCTCAAATGTATTTCGCCAAACCGTGAGGGTGAAAAATATAAGAAACTAAGAAAATTATAGGTTTGTATATTTGCAAATCATTAAAGTAATCCTGATATTTGACATTTTTTCTATTTAAGCCAAAGAGATGTTGATTTTTTAGATTATATATGTCCATTTTCGTATACACTGCGGACTATTTTTAAAAGTTAATTACACTTCAGAATAACGAGGTTAATGTCACTTGTAATACTCTTCAAATTTTAGAGTAGGCATTGTAGAATTTGCTGGACACTAAATGGTGAATTAAACTTGTTGCTGCGATTATACTGAACCAATGTTTTTAAATAATATTAATGAATCAACATACATATCAAAGAGCTCCTTTGAAATACTATACAATGCAATTATTAACCTTCACACATTTTAAAAAAGAAATAAGAATACAACGTTTTATAAAGTAAAACTATCTGTTAGATCTATTTTTCTGATATAATTTGCATAACAATCATATGTTAACAATATAATTTAGTGAGAATGGGGCAATTCATCAAAAAATACTCCGTGGCTTCCTTCCATTTTTCGAATCCTTCGAGTGGACATCGATATAGAATATAATGGCGCTGAATAATTTTATATTTTTATTGGCCATTCTGTGAGCAAGCAAGCCTTCATTTTTATGGAAATAAAATTCTGTATTATACACGTAAAATTGCAGTTTTTTGCTGATTGAACAAGCACTGTGTATGTTTCCATGTATGCTTTCCCCAACTTGACTAGCAGTCTGCCAAGCTCCACGTCTCGCCTCACTCCCACCCCATGCCCCACCTCATGCATCAACCCATGCCCCAGCCCATGCCCCACCACATGCCTCACCACATGCCCCACCATGCCCCAACCCATGCCCCAACCCATGCCCCAACACATGCCCCAACACATGCCCCAACCCATGCCCCACCCATGCCCCACCATGCCCCAACACATGCCCCAACACATGCCCCAACACATGCCCCAACACATGCCCCAACACATGCCCCAACACATGCCCCAACACATGCCCTACCCTATGGCTCACCCCATGCACCACCCCTTGCCTCGTAACCCACCCCACTACGGACTGCCCTGGACGGCACACCCCACCCCAAACGGTCCCGCGTCGCCCGTCGCCCCGTAATGAATTGATTTCCACCCGCAATTTGCGCGCCCGGCGCTATTTATTAGCGCGATTATCTGCCGCCATTAGCCGCCGCGACGACGTCGTAGGGGCCGCAGCGCACTCTACGTGCCGCCGGGGCCAGCGCAGTCCGCGCGGAGAACAACTGCCGGTCGCCCGCGACACGCGACTCCCGATTGTTTCGCCCTTAATTGGGCGGCGTCCCGCTGGGCAAGGCGAAAGCGAGAGTGATTGGGGAATGATCGCAAAAAGCGAAAGGAAATGTCCGGAGACCAGGAACACGAACAAAATATTATTAGTATAAAACAAAGCGCATGTTTTGCGTGGAACTGTAATAGATCATGGAATGACCAAACTCTCAGATGAAAAATGAAACAATACATGAGCGCAGATGGTGGCCGCACGAACAACATTCTGTTGACACGTAATTCATAAAGAGATGCAAATGAAATGGATGAGTAATAAAACTGAAAAGTTGCTCAGGATAAATTTAAAGTAGCTGAAGAAGGTAATAACGGGATACTCATATTGCAAATAAATATTTGGCGAAGCATAATTATAACATCCTTCCAAGTAGGAAGTAAGACCGTAATACTAAGTAAGTAATAAAATCCAATTTAAATATAACAAAATTGAAAAATCCAGAGAGACGCGAAAGATGAACGCAGTTTGTTAAGCACGAATGAATCAATGAAGAGATTAAACTACACATTTAAAGGATAAAATTAAAATAGAGGAAAACATTACGATGAACACGAATATGAGCAAATGTGAAATAGAGCTGCACTTCAAATGAGACAATTGAAAGATCGCGACTGCAGAAATGGAGTTAAACGAAGAAATGCATCACATTTTCAGAGCAGAGAGACCAAGGCGTGCTTTCGAGAGAGACTGTGAGTACACCCGCCGAGCCGAGGACAGAGCCGGAGAACAGTTCCTCTGACCGAATAGCCCGCCAACTTTCAATCCTGCCTCCCCCACAACCTTCCTGCGTCCAGGTTCCACCTCCTCGACACAGGCTTCGCACCACCCCGCCACGGACAGCCAACCTCATCACCGATTCGTAGCCGTCTACCTCAATGTCGGCACTAGGAGCGGTAGCTCAGCGCATCAACTGATGTCACTGCAGCGCCTCTGACCGGGAGGTCCTAGGTTCGAGCCCTGACGGCAGCAGGATTTTCGACACTAGCTTTTCAGCTAGGTCAAATAAGGAGAAAGAATGCACTCAAAAAGGAATATGAGAAGATTATGAACAATCCGTTACTTCCTATACATGAAGATATTGGCGCAAGAACAACGAGACAACTGAAATCACGTCATCCACCGATTACAACCGCTCAAAGTTTGGTAGCCTCAGACTACAATAGCTTCAACGATTGGCAAGAAACCTGGAACAGATCTGTATCTTCACTATGGCAACCTATTTTACAGGAAAATCAAAAACCTGGAGGTTTCTCACTTCCACGCAGCACTTGGACAACTATTAACAGAATACGTACTGGACATGGCCGCTGTGCTGATTTAATGCATAAATGGAAGATAAGCCCTAGCCCGATGTGTGACTGCGCAGATGTCAGGCAAACTATACATCACATTGTCAATGACTGTCCGAGAAGGAAGTTTTCTGGAAACCCCAAGAATTCATCGCAGTAACTGATAATGCGGCCCAATGGGCAAAGGAACTTGACTTAAGGCTTTAGAATCAATATTTTAAACTGATAAAATTAACTTCTTATTGTGAATTAGACATATAGTTTTTATTGCGGCCCAATGGGCAAAGGAACTTCACTTAAGTCTTTTGTGTTAAATTTTTCCCTTTTCTTATTGGATTGTTTCCTGCCATACGAATAAATAAAAGCTAGGTCTAATTCAGTCGCTGTATGTAGGAGAATTCTAGCGTCCGGCTGCTCTGATTGGTAGTTTTCCGTGGTTTCTCCGATCAACCCCAGGCGAATGCCGGAGCAGTACCCTACCAAACGGGCCACAGACCGCGCGCGATCTGTCCTTCCTCTTCATTGTCCTATCCTGTCCCCTTACACACACACACACACACACACACTTACACTAAAATACACTACACTACCACATATTCCGGGAGGCCGGTCGGGAGCTTAGAGCTTGTCCCGGCTGGGGCGGTGCCCCGCTGGTGGGAGAGTCCTGGTTAGGGGGAAACCCCGCTAGCCGACGGTATGTCGGCGCCGGATCTCGCTATCGAGTGGGCAAAGATCACCGCCATTTCCCGAAAAAACATGCACTACACTATCGGGACTAATGACCCAAAGCCGTTGACGCGCCCGGAAACACGAAAAAACCAAACCAAACCAAACCAAACCAAACCAAACCAACCCAATGTCGGTGTTCGTCGTTTCCCCCGCTGCCCTCCTCAGCCACGTCGCACAATCCGACTTGGACACCCCGTCGCATTGCCTTGCCCTACCACCCAGCCCCGAATGTTTCTGCCCCAACTCGCCACCCTCCACCCCTAGCCTTCTGTCCCTGCCTCTCCTCCCCGCTATGCCTCCCGCCTCTTCTGCCCGTTTCGATTCTCCTCTCCGTCTGCCCTCTCCACCTCGCCTCTCCGCCTCGTCTGGCCCCCTCGCCCCCCCCATAGTTTCACCGTCTAGCATTCCTGCCCCCCCCCCACCCGTTTGGCCGTATCGCCTCCAAAATCGCCTCCCCGCCTCGCCACCCCGCATCACCTGTCTGCCACGCTCCCCACCACGACACCCCGCCTCGACACCGCGCATGGATCGCCTCCCCACATCGCTTCCCCACCTCACCGCTCCGTCTCGAATGCCGTCGCTGCACCCCGCATCACCTCCCTCCCTCGCTGCCTCACTGTCTTGCCTCGACATCCCGCCATGACAACTTCCCTCATCGGGTCCAATTGTTCTCGTCACTGCCCCATCGCCGCCGCCTCTACGACCCCAGCCTCTGCCCCCCTCCGCCATCCCTCCCTCCCGCCGCCTCCGCCCCGCCTCTGCCCCCCGTCGCGTCCCGCCTAACGCGCGTAATTTTGAGGTTGTTATTTACAGTGCGGAGCGGCCATAACGCGGGCGATATTTCACGCTATTCAATACGCGGCTGCCATTTCTCACGTAACGGACGCAGGCCGGCGTCGCACCGCCCGTTTCGCGCATGCGCCGGACCGTTGAATTCCTTCGACGCCTCCGCCGCCGCCGTACTATTGTCCGTATTAGGCAAACAAGGGTCAAAATTCAGCGTTCAATATGACCTCAGTGAAGAAGTGCGCACACTGGCTTTTCTAAACTCGGGTGGGTTCGGTGGTATAACGGTATTACCCAAGTTTGCGGGTTCACACCCGATCGAAGCCATGGATTTCAAAGGCGAAAAGATCCTTGGTATGCCTTCCTTCGAAAGGAAAGTGAAACCGTCTGATCCATGAAACAGATTTACTGCATGTTAAAGATCCTTAAGCCTAAAAGAAGCCTCTAAGCTACATTCAAATCGCCCGAGTAATACCTTCGTTGTCCGCGATGCGTAAATAAAAAATAGCAAAGCGAAATTTGCATGTTCAGACGGAAGAACGGGCTTCATGGACCATCTCGCCACGTACAATAAGGCATGAATTGAACTAAACTAACTGAACTCAAGAGTGCTGGTTGCAATGTAGCTGGAGAAGGTGGATTTATTTAACGGAAAGTTTGCTGCAGGAGGCCACTAGTTTTGATAAATTCTGGCTAATGCTTGCTAAAAGCTTGGAAATATTCAAAACTCCAATTTCTGTTTTGGTCGGATATCATGTTGCTGAAGACAGAGAATGACCAAAAAAAGATAAAATATCTTGAAAGTGTTGTTGTGACAGCAAATATGGGAGTAAAATATCAGTTTTCAGAGTTGAGCGTGTATATGGTGCAATACGCGAATATGTCTAACCATACAACCATCGTTGAGGTAACTGAAAAGTATCAAGAGCTTGGGCATTAAAAAAATATCACCATTCAATAAAATGAAATAGCAAATAGCTTCCAAGACAGAGTTCTAGGATTGAATAATGGTAGTGCCGGATTTTAGATAGTACTTCAATAGGAATGATAGAGGCCAGCCAGAAATTAGAAGTTACAGACTTCATGGGAGTTGAAATCCAACCCTTCGCCGAAGAATAAAAAATATTTAGCATTTCAGGAAAAGTTTCAAGGCAAACGTAAGTGTACACAATTCTATATTTTATCTTTCAAATCTTGTAACGTTGCTAGACAGAAAATATTATTTTCGCTGTAATATTTATATACGATACAATGAATACAATATTATATTATAAAGAAGCAATGAACAAGATATTTTAAAGAAATATAACAGAAGGTAGTGAGAAGTAATGAGTGCAAAATGCAATCGTATAAAACTAACAGTTATTGAGAGTTGTAGATTCTAATATCGAGCGATTTTATGATCATCTGTTTACTTAAGAAAACTTCCTCTGTCCTTCTAAACAATAATGGACCGAATATCCAGAAAATATGGTATGAAGAACGAAACGCTCAACTATTTTATATGGTTAAGTCAAGTAAATATGACAGTTAAAAATATTTGTCCACTTTTAGTGTCTCTGAAACCAGGGTACGCCAGTAAAGCCGCCATCGTCGCCACCCGTCACTTACAAGAACCAGACCGACGAAACCGGTCCAAATTCTACACGACCTGTCATTTACATCTTAAGTGCGTCATCACCAAATGGCGATGAAATAACCGCGTGAGATCAATGGCTTCAGTGAAGGAAAAGTGAGAATTCAGTGTGGAGTTTGTTCGTTCCTGAAAGAGAAAAAAAGGTAGTCAGAAATAAAGATCTAATTTTGATACTAGGCTTACGTTGCAGGGTGATGCCAAGCAACGGCAACTACTTGTGAGAACTGACAAGGCAGTAATTTTTCATCAGATGATGAACAAATTAATCTGGAAAATCTTACGAATTCTATTAAAGAATGTAGCAGATGTGTGTCGAATTAGTATTATAATTATTTTCTAGACTCTGAAGAACAGTTCAACCTGCAAATAAAATATTACGGTACGATATTAATAAAGTAACTGAGGTTTCCAACCTTCTCTAATATAAATAAAGCTCACCCAGAAACTCAATTGAAGCATAATGTGTTGAAGTTCGTGACTTGAATATCAAGTTCCAATCCAACACATGCTACGATAATTACAATATCATGACGATAATATAAAAGTAATTCCAGACATTCTTTGATTTTCAGTTCACAACTGCGAACACGTCATGATTAGTTTGTGTATGTAATAAGAACATTTTTTCTGCTTCCATTTTCCATGAAATTTTGAATTATACCTTAATAACTCAAAACGGAGTTTTAGTTCATGGAAATATCCCCATAATTAATTAATTTCAATCTGAAATCAACGTATTAGCGAACCGTCGTGAACAATTTATGCCTTCCGCCTTTAAAAAAAGTCTCTCAGAAATAATTACGACAAGTTGTCGCTGTTAACAACCAAACTTGTAGAGTCCTACACATACTCTCTGTCGTTAATGTGCCACAGTAGCATTGTATAGCTTGTTTTTCGTCTTCTGACAATTACACCTTATTAGTCTGGCAGGGTCGTAGCATGTCAACTCAGAGGAGATGAATATGCGATAATGCCAGCAATCAGTCCCGTACCGTCTCCCTCTCCAGAATTCCTGCACACGCATGCCGTTGAAATGACCACTGTCCTTTATCATCTGCGCGCTATTTCCATCATTTCAACTAACATACCATCACAAAACCGACCGCAATACTGTCATTTTCGGAATTGGCGTTGCTTTCATCGTTCGGATAAAGCCTTATTAGCAGTGTTGTTGATAAAGCACGCATAAGAGGGATGTGACACGCTTGGAATGCAGAACGAGAGGACGAGATATGACGATTAAAGAGGACGGTGCTTTGGAAGGTGATGCAGAAGTACTTTCGACAGAGGAGAGAAACCTATTGCACGAATTGGACGAGAGTTGACGAATTTGATGTGACAATTTTAGTGCAGAACTAAACTAGTGAGTAAGTGAAAAGTAGACAAACAAAAGCTCTGATTATATTTCTCTACCAGACAGTTTTGGCTGTTTTTGACAGTAAATAAATCAAAACAAATCTAAAAAATCAAATTATTGATTCCTATAATCTGATTAAAGATCCCGATAACTTTTTAATTGTTTCAATTTTGTTGAAACATTGTTCTAAAAACACTGCTCAAGAATGTCACGTATTGTTAGAGATCAAAAGACAATGATACGAGCGAAGTGAGTCTCAAAAGTACGTCATTTACGCACAAGACACTAAAGTCCTTGCAAGTCCTTGCATGCCATGCAACGGCGGCATATCAAATATATAACATTTGAAATAGATATCGCTATAAGCTGCAACGGCTTTTAAAGTTTCTGTATGGTGGATGTTGAGGCTGCAAATATCTTCATCGGAGTTTTTTGGGAGAGCCACAGACGAACGAAACGGGTTGCCTACAAAACGTGGCCACAACCCCCCTCCTTGCTACAAGGGAATATTCCGAAAGATAATTATTTAAGAAATAGGAGTTTATTTCAGCTTAAAAATTACTGAATATTGAGGAAGTTGTTAATGTTACCTTGTCTGGAGGAAAAAAATCGCTTTCTCTCGCAATGCGGGCGTGATACCTCTTGGGCGCCAACAACTCTCAGCTGAGGTCGCAATACTAATCCTACATAATTAAATTGATAGACAGTAGCATATATACGTGCATCGTAACATTTTACTCAAGCGAGGCGAGATTCCGCGAAGCAATTTCGGCCACCCTCTTTCCAAACAATGCGATCCCATCGCGTCCTACTTCGAAAGACGTTTAATTCTCGGAATGTTGACAATGTACCACTGACTCCGCGGCATCTCCAGTAGTTGGTGCGATCTCTCAAGCGTCCATGAAAGCAGTTCAACCTTTCAAAGATGTCCTTCCAAGGAGTTTCATACGAAAGACGTCTTTGCCTTTCTCTCTGGAAGCCAGCCCGCGATTTTTAGAGAAAGAATATTCCAACGCGGGACGTTTAAAATGCATACACTTTGCTGTTAATTAGCGCCAAGTAATTGTTATAAATGATATATTTCAAAGTACGGCGCCAAATTCGAATTAATTTTGGCCGCCTATGTGCCAATAGTGGACAAAAGAGGATTACTGAGATAGGTGTCCACACGTTGTTCATAAACGAGAAGGAACATCCATGTTGGCAAATGGCAAAGGCCGTACAACATTGACTTCCATTGTCAGGTCATCAGGTCATTCCCGCGCTGAATATCTTGCACGAGTGCTGTCCAATTAATTTATATATATTTCCCGTCGCGTAAACTGCTAAGGTTTACTGCCCCCGCTAGATACTGAGATCCAGCGCCGATCTACAAGTCGGCTTGTGGGATTTTCTCCAAACAGTCACTTCCCATTAGTGGGGACTTGAACCCTAGAACGTCCCAGTCAGAGGCAATGTAGTGACGGGAATTGATGACCTGAGCCATCTCAGCCAGTGCGAATGCTCCTGGTTCGTGATATCTATGTCCTATTGATGCCCTACGTGGAAAATTACATTTGGGGTGGGGTTTCCGGCGAAGCAGAGACAGTCATTCTTCGGGCTCTCTAAGGCATTGCTTTGAAAGTCTCAGCAACGATCAACTGAAACCATGCGATTGGCACCCTGTACGCGTGGCACAATCATGATTCCATATCATCAACTGTCACAGTTGCAGAACGCATGGCGACATCATGTTGAACGACGGCGGGGAAGTGGCTGAGCGTTAGGCGATGATTATAGAGGGAGCACAATCTCAATGAAAACGTTTGCACATGCGCAGCGAAATGTGATCACCAACGATGAAGAAGGGATAAGTAGAGAACGGAGGGTCAAGCTTTTTGTGCGGAAGTAGAGGTAGTCGGAAACGCTTCAAGGTAGTGCGTGATGGTGCCGTTCTGTGATCCAATCACCATCGGCGTGGCTTAATTCGCCCGTGGGAGGCGTGTCAGTTGTCGAGAGATCGCGTCGGATTACGTCACCCTCCCGTATCGCCCAGTGATCGGACACGCCCTGTCCGCTAGAATGTCTGACTGACAACAAGAGCTTGATGGAAATACGGTTTTTGCCTATAGGATTGACGTAACGAGTCGCCGAGCGCGTAGTCTATACAGCAATAATTTAGGTAGAGAAGAAACACGGGGGTTATGTATGAGCGTGTTTTGCGTCTTAACGGGCCATGTTGATTCTTTTGATACTGTTTCTGCTTGTAATAGTTCTTTTAATATTGTTTTTGTCATAAATGAGCTTTACTACTGTACGCCTTTCTTTTAGAATGAATTGTACGTTCTACCTGATTGATAAGCCAAATTATGAGCACATGAAAGATTTCGCAGACCAAATTGACGCATGCAACTGTGACGAAACATGTAGCCGGGTTGTGTTATCAGATGTATTTCGCACCCATATTAACTTGGCTATGTACAGTATTGGGAGTAGGAATGGCAAATACAGCAACAATATTGTTACGAAATGCCTCTAAGTGTACGTCGCTAATATTTCAAAGGTTCATACACACTCATTCTATATTTCAAAGGTACACACAATCATTCTATGTTCTGTTTACTCTTCATCTTCCCACTTTCACTTTCACTATGCTCTCTTACAAGCAGTTTCTTTTATTTCATCTACCTTACTCTCTTCCGACCTCGTATCAGTGTATTTCCACTCTCTTCGTCCTCGCTATGATCTCTCGTCCACTCTCGCCACTCTCGTCCACTCTCCGTCCACTCTCCGTCCACTCTCCGTCCACTCTCCGTCCACTCTCCGTCCACTCTCCGTCCACTCTCCGCCACATCGTCCACTCTCCGTCCACTATCCGTCCACTCTCCGTCCACTCTCCGTCCACTCTCGTCCACTCTCCGTCCACTCTCCGTCCACTCTCCGTCCACTCTCGTCCACTCTCCGTCCACTCTCCGTCCACTCTCCGTCCACTCTCCGTCCACTCTCCGTCCACTCTCCGTCCACTCTCCGTCCACTCTTCGTCCACTCTCCGTCCACTCTGCAGCACTCTTCAGCTCACTCTGCAGCCCAGTTTCCAGTCCACACTCCCGTTCTCTCTCCTTCCCCCTTCCCCCTTTGTGATTCCCTCACTCACTTTCTTGGTCATTCGCTGCTCCGCACTCTCGCCTTTTCTCATTTTCTCTTTACTCGCACTGGTCTCGTACAGGAAGTAAGGGACGTGCATAGCTAGGCTCCCCAAACGAAGGAATTCCCTTTTCTCTATTTACACGTCTCTGAAACAGGTGTAGTTAATCCCTTTGGAAATTGAAATTTAATCCCTCTCGCTGCAGCAAAATAGTGAAGGGAGGGGCGACCACGTGCCGTGCTGGCATACGCTGCATTCCAATTTAGGGGCACTTCCTATTCATCTATAACCAATCATTTTCTACGAATATAACCAAGAGTATTTTCGTCAAGGCAAATTACAAGAAAAGACTAATGACGTCCTGTAGTACGAAGGGAATGAGCTGAAATACCAATGAAATAAACTGTATACACAAAAATCCGTTACTGAGTACCCTACATCAAATATAAATCGTATTCGGTCACAGAAACGAGCTAATTATTTTCAGAAAACAGTACAGGTAGAATTAAAATCTCACTAATCATTTTGAAATGGCTCTCTACATACGATTCGCATAATGGCGAATTTATACTTTAAAGACCCAGTGCCCTACGGATTAACATTAGGAAATAACAGAGAACTCTCATGAATCAATTTTCTTTGTATTGGAAATTTCACACACAAAGAGTTCTTAGTTTCGAATTGAAATTACGCACTCATGCAAGGATGCACGTACGCATACTTACTGCAAAAAAGAACAAATAGAACCGTTCACACAGCACAAATAATTCGATAAAATATGTATACGATATAATGCGATAAAGCATACTTTATTCTATTATATGAAACTTTTGCAAGTTTCGAAAATTCGGATATTTCGACAAAAATGAGGCATGAGCCATTTTTAAGCATCCTTTGTTGTATCTTAACAAAACATTTATAGACATTTTTGAAACATTTTGACAATTATGTTGAGACTTTATATGTTATACTTTATACGACAATTATTTTAAGACTTTGTATAAAGAATTCCCAAAATCTAAATATCCGTTTTGAAGTTGCAGGACATCGAATTAGACTAGATTGATCGGGGAATATCAGTTTCAGAGAAAATGGTCAGAACGGTTTTGGTGCTGGCGTTGACCGCAAACGGACAGAACGGCAGAATGAGAAGACGGACCGATTTATATCAAACAATTTTTCGTAATCATTAACCCACAAAACCAGGATACTGATAGCGTAAGTTTTAGAGGAAATAATTTACAACATATATGAACAAGATATCTATCTTTCGATATCTGGAACTCATAACATATATCTTTTCTGGCGAAAAAGAGGCACTTTCGAAGCATTACAATACTTTTTCTTTAGTTACGTTACTACGTAGGTGAGAAAGGAAAAAAGAAGAATAAAGATAAAAACGGGCAAAAAAGAGAAAAAAACTGTTTAATGCCCATGGGGCAGTGCTCGCAGACACAATTCCTGGCTTTTGCGAAAGAGCACGCCGCCGATCCCCTCGGCGCGTCGGAGCGGGTCGAGAGAGCAATGCTTCCGGCGCCGCGTCGCAAAAGCGGCGCATCTAAGCGCCTCTTCGCCGGGCGTCGCGGCGGCTAAGCGTCGGCGCCGTCGCCGTCCGCGGGGTTAATCTTTCCGGACGCCGTCGCGCAGGGGGCCGCTCGCTCCGCGCCCTCTCGCGGCGGCCGCCAGCTGAGACGTCCCTCCGCGGCCGGCCCCCGCTTTGACCCCGGCCTCCGCCTCGCCTTCGCCTCTCCTGTACCCCGCCTAACCCTCTACTGCTCCCGTCCACCACCCCGACTCTATCGCGGTTACCTTCGCTCCGCCCCATCTACCTCATCTCTGCCTACCTCCACCTTGCCTGTCTCCGCCCCGTCTACCACCTCTCCACCCCGCCTACCTCTTCCCCGCCTCTCTCCGCCCTGCCAATTTCCATTCCATCTACACCTGCCCCGCCTACCCGTTCCCTCCTACCTCCACCCCGCTCTGCCTATTTCCACTCCACTTACTCCTGCCCCACCTACCTCTTCCCTTCCTAACACCTCCACGGCTATCTCCACCCCTGGACTACATTTCCAACACACCGCATCCCTTACCTCTCTGCTCCAGGTCGCATTCTCCAGGTCGCTGCACGACTTTCTCTAATACGTTAAGATACTCGTCCGTCTCTTGCTCTTCTTTGATCCCCCGAATGTTCTTACAAGACACCGCTTCCCCGCTTTAACCAACATCCCACTCTTCGTCGAAACCGTACCGCCTTCGCCCAGCGTATCTTTATCGAAACCTCTACCCTCGCTCTCTCAAGCACTGTCCAGCTCGCGGGATGACATTCCCTCTCGACTTACGACGCTTCTCGTCACGCATCGCCCTGTCCTTTTCAGACTCTCCGGATTTTCTTCTACATTGTCTGCTTTCCCTCTCTCTCTCGCTCTCTTCCGCAGAACTCTAACCGTCTCTCCGCGGGCCGGAAGGCCTTCCCCGCGCCGGCGTCCCCCGGCGTCCGCCCGAGATGCGCCACGTCAGGTCTATTTCTTCAGTTTTATCCCGAGCGTCGTGTTTGTCTCTCTGGCGACGGTAAATTTTACATAATGGCCCCGTGGGCCTCGAGGGGACACTGTGCGCCGCACACTTGAATTTTCCATCAGCTCTCCGCGTGGCAGCGACGCCTTCACCTCGTCCCCGCCCCGCCCCGCCCCCCGGCCCCAACCCTCCCCGCCGCTGCCTCCGAGAGGCCCCGTCTGCATTGTTCTGTCCCTCCCCCTGCGCAGCTTCGGCGCCGGCACGCCCCCGCCCCGACGCTGCGTCGGAGTTGCCTCGTCTTCAGCGTGGTTCCACCCCCGCCGGCGTCCCCGCCTCTCGTGCTGTCTGGGAGTGGCCCCGTCTGCACTGCTCCGCGCCTCCCAGAGCGGCCCGCACCTCTGGGCTGAGCTTGCAGTCACGTCGCGCGGCGCCTGCTGCCTGCAGAGGCTGCGACGCAAACGCACGGGCATGCTGGAGATGCATCGCCTCTCTCGGTGGAGGTGGCGATCAGTGCGGCGATATACCCTGCTTCGCAAGCGAACCTCGGGTTCAATGTCACCATGCAGGCGGGGGATGCTCGCACCTTCGGGGACTGCATCGAGGTCGACCGCGATATCATGATCTACATAGCACATTGTATTTTCCTTATTCTGTTGAGGTGAGCAACGTGTTGCCTCGCATGAGATGGGTTTGAGCACAGAGTGCTTTCTCTTCTCCGTCGTGGGACGATGAATTTAAAGGAAAATGGATTTAAAGGCTTGCTAACTCCAGTTCTCCGAAGAAAGCGGAGTTTCGATTTTGGATGCCGGTAAATTCACGATACTTTTCACAGTAAAGATGATTAATGAGGAAATAAACATGGTAAGCATCGTGGCATCATTGACGCATCCGTACTTTAATTCTAAAGAAGAAGCAAATGTAAAAAAAAAAAACTTCAGCGCGCATTCTAAAATCACAAACATCATTCCAAGCCAAGATTCACAACCTAGTCGGTGTAGTTAGCTTGAACAATTACGTAGGATTTTAGAACTAGTTTGCAAATAATGATGCTCAATCTATCTAAAGATTCGACTGCCTCCAGTCAGAAATCGGAATCCCCCGATGAGATTGCAAGTGTTCAGTGTGTTAAGTGTTCAGCTAATAACAATAAAAGATGTTTTGACTGTTCAAGGAAATGTCTACCTATGTAAACGAACCCGAATCTTCCGATATACGCCTCGTTGCTGTACCATTTGATAAGCGTACGAAACAGTTAACTCTTAGAACAGCATTTTCGATCATTCCCCTGATAATTGTAGTCATAACGGTGGCTGGCAATTAAGCTGCAAGAAATATATTCCTCTTCAAGCTAACCATATAAATTATATAAACTGTATAAATTCGATACACGGCCCGTAGACCATTCCTTGAACAGGTACGAGGCTTCCCACCTCAAAATACAACCAACAACCTTATATCCTCATTCCCTTCGCCCAGAAATCCATGCACTTTCACTTAATTATATCTCACACTTGTTTCACAGCCACCACCCTCTTCTTTCTTATTTCTGCTATATCATTTTCACAGCCCCCTCCTTTGTTAAGCAAAAGCCCTAAATTAGAATAATATATTTCCTATTACGACGGAAAACGTGCATTTTGGCAGCCAGAAGAAAACACTAGGAAGTATGCAACACAGAATTACTTCCATTAACACTTAAATGAACCACTTAAAAATTTGTTTTACAACAATATAATCTATCAAAGCATTTGCATTTACAATTAATTTCAATTTCATTTACTGGAACAGATTACAGCACGCCCCCTAGATATATTGAACATTTCTCATACAAGCTTGTCACAGGTGTTATTGTATTTATATTTAAATATAAATATAGTTACATATGCAAAGTATGCACTATAACATATTTGCAATTTCATATTTGCAATATGTTATTGTGCAAAATCTGAGTTATACTATAACTCAGATAGTGCACATATTAAAAAAATTAAAGTTCATTTGAAAATATTCAATTGAAAGTAAGTTTTCTAATTGCAAATATTTGGTGCACGTATTTCTAGTACACATACATTTGAACACCCATGATTCTGTTAAAACTTCGTGAGTTGCTTTTACACTTTTCTGAATATTATTTTACATAATGAAAGGCGCAAAATTGTTTATTATACTCGCAAATTGGAGTCATTTAGTATTACAAACAATGTTCACAAAAGGCTATCTAAATAAACATTGATTATATAGTAAAATGCTCAAAAATACACATTTCTTTCGGCTGTTACATGGTTTATTGTGTCAATTGCAATAGGTAATTGCACAAAATCCGCTGCAATGTTCCATAACAAACGTGCATTTGTTTACGTTTTTAGAAACAACTCAACCGCAATATAACACTTTTGAAGTAGTTCGCGAATCCAACTGCCATCAGCGTTTTTATTCCAGTACCGTGTTGTGGAACTGTGGTTTCAAAAACAAGATCAAAGGATGGACTTCCGTTTAAGATAAATGAACATGAGTTCATAGTAAAGAGGGTCTTTTGATTTAGGTGTAATCACGTGACATTATACCTACAAACTTTTTACACACTATTATCCAGCAAAAGACGAAAGAGCTCCGCTGGTCGAAATGGCAAGAATTGAAGCATTAGCAACTGTTTCGTTTTCAACTACAAGAAATGGAAGAAGTAGAAGCCCCTTTTCAGTCAAAATTCCCACCAGTTTGTTTAGACGGGAGTTTAACAAAAATGAGTGATTCAATTAAGGCTGTTTAAATCCAACGACGCGTGTGTACCAGAACGCGCCCGGCGCGGATAAGCAAGCGGCGGACGCGGAGCAGAAAACGACGCTTCTTTTTCCTTCCTTCCGGAGAGAAAACTGGAGGGGCAAAAGCCGCCGGCACCACTGTTTCATGCAAACAAACATCTTGCATTTCCCGTTCTCATACACTCAGAACGGGCCTGTGTTAGGCGGGGCCTAGATGGTAATGCCACGATAGGCTAGATAATCGGCCGCGATACTAAGCACGTAAACAATAGCAGCACTTACGCGGCGGGCAGTAAGTCGACGGTGGCGCGGCGCGGCGGCGCCGCCCCGAAAACCCGGTAGCGTCACGCGAACAGAGGCGCAGCGCTGCTCGCCGCACGCCACTCTCCCTCCCCCTCCCCCTCCCTGGCACCGCCCCCACCGCCGCCTCCGGCCACCCGCGCTCAGCTAATCCTCCGAGATCTTATTATACACTTCGAGCAACCAGCTCCGCGGAAAACCACGGGTTGTTTCGGGGCAGATAGGATACATGAAATCTTCGCCTCTATATATTAAGTTTTTTTTACATTATAACAGTTCGGAGAGGTCGATATGAATCGATGCAGAACTTTTATAGTGCCTTGTAAATTAAGGAAGGTGACGTATTAATAGGGCTATGAAGTTGCTCACAATGGACGGACGCTGACGTTAACGCGGTTAGTGGCTGCTGTTTGGAGTTATCACCTACGTGTATTTTATGTGCAATTACTTAAAATCCTATTCGACAAGAATTAAAACGAATCATGATATAATAAGCACAGGGATAATACGAGTGAATGTTCTTTTTTAACTCTCCGTTTAATTTAAGAAGTTAAATACCGTGTTAATGTTATATTATTCCACATACTATATGCCCATGCAATACAGTCAGCATATGAGTTGAGGCAAAGTGTCTTAAAGTTAATGTGTACGCAAGCACAGAGAAAAATGCCATGCTTGACTGATCACGTAACTAGATTGAACGTCAGGAGAAAAATTAAATTTGTAGACGTCATTAATATGACAGTTCGATAAGATTAATATCAGAATATCAATGCCAGAACTGAAACGACAAGATACTTTAAGAAAGGAAATGTGATTGTCCATAGTATTTTACACATCGGAGAAACATGCCCTAGAGTAGAAGGAAAATCTCTGCAACGAGATTGTCAGCGTGACAATATAAACTATCATGCTACCAGAAATACTTAAATAAGAGAAATGTTTAAAAGGACATCTGGAATAACATTGTAGCACGGTGTTTCAGGAGAACCTTGAGAAATATTAAGTTTTTTCAATCTGATCAGATATACGCATTTACAAAACAGTATTACTCTATTTCACAACAGAGGAAAGAATTACTTTTGCAATGACGTCAAAATGCATGTCACCTCCACATACCTACTCAATAGTACAGTACCCCTTTTGCACAGTGAAGAGATTCGTTAGAATGGTCTCCTATTTTTTGGTCATTTCATCTCCATTACTTTCGGATTTAAATGCCTAATTCTAAGGTCGGTATTAGGCTAGAGCTGTCAATTAAGCCACAAATGTTCTTATTTTATTTTTATGTTCTTATACAATCTATTATAAAATATAAGGAGGAGATTGTTCTTATACAATTTATTATAAACTATATCTATTCTAAACTACTAGTAATTTATTATAAACGATCTATTATAAACGATAAGGAGTGACATAAGTGAGTTACATTACACAACGTTTTGTTACCGAAACGAAACTTCTCAAGGCTAGAGGAGATGTTACAACAATAGAAGACGCTAACGCGCGAGCAGACAAGTTTTAAGTGATAATCTCTGCCATTTAATAGTGTTTTGGTTACCAGAAATATTACTGTTCTTTGTATAAAAGATAAGACAAAAGTGGGAATATGGCTAATTCCCAAAATAGGTGGTTAATATTTTCATTATACAAAACAGATGGATGACGTCCAAAATAGGAACAGGTTTGAAGCAGTCTTCGCTCTTTAGGCGGGTGAAATTGACATAAGCCAACGCGAGGGGGTCGGGCAGGTGATATTTGGGTACTGTGGGTACAACGTATTACGTTATGATACGTAACGTACTGTTTTACCTATACAAATAAAAGTATCCAAAGCTTTTTATGACAATAATTTATTCAGTAATTTCACAACGTTTCGTAACTCGTTTTGTTACATCTTCAGGTGCTAAACTAATGGGACACAGAAACTGTTATTGTACATATCAATTAGTGTAATTACTACAATAGTTCACAAACACTACAATTGTCTCAAAAGTATAAGTCATTGAGTAAAATTAACTCAAAATCAAACGTATCTACTACAAAAGAGATCCTTTTAAACATTCAATAACAGTGTCTGTGTCCCATTAGTTTAGCACCTGAAGATGTAACAAAACGAGTTACGAAACGTTGTAAAATTACTGAATAAATTATTGTCATAAAAACTTTGGATACTTTTATTTGTAAACATATATTGACAATCAGAAGACATATTGATTTATTTTATCTATACTACGTAGAGGAAGGTTACTACAAGAGAGATAGACAACCGAAAGAAGGTAGACAAAAATCCGTCCGAGTGCGTCGGCGACGCAGATCGTTCAAAGCGAAGCCCTGAGGGGCGTCTATCATCCAACGCTACGCACGACACAGCTACACGACGATCCCGCCGTCGCTGTCACATTCGCCATCGCCCCGCCGTCGCTGCTGCCGCCGCCGCCGCCTGGCCGTCGCCGTCGCCATCGCCGCCGCCGTCGCTGTCGCCGTCACCAATGCTGTCGCCGTCGCCGTCACCAATGCCGTCGCCGTCACCAATACCGCCGCCGTCACCAATGCCCGCCGTCACCAATGCCGTCGCCGTCACCAATACCGCCGCCGTCACCAATGCCACCGCTGTCACCAACGTCGTCGCCATCACCAATGCCGCCGCCGTCACCGTCACCAATGTCGTCGCCATCACCAATGCCGGCGCCGACTTCGACGCCGTCGCCGCCGCCGCCGCCGCCGCCGCCGCCGCCGCCGCCGCCGCCGCCGTCTCCGCCGGCAGCCACCAGACGCCGGAAGCGTCTGTGCGACGTCGTCAGCCTTGGGCTCTGCGCCACGTGGCAGCGACGGCGGCAGGGCGGCAGGGCGCCAGCGACTCCAGAAAGCGAGCACAATCTGCTCACGCGTAGAAACGATAGCTTCTAGTTCTTCCCTGCAGGAACCGCCCGTCACATAATAATTAGTCCGCTTACCTACCGTCTCTGCCTTCTGTGTTTTAAATCCCGGTCGAACTCTCTGGAAATTGTGGCATTCGCACTAGGTTTTTTCGACGTTCTATTGTTTCACCGTCTCTCATTCCTCTCCTGCTTCATCATAATAAAATCATAACATTTCATAAATCATAACATCCGTCATTACCCATTCACAAAAACAATTCATTTCAAGAATAGGCGAAACGTTTTTTTATTGAGAATCATAATCAACGGTACAATAAGACAACGCTGAGTTGTCACTTCTGATGTTACATTTTTTTGTGGTTCCCGGATATTACAATTAAGTTAATAAAGAGACGGTGTCGGCCGTGATATTTACCTTAGCGAAAACTAGCTGGGACTGGAGGTGCGGCGTAGTAAAGTGTAGGTACGAGGCAACGGTGACGTGCCAGCGAATTCAGAAAGCGAACACGATCTGCTGGCGCGTAGGAACGATTGCGTTCGCTGGGTGGATTCATAACAGAGCGCTGTGATTCAGCTTAGCGTGAGAAGTTGCGTTTGCCTGAAGCCACTCAGTAGCTTCCAGAAAAAATAACGCTTGCAACAAGATGGAGTCGAATATGGTGAAGGGTACAACAACTGGGATTGTGGATGTACGAGCAGGTGTGATGGTACGAGAGAGGTGCAATGGAGCTATGACGAAGGAATTATGAAGGAATTATGATTCTTCAACTTTGAAGAAATATTGTTGGCGACAACTGAAAACAGCAAAACAGACGTTCATGTTCACTACAAGGGAAAACAACACGGAATAGATGAGCAAAGGAGACACTACAGAAGAGGGAGGGAAAAGAAAGAAGAAATAGAGATGGGGAGGGGAAAGATAATAAGGGGAAAAGAGAAGGAGGGGTGAAAGGGAGAGGTAGGAGTCAGAGATAAATCAGGAAAATGCTGAAGAAAACTATAAATGATTGGTTGATTGGTGTTTCCAAGCGCGTCAACTGTTAAAATGCACGTCAACTGCGGGAGGTGGCGATGATCTTCCTTCACTAGATGACGAGATCTGGCGCCGTCCTACATATCAGTTTCCCGACAAAATATCTTCTACCAACAGGGCACCGCCCCAGCTGAGACAAGCTCTAAGCACCCGACTGATATCCCGACATGTGTGGTAGTGTAGTGCATGTTAGAATAAGTGTATGTAAGTACGAGAAGAGGATAGGACACGGAAACTGAAGGGAAGATCGCGGGCGGTCCTTTGTCCTTTTGAGTACTGGTCCAGGCTTCGCCTTTGAACGGGGAAACCACGGAAAACCTCAGATGCAGGCAGTCGCCCACTTAGAATTCTCCTCACGTCGGCTGTTTCGACCCACCTGTTTAGGTAGTGTCAAAATCCTCCCACTGCGTGTTTCGAACCAAGGACTCCTGGTCAGAGAGCGCTGCAGAGATGATGACTGTAAGCCACAAGACAGTAAGGCTAGTAGGAGAGAGAGAGGAGAGGAGAGAGAGAGAGAGAGAGAGGGAGGAGAGGAGGGAGGAGGGAGAGATGGAGTGAGGAGAGATGGAGAGACGAAGCAGAGGAGGAGATGAAGAGACAGGGAGAGTGGAGAGACGGGGAGATGGAGAGACGGGAGATGGAGAGACAGGGAGATGGAGAGACGGGAGATGGAGAGACGGAGATGGAGAGACGGAGATGGAGAGACGGGAGATGAGAGACGGGAGATGAGAGACGGAGATGAAAGACGGAGAGGGAGAGACGGAGAGGAAAAACAGATAGGGAGAGACGGAGAGGATGGACTGAAAGATAAATCGAGAGAGAGATGGAGACAAATTTCGGAGAGAAAGAGGGAGATAGCATGTGATGCTGATAGAAGATGAGACGGAGAGAGAGAGGAATGATGCGGTGAGAGGGGGCGACACGGAGTGCGGGGAGAGAGAGAAACAGAGCTGCGAAGAGGAGAAAGCGTCTGCGAAGGCGGAAGACGGTCGCTTGGGCGTCCGCAGACGAGTGACACGGCTCGAGAGCAGGCGGCGGCGACGACGGCGTCCGATTATAGCCGCGCCACCGGGGCCAAATATCCCCTTCCGACGGCGCCGTGGCGCGCGCAGCCGACCGGGAGACGACACGGGGGAGGGGATGGAGGACGTTCCGTGTCAGAGAGTGATCTCCCACTAAACGCTGTTCTTTGCAGTCCCAATTCTACACGGTAAACAAACAATGACTGAAGTCGAGCAGAATCCACATTAGCATCAAACGGGATGAAATGAGAGCTTCTCCGAAAATGGATTAGCTCTACATATAACATATCTGGAAATGCTTCCTGTCTTTTAATATGACGTCTACTTGAGGCTAAATTTGTACGGAGAAAAGTAAGAGTATTTAGTAAGTACCTGGAATCTAAGTGAGATTTTAATTGTGTGGATGGAAAATACATCGATTAGACATAGTGGCTAAATGTTGCGGTGATTCTAACACAACATTCTATTGTTTTGTAACATTGCAAAATAATATTTACAAATATATATAAAAATTTTAGAGATTTCAACAAAAATTGGATCTATGCCGTATTAATAGGACAATTTTGCTCTATTCAGGCAATAAAATTAAAAAAAAGAATCCATTTTTGAGAAAATAAACGAAAATTTTCTAGGAACTACTTGTAAAATACCTTCAAATATTAAAATATCCGTTGCCAATTCGGGGGGGCGTGTCGTCAGATTAATCGGTCAGACAATACTCATTTCGGTGAAAATACTGTGTACGGTTTAGGTTAGGTGCTAATGTTGTTCATAGATAGACTACGAGACTGATACATACATTATGAAGAAAACACGTTTTCGGTATCAATAGCACTACGTTTAGGAGCGGGAAACGTATTTGTTTCCTATCAGGGAGCTACAACATATGTTTCACCTCTTTCAGAAATCGGCAACGTTTTCCTGCAACATTAAAGAACTTTCTCACACATGGATGACAGAGAGGCTTTGAAGGACACAAGAATGCAATTACTTTAAATATGATCATATACATTCAGAAGCAATAACCAGACTTAACTTGATTTAATAACTAATTCAACGATAAAAATATTTTGGTATTTTGTATTTCTTTTCATATCTCTATTATTTTACACCGATCTGTTTTCTGAGAAAGCAATAAACAAATTTCGACACAGACATTCTATAGGTAAACTCATAGACGTGTGTGAATTTGAATTTTCTCCCTTGAAATCTTCTTTTCCATATATATTTAAAAAAAATCTTTTAGATGCGGAAAGTTTCATCATTTATTATATGAATGTTTCAACTCCACATTTACTATGAGGTCATTGTTCTCTGTGATAAAGTTTTGCCTGTGCATTGTACAAGTATACAGGTTGTGTAAAAACGTAAATTCGCATTTTCAAATGATACCTATAACAACAAAAGCACGAATTGCGATACCCATGTGCATTTTTTCTGTGGTTATCAGATGCCAACAACGAGTTCGTTACACTATGTGGGAGTCACATTCAGTGGTCTAGCGACAGTAGTATACGGATATCGAGTATTGATCTTTTCAGAGAATTCAGACCGCAAATTCACTTTAGTTACACGGTATGGTTTCCAGTAAAAACGGCAAAAGTACCAATTTAGCAAAATGTGCAAACAAAGAGGGTCACATGTATCGGTCAACTGAGTTCTGAGAATAGTCGTTCTTTTTCACTGCAAAATTGAAAAAAAGGATATATTTTCCTTTCTGGTTAAAATTAGTTCTTTCTGCTGGGCATAAAGTGGGTGGTACGTTAAATAATTTTAACGTAACGGTTAACGGAAGGACTATATATTTTATTGGGAATTTGAATAATTCGTTCTTTAGACGCAAATACTACAATATTATATATCATTACGAAAGAACAATAAAACCCGCCTTACACACAGTGACTTGTCTTGTCATTTTTTGTGGGATATTACGAAATATCTCCAGGGTAAGTTAATTACAAGTATTTTTCAAGATATAGAAGTATATCTCTTTTTGAATTTTTGGATGAAATTAATTGTATTTTGAACTAAGAAGGACTTGGGTCAGTAGGCGACTTTAATAGCACTAAAATATTGTTAAAAAGTTTGGAACAGTAAAGAACATACTCAGTTTATTAGTCAGCAGTACCCTACCAAACGAGCCACGGACCGCGCGCGGACTGTCCTTCCTCTTCCTTATTCTATCCTCTCCGCTTACACACACACTTACACTAACATTCACTACACTACCACATATTCCGGGAGACCGGTCGGGAGCTTAGAGCTTGTCCCAGCTGGGGTGGTGCCCCGCTGGTGGGAGAGTCCTGGTTAGGGGGAAACCCACTGGCCGACAGTAGGTCGGTGCCGGATCTCGCCATCCAGCGGGAGATCACAGCCATCTTACGAGAAAACATGCACTACACTAACGGGACTATTGACCAAAGCAGTTGACGTACCCGGAGACACGAAAAAATCAGTCAATCAATCAATCAACCAGCACCACTCGGTAAGGACTGGTCAAAACCTTCGTCTCAATAGCACGGCAAGATTATTATGGCTACCTACCGTTCCTTCCGAATGAATTCCGTTCTCACGTTTTCGCTGTTTCTCTCTGTGCTGTGTTTTTATCTGCTATTTAATACTTTACTTATTTAATAGAATACCACGTAAAGAAACTATAAGAGTACTGATAAAATGAAGAGGTATTGGAAATCGCAATCGATTACATAATGAATACAACTGAGCACAATAAAAACAACCAAGTAATGATTCCAATTGTTATGAAGAGGATGACACTTAAATAAATACATACACTAATAACAAATCTCATTAATAAGTAATGTTATCTTTTATTAGTTATTTTCACCTGTGGTTGCTATTAATTACTTGATTATTCATTCTCATTTATCGCCTACAATGTCCTGTTATATTAAGAGCGAATAGTACTTCTAATGTTACAGTTGGCAACCCGAGTCTGATGTGACGTAGGCAGTAGCCTCCTCTCCCCGCACCCGGCGCTGCGAGACGCCAAGACAAGTCGCGAGACTAGACTACAGTCACTGTATGTGTCCACTGTATTCCAATAACCTCGAGACTTTGCATCATCGATTTAAACCGGGCAGGGCGATTGGCGATCGCACTCAGCCCCATAACAGAGTTCACTCCGCCCAGCCAATGCACTCCACGTGTACGCCAGCAGCCTCCAGGCTACGAATCGTGTAATAACCCTGGTCTACATACAACGCACACCGCCCGTGTATTTTGGAAGTAAAGTACCGACACTCGCTCCAAGCATACATGCTGGATGTCGTGTTCGCATCTGACAAAACACTGTGTTGTGCAGAAATGCCGACACGAAAACAAATTCTCTGAGTTTCAGGATATCTCCAAAACAGTTATTTCGAGATGTTGAAGTAAATGGCTAGACTGTTTTCGTAATTGAAGGTTACGGGAAAAATGTTGGGAGAGTAAATGAAATGACTGATTTCAATGAGTTATGTATTAACACATTTGGAAAATAGCTTTAAAATTAATAGAACAACAAAAACTAGAGATTAAATTCACATAATTGTTTATGGTTCATTGAAGTCATCATGAAGATGGTTTGTGATTTATTAATGTCAATAAATAATACTATTGTGGATGCTGGTTGAGGACAAGGACTAAAACTACATTTACTATTTACAAGCAAAACAGAGTATCTCAGCTTACTGGATCATTGGGAATCTGGACAAGTTGTTATTAAAATGGAAATACTGCATCCACAAGCAATTGCAAGATAAAACGTCTTTTGGAGAAATATACGAATGTATCAAGGGGAATATTCATCTTTTTCCCTTTAATTTTTACAAAAATTCTTACCAGCACACTCGTATTCGAATGATCAAGATATTTGAATAAACAAGATATTTGAGAGAGAAGAATATTTGATATAAGATTTTTAGAGAAGAACCTATTAAAGAGATCAAGATATTTGAAAGATCAAGATATTTAAGAGAACAAGATATTCCAGACATCTGGATATTTGGGAAACCATGATATTCCAGAGGCCACGATTTAAGAGAGACCAAGATAGTTGATATATCAAGACAGAGATATATTGGACATAGCTAGATTTTCCAGGTATCAATATTTTCCGAAGCAAAATAAATTTAAAGTATCAAGAAATCCGAGAGAAAAGTAAATTCAAAGTATCAAGAAATTCCAGAGAAAAATAAATTCGAAATATCAAGAAATTCGAGAGAAAAAGAAATAATTCATTTCAAGAAATACGTGTTGGTCAAGTTAAATAGTGCTTTCCAATAACCGCTGCCACCTACTCCTCCAAGGGGGTATGACCGTCGCCACCAGGAACGCTCCGCCGTCGCGACCGCCCTCCTCATTCCGCCGTCGTTTTCACCCTATCATCAAGCTCGGCAGGCAGCGGAGTACACGATATATCTCCCATCTACACACTTTTTATTCCCGGCCGGCACGCGACCGCCGCCCGCGTTTTAACTGGACGGCTAAGAAAACAACCGCGTATTGCCACAAGGTTAAAAGCCACCGCCCCCTCCGGCTCGCCTCGCGACTCGCCTCGCGACTCGCCTCGCGACTCGCCTCGCCGCCTCGCGCCGCCTCGCGACTCGCCTCGCGCCTCGCCTCGCGCTCGCCTCGCGACTCGCCTCGCGACTCGCCTCGCGACTCGCCTCGCGACTCGCCTCGCGACTCGCCTCGCGACTCGCCTCGCGACTCGCCTCGCGACGCGACTCGCCTCGCGACGCGACTCGCCTCGCGACGCGACTCGCCTCGCGACGCGACTCGCCTCGCGACGCGACTCGCCTCGCGACGCGACTCGCCTCGCGACGCGACTCGCCTCGCGACGCGACTCGCCTCGCGACGCGACTCGCCTCGCGACGCGACGCGACTCGCCTCGCGACGCGACTCGCCTCGCGACGCGACTCGCCTCGCGACGCGACTCGCCTCGCGACGCGACTCGCCTCGCGACGCGACTCGCCTCGCGACGCGACTCGCCTCGCGACGCGACTCGCCTCGCGACGCGACTCGCCTCGCGACGCGACTCGCCTCGCGACGCGACTCGCCTCGCGACGCGACTCGCCTCGCGACGCGACTCGCCTCGCGACGCGACTCGCCTCGCGACGCGACTCGCCTCGCGACGCGACTCGCCTCGCGACGCGACTCGCCTCGCGACGCGACTCGCCTCGCGACGCGACTCGCCTCGCGACGCGACTCGCCTCGCGACGCGACTCGCCTCGCGACGCGACGCGACTCGCCTCGCGACGCGACTCGCCTCGCGACGCGACTCGCCTCGCGACGCGACTCGCCTCGCGACGCGACGCGACTCGCCTCGCGACGCGACTCGCCTCGCGACGCGACTCGCCTCGCGACGCGACTCGCCTCGCGACGCGACTCGCCTCGCGACGCGACTCGCCTCGCGTCGCGACTCGCCTCGCGACTCGCCTCGCGACTCGCCTCGCGACTCGCCTCGCGACTCGCCTCGCGACTCGCCTCGCGACTCGCCTCGCGACTCGCCTCGCGACTCGCCTCGCGACTCGCCTCGCGCCCCCCCCGTGGGTTCGCACCCGCCTCTCACGGAACCGACACAGCGTCACTGCTACCTCCGCTGCCGTCGCCGCCATCGCAATAGGTTGTCGCGGCTACAGAACTACGGGCAACATGTTCTGTGTTATGAACTCAGTCACCGGGAGGACTGGCTCATCGCATCAACTGACGTCGCTGCAGTGAGTCCGACCAGGAGGTCCTTGGCGTTTGAAGTCCCGACGGTGGAAGGGTTTTAGATACCGGCTGAAGAGCTAGGTCGAATTGAGTCGCTGTCTGGAGGATAATTCTAGTAGCCGGCTCCTCTGTTCGGTAGTTTTCTGTCGTTTCTCTAATCAATACGAGGTGAATGCTGGGGCTATACCCAAAGAAACGGGCCACGGACCGTGCGCGATCTTTACTCCCTCTTCCTTGTTCCATGCTCGTCCCTACCTACACACATTTACATTCACTCCACTACCACACGTACCGGGAGACCGGTCGGAAGCTAGAGCTTGTCCCTGCTGGGGTGGTATGTAAATTTTGAAACAGTATTGAACGCGGGAAACAGGCAGGCAAGCTATTGGTGCCAGGTTTAGTCCACATCCGCATTGTCAGAATGTATTCTCTCACTTTGTCATACATTGCGAATCGTTTCATTATTTTCGATTCATCAACTTATTAGTATAGTTAAGAAGACTATCGAATTTCGAAGAAGTATTAAATCGAATTTTTCAGAAGTATTAAAGCGAAATTTTCGACGACAATGCAGGTCAGGCAATACAATTCAATACGTTTCTTTTGGAAGGTCACAGTGCTATGTTAAAGGCAATTGATTTAGGCGACTAAAGGACACTTTGAGGTCTCTCCCTACTCACTCGCGTTTTCACCGTTCTATTACCTCTTCTGCTCGCTAATAGCAAAAGGATAACATTTACATCTTTGAATTGAGACGTGAATACGCGGTCGGAGTAAAGTTTGCAGAGAGACCTGCCCAAATAATCTGCCTCCACTATAACATTCAACGTATCGTTTATGAATGTCGGCGGAGCTAGCCGCATTCGTTTACTGCGCTCCGTGAAGTCACGAAGGTTAAGCGAATTCGAGACCGCGGGTTCGTGGTTGGGTGACCGGCCAGGAAACCCGGGATCTAACGGGGGCGGGCCCCTGGCCGAAGGGGTAAAAGGCCCTGACTGGCTGCCACGTGACGAGACTTGACAAATATAGTAATTAACAGAGGATTACTCCAAAAATAAAAAAGCACATTAATGGAGGATTACTCCCCAGTGCAAAGCGCTCAACGCCCCTTAAGGGGCTTGGAGATGCGTTGCGTCAAGGTGTAGACGCAACAAATTAAAAAAATGAATGCTTACATATTCTATTTATAGGAGAAAACATATTTGTAACGAACAATTTATCTTTATTATTTTGAATTCTTTTAAATAAGAAGACCTCTGAAAATTCGTACATTTTACGACAGCATTTATAGTTACTAAGAATTTTATAGACACTTCCGAATTAATATTTCAATTGCTGCTACGTCTCATATCGGAAATGCGAGGGCACTACTAAGTCATTCAGCATGTGAGTCTAATGGATTTTGGAAATCGTTGCAACATCATTAATGCACAAAGCTGTCCGATGACAATTCTAATGGAGCCACGCAGAAGCAGATCGATCCGCCTGGTTTGTTAGGCCGGAATCTCAATGAGAAATTTCTCTACCCCGGGCGAACGAAACTCATCATTTTCTCTTCTCATCTGAAGCAGCTGAGTGTTTATTTAAAAATTGTGACTGACATATGGAGAAAATGCAGAAATATTAGAAATAATTTTCTAAGTGTATTCACGTGCCGTTCAACTTAGGTTCTTTTAAACAACTTAGAAGTAATAAGGAGTCAATACGGCACATTTGAAAATTTAAAAAAGGTTTCAGAGGTCTTGTTGACACAAAAATGGTCAAGAGAAATAAATATTTCGAATTAAGACAAAAAAATATACCTTTAATGTGACTAAAAATAAGAGATTTTCAGAAAATTTTTTTACACTTATTTAACTATATCACAATAGTGAACTTGCTTTTTAATAATAAATTACAAAATTACCGTGATATCACAGAGAGGTTATCCACTAACAAGGGAAGAGTCATTGAAATCAGGCTATATTTGCGAATGTTGTGTCCGAACAAATATAATGTTCGAGTGTTCGCGACGAATTGTTAACCCCCTCCTTTAAGAATAGATTTGCGTCTGTGAGGAGGTTTCGACGGCGCCTGCACAAACCGCCAGGCGTACGCCCGGCCGTAAGCGCTGCCACCACGAAAGTCAAGGTCTCGGTCGAGACCAGGCGCTGACCCCTACACAGCACGACATGGCCGCGATGGGTGAGATGTGCTGTGGTGGGGAGTGTTGGGTGTGCCGGGGTGTGGTGGGGTGGGACGGGACGGGACGAGGCGTGGCGGGGTGGGAAGGTAGTGCTGGAAAGGGGATGGGCAGGGCGTGGCGGGTGGAGGGGAATGTGGTGGGAATGGCGTGACGGGAAGGGGCGTGGCGGCGAGTGGCGGGGCGTGATGGGGTGGAGCGTGGTGAGACGGAGCGGGGCGGGCGGGATGAACGGCGGACGGCGGGGTGGGGCTGCGGGTGGGGCAGCGTGGTGGGGCAGCGGGGTGGGGCAGCGGGTGGGGCAGCGGGTGGGGCAGCGGGTGGGGCAGTGGGGCGGGCGGACAGGACGATACTTGATGTGGCATGGGGTGGGGCAAGGAAGGATGGTGTAGGGTAGGGCAAGGCACGAAAGAGTAGGCAAGAGGAGGAGGAAAGCAAAGTTAAATCAAGAAAGAGCAGGGTAGAGTGGGACACGGCGAGACACGGAGAGAACAGGAGGCCCCAAGTTACGAAGCACAATAAAGAGGTGAGCAAAGGAAGGGAGAGCAGAATGAAGTTAAACGGGATAATCTAACGCTGGACAAGGTAAGTGTCATTACCATAGTTCCTTACTATACTTCCGATGTACACATATTTAGAGCATTATTGAGTAGTTTTATATAAAAATCGTTTATAATAAGCATTTTAGTACAAAACCACTTCCGCATTTCTTCAACTACCAACAAAAATTATAAACGTGTTTTTAATAAATGTAGGTTTCACCGTTTCAATTAACTAATTTTCACCATATAATCGATTAATTTTTTTGTTCTAGTCTAGTAGTCATATTACTCTCAAGACACTTTACCACGTTTTCCAGTTCAGTTTGTGTAACAGACAGTTCGTGCAACTCTCAAACAATTTAATTAAGTTTTATTTCGATTACCGTCTGTCTTTTCGTCTTCAGTATTATAAAACTGACCAATTGGAACAGAATCAACGTAATAAATAAATGATAGTATATGTTTCAAATGTTTACTTATTTTCATTAGGCAGGCAACAGATGTTATTAATAATAGAGGAACTTTTTAATATGTCAATAAATTTTAAAAATTCAAAAATAACATCACATTAAAAGTACGAATTCATGCTAGCACAAAAACATTAAACGTTATGTACCAGCATTTGTTGAGTCTGTGCCATTTGGTCATCAATTAAGTTTTACAGTTGTGACGCACGTGTAAACAAATGAATTATTAATTCTAATTGTACCAATACTCTCCAGTTATAAGATAGTCTTAATATTTGAACATTAATTTCAGTGCCACCCGTAGGTGATAAAATGTTAGACAATCATTCTGTCATTTCTCATGCAAAGCATTCATCCTGCCAGACAGCAGTTACTTCAAATGTCCTGCCCTCTTCGGTATGCATTGTGGTCTGGCCGTCATGGCCGGCCTTGACACCTAGGCTAAGGACCCCGCGAAAACGAGCTGACCCAGCCTTCCTCCCTCCCCCGTCTCCCCGCCCCCCTCTCGGCCCCTCCCCGCCGCGTCGGACCTCCGGTTCCCACAGGGTGTGACCCCATTCGCCGTAAAACGCCACTTCCGCTGGCGTTCGGCGGACGAAGGAAGTGACGTGATGCTTGGACAGTGGGGCCGGTTAAGCGAGTTTACAACGCGGAAGCCCGTTCATTTCCTTTACGACTCTCCGCGCGAGAGCTATGCAATGTCGCGGCCAGCCTCCCTCCCGCCCTCCGGCCGCCCGCCCTCCGGCCGCCCGCCCTCCGGCCGCCCACCCGCCTGCTTGCTTGCTTGCATTGCGTCCAACTATGTTCTCTTCACCGTCCCCTTTGGAGAGGTGGCTCAGGGCATCAATTGGCGTCACTGCAGAGTCTCTGACTGGGAAGTCCTGGTGTTCGCATTCCCACAGTGGCAGGATTTTCGACACTAGCCGAAGAGCTAGGTCGAGTTCCGTTGCTTTCTAGAGGAGAATTCTAGTGGCCGGCTGCTCTGATCGGTAGTTTTCCGTGGTTTCTTCGATCAATACCAGGCGAATGACGGAGCAGAACCTTACCAAACGGGCCACGGACCACGCACGATCTTTCCTTTCCATTCCATGTCCTATCCTCACTCCCTTACACTTATATGCAATACACTATCACACATGTCGGGAGTTTAAGGTGGGGCGGTGGCCTGCTGGTGAGAGATACCTGGTTGAGGAAACCCCAACGTTAGCCGAGGTATGTCAGCGCCGGATCTCGCCATCTAGCCAGAGATGAATTCCGCCACTTCCCGAGGATGCACTACACTTACGGGATTAATGCCTCTTTTTGCAGTCGACGCACCCGGAATCACTAACAATCTATCGACCTTCCAAGCGCCTATCGCACCCGTCCCCGCATTCACACCCGGTTTCCGTCTATCCCCTCCTCCATCGTCCTTTCTCACGCCCTCCCGTCCCATCGCTCATCCCTGTTCCTCCTAGACCGATCGTTTGCCTCTCTCCCGCGCTCGCTTATTCGTGTCGCCTTGCGAGTAACCCCTTTGCATTCTAGCTAGATAGTATGACTAAGGCCTAAATGGTTCTTGACACGCCCACCCCTATCTTTGCCTACCTACCCCTACTTGTGCGCATTCACCTATCCTACCTCCACGCCCATCCCCCTACTCGTCCATCGCTTTATGCACTCTTTCACCGGCTTTGGAGGCTCAGGCCTGAATTGCCTCTGACTGGGGAGTCCTGGGGTTCCACTACCAACAATGATAAGATTTTTGAAACTAGCTAAATGACTAGACCGAATTCAACCGCTGTATGGAAGTGAATTCTAGCGGAAGGCTGCTCTGATCTGCAGTTTTACGTAGTTACTTTGGTCAACACCAAGCGAATGCCGGAGCAGTACCCTGACAAACGGTCAACGGGCCGCGCGCGATCTTTCCTTCCTCTCCTTTGTTCTATCCTCTCCCCTCACACACACACATGCGCTACACTATCACACATGCCGGGAGATCGGTCGGGAGATTAAGAGCTTGTCCTAGCTGAGGCGGTGTCCCGCAGTTGGGAGATACCTGGATTAAAAAAAACTGCTCTGGAGACGTGTCATTCGGCGCTGGATCTCACCATTTAGCATGGAGAAGATCACTGTCATCTCCCGAGGAAAAAATCCACTAGAGTTACGGGAGTAACAATCTTAACAGTTGACGCGTCCGGAACACCAAATAATCAATCAATTAATACACGAAAATCCACTTGCCGTGCTTCTCATTTACCCACCCATGCAATCTACCACTCTCCATCCACTCGTCCTACTCTCCTCCGCAATTGCTTTTCATTGAACTTCCTCGCATCATCGCCCTCACAATCACCCACTCGCCCGCGTATTCGCACAGCCGCCTCTGGCGACCTCCACCGAGGCCGTAACGAGCCGGCCGCCGCATAACTCCCTCCCCTGCCCCTCCCCCACCGCCGGCGCGCGTACACGCCCGTACACGCACCGCGGGAAGCGACGCACGTGCGTATAAATAGAGCGGCGCGCGGCAGGTGCGGCGCCGCGCCAGAGGCCACGCGGTCGGCTTCGAGCTCTCCCGGCCGCGCCACGCCAGCGCCGCTGCGGCTGGCGTGGAAGGCGCGCTTTTGAGGCGAAAAGGAGGGCGGACGTTGAAGGGCTTACTTACAAAGTGACGTATCTCTCAGGCGAATGCCGGAGCAGTACCCTACCAAACGGACCACGGACCGCGCGCGATCTGTCCTTCCTCTTCCTTGTCCTATCCTCTCCCCTTACACACACACTTACACTAACATGCACTACACTACCACACATTCCGGGAGACTGGTCGGGTGCTTAGAGCTTGTCCCGGCTGGGGCGGTGCCTCGCTGGTGGGAGAGTCCTGGTTAGGGGGAAACCCACTAGCCGACGGTAGGTCGGCGCCGGATCTCGCCATCCAGCGGGGGAAGATCACCGCCATCTCCCGAGAAAACACATGTACTATACTAACGGGACTAATGACCAAAGCAGTTGACGCGCCCGGAAACACGAAAAAACCAAACCAAAAACCAACCGTGACGTATCTCCATGAAACACAATCTTCCACGAGAAGAAACGTTTCAAAAAGCACATACTCACATTCAGCCTAATAGATTAAGACAGAATTCGAGAACAATTTAATACAGAATAAGTGCAAACAGAATTTTGTACACGAAAGAATTTCCACACGAATTTATACTAGAAATCTGCAAATTAATTTGTACCCCGGCCGGGAACTGTACCCGAGCCAGCTATACTCTTCAACACTGTATTTTGCAGTATGTTGGTGAGGTATTTTAGGAAAATATTGCTTCGTAAGAATTTAAAACAAACGGTAATGGATATAATACGTCGCTTTGAAAATAAGCTATCTGGTAAAGGTGGTGAATGCACGAATACGACGGTTACCCAAAAGTCTCGATAATTGGAAGGTAAACTCTCAAAAACGAACTTTTAATTACAAAAGGACTACCCGTATCAGGGACACTAACTCACTTTGGTTGTCTTAGTGCGTTACACTGATACACTCAATCCACAACAACACAACCAACACACTTACTAATAACGTAAGTAAATATTTAATCATGTGTTGCCCATTGTATTATTTTCTACATTACAACGCTCCGATGATAGTATCGTGAAATATACAATTGGAAGAACAAGATACGAACCAAGGATGAATTTATACATTTTAATGAATCTCGAGATAATATTCGGCGAGAAATAATTATTTTTTCCTCCGCTTTTAAACTATAATTCAAGATTTCGTGAAAAATTTGAATAATAATAATAATAATAATAATAATAATAATAATAATAATAATAATAATAATAATAAATTTCCCACTAAAAACGGATGTTTTTGTTCAGTCTTTCTGATAATATAAAAAGACATGTTTATTTCTCTGTTATAAGATGTGATTTTCGCATTTACATGTTTTTTTAAACAAAAGCGGTGACACAGCAGTCACAGTTCTGCATTGGTTCAAACGGTAAGAAAGCTACTATTGTAACATTTCATTTATGAAACAGTAAGAAAAATATTTTTTTTAAAGCGGAAGTATCACTACACATAAGAAGATGCGCCAAAAGCATTTGCATGAGTACCAATAATTTTAAAAGGAAGATTGTTCAGAGCTGTCAGGTTTTTGCTTATTAACTGTACAATTATCTTGTTCGGTTAATTACCACGAGTCGTTTCAGAAAATTGAGGTAAATCTTTGAAATAGTCATAAACAAAACATCATTACAAACGTATTTCTAGTAAGTGAATGTAATGCGTATAATCAAAACATTTTTGACAACTTATATGAATACATATTTTAAAAAAAGATAATGGAATTGAAATGAACGCTGGAAAACTCTTATTCGTCAGTACACGTATAACCAGTCAGTTGGCCAACTTATTTCATAAATTCACACATGAAATGTTTGATTAAACACTCGATAACAAAGGAGGTAAAATTGGGAATTAAATTTTTGACTGAAAGAACAACGCTCTCTTGGTTTCGAAAATTGAATGAAGCAAAAAATAACTGTTTCAAGTTTATATCATATGGCGATTGTCGAGTGGGCTCGGTGTTGGGAGATGTTCATCTCACAGCCATCGCGGAATTCTCTGTTATTTCGACGAGTGATTATCGGAACCGCTGCCTCAAACCGAAGTGAGGTATTCTGGCTCTGTCCCAATTCACTCACAGTGGAGATCCCTTACCGCTGTGGTTTTCCCCTACTGCGCCGTCCTGAGTCCACTTCTTTCCGTGAATTTATTTTCCATGTTGCGTTCTCCCTCTCCTCAGTTCCTTTGAGATTGAACATCATCATCGAGCTTTTCACGTCAGCTTTAAACTTAGGTTATCTGCTGACGGTCTCTGCCCTCTGTTAATACCACTGGCCTTTTACACCCTAGAAGTCCTTGACTGTACCTTCCACTCTGTAACTTCGCCGTGCCCAGCAAGCCCATTGCAACCGAGCACTTACACTTGCTACAAGTGGTTCCTATGCGTGTGATGCTGCTTGAACCCTTTTAAAGGTGGGGAAGTTTGGTGGCGGAGAGTGCCGCTCACGTTCCGACCCTTTAAGCTCATTGCGGAGCTTTTCTCGTGCCACAGGATATATCGTAGTTGAGATAAGGCCCACCATGCCACAACACTAAAAGTCCATGTTGAAGATGGCCGCACACTCCCCCCCGGCTACCGACGTAACCACTACGCTACGGACCCGGTTCTTTGCTATTCCTTCCGCCCGGTTCAGTTTGTCTTTTCTCATCAACATGTTACTAAACAAACTTTTCACATCGTCATTCCTTACACGTCATTTCCTGGTGAGTGTCGTTCTTGTACGACCTCGCATCATATGGACTTTTCTCTAACCCCCCTCATCACCCCCTAACTCATCAAAGTACACAATCACCCATCCACTCACTCACTCATCATCAAGTTTCCAAGGCGATGGTAGATGGGATACATGGATGTAAGGACGGGGTGGATATTCAATGAGAAAGGATGGACCGTGCAGAGACCAACGTCTCATGTTAAAGGTGTGCATTGGCATTCATCTGGTATCGATTGGAGGAAACCACGTAAATGTCCGAACACAGCACCATCGAGGTCGCGGCCAGGACCTTGCAACTAATATTTGATTAGTTGATTGATTAGTGATTCCGGGCGCGTCAACTGCCAAAGTCTTTAGTCCCATAAGTATAGTAATTGAGACCCGACGGAGGCGGAATTATCGATAACTGCTTGTCAGCTAGATCGAATTCAGTCGCTGTGTGAAGGAGACTTCTGGCGGCTGGTTGCTCTGATCGGTAGTTTTCAGTGGATTATCCGATCAACAATAGGCGAATACTGGAGCAATACCCTAACAAGCGGGTCACGGACCGCGCACGATCTTATCATTCCCTTCCTTGTCTTATCTTCACCCCTTACTTACACACTAACATGCATGACACTACCATACTTGCCGCTTGACCGGGCGGGAGTTTGGAGATACGTGGTAGGGGTAAACCCCTCTATCCGTCCGTAGGTCGGCACCGGATCTTGCCATCCAGCGGGGAAATATCACAGCTACCTCGCGTGGAAATAAGCTACACTTACGAGACTAATACCCTAGCAGTTGAAGCGTCCGAAATCACGAATAATCAATCAATTGATGACTCTGACGGGGCACGCCGATCGCAGTACTCTCTCGTCCCGACAGTGGTGGAAGGATTTTCGACACTCTCCGTATAGCTAAGTAGAGTTCTGTCGCTGTCTGTGAGGAGAATTCAAGTGGCCAACTACTCTGATTGGTAGTTTCCCTTACCTGGTTGGGAAAAACGCCGCTAGTCGACGGTAGGTCGGCGCCGGATCTCGTCATCCAGTAGAGGATGATCGCCGCCACCTCCCGATGAAAAACATGAACTACACTTACGGGACTATGGATCTCGGTAATTGACGCGCCCGGAATCACTAACAATTAATCCATCGATGCACGGGACGCGATAAAACCCGATATCTGTCTCACGTAAAAAACCGTCACGTATCCCGTACGTGTGTGGTCCTCTCTATTCCGATCCAATCGGCCCACCCGGTTCGGTGCTATCCAGCCCCGCTCTACCGCACAGCTTTCCCTGGCGCGACGCCACGCCCCTTCGATACTGTTGTACGCGCCCGCCCCGCCCACCCCGCCGCAGCGGCTGCCTTTGAATTCGCGATTGCTTCCATTGCATTTAGGGCGCGTGTTAAATGCGTTATCTGCGGCATTGGCGGGAAATGAAACAGAAATACGGCAACGTTGTCAGAGTAAACTGCTAACGTTTTCGGGCTAAATACGAAACGACGGGGCATGTAACAATGGCGTGTGTGTGTGTGTGTGTGTGTGTGTTTGTAGTATGTGCGCAAGTGTTTGTCGAAGTGTTTGTGAGGCGTAAGTGTTTGTGAGGTTCGCGGGTGTGTAAGGTTGAGACGAACAAGACAAATAGGGAGAAAGAGGTTTTGAGGGGAGAAGCAAACCAGATAAAAACAAAGTGTTTGGAAAATTGACAATAGTGAGTTTGGGGTAGTGGATGGAGAAAAATGTATAAAAACGTTATTTTAATGAGAAAAAAGCCTTAGAGATAAAAACACGCAAATTAAGAAGTCGGAAGTGAAGAGTATGCAGCAGTGGGAATAATTGCAACACAATTGTAATTTTAGAAATATAAGAAGAAACTTCTTTCTTCTTCTTTTCTTTTAGAAAATACAAAAAGGAACGTGTCTAACCACTCAAAAATAAAGAATTGCTTTCACTGTAAGGTAAAAAGAAACAAGGTTTTAATTTTTGAAGACTGAGGCCATAAAAGTCCACGTAAGTTGTTACGAAACTTATCAATACAGTACACTTATTCAATCTGTCGTAAATATTTTTTACTAATATCTCTGGCACATCCAACGTCCCCGAGTTTTCTCTTGTATATAAATAAAGGAATACATTTCATAGTGTGTCCTTTGATCTCGTCCGTCACCAAAGGATTTAATTAATGAGCGAGAGCATCTGACAGAGTCTGAACAGATCGCGAGCCTTCACCTAACATCCTTTCATGAGCTACAAGACCCGACCGAGAGGGTCTTGGTTCGGAATTCCTCCCCGCGGGAATATTTGGAAGCATTCAGAGGCGAGGGGACGAGGGGGATAGGAAAAGCGAGGAAGGGTTAGTATTAGCGCTTCAGAGAGGCAGCAGGTGTCACTAGCCGAATATAAATGGATTTGGCCGTTGAGGGAAACGGGAATAGGACGAGGTAGGGCAGCAGATGAGCGGCACGTAGCGTGAAACACGAACAGTGAGCAACCCGGTGAACGGCGAGGGCGGTCGGTGGAGATACGTTGGTGAACGGGAGTATGTAGGCCGGTACCTGGTCGCAGCCGGATCGTCGCAGCGGGAAGACGGCAGGAGTCGGAGAGTCCGTCGCAGTTAGGGAGTCGGTCGCAGCCCCTGGGGTCGGTTCCAGCCCTGGAGTCGGTCGCAGTCGGGAAGACGGCAAGAGTCGGAGAGTCCGTCGCAGTTACGGAGTCGGTCGCAGCCCCTGGGGTCGGTTCCAGCCCTGGAGTCGGTCGCAGCCGGGAAGACGGCAGGAGTCGGAGAGTCCGACGCAGTTAGAGAGTCGGTCGCAGCCCCTGGGGTCGGTTCCAGCTCTGGAGTTGGTCTCAGCCAGGAATTCAGTCGCAGTCGGGAAGACGGCAGGAGTCGGAGAGTCCGTCGCAGTTAGGGAGTCGGTCACAGCCCCTGGGGTCGGTTCCAGCCCTCGAGTCGGTCGCAGCCGGGAAGACTCGCGCAGTTACGGAGTCGGTCGCAGCCCCTGGGGTCGTTCCAGCCCTGGAGTCGGTCGCAGTCGGGAAGACGGCAGGAGTCGGAGAGTCCGTCGCAGTTAGGGAGTCGGTCACAGCCCCTGGGGTCGGTTCCAGCCCTCGAGTCGGTCGCAGCCGGGAAGTCAGTCCCAGTTGGAAAGTCGATCGCGGAAACTCGGCAGGAACCGGGGATTCGGCAGCATCCGGGGAGTCGGTCTTAGTCGGGAAGTCACCCTGTGGTAGGAAGTCAGTGGCGGTGGGGAGTCGGAAGCGACAGGTATTGTCCGGCGAGTGATATTGAGAGTATTGAGGAGTACGGGCAAGGAACCGATGGGCGGATGGGAGTTGCCGATGGCAGAAAATAGACAACGGAGAGATGAGACAGGGAATGCGGAGCGAGGAATCTACAGCTGTGTGTCTGTAGCAGCTGCTGGAAGTGGAAGCAACAGACGAAGAATTAAAATCGCTGAAAATCGAGTGTCATTGAGGCTGTGAATGGAAAACAACTAAGCCTGAATGAGGTAGAAATAAAAAATAGAGAGAGTGACAATGAGCGGACACTATTGGCGGTGAGGAGAGGCGACGGAGAGAAAAAAAAAAAGGTGGTTAATTTTTATGGTGCATTTGCATAGTGTCATCAAACGAATATTTTAACGACATTAAAGGAAAGACCAGTAGCTCCAGATACCTTCTCTTCTCCAGTAATTAAGTCATTCTATCAGCTTGATAACAGAGTTCTCATTCGAAGGATCATTTTCTCATTTTGGCAGGGAAGATTGAACGGATTTATTTCATTTAATAATAATAACTTGCAATTGGATGTAAATATTTGGATGAACGTTTTATTAGTTGAACATTACAAATACGACAAAATAAATAGCCCAAGTGCTGTGAACAATGCGTATTTAGGTTAAAAAAAGGTTGGTAACACAACGTTTGGTGTAAAAGATGAGACAACACGATGTTTATGAAACGGAATACTCGAGGCATAGACCGCAAACCTCAACTTAGAAAAAATTAATTAGAGAACACGAAATTCATGAGGTAGAAAACGAGCAGATAAAAAAAATTCTGTTCACTGAATACAAGCGTAATGTTAGCATACGGAAAATGTGATAAAGACTGCGTCTGAGAATTCGAGGGAAAATCCGTGTTGCACTATTTGAGTAGTGGCAAATTAAACCGCGCGCTCCGCAGTTAAGTAGCGGAGTGCATTATCCAGGCGAAGAGCGCACTTAAACGCGATTGCGCCCTTCCTGCTGTCCTTGGGGTACGCCAGCGCATCGTCGCAAGTCGCGGTGGCACTCTTGCAGCTTGGCCCCCACCACACCACAGCACCGCATAGCCCCACCCAGTCCCGCCCATTTCCCATTCAGCACCACCTAGACACCTCCCAGCCCGCCGGCCCCGCCCGGTCCCCGCCCGGCCCCGCCCGGCCCCGCCCGGCCCGGCCCGGCCCCGCCCGCGCCCCGCCCGGCCCGCCGGCCCCCGCCCGGCCCCGCCCGGCCCCCGCCCGGCCCCGCCTGGCCCCGCTCGGTCCCCGCCCGGCCCCGCCCGGTCCCCGCCCGGTCCCCGCCCGGTCCCCGCCCGGTCCCCGCCCGGCCCCCGCCCGGCCCCCGCCCGGCCCCCGCCCGGGCCCCCGCCCGGCCCCGCCCGGCCCCCGCCCGGCCCCGCCCGGCCCCGCCCGGCCCCCGCCCGGCCCCGCCCGGCCCCGCCCGGCCCCCGCCCGGCCCCGCCCGGCCCGGCCCGTCCCCGCCCGGTCCCCGCCCGGCCCCGCCCGGTCACCGCCCGGTCCCCGCCCGGTCCCCGCCAGGCACCCGCCAGGCCCCGCCCGGGCCCGCCCGGCCCCGCCCCGCTCCCGCCCGCTCCGCCCCCGCACCCCGCCCCCGCCCCGCCCCCGCCACCGCCCCCGCACCGCCCCCGCTCCCGCCCCCGCAGGTCTTTTCCGACACGCTCCTCTGGCCCCCACTCCCGCTCCAGCACACTCAAACCCAGGCCCCACCCCTAACCCCTTCCCCGGCCCCGCTCCACGCCATACCGCCAGTCCCGCCCCCCCCCCGCCCCCTCCGTCTCCCATTCCCGTCCCCGCCAGCCTATGTCGTCCTTCCCCCGCCCCTGTCCCCTCTCTGTCCCTGTGCCTACCCTCGCACGCCTTCGCGGTGCCCGCGCGAGACCTCCTGAAGGCTTAGTGGAACCATCGCCGCTACTTTTGTCTATCAATTATTCAATTACTCGCATAATTAATGGGCGCTAAGTTTCGCTGTCACTAAGCAGGGAGCTTCCGCCGGGTGCCGCACAAGTGGAGGAGCGCCAGCCGAGGCGGGGGTGGATGCGGGGAGGGGGAGAGGGCGGGGCTGAGTGAGGGGAGCGTGGGTGGAGGTGCGGCGGTGACGCTGCGGGGGTGAGAGGACGCGTACTTAAGAGTTCGACTGAACTGCTTATGGTGTCAAGTAGCAGACGAGTTCCAGACGGCGAGGATAGACCGGGAGAGGAGGCTCAGGGCGCCATCTGAAGTCACTGCAGTGCCTCCGACCGCGTGGTGCTAGGTTCGATTCCCGACAGTGGCAGGATTGTCGACGCAAGCTACTAAGCTAAGTTGAATTCAGTTGTTATCTGGAGGAGAATTCTAGCGCCCGTTTTCTCTGATCGATAGTTTTACGTGGTTTCTCCGATCAATACCAGACGAATGCCGGAACAGTACTCTGAAAAACGGTCTTCGCACCGCGCGTGATCTTTTCTTCCCATTCTTTGTCTTACCCTTACTTACACATACACTTACATGCCAGGAGCCGGGTTGGGGGCATGCCCCTGCTGCGGCTGTGACACGCTGGTGAGAGATACCTGGTTGAGGAAAACCCCACTAGTCGACGGTATATCGGCACCGGATCTCACTATTTAGCGGAGGAAGATCACCACCTTCCGAGAAAAAATGCAATACACTTACGGGACTAATGGTCTCAGTAGTTGACGGGCCCGGAATCATCAATCAACAGCAAGGATATGGTTTGAAAGTATCCTATATGAAATCATTGAGAGAGGTCCCAGATTCGATGCCAGCAGAGGAAAAATTAAGTAGTAAATGAAAGGGGAATGCAAAGGCTATGAAAAGGCTGTGTTGTAGTAGCAAATTTTGAGTTTATAAGCAATATGAATAGCGGAGAAATCAGCAAATAATTTATTCAATATTTTATTCAAAAGAAACCTAAAGTAACGGAAAGAAAAAGGTCAAATCAGATAATGGAAGGGACAAAAATTGAAGAAATAAGTAAGGTAAAGATGAAGGTATAGATAAGAGATCAGATAGATAAAGGGCAAAATGGAGAGTGCAACAAAGAAAGGGGTTAAGAAAGACAGTACATAAAAAAGTCAATGAGAGAATAACACTTCTGTAGAATGATAAAGAAAGCTAGGGAAAGTGCTTAAAGAGAAATTCAAATAGAATCAGAGAATAGAGAATGCTAAAAAAAAAAAAGGGAAAAAGTAAGCTCACAGAAATTTAGTCAAGAAGAGAGGATGGAATGAAATGATGTACAAAATACGGATAGAAAGAAGGGCAAAACGTAAATGAAACAGAAATAGTAGCGATGTGTGGCGTTTTATGGGATCCTACATGGAACTGTAACAGTCCCTAATCTATGAGTATTTCATAATTGCCATTCACCATATACAGCCTTTGTTTCTTCTCAGTGTTCTCCCGCTATAAAAGTGTTCACTGAGACTCGCAAATAGTAAAATAAGTTCATCGGCAGAGGCTTTCTTGAATAATTTTCAATTATCAACTAGACTCCTTTTCAATCTTTCTTTTACAGTCAATACCTTCTTATATGGCAGTTCAACTCTTATGTAACTCAATGCAATTCCAATCTAACTTTTCTCTAATAAAACAAAGAGAAAACATACGCCTTACCGATTCAAAACTTCCTACTGACTGTTATTAAAGCTCAACGACAATACTGTTGCGTTAGCAGCATTGTGTGTCTAAGGATTCCAGTTCCCCTGGCGGCGACTTCTGAACACAACCTACACAGCTGGGTCGAATTCTTCTTCTCTTTTGAGAATTATAGCGACGGTCTGCTCTGTTCGGTAGTTACCCGCGGCAAATCCAATCAATTTCAAGCGAATTACGAAACAGAACCCTAAAAATGGGGCTACGGGCCGCGCGCGATCTTTCCTTCCTCATCCTTGTACCATTTTCTCCTTATACATACTTAGACTTACTTACTTACTCTTAAATTGCTTCCACGTTGGGAGAACTTTCAGGTGCTTAGAACATGTCATGTCTGAGGCAGTGTCTGCTTATGGAGATCCTTGAAAGGAAAAACCCTCAAACGAACGTAAAGTTCGGCACTGGATCCAAAGGCGGAGGAACACCGCCGCCAACCAGCACCAGACTTATTGGACCAACGACTTAAGTAATTGCCGCGCCTGGAATCTATACTCCGATTTAAACATAATTGCACATGACGGTCACGAGCTGGAGAGAGGAAAATCCAATCGCGAGCTCCCATACCAAAAATTTAAGTCGTAACGAAGCTCCCGATTGGGTGACATACACCCCCTCCCTACTGCGTGACCGTGAAGTGCCACTAAGTTGAAATCGGAGTATGTGCTCATTAAAAACCTCGTTACTTAGTACTCTCAGAAGGGAGCTTAAGTAACGTTCCACAAGGGAGCGCCCCAGTCGCGATGGCTGTTGCGCAGGTACGCCACCAACGACGCAGCGTTGCCATCGTCCGATGTGCATCCCCTCGCGCTACCTTCTCCCCAGCACATCTCCCCTGCCCCCCTCCGCCCGGCCCCATGCACCCCCGCGCCGCCGCCGCCGGGAAACTTATTACTCGCATGAATTATTAGAACCCCCACGAAACCGTTGCGAGAACTTGCAGTCACGAACGGGTTCGCAAACGCCTCGCCACTTCCAATCGAAGTTCCCCGAGGAGGCCCCGCCCCGCCCCGCGCCGGCCACACTCAGGCGCTTACGCCCAGGCAGAGCAACGGCGCCGGGGCCAGGCGTCTCGGCGTTGCCAAGCTGCCGCAAATGTTTTGTGTGCGGAATAATGTGGGGCGTCTTCTTGAGTGAGCGGTTGTCAATCGGATTGATGTACTCGAATTCTTCGTTCAAAGACAAAGGATCGCTCCAAACCCATGTCGCAGATCGGCAGCATATAAGACAACGTCAAAAATAAATGGTGCATCTGACTTAATTATTTTAGTGTTTACCGCCCTGGTATCACATCGTTGCGCTATTAGAACGCATTATGGATATAGGCCTGTTTCATATCATACCGTTATTAGTTCTCTGAAATGGGACGAAACGGCGAAACCAACTTTATGGGTGTGACGGGGATATGCGACAGTTAATGACTCACTTGTCAAAAACAGCACAGAACAGAAACCAAACTAATAATAATAATATAATATTATTATTATTGTACAAAATAATAATAATAATAATAATAATAATAATAATAATAATAAATTCACATTATCAATAGAACATAGTTTTTCTGAACAAAACTGAGAAGACCTTTTGTGATCGACATAGTTACACACCTTGCTTAAAAATGACTAAAAATGTTAAGGAGAAGACAGACAAATAGTAACAGCTATAGAATAAATTAAGAGTACTTTGAAATTGGATGATATCAGAGTTTTCTGGAAATGGGTTTGAGCGTTGAGTCTTGTACGGCAGCTTTGTTTGATAGAACACATCTGGGGCGAAAGTCTGCTTGTGGAAATGACGAAAGATGTATTTTCGTCATCAATATAGTTAGAAGTATTGTTTACAATAGTCTAACACTTGATTGTATGTGTATCCCACTTGGAGTTGCAAGAGGGAAAGAAAATATTTATATTTATAACACAAACGGTTTTCATAAAAATGGCATTTTAGGTTTCTTCTCAACCCAATTTCGCTATTTTTTCTTGAAATGAAAGGTAGTCGGCTCCAGAGGTGTCTGTTATACGGTATTATAGTGTAAACACTACCTTTAAATAATAGTATATTAGTACTGGCGGAACCCGGGCAGACTGCCACGACCTTTCTTCTGCTCTTCATCTCCCTCTTTCTCCTTCGTCTCCTCCTCCGTCTCTCCCTTCCTCTCCGTCTCTCCCTTCCTCTCCGTCTCTCCCTTCCTCTCCGTCTCTCCCTTCCTCTCCGTCTCTCCCTTCCTCTCCGTCTCTCCCTCCACGCAAAAACTAGATAAAACCATCTTTGAAGCGATTCTATATCGTGTTAAAATACACATATATAGCAATCTCAAAGTTCCAGCATACAGAAATTTCATGTAAGTGTGTGTAAGTAAGGGGTAAGGATAGGACAAGGAAGAGCAAGCACATATCTCTCGCGATCAGTAGCCCGATTTTGTACATCTCCGACATTCGCGCGGTATCCATTGAAGAAACCACTGAAAACTACCGATCAGAGCAGCCGACCGATAGACGTCTCCTCCGACAGAACTCGACCTATCTATCTGAAGAGTGTCGAAAGTCCTACCACCAGCGTCGGGACGAGAGAGCACCGCGATCGGGGCGCCCCGTCAGAGACAAATCGGCACTAAAATAGAGGCGCGCATTCCGCGGTGGCGGGCGGCCGTCTAGACCTACGCTACTAATAATACGCGCGCGAGGGGGCGGACACCGCCGCGCCGCGCCGCATCGCCTCACACAATCATCGCCCCCACCCCCCACCCCCACCCCGAGCCGCCTCACCGCGCCGCAGTCGCGCGCGGCGGCTTTTGTTTGGAGGCGATCGTAAATTGAACATTCCAAATATACACCGCGGGAAATGCATCGCATTGCAATGTATCGCTTCGCGAAACCCACGAGCCGCGGTCAACGCGTTCGTAATGCATGACTCGGGAGAAATAGAAATTTAGACCGTTGCTGTGGTCTCCTGTGGTCCCATGAATTGAGGATTGGATTTCTTAGTTGAGACTGATGTGCTCATGAGCATATTCATGAGTAAGACTCGTGTCTTCTATATCCTCTTTCTCCGTGTTCTTTTCCTTCCCCTTCCTCTTCTACTTCATCTTCATCTTCTTCTTCTTGTATTGAATTCCATTGTATTTTGTTGAATTATGTATGACAACGAAAGGCGTAAGGATGACATATTTCACAAAAAAATCTCAAACGTTTTTAACAAAATCGGAATCGGTTTGTTAAATTTACAAACGTAGTTTACGTAAATTATAGGGAATTTTTGTCAGGACATGCATCTGTGAAATACTTCAAAATATCAGTCGTATAAGTAATCAAGAATGCAGACTCGAGACGAAGAAGAGCTAGATACGCTATTACTTCCGCTCGCCCTTGGCCTTGCGAGGGATTCGTAGGTAGAAGATACCACCATTTCGGAATATATTCTTAAGAACTTGAAATCATGCAGTCACTATCAATGTCCTTACCACTTTATCGCGAGTACGCGGGGAGTTTGACGGGAGTATAAATAAGTACAATAAGTTGCTATGGCTAATCTGGTGTCAAGAAGAAAGGTTTAAATAATACTACGGAATTATTACCTTTATTTCCGAAAGGAGTAGTAGGAACGAAACCGCGAAATACTTAATTCTCTGATCGACAAACTGAATGACAATTCGACTGACAACCGAAGGATCAGCAGGCAGGAGAGCATGAAGTCAGGGAGATGAAACTTAGCAACAATATGTCTATTTGAATTCATCTTTCTGAAATTCAGAGGGCATTGGACTTTCGTAGAGAAAATGCACAAATAAATATACCATTAAACATTAACTATGATTATACTTATATTTAAAGTACTAAATGTTTTCATTTTAGAAAGTAATTTGAGCTTTCCACAGAACCAAAGTTCATGATGTTTGCTTTAAACGAAAGGTAGTGAGTTTTCATCATGTGCTGATATAGTAAACCCTACATTTTAAGAGTATCTTAAAATTAATAGAATAAATGGTGTACACTACAACACACATGTTCAGATCGTGGCAAATATAAAACATCTTAATAAAACTTCCAGAAATAATAAATTAATCCTGGGTTCAGAGAGAATAAGTTTTTTGTTCAGTATTTATAAACCACCCTCATTTTATAATGTTTGAAACTTAAAATGTTTAATGTTTAAAACATGAAACAATATTTGGGAAGGTGGGTACAATTTTCCGAACGGTGCGTACGATGTACTTTTCTGATGTGATTTTTCTTGAGTTCATCCTTTGGTGCGATGCTATCACAACGGTACAGCTTATTCTTTTAAATAACTAAATCAAAAATAAATTATTCGCAAATAATAAATGGTGCTAGGGATTTTTTAATTTATTTTACGATTTTAGTTCTGACATTAATTTGTCGGCGCTTGATTATTTCAAGAAACAACTATCTTATCATTTTTTAATTGTGAAAGTTCATTTTGTCTTGCCAATGCAGGCAATGTAAAACATTACGCAGTGCAAATGTTTTCGTTAAAGCACGCAGGGTGATTTATAATGCACAGGACGAGGACATTCATTACAAGCACAAAACAGTTCCCAACGAAAAGATGCGCTCGAGAATACTTGATGTCACAGAGGTATTCCGCGGTAGCACTCACAACGCAGCTGCCGAAGCACTATGCTTGGGGATGCCAGAGGAAAAAACACTGCGAGCTATTTCTGCCCGCGATGCTAAACGGTGCTTTTTGTGCCGTTCCTCGTCGCGCGGAAACAGGGACTGCGAGGAATCTCTTGGAATGCAACTCCTACAACCTTCTCGCGCTTAAAAAAAATTAATTGTGAACGCCCTGCATGTTCGCTACCAAATAAACACTTGTTCTCCTGCGGATGGGCAAACAAGTAATGAGTATGAATGTTGCAATTCTATTCGCGTATTTTTGCGAGACATTTGTTCCTTGTCGAGTAAATTATCTTCCTGGTGCCATTGTCCTATCAGAAGAGTTGATCAACGACAGAGTGTAGATAATTGCGATTCCTGAGCAATTATTAAATAATGAATAGGAATTTAATTCAAAAGTTCTTGAACTTTGTGAGGTCTCACTATCACTATAAATTTATTATAGCAACGCGATGAAATTTTACTAAATGAGTTCTAAATATTTTTCTGGCTAAAGTTATTTGATTTCTTCAATTTATTGAAAATATCTATTCTTTAAATTGTATATAGTACGTAATATCAACAATGTTAAAAAACAGAATTTATTAAAAATTTCTTTAAATGTAATGTAGTCAATTGCAAAAAATTACAAAAATTTGGAAGAAACTTCACAAGACATTGAGCAAAGCGTTTGTGTCTGCATTCTAAGCTGAATATATTAAACCAGACGGGAGACTAGCCCCTGATCTGGGAACACACGGTGCAAGGTAGGAGCGAAGTGTCAGGAAGTAGATAACCGTTAGGATATGATGTGTTTTAATCCAGAAAATTGTTGTGTATGTGCGTCTTTATGTACAGATATTAATGATAAAATAATACATTTTCTATTTGTATTAATATTTACAAAACAATACATTTTACCCTCAATTTGAAACATCAAAAATTTATAATAGTATAGTTATCGCTTTAATATTATTACTCGAGGACAGATATTAACCATTTTCATCAACATTTTAAATAAGGTGAATGTACTTGTATGACTTGATACACGTTTATGGTAACTAGTTCGCCAGGTGAAATTTAAAGTGAACGTTCGCCCTCAAGTTACCTTTATTCTATTACTTATTTCTTAGATATATCATCAATGAAAAAGCGCTCACTCATAAATTTGTTGGGGATAAGGGAACCATGAACGACACGACCAGCTATTTTCGGAAACAAGAACTTGACGTCCTTCACATACCCCCCTCCCCAGACCACCGCGTACTTCAGGGAACATGTAACACAGTTCCACAGATGTTTACATAGAGGAAGTGCTGGTTTGTATTTGGTAACCAGGTCCCTACCAAGAGAGAAAATCGTCAATTCCTAGTATGGAATTCGAACTCGAGTGATTTTAAATGAATTTAAAGTGAATATTTCGATCTTTTATAATATTCACGATATTCTTTAGTTCAAATGGAACTCATCACACTTCTCCACTCACCCTCCCAAATGTCACCATCCTATTTTCGCAGTTAAAGCACGCAACACAGTTACCATTCAATAAAGGAGACTGTTATTCTTTTCTAAAACAACCATCATCCAAAAAACCCGTTCTGCACGCAAGGGGGATGTGACGTCACGACATCCGGGGCGCGAGGTCTTATGCTGCACACGTGCTTCAAGGGCTTCCGGTTACTGAGAAATGAGGTTAAACCCGACGAGGCTAAATCTGTCCAAGCTCTTGTTCGTTTTATTTAAAGACCTTCTGGAAAAAGGACGCAGCAGTACCTGAAATGAAGGGGGAGGAGAAGTTGAGAGCAATACAGACCAAACGTGGTTTCAAGAAAGCGAAAATAGCTGGTGATCAATGATAATCTCTGTGAAATGTTTTTCCATTGATTGATTTATTATTTCGTCTTTCCGGACGCGTCATCTGGTACGGTCATTAGTCGCGTAGTGTGTGCATGTTTTAATCACAGGAGGAAGCAGTATTCCCTCCTCGCTGGATGCTGAGATCCAGAACCGGTTTGGCTTGCAGGGTTTTCCACATCGAGGAGCTGTTCCAGCCAGGAGAAGCTCTATGCTGCCAACTGGTGTTCTTATATGTGTGGAAATGTAGTGCATGTAAGTGTATGTGTGCATGTAAGTGTGTAAGTAAAGAGGAAGTAATGATCGCGTGTGGTCCGTGGTACGTTTTTAGTGTATTGTTTCCACATTTGTCTGGTGTTGACGGAGGAATCACGGCAATTTATTGATTAGTGTAGCCGGCTGCCAGAATTCTCTTCGAGACAGTGAATGAATTCGCCCTAGCTAGTGTCCAGAAACCTTCCACAGTTGGGACTCGATATGCAGTTCATCAGAAGGTAAGATAACCTTGAAGATAATCCAAACAGAAAATTAAGGGGGGCACATTTATATGCGACGGTTAATTTATAAACATGGAAGGGAAACAAAGTTAATTTGTGCTTTCCCATTAGTATATTATAACTATTTATAATATGACCTATTCAACGACAGACCGTGTGTGTCAATTACGATAATTAAATGTGTGTACACCGAGAAATCTTTCCTAAGTTAATTGAAATTAATTGTAATAATTCTATCCAATTAATTAGATTATGTATCGATCATGTTTTATTGAATTAATGTAATTATGACAAGTAATAACATTATGAAATCTGGAATGGCTATAGGACTTAAAATTATGACGAGCAATGAAATCGATACCGTTTATCATGTACTAAATACTGCACTGAGAGCATTGCAAAGGGTATAGCCGAATAAGGCGGTGAAAAGTGCCCCAAACCAATCATAATCGCATGTATATAAAAGAGAATCAAAATGACGTAGTTCACAAAAAATCAGCCTCCTAGGGCAATCGTTGCGAATACAGAAACTTGTTTTGCATGATTTATTTTTTTCCCAGCATCTATTGCGTGTATCAGGTTGAAAAAAAATTGCAGTGGCGGGAAAACATAGTTCAATTTCAAGATATTTTTGTCACCGAATTTTGTCGCCAAATTCATATAGAAAAAATAAATAAATTTTTGAAGTTCATTTTCGATGTGATAACGTTGAAGGTACTGTCTCAATTTCCCCCTAAAATGGGTCTTATAATATTCTATAACATATATTGTTTTCAGATTTTTCAACAATGTGGGCGGTAGTAAAAAAATTAAAACCAATTTTGTTCAGTTTAAACATTTGAAATTTGCGTCATTTTATTTCGTTTTGGTAAGTTTATTTTAAATATCTCTGTTGAGAATATAACTGCTCGGAGTAATTTACGTAATCCAGCATTCTATCCAGGTTCTAGCACCTCATTTGGTTCCGCTTCTATCGCGCTGGCACCAATCGTTTTTTTTTTGTTTTTTTGTATCACCATAACAGAGAATTCACTAGGGTGGTCTAGGATACAACTCATTGATTGATCGATTGATTAAGTTCGTAAACGACTCAGGTCATTAGTTCCGTAAGTGTACCGCATGTTTGTCCCTCGTTTGGTAGTGGAGATCTTCCCCAGCTGGATGGTGAGATCCGGTACCGACTTTCCCGTTGACTAGCGGGATTTTTCCCTACCAGATATCTCCCGCCAGCCGCGATAACCTCTAAGCTCCCGAGCGGTTTTCCGGTATGTCTGGTATTGAAGTGCAAGTAAGTGTAAGTATGTATAAGTAAGGGGTGAGGATAGGAGAAGAAAGAGGAAGGAAAGATCGCGCGTGGTTCGTGGCCCGTTTGTTTCGATACTGCTCAGGCGTTCGCCTGGTGTTGATCGGAGAAAACACGGAAAACTACCGATCAGAGCAGCCGGCCGCTAGAATTCTCCTCCAGACAGCGATTGAATCCGACCTAGTTATTTAGCTAGTCTCGAAAATTTTGCCATTCGGAATTCGAACCTGTTAACTCTCAGTCAGAGGCACAGCCGTGATATCAGTTACCCTGAGCCACCTCTCCCGACAGGATAACCTAAATATGCAGCGGTACCCACCGTCACTACTCCGTAACCTCCAGGCGTGGCCTCAGCAGCGTCATGGATTGTTTACACATCTGAAATCTAACAGCATTCGGACGTTAAGAAAATGTTGATTTGGCTATGCCTGCTTATAATAGTCAGCCTATAACAGCACCCAAATGCTTACTCTAGCTGATTACTCGTTTTCATCTTTTAGTAAACCCCTCAAATTAGAAAATTTCCATTTTGACCTGCTACGGGCGAATCAGCAATGAGAATTTACAGAGTCTTTCCCGCAGGAAGGAGAATTCACGGGCCTGCACCGTAGGTCAATATACAACCCAGGCCAGTGAAGCCGCGCCCAACGCCGCCATGCTCCATATATAGCATCCAACAGCGGCCGCAGCCGTTCCGTGGAGCCGACAGTTCGCACGTCAGCAGGCTAACAGGACCCAGGCGCTAACTTTAATGCTCTCTGTGAGGCAGAGGGCACGCGAAGAACAGATCTGTTCTTTCATGAACCGAGAGGTACCGGCACTTGCGGTAATGTTCAGTTTGCTGTAGACGATTTTATCTTCGCTTACCCTTTTGCATCTGTTGCTTACAGTTTTGCAACAGAAAATCCATTGTTTCACTCGTTAGAATTCAGCCCAAGCCGAGGTAGAGGCAGTGTGCTCTCCGCATTGTCTTCAGCAAGATCGATACCGGAGAAGTCAACCGTTCGTTAGTCATTAGTCTAATAGAAACGAAACACTTACGCTGACTGCTTAGTGCTCGCTAAGAGATAAAAGAAACCCGGAGGGTACCCGCGCCCAACCACGAGCCGAAAGATACCGGTACTTGAGAAAAAATGGTAGGGTCTACTGTAGAATTTTAGCTTCTGTTGTGACGTCTTGGCAAAAGAATACAAACTCCAACAAAAAAGATATGTACACCATATCTTAAATTATTTACAGGATGTAACTCACGACTTGTTTAGGCGACTCAAAGTCATTCATGTCTTTTGGTGACGTAAGTAATTTTTTAGCTGGGAGGGAAGTTATCGACTCTCTGAAATACTACTCTTCACACAACCATTAAACTTGTAATGACCAAATAAAAAAAAGACGGAAAAACTAGTGAGAAGTCATTGCGTTTAAAATGACATATTTGAACGTTTAAAAGGCCTTAAACAAATTTCGTTCGAATATTACTTTTCATAATGAACAGTTCGACGTAGAATTACTGACATTGGGTTTGATTTGCCTTGACACTCTGATAGTCACGATTCATTGTCGCCTCGTCAGAAAGCTCTCCCTTACACTCCCGCTCGGTCCCCGAGTCTACTCTACGGTCTACCCAGAACAGGTGGATGCCCTTCTCCCACGAACCACGAAGGGCATCCACCTTCCACCACCACACCCAACCGCAGGCGCCGTTAATTAAAAACATCCCACCCACCCGATACTCACTCCCACGCACGCCGTGCCACCGGAAAAGCCGCATCCACCGCAAAAGGAGGCAGCGAAGAGGGGTCCCGCGTTTATCCCCAAACAACGCCCCCTTACGCTCACCAACCCCTCAGTTTACTCCTCCCCCTGCTCGACTTCCCCTACGGTTCCCCTTCTACACCGCAACGCACTAGTAACATCCCACACTCTCCCCTCACCGCACCAGAGGTTCACTTCCCAGTGCCGTGGCGGCGGGCCCTCTTTCGCGGCGCCGGGCTGTGGAGCGCATTTATTATTTTTGTAAAAGAAAATTAGAGGTGGTTTGTCCGCGAACGGGGTTTGGGACATGCGTTTCCCCGCAACCAATAAAGTGTAAATTATTACAAGAATATTCATGGCCGGAGCGCGTCGGTGGTCCTAGCTCGGAGGGTGCCGGCCCGCGGGCTGGCTCGACGGGGGGGGGGTGCCTGTGCGGTGGCGGTGTGGCGCGCGGACAGTGTTACAACACGCGCGGCTTTATAGGGTGGAGCGAGCGCCGGGAGGGGCGCGCGGACAGTGTTACAACGGAGGAAGGGAAGGGAAGGAAAGGGAAGGGACGGGAAGGGAGGGGAAGAGGGAAAGGAGGGAGGGGAGGGGAAGGGAGGAAGGGGAGGAAGGGAGGGTGGAAGGGAGGGAGGGAAGGGAAGGGAAGGGAGGGAGGAGGGAGGGAGAGGAGGGAAGGGAAGTGGAAGGGGGGGAAGGAGGGAAGTGGAAGGGAGGGAAGGAGGGGAAGTGGGAGGAAGGGGGGGAAGGGAGGGAAGGGCTGGGTTGTATGGCGGCGGCGGCAACCCGTTGAGATGGTTGATCGCGCCGTAATTCTCTCATTATACACGCGTCGACCCGGCCCTCGTACAAGGTCGCCGTGAACGTAAGCTAGGGGGGTGGATGGGAAGGTTCAACGGTTTCCCGTGGAGTTGGTAAGGTTTGTTGAGGTTAGAAGTTGTCGACATGGTGCATTAGTAAATGATAATAACTTTTGATTAAATGGTGAAATTATATTATTATTTGTATAAACTGTTGCTGTTTTATGTGAATACCTTAGTATATCATAGTATCTTTTCTAGATTTCAAATATGTCAATGTTACCATGGTCTGATACTATATCTCTGTGGTATGTGTTCAAGACCAAAAATTTGACAATAAACAAAAGAAAATAGCAACAACAACAACAATAATAATAATAATAATAATTAATAATAATAATAATTATTATTATTATTATTATTATTATTTTAAAGTCGATCCGGGTAGCCGAAATCGCTGAGGCAATAGTGCCGTAGCGGTCTTGGAGCGAAGGATCATGGTTTCGAATCCCACCTCGGGCATGGTTGTGTGTGTTTGTGTCATTATGTTTGTGATTGTCCATTCACCCTTCATCATCATCATCATCATCATCTCATACTGCATTTTACCAGGGCTAACAACCCTGAGGTGTAAAAATGGATTCGGCATGTAAGTGCTGATCCGCCCTGAGAAGGTCACGCGCACTTGTCTCCGGAATAAGACTGGGGCTCAGTGGGTACAAGTGGCTTAGTGGTACTAAGTGGCATGGCAAGTGGAAGTGGTGTTAAGTTGGTAACTACAAAAGTGGTATTAAGTTGGCATTGTACCTTACATGAATTTACAATAACAAATTTTAGTGTTGAGGCGATGATGCCGTATTAAACTCTGATTCATTGATGTGTGCTCGAAGGAAGATTTAGGGTTTATTCACGTGAGAGTCAATACTGAATGTCTGTTCTCTTCAATAGGAATGAAATTAAGAAACTTATTATGAAACTGCGAGCCCCGGTCCCCGTGGAAGTTGTGCTGAGAGGTGGATAGGAACAACGATGCCTGAAGGAGTTGGAAAAATTCGTTACAATTAGTTGTCTAGATGGTGCATTACGAATTAATACAGTATGAAACTCGTTTACATCGATATGTGACTCGAAGACATTATTTGAAACTAAACTATATTCATGTAAGAGTCATTACTCAAATTCTCCTTACATCTGCAAAAAAATATCGGTGACCAATATTACTATATTTTATTAATTATGAAATGGCGAATGATAATAAACTGTTTAAACAGACCCTAGTAAAATCTGTTACGTTTGCGGTATGCTTGAAGTTCAATTTTTATCACTAATGCTACAAGTGAGGTGATGCTCAAATGTTCAGATGAAACTGAATGCAACAAAGAAAACAAAATACTTTCGTATGATCAGCTACAATATTTGATCTTAATGTTAAGTCGTACCCAATTAAATGATTTGTATACTACAATTAAAACAATACGATAGTCACTAAGACTTTCTAAAATATAGTGTACGGTAAAAGTGATTTTATTTTGCTCGTAGGATTGCGTATCAGTCTCTTGTCGCAACATTTCCTGCTAGCAAAATAAAATGCCACCTTAACCACTCGCATCCTAAGTAGCTATTTTAAACACACGTTGCCCTGTCTCCTTACGCAATCGCCAAGACGTGTTCAGGCACGAATGACGGGGGTGGGGCAATTGTTCAGAAGGAACTGAAAACAGTAGTTCAGGTTATGAAATTATTTTCCAAGACTGTGAAAGCATTTCGCTTCAATGACATACGAATCTTATGTTCATCGCTGCTTGATATTCATTGAAGCTATGGATCTTACACAACGTATGAGTCAAAGGCGATGTATATGCTTGCAGCTTAATAATTCAACCGCATGGTGTATTTGTGGAGTTGGTGAATCACACACACATAAACGTTCCTTGAGAATGATATACATTCTGTTAATGTTGCTCGTAAACTTCCTCGAAGAATGTAAAATGCTAATTCTCTCGTTTCGGCGTATTACCGTTTTAGATACGATAAATATTTTAATGTGTTGTCTGAAACATATTTCTCTTTTAAAGCCTACCGTTGTCAGTGTGAATAATTGCATTCAATTATTCGAATACATTTTTTTCGGTTCTTTCACGGTGATTTTACATGTTATCAAACTCCTACTAGGGATACGATTTTACTGATCAACCAAGCTAGTAAGAGATTTTACGTACAAAAATCACAATCTGAAATTGTTTAGAAAACATCTATTTAGCTTTAGTTGTAGTTAACTAGGGACTGTTTCTTGGGATCAATCTAATTAATTGATATTATATTTTACGAAACATCATAATTAATAATATAGACTTTTAATTTTGAATCCCGAAACTGAAATGAAACCGTATAATATTTCGTCAAATTTTAAATACTTCCGAAAAAATAAAAGCTACATTGTCTAGTTTTCAAACGTGTTTAGAAGAAGAACAAACGATCTATTTAAAAACATCTTTACATTGAATTAGGAGAAGTTACAGATTTTTCTTGGTTCAATGTAATAATTTGCATATTTCTGTGGAGGTGAAAGCGAGAACACAATATAAGGGCCCTCACGAAATAATTTTAAAACAACAGAATAACTTTATCCATCGCAATTTCATGTATGTTTTTTTTCTTGTATAATGTCGATTTTTTTCAGTAAGATACGTTTAGGAAGTGGCGATTTTTTACACAAAGATCCTCTGATCAACGCTTTAATTTATAAGAAACCTCCTTCGTCATTTGTAGCGACAACGTATGGCAATTACAACTACTATCATTACACGATATATTATTTAAAGCGATTTTATTTGGTGATGTAAAGTTTAAATGTAATATCACTCTTTATTAGCTACCCTGCGAGAAACATCCGGCAACCTACTTGTTTGAATTGGTCCATCAAAAAACAATAATAGGTTAAAATCCAATAAAATGTTAAGAATACAAAAACATGCATTTATTTCTTTGAATTTGCCTCTACAAAGGATGTTATCTAAATAGTTTGTAATAAGTAGGTGGTATTAATTACTTTGGCTAATGAATATTTTACTGGGGTTTTTATGTACTGGGTACCGCAAAGTAATTGTTACATTAATATTAGCAGCCCTCCAGACATGTAATTGAGATGGTTAGTTTCACAAGATGATCACCAAGGAAAGTGCCATTACTGATCCCGCAGAATGTTTCCCTTGTAAGCACCTCTTGATCACTACGAGTGCCATATTGAAGATAGTTGAGGATGTTAAGCAACGAACATCTGCCCGCTACGTGTTCTAGATGCCTTCAACTGACAAATTACCACCAGAAAGAAATAAAAAGTATGATTGAAAATTAAAATAAACGTTTATTTTTAGTTGAGCAAACTTCCCATGAAATATCCTCAGCAACACAATCTCTGATATATTTCATTTTATAAATTATTCTAACTCCAACTAGTTTTAAAAATTCTGCTTATCACGTAAATATTTGTTTAAAGAATTTTCAGCGATACATACTGATTATGCCACTCATTGAATTTGGTCATGCATTGACTCAATTAAATAATTTTGTTTTACTTCTAGCTATACATCCATTTCACATGGATCTGAGAAGTAAGTTATACTATTAGGAATTCTGGAATAATCGTTGCCTGTTTATTTCAAACAACTACCTATCATATCGCCTTGTCGTCAGGAGTCTTCTCATGACCTTCGAAAGCAGATCTCTCCCTTAAGGAGTGCCGGAGGGGGTACCCTTTCCCTTGTTTTAATGAATTTTCTATAAGGAACATTATTTTATAAGTACTAAAGCTAATATTCCGAAACTTGGCAAGAATGTGGATTAAAATTCCAGACATACATTGAATGGTTTGCATACCTATCAATTATTATTTAGTTTATGCTCATATCTTACTGAGAATGATTCAGTGCTAATATAATGAAATAAATAGTAGCTCTGAAAAGTTTTAGTTTTATATTCTTGTTGGTTTCGGAGAAAGATACAATGGTTACAATGGTTTCATTTGTTCAACTACGGAAAGGGCATGCAACCTACAGCCATTTAATTTAAAAATTCAAAAGAATTATGAGCGAATACCGCTCATTAATGGCCTTCAGAATGCGAGTTGCGAACTGACAGCCAAGCCTTCCATGCAGGGTTTACTTAATATTTAAAAAAATTAAATAGACGAAGCACAATACAATTAGGTTTGTTCCAAAGAGAGAAAAAAAAACAGAATTTTTTAGAATAAAATAAACATACTTCGAATATTTGATGACTGAAGCCCGTCCGGCTCCCCCAAGCAGGTCCATTGGTATAGAGCGATTTTTCTAAAGATAAGCCAAAGTGACAGCTAGTGCTGGCAACATAACTGAAGGTTCTGTGGTCATAGTGCCCTTGAGCCTATTTGACTCCCTTCCTGCATTCGTTCGTTTGCGGTTGGCGAACTTGTAAATGGCTTCGACTCTTCCTTTAGTGATGTCCTCGTCCGACAAAAATATAGTGCGCCACGGGAAATAATTGAAATTAGGAAGTGCAGTGTTATGTGCTCTTCTGTAAAAATTATTTTTCTTCATATATTACTTTGAATTTACTTTTTGTGTGATAAATATTATGTTTATTTTAAAACTGATGCTTGAATGCGAGATGCGTACCGATGCACGTGGTTTCGACTATTGTGCTGTTGTGTGCGAGCTGCGATTGAGAACTTTCTATTTACATTCGCGGCAGTTTTCTTTTACTGGTTGTGAGAGCATGTTACGAGATTTTTACGTACGAAATTAAATTCAAATATTTCCCGGACTCGCGTACGTACATATATCTCAGTGAAACTCTTAGACTTCTGCATAGGGATGTTTTCACAGGCGCCATTAGCACTTTACGAAGGGGCGTAGCTGAACAGCTGTCGCAGCGGAAGGACACTTCCCTTAAAACATGTAATGTTCACTTGTTTTGGCGAACTGTCACTTTGGCTCATCCTTAAGTCGATTGATTTGATTGATTTTTTCGTGTTTCTGGGCACGTCAACGGCTTTAGTCATTAGTCCCGTTAGTGTAGTGCAGGCTTTTTTTCTCGGGCGATTGCGGTGATCATCTCCCGCTGGATGGCGAGATCGGCCCGACCGGGCACGTTTTTATATGGATAGTGTAGGGCATATTAGTGTGTGTGAAGGAGAGAATAGGACAAGAAAGAGGAAGGACAGATCGCGCGCGGTCCGTGGCCCGTTGTTAGGGTACTTCTCCGGCATTCGCCTGGTGTTGATGGGAGAAACCACGGAAAACTACCGATCAGAGCAGCCGGCCGCTAGAATTCTCCTCCAGGCAGCGACTGAATTCGACCTAGCTGAAAAGTAGTGTCGAAAATCCTGCCGCCGTCAGGACTCAACCTGGACCTCCCGGTGAGAGGCGCTGCAGTGGCTCATCCTCAGGAAAATCGTTCTATAACCCCAGTCGAGCGCCCTCCGGCGAGGGCGGAGAGGGCGCGAGGGGGCGCGGTGCTCGATGACACGTGGCGGTCGTCGACCTGGCGCTCCCCGAGGAGCCCTCCTCCCTCTGGAAGAAGTTCTCGATGGCGGCGCGCCCTCGCGCGCGCCCCTCGGTATTTCGGGGAGTGAGTCAGCCGCCCCCCCGCCGCCCCGCCGTCACAGCCAGAGACCCCCCGCAAACCTCACCGGCAACCACGCACACAGTGGGCCCATCCCCCGGCCAAGCGAACCTGCGTCCGGACGAACATGTTTCTATCCTCAATTTTACATTGCTGTCTGTGAACTAATCTGCTGTTACGTTGTCGTCCACTCGGAAGGTTGATCGACACTATAGTAACGTCGTTGCTGTGATGTGTAAGGTTCCGATTGGATGACACCGTAACAGCTGATGAAGTGTCACAGGCAGCAATGCAAAAATCGCAGTAGACTTCCTTTCAGGCAAGAGAGAACGGCGTGGTGAAATGAAATATGTGTGAATGAAACGGCTCTACACGATGTATTGTGTAATATGTACATAAAATGAGTATGTGTATGATGAGTATGGGCTGGGAAATTGGCTGGAAGACCCCACAAAGTCCCTTTTATTTTTATTAATTTAACGTGAAAAATTTAAACACTTGATGAGACGTTTTATGGGAAAAAGTGTATCACTTCGGCAATCATTCTGGCAGTGATCAGAACACCCTTACAGCTGTTGTCGGGACGAATATTATGAAACCTGCAATATCGGCTTGGAGGTACTAAAGGCTGACGTGTGCATGGCGCTTTACGATATGTGCTGTACTGTACTGTACTGTACTGTACTATATGGAATGAGCATGTCCACGTATGTCGAGCAGTGCTGGCTCGAAGCCTACGCAAGCTCCTTCGGCAACCATGCCAGCAGTAGTCCCAACATCCAGCTACAAGAGCAAGAACATAACCGAGTATAAGGGCTCGCGGGCCATATTAGGCGAGAAATCGTAGGTACAATGATGGCGGTGTCTGACGAACAATCCATCCATATTCGGAAGGGAGAGCAATGAGAACGATCATACAAACAGTGGTTATTTCTAGAACCGTAGATATTACGAGGCAAAACCGGCACCCAACCATCGTCGGCATGAAGCTGCTGCCTTCGCGCAGACGCCATCTCTAGACAAGTGTACCAGCATGACGGACGGTACGCTGCAATTTTGGCTCAACATCAAAGCTTTTCTCAGATTCATCTACACCTATACACAGAATAGACTACTCTATTTCAGACTTTTTTCTCAAACCGGATGATATAAAGTACATCACTAGGGACGATTTTTAAGAAACTATTAATGTAATTAAAAGTATTCGCCTTTTTTACCTACGGTTCTTCTAGAAAATTTCCAGTCGGATTAGCAGAATTAATTAAATTTTAGCAGATTTACACTCAAATTATATAGAAGAAGGAGGTAGTTACGTACTCTATGTATTTACGTTAATGAAATATTTTTACTAATAAGAAAAGAGTTAAGAGTGCTTTCATCGGAGTTTTCTCATTACTATCTCACTTGACTTTAATAACCAAAGATTTTTTACAATTTGCATTACAATCATAACACAGTAAAAAAAATCCATCTCCATTTCAGAAGTAGGAACTAAAATGTTCCCGAAAATATCATACTCTATTGTCACTTCTAAAATTATAGTCACATTTTCTCAACACGGTTTTCTATTGCCTTTCGAAATTCTTTCGGCAGCTGATCTCCATAAACTTTGCCTCCTGCAAACCAAGTGCTATGCTATATTTAAACCAGTGACAGCTTATACCCCTACCCCCCCTCTCTCTCCATACCAGAGATAGAAGATGTCCACACCCTCTTTGTGTGAGAGTACTTTATGCAAGGTTGCCTCCTCAAAGAGCCTGATGACAGGACATCAGGTTACGTTTATGAGGTATCCGAGGGGGAATTCCTTGAAACCGTGAATGACTATTTCATGTTTCCGGGAGTGGCAATGTCTTTAGTCATTATTCCCGTAAGTGTATAGCATTTTTTTATGTAATTACGGGAGGTAGCAGTGTTGTTCTCGCACTGGATGGTGAGATCCGGCACCCATCTACATGTAGGGTTCCGACTAGGTATCTCCCTCCTCCCCTATAAAAGAAGTCATTTAAACTCATTTTTATACACGATTGTTCTTATGAGTACGTACAAGCCAACATTCTCTGTACATTTAAACTTTTTTTTTTTTGAAAGCAGGTTAACAGGGCTTGGTCAGAAAATTTTTCACTAGTTGTTTGCCAACGTTTCGGAAACTTTTATTTCCATCCTCAGGGCTAATATAAAAGAAAATGGAAAAACACTTGTTCAAAAAATTTTAGCTAAGTTACAGAATATTTACAATTTCCATATTATCTATTACAGAAAAAAATTACACACGGTACCTTGCAACATCAAGCTAAACTAAACATTAAACTAATTATGATACTAATTACTAATTATGAACTAATTATGATGAAACATTAAACTAATTATGATAAAAGAAAACAATGGACTTATAACTTATAAGACTGCAACATTAAATTGCAATCTTTAATTATACATTCAGTTCTAGTAGCACCAGTGTGAGCCAGCAGTGGCTTTAGTCATCCACTGTGTGTAAGAGGAATGCTCAATGGACGGACAGGTTTTTTAAGGTTAATTAAGAGTACAGAAATATACGCCAACGATATCCCTTGCAGTCATCTGAACACTACTACAAGTACAACAGAATATCGAAGATCACTGGAGGCATTTCCTATTTATTCTCTTCCTAGAACAGCATTCGCTTCAAAAGACCCTCAGCTTCTCCAGTGTACCTCAATGGCAAACGAATTTTCCCGTCTATTATTTTAATGACATTTCATTTTTAAACTTAGAATTCTCCAATATTCACATTTGATCATAAAAGCATGAAAGTAAAATTCTATTCAAGCAAAGAAAAATAATCCGTAATAGTAAATTAGAATGATCATTTCAAGAATTTAGAATTCTTCATATTCTATCGTAAATAAGTAGCCAGCAGTTCTCAATAATTTCATATTTTCTTAATATTCTCAATATTACTCTATCGTACGACAAAGTTGAATATAAGGTAAAATAAAACTCTTTGTAGACAGAAATTATTCAAGGTTTGGAAACATTGTCTTCGCGTAAATGTGGGCACAAAAATATATTCGAATGGCCAACATTATGTTCAATTTGATTTATTATCTTCATTATATTAACATTTACATTTGAATTGACAGTGTGTGTTGAGAATAAATTAACAAAAAAGGAAAGTAACTTCAGAATTAAAGAAAAAATTACCTCTTGAAGTCAAGGTAAAAAGTAGGTCATGCCAAATCGCAAATAAACATGACAAAATATTTCGGCGCTTTAATTAGATTAATAGAATTGAATTATATTTCTAACTTGCATGACGTTATCCCGGGAAAGGCTCGAAACGTATTTCGGTTTCAATTGACTCCACCGGAAATTTAACACGGCATTCACTTTGCAGGCCCCCTTCTCCTGGCCTTTGGCAAAGCTGAAGGCCTACATGGAGCGAGGCCAACATTTCTCCTTCCCTCCAGACCCCGTTGAATCCTTCGGATCCGATAGTCTCACGCTATACACTCCTATATCACCACCATCACCATTATCACCCTCACTGCTGGATCTTCTTTCGGGCATTTCGACCTCTTGCACTCTCTCACATGTTCCATTGCCCTCGCTCTCTCCATAGCCTCATCGCTTTGTCCTTACCATAATTTCCTCTTATAGATTTAAATCTCATAGGTCCAATAACTGTCTTCTTTCATTCACTTCAATGAAACCATTTTTTAAAACTTGGCAGCGAAGAGTGAAACATGGCTTTTAAACATTATAATTAAATGGCAATAAAAAGGACGTACCTTCCCTCTCAAAGAACACAATGAAACGAAAATTTAGCTATATTAAACATCTTATCACCATTCCAAAGCATTGAGGGTGAAAATGGGAATTTTCATCCATTTTTTTAACCATTGCAGAAATGTTGAAATTCTCCCTTTATTTGCTTCTGAAGTGTAAATGTAGCTTTTCTCCCCCGAAACGACACATACCGTTCTAATCGTTTTCGAAGATGAATAAACTAATTAATTATAATATGAAAAGGACATAACGGTATCAACAACAATAATTAAAATAAACAGTTTATTTTCAATTGATGGATACTGAAGGTGACAACTAAGCATTGTAAACGAACTTCCTTTATATCTATCGTATACCTGTCATCGATTTCATTGTTTCTCTAGAACTAAGAAATAAATATCACCTCTTCGCTATTTCCAATTTCGAACCTTTGTAAGCCGAACTCTTTGATTATTGAATTTCCCCCTGTATTCCTTCAAAATTGAAATATCACGATTTAGACGTGTTATACCCGCCCGAAAAATATAACAATCCTTCAGTGATCCTGCAGTGGCAGAAAGCTCACTGCAGTCTGGAGGATCAGACGAAGATAGTGACTGGCAGCCTTACCGAGGTCATTGATGCGTAATTATAGTGATATATCACGGGCGAGAAGCGGGATCTTAGCTGATCGAGATGTGCATACTACTTTGCAATCGCGTCGGAGCTGCTGCATCTTCGCCTAGCGATCGCAGCATCTCCCCTTTCGACTACCTGTTCGCATCGCCCTCGCCTCGCCCTCGCCTCGCCCTCGCCTCGCCTCGCCTCGCCCTCGCCTCTCGCCCTCGCCCTCGCCTTCGCCCTCGCCTTCCCTCGCCTTCGCCTCGCCTCGCCTCGCCTTCCCTCGCCTCTCCTGCCTCGCCCTCGCCTCTCCTCGCCTCGCCCTCGCCTCGCCCTCGCCTCGCCCTCGCCTTCGCCCCTCGCCTCCCTCGCCTCTCGCCCTCGCCCTCGCCCTTCGCCCTCGCCTCGCCTCGCCTCGCCTCGCCCTCGCCTTCGCCCTCGCCCCCTCGCCCCTCGCCTCGCCCTCGCCCTCTCGCCTCGCCTCGCCTTCGCCTTCGCCCTCGCCTTCGCCCTCGCTCGCCCTCGCCTTCGCCCTCGCCTTCGCTCGCCTCGCCTTCGCCCTCGCCTTCGCCCTCTCGCCCTCGCCCTCGCCCTCGCCCTCGCCCTCGCCCTCGCCCTCGCCCTCGCCCTCGCCCTCGCCTCGCCTCGCCCTCGCCTTCGCCCTCGCCTTCGCCCTCGCTTTCGCCGCCCGGCCGCGTACTTCATCACGGCGCGGTCTATGGTTTCATTATCCTTACACGGCCTCCTTGATAAATCGCCGGATTCGCGCCGAGGGTGTTCGCTCGATTGGGCTTCGCCCCTCGTCGCCCCCGCCGCCCTCGCCGCCCCCGCGCGGGGACCTCATCTAAATAAAAGCTCGAGGAGCCCCCGCTTCGTTACTGAACGAGGGGTCTCACAGCTCTGTCTCGCGCGCGCGGCCGGTGGTCGCCCGGCCAGCCGGAAGCGGATCGAGACGCTGCGCAAACGAAGCGGTCCTCAGGCTGAGTTTAGCTCACAGCCAGCGTTGACGCTATCTACGCACTGAGTGTGACAGGTGAAGGTTCAGTGGTTTGTGTGCCGGCGGTGGCGGATTTTCGTCACTAGCTAAATAGTTTGGGAGAGGTGCCTCAGTGCATCAACGGTGCCTCTGACCAGGCGGTCCTAGGTTACATCCCGACGGTGGCAGGATTTTTGACACTAGCTTGTCAGCTAGGTCGAATTCAGTCGTTGTCTGCAGTAGAATTCTAACGGCCAGCTGGTTTGATCGGTAGTTTTCAGTGGTTTCTCAGATCGGTAGTTTTCCGTGGTTTCTCCAATCAACACCAGGCGAATGCCGCAGCAGTTCCCTAGCAAATGGGCCACGGATCGTGATGTTTCCTTCCTCTTCCTTGGACCATCGTCACCCCTTACATGCACTTACACTAACATGCACTACACTTCCACATATGCCGGGAGACCGGTCGGGAACTTAGTTCTTGTCCTGTCTGGGGCGGTGCTGTCAGGGCCGCTGGTGGGAGATACCTGGTTAGAGAAAACCGCGCTAGTAGACGGTAGGTCGGCGCCGTATCTCTTCATCCAGCGGGGAAAGATCATCGCCACCCCGGATGAAAAAGCATGCACACTGCACTTACGGGACTAATTGTCTCAGTAGTTGACGTGCCCGGGATCACTAACAACCAACCAACTAGCTAAATAGCTAGGTCGAATTCAACCGCTGGCTGGAGGAGAATCCTAGCGACCGTCTGCTCCGATCGGTACTTTCACTTCGTTTCTCTGGTAAATATTAGGCGAAAGTCTGCGCAGTTCCCTTACAAACGGACCTAGAACCGCGCGGGATCTTTCCTTCCTCATCCTTGTACTTTTCTCTCTCTTTACACATACACACAAACACAAGTTTTACTACCGCAGATGTTGGGATACCAGTCGGAGGATGAGAATATGTCTTGGCTGGGACAGTGCCTACTTGTGGAAGACATCTGAAAGAAGAAATATCCTGCAATTCGACGTGTAGGACGGGTTGGATCTCAGTGGGAGAGGAATCACCACCACATTTCGGGATTGAACTTTCACTACTCTATCCGGACTACTGACCATAGCAGTTGTCGTGACAAAAACATCAATCAGTCAATCAATCAATCAATAGAAGCAACCAGAAGACAAAATGTTACCTAAAACGACATTGGCACTACTATGCCATGTTCTTAGCTTACGTTACTCGAGAGATATGCCAGACCGATGACAAAGATGTAGGTTCTCACAGAAGGTAGCGAGGGAGTTGATATGGCTCCACACTAAAGTGATAGAAACAAGTCACCTGTGATATTACCTGTTATTTCTTGAATACCAGTGAAGATGACACTGTTGCGGCCAATGGACAGATTTTACAGCGTAAATCGCCAACGTTGCATCAGAAACATGCCCTATCGATTCGATGCAGATTCTCCGAAGACGTCGCGAGGGGATTGAGGTGATACGAGGAAAACTTGATTGTAACTAGAAACGCCAGCAAAGTTAACCTGTTGTTACCTGTGAGGACGACACTTGCAGCCAATGGCCACACTTGGTACCGTAAGACGACGACGTTACATCAGAAAAAAATGTTATTGATTCAGACGTAGGTTCTAGGAGGAGAATAGAACTGAACTAATGTGTGCCCATGAAAGACATAATGGATACCCAGAGCGGATAGTCGAAATCGGGATCTCGAAAAGCTCCAGGAAGAAAAAATATACTCATACGTTGTTTATACTTTTCATGCATGAGCAATAATACAACTCATTAAATTGTTGCCCTCGCCAAATAACTATTCACTGTTCACGATTTTTGCTTATTTCAGTTACTTTCACCGCGAAATTAGTCTAAACGACTTTCAGAGGGGAAGAATTTCGTTTACTGGGACTCAGGACCTTGAGGGCTTTCCTGATGAACTCTAATCTGAACCAATGCTTCAGGGATATGAGTCCGTATTATCCTGTTTTTCTGTACTACTGTATCTACACTTTCAATTAACATTTCTACTGATGGGCATATTTTGAATACTGTGTGGGGCACTCTTCATTATAAAATTAGATTTAAGTACGTCTGCAATATTTGCCCATTCTGCTCAGTTTCAACGTCAACATGCTGATCAATACGTTAATTTGCGAATCAATCTTAACTTTGTGCATTCGCACTTGTTTTCAGGGCAAAACATCAACACCAATAACACTAATTCACCCATTTGCTATGGATTTCTATTTGTTTTCTTTTAGAAAATGAAACCATACTTATTTTCAACCTCCACCTACAATTAAGTTCACAGATTTCAGTCTCTATGTATTAATCTGATAACCAGAGATCTTACGAGGAAAACTTCAAGACCAAAGTTTTCAGATTGTCATTTTTCAGTGACATTTTTCTCCTAATCTCAGAGTCTATAAAAATATTCTAGTGGATGGTTTGATTACTAGGAAAAACATCTTGCCAAATTTGACATTTAAGCGTAAAAAAATATGAATCGATCTATATCTAGCTCACATCCACATTGCTTTTATTTCTCGACAAGTTTGAGTCCAGATTGCTGTAGAGAGAGATAAGCGCACGGGTTACTCGTGTTACAATTCATTCGGGAGTAGTAGAGTTCATTTTGCGTAATCACTCAATCGTATTACTCCCAAGGATACATTTTCCAACCATTGTTCAACGGACTCCAAAAACCAACCTCAAATAAAAAGTCCTAATACAAATACCTACGAAAATAATATTTCATTTTATTTGATAAATGGTGTTTGTCAAACTGAAATTCAATGCGTGAAATAACGCGTATAAACCGATCAGAAAGACAGGAAAGATGCATTTACTTCAACAAGAGTAGCTCAAATAAAGAAATGGTTATTTTATGATGCTTAAATACAGCTTCTAAGCAAACAATTGTGAGGGCCTATTTTTGTCCCATTTCAACGAATTCAGGTATTACTAACAAATAATTTGGTTGGAAAATGTATAATATACTCAACGCAATAACAACCATTCAACTGTTGAACTGGAAACATTTAAACACATTGGGTGCAATGATTCTTTAACATCTATTTTATCTATAAGATAACGACACTTTGAAATTTTAGGAAAACACCATATTTCAAATTTTGATTACTTGTTCCGTGGTAAGTGCACCAAAAAAGAAAAATCAAAGAAAAACTGACTGACGAACGAAAAATAAATTTAAAAATATTCCCCCAAAAAAGTGGATTTTTACACTATTGCAATAATTAAAATACTTGCTGACAATAACTGCAGTAATAATCCTTTGTGGATGAGAATTAAAAATATATAAGTAAAGTACAAAGTAAAGAAAATTGAACACTTTTCATTAAATGGTGAATTAATTCGTCGTCAGGGAAAATTCTGTTGCAAATGCACGGAAAAAATATTTTCAAATCAATCTGATATATTTAGACACTAAACAACACGACGTGGGAAAGACAGAAGAGTCGCCTATTCACTAATCTGCTGGATGGAAGATGGATAACGCGAGGAATAAAAAGTTTCTAGTACCTCGTCAACTACTGTATTACGTCTGGAGAGCAATAAAATTCTCGTAGCACCTTCAGAAAAATCACCTAATACTTGAAAAAAGAAAGTGTCAAAACCACTAAGAGTCGTAGCTTGCGATTATTAATACAATATAGTTTGTAAATTTTAGGAGGGGTCTTGTCCCGACTTAAATTGACTTAAATTTAATCATATTCGTCAAGTTATTAGGTATGTGATAATTATATTGGTAAATACACAAGAATCACTGAAAATTTGGTAACTAATTCACATTTTCGTTATAAATAAAAAGTATCGTCTTTGGCGAGTGGCGAGAAGAGAAGTTCCATCTTTGTTTCTTTCAGCGCAAAGCTAAGAAATCCTCCAGGTTCCTCCTCAAGGACGCATCTCAAGCTTTCATTCCTTCGGCTCCGCTTCCAACGGCCAATCACGTGATGCACGAAGCACCGGGGCGACGAGGGGCTGCCAAAGCGTGAACGAGCGTAAAGCGAAGGTAGGATAGCCGGAGAAGGGGGCGGGTCCCGGGCGGAGCAGAAGAGGGCACACAGAACAGCCTCGAAGATATTCGCAGTTATGAGAACGACGTCAATAAAACCCGCGCATAAGCCTACACGACTTCCAGGGACCAGCCCTCTTTTAAAGATGGGTGTAAAATTGTCGGTTCGTACATCAGCCTGCCTTCACCCCGCCAAAGTTTCCTTTCGGCTGCCGGCTAACTGCATCCAGGAGCAATAGCGGCGAATAGTGACACAGGTTGAAGCGACTTAGCATACATAAATGATTACTAGGAAACCCCTCTTCAAACCGAAATCTTCAGCGGGGAACTTCGAGACGATAGTCAGACCACGAGGCAGGGAGCCATCAAAACGCAAATCCGGGAAAGGGGAGGGGAAAAGTTCGAGAAATCCGTAACGAAGCAAGATCGAATTGCACCCTTCTCGTTCGAGAAGGTCGTGCTCAATGACAAAAATAAGTTTTCGAATACACACAAAAAAGCCCACAAACGACAGACGCGGAACGGAAAATAGTTCCAGAAGAATTTCGTAATAAATGAGAACGTCGAAAAGGGAAGAAACATCGGGACCCGTGAAGCGAAAAGACGAGAGGAACTGAAGTTTGAGACACGACATGGAAATCAAAGAGAGATCAAAGGGAGAGGATGTACGTGGTATTAACGACTCACTTGTGTCTCACTATATAACTCCGAAATGAGATTGAAAGAAGTATTTTCTGAGAATTTAATTTGTCATCAAATTAACTGGTAAGCCACTTACTGCTGTTCATCTTGACAAATACAGCAAGCAAATTTTCATGTCGTGCCAGTGAGTGTTTCCTCCCTACATAAGTAACTTGCTTAACAATGAATTTTCAGAACTTACTCTTTGCATCAAAGCGTGTATGATTTTACATTTGAAAAATAATTGATTCTACAAGAATAACAGAATGAAAATTGTTCACAATCTAACATTTTAAAACACATAGTGACATTATAGATGAACAAAAACCAATATTAACGGAACAAAATAATGAATGAATGAAAGTATAAGTTATCAATCACACGAAAGACAGAAGAGAGGAAAATGGAAGATAATGATGAAAAATCAGTTGCAAGCAACTCACAGAAAAAAATACTAACGTATCGCTATACGAGAGAATAAAAAAGTAACTCAGTATATTATGTTTCTATACATTTAATAATAGTTTCAATTTGCAAGGTTAAAAGCAATTTCAATACCAGAACCAAAACCATTAAAGCAAATGTCAGAAATACTGTATTACACAATTATACAGTAAAAGATGAAATGAACAACAGCAAAAAGCTGCATGCGTCGTTCGCAGTGGAAAAAGAAAACGAGAGTATGGCAGAAAAAAGAACAGTGGAAAAGCGGTGTGGCAATGGCGGTCGCAAAGCTGGGTGGGGAAGGTGAGTGTAGGGTGAGATGATGCCACGGAAAGTGAGGATGTATGAGTGAGGGGGCAAGGAAGAAGGGCAAAGACAAAAGAAATAAGGAAGGTCAGGGGGTGAATGTGAGAACGAGGGTGAGTGTGAGACGAAGAGAGGGTGAGGGTGAGGGTGGAAAATGAGGGTGAGAGGATGCATCTGAGAGGGAAGGAAGATAGTAGTGTGAGAGAGGATAAATGTGAGTGAGAATCAGGGTATAAGGTAGGGAGAATGAATATGAGTGGGTGAGGATAAAGAGTTGTTGGTAGGTAGGGTTAAAGAGGCCATAAAAGGAACTGGATGAGGGAGAGAGTGATGGTTAAGGAGAAGTTGTGAAGAGGAGGGGTCTCATTGATAGAGTCGAGAGTGAAGGATTGACAGATTCGGGAGTGTGCCGATGGCAGAGGTTGGCGAAGGCGAAAGCGATGGCAACGGCGGCGGCGGCGGCGGTGGGCACGGGATGCCGGTCGTTGCCACCCAGCGGGGCGGACAAACAGACAGGAATAGCGCGACCCTGCCTGCCGTCAGCTGCGCGGGCCTTCTCTGGCGAGTGCGCAGAAGGTAAAAATATGTTTGCGCACCACTGACCTATAGCGTCGGCGCCGTGGAATGCCGCCATTCGCTCACCGTACCGTAGGAACGAAAGCGAAAGTCCCAACGCGCGGAAAAAAAATACAGCAACCGTGCGGATGTGTGGCCCGGACTCAGAAGCTAGTAATCGTATGAACTAGCGTTAATAGTGAACACTTGTAGCAAATGAGATAGTACATCGATCAGCAAATTGCAACGCTTGCACATTTAAGCAACACTCTTGTCTTAATACATTGCTGTGTAAAGCATTATTTAACATCGCTCTGGCCTTTTATGAAAATTATTTTTGAAAGACGAGGGTATAAATGCTCTACATAAAATAAAAGTATAGATCATGCAATGTACTGAATACAGTTTTCGCTTTGACAAGAAATATAAAAGTTCCTTAATGAATATAAGTAAACTATATGGCACAGCAAAACATAAAATATATAACCATTGTTTTTACTCCTTCTGAAGAGCAAATACCGCGTTGTGTAAAGTTACTTTACTTGCACATTTACAGAACATTACAGTGGTATAACCTATTGCATCCGAGTTTATTGGCGAATGAGAATAGGTCGTCGGTTAAATTTAGGCAGCCATTACTTTATCGTGACTGCTGTACAACCATGAATATAAAACGAGAATACAACAGATGTTTTGCATAGCAATATTTCGTGATTAAGCTGTATACTGATGCTCTTGCTGCTTGCAGCATGCACATTCAATATCACCTATTTGAATGTTTTTCTGGGCTCTAGAGCACCTTTTGTATACCTCCACTACTAATGTACAATTTGCAAACATTTCAAGATTCGTGTTACGCTAAAACAATTCGAAATTCGCATTTAAAATTTAAAAATCTCGTTAAAATTTTTATATTTATTCGGATATATTGAAAAAATAAACGTCAGAGGAGTATCGTCATTTTTTCTTTAGATAGTCCACTCTCAAAATGATCTCAAGGTTATAAGTTTATTTTAAAGACTTACAAAATATTTTAGAATTATGTTTACTTTTCATGATAGGGAAGGAATTGTTAAAGAGATATAAAGTATATGAACTAAAATATGTTACAAGAGGCAAAAACACTACGAAAAGTATTATAAAATGGCTACATTTTTTTAGGACTGTTATTTATAAAATGGATAAAATATCACAAAAGACCCGAAAAAACAAATTTCAGTTGCTTAACACATCTTTTCCGCATCAATACATTGCATGTGGGTAGAAAGTCGCGATCCAGCTCCAGTCGAGCATAACCTGGCACATCCATCACCAAGCGAGCGCATGACTTCTCAGCTGTTCCCAGAGCACATGCAGACTACGCAAAAGACCCTCAATTGACAGCGCTGACGCATGCACGCGTGAGATGCACCACGACCCCAAAACGCGCACACACTCACCGAGAGAGAAGTGGGCGCTGGCCGGCCGACGGCAGCGGGAGGCGACTGGAGCGAGCGGTGACTCACGGAATTTCCAGGCGGGCAGACGACACGCAGACGAAGGTTGCGTCGAGCGACGTCTTCTCACGGCGAAAACTCGGCGTAAAACCCACGCGAATCCAAGGATGATAGCGTACACTCACTCCCGCACAGATGAGGAATATGAATTGAGCAAATTATTGCGTGAAAAAAGTGTTCGAAAAACTTCCGTAGTGGTTAGTTGTAAAATCTAATGACCAGAAATGTGTCACGAAGAAAATTGATCAGTGTGTGAAGGGGTGTGCGGCGTGGGGAGGTGGACGGCAGTATCACAGAGCGCGCGTGGCGAGACGAGGTGACACGTGGAACGTGGCGACGGCAGCGAGAGGGACGGAGCACGTGTCCGGGAGCTGTGGCGGCGCCGGCGGCGACCGGTCGGCGTCGAAGTGTTCGTGGTGGCGGCCCGGCAGCCGGGCTCGCACTGCGCCCGAGGCGGTGGCGGCGAGGGCGGCGAGGGCGGCGAGCGGCGAGGGCGGCGTGGGCGGCGAGGGCGGCGAGGGCGGCGAAGGCGGTGGAGGCGCAGAGGCGGCGGAGGCGGCGGAGGCGGCGGAGGCGGTGGAGGTGGCGGAGGCGGCAAGGGAATCGAGGGTGACAAGGACGGCAGGCGAGGCGGCGAGGCGGCGAGGGCGGCGAGGGCGGCGAGGGCGGCGAGGGCGGCGGGGGCGGCGAGGGCGGCGAGGGCGGCGAGGGCGGCGAGGGCGGCGAGGGCGGCGAGGGCGGCGAGGGCGGCGGCGAGGGCGGCGAGGGCGGCGAGGGCGGCGAGGGCGGCGAGGGCGGCGAGGCGGCGGGGGCGGCGAGGGCGGCGAGGGCGGCGAGGGCGGCGAGGGCGGCGAGGGCGGCGAGGGCGGCGAGGGCGGCGAGCGCGGCGGCGAGGGCGGCGAGGGCGGCGAGGGCGGCGAGGGCGGCGAGGGCGGCGAGGGCGGCGAGGGCGGCGAGGGCGGCGAGGGCGGCGAGGGCGGCGAGGGCGGCGAGGGGGCGAGGCGGCGAGGGCGGCGAGGGCGGCGAGGGCGGCGAGGCGGCGAGGGCGGCGAGGGCGGCGAGGGCGGCGAGGGCGGCGAGGGCGGCGAGGGTTTTCCACATGTCTAACTGCAAACGTAATTTAGTACTGTTAGTGTAATGAATGGTTTATCGCACGAGGTTCCTCCCCAAATTGATGGTGAGATCCGACGCCGACCTACACGCTGCATACAGGGGACTTCCTCCTCCAGGTATCTCCCACAGCTGAGCGATTTCCCAGCCAGGGCAAACTCTAAACTCCCAGCATGTGTTTTAGTGGAGGGCGTTTAAGTATAAGTAAGATTAAGTAGGGATAGAGGATGGGACAAGAAGGAGAAAAGTTCGCGTACGTTCCGTTTGTTAGTCTACTGCTCCAACATCCATCTGTTCATGATTGGAGAAATCACAGAAAACTTCCGATCAGAACTGCTGTCTTCTAGAATTCTCCTCCAGACAGCGGATGAATTGGATGTAGCTGCTGAGACGTGGAGACGTCGGGGATGTGACGTTGCATGTGTGGAGAGGAGTCGGTGAAGACAGCGAAGCGGAGATGGCAGAGATGGCGGAGGCGGCCGAGACGGCGACAGCGGTGAGAGCGGTGGCGGCAGGTGCGGGCGCTGGGGTGGCTGGGATTCAGAGGAGGGAGCGAGGGACGGGGAAATGGCGGGGAGAGGCGGGTGAAGGTGGCAGCGGTGGAAACGCCGAAAGCAGCAAGGGGAGAGATGTAGGGGAGGGTGAGGGAGGTGGCGTGAGGTGGAAACGGCCCGGGCGAAGGCGGCTGTGGTGGGCGTGGCGGACGTGGAACAGACGGCGCTGGAGAGCACGTGGCTCCGGAGGCGAACGCTCAGATCAACATGGCGGACAGGATGAGTCTGTGCGGTTCTCTGCTTCTGTTGAAAGAATCGGTGGAGGCAGCTCACTAATGCTAGCTTAGTTGCTGCGACTAAATGAATTACAGGAAAATGCGTCAATAATTGTTTGAGAAGTATTTGAGAAAGTTGATCAATAAAAAAAGTAAAATCACATTCCTAAAAATCGCCAACATTCGTAATAGTTGTGAAACACTGTGTAATCGTTAATAAGATGAATATGTAAGAATAAACACTGTAACGAGAAGATCGTGAAACTGTTCGAATAAATGCAAATGGAACATTCAATACACACATATAAGCGGAGATGATAGGACAAGGAAGAGAAGGACAGATCGCGCGCTGTCCGTGGCCTGTTTTGTAGGGTACATTCAATACATATTGCCATATTATTGATTTATTATATATATTATTGATTTAAAATACTACATCTGGAAGTACTCCAGGACAAACGGCGCAGAATATGGCTTTCTGCTTTGATAATCTGTAAGGGCACGGAAGTCGGATTGAGGGCGTGGACGTTGAGGGCAAGGACGTCGAGGGCGGGTACATCGAGGGCGAGGACGTCGAGGGCGAGGACGTCGAGGGCGAAGTCGTCGAGGGCGTGGATGTCGATGGTGAGGACGTCGAGGACAAGGGCGTCTAGGAAAGGACGTCTAGGGAAAGGACGTCTAGGGCGAGGTCGTCTAGGGCGAGGTCGTCTAGGGCGAGGTCGTTGAGGTGTAAATGTCGAGGGCGAAAACGTCGAGGGCAAAGTCGTCGAGGGTGTGGATGTCCAGGGTATGAACGTCTAGGGCGAGGACGTTGAGGATGAGGACGTCGAGGGCGAAGTCGTCGAATGTATGGATGTCCATGGTGAGGACGTCTAGGGCGAGAATAGAGGGTGAGGACGTCGGAGAGCATGTTCACAGAGTGAGTGTGAAAGGCCGCTTTCAGCGAGAGAGGGCAACGCACGCGGAGAACGAGCGCCGAGTCGGAAAGTGGCGGAAGCGAGCGTGTCGAAGCGTCGCGTCGCGTCGCGTCGACGGCGGAAGCCGGAGAGGCTGCGCGGCCTGCGCGTCTGGGCCACCGGGAGCCGCCGTAGCAGGCAGCGGGCAGGCAGGCAGACAGACAGAATTGCCGGCGAGGCGAGCGCAGGCAGCGGAGCGGCTCCGCAGAACACGTGTAGGCGCGCGCGGCCGGAGCTGCAAGCAGCGCCGCTCGGCTGACGCCCCCGCCCGCAGCGGCGCCCGCGCGTCGCCCCGCCCGCCACTCGCCGCCCCTCTCCGCGCCGCCCCGCCCCGCCCCACCCCGCCCCTCCGCGCCCCGCCCTCCCCTTCTCCCGCCCCGCCCCGCCCCGCCCACCCCTCCCGCGCCGCCACGCCCTCGCCCAGCTCCCTGCGCCACGCACGTCTCCTGTTGGTCACGCTTGCCCTGGCGAAACCTCGCCCACACATTCACTCCGCAAGGTACGTGCACTCACTCAGTCTATGCGTCTGAAGTTACTTAGGGGATTTGTATAATAGTTAACTGAGGTTTCATTCAAATGAGAATGAATACCTGATTGATGAAATGTGATAGAATTGCGCCGTTAGTATGAAAAATAGTAGAGTAGAATAGTTGCTGGCGGAAACAATTACTTTTTCGTAAAAATGTATTGTTATACGGATGTAACGTCATCAAAGAGAAGAATATCAAAACCCTCTTCTCAACCAATGTTCGTTAATGATTTTAAGTTGTACCGTCCGTAAAGAACAATCGAATACAAATGAAATGAGTTGTATAGGATGAGTATTCCTAATCAAAGAAATATTGCATAATTGTTAATTGAATTTTCAAAAATTCCATTCAAATAAGAATAACTGATATCTGAAATGTGATAGAATCGCGTAGAAAGGATGTAAAGGAATCTAGTAGATAAGACGACAGAAAAAAAATCCGTAAAAATGTATTGTTATATCGAACGACCAAAGTGCCAAAAACTTGCAACAAAAACTCACTTTTTGCCCTCAAAGTGACAAAAATTCACCAAAGTCAAACCATTCTTTACGGTCGGCGTTCATTAATGATTTTACGTTCTCCCATCCGTTAAGAAAACTCGAGCCTAATAAGTTGTTGCAGATCATTACTCCTTACCACAAAAGTAGGTATTTGTACTCACATTTACTATTCATATAAGATAATATTAAGAACAGTATTGAACGACACGCGGCTTATAACACAAATCACGGGTCTGAGTAGATGAAAAACTGTGCTATCGCCTCGCTTTACTACCTTGAAGCACATCCTTTATCCGCATCGGCCTCTTGACGCTAATAACTATTATCCCCCACACTCTCGTCCGCCTAGCCTAGTGTCACCTTGCACTGACCCGCTGACGCCGCCCCATGTCACGCAGGTCACCTGTCTAGTCCACTGCGAACCACGCCCACACGTTCGCTCAGCAAGGCGTCACTGTGAGTTCCTGCTCTACGCTCAGGAGTCCCAGCGCACGCGGTGAAAATGGTAAAGAGTAAATTATGCTTAGAATCAAACCATATAAATGTTGTTATATCATTGCTTATATATATATATATATATATGTTGTTATATCATTGCTTATATATATATATATATATGCTTAATGTTTATTTTTATTTTTTATTTATTATGAAACTGTATAACAGGCTTTGCCTATTACAGTTGCCGACAGTAGGTGCGGCCATTTACGTAGTAAAACTTACAATTTTTGGTTACAATGGTTGGTAGGCAATGTCATTTAAATAATGGCAGTCTCTTATTTTCATGATAAAAATTTTGTAAACAAAAGTCTACCTAGTAATTCTTATGAACAAGAACACTCTTTAGACTTCATAAATATTACCAAAAAATTTAAATACTTTAATTATATTACGAAGGAATATGAAAAAGACATGTTGGCCACAACTCCACATTTACAAGCTCTTTATAAATCTCTTTCATGACACATACTAGCAAAGTCTGATTCAGCACACCAAAAGATGTTCTTAAAATGACATGTTTGTGAAGCTCTGAGTACATTCCAGAAAGAACTTTCCTTTGAACATATTTGCAGCAAAAATTTTCTTAGATAAAAAAATTGAAATACTATACTAATAGTAATGCTATACTAATAGAATACTATATAATTCTAATAGTCAATAACAAAATTCATTATAAATATCAATGTACACTATTATGGCAAGTGCAATATTATATGCTTAATATCATACAAATGAATGTGAGTGAATTTTGACACGTTTTCAAACTTAATTTCAGAGAATGCACTTTGGTTAATGAAATGTATTATAGAACTTTAAGAACTCTTCCCAAGGACTGATTATCTGCTGCACACTCTTCACGCCAACCCGTCCAAATTCCACAGGGCGATTCAGTCCTCGCTGTTCATATGGGCCCGGAGATAGAGTACACTAAGTAAGTTATTCATAAGTTCAAAACGAAATATTGTAAACTCTATTCAAAATTAAAAAAAAACTTTTTGTCATTGATCTTATTTTGCAAACATTTAGTCCAATTATTGCATGTTCCCTGTTGCTGTTATTGCCAACTTATCTAACGAATATGAAAGAAGAGAGAGAAAAAAAACTATTATTTGTGTTATAGTGTTATTATTTTGGATATTATTATATGTTATTATTTAGGATAGGTTATCATATATGCTATACAGTCAACAATTCTCATTTTCACTTCATGTAACAGGGGCACTACAAGTGTTCAAAATGGCCTCCTCTTGCGTTCCCGCAAGATAGGCATCTGCACAGCACGGCCTCTGTGACGCGAACAACTTTGACGAGTTGTTTCTTCTTTTCTGCTGACACGCCTTCAATGCGCCGAAGGTCATCCCGATCCTCGTCTTCGGTAGCATGAACGCGGTCTTTCATTAAACCCAGCTCCAAAAACGTTGGGAATACCTGAGTTATAAACTTCAGAAACAGAACGCTTCTTAAACACTCAGGTAAGAAATGAGGGCCGAGGATAAATTCATCCGCTGTGTCCACCGTCACATTTACAAAGACTCGTTTTTGATGAGCTACACTACATACAACATGCGGATTTTCATCTGCCCTCACGAGCAAATCGTGCTCATTAATTGTGCCAGATCTTGTAAAACACGCTTTATCTGACCAAAGAACAAAACTTCTGGTTTTCTTTGCATTTGCGCAGGAAATACCTACAGAATTGAAAAAGACGTTATAAGTGTCTTCTGCGTAAATGCTGCACCCGCTAGAAATAAAAAAGTCGTAAACTCTCCGCATGAATTGTTCGCCATTCGAGGAAGGTACTGAGACTGATGCCCTGACCTCGTGCGCTGTTAGCCTTGTGCTCGCTTCTGGGTCTTCTCGGATAGTACTAGCACTTGAGTTTAGCACAGAACGGGCGAGCCCTATCGCTAGGTGAAACCGCTCGCTCACTTGCTGAAGCCCGTATTACACGAGCACAAGCGTCGAGTCCAAAGTTTAACGTTAATTATTTATAAAACTAAACGACGAAGAGTATCCAATGTCACCAAATTCAGCATGTAAATTATTAATTATAAAATATGCTTATTCGAAATACGAATTTTGATAAAGGAAATTCACAACCAACAAACGGAGCGCAAAAACGAAAGCATGCAAAATGGCACAATAGAAGAAATAACTTGTAACTACCTTTTGGGACAGCCTCTTGAAAAATCAGAAGCAAAACTGCGGTTACGTATTGCGAAAAAGTCTGAGAAGAGTACAAAACTACCAAAAAAACAACAACAAAAAACTACCAGACATATTTGAGCTGAAAGGGAAAATAAACCCCTGAATTCCATTTGCGGCGCAATCTAATCGAGTAGTTTCGCGTGTTCTCCTCGCGTCCTGGAATCCGCCAGGGCCGCGCGTCACCTCGAGAAATGTTGGCGGTGGCGGCGGTGGCGGCGGTGGGGGGCGGCGGGGGGCGGTGGGGCGGGGGGCGGGGGGGGCGCGGCGGCGGCGGCGGCGGTGGCGGTGGCGGCGGCGGCGGCGGCGGTCGGATATCCGGCCGCGAAGGCGCCTGTGAAAGGAGCGAATAACAGAGCGACGCGCACGCTTACTGCGCCGGAATTAAAAATAGGCGGCGACGGAGGCTGGGGCGTCGCGAGGCGGAGTGCTGAGGTGAGGTGAGGTGAGGTGGGCGCTGCAGACTCGCACGAGAAAAAGCGGAGCTTCGGGACGGCGGTGTTGTGGAATGCTGGGAGAGGCAATGTTTAAATCGGAAAGTATTGCTGATTCTTGCGAAGATCACTACAATAATGAATGCGATAATAAGTATGGAGATTACATCGGAATACCCAGAAAGAAATAGAAAAGACGAAGGAGAAAATGGAAAAATATTCAGGAAAATGCTTGGCGGCGAGAGATGGTGGAAGTGGAGACGAGAACATGAAAGGTGAAGGGAGAGGGAGAAAGGGAAAAGACGGCAATATTTAAAACAGCAAGTATTACTGAGCCTTACGAAGAGTATTACAAGAATGACTAGGAGAAATAGTAGGGAGATTTCATCGGAATATCCAGAAACAAATAGAAAAGACGGAGAAAATGGGAAATAATTTAGAAAAATGCTTGGCTGTGACAGATGGTAGAAACAAGGAGGGAGAACACGAAAGGTGAGGGAGAGAAAAGGGAGAGGGAGAAAGATGAAGATGAAGAAAGAGGAGAGCGAGAAAGAGAGAAAGAAGGAGAAGGGGCAAGGAGAAACAGCGAGGAGAGGGAGAGGGGAAAAAAGGAGAGAGATTGTGTACGACCTATTCAAAAATAAACTAATCAACCCACGATGAATCAATAAAATTGATTCGCAATACTCGCATCTAGGATGATTCTCAGAAAGCACAGACCTCATAGACTCGGGTCACACAATCTTTCGCCGACCTACCTCTGAATAATTTCGCTTACTTTCCCAAGCCGCCCGCTCCGCGAACTACCGTGTCTGGTCCGCCCACATCGCAGCCAAATGCCAACCGTTCCTGACGTTGGCGTTTCGTCTGGCGAGGCTTTCAGGCGGTCCGCTCTTATCAGAAAGTCTGTTCGCCAACGGGAGCTTCGCAAAGCGAACCACAAACATGCTCCGCCCCCGCTCAGCCTCCGCCCAAAAATAAAACACATTGATATTCCGAGCTTGAATCGATGCTCTTTTATACTGATGTGAAATGTTTTCTTGTAAGTGACAAATACCACAGATCCTCTGTGCTTTTCATACATTACTCTCATGAACTTCTTTGACATAAATTTAATAACGATAAAATTAATTTCATTTTTAATATTTTAGTTTCTATAAAGGAAAACTATCAAAACAAGAACTTACTTGGCTATCCGGGAGACGCCACGTCCAGGGCACAGGTGCCGACGTATCGGTCGCCATTCTGCGACCTTCATCAGGGCGTAGCATTGCGTCCTGAGCATATATATATATATATATATATATATATATATATATATATATTATCCCGGATCGCCAAGTAATTCCAAATTCCGGCCGCGGAAACCTACGCTCTCACTATCAAAACAGTTCACAATAAGAATCAGAAACAATTCTGGCATTCACGGTTCTGTTCGGAATGCTTTTCAGTCCGTTGCTCGGCATCTTTAGAATCGCGGCTTTCGGGATTGGAAATGTCTCTCTCAGACAATATCATAGATCCACTTCCCCGATTTAGCCGTCGGCGATCGTGCTCTCACTTTCGTTGCTGCCAGCGCGGCAATGGCTCGCATGAGTCTCCGGCGCGGGCCCGCGGAAACGTCTCTCCCCAGCGCCAATTCCCCGTCCTCTTTCCCACCCTTTACCGCTTCCATACTTCTTCGCGCCTTACCACCTCAGCTCCACTCCTTGCAACGCTGTCGCTTGCTCTCTCTCTCTCTCTCTCTCTCACTTTCTTTCCTCTCGCCGCCCCTCGCGCGACACCTGACAAATGCAGCGCGCGGAGCGCCCGAGGCGATCCCGCCGTAATAAGACAAATGGCGGCGTCCTGGAGACTCACGCGGCGGTTGGTGGCGGCGGCGGCAGTGGTGGATGGTGGTGGAGGTGATGGTGGCGAAAAGCTTGGGCTGTTGGTAACCGAGACTGTAGGGTCGATGTTATTGTTAATGATGGTGGTGGTGATTGTGGTGATGGTGATGATGGTGATTGTGGTGATGGTGGTGGTGATGGTGGTGGTGGTGGTGGTGGTGGGGTGGTGGTGGTGGTGGTGGTGGTGGTGGTGGTGGTGGTGGTGGCGGTTAAGGTGACGACCGTGCCGGTGGAGGAGGAGCTAGGGTTGCTACAGCTTCCCTGGAAATGGAGGCAGCGGCATCAGTCGTGAATGACGCGACGACGACACAGAGGCGGATGATGTAAGGGAATCGATGGTTGAAATGGCAATGGTGGCAGAGGAGATGGCGTCGGTAGTGCTCAAAATGACAACGGTGGTGGCAGAGGCGACGGCGTCGGTGATACTGCACGCGGCAGCGGTGACGGGGGAGGTGATTTAGACGGCGGCGGGGTCAGTAGAGAAGGTGTACGTGGAGGGAGTGGTGAGATTCTGTGGAGTTGGCAGTGAGAACGGCGAGGGCGTCGACACAAGTGCACAAGGGTGGCGACGTGGGGTGGGGGCTGGAAGTGGCGGTGATGTGGACGGGAGCAAAAGGGCTAAGAAATTGCATGCAAGTAAACGCAAAGTAGGAAAACCGTGCTAACGAAGGTACAGTCTCAGCTGATAGTTGAAAGGAGTTCGGAAAATACAGCTACGAGTAATACGGTGGTTTTACAGGTGATGACAAAGTTCAAACATGTAGATGCTTTGTTAAGAGCGCAAAATGCTTTAGGGGATCGAGTTGCAGTAGCAATGCAAAACTGGAACTGAATGTGCAAAAGGAAGCACTGTTGAATATTGGGAAAATATATGAGGTGGCATAGAAAGAAGGCTGCAACAGTGAAGACGCAGCTGCAAGCAGAAACTAATGTTTCTATGATGCCGAGAGTACTTTGAAAGTCGTAGTCATCGTCGGGGTATTTCCACGTAGTCAAGACCATTATGCCTAGCGAAATCAGTCTGACGAAACTAGTGGTGCTAAAACAGCACGTACTTTCTCCCCCGTATTTTCAAGCAAAATTAACCGAAAAGAACTAACATTTTCGAAAAATTGTATATGACCTTATTTCAATATCTATTTTTAAGAAACAGAGTTTATTAAGGGAAAAAATCTCTATCCTTAATATTTTAGTTGTAGGAAGACTCCGAAAAAAATTGAACTTTTGCAATTTTTGAAAAAATAAGGGTTTTCTATGAACATGAGATCTGCAGCATTCTTTTAAACGTCCTCCACAATATCTATCAATAATATTTAATAAAAAACGATGGAGCCAATTTTTGAAAAAAATGGAAAATATCCCAGGGGCTTTAGATAAAATATTCCTCAAATTTGGAATATCGGTTTCAAATTGAAGGAACCGCGAAATCAACCTGACAGATTGGAGAATATCAATTGTGGAGAAAATCGGCCGAACAGTTTCGCCGCTAGCGTTATTCACAGACGAACAGATAGATTGACAGATGTTTTGTCCTCATTCGATTTTTCGTTATCAAGGACCCACAAATTATGAATTCTGGCTACACCACGTGATAGAGTATATTTGTTTCTAAATTTAGCAACTGGATTTATCACTTTTCCGTTCCCAGGGCCCTGTAACATTTTTTTTCTGCCGAAAATTTGCCGTTTTTTTGCGCAGCATTACATAACTTTCTCTCTACTCCGTAAGAGGGACAAAGTAAAAATAATATATGTCATGGTGAATTTCAGCCATCTGCAGCACAAAAGCGTCACTCGAATGGCCCAGAGCAATACCTCGCAAAGAAAGGGCCGCCGGGGTGGTCAGGTAAGCGTTGAAGGAGGCGCGTCGGTGCGTGAGGGATGTGGGAGGGAGGCGGGGACGGGTGGGGGCGGAATTGTCGGGGAAGGACAAAATACGGCGCCGGGTGGCACAGGCGCGTAGGGCGCGGCCGAGCAGAATGCCCCACGCAGAGCAGGGTGGGAGGGGCAACGTGGCGGAGGGGGAGTTCTTCATTGGGAGGGTGCCCAGGAAAACAGGGCGACGACTGGAAGCAATGTCCGACCCGCATCGAAGAAAGAAGTTGGTATATGAAATAATAACGAACACAGGATGGCGAGTTGAGAAAAGGATTGTGAATATGTAGCAATGCACAAATAATACCAATCTATCTATCGATCTAAGCGAGATTTAATATGATGGAAATGATGGAAAACAAACAAAAACGATAAAATACTGAAATTCCCTGTTTAAATTTCTCTTAAGTGAGTCTTTCACTACCTTGAAAACGTAAATAAAGAAATAAGAGTTGATGGAAAAGCAGAAATGATTGGTAATAAGGACGTTAATTGTATTATGACAAAAAGGTAACTGTAAGCAACGTTAATGATTTACTAGCACATTATATTAAAATTATAGTCGGTTATATTTATTAAATTTCATTAGTTAGTCTTAGTACATCTCACTCATGCTTCGGATTTTCTCACGTAAGTTGGAACTGTATTTGATTAAATTTGATTTATTTCCGTTAAAGAACAGTAAATAAAGATATCTCTATAAAAGGTTTCCTCGAGCTCCAGAATATCTTCTCCAGTCCTTCACTAAACATAGTTTAATGGCGAATAAAAGTACCAAAAATGAGTGTAGCAACTTTTAAAAATTAGACATTTTTGACCCGTTAGGAAACTTGTATGCCTTGATAAACGAACTACATATTTGGTTTCTTTAGTATCGGTAACAAATTAGCAACCCATACTCTCAGCTTAACTTCTAGAACGAGCGAAAGGAGAGCTCAAGAAAACGTCAGAATAGGGAAGCTACATTTATTACTAGAAGCAAACAATGGGACCATCTCAGCATTCAATTTAAATAGACTAAGGAACCTGGACAAAACGCCTGGTCGAGAATCGAATTTCCACAGCACTGGTGAGATTACCTATGATAATCATCATAATACAGGTCTGCGAGTCGTGAATGACCGTAAGTGGCACACGGAAAGCTACTATTACATCTGCAGAGGATAAAAAAATAGAGTGGAAACGAGCGTTGTCTCAGAGGCTAGACCTCCACCTTAGCCTGGATTGATGGTTGATTGATTTTTTTGTGTTTCCGGGCGCGTCAACTGCTTTGGTCATTAGTCCCGTTAGTGTAGTGCATGTTTTTTCTCAAGAGATGGCGGTGATCTTCCCCGCTGGCGAGATCCGCCGCCGACCTATCGGCTAATGGGGTTTCCCCTAACCAGGACTCTCCACCAGCGGGGCACCGCCCAGCCGGACAAGCTCTAAGCTCCCGACCAGTCACCCGGAATATGTGGTAGTGTAGTGCATGTTAGTGTAAGTGTGTGTGTGTAAAGGGAGAGGATAGGACAAGGAAGAGGAAGGACAGATCGCGCGCGGTCCGTGGCCCGTTTGGTAGGGTACTGCTCCGGCATTCGCCTGGTGTTGATCGGAGAAACCACGGAAACTACCGATCAGAGCAGCCGGCCGTTAGAATTCCCCTCCAAACAACGACTAAATTCGATCCAGCTGAAAAGCTAGTACCTTAGCCTGGATATGTCGCTGCGGGAGTCCCGAGGGAGGACGAGAGCGGGGCGTCTCCGACGTTTGAGAGAGCACGCGAGGTGCGCCCGGAAGGTCGTGCGGGCCCCAAAGAGGTCGCAGATCGATGCGACACTTCAACTTGTTTTATTAGCGCGGCGAGGAAGAGAAAACCTAATATGAGCCCGGCCATTATCAGCCATTCATCATCCCGCCGCGAGGAGGCAGCTCCCGCGCCCGAGTTGGTGCGGTGCCCTCGGGTCAGAGAAGAGGGCGAGAGGGTGGGGAGGGAGCCTAGGAGGCGAAGTGCGAGGGCTGGAGGAGGGGTTCGCTGCGAGATGGATGGAGGGGTGAGATGGTGTACGGAAGGAATGTAGGAAGTGCGGGATGGGGAACGAGTGAAATGAAGGTGAGAGGGATGTAGGGCGAGAGGAATGGAGGACGAGAGGTAGGGTAGACTGGACGAAGCGAGCGATGGGTTCGATTAATTAACTGATTGGTGATTCCAGGCGCGTCAACTACTGCCCCGTAAATGTAGTGTAGGTTTTTTGTCACAGGAGGTGGCGGTTGTCTTTCCTTGATGGATGGCGAGATCGGGCGACTACCTATTCGTGGAAATCCAGAATTTTCCTCATTCAAGTATCGCCCATCAGCCGGGCACCGCCCCAGCCGGGACATACTCTAAAGGCCGTATTTATAAACCTCTGCCAGGGGCCTGCCAGACCTAGCATGCTGCCAGTGTTCGGTTTTGCGATTTATGAACGGCCCCCAGCCAATTCCAATCACCCCTTGAGCTCCTAGCAAGCCCCCCAGATGGCAGGCCCCTAAGAGCGCTGCAGGCAGAGCTTCATAAATATGACCCTAAACTCCCGACTAGTCTCCCGGCAGGTGTGGTAATGTAATGCATGTAAGTGTGAGTAAAGGGGTGATGATAGGACAATGAAGAGGAAAGGAAAACCCCGCGCGGCCGTAGCCCGTTTTTTAGGGTGCGTCTCCGGATTTTACCGGGTGATGTTCGGAGAAACCAAGGAAAACTACCGATTAGAGTAAGCGGACCCCAGAATTCTCCTACAAATAGCGGAGGAACTCGACTAAGCTATCTAGCTAGACCCACGGTTTTTAGCATTTTCTGCCACCGTTGAGATTAGCATCCTAAGACCTCCCGGTCAGAGGCACTACAGTGACATCAACTAGTGCACAGAGCCAGCGAGCGGTGGAGATGGCGAGTGGATAGTGGGATACGGGATCGCGTAAGGGAGGGTGATTAGTGAAAAGGAAAGGGTGAAAGCAGAAAGATGAGACGGTGGACGAGAGAGATCATGTTGGAGGTTGCAACGATGTGCGACCTCGTCGCTGGTTGTTTCTGGCGCTTCTTAAATAAGGCGAGTTTATCTCATTACGCGATCCAACGCTTCTATTAAACCCCTCTTTCCAGAAAGAGACAACCATCTGATTACGTAGCTTATCACAGTGTTAATTATTACGACAAAACTAATTACGATAGTGTTACCAACAATTCTCGTGTTCTATTCTTAACATCGTTTATTATTATTATTGCGATAACATTTTCTTTCCATTTTGTTCTCATCACACAGATGTAGTATGCTTTTAAACCGAGAACCCACTATAAAGGAACATATTTACTAAGGTGGGATCATATACAATTCGAAATCTTCTCCAATTAAAATTAAAGTCAAGTGCTGAAATCTTGACTTGTTCATGTGGAGAATTACAGGGAAGGAAAAGGTGTCTGGCAGAGAGAAAAATGTTTAAAGAGAAGCAAGAGTGACAGAATATTGTCTTCGATAGCTCCATTGTAATTATGATGCTTTTCTAATTCAGTGTTTTTATCTGATCCCTCTGCAGTTAAACGCTTGAATTCTTTCAAACTTTCGTCAAAAGTTCTCAGACATTTTCGCAAAAACAGTGGGACCAAAACTATCGAGATGATTCCTAAAATAATTTGCAAACCAAATAAATGCTATTAAGGAAGCAAGGATTTTTTCCTCATCATATATAATACCTGGTTGGAGTCTTAATACTATCTTAATTGCTTATCACGTATTTAACAGAAAAAAGACGTATGTTGCTGAAGGGATGATTAACGCTCAAAATAATTGACAATGAAAATTTGCATTTACATGGGTATCAAGTCTGGTCATGCACAGTAAACAACATAGTTGAGAAGAAACTTGCGACCTGACAGGTGGATTCTAAGATTAATATACCACAGTTTAGAAACATCACATCTTGAAGCCAAGTAACATACTCAGTCAAACCACACAAACGCAGCCAAGTCACATACATACGCAATTCTTTGTTGAACACTCACAAGGAAACCACACTCACGCAGTGACGTTACGCGTATGCAGCTAACTGCTACATGCGCAGTTAATCAGTGTAATTCAGCTAAGTCACACGCGTGAAGAGAAGTTACTAATTTACAACTAAAACACGCAGCTAAGCTAGATGCGCTCAGGAGACACTCAAACGCGGAGCCAAGTCGCATAACTGCAGCGCAGCTCAGTCAGTCCACTCAAGCGCAGCTAAGTTGCAACGAAGTCACACAACTGCAGCTACGTCGCACACGCCCAGCCCAGTCGCACACACGTACTCCAGTCGTACACACTCAGCAAAGTCACGTACGCGCAGCCCAGTCCCACACGCGCAGAGAATTCTCACATGATCAGACCGGGAGCGGTGGCTCAGTTGCTAAAGTTATGTCACTGCAGTGCCTCTGTCCGGGAGATCCTAGTTTCGAGTACCGACGGCGACAGAATTTTCGACACTAGCTTTTCCGCTAGGTCGAATTCAGTCGCTGTCTGGAGGAGAAGTCTAGCGGCCAGCTGCTGTGATCGGTAGTCTTACGTGGTTTCTCCGATCAACACCAGGAATGCCGGAACAGTACCCTGACAAATGGGCCACAGACCGCGCGCGATTTTCCTTCTTCTTCCTTGACCTACCCTCACCTTACGCACACACACACACTAACATGCACTACACTACCGCACATGTCGGGAGACCGATCGGTACTTAGAACTTGTCCTGGCTGGTGGCGGTGTCTTGCTGGTGGGAGATACCTGGTTGCGGGAAAACTCCTCTAGTCGACGGCGGTTCGGTGCCGGATGTCGCCATCCAGTTTGGGAAGATCACAGCCCCCTACCGATGAAAACATGCACTACACTTATGGGACTAATCATTTCATTACTTGACGCGCCCGAAATCTCTAACAATCAATCAATCTCACGTGGACAGCGTAGTGTCATCCGCTCATCCAAGTTGCACACCGCACAGCCAAGTCACCACACCCACACGCAGCCAAGTCATACACGCGCAGCCAAGTCACCCACACACGCAGCCAAGTCACACACGCGCAGCCAAGTCACACACACGCAGCCAAGTCACACACGCGCAGCCAAGTCACACACACAGCCAAGTCATACACGAGCCGCAGCGCACCGCAGCCTGACCTGCCTTCCCCGTGCGGGCGCGCGGGCTCAGCGATTCCAGCCGGGCTTTGATTCGAGCGATTTTCAATTTCGCGGCAGCTGCGCCCGCCCCGCCCCCGCCCCGCTGCTTGGTAAATAAAAAGGGCGCGCGGGTGAGCTGGTGAGGTGCGGCGCGCGAGCGAGGGGGTGGCGAGCGGGCGGGAGGCCTCCCTCTGCCGGGCAGTGGGTGGAAATTCGCGAAGACCGGTCAAAATTCATTAACTGTGTATTTACTTTTTTGTATACCATCATTATAAACGACCCTTTTCGATACCCCGAATCGTGCATAATCCAGTATTTTATCGCACGCTACATGACGTCATCGCCATTATTAAACGCGACATGACGTCATCACACATTCAGCCAATAGTAGCGAGAGAATCGTGGGGAGGTAGAAGAAGACGGAACAGCCGGCCACCGTTTTCTCGCACGGACGTCAACAATGCCATCTTGAATTTGATTTCCAGAGGGCGTTGGATGTCAAGCACCCGAGACGTCAGAAGAAAGTTGTTTCGCGAAATTAAGTTTGATTCTCTTGTAAATTTATAATGCTGTTAAACAAAAATAGCGTATGCAACAAATTCGTATAGCGTATTCGTACAAATTTGAAAACTTGCTCCTAACGTAAACATGTACTCATGCAATAATGTTTAACATTATAAACTAATTGCATAAACTACTATTATTGTGGCTCAGAGTTTTTCTCTTTATCATGCCTGGGCATTAAAACAATTAAAGATCCTCCATCGATTTATATATTATTGAAGACTTGATTAAAATATATTTTGTAAGTCACTGAATCGTGTACTAGGTACTTCGTCAGTATTGTCAAAGCTGTTTCATTTGTAAGATTATAACACATGAAAAATGTGAACAGTGCTGCGAGTTCCATACTACCTTTGGATATCTTAGAGACCATTAATATCAACAAGGTTAAAAAACTTGGTATTTTTTTAAGAAACCGGACAGTCGTGAAATTAGATATTCGACTGTAGAATACATTGGCCATTGACGCACGTTGAAATTTAATTTATACTCATTAATATATGCATTAGATACAACATGCGACACTTTAACTGCTAAACGTATGAGAATTTGGCTGGAATTATTAAACCTTGTCGCTAAAAGCGTCACTATCTCCGTTTTTCCCTGATCGTCGCTTTAGCACAAGGAAGGCTTTCATTTCGTAACACCGATAATAAATGATGATGATGATGAGATTAATAATAATAATAATAATAATAATAATAATAATAATAATAATAATAATTCCTCTGTCAGTAACGAAAGTGTTGTTAGTATTTTCGTCAGTCTATGCTGGCAAATGTTTACAACATTATAAGAACAGGATCTCTCACACTACTAATCGTATTGTGACGAACCTGACTTTCAGAAGTTCTAAGGTCAGTTTGAATCACATGCGTACCACAGATATAAAATTATATTTAAATTGATTGAAGAAGAGGTGAACTGGGAGAGGTGGCTCAGGGCATCAACTGATGTCTTCTGACAAGGAGCTCATGTGGTTCGAGTTCCGACGGTGGCATGATTTTCGACACTAACCAGATAGCTAGATCGAGTTCTACCGCTGTCTCGAGGAGAATCCTAGTGGCCGGCTGCTCTGATCGGTAGTTTTTGGTAGTTTCTCGGAACAATACCAGGCGAATGCCTAAGCAGTAACCTTACAAACGGCCCACGATCCGTGCGCGATCTTTCCTTCCCATTCCTTGTCCTATCCTCACCTCTTACAAACAAACACACTCACACGTCCATGCACTACACTACGACACATGCCGGGAGACCGGTTGGTTGCTTATAGCTTGTCTCGGCTGGGGCGGTGCCCGGCTGATGGGAGACCTGCTTGAGGAAAACCTAGGTCGGCGCTGGATCTCACCATCCAGCAGGGCAAGATAACCGCCACCTCCACAGCCAAAAACATTCACAACACTTAGAAAACTATGACTTTAGCAGTTGTCGCATCCGGAATCACTAGTAATCAATCATTGATTGAATGAATTTTTTTTGTCCCGCATTTTCCCCCCAACTGGGACCACTGCGCACAGACACCACAAACACGTGGAAACCCAATTTTCGCGGCGCCAAACAAGTGGCCCCCGGGCGCGGGCCCCATCGCCGCATCCGCGGCGCCGGCTGTGCGTGTGTCGCGCACGCGACGCTTGTGGCTGAGACGAAGTGGCTCCTCCAAGTTGCGGTCGGACCCTGGCTTCTCGCTCCCAGCACTCACGAGAATTGTTGACGTGAAACGTATGATGCAAGATTGTTTCGTGGGTTGACTATTTACGGGTACATCAAATGGTATGGTCATGTGGGAGGCGTATTTCGATGGCTTAAAATATCGCCAAATATGATCAATAAAACGTTCTTACAATGTTTTTAAAATGTCATACACGCAAAGAAAAATGACAGAAAATTTGGTCAAAACCAGTTCAGATATACTGTTGGATGATATCGAGGCGTCTTCCGTTCGTTCAAGTGTGTTAAGCTAGCAATCGTTTTGGTGTAGACAGTTCTTTACCAGGAAATCTCTGCCTTTAGTCATCGCAAATTTGGTAGAACCGACAATGGCGCTGAAAGATGTCACAGGAAGCTTCGATCACATACCCAAAACGGTTGGTATTAAAATTTCGTAGCAAAGAAGTCGAATATGCTACTCATAAATTTTTGTGGAGAACATTTGTTGCATCTGTATATATTATTTGAAGCAAATATTATTAGAATGATATTAAAATTAATGAGCTCGGTAAAAAAGCTTTAAAAATGCCGGAATAGGTAAAATTTCTTATTAGTCGAAATCTTCGAAAAAGCAAAAATATACCAAAATAGGTCATTCTCTTTTGTCAAAACATAAATCTAATGCCTATACTAAAAGTAATTATTCTAAAATGAAAAGAAAAGAATGACATTTCATTAAAATAGTACTCTAGTATTGTTAGAATAGTATCGTTAGAGTCTTATAGTATAATACGTACCGTATAGTATGTATAGTATAGTTAGTACAGTACCGTTAATATATCCTTTTAGTACGGTCCCAATAGTTGAGAGGGGATTCGCGCCGGCAGTCGGCTAGCGGGGGGATTACTACCTCCAGGTGTCTCCCTGCATCGGTTAAGGCGAGACAAGCTGTAAGTTCCCGATTGGTATTCGCGCTTGTGTGATAGCGTAGAACATCGTCTCCTATATTATTTCAGTAGTATACAAACATTTTGCTACTGTCACACGCAACCAATCTTTATAAATGAGGTCTCTGAAGAACGTTTCACGTAGATGTGACGAATTCCACTTTGACTTATGTATATGAAGGATTTGTTTAAAAAAAATGCATCAAAATATTTATGTAAAATCAACTCAAAACACTCGTTCGCATTTTCGAATCTAAATTGTTTAACAACTCCAAAACAAAGCATTTTAGGGTCTTAAAGACTAAAATTTTAATTCCAAAGGCCTAAAAGATATGTTCCTCGCACCTTAATCTACAAAATGAGATCTTCTCGAACATTCTATTACCTTTTGCTGATTCGACGATTCTCGATTGTACCCCATCGGTTCAGATCCTGTAGAATCTGGAACCGTATGTTAAATTAATGTTTTTAATATTCTTCACGAATGAATTACACGGGTGTACCTCTCTGCTTGGTAATAACGTTAAAAAGAATAATTTGTATTGACAGGGAATTATTGTATTGTTATCAATTACAAAGAGGGCTCCTCGGCGGGTGAGGGGTTAGCTTACTGGCCCCAGTGCGCGGGTTCGATCCCGGCCGAGGAACCCGGATTTTCGAAGGGCGGAAAATCTACAGTAGCCACCGACAACATCCCACCCTAACGAGATCCCACTTTCTCCCAACCAGACAGTTCGGATATACTTAACTGAGCCCGACATCTGGCGGAAAAAGTGAGAGTCAAATCCCAGGCGAAGACGGAGAAAAAGGTCTTGAAGAAAAGGATATATTACAGGTTTTATATGGAAATGGAAAAAAGGAACAGGGAGGGTTTTAACGTGCGAGAGTTCTCGTACGGGTGCGCTAGTGTACCTATAAATTAAGGTAAAGGGAGTAAAGGGATACAACTAAAAAAAGAAGAATCGCGTGCGGTCTGTGGCCCCCCTTTTTTTTAAGGATACTACCCTGGCATTCTTTTTTTTCTTTTTTAAATTTGTTGCGTCTACACCTTGACGCAACGCGTCTTCAAGCCCCTTAAGGGGCGTTGAGCGCTTTGCACTGGGGAGTAATCCTCCATTAATATGCTTGAATAAATGTTTGGAGTAATCCTCCGTTAATTACTATATTTGTCAAGTCTCGTCACGTCGCAGTCATTCAGTGCCTTTTATCCGAATTCGTCTCGAATTCGCTTAACCTTCGTGACTTCACGGAGCGTAGTAAACGAATTCGGCTAGCGCCGCCGGCCAACGAATTCGTCTGGTATATAAAAAAAACGTGGAGAACTACCGACCGTAGCAGCCAGCCGCTTGAATAAAGATAAAATATGCATTAATAAGTAAAAATATTTCTTACGGCTAAAGGCTAACACGGCTAGCGTTAGAATTACCAGCTTAAATTGCATGTCAGGCAGATGGTGTGGATAAAGGTGTATGAATGAGCATTAAAGGATCATTCCAGTCATCATCACATGGCTTGTGTTGATATCTGCCGCAGAACGCTACAGTAGGGCTTAAGTAAGGTGATTATCTGAGAGCGAGTAGTCTTGTGCGTTCGCAGGAAGTATTTTGGCATAAAAATGCATTGGAAGTAATTCGGTACGCTGACTTAAGATTGTTTTATGTATATCCTGAATGACGTTATTGGGAGCCTCATCACCAGCTCGAAACTTCAAAGTGAATAATCTGGGAAATGAGGTTATATTTGATGGTATCGTATAACTCAGAACCGCGCGCGATCTGTCCTTCCTCTTCCTTGTCCTATACTCTCCTCCTACACACACACTTACACTAACATGCACATATTCCGGGAGACCGGTCGGAAGCTTAGAGCTTGTCCCGGCTGGGGCGGTGCTCCGCTGGCGGGAGATTCCTGGTTAGGGGGAAACCCCACTAGCCGACGGTAGGTCGGCGCCGGATCTCGCCATCCAGCGGGGGAAGATCACCGCCATCTCCCGAGAAAAACATGCACTACACTAACGGGCCTAATGACCAGAGCAGTTGACGAGCCCGGAAACAAATATGAGTAAATTGATTTTATATAAATAAAACAATTCCCTTCACAATTTCTATCATGTCGTAAAAGTAAAAGTAAAAGTAAAAGTAATTGTTCTCTTTAGTGCCTTTTGAAGTTATTTATTAACAATTCCAGACCACTTTGAAGCGGTAGTGCTTAAGCTGCAATTCGACTCGTTTATTTACTCCGCTAGATAGTTTAACTTAACGTTGACCACTTACACACTCAATATAGTAATGCACCTGTTTAACATCTTACCTCTGTCGAGCCTTGGAGAGAAGCACAACGCAGATGGCCATATCTTCGTCTCCTAATCCTTATTTGATACTCAACGATTTTTCTCTCCGGTAATGTTGACCAGACAGCCAGGGACCGCTACCCGTGGTTCGCTCGTTCTACCACCTATTCAGCGAGTACATTTATTCAGCGAGTACCTGGCTAACACGCACTAGCTTAGCCCTTGAGCCCTATCATGTTAGTCTGGTTTGACTGACCGGGAGGTCCTAGGTTCGAATTCCGAGCAGAGTTTTCGACACTAGCTTTTCAGCTAGGTCGAATTCAGTCGCTGAGTGGAGGAATATTCTAGTGGCTGGCAGCTGTGGTCGGTAATTTTCCGTGGTCTCTCCGATCAACACCAAGCGAATGCCGGAGCAGTACCCTAACAAATGGGCCACGGACCTCGCGATCTTTCCTTCTCTTTCTTGTCCTATTCTCACCCCCCACACACACTTACACTATCATGCACTACACTATCACATATTCCGGGAGACCGGTCGGGAGCTTAGAGCTTGTCCCGGCTGGGGCGGGGGCCCAGCCGCTGTGGTGGGAGAGTCCTGGTTAGGGGGAAAGCCCGCTAGCCGACAGTAGGTCGGCGCCGGATCTTGCCATCCATCGGGGGAAGATCACCGCCCCCTCCCGATTAAAACATGCACTACACTTACAGAACTAATGGCCTCAGTAGTTGACGCGCCCGAAATCACCAATCAATCAATTAGTCTGGTTCGAGAGAAATGAACATGACCTCCGACTTAGCGACCTCGGATGTCCGGATCGCCTAAACGTTCCAGATATTTAATAATGACGACACAAACATTAATTACTAGAGAGTATACATGTATATAGTTCGTATTTAAAATATTCAGAGGTTTCGTTTAGAAAGAAATTTGAACTTTCTATTCAGCCAAATTTTGATATATTAGCTTTAAATGAAAGGCAATGGACTCTAGATGGGTTATTACTAGAGGCGGATTTTAATGATATAACTTTTTTTCTTTTCACTTTACAACAATGCTGTTTACGGTAGAAATACATTTTATGTTATCACAAAAGAAAATTACCTACTTTTATAGACCTTTCTTTTTTCATTTCTCGTCGATTTCAACTAATCATTTTTTACTCTTTTCGGTAATTTTTAATGTTTTTTTTATTTCATCGATTTTAATACCATTTTAATGTTACTTCCTTGAAATAATATTTGCGAGATGTAACAAACGTTCTGCACAGAATTCTTGAGTAGTCTTTTCGATTTGGTGTAATGTCAGCCGTTGTGATTATGCAATCTAAGGTGCCTGTGACACCTATCAATCATCGCCATTGTCGGTTTGGGGCGATTTCGGTTTAACTAAAGACCGATTTCCCGGTAAAGAACAGTCCTCACCAAACGTTTGCGAGCTGAGTTCTCTTGAACGAATGGAAGAAGCGTCGATTACATCAGTATCAAAACCAACAGCTTGAGATGTCCATTCGAATTGATTTTGAACACGTCTTTACGTAATTTTTCTGTGTTTTAGGGCATTTTAAAAAATTTAAAAACATTTTTAGAACATTTTATTGATCATTTTTGGTGTTGTTTTAGGTCATCAAAATCCGTCCCCTAGTTATCACCTAATTGTGTAGTACAAACACTACACTTTAATAGTCATAAAATTAATAGAATGGCGTTCGTCTGTCTCATATGTAATTGGACAGTTTTCAAGAGCAACTTCATTATGTAGTTGGTGTATAATTGGTCTTGAGAATGCACGTTGCAATTGATCTATTAAAACCAGTTGACTTTTTATGACATTAAAGTTAGAGAAATGAATATAATGAGCTTTTTGATTACGAAGTTTGAGTCTTAATAAATGCAGAGATAAGTGAGTGTATATAAACGTAATTTGCAACGATATTTTTGATATATATGTGTATGTATCCTTTTACAAAAATATTGTTGGTATTTATGAGAGCATTTATTTTTAAGTTTTTCTTTTTAGGAGAATTCCTTACTACAATCCACTGCAACATACAAGCAGACACAAGTGCAATAAGACTTTGGTAAATACAACTACATTTTTAAAACATATTTAACTCTTTGTTTGCAGGACTTAGAGACTGAATATGTGAACCTCCCTCATTTCATTGGCATGTGGGAATAAGTGTTGAACGACATGATACACTATTTTCATGATTTTTTATTTTCTTTATAGTGTGGATGTTATACTTTCCTGTAGTAACTTTTCTATATTTCTTCCTTTTTTGCGATATAGTCACAGGGGTTGAGCTAGTAGACTTTTAAATTATGTCTTCTATCTAATGTACTTGATGCGATATGGAAGAAACACTGAACTTGCAGGTTTTCCGCAACAATTATACAAATTTGTAAAACGTTTCTCAAACACGCGTTTTGTAATATCTGAAAAGAGTTCTTGTTGGTTTGCACAAAAACTGATATCTTTTTGCGCTGCCAGCGTCGTTGAATATTTACCCGATTACGCAGAGAGGTTACGGTGTAATTAATACGGGAGCGCTCAAGCAGTTAACGAGCTGGGGGCACTCACCTGGAACAGAGAGAGAACACAATGAATGACGTTCCCACTCTCCAAACATTCTAAACTCAACTCACCCAAAAGAAATTACTATACAAAACCACGTACAAAACAGAACACATTCGAATATTATTTCCTTCAGTAAACATATTTCAAAACAGCTGCGATCAAATTGTATTTTACTGGTATAACGGAATAACACATGTGTGCAACTTTCTATACCTCGTTAAACAAACTAAAACATTAACTAAAAATGTACATTTCATGCACCAGATACAGTTTATTCTTTGTCCAACGTTTTGAAATAAATTATAAAGAATTAATTTTCTGCTTTCAGGCAGCATTTTCAATATTCCAGCGAAATAGATTTCATTGTGCCTGCCACAAACATGCTATAAACAAACTTTAGAAATTATTTTACGATTGGTTTTCATTTGCCGGCATTTGCAATTACGTATGAATTCAGCCCATCCTTAGGTTAAATTATAAAATTTCAATATCTTGTACGTAATTTAAACATTCACCTTTATTACCTATTACTATTACAATATTCTTATTCTTTATATTATTATATAAAATGTTAAACATAAAACTTTTCTATTGTATAATATTACTTTACACCCTCAGCCATTTAAATATCGTCCTTCTACCTCATCTATCCCCTTCTAAACTATTCCAGTCAAATAAATCACCTCCTAACCCATCTGTCATCGTACCTTATTGCCCCCATACATTCATTCATCATAAATCCATATCCCACATCACACTCTCTCATCTTTACTTGAGACTCCCTGCATAATTCTGGTCACAGAAACCTCCTGCACTTTATGTCTCTCTGGCACTGGATTCCAGCTCTCTGTCTCGAACTTACATCTTCTACATAAATCTATCGATTTCTTCCATCGATATATGGAGGAAGGAGTCACACAAGTTTCCATCCGACATGCAAAAGCCCAGACAAATAATTTTATCAGTTCGTTTAGCAAGAACCGAAGACATGTTGCAGTTCCAAAATATTAGATTTGGAAAGAAAAATCCACCGAAAAAAAGGCACAATCCTTGAATTTTTAAGTTTGAATGCGACATTATCTGTCGCTCGATTTTAACTTCCCTAATAAAAATAAAATATTCTCAATTGAGACATCTTGTTCCTACAATACATCGCTAAAACGTTCGGCGTATATTAACATACAAGATGGAATTACGGAAGCTCCAAATCATTAGATTTCAAAAGAAAAACCTGGGACGAGAAGCCATATTGTTAGAAATTTAAAGTTTGCGACCACCATTTGCTGCAGCCCAGTCCAAACTTCCGTAATGAAAATGGAATAATCCCAATGGAGCCGTCTCAAGGGGGCGGGTGGCGGCTGAGCAGTTGACCGAGAGAAGTCCGCGTGCGCCACGAGTGCGGGTGCCAGCGTGTCGCCCCACGCGGATAACAGGAGGAGGTTGAGGCAGAGAACGAGGAAGACGAGGAGAATGCGCAGGAAGTGGCGGTGGAGGAGGAGAATGGAGGGGACAAGGAGGAGCAAGAGGTGGAGAATAATGAGAAGGATGCGGAGGAGAATGAGAAAGCGGAGGAAAATGAGGAAGAAGGAAATGAGGAAGCAAGGAGAATGATTAGGATGCGGAGGAAGAGGCAGAGGAGGAGGTAGTGAAAGGGATGGTCGAACAGGTGGGGGGGGAAAGGGGAAAAAAGGTTGGAGGGAAGCAGACGCCCAGGAGGAAGAGGCGGAAAAGGGGGAAGTGGACGAGGACAGGAATTCTCCCCGCGGAATACACCACCCCGGGCAGATATATCCCGAGAACTTACGTCGTGTCGCCGGTTAGGGACACTATTTCATTAAAAAGGTCCCCGTCGGTCGCCGGGAGGCGGTTCCTCGCGCAGAAGGGACGGGCGGACGGACCTCCCACCGCAAAACACCACGCCCCCTTCGCTCTCCTGCCCGCCCTCGCCCGACCCCTCGCGGACGCGGCAAAAAGCCGTGTGCCACCGCCGCCGCGCCGCCTGCAAACAAACGGCGCGGCCGGCCCGCGAATTAACGAATGTGTTTTGTTTAATCGCTCCCGCGAGGCGGCGCCACGGACGAGCGACGCGCCGAACAAAGGAGCGTCGCGGGGCGCCGATGAGAGCCACTGGCTCCGCACCGCAAACGCATCCGTCTCTTGTTCGTGATGCTGCCTTCTATATCCTCTCGTTATTTGCTTTTCCTTTCTGTATTTGTGAACATCTTTCAGTTGATTTGGAATGTCTTTTTCCTCATGTTATTTGGTATTCGCTTTCAGCATTGATGCATGCAAACCACTACTTGTTCACAGTTTGTTGATGGATAAGTTGTACAATACGATAAGCAAAGAATCTCTTTTCGGGACGGTTCAGCGAAGTAATTATATTTGGTATTGCAAAGAAAATGAAGCAGTGGTGGGATATGCATCAACGTAATTGGCATCTCCCACCAGTTCTTGGAAGTTTCTGTGAATTCGTTCTAAAGCGTAAAGAATGCATCTCGTAAGATAATGCGCTTGAAATATTATTTTCAAAATTCTGGTCTCTGTTTCTATCGTTACCTCACGCTTAAGACAAATACTAACTTTGTAATTACGTAATAAAAAAACTATTAATCTTAGATTTTATTCCTTGCATTTTTTCTTGTAATTAATGCTCCTGTTAATAATAATTTATATTATTTAAGGCATATATGCATAGTTTTATATGCATCTTTAAAAACCTTTAAGTAACTATATCTTATCGATTCTACCCCACTTGTTGAGATCCTGTAGAGTCTGCAACTGTATGTGAAATTAAACTATTTACTAGATATTATAAGCGATTGAATTACATTGATGTACCTCTCTGCCGGTAATAACGTTAAATAAGAATAGTTTGAAGTGACAAGGGTGTATTGTATTGTTATCAATTACAAGGAGACATAGAAAAGCAACGGAGGATAAGAGGATATTCAAGAAAAAAATGTATCACAGGATTATGATGGAAATGGAAAAATAGGGAAGAGACAGGGATTTATCCTGCAAGAGCACGGGCACGCTTGGTAATAGTTTCGTACGTTTCAATCTTTACCAATGCCTGTCTGCGACGCCACTTTCTACACCAAGCAGATATTCCATTTTTAAATGACTTTTATTAATTCACCGTGCAACTTTAGAAAACATTGCCACATCCCTGAAGAAGAGGTTCCCATTCGGAGCAATCGCCTAAGGGTCTAGCCTCCCGAACCCTCCGAGCCTGCGACCTAGTGACTGAACCTCCTAGCGACTTCCTGTCACCCGTCCACGGCCCCGTCACAGAACAGGAAGTAAGGCACTTCCTATTCTGTAGCCCTGTTACCCCCACCCCCCACTCCCACCCCGATGTTGCTCTTAAGATTTAAAATTCAACGCCAGCGGTGTCTGCACCTCAGAGAAGAAGTTGGGGCCATCACGGCTGTTTACTGTGCTCATTCCTTTGACGGGTGTCCTCCCTCCGTGCAACTCCCCGCGTCCCGGCCCTTCCCGTCCTCGCTTCTCGCTTCCTCTTCATCCCTCCCGGCATCCCCTCATTCCACCACTCTCCGCTCTCGCTCCACCTTCTCCGACCTCTTCCTGTCTCTACCATCATTTCTTCTTCACACTCCACATTGCTTCGTACCTCTCCATATCGCATAGCCTTCCCATACATCCCATTCCTCCTTTCGTCACTCACTCGCTTCATCATTCCCTGCTTCCTATATCGTCTGCCCGCCTCTCTCCGCCCCACCATTCCCCGCGAATCTCTGCCCCTTCCCACCACGCCCCCTTCACCCCCCGCCTCGCCACAAACCGCCACGCCCATGCCACGCCTCATCACTTCCCGCCACTCATCCCCCTTCCCCACTCACGACACTCACCTCGCCTTCCCTCTCCACTCCTTGCCTTACCTCACAACTTCCCCCCCCCCCTTCCCCTCATCCTCCCTCTCCAACCAGCTCCAGGGCAGCGGGCTGGGGCGCGTCAGCCGCGGGCGGGGCGTCGCCGAGAAATTAACATTTGATCGCCGCCCGCTCTCTCAGGCAAACTTAGGCACTTGCCGGGGCCTCGACGGCGAACATTATAAAGATTTTACGGCGACACCGGAACTTTTCCCGGCCGACGCGCCGCGCCGCGCCGCGCTGCAGGGCAGCGCGCCGTGGTTAAGTCATGACGCGTCGCCCTCATAAAAGAGAGCGCCCCGCGGGGGGAGAGAGGACACGAGGAGGCGGGGGGGAGGGGGGGGAACGGTTAGGGACGTCGGGCGTAATCGCAGTCGCGTGTCTTCCGTTCGGGAGCGCGCGAGAGACTTCGGATTGTGTCGTAATTTGCGACGTCGCCCATGAATCTTTCCGGGCGCGATGTTGGGGAAAGGCAGGCGGGGGCTATTCATTTATTTGTGACGCTCGTCTTGCTCGAGTTCTTCACCGGAGCGGCGCGCCGTGATTGTGACTGTCGGTGTTTGAAAAAAATGCGGAATCTGGGCGTTCAGTTGATTAAGTTGCATAATTGAAGGAGGAATTTAGAGAGGAGGAGAAACGGCTCTTCAGGATGTTGCATGCCGATAAGTTCGTAGAAAATACGTTTCTTTGTTAAATTGCCAGTTACCAATGAATAGACGTTTTAGAAATAAACAACATGTAGATTTTCTCTTACATATTCTATGGGTACTGTTTAAAGTTTAAATATATTAACCGCATCTTACACTTTACATTTCTTGACAGAGTACCTTTATTTAAATTGAGATTATAACAAAAAGAATCCGTATTCAATTAATTTAATCCATAAAATGTTAACCAATATTATTTATGAAATTATTAAAAGATTAACCTGACTTTACGGTTGTTGATTGCAGAGTCACATCCTTGATCCAGGTCACCATTAAATGTCTTTAAATTTCTTAAACCTTAATTTTCCCATAACCCTGAGAAGACCAGTGCTGGGTAACCCTTTGACGAAGGTATTCAATTACATTTTTTTCATTAAAAATACACTAGCGTATTATAAAAATCACAGAAAGTAGAAAATAAAATTGCAAAAAAATTAAATATCAATTAAACATTGAAATGTTGCATTTACATAATTCACTTTCTTCTAAATATTTAGAATTAAATTATTTTAAGGCAAACTATATGTAATTACATTTGGACAAAATTATGTGAATCAATTACCGATCTGGAAGGTATCAACAAATAAGAACTTTAATAAAGTTTCAAAAAAACAAAAGACATGCAAATTGCACACTTACAGTTTACTCAGTTTAACTTTGAATATTTTTAGCTACATTAGTTTCAAACATTAAGGAGGTCGAACTTAATTAATTAAGAGCAAACAGGACATTTTAAAATAGTTTTCAATATGTGAATTCGATTGTGAATTTCGAGTAAAAAGAAATTATGAATCCATTGAATGCCAAATTATTTAGTACAAGTTTCCTTTAGAGTGATCATCACGCACGTACCAGCATTTAGGCCATACTTTTTTACCAAGAACTGATGCATCCTCAACAAATGCACAAATTATGTAATATTGTTATTGTAAAAAGTATTTCCCCCAGAGGCATAATTTATTTTCTGCAGTCCTATTGCATCGCCTCGGAACTGAAAGCAAGCGAAACAACATACTTCATAATTCACCTTTCTGAAGTGCAATATCAATAATTGTCTCCTTTGTTCATAATATTCTCTCTTATTTTACGCCAGCTAGCTAAGTAGTAAAGCCCTGAGGCTTTTAGAATTAACGAAAACACTCACTTTTCTCCTAACGCAAAAGCGGTCTTTCAAGATGCAGAACTAAGCAGATGACGCAAAGGGGAAAACGTATGCCAAAGCAGTCGAGTGGTTGCTGCCTTTAGAAAGGTGCTTTAAAGCCTACGCGCTGTAAGCTCACAGCGTCGACGTCTCTTATGCGTTCAGACTGTTGCATGCATGTGCTGTGTATGACAGGGGTTTCCAAACTTTCCAAGAGAGAAACCTCACAACTAATCCTCGCAACTCTGTCTGACGAAAGGGAATTCAAATAACTCAACATCCTATTTATAATCATTGATATCTCATTATTCCATCCACAAGTTTACTCTGACCGGGAGGTCCTAGGTTCGAGTCCGGACGGCGGCAGGATTTTCGACACTAGCTTTTCAGCTAGGTCGAATTCAGTCGCTGTCTGAGGAGAATTCTAGCGACCGGCTGCTCTGATCGGTAGTTGTCCGTGGTTTCTCCGATCAACACCAGGCGAATGCCGGAGCAGTACCCTACCAAACGGGCCACGGACCGCGCGCGATCTTTCCTTCTCTTCTTTGCCTATCCTCTCCTCCTACACACACACTTACACTAACATGACACACTACTACTCCGGGAGACCGGTCAGGAACTTAGATCTTGTCCCGGCTGAGGCGGTGCCCCGCTGGTGGGAGAGTCCTGGTTAGGGAGAAACCCCACTAGCAGACGGTAGGCCGATGTCGGATCTCGCCATCCAGCGGGGGAAGATCACCGCTCTTCCGAGGAAAAACATGCACTACTCTAACGGGACTAATGACCAGAGCAGTTGACGCGCCCGGAAACACGAAAAAATCAATCAATCCACATGTTTACTTCAATCTACATGTGTCTTCAATCTCTATACAATGGAAATATATCACTGTGACCACCACCTCTGTCGGGAGTGTCCTAGGTTTCGAGTCCCGACAGTGGAAGAATTTTCGACTAAACCGAATACAGCTGTTGTCTAGAGGAAAATTCTAGCGAACAGCTGACCAGATCCGGTTTCCCAGACCAGCATGACGCAAAATCCAGAGTAATATCCTAACAAATTAGCCATGGACCGCCCGCGTTCTTTTCTGGTTCTTCCTCCTCACTTCATCTCTGACTTACACACTCGTGCACTACACTACTCGTTACATTTTTTAGAAGGCGGGTTACCAGTTGTGATACGACATCGACAAAAAATATCAATGATCTCAATATCAATATCAATCAAAATATCAATGATATCAAAAATATCAATAACAATGATCCAAACATCGATGTCAATAATTCATCGACCATGATTTTGAACATCGATGTTCTAATGCTGGTTTAGTAACCTGTAACTTCTAACCTGCAACTAACTCGTGCGCAACAAACTTTAATTTGTCAGTGGCCGCGCATATTAACTTGTAATTAAAATTTAGATATTTTTTATAGAAACATCGACGTTTTGAGAACATTGACACCCATGTTGCATCCCTAGTTACCACAGATTGTCTCGGCTGGGGCGGTGCTCTGACGGTGGGAGACACCTGCAAAAGAAAACGCTTCAAGCTGACTTATAGGTCGGTGCCGGATCTCATCATCCACCGGGTAAGAACATCGCCACTGTCTGTGATAAAATTACATTTAAGTGACTAATGACAATAGCAGTTGACTCAGCAGATATCACGAAATAATCCATCACCCAATCAATCAATCAATCAGAGTGGTCACATAAACAGCAAAGGAAGGGATTTAAAGGCGCAAATCTCTTACCTCGGCAACATTTAGTACATGCCTATTCGTAATTACCTATACTACGAGTATAAAAACCATCATTATCACCATCATCATAGTCATTACCATTATGTATAACAACTATTATAAATCTGGCTGATTTTCGATGTAGATGGTTAATGATGATATTACTCAAAATGAGTAGATAATATCAGAATTAGGAACAGCTTCGAAAAATAGTTCGGACTGCGGCCGGATTGTTGCGTATTAGCTACCATGACGTGGCTAGGAGAACTGAAGTATGTTACGGTAACGCGAAATTATATGTGATCAATAGGGATTGTACTGGTAGTGGGAAGTTTCTAAAGCACAAACACGCCTCACACATGATTCTTTCATTAGCCAGCGCCGGGTGGCTAATACCAACAATAGCTGGGTGATGTCGCAAAATATCAGTTCATAGTAATTTATATAGCTTTATACAAACCGACTGCTTTACATGCAAATTAACCTGTTAATTCGCAATTCGCCATATTTTGAACTTAAGCTATAACATTTAAAACAATAAAAAAATTAAAATTTACTCGGGAAAAAAAATTTTTAAATACGGTTTTTTTTTAAAGGTTTAAAATTATGAGTTAATATTCAGAAATGAATGAAACTGTCAAATGCGCATTCACGTGAAGGGGAGGGGTTGTGGGGACGTGCCAGAACGAAAATCATAGTAAAAGTCGGGGGCATGTAGTTCTCTGAAATTCCTCAACATTTTAATACCCTCGCCATATACTCCCGTCTCTACGTCTCCTATCATGCCGAGGTTCTCTCACAGCTCCGAGACACCTGCTATTTCCCTGCAACCTACACTCGACTATAAATCTACCAACCTAAACTGACTCCATTTAGCAAAGGATGCCCAAAATATATGAAAATAATTCTTACATGTAGAAAAATACAGAATTTTGAATGTAACGGGTTATTATGATTTCTTAAGTCATTTATTAACCAAAAAAGTAAATAAATACTTTATTAAACAAAAATAAACACTGTTTAAAGGAGAGGAAGGTATTAGTTTACGAGCAAAGAAGTCTCTAAGGAATCTTTCTGACGTAAAGTAGCTTTATCGCATTGTGTAATGTTGTATTTTCTTTTAATACGTTTTAAAAACACGATTTAAAAAATGTATGTGAGGTTAGGTTAGGCTACATAGTTTCCTGCATCGTCGACAGGAGCGCCCACAATGTAGTTAATTTTTTTCTCATAATTGAGAAAGTGGGACAGCAGGAAAATATTATAAACATTTAAGAAGCGCTTTCAACCTTATGATTAAAATAAACAAACCTTTCAAGAGTTTCTCTGAACCCCTACACTAAATTTTCCCACCGCTCTCCTCGGGAAATTCCAAAAAACACACGTGCAGAGCAAAACCTCGTCGTGTATCCGGCCCCGTGAACTGTAGTTTGGAGATCCCTGGTGAAACTTCGCGTCGGTTAATTCGTACGTTTTCGCGAACCGTCAGAAGAGAGAGCTTATTCTCTTCTTAAGCCGAATAACAGCGAATGCTTTGTGAGGACGAAACAGAACGCGCCAAGAATGGAAGAGCCTCATACGCGAGCTCCCTAATGGCATTCTTTAGCTTTTCCTGCTTCCGCAAATGGCGTGGTTGGGGAGGAGGGAGAGGAGGTGAAGAATGAGTGAGGCTTTCTTGACTCGAAGTTCGACGAAAGGGTGAGAGAAGCGAGGATAGTAATAACTGTGGCGCTTATGTAGATGGTGTTTTGCAAATACGCGTTGTTCTTTCTAATAATGCACTCGCAAAACATTCCCCGAATACGGCTTCAAAAACCTTGTCTTCTTGTCCTATTCTTTATGTTACTTTCCTCGAAAAGTTTACGTCGCAAATTAATTTTAACCCTAGAAAATATACCGCTTAATATTTTGTGCAGACTTTTTAACAATTTGTATGTTGTCATACTACCAAGCTTCCACTCAACTTCATTCCATTTTTATATCTTCTCCTAGACTTGTTGATGTGAGTAGATTACATCCGGTCACACCACTTTTATTTGATCTATACACTGTTCATACTGCATAAAGAAGACATTGGTACTTCACTGTTGGATTAATTGACTGATTAATACATTTTCCGAGTACGATAACTATCGTGGATATTAGTCCCATTAGTGTAGTACATGTTTTTATCTTGGGATATGGCGGAACTCCCCACCGGAGGATGGTGCTATTCGGCGCCGAAAAAGTCGGCTTCTGTTTTTTTCCCGTCCAGGTACTTCCTAAAATTGGAGCATCGCTATAATACGAACAAGCTTTAAGTTCCCGACTGATCTTCCAACATCTGAGGTACTGTGGTGCATGTAAGTCAATGTGTGAGCAAGTAGCATGTGACGATAGGACAAGGAAGAGGAAAGAAAGATCAAGAGTGATCCGTAGGCCATTTAGGGTATAGACCTAGCATTCGCCTGATAGGGAAAACACGAAAACCATTGTTCAGAGCAGCCAGTAGATAGAATTCACCAGACAGAGGCTGAATATGTCTCGCTATCTAGATAGTGTCGAAAATCCTGTCGCTGTCGAAATTTGAAGCATAATATCTCTCGGTCTGACACAAATAAAACGACTTTAAATCCAAAACCTCTGGTGTACAACTTTCCCAACTGGTCCCCTCCCCAGAACAAAATTGTAGTGGAATTCTGAGTAAGCCATTTCGGTGGAAAGGAAAACGCACCGGAACGATCTGGGCATGGGGTTCAACAAATAGTTTAATGTACACATGCTTCTTTTCTCATATTAAGCCACTTAAGGAATAAAGATTTATTATTTGATATTGTGATCAATTTAGTCTCTCAGTTTGTTAATAAATGTCTCTCTGTAATAATAATAATTATTAAAAAGTCTTTTCTGTTTGCAAAAATGTTCTGTTAATAAAGGTCTTTCTGTTTGTTAATAAATGTTTAGGAATATTAGGATATCAGCATTGTTAGTTACCTATACACTACCGGCCCTGTAATGCTGAAACGCACAGTTCAGAACCAGGCCGTTCCAAGTTGGGTTCCAATATCAAGTGTGCTAGCTTTCCGTGGTGCAATCCAGGGATCGACGCCCGGTCGGGCCACAAATAGCGCTGTAGCTTTCCCTTACAATCGTCTTACTTTCTATAATTGTGTGATTAAAGAAAAGCTCCAGCAGGTCAAGTATGTTAGACACGGTAATGGGAATACATCATGCTCGCCGCATTTCTCCTTTACCCCAAGTCGTGGTTAATAAATAAAAATAGGACCCGGGCATGCGAACATCGAGAGCTGTCAAAATTCAATTCTAAAATGACAAACACATGAATTATTATTATTATTATTATTATTACTATTATTACTATTACTACTACTACTACTACTACTACTACTATTATTATTATTAATTTGTGACTAGGTCAAGTATTTTAGACACGTAATGAATACGTCATGCTGCGCATTTCTCCTATCCCAAGTCGTGGATAATAAAAAAAATAGGACGGGCACGCGAACATCGAGCGTCAAATCAATTCTAACAGGTATGTGTCTCTCCTTTTTAGGTGGTATCAACATTATGCTGAATTCAAATTTTATCTCTCAGAGTTGCTAGTCCTTGGGGCGTGGGATATGGAATAATGATGACAATGATGAATGAATTGACGACACACACATACAGAAGTACACAAACATACCCATGCCCAACGCGGGACTCGAACCCGCCATCCTTCCGTCCAAGATCTCCACGGCACTACTGCTGTACCGATCTCGCCTATCCGGATCGGCACGTAAATAATAATAATAATAATAATATATTTAATTATTATTATTATTAATATTATTATTATTATTATTTGTGTCATTTATGGTATATATGTATTTGGCGTTATTGTGTCGGTAGTCCGACATCGCCGGTCAGCTACTGGTGTCCCCCATACCAGGGCCTAGTTAAATTCCCACGTTTGTGGTAAGAGCGACATGAAGCGAACATGTATTCTCTTCACCGTAACTGGCAAGATCCGCCTGCTTCAGCCATTCTCCGTCACGCTGCTACAGAAACCGGGACGATTTTAAAGGAAAGCTACAGCACTATTTTTGCGTCGACCGGGAATCGAACCCGGGACCACAGCACGGGAAGCTAGTACACTGCCCATGAGCCATCCCAGACGCACTCATTTATAGTATTATTATTAATTTATGTTCATTTCTAAACTCACTATGAAATCCGCAAGTGCTCCGTATTCCTCGACGAGGCCGGTAAGTTGGCCAGCAGCCCCTCCACGGCGAGGACGAGCTGCGCGGTCGCGGAGGCCGTATCGCCGACCGGGTCGCTTCTCGCTCATTACAATATTAGTTGCGGCTTGTGGCGAGCGGAAGGAAGGGCGCCCCGCGCGTTGGAACTTCGCTGTGAGGTAAGCGGCTTAACGTCGCAGCGCGCCCCGCCACGCCCACTGCCGCTCGCAAGGGCCTCCGCCCCACGTTGGGCGCCAAGGAACAAACAGCGGGCAAAATTGGTTTATTGTTTACTCATACGTTATTTCTTGCTAATGCCTTCGAAACGGTGTTCAATATGCAGAGCTCACGGGGTTACGTACTGTAACGTACGAGGATCGAGAGGGTTGTGGTGACAAGAGAAATATGAAAACTGTTGAATAATGCTAGATATTCTCTTATGGAAAACATTATGAGAGAGAATTATGGAATGAAATATATTATGAGATATGGAGAAAAATGAAAAGATAAACCCAGTCAAGATAACAACTAGTTAATTAGTAAACTAGTCGATCTGAATCATTAAAATTACGTAAAAAATAACATCATGCATGTACCCTGGGCGTTAACTGGTTCTAATGATATCGGGCGACAAAAGGCCGTCGATCTAAAGACCCTCGGATGTTATTGTCGCTGCTGGATCATTAGAACACTTATAACGCCCTTGGTGCATAAACAACTATTTTTCATAAAGTCTCTTGTAAATGCTGATCTTTCAGGATATGCGTGGCGTGCAAATGTTCAATCTTTAGCACTAATGCTAAAGGAGAGACGATGCTTACCTGTTGAGATATATAGAATACAACAAACAAAACAAAATACTTTCGTCTGATCGAATCAGCTATTTCGGACCTTAACAAACAGTAATTTGTGTGTTTGAATTAAAATAAAACGAATCTCAGTCAAATTGTTTAACAAATAGTGTATAATACACGTGGTAAAGGTGACTTTTTATTTTGCTCGTAGAATTGCGCCACCCCGCCTATCGACCTAGTGTTGCAACATTTCCTACTCGCACACTAAAACGTCATTATTGCCACTCGTAACATAAATAACTATTTTAGGAAATGTTGATTTTTGCAACATTTCACATATTTTGAAAACAAAAATTACCAGTGCTTCTTGTTGGTAAAGAGTGGGTTGGTTTGAAAGTGCAAAATACGGGCATAGTCCATTTTATCAGAACTTTGAAATTTGTATTATCACATACTTTTGAAAAGGAAAATATCCGGGTTAATGACTCCTTTTTTATAAAAGGCGTTAGAAAGCGGTCAAAAGTCAATTTTTCAGAACGTTAAAATTTGCTTTAATCAAGTACATTTGAAGATAAAACTAATCGTTCACCCATAACCTTTTAAGGGGGCACAGAGCGTACTTAGTTCAAGTAACTAACGTAAACTCTCTTTAGTTATGTTTTTGAAGATAAACGCATAAGGAATAATTTACTCTTATAAATATTGATTCAAATAAATAAGAGTACAGAAAGTATTGTGCACCAGGAATGTCTCTCCGCACTGAGCTTGGTCAGGGCCTCATATTAAAAATTGCAGTTATGTTGGTACCAACCTGATCACTGGAAAACAACTGAAGGGGACAACACTCCCAGCATCTGTTAGGATTGCAGTGAGTTCGTAATTTATTTTTAATAGGCTGCAGCTCGTGCTACCAACATAATTTCTGTTGCCAGCACATTTACCAGCAAGGTGAGACTTTCCTGGCACGCTATATTCGAGTATACATATAATGTGTGTTTCCTAAATTATGACGACGAAAGAAAATTTGAATATTCTAATATTTTTTAGTGTTATAATATCTTTTGAATGAAAATGATCGAATTTAATGTACTTAATGAAGTCCATATTTAACAAAAGTTTTTCATTTTGAAGGATTTTTTTAAAATAAACGTGATATTTTATGTAAAATTCTACGTATTGTATTATTACTATGTAGGCCTTAGTGGGTTACATAATGTTATACGTAATATTGGGGTACGACCGACTTATACATTTTTCAGTTTCCAATTTTAAGGAAAGGAATGAGTCTATGGCTTCTGGTTTTCTTTCGAATGTGGTCCCTTTGATTTTACCCCTCTTTTTCCCGAACCAGGTCCATAGTGCACCTTGCCATCCTGTAGAGTTCAAGAGCCCCACCGCCGGTCAATGCCGCTGCCGGCAACTAACACGTGGAGGGCTTCGCTGGTAAATTCAGCCTTGTTGTGTTGGGCCCTTTGGTTTGTTCAAGTTCCCGTCAGTAGTTTAGACAATTCCTCTTCAGAGCACCTTAGTGGGAAGAGATGTGATGCTTGTGAACAATTAGTTTTGAAAATGTAATTGAGATAAAGAATTGGTGTTTCGGGAGAGACAATCGAATCGTTTGAGATTCCATCACTAATTACGTACCGTGTGATGTTAAAAATTTGTTACCGGTGTGTGTGCTTGAGAAGAATGTGAAAAACCCTTCCTCACCAGAAGATTAAAATGAAATTCGAACTATATGTTATGACTGTGCAGAAAACTCCAAAATAAGTAAACGGATGAGTGGAGAGTCCAAATCGATTATCTCGAAACAAGTTCAATATTTTGCAAGCATAACTCAATGCTAATTTACACCCTGATTATAAATGACCGCAGGAATATCTGTAAGTAAATTGCACTATCAAATATATTTTAGGCTCTGACTCACAGAAATTCAAATGTTTTTATTGAAAGAGTAAAAAAATAATATCTTTAAAAAAAGAGCATATTGCGGAACAGCATATTGCACAAACTCCATTATTTAAACATTAATAATCCGCACAGATTTCGAAACAAAAAGGAATTAGTAGAGGCTGAAATGTTATACATAATCTAATATAGAAACTTTACTTCGCAAACCTTACAAAATGTATTATTTCCAGTAGTTCCTTAAGTTTTTTAAATTGAATTTCAAGACTTTTAAGATGTCTTATTTCTGTCAGACAATTTATTACTTAATTTTTGTGATTTATAGAATCATCAGACAACGCAAATATAATAACCGGCTCAAGACCAATTTCGTTTGGAAAGTTACAATAGCTCTAGTGTAGTAATTTAATTCATTGGCCAACCGCAATGACCCCTGGATTTGAAAATCATATCATGCATTAAAACCTATTTGCACATGAATGTTTCAAATAACCTCTCAGTTTATTAGTACATAGACTTCTGCGTTCCTTTCTTATCCCTACACGTTCTCCCGTACAGTGCCTCTCCTCTGGCAGGTAGTCGATGGGGCCTTTCCAGCAGCGCGTACCACCTCCTCCGCCCCTCGCTCAGCGCCATGGTCGCCTTGCTTCCGCGCGCCCGTTCGCTGCAAAACGTCCGGGACAGCGCGCGCGCCTCGAACGTGATTCAACCGTCGCGCCCCCCCCCCCCGCCTTCCATAGGTCGGCCCCCGCGCCTCGCGGATTGCTTTTTTCGTGTTTCCGGGCGCGTCAACTGCTTCGGTCATTAGTCCCGTTAGTGTAGAGGATTTTTTTTTCTCGGGAGATGGCGGTGATTTTCCCCTCGCTGGATGGCAAGATCCGGCACCGACCTACCGTCGGCTAGTGGGGTTACCCCCTAACCAGGACTCTCCCACCAGCGGGGCACCGCCCCAGCCGGGACACGCTCTAAACTCCCGAGCGGTCTCCCGGAATATGGGGTAGTGTAGTGCATGTTAGTGTAATTGTGCGTGCAAGGGAGAGAAAGGACAAGGAAGGGAAGGACAGATCGCGTGCGGTCCGTGGCCAGTTTGGTGGGGTACTGCTCCGGCATTCGTCTGGTATTGATCGAAGAAACCACGGAAAACTAGCGATCAGAGCAGGCGTCCGCTAGAATTCTCCTCCGGGCAGCGACTGAATTCGACCTAGCTGAAAATCTAGTATCGAAAATCCTGCCGCCATCAGGACGCGGTCCTAGGACCTCCCGGTCAGAGGCGCTGCAGTGACATCAGTTGATGCACTGAGGCACCGCTCCGGTGCCCACTTCGAACCGGTCCTCCTCGCCCGCGCCGCTCCACTGTACCCGGGAGGTGGCTTAGGGCATCAACTGGTCACTGCAGTGCCTCTGACCGGGGATTCTAGGGTTCTAGTGCCGAAAGTAGCAGGATTTTTACATCAGCCCGATAGATAGGTCGAATTCTGTCGCTGTTTGGAGTAGAAGTCTAGCGACCGGCTGCTCTGATCGATAATTTTTCGTTGTTTCTTCAATCATCAAAAAAGGGAATACAGAAGCAGTATTGTAACAAACGGACCACGGTTCGCGCGTGATCTTTCCTTCCTATTTCCTGTCCTATCCTCATCCCCTTATGCACACATACACACACTAACATGGACTATACTACCACACATGCGGGGACACCGGACGGGATCTCGTCATCCAGCGAGGTAAGATCACCGCTACTTGCCGAGGAAAACATGCACTGCATTTACGGGACTAATTACCTTGGCATTTGACGCGCCCAGAATCACTCTTGGCATTTGACGCGCCCAGAATCACTATCAATCAATCATCATCATCACCCACCCCACCTCCACCGACCCCTCCCAGCTTCGCAACGCTCCGTCTCACTCTCCTCAGTTTCTGCCCGCTCCACCTCTTGCCATCCCATCCTTGCCCCGCGCCGATACTTCTGTCACCGTCCCTTCCTTTCCAACGGCATCTCTTTATGCTCCTTCCCTCTCCCCCTTTCCCCTTGCCCTTCCTCCTTCCTGTCTCAGCTCTTCCCCTCCTCTTGTCGTGGTGCGCCGTCTCTGGCGTCCCACTGCAGCCGCCTTCGCCGCCGCCGGCGCGCGAGCGGAATTCGTGTTGGGCCCTTAAAGACCGCTCCGCGGCAACGCGCGGCCGCTGGGGACGGAAGAGGAATGGGGCGGAGGAATGGAGCGAGTTAAAGGAGCGGGAGGATGGGGAAAGGTGACGGTCGGGGATGGGGCGGGGATGGGGCGTGGGATGGGGCGTGAGATGGGGCGTGAGATGGGGCGTGAGATGGGGCGTGGGATGGGGCGTGGGATGGGGCGTGGGATGGGTGTGGATAGGGCGTGGGATGGGGCGTGGATGGGGAGTGGGATGGGGCGTGGGATGGGGCGTGGGATGGGGCGTGGGATGGGGCGTGGGATGGGGCGTGGGATGGGGCGTGGGATGGGGCGTGGGATGGGGCGGGGGATGGGGCGGGGATGGGGCGGGGGATGGGGCGGGGGATGGGGCGGAGGGGTGGGGCGGGGCGAGAGCTGGGAGCAGAACAAGGGGACGATCGAGGACGAGACTCGATGAAGTGACAGTGTGAGAGGGGCGGGACGGGATGGGTGATGTAACGAATACAATTGGGCTGGGAAGGCGGACAGGGGGAATAGCTGCGAGGGGTTGAGGGGGAGAGATTGGACGAGGGGGGGGGACGGGTCGAGGATCGAGAGCGAGAATCGCCGGTGGAGAAGTGTGGGAGGGACGGGATGGGACTGCATGCGTCGTGACCGGGCGATGGTGGCAACAAAACTAATGAGTCGGATGTCCAAGGAAGCATTGAAATGTGTTGAAGAATAATTGCGAGAACGAAGTCGGCAAAGTCGGAATGAAACGTTGATAAATGGCATAGCCAGAGAGGCAGTGAAGACACAATGTATAATTATACATCGATATTAAGAAAGTGACGGCAAGAAATAGTGGACGAGAACAGGCAAATGAAATAGAGATTAGCGAAAGAGAACATATATGAGTTAACTGGCAGGCTCGCTGATAGGATGAAGTGTTTAAACTAGAAAGAGTAGTGATAATTAAGCTACTCGGAGACGTGGAAAGGCAAACAATCCACGGAGGATGAATTCATACAGCGATACAGAATTCATACAGCGAAACGTCAGTAAAAGGTTTGTGGTAGATTGGCAGAAGCAGACATCGACAGATCAACGGCTACCATGTGTGGTAACAATAAAATCAGAAGATAAGTGGGTAGTGTAGTCGTATAAGTGACAGCGGAGGGGCAACGAGAGACGAGACGAGTGGGAGAGTCAAGACAGAGTGCCGAAGCCACTATCGGATCATTATATTAAGAGGCCCTAAGTATAATCAAATCAAGAGACCTTTATTGATACTGAAAGATTGATTATATTGATCAAAACTAAAACAGACATAAACTTAAATCTTTGTCATTAAAATAATTAATATTACAATCTTTTTTCATAGTTTAAGCCAAAACAATTTTTGTAATAAAAATTAATTTCGGCTGCAATCCATTGGGGAGCCCTTCGCACATGCTTATTCTGCATTAATCCACCACTGGCCGCAGTTATTCCGAACACAATGACAGCTAGGGAGAGAGAGACAAGGGAAACGTCACGGCAGCGACGATGCTGAAGCTGCAGTGGACGACTCATGGGAAAGAGGCAGCCATGAGACTTCTCTTAAGCCGTTGTGGACAGCGCGGACGGCAAAGAGGAAACAGACTAACGCGAGAATTGAAAGAAGTAGCAGAGAATATAGCGGAGCAGGGGCTTGTCCAGACAAAATTTTAGAAAAGGGGGCTATTATTGCGTTGATTTCTCTTTCTTAATATTTAAAAAAATTAAAATCTTTTGAAATTTGAAATTTTATAGTTAAATATAATGAAAATACACAGTTGCCTGAAATGAATTCAAATATATTGTAATTGTATTAAAAAAATGAGTAAAATTATATAAAAAATATGGTTTACGAGAGGATTATGGTCTCGGTGGCTACTCTTGGATCCACCACTGGGGTGGAGCTACCATCCACAATGGGAGGGAATGTGGCAGCGGAGGAGCCTCGCCAGATCCGAGAATCGCCCGGAAAGTGGCGAAGGGAGGAGACTAAGCGGAGAGAGACAGCGTAACGATTGCGAGTCGGCATCGGTCGCAGCACGGAAACACTTCGCGGCGGGGGAGACGAGGCCGGAAGGCGCAAGGCGCGGCAGTGCAAGACACGGAGGGACAGGGCATGACAAGGCGAAGGGGGGGGGTCGGGTCGGTCGGTCGGGTCGGGTCGGGTCGGGCCGGGTCGGTCGGTCGGGTCGGCGGGTCGGGTCGGGTCGGGTCGGGTCGGGTCGGGTCGGGTCGGGTCGGGTCGGGACAGGTCGGGTCGAAGAGGGGTGGGGCGGAGCGAGACGAAGAGGGCCGGGGCAGGGAAAAGATGGGCAGGGTGAAGCGATGCGGGTGGGGCGACGCGGGGAGAGGCAGGATCTGGCGGGGGGGGGGGAGGCATGGCGAGGCGGGGGAGAAAGGGGGGCGAGCGTCGTAAGACGGGGTGGGGCGGGGAGACCTGAGGCGGCACGGGGAGGTTAGAACGCGAGACGGGACGGTATAGGGCGGAGCAAGGCAGGGCGAGGAATAGAGTCGCGGGATGAGCCGTCGCGGTGTGAGGCTGGACGGGGTGACGGGGAGTGACGCGGGGCGAGGCGACGTAGGACGGGGCGACGTAAGGCGACGAGGGATGGCGACGCGAGATGAGCGATTGATTGATTGAATTTTTCGCGTTTCCGTGCGCGTCAACTGCTTCGGTCATTAGTCCCTTTAGTGTAGTGCATGTTTTTTTTTCTCGGGAGATGTCAGCGATCTTCCCCCGCTGGATGGCGAGATCGGGCGCCGACCTACCGTCGGCTAGTGAGGTTTCCCACTAAGCAGGACTCTCCCACCAGCGGAGCACCGCCCCAGCCGGGACAAGCTCTAAGCTCCCGACCGGTCTCCCGGAATATGTGGTGGTATAGTGCATGTCAGTGTAAGTGTGTAAGGGGAGAGGATAGGACAAGGAAGAGGAAGGAAAGGTCGCGCTCGGTCCGTGGCCCGTTTGATAGCGTACTGCTCCGGCATTCGCCTGGTGTTGATCGGAGAAACCACGGAAAACTACCGATCAGAGCAGCAGGGCCGCTAGAATTCTCCTCCAGACAGCGACTGAATTCAACCTCGCTGAAAAGCTAGTGTCGAAAATCCTGCCGCCATCAGGTCTCGAACCTAGGACCTCCCGGTGAGAGGCGCTGCAGTGTCATCAGTAGATGCATTGAGCTACCGCTCCCGGTGAGATGAGCGACGTGACGCTAGGCGGGGCGGTGCGCGCCGGGACGATGAGAGGCATGGCGACGGCAGGTCGAGCGGGTGGAGGCGACGGAACGTAGAGACGCTGGTCGGGCGGGAGCCGCGTGGCCGCAGGTGCACCCAGGGCGGCGCGACGCCAAGTGCTCGTAACGCGGGGTTTCCGGACGCCGCCTTGTTTTCTTTTAGTGGGCCTCCTGCGCTCGCCCGCTCGCGCCGAGCGTCTTCGCCGTGGGCCGCATTACACGCCCTTCCCCCGCTCCCCTGACGCTCCCCGCGGCCCTCCCTCCACCCCTACTGGCTGCCGTCGCGCCGTGCCAGGGGAATCCCCGCGGAAAGGGACGCCCCGGGAGTTGTTTTTGACCAGGTAGTGGATCCGCGGGCCGGGAGTTATTGGCGCGTCGGGAAAGGGCCGGGGCGGGCCGGGTCGAGCTGGGATGGGATGGGAGCTTTGAAGTCGGAAGGTTTCTTGGCGCACCCCACTCCCCTACTCCGCCCACCAAATACGCAGGTGGTACCGTTCAGGGGAGTGTAACGTCATCGAAGGGAATGCCGTGGTGTTTATGGGAAATGAAGACGTACCAGAATTAACGTTTTGATTTGTAAGATTCGGAAGCCAAAATTTGTAATTGAATTATTACCATTCATAATTAACTTATCATAAATCTTCTCTGACCATTTTAAGTGCCTAAAAAATAATAAGAAATGTTGAACTTAAATTGAGACATGTTTCTAAGAAACCTTTTACTATCGAAAGAAGTTTTTTGTCACTCGCACACGTTTTACTTATCTATTTCCACGAAACGATCTCATGAAATGTCTGCATGTTGTATTAAAACTGAGATATTTTTGCATATATATTTGTTCATTCAACGTTTATGTACTTGGAATTAGTTCTTATAATGATGTTTTGTTGAAATATTTCGGAAGGCATCGTGCCCCGTTCAAACTTTCTGTAACGAACAAAACACTTCCAACGACTTTTCTCTCTAGATTTATCATATGGAGTTGCGATTTTTCTATTCATGCTAATTTTGTTTCTAGCTTGATTGACATAGCGTATTCAATAGATTTGGATCGAAACTATACCTTCATTTTTTAAAGTCTTTACCCCAACTTTAAGCGAAGTCTCTAGGTATCTCTCCCTAGAGAGGCACCGCCCTAGCCAGAACAAGCTATAACTTCTCGACCGGTTTTCCGATATCGATGTTGGTGCATTGCCTGTTAGTGTACCTAGAAGGGAAGACGATAGGGAGGGGAGATCGCGCGCGGTCTGTGGCCCTTTTGTTAAGGTACTGTTCCAGATATTGACCTGGGAATTTACCTAGTATTAATAGAAAAAAACACGGAAAACTACGGATCAAAACAACCGATTGCTAGAATTTTCTTCCAAAAAGCAGCTCGACTTAACTATTGAGCCAGTGTCGAAAATTCAACCATCGCCGTTACTCAAACTCTACGCCTTTCCGGTCACAGCCAACGCAGAGGCAAGGGAAAAGCTGTCCCTGAGCTAAATTCATCGCGCGCCTGTCTCCGATTTCGCCTCTTCTGCTTTCCTTCTGTCTCCATCTTAGCCTTCGTCTCCTCCTTCCCTCTTCGACTTCTAATTTCACTCTTGACTCTCAGACTCCACCCCCGCCTGCACCCTGTACCTATAGCCAACCACACTCCCAACCCTACCCTGGACCCCACCCTTACTCCCGACGACTCCGAATCTGACTGGTTTCGATTCTGACTCTACCTTCCTGTCACCCGACTTCGCCTCTTCTACTTTTGTTTTGTCTCCATCTTCGCGTCCGTCTCCTCCTCCCATCTTTGACTTCTAATTCGAATCTGTCTCTCAGACTTTACCTCCGATTTCGTACCCGCCCTTACCCCCCCCGCCCCCCCCCCGCGCTCCGACTCTGACCGATTTCGCTCCGACTCTGACTTCCTGCCTGTGACTTCGGCCCTAACTGACATAGTGAATGTGACTTTTACTCCAACTCTTTCGCCTTTGCGTTTTCCTCGCTTCCCCGCTCGCCCGCTTCCGTCGCCGCCGCTGCCCTTTCGGCCCTGGCTGCGGAAGAAAGCCGCCTCTTCTGGGGAGACGTAGAAACGGGCGCCGCGCGATGGTGGCGGCCGCCCTGGGGCTGCGAGGGGAGGGCAGGGAGAGGAAGGCGGGAGCTGATCGACGCGACACGGGGCCACGGTGGAAGATCTCAAAATCCTCGGGGGCAAACTGGCACTCTCAGCAACAGAACGTGCTAACTATGTCAGTTTTTTTTCTTCTTCTTGACCTACTTGTTATTTTTAATCGTCTACTTATATTATTATTATTATTATTATTATTATTACTGTTATTATTTTATTATTATTATTATTATTATTATTATTATTATTATGTACTTCTTCAGCAGTAAATATACTAAAATTGGAACGATACAGAGAAGATTAGCATGGCCCCTGCGCAAGGATGACACGCAAAATCATGAGGATGACATGCAAAAAAAGTGTTCCACATTTTTTTTAATAATGCCTCTGGAATGGCTCGTGGGCAGCGTACTAACTTCCCATGCTGTGATCTCGGGTTCCATTTCCGGTCGAGGAAAAAATAAGAGTTGCAGCTTTTCTTTAAAATCACCCAAGTTTCTGTAACTGTGTGACGAAGGAAAGCTGAAGCAGGCAGATCTTGCTAGTTATGGTGAAGAGAATAGTCATGTTCGCCTCATGTCGCTCTTACCCCCATGCATCGGAATTTAACTAGGCCCAGGCAAGGGGGACATCGATAGCTGGATGGCGAAGTCGGACTATTAAGAAATTATTAAGAAGTCGGGTTATTAAGATATGTATCGTTACTGATTGAGAATGAAATATATATTAACATTCAGACGTCGTACTGCGTAACTTATAGAAGAATTCACGTTCACTCGTATAACAAAACCTCCAACCTCTCAGCCAGCTGAAGCCTTCCTCTAAAAAAGCCAACAGTTCTCCTTTAGCCCACTTCCTTAGCGTTCCGTCCGACTGCGGAGTCGCGAGCAAGCGTCGACACGGGCCGCGTCGGCGAGAGGAAAACATTTGCGGGGCAAACCGCGTTACCGGCAGCGGCGCCGGCAGCAGGGACGGGGGCGGGGAGGCGAGGCGACGGGAGAGACGCTGGCTGCCGCAGTTAGGTTTGACAAGGGGCCAACTCGTCGTGACGTTTCCATGGAGCTGCCCCATATAAGAATATAAAGCGTGCGCGTTCGCCCGCCCTCCCCGCGCCAGCGTCGACACGGGCCGCGGTGCGGGACGGGCAGTGCAGGGCGAAGCGGCGCGGGGCGGGGCATGGCATAGTGGTCCGGGGTGGCATGGGCGGAGCGGGGCGGGCGGAGCGGGGCGGGCGAGCGGGCGGGCGGAGCGGGCGGGCGGTGCGGGGCGGGCGGAGCGGGCGGTGGAGCGGGCGGACGAGCGGGCGGGCGGAGCGGGCGGGCGAGCGGGCGGGCGGAGCGGGCGGGCGGAGCGGGCGGGCGAGGGCGAGGCGGGCGGGCGGAGCGGGGTGGGCGGAGCGGGCGGAGCGGACGGGGCGGAGCGGGCGGCGGAGCAGGGCGGGCGGAGCGGGGTAGCGGGGCGGGCGGAGGGCGGGCGAAGCGGGGCGGAGCGGGCGGAGCGGGGTGGAGCGGGCGGGCGGGTGGAGCAGGGCGGAGCGGGGTGGAGCAGGGCGAAGCGGGGCGGAGCGGGCGGAGCGTGGCGGAGCGGGGCGGAGCGGGCGGAGCGGGCGGAGCGGGCGGAGCGGGCGGAGCGGGCGGGCGGAACGGGTGAATCGGAGCGGAGCGGGTGGGGCGGGCGGGCGGGGCGTGATGGAGGTGCAGGGTGACGGGCAGGATATGGTAAAGGGGGCGGGACGAAGCCCAGGAAGCAGAGAGTCGTGCGAGGACACGGCGGAGTAGCTGATACAGCATGCATGGTGACGCAGAGGTCGGGCGACGCGGGGAGCGTCGGCGCAGGCGAAGGTCGCTGGCAAATATGAAATGCGACGGAGAAAATGTCCCAGATACGGCGTGTTCTTTGAGTGAATGTTTCCCGGAATCGCGTGATGCAAACGTACATAGGTTGTAGAAATGGGCCACAGTGGATGAAATATCATATGTGTTTGAAATGTACTCTTCATTTTATCTGACACAAGGAATTAGAGCAATTAATTGTTTTGAACGCTACATAACTTTCATTCCAACATCTGAAGGTGAGCGAAGTGTTCTAGTTCCTTGATAACGCAAATATCAACTCGTAACAACATTTTGGCACAGAATTGCATAGCTGTAACGTCACTTACTGATATTTGCGGAACGAGAAATCCACCGAGAGAAAAGAGAGCTACTGATACATCATGCATGTTGACGCAGCGGGCGGGAGGCATGAGTGGGGGCGGCGGAAGTAACGGCAGTGGAGGCTTGTCGCAGGCAGAAGTGAAATGCGACTGAGAATGTCTCAGATAGGGAGTGTCCTTTGAGAGAATGTTTCCTGGAATCGCGTGGTGCAACCGTATCGTAGGTTGTTGAGAGTAAGTGACATTTGTTACAATTTCGTAAGGGTTTGGACAGTACTCTACGGTCTTTGTTGAAAACAAAAAAATGAACGAGAGCAATGGTGTATTTTTTGAGCCCAAGTGTTTTAATCCCTTCATGTTTTGAAAACAAGGTAACTACTATTAGAACTAATAATGTATCCAGAATGACAACAATATAAAATCTGATTAAAATATACGCATATTATTTATAATTTTAAATCTTCACATGAAGAGGTATATTAAACATATACAATATCGCAGGTGATCATTGAGAAAATCCAATCAATAAATTAACTTTCAAAGCTTCAAACAAAACGACAAATTACGTCCCAGATGAATACGCCGGGTGTTCTCTCCAACAACAATCTTTATTTTACGCATCAAACACTTTCCGTTCAACGGCGGAGTCGTAAAGAGAAAACAAATTCCCGAGGGAGGAAAATAACTTTCTGGTCCGCGAGCAATACTTTCTTTCCACAAGATACCGCGGACGAGGACTTGCAGTGCACGCGCCCTGCAACGTTCCCGCCTGCCCGTCCCGCCCCTCCACCAGCAGGAAATACGCTCGTGCGAGAACATACACTCGCTGCACCGTCGGGGGCGAATTGAAACGGAAAAGAAACAAATCGAGCGCGTTCTCACGTAATGGACTTTCCGGGATCGTTCGCAAAGTACTCCAGATACAACGCCCGCCGCCTGCGAAAGGAGGAAACGAGAAAACGCAGGAGACGGGGTAACAGGCGGGGTAGAGACGGGCGACGGGTCGGGGTTCGGAGAACGGGAGGGTAGGGGGTTAAGGGGGATGGGACGGAGGACAGACAATGGAGGATGAGAGGAGAGAGTTAGGGGCCCGAAGTTGGGGAACGGGAGACAGGATTCTGGGAATAGGGAACGGGACACGGGCGACTGTGGAATGCGGAGTGGGGTAACGATTATAGATTGTTAGCGATTCCGGGCGCGAAAAGTCTCGCACGTGTAGTGCATGTTTTAATCGCGAAAAGTGGCTGTGACCTTCCCCAGCTGCATGGCGAGATTCTGCACCGACCTACGTCAGCTTGAGGAGGTTTTCTCTTACCACGTACCTCATGCCTGCGTGACCCCGCCGCAGCTGGGACAAGGTCGAAGCCAACGACTGGTCTCCCGGCATGTATGGTAGTGTAGTGGCATGTTAGTGTTAGTGTGTGTGTAAGAGGGTGGGGATAGATCAAGGAAGAAAAGGAAAGATCGCGCGTCCGTGATCCATTTGTTAGGGCACTGCTCCGGCATTCGAATGGCGGAGATGGACTGGGACGGGGTGATTGGGAAATAAGAGGACGAGATTGGAAAAGGAGTGCAGATACAATAGCACGAGAGAATGAAAATGGTGTCGAGAAAAAGAATAGTGGGACGTGGGGGACGAGAGGGCGGAAACAGGAGGGCGGCAAAATGCGGAAAATGGTAGAGTTACGGAGACGAGTATCGGTGGGTTGGGTGATAGGGAATGAGGGAACGGGTGGTGAGCGCGCCTGAAGAGAACGCTGATCTTGGTGTAAAAGAGTTGGGTGGTGGGGTCAGGAGGCGAGAAACGATGGGAGGTGGGAACGAGAGTCGGGAGTCTGGCAGGACATGGCTACGTCCCAGGCGGCAATACAATAGGAAAAATTACGTTCTGCCAAAACCCACACGGTAACGCTACGATCTTTTTTGCTTCCGGTGACGTCTGCCCGACACAAGCCACAGTCTCTGCCGCCGAAAAAGGAGGAAAGAGAAAAGACAGAAGAAATATTTTTCCCCGAAGCACTTATTCGTGGCGGTGTGGAGTGGGGTTCACGAAAACATCCATATTATTGCGCAACAGTTTGTGATATTGTGCACTTTTGCGTCGTTCTCATGAATAAAGGACTAGAAAACACTCGAAAACAAAATGATGCTGTTTAGTAAATAGAAAAATAGCAAAGATAAAATTTTGGAAATTGAGCCATGTTTTGGGGTAATAGATCCAAAAATTCATAGAAATAAAAACAATAACTGATAGAATATTTTAGTACATCATATGCATTCCCTTATCCTTTCCCAAGTCATCAAGATTACGCAAAAAAGGGTTATCTAAGAGGAATTAAACTGAAAATTATATCATTTTTATGAACTATTAAATATCGAATTAATCCCGTGAAAGTCCAATATTAACATAAAAACACTAACCACTTTGACATTAATTTTAGGTATTATTCTTATGTATGACGTTTATATTTATCCTGTTTCGTGGGCCCTTACCAAATGATTCAACGACTTTAAATATTTAATATAAAGATACTGAAATATTTGTATGCACTTGAAGAGAAAATAACGCAGAAAATGGAAAAAAGATCGAGAAAGACTTACAGGGAATATTTATGTAGAAATGTCAAATAAAATCGGAGGTATTCCGCGACATCATAGGAAAAGAACGAGGGTTAACAAGAGAAATAAAATACAGACGGTGGAGAAGGAGACAAGACGCGTCCTTTGACAAGATTCGTGTCGTGGTGCGGGACGGCGGCGCGGCGGAGGCGACGCGATGCAAAAATGTAACCCTCCGCTGTAAACACGAGGACGAAGGGCCCATAATTTATGCCCCGAATCCGCCGCATCTGGCGAGGATCTGCGGGTGCACGCGGGGGTGAGTAAGGCGGAATGGGGGCGGCTGGGCTTGGGGGTTTGGGGGTGACGGGTGCGCTGGGGTGAGAAGGGGCGAGGGGGAGGGCGCAGTGCTTGGGCGACGACTGCGCGGGTCCAGAGTGCGGTCGAGCGGGACGGCAGCGGCGGGGACTGAAGTGTTGAGAAGGTGAAGTGTGGGGAGGAGTGGGTGATGGGGTAAAAGAATAACGGGATGAGAGGATGAGCAACGAGGGATACGAAAGTGAGAGAATAAGGGATTGAGAGGGCGAGGGATTGAGAGGGCGAGGGATTGAGAGGGCGAGGGATTGAGAGGGCGAGGGATTGAGAGGACGAAGGAGTGAGAGGGCGAGGGATTGAGAGGGCGAGGATTGAGAGGGCGAGGGATTGAGAGGGCGAGGGATTGAGAGGTCGGGGGAGTGAGAGGGGGAGGGATTGAGAGGGCGAGGGATTGAGAGGGCGAGTGATTGAGAGGGCGAGGGATCGAGAGGGCGAGGATCGAGAGGGCGAGGATCGAGGGGCGAGGGATCGAGAGGGCGAGGGGTCGAGAGGCGAGGGATCGAGAGGGCGAGGGATCGAGAGGGCGAGGATTGAGAGGGGGAGGGATTGAGAGGGCGAGGGATTGAGAGGGCGAGGGATTGAGAGGGCGAGGATTGAGAGGGCGAGGATTGAGAGGACGAGAGGATTGAAGAGAGCGAGGATTGAGAGGGCGAGGATTGAGAGGGCGAGGATTGAGAGGGCGATGGATTGAGAGGGCGAGGATTGAGAGGCGATGGATTGAGAGGGCGAGGATTGAGAGGGCGAGGGATTGAGAGGGCGAGTGATTGAGAGGGCGAGGGATTGAGAGGGCGAGGGATCGAGAGGGCGAGGATCGAGAGAGGCGAGGATCGGAGGGCGAGGGATCGAGAGGGCGAGGGATCGAGAGGGCGAGGGATTGAAGGGCGAGGGATTGAGAGGGCGAGGGATTGAGAGGGCGAGGATTGAGAGAGCGAGGGATTTAGAGGGCGAGGGGTTGAGAGGGCGAGGAATTCAGAGAACGAGGGATTGAGAGGTCGATGTATTGATACAGCGAGGGAATGAGACGGCGAGGGATTGAGACGGCGAGGGAATGAGACGGCGAGGGATTGAGACGGCGAGGCATTGAGACGGCGAGGGATTGAGGACTGAGAGAGTGAGGGAATGAGAGGGCGAGAGATTGTGGGAGATGCGAACGTGAAAGGATAAGTAGGTGACGAGCATGAGAGTGAGCGGGTGAGAGGATGAGTGATCGAGAGGGTGAGGGATTGCGAGGGTGAGGGGGGTGAAAGGGTGAGATGAAATGGTGAGGCATGAGAGATACTCGGCTGAGGGGCGAGAGGAAGAAAGGATGAGGGGTGAGACGTGAAGTTGAGAGGATGAGACGATGCGTCTGGTTCTGGTTGCGGACTGTACAGATGGCGGAGCGTTTTATGGTTGTATGAAGAACCCTTTTCACTCAGTGGTCAATGCGTTACATTACCGTACAACAAAGTCGTGCGCATACAACTGGATTCTTTCGTTCTCATTCAATAAACACCATGGGTTTTAAAGGTACAGAAACTACAGCTTCTAATACTAAACATGGTTATCGGTATGGGGAATCACGAAGCATTCTGCAAGTTCGCGGTAAAGAAAATGTTAATTTGTTACCTTGTCTCATTCCTGATGTAAACATCGTTCTGTCTCTACCTGCGTCATTTTACGTTCAGTGGGTCCCAACAGATTGACATCGGCTGTGAGGCAGGCTTGAAAAAACTTGATTGGCCATGTATGGACCGCTTTAGGATCTTAAACTAGAATGTCGGGTTTGGGAATGGGAAAAATATTTCTGTCTGACAACAGATAGGTTGGCAACTGATGGTGAGCGTTGACCTAAACGGCATACCTGAAGGCAAAGATCGCCAAGAAGACACCGCAAAAGACTGTGGAGTTCTTCAACCAATGAGAGGGGCTATTGGCTCAATAAACAACTTGAAGAAAGTAGGCCTACAATTTAAATTTCATAGATAGAGATGTCCTAGATTTGAATTAACTATGGGATGAATTTTCACACGAGTTACGTAGTTAGACCATATGATGTCAGTTGATTGACCTAACGTTTCCATGGTTTACCCTCATCAAATACAACAAGATGCTGAATTATTTTTTTAATCAATCAGCCCCGGTCTTTACGCGAACACACCAAAAAGTGACGGTTGATTTACATAACACATTTTAGAGCAAGCTTCGATCGACTTGGTCCAACTGCAGAAGAATAGAAGCAGAAGAAAGAAAGAAGAGACGCCCTCAGAAGAGGCAGTTAGCAGACGCGGGCCACATCTCATGAAAAAGCCAAAATAAAAAAAATACACGGTAAACAGTGGTTTTACATGAGTAGATATCAGTCTACGTCTCTCATCTTTATTTTGTTTTTATTATAATTTCTTGTCTTTATTTCCTTGGTATGATAAAGATACTTTTCTTATGGTCTATTATTGTGCTGAGTACACTTTTACAATGATTGAATGTGATTGCTCTATTAAATAAAATATTGCTTACTATATTAACTAATATAATATTTATTGCATATATAATATTGTGAACTATATAAGTGCTTATTAAATGTTTACTAAATTCATTAAAATTATTATAATGCAAAATCAATTTTAGCATAAATAAGAAATCTAAATTTAAACCGTTGCGCAACTGAAGAATAGTTAATACAGCAAGTAAATATACCTCTGTCCTACCTTGTTACAGCGTAAATTACGCATTGACGCGTTTGCGCTTGTCAAGAAGTCTATGGTAAGAAATGTCAGATAAGGACCGAAAGTTTTCTATAAAACGATGAATTAATGATTTTAATTCCTTTAAAGAGACTAAAAGAATGAAACATGCAGAGTGAAATATTCTCTTACAGATCGTAACGATAAAAATAAAAATAAATTGGTGCAGAATATCGCGACAATGATAACTTTTCCAACGAAATAATTTCGAAAATCAGCAAACAGTTATTTGATGTACGATTGCTGAACATGCCGATGCCGTTTGGACATTGCGATAGATGTGAGGGAACAGTGTACACGATGGTACTACCCGAAAATATTGCATGAGTGAGAGGAAAGGAGGGGGAGACTTGTGCAAAATCCAAAATGGAGGAAATGTGTGTGGCGGTAGGACTCGGTAGATAGTTCAAAGCCTCGGACTGTTCAGCTGGCGAGAAATAATTCTAAAACCGGTTATTTTTGTGCGCGATTATAGAACATTCTAAACAGAATTGGAACATTTTGAGAAAAATACAGAAAATGAGAAATTTGATTGGTGATATATCTCGGGAAGTGTGTACAGGCTATGTCTAGGCGGAGATGAAGCCTGAATTAATCAAACAACCGAAAGTTGTTTGATAATTAATAAACGATTAATAAGGCGAGAGAAAGCTAGGTCTGCCCAAAAATCGAAGCGTTGTGTGGCGGTCGGAAACGGTAGATAGTGCAGAGTCTCGGGGCGCTCCGCACTCGGCACCACAAGCGAGGGTTCGGCCGCTGTGCAAAGCGCCTGGCGGTGGCTGGAGCGCACTGGAGCCGGGAAACTTACAAGGGGAGGTGGGAAGGGTGGGTGAGAGCGTGGGAGGAGAGGAAGACGGCGGGACGCGGGGGACGGGGAGGCACAGAGAGCATTAAGAGGAACGCGATCATCGGCGTGGAAGAACGCGGGAGGTGTGCGACGCCAGAATCGTTGAAAGGTAAGGGGGAGGTACGGCGATGTGGAACAGTACGGGGCAGAGAGGAACGACACTGCTGCGGATTGTACAGAATGTGATTGTACAGGGTGTGATTGTACAGAGTGAGTCAAACGAGATTGGATAAACGTGGATCGATTCGGGGCAGGTAGCAACGTCCCAGGTGAGGGTTGTACAGGATGTGACGGGATGGTGAGAGACGAGACAGAAGAGTGGGGCGAACGAGGGAAAAGCCTGGTTGGGGTTGTATAGGTGGGGATGGTGAGGGTCGGGCGAGCAGAGCAATATTGGATGACGTGGATCAGTTTGGGGCAGGGAGGAACAACCCTGTTTGCGCTATACAGGATGTGATAGGAGGGTGAGGATTGAGAGAGATGGGATGAGGTGGAACGGTTCGGGACAGGGAGGAACGAGTCTGCGACAGATGATACAGCCTGTGACGGTAACAGGGACGCCCAGAGATAATCTGGGACATGGGGCAGCTGATTTACGGAGGACCATCGTTTCTAGCAGAACATTCTCTCCTCCCCCAATTCAACAGAAATAACTTATAAAGTTAAATTTGATTTAGAGATGAAAAGATGTTTAAAACAAATCTATTTGATGAATCAACTTCGCGGCCTCAATTAAGACAGTGCCTGTGGTATGTTACCCTAGCTGCCTCCTCCTTCACGCCCCTGGATGGGACGGAGGGGGTAGGAAATGCCAAAACGTGGGTTTTTAGGAGGGGATGTGGCAGACCATAGACAGGTACGGTAGGAAAAGAAGAATCGAGACGGTTTGTTAGTGGGGATATTTCGGGTGATCGAAGTGAATGGTGTCAGACTGGATAAGGTGAATCGAGAACGATGACTTAGAACGGTTCGGAGCAGGACGGAAGCATCTGGGAAAGTGGATGCAGGGCATAACTGAAAGAAAAGAGTCCCGTAAATGTAGTGCATGCATTTCATCAGGAGGTGGCGGTGATCTTCCCCCACTGGATAGCGAAATCCGACACCGACCTGTGTGTTTGGCGGGGTCTTCCCCAATCAGGAATCAACCACCAGCAAGACACCGCCCCAGCGGGGACAGGTTCTAAGTTCCCGACCATTCTCCCCGCATGTGTGGTAGTGAAGAACATGTTAGCTTTAAGTGTGTGTAGGGGGATGAGGATAAAACAAGGAAGAGGAAGAAAAGATCGCGCGCGGTCCGTGGCCCTTTTTGGTAGTGTACTGTTCCGGCATTCGCTTGGTGTTGATCGGAGAAATCACGGAAAACTACCGATCTGAGCAGCCGGCCGATAGAATTCTGCTCCAGATAGCGACTGAATTCGACCTAGCTGATAAACTAGTGTCGAAAATCTTACCACTGTCGTGACTGAAACCTGCGACTTCCCGGTCAGCTGATGCACTGAGCCACAGTTTCCGGTGAGGAAGGGGAAATCAGCGAGTTGGTGTAGGAAAATCTGGCGGGGTGGGGCGGGGCGCGGGGTGGGAGGGGCTGGACTGAGCGGGTGGATGCCGGCAAAGTGGGCGGGGCGGTCTGGGATGGGCGCACGTGTCAGCGACAGCGCAGGCGGGCGGTCCAACGTTTTTTTGCGAGAGAGCGCAGCCCGTGGCGGTCGCGGTAAGAAATACGATTGCGAGCGGCGGATAGCGACTGAAAAGGTGGGCGGGCTGCCTAACACCTCCCCCGCCGTCTGGGCCAAGCAGAAGATACAATGCCACGAATCCTGGTTGTGAAGGTGGAGAAGGCAACGTAATCAATTACAGGGATTTGGATATGAAAACGAATGCGTGATAGAATTACATTATGTTAAACAGAAACAGCTTCCAATGAAGAAATAAGAAAAAAAAGATTTGTATCATTAAATAAGAAAACAAAACTCGTATTAGTAAGTTAATTTAATTGTAGCATGTTAATTTAAGTTAATTTAATTGTAGAAAGTTAATTTACTTGCAAGTTTAGAAAGTTAATTTAATTGTAAAAGGGTTAAGTTAATTTAACTGATGAACTGTATCAAAGTTGAAAATAGCTGCAATAACTGTAGTTAACAATTTTATATCACACACGAAAAAATTGCTGACAACATTCTATTCTTTTGCAAATAAATTAAACTGTTGCAATTCTCAGAAAGGATGGGGAAAGCAGGCAAATGAAGGTCGCAGACAAAGACGCTCAAGGCAAACTCTGGAACCCACGAGAAACAGCGTGACTCGGCGCTGGTTCCGGGCGACGGGTGCTAAGTAGATTTGCCGTCCAGGGCAGCCTGGTCATGGCGTTTCGGCGGTGGATTGGTTTGGTTGGTTTGGTTTTTTCGTGTTTCCGGGCGCGTCAACTGCTTTGGTCATTAGTCCCAAAGTGTCACTAGTCATTAGTCATTGTGCGTTTTCTCTCGAGAGATGACGGTAATCTTCCCCGCTGGATGGCGAGATCCGGCGTCGACCTACCGTCGGCTACTGGGGTTTCCCTAACCAGGACTCTCCACCAGCGGGGCACCGCCCAACCGGACAAGCTCTAAGCTCCCGACCGGTCTCCCGGAATATGTGATAGTGTAGTGCATGTTAGTGTAAGTGTGTGTATGTGTGTGTGTGTGTGAAGGGAGAGGATAGGACAAGGAAGAAGAAGGACAGATTGCGCGCGGTCCGTGGCCCGTTGGTAGGGTACTGCTCCGGCATTCGTCTGGTGTTGATCGGAGAAAACATGGAAAACTACCGATCAGAGCAGCCGGGCACTAGAATACTCCTCCAGACATCGACTGAATTCGACCTAGCTGAAAAGCTAGTGCCGAAAATCCTGCCGCCGTGGGGAGTGGGAACCTAGGACCTCCCGGTCAGAGGCGCTGCAGTGGCATCAGTTGATGCACTGAGCTACCGCTCCGCTCGGCGGTGGACTAGGGGAGGGAGCCGGGGTGGGGGCGGGCACGGGGGCAGGCGAGATGGAGGTAAGGATGGGTGGGGTGGGTGGACGACTGGACCTGGTGCTCTGCAAAAGAAAATTCAACATCCCTCGCCCCCTTCCTTCTCCCGCATCCTCGCCCTCGCCGAGGGGCCGATAAATCAATCTCGTGCGTCTCCCAGTCCTTGTCTCGTTGGTGCGGCTGACGACCGGGGACATGGCGATGGAGACGGTAGAGACCACGGTCCAATGATGGTAACGGGAGAGGCTTTGATGGGACTGATTATATTGTCTGTGAGCGTCAGCAATTGCAGCAAGTGTTGAAGAAACTGAAGTGACGGTTAAAGTAGATAAAATATTGGAAGCTACGATTCGCAGTTGCGATTAGTAGAGGTCCCTGTAGTGCAAAACCGCCTCTACTTTTGGTGAAGAGGAAATTATGAAAGTTATTATTTTTGGTATTTGTCTTTCAGGTCGGTAGCAACAATGGCTGTGAAAATTACGATAGATTATGCCTGGAGGTCCTATTGAGTGCGATGAGTGGTGTAGACAATGCTGTTGATGTTGTACAGTAATGTTGTAGTACCGGTGGGGTTGGTGTTGACGTTAACACTTGGTATTTGCGACAGTTCTGATGATGATCTGGGAGGTGATATTGGATTTCTCAATTGTGTAAAAGTGTCGCACAATCCCGGCAAACTTGCTCAGTTCTGCAACATGCCAGCTTAATAAAATAAATCTAATAAAATTTCAGAATGTTCGGTATAAAAAGTGGAAATTTATATGAAAAAAAAAACGAAAATTGTTCTTTATACAAGAGAAAATAGTAGTTTGAAGCTACAGTAGTCGATGTTACGACACCAAAATATTATACGTCTGAGTAAAAAAATCCAATAAAATCGGTTAAGCCGTTCTTAAGATTACAAAGAGAGATGGAGATACAAAAATCGTAAAAACTATTCAATTGATATTTTTACCATCTATTTAAGCATACGAAATTATGGGAAGATAGTTATTTATGGAATGAAACACCCAACATTTTTTTATGTAGAAGATTATATTAGTACCTGAATAGCCAGAAAATAACGTAAAAAAGTATGGTAGAAAAATAAAATGCGTAAAACACAGTAGATAAAAATGGTAATTGTTGTTTTCGATAATTAGAAATGATTATCCGACAGTATGTGCAAACTACATTAAAAATAAGTTACATTGATTGTCGTGTCTACCGCTACATAAATACGGAGTTGTTGTTACTACCAGCGGAGAAAACGTTTAAAAAAAATTAGATATCATTCCTATGTGATCAGATAAAATATTTAAACAACTGTATTAGAAACCTTTAAATACCAAAAAACAACAAAAAAAAAACAATTGAACATATGTAAACAGAAGAAAGAAAACTAAAATGAAAATAAATGATTATACGTCGGTGTTGTGTGTATTTTATTCCGTTTTTTTCTAAATAACTAATTTTTTTCAATATTTCGACAAACACGTTTTAACCTGTGTATAAATTGTGTTGTATATATAATATACGTATATATATATATATATATATATATATATATATATATATATACACACGAGTCTGCCGACAACCTGAACACAGCCTTTTATTAAATCACCTTTCTTTAATCTTCTTACTGATTCAAACAATTTCCTTGCTACACTTCAACGTTGTGTTTCCCTTACGATGTACGAGGACTTCGCTTATGTCCCATTCATTACTGAGTACCCTGCATTTGCGTTCACGTCTTTGCAGCGGTAGTTCCGCCAGCGGCCGCCGGAGGCAGGTGGCGACAGGGCAGGCGGTAGTTGGGGGGCCACGGAGGCAATGGGGACACGTGCGATAGCGGGAAGGACGAGGCTGAGGATTCAAAGGCGAGGGGAACTACCGGAAAAGCGGGGGCGGAGGACAGCGAACGCAAAATGGCGAAGGTGGAAGGAGCGGGAAAGGTCGTGATGGGAAAGGGGGGAAGCAGGGGAAGGCGGGGCGGTGCGGCCGAGCGGGCACCGAAGCAGCGGAAAGTAGGACGGGTGGCGTGTGAAAGAAAGCTTAGTAGCGAAGGCAATGCGTAGCGGTCTGATTGGATTGATAGATCAATTTTTTCGTGTTTCCAGGCGCGTCGACTGCTTTGGTCATTAGTCCTGTGAGTGTAGAGCATGTTTTTTCTCTCGGGAGATGGCGGTGATGTTCACTTGTTGAATGGCGAGATCCGGCGGCGACCAACCGCAGGCTAGCGGGGTTTCCCCCTAACCAGGATTCTCTCACTAGCGGGCACCGCCTCAGCCGGCACAAGATCTAAGCTCCCGACCGGTCTCCCGGAATATGTGGTAGTGTAGTCCATGTTAGTGTAAGTATTTGTGTGTAAGGGGAAGACGATAAAACAAGGAAGAGGAAGGAAAGATCGAGCGGGATCTGTGGCCGTTTGTTAGGGTACTGCTCCGGCTTCGGCTGGTGCAGATCGGAGAAACCACGGAAAACTACCGATCTGAGCAACCCGCCGATAGAATTCTCTTCTAGGCAACGGACCACTTCGTCCTAGCTGTTTATCTAGAGACGAAAATACTTCTACCACCGAGAGAGGCATTTCGGAGACATCATTGGATGCTCTGAGCCATCTCAACTAGTCGCAACGGTGGAGGCCGGTGGTGGAGGCTCGCTCATAGAAGCAAGAAGAGCCGCGGGGGCAGCGAGGTCGGCGGTGGAGGCGGCGGGGGGGGGGGCGGCGCGCAGGGGCCCGGGCGCGCCGCGGCCAGGGCACGCGCGCCCGAACGAGTCTGCACCCTCGGGGGCGGGGGCGCGGACGGCGGCGCGCCCCGCCCATGCTCGCCCCGCCTCGTGCCGCCCCGCCTCGCGCCGCCCCGCCTCGCGCCGCCCCGCCTCGCGCCGCCCGCCTCGCGCCGCCCCGGCTCGCCCCGCCCCGGCTCGCCCCGCCCCGCTTCGCCACGCCTCGCCACGCCCCGCGCCGCTCCTCATCTCCTGCACCGTCCCGCCCCTCCCGCCCCTCCCGCCCCGCCCGCCCCGCCCTTCGCCTCGCAACCTGCGCTCGCATAGACTCGATCACGAGGCGCCTCGCGGGTTGGTCGTCGGATGAAGGATCTAGGGATTTCGAGCATGTAGACGGCCTCGTAGGTACGTGGGGTGCACGGATTCAGAATGAAAAAGTTCTGTCCTGGAGCAAATTGTACTTCTTGAAAGTTTGGTGGTGTTTAATAATTGTGTGAATATGATCTGACTAATTTTGAGCTAAGATCCCTGCTTAGAGTTTTCTGCTTAGAAGTATAATTTTTTTTGTATCTAGAAACTCACTGACTTTTATCAGATCCTGTAGATCTGACAATAGTAAGTTTATATATCAGAACTTTATTTTCGTTAAAAATAAAGGGCAGAACCTTGTAATTCTGAAGCTGCAATTTACTACTGTCCTTTTTACAAATCTAAGAGTAATTAACGGTTCCTAAATAAGTACATAAATCTAAGTCATTTGTAAATAAATTTATTAAATAATTTGAGATCATTACGTGGTGCATAATTCACAATCGACAATATCATGGTATTAGAAACAGGGAAGATGATATTCCTTATTAAGACAGCATTACGATTAACAATGATTGTGTCTCGAGGACCAGAGTATTATTCCATGTAATATTCTCTATAATTTTTGATAGTCGGACAGATGGAGATGAAGAGAGAAAATGCCATAGTGCACAATAAACACATTTGTGTTTTATGTTTGGACAGCTCCTAACGTCGCTCGTTTTCAAAACATGTACACATGCAATAAAACTTAACATTATAAACTAATTGTATAACACACTATTACACTTCAAATATCAAACGTATACTGAAAATTACATTACAATAATAATTTATTTTCGTGATAGTTCAATTTATCAAGAGATGCATTTTGTTACGGTCAGCTATCATTATTGTCTCGCAGTAAATACTGTTAATTAAAATGTGGTATATACAATTAATTTTTTCATGCTCCGATGCAACATCCAAAGAAATATCGTGTTCATGTTGGAATTTAAAAGCGAGCGAGGAGAGAATTTTGGCAGAGGGCCTGAAACTATCGACTGGCAACCCGCCCGACACACCTGCGTTTCTCCGAGATGGTTGCAGAGCCCCCGCTGCGCGCCGAGGAAAAACAAGGAAATTCAACTCCAGCAGCATGAATTATTTTTTAAAGTTGTTTTCATAAAGGTAAATAATTTCAGAAAATAATACATCGTCTCAGCTGTTGGAGATTACAGAATTACTATATAAATAGGCTATTTAAAACAAAAGTTTGAGGATATCAAAAACATGAATAGACAATGGCAAAAAAATATGATGATTTTCATTGAAAAACAAGAAACTGAATCGAAAATTTTCGCAGACTTTATGAACGTTTTCATAGATGATTTTGAAGTACTCAGGGAGAAACTCTGTAATCTTCAAGTATAAAGTATTCAAGTATAAAATCTTCCTGTTTTATCATAATGTAAATTGCCTACGTCTTTTCTTTCTTTACCAAATTTTCTCTTTTCCCCCTTTTAAGTACTTTAAGTACTTTTTATGTAGGAGTATATAGTGACAAATAGTAGAAGTATTTTAAAATATGGTACACTGTTAATGTCTTGGTTCGCAGTATCCTCGAGAAACACAAAATTATCATCCATGACAAGTATTTGAATAGTAATGCGAAATACTTACATTAATGCGAAGTTTATTTAATGTTTGATTCCACTAAAATGTAATAAACATTTGCGATCCAATTAAATTTGACACATTATTTTAAGACAATTCTATAGAAAATCGTAAAGATGCAACAATAAACCTACACAAGTGAAGAAACCTACACGATTCCACGTCGACAAAGAATCTTCTAGCGACCCTAGACATACAGGTTCCTTCGGGTTTACCCCCGGCCAGCGAGAAACTCGCATCTTTTCAGTCCCTTTCCTTCTCCACCCTTCTCTTTCCCAACCCCCATCACCAGGGAATAAATATTCGCCCTACAGACCCTCGTCCTCGCCCTTAGCCAGCGCGGCCCGGATCTGGACGGCGCGACTGCCCGGCCGGCAGAGCGACCGACCGACCCCACGAGAACAAAACCTTGAAATACTACGGGACGCCGAGGGCCACCGCGCTTTTAATGCTTTTTTGCGTCGTGAAAAGCGCAAACAACAAAACAAAAACAAGAAAAAGAAGCAAAAAAATATAAAATAAAATTTCAAGCCGCGATTTGCGACCGGATGGCCTCGCAGGGCGAGCCTCCACCACAGAGTGCGTGGATATCCTTCACAAGAAACTGAAATTTAAAATTATCTCGCCTACCAGAATATGGGGTGCGATATTCAATGGCGGTTGGAAGATAAAGCTATACTCTCTGGATCGAAAGTCAGGTTTTTCGATTTGGTTTCAACGGAGAAAGAGGGAGGATAAATCTGTGTAATTGGGAAAATACACGTTAATTGTCGCATAGGTAAACAATAATTGTCGTGTGGAGGTGGACTAGAATTCACATAAAAAGAGATGACACATTATGTCAAGAAAAATTGAAAATAGAGGGAAACTGAATAGCGTTTATAAGTAACAGTGGGAGTGCACAGTAAATATTTTCAAAATGCCAATAATAGCAATTAAAATACTAATGCTAATGCTAATAATAATAATAATAATAATAATAATAATAATAATAATTGTAGGATAGCAATAAAAATCTGGATATTACTAAATTCTGTGGTGGCAGCGGAGATTTTGTGGTACTCCATGATAAACTATCTGGGGTCAATGAGATATCGACCACAATATCAACTTAAAACGAAGATGGGATTGTGGTAGATACCTCATTGACACCAGATAGTTTATCTTCATATTACTATTATGGATTTGGAAAAAAATACTTCTCTGCCTGGAGATACTGCTGCGTTACACGATATTGTCCGTCGCGTCATTACCAACGAGACAGAGAGCCGAAACAGAAACAATTTTAGAAATCGCAGTCAGCTGGATGTGTTGCATAAAAAACTCAAGTCGACCAGATAGTTACCAGAGGTTTGTGATTTGATCTACGACATGTAGATCTAGACTAGACTAGAAGGCGCATATATTGTTGTTGGAAACATACTATGTTTTCAACCGGTCGCAAATCACCTTTCGCCCTTTCACCACACTTCCTTCCCTAGGGAATTTAAATGGAAATAAAACACGGAACGTTTTGGATAAAAAAAATGTTTTGAAAAACAACAATCACTTCTCTGCAAAAAAACAATAAAAAACAAGTGTCAGTGTTGTAAGGCTGTAGGAAACCTGCCGTAACGAGGCAGTGAAGACGATATTGATAGATCAAGGGATATTTTTCCTGCTAAATCATAATTCAACCACGTACAATATTTATTCCATGTATCAAAAATACTCCGTGCCTCGGAAATTCTGTAAACATCTTTCACATATGGTTTCGAAAGAATAATATTGCATTGTATAAAATTAGAGAAATCACAGACAGCAGCCTGGGAGCAGAAATTTCGAGGGTGAGGCGAGAAAGGAGTAAAATACGGTTTTAAGGTACCGTACGAGACAAAGATATACGTTGATGTTCTGGGTCTTCATTTTGTATTATATAGTTACATCAAGAAAGAAGGGTACGTATAAGAGATGTTTTAAAAGAAAAGAAACCTTATTTTATGAAATAAATATATTATATATTATATACCAAGGAAAATGGACTTTGAACTAATGTGTGTAGACTTCCACGAAATTTGTTGAACAAGGTGAACCACCCTTCCACGAACATTGTGAAAGGAAGGAAAAAAATATTTTATTGATATCACAAAATCTTCACAGAAAGAAAAAAGTCCAGAAGTAATTAAAGACAACTACCATATGGAATTATAAAACATTACATGAGAAGTGAAACGTGGTAGAGAATGTATTAGCAACATAACAGTTTCCAGCAATATAAATAATTTAAATTGCATGAAGATATTTGCTACGGGAGACTTCAGTTTTAAAAAGAAACATTTTAACATTTTAAAATAAGGGTAATAAATCATTCATTGTATTGAAAGAGCGAAATTACGTTCCGTAGGGTAGTTAAATAATGTAATCATTTCTCAGAACCCAAGCATTGCTTCTAGGAATCCTCGAGTATCAACTAAATAAAATTCGACTCCAAATTGCGTAGTCGTGTTTCCTGATAAAGAGAGTGCAATCTAGTGATGGCACAACAGAACCTACTTTCTCCTAATATTGGTAACAATTACGTAATTCTACCAGAATTATTCCCCGCCATCTTCCTTGATTGATTTATTGTTACTCATTCCAGGAGCATACTCTACAATGGTCATTCTTCCGCAAATGTAGTGCGTGTTTTTGCTCGGGAGGTGGCGGTGGTCTTTCCCGGCTGGATGGCCATATCCATGCCTCCCGGCATGTGTGGTTGTGTAGTGCATGTTACTGTAAGTGTGTGTGTAACGGGTGAAAATAGAACAAGGAAGAGGAAGGATAGATCGCGCGCAGTCCGTGGCCCGTTTGTAGGGTACTGCTCCAGCATGCGCTTGGTGTTGATCGGAGAAACCACGGAAAACTACCGATCAGAGCAGCCGGCCGCTAGAATTCTCCTGCGTACAGTGACTGAATTCGACCTAGCTGAAAAGCTAGTGTCGAAAATACTGCCGTCGTTGGGACTCGAACCTAGGGCCTCCCGGTCAGAGGTGCCCGTCATCTTCCTGTTCCCTCGGCGCTGATAGACCTGGTTGTTCTCAAGCTGCAATCGCTCCCTCGCTGCCGTGACCTAGCCCAGCATCAGTGTCGTCCTATCTACATCCCGCACCGCCTACTCGTCCTGTCGTCCTCGATCTCGCCGCAGGGCACACGGCAACAACCAGCGTCAATAAATCGCAGGTAGATTGGGAATTGCCTTTAACTGAAGCGTCATCTTGTAGTACAGCGCCAGCTAGTGGAGAGTTACAGCACAATGAACAGCATAAAAGTCTTCTCCATAAAATAATACGTAGATATTGTAAATTTAATTGATATCGGTCAAACGTCGGATTTTATTGCTCTCGGACAAACTATCATATATATATATTATATTAATTTGGGGAGTCAGGAGCTCTCCAGACTTATCGAACACCTAGTGCAGAATGAAATTCAGCGAATCGCCGCTGTTGCTGTTACTAATGAAGCTAATAATGTAACTAATACTTATTATATTAATAATACAAGTATAAATGACATTAGGTATAATAATGAGAATGTTTCAATTTTCCATGTTAATCGAGTTACTTAAAAGTCACTAACCAAATCAAGCATCAAGCATTATACTATTCCCAGTACTTGCAAGAAATGTTGCCTAACTATGCGTTAAATAAAATTTGCATATTATGAATTCTAGACGGCGGCGGCGGAGCTTTTAATGATATTGGTGATGGCGGTGGTTGTGGTGGCGGTGCCGGTGGCGGTGATTGCGTGTGACAAGGAATTCGAAGACAGCGACATGAGACAGAAAGATTGAAACGGAAACTTTAACGGGGACTGGACTGAGTGTGGAATCAAGTGGCGTCTCTGACAGGGGCTGAGTTTCACTGGGGTAGAAAATCAGACTTTACACGCAAACTGGGAAGGGAACCGGGGCCGGATTGCGACGAGGAGCGGAGCGGCGAAAGAGCGGACGAGACGAAACGAGGCGGAACGAGACGAAACGGAACGAGACGAAGGAAAGAGAAGAAGAGAGAAAGGAACGAGACGAACGAACGAGACGAACGGAACGAGACGAAAGGAACGAGACGAAACGGAACGAGACGGACGGCACGGCACGGCACGTGACGGACGTGACGGACGGACGGCACGCGACGTGACGTGACGCGACGCGACGTGACGTGGTGGACGTACGGACGTGACGGAACGTGACGTGACGTGACGTGACGAGACAGGACGTGACGTGACGTGACGTGACGGACGGGACGTGACGAGACGTGGCGGGACGTGACGGACGTGACGGGACGGGACGGGACGGGACGGGAAGCAACGGAACTGGGAGACGGGGTGGGATTGGGCGAAGTAAGGCGGAGAGAGACGAGGAGGGGCGGTCGGGGCGGAGTGAGGAAGGTACTAGGCGGGGCGGGGTAGAGTGGTGGAAGTGCTGCGCTTGGGGGCGGGCGGGGCCGCTGGCTGCGTGTAATGCAGGAGGAACCGCGCAGAGCGGCGCGTTGCGCGTGGGGCGTTGCGCGAGCGCGCCCGCAAAGAGCGCCGGCGCATCATTAACGAGAAATTAGTATTCAAATCCCGCGGCTGAGCGCGAGCCGCCACGAGCCGAGCAGCCACGGTGCCGCCGCGCCACGCCGGTGCTGGCGGTGGTGGCGAGGCAGTGATGGCGTGGCGGGGCGGGGCGGGAGTGGGGTTCTGGCGGGGAGGTTGGCAGATCCTGTGGCGACGGTGATGATGGAGGCAGCAGCTAGGAAGATAAAGAGGGTGTAATGCTGTAGTTTGCTAGTCCTAAGTCCTGCCTAACAACAGAAGAAGTTCTTGGGAAACATAATATAAATAAGCAGAACGATTTGAGAGGTCGAGGTGAGTGAACCTGCTTCTCAGATACACGATAGCTGTGATAAATTAGCTGTGGATAGTTTTATACAATATTTCCATAGATGTAACGATTGCGACGCTGCAAGGGATAAGGGGCAGCGATGAAGGGCATGGAGAGCAGGGATAAGGGTATGGAGTGACGGTGGCGATGTTGGACGAGATGTGGTGGTGGTGGTAGCAATGATGTATGGAGGACGGTGGCGTGAGTAATGGCGGTGATGATGGTGTTGGCGGTGGCAGCTACGACGGTATCAATGACCGTAGCGGCGACAGGGGGAAGAGCGACGGTGGCGGCGGGCGGTAAGTGGTGATGGAGGCTGTGAGGCCGGAGGGTGTGGGAGTAACGGACGACGCGGTGAGAGCGCCGCTTTGGCCTCTTGTCTGGGAAAGCACACGAGCGGACACGAGTGCAGCGTCCGGGTTTATCAAAACATGAGCGACACACTGTCAACCTTGCGATCGGTTTCTGGCTGAGAGTGGCAAAACTGGTGCATTAAAATGACAACACATGCGACATTGGTTACGATATCATTCAACATAACCACTGATTCAAATTTGTTGGGAAACCCCTAGTTTTCAGGAAAGATTACGCTAGAAATTACAAGAATAAACTCTATTTTTCTAGTTGATTTAATGATAGCAAAGAACCAAACATGGTATTTTCTTAAAAAAAACTTTAATTTTTTAATTATTTCAATATTTTATTTTATTATTTACGTTCAAATTTCAGATGGTTCTGTGTCATACGTAGTGCTCAAGTCCTTTGGTACGAATAATTAAGACAAACTACTCTAATACCAATGGAAGCCGAAAAATGAAATTTAACTCTCTCACTCAGAAGACGCTAAATACTAAATATACGTGTGTTTTTTTGACATCGTAGTTTTCAGATGTAGTTGATAAATGTGTACCTAATTGGCATTGATATTGGTTTTCTTCAATTTTCTTGCATTGATACACTTAATTGGACGTGTGCCAATTTGAAGAGAATTTGCTCTAGCAGATCTTCAAGGCGAGTTACGATTTACCATCATTCTATAGATTTCATAATAACATCGGAAAATGATAATATTGTAGTTCAGATAGGATATCGATGTCGAAAATTCGAATTTTATCTCGTTTAAATCGAATACATTCACAAATTGTGACACAATTGAATTGTGAATTAAACCATTAATTTTAGTCCTAGTTTCACTCATTATATGGATCATACATACAATACTACTAGTACAAAGTCTTCTACGTGGTTTAATGTGTAAATACATGTAAGTTCTTGAAATAATATATTATCCTTCTTCTGAACTACTTAATTTGAACTTAAATTTATTTTTTGTATTGATATAATTTCATTTCCTTTCGCATCAGCAACAGTGTCAAAGAACTAATTTTACGGGCTCCAATTTGATGAGTACTTGCTCCTGCATATCCCTCTTTCTCTCTCTCTCTCTCTCTCTCTCTCTCTATATATATATATATATATTATATATATATATATATATATATATATATATATCCTCTCTCTCTCACTCACTTCACTCTCTCTCTCTCTTCTCTCTTATATATATACAGAGAGAGAGAGAGAGAGAGAGAGAGAAGAGAGAGAGAGAGAGAGAACGAGTTGAGGCGTCCGGAATTGTTCTTAACACTGAGCAGAAGCATCGGGGCGGACGCAACGTCAGATCGCTGGGGCCAGTTCGAGGAGGAGGCGGGTAAAGGCCGTGCACCCGAGGCATGAGGGGGGGTGACCGATTGATGGCATATCGATCGCCCACGGGGCGCGTCGCCGCCCGGCCGTCCACCGACCCTCCCCCCCGCTAGCCCGCGCGCTACACCCCCTGCCTCCCGCCATTTCCCCCGGCCGCCTCCCGCCTCGCCACGCCCCCGACGATGCATTAATCCCAAGGGATGGCCCCGCACGCCGGGCGGCTCTGACCCCCCACCACCGCCCCAGCCCGATCGCCACCTGCCCGCCCGCCCGAGGAACGCGCGGGGCCAGGTGCACAGGTCAAGGCCAATGTTCACAACGTTGCGGCAGATTTAAACTTTTGAAGGTGGCACATTTTTGCTTTATGGAAAGCTATTGAACAACGTCATTCAAGACACAGTACAGAATGTTGACAGATATATGGGAATATGTGGCTTTTGGGTCGATAGTCCGACTCTGCCGAACCACTAACGGTGTCCTTCACGTCCGGGGCCTAGTTAAATTCCCATGCTTGGGGTAAAAGCGACATGTGGCGAATATGACCTATTCCCTTCACTGTAACTAGCAGCCTAAACTTTTCTTCCTCACACAGCTACAGGAAATAGCACGATTTTAAAAGAAAGCTACAACTCTATTTTTTATTTCACCGGGAATCAAACCGTCATCACACCACTGAAATATGCTGCCCATGAACAATCCTAGAGGCATGGTGACATAATCAGCTTAAAAGTGATTTTTTTTAATTATGAAAATTGATTAAATGTAGTTATGTCTTCCTTTTACATATTCATTATTTTATCAATAATAGATACTCGTATAAGGAAACTTCATACTTGAACGAATCAATATTATTTCTTGGAGTTAAGTTTCTGGCACCACGTCCTTCTGTGTAGTAAGCCAAAAATAACACTTCAGTCACTGATACAATTAATTCGGGGCACATGGTATTCTCTTATTTGAATGAATGTCTGTTTTTATAAGACAAAAATGATAAAAAAGAAGCACGAGAATTAAGAAGATCCAAGTTACGTCCAAATGTAACTCTTTTTCATGATGATACATGCCCATATTTATCAAAAACTCTTATTGTGGGTCTCTATATAAAAAGATGAATAAATCTTGCTCGGAATATTACTTCGTCTAACACGTTGTAAACTCAGAACAAGCATTTTGCGGGAGCTTGATACTGAAACATTTGTTCACAGCGAAACGTTGGTTATTCATGACCAACACTAACGCGTAAACTTTAGGCCCTAAAGTATTGAGATTTTTCCAAAATTGACATTACGTTATATAGTGGCCCAACTGGAGACCCTGGGAATTTGAAACGATTACTTTGAATTTGAAACTATCTCTGAATTATTGAGTATATTTTTATATGTATTCACATTTGTCTACATTTTGTAGACTTTCCAAAGTATTTATTGAACATTAAAAACATTTTTTTTTCTTTTTCTCGTGTTGGTGTATTTTGCAGCACTACCAAAGAGATTCTAGAGTCAACAGCTAACCATTCGTCTCACAAGGTAACCGTCAGCGACATCCCGGGAACGTAACGAGGCAGAGCTGTGCATACGCGAATCGAGGGCGCGTTGGCGTATCAAAGGGAAGCGGCCCAAGAGACTCTCGTGGCAAGCTGTGGTCGTCGTCTCCGAATGGCCAGGTCGGCCGTGGCCTCGAGGGACAGGGGCACGCAAGGACTTGGAGGGATCTGTAATCCTCGGGAGGCACTTGGCCTTTTGCGGCGAACAGAGGAACTGAAGCGCCCGGTGAAACAACGGGCCAAGATTCACTGAGCAAATTGTGCAAAAGCCGTGGAAAACAATTTCAGATCATTGTTCATCATTTCACACTCTGAGACGCTCTGTACGTTTGTTCCGTCGCTCCATCCAATAAGCAGAAGAGATTTAATGTTATAAGGAATTTTTATTTTGATATATAGCACAGCTAAACAAACTAAATTGTATTTCTGCAATAAGCTTTTTAAATTTCATTTGAAAGAAAAATCTTTCATACTGTAGTTGTAGGAGACACCGAAAAATCCAAACTTCCGTAATTTACGAAAATTCAGAGTTAATAGTGATAATAGGATTTATGTAACTGATATCTAATATCGGATAACTACCTTTATCGGCTTATTTCACTCAATTTTCACAAGAAATTTAAACCAAACAATTGGAGCCATTTTTAAGAAAACTTTGAAAATGTTGCTGGAGGTTTTAGCAAACGATCCCCCTAAAGAACGTTTTTCAAAATGCAGAGCTGTGAGTCGGCCCAGATCGTCCGGGAAATAATCGTATTGAAAAAAAGGGAACTCCAAAATGTTTATTTCCATTTTTAATCTCGAAATCGCATTTACACAAACTTACGTAACATTCTCAACACTTAGTATGTACGTACGTATACTAGAAAGCACAAATAAAATTGTCCTTGTGTATCTTTGTAATATTTTATAATAGGAACTTAAACACGGTGTGACTTTGTGGTTCTTTCAAAGTCTGGTACCAGGCCCTTCTGGCCGTAGAAACGTATTGCACAGCTTCTTTGATTGCTTGCTAATTGCCTTCTAATATTCTTACGATATGGTTTTCGTCTTCAACTACAACTGCAAGTAATTTGGGAGAAATTTGTTGTTTCCCGTTTACGTACAGTGGTTGTACTAGTGAACAATGGTTGTTGGTTTTAATGTACGCTTATATAAGCTACAAATTTATTCTTACAATGCTTATTTTGTCTCCACTTTAACGAAAATATGGCACTTAATTTCATTTTTATTCATCAAGGACACCGACATATTTTTGTTACGTATAATTATCTTATTATAATTAATTTATGCAAGAATATTTAACAAGAAAATTCAGCTATATTGAAACAGCTTCCTGAAGCTTTTGACCAATTTTATCATTCTTGAGAACGCCTTTTTGAAACCCTCGGTAGGTACTCGACTTTTTATCAATTCTATTTTTAACAACATAAGTTGATGTGCTATGTAGAAAGTCGTTCAATAAGACTTAAAGTACGTAAAGTTTTTGCAGTATAAATAAAATTTACAGTGCGAAACGAAATTAACTCACACATATTATTCTTAATGACAGCACGATGTGCGAAAAAAAACAAACAAAATGAATTCATTACATCAACAGCTTGTTTTAAAATTCTTTATAATTGTATGAAGGTGCAAATGAGTTTCGAAAATTCGAAAGCACACAAACAGGAATATTCATATGGCATTAAACATATTAACTAAACAAAACATAACCTACTTATGTACTCACTCATGTATTTGCGGTTAAGTCTATTAAGCGTCTCTAGAGAGCGGAAATTTTCCGGGAAAGTTTCCTCCAGTTTCCAACCCAACGAAGGAGAAAGTCACGCTCTCCTGCACTGAGAAGTTTTTCCAAGAAAAAGTAAATATGCAATTTTCGAGCCCGCTGGTAAAGCCTTGCAGTACGCCCTCGGGAGACGGGTCATGAAAGGCATAGTGCACGAAGCAAGCGCAGTGAAACAGAGCCAGAGGAGGAAAATAGAGGAAATAAGAAAGTAAAACTAAAGAACAGGAGTGGAAGAAAAAGAAAGGAGGAAGATCTAAGATTGTCTGTAACCTCTAGGGCAAAGAAACACCCGCACCTGCTGAAAGTATAGATGACAGAAAGATGACATACGAATGCAGACATGACGACAGTTTTAAAATTGATTCGTCACAAAAATACTCCGATATACGAATGTATTAGGGAAAAGGATCTTGGATAGAAAGAAAATACTATAAATGACTTAGAAAGAAAATTTCGTAATACGAATCTCATTGGGGAGGATATGATAGTTAAGTTCAGATATGAGAAGGAATAAAAAAAGCAATATATAACAAAAAAATTGGACATAAAGAAGAAAATGTAATTACAAAGGCGGATCGGAAGGAATGAAAAAAAAAAGGAAGGGGAATTAACCGGGGGAAGATTAAAGGTGAAGAAGTAAAAATTTGGATAAAATATATTGGCAACAAAGGAATGAGTAAGATGCATCTTGTGCGAGTAGAAAGGAAAGAACTAAAGAAGGAAATTTTGGGAATGGGCATGGAGAAAAAATCCTTATGTCACAGGAAGAAAGAGATGAAGGAGGTTGGAAGTAACTCAAGAAATTGTTGACGAAAATACAGTGAAGCGGAGAAACAACTTAGATATACGGCAAAACCCATCAGAACAAAGAGACTGAAGGAGAGATCGAAGAAGAAAAGAGACTATTCCACTCCAGGAAGAGGAAACAACGATAAATAAAATGACTTACGGTTGCAATAATGCAATACGGTTGTTTACAATAATAATGCAATACGCAAATAAAACAAGAAAAAAAAAAAACTAAATATGACAGAAGGCAGTTTCGTAGATGCGGGAAACTGAAAGTGGCCCAGCAAAGAAGAAAAGCTTCTCCTTACGACACAGAGAGTGAGGAACAAACTCAACGAGAAGAAAGGAAGAGAGTCAAAGTAGAAGAATGCAGAAGGATAAAAAGGCTGTCCTGGCGCAGAGGGAAGGGTCGAAGACGAACTGACGGAGAGCGCAGGCCAGGGTGGTGAGCTGGTGGGCGGGCGGGCCGGCAGGAGTTCATACGGGCGCCGATACAATAGAGATTGTGGGGCGGATGCGCCTTTGGGGCGTGATAGCATTCGCAATCAGGGCCTCTGGGGGAACTTTACAACTTTCCGAAGGGCCCGCTCAGAGAGCGAAGAGGGAGAGAGGGCGGGGGCGAGTATAATGCCAACGCGATGGGGCGGTCCAGAGCAGTGGAGTAGTGGGCCTCGTAGGATGGGATGGCGGGGATGGGGTAGCAGATGGTAAGCGTTGTGGATGGGATGGCCTACTGCATACGATTATACGTAGAAGGTAGTTGGATGAGAGCGATAGGGGTGGAAAAGTGACGGTAGGGTGGATTATTATCAGTTTGTAAGGTCACCTACCTATGACGGGTGGTCGGAAAGATGACGAGGGTTGGACGAGTGTGTGTTATACGAATGGAACAGTTCCGGGTTGAACGAGTGGACTCTTCGAAGAGGAGATAGTTGGGAAAGTGAACGGTTGGACGAGAGATGGTTGAACGATGAGTTCTTGGACAAGTTGCGGCTGGACGAATAGAGGAAATGGACATTTGGTCGGGGAGTAGAGCACGCAGGCGAGCAGTTCTGCCGGGGGGAGCGAGTGAACTAGTGGACAGTTCGACGAGTGAAGGGCCATTGGTGATTGGAGGTGTGCGGTTAGACGTATCTGCAGTGCTGGGTTGTGCGGGCAGGCGGGCTGTGCGGGCAGGAAGGCTGTGCAGGCGGCGTTGAGCGCGGGCGTGCGGACGGGCGCGTGGACGGGCGCGCGGACGGCGCGGGACGGGCGCGGACGGGCGCGGACGGGCGCGCGGACGGGCGCGCGGACGGGCGCGCGGACGGGCGCGCGGACGGCGCGCGGACGGGCGCGCGGACGGCGCGCGGACGGGCGCGGGACGGGCGCGCGGTCGGGCGCGGGACGGCGCGCGACGGCCGCGGACGGGCGTGCGGACGGGCGTGCGGACGGGCGTGCGGACGGGCGTGCGGACGGGCGTGCGGACGGGCGTGCGGACGGGAGGATGGGCGGATGGATGGGTGGGCGAGCGGACGGACGATCGGTTGGACAATCGTTTACGGGAGTGGTTGGTGCGGCGAACGACGGAAGAGAGCGGGCGGGTGGGCGGGTGTGCGGAACGACGTAACCCGCGGTGAGAGGGGGAAGCGGGTGGGAGCGACCCGCCCGGTCTAATCTCGGCCGAAGCTCAATGATAAGAGATCGAAGGGCCTATTCAGAACGCGCCGGCCGTGTGTGCAGATGGGAGCCCAGGGAAGGACGCAGAGTGCGGGTGCAACAGAGACTCCCAAGTTTAATAAGGAGGCTTCGCGCACAGGACAGAAGGCAAATCATGTCCCAAGAGTGCTCGGAGGCTTCGGTAGACTTTTACATTTGACCACATCAATTCATCATTGAAAGAATCGACAAGTCTTGGGAAAGCATTCTGCTCTGCATCACTGTAGCAAACATTTGAATCACAAATGCAGTTATAATTAAGTCGTTACACACACATAAATAAACAAATTTGAACGTAATCACGAATTTATAACTCAGAATATTCAGAAACTGGTCAATAAAAAATAACATAAAATTTTGTTCATGTACGAACTACCGATATTTATAATTTGGGGCATTTTATTTGTTCTCACTACAATGACTAAGTGAAAGATAAATACTAAGTAGACAAACGTAAAATTTCATAGAATATTGCAAAGAAACTGATTAAACAGGAAACCTAAAAGGAAAATGCTTAGAAAGAGAAAATATTGAAATATTCTCAATTGTTCACAGAAATTTAAACGAGTGAAAATGTTTGTTAAAAATTCAAGAAATTCTTTCTAACTAAAAAGGAAAGAATGTTAACAATATACATTCTGTTTATAAACATCCAATGCAACCCCTTTGAGAAGCATAAGTAGTTGAATTATTGGGCATAAAAAGAAATGCTATTTTATGTTAAGTTGCAAGGGCGGACTGAAATTGCGCAACCACTAGTCATATGATTTCGTCCTAAGAGGTTTTAAGATTTTTGTTCATATTACAGTCAACATCTCTGCAGCAGGTTGATCGAAATAACGTTAGAAATATTCGGAGAATTAAATTCCGTTATCTGCTTTTCCAGGAAGGAATACAATAACGAACCTTATTACGTACATTTGTATTGTCTCCATCGTTGTCCCGAGCGTCTCACGAAAGAAGCCACAAATAGCAAAGACTTCGGCTGCGACGTTCGTATAGCGGATTGTTATGTATGGCAGAAAACATCACTGCTCAGCCTCAAAACGCGTGGCTCTAGTGGACGTTCCCAGAAGGGGACTGTAGTATCCAATCAAAAGGCAAGAATTCAAAAAACAATTTTTATTCAAGGCCACGTACAATTGCTGAAGTTTCGTATCACCACAAGAATGTACCAGAAGCAAAGCCGTGTTGTCGTTGTCCAGAAGAAGTCCTACAATCAGCCGAGTCGTCAAATATCCACAAGAGAGTTCCAGTTTTGTTGCACAGGTCGTCGTCGTAGCTGATCTCCACTCTTCGCGCTCCCAGTCACTCGCCAGGGTCCCAGTCACTAACACCGTCGCTCGCTATCTGCCTTGGCGTCGGGTCGGAGCCCTCTTATAGCCCGATAGGGCTAGCGGCCCGCCGACTAGCTGCGGATTAGGGGCGGTGGCGAATCTTACTCGGGCGTGACGGCCGCGCGCGGACAGTCCAGGCCGGCTCGCACCGGTCGCCTTCCTCTCCCGCCAGGGGCGGTAACGACCCGCTGACGTCACTCGGCGGCGGCTCCTTCAAATGCGTGCGGGCAGTCACGACAGGGACCAAGAAGAGACAACCAGTGAGGAACCAGGAAGGAAAATAAGGAAGCGAAAAGCTGATAGTTGTAGGAATAGGAGATCCCTGAGTGAAAGTAAGGAGGGACTTTCTCTAGATAAACGGAAGAAAGTGAGATTAAGATGATGTTAATAGGAAAGAATGACGATGAAGGAGGTAAAAGAGATTATAGAGGGGGGCCGGAAGTAAAATAAAATGCAACGGAGTATGATGACGCGTACATGTGAAAACATAAGGGGAGGACGTGAAAGAGCGATTATGTGGTGTGAAAACGGAATGTGTTGGGTGTGAAGGCCAGGACTGAGTATGAAGTGCGAAGACGTGAATTTGACTAGTGCACAGAATGCAACACAAGAGGCTGCGAGAGAACAAAATAATGATTCACGTCTCATATGACTCGCCGAATGAGAACGGAAGACGCCGAGATGGTAAAATATCGGGATGCGAATGGGTAAAGGCGAACGGGTGAGCGGATAGCGCCAGTGACCGGGGCGGCGAGAAGAGGGTGAGCGCGCAGGGAAGCTAGTGGGCGAACACGCAAGCGGCCGAAAGGTGGTCCTAGGTTGCTCAGTGGGTGAGTGAGCGAATTTGCGGGTGTGCGAGTGAGCAGGGGGGGTTTGGGCGGGGGCATCTGAATATATGTGGTTAGGTGAGCGGGCGGGTGAACGGGCGAATGATAGGGCAAGTAAAGTTTCCGGCTGAGTAGATAAGTCTTCGCGAAAGCAGGCAAGCGATTGATCGGATCTGTGCTGGCGCGCGAGTGTGTATGAGTTTGTGCATAAGAGAGGAGGTGGGGGATCAAAGGCCGGGTGAGCGGCCAGGCGGGTGACAGGAGGGGCGTGCGTCCGCGCTGACGTGCGGGGGAGCTACTGGAAAGTGTATGAGCAAGTAAGTACGGGCAGGTGACGAACGGGGGGTGACAGGAGGGGCGTGCGTCCGCGCTGACGTGCGGGGAGCGAACTGGAGATATGACTACAGTTCGCGCTAGGTAGTGTGAGTAAGCGAGAGAAGGAACATTCGATGGCGGTCCAGCGTTTAGAGCGATGAGGGTGGGGTCAACGAGTAAGCGGGCAGGCGAATGTGAGGGAGAGAGCGGGCAGACGAGTGAACGGTAGGGCGAGGAGGCGGGCCAGCGAGGGAGCGGGCAGGCAAGCCAGGGAATGAGAGGGAGGGAGGGCGAGTGGGGGGGTGAATGAGTGGGCGAGTGAGCGAGCGGGTGAGTGGGACGGGCACGCAAGCCAGTGAGTGAGCGAGAGGCGAGTGAGTGAGTGGGTGAGCAAGTAACAGGGCAGGCGAGTGAGCGGGCGGGCGGACGAGTGAGCGGGGGAGCGAGAGAGGGGAGAGCGGGCGGACGGTCGGGCGAATGAGAAGGCCAGCGAGGGAGCGGGCGAGCGAGTGAACGGGCGGGCGGGCGAGTGGGCGTACCTTCGGGAGCGAGGGTCGGCCGCGTGGCAGTGTGCGGGGAGCGCCCTGGGGTAGTGTTGCTTCCGCTAAATCTGCGCCCCCTGCGCCGCTGGGGCCGTGCCGCGCCGGGTGGGGTCGGGTCGGCGGGAGGCGCGGTGGAGGAGGGATAATGGAAAGTAATATGACGCGGCTCAGCGTCGCGACCGCCGCGCGCACTCGGGCCCTGAGAACGCGAGGTTGGCGCTACACGCGACTTCACTGTAAGCTATGCGTCGCTGCTCCCGCCACTAAAATATGCTCGGCAACCAAGTTTTCAATTTAATACACTATTAAACACATTTTTCGTTTTCTTTATCTGGGGCCGCCGTCTCCCAATGTTTTGATCTTCTATTATAGTCTTCCCGGGGTATTTCTGCTCGTATAATGGTCATCCAAATTAAAATGCGTCTTGTGTCGGTTTGTAAAAATTTTGTCTATTTGTCTTAACTATTGAACAGTTTATATCAGGGACATAATAGTGGTAGATATGCAAAACAATGGCTAGTCATAAGTGCCTCATGAGTTGGTAAGGTATCCCATGAATATTCGAGATGATAACTACCTCGAAGAACAGCCTTTTAACAATACTCAGACCTCCACATTGTCCGAAATATATACTTTTTTTTAACTGGGCCAAAGACAGACTAGTAACAAAGGTAACAAATCAGAGTTAGATTGTGTATAATACTTCTGCATGTAAATATTTAATGCAGCAATTTCCTTGACAGGCGTACGCAAATGGACGGGTTGTTTGGGGTTGAAAAGTAAAGCTTTCACCTCTTCTAAAGATGATGGTAGAGACACAATGGAGAAGAAATGATCAGCTACCACTGTTGGAGGTGTTACTCTGGCATGCAGATGAATTGATCTGGATAAATACAAATATATTGCGAAAGATCTCTGTTTTGGCACATAAACTTTCAGTTTTATCAAAAAATTAGTTTTTGGCAATTTGAACTAGCCCCTTGGTGGCTAGTGGGAAGCTTTCTATCTTTCTCAGGCGTCCCCGAGTTCGAATCACGGTCTGGGCTAAAATAAAGTAGTAGCTTCCTAATACAAATCGTCTCAGTTTATGAAGCTGAGTGAAACGAAAGAAGGCGCAGGCACGCCGCAAACTGAGATTCGATGATAGAATTGCTACATTATCCCCATAGGCCTCCGTTACCCCCAGGCCCAGACCTGGGATCACACCTAGCTAGGCAAAAAGTCGAATTAATCAGACTCTAAAAATGCTATGTACATACACAATTTGAACGTCTTACTCGCAAGAGGCAAATAACTGCACTTTCTTTCGCAAACTGCAAGCGTATTTCTTTGCTTCGCGAGTATTCCGGGTCGTTTCTTACTCCGTATGACTTTCATCAACTACGTAGGCGTACTTCAAGGGCCGTCTCCGCAGGTTCTCCGTACGGGGATGTCTGCCGTTATTACTCCGCTCCCTCAACGCGTGGACCGCACATCCGGACCCCCTCTTTTGTTTTGGCGCTGGCAAACGTCACCGCAGTCGGCTTTCGCCGCTCTGCCACCACCCGCGAACTCTGTCTTATCTGGCGTCGTATTTGTATTATCTGGCATCATCGGGAAGCTCCTGCTATTTCCCATTCGCTATTTCAATACTTCTTTATGTATTTCTCGGGCGGTGGCGATGATTTTACCTCGCGCAATGGTGAGATTCGACACCGACCGACCATCCACTAGCGAGGTTTTCCCCATCCAGGTAACCCACACCAGCAAGGCCCGGTCAAGCTCTAAGCTCCTGATTGGTTTTCCGGCATGTAAGATAGTGTAGTGGGTTCATGTGAAAATATAAGTCAGTACTGAGAAGAGGACAAAGAATTGGAAGGAATGATCGCGCGCAGTTCGTGGTCCGTTTGTTTGGTACTGCTTCGGTATTCACCTATAATTTCAGGTGGGAAGAAATTCAGATAGTTTATGCTGAAAAACATTAATCCATCATCCTTCGCGCGGATGGAAACTGGTCATCGAAATTCTTCAGCAGGGTTGTGCCTCACTTTGACAGGTAATTTTCTGGATACCCTGTACGTCGAAATGGCGTCTTCTTGACTTTATCAAGCTCCACCGGCAATCTTATCAGTTCCCTGCTCAGTCCGCTTCGCTCCTCTGAATTTTTGTGTCCCGACAAAAATGTATATTATCCTAGCACTGGGAGAGATGCAGGGCATCAACTGATCTCACTGCAGTACTTTTGACCGGGAGGTCGTAGGTTCGAGTCCCGACAGTGGCAGGATTTTCGATACTAGCTTGTCAGCCAGGTCGAATTGAGTCGCTGTCTGGAAGAGAATTCTAGAGGCCGGCTGCACTAATCGGAGTTTTCCGTGGTTTCTCCTATCAACACCAGGTGAATGCCTGAGCAGTATCCTAACAAACGTGCCACGGACCGCGTGCGATCTTTTTCCTCTTCCTTGTCAGATCCTCACCCTTTACACACATAATTACACTAACACGCACTACAATACCTCACTTGCCGGGGAACCAGTCGGGGACTTAAAACTTGTCCCGGCTGGAGAGGTGCCCCGCTAGTGGGAAATACCTGGTTGGGAAAACCCCGTAATCCGACGGTAGGTCGGCGCCGGACCTGGCCATCCAGCGCGGGAAGACCACTGCCACCTCCCGATAAATTTACACTACACTTACGGGAATGATGACCATAGTAGTTGACGCGCCCGGAATCACTAACAATCAATCTTAGCCAACTTATATCGTTTGCTTCAAACGTGGTATTTCATTCTCGGCGCTTCTAATCCTACTTGAAATAAGCTATTAGCGAAATGGCGAAAATTAGCGACGTTGGCAAACGTCGGCAACACAGCCTTCGACGCGGCGTCACCTGACAGCCAAGATCATTTACATGACTCTGGCCGCGGAAGCCTACGACTTCACTTAGTATTTTCTTCTTCGCGCTCTTACCCCTGCTGGAAAGAAACTCAAAGTTAATGTTAAAACCATCATCCTTCTTCCATACCCTATTACGGGCAATTGGAAAATGGCCATCAGGAAAATCCACAAAATCTTGCTCCGCTTTTGTACACGTGGTTCGTACCAGAATGTACTTCGAAATAGTGTCGTCTTGGCCTTGTCAAGCCCTCTATCTTACTACATCGGAACGATCCGTTTCAGCTCGCTACTCACAAGTGTCTCGCAGCACTCCTTTATATTATATTAACGAATTTATAACATCTGTTTCTAATTTATATCCTACTGCTTAACAATAATTCCTTCTTCGATCTACTACTCCCGCTGGAAAGAAACTCAAAATTTATGCCGAAAACCGTTATCCTTGTTCCATACTGTTGCAGCCGAGTCTGTTAATCAAGTAAATCGATCAGTGAAGCAGGCACCTCTACATGACAGTGGATCACAGCAGGTTGGGGGAGAAGAGCTGGATTGCCCAGAATATGTAGCCGTCTGCCATTTAGCTGGACGGCCGTGACAATTGTGTGGAGAGTTTTGGACACATACAGGAGGCGCTGCACTTGTTTGAGTTAGTTATGATAATTATACATAGGAACGTACATAGAAACACTGAACATTATCACTATTACCAAGCCTATTGGGAATAAAATAGTTTATAAACAAATGGTACGATATTTTAATTGTGAGAACTCATCACATACCCTACTTCGCGCAGCCGGAAAATGGTCATTTGAATCCTCTCCCCACCCATAAAATTGAATCGCTTTGACACACGTCTTGCAAGCCACCATGCACGTCGAAATTGTGTTTTCCTATGTTTGTCAAGCTCTATCTACAATATTACTAGATAGGTCCGATAACGTTCAGTTCACTTCTCTCAGTTCTTGAATCCCGAAACTCCCTTATACTATCATACCAAATTTATAACATTTTCTTCCAAGTATTTCTTTCTCCGCGCTTCTAATCTCTCTGAAAAGAAACTCACAAAGTCCTTCCTAAAAACCAGTATCCTGCCGTACCATACTTCGCGCAGTAGGAAAGTGGACATTGGAATCTTACCCCAGCATCTTTCTTTCTGTTGGCACATAGGAGGCCAAAATTAATGCAACATAGGCACCGTACTTGGAATTCAATAATTTATAAAAATTCCTTGGTGGTAATTAACAGCAAAGGGATACATTTAAAACGTCCCACATTGGACTTATAATATTTTTTCTGTAAAAACCGCGGGCGGACTTCTAGAGAGAAAGTCAACACGTCTTTCGTATGAAACCCTTTCTAAGCTGCTTTGAAAAAATTGAACTGCTTGCAAAGGCACTCGCGAGATTGCGCCAGGTACTGTGAAGCGACCAAGGATAGAATTTTGTATTGTTAACAATTTCTGAGAATCAGATGCATTTCCAAATGAGACGCCACGAAAGTCAATTGTTTGAGAATCTTCAGTTGAGTGCTTTCACAAAGGATTGTCTCGTCAGTAAAACGTTTAAGTAATTCACACCTTAACTGAAACATTAGGTTTTTGACGATTGGTAACGGAGGCAAGCACAGTAATGCAGTCTCCGTGCAAGCAACGCGTTGACGGGCGATCTCGGCGAATTAACACTATCACGTACACATTACGAGAAAAAACGATTTATTTTCGCCCAGACAAAGGTAATACTGACAACTTCTTCAATACTTAATCATTCTTAAGCTGAGGTAAACTAATAGTTCTTTGATAATAGGCTTTCAGAATTTTCCCTGGTGCCGAGGTTACAAAAGGTGGAAGGAGTCTTGTTGTCAATCCGAATCATCGTTTAATGCTCTCCCAAAAATAAGCTACTTTGCCGCCTCAACACACTCTTTTAGCTCACGACTTCCGTGTCACCCTGTACGTCGAGTGTGGCGTCTTCTTGACCTTGCCAAGCTCTACCCACAACCTCATCAGACCCCTTCGCGCTCCGGTCCGCCTCGCTTCGCTTCTCTCAATCCTCGAGTCCCCGGCGCCCCCTACTTATCTCATCCGCTCCCACTTAATCTTCCCTTCCCCGCGCCACTAATCCCGCTCCCCACCCCGCGCCCCTCCCCTTCTCACTGCGGGCGACACTGGCAGCCGCGGCGGCGCGGTGCTGTTCGCGGGGGCAAAATTAATGGGAGGTAATTTGGACCACCCCGCGACGCCTCGATATAATATTCGCTCCCCGAAGAGAAGGGCTGTGGCGCCCGGCCCACCCCGTTAATCTACTCGTGAATTGAAATATATGGCGGAAAGTATCAACTCGTCGAGTGTCTGTGAGGGTGTTGCGTTGAAACGCGGTGCGGAGTACATTTTGGCGGTTGCAACTCACGAGACTGATAGAGAAGGGGGAAAGCGACGTAACGTAACTGATAGGGTGGATTATGTTATTGCATTTGTACCAGATGAAGTGTTACTCGACATTAACTACTAAGGTTTGATGTGGCGTGAATGATGTAGTGAGACTGAAATGGGTGTTTCCAATGCTGTGAAATCTGCAGTTGCCGGAAGATGACTAGATGTAAAATCCCACTGCAACACGTTTTAAGCCAGGGGTGTCCGACTTGCAAGGCTCTATAACTTAAACCTTAATATTGTTGCGATCCAAATTGTCATTACTCGGGCGATCCACACCTTACTTCTCAGTATTCTTGAGCTCATCTATTTGCCCGGCTGCTCTGAAACGGGGGGGGGGATAGAAAAATGGGTGATATCAGGCCGTATCGCAGTTGAACACATTTGGATGATTTTCAATTTCTGAATTTACTAGAAAAAAAATCCTTCAATCTAAACATAACCTATTATTATATTAAAGGGGGTTTTGAGCGCGGCAGGGCGCGAGGGCCCAATATTCCTCTCCCGACATGGATGAAAGGGACTTGCACTGTGACTAATCACCTTTCGCGGGCCACAATAAATGGCATCGCGGGCCGTCAGTTAGACAACCCTGTTTTAAGCAATTAACATCTGTGTGGACGATTAGAAAAATATTCCAAATTTCCAAATGCGCCGAAAAAATTATGCAAACATATTCGGATAGTACATATTTAAAATTTTTAATTGAATAATTGGGATTGCAGACACAACAAACAATACCAATTAAAAAGGAACTTCTAATATATAAATATTATCATTATATATAAAACATGAAGAACTCTCATACAAAGATACTGGAGCTTGCTGCTCAACAAAATTAGGTACGTGATTTTTTTTCTTTAAATGTAAAGTAGTCGGCCGTAGACATGTTATCACTTGATCTTAATAGCTGCAATATCGTTGGCTAGAATGTCCTAGGGTTCGAGTCCCAACGATAGGAGATTTTCGATATTACCTACATAGCTTGGTCAAATTCAACCACTGACTGTAGTACAAATATAATAGCCGGATACACTGATCGGTAAGTTTCCGTGGTTTCTCCGATCAATATCTGGTGATTGTCGGAGCAGTACTTTAAAATGGGACACGAACCGCGCGTTATCTTTTCTTCCCCATTGGAATCCCAACCTCTTCCCTTACACACACACACACACACACACACACACACACACACACACACACACACACACACAACTATATACTCGACACACTGCCACATAAATTGGGAGCCGTCTTAAGAATTTGTTCCGGCTGCGACGGTTCCTCGTTCGGTGAGAATCCTAAAGTGGGAAAACCGCATGCTTACATAGGTGTCGGCACCGGATCTCATGTCGTAGGTGATGATACACACTGCTATTCCGAGATATAACATGCACTAATTTTACGAGAATAACATCCTAAATAGTTGACGTGCGCGGAATTAATACTCAATCAAGTCGGAAGGAATCATCCAAAAGTAAAAGTCAGAGCAGTGGGAGCTAGAGATGATGCGTCTGGAATTCTGAATTTCGATCTCGTGACTAAAAACGCAAAAAAAATGCTATCTTCTACGAAGTTTTGGTACTCAGTGCAAAGGATACGAAAAGTAAGTATGGGCCAATGCCACTCTTTAATAGTTACGCACATTATGATTTAAAAAGTCAGTACAATTAATTTCGTCAATCAATCATTTAAGATAAAAACATAGAGTAAAAATTATCATTGAAAATGACTAAAATACGCGCTTTATTACTATATGTCCTTATGATCTGTAACTTCACACACACGTCAACGTAAGATCTAGTTGTTCTTTCCAAAGGTAGCGGGGTGGTCCAGATGCAGCAAAGTACCAGAGATGCAGATGTGAGGAGTTACATACAATTTTGTACCCTACAATCGCGATGTCTTTATGTATTACGTATGGATGAATGGATGTAAACATATCTCACACTTAACTTTTGTCACATTAGAAGCTTTTGTGCTGAAACTCAGTAAATACGTCGAGAGTAAGATGTGCTGTTTCGGAAGTCATTAAATATTTTGGTTTAGGGTGATATTTTATATTAATACTCAGCGATATTTACGAGATTTATCGAAACTTCCGTTAATTTTTTTCATTTATTTCGTCACTGAAATAGAAGAAAGGGCATGTATAAAATGGTATGGTTACGATTTTCATTAAAATAAAAATTTAGAAAATTGCAAAATTTTATTTTACTTTCGAAACAGATCTACGCCTCAAATATGAAGCCACAGAGCCAATTTATCCCTCAACTGAAAATGTTTTGATTATACCAGGTACTTTTTTACTCCTTGATTATAAAAGCGCCTTGAACCAAGCCTTATTACAAAGGTGTTGTCTGGCATACTACTCTGGGAAAAAAAATCATTTTTACAATGAAACTCTAAATTTAATGGATAGAACATGTATGATAGGAAGTTACAAAAGAAATTTTAGAGGGATTTATAAATGCACCTAAATGACTTGACTCTCACAGCTGACACTTGCTTGGATTGATTGATTGATTGATTTTTTCGTGTTCCCGGGTGCGTCAACTGCTTTGGTAATTAGTCCCGTTTGTGTAATGCATGCTTTTTCTCGGGAGATGGCGGTGATTTTCCCTCGCTGGATGGCGAGATCCGGCACCGACCTACCGTCGGCTAGTGGGGTTTCCCCCTAACCAGGACTCTCCCACCAGTGGGGCACCGCCCCAGCCGGAACAAGGTCTAAGCTCCCGACCGGTCTCCCGGAATATAGTGGTAATGGTAATTGCAGTGTAGTGCATGTTAGTATAAGTGTGTGTGTAAGGGGAGAGGATAAGACAAGGAAGAGGAAGGACAGATCGCGCGCGGTCCGTGGCCCGTTTGTTAGGGTACTGCTCCGGCATTTGCCTGGTATTAATCGGAGAAACCACGGAAAACTACCGATCAGAGCAGCCGGCCGCGAGAAGTCTCCTCCAGTCAGTGACTGATTTCGATCTAGCTGAAAAACTTGGGTCGAAAATTCTGCCGGCGTGACATCAGTTGATGCACTGAGCTACCGCCCCCGGTACTTGCTTGGATGCACATGGCATTTGAGACGCGTCTGCAGAAGTACCTCATCACGCGACCTTTGTTATAATCGCCGTCGTCTTATTATGACTGCCACATGTTCAGAACAAAACTTAAACGTTACAAGGCATCGGTTTTGTATTCATTATTCACAATATTAGCCAATACAGAACCAAAAAATCACTGACGTAACTGCAAAGGGGTAGTCTACTGGACAACGCTTGTTAAAATGGCGTATACCGGAAATAGGCACGTGCGCAACGGTACGTGTATTTCACTAGCTAGTCACGCAATGGAGGTACACAGAGTTTCAGAAACGGTGAGTGAGGGGAAGGGAGTGAAGGAGGCTTACGTCACTAGTTGCGTCAGCTGACAGACGACACCTTTTTAACCTAGGGTTTTTTGTAAATCTAACCAGATCAGTGGGATTACCACTTTACAGGTGAGTATTTGATTTAATTATGTACTATAATAGATAGTGACTCGAAGTTACGAGTAACTGTAAATTGCACACTATCATAACCCAACTTTTGATTGAGGTCATCCCCACTGGGTACTTTCGTGATGATTGTTGTTAATTTTGTGAAGAAAACAAGATTGAGAGTGTCTGATGAGACAGAAAATTCTCGGAACGAATCTTTTGGGAAACGGGATTTAATTCTTGTAGGAGCAATGAGCTTCTGAGGTTAGTGTGGCTGATGCAAAGGGGAGTTTGGAGGTTGCAAAAGAATTTGGCAGTAAGGAAATGTAATTTACAATTGGTTCTATGTCAAGTTCTCTATGAAGTTGTTTATTGGATAGATACCACGTGGCATTGGTGACTGTACGAAGAACGGAAGAAGCGGCACCTCTCCAAATTGGGCTGCGTAAGTAATTGGGGGTCTTAAGACTGATTCGTAAAGAAACAAAGAATTTTCAGTTTTTAGAGATGACATTTTATTAATAAGGGGATAGAATTTGAGTAAGGCTCCATAAGTTTTATTCAGTCTGTGTATAATATGGGGTTTCCATCTGAGACGACTATCCAAGAGGACGCCTAGGTATCTGATTTATTTATTGGAGGGAGCACATGTAATGGGATAATTATTTACTTTTAAAGGGGGAGGGATATTTGTTCCTTGCAAAGTAAACATTTTTGTTTCGCATTTTGATGGGTTTAACCGTAATCCCCATTGTTTTGTCCATCCAGAAAATATATTCAAGTCTTGTTGTAAGTTATTTATTGCTTCACAGATCAAGTCTAACCTAGGGTTGAAAACACGTATGAGTAGTTATTAAGTAATAATACTAAGAGGAGGGAAGTTTCGGTGTGCCGTGAATTCCCAGTAGTTTTGATTGCGTATTCATCTTATAAGCATGTTACTAATTCAAATTTATTTCCCTATTTTCATTCTTTTAAGATTCATTCACCCAGTTTGTAAGATGCAAATAAGACAATTTATAAGCTGGATTGCATGAGAATCTTCCTCAGTGCTCAGAAGAGAAGAATTTCTCAACGTTCAATGGCTAACATTGCTTTTGTAGAAGATCCTTCTTCCTGTTTTCTGACCCAGAAACCGTTCACGCAAGATATATATGGTCGTTTTTTACTTTAATGCACTTTTATGACTTTGTTTTCGTAACTCTCGCGAGTTTTCTTGACATCTGAGGTAGGTTTCTTGAGAGGCGAAAGGCACCTCAGTTGTTCTTATTGAGTTGCTTTCTAGTAGCTACCAAGTAGATTGTAGTGATAGAAGAAATAAAAATCTTATGAGAAATTTATTTTCCTGCTTACAAGACGTATTTATTACAGTGCTAGACAATGTACAAAGACCTAATAGCACATATATAGAATGAATTGTCACATGAACGAACATATTATTTTGCTCAGTTATAAACTGTTGTTATTTATCACAGGCTTAGAGAAAAAACGAGATATACTACGAGTATTAATTTTGATTTGAATCAATACTTTTATTTAGTCAAACAATGCACACGCAAATGTTGAACAATATTTACTGTCATCTCCTAAACTCAATTACACGCTTATCAGCAACTAGGATTAAAATGCGGTTATAGTTGCCGCCTACTAAAATAATTGTTTTACACAAATTAAGAGAAGATACTATTTACATACAAATAGCTCAATAGCAGCCTATAATCGCAAATTAATACTAGCAACTGATGAGATGATGTGTTGTCGCTGACCAAAAACCAACAAATTCCACATTCCAAAAAATAACGTTGAAGTGTCGTGTAGTTTAAAAAGAAACTAAAAAAATTCAACTTATCAAATATTCCAAATCTATGAAGAAAAGGAAGGCAATCTGTAGGCTACTTTGTCAAGCTTCAATACCAACTATACTCAAGAATATTTGCAGAAGGGGCGCGTCATCCTCCGAAACGTCACACTGCATCCCCAACGCACGTGCCGCAACGACAGCTTCGTTTGCTCCTGAAGCTTCTGCTCCTCGGTGGCGGGGAGCGGGAGTGCCGGGGAGAAATAGTAGTGGCTCGGGGTTGGGGGGCGGGGGGGGGATGGCTGGGGGGTGTGGGGGCGGGCGCGGCGGTGGTTGCAGGGGCCGGGCGGAGGCGGCTGGGGCTGCGGGGGAGGCGGGGGAGGCGGGGGAGGCGAGGGCGGCTGGGCGGCTGGGCGGCTGGGCGGCTGGGCGGCTGGGCGGCTGGGCGGCTGGGCGGCTGGGCTGGCTGGGCGGCTGGGCGGCTGGGCGGCTGGGCGGCTGGGCGGCTGGGCGGCTGGGCGGCTGGGCGGCTGGGCGGCTGGGCGGCTGGGCGGCTGGGCGGCTGGGCGGCTGGGCGGCTGGGCGGCTGGGCGGCTGGGCGGCTGGGCGGCTGGGCGGCTGGGCGGCTGGGCGGCTGGGCGGCTGGGCGGCTGGGCGGCTGGGCGGCTGGGCGGCTGGGCGGCTGGGCGGCTGGGCGGCTGAGCGGGGCGACGAGGACTGCGGGGGCGGCAACGGGAGGGTCCACGCGGCACGCGTAGCTCAGTGGGGGTTGGCCTAGCTAACTCTCTAAATCTCCGTAATGTTTGCTAACAAGATTCGTCCCATTCACCGCCGAGGCCACGCGGCCGCCCGAGCGCTGCCACAGCCTACCCCTTTCGCTCTCCCCGCGTAATTATTATTTATACCGCGTCCGATAAATCAAGGCAGATACGCGCCCTTCAATATGGCGACGTTGCGCACTCCCCGTCCGCGAATCGTAATTAAAATATTGCCAGACACCCGAAATGCGCTCTTATTTATGTGTGTCATATTTCCCGCTTCGCAGAGGCAGATAGGATGCTCATAAGGACCAGCGGTTATGCGTTGGCTCTATGTGAGAGTACAGACACGTTCAATGCGGGAATATTACTGTGAGTTTATGTAATGAGTTTAGGGAGTAAGACCATGGAAATCTAAAAACATTCTTAGATTTGCAATAATTGTATTGGGATTTTATTGGATTTTTTTTAAATCGCAGAATATGATTTCGAGAAAAGAATTATTATCAAAACTCCCATTAAACACAAGAGAATGAAAATTGAAATCCAGTCCAAAGCTATTTTTCTAGTTAGTCATATCTCAAGCTTTGTTTAGCCGTTCAGTTCAATCAACAGTTGAGTCGTGTTCGAACTTTTTATTCTATATTTCTATAAATAATACTCGCTTCGGACACTGAGAACAAAACATATCTGGGCAGGTATTCTACGAGCTTTTATTTTACTTTTTAATTAACAGAATGCAGAGTAAATGTAAACATGTACGTCACATAGTCAAGTAATATGAAAAATACTTCTTCCGTTAGTACGCTGTGTTTGTCCAAGAGTTTTAATCTCTACCGGTAGATGTTGTGAAAATGAGAGTAAAGAGAATAAAGAGCACGCTGCGATGAAACTGCGCTTCAGAGGAAGAAGGTTCTCGACTTCTCGGCGACGAAATATTAGAGAATAAACGTACTTTATTTTATTTGAACAGAAGTAGAGTTTAATTACTACCTCCTGAAGTTGGTAACGAGCTTATTTAAAATAAATTACACGGAAATGCGTTTTAATGAATGCGGAGGTAGCAATTATGTTTACTCTGTAGTCTCGTCTAGGCAAAGAATAAAACAGTGCAAAGGAGAAAAAGCAACAAAACGAGAAAAGAGCTCGGGAATTAACTGGTGATAGATTCGCTCATGACAATCTTATTCATTAGATATAAATATTAAATAGCTAAGACAATTTTGTGTATCACACTAAAATTTTGAATAATTAATAGATGCAATAAATAATATTTTTGATCTTCCCTACATACATACAATACCGAATCAATAAGCTTTCTTGTGACTGCAAATTCAAAAGAAAATTTAGTGAATTTAACATTTTGTACTTCTTCATCTTCATTCATAATTTATTCTTTCTTTCGTTCCTTAAATGAAGTAGAGTAAAAGAAACCTAAATATCAGGACTACATGAAAAAATCGTAGAGTTTGTAGCACTTCGAAACGATTTTATAATGAACATTGTTCTTGTTATGAATTTACGTTCTCCTCCCCCCAACAATGAATTTTCCGTATTATTGCAACATCACAGATAATATATACGTACTTTGAAAAAAATTCCTCTTCAAACGAGTCACGTGGCAATCTTATTGCCAAACCATGAAGAGGTTCAGCAACATTAAGCGCTCGCAATGCAAGTGGAAGGCAAACGTGGATGGGCTTACAAGTACAAGAGGCCGGAAGCGGGGTGGCGGAGGCACAGGCAGGTTCGGATGAAGCGGCGGTGGGGGCGGCGGCTGGGGCGGAGGCCTAATTGCGACCATTAACGCATAGTGGGACGCCTCTGTCCCTGGCGCTGCGAGCACCCCCCCCCCACTCCCATCCCTCCTTAGCAGCTGCCTTACTCCGCCCCGCAGGTAGTTACCAGCATTGCCAGAGGCTCGTTGTACGGGGTAAATGGATGCCGCTAAATCCCCATTACAAATTTACTAAATCTACTCCAAAGTATTATGGTTAGTTAAGGTTATTATGTGTGAAAATTGTGAAAAATCATGAAATTCCGTTTCCTAATTTTCATCAGTTGTCACCGAGTTATTTATTTTTTAAAATTTTTTATAGGTCTTTGTTTTCGAGATATTTTTTGATTTGGCCCTTTGTGGTAAAGGTGTAAATATAAAAATCAGTGATTTGTCAAATATGTAAAGTTACAAATACAAAACAAAATATTTAAAAAACGTTTTAGTGCCCCAGCGACATTGTTTCCTTTAACTTGAAATATCCTTCCTTACATGCTCTTCGATACCAAACTTATCAAATGCATAAAATGTATCAAAAATATCAATGATATGGAATAAAAGGAATACATGACGCACTTACGAAACTTCACAGTTTTTCCTTCCATACTTGCAACTCAGCATATTTACTTATTGTTCTTGTCTTGAACAGATTGTAAATTTAGAGATTTAAATAAAAATACTTGCAACTGAGGTTAAGGAATCGTTACAAATGTTTCAAAACGTTTGAAGAAAATGTCATTATCGCCGTCAATATCGCCTAACTCTCATTTCAGATTGGACTTATTGGTCCATTTGATGTCCATATTTCTTTTCACACTTCATTGTTAACATTTCTCTAATATTTAAGAGCGATCAGAAGCAGTATTGCATAAAGAACCTTTTTTAAACAATTTGTTTCTCCATAATATGAAGAAATATATCTGTATCAGTACGGGGAAATGTCAGCAAACTTATTACAGTGTTCTACAAGTGAACAGCACAGGAAAATATCTTCCTATACGCATGTTCTGTCACTCTCTGCATAATCATCACGTTATTTCCCCGCTCGTTCGTTAGTTAATACCTTATTTTACGTGGCGAGACTCGGCCATTAGGCCCGCTCTTCCGTCTAACCACGCAAATTTCCTACGCTCCTTTCACCACCTAGCGGAGAAAGGAGGTATTATGTTAGGACGACGAAACAGGCGGAACTCAATTTTGTTCAGAGGCTTCATTTAGGCTTAAAATATTTTACATGCAGTAAATCTACTACATGGGACAGTCGGCTTTACTTCCCGTCCGAAGGAAGGCGTACGAAGGACGGGACAGCTGGCTTACTTCCCTTCGAAGGAAGGCGTACGAAGGATTTTTCGCCCTTAAAAATCCACGACTTCGATCGGGTTTGAACCCGCAAACTCGGGTACAACAGTCCTATACGCTAACTGTTATACCACCGAATCCGCAAATCCGCTCGCACCTCTGAGTTACTTCCCCTACGTTAATATCGCCACGTGCTCAGTATCGGTGACAGTTGAGGCTATTTGAGACGATTGCGTCACAAGCCCAGGGCGCCAATCGTGTAGCGAAGCGTCAGTCGACCGTTGCTTAGTACCTACACGCCATTCCTGGCCACCTTTCTATGCCCAACGTGTCCTAAGTGAGCGATTAAAAAGTCGTTTTATTAACTAAAGTCGTTTACCATCACTTTAGCTAACATATCAATAGCAGTTACTATATCTTATATCAATCAGAATTATTAAATATAAAATAATACACTAGAGATACATTTTATAAATCAGAACAAGCAGAAATAATAAGTGCAAATAATTTTTACAATAATTTAGATCATTTTATCAAGACCAGGAATATAAGACTGATTGTGAGGAATTGTTTGGTTGCGACTGGAGAAACAAGCACCGCACTTGAGATTGTTAGCGTTACATTGTTCCAAATATAATTTTAATTTACTATGTTTATCTGTACCTCACTGAAGCCTGTACTTGTTAGTTATCTTTTTATTTATTTTTATTTATTTTTACGTCAAAAAACAGTTAAAACTGCGTATGACGTGAGTCAGTTATAGTTAGTAATGGATGCTTTGAATGATAATGGAACATGGGTTGAAAGAGTGGCAAGGGAAACAGGTCAACGTAATATTCAATCAAAATTTGTTTTTAACTGATAATCGTGTATGTATGATATCAACCACCTAATAATACATATGTATGTATTTTGATTTACTTCAAAGAAAATTAACATTACATTTAATGAAGGTTTCAGGAAGGGTTCATGACCCTTGTGCCTCCCGCATACTGGATTCGCCACTGAGAGAAGCCACGTGATTATTCTCGCAACAACCCTAAGGGCTGGCCGACGGTTCCTCCAGAGGGAAATTGGTTCCCGGAGGATTGTGACTGACGTCACATCCTCCGACCCCGTCCACCTCCTCCACCACCACCACCACCACTTCCTTCTTCATGGCCAACCGTAGCGACCAGGCAGCGGGACAGAAAGGAAAGAAAAGTTCATCAAAGACGTAAAACTTCCGTTTGCACAGGCTCTCGCGCAGGAGCGCTTTAATTTCGAAGGCGCCACAGCCGTGCCGCACCGCGCCGCGCCGCGGTCTTGACAGAGGGCGGGAAGGAAGGGGGAAGAGAGAGAGAGACACAATTTCTTATAACAACGCCGAGAGCAAAGGGGGCATGAATATGTTAATGGACGCGCGCCCGAACGCGATCCGACTTCTCCTGGGCCGCGCCGCCTCCAAGGAAAACAATCGCTAACAAGTCGGGTCGGCGACGGCCGAGGGCGACGCTGGCGCTAACAGAAGCAGCGGCTGCTAACGGAAGCAGCACCGGCGCTAGGCATGGCCAGAACGGGCGATCGCCCGGAGCACCGTAAGTCAGGAGTCCCTATGATGGGGCTAATAACGAACAGCCTTATAAACACTTTAAAAAATTTAATTTCTTTTCCAATTTTTTTAAAATTTTACCCCCTATAAAATTTTAAAAAAATGGAAAAGAAATTAAATTTTTACAAAGTGTTTATGAGGCTGTTCGTTTATACTGTCATGTTCACTTTTGGTCCTTTTATTCTTGAATAGACATTGAAAAGAATTATCGGAGATGAATTTATTTCACAATTTTTTATTATTATCTTGCTACAGTTTTGAGGATTGTTTTTCTCCTCATCTTCAGGCTAGAACATTATTTATAATGAGTAATTTGTTTTTATTAATTTAATATTAACTAATTAATTTTTTATTATTATCTTGCTACAGTTTTGAGGATTGTTTTTCTCCTCATCTTCAGGTACACATTATGGACAATATTCTAGCCTGAAGATGAGGAAAAAATAATCTACAAAACTGTAGCAAGATAATAAGAAATTGTAAAATAAATTCATCTCCAATAATTCTGTTCCAGGTCTGTTCAAGAATAAAAGGGCCAAAAGTGAACATAATAAAAATAAATTAAAATTACAGAAAATCGTTATCGTAATTTTATAAGTCGCGGTACAGTAGACTGATATTTTAATGAAATAAAATGTCAGACAACTCTGAACATTTTACAAAACAGTGCTGTCATTGAACGCTTTTCAAGCCTTCATATTTTCTTCTCTTAACATCCAAAATATTATAACACGCATTTTTACAAAACTTATATGTTACACAGATATTTGCCGTGTATTTTCATTGAAGTTTAAAACTGAATATCCCGAATTGAAATAAATAACTCATGTAGTTTCTTGATTCAACTTTCACATTTTTAATTTTTCCTGGGGGAAATTTCACAATTCACCTTCACCATTTCAGCATTGCCCCTGGCCCAGAATTGTCTAGATCCGGCAATGAACAGAAGCACCGGGCGCGCGGCGCAGTGCGTACACGCAGGCGGCGGGTGGGCGGGGCTCCACGCAGAAGTCACGCGCTCGGTGGAGAAGAGACGACGGCGAGGAGAGGAAGAGGGAAGGAGGAGTATAACGAGGAAAAGGTGGAGGAATAGAAGGAGAAGTCATAGGAGGAAACTTTGAAGGAGAAGGACGAACGGAGAAGAAGACAAAGGAAAAAGAAGAAAAAGGAGGAGGAAAAGAAGGAGAAGGGAGAGGAGGAGGGAGAAAAGGAAAGGGGAATAAGAGGCAAGGAAGGCAAGAGAAAGAGGAGCAAAATTAGGCAGAGGAAAAGGGGAAAGTAGAATAGGAGTTAAAGGAGAATAAAGAGAAGAAATTAGGGAAGGATAATGAGGAGGAGCAAATGAAGAAGAGGACGAAGAAACTGAGGAGTAAGCCGAGATTGAGACGCAGAGAAAATGCTGTTTTTTTCCTCTTTCATTTTGGTGCAGGTCTAATGAAAGTGGGATGCGACAAGTAAGTCGTGCAGTTGAAAAAATATGGCAGGGGAAAGGAAGGGGGAAGGGGACAAGACGGACGTTACGTAGATTTAGAAGCAAGGTGATACAAGGATAAGTAATTGTATCCTTCAGGGATGTTTATTTATTTCAACAGTAACTTTCAGGGGATATCTATTTATTTCAAATTGTTAACAGACACAATGTTTCCAATTTTGTGTACAATAAAAAAATGTCAAAATTATACTTAGATGCGTGCAAAACTTAATTTACGGGACTATCTAATATAAATTTTGTTGTGTTGGGACCTTGTGTGTAATAATGTAGGGTTGAAATCTTTTAAATTGTGTTGAAATGTTTATGTGTGAGAGAGAGAGGGGAGGGAAAAGTGTAGAAAGAGGGGGAAAAAGAGGGAGACAATGGAGAGAGAGAAAGTGGGAGAGAGAGAGAGGATTATATGGAGGGAGAGATAGAGGGGGAGAGTACGTGTATGAGTGTAGACTATACTCTTTTTAAGAACTTTTAATTTTTAAAATATCAGTTAAAACAAATTATTAAAATCACGACAAATTCTTCGTTCTAAATTCACTACGAAAATTTCTCATTGTGTCGATAATACAACTCACCGTTTCTGATGCATATTCAAAATTCAATGAACTTCTACGAACGAAGACTCCGCAGTGGGTAACTAACCTGCAAAAAGGAAGAAAAAAAACAACATTATCACCGCTCACATAAACAAATAGACAATGTCTAAAACAATGCGCAATAACAAGAGTTTAAAAAAAGGAACATCGAACAAATCACAGCAAATCAAATGGAATCTAACAAAGTTTATGAGCAGCTTTACATTACTGAAGTCATATGTGAGAGGAAATGTTATTTGGAAATTGCAATATTTTACAAATAATCTTTTGAATCCTTCTATTATATTTTTAGATTTTCTAGTCTTTTGAGTCCTCTGGTTATTTAGAACATCCTGCTTCTCCACTGTAACTATTATGAAAGTATTTCGTAATACAAATCTACGTAAAATTATTTTTCAACTAATTTAATTTCTAGTTTAATTTCTAGGTTAACATGAGAGCAACATGTGGGAGAGCATATGCGGAGATTATGAATGGAAATATGCGTGAAGACAGTGGCCTCGAGCTATGTTTCTTAAGGAGTATTCCAGAAAATGTCCCATCTCAACCTTCTATTATATCCACTTTAAAACAATGATTTAGAAAGGCAGAATGTTCCCGCGAGTACAGCATTTTTATATTTAAAGATACAAATTATCGAATAGAATACAAATGAATGAATGAATTGACTGGATTTGCCTGAAAGAGAGTAGATGAATATAAATAAAATTCTTTAAAAACAGTTATCAACCATTTTTGAAATCTTCAGAATTATAATTGCTCGTATCCTCATATGTTTGAACCTATATGATCCAATAATATTTGAAACGAGCCATCTATGTGCAATTTAATAATAATAATAATAATAATAATAATCATTATTATCATAGTAGTAATAGTTATAATAATAATAATAATACAATAATAATTATTATTATTATACTACTTTTTCATCTTTCAACTATTTATAGTTAACTGGTTGGGAAGCAATTCTGAAACTCAAGAAAGCGTGCGCAGATAATTTTCTCCCCCGTACGTCACATACCGTTTTTTTATGTTTTTGACTAAGTAAATAAATATATGAAGATATATTATGAATTAAATTCATAGTTTTGAGCATAATATTGTCATACGACTGCATATTTATAATTGGCCATGCAAATATATAGATCAATAATAATAATAATAACAGCATAAAAATAACGATGAAACAAAACTAAAATAGACTTCTTGCATCTGGCATCTATGCGGTCTGTCCTGACGGTTCATCTCCCCCACAGCCCTCGAAACGAGGACTCGACGTTCCAGTCCGATCGCACTGCAGCTACTGGCGCGGCGGGGTGGCGGCGGCAACGCAGGCGGCGTCATAAATATGCATGACTTTCTTTCAAATTTAAAGGTTTTGTTTAAAAATTTAAAGCGATTCTCTCGTAAATAGCGGGGACGGCAGGGACGCACACGGGCGGGTGTGCCCGTGCGTTCGCGCACGCACGCGTGAGTGTGCGTGTGTTTGTGTGTGTTGGAAGGAGGGGGGAAGAGACTACTTCGTCCCCGTACGCATTGCGTATGCCCGTCTCGACCGTTCGTTGCGAAGAGCAGTAAGCTCCCCCGGCCGGTCTCGACTGTCTGAATAATTCTTCCCCGGCAATTCAATACTGCTGCGGCGGCGGGCTCTGTTATTATATAAGCATACACACACTCATGCACACACACACACACACACACACACACACACGCCGCCCACAGACCACGTTGGTGGGTCGCGAAGAGGAAGCAAACTTTCCGGAAAGAGTGTCGTTCGTGAGCAGCCTGTTCGGAATAAACTTCGATGTGGGCGGAGGATAGCTTTATGCATACTCTCTGGTATAGCGGACAAGTTTTGGCGAATGTTTTTGTATCATTCCGAGAAGGGACGTAAACATCGGGAGTGCAAGAAAATTTTGTACCGTCTTTTCTTGGACGCGTCTGCGTTAAAGAGGGACTGTCAGGGAAAGTTTTGGTAACGTGCTGAATGGTGAATCTGTAGGGGTTCGGCGATGTGTTTCTTTACACAGTAAGCGAAACTTTCAATAGACTGGACCATCTATTCTAAGTCGTAAAGATATTCGTTCACTTTTAGGATGTAAAAATAATTTATTTGCCTACGTCATCATGTGAAAATGTAATCTACACTTATTGTTAATACCTCACGTTTTTCAAATTATTATTATTATTATTATTATTATTATTATTTTTTATTATTTCATAGGAGGGAATGATATTTATTCTGGAAAGACTGCTGTTTATTAAATTATTTTCTTTATAGATTCTTGGTTATAAGTTCAGAGTTCTCATCGTATTAAACATTGTTTTTTTAACCACGTCAGATTTGCTCGTTATTTATCACATCGCCCTCGCATTAACCTGGTATCACTTAAAGTTCTCTTTTACAGGATATTTCCAAAATAATATCTGCACCAAGTAGGCTTATATTGATTGTCGTTCTACTGCTATCTTCCACACGTTATTCAACAAAGGTATTCGCCATCTCAGGAGACGGTTTTAATAAAATGCCAGTAGCATTCCGCACACACTTTATCTCATACCACTGAAACACCACTTCCTTCGGGCATTACACCGTTATTAAACTTCCACTCTTTTGGCCGTATTATTCGCAGTGTTCGGTCCCTCTCTGGCTTTATTTCGGCCCTCGCGTCTCTGTCATTGCGTCACTCTCTTATTTCTCCTGTTGAGTCTCTTGATCCACCTCGGCTCTGCGGTTCTATTGCTAAATCTCACCGCTCGGGCTTCGTCCTGCCGCCTGGGCCACGCCCCCCTCGCGCAGTGGCATTCACAGCGTCGCCCCTCCGTCGCGACGGTGCGCGGGCGCCCCCCGGGGCCTCTTTAAGGGCCGAAGCCTCCCTCGACGCGCCGCCTGCGCGGGGTATTCTTCGCGGGGGCGGCGTGCAGTTTGCAGGTCGATGGGAGGGGACCACGCGCGGTCGCCGTGCGCGCGCTCCCATGCGCCTGTCCGTCTGCCAGTTACCCGTCGTGTCACGACGCGAATCGTCACCACCTACAATCACTTACCGAACGGACACCACCTACACCATCATTCTCCGAATCGTCACTTACCGAATCATCTCTGACGACCGAATCACTCTGACCGAATCATCTCTGACCGAATCATCTCTGACCGAATCATCTCTGACCGAATCATCTCTGACCGAATCATCTCTGACCGAATCATCTCTGACCGAATCATCTCTGACCGAATCATCTCTGACCGAATCATCTCTGACCGAATCATCTCTGTCCGAATCGTCTGGGTCCGAACCGTCAGTGTCCGAACCGTCAGTGTCCGAATTGTCACTGTCCTCATAATTACTATACAAAACGTCACTGCCCGAACCGTCGTCAATCCAAATGACGCTGGCCGAACCGTCACCGCCCGATCTGTCACCACTGGAAGCCATCGAACGCTGTCACCCTCCGCCTTCACCGCCCGCATTGTAACTTCCCGAAGTCAATGACTACCTCGCCATCACTGCCCGGATTGTTACCGTGCGAACTCTCACCGCCCGAACTGTTACCACCCAGTCTCCGAACGGCGAATACCTCTGCCATCACATCTGTATTGTCGCATCAACCGTCCCCGCCTGAATTGATGCCGACCACACCGTCACCTACCGAATCATTATCCCTCCCCCCTCGAATCGATACTATCCGCTTCAACACCGCCTAATTTCTTAGTTATCGATCAGTCACTTCATGCTTTTAACCTTCCCCAAACAATCAAATTACCGCCACACGAATGCGCAGCCACAAGAACTTTCAGTATCTGTATTGGAAATCAACTGCTGGTCTGATTTCAGTGTTACGAACTTCTGTTGTTATCGTCGAATATAGCTTCTCTCCCATCACATCGTGTCATGACACAGTACTATCACACAATGTTCACTAGAAACACTAGATATTGCCCCACTTCTACATAACTTGAATTTCTAAATTGCGTATGCCAATTCACACGCTTCCAATTAATTTTCTACGCACATCAATATTATTTTTCTTAAATTGTTTATGGGTTGTGAATTTCCGTTACCTACTCCTCCGCTTCATCTTCATCCCTACCACTCCTAGCTCAATCCAGCTGCGAGTAGCTCATTCAAATGAATAAACACGTCGTTCTGTATTAGTCTTCACGCGCGTTTGGTCTCTTCAGCACGTGAACATTGGCACACGAATAACGAAATTTATAGCGGTTTTTCAGCTACTCAAGCCGAAGACGAACTTTTTCAATGATCACTCGAAACATTTGGGGGTTTGAGGAGACGTGAACCAATCCAAGACGTGCGAGTGCACTGCTTTTTGTGAGTGAGGCGGTTCTATAAAAAGGTGTCATTGAGAAGAAATAAATAGGTTATCTTCGTCAACATATTATTTTTATTAAGATAGCCGGCTTTCGACGGATTTGCCGTCATCGTCAGTCTCGCTGCTTTCGGCAAAAGTCGGTAGACTGCCATCAGAATTCCCACAAAGGTGTCATTACCAAATACTTTTATGATACTTAGAAAATTAACAAATGGGAGGGGGACTAGTTCTACAACTTTTGAACCTCAAAAGGAAAATAACATTACGAAGTCGTCTCATCATCTAGAATGTCATAATCAATGTTCACGCTAATTCAGATAGGCATATTCTAATTCATCTCCACGAAAACTTGCAACCCCTTCTTGGAATAATACAAACTAAATTCGGGTATTTATCTATAATGTATTCCAAAATACATTAAAATTAAATTAATTTCCATCTTACGATCTCCAAAATAACAACATATGATATTTCCAGAGGCGTAAAAGCACGCCAAATATAGAACGACCAACTAAACATTCGAAAATATCTCATAGAAAAGTGGTATACGAACATCGTCACAATGCAAAACCGCCTTCTGGAAGGAAATCAGCGAACAAGGCGAAGAAAAGGAAAAAAAACAGAGATGTAAAGAGGAGAGGATGAGAGGAGATAGAGAGAGGGTGGGAGAGAGAGGGTGGGAGGGAGAGAGAGGGTGGGAGGGAGAGACATGGCAAGAGAGAGAGTAGGAGGGAGAGAGCGTGGGAGGAAGAGAGAGGGTGGGAGGGAGAGTGGGTGGGAGGGCGAGAGGGTAGCAGGGGAGAGAGTGTTGGAGGAGAGAGGGTGGGAGGGAGAGATAATGGGGAGTGAGATGGAGGATGGGAGGAAGAGGGAAGATGGGTAGGAGAGAGGACAGAGAGTGGGAGGGCAGAGGAGAGAGGGGAGAGAGAGGAGAGGAGGGAGGAGAGACAGGCATTTAACTGAGAGAGAGAGAGAGCGGAGTTACCCCTCGCGTGCGACCGTCGCCGGGCGAATAAACCGCACCGCGCGCCAAGAATAAACGAAATAAACGGAGACAATGAAACGGGGCGTAAGTCCTGCTTTCTTCGCCCATTGTGCGGCGGCGGCGAGCGCTCAAATTGCGTGGGAGGGAGGGAGGCGGCGGCGGCGGCGGCGGCGGCGACAGGAGCAGCGCGGGGAGCGCCGCCTGAGGGAGCCGCTACGAAGAAGGCGGCGCGGAAGCCAAAGGGACAGAGCAGCTGTGCGAACTTCTTGGAACGCGAAAGATTGGGGAAGGAAGAACCAGGAGTAATGAGTGAAAGCACTGGACCAACCATCCTATTCACAAAAGAACAAACCATCGCAGCTTCAGAATAGCTGTTCTCTTCGAGTTACCATGCAACTAACTTGTTTATGTTATGGAGGTCGATCACGGAGGACTGAAATCTGTTGGAAAATGGCACACTACGGAGAAAACGAAAAGCGAAAAATTGTAAAACGTGTTATGTAAGGAGTGTAGATGTCAAAATTATCTGATGAAGTGTACGAAAGTATTTAAATTTTAATTCTATATTTTAGCAATAATAATTTATCAACATAATTTAGTTAATAGTAATTTGCAATCCAAACTACTGAACAGAATAATATTATGTGTGCGTTTGTATGTGTGTGTGTGTGTGTGTGTGTGTTTAAGTGTGTGTGAGTAAGGGTGAGTGTGTGAAAGAAAGAAAGAGAGAGAGAGAGAGAGAGAGAGAGAGAGAGAGAGAGAGAGAGAGAGAGAGAGAGACAAATATGGGAAAACAAATAGAAAAAATTAATGTAGCGAGAACTATTTAATTGAAAAATTTTTCGTATGAAGTTACGCGATTTATAAAAAAATGCGTAACATAAAATAGTTCTGTATTTAATTTTATAATACACAAAATCCTAGATAATTCAATTCAATTAAACAGAGAAACCAACGAAAAATTTTGAATTGAAATTTTTTTTAAAAAAAAAAAACTCAATAAAAAAAGGAATTTCGCCATTCGATTGCGTGCCCTGTGAAGGGCTGGAAGTTTTGCATGCCGTATTTTTCCCACTATTTGACTAAACGACTTTAGCAAACGATCGATGGCAAATTCCTTTTGATTTTACAATTTCTAGACAATATCTATCCTTATTACTTAGTTTCCCAAATGTAAAATATATAATGCATCAGTGAAATAGTGAAGAAGAGAATGCAAAATGGGAAGCAAAGAAGGTAATGGAAATGCATTTCTGTTTTACAATTTTGTTACAAAAAATTAACAAACTATTACTATATAATTTTTACATTTTACTGGGGAGTGACCCTTCAGAACTGACGGGACGGGGTATAAGAGATATCAGTAGTAGAAGAGTTACTCAAAGAAAGAACCAATTTGACAGGTCGGGAAACAAATGAACGTCATGCAGGGTGATGCCATTGCAAGAGAATGATGAAGCCATTTACAAATAAACAAAAGGAACGCACTGCCAAAATGTGTGCATGGACTTAACCCGCCATTATGTTGCCAGCGCGTGGCCAAGCAGGAGCTGTCAAAGCGGTCTCTTTTTAGTGTAATAAGTTATCAATCTGAGATCCTTAGTTCGCTAGGGGCATTTTAGAGACACTCTGAAGGGGCCACAAGCTCAAACTTTGGGCTACGTACGGTTATTCGTTCCAAGTAAGAATGCAATGTAATTCCTCTGATATTTGTCACAGTCGCTTAGGCATACTGCGTTCTTGAAATCTAACAGGGCGTATACGAAAGATTATGTCTACTCTTCCCAGAAGCCTTTAGAATTTTGTGTAGTATCAACAATCCGTTCCGCTTCTGTATCTGTATCTTTCTTAGCGTATTATAGTATCTACTTTTCAAATCTCCAATAGTTAATTTGTCAAATATGTTTTTCTAAAAGTGGTCAAAAATAGATAAAGAACGGAAAGTAACACAAAAACCAACGTTGCTTACAACAGCACATTCTTTGTCGCTTAATTTATAACAAATTTATAACGTTTGCAACTTTCTAAAATTCGTTTCAAGTTCACCGAAAATGAAACCTAGGCCATTTTTAAGGGCCCTGTGAACAAATTTAAAGAAAATATTTCGAGTCGTTTTTGAGAAAAATCTATACTTTATCTTTTACTTTATGCGAAACTGTTTCAGTAAAAACATTTTTTAAAACTTGTTAATGATCTCATTTAAATTAATATTTTTTAGAATAGATTTAATTTACAGAACAAATCGCGCCAGGAAAACTATCCAATTGTACCGCCAGATTACCATTCCTTTTTATAGCGACACGGACGATTTCGAATATTTTATTGCTGATAGAGACGCTCTTTCCGTAAATGCTTTTTGACAGCATATCCATAAATCGTAATAATATACAAACATGTTTTTTTCTACTCCACCGGATCAAACTTCATGATATAATCCCGGGAATGGAGGAAACTTATGTTATACCAGAAGATTTTGAGTAGCTATATTCCTTTCTAGAATGGGGCATCCAGCATTCAGGGCATTTCCTGAATCCCATAGAGACTTGTTAGTGCTTTGCAGGATATGTGCTTTGCTGACACCTCGCAGGTCCATAACTTGGCTATTTGACGATGTCGTTGCAATGCCCATCTCGACCTTTCTGTTTCTTTGTTCCTCCAGGTACCAGTAGTCTCATTTCGGCTCTTACAATCTGAGTGGGAACGAATTATGAAATAATGGTTAATGAGAATACGATTCATAGGGCCATACAAACCAATATACTTTGAGGAAATGCGCAATAAAAGAAATTAATAATATAATTAAAATATATTTATACTTTATATTAAACAAAAACACATTACTGAGCAACCACCGACGAGCAATAACTTTAATAAATTTCATGTACTGGCTATTCGTAGCCATCAAAAACATACGGAGAATCCAAAGAAAATGCAGTGAGATATGTAGAGATGAAGAAAGCAGCCGGACCTGTGTACTGGGGATATTGCGGATGTCAAAGGATTACCATTCTTCACTCTACATAGCAGAATGTTACATAATTTGAACATTCTTCCTTTTTCAGAGACTCAATTTTGAAGCTAGAAGATCAAGAAAATTTTTTTGAAATACATTTAGTGGACAAACTCAATGGAATTTTTTATTATTATTATTATTATTATTATTATTATTATTATTATTATTATTTTTATTATTATTATTATTATTATTATTATTATTATTATTATTATTATTATTACGTTTTTAATATTACATTAACACGTAACTAATTGTAGGACTGATAATGCCCAAATAAAACAGAAAACATTGTGGTTTGTATAGCAATATAAGTAACTAAACATATTTTAAAGTAATAACACATAATGCAATCAAATTTCGTTTAACGATGGGCCGACACGTGTCAGCTATCTGTGAGCGAGAGTGCTGGGAGCCAGGCATTGTGCCGCTTTGCTCCTCGCCTAATTGTAGGACTGATAATGCCCAAATAAAACCTTGTATAATACGCCCTGCTCCTCGCTTCCGCCGCCTTTGCCGCCGCCTCCGCATCGCCACCGCCTCCGCCGCCTCCGCCTCCGCCCCTCCGCCGCCTCCGCCGCCTCCGCCGCCTCCGCCGCCTCCGCCGCCTCCGCTGCCTCCGCCGCCTCCGCCGCCTCCGCCGCCTCCGCCGCCTTGCCGCCGCCTCCGCCATCGCCACCGCCTCCGCGCCTCCGCCACCTCCGCCTCCGCCGCCACCGCCACCGCCTCCGCCACCTCCGCCTCCGCCGCCACCGCCACCGCCATCGCCGCCGCTTCCTCCGCCGCCTCCGCCGCCTCCGCCGCCTCCGCCGCCTCCGCCGCCTCCCCCTCCCGCCTCCGCCGCCTCCGCCGCCTCCGCCGCCTCCGCCGCCTCCGCGGCCTCCGCCGCCTCCGCCGCCTCCGCCGCCTCCGCCGCCTCCGCCGCCTCCGCTTCCTCCGCCGCCTCCGCTACCTCCGCCGCCTCCGCTTCCTCCGCCGCCTCCGCCCGCACCCCTCCGCCATCGCCTCCGCCATTGCCTCCACTACCGCCACCGCCTCCGCCGCACAGGTAGCGCAGAAGCAGGAGCGTTCCGCAGGGGGCGGCAAGGTCGCGCGCAGCGAGCTAATGAAAATTGATAACTGTCGGAGAAGCATCCGCCCAGAGCCTACGGCGCTGCCAACAAAGCGGCTTAAATTATCGCGCCCGAGTTCCCCGATTCCACGGCGCGCGTGTATGCGTCGCTAGCCTTCTCCGTCCTCCTCCCTCGGCGTCGCGCGCTCCCCCCCCCCCCCTCCCATCTCCTGCCCCCCGGGAGCGGTTGCAACTGATGTCGCTGCAGCGCCTCTGACCGGGAGGTCCTAGGTTCGAGTCCTGATGGCGGCAGGATTTTCGACACTAGCTTTTCAGCTGGGTCGAATTCAGTCGCTGTCTGGAGGAGAATTCTAGCGGCCGGCTGCTCTGATCGGTAGTTTTCCGTGGTTTCTCCGATCAACACCAGGCGAATGCCGGAGCAGTACCTTACCGTTCTAGGTTCGAGTCTTGATGGCGGCAGGATTTTCGACGCTAGCTTTTCAGCTGGGTCGGAGCAGTACCTTACCAAACGGGCCACGGATCGTGCCGATCTTTCCTTCCTCTTCCTTGTCCTTTCCTCTCCCTTACACACTCACTTACACTCACATGCACTACACTATCACTACTACCACATGCTGGGAGACCGGTCAGAACTTAGAGCTTGTCCCGGCTGGAGCGGTGCCCCGCTGGTGGGAGGGTCTGGTTGGGGAAAACCCCACTAGCCGACGGTAGGTCTGTCCCGGATCTCGCCATCCAGCGAGGGAAATCACCGCCAACTCCGGAGAAAAACACGCACTACACTAACGGGACTAATGACCGAAGCAGTTGACGCGCCCGGAAACACGAAAAAATCAATCAATCAATCCATGCCACTGGCGTCCGCACCATGAGCACGCCACCAGCGTCCTCACCACCTCCATGTCACAACGTTCTCATCACCTCTACGCCGCCAGCGTCCTCACCCCCTGCGTTCTCTGTTCTACAGGAGTCCTCGCCACCCCCCGCCCTTCCGCGACCTCACCGCCTCCCTCGGACCCTGATTCACCTGCGTCCCCACCACCATCACCACCACCCCTCCACCCGCGTTCTTAACACCGCTTGCTTCCCCTGCTCTACGCCAGTCCTCATTCACCGTCCTCCTGCGACCTCACCGTCGAACGCGTTTTCACCGCCAGCCTCCCGAATACTAACAGCTCTGATCCTCAACTCCGCCCTTCCAAACACGCGCCCACGTCCTTACAACCTCTGCGACGTACAATCGCCCAAGTCTTCAACGCATCGCCTGCAATAATTCAACAGTTCGTTTCCTCTGCAGACCGTGAGTTCTTTTTCCGACGTCGCGAATTTTCTACGCTAGCTACGTAGCTGAATCGCTCTCAACCAGTGTCTGCAGGAGAATTCTTGAGGCCAGCTGCTCTGACCGATAGTTTTGTGTGCTTTTTCGACCAATACCAAGCGAATGAAGTCGCAGTACTCTTTTTTGTATTCGCATTGTAAACTGCAAGGACCTCCAGGCTTTCCCTACGACACAGTTTATCTGATTTTCCCCAACTAAATTTGCTATCAAAAATTATCCCCAGGTACTTACAAGACACGACTCTTAGAATGTTTTCGTTACCTAAACGATATTGAGTTTCATTATATTTGCGGCCCCCACCCAACGTTATAGTTTTGCTTTTCGAACTATTTATTGTCATGTAATTTTTTTCCGCTCAAAAATGTAATCTGTCTAGATCACCCTGCAAAATACCCTCGTCTACATTTGATTGAATCGAATGAATTTGATTGAATTTGAGTTGTGTTGGAACCGTTTCCAACGCATTTTCTGAACTGTTAATGTTAATAAGACACTTTTGTCTTTGCTATATGGGAGGGGGTTATGAAATGGTGAATCGTCTATTTCTTGCCTTTTAAATATGCATGATCGAGAAATAAATGTGAAGAATAAAAATTAGAAAAGATAATATGGTGTTACAGCACGATACGAACTACAAAAAGAGACGAAAAGGCGACTACGAGAGGAGGGGAAAAGAAGTGGAAGGGCTAGACTGCAAGACAGGAAGAAGCTTATCTCTCAACGCAATTCGCTTGAATGCATTACCATTTCTGAGAACCACCGAATAATGAAGACTTTGGCTCACTCTGCTTTGCGACGCCGCCATCTCCGGGCGTAAATACAGCGGACGATCGATGCCGACTACATCACCTCCCCGATGGAGCGAGTCAAGAATTAATGAGTCCCCCTGCCGCGACATTTTTAACCTCGGCGCACGCGACCCGCCTTCGGCGCCCTGCGGCACGCCTGGACGGCCGGACGGCCGCCCGAGTTGGTGGGCGGCATGAGTGGACGGTGCGGGTGCTACGGGCAGGGAGAGCGAGCGAAAGAGGTTGAGAGTGAGAATGCGTTACGAAGGAAAGGGGTAAAAGGGATTACCCGAAGGGATCCGGAGAGTTGCAGGCTGCGCGAAGTGAGGCAAAGGTGGGGGAGATTGGGCAAGGCGTGGCGTCTTGACGTGGAGCAGAACAGGGCGTGGGTCCGCGAGGACCATAACGCCAGGCGAGGTTGGGCAAAACGCGGCGGGATGCATGGCGGGATGAGGCACGGCGGATGAGGCAAGGCGGGACGAGGCAAAATGGGGCGAGGTCGGAAAGGGAAAGGTGTGGAGGGAAATGCGACAAGGCAAGTGAGGCGTGCCGAGATGGGGCATGGTGGTGGGCGGAGTAAGCTGATAAGAGATGGGAGAAGCCGATGTGGGAACCGGGAGCGGTAGCTCAGTGCATCAACTGATGTCACTGCAGCGCCTCTGACCGGGAGGTCCTAGGTTCCCACTCCCCACGGCGGCAGGATTTTCCACACTAGCTTTTCAGCTAGGTCCAATTCAGTCGCTGTCTGGAGGAGAATTCTTGCGGCCGGCTGCTCTGATCGGTAGTTTTCCGTGGTTTCTCCGATCAACACCAGGTGAATGCCGGAGCAGTACCCTATCAAACGGGCCACGGGCCGCGCGCGATCTGTCCTTCCTCTTCCTTGTCCTATCCTCTTCCCCTTACACACCACTTACACTCACATACACTACACTATCACATATCCCGAGAGACCGGTCGGAAGATTCGAGCTTGTCCCGGCTGCGGCGGTGCCACGCTGGGGGGAGAGTCGTGGTTAGGGGGAAACCCCACTAGCCAACGGTAGGTCGGCGCCGGATCTCGCCATCCAGCGGCGGAAGATCACCGCCATCTCCCGAGAAAAAAGCATGCATTACACTAACGGGACTAATGACCAAAGCAGTTGACGCGCCCGGAAACACGAAAAAAAACAACAAACAAACCGATGTGGGACAAGGCGCGACGGGCAGGGCAGGAGAGGAGGGCGATGTGGGGCGGGCGAGGATGGGCGGGCAGGGGGGCGAGCGGGGTGGGGCGGGCGTAGCGGGCGAGACGGGCAGGGCAGGTCGGGCGGGCATGATGTGACATGAGTCAGGGAGAGCAGCGATGCGAGGCTAGAGGAGACAAGATGGTGTGACGCGGGGTCTGATGGAGCGAGGCGGAACAATATGTGATGAGGAGGGGCTAGGCGGCGGGTTGTGGTGGGTAGAGTCGGAGGCAGGTCGATTGGTTGGTTGGTTTGTTCTTTGTTAGTGATTCCGGGCACGTCAAATATTGAGGTCCGTAAGTGTAGTGCATGTTTTTTTCATTGTTCGGTGGCGGTGATCTTCCCCCGCTGGATGGCGAGATCCGGCGTCGACCTACCATGGCTAGCGGGGTTTCCCATAACCAGGTATTGCCCACCAGCGGGGCACTGCCCGAGCTAGAATAAACTCTTAGCTCCCGGCCGGTCTCCCAGCATGAGTGGTAGTATAGTGCATGTTAGTGAAAATGAGTGTAAATAGAGAGGATACAAGGAAAAGAAAGGAAAGATCGCGCGCGGTCCATGGCCCGCTTGTTAGGGTACTGATCCGGCATTCGCTTGGTGTTGATCGGAGAAACCACGCGAAACCACGGAAAACTACCGATCAGAGCAGCCGGCCGCTAGAATTCTCATCCAGACAGCAACTGAATTAGACCTAGCTGAAAAGCGTGTCGAAAATCCTGCCGCCGCCGGGACTCGAACCTAGGTCCTCCCGATCAGAGGTACTGCAGTGACATCAGTTGATGCACCTCTCCCGGTCCAGGCGGGTCGGGGCGTGGCGGGGCGGAGAGAGACGGGTAAGGCGGGTCGAGGCGACGCGGGGCATGGAGAGGGAGGCAGAGAAAGGCGGGGCAGGGTGAGGCGAGGGGGGGGGCTAGGTGTGGTGAGGCGGTGTGGGGCGGGAGGTCAGAGGGACAGCGGGACGGTTTGGGAGGGCAAGGTCGAGGCAGGGCAGGGCGAGCTGCTTGGGTGGGACGATCCTCGTAATTGCTCTTATCGCGTGGGCAATCGTTCCGCGTGAACGCCACCGCCGCCACCGCAACCGCCAAGGCTGACAAAAGCGGTACGCCCCACGTTGTGCTTCGCACAAGACACCGTTCACGTGCGGCCACAGAAAGGCGCTTCCTTCACAGTTTTTTTGATTGATTGATTGATTGATGTTTCCGGGCACGTCAACTGCTTTGGTCATTCGTCCCGTTAGTGTAGTGCATGTTTTTTTCTCGGGATATGAGCGGTTATCTTCCCCGCTGGATGGCGAGATACGGCGCCGACCGACCGTCGGCTAGTGGGGTTTCCCCCTAACCAGGACTCTCCCACCAGCGGGGCACCGCCCCAGCTGGGACAAGCTCTAAGCTCCCGGAATATGTGGTAGTGTAGTGCATGTTAGTGTAAGTGTGTGTGTGTAAGGGGAGAGGAGAGAACAAGGAAGAGGAAGGAAAGATCGCGCGCGGCCCGTGGCCCGTTTGGTAGGGTACTGCTCCGGCATTCGCCTGGTTTGATCGGAGAAACCACGGAAAACTACTGATCAGAGCAGCCGGACGCTTGAAATCTCCTCCAGACAGCGACTTGATTTGACATAGCTGAAAAGCTGTCGAAAATCCTGCCGCCGTCAGGACTCGAACCTACGACAAATGCACGTGTTTTGAATGGCTTCAGCCCCAGGTCCTGTCCGCACAACTGAATCGCAGTAAAATTTTCTTTCACTAGTTACGATGCCTTGCACAGAGGTGAATGTGCGTGGAATGATCTCTCGTTTTGTAATCACCCCATGTGAAGTGTTATCGGAGTTTCGACACAATGTTTTTGAGATGTTATAACCATTTGTGTATCTTTTAGTAAGGATGGTACAGTTTGTGATCATTATAAATATTCTGCTGTAATGTTGTAATTGCCATATGCATATTTATAGTGGTGGTCTTTTATATGTTTTACCACCAGCCCTTGGAATGGAATAAACATATGCCGAAACATCGGCGAATTGAATGTTTTAATGTTTTCATTTATTAGTAGGATATGGATCACGGGATCGGTCAATTAATGAAACACATTAGTTTGCCAACGTTTCGGAATATTTAATTCCTTCATCGTTCACTTTCTTTCGGGCCGTGGCCCTGGTCGGACTTGCAATAGACTGGTGTGTTTCAGCAATTCTATATTGGAGTTGGGCTGTAGGCGAACATGATGTTTCACCAGGTTGTGAATTAGTAAGGTGTGTACTATTTATATTACCTTGGCTTATATATATATATATATATATATATATATATATAGTATATAATTCATTTATTTATTTACTTATTTTTCTTCATGTATGTTGATTCATGGCATATTTTGTGTGATTTCTAATGTTGCTGTTCAGACAAGTTGTCTTTATTCCATGTGATTGTGTTTTTATAGCCCTGATGAAGGAATTAAATATTCCGAAACGTTGGCAAACTAATGTGTTTCATTAATTGACCGATCCCGTGATCCACATCCTACTAATAAATGAAAACATTAAAACATTCAATTCGCCGATGTTTCGGCATATGTTTATTCCATTCCAAGGGCTGGTGGTAAAACATATAAAAGACCACCACTATAAATATGCATATGGCAATTACAACATTACAGCAGAATATTTATAATGATCACAAACTGTACCATCCTTACTAAAAGATACACAAATGGTTATAACATCTCAAAAACATTGTGTCGAAACTCCGATAACACTTCACATGGGGTGATTACAAAACGAGAGATCATCCCACGCACATTCACCTCAATGGAAGGAATCGTAGCTAGTGAAAGAAAATTTTACTGCGATTCAGTTCTGCGGACAGGACCTGGGGCTGTAGCCAATCAAAATACGTGCATTCGTCCAAGTAAGCATTTAATAAAGCAATAAATAACAATATAATAAACTCAAAAACTGAGGAAATACGATATGTTACATCGAACTCTTTATAGCATTAATTTAACGACCTGATATTGAACAATAAATTAACTCATTACTTGATTATGTCGAAATATAAACATGCATTGTATACTATGAATTTTTGTACGTACTTCCAGTCAATTGTTTACTGTTTTATTTTATTTTACCTTTTTATTTATTTTTAATATGCAAGGAATTCAGGAGGTACTATGTAAGCGCTTTGACAATGTGGTAATGAACCAAAAAGAATAATTACACTAGCCAGCGAATTGAAACTGTTAGTTTGTTGCCTAACATACAAAAACGTGATTTTATATAATGTCGGTGTGGTGAATCCGAATTTTCAATCAGTTTCCTTCTATCACGTAAGGTTTTCTGGCGAAATCACTATACACGTATTGTATAATTATGCGAATTTCATCTCAAACATTTTCATAATACTTTTTTTTATTTTAAAGAAAAACAATATTTAATATACACAACATGCTGCAACTAATTTGTATGGTTGTTAACACAGTTCACTAGAGTATTTTTGCTGTCTTTGTCCTATTTTCTTTACTATTAGAAACACAAACGTCACACACGTTGCTTCTTACTAGACAAAATACACCTGTTCCTTCACTATTTCACATAAATTTTACACTCGTTGCTTCTTACTTGAGAAACTACTCCTGTATATTGTTCTTTTATGTTTATCTTCTGATATTTCACGCTTTAACATCCAACAATAGTTTGCAAGCATACAGATGCTCCAGCGTTCCTGGTACTTCCTTTTGAACTCCAGCACATCCTTGTGAAATTGTTCACCTTGTTCTTTGCTCAAAAACCATAAATTTTCATGGAAATAATCTGGGTGAGAAAACAGGAAATGAATTTTCATACTCATGTGACAACCAAGTTTCAGGTATGCTTCAAGTATGCTAGCCAAAATGTTTCGGTAATTGGCATCCTTGTTCTTACCGAGAAATTTTGAAACAACTCCACAGAAAGATATCCATGCTGCATTCTCCTTTTCGTCCAAAGAGATTTTAAATACTGCATGGCATATCAATTTTTATAACAGGATCATTAAGTATACCTTCTTTTAATTTTGATTCAGATAGTATTGAGAATTTCTAACATATGTACTTGAAACAGTTTCCTTCCTTTTTTAAAGCCTTTACGAATTGTTTCATTAAGCCAAGATGAATGAGACGAGGTGACAGTAAAACTTTAGAAGGGCTCACAAAGGTTTGGCCCACAATATTCTCACACAGACTTCCAAACGTTCTCGAGGTAGCCAGTCTTTCTTATTCCAGTGATCAACTTGTACCCTGCTGTCTCACAAGCAAAGAATGCACGGACATTTGGTAAAACTAGGTTGTGCACCTAGAAGTATTGTAAGAACTCTTTACAATCGTCTCAAACATGCCAGTTGTGTTCACTGTAGTTTACTCGCAATAACATTAGTTGCAAATTGGCATAAGATTATATACGATCATTGAATCGCTAACAGGCACTGAACCAAAAACGTTTCCATTATGAAAGCGGACACTCTTTAAACTTAGCATGGAAACATCAATGAATAGTTTGGATATTTTGGATCATAGTTTGGAACTTTAAGTTTTAGAATAATCATCAAGCCATCCTAGGTACATCAGGCTCATGCGAGAGGTAAAATAGCTGACCGAACTGGATACTCAATTTGCTTTTTATTTTTTTAATTGTACCCTTTCACATCACACGAACAGAAGTCACAATCATTACTATGATTTGACTGATCTCTCTCCAAACCATATGTATTCCAAAAGATAGCGATAGTCTTTTGCCGTTGACCCAATGATGAAGATCTTCAATGCATAATCTTACATATTTCGTGAGTTGCCCAATGTTTACTTTCGTCTCCAAGTTTGATAGAATAGGCAAGATATAATTTTTTGTACAAAATCAGTTACATTACGCCTCTGTTTAGGCAATGTGTATTTCCCACATGTGTAACAAAAGTGCTCTGGATGATTACATGAGATCATGAGACATCATGATTACATGATGATACATGAGATATGCGACATGGTAAATATACTTTCGTAAACTACAAATTCACAACATTCTACTTCACAATACAGCTTGAAACGATTTTCATTTTCCAAAGGCTATGTAAGTGAAACTAAGACTATGTACGTTTGTACGTTTTCATAAAGATAAGATGAGAATGTGTCTGTCACCGAGGATTGGCTATCTACATAGAATAATGGCAAGGCTACACGTTATTTCGCTCTAACTCTCTGAGGCGCTCGGACCCCGCATCAGACAAGAATCATCTGGTGACCTCGGTATTTACTTTTAACACATTAAAAGCATTCTAAATATCTATGGTTTTCAAATCCTTACAATATAAAACTACACATGGCAAAGTATTGCCGTTTATATAATTACTCTTTGGGAAAAGTACTCTATAAAGATAATAAAATAAAATTTAAAAAAATAAATGGTACGTGGTAGGAACTTTGTGGATTTGAATTTATTTCAGCATGCCAAAAATATCTCAAAAACATTAAATTTCGGAGGCAGCAATTTCGTCACAGATCAGTGTTATTTACATAGACCTACTAATTTTTTAGATTCATTGATTTATAATGTATGAACGAATTAAATACAACCATTTCCAACGTAGCAACTTGAAAGCCTCTGGTATAACTGACAAAGAAAACTGATAATCTAGTAATTTAAAAAAGATAGCAAACAAAACACGAGAACCATACAGTTGTAATACATCATAAGAAATTAAACCGTGCAGTCATATCTGGTATCATTCATCATTCACATAGATTACAATATTTTTTTAAAATTCAGCATCGCTCTGCTTTTGTCCAAAGTTGGACAGCTTCATAGTTGATTCGCCTACAGAATTTCCAAACGTTGCTTCTCGGTTTCTAGAGAGAGTTTCAAAACTAAAGTGTGAAAGCAAATTGTAGAAAACAGATAAAAAGTGTAGCCAGAGTTGCATACTTGTTAGGAATAGCTTCTTCATTTCTTCTCTTCAGTAAAATTATTTTTATTGATTCACTGTAATATATGTATATATATATAGATAAAGTATAACTTACAGAGATTGTAAAACAAATTACTTAAATTTTATTTAATTTTAAGAAGAATATTGAAAATATTTGATAACTATCGGAGAATATACGTAATTGTCCACGAGCCTTAAATTAGAATGGGCTAGTGAAAATTCTTCCAGAATGACCATACTTTCTCTTTACTTACTAAATATGTAATAGGCGAGAAAGTACAATTATGTAAACTAAAAATATCGTCTTTTGGAATAAGCGTACTCATACGTCATATTTATTTACAATTCATTTGTTTCAAATGTTTTTAACCCTACGGCGGACGGTGTTTGCTTGCATTAAATCGATAATAACAGAAATATATTACGAAGACTCTTTCAAGGATAATTGGTGTGCATTAAACGGCTTGTTTACGAGATCTCGATACATACGTTGATCGCAATCTTTATTGGGCACGGGTCGCAGTTAACGTATGTAGGTACATATCAGTATCGTCATGATCTTGGGTGGAATTGCGAATATTTTCTATGACTATTTCTACAAATACCTAACGAATTCCGTACTAAATTTGCACAAAACCACGACGGTAGAATCAGTGACACCCACTGGCGGAGCAGAGAGCGTGCCGAAAACGCTCACGAGAGAACGGCAACTGCGGCGGCGGCTGCGTCAATGACGAAGCAGAGGTGCGAAGCACGGGGCTCGCTTGAAATTATAGATCAAAGGGGGGGGGCGGAGCGAAGAGAGGGAAGGGGGCGGGGGGGGGGGCGAGACCCGCGCGTCAGCATGCGAGGCGCGGAGGGCACGCCAGCCCGCTAATGAGGCACGCGAGTGCACGTGGGCGCCACCGCCCCCGCCGGCCCCGACGGCACCACTCCCGGCGGGGGCGGGGTCTTGGGCGGCGGCGGGGCGGCGCGGCGGGGCGGCGGGGGCGGCGGCGGGGCGGCGGCGGCGGGGCGGCGGCGGCGGTGGGCGTGGCAGGGGCGGGGCGGCGGCAGGGTCGGGGGCGGCGGCGGCGGCGGCGGCCCCCGACGGGCGCCCGTTCAGCTGCGACGGACCTGTTTGCTGTGAAAATATTGGCGCTCGCCGACCGTGCGCGTTACTACGGCCGGTGCGCGCGGACGGGCGCGTGGGTGGGCGGTTGGGTGAACGGGTGAGCGGACGAATCGGTCCGGCCGGTGAGAAGGCAGGCGGAGGAGTAGGCGAACGAAGGGACTGGTGGGAAGGTAGACAGGCGAGGGGGCATGTGGTTTGGGTGGTTGGTGGTGAGGGGGGTGGGGGGGGGGGGCGGCGGGCGGGGGAAGCGGGGGCTGGTTGATTGATTTTTTCGTGTTTCCGGGCGCGTCAACTGCTTCGGTCATTAGTCCCGTTAGTGTAGTGGATGGAAAACTACGGAAAACTACGATCAGAGCAGCCAGCCACTAGAATTCTCTTTCAGACAGCCACTGAATTCGACGACTGAAGTGTCGAAAATCCTGCCGCCGTCAGGACTCGAACCTAGGACCTCCCGGTCAGAAGCGCTGCAGTGACATCAGTTGATGCACTGAGCTACCGCTACCGGTACGGGCTGGTGGTTGGGTAGGAAGGTGGGTGGGTGGGCAGGTGGGTGGAGAGATGGACGGGCTAGGCTGGCGGGTGAAGAGCTAAATGAGTGGGTAGGTGGGTAGGTGGGTGGGTGGGTAAGAAGGAGGGGTACGGCTGGATAAGTGTAAGGGTGGATGGCGTGTGTGGTAAAGGGAGTGAGCAAGAGAATCGGTGGCTGTTTAGAGGGTTGAGCGGGTGGCAGGGTGGGTGGAGTGGAGGCCATGGGTGCCCGGTTTGGCGGTTGGTCGAGCGAGTGAGCGCGTGGAGGTGGCGGAGGCGAACGAAAGGGGAGGGGATTGCGACGTGAAAATCCGAAGAGTTGGCCGGACACAGATCGAAAGCGATTCGAAATCATCATTAGCTAATGAGAAAGAGAGAGAGAGAGGTGAAGCAAAAACGTTTGAGCGATGTAGTCCGAGACCGACGAGCACAGAGAAAGGGAAGCTAATAAAAGCGATTCAATTGAAGGGAAGTTGAAAAAGTGGACAGTAAAAAATTTCAAAGCAATAGACTGCTAATAATGCACGTTTATTAAGGCGACGTATATGAATATTTGCTTAAGGTTACACAAAGCAAATTTCAACCAAAATTTGATTACAATTTCACGATATATATTGAATCACATCTTTTTAAAAAATAGAAAACACTTGTGTGATTATATTTTGAAGGTCCATTTATTTACTTGTTTCTAAAACATGAACATGAAAAATTGTTTGAATCAATTGGAATTAGAAACAAACGACTAAATTCTTCTGAATACCGAAAATGGGCAGAAGATGAGAAAAATATCTCTGGCAGTTGCTTGCAAAGAAATCGACTCAAGAACATAAAAGCTCATTCATGGAAAGCTAAGACATGCGATCACGTTGTACAGTGGGTGAGTTGAAGCCTTCTAATGTTCATTCGTTTCGCAGTGAAAGTACCTAAAATTCTTGCTCAGAATTTGGAAATTTGCTTAGGACAATTAGATAATTTAATATTCGTAACTCTTCATGCTCATATATTGTTCTGCATGCATCAATCAAATTCAAGGAGAAAAGTGATTGGAAAGAACATAGTAATCTTGAACAGCGAATACAACAACGAACCGATCATTATGACTATATACTATGTCTATGACGATGACTATACCATATACGTGGGTCTTTAATCCTCTTAGATTATTTTAGGTTTCCGGAGTCAGATCTACCAATTCATTTGCGGAGATTGCACACTTTGAATGCTCAATTAACTTGTCGTAACTTCTAATGAACACTAAACAAAAGTTCACGAAGTTTCTGCGTCACGAAATTCTGATTCTATAAATCACAAGAAACGATGGACCAATTTTCCTAGGTCAGACATAGAGCTCGACCAACGTAAAGCAAGTTGCCCATAAGCGACAGTGCTAAAACGCAGGTAAATAATCTTCAGCATTTAAAAACCCTCATCAGTGGAGCTGCGCTTAATGAAGTAGTACTCTTATTTGACGGCAGGTCCAGATGCAGGTAAATACTGCAGCAATGAAGATGTGAACAAAAATTTCACTTTTGGAAGTTTTTATCTGCCCATGCAAACGCACATACCCACTAACTCTCCCCTACTACTTCTGTACCCTCACTTACCTTCCCACCCATCAGATACATACACACAAGTACATAATCACCGACAGTTCTTGACAATACTCATGTGCTAACCATAGATACCACCTTGCACTAAGCCCTTCAACGAACACACACACACACACACACACACACATACACACACACACACGCATGCACTGACACATCCACTCCTTCTCACGCACGTGGAAAATGCATACAAACTAGCACCTCATAAATACAAACCCACTCGTGCAAATCCATAGAAACAAACTTAAGAGTACAGAAGCACTTAGACGAGCACATACACCCACACTAATACCCCCACCCTCCTTTTGTCATTCCCAGAATATCACACACACACACACACACACACAAATACACACATTCTATCACACCCGTACTTTCCCTTTTGTTACAGTTCCCCCCAGAGTAGCACACTCACTCTCACATACACATACACACACACACACACACGCATGCGCAAACTCACCGAGGCACAGCCCGGGGCCGTGTCGTCACGCGCGTGTCCCAGTCACGGCAGCGGCGGCGAGCGACGACACGGCCGCACACGCGAGGGCCCGCGGCGGCCGCGTTGCGTGCCGATGCGATCGCGCCCCCTCCCCCCCCGCGGATGCGCCCCCTCCCTCACCCCCTCCTGCCCCGGCCACCGTCGCTGGAACTTCGGAGTTGCGCGACCAGATTGATCTGCCGCGCCAACAGACTGCACCGCGGCGCGGCGCTCGTAACTGACGAGTAGAATTAAAGATTTAATGAAATCCCAAACAATTAGCCGCATGTGCCTCGCATAAAGCCAGAGAGAAACGCTCCACGAAGCGACCGGATTGAAATAGTTTCGCAGACCCTTCTCGCTCGTCCTCTAGACAAAAAAAAAAAACAGGAGGTGTCCGGACAGTCACGATTTGTTTAAAAAACTCTATTCAAGAGCTGCACATCGTTTTTCTACTTCGTAAACAGCAATTGCATTTAAAAAGCGGTTAAAAATACTTTAATTAAGTTTGTTGGAATGACGTATTTGTGTGAACGCCTAGTAACTGTGGGGAATTGCCACTATAATTCACGGGCCTAATGGATATTTGCATTTCTTATGAAGAAAATAAATTGGAGACACTTATTAATTTATAATTTACTCACTTTTTTGAAGAATGTTTATAGCTTATCTTATTAAAAAGTTAACCATTTTAGCACAAAATACTACTCGCAAATTTTTCACATATTTCATTTTTAATATTCACGACGTTCTAACAAGAATACATTATTTACACTAAGATTAGAAACAATTATTTATTTTTTGATTGAGATTCTGAAAGAAAATACTATTTTAAGAATATGAAACGTGTCTTTCCGCGACTTACATTCGGTGTGTGATAGGATATTTGCAAAAAAAATGGTAATCGTTGGTTTAAAATGCCTGTATTATCGTCACAAAGTTGCAATGGTCATTTCATTCATGTCACATACCAATTCCATTTAATTAAAAAGGATTGTTAAGGCAATAAACAACAACATGGAATTGGTTTGTTTAGTATTCTCTATCACTAGTTTGTTTATTTGGTAATTTGTTCAGCGTAACTGACGAGAACATTGATAGAAAGTTCATTTATTTTACACAGAATAATACGTTTGTGTAAACACACACAAATGGTGCGTTGAAAGACTGGGGAGATTAATAGATAGTGCTCAACTCCCTTATTTCCGTTTTGCTCAATATTTCATAGGTGAGAGCGGCTACGGAGTACATTGACGCATCTATTAAATACATAATATGAACTAAAATGGAAAATCGATATCACATTTGAGATCAGAAAAATAAATTAAACTAAATATGACATATTATTTTAACTCGTTCCATGCGGAAATTTAATAAAATGTATTTTAATAATAGTTTATAAATAGTAGCATAGAAAACTTGATTAATGGCATAGTAAAAAAACAATTTCCTTTATTAAATTTATGACAAACGAATCTTCGCTTGACAAAAGAACATTGATAAGTGGCTTAGGAAATACCTAGTCTATAAAACATTAGGATCTTTCTCTTTCGACAATTTCATTAGCATTATTTTGGAACTACCTTTTTCAACTTTTGGTAACCTATATTGAGGACACATTATTCTGCATTTACAATATATAATATGTTGGGAAACGATAAATCATCCCAAACGTGTTCCTGAACGATTTTAATCCACATTTCACGATATGTAAACTAGTAATTGTTTGGTGGTAAAAATACAACTAAAATAAAGTCTAAACAAACCAATAAAATATAATCATTAAACATAATTAATCATATTTGTTTTCTGTGAATTATACTATGAATTAAGCTACGCAAAATTTATTTTACTTAAATTACATCTATTAAAAACATCTATGATTTATAAATTCTGTTGATAATTTCTCGTTCCCGCTAATTTATATCTCATTTTCCCAAGACTGCCCGTCTATGGATTTTACGGAAATCTGTTCCTTACGGGTTGTACATGTTGGGTGAAATTTGTTTCGGGTGCCATAGTAAACTACTGGTTCTACAAACAATACATACTTCTACCATTATTTCTAAATTTGCAAACTTCAAAAATTTAAAGAGTTCAAAGAAAGTGACACCCGCGCCATTCGTTTAAGTGTCCATTCTTCTATCGACGGAAAAAATTAAAGAAAAAATTTGGAGTGGTTTTTGAGAAAATATTTTTTTAGAAATTTCACAAATTTCAAGCACACAGTATCTGAGAACTAACCGTAGTTTTAAAGAAAATTGTACACGACGTTAAAGAGCTTATTTTTTACAATAGCCTTTGTCTTAGGTAACTCAGACTAATGTCAATTTTGTAATTTTGAAATGTTAACTTTTCGCAATTTTCGAAAAAAAAAAAAAAAACAAAAAACGAAAGCGCTGAAAATGGAACTAGCACCTTTCTTTTGACCGTCCCTTGAATACATACAAGGAGAAAATTTAAAGAAAAACATTTGTAGCGTTTTCTGAGAAAAAAATTGTTAAAAAATTAAATTGCCTATTTTCCGCAAAATTACACGAAAACTACTCATATTCAAAATTACACGAAAACTAATCATATTATCGAAAAATTGAACATGACAGTTTTTGATGGACATATTTAATAAAGGAAAAATATTTAGTTGTAGCAAGATGCGCCCACCCCCAAAAAAACGCACATTTGTAACTTTCGGAAAATCTGTGATTTCAACGAACATGAGACCTGCACCATTCTGTTAGGCGTCCTTTGCGCTGAGGACAAATTTAATAAAAACTGTGAAGCCATTTTGAGAAAATTTTGAAATTTTTCAGGCTTCATGTAAAGTACTTTCAACAATCAAAATACCCGTTTGAAACACCTAATGCCTCGAGTTTGTTCAGATCGATCGAGGAATATAAGTTTTCCAGAAAATCGGCTGAGCGGTTTAGGCGCCAGCATTGACCACAGCCTGACAGTTTTGCCGTCGATCGATTTTTCGGGATCAAAGACCTCCAAAACTTGGATTCTGACTACACCACGTTTTAGAAGATATATTGTACTACATATAGTAACAAGTTTTATCCTCTCTCTCGTTACCAGGTCCCCGCAATAAGAGATTTTCTGCCGACAATTCGCCGTTTTACGGTGCACGAATACGTAACTTTCTCTTCTTACGAAGTAAGTGCGAGAAAGTATACAATAATGTGACTGTTATTTAATTTGAATTAAAGGACTCGCCCTTACGGAAGAAAAATATCACTTATATAAACAAAATTCCAAAGCGAGAAATCATCTAAAAAAGCGAAGGATCAGAACTGAGTCACATTCATATTTTAAAGGAATGGTTTCATGCAATTACCTACTTTTATGGGGATTATATTATTTAAGGATTGAGAGAGATTTTAAAACGCTCTGAAAGATGTTAAAAACTATATGCTACAGGGTTTCTTTTGTAGTGATGATGTTGATGTATTGTAACTGCTCAAAGTACGTTATAATGAGTAACTAAAATTCGGTTTAAATTTTTCAAGTTACTTTGTGAAAATGTAATTATTTCCCAGTCCGTAACAGGTTAATAGGTCTAAGGACTATGGAGATGGGACGATATGCAATGGTAGTGGTCGACGTTGATTAATCGACATTAAACACGCGGAGGCGGTCCAGTGACAGGTAACGTTGGACAACTATCATTGCTACATTACATTCGGATGAAATTGAGTGGCTCCAACAGTGCGTCTAAATGCGATGTACACCCAAAAGATCACCGAAAGTACATTAACTGTTTGAGAAATATTTGCAGCATCCCGCAAATGAAACGCATCATCTCCGGTACATCTTTCCGTGTTGACGTACGCCTCATTATGTCTACTTTCTCTTCGTCCTTTCTCTTCCTACTTTCATTCTTCTACTGAATTTTTCTAGTACGTTAGGTTTGAGTTATTGTTTAGTAACAGCGATTCATTTATGAAGATTCTTGCCAAAACTGTGTACGATATCTTTTTATCTTTTGCTTTGATGTGTGTATTATTTCCTCTCTTCGCTATTTCCACAATAGTCTTCTTTTAATAACTCAGGCATTGATATTTGTGTCTACCATGTTAATATCGCGCACTACATGAAATTTCCTTTTTACCCAGTGCCCTCCTCAGTACGTCCATTTTCATATTTTTGAGTTTTATTTTCTGGATAATACATGAATCTCATTTAACTTTCGCCGCAAATGAAAACATTCGTCTTATTGAGCTGTGTGTATTATTGTGTCGAATTTTTTACGTTCTGCATGAGTGAGTTAATTTTCCCTCAAATGTTATATACTTCTTCTTCTTCTTCTTTTCTTCTTCTTCAACTTTTCCCATGTTCACTGTTGTTTTGTTTTGTTTGTAGTTCCATCTTCCCACTTCTCAAATTTCAAAGTTGTGTCAATATTTGCAGCCTGTACGTAATTTCCGAACTAATAGCTGACCGTTATTTTCCTTTTTCAATGTCCATTACATGATCTTTCGTGAAATAAGAATGTTTCAACATAAATCATTAATTTTCATGGTATTGTTCGAATTGGTTGAATGGAAAATAATGACATCTTGCATTACCCATAACACATCAACGTTGATCTGTATAACCCAAATAATTGATGTTCACCCCAAATATTACGAGTGCATAGTACAACTATTTTATAGATGTCTCCAACAACGAACAAAATGACGTATGTATCATGGTCCATGCAACTCATTCGCTCAGCGTAGCAGACTTCCCAAGCCGCTACCACTCCACATTGTAGCCAACAGCAAAACGCTCCTTTCATTCCCCAAACGACTCTCACCCAAGTTTTACGTCAGCGTCGACAGGGATCGTCCGTCTCAGAAAAAGCGCCGGGCTCCTATAGGGTGCGTTGCGGGCGGCTGCTGCCCAGCAGGCGCCCTCGGGTCACGGCGTCGCGATTGATTGACTGATTGACTGATGATTTTCGTCAACTGCTGCAATCAGCACGTCAACTGCCCCGTAAGTGTAGTGCATTTTCCACTGGGATAGTGTGGTGATCTTCCTCCGTTGCATGGCGTGATCTGGCGCTGACCTACCGACGGCTAGCGACCCAACCTGGTATTTCCAGCGGGGCACCGCCCCAGCCAGGACAGGCTCTGAGCTCCCGAACAGTCTCCCGGCCTATGTCATAGTGGAGGGCATGTTGATGTTGGTGTAAGGGGTGAGGATACGACAAGGAAGAGAAAGAAAAAAAATCCTGCACGGTCCTTGGCCTGTTTGTTAAGTTTCTGTCCCAGCATTCGCCTGCTCTTGATCGAAGAAACCATGGAAAACTACCAATCAGAGCAGCTGGCCGCTAAAATTCTCCTCGAGACAGCGACAGAACTCGACCCAGCTATCTAGCTAATGTTAAAAATCCTACCACTGTCGGGACCAAACCCCACGACCACCCGCTCAGAGGCACAGCAGTGACATCAGGCGATGCCCTGAGCCACCTCTCCCGGTCGCCGGAGCGACGTGAGGCGCGGTGCGTCCTGCCGGTCGCGGACGCGGGGGCGTTGCTCCATTGTTCTCGCAGCCCTACGGGGGCGCGGCTAATCCGTGGGGGGCGAGAGGCGGCCGACGAAAATCCGCAGCGGTCTGCTGCTATTTGTTCGCGTGGTGCGGCGGAGGGCGAGGGCGAGGGCGACAGAGGGCGCCACGCGCAAGGTTTGCGTCCCGGCGAAAGCCCCAAAGGGCGTGGGACGCACCTCGCCCCGCCACGGCGACGAGCAGAAGCCACGCAGCGCCCTGCGCCGCCGCCACAGTGCGTCTGAGTGGCCACTGACGCGGCGAAAATCACACACGTAGGACTTGCGCGGTAACAAAGGTTAGTTGATTGATGATTTCGTGTTTCCGGGGACGGCAACTTTAAGTCATTAGTCTCGTTAGTGAAGTGCGTGATTTTTATCGTAGGAGATGGCGGTGTTCTCCTCCTCCTCCTCCTCCTCCTCCTCCTTCTAGATGGAAAAATCCGGTGCCGACCTACACGTCGGATTGCTGTTTTCCCCATCTAGATATCTTCCACCAGGGGGGTTTCGCTACAGCCGGAACAAGCTCTAAGCTCCCGAGCGGTTTGTCGACATGTGCGGTAATGCATGTAAGCATTACTGTATATGCGTGTGTGTGAGTGTGTGTGTGTGTGTGTGTGTGTGTGTGTGTGTGAGTGAGAGCGAGAGAGAGAGAGATGTGAGGACAGAACAAGGAAGAGGAAGGAAAGATGGCACGCGGACCGTGGCCAGTTTGTTAGGGAACTGTTCTGGAATTTCCCTTGCTGATGTTCGGAGAAACCACTTCCAATCAGAGCAGCCGACCGCTGGAATTCTCCTCTAGGGAGCGGCTGAATTCGACATCGCTATCTAGGTAGGGCAGAAAACTCTGTTGGGCAGTAACAATAAATGTCACACTAGCCACAGCAGACTTCTCGTGATTCGTAAATCGATTTTGGTTAAGTTGGATTTAGTTTTTACTTTTTGTGTCTTGTATGGATAGCAACAAGATGAGACATACTTCGACGAAAATCGAATATTCACATTTACAATTAGAGGAAAGTTTGCTTTGGCTTGTGGCTGCTCATAAGCCTTCGTACCCCCTCATGTTAGCGTTACGTCTCCTACTAGAGTTTGTTGATTGATTGATGGATTGATTTTTTTGGGTTTCCGGGCGCGTCAACTGCATTGATCATTAGTCCCGTTAGTGTAGTGCATGTTTTTTCTCGGGAGATGGCGGTGATCTTCACGCGCTGGATGGAGGGATTCGGCGCCAACGTACCGTCGGCTAGCGGAGTTTCCCCATATCCAGGACTCTCCCACCAGCGGGGCATCGCCCCAGCCGGGACAAACACTAAGCTCCCGAAAGGTCTTCCGGCAAGTGTGGTAGTGTAGTGCTTGTGAGCACGTGAAGGCGTGAGGATAGGATAACGAAGAGGAAGGAAAGATCGCGCGCGGTCCGTGCCCCGTTTGTTAGGGTACTGCTTCGGCATTCGTCTGGTGTTGATCGGAGCAACCACGGAAAACTACCGATCAGAGCAGCTGGCAGTTTAAATTCTCTCCAGACAGCGACTGAATTCAACCTCGCTGAAAAGCTAGTGTCGAAAATCCTGCCGTCGTCAGGACTCGAACATAGGACCTCCCGGTCAGAGGCGGTGCAGTGACATCAGTTGATGCACTGAGCCACCGCTCCCGGTACTACTAGAGTTCGTCAAGATGGGGAGCGTTCTCAACAGTTTTGAAACATTTATCTGGAAATTCTCCATAAGCGTTTCGACTGCAGGGTGAAAGAATTAGCACGTTATTTCCACTGCTTCAAATAGAAACCACGGTAATCTTCACACGATAACTACGGCATTCTTCAAAAGGTTCTCTTCAAAACTTTTATTCAGTATCACTCAAAACCATCATGCACTTTGAGGCTCTCATGAGTACTATTAATTTGTTTAAAATATTATTAAGACGTAACGAGTAGTTTGGTAGTTAGATGCGTACATCCCGGCTCTACACTCGTACTTTGTTCTTCACGGTGTTCGTAATTCCGTTTAGAGTCCGATGTTACTTGAGATTAGATCAGATCCACAAATTATAACTAATTTTATAAAACCTATAACATTTTATTCCTTTTAAATTCGCAAGCCCTCTAGTACTGCCTGGGCGGTCGCGGAATATTCATTTTGGGAAAAATATAATGAATTTTTATACGCTATTTCGATCACAATCGGAGGGGTGGACGAATGGACAGATGGCCGTTTTGCCGAAAACTTTTTTTTGAAATCAAAAACCCATAAAACGTAGATTTTGACTTCACTACGAAACGGAGAAAATTATTTTTCTGCATATAGGAGTAAGAAAAAATAAATTCTTCTGTGCCAGAAACCCACAAAACGGTTTTTCGTCTAAAAGACACTTTTCACTGCAGCATTACATAACTTTATCAATACTACATAGAAAATACTGGAAACTAGTGGAGCTCAAACAACATGTACTTTTTTGCCCGAATTTTGACGCTAAATTACGCGAAAAGTACTCAAATTGTCCAAAAATTGTACATGACCTTATTTAAAACCTATCTTTATGGAACAGATTTCATTCAGGGAAAAAAATCTTTATCTTTAATATTTTCATTGTAGGACACCGAAAAAGTTTTGAACATTTGCAACTTTCGAAAAAGCAGGATTTTCAACAATCACGAGAACTGCATCATTCTCTCAAACGTCCTTTGCACTATCTAAGAAAAAATTTAAATAAAAGCGATGGAGTCATTTTTTTAAAAAATTGGAAAATATTCCAGGGGAATTCTTGTATAGTACCCCCTAAAACTAATATATCGGTTTCAAATTCCAGAGGTCACGACATCAGCCAGATTGAATGGGGAATATCAATTTCGCAGAAAATTGGCTGAACAATTTATGAGCTAGCGTTGTGCGAACACACACGAACAGACAGACGGTAGACTGACAGACGTTTTGCCGCCAATCGCTTTTTCAGTATCAAGAACCCACAACACATGAATTCTGGGTACACCACGTGTTAGAGGAGTTTTTTCGTTTAAAATTAACAACTGGATTTTTCCCCTTTTTCGGTACCAGGGCCCTTTAATATGAGTTTTCTGCCGAATATTCGCCCGTTTTTCCGCACAACATTACATAACTTTCTCTCTATTTCGTAGCGAGAAAATAAAAAAGAGAAACTTGTTCTTCGACACTTTTCGCTGCAGCATTACTTAACTTACCGACATCGCATAGAAAATACGCGAAAAGGAGGAACTTGTTCATCGAGCCGCAGGAATCTCCCACTGCGCGTGGCAGGCAACGAGGGAGGAGCCCTGCTTCTGTTTGGGGACCAGCGGGCAGCTTTAGCACGCTACGGAAGAGGGTGGATGTAAATATAAATTCTACGAAACGGGGATTTTTCCCCATGTCAGGAATAATCCACCTTGCGGAGCGAAAACCACTGCTCCCTTTCTTGGAAGGTGTGTGTGTGTGCGCGCGCGTGTGGGTGGTGAGTGTGTGTGTGTGTGTGTGTGTGTGTGTGTGTGTATGTGTGTAGCACCGGGATCCATGTAAGCTACCACTTTTACGAGAGGATAAAGCTTTCGCGATGAAGTTTTAATCTTAGGAGAGATTATGAAACGAATAGCTGTGTTGTCAAAAACTAGCGTATCTGCTTTTTGCAGGCTTTCTCTGGTAGGATTTTTGATAATGATTCCATTTAGGGTCAACGCTGTTTCGAGGAAGGCTGTTTGATGAAATGCTCTCATCGGCTTCACAGGTTCTAATGAATTTGGACAAATTAATCGTGTACGTCCGACACTTCGTGTTCTCTCTGGGTTTTGACATTGGAATTTCTTTCTTTAACTCACACTCCTGCCATTAAAAATGACAATCCAATATAATGCGATGTGTAATAATGATTATTTTTAAAAGTAGGTAGTTCTCGAATCCTCAATACGCATGATTAAAGGGATACTTTACCAACTAGTACGTTGTCATTTTCCAGCTCATTGATATTCTGTCATGTAGACTATGAGAAGAGACTCGTCACAGGTGACAAACTATGTTTGTGCGTTGAAGGACTGCACGATATTTCGAGCTCATTTGAATGTGTTGGAGCACCATGAACTGAAATAATGGAGGAGCAATTAATGTATGGAAAACGAGAAAGGTAGTCCAAATTGGGAATCAATGTCCCTTGTTCGATGTGTGAAATAAAATATAAAAGAATTAAATTTTTTTAAAATCTCCATTGATTTATGAAAACAATACTATTTACAATTGATTAACTCTTTAAAGCGCGACGCAGTAAAAAATCAGGTACGTTGGCATGTGTCTGCCAGTAACAGAAATCTTGCAAGTCCCGATTATCTATGCATACGGGTTACACATGACGCGCCGGAAATTTTTTCGACATTTCCATGATTTAACACCATGTGGAGTGTTTTATTCTTTTGGGGCGGGACTACCGCGAATGAATGTATTTACCATATGTACACGTACTTCTTATTGGTATTTAGTATTTAGAAGAATAAAAACATTTAAAGTGAAAGAGATATCGTTTCCTATATTATTTCTATTATTATACCTTTTGCGGCTCTCACACGCCACCAATCTTTATAAATGAGGTCTCTAAAGAAATAATTTTATTGAGACGTGACAAAATGCACAGTGACTGTAAAAATATGAAGGATTTGTTTAAAAAAACGCACTTAAGTATAAATGTTGAATGCAACTCACAATACTCCATCAGTTACATAGTTAAATAACTCCTAAACGAAGCGTTTTAGCGTCTGAAAAACTAACATTCTGAGGCTTCAGGCTTCAAAGAAACGTTTCTCACACTGCAATCACGATGAAATATTATTGAAGATTCTGTTAAATTTTTGTCGGGTTGGGCCTTATCGAAACTATCAATATCACCTACACATGCAAGAGTACAGAATATAAACTTTATTTCAAGACCTACATTTCATACCCTTGGTGCTAATGGCCATCTTAATGACGTCACGTTTTGAAGGCTTAGATTCCTCCATCTCATATCTACGCTTTCTACCGTGGTTTGGTCACCGTGGTTTGGGCCGACTGACAAGGTTTATTTGGATAATTATTAATTCAAGATTTGCTTTCACGGCAACAACAAGAAGTGCTAGAATTCTAGCGGCCGGCTGCTCTGATCGGTAATTTTCCGTGGTTTCTCCGATCAACACCAGGCGAATGCCGGAGCAGTACCCTACAAACTGGCCACAGACCGCGCGCAATCTGTCCTTCATCTTCCTTGTCCTATCCTCTCCCCTTACACACACTACTTTCACTAACATACACTACAATACCACATATTCCGGGAGGCCGGTCGGGGCTAGAGCTTGTCCCGGCTGGGGCGGTGCCCCGCTGGTGGGAGAGTCCTGGTTAGGGGGAAACCCCGCTTGCTGACGGTAGGTCGGCGCCGGATCTCGCCATCCAGCGGGGAAGATCACCGCCATCTCCCGAGAAAAAAACATGCACTACACTAACGGGACTAATGACCAAAGCAGTTGACGCGCCCGGAAACATGAAAAAATCAATCAATCAATCGATGAAGATTGTTTTTTATACGTGTAATGCAACTATTCATTTAACGTTTTGCCTTGGTCTATAAATATAGTGTACTAAATTTGAGAGGGAACTACGACGGAAACGGACCACATGTTTCAATGTTTCAGTTTACAATACCCTTAGGAAAAAATAGGGTGGGTTTAACTTGCGAGAGTTCATTATTTCTGTCTAATGATAATTTATATTTGTTATTAACTAATCGTGATTACTAAATATTGCTCGATGTTTTATTTTAAGGCAATCAACAAAGAAATAATAAAACGTTAAAGTAATTTACGATGTATCTAGATAGTTGGAATTTCTTTTGAAAACTTTTTTCCAATTCCAATTTTAATTAAAAAAATTACGATAAATAATTCAAGCTACTTCATTTTTACATAATAAAAAGTATCTCCTTCATTCATTATCTAGATTCGTCAGACTTGTTATCTTTTACTTAATGAATGACATGTCGGCTGTAGGATAATCATATGCACTTATTATTTCCGTGCTAAAGAATATCTCAAAGTATTTATTAGATTCTAATGAAAAGCATTTTGCATGGTTTTTACTTTATTACATATCCGATATCCGAGTTTAATAACTTTATTTGCCATTGCTTTATAAATCACGTACATAAAAATGTACGTAAACACTAATCTTCTTGAGACTGTGGGTTGAGTTCTTTCGCCTCTACAATGCACATTGCCTTTGAAGGTATACAAAGTGTGTCAGTATCCTTGAAAATCGATCTCAAGAACGATGGGAAGACTTGAAGGGAAAGCTCAAGGGTACGTGTTTGAAAATCCAATAGAGCACACCTGCTATGACCGAGCTACGGCATAATTACACAGAGCAGATCGATAAGAAGAAAATACTGCTCATCAATGAGGAAGTCGAGGGCGCAAGAGAGAATCAATGCTGTCCGTACCTACACCCGACAATTTCTCGGAACGAACTAACGACCCAGAAAGAGGTGATTTCAGAACAAATAAATGTGATAAATTAGGCAAAAACAAATATTTTTCTCTCTTGGTCAAGCCCTTAATGAAGGAAATTTGCTTGGTTAAATGGTCGATTCTTAACAGCTTATCGACTTCACTACTAGATATATTACAATGAACAAAACCTTCCGTGTCCGTTTGAAATGCGTCCGTAGAGGCGACATGAAACAAGAAGTGGAGCTACAACAGCACACACTACTAGCATTTATAGCGTAAAGGCTACGCAATATTATAATACCACATGAGTCTGCAAAAGTGATTCCGGGTATTTTTTTTCTTCGCGTTGTAATTTGACCACAGGGTCTTAAAGTTAGCACTGCGTTCGTGTTATTCCGACAGCAACACTCACAGCTAACCTCCTCGGAGCTTCAAAATGTAGCATTTGTCAAGTCAAATTTGCATTTTCAATTTTCAAAAATTAAGAGATTTTGATTTCTATTATTTCAAGATCTACCCTTAAAAAATAGATTAAATTAAGGGGAAAAAATACATTATATATATATAATCAATAGCGTAGCTGTACAATGCTAATTTTTTGTTTGAAATTTTCTAAAATACACATTTTGTTAAAAATGAGATTTGCGGTATTTTTAAGCAAGGAAAAAATTAGAGCTGTTTTAGAGATTGTTTTATTAAAATGCTCATTCTTTATTGCAAGAAAACTTAACACAAAAATTTGGTTTTTGTGTACAAAATTATATTTAAAGATGGTTTGAAGAACAGAGATTGTTTTATTAAAATGCTCATTCTTTATTGCAAGAAAACTTAACACGATATATTATAATCTTTATTACTCTGTAATGGATTATAAGATCCGCGACTATACAGCGCTGCTGGGAATCTGAAATAGAATGATTCTATTCCTAGTTCATTTCTGTTTGGATTGACTAAATGAAAAATCACTTTCTTTTCTAAAGAACAAAATTCAACAAAGTTTATTTCTATGCTTTTAGCAAACAATTTAGATAATTTAAGTTAGGCCTTTGATCATGATCTCTTTCAATTTACAATTTTACACCGCGGTTAACTTATCTTTTCTTCGTTGATGTCCCTCGTAGACTTCTCAGTCGAAATATCTTGCGATCTTGCCGTAGTCCAAAGTTCCAACGAAATCCTCTTCTGCCCTATCCAAGCTGGTCTCAAACTATCAAAATTACAAGTCCCGATTACGTCCTATGACATAGTCCGAACTTGATTACCACTCCCGACAAAGTTCCAATTTATACTTCAATATTGCTTCCACATGAAAATATCTACGAACAGTTCAGAAGCGCGTTTCAGAGCAGAATGAAATCTTTCTGCATGATTCATCCCTCGAAGACTTCGTATTAAACTACCTTCATTTTTTTCATAACATTTGACCGTCCTTCTCTCACCCAGCCAATCCATACGTTCGTTATATTTTGGTGTAGCTGACCTCTTAATGCCTTTACAAAAAACAAAAACTACATTGTTTATTCCCGGTCGTTGCTAAGCTCTAGCTCGTGATATTTCGTAATGCATGTTCCACCATATTGTCTCCAAATAAATGTTAATTTATTTTAACGTGACATATCGGTATGTCACAAGATTATATTAAGGAAAAATCTTATTTCAATACCAACGTTGTGTAAAACCACAGAAAAGCTTTGACTTTTGGCAGTTTTCAAATATTCAAATATTTTGAAAATTGAACCTGCGCCATCTTTAGCATTCTTTGCGCGGAAAACTAGGCAGCCTCTAGTGTGTGAGAAATTATGTATGATTTTCAGGAACTCGGGAAATACCCAAAAACAATTAAAAAGTTTCGACTCAGACTGAAAAATACGCATTCTTAATTGTGCTATTTTGCAATTTCTGATACCTGATGTTACGACTATTTTCTATTCTGAGTGCGTCACTACTGATGTCATGCGAAGAGGAAGAAGTGTCGGTATTCACAATCGCCGATTCAGAACAGCCAATTTTTGCTGCTCCAAGAACCCAATTTCAGCACACTGATCAGCGGCATTTTTCTATGTATTACAAGATACTAGTTATTATAAATTATTCTCTTACAATATCAAAATGATTAAGCCAATACACCAACAAAGATGATAATTTGTATTTATTCTCCCAATTTCTTTCGACAATTGTTTTTCTCCTTCTTTCCTTCCTTCGTTCCTTTAAAATAATTATTAACAAAGGTTATTGGTAATTAGTTAATGTAGAAATTAGATTCAATTTGAAATATTTATCGTTTTCTCTTTCGTTTTCTTTTCATTTCTCAGCGAAGCTTAGAAAGCTTTCTCTCTATTATTGAAATATTATTAATTTCTCAGCAGAGATTATAGAAATTCGAATGGTGAGATGGCCGGTTTTATGAGGGTCGGAGTAAGCAGAGGAGAGGCGGGGTTGGTGGATGCCGCGGGAGGGGAATAGTGGCGATGGTGGGGGCATCGTGGGGAGCAGGAGCGGTGAGTGAAGATGGGGTGAAACAGACAGGTGGGAAGGGTGGGGGTGAGAGGTGGAGTGTCACGGGAGGGAATTGGTGCAACGATTGTCAGGGGTTGCGGGGAACGACAGGATGGCGAACGTACCAGAACTGAGGGGAAGGCAGGAGGTGGGGGACCCGGAGCGTCAGGTGCTGGGGGGAGGTGTAACGATTGAAGTAGAGTAATAACCTTTGTCTTATAGTAACTAAAGCAACGTCTGATGGTATTATAAAATAGAGTTGGGTACAGACGAGCTTGTTGCAAGTTAATGTAACTAAGAGAATAATTGAAATTGGATTTCTGAAGAAAATGGAATGGGTTCTCCACTAGTCAGGGTGCGCCGGGGGTCTGGGAGCGGCGCGAGGAACAGGGAAGTGGGGGACGGCGGGGTGACAGGGCGGCGTTCGCGGTAGGGGGCGGTGTTGGGGGGGTAGGAGTGAGGGGACGGGCGCGGCGTGGGCAGAGCAGAGCTTTGCATTCGCCCGAACGAAGGCAAAGGGGCGCCCTGCTCCACCTGCCCCGCCCCGCCCCCATACTCTGACCCGCCCCGCCCCACCACGCCCTCCCCTCCCCGACATTCCTCTTCACGCCCCGCCGGTCCTACATTTTTTCATTATATTGTGTAGTATTTGGTAGATAAGCAGCTGTACATAGGAATATGACAGGTCATTATTTCGACACTAATTTTACATAATAGTAATCGTACTATCTTTATGTGTGTGTGTGTGTGTGAGTGTGTGAGTGAGAGAGAGAGAGAGAGAGAGAGAGAGAGAGAGTGAGTGAGAGATGGAGTGAGAGGGTTGCATGTGAAAGTGTCCGTCCGCTACCCATGGTTAGACCACTTCCGGTACGCCTTTCGGAGTAAGTTAGGTATATCGAGAGATAACGTGCCCCGGCACAAGCTCCAACATACCTCACGTAGCCGATGGGCACGCATCTCCTTGGTCAATCACGCACTGGCTACCGTAGGCTATATAAAAGGGCGCCTGCGAAGTCTATACCCTCTAGTTTTGCATTTTCCGCTATTTCCTGATCCGCATGATTGCCACAGCCCGTTTCTCACGCCAAAGACCACAGTTACGCGGAGATATAAGTGACTAAATAAATAGGTCTTCTCTAAGCCATGTGTCTCTGAAAGAATCTTTTCTCCTGCCACGAATAGGTATACGATCTCTCTCTTTTTTCTTTCCTTCTTTCTCTCTCTCTCTCTCTTCTGTCTCAACAAGTGTCATTAACTCATCTCAATTGAATCAGACCGTCAATAATTACATAATTTCGTAATGAAACATATACTTTTTTAAAACAGTATTTGCATGGGTAGTTTTTCACGTAACTATTCTACGTCCAAGGATGGACAAGCCAAAAACAGCACTTTGTTCATTTTTGTCATTAAGAACCTGATTAGCACAAATTAAAAACATATATATTAAAATGAAAATACTCACGGGAGACGCCGATGCTACGGTATTCGATGCGCCGACGGTAAGGTAAGGTTTATATTCAGCTCCAGATACGGACATCGATGCTAAGGTTTTCGATACCCTGATGGTAAGTTCTGTATTCCGCTCCAGATATGGACACAGGACAGGCGACAGAAGCAATAAAGCCACGAGCGTGAAGGGCAACAGCGTAGGCTCCAAGGCGCTTCGACCGAGGCCGAGGAACTAAAGAACGATTTTCCTAAGGATGAGCCAAAGTGACAGTTCGCGAAAACAAGTGAACATCACATTATTTCAGAGAAGTATCCATCCGCCGCGACAGCTGTTCAGCGACGCCCCTTCGTAAAGTGAAAATGGCTCCTGTGAAAACATCCCTACGAAGAAGTCTAAGAGTTTCGCTGAGGTATATGCACGTACGTGAGTCCGGGAAATATTTACATTTAATTACATTTAATCTCTTAACATGCTCTCACAATCAGTAAAAGAAAATTGCCACGAATGTAAATAGAAAGAAAAATGATTTTAAGCCGGAAACACGTGCACCGGTAAGCATCTCCATTCAAGTCTCGGTTTTAAAATAAACATAATATTTATCACACAAAAAAAATTCAATGTAATATATGAAGAAAAAATAATTTTTACAGAACGAGCACATTACACTGCACTTCCTAATATCAATTATTTCTCGCGGCGCACTATATTTTTGTCGGACAATGACACCACAAAAGGAAGTGTCGAAGCCATTTACAAGTTAGCCAACTGCAAACGAAGGAATGCGGGAAGGGAGTCTAATGGGCTCAAGGACACAACGACACGGAACCTTCACTTATGTTGCCAGCTGTAGCTGTCACTTTGGCTCATCCTTAGGAAAATCGCTCTATACTGGCGCGGTACAGCGTACTCTTCCAAGGCGCTTCGACCGAGGCCGAGGAGCTCCTGGCGCGGTACGGGCGCGTCCGAGGGCACACGTGGAATCGACACGTGGCGCAGAGCACCGAGTGGAGGCCATCGAGTACGTTCTGGGAGGACTCGACCACAGCGACGTGGTGAGCTTATCCCAGCGAGACCCATTTGAAACGAAAAAAGATGGTGTAGGCACAGAGTGAAGTTATTAATTGATTGATTTCTTCGTGTTTCCGGGCGCGTCAACTGTTTTGGTAATTAGTCCCGTTAGTGTAGTGCATGTTTTTTTCGCGGGAGATGGTGGTGATCTTCCCCCGCTGGATCGGCGAGATCCGGCGCCGACCTACCGTCGGCTAGTGGGGTTTCCCCCTAAGCAGGACTCTCCCACCAGCGGGCACGCCCAGCGGAGACAAGCTCTAAGCTCCGACCGGTCTCCCGGAATATGTGGTAGTGTAGTGCATGTTAGTGTAAGTGTGTGTGTGTAAGGGGAGAGGATAGGACAAGGAAGAGGGAGGGAAGCTCGCGCGCGGTCCGTGGCCCGTTTGGTAGGGTACTGCTCCGGCATTCACCTGGTGTTGATCGGAGAAACCACGTAAAACTACCGATCAGAGCAGCCGGCCGCTATAATTCTCCTCCAGACAGCGACTGAATTTGATCTTGCTGAAAAGCTAGTGTCGAAAATCCTGCCGCCGTCAGGACTCGAACCTAGGACCTCCCGGTCAGAGGCGCTGCAGTGACATCAGTTGATGCACTGAGCTACCGCTCCCGGTCAGAGTGAAGTTATGAGACACGTAACACACAGTGTGTTTATAACAAAAGTTACAAACTTCTAGGGAATGTATAGTTGTTGAAAAACGATATATTCCTGTCAATGATCACGTAGTGGTAAATTTCTTGCAACTGAGGTACCCATGTGATATTTATCTTTGATTTTTAGGCAAGGCAACTCTTTATGCCCAGGTGTTTTGCATATCACGTTCGGCCACAGTTAAGTAAATTTCATTTACCACCCAAACATCTGTGCAAATATGCCTGCCTAACAAACAGGAGTAAATGTCACCTTATAAAATGGATATAAAACCGTTTTATGCAATTTCCCAGCATATGTTCCTTCGCAGAAAATGATCATTTTCTATTTCTCAATATGCCACAGAAGTTTGTAATATTTATTGTGAGCGATCTGCATATTCCAAGTCCGCTTTACCCGACACGTTTCTGACTACAATAACAACTTAATTCAGAAATAAGATAACGAAAACATCTTTTTTCTGTCATAACTAATACTTTCTATATAAACTACATACTTTCAAACAGCAAACACGTAATTTATTTGATTTCCGTTCTCTAGATTTGAGTTTTCAAAATATACATCTGCAGTTCAATCTAAAATTTCCCATAATTTTTCTGCTCTCCGATTTTGAGCTTAATCGGCTGATGTTCACTCTTGATATTACAAATATACAATTCACAAGCACACTCAACTTTTCACGATTTATAATTTCAAGTTCACGGTAGTTTCTATAAACCATGACCATTCTTTTATGCTTTCTGGTCTAGAAGTACAGACTAGGATTTTTTCACATCTAAAGACCATGGCAATTTGAATTAACTCGACAAAACACTACCCATTCAACATATTCAAGAAGTAGTAAATGAAAGAAAGTACAAATAGCTGTACACTCTTAAAATAAAAAAGAGCAATGACTATCCCAACACAAAAATTACTAATAAGTGATTTGGTGCCTTAATAGATGATACTGTAAAAATACATGGGAGATTTCGTTTCCATTTGTTTCATGCTGTTTTATTTTATGATAGAATAACAACACTGCGTCTTTTGCGAAACAAGAAATTCATGCTCGTCAATTTGTCAAACGAGATCAAATAAAATAATATTGGATTGAACTAACGAACATTTAAGTTATTCGAATAATGAAACTGTCACGTTTTAGACAGGAATTATGTACGGTTGAATAAGATGTAAGTTATGAGTAGATGACAGGTTTGTCACCTGTGATAAAAATATAGAAGAGAGCAAGCAAATTCTTTCAAAACGATTCCAATGACGTGGACGATCCAGCAAATTCTTTCAAAACAATTCCACAGACACGGACGATCCATTGCCAAAATTCGAGTACGCCCCAGGGCACACGTGGGGTAGGCACGCGATAGAATACCAACGCCAGGAGGAGACCGCGCGTTCCACGTGCACGCGAACCAGCACGTTCAGCGAGGGTTGGACCGCCCGCGCCGGCGAGCAGTGACCGGCACGCCCACCATTTGTCTGCCCGGCGCGGCGGCGGGGGCGGGGTGGGGCAGCGGTCTCGCGCAATAGCGCCGCGGGCGGCGGGGAAGGCAGGGGGGGTGGTTGATGGGTGCGGGATGGGAACGCGGCGTGGGCAACTGCACAGGTTGGCGGTGCCTCCGCGGGTGACGGTTGGAGTGGGGAGGAAGCGGAGAGGGGGTTTTTGAGGGGTTAGATACGCCGGGGGTGAGGACGTGAGTGGTCAGTGGCGCCCCGGTTGGCAGGCCAGTCGCGACAAGCTCTACGCTCCCGATCTATCTCCCGCAATATATGGTAGTGTAGTGCATGTTGGTGTAAGTGTGTGTGTGTGTGTGTGTGTGTGTGTGTGTGTGTATGTAAGGGGAGAGGATAGGACAAGGAATGGGAAGGACAGATCGCGCGCGGTGTGGCTGCGCAGTTTGGTAGAGTACTGCTCCGGCATTCGCCTGGTGTTGATCGGAGAAACCACGGAAAACTACCGAACAGAGCAGCCGGCGCTAGAATTCTCCTCCAGACAGCACTGAATTCGACCTATCTGAAAAGCTAGTGTCGCAAATCCTGCCACCGTCAGGACTCGAACCTAGGACCTCCCGGTCAGAGGCGGTGCAGTGACATCAGTTGATGCACTGACCTACCGCTCCCGGTAAGAGGGGTTTGGATAAGGGTGAGAACAGGGGAGTGGAATCGCGGGTGAGCGTTGGCTTGGGGGGGCGGGGGAATGGAAGGGAGGGAGCGAGAATGAAGCGGGGAGACGGCCGACCTGAGTGCGAGTTGTCGTCGGTGGGTAGGGGTGGCCGGGCGGCGTGGGATGCGGTGAGGGGAGAATGAGGAGGGGTGGGACGCGGTGGGGAGGGACGTTACGGGTGCGGGACTGAAGGGGACGAAACTCGAGCGTGGGGGAGGAGAAGGCGAGGCCAACGGGACGCGGACGAATTCCCTCGATTTGTTTGGGGGCGATTCCTGCGCGAAAGCCCGGCGTCGACGAGGTGCGTTTGGGCCAAAGGAAGAGAATGTACAGGCCGTTTGAAAACTGAACGGGGGAACTTCCGAAATGTGTTACTCATATTAGAGGAGAAAAAAGTTATTTGGAGCGTGGGTTAAAAACACATGTTTCCTGTTGTATTTTGTTTCGAGAGTTTCAGGTTTAGGAAAGCATTTGGGAGATATTTAATTATTGGAAGTACGTAACTAACTGTCCATGTGTGCATTTTTCTGCTTGTCAGATCACTCAACACATGAGTTTTGATCGTGATTGAACTTTACAAAAAACACGTGTGAAGGTCAGTAGTGAGAAAAGAGATCACATTTTAAAAAAATTAACTGAAAGCGTGTTTAAGCTGTAGATACAAAAACTGCCATTTTTGCAGTTATGTGATTTTGGGAAATTTGGATTGCACGAGATTACCTTAATGAACAGGGAGCATCCAGCTTCATTTCTGATGTTGAAATTCCGCCATTGTCGAACCTCAAACAAAGGACTTCCCGACTTTTATTGTGGTTCCAGTATTCTATTACTTGTGAATACACCTGAATAGATAAGCGATTTACCGTAAATATTACACTCTGATACGATTGATATTAGAGCAACTGTGAAAAGAGAGTCAAAGAAATCGGAAGAACACATAAAATATGTTTTGGAGTCGTTATACGTAATTGTTGTTTAAATGCACATAGGGTGGTACAAAACATGTGATAGGTTCCGCTTGCGGTTTGTGGTTAACATATGATAGGATGAAACTTGAGAATGGGTCAGGTTCCCAATATAAAACATATTTAAATAATCGATATCTCAGCCATTTTTAGATCCTCCATGTAAACATTTTTCCTCGTAGACGTATTCTGTACAGAGGAAGTATTACAATGCTGCAGGAAAAAATGTCCGAATATTTTTGAAGACGTAACAACCCAGCAGCGCCACCATCACGCTCCCGCGTCTGGCAGCCAGCGGGCGAACGGGCGAGCAAACCCTCGGGGGCGGGCGCCGTGGGCCGACAGGTCGACGAATAAATTTCCGCGAGGGAGGAAGTAGAAGGCAGTTGAGACGTCGTCGAACATGATACCGGAGATATTTGTTTTCTTGCAAATCGTGTGACTACAGCACACAAACAAAGGAACGCGCGGCGCAGGAACGTCGGGTGAACTGCCGGTTGTGACAGACAACACGGCGCTCCTGACAGACTGCAGAAGTTACCGTGTCTTTTATTCCGATTCTCGAGATCACGGTTTGTTTTTTCGCTGACGCTTGTTTGGTGAAAGACGAAGAAAAAGTAGTGGAGATGTTGCCGAATTGGAGCCACTACGTTGTCGTTTCTAAGAAAACGTTTTCTGCGTTGTTTTTCATACGGCAGAATCAATGTTTGTCTGGAATAGAGTTATTGAAGGGATGACACTTGTCAAAGTCAGATATCTGCTGCAAACTATTTACACTAGTTATTAAAAAGCCATGAGTTTTTATGCGCTTCACTTATAACAATAAAATTAAAACTGGTCTTGACGCATGGAAATAAATGGCACACGGTGTCCGCTTAGAATAGAGCGAGAAAACAAGAGTGTAGTGCATGTGAACGTGCGATTTGTCAGATGAGAAATTGCAGGTTGTTTATATTACCAACTCAACGAGAGCGAAAAAAACACAATGAATGAAACATGAACACAGTGACAGAGAAAATATTCCACGGATACTTTACGCAAATATACAGGTAGCAACTGGTTCCATCATGATACACCTCGACTTCAGAAGCTATATGTTTACTAAAGAGATGAAGTGATGTCAACGTCAGTCTCAATCAGAATTTCCAGTCCTACCTGGCCTGATTCAACGTTCTCAGACATATATTTAAGAAATTAATAAAAAATATAGCAAAGCCCCACGGAATATTAATTTATCGCTTTATTAAATCGAAGAGTATTTCAATAAATTTATTAATTTATTGAAAAAACAAATACTTTAAAAGATTGTTTAATTTGCAAATAAAATCCATTATCTTAGGCAAATCGAAGATTGTAATGAAACAGAGTGATGAAATGAAAATGTAGTTTGGAAATTCACATTTTGGTGTCAAAAAATTAAGACATGCTTAAAATTTCAAGGGGTAAATAGGAGAATTCCAAATCCGTGTAAAATATATTATATGTTATGCATCATATAACTACAAATAATTTAATGCAGAAAAGAATATTTATGACTACCAGGGAATGCACTACTCACAGCGAATGAAAGTGTTATTAACGCACAACAATTGAAGATTATTTCATGCAAAAGAAATATAAATACTGCACTTATAATAGGATGAAGGAATGAGAATGGTATCGTGATTTATAACAATATCGTCTTTCCCAACGCAAATACTACACGGCGTCTGATTTCAATCTCAGACCAGCAGCTGAAAGGTCGCTACACCAACACGGCTCTTGGTCACGTTCTTGGTCAAGACATATTTTTACGAAGGAATTCAAATAGTTGAAGATATTGCTGCCCCCATTTGCGAACTCCTTTTTTTAACAGCTGTTCTCTGTCATAGCTGATCTTGATATATCCGTTTGGATCTCTGTTTTCCTACAGGCCAGACAATTCATAGCATTTTCTCTGCTATGGATTTTTTGGAACGGAAAAAGTGAAGGGATGAATTCACGTTCCAGGAATGATTATTTTTTAGCAACGACTGTACGCCATTTTTGAACAATCTCACGCCAACATTTAGATGTAAAGGTATTGTAAATGTGTAGTGATTACACTTCTCATGGTATGGTACAGAGTTTTTAATAGTTTTCGACGTCAAATAAATAAAGTTAAACAAGAGAGAAAATTTGCCTATTGCAATTAAGTACTAGCATTACGTCGCTCAAGCAGTAAAGTGCAGAGACCTATGGTGTTTTGAATTACTATATCAGATGTGAAACATAAATAGCATTCACAACAGAAGAGCCAGAGGGCACGGAGGAGAAAGACGAAGAGAAGGAAAGGGAAACGGAAGCGGAGTAGGGGGAGAAGGTTATCGAGGAAATGTTGGAGGAGAAAGCCGGAACACGTGAGAGCGGGGACTGGAGTGGAGACGGGGGAGAGAGAGCAGGCGCGGGAGAGGGAGCCGGGGCAGGAGCGGAGGGTAGGCAGGGGGGGGAAGGGTTCGGAAGCGGGTTCGGAAGCGGGTTCGGAAGCGGGTCCGGAAGTGGGTCCGGAAGCGGGTTTGAAGGCGGGTTCGGAAGCGGGTGCGAAGCGGGTGCGAAGCGGGTGCGGAGGGGTGGAAGGGGTGCGAAGCGGGTGTGGAAGCAGAGGATGCGGAAGCGGGGGCCGCAAGCGGAGGCGATAGCGTGGTTGGGAGCGGGTTGGGGGAGAGGGGCCAGGAGCGAGCGGAGCGGAGAGGGCTGCGGGCGTGCGTGCGTGGACGTGCGCGCGCTCCGCGGTCGCGGCGAGAGACAGCTGCGATTGACGCGCCGGTAATGGGGCAGTAGCGATTCTCATTCGGGGACTGATTTCCAGTTTAGTTTCCCGATTATGCAGAGAACCTACCGCGTTGCCATTGATTAGCGCTTTGTCAACGCACGGAGCACCGACGCGTCCCTCCCCTTTCCCGTCCTCCACCCCCTACCACCCGTCTCCGCCCCCGCCGCTCCGCGAGCGGTCGGTTCGACGCAGAACCGCGAGCGGTCGGTTCGGCGCGTGGCGAAAGAAACAAATTGAGGAAATCGACGAACGAGGTTCTGCGAATTGCTGTGCATAATGGGACGGATCGCGTCCATTCATGTCTACCTGCGAGAATGATTCGAGGCATGTGGCCAGAGGGGCGCACCAACGGTTTAGGAATTCCTGTGACGTGTGGATGATAGAATGCTCCGAAACTGTGGCCAAGCCTTACATGCCCAGATGCTTTCGGAAATCCATACTGTGGACGTTTCAGCTTTGTTAAGAATAACCAATGCAATATAAAACGAATACAATAAAAAATTCCAGACACTATTTGTATTATTTATAAGCAATCAACTATTAATAATAGAATGTATACACAATATTGTCGAATTCATTTTTGGTCAATAATTAATATAAAACAATTTAATGCATGCAAATGGAAACACACGCGATTTTTATCAGAAATAATGTAATTTTTCTACAAAAGACTTTAAAAATCTAAATATTTTATTTTCGTTTTTGTAGTCAAAATCGTGTGTCAGAAAAATGGCTAATTACTCTTGTTGTACAAGAAAACGTATCTAATTGACAAGCAAAACTGGACATGTGAGATGTTCATAGAAACAGAAATTCATCAGCGTGTGACAATTCATATTCAAATATTATCCTTACATGTATGGATTACTGTTAGGATCTCTGATATCATAATGCGCACACCAGATACCATTTTACCACCTCTCATGCAAATAGAGATGTTATCCATACGGTTCACTGCGTATATTGCACGATGGTAATGACTTTATAACCCTATACATATATTATATGTTTTATGATACCATACATGTTTTCACAGATGAGGGCCAGTGAGTCATTCGTGACCATTCTTACCTGTTCAGTGCCTCAAGTGGGAAAAAAGTATATGGCATTGGAAAAAGTGTTCTATTAAACAAGCATTTAAAATTAGGGCAAAATTTATTTCTTGAATATTGTAGATGCGTTGAAAAATATTTATTAGGAGTAAAGAATATTGAGCGACATGATGTAATGTCTCGTGAGACTTAATAGTTTGGGAACGTGTACAATGAAAAGGAAGAGAAAAGGAAGAAAAAACGAGAAACGTTTGCGGAAGAAATGGTGTAGTAATTAAGGCACTTTATTAACAGCAGTGGAAGGGATAAGAAATATGGTAGAGTTGTGATGAAAGCAACTCAGGTCACTGAGGACAAGAGCAAAGAGAAGCAAATAGCAAACATGGAAGTAGGGAAGGCCGGGAGAAATAAAGGAGAAAAGGAGAGAAAGTCTAAGAGGAAATGAGATAATCTGCGATATGATACGTTAATACAATCAGCAACTAGTAGACTTGTTTTACTATTGGTGCCGAGGTACTTCTCAGACCCCGAGCTTGATTATTGGGAAGAATAAGAAACAACGAGAATGAAAGGAATAAAGTAAAGAAGAGTTAGATAATAGTTATTGTGACATACCAATATGTGGGACCTTGTATTGCGTCATATTTATTGTAAACAGGGTGAATTGTAAGGATAGACATTTGTAAATATGGCGGCATAGCAACGGCAGACGAGTTGTCGTCAAGGTCAACAAACGTCATTGCTTTGAACCACGGGGCGCGGCTAGTTGATAAAGTAAACTGTTTGGGGATTGCAAGACAGTCTGGGGCGCGGCTAGTTGAATTTGTAATTGAGGGATTGGCTAGACATGAATTTTTTTCAGACAAGAAACAGTAAATAGATGAACCGAGTTTTGAAGAGCTGAAAGAGGGGGATATGGATTCATTCCGACCTACGCCGTGGTGATGTGCGGATCGTGTGTAGACAAGTGATGTTGGGAGTTTGGGAATTGTGAACATCTACTTTGGAGCGTATGATTGTCGGACGTAAATTGTGAACATCTACTTTGGAGCGTATGATTGTCGGACTTAGAATATTGATGCAGCTAGAATTTAAACTGTGAACTTAGGTGAATTTGTCGGCAACAGGATAGGAGTATTTGATGCAGATAATAGTTTCCTGAACTTCAATATTTTAAGTACACGCGTAGAAAGAACTGGGAACTTTTACAAGGAAAATTAATTAAGTCTTATCAACTTATGAGGCGGTGAGGATCAGTAACTTGAATACACCTGTTCCAGAATGGAAGAAAAGAAGATGGTATTTGGACCTGGAGCCATCGACGCCGGGAAAGATTGAAAATGGTTGTTCGCGGTGACATCGGTCAAGAGCATGCGAAGACGGGTACTGCAATATAAGGTTTGAGACTGGTCATGACCGAAAGTTTCGTATTGTTACCAATGAACATTGAATAAACTTACAAGTTTCTGTGAATAGAAAAGATGATTTTCATTTAGCCAATTCCAGCAAATGAGTAGATAGAAATGTATATTTGCTTTTCAGATTCCACGGCCATTCTGTACAGATGGCAGATCGAATAATCGGCTATTAGCAGTCGATAGCGATTATTTCTTATAAGACTCATCGACCCAGTCAGCCGGATATTAATTTAATGGAAATAGCAGTTGAAGATTAATTTTAATAATTAAATGTACGTAATCTTTTCTGGCGCCCATATTCTTTTATAAATTTGGAACGGATTACGTTGAATTAATATTAGAAGGGCAGAGGGAATATTTAATTTAAAAATCAAATCAGACAGATTTGTTTCATTATGAGAACCCCACATGGTCACAGAACATAAACATCTATGACCGAAGCAAGATCGAACAACGACCTTTTGAGCCGATAAGTTCATGTGCCGTAATGTTCTCAGCTTTCCACGTCAACTCAGTATTCTCGCTTCATTTCTTTGTTTATAAAAATAAGTTATTTCATTATTACCCGAAGTTAAATATCAACTTATTATGGATGATATTAACATTTGTAGATTTACTTAAATATTTACTATCTACTGAAAGGCGTTTGGTAATACCTATAAAAGGGGTGAATACGAGAATTCGAAAGGTTAGAATACTTTAGGATGTAGGTATTGAAATGGCTTAAAGACCTAGCCACATAGCATCGGTTATACAATTACATATGAAATAATTACCTATTAAAAAATATTTTATTAAATAAATTATTTTAACAAACGTCTCTAGCTGCAGTCGAGATATCGTTGCGCTGAGAGGATCGTTGCGCCGAAGCAGCCGTGTAGGCAGAAACATGCAAACACCGCCGCAGGGCCAGCGAGCGTGGCAGGAGGGGCGAGGAAACGAAGGCGCTGAGGAGACAAGGACGGAGGCGTGGGCGGGGCGGGGCGAGGCGGGGCGGGGTCGGCGGGGGCGCAAATGCCGGGGACACGAGGCCCCGCAGCTTCCGTGCGGAAGGGCCATCACAGCCGCATGCGCCCTGACACACAAGCGGGCTCGAACGTCGACCGCCGGCGGCCGCCTGCCCCACCCCCCTCACCTCTTCGGCGCCCCCGGCGGCCACCAAGTTGGGCACACGCGCGCATACATGCGCAGGAGAGTACGTTGGTGACTGTGCGGGAGGGTGGAAGAGCGAGCTGTGCATTTCGGGTGGTCTGGCGAGGGGCGGGGGCGATACTACGTCCGTGGGGTGCCAGCGGCCGACCAAGTTGGAGGAGAGGCAGCGAGTTAGTGGACGAGTGAGTGAGCGGGAGTGCAGTGGGCGTGCGAGTGGGCGTGCGAGTGGGCGTGCGAGTGGGCGTGCGAGTGGGCGTGCGAGTGGGCGTGCGAGTGGGCGTGCGAGTGGGCGTGCGAGTGGGCGTGCGAGTGGGCGTGCGAGTGGGCGTGCGAGTGGGCGTGCGAGTGGGCGTGCGAGTGGGCGTGCGAGTGGGCGTGGCGGTGGGCGGAGTGGGCGTGGGTGGGCGTGCGAGTGGGCGTGCGAGTGGGCGTGCGAGTGGGCGTGCGAGTGGGCGTGCGAGTGGGCGTGCGAGTGGGCGTGCGAGTGGGGCGAGTGGCGGCGAGTGGCGGCGAGTGGGCGGCGAGTGGCGGGGAGTGGGCGGGCGAGTGGGCGGGCGAGTGGGGGGCAAGTGGGCGGGCAGTGGGAGGGCGGGGAAGGGCGAGTGGGTGCGCAAATAGGGGGAGGGTGAACGATGGGAAAGTTAGTCGAGCGATTTGAAAGGAGCGAGTAACTGGGGGAGCGAGCAGTTAAGTGAGCAAGTGAGTAGACGAGCGACTCTGCGCACGAGCACGCGAAGGAGAAAGGCGAGCAAGTGAGCGTCCGACTAGGTGGATGGGTGACTTTGCGAGTGGGTGGTTTGGTAAGCGAGCGAGAAGGCGGGCGAGCAGACGGGCGGGCGGGAGCGAGCATGGGCCGCCGCCGGCGGTCCTTCCCTGCATAATTCACGGGGCCTGTTACGCTATCGGAGTGCCATTACCGGACGCAAGCGGCGGCCGCCTGCTCTACTGCCCGCGGGCAGTCAGCGCGCGACGGGGAGCCGGCCGAGGTGCGGAGGAGGCGGGGGCGGGGCAGATACGTCCGTGGGGTGCGAGCGGCCAACCAAGCAGGAGGGGAGGCAGCGAGTTGGTCGAAGCGCTGACCGCAGCCAGACCCACGCCACCTTCACCAGCCAGGAAAGTGACAGCTACAACGAGGCGTGCCTGTTACACCACACACTATTTTCAGTACTTATTTATTTAATTGCTTCTTCTTTTTAATAATAATAATAATAATAATAATAATAATAATAATAATAATAATAATAATAATAATACGTACACTATGTTTATACTGTGGTTCTTTGAGGTCAATGTTTTTTCCGCCGTAGTCGACAGATCTTAACTGTAAGATTCGCAACAGGGAATCGATAACAAATACCGAGTTATACCCAGCAATTACTAAAAGATTAATGCTAGAGATATTATGGTTTTCTGCTTTTGTCTCTAAAGCTAATAGTATTTAGTGGCTCAAAACTAAAAGGAAAGTATTTTATTTCGAAAACAATGCTAACAAGGTTTAACGCAATTTAGTTTTAATTATAAGAAATACTACATGCGATACATTCCTTTAACAAGATCATTATAAATGCCGCAATATTATTCTGAAATAATGATGTTAATTATATTCCGAAAATTATAAAACTTCACATTTCTCTTAAAGAAATATGAAATTGTTCCCATTATCCCTACAGACATAATGATACCGTATCCAGGAATGGAAAGTACATATTGACGCTGGATTAATGAGTGCTGTTTGCATGCTAGGATTCAGTACAATTATAGTCTAATTTATTAGTTCCGTTTAGGGAATGCTAATTATTCAAAGAACGCCGCGCCACGCCAGTATGTGGGGTAGCCTCGGTCATTACTATATTTATTTCTGGAATTCGGAGAAAATGCGAAGGGTAGGTCGATAACACAATAATTTTCTGACTAATGACCTTTCTCACTCAGCGTTAGCAATGCCCAGTAGATCCTAAAGGCTGCCTCAGCTGAAACATCATCATGTTCGGAAATTAATTCTAAGACGCACAACGTAGCCGTGTATCATAATTTCACCCAACTCTTAAAATTGATAGAATTATTTCTTTTTTTTCTGTTTTCACCTAAAGAAATTTAAAATGGATGCATTATTTATTGGTATGTTTACTATATGATTCATCGCAACTAGAAATCCGTAACTTGATGTTTCCCAAGGTTCTTAAACTTTATGAGACATTCTTCATCGACGTTCACTTATAATATCTAATCGAGATCGGCGAATTGGAAAAAAATTTCAAAAGGCAATCCTGCTAGTTTTTGAACGGCCGGTATAAAAATACATGACGCAGAGGTGTTTTGCATTTATCAGTTTATTCACACAACACTCACTACCTTATACGGTTTCAGCAAAACGTGTCCGAGCTACTTGTCTAGAGCAATTTTCCTCTCACTTCTCCTCAGACTAGCACCTTCAAACTGCAAAGATAGAACATAAACGAATGTATTATATTCTTTTTAGCTGTACAGGCCATGTATTAACTATTGCAAATCTGCACAAACGGTGAACGGTGAACAAGACTATCTTGTCCCCGAGGCCATGCGTAATTCGACAAGCTCATATCTGGGAAGACTACGTTTATAGAGGGTTCGCCATCACCGTTCCTTCAGCATGTCGTGCTTGTCTTACAGAGTTCTTTCAGCTTTCCAGGTAGAACACACTTGTCTTCTTTTGGAATTGCTAGTTATCAGATACGGTACGCTCGGAGAGTACTGTTTAGTAACAGACTCTCTCCTTTTTCTACTGGTTTTGTTTGAGGATTTTGGTTTGCTCGGAGAGTGTTTTAGTTATGAAGCGGATCTGACGATGCCCTGCACATTTTTTTCGGCCTCGATGCCCTGAGTACGGCTTGTTGGGTATGCTTGACCTATTGGCTGCTGAAGGGCAGGTAAACATCAATATTCGATCAGCATCACTCACATTTCTCCTCTTCTCTTCTCTCTCATTCTTTCTCTCTCTAATTCATTCTCTCTGATTCGTCCAATCTCATTCACTCTCTACTTCTTTTGATCGCCACTCCCATTTTTCGGGAGTTATTTGTTCTCAATTATTAGGATTCCACATACCGGAGATTCCGTTCGTAATATGGATGTCGTTTCCACCAGATGATGATACTATTATTATTATTATTATTATTATTATTATTATTATTATTATTATTATTATTATTATTATTATTATTATTATTATTATTTATTATTAATAATAATAATAATAATAGTGGATCGAGTGATGAGAAAATAATGATCATACGAGAGACGCAAGAATCTGGAGAACCGTAGATACACTAGTAGTTTTGAAAAGACAGCGAAAAGAAAAGTACAAAAATAAAATGATAAATAACAATAATAATAACAACAACAATAGTGACTACATTAATGTGACAAGACTCGACCCGTCAGGGATGCTTCTCCGCCAAACTAGTCGACAAAAAATATACATCAAGAAAGTTTGAACTAAAAACATTCTATGAAACATTTAGCAATACAATTCATGATTCAGCCATTCTTACTCCCCGACTCACAGACACGAAAATAAACCCAACCATTTGCCTCAGGCGCCCAGAAAAGAAACGGGGAAGAACCTTGAGGTAACTTAACCCAACTACCTTCACACGTAATACTTTTTGACTCATCACGCATTATACAGCACATTTCACTCGTGATATACATTGTGATAGTTCTTATTTTCCTATGAGTGAATTCACTTGAGAGAAAAATATAAATATCGACATATTTTTTCATAAGCTGATGATTCTACGGCATAAACCGTAGATTTGAATACGGCAACTTACTGAACTAATAAATTCAAATGTTTACAATTTGAAAATCACAAAAGAACATTAATTTATAATAGAAATAATAATGATAATAACTTTACCTAACAATTTTCAACTAAAGAATACAATGCCCAATACCAAGAGTCCTTTCGTTTCTTACGTCCAAAATCCTCTCAGTTCACTTCACTTCACTTCACTTCACTTCAACGTTTTGAAATACTTCACTCTATCCATAGTCAACTTCTAACTATTTTAGAATATCTACACCCCAACTTATTTCAGTACATCTATTTCTCATCTGTATTCCAGAACGTCCATTCCGACTGTGTATCCATACGTCCACATTCCGTCTGTACTGCGATGTGTCCAACTCTCACCTATACTTCGACACGTCTGTACTTCAACACATCCGCCTCTCGTCAGGTTGTTGCTTTTGTTCTTCTTCATACCTTGACCGCCTCCATAGCCTTCATCCGAATCAATGCCAACCTGGGCTCTCATCCCAAATAGGCCGTCCAAATACATGTTTCCTTAATTTTAATTTCCGACTCGCTAACATATTATATATGTCAGACCTCGATTTCGGCGGAACGCGACGGAATGGCGTTCAGGTACCTCGGAAATTATTAAATTATATCATAAATATATAACTACTTCTATTAAATTAATAGTTAATTTGGGGCGCGTTCCGGGACCTATAATTTTAGAAATCAAGCAGTGTATATATAATATGTGTATGACATATATATATATATATATATATATATATATATATATATATATATTTAACTTTCGTTATTTGTCAAAACAAAAAGTACTCGCCGATTGCGGGTTCTCGTCGACACCTGTTTCTTGTGCATCGCCGGGTCGCTTGCTCGCTCGCGGGCCACGTACGCGTACGCAGATCGAGGGCGCAATATCTCGTTCGGCGATTGGATTTCCAGCGCGAGCTGTAAATTACTTTTCGAGCGAAGCAAGAGCACGCCCGCTTCATCCGCCACCGTCCTCCTCCTCCTCCGCCATTGTGCAACTCGCCCTCGAAAACGGCGCTTACGCAATATTTCGTGCGACGAAGCTCCGGGGGCGGCGGCGTCCGAGCCAGCAAGGGTCCCTGCGCTTGGGTCCAAACATGAGATTAGCTTTCGATAAAGGAACCACATCCCGACAACTCTAAAGCAGAGGGTCTCAAACTGTTCTTCCAGTAACCCCAGGAGGCGTAGAAGGTTGAACAACTGCCTGGAGGAGGTTTGAAGATGCAGGAATTAATCGCTTAACTCAGAAGCAGGGGTGTCAAGATGGTGGGGCAGCTAGGGCCATTTGCTACAGTCCCCCACTTACGTGGGGCGCCTGAAATGTATACATTTATTTCCTTCAATACGCTTTGTTAAAAACAAAAGTTTACTGTATGTAGTTGATTTACTTACCAAAAATTTATAATTAATGGTAATAATAAATAAGGGGAACTTCTTTATTATGTTGAAAATATGGGGCCCGCATGGATCTGTTGCCCCAGGTCCCGTATTTTCTATGGGTGCTCCTACTCAGAAGTATGGAGTTTCCGTGAATTTTCAGGTTTACAACAAACGAAATCCCTATTACATTAATTGCTGCATCCAACTCGCGTCACAAACAAAGAAGTTTGAATGTATTCGTCTCACTATGTTTTCGCCTTAGGGAATTATGTGCTATTCAGTCTTTTTCTCGTACTCCTAAATTATTATCATATGTCATCATAATTCTTTTAAAAGATATAAAATTCTCAATAATCTGCATAACATTAAAATCCCACCACTTAGGTAAATTTTACTTTGGGGCGTACTTTAAACGTGTGAGGGGAGGGGACCGTCTTCGTAAAACTCGTCAAACATGCCTCTAAATAATATGTCTGTACGTCGAAGTATTGGTTCTATACGGCATTGGGTATAAATTTGCTTTTGCAGGCTTTATTATCATAAATATGGTTTAACATTTTCTCTATAGATGAGTAAATTGGTACCTTCGCTAGCCGCCGGCCATTACATTATTCAATATATTGTTCGTGACCTTAGTCGGAAGTGAAGTGGGTATTTATAAGTTGTGCATAACAAACAATACGGGAATCCCCTAGCTAAAATGTAAGCAACAACTAAATAGTAAAATTCACTCTAATTTGTAGAATATTTTCAAAATTAAAAGCGATTAAACCTACTGATGTAATTGAAACTTGAGTCAATCATAATCGAGTATTGTGGGCGCGATGAACGTAGAAGATTCACATCCGCACAACGTCAGTCCTGTAAAACAGAACGATCACCCTCCCGGTGATAACGACAGGGGAACATCCGGTTCACACGCATGACCCCGGGTCGTCGGCCGCTCGCACGAAACTTTCCCCGAACGAAAACAAACCTGACAAAAAATCATACCGGAAAACAAACGCATCGCAGTGCAAACAGCGACACGAATACGACGCGCTAACAAGAGCGAAACGTGCCCGACTCGAGGCCGCGTCGCCGGCGCGTCACCAGAGATCGCGCGCGGAAAAATAACGAAAATGAAATCGCACATAAAAAACCACGCGCGCGTGGCTCACGGAGGGATGCATTGGGGGAGGGGAGGGGCGGGTGAAAATTTTCGCGGCGAGCTCTTGTCTGCCGAACACAAAAGCGACACTCTGGGGCGTCTCCGGGCCTGGGTGAAAAACGGGCAGCACCGCGAGCTCCCGGCTCCCGCCGCGCCGCCGTGTACTGCGTGTTGGTGGCTCAAGTGAAGGTGCGGCGAGAAAACAAGGTAGTTTTTTATTGATTGATTTTTTTCGTGTTTCCGGGCGCGTCAATTGCTTTGGTCATTAGTCCCGTTAGTGTAGTGCATGTTTTTGCGGGAGATGACGGTGATCTTCCCCGCTGGATGGCGAGATTCAGCACCGACCTACCGTCGGCTAGTGGGGTTTCCAACCAGGACTCTGCCACCGGACACTCGCCTCAGCCGGGACAACCTCTGAGCTCCGACCGGTCTCCCGGAATATGTGGAGTGTGGTGCATGTTAGTGTGTGTGTGTGTGTGTGTGTGTGTGCAAGGGGAGAGGATAGGACAAGAAAGGGAAGGACAGATCGCGCGAGATCCGTGGCCCGTTTGTTGGGGTTTTGATCGGAGAAACCACGGAAAACTACTCGATCAGAGCAGCCGGCTCGCTAGAATTCTCCTCCACACAGAGACTGAATTCGATCTAGCTGAAAAGCCAGTGTCGAAAATCCTGCCGCCGTCAGGACTCAAACCTAGGACCTCCCGGTCAGAGGCGCTGCAATGACATCAGTTAATGCACTGAGCTACCGCTCCCGGTAGCAAGGTAGGGAAATGGCGATGGCGGTAGCGACAGTGGTGGAGAAGGTGATTGTAGTGATAGTAAAGTTGGTGGTAGTGCTGATGTAAGTGTCGTAGGTCTAAGTGATTGTGGGGGTGGATGAGGATGAGTTGAGGTCGTCGAGGATGTTGTGGTGAACATTCAGGAAGTAATGGGGATAATGGGGAATATGGATATGGTGGTCATGATGTTGAGAGTGATATTTGTGATTCTGCGGTAATGGTGGCGGGTGGGTGGGTAGGCGTGGCGTAGTGGGGGTAATGGCGCGATGGGGGTTGGTGTTTGGGTCGACAGCTATGGTAATTGTGATGGAGGTAATTTTGTGGTGGTAGTGGCGTGGTGGTGTTAATGTTGGTAGCGATTGTGTGATCCGGAGAGCAATCTTTGAGCCCAAAACGGGAATGACAGATACAAGCGGTACGCACAAAATACAACGTGAAGTTAGTTGTATTGAGATAAAACATGCAGAAGAGCAGGCTAACGAATGATCTGAACCAGGTGGAGAGGAGCGATGAAGGCTGGAGAATAATTGGAGCAAAACAAGGGAAACGCACATTCGAAAGTATTGGTAAAAAAGAAAAAAAGATTTGTACATCTAGCAAAGAAAACATGTAACTCACTGATTTGGATCACGGCAGAGGTTAAGAAACGCCAGCAGCAAACGCGACAGTAACGAAGAGTAAAGAAGAAGAACAGATCGTAAGAAGGCAAACATAAGTCACAAACAACCTAGGAGGGACGGCATGTCGCGATAGGCCGAAATGAACCGATTTGGGTCGTGGAGGCCTGAGCCTGACCAGAAGCGAGCAGCGGCGAGGTGGCGACGGCGTGCGCCCGGGCAGCGGCGTGGAGTGAAGTGGGTCGGGAGAGGGGGGGCGGTGGGGTGGGGGGGGAGGCGACGGCGCAAGAAGCTCACGATCCGCTCGCTCCGACGCCTTCGCGCGCCGCACACGATATACGAGCCCGTAAATCACCAGCCGCCGCCCCCGCCCCCAAGGCCCCAGCGCCCCCCCCCCCCCCGCGCCGCCCCGCCCCCCGACCTCGTCCCCACCCGCCTCTAATCCCTCCTGTCTCATGTAAATTGCCGTTCCCGCCTGTTCCCGCCTCTCCAGCTACCGTTCTCATTTGCGCTGCTCCAGGCCATCCCAGCTCGCGCCAGCACTCGTCCCAGCCGCCGCTCGCACCCGTGCCCGCACCCACTCGCCCGTTGCAACTCGCCCGTTGCAACTCGCCCGCTCCCACCGCCCGCTCCCACACGCCCGCTCCCACTCGCCCGCTCCCACTCGCCCGCTCCCACTCGCCCGCTCCCACTCGCCCGCTCCCACTCGCCGCTCCCACCTGCCCGCTCCCACTCGCCCGCTCCCACTCGCCCGCTCCCACTCGCCCGCTCCCACTCGCCCGCTCCCACTCGCCCGCTCCCACCGCCCGCTCCCACCGCCCGCTCCCACCGCCCGCTCCCACTCGCCCGCTCCCACTCGCCCGCTCCCACTCGCCCGCTCCCACTCGCCCGCTCCCACTCGCCCGCTCCCACTCGCCCGCTCCCACTCGCCCGCTCCCACTCGCCCGCTCCTACTCGCCCGCTCCCACTCGCCCGCTCCACTCGCCCGCCCCACTCGCCCGCTCCCACTCGCCCGCTCCCACTCGCCCGCTCCCACTCGCCCGCTCCCACTCCCCGCCTCCACTCGCCCGCTCCCACCCGCCCGCTCCCCCGCCCGCTCCCACTCGCCCGCTCCCACCGCCCGCTCCCACACGCCCGCTCCCACACGCCCGCTCCCACACGCCCGCTCCCACACGCCCGCTCCCACACGCCCCGCTTCCTCCAGTCCCCACTCCCGTCCCGCTCTCTCTTGCCCTTTCTCCCTCCTTATCCTCTTTCTCCGGTCCCTGATTCTTCCTTATCCCCCATCCCTTTCTTCTCGTCCACCACCACTCCCTCCTAGCCTCGCCTCCTCTCGCTCCCGCTGCTACCAGTCCCTGTTTCCTCCAGCCACACTTCCGCTCCCCGTTCCGCTCGCAGACGCTGCCGTCCGGCTCCGCTACCCGCCCGCATACGCTGCTCGGAGCCACGTTGAAGGCAACGACGACTCACGACCACGAGAGGCACAACCGAAGAAGGAGAAGAATTTGAACAATGCTCAAGGTATCACAAACAAAGAATGGGTCAACTCCGATGGATAAGAATGGTATGTGGAGAATGGTTGGGATAATGTGAGAGAAGAACGGTACGAAAGAGCGGGTTAAAGATACGTCAAAGACAGGACATATTGTTAAGCAATTTCAGAAAAGAATATCGTAGAACAATAGCTTCCTAACATGAATGTTAATTAACAAATACATGAATTTTAAGGAAAGCTCGTTATTGTTAAGAAGGGATTTGCAGATGTCGGTAAAAAATCTTAAGAACAGGCTTATCCAAAATAATAAATTTTAGAATCATTAAAAACAAAAATGTTTAGAAAGGATAAAGAGAGGTGGAGAATAAGGGAGCAAGGTTAAGGTCTCACTAGTCCTAGCCCAATTTTTGGCTCAAAGAGAATGCCACAAACGAAGTGCAATGAAATAGTAAACGACTGCGAGAAACGACAGAAATTAAGTCAACAACCCAAAGAAATAAGAGCTAGAAAATGGTACTGCAAAGGGAAAAAAATTAGGAAATAGTTCAAAAGAAATATAATATTAAGATTGAACTCATTTACACCATTGTAAAATGATAATCTATAATTCGTGTCATAATATTTTGATTACTCAAATTAATACTGAGAAACGTTCCGAATTCTTTGAAACGACTCCTTTTGTATTTATTCAACTGTTAAGAACCAATAGGAAAATAATAATCTAAGGCAAGTTATTACATTATTTCTAATATATTGCTACATATTTAACATTTATTCTCACATATTTACCAATTCAGTGTTTATATCAGTATCTTCCGTAGTACTTTCTTAACGTTCTTTTAAAAATAACATTAGGATTTTTCCTCAGCTAGAAAATTACATTATCTGATATTTACGATAATCTGGTGTAATAAAATGATGTTCTGAAATAGGTTAAAATTTATTTCTGAAGATAATGTATACGAAGTTTATCACATTTTTATTGTTTTGTGGGGATCTACGAGAATAACTTTATATTTTTTAACATACCTTTACATTTTATTTTATTATTATTATTATTATTATTATTATTATTATTGTTGTTGTTGTTGTTATTTGCATTCCACACAGAATTCATCTTCCAAAACATACTCAGGAAAGCGTAAGATTAAGTGTTTAATCAGTGGCTCAGTTAATTCTCTCTAATTTTGCTGATGGTTATTCATCATCATTATGATGTTATTACATATATTTATTGTTAACTGCAAGAGAAAACCTTTTATTACGAACTCATTTCATAATTTATTTCAGAGATGATCATCTAGAAATCAGACCTTGAAGATGAGTGGCTTTAGGGCAACAAGAAAATACGAACATCAACCACAGGTTCTTACTGTTGAGACGGTGGAGGTAATGGAATTGTAGTAAAACATGTTGAAAAAATGGATCATCATAAATATTTTCAAATGAACATTTTATTTACCTACACAGTAATTTCGAAGCAAAACATAGGTTTATGGATTAGCTTTAATCGATTTTTTGTTTAAGTTCCCACAGGTAACCCAGATTAGCTAATAATGTTTGAAAAAACAACATCAGAACAAGTTAAAAGAGCCGACATATTCATTTCTGCACGAAATAATTTCAAGCACTTCATGCTACTTTCATAAAACTCATCACAAAACGCTTTCAATTATAAAGGAGGTACAAAAAAATTGTATATTACCCATTGATGGCGAATTTGGACAGTTAAAATACATCGTAAATAGATTTAATGTACAATAAAATTTCATTTAGTGCATTCAATTAAATAACACGACAAAATATTTGATGTTTAAAAAAGCGGTAAAAAAATTCTAATGTCGCTTACTCCACGAATGGAACGAACATACGTTTGGGAGAAATATGAATGCAACGGACGTTTTACATGACATCGTTCCAAGATGCGAAATATTTGAAAACCCCATCGATGTAATGATACGTAATGCTACATATTGTGGCATATATATTATGGCATATTGTGGCAGATAAGGCCATTAAAACATTAGTAAATTCAACAATCGTAGAATTAAAAAGAAAGGCACGAATTAAATAAAGATATGTGATGAAAGTTGACTGCATAAATCCTAATATTTGAGAGAGAACAAGAATTGTGAAATATTGTCTTCGTTATAATCATTCACCTCTTTTTTTCTTATTATGAGATGAAATATTAATTCTGAATTGTACTAATAAAATGCTGAGTACGGAAGCATCACAATGTCGCGGAACACTGTTTAATAATTGAAATCAGCGGTTGCCATCGTTTCGTCAATATCGTTCGGAAGTACTGTTTACAGGAAATTGGGGCGAAGGGAAGTGGGAATCGGAAATGTAAGGGCAGAGGCGTTGGTGCGGACGATCTTCTGTGGTGCTGTTTGTTTTCAGGTACTGAGGAGGCCAAACACTGGAAGGAGAATGCCTGACGCCCGCTCCAAATAAATAAATAGTTTTAAAACAAAAATCGGATAGATTAGCATGTACTCGGCTTCAGACGGCAGGTTTTTCCCCCTTCAGGGCTTTTCCCTCAGCCGTACCTTATGGTATCTTTTCCGCGGCATTGATGCGATGAAAAGACCATTTGGGGTGAATACCAAAATACGAAAGGTTAGAACGCGGTAGAATGTAGGTATTGTAATGGCTTAAAGGCCTTCGGTCTAGCCATTTAGCACCAGGTTCTCTAATTTGTATGTAATAATTACCTATTAAATAAAAAATAAATACTCTAAGAAGGCGAAAGAGGAGGAGCGGGTGTGTCCAAGAGAGAGGAAAGCATGAAAAGTGGGAAGACGGGGAGGTGGAGAATAGACTGATAGATTAGTGTTTTCGGGCCCGTCATCTTTTAAGGTCGTTAATTCCGTAAATGCAATTCATGTTTTAACCTGGGGAAGTAAAGGTGGTCTTCCCCGCCGAATAACAAGATCCGCCACCTCTCTTCACGTCGCCTTGTGGGTTTTTCCCCCACCAGGAAGCGAGCCACGGTCCAGGTGGGACATCTCCCGACATGTGGGGTAGTGAACTGCATGAAAGTGTATGGTACGTGCAAGTAAGATGCGAGGGTAGGACGGGTTAGGGAGAGAAAGGAAAGAACGCGCGCGGTGCGGCATTCGCTTGCTGTTGATTGAAGAAGCCGCGGAAAACTCCCGATCAGAACAGCCGGCAGGTACATATGTCCTACACAGCTAATGTCGACGGTGAAGTGATGCGGAACAATGAGCGCAGCGGGGACGGTGAGGGTTAGCGAGGGAGCAATGGCTAAGATGGTACCTGGCGGCTGCATTGTGGTTAACGACGGAGACAGCGTTTTGGAGGGCGGCGGCAGGAGCGGTGGCGCCTACGGCAGCGGCTCCCCTGCCAGCGGCGCCGGGCGCAGGAGGCGGCAGCTGCTGAGACGCCTGGGCAGACGGTACCAGTGACGGTGGTGCGGTTGGCGAGGGGGGGGTGGCGGCGACAGAGGCGAGGGTCAAGCGTCGCTGTGTGCGGCGGGGGCGGTGGGGCGGCGGGCGCGGCGGGGGCGGCGGGGCGGCGGGGCGGCGGGGGCGGCGGGGCGGCGGGGCGGCGGGGCGGCGGGGCGGCGGGGCGGTGGGGCGGCGGGGCGGCGGGGCGGCGGTGGCGGCGGGACGGCGGGGACGGCGGGGCTGCGGGGCGGCGGGGCGGCGGGGCGGCGGGGCGGAAGGGCGGCTGCGGTGGGACGGTTGAAGAGGGAACAGCGACGGCGGGGAATGAGCAGGGGCGGGGAATGCGGCAGCGGAAACGGTGGAGGCGGAGGCGACGGAGACTGCGGCAGCGTGGACATCGGCGGCTGGGACGGCGACGGCAGCGGGATCGGCGGCGGGGTTGGCAGCGCGCAGCAGCGGAGGCCCAGCGGGTGGGAGGCCGCCGGGCGACGCATCGCTCCGGCTGGCGCGGAGGTGGCGGCGCATTCCTGGGCGGGACGCAGGCCGGTCGCGCCGACAGGTCGGACAGGTTCGCGGCGCCCGCAGCGTCGTCGCCCGCCGTCGCCCGGCGCGGCGTCGCCCGCGTTCGCCCGCCGCCGCTGCTTCCATCGCCCCGCCCACTCGCCGCGGGCACTTGCTGCAGCGGGTTGAACGCACCGCTGGCGACGTCCCGTGATGCGTCCTACTGAGTCCCAGGGATCTTTGCGAACCTCCCACCAAGCAAAGGTCAAACCACGCACACCACGCATTTTGTGAGATTCGGAAATAACCTAACGTGATATCTTTACCAATTTTTAAAACGCACTTACTGCTAAAAAAGACGAGTCATTAATTATGAGTTATAATTTATGATAAAGCTACAAAGACAAAATTAAAAACCTCAAATCTACATACTTATTTGTTATTATCAAAATAGGATAAAGTTAATACTTGTTAATGGAAAATTAATAATTATTAATATAAATTCCCCAATCTCCCTTTCTAAATATCTTCGAACTTATCATCACTCAAATATTCCTGTAGAGAATGAGAGGTTGTTGACAGACGTACTTTAAATTCAGATTTCTCAAATTTTTCATAATAATTTGTTACACAATTTATAAACAAAAAAAAGGAAACTTGGATTTAAGTGATTTTAACAAGACTGCAATATTCATTTAATCGGAACATTTTATATAATCTTAAAATTCCACAAACGCAATAATCTAATTTCAGTATTCAAAATTCACCAAATAAATGGTTAGCGACAAGTCATAGACCTTGTACTCACAGATACAGACTCAAAAACTACAGAAAATAATTCATTATCTTACGACATAAAATAGAAAGATTTAAAGAAATAACTTAGATACAATATAAAAAATACGAACGATAATATCGAACATAATAAATTGTTCAAAAGTTTATTGTGTTCAAGATTCAATTTTTTCACTACCACATGAGAACATGCTTCGGAATATTTAAGAAATTCAGACCGCAAATACAGTGAATTAACATATTCCAGTTGAAAAGTGTTCTGGCTAGCGAAAACCATTCTTTCGGCGAAAAAAAAACCCTCTAATAATAATTTTAAATGTATACAAGTAATGTTGTATTTCATAATTTCATAGAATTATACATCTTTTTCATACAGTGCATAATATAAAATGGTACATCGACAACGATCTCTAGGGAATCGTGACCCTCTGAATCGCGCGTCCTGTTTGGAAGTGGTTAGAGATGGCATCTAAGTTGTGGTGGTGATGGCGATCTCACCAACATCACAGAGTAGGCAAACCAGCTGAGGTGCTCCGATGCGATCCTAATCGTCCGGTAACTTGTCTTGTGTGTCTACGTTGACACTCCTGCACAATTGATTGCTTACATATATGGCTAAAAAGACGTGCACTGTCAACTTGATGAAAAAGAACCACTCTTAGGTTCACGTGATGTCGAATTGGAAAAAATGAGGAATTTATGTTGTTATTAAAGATTGTAATTTATTTTAGACTTGTAAGTTTCATGAGTTAGCATATTGTTTTTTTCTGATGTGATGTAGTATCTGTAATATAATAATAATAATAATAATAATAATAATAATAATAATAATAATAATAACTACAACAATAATACGTTGGTGTTATACTATATAAACGAGTATCATAGATTTCAAAGCAATTTTACAATTTTAATTAGGTTCTGTTTATTTCTGTTGGTAACACTGACGCTGAACGCTAACAATACTCTACGGACATCGAAGAACGGCACATAATAACATGTACTATTTTGGGCGGTATTTTTAATTCCCACACACACAATCTGATATAAGAAATATGATTGTAGATTATTTTACAGATAAGCCTAAGTTAGCGATTAATTTGTTAGATTTTTATATATTAGGAGATCTGTACTGCATTGCAAATATCTTATGAACATATAACTGAAGCCCTCATCAGGGCCGAATAAATGACCAAACTGTACGCAATATTAATTAATTTTAATATTTTGTGACCTTAACTCAAGAGGATTATAAAAAAAACAATAGGTTAATAATATATTGTATTATTGTAATTGATGTTGCGAAAAATCTGAGTGTTTTTTATTCGAGGATGATTCTTGTTTATTCTACTCCAACTTACAATATCATTGCAAGTGTTAGGGTTCAATTTCATTTTTTTTCTTTTTTTAACGAATTGTTCAGTCTCACCATCATCTATTCTGATATGCTCTTTCATGAACGATTTTGATAGATTCAGTCATTCTAGACAGATATCTAAATCACTAATTGTTTGAATTCTAATATTTCTATTGTACCTTTTATCTATTTTTTTTTCAGTTAAACCTTTTCAGTGTTTTGATTATTAAAATAACTTGATTTAATAACTGATTTAAATGAAATTCCATGAATTTTCATGGAATGATTCCATGAATTTTCATAGAATAATTGAATTAATTTAAGAAAACTCTTACCAATTTTTCCTCAAAACTTTCCCAAACCAAGCCTTTGTTACGGCATTCCATCATTTTAATTAATAAATACAAAAACTATTCATTACCAAATAGATTACACAGTAGATATTTGGAACCCTAATTAAACATTTAAAAATCGAACTAGCTTTAGATTCGATTGCACTCGTATGATACCACACTAAAAACAAATCTACAATATCCTTAAAAACTTTACTAAGCGTTGCGTCAATTACGCTATGTAATATTTTAATTGTAAACATATATAATAAGCCAAAGTATTTTTCAGTAGTATAAAAATATAAATGTTTTCGGAAATTAATATAAATAATTAAATTGAAGTTCAATTGATTTTTGGAATAGTTATGATTATAGCATTTTTTGGAATAATTTTGATTTTTTGCGAGTCGTGTTTAACGTATATATTACATGTAACAGTCCACCACCAAGGTTCCGCAACGCTCTCCCTATTAGCAAGTGCTCGGAGCGTTACAATATCCGTTAAATACGAGTCTCAAAAAATTAAAATTACTCAAGAAAAAGTTTAGCAAACATATGACAATATGTATATCATTAAATTCGTCTTTTTACGCTCGTCATGACAGACTAAAAATATGTATAGTTCTATTTGAAAAATAAAGGTATCTCAATATCCCGAAAACTACAAATGATAAAATAGAAATGTGTATGTGTATGTGTATATATATATATATATATATATATATATATATATATTGTGTGTGTGTGTGTGTGATATAAATTAACACCATTTGCTCATGCACTTTGTTGTAAACTGCATTGCAATAACTTCAACTGATCAAAAACTGCAGAAGGTGGTAAAGTTACGTCACTCGTCCTGTATAAAACATACAAGTTGTAATATACGAAATCTTCTATACATACAGAAGCGAAGTAAAAATATAATTTCATGTATGATATATCTACGGAAGTGTATTTCAAACAATATCGTTACTTCTTTACTTTAATATAGAGAATTTTCTTCACCATAACTCACCGTCCGTATTTTCTTCATCTGGTTTGCTTCCTTTTACGATCCCAGGTTCAGTGCCACGGACGTATTAATGCATTATCCAACTCAACCCAATTCAACGCTCCAATACGAATAAAATAACGCGTCGCTTTACAGCACTGACCTCGCGGCGTTTATCGCTATCCACTGACAGTTACGTAGTCTTTATGATGAAACCCTTATGCCCCCAACACGTTAATAACGGTCGCCGTATTCCCACTCCGCATAACTCGGCGCGATAGATCAAACAAATCCATCATCCACCGGCAAAGAAATTTCTGTGTAATCATTAACACGATATCCAATAATCGAGCGCAACAATAGCCACATTGGCATCGGTTATGATGACCAGTGGCCGGCGCCGGGTGCCGGCTACCTGGCCGCCGCAGGATGTTATCCGTCTTCATTAACAAGGACGGCACCGGCTACGAGTGTGGTCGTAATTTCAGAAGGCCGTGGGCGGCCCGCTCGCCGTCACAGGGGGCCGCGGCGGAGGGCTGGCCCAGGGTTGCCAACATCTGCCTAGCCAATGGTGGAGCGTAATGATGGCAGCAGGAGCGTCACTTTTAGGGGGCGGCAATATTTCACAATAAATAATATCTTGCAAAAATGTGAGCCATTTCATTTACTGTTTTTGTCGCAATTGCGATTCGAACCGATTGAAATCGGCGAGAGTAGAATCTTCCATTACTTATTCTGTGAAGACTTCTTTAAGTGAATTACTGTCGGTGACTAGGTTAATCGAGAATCACTTCTATCATTTAAAGCATTGTGTTCAATATTGTGTTCAATATCAAAACACCTGCAAATTAGATTACAGTATAAATAAGTCCCTTCAGGGAAGTCCGCAAGTGATGTTTTGAAAATTCAAAGAAAGTTTCATTGACGGATCGTCAGTCAACCAATTCACATTCATTAAATCGTAAATATGTGTTATCTTTTCAAACTGTGGTTTGAGTGCTCAGAAGTATATGTAGTGATAGTTAAATTATTGACCTTTGTTGAAAAATTGTATTGTTGGTATACAAATACACTCGACTGTTTTTTATTTATGTAATTCTATGTTTGACTATTTGCTACGTTGTTCAAGCTTTTTCTATTTTTTTTAATTGGTTATTTAAGGTCGCATCAACATCTAGGTCATTAGCAACCACTATTGCTGTTAACGATATGGTAATTATGAGGATGAAACGATATGGTGATGATAAGGGGAAAGGACGAACACAAATACAACCATGCCCGAGGCGGGACTCGAACCCGCGAGCCTTCGGTCCGAGATCACTACGACACTACTGCCTTAGCGATCTCGACCACCGGGCCGACGTTGTTCAAGCTTGTGTATTTTAGACTTTTAAATTAAAATAGAGTACCTAGATGAGGGGACGGCGAAATTTTTCTGCTCCCCGGGCGACTGACACCCACGCTACGCCTCTGGGCGTAGCATCCCGCAGAGAAACTCAGAGGGATTGCCGGCCCTGACGTTCGGAGACTCTGGGACTCCGTTGCGGCGGAAATGGCTTAATTGAAACCAGACCAAAACACTAATAAATGCCGCCCCGGTATGAAATATTAATCAAATGTGATGGATTTCAGGTAGTGACGGTAAATTGTTCATCACAGCCCGCCGCCATCTGGGCCGAAGGGCAGGCGAGTGGGCTGGTTCGGCGAATATCGATGAGGACTACCCTCAGCCACCCGACCGCGGAGCCGCCTGCGGGACGCTCTGCTCAATTGTTTAGAGAAAGGGCCAACCACCAGCCACACTGTTCTCCATGTCTCTGTTCCCTGACTTTGCCCTCCTTTCTCTCTCCACCCCTTCGCCTCTCCCTTCCCCTCTCTCTTTCTCTCCCTGATTCCTCTTTGTCTGTAGCTTGATACTCGTCTCTCCGACACACACACACTCTCCTCAGTACGATTTCTTCTTTTCTAGTTAATTATTTTGATTTAATACACTTGCCATTTCGTAGAATGTAAGACTTCTTCTTTTCTAGTTACGTAACTCTTTTGATTTAATACACTTAAAATATGGAATGGTAATCCCTGTTTTTTTTAGACTAAGAATAATTATGTTTGTTTGTATTAGTAGTTAACGGTGTCAAATAAGTCACATTACACATTTTAAATTAAATATCTTCATACTTGCCTTACAGCGCTGATACAAACGCAAGGGAAAAAAAATTCACATGTAGCATGTCATTGAATATTCTTGATACGGGGAAACAAAAAACTACCCCCGGGGAAGCCTAAAGGAAAATTGCGAAATTGCGTGAACCCAACTTCAAACATAATGAAAATAATCTAAACTCGTTGTCTTATCAACCACCGCATATTTCTCTTCGACCAATTCTACGTTTCACCCTCTACTAAGACGCGTGTGACTAGCTCCGAAAGGCAATGGTTTGCTGCTAAAGAATGGAGCCATTATACCGGGTAAAATATATGGGATTTGTTAGCCGGTTTTAACAGTACAGTAAAATAATTAAAATATTATAATCTCCTAGGACTAAATTATGCTGCTCCGCAACGAAAACCTCGTGAATATAAAAACAACTTTCAATGGGAACACCGAAGAAAGGGGAAATGAATGGAGGAGCGTCTGCAGTAAGAACAATGCAGATATCCAATTTAGATTAGGGGAGAACCCCCACGCAGTCTTTATTTTCAATCTCTTTGCGGCCGAGATGGGGCGGGTTGAGGTACAAAGGGAGACGGGTGTTGCACAAAGGTGTTGGAAGAAAAAAGGCTTTTAAATTCCATGGCAATTCTAAGCTGCGCAGTGGATTAGCAAAAAACTGTAAAAAGTAATAAGAGCTTCGGAAGGTAGTGTAGTCAATGAAATAAACCGCCAGAAAGAGATTCGTTGAAAAAGATATTCACAGAAAAACGAAATTAAAATGCGAAATATTATTGGACAGTTCTAGAGTAAAGGAACAAGGATGTTAATAGATGAGACTACTCAACAAAACAGAAAATAATAAAAGCATATTTTTCTGATACAACCTGCGTAATAAATTTTTATTAATTTACTTTCGCAAAGTTTAAATGAAGAGAAAATAGATTCGTTGTCTAAGTTTTACAAATAAACAGGAACATTGAAAGAAGTATAAAGGGCTGCCATTCATTGTTTCGAATAAAATGACCAGTGGAACAGGTAATCGCTTAATAGATGTCACGAGAATATTGGAGCGGAAATTAGATATACTTTGCTATTTGCAATGAAGTTAAGTGACTGATAACTCTCTATAAAAACATCTTATTTAGAAATTTGCTCACAGACGTCTAAATAATTCTGAGGATATTTATCAGTTGCTTTCCATTTCATTTTTCAATAGCCCATTCACCATGGACCGACAACTTTTTCGGATCGGACCGGGAGCGGTAGCTCAGTGCATCAACTGATGTCACTGCAGCGCCTCTGACCGAGAGTCGCGGGGTTTTTCGGATCGGACCGGGAGCTTGTCAGCTAGATCGAATTCAGTCCTTGTCTGGAGGAGAATTCTAGCGGTCGGCTGCTCTGGTGGGTAGTTTTCGTGGTTTCTCTGATCAAAACCAGGCGAATACCGGAGCAGTACCCTACCAAACGGGTCACGGACCGCGCTCGATGTCCTTCCTCATCCTTGTTCTATCCTCTCCTTACACACACACACACACACACACACACACACACACACACACTTACATTAACATGCACTATACTACCACATATTGCGGGATATCGGTCGGGAGCTTAGAGCTTGTCCCGACTGGGGCGGTGCCTGCTGGTGGGAGAGTCTTGGTTAGGGGGAAACCCCTCTAGCCGACGGTAGGTCGGCACCGCATCTCGCCATCCAGCGGGGGAAGATCACAGCTATCTCCCGCGAAGAAAACATGAACTACACTAACGGGACGAATGACCAAAGCCGTTGACGTGCCAGGAAACACGAAAAAATCAATCAATCTCTTGCGAATCGGGGCGGCAGGAGCGGGATATCCATGGAATGGTTCGGAGAGGGGCGCGGGGACCAAGGCGAATGAAAGCGACGAGGAAGGGAGTGAAGTGCGAGGAGCCAGAGAAGATGTACAGAATCGATAGGAAAGGAGCGGAACGTCGAGAAAGAAAGGAGTGCGACGAAGAAGACAGAGACAGATATGGAATGGAACTGTCGCGGAGGGGGGGGGGGGGGGAAGGAGATGGGAAGAGGTGTGCGGAGGCGGAGAGGGGGGTGAGGAGGAACGGGCGGGGCGAGGAGAAGCACAGTGGGGCGGGGACGATCGGGTAGGCCGGGAGGATCGTAGTGGGTAGGATACGGGACGGGGGAACCGGGACGGGGAGGAACGGCGCAGAAAGGAGTGTGGCGGTGTGGGGTGAAGAGGGGCGAGGAGGGACGGTGAGGAGGAGGTGAAGGGACGGGAGGGGGAGCGGGTGGAGACCAGAGAGAGCGAAGCTCGGCGGGCGGGTGATGGGGGACAAGCGGGGCGTGGGGTTGTAAAAGAGCGCCTGTGGGAAACGGGCGCAAGAGCAACGAGGAGCCAGCAGGGCGGCCCGAGAACGAAAGAGCAGCTCGTTCGTGACATAGACCGGTCGGCCGGTCGGTCGCTGGCGCTGGGGACGCGGGGCGGTAGAGAGGCGGGGCGGATCGGATTTGAAAAGCATTTGAATCGCAAATGACGGCGCTGGCTGTTTTTGCGACCGATTGGCTCGAGAATAATCTAATAATAAGTTTTTTCAACGCTGTTCCACGCTCCGGAATGCGTGATACGTCCGCCTCTCGTTCGCGTCGCCCCTGTACCGATACCTCGGTTTTCCCTCGGGCTGCCCCTTGTTGTCACAGCATTAGGATGTGCATTTCGACTCGCATTTACTCCCCACAGAGATCTTCTTGACCTTCGTTGGTTACATTGGATTTCCGTATTGAAACCGATATGTTGGGATGTATATTTTGTTTCGTTGATACCTGTTTTACACTGTTTTAAACTTTATAGTTGTGTACTTTATATTTTGCGCTATTATTATAATTATATTATTATTATTATTATTATTATTATTAAATCAATATTTCTTCTGATTGTCAATATGTTTGCAAATAAAAGTATCCAAAGTTTTTTATGACAATTATTTATTCCAGCAAGTCACAACGTTTCGTAACTAGTTTTGTTATATCATCAGGTGCTTAATGAGTGTACTGTTATCCCATTGAATTACCTCTGCAGTAGAACAATCGAGGAAACATTACAAAATCAACTCACACTCACTACAGGTGATATCAGATACCTAACAGTTGACGACAGACACACGAATGGGGTAATTCAATGGGATAACAGTTCCCTCATTAAGCACCTGATGATGTAACAAAACTAGTTACGAAACATTGTGTAATTGTTTGAATAAATGATTGTCATAAATTTTATTATTTTGTTATTATTATTTTTTTATTATTATTACATTTATGGACCTTTTTATGAACCTCGATTTTTCGATTTAGCATAATATTATTTTTAATTTATATGTTGTCAATATTTTTTTCCTTTTCATTTCTGCATTTTACTTCTTCGTGCTTTTCCGTTGAGAAAATTCCAAGATCTTCACTTTGCGTAATACGACCGTCAGCATGTAATACGTGTGTTTTTCTTCATAAAACTGTCTCTTCATATTTCATTCTTTTGACTCGCACTCAGTTCAACTATACAGAACACCCTTTGTATTTTTTAGATTAACTTAACATTTTTTCTTTGATATGCGACAAAAATTTCTTAGAACACCCTCTGTCCAAGTACTCTATGTTATTGTTTTTAGAATTAATAGCTCTAGTGCAATTCCATTTGTATATGTCTAGACCTGTTTCAATCAGGTGGCGTATCATGGTGGACGTTACAGATCCATAGCACATAAAATACCACGTACTAACAAATTTTATGGCACATAATATTTATTAATAAAACTTGTTTATTTATAAAATAAAGAAGACAAATGTCCATTTTTAGACATGTTATTTATTTTCAAAGACGAGTCAACAAATTACGAGAAAAAAGTAAAATTTTAGCACATATTTATGAGATAAATATGGTTAATCGAATCAGACTAGTAAACCATGAGCGTAATGGGTAGGACATATAGATATGACAAGCAGCATATTCTCACTGCCCTCCCATTTTCTTTTTAACAACAGCCTCTTCTTTACGCAGACTGAGCCCTTTACTCGTTTCACATTCCAAACAAGATACAGATCCATTTACGAAAACCTCGTGTCAACTTTTCACCGCCACCTACAATTCTGCTAGACGCCTCACCTCCAACCTTTCTCCTCACAACCCTGGCTTTTACTCACAGATAGATTTTGAAATAAGGTCATATACAATGTTTCAAAAAAATATACTTTTCGCGTGATTATTGCTTGAAAACAGGGGCAAGAAAGTACGTGCTATTTAGCACTACTAATTGTTAATCTCGGAAGCTACCGGGCGAGCAGCGACCAGATGTCGCGTGTCATTGGTCGCTAGTAGCGCTTTCAATTAATCTGAAAATCCAGAAATACTCCGCCTTTACTGTACTACCAATTTAATGATTACGTTCGTTTCATCACATTCACCACTTACGATGTAATAAAAAATTAGCAGCGACAAAATAGATTTCCTTCGCAGCACCAGAGAAAATGAGGAAATTGTAATGGAGAGGAAGATATGGAAAGAGCGTCAGTATAGTTCATCTTTCTAAATAAACATAAATAATATTTTTTTAAAAACGAATTTATCTCGCAAAGGGGAATCGGAATATGTAAAAGCTTACAACAATTACAATTAATATATTTAAAAAATTATCACAAAGTTTTCTCGTTAAAAACCGAATTTATCTCGCAAAGGACAATTAACAGGATTATTAGGTGGGAAACGGTAAAACTTGAAGATATTCCTAGAATTTTGCAAGAATTAGAAGAAGAGAATAAAAGCAGAGCTCAAAATCAATTAACAGGAAATTTTGAGGAAAGCGATTCTGATTTCAATGAGGAAGAAATAACAAATGCTGACCAGGAGTCTGAAACTGAACTTGAAGGTAGTGATCGGAAGGATGCAGATGAAACAAAGGCTGAAGATTTTTATCTTGGGAAGGATAAAGTTACGAAATGGTCTTTGTTCATATTCTAGAGAAACTAGTGAACGACAGTCACAGGATTTCGCTGAGATTAATTGCTTGTTGATTCCGGACGTGTCAACGGCTAAGGTCATTAGTACCGTAAGGGTAGTGCATGTTTCTTTGCTCGAGAGGTGGTGCCGATCTTGCCGCGCTAGATGCTAAGATCTACCGTCGACCTTCCGTCGGCTAGCGGTGTTTTTCTACACCAGGTATCTCCCACCATTGTAAAGGAACGACCGATTTTGAACGGTTCCCCACCAAACGGTCACCAGCGTTCGATCGGAAGCAACGGATGGTCCAAATAGCTCGAGCTTCCAGAAGGCGGTTGTTCGAGCAGGCGGTTGTTCTTCCACAGAACGCAGAGCTCCACCGCCCTCCACAGTTGGTTCTCAACGCCGCCCGCCCCGCCAACCCGGGCGTTACAAATGGGTCAGTGCACAAAGAAAATCAACAGACGCGCACACTCAATCAAGAAAAATTTTAGCTTCAGGTGCATTGTGAAGGAACGACCGATCAGAACGGTCTCCCGCCAAACGGTCACCAGCGTTCGATCGGAAGCAACCGATGGTCCAAATAGCTCGAGCTTCCAGAAGGCGGTTGTTTGAGCAGGCGGTTGTTCTTCCACAGAACGCAGAGCTCCACCACCCTCCACAGTTGGTTCTCAACGCCGCCCACCTCAGCCAACCCGTGCGTTACAAATGGGTGAGTGCACAAAAGAAAATCAGCAGACGCGCACACTCAATCAAGAAAAATTGCTCCAGGTGCATAGTGAAGGGAACGACCGATTTTGAACGGTCTCCCGACCAAACGGTCACCAGCGTTCGATCGGAAGCAACGGATGGTCCAAATAGCTCGAGCTTCCAGAAGGCGGTTGTTTGAGCAGGCGGTTGTTCTTCCACAGAACGCAGAGCTCCACCACCCTCCACAGTTGGTTCTCAACGCCGCCCACCTCAGCCAACCCGTGCGTTACAAATGGGTGAGTGCACAAAAGAAAATCAGCAGACGCGCACACTCAATCAAGAAAAATTTTAGCTTCAGGTGCATTGTGAAGGAACGACCGATCAGAACGGTCTCCCGCCAAACGGTCACCAGCGTTCGATCGGAAGCAACGGATGGTCCAAATAGCTCGAGCTTCCAGAAGGCGGTTGTTTGAGCAGGCGGTTGTTCTTCCACAGAACGCAGAGCTCCACCACCCTCCACAGTTGGTTCTCAACGCCGCCCACCCCAGCCAACCCGTGCGTTACAAATGGGTGCAGTGCACAAAAGCAAATCAGCAGACGCGCACACTCAATCAAGAAAATTTTAGCTTCAGGTGCATTGTGAAGGGAACGACCGATCAGAACGGTCTCCCGCCAAACGGTCACCAGCGTTCGATCGGAAGCAACCGATGGTCCAAATAGCTCGAGCTTCCAAAAGGCGGTTGTTTGAGCAGGCGGTTGTTCTTCCACAGAACGCAGAGCTCCACCACCCTCCACAGTTGGTTCTCAACGCCGCCCACCTCAGCCAACCCGTGCGTTACAAATGGGTGAGTGCACAAAAGAAAATCAGCAGACGCGCACACTCAATCAAGAAAAAGTTGCTCCAGGTGAATAGCGAAGGGAACGACCGATTTTGAACGGTTCCCCACCAAACGGTCACCAGCGTTCGATCGGAAGCAACGGATGGTCCAAATAGCTCGAGCTTCCAGAAGGCGGTTGTTCGAGCAGGCGGTTGTTCTTCCACAGAACGCAGAGCTCCACCGCCCTCCACAGTTGGTGCTCAACGCCGCCCGCCCCCGCCAACCCGAGCGTTGCGCGCGTGCACCGCCGCCGCAGCGTAATTATCGAAACTAACCTCGTTCGTACTCTCATGATTTATGGGCCGAGGGGCTAATTATTCGCCTGGTTTTTGCCGCTGCGTTGCATATATTTATGCGCGGCGACTCCTCTCCGCGTGAGTACGTTTTTTTCGCGGAGCGCCGCACCGAGCCGCGTGGGCGTTGGGCCACGCCCACTCCGTACCACCCACGCGCCGTCGCTGCCGCCGCCCCGGGAAAAGGCAAACGAAAATCTTTTTCGTATTACTGCCCTCTTATGAGCGACTTGGCGAAAGCAAGCAGAAACGCCGCTTTTGACGGTGAACGAAAAAAGCCAATTTTAACGGCTGCTTCCTTTGATGAAGATGGCGTGTGGGTACCTTGTTCTCATAAAAGTTTAGTTTTTGCATGCCAGTATTATAAACGACCTTTTCTATTGCAAGATCAATCATAATTGGACATTTTACGGCACAAATGATGACGTATTCGATTTTACGGCATGAATGAATGCGTCATCACACATTCAGCCAATCCCAGCTGAGAATCGTAGGGTGGTAGACGTAAAAGGGTGGAACAGCGAACCACAGTCTTCTGACACAGATTTCAAATACCCGAGTCACGTCACAAGAAAGGTGTTTCACAAAATTAACGTTGGTTATCTTATAAATTTATAATGCAGTTATTCAAAAAATAGCGTATGCAACTCGTTTATGATGTTGCTATATTGCATTCGTATACATTTGAAAATTCGCTCCTAACGCTGCTCGTTTTGAAAATGTATACTTATGCAATAAAGCTTAACATTATAAACTAATTACTTAAACTACTAATACGTAAAACTGCTCTATTATTAGCAACTTGGAGAAAGCAAAGAGAGGAATGAAAAGTCACTTAACGGCCGGCTCCATTGGGAATAATCGAAACAAATGAGTCGTAGATTAAGATGACGTATGGGTACCTTGCTCCCTTAATAGTTATTTACGATCTGAGTGGTAAAAGTGACGTTTTATTTTGCCAGAAGTAAATGTTGTGACACGAGGCTGATAGAACGAGTGGAGTAATTATAAGAGCAAAATAAAACCACTTTTAGCACGTGCGTCATACACTATTTTTTTTTTCAGCATTACTGACTTTCATTTTATTTTAATTCAATCATATATCTCGCTGTTACATTAAGGTCAGCAGTAGCTGTTGCGATCAGACAAAGGTTTCATTTTTTCTCTTGTATTCCCGCTTCATCTGAACATTTGAGAAGTCTGACTTGTAGCTCTCTCGCTAAAAATTGAACTTTAAGCACGCTTTACATGCCCTAAAATAAAACACTTTTACTATGGGTTGTCTAAAATTTATATTTCCTACAATATGTGTTTTTCTGGTAAAATTATATTTAAAAGTATTGAATGGTACAAGGGATAACATCAATAACAGACTCTGTCATTTACTGTTTATGGGTGGAATGCCATCAATTAATAGCTATATCACATAAGACCAAGGGAGAGAAAGAGTATCAGCGGATTTTATTTCAATTTTTGTTTTACGTGATTGTAGAGTAAAGAAATGGTAAAACTGTTCTGATCTGTTAATTCACTTCCAATTAACAAGCATTTATAAAAGTTAACAAATTAAGATAAATAAATATTAACATTTTAACTCGTTTCATTTAACTCTAAACCCTTCCTCTTCTGAAAAGCAGGTAATACGCGCCATTTTTTGCTCCAAGTAAATTTTGCATACAAGCTTGCCATATCTGGTACAAGTTGTTCCTATTTTAGCCATAATGACATTGATCAAATAAAAAACATGCTCGCTTTTTGTAATAACCCACTTGGTGGAAACTTGGTTTAAACCCACTTGGTTTAATAGGATACTGATAGGCAACTACAAGGAGCTGTACAAAATTTTATTCACACGGAACACATTCATTAAGAAAATTAGCAAGCGCGGGCATTACTTACCCCGCCCCTATGATCTTTATAGGATGAATCCTCATTTGCATGCTTCTGAACCGCTCCAGCATCAGCCTCAGATCCCGTCCATCCGTCCTTCCGTCCGTCCAGTCCGCCCTCCGTCCCCTCCGTCCTCCCGTCCTCCGTCCCCTCCGTCCCGTCCTGACCGTCCATCTCGTCCGTTCCGTTTCGTCCCGGCTCGTACCGTCTCGTTTCGTTTCCTCCCGTCGCCACCATCGAAACCGAGTCACTACACTCGCATCGCTGGTTCTTCGCTCTTGCTTTTCTCCTTCTGTCTCCTCTCCGACGTTGCCCCTTCTCGGCCTACACCTGTCTCCGCACCCGGTCCGAATTCGCGGACCCTCAAACCCGCCCCATTCCTAACCCGGCCTGTTTCCCTCCCCCATCCTAGTCCGTGTTCGTCTCCACCCCAGCCCGGGCCCCGCCCCTCCCCACCAGCCCTCCTCCACCCTCGCATCTTCCCCAATCCCCGTCCCTTCCCCTCGCCCGCACCAGCGCCCTCGACGGCGCGTGCTCTTCGGTATCATTGCGTGTAAGATTCAATTTAAGTCCGCGCCACATAATGCATCTTTGATTTATTCAGTGCGCTGCCGCCGCCCAGCGGACGTGACCAAGTTAACCTTTGACCCGCGCGCAAGATACCCCTGCACACGGTGGCGCCCGCGGCGGTGGAGGCGAAGGCGCCGAGATGTGAAGAGAAGAGCGAGGACCCCAATGTACAGGGTGATCTCAATATTCGGGAGACTATTTCACAGGTTGGGGCACGAAGTGCAGTAAATCCTCATTAACAAGAATTCCAAGGGATCGAAATAATCGGAGTTCGTGTTATAAAAATTCATGTTATCCGAGTATTAAAAATGTTCGTATTACCGTAATCCCTTGACCGACGTTTTGTTCTTGTTACGGTGAAATTCGTGTTAAGTGAGCTCGTGCTAATGAGGGTTACTGTAGTTGTTATTCTGTTACTTAGTTCTACTTGAGAAGACGGAGTACAGTCCAAATATCCATTGCTCACTGTGCCTAGTTCAGGGTAGAGAGAAGGCACCGCAATGGTTGACTCTAATTTAATCGACAGGGGAATGGTCAGGTATTGTTTCACAAGAAATGTAACGCAATTAAAAATCGTCATTGTTTTTGTTTTTTAAGTAATGTGTTTCGAAACTGGTCTTACCTTTAATGTAAAGAATGTAATGAAATGAATAAAAATGTAAAGAAAGTTCATAAGGCAGCCGATATTGTAAAACCTGGGAAATAAATGTCTTAGCTCGGGTTAAAACGACTCTGGAAAATAACTTTTTGAGTTGTGTTACTTTTGCACACATACATAGCCCTTCTCAGCTTACAACTACCAAGTTTTATTAGAATAAACAAAGTGCATGCTTTCTTATATAACTATTAATGTTTAATCTTGGGGTAAACATAATTTTCAGACTATATCATTATTTATGTGGCATTTTTTTATTAAGTTAAAATTGATGATTTGGATTTAGGGCCGCCAATGCCGTGGTACTTCGAGTGAAGGAGACGCAAGATCATGTGACACTAATATGGAATATAGGCAACAGCACAAAATGATGATGGGAATTGCCAATTCTGTTCTCCAAGTTGATTGGTAGCAATTTCGAATATTTATTGAAAATTATCTGTTTCGTGATAGTGTCTCAGACGGTTTTACGTACAATGAACTACCACAGAATCGTGAAATACGAAGTCAAATGTCAAAGTCAACATAACATCAATCTCTGGAGATAGTGGATCAAACTTTAAGTGCATCCTCAATCACTACATAATACTGAGCTCCAGGCAAAGAGATATACCAATGTTATTTTTCAGTACATTGAAATATTACCTTCTAACCATTCAATGTGAAATATTTCTGTTATGCATATTTATGTTTTAGCCATTACTTCTACAAAATTCTAAATACCCAGTATTGTGATCAATAATACAATGTCTTGATTACTTAGCTTTTATTTAATTCTTTGTGTTCAGTAATGACTAGACTGATTGTTGCTTTCTTAATTTTTTAATTATTGCAAATGCATTGTTTTAATAATCATATAACAATAACATCCGTACACGCTTTATATCCGATGATCCAAGAAATCTACCAAGCGTCAAGAAACGAAATGACATTAACCGACAAGTTCGGTTTCGTAGTCATTGGTTTGTATAATTAATTTTAATAATAATAATTAATAAATTAATATAATGAAATTTGAATTTATAGTTTCTTATTTTGACAATATAGCGTTCAAAATGTTACTCTCCATAAAAAATCTGTATTTTTATTTTTGGAAATATAATGTAGGTGTATTGGTAAAACCTTGCAACTCTGAATTTCAGCAGTTATTCAACTATTATTTTTGTCATATTATTCTTTTTTTTTCAATTTGAATACAATGAGAATTATGTATTGAGAGTAAAACAACTATGAGTAGTTGAAAAATGTGTTATTGTATTGCGAGCCACAGTACCGTCCGGTACAAGCCGTAAGGCCAGCACCCGACCTGAGACGTCTTGGGGGTGGCGAACACAATTCACCAGATGGTCGACTAGCTCAGTATAGACGTCCCAGTGTGGACACAATAAATAAAAAATGGGGGCAGGTCGTGAAGATCGTTTATGGATTGGATGCAAAATTACAAACAACTCAGGTGAGAATCACTTTTCACTAAATTCAGAATATATTCTAAAAATATTTGCTGCTTTGACAAATACATACAATGGCACACAGAAAAAAATACAAATACAGAATATTCTTGACTAAAAAAACACACTAATAACACAATACACAATTTCCTACTTTCATCTACAACCCAATTGTTTAACAAACACACTTTCAGAAATTCGAAAGAATCGTTAAAATATTACTTTACAAAAATGTGAAAGAAACACACATTTAAAATCAAAATTAATACTTTTGATTTAACATTACTTTACAACAAAAAGGAAACTCTTTCTCTCTCTAAAATCTAGAGAATGACTATTATTATAATTATACTCTTACACAAACTCTTAATTACTATATTACAATATTAGATCTTCAAATCCGTTTTGAAAGAAAAGATTGATTCTGTTCTCACGTATTAGAAGTCGGAAACAAATGTACTTTTACTTTTCTTATCTTTTAAGCGTGGTAAATCTGTTATCCTCCCTTTCTTTCTACGTGACAGATACAGAATAAGCTTTCTTATTAAACTGAATCACTCCTATCCCTACAAAACAGTTTATTTGGAACGACCTTACTGTGTTCTCGGCCGCGTAGAGCAGTTCTCGTTAAGTCTTACATTCTTGAATACTCTCATATGAATTTTACTTTATTTTCGATTATGGTTAATGACCAACTGGATATTCAGAGTGAAAATGAATCCAGAGATCACCCCTTTTTTATACGAGCACCAACTTCAAGAGAGTATTTAAATATAAGAAAAGCATGTGAGAGAAAAAAAAAAACTGGAAAGAGAAATGAATGCAAGCTATTAATTACTGCCATCTATTCAAAACTTCTCTCCTAATTCTTCCATTATAAATTCATAACATTTCTTATTATCTTTCTTCTAAGATTATGTTTAAATCAATTTATAATAGAATAATTACCTCTTCTGGTCTTCTAGAAGAGTTTTCCTCGAAAAAGTTGCAAATCTGAAGTCCGCTGCAATGTCACTTCCTGGCGTACCGTTTTCCATACGTCCGCCCAGTTCAGCTGCTACCTTCAGAAAGAACTTTTTTTCATCCGACCTCCGGTCTCGCCCTTGGTCTACGGTGGCGATCTCTCTTGTTCTAAATTTAATTATCATTCCAAATATTCATCCGCGTTGGCGCGTTCAAAATATTCTTTCCTCTTTCTTAGGGCGGTATGTGACACGTTTTCGGAATCTAAGAAACGGGCGGTCACAGTATGTTATTCCAAAAGAAGAAGATTATTTTCTTTAGCGTTTATTGCAATCGATATTTATTTAATCAGGCCAAAATATGACGGTTTTTAGAAAGATAGATAAATGGATGAATTCGGATAGTCACCTTTGGACGAAGCACATACAACTGTTTTTCGAACTCTGACCTTTGGACGAGGTGCATACAACTATGTTCTGAATTCACACCCTTAGACAAGTTGCATACAACTATTTTTTGAACTCTCACTTCTTAAAGTAGCCATTTCTGAACTTCAATAAATCCAATAGAAAAACGTTTTCTCTGTCGACGTACATTATACTCATTTTGTATATAAGACGCAATCTTTGATAGTTCCGTAGCCATTGCTGCCATGTTCTTTGGCCACCAGAAATCGTTAGTTGTCTTACTGTAGAGAACTGTCGATGCACATTCAGTGCATCACTTCCGAACATTTGTACCGATGTAGACTAGAAAAGAAAAGTGTTTTACTAATCTAGTCCCAGAAACTAATTTTACCGATGATTTTCGATCGTACGTAGGTCAACCATCTTACGTAGGTCAACCAGCTTGGAAGGAATTTCAGGTTAGACAAGAAAAACGAAATTATATCGGCCGAAGCGATCACACTCACAAAATTCGAACAAGGAAACAAAATTCAGATCTTGGGAAAGTTTCCTTTTGTAACAGAATAATTAAAGATAGGAACAGTTTACCGGCAGCAATTTTCGAAGCTTTTCCTGTAAGTGTCCGAAGCTTTAGAACCATATGAGAAGAAGCTTTAGAACCATATGAGAGTAATAGACATTAAATGAATAAGTGCTGTGAAGTGCGGTGAAGTGCTGTGAAGTGCTGGTCAGTGTAATTCAAAGAAAAACTGGTTAGTGCAGTGCAGTGTAGTGCAGTGCAGTGCAGTGCAGTACAGTGCAGTGCAGTGCAGTGCAGAGCAGTTAAGTGTAGTGAACGTGATAAATGAATTTAAAAATATTTTACCAATATTTATGTAGCTTGTATTAAATTTTAGCATCACTGACGTATAATTATTGGATATCATGAGACTAGAAATATTTGTTGTTTTGCTGTTCGGCTTGTACTTACTCCTTTATTATTATTGTTATTATTGTAATTATTGTTATCCGGGTCATGCCCAATTGCAGTTCAAAATAAATGAATGTATGTATTTTCAGCACAAAAAATGTGTTTTACGAGGTAAGTGCACACAAGAACGTTACGAATATCCACAAGGTTTTCAAGTTTCAAATCGATTTGCCATTAAGTCATACTCACTGAATAATTTTCAAATGAAGGTTGAGGATTCTCTTCGAACCAAAACCTGGAACCCACTGTAGCGTATGAATTACAACGCGCCATTACAATGAACAAATGATCAAACTGACGCAAGTGGCCCTGCGACTAGTTATCTAAATAATTAAGCGCTTCGTTGTGGGGCGGAACGAGGGGCGAGAATTCTCTTTTGAAACGAGGGCCGCCTCGGAAGAGTGCGCGAGGAGGGCAACGGAGGGGGCGTGGACGGGGAGGGGACGGGAGAAGGCGGGCGCAAGAAACGATCCAAAATAGCCGACTCGAGGTAAGAACCCGCCATTACCGTCATTAGGTTTGCGTGCCGGTCAAAAATTCCGAGGGCCCCGGCTCCGCCCGGTTGGTCTGGTGGCCAGCCCAGAGGAAATGAGAGGAGGTTTGTGCCGAGGAACACTGAAGGGCGAGCGGACGATGGGTACTTCAGCTGGTACATAGGGTCAAAATCTTCTTGTCTGGCGTCTGGACGTGTATAACGTGACGCATCAAGGACACGAGCTGAATGAAGAGCGGGACATTGTCATCCACTCGGTAGCTTTGTTATGATTTAAATATTTTTGTATTAGAGCTGCCGATTGGATGACAATGCCTCCCTCTCCTTCCAGCTCGTGACCTTCTCGTGCCACGTTAAATAAATCAAAGTATAAATGTAACTTCACTCTCTGTGCATGTTTCTCAATGTGTAGTAATGTGAATTACTTACTTGAATTACACTGATCCACACTTCACCGCACTTCACCGCAATTCACTGCACTTCACCGCAATTCACGGCACTTCACAGCACTTACTCATTTAATGTCTATTACTCTCATGTAGCAACTGAAGCTCGCAAATCAATGAGTAATGTAGTTATTCATATTCAAAGTTTCCCATGTTTTCGTGGTAGTAAGTCGATTTCTTCACGAAGGGTACGGTGAGAGATGTTATCCAACAACTTTTTCCCTTTGCATATAGTCTTTTGTTACACGGGAGATAATATTTAGTTATCAATTCTTGACCAAACCCTCGTTTACATCTGTAATCATAATCCAACATGTTGGTTTGGTTTATGGTAGAATTTAGGGAAGAATTTAAGAAAACGAGCACAGAACACACTTCTCCCCACAGTACGTCACTCACAAATTTTAACTGTTCTTTGACGTTAAATAAATAGAAAAATCTCTAAATCTTAGTCGTTGTAGCTACATTAACACATCAGACTTATATCTCAGTATGGCAGACAATCGGGAATGCTACTTTGTAATATTCAACTATAAAACGTAGCACTGAAGAAGGCCGTAGTAGTTAAAATAAAAGAAATTATGAACTGATGTAATGAAATTTAATTTTCTTTCTACACTATGGCCAAAGCTGATACAACTACACAGGAAAGAAACACCTCATTAATATTAACGTACGCACGAATTATCAGTCATTTTTTATATTATTGAAATCATTTGGAATATAAATAAATCGAATACCATGTCTTCGTCAAGGTCCATAAACTCTATTTCGTTTAAAATGTCAAATATCATTATTTATTTTCGAGCGCCTCAGTTAAAAAGAAAAGGGTTTGTTTTTTAAACAAATCAACAGGCTCATTCAATACGCACCATTGCATGGCGGACGATGGAGGCGGAAGAGCACGGTGTGCGCGATATGTGGAGAAAATGGAAATAATAATTACATGTTTTATATACTAATCAAAGAATTGGCACAAATGTGAAGTAAGATTGTATTCCTGACAAGAAAAGTTTTTTATCTGAGGGGGCGAAGGAGCCAAAATCTCTGCATTGAATCCTAGAAAATACCTACATATCGAGAAGGAGAAACTTGCATCACAAAAAACACAATAAGTAATTAATGTTGTAAAATTCATTTAAATCAGGAACATTCAGTAATTTAAGGCCCAAGACTGAATAATTTTCTCTAGGGGAAAATTCAGAAAATGTGAAGGGACCGTAATTTTTTATTAAAAGATTAATTGTGTTGACACTGTTGTTCGTATGACGCGTTCGCATGAGGCTATCATTCAATCGGGAGTTTAAACATCACTGTAGTAATGTCTTTCTAGTATAGGTTAGGTAAACGAAGACAACTTTCGATTGAATTAATCAGATACAGCATGCTATTGCCCATGAAAATATTTTCCGATGTTTTAAAGAAAACGTTGTCAATGAGTGTTCATTTATAGTTTCTGTTGGTACGAACTATATCAGCAGCAAAATAAAATTCGCAACGGTGAATATAGTTTAGTTCACTACGTAATAAGTTTACATCTACAACGCCATACGCTAGTTCCCATTGCGACAATGAACATAGATATGAGTTTAGTAATTAAATCTGAAATATTTTAAAAGTAGAAATTAATGTTTGATACGGTTTTATTAGAAAACATTAACAATTAGTTCTAAAAATTGATGATGAGCATCACTTTTTTCATCCCTGAGATTTTCAAAGATGTATCTGATTTTAGAGCCATTGTTCCATTGTAACAAAAAGCTAAAGAGTAACAAAAAGAACAAAAAATAAAAAGTTGAAAATTTACGTTAGTACACAGTGCATGCAAAACAATTGAATTAAGATAAAAATTTCACTTCTTCCAAAAAACACTTTCTCCCAATGAATTTTAACGAAAATTAAATAATTAATTTTTAAAATGTACTCGCCAAAATGAAATGAAATCTACAAAAAAATCTCCTACAAGATTCGTTGTTGATACTTTAAAATGTTATAAAGATATTTTCATTTATTCATGAGAAAGAACGCCTTCATGTAATTATTTATCCTTGGGAACGAAATATCTACTTCTTAAGCGAACGGAAGTTACAACTAAGCGGCAGAGTTGGACATTCGTAGTTAGAAGGTAGGCATATGAATAATATTCCACCAAGGAAAAACATTTCCTTAAAAAATTTAGAATCAAGAAGCTACTTGCAATACGAATATATTAAATTCGCATCACCACGCCAAATCTTGAATATTTTCCAAAGAGCAGCAGAGACAAACGTCTAAGGACTAGGTAGATTCCTTGTCTACGAAAGTGTGTTGAGATTTGTGAGCTGATGTCGAAGACTAAAAATACGAAAGATGTTATCCATGAAGACATTATTGATCGAAAACACAAAATCCGACTTCTCGGAGTAAGATACCCTCCATGCGGCCCACTGCTGACTGTTGACTCGGAGGCGGGCGCGGGGCCTCGCGGGAAACGAAGGGGGCGTATGCAGGTATTTACTCGCAGGGGGCGGAGAGGGAGGGGAACCGAGCTGCGTGCCACGAAAATGTTTTGTCGCTTAACTCGCACTCCATTTCGGGGGCTCTAACGGCACGACGCACGAGCACTCGACGCCACGCGGAGGGGAGCCGGGGGGCGGCGACGGCGGGCGGGACATGGAGACGGACGAGGGCAAATTTGTGGAAGTAGGGAGGGTGATGGAGGTGGAGGAGGATGAAAGTGGGAAAAGATGGGGGTGGAAAGGGAAATGAGTGTGGAGGATGGGCGGCCGAGGACGGCGTTAGACGGGGCGGGGGGGGAAGGTGGGCACGGGAAACGTGTTGGGGGAAGGTGAACGGCTCGTGAGGGCGGCGTTGGGAGAGAAGAGGAAGGTACGGGAGCTGAGACTGGGCGGGAGGGCACAGTAGGCGGAGATGTTACGAGGGCGACGGGGCAGCAGGGGGCGGTGCTGGGGCGGAGGCGGTGCAGGGACGGGGCGGTGCGGGGCGGGGCGGTGCGCGGGCGGGGCGGTGCGCGGGCGGGGTGGGGCGGGGCGATGCGGGGTGGAGCAGGGCGGATCGGGAGGCGGGGCGGGCGGGGGCGAGTCGGGGCGGGCGGGGCCAGGTGAGGTGCGGGAGCGGGGTGGTGCGGGCGGGGCGGGCGGACGGGGCGTTGCGCGGTCGGGGGCGGCGCGGGGAACGACGGAGACGGTTGGGGCGGGCGGTAAAGCGAGCGGTTGGTGTGGGTGTGCCGCGGGGCGGCGCGATGGCGGCGCGGGCGGAGCAGGGGCGGCGCGAGGGGCGGGGGGGCGGCGCGGGGGCGCACGCGGGGCCAGGAGCGCAGGCAGCGCAGGGGGCGGCGGGGGCGGCGCAGGGCGGCGAGGGCGGGGGGCGGGCGGAGCGAGGGGAGGAGGGGGGCAGGGGGCGGGGGGCGGCGGGGGCGGGCGGGGGCGCGCGGGCGGCGCGGGGCGCGCAGGAGCGGGGGGCGGCGCAGGGCGGCGCGGGGCGCGCGGGGGGCGCGGGGCGCGAGGGGCGGGCGGGGGGCGCGGGGGCGGCGGGGAGGGGGGCGGGGCGGCGGCGGGGGCGGCGGGGGGGCGCGGGGGCGGGGCGCGGGGGGCGGCGGGGGGCGGCGGGCGGCGGCGGGGGGCGGCGGGGGGGCGCCGGGGGGCGGCGGGGGGCGGCGCGGGGCGGCGGGGGCGGCGGAGGGCAGCGGCGGGGCGGCGCGGGGCGGCGCGGGCGGCGCGGGGCGGCGCGGGGGCGGCGCGGGGCGGGGGGGCGGGCGGGGCGGGCGGGGGCGGCGCGGGCGGGCGGGCGGCGCGGGGCGGCGCGGGGGCGGCGCGGGCGGCGGGGCGGCGCGGGGCGGCGCGGGGCGGCGCGGGGGCGGCGCGGGGGCGGCGCGGGGGCGGCGCGGGGGCGGCAGGGGCGGCGCGGGGGCGGGGCTAAGCGTGTTGACGTGCCTTGAGGCGGCGATCACTGAGTGAGGCTCTCGTTTCGACGTCGCGTTGCTGTATACTTACGGACAATTTGATCAATGCGGAAGCCTTGGTACGTCCAGGTAATGGCCGACCCTCGTAGGACCAATTCGGGCAGGTGTTTGGCGACAGATTATGTCGGCGCATTAGGCCCGGGTAAAAGTAATTTTGCTGCTCCGAAGATTCCTTAAGTGCATCCAGGGCCTTCCGGGATAATTTAAAGTAGATCGGTTACGTTATTTCATTGATATTGCACGAGATATGGCATTGTGTCTAAAGGTATTCTTCTAGAACACTGCTTTTATTGACATTTCCTAAGACATATTTTCCGACTTGCGTGACGAAAACCACTGTTTTCGTTGAATACAAAATCAAGATTTGTTTGGGGAGATATTGATCTCAAAGATACCTTTTCCACAAGTTCTAGAGAAGGTAAAAATATATTTTCTTTTCGACAAAAAATTACAAAAACATTCAGTACTAGTAGCCTGCAGCAGCCTAAATGCTACTCAACAAAACCACACTAAATGGTTATTAAAGAAGTAGCACTCACACTGCTCAAGAACAACAAAAAAATTACTTTCGTATTACATATTCAGTAAAAATTAAGTATTTGAACCATTCAACTACTCGTTTCTTTTTTTGTTACATGAACTGCACACTTGGGTCTCATGGAACCTAAATATTTTTATTGTTACAAAATATTTAGAAAATTACGAACGATTCAAAAGTTTGTTATTGTATTTCATATTCATTTAAGAATGTATGTAGACAAGAAAAAACAAAAATTATAATTTAAGACGTAAAATTTACGTAAACATTAAATTCTAATATTCTTAATATTTTAACAGTATGAACACAAATGCACGGTACATAGCACATGCACAGCACAAATCACACAGCATTGCAGATGGAACTAAAATGTTATGAATTAGTATTGTCATATCGGATAAATAATGTAAGAAAAATATTACTTTTTAATTTGTGTAAGGAAAATCAGAAACGACACAATGGATTATAGTAGACCCGAGTTCCAACGCCGACGAATTAGCTTCTCTCCCTGGCAAACTATTGGCACCATCTAAGACTGTAAGTAACGTAAGGACAAGCTAACGGTGTAATTCAAATTTACGTATCAAAATAAAGTGTCGTCAGAAATGTCAACTCTATGTGAATTTATAATGTTGATGGGATCCAGTAGACTCCAGTATGCAGTTGTAAGATTAATAAAACCAATTTTCACTGAAATAACGTACTATGGAATACATACAGAACCACAGTACTTTACATTTCAAGAAAACAAAAGTGCTGTTCCGTAACTGTTTGGAAATATTTAAAGGTTAGCGACCTCTTGTTTGTAGCCTATCGCGTGACAGCTGTGCAGTAAACAGTGACGCAACGATTTCTACGCGCATTTGAAATTAGTAATTGAGAAATTTTTGTACATTTCCCGAGTTTTGAGTATAGACACCTATGCAATGGCCGAAGGATACCTACAGAGAAATCTGCTGTAGTCCTTTCAATTAAGTGGTCACCACTAATGGCCTTGTTTTTCGTGCAACTAATTAATTTTTCTTACATGTGGACATATTTCCTTTTTAGGGGCCACGCACCCAGCGGCCAATTATATTTCACAGATTGGCCTTTGTTAGGCGATTATGAACTGTTTAGTAACAAGAATCTCGAAAAAAGTGGAGAATACTATCGAATTAATATATTTTTTCGTTTAGTTAACTAAATATGCTTATTAATTCCATGAAAAATCGTTGAATATCTCTATTATAATAACGCGCGTGTAATTAAAATTCCATCGAGCAATTAAAAACTCACACCTACCAATCAGAATTCAGAAAAGGAGACAAATCGTTTAATTAAGAAACTGTAACACAGACGTAGACAAGGTATTTCCAGCCATGAAACATGAGTAAAAATGTACATTACAGATTACGTACGTACATCAACTACGTTTAAACAACGAATGAATAAACCTCAATTAGCGACGTAAACATAGGCCACCTGACAATTGGAACGAGGTAAAATATTTAACGTGAGTAAATTAAAAGTTTGACATGTAAATAATTTGGTCTTAGCATTACATATAAAAGAATGTAAACGTCAATTGTGTTTGCCCGTAATTAAAAGGATGCTATAGAAAAATTGTGTCAGAAGTGACTAGTTTTTATTATTTCTCAATTTATACATGTTGTATTCTATCTCATGCCTGCCTTTACTTTTCGTGGGAAGTAATGTTTTCACGAGTGTCAGCTTCTTCTAATATTTTATCCGCAATATGTCCAGTACCTTCCATATGCAAATTTTTTTTTCAAACGAACAGAAAGCAACGCCCACAAAAATAGATATTTTTGAGAAGCAATTAGACGTCATCTAACACATGCCTCGAATTTTAAAGAAAGTGCTTTAATGCGTGAAAATTTAAATGATTCTTAAATGGAAACGAAAAGCTATTGAACGTAACACGTGGATAAAAGGACATAATTATACTCGTGGTATATAAGAAAACCCGTTCCAATCGTCGCTCGTTTTCTTGAACATACCACTAATGCAATTATACCCCTATTTATCCACTCGTTTCGTTAATTATTATATACGACGGCTTTGTCAGATAACTTCAAACAATGACATCCAATCGCTTTCACCGCAGTTGAATTACTTTCTGTTTTAGTTACCAACAGATGATTTTAATGAATATCTCGAAATGAAATAACGCGTTTGTTACTCCTATTTCACAGCATTCCTGTGTTTTGCTATTGTAACTGGTGCTTCCCTTCTGTAGGAATCTAATAAGGATTCTAGGAATTCGACGCGTGCTCGATTCCAATATAAAGATCATTCGTATACTGCCTCGCCAGACGATACTGCTGTAAAGGGACATGAATTGTATCTTTAAGTCTAGTTTGATATGGTGAAGATGGAAAGTGAATTTTTCAATTTCCATCGTCACCTACCATCACATTTATGGTAGTTGAAAGTGTTAGTGGAAGGCACACTTGTTTTCATAGCAAATAGTACAATTAAGTTTAACTTCCAATAACCTCCAAACCTGGATTAAGCGGCCTTTATTAACGGTCAATTTTTACCGGACCACTGCTGACCGCTTAAGTGAGGTTTCCCAGTACTTTTCTTTGCATTTCTCGCGCATTAGATATTAGTAATATAGATGTTCATGTGTGGCCCGAAGTTAAGGTCTGTATATTTACGAAAAAGAATTTGGAGGAGTGGCTTTTTAAACACTAAAACATTTATCTTCTTGTTGCTTGGTGTAACAATTGGGTATGACCTAAAATTAATTAATTTAGTATGAGATAGAAACCACATACAATTCAGAGAGACACATAATAACAAAAATACTTTTACATAAAATTCACAGGGTTATTTGTGTATTATTTCAATATTTCCCGGGTATCATATTAATTCAAATATGGAAAGTGCTTGCGTAAAAGTGGTATACATGAAATTAATGTTTTTATTCTCGGAAGAGTAGATGAAAACTCATCCATTTCCAAGTAATGAAGTCCTACTTCATTAAATATTCGTATTTCACAAACCATACATTCAACATGTGATAATTTTATGAAGGAATGCAAATATCGTTTCAAAAATATCCGAGTTCTATTATTCTCCGGCACTGTTTTCCTTCCTTTTATGTTTCTTAGAGAATAGCTACTAAAATACTCGAATCACTAGGTTGCACGATTCTAAAATTAATATTTGCAGTTTTTAACGATTTGAAATCCCCCTGAAGAAAAGACCCTTCGAATCCTAAGAAATTTTTCAAATATGTGGGGGCAATGTAATTCAGTTGATTCTTTGGGGGTAGTCGGAAGTTTTTTGCAATCTCTAGAACATAATTTTTGATAAAATATTTAATTTATTGTGGTGTTATAGGGAAATTCTTAGTTGTTGTCGATGAGAAGTGTGCGTTCTACTTTTTGAAAAATCATTTTGCGTGGTTTCCCAAACCTGAAGAAGAATTTTTGATAATGATCCTCCTTTACTAAACACAAGAACAGAAGAAATTACTCTTGCAAGACTCCGCATAGGATATAGCCGTCTTATCCAATCACACCTATTAAGAAAGAAACTCCATCACTATGTACATATTGAAGCATTCCTACAACTATTCACCATATCTTAATGGATTGCGTAGTGTACTCAGACTTACATATACCACGTCACTTCAATTTGTTTCCCCAAATTACTTAATGATACATCTCACATACATAATGTTTTCAAATTTGTAAAAGGTATACATTGTAAAAATTTGTAAAGCATTGTAAAGAATTGTATATAGGATAGCTAATGACCTTGCAGTTTATACGATCAAAAAAATTAAGCTTATTTTTTAAAAAATGCGTGGTTTTGTTCAGCAGCATTTTGCTACTACAGGCAACTAGTGTTTACGATTCGCTCCGAATCCACACTTGCCTTCCGCTGGTGCATCCCTGGCGGGCGCGGGCCGCGTGATTCCGAGGTAATTTTCGCGGCGACAGCCCCGTCGCGGCCCGGATGCGATAGGTCGGGAGCCGGCGGAGCTCAGCGCGCGCAGGCGCCGCCTCAGGTGCGACGCGGGCAACCCGGGGGGGGGGGGGGACGCGGGGGGGAACGCCCGCCCGCTGCGCGATTTCCGACTGTCGGGTGCAGAGCCGAGGCGCTCTGATGTGGGGTTCGAATGGCGGGAATGAAGTGAGGGGAGGGAAGCGGAGACGTAAGGTAAGCGAAGTGTGGAATGCGAGAGGGCGGAATCAGAGATAGCAAAACCTTGAGCGTATTCCAAATACGTATGCTATTATACGAGTGCAGACATATACAACGAATATACAGAGTATAGAGATAGGAAGAACTGGAACCAGCCGATCAGTCTAGAAGTGGGGATACGAAAAACTGATTTAAGAAGAAAAAGAGACAGAGAGAGAGAGAGAGAGAGAGGAACAGAAAGAAAGAGAGGAAAAGAGAGAGAGAGGGAGAGAGATGTAATAACTATTGTAGGAAATGGTCGAGTGTAATAACTATTCTCGAAGTCATCGAAGAATTTAAACGAAGAGTGAGGAATTTCGAAACAAGGGCAAACAGTAAAAACACAAACAAAACAACTACGTATTACACAAAGAGAAATAGAGAATGAGAATTTGGAAAGTACAAAGAAGGTAGAAAGAGATGAAAGAAAGGTCATTGAGAACAGATATAAAGAAAAGATATAATTATGGTTGAATAGATCAATAGGGCGAAATCAAGGGGAAATCAAAGCGAAATCAATACTGCACATCAATGCGAAATTACCAAAATCAATATATACAGTGACCTTGCAGCGATAATGAAGTAGTGGAGGAAGAGACTAGAACCCAGTGGCAGTGCAAGTTCTAGTAAAATTGGTGAGAGAAAGAGGGGTTTGGCAGCAGAGAGCGGTGGGTGGGATAATGAGGGAAGCAGGGGTGAGGCGAGGTGGAGCGAGGAGTGGTGGTGAGAGGCGAGGCGGAGCGAGGAGTGGTGGTGAGAGGCGAGGCGAGGTGGGGCGAGGCGGAGTGGGGAAGTGAGACGTGGCGGGGTGCAAGGAGGGCAGGTGAGGCGGAGAGAGAGAGGCGAGGCGAGGTGAAAAGAACCGCGGCGAGAGGGGCGAGGCGAGGTGAGGGGAAGCGAGGCGGGGCCAAGCGGGGAGAGGCGGAGAGAGGTTGCTAGAGGCGGACTGATGCGAGGGGGTGAAGGGGCGGATGCAGGAGCGGGGTGGAGGGGAGCGGGAGCGCGGGGAGGATGTACCGAGGACGCGGCGGAGGTCGGGCGTGCCACAAGGTGCTCATCTCCGGAGCGGCGGAAGCGGCGGGGGTGGGGGTGTAGGGAGGAAGGGGTGAAATGCGAGGAAGCCGTCGCCCTGACACATTCCTCGCATCGGTGCATATTCTGCTCGGGCGAATATCACTCACGTTCGTCCGTGTGGAATACTGAATGACATGTACAACCACATCCGCCCACACTCACGGTTTACGAATGTTCATTAAGCGTTTTTTAAGGGGCTGATTAGTTATTATGTTTATTATTATTATTATTATTATTATTATTATTATTATTATTAGTGAAAAATGTGACAGGAGGAATGAATTCCTAATTTTTGGAAAAAAATTATCGGGTTCACGGAAAGGAGTATTGTGAAGGGAAAAGGAAGAAGCGCGGAACAGGAGAGGCGATGATACTGAGGGAAAAGTGTGGTAATGACAAGGGAGGGGGATAATAGTAGAGCAGAAGAGGCAAGTCCCTGCGGAACGAGGTTAAAAGGGAGACGCAGGAACAGACAAGCGAAGGGGAAAGACAGAGAACTGCAACAGTGATACAGAAAGTAGAGCAATACGGACGACAACCTTACAATAGAAGAATATGTGAGAGGAGAAGCAAGATGAGAGCTGGTACGTAAGGTTTGGGAATGGTCAACACATGAGAGAGGATCAAAAAGTAGGGTGACTAGAGAATATTCCCAACGGGGAAAATTGAAGAGGGCTGGCAAAATAGACGGAAGAAGTAAAGAAAAAAAGAAACAGGGAAGAGTCTAAATAAGATGGAAGATCCATGGGGGATGAGGGAAAAATGTTGGGGGGAGGCAACAACGGGACGGATTAAAATGAGATGTTGCGGGCAACAGGAAAGGGATAGAAGGGACGGGGTTGAGCCAGTACGAGGACACGAGGGGGGAAGGGGGGGGGCGAGAAAGGCGGGGGTGAGAGAGAGAGAGAGGAGAGAGAGAGAGAGAGAGAGAGAGAGAGGCGCATACCAAAGAGAGGCGGGCGGTGTGAGAGCGGGCAGGCGAGAGAGCGGGTGAAAGGGCGAGAGGGCGGGTGAAAGGGCGAGAGATGGCGGGCGGGCGGGCGAGAGATCGAGCGGACAGGCAAGAGAGCGGGCAGGCTGGCGAGAGAGAGGGCGAGAGAGATGACGAGAGAGAGCGGGCGGGCGGGCGAGAGAGGGCGGGCGGGCGAGAGGGCGGGCGGCCAGGCGAGAGAGCGGGCGGGCGAGAGAGTGGGCAGGCTGGTGAGAGAGAGGACGAGAGAGAGGGCAGAGGCGGGTGGGCGGGCGAGAGAGGGCAGGCGGGCGAGAGGGCGGGCGGCTGGGCGAGAGAGCGGGCGGGCGAGAGAGCGGGCAGGCAGGCGAGAGAGAGCAGGCTGGCGAGAGAGAGGACGAGAGAGTGGGCGGGCGGGCGAGAGTGGGCGGGCGGGCGAGAGAGGCGGGCAGCCGGGCGAGAGAGCGAGCGGACGGGCAAGAGAGCGGTCGGGCGGGCGGGCGAGAGAGCGGGCGGGAGGGGTGGCGGTCGTCGCGGGAACGATCTATCATCGTCGCACGCGCGCCTAAGCGAACAGGATTAATACGATTACGGGGCGGGCCACCGCCGCCGCTGCGCTGAGGGGCGTGGGGCGGGGAGCGTCGAGGGGGCGGGGGCGGCCGCAATTTTGGCGACCCGGTGCGGCGATGACGCGCCAGCGAGGAGCCGCTGCCCTTGTTACCGCCCTCCCCAGAGGAGCACCTCCGGCGCCCTCGCTCGCGACTTGCAGGGGGCGCTGACCTCGCGCTATCTATCTGCCCTGCCACGCTTTCTTACCGGCCAAGGCGCTGGTTATCTGACTTCCAAATGTCTGGGTTTTAGACTGTGCTGCGTGGCAATGTGATAAATTATCGGGGCTCTGGGAGCAATGATGGATTATTTAGCCGTAGTAATTCACCAATAATCGTTGTCTGTAAGTTTAAAATACACTGCTGGTACAAGTAGTTGCTAGACACCTCATTACATCTACCTACAATTACTGGAGGAGTACACATTCAAATTTGTAATTGAGGAAATAAGAAAATAAAATTGCATTTGTTTTTGAAGAAAGAAATTAATATTTAATTTCAATATCATTTGAAGTTAAGTTCTCTACATGTATACATTTTAGGTTTCATTTCACTACTTTGTCTTTTGATCAGTTTTGCCACGTGCATACTTTATTTTTTTATAATAATAAATATTGCTCTTAACAGAGAAATAAATTTTGATTAGTTTTAAAATATATTTTACTTCTCATTGAGTCATCTGAGAGTATCAATAACGTGATAATTTTGCCATCAATACAATATTATTATTATTATTATTATTATTATTGATATGGTAAAGAGATTATCTCCACATGAGTGATTTGTAACATTTGGGAATGAATATTCTCGTATATCTTCACCAGTTAATATTCTATCAGTCCTTAACTTTGCCTACCGAAGTTACAGTTTTACTTCTTTTCCTGATTCCCCAACTTCGTCTATCGTGGTGTATTCTCATTCGTTTTCACTTGTTCTTTTACTGTCAGTTGGTGTTCGGAAAACAAACAGGTAGACAAAGTTTCCGTTAGGAATTTTTCTGAGAATGTCTTGTAAGGATAGAGTCGCGAAAAGAAACACGAACAACCGCGAACTAGTTTACTGTTCTGTGCTAGCGTGTTGAAGTTGTAAATGATATCACGAACAACTGTTACTAGCTGAGCTTCATTTCGATGTCACGCAATATGAAAGTCGAATGAGGTGGTTGTGTTAGTGAGATGATACACGTGTCTCTTATTACTTGTATCCAGGTAAGTTGTAGTTGCTTCCATCTTTGGTATTATTTCTGACGATTTACTGATATAGCTTGTCAGGAATCAAACTATTCATGTTTCTATTTCTACAATAAAAATTGAAATAATAGGTTCCACGTGTGAAAACTGTAAGAAATCCTTCATTTAAAACATGCTATTGACTTAAAGTTAATATTAAAACAGTTACGATGTGTATATTACGTTTTAACTATTATAGCTTCATGAAGTAGAAAAGTGAAATTCCCCACGAAATTAGTAACCACATAAAGTATTATTTTTGGGAAAGAAAAATGATATTGAACACAGTAAAAGCTTTGTAAACAAATTTATATTTTCCTACAATGCAAATATGGATATTTCAATGTTATTTTGGCTAGTCATTCTTTAAAAGGAAGTTTTACAAATAAACTAATGAGGGCGATATAGAATTGGTAAATCTGTGGATACTCTAAAGTACCTACAGACACTAAAGAGAACGTGCAAGTAACTATAAATGTGCAAAAAGTGCAAGTAACTATAAATTAACATAAAGGAGAAAATCAAAAAAGATCTTTCAAATTTATTTTTTCTTCTTCTGGTGAATCTTAAAGGACGTGAAAGAGCTTGTTAAATGTTCCTTCATTGAGACAAAATAAGTAAATAAAGATATTCTAATGTGAGAGTTCATATTACATTAGTCGTCCAAGTGAATTAATTCCCGCACAAACTGTTGCCACAACCTCATTTAAAAACATATAAATCAATGAGGCATGATAAAATTATTAAATATTCATGGAATAATGGAAATGGATAACAACATTTAAAATTTATGACTATTCCGTTTAAAATATAATTTGACATCTCGCAAAACCATCATTCAGCGAGGTACTTTCATTAGTTTAAAACGCTCACCGCACAATAGTTTTGTACAATCAAAACCAATCAATGTATTACTCAACGAATAAAAAATTAAAGTATATATTTTACAAGAGAAAGGTCAGAGAATGTTCGCTAAGTTAGGATTCTAATTTCTTTTATAAAGTTCGTTCCAAAACAAATTAGACAGTGTTTTAATTATAATAGCCGCCATGAAACATCCAAAAGCACGTTCTCGGCGGGGAATGTCAAAAGAATAATGAGTAGGACGTAATTTTAAAAAAAATCAAACACAAAAGTTCACAGTTTGATCGGTAACCAGAAGATCTCACACTTCCCGAAGAACATCTTTTTGACGATAATATTCGAACCCACCTCTTCCCACGTACTTCAAAGCTACTCTCAATCAATATTTTCACTCGAGATCAGAGAAGTTCAGTTTTCCAAGCGGCAGAATTAAGTTCATAATGAGGATCTATTTACCGCGATGCGGGAACTTTGCGGCACGCGAATCCGAAATCACCCGAAACATGTCGCGAGAAACCGCTCGCTCCCCACGGCCTCCCTTCTCCCCTTCCCCCTCCCTTCCCAATCCGCGGCAGCGCGCTCCAACTGAAAGTTGCTCGGCGAAATGTTGGCAAAGAATTCCCCGCTACCCGTCGCCCCCGCATCCCGGGGCCTCAGCTTCACCGCGCGATTCCCTGCTCCCTTCTCTTCTCTGTCAGGTCCCTCCCCGCCCGACCCTTTAGCCTCGACCATTTTCCCAGCCACCCTTCCTTCATTCCTTTGCCCGCCCATTTAACCTTTTGCTTTCTCTTTCCTCGCAACACAATTTCACTCATCAGCCCTCCAATCACCGCCCTTCCTTTATTCGCTAGTCCTCGTCTCCACTCTCTCCCGTCTCTCCTTTCGCCCGTCTCTCCTTTCGCCCGTCTCTCCTTCGCCCGTCTCTCCTCTCGCCCGTCTCTCCTCTCGCCCGTCCTCTCGCTTCGCCTCTCTCTCCTCTCTCGCCCGCGTCTTGCTCTCGCCCGTCTCTGCTTCGCCGTCCTGCTCTTCGCCCGTCTCTGCTTCCCTCTGCTCTCGCCCTCTCTCGCCCTTCCTTGTCTGCTTGTCTCGCCTCCTTCGCTCCGCTCGCTCCTCTCGCCTCTCGCCCGTCTCCTCGCCGTCTCTGCCCGTCTCTTCGCCTCTGCCCGCCGTCTCTGCTCGCCGCCTCTCGCCCGCTCTGCTCTGCCGCTCTGCTCGCCCCTGCTCTCTGTCTCTCCGCCCGTCTCTGCTCTCGCCCGTCTCTGCTCTGCGTCTCTGCCTCGCCTCTCTGCCTGCCTCTGCCCCCCTCTCTGCTCTCTCGCCTCGTCTCTGCTCCCGTCTCTGCTCTGCCGTCTCTCTCGCCGTCTCTTTCTTCCAATATTTTTCCCGTCCCTTTCTGTTCACTCCCTTCGTGTCCTTTCTCTTCCGGTGTCCTCCGCTTTCTTCTCATTACCCCTTCTCATCGTCGGGCATTTCCCCAACCCCATCATTTTCCACTCTTCCTCCGCTCACTGCTGCTTTCTGTTTATTCCCTTTTTCCCCACTTTTCCTTTTTCCTTCCCAGCCTGTATCTCCCTTCCCTATATACTTCGCTCTTCACTCCCCGCCCATTCAATCTCCAGCCCTATCCTCTTGTCTAATCTGACTTCACTCCGTAATTCCCCACGCCCTTACTACATATCTTCCCCCTTATCTTCATGTTCCCTTTTCCCACCCCTTAGACTTCCTCCCTAAACTTCCCTTCACTCCCGCATTCATCTCCAGCCCCCCTTCAGTTGAAGGTTCGACCCCACGCACTTTCCCAACAAGTCTGCAACGAACTCCGATGCCAGACAGAAGCCTCAACCCCAACCCGAACTCCCCATGCATTATTCCTCTCCCTCCTCTTTTGCTTTCTCCTGTTCCTCCTCGCTCGTATACGGAGCTACTTACAACTCCGGCGCTCCTTCACATTTCATTCGCTGCAGCTGCTTGTTGCGCCGCCTCATCGTTCACATGCTCCTCTTGTCTTCTCTCATTTGCTTCCATTTCCTCTAGCGGACTTTATTTATTAGAGGGAGAGAGAAAGAGAGACGGTGAGAGATAGAGATAGAGAGAGAGTGTTAGAGGTACGTAGTAGCTAAGTATACTTATGAAACACGTGAAATAAGAAACTTAATATAATTTGCAATAGCTTTTGTATTTGCTCTATTCATTTGCCTCAACGTCGCAATCCATAGATTCACTATTGTTACTAAATAAATAAGCGTTTATTGAGCACATTCACACAGAAAGGTTTTACGTACAGTCACAGTAAAATTAAAACAATACAATGAGTGACGCAAGAACAAACAAGCTTGTATACATATCCGAGGGAATCACTTTTTAAATTACATTTTTCTAGTCGCAAATCCACTTCAGAGAGTTTATTGTCTATTAAAATAAACAGCAATATATGAACTTCAATGGATAAAAGGATGCTATATTACAAACATTTCATGAAAGTACATTGTAATATTTCCCTATTTATTCAACGACAGTATCTGGCGTGGTAGCCACTTTCTAAAGGATGTCAAGTAGCTTGTATCTCCGCCTAAAATTTTCTCTAATCTGGAGATTTTCATAAATTTCACTAACTCGAGTGAGAATACTCCGAGGACCAAAGAAAGACTTGAATATCCTTCACTTCTTACTCACTCCATCTGTCTTTCAAATTCTCTCCCTCTTCCCTCGTGCCTTTTCTCGTCTTCTACTCGTCTCTTCTTCTTCTTCAATGGCTCGCAACAAGCAGCTTCCTCCGAACTTAAGGCTTTCATGCTAATATACGGTTCTCAGCAACATCCTTTTAAGGTTCTTAAGTGCTTGTACAGACTCGCGCGACACACTGTTTGCCATCTGAAGCAGTCTTGTGTTAGGAGAGACGTCGACAGTGGTGGCGGCGGCTGGGCCAGTGTAAGGCGGGAGCGTCGTCTGCCGTCTGAATATCCTAAAATTTAATGACGGCGCTAATAACACGATATTTTATTCGGTCGTAAAATGCCCGCCACCGAAACGAGTTTTCGGAAAGTCGGGCCGATGGTTCACACCTATATTAGTCGAGGGACAACACGATTAGGGTGTGTTTACCGAGGTAAGCCGGTATGCGTTCATTCTCGTCACTGGTGCACGTTTTACCATTAGTATAAACATCATGAAGGTGCTTAAACGTGAACATTGTAGCAAGCTGCACTAGATTTCATAAAATGACTATTTTCTATGCTTTTTATTTTATTTTTTATTGGAGAAAAAGACTGATAACAATCAAACATTTGTTACTAAAACATTATTAAAACTATTCTATTTCTGTAACAGTCAGTCACCGATTACACAAAAATATCTGTATTTAATAGAAAGGAAATCCGCTCTTTTATAACTGCAGTGAAACTGTAACAACAGCTTAAAATAATAATAATAATAATAATAATAATAATAATAATAATAATGAACTCAATGATACCGGGAGGAAGCCTCAGTGGAGATGATATAGCATCCCCAGGTATCCTTTCTATTGTAATAGGTCGGGTTTCCCCCTTTCCCTCTCCTCCTTATATATATAAACCTGCCCACACGTTGGGCGGTCACTTGTAATGGGTTGGGCGGCCTCTCTACACGCCCGGCACGTTATACTGTTACGTTTAATAAATTGCCCTGCTCTAGCCCTTCTTACGAACAAACCAATAAACACTAGCCTCGCGTTGGGTTGCCACATATAATAACTTTCCCCCTTTCCTACTCACAATTGCCCTCTGCTAGCTTACCTGGCCTTTTCACTCACCTGGGCGTGGTCTGCGGTGCGTCTGTACAGACGCGAGCAAGTACTGCGCTCACGCGCGTGGATCAGTCTAATGCTACGTAAATGATTGCGAAAAACATATTGATTTTGCGAATCATGACCCCCAAAATGGCCATGAAGTTTATTCAATCGCCTCCGTTATCATGTTTCTTTTCAATTTGCACTATTTAGTGCTGCAACAGCACTGGTACCTCTGACGGCACACATCAATACAACCCAGCATCAAAAACAACAACAAAATAAACATTTCTCCTCCCTCAATACACAATACATAGATATATATACTCTTTCATTCACACAAACTATTTACAAAAAAACAAACAAATACCATTCACACATATAACTAAACCCCAGAATGCATTTGTCAGTTTCCTTAAAATCTACCAATTACACGGCTTGGTCTTCGACAGAGCTTCCTTCAATCAAAACAAAACAAACAAATGTCAAAATACTTTGGCTCACGTATGCTGTTGCCTCTGCGACGAATCTGCGTGTCTGGGGGTGATTATTCACGCCCAACAGCGCCTCCGTTGTCGCCATCAGTTCCGGAACACTCGCATACGCATTACAGTTCACTCATGGTGTTGGAGTTCACGCTGCCGTCTTTTTTTATAAACCCTTCAAATTATTAAAATCTCACTGAATTCCGAATCAAATTCCGCGCCTCTAATTATCAATGCAACGTCGCGCTCCCCACCGTTGCAAAATTTCTCGTACCGCCGCTCGCTCTCGCAAGTCCAGCGGGCGTTGCCGAATTTCAGAATAGTTCCGAAAATTCCCCTTCTTTTTTTAAAATTTTCTTTCCCCGACTTTTACACAACGTACGTAAAATATTCCGGTTACTATTTCGGATGATGTTCATAACTTCCGCACTTTACAAAAATTTTCAAGAATCGCCTACGCGAACACACATCCTGCTTTCACCAAGTCCAGGCACATTCTGGCAAATCTTCTTCAACCTAGCATTGTTATCCTTGCTTCAGCACTTTTCCCGATCGCTCGATAACTGACGATCGCGTCACCTTGGTTCTCTCAAAATATTTAATTTCTAACGTTTTCCGAAACACTTTATTTCCGTTTTAGTTTTGATAAAATTGAATGTGAAATGAACGCACTGCATTTGTCGTAATCGCTTCTCTTGCTTGAATTAATTTATCTGTTTTATTAAAATTTCGATACTTCCCGTCAAGATATTTAAATGGGATAAATTTTACCTGATGCAGCTAATTTTCTTCTTTTCCTCCCGAAAGTCTGAATTTGATATCTTATCGCGTTTTCTTGCAGTATTCGAAAACCCTCTTCTTTATAAGCGTTTCATCGCTCCAACAATGGACTCCATTAATATTTTTCCTTAACACAAACATGCGAAATACGAAAATTTCAATAACTTTTATTGCCTGACGCGATTTCACTGGGATAACTTTCAAAATGTTTCTAAATCACAGCCGGATCTAATGTTTATAGTCCAAACTCGCACAAGTATCGGGTTCGCTTTATTCTCTTCCTCACTCGGTTTTATTTTTTACTATGGCGTCTTTGCTGTAAATGTTTTGAACTGTTTATCATCCAAATGCACACCATTGGGGATCGTGTAAATCATTACCTATGGTAGAAATGTGGAATTCTATCCGTGGTAAAAGCGCATGCAACCCTTACAATTATTCAATTCTAACCATGCTGCTACTAGCAAAAGTGCTTGTCGGTTCGACTCTCTTTTCACATGCATTTTTACGTTCAAAATAAATTGCAATTTTTAGTTCTCAACGTTTAATATCCTTTTCAATATGTTGCAATAACATTTAAAATCAGAAAACATCGTAATACAAAATTGCCTTTCGACTTCTCAATGTTAACTCCACAATATGATTTGCCGCGCATGATATCCCGTTCCTTGAAAAATCGTAACCGCACTTCCGTCAGCGAAGACAAATGACGTCCTCCATGGTGACAAAAGTTTGTGTGCATACATCAAGAGACCAGCTCGTCGCTACGAAGGGCAGAACTTCCCGGCAGCAAAATGAGGAACCTGAGGGAAAAGCAACAATGACGACCTTGCTGTGATTCCATTACACTTACCGATTCGTAATTTAATCCGCAATACTACATGTTGGCGTCTCAAGAGACACATTCATCACATTATCGTGCGGCAACAAAATTTTTGCATGGTAGTGTGGACAATGTATTCTTAAGTAAGTTGCAGGTCTTTGACTCGTCGTATTGCTGGTACACTCTCTTTGATCATTTCAAAACGGTAATTAAATTTATATGTAAGCCCCACCTTGTGAGTATGAAAGAAATCCTGATTCATCGTGTACATGGATGAAAAATTTATTCTATTCCTAATTGAATCCTAACAGAACTGGCGACGATTTATCTATTCCTAACTGAATAAAAAAATAATGGTAGTAACACTCTGTTTTTCATATTGATGAAATATCTGCACGAGTCCACAACTCCTAAATCTAAAGAAACAGTGGCGAGTGATGAGTTATAAGTATTGAGAGTCGGGTATAAAGTGGCGAGGGAAGACCGGACGATGGTGGGTGGCAAGGGTGGCGAGGGGAGTTTTGCAAGACGGAAGTTACGGATGCTGTGAGGCAAGAGATGATATTGATTAGCGAACCAAAAGAAGCGTGTAGCGAGAGACAAGTAGCTAGTGGCGACTGGTGAGTGGGAATAGTCAATTCAATTCAATTCAAGGCAAATTCAATTCAATTAAATTCAATAGTGAGTAGCGAGTAGAGCGTGGCGAGTAGTGAGTGGTGAGAAGTGAGAAGAGTGGCGATTGGCGAGAAGTGAATAGGAAGTAGTGAGTAGCGACTGGTGAGTAACTTCGAGTGGTGAGAGATGAAGGGGCGGTCAGTTGCGACTGGCAGCTGGCTGATGCGGTCACTGCACAGAATTGTTACAGAGGTCTAGTTTTTACATACGAGTTGCCTCGCACAACCGTGACTACCCGAATGCACACCAGAGGCCCCAGGCAACACAACACACCTGTTATTAGACGAGTGCGCCATCGCCACAGCCATGTCCCCGATAGAAGTACTAGAAAAACGTATAAAATGTGCGGCATTTCACGAAACCGGTCTTCTGAAAAAGGCATAACATTTTTTAATTATCTTTAGTCACACGCGAACGACACATTAACTGCCTGTTATCGGCGGACTCTGTGACCAAGTATGTCATCATCCTTTTTCTTCACTTTTTCCAAAACAACAAACTGGATATGTGGCTAGACTTCGCATACCTTTCCTGTTGCGCATTCACGGAAGTGAAGGAGAGCGGTTTTACCACTCCATTTAACTTTTTTGTTTTCTTCAGAAATCATTCGAAGAAAATTATGCAGAGCCCAAAATAATATAATTTGAAAATATTAAAATGAAACGGTGTTTACAATTCACAGATTTCAAACATCTAGCCTTGTTCATATCACGTACGTCTGAACTATCAATGTACTCAGAGAATGATTCAATAGCATATATTTGGTAATAATAATAATAATAATAATAATAATAATAATAATAATAATAAACTTAAATTTAGTAAAAATCATCGAGGGAATATATTTACTATAAATTAAATGCATTATGTGTAAATGTTCTCGAAATTTAAAAATAATATATGAGCATGCTACTTCTAAAATCCATTTGGAGTGTAAATAGTAAAATATGTATGGAATTTGACTCGCCTTCTAGTTCAATTCCATTCCGTTTTTCCTTTCTCGATCACGCGCGCTGGCGGAGTACAAAATACGGGAACAAGGACAGACGAATGCCGGAGCAGTAACCTAACAAACGGGCCACGGACTGCGCGTGATCTTTCCTACCTCCTGCTTGTCCTATCTTCACACACTTACACTAACATGCACAACACTACCACACATGCCGAGTCAGGAAGTTTAGAGTATGTCCCTGCTGGGGTGGTGCACCGCTGTTGGGAGAGACCTGGTTGAGGGATACCCTACTGGCCGACGGTAGGTCGGCGCCAGATCTTGTCATTCATTAAGGGAAGATCACCGCTACCTCCGGATGATGAAACATGCACTACACTTACGGAACTAGTGACCTCAGTTGTTGACTCACCCGAAATCATTAACAACTAACCAACCAACCCAACAAAATTGCTGCCCTGGAATGTGGAGAAAATAGGGTCCTGGAGCAGTAAAATTTGACTTTTTCGAAATGGTGCATGTGCAAGTTCATTCTTCCTCGACGCATGACGACAGCTGTGACAGCGGTTACCTACTGATTAGGAGAAAATAGTCGTAACATGATGAATGAAAAATTTAGGATTGATATAATCATATTATAAATAATAACTGTTTAAAAATAATAACTGTTTAATTGTTTTTGATTATTTACAAATTTCCTATGTATTTAACAAAACCATAGAATCTCTCAAATTGCCGGAGGCTGCATAGTTTCATTTCAATTCCTAGGCGCGTTGGAAATTAGTATAACAGATGGGTAATTTTAAGCTGTGCTTGAATCTTCTGTTCATTTGTCTCGATGAACGGTCGAAAGAGCTAACTCCTCAAAATTCTTCTCGCTTAACAGCATAGAAAAGCGAAGAGCGAGAAAATTGCCTGGTTGCCACGTCTTGCCGGCGTCAGGCGGCGGCAGCGGTGGGGGGAGGAAGGTGCAGGGTGAGTGGGCGGCAACAGGGGCAGGGGTTTAAACGGCGAGTGGCAGAGTATACGACGTTGGCAGAAATGGAAGGGGTGAGAAGGTGAAGGTTGGTCGTGGGGCATGGGGGGCGGGCGGGCCGGGGCGGAAACGGAGGGCGGTGGTGAAGTCTGAGACTGGGGATGGGGTAGACTTGGGGCTAGGACAAGTGAGAAACGAAGGGCGGGGACCATGGTGGAGGCGGAGTAGGGGAAGGAGGCGAACAGGTAGTGGAGTCGGAGAGCGGAGAGGAAGGACAGAAACGGTAAGTGGGACAGAGTGTAGACGAAGGAAGGAAATGGAGGGTTGGGCACGCATGGAGGCCAGCGGGCGGGGAGAAGAGGGCTAGCGAGGGAGACCAGAAGCACGGAAGGGGGGAGGGTCGGAAACGGAGGACGGGGACTGTGGCGGAGAGCGGATAGGAAACGCAAAAGCGGTCGGGGAGTGAGGACTGTGTGGAGAGTGGTAGAAGGCAACGGAGAAAGGGGCCCAGCAACGCCGGGGTTGGGGTAGGGGGGGTGGGTGCGGCGGCAAGGCGCGCCGTCCAACGACAGACATAATGCTCCTTTGCGAGGAGATCGTATCCGAGGGCGCAAGCTGCCCCTAAACGCTCTCTTACACGAAAACGGCTTTCAAAAAGGTCGACGCTGAGCGACGTCCGGGCGACTGCGTTACTATAAGTCAGCTCGACAGCCTCGCGCGCTCGGGGCTCTGCCAGTCGCCCCGCGCAGCGCGACCGCCTGCTGCCTGTCCCGGCCACGGAATAAACTACGCCCGCCAGTCACGAGCAGCTGGCCACCCTGCAGCGCTCTTCAGTCTCCATTAGGAAGCTCACTAGTGCACATTGTGGGAGTCAAAAATATGCTCCGTAAGGCAAAGTACAAAATACTGGTTTCCTTGCGAATGCTAATGGATAATAGCTTATTTGCAAGATATAAAGATAAAAGATAAATTGATTTAAATTGCAATTGGGTGTAACCCGTTGGCAGTTAATTACACAAATAAATGTCATGCAAATAATATATTAATGGTATTAATAATGCTAAAATGGTAATAATAACAATAACAGTAATAATAATATATAAACTGCTGATTCTTAAACATTAAATTACATGAAACAGAAAAGAAACGTCTATCATCTAAAGCCACATTTAGTGTTTATACAATTAAGACCGCACTGCACTATCCTTCTTCTCACTTCTCTTCTCTTCATTTCACACTAAAAACATTTCCTTCATTATTTCTCTGCTCTACACTGCACGACACCTCACTTCACTGTATAACTTAATATTCTTAATTAACTACCTCATAAACTTAAAAATACCCTAAGTTAATTTCCTAAACTGTTGAAAACTGGAGTCGTTAAAAAACTGGTGTGCAATTTTAGATGTATTGTTTGGAAGTAATTTTAATATTCAAACATTTTTAATGCACGTTACTACCATTAGAATTAACATATACATTACGAATGTTTTGTATTTATGTAAAAAAATACATCACATTGTGTTCATAAACATTTATTGCATTGATCACTTTCCTTCTACCTCCTTGCAGAAGAATAGATTTCTATTTATTGTTATTATATTTGGTTTCAAAGCGTTCTAAAGAAATAAGTTTTTTACAAAGTTGCTAGAATCTTTCACTCTGCCGTAACATTTTTCAAGGCCTACGTTTGCAGAGTAGACCAAAATATGCAATATAATGAGAAATATTTGTATTTTGTAGGTAATGTCTTTGGGAGATTTTGAAATATTATTTATACCTTTCTTTCTTTCTTTCTTTTTCTTTCATTACTCTGCCAATAATTTAAGTTGATTTTGTTTTTATGTTTTATTTATTCCAGATAATAGCGAGTTTTAAGTTATCTCTTTGATTACTTTATGTTCCAAACTGCGTTTTCTTATCTTAAAGTCCGTTAAATATACTTAGAGCAGGCTTGACAATGTTGCGGGGAAGGTAACTAGCATTGTAGAATTCGCCGGCACTGCATCCAGAGCAAATGGCGCGAGATTTGAAAGAAAGGGTTGTAAAAAGCCAATGGACTGTCGATACGACACTGTGTACCTGGCCATTCATATTCATTCATCATTTGGAGAAATTAGTAGACAGCTTTTGCCATAAAAACGATATTAATTTTCATTTCCTTCACTAAAGCACATAAGTGACCCATTAAAATAATGTAATACATCAATCAGATTTCAAGTTGTCCCTTGAGAGTAAAATGTATCATTTTGTATCGAACATATCTTGGTTTTGTAATCTTGTTTAATTAAGAGAACAATAATAGCAATAACTTTCTACATCCAGGTTAGGTGGTTTAACGGGCAAAGATTCTTGTCTCTTAAAAGTCCTTGTCTGCCCGTAAGAGAGAGTTATTAGCATATTTTACATTATTGCTACATACATCAAATGGCAAAATGATTTAATAAAACATAACACGAAATGAATACAAGAAAAGAATTCGCCATTCTTGACCCTTGGCAGAAACGATTAAACAAGACAAAATTTTAAAAGAAAATAAATATGAAATAAAGGATAAGTATTAAAGTACATAAATATAAATCAAATCTCAGTTCGATAGAATAGTGTGAAAAACATGTTTGTTGCAGGGAGCAACCATTCATCGTGATATCTCGCACTTTCCGCTTACATTCCCTGCTATATCTTGCGAATGTACATCGCTTTCTCGATTTGGAGGGGAAGTGGGAGCGGAGTCAGGGGAAGTTGTCTTTGCTCGCAGGAGCACCGAGTTTCCCCGGTGGGCAAACAGCTGTTGCGGGCGCTGTTTGACATGGCTGATTACAGGCTCATTTTCTCTTTTGGTATATCTACGTAATATACCCCAACTCATTTTCGCTTGTTGACAATATTTGTAACTTACAACGAACATGTGGCATTCACAACTCACAAATAATTAATTCAATCAAAGCAACGAACAAGTTGTAGACATATTTTAGGAGCTTGTTCGAAATGCCAACGTTGAGACTGCTATTTTCTCTTATTACCTCCATTCTTTATACTACGTGGTGCGTTCGTCATTAGCGCAATTTCGTCGGATTAAGTACGTTCGTGTACAAGTACCCTTCAGTGGGCGGCGTCGAGATTTCCAAGCCAACAGGGAAGGTAATGCTTCTTTAGGGGTCCTGGGCTAGCAGATACGATCTTTACGCACGCTGGATGTAGATACGGCCGCCGGAAGGTGCCGACGACGGCCGCGCGTGGTGCGTTGCAGCTCGCACGCAGGTGCGTTTGAGGACGTGGCATTACGCGCAATGTGCGTAAGCAGAGGGCTGCTTAGAAAGAGGAAGGGAAAGTGGATAATTACATGAATTGGGGATATTCAAGTGTAATTTTATGAATCGAAGCATTCGTGGTCTATTTTAGGAACATGTTGCAGCAAGATAAATTCGATCTATACGAGTACTTTAGAAAGCTTGTGATACATTATGTTTATCACCACCCAAAGATTGGGATCTGTGTATATTAGTGATAAGGCACGCAATAGGTTTTGTGCCATTAGACGTGTTCCAACTAACAATTCAATTCAATTCATTTCTCAATAGAACAAGAGGCTTTTGCAGCAATGATATCTCCAATACAGAAGAATTCATTTCATAGATGCTCAGACTACACTGAAAAGTTAGTTTCTAAAGCATTCGCGCCTAAGCGCGATCTACAAATCAACGAGTGACACAGTCGCCGAAGGCATTCAACATGTTTCTACGGGGAAATACTTTTGTAACAAAAAGAAAAACAACAACATACTTCTATCATTCTCATCGTAGTCCAACAAATATAATTAAACTGTAGATACACTTCTTTATTTTCTAAAAGCTAGGCTTGCCTCAACACTCGTTGCCGAAGAACTAATAAAATCTGCTATAAAGAAACCACTGGTTTATTCAGAGAAAGTCATTTTCCGAAAGTGAGCGCATTTTCCGAAGAAAAAAAAACAGAAAAATTCCCCGCTTTACGTAAACTTGGAGAACGAGAATGAATGGCATATTTGTAGAAATGTAGAATCGCTTTATTATTATTCCTGCGTCACATCCCACAAGCCTATTTTAGTAGAAACATTTTCATTCAATTTAATTTCTAGATAAACACAACATACTCAGCGGGATGGTTTTCGAATGAAAAAGTGAAACGCGCTTCATTGTCAATGCACATGAACAATAAACAATTTTCCTTCTCTCCTATAGACAGTATAGCTCATTCCTGGGAGTCACTATGACGCAATTTTTTGCTGGTTTCGGATTAGGTTAGGTTAGCATTGAATGTTAAGGTTATTATTAATTGTGTTCTGGAGACAAAACTATTATATTTACATCCATATAGAAAATAGTAATCTAAAAAAACAATTACGACACGACCATTACAAATTTATAAAGATCGAAAAGCGGAATTACGACATCTATACAATCTTATAAACTTAAACTAACGTCGTGAGTAGCGCATGCTTTTATCTTTATTTGTTTCTTCTATATTTACAAACATATTAAAAATTAGTACTCGTCTACAATTTGAGACGACACTCAAATTTTTAAGATTAAATTTGATCTTATTTTACAACTAAAAATATGGATAGAGAATATCTTTGTAAAGAGAGTCGGATCGAAATAGTTATCGGTTATTAAGATAGTTAGAAATGAAATTGTTTTCAGGAAATCTTGATTTTATACGTAAGTAGTTTGCATTTTTTTCAATGTTAAATAAGATATGGAAGGGGAAAGTATGGGGAAATAGATAGATAGGTTGTAAAATCTAGTTGCTAGATTGGCTACAGTGTCTAGTATTGCAATTTTTAATTCCCTATGAATTTGTTTTTATCTCAGAACCATATTCATTTCGTAACGTACGTGTAAAAGAACTTTGTTTCTTCGTTCAACTTGTGTAGAGAATCTTATTTTCCTCATTTGAGAAATAAGATTTAATTTTCCCAATTATGATATGGTTCACAAACTACAGTTAAATTGCTTTACATTATTCTTTATTTTTGTACAAATTTACACGTTACCAATAAAGAGAATGTACCAACGAGAAATGTCGCAGTGATTCTGAGAATTTCATTTACTGTTCGCAACTGTACGCGCTATTTCTAGGCAAGAAAATAATAGAGGAAAACCATGCACTTCTTTGAGCAAACGACGTGGACGAAACTTGATTTCTGCTTCGCAATTATTTAATTCCATCGATTTGGACCGGATTACGTGGCTCAGGGCATGAACTGATGTTACTGCAAATGCTTTAAGCGGGAGATCTTAGAGAACGAGTCTTCAGAGACAGTGGCAAGATTTTCGGCTTTAGCTAAAGAACTAGGTCGAATTCAGCCGCTGTCTGGATGATGATTCTTGCGACCGGCTCTTCAGATCGGTAGTTTTGCCTGGTTTCTCCGATCAACACCAAGTGAATGCCGGAGCAGTTCCGTAATAAACGGGACACGGAGCGCGCGCTATCTTCCCTTCTCTTATTCTCAATCCTTACTTACACACACACGTACATTCACTACACTACCACACATGCAGGGAGACCAATCGGTGAGATTAGAGCTTGTTCCGGCTGGGGCGGTATCCCGATGGTGGGAGATACCTTTTTGGGGATATCCTTGCCAGCCAAGGTCGGCGTTGGATCTGGCCATCCAGTGGGGAGAACCTCCATTTTATCTCTAAAACAAAACTGGAACGCTGGCCTACCTTCCTCCTGCCTGGAACAATAAACATGTGATGGTAAAATCTTTCAGCTATGACTGACGAATACATTCCAAATACAGCATCATCAAAAGGGAAAGAGAATGTATTTGCCGTTGAAGATGAGAACCCATGTTTGTGTATTTCTCAAAAACAAATCGCGATGGCACGCGAAAGTAGCGAAGGCATGCGAATTGGAAAAGGGGAGGAAGATTTTGATGAATTCTTTAAGTAATTCTTTGGATCGGGCTTCTGCTTACGCTGTAACAAGTATTTCAATGACACGGGGAATAAAGACTAATAGAGTCAATAAACCTTTAAATTCACCAGAAATACATTATACAAATAGCATACAAGGAGAGCAATTTATCACACTTTGTACTTTTTTTTTATATATTATCACCAACTTTCCATAGATATTTGAGTGAAAGATTGAATTGCAGTATTTTAAGCTCTTTAAAACTTTGTTATTAGTTATTATTTAGATTGACACAGTTGATAAGAAGGAATATATAATAATAAAATAAACTTCGTTAATTCAGGCAAACGAAATCTGTATGCTTCTCAGGTCAAGAAATTAACAAGTCAGGCATTACATTGAATTGTGTTTGACTATGACTTTCCACAGGTTGATGTTGCTTCATAAACATTGAATGCCGATTTTGTAATGAAACCCCCCAACTCCACTCGCATTTCTCCAAGCCATCGGTCTAGAAACGTTGTACATTTATTATCCAAGTGCAGATAACTTACATACCGTTTTATTAGAAAATTTTGGATAATTTTAGTTGATTATCAGGAATATGATTAAGTAGTAATTTGCCATTGCTTTAAGTTTTATTTCACTCCATATTTGTGCGTCATACTGCAATTGCATTTAGTCTGCCCTGCTTTGTTCCTACAGAGGTTTTGCCTAAATTCATATGCAGAAGAACTCCCAGAATCCCGTTCATCCTTCAAAACGGTAGATATCCGAGTGGTGAGCGTGTATTTGGAACCAACAAAACCCAAAAGAAAGCTTTGGCTCTCTCTTACAAACAGCCAAAACGAGACATGATCCGAACGTTTAACGCTGAAAATCTCCAAAGAGCAGATAATGAGCAATCAGGAGTCACATACTGCGCGTGATCCTTGACCGAGAGGGAATTTTAAAAGTGGTTTGATAGAAGAGCTAATTATATTCTAAATGTACTTTGTAGCCAATTTGGGACTTTGGATATGGGAAAAAGAGTTTCTATGATAATCCATTATTTCCGATAGGAGACAAGTTACTCCATTATTAAATTGTTTCATCCGCCATATTTCTAGTCACCTATTGGAATTTAATTACGCCGCAACTTTAGTCAAGTAAGTAATGACGGCTCTGGTTGGTTGCGGATTAGTTGATTAGTTGAAAATTTACTCGCTATTGTTATTCGAGTAACCTGCATCCGTCCGTAACTCAGGTTCGACTTCCAGGTCATTCGGCGCATCTTAGTTTTTGATTGATTCATTGATTGATTGATTAGTGATTCCGGACGCGTCATAGGTTGAAGTCATTAGTCCTGTAAGTGCAGTTCATGTCTGTCCGTCGACAGGTGGCGGTGATCTCCCCCCCGCTGGATGGTGAGATCCGGCGCCGACCTACCTGTTCACTAACGGGCTTTTTCCAACCAGGTATATCCCACCAGCGGGCACTGCCACAGCCGGGACAAGCTCAAAGCTCCCGACCGGTCTCTCGACATTTGAGGTAGTGTAATGCATGTAAGTGTAAGTGTGTGTAAGGGGAGAGGATAGGACAAGGAAGGGGAAGGAAATATTGCGCGGAGGTCCGTTTGTTAGGGTACTGTTCCGGCATTAGCCTGTTGTTGATCGGAGAAACCACGGAAAACTACCGATGAAGGAGGCGGCCGCTAGAATTCTCCTCCAAACAGCGACTGAATTCGACCAAGTTGACAAGCAAGTGTCGAAAATCGTGCTATCGTCGGGACTCGAACCTAGGGTGTCCCGATGAGAGCATTGCAGTAACATAAGTGGACGCCCTGAGCCACTTCTCCCGATCGCTTTTGGTCTTTGTCTTGTTGTGAGAAACTGATGATTTATTTTCGGATCCATCCATTAGAGTCGAAGAAATTTTTCCCGAAACACATGTTTTTACGTTTTTTTAGCGATGCTATCTAGCGGTGACCGCACGAAACACGTACCCCAGCGCCATCGTCTCGGTCGATGACGCAAGCTACTGTGATGACACATGAATGTAACGCCAATGAGGCCGCTTACCTTGAGCGATGAATGACATAGGTCGATAGAAATTACATTGCCATGACGCCACTGTTTACAGTATTCAAAGCAGGGCTAATAGAGGAAAAGTTAAATCATCAGCACTGTAATCCCATAGGACAATTTTATGGTCTTATAGGATATTTTGTTATTTAAAGTCGCATCCACATTTAGGTCATTAGCGACCACTATTGGAGTTATCGTTACAGTAACTGTGAAGATAAAACGATACGGTGATGATAAGGGGTAAAAGGACGAACTCATATACAATCATGGCCGAGGCGGGACTTGGACCCGCGACCCTTCGGTCCGAGATCGCTACGACACTACTGCCTTAGCGATCTCGGCCACCGGATAGGCACAGGATAATTTTGTAATAGGTAGCGTATACGATTAGCTTGCCGTAACAAAAGGGGGCATTCCCCTTTTGAACGTTAATTTGAACTACAAACTTATATTCTGGTAAATATACACTAACGGAACGGGATGTTGTTATGTAGGAATTTCAAAGTGTACACATTTTCTTTAATAAGCAACCCATTAATTCACTAAAAGAATGTGTTATTCAGAACACCTCTCCTGAAGCTTCGGAACACTGTATTCTGGGGGTGGGTAGTGGCCGTAGCCCGAAAGAACATCCGACAAGCGGAGTTGCAACCACATATTTATTTTTTATTATTTAATTTTAATTCTTAATAGTTTATTTTTTACGGACTATGCCTGAGAATGAAAGATTAAGACAAATGAATATAAAGGTTCTTTTTTATTTAAAACTTGCCTGGTAGGCATTTTCCACATATGAAAATATATTTTAAAAAGTTTAAAGCGACAATGACGCCATATCCAATGCTCGTAATGTAAATAACTATCAAAATAGTTTAGGCAGGGTATAAATTTTGTCTTTTGTTCCTGACTTATGGAACGAAGCATGTCGAAAAGAGTACATCTCAAATTGACGAGCTATCCTTTGTTCCATTTCGAACGGAAAATTGTGTTAACAGAATTCACTACTACAGCTCTCAAATATCGGGTACGTGTGCACAAGCGAGAGGCCTTCAACGTCAGGCCACGGTTGTCTGAGCATCCTGGCTGCGAAGCCGGGATCTTCACCCCCCTCCACTCCATCTCAGCTTCACTTCACCCCATCCCTGCACGCCCCGACCCCCCTCGCTCGCCTTTATGGCCTGTCACCCCCAAGATCGATCTATGTTTTCCGTGCCCGGAATCGGGTATCAAATATTTACGACCAACAAAGGAGGCATTCAATATTACCCTACTTTCACAGTAATTTAAAGTCGGCTATCACCGTGACTTTAGTACTAATACCGCCCCTGGCGGTGACTCTGAAAGTACGCTCATTCTTCCCGCGAAGCCCCTTCAACCTCATAATCGCTCCGCGAGAGCTCGTTAGGGTTCGGGCAGGGTGACGCGCCAAACTTTGTGCGATCATGTGTGAGGCGGGTATAAAAAACTAAACGCTTTGGTCGTTTGACCGCCACGTTTGACCAAAGGGCCTTCTCTTCCTGGGAGTGGGGAGCGTGGACAGGGTTTGAGCGTCCATTATTCACTAGCCATGCTTTCTTGGGGAGGGACCTTTCGGTCATTCCATTGGGCGCATTCAGTTAATAATTACCGTCGTCGTTTAATGCAGAGGGAAACTGACGATCGAAAATATCCTTTTTTCCTGTTCAAGTTCTGCCTAGTTATGTCATTAAGATACGAAGCTTTTTCTCTACATAGACGCCAAATAAGGGGCACCCAAGACCATAACAAATGTCAACATATTGTGCTACATTTCATAGTTTTCATATGTAACGTATGGATAATCATTACGTTTTAATTATATCAGTAATTATATGCTAGGTTCTAGATTTTATTACCTAGTCGATGTACAATAAATAAAACCGATTTCACTTCAAAATATACAAACAATTTTCATAGCAAAAAAACAACTAAATTTAAAAAATATAATGTCGCTTATTTACCGTCAAAATACAACAAACACTAGAGATAGCTTTCTAATATCAATAGAATATGAATCCAGAACGCGTGCTACCTAGGATACCATTTTTCAATAATTCACCTAAAGAGCATTCATCATCTAATAAGTACAACCGAGTGAAAGAATGCCAGTAATAAATGCATGTTTCTTCATATCTGCGAGAAATAAAAACAGAATATTCTCCAAAGTTAGGTACCAATACTCCATTCCTCCATTTGATACAGGTATGCAATTCAATGCTACAACCGAACGGCAATATAAAAAACAGGCGTTTCATCACTAGACGGGAAACCAATCTGAGTGAGTATGTGAATCCAACGTTGATAATATTTCATGGAATGTGGATGGTCGAGACATGATCTCATTCGAATTTACTAAATCCCTCTAATCCATTGATCCCTCCATTATCATAGCGAAAATGAAATGTACTGTAATGCCCAACTTTTGTAGCGCGTATCAAAACGCACTTTCAGAAGTTTTTACGCGCATTTTGATTTTTCACTGCAGTGAAGGTAAAAAATTATTTCCAAAAACTCAGTGGCATCAGTTATGAAACTGTTAATTGTGAATTAGTATAGAACAAAAGTAATAAAAACAAATGTTTATTTACAGTGATTATCATTTATACAGTGATTTTCTCCTCTGTTTGTATTCAGTAGTGAAATGTAATATAACTACCAAATGGGTTATAATAGACTCTTCCACATTTGTTTCACAAAACTCGAAAACCGGATTAATTACAAAGTGAAAATCAATTTTATACGAGTAAGGAGGAACAGCCAGAATTATAGATGAAAATGTTGGAAATGTTTATATTTTTTAGAAATATTGTTATAACTGTCATTAGTAATATAGTTTCTGCCCATGGAAAACGTTTATATTCTGTCAGAGATTACTCTCTCCTCTCTGGTACGTGTTTTGGCTATTCAGTTAGAATTATCTCCTACTAGCATTTATTATTTATTTGTTAATTTTTTAAAAACCTATTTGCAGAAAGAACCACATGAAAATAAATTTACTATTACATCCTCTACAAATACGACGTGGTATTAGCCGTTTTTCTCTCTTCACTCTCTTCATTCGTTAATTTCATCAAACAAAAATTAAAATTTGAATTAAATTTCCAAAAATAACACAAATGATGGGTCGAAAATTTTCTCAGATAATAAACTTGATGACATATCATCATATTTATTACATGGTAGGTAGGTATTGAAATGCAATTGCTATGATATTGTTAAACGTTTAATGATTATTACTATTATTATTATTGTTATTATTTGTATTATTTTCTGAGAGCTCTTGAATTCTCTTATCGTCTTCTCTTGTTTATGTGTTTATATGATTTCAGGTTTTAATGTAAGGCGAGTAATTTTTTATTGTGTGTACTGTCGTATGGGGGATGTGCTTTTGTGTTGGTCGATGTAATGTGTTGGGATGTGTGGATGTGCAGAGACTTGTTAATGTGTTAGGACCTACCATCATGTTGAGCCGTTTGATTGTGTAGGGCAGTCATTGTGGTGGAACGTGTCATTGAGTTAGTCCGTTTTATTGCGTTACACCCTGACTTTGTGCTGAGCGAGGTCACCGAGTCGGGGGGCGTCATTGTATTGGTGGTGTCATTATGTAGGACATGCTGTTGAACTGGGCCACAGCATTGAATCCTGTCTTAATGTTGATACGTGTCGTTGTGTGGAGACATGTTCTTATGTCGGGTCGGCACTTTGTGCCATAAGGTGACTGGCCAGAACGAGGGACATCGGACAAACGGAACGAAGGTGGACGAATTGCCAAGACGGCTGTGTTGGTTTGTGAGGTGAGTCTTGTTGAGTATTGTTACTGTCTCACTACGAAGTAAAGAGAAAGTTAAGCAATGCAGCATGAAGAAACGAGGCGTTTTCGGCAATAAACTCTTTGTACATGGCCCTGGTATGAAAAAAGTGGATAAATCCAGTTGTTAAATTTAGAAAAAATTCTCTGTCACGTGGCGGTGCCAGAATCCATATTTTGTGGGTTCTTGATATCGAAAAATCGAATGACAGCAAAAATCTGTCCGTCTCTGAACAACGCTAGCGGCTAAACCGTTCAGCCGATTGTCTCCAAAATTGATATTCCCCAATTGATCTGGTTGATATTGCGGCCACTTCAATTTGAAACCGATAATTCAATTTTTGGGGGTACATTTTTGATTGAATTTTGTTTTTGGATAGTGTGAAGGACGCTTAAGAGAATGGTTCTCATTTTTGTTTTAAACCCTGATTTTTCGAAAATTACAAAATTTTAAAATTTATTCGGAGTCTTCCCAAAAATAAAATTATTAGGATAAAGATTTTTTCCCTTAATAAAATCTTTTTCTTAAATATAGATTTTGAAATAAGATCAGGTACAATTTTCCTAAAATTTGAGTACTTTTCGCGTATTTTTGCGTGAAAATACGTGCGAGAAATACGTACTATAGCACCACTGGTTTGGTTAGGGCACGTCGATGGGCCGGAGCGAATTGGTGGAATCGACACTGGATGGGTGTGGCTCAGAGCAACTTTGCCGCTGTGTCTTCAGTGGGTGTTCCTAATAGAGTCTCCACGGGTGGCGGATATTCGGCACTAGCTATGTAGCTAGATCGAATTCAGCTGCTGTCTGGAGAACTCTAGTGGCCGGCTACTCCAATAGTTCCCCGGGATTTCTCCGACTAATACCAGGCTAATGCCGGAGCAGTGATTTAATAAATGGGTCGCGCGCTATCTTTCCTTCCTCGTCCATCCGCTCTCCCCTACCTACACATACTTACATGCACTCCACTAAAAGAACACACTTAGATACACTCCACTACATTACCACACATGCCGGGAGATCAGTTGGGAGCTTACATCTTGAACCGGTTGGGGTGGAAATACCTGGAGGGGAAATCCCCCGCAAACCAACGTGTAGTTCAGCGCCAGATCTCACCCAGGCAGGAGTAACACTGCCGCTTCCCACAATGTAACATTCACTACATTATCGGTACTCATTATCAGAGCAATTAACGTACCGGAAACATCAATCAATCAATAAATCAACGTCTGAAGCAATCGGAGGGAACGCGGTTGTAGTGACGTCGCATTGTGACGTCGGGCCGGAACAACAGGGCGGGGCAAAGCGCGGACGCCTCGCGAAGTGAGGCCCGCTGCTCCGCAAAGCGCAGGAGCGCGGGAGGGAGCGCAACACGCGGGATGTATAAATAGAAACGTAATTTAGCAGAATAAATTAATATCAGGCAGCACAATGCATTAGGCGCGCAAAGGATTACGCGGGTGGAATCTGCCTGGTGCGTAACTGTTGTGGCGGAGGTCGACGGCCCAGCGCTACAAGGGGATTGTCAGTTGGGGGCTAGGGGGAGGGGGGAATTCGGTATGGAATTCTGTAAATGTAGAGGGGACGCAGCCAAAGAGGGAAGGTTCAGGAGTTGGAATAAGAGTAATAAAAGAAGTATGAGCAGGAGAGGGGAGTGGAGATACAGAAATTTGAAGACTGAGAATACGGGAATTTAAGAAGATGAGAAGAAAGGAGTAAGAAAGGAAAGAATAGAAATAGGAAAGACTTGGCAGAAACGGATTCCCACAAAATGCATTAGGGAAAGGACAGCAGAGGAAGCGAACTAGCACAGACGAAACGGTCTATGGTGCCTCGAAGACGTGAAACGGGAAGGAGGGGTGTGGACGGTCACAGTAAGCAAGAAGGCTATACAATATGTCGGAGGACGCTTCCGTGTAGCGAAGGCCTATGTCACAGGGTGTGTCGGCATGCGGGAACCACAAGAAACACGCGCTCGCAGCCCCCCGAGGGGGAACGCGTAACAAGAATGTGCGCGGGGGGATGGAGGCAGAGCCAGTCCGCACCACAGCGCAAATGTGCGTGATGAGCGCGTGCTTTTGTGCAGGCGTGCGGGGACACGGCAGGCGAGGCGGCGGCGGCGGCAGCGACGAAGACGACGACGGGCGGGCAAGTGTGGTGGCGGCGGTGGAGGCGGTGGCGGTGGCGGTGGCGGTGGCGGTGGCGGTGGCGGTGGCGGTGGCGGTGGCGGTGGCGGTGGCGGTGGCGGTGGCGGGGCGGTGGCGGTGGCGGTGGCGGCGGTGGCGGCGGTGCCGGCGGTGGCGACAGCGGAGGAGTGGGGGCAGTGACGGCGGCGGTGGCGGGGCGGTGGCGGCGGTGGAGGCGGTTGCGGCGGTGGGGCGGTGCCGGCGGTAGCGACGGCGGGGTGGCGGTTGCGGTGGCGACGAGGGCAGCGGCGACGATGGCGAAGCGGGCGTGTGGGGGCGCGAAGGGTGAAAGCGGGGAAGGGGAGGGAAGTGTGATGCGGCGCGCGTAGGGGGGTTAACGCGGGAAAGATGGAAACACGCCCTCGGAATAATTGTAGCTGCGTGCATTAGGTTGCGGGAAATGAACGCAATTTGTCGGCGCGCCGGCGGCGGGGAGGCGGCGCGCCGGCGGCGGCGAAGGAGGTGTGGGGCGGGGGAGCGGGGAGGGAGGTGGAAGCGTCAGGCGTCACGCCTATCGCGTCGCGGCGCATCCTATGCTGACAAAATGGATTTTTAAAATTTATTGGAAGTTAATTGTACGTAAAGTGTTCATTCCATGCCGAACTATTTGGATATCTGAACGCACTAAGCGGATTGGCGGTAGGCATTCTCGGAGACATTTCGTTTGCCCTGTCCTTCATACAATCATGCAAACCAGAGATCATCATTACCATTATTACTCATCCATCAAAATCAATCATCTTAGAAACGGTCGAAAACACTAGAAACCGAAGATCATAATAACGTTGTGTGGTCCATATCCCTTGATAGGATTCGAATTGGAGGGACAAAATAATAGTTGATTTTGCATATGATGGAAAAGTAACGTTTTGAAATACTCAATTTAACTTCCAAATGATGATTTTTACGTTTACTCAGAAAAATAATATGGCAATGGTTTATAACGATATTTTGAGTTGTTAAATATTCGGCACAACTCTGAATACCTGGAAAGGAACAGGTGTTTGACCTTTTCACCTTTTAAGAAGAAGAAGAAATATTGAAAGAGAGGAGGAAAAAGGAGAAGTATTCAGTTTCTATTTCATGTTATGTTAGAATTTGTGATTGAAATGTTATCAATGAAGGTAAAATTAAACATAACAATTGTATGAAACAAGTTCAAGAATACATTTATTTTGTTTTAATTCATAAAATGAAATACGTTTAAAGAAAAATAATGTGATAATATATTTACAGAGGCTTTGGCTTGAGGGAAGCCGAGATTTAGTTTTTTTGTTTGTCAGGAAATCGTTTTCTTCTGAACTTCCATCATTGAACTCTGATCATCGATGATTACAATTGTCGCCCTTCCCGTCACCTTGTTGGACGCGATTACGGTCGGAGAATATGTTCCGCAGTCGTAAAGAAATCTAAACGGTGACCATGTTTGTGAGTAACAATGTATTTTACGAAATTTATTCTAAAAATTGGTCCCCTCAATCGGAATTCGAACCCAGACTTGCTGGTTTACGCCCTGCTGCTTTGATTACTAAGTAGCTGGTGCACCGGTGGGATACCGTGGAGGCCTCGGTAGATTACTCAACTCCCTTTACTTGTTGTAGGTAGGGAGTTGGGCAAATAGAAAAGATTATAGCCTATAACTAAAGATAGGCTTACTTTCTGTAAGATTACTAGAACCTGTAAGCTTGAAAGACAAGGTACACATATTCAGAACCGGATACGATTTAGGTTTGAATTTTAATCATAGGAAATAAAACGGGCCACATCTATTTCCTTTACAAATTACTATGTAAGTTATCGGATTATAGGGTAGGAAGTGGGGGTAGTGAAATAGTATGGGGACATACGGCTTGTTCGGGGACTTGACACGCCTCGAAAACTCCCAGAGCTCCGTCATCGGGTTTACCCCCAAACACCTGTCCCGGTCCTGCTTTTTTCTCCGACCCTATCATGCCGATAACCCTCTAGAGTATCGCATACCTTGTGCCAGGCAGCGTATTTGTAGAATCTTCGAATTTGAGGTCAAGAGAACATAAGGCCCTCCCAATCATGAGATTCAAATGCTGAATATAATATTAAAAATTCAAACATGCTAGATATATTGCTATTATAAATACACTCTACGCAAAAGTAAAATAAAGTTTCGTAGTTTGATTTATTTATTTTTTTCGCTGTGATGTTTTCAGGAAGTTGCAGGAAGTCATCGCAATTTCGGCATCTTTTTTAATTTTTAAGCTGGGGATATCAGTAAAGTAGTCTGATGAATATAATTTAACATTATTTCTTTTGGATAAAGCTAACATATTAAAATTTAGTGTACGTTTGTGACATACCCATCGACTTAGCATACGTAAGTTAGATGCCAGAACTCTCTCTGAAGGAAAGCACATGGGTTGTCTGAGATTGTATAAAGTTACGAACTCTTAACTGAATGAGAAAAATATATTCAGAAAAGATATCTCTTGAACTTTCGATAACCTTAAATATGACAATTAATACATTGAAATTAATAGAATTTTCTTTTATTTCCAAATCGTCTTCAGAAGGTTTGCCACTCAAGGATTGAACGAAACTGTTGCCAAAGTTAGTAGTGATATACACATAGGCCAGCCAGGAAAGTCTCTCCACTCCACAGGCTCTTTGCTGGTGAGAGTGCTTGCTACAGAAATTGTGTTGGTAGCGCGAGCTGCGGCTTGAAACGTAAATTGTGTACTAACCACAATCATAATAGATGCTACAAGTATTGCCCCTTTCACTTGTTTCCCAGTTATCTGCTTGCTACCGACATAAACGCAGTTTTTAATAGGAGGCCCTGATTCGGCTCAGTTCGGAGAAACTTTTCTGGCGCACGGAATAATATTTTGGAAATCAGTTTCGTCCAAGGGCATTTAGTAGTTTAATGTTGTTGAAAACTTTACATCTGAACAGATTAGAAAATATTTCACCTACCACATTAAATATGATCTTCGCCTCCGCCTGCGACGAATAAATAATGTTGAAAGACGTCTCACCTGAAAAAAGACAGAAAAATCGCATGAGACACACAATGTAAGACACAAAAATAGTAGTATAATGTGAGTACAAAGGCAATTCATTAAATAGAATTAACACTCGTTTGCAAAAGTACATTCGAGGACGTTTTTAGTACCTCAATATTCACAAACCATGCTCACCAATTACCAACTAAAATCGCGAAGTTGATAATGGATATCCATTACGAGTATTGTTCGGTTGTGCGTGGAGTAATGGAGAACGGCAGAGATGCTTCATTCGAAGGACCGGAGTGGATATTGGCTCATTGCATCAGTGCGATCCATCACAGATACTCAGGTGTCGACCGAGTGACAGGAACGCTCATGGGAAGAATGAGAAAGAAGAAGATTGATTAATTGATTGATAATTTCGTGTTTCCGGGCGCGTCAATTCCTATGATTATTAGTCCCGTAAGTGAAGTGCACGTTTTTATCATGAGAAATGGCGGTATTTTCCCCTGCTGAATTGCGTGGCCAGATACCGATATACGTAAAAGTATCTTATTAGCGGAGCACCGACACTTCTGGGGCAAGCTGTAAGCTCTCGGCTCCTCTCCCGACAGGTGATACAGTACAGTGCAAGTAAATTGAAGTAAGAGGAGGATAAGGCAAGGAAAAGGGAGGAAAGATCGTGTGCGGTACATGGCCCGATTGTTAAGATACTGCTCTGGTATTCATAGGAGAAAACACAGGAAACTACTGTTCAGAGCAGCCAGACACTAGAGTTCTCCCCCAAACACCGTATGAATTCGGACTAGCTCTGATGCTAGTCGAAAATCCTGCCACCAAAATCCCCTGCAGGCGCTCGAATCTAGAGCCTTCCGGTCAGAGGAGGCACTGCCCGTGACATCAGTTGATGTCCTGAGACACCTAGCCCGAGAAGAGAGAAAATAGAAAACTAAAAGTAATAAGAGAACAGCTCACACGAGTACATTCCCGGTTAATGCACCGATTGACAAAGTGAACAGGACAAGGATAGGGAGGAGGAGAAAGGGCAGAACAAGGAGAAGGATCATAAAACTGAATGAGGTGAAAAGAAAAAGCCAACACTGCGAATTTACTGTTGTATGAGGATCACCAGCTGTGTTTCACCAAAATGTGTGCAATCGGGCAACGAGTCTCTGAAATAATGTCGGACACTCGTCAAATCCTAAGAATAAGTGGCAGGACCGACACGTCAAACTACGGTTCGTATATGAAACGGGGAGAATTCTGAATTTGCCCTCGGCTAAAATCGCATCCAAAGGAATAAACCAGAAATGGCTGAAACAGAATTCTATTCCTGCGATTCAATTTAAGTTTTAAGAAACCACCAGTTAGATTTTAATTAAGTTAGTTTCAACGTACCGCACATCATGCCTCATTGCTGTATGTTTCCTCCTCGTTCAGTTTGCGACAAGAACACGAATTACTGTAAACCTGAGTTTACAAGTTCAGAGTTTCATGCTTGTTTTGTGACATTCTGCTGGCCTGACCGATATTGCATTCGCTCTTCTCCCGCCCTGCAAGACCCCTTGATCTCGTCCCAGGTTGCACGCACCTTCGCCTCATGCCCTTTAAGTCACGCGCGCTGGATCTAATTGGCGGTGCGACGTTGCAGTGGACACAGGGATGTAATATCACGACCACCGTCGACCGCATAGTCACCGCCGCTACCACCACCACCATCGGGCCTCCCCCACCCCCGCCACTCAGGGGGCTCCCCGACGGTGGTCAAGGTCTGCCTCCGAGGGTCCCACCGCCATTGCCGCCCCCAGCAGGTCGCGCGACCGCCAGCGACACCGCACGCCACCGCATCGCGCCCTCCGCAGACGCCGGACGTTGGTGCTGCCGCCACCATCGCCACCATCGCCACCATCCCACCATCGCCACCATCGCCACCAACATCACCACCACCACCGCCGCCGCCATTGAAAGCCTAACCAACGCCCCCCACTTACGTCATTCCTCCACCCCCCCGCCCAACCCCCCCACACCTCTCCTCTATATACATCATTCTCTCCGCCAACGCCTCCGCTACGTCATGTCACCACTATCACCTCCACTGACCGCCCAATCAACGCCACCGCAAACGCTACTCTTTCCTCCACTGACGTCACCGCCTCTACCGCCACTGCCACCACCTCCTACTCCTACTCCACCGTCTCCCGGCCTCTCCCTCAGTCTCCACTCTCAACTGCACCGGTACACCGTCGTGCCTGCTCCTGCAATATCCAACTTGTCCCGGATCGAGTGTCAACAGAATGTGGCCTTGCACCTGACCGGGCGCGTCCAGCGGCAAGGCAAAGATAGAAGATCTAGCAGCGCCAAAAGGCCAGACCCTTGTGACTGACGGGAGCGACGATTGCAAGTTTCCTGCTTCCTGGTCAGTTTGCAAAAATTAATAGTTGACAAGAATAGCATTGTAATTGATGTATCACGAAAGCAAGGGATGTCTTTCCGGTACTGAGAAAATACAATATTTGTTAAATAAACACACACACACAATATATATATATATATATTATATATATATATATATATATATGAGACACCTTTCTAAGTCATACATCCACCGTGTCGATATTTTGGAAAGAATGCTTGTTTGCACTTCCTCTCCTAAGTCTTCCCAGTTCCCCCTCCTCCGAAAGCGATAATACATTTTGCGAGGTCCGCCCTCCCAGCACATGTCTCATTCCCATACTTCATACCGATACACCCACACGTCCTCTATTTATAGAGTCTACGTGTCTCCTCTGCATAGTGGGTCCATCGGCCTAGCCTTCAGGTTACCGGGCGGGAAACAGACCGTAACCACTTGGCAGCATTGTTGTTACCCGTACGCCCCTAATGTACGGCAACTGGTCGCATTGATTCGGAAAGAGAAAAAAGGATTTAACGTATGACATCGTTCAAGGACAGAGTGCCTTAAACGCATTGGAGTACTTTTATACATTGTTTATAAAGTAACTTCGTAAAACATCTATTTTCATATTACACAGCAAGAGGAAAGCACACATTCTCCAAAAATAAAACATAATTGCACAGTTAATGATAAGTTAAAACGCGAGATAAATTCATTCAAAATCAGCAAGAGGCATCTTTGAAAATCTTTTCGTGCCTTTCTACGATCCCAGTTTTGACTGGTCCGTTCTGTATTGAGCTGGTTGAGGACTGGAGAGATCAGACGCTAACAAAACGTCTGCGAATAGAATCTCCAATTTGCATCGAACATTGCAAACACGGGCATTGAGATCATTTCTTTACAAGAATGTAAAGCATTTTACAAAGAAACGACAAAAAAGTCTATGAGTTGTGTTTTGAACAATGTGTGAACGTCAACACGTTATCCGCCTACAGATAAATATTCTCCCCGGAAAAGTTAATGTCTTTGTACTTGCCAGGGCATTAAAGATTATCGACGAGCTGTTGAAAAAAGGAAAGACGTTTTCCCCTCTAAGAACTGGCGCCACTGAACCAACAAACGGCTGGAAATTGATGGGTCGGGATTGTGTGGATAAGAATTAAGAAGCCAAATAGCAGCTGGAGACAAACGTTTGGAAATATCACCGATCGATGACACGAAAAACTTCGAAAGAATCGACTGACGACGAAAAATTCTTTCACGGCAACGACATATAATGACTTTATTGAATAGTTTTATATCTTTTATGACGGGATGATCTATTTTAACTTTTTCCACGTCGTAAACACTATATTTTGGAAGAATACGTAAGTTCATACAATCGATACACTTGTATCAACTAGTATTTCAGGCCACTCGTTTCTTCCTTTATCGCGATGTACTGTGGTACTATATTTCAAAATGTTTCATTGACGGAAGACGCAGATACCACTATGTTAAATATCAGGCTTTGAGCTAATTCTTTTTTAAAATAGGAAGAAAGTGTGATTAGTTTATTAATTTAATTTAAACTGCAATAATTTATTATGATAAAGTTATCAAAAACTATCTACTACAAATGAGTAACAGATCGAGAAAGAAAACGATTTTTTTATTTAAACTGAACATAAATAACACCACATCCAAATTTTCACAAAAAGACGACAAACGTCTCTATCAGGCCGTCTGGATAACGACGGTCGGTTCTCCTTGATGGCACCTACATTTCAATGTACGTGTTTCATGGAATACCTCTAGTTTTATCTGACCAGAATCTAATGGATAGCCGCTACGAATACTTGCGACAGCGGAAGCGGCCTCGCTACCCAAAATTCCTTTTTCACATTGTCTACCGCTCCGTGTGTCATCATCCCCACCCTATTCGTCGCCCCATCAATCCAATTCTCCCGCCCCGCCTCGCCCCGCCTCGCCCCGCCTCGCCCCGCCTCGCCCGCCTCGCCCCGCCTCGCCCCGCCCTCGCTCCCGCCTCGCCCGCCTCGCCCCGCCTCGCCCCGCCTCGCCCCGCCTCGCCCCGCCTCGCCCCGCCTCGCCCCGCCTCGCCCCGCCTCGCCCCGCCTCGCCCCGCCTCGCCCCGCCTCGCCCCGCCTCGCCCCGCCTCGCCCGCCCGCCCGCCTCGCCCCGCCTCGCCCCGCCCGCCCGCCCGCCCGCCTCGCCCCGCCTCGCCCCGCCCGCCCGCCTCGCCCCGCCTCGCCCCGCCTCGCCCCGCCTCGCCCCGCCTCGCCCCGCCTCGCCCCGCCTCGCCCCGCCTCGCCCCGCCTCGCCCTGGTACCACACTCCGCGACGCCCGACCACACCACTTTTCCCTCCCCTCCGTTCCCCACCTCGTTCCGTCCTTTCCCCTTCCACCTTGTTACAACAGTCTCAGTCAAAACCCCAGCATGAAAGAGAAACAGCCGTTGCTCAGCGGGAATCGATATTAGGCGTATCGAGAGCTGTCCGGAGCGGGTAGTCATCGTGGGGGGGCGGGCTGCGCTCGAATAGAGGAGAGTTGGTTGCGGGGAGAAGAGATTTGGTCGCGTAAGGAGGGAGAGAAAGAATTGAAACATAGAAATGAGAGCTGTTGTGAAATAGGTTGTGAGGAGGAATGGGGATGTTCAAGTACTTATCATTGTAACAACATGGTATTTTTCGATGAAGACAGTCATTCTCTGGTTATACGGCAAATTTGCAGCTTACACACGACTGCACTACTAGCACACTTCTGATAATTTAATAGCTTTTTCGACAACTGGACCTCATCCGTCTGCTATCGAAGTGTCCGCTCCTCTCCGTTATTTCTGCATTCCCTACCCCGTCTGCCTTTCTTTTCACATCTGAAGTGCTTTGGTCTCGTTTTAGTTTCAACAAAACTCAAAAACTTCTACATTAGATTATTTTAATCATGCAGTATTAACAATACTATTACAAATGTGTTGTAACCATGTTGTTACAAACTTAAGACTGAGTGTTAATTATTGATGTGAGGTAAATATTTATTAAACAGCTCCATTGTAGTGAAGAATCAGTACGTAAATATTTATTAAACAGCTCCATTGTACTGACGAATCAGTACAACATCCTTTGCAGTCCGTAACCAACTCATGCGCTAGTTGGCTTTAATCTAGAGGTCAGACTTCAACTCTTGAAATTTATCAGACTGTTTCAAGGAAATACATCTTGAAAACGGATCGATTAGCGTTTCACTACTTTTACAAAAACAAATAATCTATAATACTTTCATTCGTAATAGAACAATTCATGTCCCGTTTACTCTGACACAGCACAGTTATGCACTAGAAAAAAATAACAATTTAAAAGTTTATATATTATTACATATGTCCTATTCTATTTTAAATTTCCAAGTAAATTGCGGAACGTGAGGTATGAAATACCTCAATTTGTGGATGCAAATACATTGCAGAAAATGAGGTAAGAAATGCTTCAATTTATGGAGAGATCAATGGAAAACAAAACGAGGGAAGACTTGGTAGGGCAGAAAAAAATTGTGAATAAACGACAAAATGCGTTGGCCGGTAAGAAGCAGTCACGGACGACTGCCGATGCAATGATGCCAGTGAGGAATGCAAATTAATGATGAGTCCGAAATGATTGTTCATGTAATAAACAGCCCAGAATTGAATGCGGGCAGCGAGGAGTGGGGAAAGAGAGCAGAGGGTAGTGGGAAGTGGGAGAGCGAAAAGTAGGACAGAGAGAATTTGGGGAGTGAGAAAACGGACAGATGGGAAACGGGGGTTGGGACGGGACTGAAGAGCGGAGAGTTGTAAGAGCGGTTGAAGGGAGGGGATTAAAGAGCGGGGGTGGAGGGAGGAAGTTGAAAAGCGGAAGTTGGAGGGAGAAGGTTGGAGAGCGGGGTTGAGGAGGAGTTTGAAGACAGGAGATGGAGGGAAGTGGTATTGAAGAGCAGGGAAGGGGGGACTGAAGAGGGAATAATTGAGGGATGGGGGTTGAAGAGCAGGAATGGTGGGGGGAGGTTGAAAAGCGGAAGTTGGAGAGGAGGTGGAAGAGCGAAGGGTTGAGGCAGGAGTTTGAAGAGCGGGGATATTGGGTAGGGGATAAGGGGGTTCGAGTGAAGGGTGGGTCGGGGGGAGGAAGTGGCGGGGAGGGGAGGCGGGGGCCTAGTGGGCGATTGGTTGAGCGATCGGTCAAGCGAGCGGCGAGAGCACATAAGCGATCTCATGCGATTGGCAGCGACGCGGCGTCGCGACAGAATCACAACGGTCGGGCGTCCGTGGAAAGTGGGCGTCGGCCGCTGAGCCAACACGCCGTCCGCCCGTCCGCCCGCCCGCTGCAGTCGCGAATCGACGTCACCTGTCCAAAGCGATTGGCCGGCGCCCGCCCCATATCCGTCTGTGCAAACGCTGCCATTCGCTTCAGAGCCAGGCTCAGGCGGCATCGGCTTTCCGTGCTCACTCGCAAGGCTCTTCACAGATAACAATTCCTTTAGTGCCCATGATAAAACAATTTTGGTAGATTTCGATATAGAAAAAACTAGTGTTATTGAATTAATGTTTATATTACGTACATTATTTAAAATTAGAAAACGATAAAATGAAAAATAAATATTGGTAGTGACGGGTTATACTTATGCTTATTGTAAAAATTAACGTCCTGGACAATTTTTGAATTTTCAAATATCTTTCGATGCAATTTCTCTACGCTACTGATTCATAAATACAGAAAACAATATTTTACTCTTTTTCATACTCTCCACATTGTCTTCTTTAGTCTGGTATGGTTTTTCTAAAATATTTTTATATATTTTATTTGCATGAGACAAATAGGTAACACAAGATTCAACTATTTTTTTATCTTCCCATTTATTGTTCACGAGAAACAATTGAGTTAAAAATTTGTCTGTATATTGAAACTTTTTTTATTAATTACCAAATGTAAATGTAAACCGCAACCAATTTCCGAACTTATTAACAATTTTGGCGCCAGGAAAAGGTTACACTTGAATTCCTGATTACCTATTACTGTATTCGAATATATTACAAATAAATGTAAATCCCTCTGGCTCGGTCGACTAGTTCTTACGAAATAATTGTTGCTACTTACTCCGCAACCAATTACTCAATCTGTCATCCATACGGAGTGGCGAGGAATCTGAAAATAATTCTAAAATATCTACTCAAGGACTGCACGTAATGGCTAATAAGAATCAGCTTTCTTTCAAACTATGAATTACAATTTATTGTGCATGCCAAAAGTTGTTAACTATTATGAATTATTACAAGTTTTTGTTAGGTCATGACCATTTCCTCGTTATTGAAATAACAGCGTCATAGAATCTTTTATCCTTTCTTGCCTCTTCGCGGACACGTCGCTCGATGTCGCCACGTAGAATAATCCAATCTTCCTTCTTATCGAAGTTCACATGATCAGGACCAAGTCGAAACTTCCTCCAACCACTTCACAAACACTGCCTATACTATTTATCTTGCGCCTCAGGTGGGCACCTATTTCAAACTGATAACTTTCCCAGGCCGGAATAATATGGCAATTATCAATTTACTGGTAAAATTTCTAAGTCAAATCTTGTAACTCCGCCGCGAAAATAATCTTTCCAGTTCACTCAAAAATTAATTCCTTTGCAATGATACAACACGTAAATTTTACAAGTTCCAGTTGCGCACCTAATGCGGAAATATTCTAAGTTCAAGTTCAATGTTCACTCTCACGAAATATCACAATTCCCGATTTGATAATTAACCTGAAGAGAAACCGCACTAGCTCTCCGCTCACCACCACGACACGAGTCGGAATGCCCTAATTCCCAATCTGGTCCACCTTTCAAAGCTCGCTGTGTTTTTTCTCTCTTGTTTATTTTGCGTTGCTATGGTGTACCCTCTGCGTATCTGCACCATAGAAACCCACGTCTCAGGACGAACTCGCGTTGCTACGGTATCATCTGCGTATCTGCACCATAGAAACCCACGTCTTTTCTTCAAAATCTATATTATGACTTTTATTTGCCTAAATAAAATGTCCGTCATTTTTGGTTGTCACAATATTTAATTGGGAAAAAAATGAAAAATCATTACATTTGAACTGAGTCAGCATGAGAGCAGGAAATTTCACAAAATAATACTTTATTAACAACTCCTAAACAGAAACGTCAATATGAACAGAGTCCCAAGACATATAAATCCATCATTACCAACACAAGGTCACAGAACAAACAATACCACTTCACCTGTCGCACGTTGCGCATCAAGCAACGAAAAGCCATCACCGCCCATCCGCCAGCGACCGCGTAAATCCCGCTTCGAAAACTTTCAGCACCGGACAAAATATATTCAGGGCAGTTGTCAACAGCGGTATGAACATATTTATCAATATTTGCGCGCCTCCCACAACCACGCGATGGGCAGGGAGGTTTGGGGGAAGGGCGAGGGGCGGAGAGGGAAGAGAGGGGGGCAGTGGCCATGCGAATGCGAACGCTGAATATTCAGGAGCAGTGCAGCCAACAGTACGCAGCCTCGGTCGCAGAAGCAGTGACCGGTGGAGGCGAGAGGCAGACAGCAGGGGAACAGAGCCAGGCAAGTGGTGGAAGCGGCAATCGAGGGGAGATGGCGGGGTTGGGCAACAGTTGGAACGGAATCGCTGACGTAAGAGAGAAGGTGGCTAAGACTGAAATGAGATTGTGGGTTGTTGAGATGAGATAACAGCTAGAAATGGGCAGTGCAATGCAGGAATAAATGCGATGTGTGAAGGAGTCGCCGACCTGGATGGCCGAGGTGGTTAAGAGCGTGTACCGACTCAGCACTTTGATCGGAAGGGTCGCGGTCCGAAGCGTCAGAGTCCCGCCTTGGGTATGGTTGTTTGTCCCTTGCCTCTATTGTATGTGTTGTCGTGTAGTTCTGCTGACCCCAGATCAGAGGAGCCCGCAAGTGTGTTGGGGTCTTGTGTAAGGCCAATGATGCGTTCCATGGGGACGTAAAGGGTAACCGGCTATCCGCTGGATAAAAGTCCTAGGAAAAAGAAGTGAAGGAGGTCCTATTATATTTTTTAGAAAGTTCGTATGCTGGGAAGCACTTCAACATAAATCGTATCTATATTTTGGCGTAAATGCGTTGGAAATTTGACGTTGTGTTAGCTGGACTCAAGAATGTTTATGTCAATAGCAGAGAATGAAGGTGGGAGAATCGCCGTCAACTTGCAAATGCTAGAGCAAAACGAGTAAATTTTGCTGCATCAAAGCGGCTAAACTAACCTAACCCTACAACCTCAACAAGCACCAACTTTTTAAGTCACCTAAAACCATTCAACGATCTAATTACACGTATTGCATTTATTGATTTTCTTTAGGTCCATGTCAAAAAAGCACTCGCGTAGGGGGGGCTGGCACCGTGACAGGAATGGAAACTGGACAGAAAAGGCGGAAAGAAGCAGAAATGTTGGCGGGGTAGACACGAAAGAATGGAGGGGAAAGGGCGCAGGCGTAAGTGAAAGGAGTGGGCGAAAAGGGAGCGGAGGAGAATGTAGTGAGATGCTGCGAGGGGCGAGGCCATGGCATTGTGAGTGACGGGATTGCGTCCGTGGTAGCGACGGCAACGGCGACGGTGGACAGGGCGTTGGCTGGAAAGGGAGGCGAACAGACGCGTCCATCCCATTCAGAATTAAACATCAACACAATAATAAACCAAATAGCACACATATCACACAAATTCTACCAAAACCTAACAGACATACCAGCAGCATCCCATTACAAACTACAAAAAATCCAACCCACACTGAATAAAAATAGATTTCCTTTTGAAGCATTCCTCAAAATTTTAGCCAACCACGATTCTTAACACCGAGGTTCTCCCCTAGAGTATCCTCTTCAATGCATAGATTAAGTTAGCTTAGATATTTTAACTAGAATATGTCTGAAATCAGATCTGTAAAGTAATTGTACTGAACGATGTAAATCTTTCAAAATTAATAAATGTGTTTAATATAAAAAAAGACGCGTCCAGCAGGGGCACTTAGTAAGGAAAGGGCGTTGGTGGTGAGGGGAAGGTGAATGGTGATTAGGGCAGGGGCGTGGCAGTGAGCGTGGAGGGGGGGCGGGAGGACGGACACGGGAGAGAGGCCGACGTCGAGGACGCGGTGAGTGGTGTCGAAGGTAGAGACTTGAGTGAAGCAGTGTCCTTCGGGCACACGAGGAGTGAGAAAGGCGTGCCGGCGGTGGAGACGTGGGCGGAGGCGTGGCGGAGGCGTGGCGGAGGCGGGCGGAGGTGGGCGGAGGCGGGCGGAGGCGTGGGCGGAGGCGTGGGCGGAGGCGTGGGCGGAGGCGTGGGCGGAGGCGTGGGCGGAGGCGTGGGCGGAGGCGTGGGATTGGGAGAAGGCGCGGGCGGGAGTGGAAGCGAAGGCGTGTGCGAAGGCGAAACGGAGGCGTGGGGGTTGTGGGGGAATGCGGGAAAGCAGCAGTTGGCGGGGTGCGGGAGGGGAGGGGAACGAAGGCGTTAGCGAAGGCGTGGGCAGCGGGCCGGTCGGAAGATCTGTTGATGGAGCGGACAGAAGGGGAAAACGCGTGTGTGCGACGTTGCGCGATTGGGAGCTGCTAGCCCAGTTATTAAGCCAGACGCGCGTCGACTCGCTGCCGCAGACGTCCATGGGAGAACGACCGCTTGTTTCACCTGCAGTTCCCCGGGGAGATTCGGTCGAAGACAAACAATTCTTCGCCCTGACTTTGAGGTAGCTGGTAAACCCTGTATTGATGTCAGCACTCAGTTTGCTTTTAATTGGTTCCTCGTCATCGTAGTCTGACACACAGCTCGTCGACATACATTTTTCCATATTACATATATTTTTGACTATAACATTCCACACATTTTTTTTCAAGTTCGGGGTATTTTACAAAAGCGAGAGAGATTATCGAAAACGAGAAATGAATTCGGCATGGCTGAGGGGGGCGTAGAAACTTCTTCCTTCTTTATTTAGATCTAACATTAAATTAAGAAAATGTTTGGTTTCAATAAAAAACCAGCTTTGAAGAAGCAAATAACCCTGAAACACCAGAACTCGCTTTCCAGAGAGATAATAAAGTACAATAGCGCACGTAGTTTTTAGTTCGCTTCTAAATCCCATATTAATGTCCCCCAGCACAAAGCTCAGTTATAATTAGTTCGTCGACATAGTGAGACATACAGCTAAATACAACATTGACATTTTATATATTTTCATTCATGTTGGGGGATTGTTTACTAAACGTCGAGGATTTTTTCCTCATCTCAAAAAGATTGTAAGTGCCAGTATGGACCCGAGGTACAGGCGGCGATTTACGCACTACCCGCAATGGGTCTATGGACATCATATGAGCAAAAACGAGGGAGGTTGGCCCAAGTGCATAGGGTATCAAATTGTAGTGATTAATAATTGAGGGTGGTGTGCGTCGGTGAATTTCTAAGGCAAATGCTGACGTTAAAACTTCACGAAATCAGAGTCAAACAAAAATTAAGTGACGCAGACATAGTATTGTCGTTAAATAGTTTATTTGAATTTAGTAAGTAAAGACAACCAATTATTAACCATCAATTTCATTCCGCTCCACTAGCAATCATGAAACTTACAGACCACGTCCAAACTCTTTCAAATATTCATTCAGGATAATCCACCAGTTACAACGTTAATTATCCTAAAATTAAAGTATTTAATAGAACTAGGACAGACTTTGCCGGCTCAGATGATCAATTGATATCACTGCAGTACCTCTGATCAGGTTTTAGGGTTCGAGTTCCAATGGTGGCAGGATTTTTGATACTAGCTACGTCCTAGGTTGAATTCAGCCTCTGTCTGGAAAAGAATGCTCGCAGCCGGCTTCTCTCATCAGTAGTTTTTCATGGTTCCTTTGATGAATACCAGCGAATGCTGGAGATGTACCCTATCAAATTGGACACGAACAGTACGCGATCTTTCCTTCCTCTTCATTGTCCTATCCTCAATTCTTACTTACATGCACCACACGACCACACATGTCGGTAAAATAGTTGAGACCTTTGAGCTTGTGCCGGCTCGGGAGATACTCTGGTGCTGGTGGGAGATACCTGGTTGGGGAATACCCCGCAAACAGACGTGTAAGTCTGTGAGGGAACTCGACATTCGGTAAAGGAGGATCATCGCCCGTCCTGAGAAAAAAACATGCACTACACTTACGGGGTGAATGACCTGAGGAGTTTACGCGCCCGGAAACACTAATCAATCAATCAATTAATAGAAATAGGGGTAAAATCAAGAGGTACAGCAATCAATGGACCGCTCTTTCACAGAAGCCATGCGCGGTGCATCTATAGTTTACTTATTTCACCACCGGCGACAGCGCTCCTACCGCACACGTCACTCGACCAAGCTGTACAGCGGCCCTTGCCACGACAGTGACGACCGCTTTCGACCTCAATCGATGCGACCGGCCGCGACCGGGCGACTGCTGCGGCCAACCGGCCCTTCGGCTCACCTCTGACCCCGCCGGCGCCTGGCTCCGGGCGGCCCGCAGCTACTACCCGTCACCGCGATCCGGTCCGCGCCCCACCTGCCCACGCTGCGCTCGGGTGCTTGCCAGCTCGCCTGCTAATCCACATCTCGCAGTTGGGGCGAGAGGTAGGTGTGATTGCCTAACGTAGATGCGTCCGTACGATAAATAATAATAATAATAATAAAATAATAATAATAATAATAATAATAATAATAATAATAATAATAATAATAATAATAATAATAATAATAATAATAATAATGCCGGTCTGGATAGCCCAGACCGCTAAGGCAGTGGTGCCGTGGCGATCTCGGACGGAAGGATCGCGGGTTCGAGTCCCGCCTCGGGCATGTGTGTGTTTGTGTATGTCTATTTGTGTGTGCCGTCCATTTATCCTTCATTATCGTCATCATTTCATCTTCCATCCCCCCAGGACTAACAACCCTGGGGTATAAAAATCGGATTCAGCCTAATGATGATCCCCCTAATTAGTTACATGCAAGACTTGCAACGAGATAAAATGATACTGAGCCCGTGCAAGTGCATGTCCTGCGTGGTTCAAAATGGATTATTCGCGGAAAAAAATAAAATAATAATAATAATAATAATAATAATAATAATAATAATAGTAACTAGTGAAAACCCGTCAAAATATGACGGTGAGATCTCAGATAAATGTAAAATACTGTACCCAGACTAATGTTCACAATATATTGCATTGTTTGGATCTTGAAGGTATAATGAAGATATTCTGTTATGAGGAGTTCCCAAAATTTTGAACACGTATGGCCGCCAGGTGGCAATGCAATATCGGCACAAAAGATATAGCACTATTACACTGAAGGATATTATTTTTAAAGTTTTTTGATGTGTCATCATCTCCTATAAACAACTGTTTGATTTCTTCTGGAATATTGCTCGAAGGTATACTTATTTACCGCAACACACATCGTTTGCAGAATTTCTCTCACATGAAAAGTACAAGCAGAACAAAACTGACATTTCATAGACAATGACCCAATAGAAAACGAAATTACCTTACTATCACGACACCTACGCTTTCTCTTTCCCTGCGTCCAGTTAATGTACGTTTGCGTCTTTTAAGGCGCGTGGACAACGATTCGGAATTCGACATAACCTGTAAACAACTTCACTTCTTCAGTACAACCGAGCAAAACCCACTGTGCGAATGTTCTCTACAAAATATACCACAGAAGCAAATACGAAATGCAAACTGTCAACACCACAATGCAATTATTACACTGAAACAAAACCTTGACGAATTGTAAACAAATCTCAACAATCAAAACAAAACATCAAGCAGCATGGACTCACATCTATGGACTCATGTATATCGATTTTCAAACTGCCACCCTTTGAAAGAAAACAATTGACTATTGATAGGCCTACTATTAAAGAATGATTTAATTAATTAATGTACACCGTAAATGTTGGTGAATCAACACAAACAATATCTGATAACACATCTAGGGATCATGTTCTTTCATTTAAAAGAAAAAATACAACAATCGGTTCAGTAGAAGCTCTAAACGAAGCCATGGCAGAATACCTCATTTTTTTAAATATATAATAATAATAATAATAATAATAATAATAATAATAATATTTTTTGGCGTTATTGGGTCGGTAGTCCAATTTCCCTGGCCAGCTACCGGTGTCCCCCTTGCCTGGAACTAGTTAAATTCCCATGCTTGGGGGTAATGCGACATGAGGCGAACATGTATTCCCTTCACCGTAACAAGCAAGATCCGCCTGCTTGAGCTTTTCTTCGTCACACAACTACAGAACCCGGGACGATTTTAAAGGAAAACTACAACTCTATTTTTGCCTCGACCGGGAATCGAACCCGGGCAGCTAGTACGCTGCCCATGGCCCATCCCAGAGGCCATATAATAATAATAATAATTAATAATAATAATAATAATAATAATAATAATAATAATAATAATAATAATAATAACTGTCTTTATTGCTGGCGAGACTAAGGCCATTTGGCCCGCTCTTCTGTCTGACCACTTTCAAAACTTTTAATACAATAGTTCTTAATAAAAAGAGAGGTCGTTCAAAGAAAATACGTAAGCAATTAGGGTGAAGGGTTTCTCTATAACACAGTAAAAGCGAGGGAGGAGGGAGTTTATAGAAAAGGGATACTCTCACAGTCTATGTGTGATTCAACTTATTAATATCGAGTTAGAGACGTACTTAAAATTAATCAGAAATATATCAAGTTGAACTCTACGGGATTTTACTCAAATTTAGTGAAATCATCTTTTTGTAGCTCACCAAGTTAGGTATAGAATAGGATTGGAAATAAATTGTTCAATTCAGTGAGCTGTTAATAAGTTCTACTAATTGTTACAAAGATGTTTGGAAGAAGCTTAAAATGGCTACGATGCAGAACTCTTTGGAAGATATATTTATATCCTTTCGAAATTTTTCCAATTTACTTCAAAAATATTTTCTGTCAATAATTATTCGTTTGTACAGACATAAACATTGTAATGTATTTTAATGGTCATATTATATACTAACAGCCTGAAAGAAATAGAAGTCCAGAAAATTATTATTTGACGTACATTTAAAAAAAAATTAGTCTTCCGGAAAAATACTTTATTTAGAAAACTGATGTAAACCGAAACAAATATTTTGCATTATTCACCTCTCAGTCCTAAGTGATAAAAAAACATTAGGCAAAGGAAGTGATTACGGGGGTTACTAATAAATTATTTATAATACTGGTGGCGATCTAACTCTCAAGCGTTTTTCATACCTGCGAAACCCATAACACCAAAAACGTCTTCTCGCTCTTCAAGTACTCATGTTAGCCTACTTGGCCCACTAACCCATGATGCGCGCAATTCTCACGAATGAGCCAAGCACATGATTTCATCGCTGGGGGAAACGGAAAGGAATTCTTGTCAACAATACATTTATTTTGAATAAATTTTCATTTCAAGTAATGTTGATCATTAATCTAATGTGCCCAAAAAATAATATCAGATTATAAAACTATTATTGTGTTATATCGATAAACATTATTGCGTTATATCCGAAGGACGCATTTTTAACTTTAAAAGAGAATTGATTGATTGATTGATTTTTTCGTGTTTCCGGGCGCGTCAACTGCTCTGTTCATTAGTCCCGTTAGTGTAGTGCGTGTTTTTTCTCGGGAGATGGCGGTGATATTCCCCCACTGGATGACGAGATCCGGAGTCGACCTACCGTCGGCTAGTGGGGTTTCCCCCTAACCAGGACTCTCCCACCAGCGGGGCACCGCCCCAGTTGGGACAAGCTCTAAGCTCCCGACCGGTCTCCCGGGATATGTGGAAGTGTAATGCATGTTAGTGTAAGTGAGTGTGTAAGGGGAGAGGATAGGACAAGGAATGGGATGGACAGATCGCACGCGGTTCGTGGCCCGTTTGGTAAGGTACTGCTTCGGCATTCGCCTGGTATTGATCGGAGAAACCACGGAAAACTACCGATCAGAGCTGCCGGCCGCTAGAATTCTCCTCCAGACAGCGACTGAATTCGACCTAACTGAAAAGCTAGAGTCGAAAATCCTGCCGCCGTGGGGAGTGGGAACTTAGGACCTCCCGGTCAGAGGCGCTGCAGTGACATCAGTTGATGCACTGAGCTACCGCTCCCGGTGATTATTCGGGATTTCAACGCCGGTCGTGGCGGTGAGAGGAGAGCGGACTAACCACAATACTGCGTGTCACACCCACAGGAGAGACGTAGCGAAAATAACATAAATGTGTTATTCCTGCTGTCATAAACCGTAATAATAACTGGTACTGTATTTCCTCTCCGTCATTCGTAAAAGTCACTAAAATGGTAATTTCTCTTGATTAAACACTAAACATGACTTTAGTTATCCTCCGAAACATTGAAATTCTGTTTAAATCTTCGTTTACTGCAATAATCTTAACAACATATGTTTGATATAAAAATAAAGCATAGTATCAGTTAATAAATATTTATCACATTAGCACATTACAGTGCAAGATTTTTCAGGTAGGGGGCTGGTGGGAACTTCGAGTTTCGATTCGAAAAAAAAATCGAATAAAAAAGAATTCGAATAAAAAAGAACAAATGCTGATATTGATTTGTTTACTAACCTTTTTGAATCGATATATCGTTTTCTATATTACCCAAAATACAATAGAATCTTCTTTTATTATTTTTTTAATGATTTTACTCTTAGATGCACGAAAACCAATGCATTATTCTGAGAAACAATCATAAATATTTCAGAAAAATTTTCGAAGATTTTGCGGATGTGCAAAACAAATGCGATTGCTCATAAGTAAGTTCAGTTCCAATGAAATTTTCCCATATCTGTGAATTAGCGAGTAACAATGTGAGCATTCACGATAGATCATAATGCAAAAAATATTCACTGTAGAAAGAAGGTAAATCTATCAAATATAAATAGTTTTAAGTACTTGTCAATCTATACTAACTTTTAAAAATTAACACGCATTGAGAGATAGATATTTTGGTAAATAATTTTTTAATAGTGATATGAATCGAATTGACACAAAACAAATTAAGATTTTTGTTTTGTTTTGAAGCACAACTAATTCGATATGTTCGAAAAGCAACGGAAATGTAGCAATCAAAACAAAACGGAAAACTTATAATATTTTGGTTCAAAATGTAACGAAATGTAAATGATTATTTTCCTTTCGGCGTGGAATTACACGAAAATGCTTTCATTACATTCGTTTTATTACATTAGATTAAAAATAGCTCGATTTGCCTAATCTAAATAGTTGCAAATCTCTCAAGATGAATAGTTGTGCCTGTAATTAAAAGTTTGTAAACCGGAACATTTTAGGTTCGAAACCTGATAGTAGAATTTTACTAAGCACCCAATTACAGTTCAATAATGAGACACAACCTGCATAAAATCCCACCTGCCTCATCATGCTTCCTCTCCTCATTTTCGAGCGAAGTTTAGGTTCCATTCATTTATATATGGATTATCCACATCGATCTTAACCCATTTAAAATATACGGCCGGTAAAGCCGTCCGGCGATTCAGTCCGACTCCAGAGAGGTGCAATTTCTCGAATTTCAGCATATGATTACCGTGATTTTTTTCCTGAACGCTCCTTTTCGAAACGAATTCAGACCCGCAAAGCACATTTCGGAAGTCATATGTTGAGAAGAAAGGCGAGAATTTCATGGGAAAAAAAATATTACACAGAAAAATAAATTCAATTTAGAATTTGGGAAAAGGTCTCGCAATTAATTCTTCAGTAGGTTCGTGAACCATAGAATTTATTGCTGGGCAAAAAGTTCTTGATTTTTCTCGTACGATTAGATAACGTAAAGTAGTTACAAAAGAGAGAAAAAGGGAAAGAGAAAGAGACAGGGAGAAAGACAGAGTTGGAAAAAGAAAGAGTGGGAGGACTATAAAGGAGAGAAGAAAGAGAAGGAGAGAACGCGAGACGGAGTGAAAGAGACACAAGAGAGGAGAAAAAAAAAAAAAAATAAGATAAAAAAGGAAGAAGAGTGAGAGACAGATAAAGGAGAGAAAGAGAAAATGTGAGATGGAGTGATAGAGAGAGAGCGGGGGGGGGGCATCGGTCACGGAAGGGACGAGCAGCTCCGGGGCAGCGCTGCGGTCGGGCGTTCCGCAGGGCGTCATTCCGAGGTCCTTCCGCGCGACTTGGCCACAAGCGGGCGAGAACCGGCTCCGCCCCGGACGCCAGCCCGGGAAATCCGACGCGTCGACGCGGGTGATCGGTTATGCGGGGCGCTTCAGGAATACAAGACTGCCTCCGAACAACGGCGCCCGGGGCGACTACGGTGGCGGCGGTGGCGGTGGCGGCGGCGGTGGCGGCGGCAGTGGCGGTGGCGGTGAGGGGGGGGGGGGGTGTGGGCGGCGCGGGGCGGGCGGTGCGGTGGCGTGGGTTGGCGGCGGGGAGGTGGCGGAAGCGGAGGCGAGGCGGTTGGGGCTGGGGCGGAGGCGGGGTGGGGACGTTGACGGTGGGGGGGCACCGCAACGGAGGTTGCGATGGCGATTGGAAGGATACGCTAGAGGCTTCAACAAGAAGGGAGACCGAGTTGGAGAAACAACACTCATTTATAGTGTGTATCTTTATACCGAATTTTGTAAGCTTCGGATTTAGGGTCTGGGACGTTCATTTTGTATTGCTCTTATCAAAACAACCAAGGCGGGGAAAGTGGTGCAAATACCACAGCAGAGTTTGTGGTGGAGATAGAGGCTGCAGAAAGTTGGGTGGGAGAGTTTGAGGACAAACACTTTGACAATCTTCTTTTATTTCATATAGAAGGGATAAATAAAAGAAGATAAAATTACCTACACTTAATGCCATTAAGATTATTTTCTCCAATTAACAGTTTTGCCGGGAGAGCATCGTGAAATTTGGTGAAATAAGCAAACACACATGAAAAAGCGGGAATTATCCCATTTTTAATGTTGTATAAGAACCATATTCATTTATTTTATATAGGACCATTAATTACAAAAAAATTATGACTGTTCAGTTATTTTGGAGAACCTGAAAAAATGCGTGATTTTTACATGTTTTTTGCTCAAAAATGTGTTTTCGGGCAAATATTTTGTTGGAAAATATTTGATATTCGTGTTCAGCTACCCCAATGATAAATAGGAAGCAAATACCAAAATTAAATCAAAACCTTCTCTTATTTTCTACCATTTGACTGGACTACAAGGAGTAAATGAGGCTTGTTTACCTAAGCATGGGGAATCTTTCAAACTTACCCTTTAGCTGACGCTGAGTTATCGACGAGACCCTGTCAGCGAAAAGATAAGTAGATAATAAATAATAATGGGAAACTGGATAATGTGTAAATAATGACATGATTAGGAGACAGAAAATCCAGGCAAAAGACATACCGCGGACTTGCAGTGTCACACAAAAAGTGTATAATACTGATGGGCGAAAACTGAATCAGATACCGCAAAATCGGGGAGCGAACTGCCTCCAACGAGATTCTGCGGGAAAAACATAACTTAAAAAATAGTGCTGACAGTAGCAGTTATATTTGGGTATTACCCAACCTAAAATAATTACACGTAACTATCTTAGCGTCACGCTACTGGCGGGTATTTTCTTGTTAAGTGAACAGCAAAGCAAGAAAAACGTATGTAAATAAAAAAGAAGAAATCTTTTTTAATTTTTTATACTCAGGAAGATTATAAATCTTCCAAACTTTTCTAGGAGGATCTGGGTAAGAATTGTGCTAAGTAACAGTCTTGACGACAGGAACCGAATGAGCTACTAATCACTTTTATAGATAACTTTCTCCGTGACAAAAATGAAAAACGTGTTATTTCAAAATTTATTAGAATTGTTCTCGGAGACTTTGAGAAACAAAGGGCCAATTCTCCACCAGTAAACTGAAATGCGGCGAAGGTATTTCACTTCTTCAGAATGGTTAATGTGAAAGAATGGTGTTGTGAAAGGTTGACTGCAACGAGCCGGTCCATGCAGGTTACCCGTGGTTACCCGTAGAGTATCTATTGTATAAAACAAAAACCCGCTACATTTAGCGTAGAGCCAGCATTGCCGTTTGACCGGGAGGTTCTAGACTTCGAGTCGCGACGTGGGCGGACTTTCGATACAAGCTACATAGGTAGGTCGAATTAAACCTGTCTGTAGGAACATTGTAGCGGCCGGCTGCTCTAATCGATTATTTGCATGGTTCTTCCGATTAACACCAGGCGAATGCGGGAGAAGATGAGTCACAGACCACGCAAGATCATCTTCATTCTTGCCTTGTTCTATCCCCTTGCACACACTTACGTTCACACGTACCATTTTACAAAACATTCCGGGAAACCAGTCGAGAGATTAAACCTTGCCCCGCCTGAGTGATGTGCCGCTGGGGGAGGTACCTGAAGGGTAAATAGCCCGCAATCCGACGTGTACACAGTAGGTTTGGTTTGGATTGTTTTTCGTGTTTCCGGGCGCGTCAACTGCTTTGCTCAATAGTCCCGTTGGTGTAGTGCATGCTTTTCTCGGAGATGGCGGTGATTTTCCCCCACTGGATGGCGAGATCTGGCGCCGACCTACCGTCGGCTAGTGGGGTTTCCCCCTAACCAGGACTTACCCACCAGCGGGGCACCGCCTCAGCTGGGACAAGCTCTTAAGCTCCCGATCGGTCTCCTGGAATGTGTGGTAGTGTAGTGCATGTTAGTGTAAATGTGTGTGTAAAGGGGAGAGGATAGGACACGGAAGAGGAAGGAAAGATCGCGCGTGGTTCTTGATCGGTTTGTTAGGGTACTGCTCCGGCATTCCCTGATATTGATCGGAGAAACCACGGAAAACTGCCGATCAGAGCAGCCGGCCGCTAGAATTCTCCTTCAAGCAGCGACTGAATTCGACCTAGCTGAAAAGCTAGTGTCGAAAATCCTGCCGCCGTTGGGACTCGAACCTAGGACCTCCCGGTCAGAGGCGCTGCATGTACACAGCAGTTGACGTGCCCGGGCACATCAATTAATCAACCAACAAAACACGCAAACTAGTAGAAAGTTTATCATTTTCCGTCATACCCTGTGTACGATCAGTTGGCGGTGGAGGCGTGCGGACGTCACCAACGTAGCGCTAGCGACTTCTCGTCGTCGCCGAGGGAGTCGCCCTGGCGGCGAGGTCGGCGGAGCGAGAGGAATCGAAGCCAAGGCCGCGTCATACGATACGTCAGCTCGTGGCGCAAGACGAGAAGGGGCGGGCGAGGGAGGGGGAGGAGTGGCAGGAGGAGGCGGATACGGGGGACGAGTCGGGAGGAAGTGGTTCAGGGGCGGTGGGCTGGACAGTGGGGGATGGGGACGTGAGCGGGAGAGGTGGCCGCGGGAGGAGAAGGCCAGCGAAGCGAGGGCTCATCGAAGTAGGTGGCGTTGTTCACTTCCTCTGCAGACACCTGCTGGAGGGCGGCAGGAAACGCGAGATCGAATCGGCATTCTCCCGAGATAGGATTGCAACCGCAGCAGAGATGATGAAACCACGCGCGAAATTTTGACTGCCTAACCTGAGACCAAGGCGAGGCTCCTTGCTGTCGTTTGGTTACATCGGGCAAAAATTAACCAATTATGGACTAGATACTCCAATTTCGTTATTTTATTTACCTTGCTTCCTAAATAAAACTTTTGAGCATTGAAATAGAATCCTGAGTGTCATCAGAACATGCCCTTCATGAAAGCCAGACTGGTACACATTCCTACTGAAGCTATTCAACGACTGAAAAGGTGCATTTGTTGGGATGCAAAAGCTGAGAAATTTTAAAACTTCAAAATTTCAGCAGGTCGTCAAGTTACTTCGCGGAATCTTTTGTGGGATTTCAAAATTTTGCAACGTTTTTCCAGACTAAACAATACTCTTTCCGCTCTTTAACCAAAACAAGAGAGTTTTAATTACATTCCTTAAATTTTAGTACCAAACAACAACATTTCAACACTTCTGTAGGCAATTGTCGAGATAGAGAATTACTTTTCATGGAATCGATTATTTGCTTCGAAGGAGCATTTAAAAATTGCAAATTATAAAAACCCTACCCATCAGCATCTTCTCAGAAACACAGTGTCGAGAAATGTAATCAAAAGAGGAACAAATTCACAAGGGTAGTTCACATTGCGCGTTGCTCACCGAGATCAGGCCTCCTCTTCGGCATTACCTCAGCACTCCTCACAACGAACCTGATACGCTGGCTTCAGTGCTTGTTTAGGGAGGAGTTCCCACCAACTCCTTTCCTCCCGTTATCTTGCGCTCTACCTGCCAATCTCGATTCTACACGTACCATAACTTCCCAGCTCTCATGCTTTCTTCTCCGTTTCTTCCCTCCCCCTCTTCTCACATTCCTTACAGCACATTCCAAACCTCCCTTGCCCCGTTCTCCCCATCCCGCCCGCCTCTCCGCCCCCTCCTCTCCCCCCCCTCCTCTCCGCCCCCTCCTCCCGCCCCCCTCCCAGCCCTCCTCCCCCCCCCTCCCCCCCCCCCCGCCCCCCCCCGCCCCGTCCACTCCACCGCGCACGTTCTTTCCCCTTTTTGTTCCCATCCATCTTATTATCCCCCTACCACTGTCTCGAGGGCAGAAAAAAGTCACTGGCACAAAGAAGGCTGAAACACACATCGACTTCTCTCCACCCCCTCCCGCCCACGCCCACCTTTGGTCTCGGGCGCAGTATCTCGTTACACAAGCTTAGGCCCCTCGGAGGCTCGCCCCGTTTAGCGATATTTAAAGAGAGAAAGGGGAGAGCTCACAACAGCGGCCAGGGGCGTCTTCCTGTCGGGAGATGGCAAAAGCTGTATGACGCACTAACTGCGGGGATGGCATCGAAGCTGCCCCGCAGGCGCGTGGCTCTGCTGAAAGAGATCTGTGAGGGATTGTGAACTCACCGCCCGCAGTTTAACAATGCGCTGGAGCTACGCTTCGGCGGTGAAAATTTTTCACCGGGCTTGGTCGAGGGATTGCCTCCAATTCAGGGGTTGACAAAGATTGTTTTGCAAATTGTCAAATACGGAGGAATGTTTTGGCTATACTGGATATGTCATGGGAAAGTCACTTAGCTGTCCTGAACGGTGGAGATCACTAAAGCGGCAGCTCGAAGACAATTTCGGAGAGAGGGGCTGCGGGTTCGAATTCGCTGCGATATGTTTAGGTAGATGGATATTTATTATTTCTGCAGGTAGGTTTTTACAACCTGGTGGCAGAACAGTACAATTTACATAATACAATTAGGAATATTGAATCCAATGTAACTCTAAATTATTTTCAGACAGCAACAACAACGATAATGATAATGATAATAATAAAATAATAATAATAATAATAATAATAATAAAAATGATAATGATTTCGGCCTGATGGCCAAATCATCTAAACTTAACCTCATCCCCAGGACTAACAACCCTGGGGTACAAAATGGAATTTGCATTAAATTGCAAGATTCCTCCTGACAAAAAAAAAATAACGTGCCCCTAGCCCGATATTGAAGCCTGAGCCCCGGTGAGATGCGCGTATCGCGAGGCCCAATCATGGCCAATTTGCAGAAAAAAATGATAATGATATGAAAAAATGTTAACAATAAGACCAAAAATAAAAATAATATAATTAAAATTCACATTTTTGGCTGACTTACAATGTTATTTTAAACTACTAAATACACGACATTTTTAACTACACTGCATTTTACATGACATTTGCATTTCGCGACATTTGCACTTCACAACATTTGCACTTCAGAACATTTGCACTTCACTTCTATTGTTCACTTCATTTCCCCTTATATTGCAAATGCACTTCACTGCATATTGTAACCTTGCACTTCACTTGCCCTTATCTTGTGGCATGGTGGGCACTCTCACAATGTATGGCATTTACAACCACATCCCATCTTTTTTACTGTCGTGGTGGCGTAGAAGTATGTTACTTGAGCCATGCACCGATGAATCTGGAGAGAGTCAGTTTTTGTGTCCGACTTCCCGCTGGTAAAAGTGTGGTGTGTATAGCCAGATAACGCAAAGTATGGATCGGTCGTGTCCACCTTTTCCGCCAACACAAGAATAATCAGAGAGGTTCGTGGATCACAATTGTTAATATAGCAAAATCACATTACCTATAGGGTCCCCTGACTCACCTACGAAATAGAACGGGGAACCTGGTAGGTACCAAACCGGGCCAAGCGGTAGGGATAAGTACATAAACAAACACCTAATAAGTTGTTCCTTCTGGATCCTCAGAGGTTAAGAGATGTAACTGGCAACATATTGCTTTCTTCGCTATCCCTAAAGATAGTCGGAAAATTAATGCCTCTTATAACTCCGAATCTCTGCAAATTGAGGAGCCACTCACGGCGACAGGAAAGTTGTCAGCACTGCTTACAACATGTTCTTAGTAGTGCCCGATAGGATAATAAAGAAGATAAGCTTAAATGACTGATGATGAATGGCTGAAATGAGCCACTCTTGGCGACAGAAACGTTGCCAGCACTGCTTACAACATGGCTGCTTTTCGGGACAGTTAAGACTCCATCGACATCAGCCTAGGAAACCATCGCTTACTTTAGCCAAAGAGAAAAAAATCTGCGGGTCAAAATGTACCCTCAACGTTCGTAACGTGAATTATTATTATTATTATTATTATTATTATTATTATTATTATTATTATTATTATTATTATTATTATTATTATACATGTGAATCTCTTTAAATATGGCTTAATTAAATAATTGTATACTTATCCTTTGCAATATATTTTTAAAATTTCATTATTTTTTCATGAAATACTATTTTCAATTGCCACAGGGTTAATAGTAGTTATCAGCCGTTATTGTGCGAAACAAAATGTTGAAGAACTGGAAAATATTAAACCCTATTCCACTGGACTTGCAATCCAATTTCCTAACAAGCACTCTCCTTCACAACGGCTCAACTGTGCATCACCTCTAGAGCTACCATTACCGGGATTATTACTCCATTTCAATTTGTAAGAACAGAGCAACGATTTTTTGTGGAAAAAATTGATAAAGTGTAAAGATATAAATTATCACTAACTATGTGTTCTTAACCTTCATATAGTAATTTTTCCTGAAGAACTAATTAGATATAAACAATTTTTCAAAAAATAAATTTATTCTTACATCGCGAACGGTACGTAAGTGTGGTTTTGACCCACCGAATTTGACCCACAGACAATACAGTGCCAAACTCTGTTCTAAATCGTTCATATCGCGTTCGTAACATCTGCCAAGCTTAAGTTCATCGACGATTCCCACAGAATAACAGACGTCTGGGAGATCTGGAACGGAGCTTTCATTTCTGGACAAATACGGTGATCGGAGACAGCGAGATGTATAGACGCAGACATTGGACATTACGAAGTTAACAAGTTCCTCTCTAACAAGTAGACATCTAACCGGTTCTTAGTAGTGCCCGATAGGATATTAAAAAAGATAAGCTGAAATGACTGATGTAACGAGTTCCTAAAATAACGTCCGTCATGATACACTTAGAGGAAGGTAATCTGGAAATTAATATCTTTGCTGGTGCTCGTGATAGAAGCTTTTCTTTGTCACGTAATTTTCATTCTACTTTCAAGTTACCCAACAGCAATCTACAGGTAATAACAAAACACAATTACAAACATATTTGAATAATAGCTGAATTACTTCACAGATGAATGTTGTCTATTATGACGCAAGACATTGTTGGCTGAAAAGAGATTCTAAGGATCGAAAGAAGTACACTAAACTATTCCACGTCGAGTTACAATACACTGTGTGCTCTGTAGTATTTGATACGTTATTTACATTACAATAACTTCAAAGTATTCTATTGTGTTTTAGATTTCACAACTGAATATACGAGCAAACTCAAATGCAGATATCTTCATGCGACGTGCACGTTCACAAACCCTCTCGTTACGACAAGTGATCTCGGAAAAATCCTTTTGGTGATGCAAAAGCTTACTTGTCGCATGCGCATACAATACGTATTGTATTCAAGCAGTGTATAGGAAACAAATCCCTCAGATGCATCGGTAACATTTGAAAGGGATTAAAGTCGGGTCGCATCCACTAATGAAGGCTGACGAATCAACCATCGTGGAACTGGAAAGAGAAAAAGGGAGTTAGGGTTAAGCCACAATTCCAAAAAAACAGATGCCAATGGAGAGGATGGAGTCAAGAGAGAATGAAACACACGAAGGTGTGCAATTAAAAGTGAATTAGCAATAGACTAAGAAGAGAGATGAAATAATAAGAGCAATATGTTTAACACAAAAATTGAATGCTGGCATTTATATTACCGAAAGAGCTTGCATTTTCAAATAAGTGATTGGAATTATTTTGAACGACATATTGCACATATTACTCTTTATCTAAAAAGTGTATAATTTTAAATGGGAAAAATGAATATGTTAAAAATTTGCTCTTAGGAGAGCTAGGTATTAGTTTCCGATGTCAAGGAGTGACATATATAACTATGCAAGGTGATAAAAATTAAGTCAATATCAAAAGCGAAAAAACGAATAGGAACAGGAAAAAATTAACAAAGAACCACAATATCACAACATTAACTTTCATCATTTGAAATCTGGCCAACGGTATCATGTGATCAAGATCAAAACCAACTTTACACGTCGGAAGAACAATTAGCGTGAATAAAAAATGATTTCACTGTTTCGAGGCCATTTTCTAGACTCCTCTTTAATAGCAAGATTAATCACAGCGAAGAACATATGTTGATGAGCTTTCAGAAGTCATCTTCACTGCACGTGTGATGTACCACTTGTAAGAGTATGTACCCCCAGTTCCTTGTTATTTGTCTGTTTTTTGGTTGCAAGTCCTGAAGATGGAAATATATTTTCCGAAACGTTGGCAAGTAAGTAGTCTAATTCTTTCCACTCGCAAAGTTCAGAGAACCGGACTTCATTATAATGGTATTGCACTCCAGTTACAAGTAAATAGAACTTTGTTTTAAGACAGAGAGAGAGAGAGAGAGAGAGAGGGATGAGGGGAATTTTAAGAGAGGGAGGAGGATGAGGCGTAAAGGATTATTAACGTGACTCATCTTGCTTCAGTTCGCCTCCGGCAACACCCTTAGTCGAACCGAGGCCACGGCATTGCCTACCTCCAGCGCCGGCATTATCTTTCCGCCAGCGTACTATATTGCGCGCGCAATGAGCACAGGCGCGTTGCGTGCCGCGCGGCCGCCCAGCGCTCTTGTCATCTCGCCGCCGCAGGCGGGGCGGGGCGGCGCGGCCGGTTCTCGCGTGCTGCTCCTGGCAAACGCCACCGACGTGCGCGCTCGTAGCGGGAGGAGGTGGAGTTACAGCTACGGAGGTAGCGGTTGAGGTAGTGGTGATGGTGGGGACATTTGAGGTGCAGGTGGTGAGGGAGGCGGATGGGAGGTGGACGGGTAGGAGAGAGGTGGCGGAGGGAGATGGTGATGAGGGGGACGTGGAGGCGAAGACGGTGGTCGAGACGGAGGCGATGTGGAGGAGGTGGAGGCTGTGGCGGAGGCAGGCACGGAGGCAGGGTCGGGGGCGAGCCGGGGTTGGAAGCGGGCGTACTAACGGAGAGGGAGGCGGTGGGGTTGGGTGTGGTCGGTGGGGGGTGAAGGCAGGTGTGGACGCGGAGGTGGGGGCGGGATGGGGCCGGAGGTGGAAGTGGAATCGGAGGCGCAGGCGATTGTAATGTGGGTGGAGATGGCTATAGTGTGGAGCCGTTGCTGGGGGGAAGGGTGGGGCGCAGGTGTTCGCAGAGGCACTGGCGTGGAGACTTAGACTGTGCAGAAAGGTGACGGACGCGGAGGCGTTGGTGGCGGTGGTGGGCGAAGGCGTGGCGGAGGCGGAGGCAGGGGCGGGGGGGGAGGCATTGTTGGTGGCAAGGGTGGGAGCGGAAGCGTTGGCAGAAGGGGGGCGGCCGAGGCGGAGGCAGCGGAGGAGGGCGCGAGTTGCCGTTGGGCGAACGCGAGAATAAAACGCGCACGGGGCGGAGCGGCGCCGCGCCCGTCCTCGCCCGGCGATCTGCGCACGCGAGCCAACGTATTTGATGAGAACCCTCAGCTGCATAAAACATGCTCCATACGACACGTAGTGCATGCAGAAATGATATTGTAAATGTGGATGTTCCAAGAACCTTAGGTATCAGGCTGTCAGTATCTGTACGAAATTGTTTTCTTGAAGGGATCGACATGAGCGTGATGTAAGCATATTGAGTAATATCTCACAATAGTTTCATCAAATAACTGACACTAGCATGTAACTAAATAAAAATAAGTTCAATTCAGTTTCCAGAACGAGTTGCAAATACTCGTGCTGTGGAAACTTGGTAATTGCCCTGCCTCCCCCCCCCTTCATGGCATGTACTTGGGCAAATTCACAGGTATTTGTCAATACTATGCATATAACTAAAGCAAAATCGTTTGCCCACGCTTCGTAATGTATTCATCAGTTGATTTGCGCGGAACATCTTCGTACCACACGTTAAAGGTCCAATCACAATGCAAACACAAACATAAGCATAACACGTGGTCATAAATATCAACATAAGTGATAGTCCGAAGTTTTCACAATATCGAACATTAACTTAAGAAAATTAAGTGTCTATAGGCTGTGAGACAATCTAGGTTACTTTTGGTTGGATGTGAGAATGGATTTCGAGATATCGACTGTGTCCATGACGGGAAGGCTACTTTGCCATGGATTGCGTTAGTTCGTCTATCGACTTATTTCGATACTCCATTTTGAGTTAACGTGCTGTGATTGGTTCATTTCTGACGTAAGCAAACCACAAAAGCTTGAAGCTTGCAAGCTATTAAGTAAACGTCTTACATGTTGTGCTTATGCGAACACATTGTGAACGAGTCCGCTAATGGACGTAGTCCTACCTTTTATGTTAACGCCATGCTTGTGTTTATGTTTGCATTGTTAACTGTGTCCACTGCCTGACAGATCATTTGATCCGCTTTAGACGGAAATTATTGAAAGTTTTAACTTCGCTGGAGTTCTTTAACTTTTCAGTAAGATGTGGAGATTTTTTTCTTCTTTTGAAACTACTTCGCCATCAGCCAAATTGAAAATCGCGAACTTCGATTTAGAAAAATAACGTGAAACATCTTAACCACTGCATTGACGATACGTGCACATGCAATTAGTTCAGGTTTAATTTGAACACACTGCAGATTGTTTCAATTATTTTACTCTCAAAAGAGGATAAAATTCCAAATGACAGACGTCAGTCAACATTATATCACATCAGTGCAATAACTTCGGAAAATACCACATCTATGGATAACAAAAGATTAATCGCACAGCAGGCGTACTCACCCTGAAGACCAAAAAGCATTAGCTAACATTGAAACAGAAACTACCCACTCTCAGTTACAGAGCAATAACATCCACTAACAATTGCGTCGAGCAAGACGTTTTCATTAACCCGATACGTAATTACATTTCAAAGAGAAACATATTTATTGCGTTATTTCGAGCGTGCTATCCCCTCGTCGCGTCGCGTCGCGGGTTGCAGAGCGGAGCCGAGCGCCTGCAGCGACACACACGGCATGTAGGTCAACAAGCGGGGCGGGCGAGCGCTGCGCCCGAGGTCGCACTCTCGTGACCCAGGCCCGTGCCTTTCGTCGACTTCATTTATTCCATTACCGATAAAGAACCGCATCGGTCCGCGAAGCGAGACGCGGCCGAAAAAGGCGAGGATGGGGGAGAGATCGGTGGAATGGAACGGGCGGGGTCGATGAGGAAGGGGGGGGGTTAGGTGGTTTGAGGGAGGGGTGGGAAAGGAGCGGGGGAGAGGGTGAGGTGAGCCGACGTAGTAGCGAGTTAATGAAGGGGGAGACACGCGGAATGGTGGGATGAAATAGAGTGCGGCGGGGAGGAAAGACAGGCAGGAAAAGGAAGAGGTGAAAAAAGGTAGAAAAGAGCGGGGTAGGGGAATGTGGCTCGAGGCAGGAGCGGGGGGGGGGGGAGAAGAGACGAGGGGGGGGAGAGGCGGGGCGGAGCGGAGTAGGGTAGAACAGAACGAAGCGGGGCGACACAAGGCGGAGGGAGGCGGGGCGGGACAAAACAAAGGAGGGTGGTCAAAGCGGTGCACAGCGGGGACAAGCGGAACGAATTAGAGTACAGGGGACGGGGTAGATTGTGTGGGTGTGTGACATCGGGGAAAGAGAGAAGCGCGATAAGTGGAGAGTAGAAGGGGGGGGTAAGTAGGGGCGGGTTGGAGTGCGGCGGAGAAAGGGTGTGGAGCGGGGAAGAACGGGATGTGACGATACCGGGCTGGATGTAGTGCGATGAGGTGGAGCAGGGTATACGGGATGAAGAGTAGACGAGCGGGTTGGTGACAGGCAGGGCGGCGAAGAGGAATGGGAGGCCGGCGGCGAGGGAGTCGCGGATCGCTAATTTAATGAGGTACAAAATGAACGTAACGAATCACGGAGTCCCCCGCGGGCCAACCGCCCGCCGCTCCCGCTCCGCCCATCCGTCCGTCCCGCCGACCGACCGAACGACCGGCCGTCCGGTTATTTATGAAAACGAGTCCCGCGCGCAACCTTTTTCATTACTTAGAGCCCAAACCTCTCGCCCCCTGCGCCGCCCCCTCCTTCCACCCCCACCCTCGCTCTCCCTCTTGTCGCGCGAAGCCCCCCGTATTCTTATTCCCCCGCTGCCGGCCCGCCGGGATTGTCCCAGTCACTTTGCAGGGGCCTCTATCGATGTTGGTTCTAGTATTTGTTTTTACTCTACCCGCCCTGGAATTGAATTAAATTTTTGTGTTTTTCGTTCTGGAATTGAATTGAATTAAACTGAAATCGTCCTCATTTGTAGGTATGGCGACTCGCAGACTTAGCTCTTCGTTGTTTGAAATTCTCTCCCAGAAAGTGTTCGATTTTGACATTTCTAATCTAGATTATTTACGTGAATATACTCGTGAAAAATGGATGGAAAAACACTGGGCAAGTCGTACACACCTCGTAAGATATTTAAGATTTCCTTATTCATCATCCTCGTCTTTTGTCTTCTTTAACTTTGGTAGAAATTTCCGATTCGTTATTTTTTTTACTTTCAAACCTTTTCTATTTTTCTTTCCCTTTTAATTTTTTTTTAAAATTTACCATCTTGTTTTAGGCATTGGTAAGAATTTACGTAGCATATCTGAAAGTTTTGTGTATTTTATACGATTGATTGTCGCGAACTGTGTTGCGTACTGAACACTTCATTAACGATTATTAATGACAAACTTCATTAAAGATCGATAGAATTGAACATTTTACATAAAAATTAGCAACATTTATGAGTTTCCATGTCTATATTAAATCCAGCACAACTGTACGAAGCAAATTATAAATTATTAGTATATATTGAATCGTCTGATTTTGTTTATGAATGTATTAACGGCTATTTACATTTTTACGAGTGTACTTGAGACTTCTCTGTGCTTTTACACGTATATTATACAATACAGGTAGTTTTTTCAGATTCTGATAGTAAACAACAAACGTGAAAATATTAAAAGACTTTACAAGCACAGAGATGTAATATCAATTATTTTATTCAACGTAAGAAATTAAATATACAATTTTCAGTTGACATACGTTAACAAATAATAAATTTGAAGAATAGTTCTGCATCATTAAAAACGATGATGAAAGTAGTGATTAATTAAATCCATTTTGTTCTTTATAAATTAAATTCATTCCGATCATTAGCTAAAAATTTAAATGCATTTTTTGTAGTATGTAATGTTCAGTTGTTTATCGAAATGAGAATGTCATATATCTTGGCATGCAAATAATGAGAAATTTGTGTTCATGAATGTCTAGAAATTGATTGAGATGAATTAACAAAATCTATTCAAAAAACGTTTCTCTAATAAGACTCCAATGTGAGTTTGTATTAAATCAATAAAAAATACTTATAATACAGCCCCAATATTACAAATGAACGATGTGTAAAGTACAGTAATGAAACCCTATTGAAAAGCTTTGGGTATGAAAAGACCAGTAAAACTAACTTCTTAAACTAAAATTCACAGTAATGATTCTATGAAACTCGACTTCCTATTCTATTACAAAGACGTCTTAACAGTTTGATGGATTAGCAACGAGATGCTTCTCTTCAGCACTTCCTTCAGAAGTCGTCAAGAAGTCGTCAGATTGTCTCATCGTATTGTTGACAGAAATAATGAGATATCACTTAATTAGCAGATATAATATCATCAAACTTCGCAGTCACTGCACGGAAAATCCAAGGAACCGACTCTCCCCCAACGTATTTCCCACCGCACTCCTTTCATAATCGCACGGAAGAAACCAAATGTGGAGGTCCTAATGTCTCCCAGTTGCGCGGTTCAAATTTGAGCCTTAATTCCATTTAATTAATTGATTTATCTCAATTAGAACGCCGCGACGAGGCAGTCCGGGCTCCGAGGCGAATTACGAAGATATTGCCAGAAATTCGGCATAAGCTCAGAAGTGGAGGGAAGCCCCTCTCTCAAGTTGGTACAAAGGGACACCAGGAGGACGGGAGACACAGGGACAGAAGTCGGAGTTTAGAGGAAGAGACGGAGAAGAAGACGGAAGCGCCAATGGGAAACGAGGAAGACAAACTGCGTCCCTGAGGCGTTCTTGTTAGCGGCACACAAAGTAATTTCAATCATGAAAATACCTTCGCATTCAGAGAGGGCGTAAGATAGGTTCTCGAAAGGTCGATACGAGGGGGGTTGCTGTTTGATATTGGGAACTGCATTCAGCTTTCGGTTACTTCAGGTATTCCCAAGAATTCCCTCGGTACCGAAATTCGAAGAGAAATTCGTCTACTAGAACAGCCGTTTTTGATTAATCCAAGGGGTGAATTATGAGAAGTTAATTAAATATTAAGGACGAGAACATACCTACACAAGGTAGGATTCGCACCTAAGTTCATTCGTCGCAGATAAAAAACTCTCACCTTATGGGCTCGGTCTTACGAGCAGGTAAGAAATATAGTTAATATCTTTGTAATTATTATTATTATTATTAATTATGGTTTTAATCAGAGTTTCAATTCAGTATTTCATTTTTTTAAACGAATTCTTTATTCACAAATTATCGTTATATCCTGATCTATCCTAATTCGCCCTTATAAGGTGACGAATCCACAATAACATGAAAGAATATCATTTAATATTTACATTAACATAGCTGTACCTGTACAATATAATAGATACCGTAAGCTCTTATGTCTCTGATGTATCTCTCTTGTGTCTTCAATGAACAAACAATGACAATACGCCGGTTCAGATCCTCAATGAACGAGGACGAACCAGATAATTGCTGTTTGCCTCTCTGTATGAACGATTTTGAAAGACATTTTTAATGTAACTACAGAAAAATATCAAGCTTAAAACTCTTGTTTCAAATATTACAACTCCTTTCAGTTGAATATTTACACGAGAAAGACAAAAGGCACTCCTGAGTACCATAGTTTTTAGCGGAGAGTTCAGGTTACAGATGAACAATCAAAATGTATTTGCATAACATTCAAACAAAACCGGCATTTAAATAACATCTGCATGGCGGTGTCTCCCATAAACTAAAAGTTAGGATAAGTATATCTGGTCAACTTTTTAGCATTTCTCTTCCTGAGATAGCACAGGTTCAACACTTGCAAAATCATTGTAGGTTCTGGGCAACAGCATGGGAGAATGCCGTGTCAATATCTGAGCGAGTAGCACATACGTGTCCAGAGTAGATGGTTAACTAAGCGATAAACTCTCGACTATAACTATAACCGCCCTCTTAAACCAACATCAATGTATTGACTCCCAATCTTATCTTCGACGCGGAAGATCCGCAGCCAGCGCGGATTGGTCGCATCGGAAGTTTCGCTTCGCGTGTTGCCTTATGAACACGTTCAGACCTGCGCGGCAGGCGAGCGTCGCGGCTGCGGATGGGTAGCGTTTAATCGGCGGCGAAATTTGAAACGCAGCCAGCGCGTTTCTTCCTCTGCAGCTCGAGTTTCGTGGAAGTCCGCCCGTTTCGGGAGTCTTCCCTTCCCCTCTGGGTCGAGCGACCTTGCCAACCGTCATCAAACTCTGACTCATAATTGTTGCTCCGGTGTGAACGGTCCCGCGAATTCCACGGCCGCCTCCAGCTCGGAACTTTCCGCGCCGCTCCCGCTGCGGATCTACCGCGCCGGTCTGTGGGAGCCTTAAGTCACCTTAAGTCACCCTGTGCGGGCGGCGGTTGTCCCGGAGGGCGGGGGGTGGGGCGGGGTCGCAGGAGCGGCCGTGCGCGGCACGCAGCGGCGCGCGCACGCGTGTGCCCCAGGAGGCGGTCGATAGCGCTGTGTGTTTAGCCCTTTCCAGGCGATTTCGCCGCCGACGAACGCCGCCGCCGCCGCCGCCGCCGCCGCCTGCACGCGTACGAACCAACGAGTTTCCGCCCCCAACGATCCCGGCCAAAGACAGCATATGCGCAAGGACTTCGGTTCCGAAGTGGGAGGGTGACTATTTATTATCTACAGACGCGTCGACTACTCACGATATTAGTTCTGGAAGTGTAGTGCATTCTCCTCCCTCATTAGAATGTGAGTTCCGGTACACAACTACTCGGCTTCCGGTTTTGTCTCCAGTTTATTCCCCAAGGGCCAAGGGCCGGCTGACGTTACGTGGTCCTTACGTGGGGGTAGTGCGTTACGTGGTCCGTTTGTTAGAGTACTGTTCAGCGTTCGCTTGGTGTTGATCGGAGAAACCTCGGAAAACTACCGATCAGAGCAGCCGGCCGCTAGAATTCTCCTCCAGACAGCAACTGAATTTGACCTAGCTGAAAAGCGAACCTAGACCTCCCGGTCAGAGGCGCTGCAGTGACATCAGTTGATGCACTGAGATCCCGCTCCCGGTGTGTGTGCGTATGTGTGCGTGTGTGTGTGTGTGTGTGTGTGTGTGTAAAGGGTGAAGGGGAGGGGGTATGCGTTACGTGGTCCGTTTGTTAGAGTACTGCTCAGCGTTCACTTGGTGTTAATCGGCGAAACCACGGAAAACTACCGAACAGAGAAGCCGGCTGCTAGAATTCTCCTGAGACTGATTTAATTTGACCCGGTGAGAATCTGGTGTCGAAAATCGGCGACCATCGGTCTGGAACCATAGAATTCTGGGTAATGCTGCTGCAGAGGCAACGTTGTTGCTACTTAGCTATCGCTGTAGGTCGGTTCAAGCTCTAGTGGGGAATTAGAAACTCTCATCAGCTTCCACAAGTTGCTTGGGGATAGTTGTTAGTTCGCTCTCCGTGCTCGGATTAATGAGATTCCTGGTAGTCCGTGTAGAATTTGTGGTGGAAAAATCGGGATCAAAAGAATTTTTAACGGGGTTCTTTAGTTTTCCCGGCTTCTGATTGCTCCATCATCATTTTAATTAGATTATCCATTCATCTCAGACACAGCCAAATTTTCCAGCAGTACTTACATGGCTTTGGGCTGGCGTCTCACACTGCGCCCCACAAGCCACTTACTTGCCTGCCTGGGAAGCCGGGCAACTACCCCTGGCTGAGCTGTCATTTACCCTCTAAATCTAAAAAGGGTTGTACAAGCTGTTGCGCAAGCTTTAGCAGAAAATCTAAGGACAAAACGTGCTCGAAATACCACAAAGAATGGATAATTGATACAAAACTATATTTGCCCGATATTTTCTATCAAACAAGTAAAATGTGTTTATATTCTTTACTACTTATTGCCTTATTCCTCCTTTATTTGCATTTTAAATTCTGACTTGGACCAGGAAAATGTTTGAATAACGAATTATTTGTTTTTTTATTTTTGTTACATTTTATTACATAAGTCTGTTAATTATTGTATGTAGTATTAATGTTAAATAAATTAACCAATTTCTGTTGCACGCGGACAGCTCTTTTTACAGATTAACATCGTTATCTATTAAACCTCTTAACCTGAACGTGGGAGGTCAATGCAATTATTGTACTCTCAAATAAAGGTGATTATGAAATCAAGATCCTTTCAATTTGAAATGTTTAATTTTTCTCTGAATTCTCAATTTAAAATATAACTGATGTATTTTATTTTAGTGGATAATTTCTTTGCTGTAATAGAAGAAATGGGAATTAATATCGCTTTTCGGACAATAACTGTTAATCGACTTCTTCAGAAGGCTGTTACGAGCCAGATCTCAAGTGACATACCGCGACCGCGAAGAAATTTGTACAACCCTTACTTTTAAATATCGCGCCAGTTGCTCGGAACGCAGTGCCCACAAACTATGGTGAGCTAGGTACCTTACTCGCGACCTCGATCGACCTCGGATCGACCTCGATCGACCTCGCATAATCTCATAAGGATATTTTCATTTCTTTCTTTGTTCGAGTAGTAAGGTAATATTTTATTATCTGAAAATCCATGCTAACATAAAATCATTGGGACGAGATAAACTTGTTTCATAACATTTTTATCATAACAGAATATTTATTACGACTGCTCAACGTTCGCCGTTCATCACTTGAGTAAAATATTATTCGATACGAGAGCGACGTGAATTTAAGCAATATTCTTAGAGCATCACAGACATTGTCCTCAGGGAGAAAGCACGTATTTCCTCACGCATCTCTTCAACGATGTTGCAAGGATCATGAAAATATCTTTATTGATCTACTGATGCTATAACCATGTTGTCAAGGTGCAAATTTATTACATGGAACTAAAAAAAGTACTTAACTTTCGTTAAAATCAGAAACAGATATCGACATTTAAGAAACAATGTCTCGAATTTCCAAAAAATTTTCAGGAGACCAAAAATAATTTCTTTAAAACTGTTTTAGTTTACTTCTTTAGAATGAACATCAATTTCAAGGGCAAATATTTTCGAAAAAAATGGTCCTAAAGGCGCTTTTTCGAATACCTCAATGTTAACTGCACTTACGCTGTGAAAAAGTTATTTTTCGTATCTGGCTCAACGTATTTTAATCATTGCAAAAATATATCATCTGCATTTTTGGAATGTATTGTACAGCCTTAAATGTATTAATTTTTTTTTTTAAAAAGAAGAAAGAAAAATTGAGCGAACTTCTTTGGCAGACGTTTCAAATCCTCTACTTCGGTCTTATTAACACGAATTATAAGGAGAACATCTGCATTGAGGCATTACTTCCACAACTTTTAGGATTCATTACCTAACATTTGCGCACAATTTCTCAATGTCACTTGACGTTTTACAAATGTCGAGCGTTTAATCTTTGTCTAGCGATGCGCTGGCGAAAGGCAAGGAACCGAGACGAACAAAGTGAGCAGCTGGGTACGTTGGCTGAACAGGCACGGAAAGGAGAAAGGGTATATTAATGTTTGGCACAACGTTAAGGAACATGCAAATACTGAAATAACATTTATCAGGAAGTTATGGAGAATGAGAAGTGATTTCCCGAACACTGCATTGTTATTTTTCCTTCGTCAAAGTTTGTTTACTTCAATAAGCTTCGCTCTTTCATTTAGTTTCGACTTATTTACTTTCTTCCTGGACGTCTGCCACAGCGTGATAACCTTGAACCTTGAAAGTCACAAAATGTAATAACTGCCCTGCCAGTGTTCTTAAAGCAGAAATATCATGAAAAGAAAATGTAATGGCGGGTAATACTTTCAGAGAATTCATTGTTTTCTCCTCTTTTTGCAGTTTTTCATCCGCCTTACTCACCACATTGTCCCTTTCTCTTTCTGAGATCAACAACTCTATCCCTGTCATATCCACCACTGCTGAACGCTTTCTTCTCTTACTCCATCCACACCACTTTAACTCCAGTCTCCTATGGTCACCTTCTCCACCATCAGCATTTCTCATTGTCAGTGTCTTGCCCCTTGTTCACGCTATCTCAACGTCTTGTTCCTTCTTTCTCTCTCCGTTCCTATCCACCACGAAGCTGTACAGTGTCTTTCGTCACTTCTTTCCATTACACCCGCAACTTAAACCCCAACCACCCCAGCTCCATCATGTTTGCCACTTCAACCTTCACCACCTCACGTCACCGAATCCACCTTCGACATTTTTCAGCCCCTCTGCCTTCAGGCTCGCTATCGCGCTCTCTATCATCGTTCCATCGCCGCCTCTTTCCCCGTCACCGGCTCCGTTTCTCGTCGCCACCCCCACTGCCACCACCGCGGCGGCCCTCGCGGTCGCTTGAGAGAATTAGAGATCTCCTGGCGGAGGGCAAAGCTGCTTGCCGGAGATAATATGACTTAATAATGTTTTTATAATGAACTTCCGCGAGAGAACTGGAAAAATTGGGAGAAAAGAGAGATAGAGAGAGGCGCTTTCGTTCTCGTAGACGGCAGCTAGGCAGCCTGGTGGAGCCAACAGCTTCCGAAAACGAAGCTTAACACAAACAATGCTGTTCTTTCTATAAACTAAGGTCTGTGATATGGCAATGTTTTCGCTCTAAAACCTCGTAGTTGAAAAATTCATCTTTTGAAAGTGCGTATAAAATTATCCCCAAGTGTGCATTTCCCTTCATTATTCCATTCTTTTTGTACTTCAATTGTCTTTATTGCAAGGAAGAAAAATATATTACATTTCTCTCAAAAGCAACATGTGATTCTGCAGAAAGACTTTGAACTTTTACAATTTACTTGTGTGAATATTTTTCAAGTGTTAATTCGGAAAATATTTAAAACGTGAGATTTTTCTCGAGAAAAAGACTGTGTACTTTGCATGTACTTTCACAATACTGAATTAATATTTTAATAAACAGAATATTCCCTGTTAATGATGATTTAAAATCAAACTCCTTTGACCGGATTTGACCGGACCTTTCTGAAATCCGTTCCCAACCCGCCGGTACCAGCCGGTATGCCCAGAAACATCAATCACTCAATCAATCGAAAGACTGGCTGCACGGTCAGTTCAAGTGAATTGGGATGTAGCACTCTCTTGCATTGAGATGTAGCACCAAAGGAAAGAAAGAGAATAATTATTTCATTCATATGATAAATACTATTTCGCCCAAAAAAGAACAGCTTTTGCTGCTATTCGTCACTACTTTCAAAATTCGGCGATTACATCTCGTGGGAGGTGAAGGTGAGTAGGCGAAGACAAGTCTCTGACGCTGTCGTGTAGCGATGCAAAAAGGTCAGGTAGAAAACATGGCATAAAACATACCAGATGAATATTGCCTCGTTTCCTTCTTTCAAGCAACTATTTGAATGGAAGTCAACCCACATGAAATGTTTGATGAAAACTGGTGTACAAACAAAGGAACTCCAGATTCTTTTACTCCCCATTCCACGGGAAAAATACGTGTCTACTGAAAGCGAGCAGGGCCTAGCGCAGGCTCCATGACGCAGCCCGAAGCAGGGCGGGGCGGGGCGGGGCGGAGCGGGGCGGAGCGGGGCGGAGCGGGGCGGAGCGGGGCGGAGCGGGGCGGAGCGGGGCGGAGCGGGGCGGAGCGGGGCGGAGCGGGGCGGAGCGTGTGGAGCGGGGGGGGGAGGGCGGAGCGGGGGGGAGCGGGGCGGAGCGGGGCGGAGGGGGCGGGCGGGGGCGGAGGGCGAGGGGGGAGCGGGCGGAGCGGGCGGAGGGGGCGGGCGAGCGGGGCGGAGGGGCGGAGCGGGGGAGGGGCGGAGCGGGGCGGAGGGCGGAGGGGCGAGGGGCGGGGCGGGGCGGAGGTGGGGGAGGGGCGGAGCAGGGGCGGAGCGGGGCGGAGCGGGGCGGAGCGGGGCGGAGCGGGCGGAGCGGGGCGGAGCGGGCGGAGCGGGCGGAGCGGGCGAACGGGGCGGAGCGGGGCGGAGCGGGCGAAACGGGCGGAGCGGGGCGGAGCGGGCGGAGCGGGGCGGAGCGGGGCGGAGCGGGGCGGAGCGGGGCGGAGCGGGGCGGAGCGGGGCGGTGCGGGGCGGTGCGGGGCGGCGCAGGGCGGAGATTGAGGTGGCGCGACGCGGAGCGGGGTGCCGTGGAGCGGGGCTGGGCAACGTGGAGGGGCGGGGGCCGGGCGCGTGGGATCGGTGCGGGGCGGCGCGGGGTGGCACGGGGGCGTTACCCGCGCAACGTCACGTTCCAGTCGCGCGGGATTTTTCCCAGGATTCATTATCGGAGCTGCTGCATCGGGTGGCGGCGGCCGGGGTGAGAATGGGGATGGGCAGCGGCCGGCGGACCGGCGTGGAAGAGCGAAAATCAACGCGGCCCGGCGTGAAATGAAAACAGGCGGGATGCTCCTTTGACCCTCGGCCGCTTCTGCACATCAGGGGACCGCGCCGCGTTGGAGGTCACATGAGAAAGAGACGGAGGTGGATTGTGGGTTTGTGAATAGAGGGCTAGTGTGAGTTGGGATAGTTGTGTGACTTGGGCTAGTAGTGTGACTTGGGCTAGTAGTGTGAGTTGGGCTAGTAGTGTGAGTTGGGCTAGTAGTGTGAGTTGGGCTAGTAGTGTGAGTTGGGCTAGTAGTGTGAGTTGGGCTAGTAGTGTGAGTTGGGCTAGTAGTGTGAGTTGGGCTAGTAGTGTGGGTTGGGCTAGTAGTGTGGGTTGGGCTAGTAGTGTGAGTTGGGCTAGTAATGTGAGTTGGGCTAGTAATGTGAGTTGCGCTAGTGGAGTGAATCGGGTTAATGGGGGGATTTAGGCTTGTGAGATGAGTTTGTTTAGGAAGAACCGTTTGGCTGAGAGATTGAATAGTTGAGTGTAATTTGGTTGGGGAAGAGTTGAGATAACTTGCTTAGTTTGGAGTGCGGGCACGGCGAGTTGGGTTGGCTGATTGCGTTAAGGTAACTCTTCACGTAAGGTTGCAGTACTTCAGTGGAAACACGAGTGGACGGACGTGATGAGTCAGAAAGTGGGTGAGAAGTAGTTGCTTGAAGGAAGAGTGGGTCTGAGAGAGTCGTGCAAGGAGGTGATTGGGACGCGAGAAGAGAGCGCGCGGAAGCGAGGGCGGCGCAGCTACCAGGTTGGAAGAGCGGAAAGGGGGGGCAGAACACTTGGATGAATGGATATGAAACTCGGGTGAAATGCTTTGTGTAGACGGAGATATTTCAAAATGTTGTTCGTGTTGTGGCAGATGAGTTAAGTCTTTTTAATAGTAAAAATGGCAAATTTCTTATGATCAATTTGTTTCGCTTCGCTCGCCCATTTCCCAGCCAATGGCAAGGATCAAATCTACGATTTCCTTAATTAAAATTAAACAATTTTGCCTTTGATTCCAGCTAATGTAAAATTTCGAACGCATTTGACACCACTAATATATATTTATATTTAACTAGCTGAACCCTTGGAATTACATCACACAAAACGAGCAACTCCAGTAAACACACAAAAGAAAAAATCAAGAAATGCTCTCTATACAGAGTTTATTTTATTGAATTTTTCGTATAACGTAAAATCGAAATTAACCAAAAAAGTCTTCTTTTATAATGTTATCTTCTACTACCAACAAGGATTGGGTCTTAACCTGTTCAGGTGTCCACTTCTTCTTTGGCATGCCAACGTCTCCCCTCACTCGTGGGATGTAATGAAGTGTTAAAGCCGGCAATATCTCATTTGGAATTCTTTCCAAATGTTTGCATCACTTATTAGTAGATATATTTTTTCTAACACAGACGTGACACAGATTATTTCATCGTGGAGAGTATATCTTAAAGCGAGTTCTCGGACACACAAGTATTCTAGGATTATCATGTACTCTAGTACAGCCTTAGTTATTAATCTATATATATCAAACACACTCATTCCACACGTGCTCCATTTATAAATTTTTTAACCGTTATTCAACATAAGACTCGCGCGCGCGGACCGACGTGATGACGTGAGTGGGTAGCACGCGAGCGAGCAGGGGCGCGCGAACGCACGGGTGCGTCCGCGTTGGGTGGCGCGCGAGCGCTGATCCTGCGAGTGTGCAGGCACGCGCGTGAAGGCGATTGACGCGCGCGCTCCGTTATGCGCGACGCGTCCGCCCCTCCCCACTCACTCTCTCTCTATATCACTTTCTCAAAATCGCTTCCTCAAAATCACTCTCTCAATCACTTTCTCAATCCTTCCTCAATCACTCTCTCAATCACTCTCTCTCAATCACTCTCTCTCAATCACTCTCTCTCTCTCAATCACTCTCTCTCAATCACTCTCTCTCAATCACTTTCTCTCAATATCTCTCTCTTTCTCTCAATATCTTTCTGTCAATATTTTTCTTTTTCCCTCAATATCTTTCTCTCAATCTCCCTCTCCCTCCTTCTCTCCCTCTCTCTCTCTCTCAGATACGCGCGTTTCGAGACCCGTCGTGCGAACGCGCCTGGACTAGACCCGTCTGAATCATTGTTGGCGTGTTTTCCAGGCCAACACTCTAGAGACTTTGAACCTTATTATGCGATATTTGGATGAGATACAACGGTAATAGTAACTTAAAGCTGCTGCGAGTAGAAATTATGTATTTTCAAAATGCCTTTCATGCTGAAACGATTAAATACCAAAATAGGAAAGGAAATGTAACATGAATAAAAATAAATACTATTTGAAAGATGTCACTTCGTAAAACAATAAGACAAAAATATAACACTTTGCCAGAAAGAGGATAATTTGAAATTAATGAAATGTCGATTTTATCAGAATACATTCCGAAGACACATATGGTAGACTCATATTTATCACTTTTATATTTACTATTCGCTACGAAAGCTCCACGTAAAGAGTAACGGCATAAATGAACAGTAGTCAACACAAGACGCGTGACCATTTTCCTTTGCATCTCCTCAACGCGAAAAACGTCTAAAATGCTGCGCGTCGCGTTTTAAAAAGTCAGCAAATCGGCGTCTCATGCATACGCTACAAAGCAGCCCGAAGAAACACTAAGTCTACGCTGCACTCCGGCAAGCATGTTCCTTTGCGCAGCTCCCGAGCAGCTCTTCAGATTCAGCGCCGCCTTTGAAGGCGGTCCCTTCCGGAAGCCGCCTCCCCCGTCCACTCCGATTTCGCCACCGCCCTTGCCCCCCCCCCCCCCGCCCCCCCGCCAGCCCAAACTCAGGCTCCTCCCCCGCTCCCGCCCTCCCAGGCCCTCTCCCCCTCAACTCCGCGGAGCCACGCCTTGTTCCGTCCTGCATCACCCCGCCGCCCCGCCCCCCTGTTCCTTTCCGTCCCGCCCGTGGGGCGTCCCCCCCCCCCGGGCCTCTACCCCGTCCCCGCGCTGTCGCGCCGACCTCCCGTCGTTCACGCAGTGCCAAAGGCTCGAGATCTGCGCGGACTAAATGGATTCCCGTGAAACATTTTTAGACCACTACCGTAGCGCAGACATCTTTGATAACTTTTCCAATGGAAAGATGGAAGAGACAGTCTTTAATACTTCTGCAATCGACACACATCTTTCTTCAACTATACTATGGGAGCTCATGTTTTGGAATTTGCGGCCAGCAACCGCATCGGATATTTTTAACAAATATCACTTATGTACGGTATGATATAATAGTCATGTATTCAAATGAACTTATTATTGGAAATGAGTTGGATAGAAAACGTCACGTATTAAAGAAAATGTACTACTAATATGAATATAAATATCACAATTAATTCTTAAAAGAAACACAACGTCGAATTGAATCAATTCGAACCAAGGACAACTACGTATCAGTGAAACGTTAAGAGGGAAAACGTCCAATCCGTCGTCGTCAAACGTCAAATAATGATTGCGGATTGGTGGGAAAAAGGTATGTGCACTAACTTTTTCGTGTCTAGTATGTTTGAGTATGTTTGTCTCAAGGTTGAAGGTGACCTTGGGATATTTAATAAAGCCTATTTATCAAAGGCGCTTATTTTAATAATCGATAGCACGAAATGTTATAGCTTTTGACTGAGTGGACCATGGACCATTGAAAGTTAATGCGCAAATTAGTCCGGCGAGAGAACCACATACTGGCAGTGGAAGCAAAGGACTTCACTTGAAATTTTGGATCTACGTATTTGCTACCAGACCGTTTGAAATGGCACTCCGGTTTCGGTCGGAGTAAATACAATATTTTAAATTCGCGTGCTATTCCATTTCGATTTTGTATTACAAAAGTTTTGCTTCCGGTTTGATTTGCTGTTTTAATATCTCATCAAACACATTATTGGTGGGTCTGAGATACGAAATGCCGTGAGTTTGATTCATAACTGTTTCTAAGTTCCAATTTATGCAGACTTTAAACTGTTATTTACGCTTTATAAGCAACTCCGAAAAACATATTGACGCTGTATACACCAAACAACAGGACTTGCCTTTTTATGAGGCCGAGTACTAAAGCGGTTTCATACGTACACTGGAAGCACCGAAGAATGTATCTCAAGCCGATCCGGTGGCCGAGATCGCTAAAGCAGTAGTGTGTAGCGATCTCGAACAGAAGGGTCCTGAGTTCGAGTCTCGCCTCGGGTATGAATGTATTTGTGTTCGTCCTTTCACTCCTGATCATCACCATATCGTTTCATCTTCATAGTCACCATACCGTTAACTCCAACAGTGTTCGCTAATGACCTAGATGTTGAACGACCGTAAATAGCCTCCCCCTCCCCCAAAAAATGTAACTAACATTACCAGCTTCCAATTTATGGGGAGTGTTCGGTCCGCGACCCGACTCACCTTTCCCTAGCGTAGGTAGCATACGGCGGCTGCCATGACCATACGCTCTCCGATCGAACCGGGCATTAGAACACATTTTTTGAATACCATCATTCTAAACGACCCTTTTCGATACCCCGAATTGTGCATTTTATCGCACGCTATATGACGGCATCGCCATTATTAAACGCGACATGACGTCATCACACATTCAGCCAATAGTAGCGAGAGAATCGTGGAGAGGTAGAAGAAGATGGAACAGCCGACCCCCGTTTTCTCGCACGGATGTCAGACAATGCCATCTTGAATTTGATTTCCAGAGGGCGTTGGATGTCAAGCACCGAGACGTCAGAAGAAAGTTTTTCGCGAAATTAAGTTTGATTCTTTTGTAAATTTGTAATGCTGTTATACAAAATAGCGTATGCAACTCGTTTATAATGTTAGCTTATTGCATTCGTATAAATTTGAAAACTCACTTCTAACGTCGCTCGTTTTCAAAACATGTACTCATGCAATAAAGCTTAACCTTATAAACTAATTGCATAAACTACTATTAGGACTTTATTAGCTTATTTATCAGTCACGGCGGCCAGATACAACTAATTAATTTCAATTACAGGAAAGAAACTGAATATAAATAAAATGTATACTACGTCACTTTACAAAACGTGAACCTAGCATAAGCAGTTGCACGAAACGACAAAGAAGTTTTTGAAATAGAAACCAAAAAATTTTAGGTTGAGGAGTAGTCTCACAATGTCACAATTCAACCGATTTTTAATCGTTTTGTTTGATGTTATAAAACTCACAGCCATTCTTGGAACACGAACCTAGTTGTCGACAAGTTGCAATATTTTTTAAATTCTAAACTGAAACCCTTTCATTTCCAGGAAATAAATATAACGTTTACTGTGTCATTATTGAAACTGTGTTTAATGGTTCCGGTTTAGTGATTTGGTATTCTGTTCATTCCGCAGGAGAAGTCACATACAAATCCGAGCGACACGTTCGTTGTGGGGTTGGTTCTGAGTCGCGAATAAAAACAAGGGATTTCCCACCTCTGACATCGGGGAACCCCCTCACTGTACGCCGGGCGCGCGGTCCCCACCGCCCGCGCCAGACCGGGCGCCGTCGCGCGACTACAAAGGCAGCCCAGCAAGCGCGCAGGCCGCCCGGCCGGCCGGCCGCACGTACGCGCGCGCTTGTTTATTCGCCTCGCCGGCCGTCGTCCCCGGCCGCCAAAGTCATCTCTGGCCCCCGCGCTGCAGCCCCGGATTTCCCACTCCCTCCGTCGCCGGCCACACGCTCACGCGTCTACTTTCAGAACGTCCGAGTGCTGTGGTACAAAAAGGAGTACCGGTGCGTGCAGGGTAACATTTTTAATGACAGCCGTACCACCGGTAGCAATTTGTGTTCTTCCTTTTGGTCGGTTGGCTGGCCCATCTGGCGAACTCTCCCTAAGACTGTTATACGCTCCGGCTGACTTACGCTCCGGCCGGCTTACGCTCGGTGCTTACGCTACGGCTGCTACGCTACGGCTGACCTACGCTACGGCTGACCTACGCTACGGCTGACTTACGCTACGGCTGACTTACGCTACGGCTGACTTACGCTACGGCTGACTTACGCTACGGCTGACTTACGCTCCGGCTGACATACGCTCCGGCTGCATCACACTTTTCTACTTCGACTGCGGTCTCCGTCGTTCAACGTTATGTAGTGCTCTGTTTAGGTGTTAGTGGTTGGATTTCGATCGCGATTGTGCCAAACACACACACACACACACACACACACACACACACACACTATGGACGCAAAAGATGTAGAATCAGTTGACTTTTGCATTGCCGGGATCATTCTCTGACAATCGTACTCGCACACTCGTTGACAAGCTGCTGAATGGGGAGAAGACGAGGAGGTTGAACAGGGTTTCTTCTCCGTCGGCTTGTGATACACACCACGCCCTCCAGATTTTTCCTATGCAGTACACGTGATATTCGACCAGATGAACATCAACAACAGGCAATGTTTCGCCATACTGCAGGCTAACAAAACTGATGGATTTAGATTCAGCATTTACTTCTAACCAGAAGCACGGTTTACAGGTTGACAGTTTTAGCTGACGGTCTGCGCTGGAACTTCGCTGCTGTTCTGACAGTCTGCCAAAGCTGGAATAGGTCCACAATTGAGGACGGGCATTTCTTCAGGATGGCAGAGAGTTTTCCAGGAAGGCTATCATAATACAACGGAAAAATTCGGGCGCTTCGTTTGAAACATAAGGAGAACGAGGTAAGTCATATACTCCTCCTTATCCACTTTAATGTTTCTTATAGAGATAAATACCAATATTCGCCATCAGCATAATTATTATTGCGCATTAATATTAATATAATTATCATCATCAAACGCGTCCTGACGCGAGTTGCCAACACAACACACAATCTCCGGGTCTGCGATGTACGTCAAACCTTCCTGTGGCGTCATGGAGAAAAACACAGACATTTACAAGTATGTACAAGTTTATTTACACGTATGTACAATAAGTAACTTCTGCTCCAAAACTACACACTTGCGAGTATTTCCTGTGGATACCCCACATAGCTAGGAGGCCCGCCTCCTTTGACGCTACACCCGCGGCACTACCGTGACCTCGTCACCCGTGCAATACGCACGACACGCTCCAGCCTGGGCGTAAAGTTTTGCGCATCGGGCGAGGTTTCCAGAAAAATCCCGTGTGAGCTCGTCGGCTCTATTTTATACCTAGAGTGTAGTCGTCGCGTGACCGTCCTACGTGTAGGAGGGAGGTTCACGCCTACCACGTGACCTTCCCTGCAAAGCTGGCGTCCCCTTTGTCTAAATATATCCCAACGCCGTGGCGCCAAGACTATTCATCCCGCAGGTATGCGATACTTCCGTTCCTCCTCCCACCCACGGCCGCCAACGTGACGCTACACTATCATAATACAACGGAAAAATTCGGGCGCTTCGTTTGAAACATAAGGAGAACGAGGTAAGTCATATACTCCTCCTTATCCACTTTAATGTTTCTTATAGAGATAAATACCAATATTCGCCATCAGCATAATTATTATTGCGCATTAATATTAATATAATTATCATCATCAAACGCGTCCTGACGCGAGTTGCCAACACAACACACAATCTCCGGCTGTGCGCTGTACGTCAAACCCTCCGCAGGGCGCGGCACTATCGCGAGCGGCCGCAGCTCTATCGCCCCGGTCGCCCGCGAGGATAAGCCTCGAGGACTAGGAGGGCTCGGGCGCCCCTTGTTGATGCTAATCCCGGCCTGCGCCTCGCCGCGCGCCCCCGCGCGACGTCCACTCGCTCGCGCCCTCCGCCTCCTCACGCCTCCGTATCCGGTGACGGCAAAATTTAGCACAACATCGATACATTCGATACATCACCGAAAGGTTTTCGTTGTCCATGAAAACATTCTTTTATTGATTTATGTTGGTTTTACATAGGTCAGTTTAAGTCTCAACATTACATACGTCTGGAAGGCTTACGTGCTAACTTATTTTTAAAACTTACTTCTAAAACTTAAATCTAACATAAAGTTGAAGATGCCCTATTGGGTTCTCTATTGAGGTTCGAATTCGGAGGTTTTTAGAAATATGTTGTAAGGATATCTGTTTTTTATTCTGGTGTGATTAGGATTTTTTGAGAATCTGAAGGTTGCAAGGAAAGGGATTTGGGATAAATAATAGTAAACGTGAGTGGTTAGGTATGTGATGAGATGTTCAATAAGTTCTCAGGTCAGTTCTTTATGAAGCTGATGATTGGTGACAAACCACGGTGCATGCATTGTTCTGAGAGATTGCCTCTGAATGATTTTCTAATTCTTTGAGATTGTTTTTTGCGGCATTTGTTCTGAACAGAGATGAAATCATCGACAAAAACATCAATGTTTTAAGAATGATGAAACATTTCGAAGTAAAATATTCTGGTTATAAAGTAATACATACCACGTTAATATTAGTTTCAAGTATATTCTGCCTTAAGGCAAGATTTGACTGTCTCTTAATTTTCGAACTAATGCTCTCTGTATTTAAGGTTCAAATTGCAGTTTAACAATACAAACAAGTACAAAATAACATAAAAAAGAACAACACTAGAGAAAGGTTGCGAATAAGAGACGGTTTCGTGCCACCTGGGGATCGACAACAGGGATAGTTGTCAACGGCTGTTAATTGCGAGCAATACACAAGAAAGCAGATACTTGGAGGTTTATTTATATCATGAGAATTTGTTTTGAAAACATCGATGTTTCCTGACAAGTATATCGATCAGAAGGAAACTTTGAAAGCAAGGCAGCGATGTTATAATATTGTTTGATGATATAATATTGATGTTTCTGCTTGAAAATAACGATGTTTCAAAAACATCGATTTTTTTGCCATCCCTATCCGTATCTCACCAATGGTTACATCCTCTCCGGAAAGTGAGTGCCATATTTCCGTGAATCTAATGCGCACCTTTTTAGGCCAAATATAGAACTCAAAATTGTGGAGCGCAATGGATTCGAATGCAAATCTCTTCTGTAGAGCGGCGGTAACTTCATTCAATTATTTTTGTTTATTGCATCACAAGTGATTGCTTGAGTTTTCATATAAAAATTCCTTTCATTTTTCATTGGCCTGTTACGAGGGATTTTGTTACGATAGGGAGGGCAAACAGAGAAGAACGTCTTATGATGCTTGATTAAAGCGTAAAGCAATTAACAGTAAAGCAGTTAGTACTGAAGTAGTTAGAATGCTTATTATGTATACGATAAATACATTGTATTACATAAATCTAAATAAAATACCGCATCTATAATTCTGTCTTATTTTGCGCATTACATTCGTTACAAGACCTTTTTCATAATTTTAAGTTTCAAATATGTGCGCATTAGATTCGATGTCACATTGGATTCGCGTGAATGCGGTATTAGTTTCCAGTCGCCTCCTAGATCATTCGTCCCTCAAGTATAGTGCATCTTATATACCTGAAGGTGACAGAGTTCATTCGTTGCTGGAATATGAGTTCTGGCACCAACATATTACGTAAGTGAAGCATTGCCCTAGCCCGCACAAGCTGGAAATTTCCCTCGTGTTGGTAATATAGTAACGTAGTTCGTTAAAAGTGTAAATGTATATTAAAGCAAGAGGAGGACATTTTTCTTAATGTTTTTGTAATTAGGTCTTTAAATACGGTAACGTACATTGTTTTCAAAATATGTAATCTTTTTGCTTTATTTGGAGTGAAATTGTGGAAACTTAAAAATTACCTAGACGAGATCTTCTGAAATCATGGAAACTTTTCTGAAGTTTTTACTCCATCTCGTTCGATTTTCATGAGAACCTATGAATTTTCAAAAACTGCAAATGCTCGAATCTATTTTGGTTGAAAGGGACACCTCCAAACGCGGCGGATTTTGTGTTGAGACGAGGATACTATTTAAAAGCTCGCCTCGTAGGGAAAATGGTTTTCACGCATCTCTATTATTTTGTATTTTTCTTTTTAAAACTGTTCATCAAATTATGATTATATCCAGTCTATAATGAAAACAATATTGGAATGAAAATTTCAGTCTGGTTTGGTATTTTCAGGCACATTGTCGTAAATTTATTTCAACAATAGAACACTATTTCAGACATAAAGAATTGATGAAGAGAATTAATACCTATCCAGAAAAACTTGATACAGAACAAAGTATTAACAGGTATTCTGAGGGGAAACATTAAGCTTGCAAATACTTCTCGCTTACAAGAAGAGTAATACAGTCAGACAATCAGAAAACACGAATTCCGGAACCGCATCTCTCGAAAAACGATTTAAGTAATGTTCGATTCATGAATAAAACCTCCAATTGTTCAAAATATCTTAACAGCTCCCAGGAGTTCTCTGAATTTTGCTTCAGCCCAGATAGCCTTAATGACACTCCGGGCATTAATAAATCAGCCTCCCGCGAACTCGGGTCTTTCGAGATGAGCCCTTCTGGGAAGCCAGGCGGGCGACTTTCTAATAACTGCGATCGCGAGCGTCTAAATATTTACGCGCGCGCCTTGCACGGGGCCAGCCGGGAATCCCTCGGCAGTCGCTTATGCCACTGCCGCCGCCGCGCCGCAGGCACCTCCATGCCCCACTCCTTCCCTTTTCCCATCGCTGCCACCTCCGCCTCTGCCATCTTCTCCGTTCCCGTTTCCTCCTCCTCCTTCACAACCCGTCGATCTTTGCTTTCCACCATTTCTTCCTCATCTTGCATCGCAGATTTCCTCCACCTTCTTCTCTTCTACAAACTTTCTCCTTTTCCTGTTCCCTCACCTATTCCTTTTCCTCTTCTTTCTCCTCGCCTTATTCCTACTCCTCCTCCTTGCCCTCTTCCTACTCCTCCTCCTCGTCCTCTTCCTACTCCTCCACCTTGCCCTCTTCTTACTCTTCCTCCTTGTCTTCCTACTCCTCCTCCTTGCCCTCTTCCTACTCCTCCTCCTCGTCCTCTTCCTACTCCTCCTTCTTGTCTTCGTCCTCCTTGTTTTCCTTCTCCTCCTTTCCTTCCTTCCTTCCTTCCCCCCACTCCTCTTCTTTGTTTTCTTCCCGGTCCTACTCCTTGTCGTCTTCCTCGTCCCCCTTGTTCCCGTCCTGCTCCTCCATCTCTCCCTTATTTACTGCCTCCTCCTCCTCCACCATCATGGCTTCCCCCACCTCTTCTGCCACCTCCGCCTGGAGCTGGGCGGCGGGCGCGCGCGGGAGGCCTCGTGGCGCGAGCCGCCCGTAAGTCAAGCGCGCTAAGTAAATAGAAACGGAATTACGAGCGCGCCGTTGCCACCGCCGCCGCCGCCGGCCCGCGCAAAATGTGGGCGATAAAAAGGCCTTGTTACGAGGGCGCGGACGCCCCGCCCCTCGCGTCGCGGAAGGACGCCCGGAGGGCGAGAAGGGGGTGGGGCTCCCCCCCCCCCGTGCGGGACAAGAGCGAGAAACGGGAAGTTTGACCAGCCAGGGTTTGCGCTCTTTGCGCCGGCTGGTGTTCTGTTGACGCGCGTGGTTTACCTACGACTGCGCCGGTTTGCGGCTTGTTTGGGCAATATCTGTATTAAATCACGGTAATGGACCATGGTCTCTTCATTATGCTTTGATGTTACTTCGTCATTAATATTACGGATTAAACTGTAAGCGTGGTTTACGAAGAGATCCTTCGACCGTCATGTTAGTCATTAATTAATTTCGTTACGCTACTTTCGTTGAACCTGACACCGCGTGATAGAGAGAAGAACAAAAACTATGGCAATTCTTTGAACAGAATTGACCTCATTAAATTTTGCCCATAGGTTAAAGTTCTTCCTCATGTAATTCTACGATGTGGGACCTCTCTTTCGAAGAAAGGTATGTGAATATTCGAGTCTGCCCACGCTACGACCGCGAACGATTTCGAATCCGAGAAAATCGCTAGAACGATCCAATACAATAACCATGTCACACTAACAGAAGAAAAAATTGAAGTTATATTTATATATAAAGTTATCTTGAAACTGTATTAACCGAAAATTCAAGTAACTTATGTCATCAAAAGATTTGAAGATTGTGGATATTACGAAAGGCTACTTTTACAGAGGTCATTGCTTTGGTATACTACGGCTATGACAAATAAACTATTAATTCACATATTCCTATAATTAGTGTTGCTGTTTCTACGTTTATACATTCGTAAATTAAGTTGGGAAAAGGGTTTGGGTGGGAACTGGGAAAGTATTTAAAGTGCGAATAATCATTTTCGGCTTTTGTCAGTTTTACACACCACAGGGCAGCTGTTTACACGTTAACTGACAAAAAGACAATCTGGAATCTTTCATTGGAATTCTCTTAGGTTACAAGAACAAACTGTATATAAAGTTACAATAATGTTCGCAAGTGTGGTAAATCATAACCGAGCAGGACGTTTTTCAAATTTAGAACGGGACGTTTTTAAGGACAACTGTAATTGATACAAATATTGATAGACTTTTGAAAAAATAATCACGCTAGAATAATTTGCCTAGTTTCAATATTTGTTCATAGAAATTAACTTTTATTCACATTCTGGAGTCATTCGAATTTTGTTGAAACATGTTCATGTTGGAGTTGTCATTGCAAACCATTTCCTTTCTACTTGTGTTAAGTTTCTTCCTCACATCCATTCTTTTATATTTCTTCCTAAAAAAACTATATGATACGCAGCAAAAATAAACACATCTGACATTGTTAATGCACTTGTAGTTAATTCATTCCTAATACGCTCTTTTATGACTTCCACATTTGGGAATGTAGAAATCAAGAACAGTGGAAAAGAAAACTCCCCCACGTAAATTTTGGAATTTATTCAGACCGTGTTTAGAAAGTAAACGGAATCTTGTCCCTTGTTAATTCGTCCATTTAAGTACCAGTCCATGATATTCTAACGACCGCTGCAACAGAGAATTGTAAATCGGAATCCTGGACACTACTACATTAATTAAACGTTACTTAAATGAATGTTTCATACTTATAATATACTTCATCTCTTCTCCATTCCAAGCCTGCTTAATCTTCCTTCCCCTACATTGCATATACATACAGTCGACTCCGGTGATAGTGAATTTGTGGGGACTAACATGTTTGGTTAACTATATCCGATGATGACAAAATTAAATGGAATTTCTCCATAATAATTGATTTTATTAATATACAGCAAAATTCATTTACAGTACGAACTGAAAATTAAATATATTTATTTGTATGTTAAATTTTTTTTTTCAATCGTGTGCTTTGTATATTTTTCATTGCATTTTTCTCCACAGTTCGTGCTCTCTCCATACTTGATTCTGCATGGTCGTCTGCCTCTAAGTATAGTAAAGAAGTCTTGACAGCTTTCAATGCCTCTTGCACTGTTGGAACACCGTTTCACTCTCCAAAAGCCATTTTACTTGCCTCATTAATTTTCCAGGATCCAATTTATTTCCAGGGTTTATTTCTTTAGTTCACTATAGCCAAGGTTCAGGTTCACTATCACCCTTATGCTTATTTGTAATATAAGTGAAACGGGACGAGTTCACTATAACCGAGGGTCCACTATATCCGAGTTCACTATAACCGGAGTCAACTGCAGTCGGATCTGAGCCACGCAGAATCAGACTACATAGTATCTGACCTTCCGCAACCAGCCACCGGGTGGTGTCCCTAAATTTATATACTCTGTCCTAGCCGCGCGTCAGCTAGTCGTGCCACGTCTACCCACTGCCCGGCGCTCGTACAATGCGGCGCGCCCCGCCCGTGGGGGGGGGGGGTGGGCGTGTGGGCGTGTAGCCGCAGCCGGGAACGCACGGAGAGAGGGAGGGCGATGCGGTGGGGGCGGGGCGGGCTGGTCGCTTTGTGCGGAGCGTCCGCGAAACGCCCGCCGGCCCGTCCGCCTACTCGCCCGTGCACCCGCCCGCCCCTCCCGTCGGCGGGCGACCGCCCTTCCGGGTGCCGCGCGCGCCCGAGGTAATTAATTCCACTCACACCCCGCCCCGCCCCCGCCGGCGCCGGCCCGCCAACGCCAGATCCCGCCCGCCACTGCCCGCTCCCACCCGCACCTGGCCGCTCGCGCTGGGCCCCGCCCGAGTCCACCAGCTCCGGTCAACCACAGCCGGCCTCACTGGGTCCCGCCCGCTCGCTCCCGCCAGGGCCCACCAGCTCTTACCCGCCACTGCCCGCCAATTCCCGCCACTGCCCGCCACTGCCCGCCACTGCCTGCCACTGCCTGCCACTGCCTGCCACTGCCCGCCACTGCCCACCGCTGCCACTGCCCGTTCGCACTGGATCTCGCCCGCTCGCTCCCGCCAGGCCTACCACCTCTGACCCGCCACAGACCGCCCTCGCTGGATCCCGCCCGCCCCCGCTCGCCCATGGCCTTCCTGCGGCCGCCCTGCACCCCGGACGCTCACGTGGTTTCGCCGCTCCAAGGCACTCAAGCGCCCTTGGGTGAGTGGGTCGGTCCATCTTCAACTTTCGTTTGCAAGGAGGTAGTACCATTGCTTCTCGGTAGGACAGCATTAGCTTCACCAGTCATTATTTTAACCATCAACATTATTTTAACCATCATCTTCAACATCATTATTATCATCATCATCATCATTATATTATTATTATTATTATTATTATTATTATTACTTGTATTATAATTTACTTTTTCAATACTATTATCCTCTACAAATTCAATGTTAGGTTTAACATGAGAATTTGCAGAAATTTCTTATTACAAAACGTTCAAGAACACATTCCACCTTTTAATTTTACAGAATTACAATATTTTCAAAGCTATTTATAATTCTGAACATCTTCACATTATTACAGCTATTTCAAACTATTTTTTTCTATCTGGTCTCACACTTGTAGACGCAATGGTTTTGTTGGTGATTACATAATTAGCCAGAAATATTATTAATATTTTTTCATTATTAATTAGACAATTATTAATTTCTTACTATTAATTCTAATATTATGACTTGTATCTAAATACTACTTTTCAGTAAAAATCCCAACAAAATCTGTTGTTCTCGACATTATCTGTTATTCCCGACATGGTCTGGAGTTTCCGACATTATCTCAAACACTCAAAGAAAAATTGTAAAAACAGTTGTCTGGGGATTTACATCCAAAATATGGCAACATTTCAAAGTTTTCCTTTCTCATTCCATTTACTTTATAATTGGTGAATCGATCTGTGCTCGACAGGGACTACACATAGTATTTTGCTCACTCAAACATTTGATTTCAATATCTGCAGAGGATAACAAAGCGCCACTGAGAGAAAATATACATGGATTATCTCCTCACAATCCAACAGAGAGTAATTGTTCAACTGAAAGCCGAAACGTATGTCTACAGGTATTGTACTCATAAAAGATGACAATCTGGTTTCGCTCCTATCAAGCTGATATAATCAATGCAGTCCATACCATATGACATTACTCGAATAATAAAACCAAGCGGTCATTAGGTAAAGTATGTGTCATAAAGTGAGATTCACAACAAATGCGACGAAGAAATCAAGTCGGTCATTTTTATCGAAATTCAATTTACTCACAGGTAATTATTCAATTCAGTAAGTCATAGTTTACGTGTGGAGAAAGCAGAGTTCATTGTTCATATTACTTTGTACAGTGTATATTATTATAAACCTCTGCTTTTAATTTATTCCACTATAAGTTGTAATAATGATTACACAGTTAACAAGCAATATATTAAATACTAAATAAATTATAGTACTCAATACTTTAAGTAATGTAAATATTAATTTACATGAAACCCCCTTAGTGGAACTTTATGCTCGATATATTATAAAATGTATTTCTTGCCAGCTTTGTAAAAGACCACTGTATTGAAAATTAAAAAAATGGGGATCTAATGTACGGATGCAAAAATTTCTATCTACGATATTCGCTGGGTGTAATACAATTACTGCAAACATTCATGATTCGACTCGTCTGCGGCAGTGAACTCGACAGCTGTCTGCTCCGGTCGAGGAAACTGGGAATCCCCGAAACCGAGAAACGCACAGCAGCGCTTCTGGCGGGCGGATGATGAATCATCGGAGACGACGGCTTCGCAACCGCCACCGCTCTCATACCCCTTCCCCTCCCACACCACCCTCGCTACTCCTCCTCCCGCAACTGCCCTCCCTCCCCCCGCCACCCCCGCGGTGCCGTCTCTCCCCCGGACAATCTCATTACTTAATGGGAGCTTCGCCTTTATGCAAGACTGCCCCCTTCCGGCAACGGTAACGCGAGATGCAAATTAAAAAGTAATCCGGTTTTTCCTCTCGGGGCGGGAGCTGCGTGGCGGAGGCGGCGACGGCAGAGAGAGAGCGGCGGCAGCGGAGGAGGAGCGGGCCCACCCCATACCCACTGCCCTTCAATTCACCTTGCCCACCTGCCCATCGAGTTGAGGGGGGGCGAAGTTGCACAGCTCCCGCTCAAAGCCTGTGGGAGAATGTGGGATTGGCGACTGCACGAAGCCAGCGAAACCGTGTCGCGAATTCTTACAGGGTGTTTCTGAAAAAGGTGGACAAATGAGCATGCGTAGAGGAGTGTCAAGTGAAGCTGTTACATCAATGAGACTCCCGTCTATCAGGTCTGCGTTCGGCGATAGAGAGTGCACAAAAAAACATTTTCTCCCGAATGTCGGCATACGTATGTCTCAGTTCGTGAGGATGGCCACTATTCCGATTTGATAGATGTAAGGCAGAATTCAGGACAACTAACATTGTTGAAGGAATTGCCAGAAACCATCCCCTTTTCGGAAGAAAGGAACGAAGAAGTACATAAAAATTAATATTTATTTCAGCATTGCAACCTGCACCTGAAAATTGCTTTTATCCTAATAATGGGGTGGTTAACTTCATTTCTTGGAATTTCCAGGTATTAATGCTTTCTTTCATTATGTTGATTATAAATACTAAATATTTCTTTAGCATTGTTACAAAATATTGAATAAATTTACGGGTTTTTCATTAAGTACTATTCAGTAAAACCAATTTCAAGTAGAGAAAATCATTTTGGGTTATGTAAATCGTTATACAAATTTTATTAAATTTCGTGCATAAAGTCCTTTAGTGAAACAAATTAGTTATTAATTTCAAGTCTTATGTGCCAAGAGTCATACCTTGCTATATTTTATTCGTCATAACAAGAAACATCGTGCTAGCCGCTAAAATTACTTTGTTTCCTTTTACATTGTGGCAAAATCATACAGAAAAAACAAGAGTGTATCATAGTTTAGATTATAATGCATAGTCATTAAAGGTAAATTAAAATTTTCTTTGCTGTCTTCAAGTGAAAACTCATTATTTGTCACAGATAGGGTTGCAGTTCAAGGGTCACCAACAGGGTTGGCAGTTCTATTTGCAACCAACGAATTTCAATCAAGTGACAGTTCGCGGAAATGGAAATGAGAGACGATTGAAATCAATGTTACATGTATAAATGTGCATATGCTATACATTCATCGCAATTAAAATAACGCGGATTAACTACGCTGATCGTGTGGCCGACGTTTTACATCACATGGAAAAGCATACGAATTCAACAGAAAAGTAAGAAAAGTTGCAACTATAAAAACATCTTTCTTTCCACGCCAATGTAGCACAATGCGTTTAAACATCCTCGAAAGGTACCATGAGATATGGGACAAAAAGTAAATACTCGAAACGAAATTTTTTCGTTATTTACAATCGCATCAACATCTCGATCGACTACTATTGAAGTTAACGTTATGGTAACTGTAAAGATGAAACGATATGGTGATGGTAAAAGATGAAAGAACGAACACAAATACAACCATGCCCGAGCTGGCACTCTAACACGCGACCCTTCAGTCCGAGATCGGTACGACACTAGCGCCTTAACGATATTGGCCACCGGATCGGTAAGAAACGAAAATTGCTGTATTCAATAATAGGATTATTTGGAGTAACAAAGATAAATGATATTACGTGCAGGATGCGCTCGACAGTGTCAAAACGTTTAGGCATCTCGGTGCAAAATTTTCCATGAACTTGGGATGGAATAGTCTCATAGTGGCGGTTCAAAGTGAAGAAAGAATTACACTCAAAGAAATTGTTTGCGCAGTTTGCAGAGTGCCAGTCTCGCCTTTAAAAGTTTGGAACACAATATTTAAATCGCTAGGTCTCCCAGGAATCAATTATGGGGCAGAAATCTGAGGATAGGATAGGATAGGATAGGATAGATCGATTGTAATGAATCGAAACGAATTACCAGAAAACTATTCTCGGAGTCGCAGCAAATGTCGGCGTCCTAAGAGAGGTGGATAGTGTAATCTTATTTTGGAAAAATTGTAAAAATAAACCCATTAGCCGCGGATTAAATTAGCTGACACGTTTATCTATAGATGTTGTAAAGTGAGATTACACGGAAATGAACAGCGCAACTGGTCTTACAAAGTTGAACTGTTTCTAGAACACGTTGGTATGGGAGACATCTGTGGGGAGTTGGCTTGGGATAGAGGAACACGTGAAATAGAATGGTTAATTGCTAACTTTCGTATATAAAAAGGTAAGATATTCTAGCAGTAATGGCCTAAAAACGCTCGCTAGTGCCTCAAATTCACACTAGTCCGGTATGGGGTTGTAAAAGTTACGATCACACACTTTGAAGGGATGTAAGAGGGCGTTAATCTTGGTTTAGGGTCGACAGGTGAATACAATATTGATTGAAAGACTAAAATGGCAATACTTTGTGATGATATTGCAATGCTCTGCGCCTTGCGATGATACTGAAAATTGGATCCACACACTTTTAAATTGCTGTGCTACTGAAACGTAGAGAGGAAAATGGATGAGAATAGGAAGCTATTACTTTGACATAGAAATGTAATGCCTACCCAGAACATAATAGATGATAACCCTCACGTGAAGCCCCGTAGTCAACGATAATCCTTTGAATGCCAATTATATTCCATGAATGTATTTCAAAAGTCATGTCCAAAAGAATCGGATTTCATGATGTTGAATGTGTGTGTCTGTTTAAGCGTCATTTCATGTTCTTCCAGGTAAATGTCTATCACTTCCTATCACATAAGTTTATTTGTATAAGTAGCCGAATCCGTGTAATTTTCGAAAAATTTTCCCTGAAGGTCTTTCCTCGGAAGATCTGACCTCCACCACTAAAGATGCCAATCACGGAATTTCATAACAATAAAACGTGACACGGAAAACCGTCCGAACTGGATCACAGCGCAGACTGCAGCGAATCGCCCGCACCTGCGGCAACGTAGCGCCTGCACAAACGATATCCCGCGCCATTGTAATAAACGCGGCTGCGCATAATATGCACCGGGAGAACCGCTCGGAGCCGGCGACAACAGAGGCATAAACTGCGGAACTCGGCGCGGCGGCCCTGCTCGCGGAGAAACTTCGAAATGGGACATGGGCGAGGAATTATAGGGCCGAGTTCCGAGTCTGGAAGGGACCACCCGTGGCACGGCCGCCGCTGGCCGCCACTCGCGCAGGTGCGCTGCAACCGCTGTCAGCCAGTGGAAGACGAAGGGGACGTGTATCACGAAGACTCGTTTCGGATTGAGAAAGTAAAGTGAAGAAAAGAGCGTTTGTTAGTGTGCGTTTGTTAATGTGCGTTTGTTAGTGTGCGTTTGTTAGTGTGCGGTCGTTATTGCGTATGTTGAGAGCGTATTTAGAGGTTTGTTAGTGTGTGTTTGTTAGTGTGCGTTTGTTAGTGTGTGTTTATTAGTGTGCGTTTGTTAGGGTGTCAGTTTGTTAGTGTGAGTGTGTTAGTGTCAGTTTATTAGTGTGCATTTGTTAGGATGCGTTCCTTAGTGTGCGTATGTTAGAGAGAGTTTTTTTTTTGTGGTGTATTTTTACTTGCGAGCAGTTTCTAAGTATGAGTGAATATATGTGCGTTTTTGTTTTGTGTAATCAGAAAATGCATTTCTGGACGTGCGAAGGGGAAGATATGGTTTCTTGGTCATTGAATTACAGAGGTAGTTTGCCATTACCCTCCTCTGCATTGTGACGTACAGGGCAATCTTTAGAGGGTAGGCGACACACCGAGGACACACTCGATCGCGGGAGTAGAGAGTTGTGGTTTCCAGGGTATAAACCCTGTTGATATTGTGGTGTACAATCCAACTCATTCAAGAAGAAGAAAAATAGAAGTTTACAGATAACTTGTAAAACATATTAATGCATCGCATAAAAACGCATATCAATCGGAAACGATTCGTTCTAGGCCTCTAAAACTAGGGTTTTGTTCCCTAAAGAGGCACAAATAATAAGGAACGGGTCAGAAAATAGTTGAGGAAGAAATAACAACAGGATAAATTACGAGGTACAAGTAAGAGACAAGCATAGAACATGTGGAGAAATGAAAGGGAAAGTAAGGGACATGTGGGGCCACAATTATGTCTCTTAAGCAGTTTCAGAGAACGTATATTATATATTTGAACATTCTTTAAACATTCTGTTACATTTTTAGAGATTTTGTTCTTTGGGGGCTCCCATACATATCATGGGTGATTGGAAAAGTACAGAAACACGAAATATAGGTAGAATAAATTGAAGTAAAAAGACAGAAATAATATTTTATGATAAAATTAAAAGAACTCGGCGCCGTTAGATCACGGGTTCCCAGTCGGTCGCCCAACAAAGTACCCGCGGTATCTCGAATTTGCTTAACCTTCTTCTCTTCACGTAGTTAAGGAATTCGGCTAGCGACGCCGGTTTTCGCGGGCGTGGTCTTTCAGTGGGACCATCTTAGCATTCGCGTAAATGACCGACGGAAACCACGAAAATCCCAGTCACAATAGCTAGCATGGGGTTTGAAGTCGAACCTTCCGAATGCGAAGTCACCTTGCTACGCCGTGGACTACTTCGGTCGGTTGCTGGACTGAACCGGGCCTATAATGCTGCGAAGACGAGTTCAGGGTCTGACCACTCGAAGTTTGGTTGTACAATGAAGCAATTTCTACTTTTAAAATTATTATTTACAGAGAGCGGAGTTTTCGCACGTCCAGCTTGGAGGGTCACTCCAAAAGTAATGCACAAAAATTTTTTAAACATTCAATTTATTTTCCATACCTATTTAATTTGTACAGTATGTTTATCCGTGTTTGAGGAACAAAACGCTACCTCTCCACATTCTCTCCGTCTCTTTCTACTGTCTTACGCCATCTTGGAACAAGGCACGGTAGAAGTCTGGCCAGTACGTCTGAGCCCCTGTTTAGCAGCCCTCATAAGAGTCATCTCCTGGAACTTGGCCAGCACAAACCTTTTTAAACTTAAGTTCTTTCAATATTTTGCAAGCACTTACTTTTCCTACATCGACATTCATTGACAATTCTTTCACGGTTACAAGTTTGACAGTCAAAATGAAGTTGTGATGGCGCTGTACATTGTCAAGAGAATGTCTGACGTTGTGGGAGATATGTAAGTATTCGCTTGCCCTAACTCACCAAATAGTCTAGATGGCCTCCAACTGTGGTCAACATCATAATCTCCATAAACATTTTTTAACCTCTTGTAAAGGTTTGTCACCATCTTTCTCACAACACAGGAATTCTATCACAACACGTTGCTTACGAGGAACATCTAATGAAGCAACCATCTTAAAACGGTGCTAAGAGAGCAACACTGTCGGAAACAGGTTGACCTTAATTTGAATGCAAGCGAGAAGAATGATTGTACGAAGTCTGTAAAGAGAAAAGACGAAGAAACGAAAATTAATTTATTAAAAACTATTTTACGTGCATTACTTTAGGAGTGACCTACGTAGTACAGAATATTTCTCTTATCAATATCCCCTTTTCTCAACATGCGTGGACAGGGAGCGGTGCCTCAGTGCATCAACTGATGCTACTGCAGCGCCTCTGACCGGGAGGTTCTAGGTCGAATTCAGTCGCTGTCTGGAGGAGAATTCTAGAGGCCGGCTGCTCTGATGGGTAGTTTTCCGTGGTTTCTCCGATCAACACCAGGCGAATGCAGGAGCAGTACCCTACCAAACGGACCACGGACCGCGAGCGATCTTTCCTTCTTTTTCCTTGCCCTATCCTCTCCCTTTACACACATTTACACTAACATGCACTACACTACCACATATTCCGGGAGACCGGTCGGGAGCTTAGAGCTTGTCCAGGCTGGGGCGGTGCCCCGCTGGAGGGAGAGTCCTGGTTAGGGGGAAACCCCACTAGCCGACGGTAGTTCGGCACCGGATCTCCTCATCCAGCGGGCGAAGACACCGCTATCTCCCGAGAAAAAACATGCACTACACTAGCGGGACTAATATCCGAAGCAGTTGACGTGCCCGAAAACACGAAAAAATCAATCAATCAATCAACAGGCGTGGAGTCGAGAATCAGGGTCGGATGAATCACTTCATACGAAATTTGACCAACTTGAAAGGTAGCGCACTAACTTTTACACTGGTATTAAAACCGACGCCGTCCAAGGCGCCCCCGCGGGGTCAACGTCCGCGCGTCTGCGGGGCCGCTGCACCGCCGCCCGCACCGCCTTCCTCCCCTGAGTTATGGATGAGCGCCGGATGCGACGCGACGCGGCTCAAAGGCCCGAACGCGCGCGCGCCGCTCTTTTATTCAGGAGGGCCGCGAGATGGACGCCATGACGGGCGCCGCGACGCCTCCGACCTGCTGTCCCACCCGAGTCCTCAGCCTCCCCCTACTGGGCTACCGCTTACCCTGACGTACATGGTTGGTTGTTGGTTGTTAGTGACTCCTGGTGCGTCAAGTATGTGTTGTATGTTCGTACGTGTATGTTTTTCCTCGGGAAGAGGCGGTGATCCTTCTTCGCTGGATGGCGAGATCCGGCGCCGACCTACCGTCCTCTACCCATAACCAGGTATGTCCCACCAGCGAGGCACCGTCCCAGTCGGGCCCTCTAAGCTCCCGACTGGTCTCCCAGCATGTGTGGTAGTGTAGGGCCTTTGAGTGCATGTGTAAGGGGTTCGGATAGGACAAAGAAGAGGAAGGAAAGATCGCGCGCGATCTATGGCCCGTTTTGTAAGGGTACTGCTTTGGCATCCGCCTGGTGCTGATTGGAAGTAACCACGGAAAGCTACCAGTCAGAGCAGTCGGCCGCTAGAATTCTCCTCCAGACAGCGACTGAATTCGACCTAGCTGATAAGCTAGAGTCGAAAATCTTGCCACTGTCGGAACTCAAACCTAGGACCTCCCGATCAGAGGCACTGCAGTGACATCAGTCGATGCACTGAGCCATCTCTCCCGGTCTGACGTACATGATGCTGTCTCCGCTTCTACCCAAGCCACTCACTGCCTCTGCCATACCCGCCGACCCAGTTGCTGCCGCCTCCCATGATGGGCAGGTTTCCGCTATCTCCGCTGCCACCCCATCCATCTGCATCTTCAACACCATCTTCTCTACCGTTTGTATCATATCCTGTCTTGAGTCTTCACCTGCATTAACGTTCAGTAGCGGGACAATCGGAAAAATGGTGAATTTTGATTAATTTTATTTACTCTCAATATAATTTTATTCTCAATATGTATTTATTTTATTTATTCTCAATATAAATATCCCAAAGTCTGTCTGACGAAGGGTAAATATCTTTGCTCTCGAGTGAGTAGGTTACATTTCCTTCAAAGCTGAGAACGTTTTCACCATACGATTGGAGCATGGAACGCAAGGGCAAGCACGGACATTATATCCAAATACAATCGAAATTATTATTCATCGACCATGTCTGCCCGGTGAGATCTCGGGTGTACAGTAAGACTTGTTGGCTTCTACAGGTAAAATGGGGGTAAAATGGCTTCTACAGGTAAAATGGGGTAAAATGGGAAGATTTACACACGGATTCTAATTCGCCCTACAACCCATTAGGCCGTTTCCCCAATGCCATTCATATCACATCTTTCCATCAAAAATCATTCATCCATTTCGAGACATGATCTTCAGTCCTAGGCAATGGTATCGTAAAGAATATAAATGTCCGTCCGAAAAAAAAAACAACAGATGACCTACATCGTGCCAAGTCCATAACACAAGAAGTAATAAATCAAAACGATGCACGAAGTAATATCCAAGAAGAAGTGAAAGTAATAGTGTGTACTGAAGCTAACGTTTTGAAAGAAAAACATGGATATTTGACATTACAAATGAAGTTAAGAATTTATCTAGTATTTGCATCAAAAAATCATATTAAGTGAAATTTTCAGCGAACAATAACTGTAATACATAGCATGCGAGTTAAACGGCGGCCAAAGCAAAACAAAATTGAGAGAAAAGACGACTTAGCCAACCCTTCTGCAAGAGCGTAACGCGCCGAAGTATGAGCTGAATGGGCAACATCAGCTCCACAGCTACTACTTCGCAACCAAGCAACAACAACCGTTGCAGCGTAAGCGCATACTTGACACCTCACGGATACACATGTCCTCAGATTCATTTGTAGCGTTCTCCTTGGCGGGGTAATATCCCCGCCAGGCGCCGCGACAGCTGAGCCGCGGGTCGAGCTACGACCTCCTCCAAACCCAAACTTCGCGGGCGGCCCGGTGTCTTGGCACGCGGGGAAGGCGACGACGGCGCGGCGGGGGCGGAGGCGAATTCCTGGGGAAGGCGTTCCGCTAAGAGGCGTCATCGCCGCATTCCAAGCTGCCGTCTACGCCGCCCCCGCGACCGCCGCCGACGCCGCCCCCGGCCCCCTGCAACCGCCACCGTCCCCGAGGACGCCTTCGCCCCCACAGCCGTCGCTGGTGCCGACTCAGTGTGAACGCCAGCCCCGCCTCTGCCACCACTCCCGCCTGTGCCACCGCTTTCGCACCAGCGGCCGATTTTGCTCCCGCCGTCTTCCTTGCCGCCGCCTCCTGGTAGACACTAGTCGCCCAACCTGTTTTGCCCCCACCCACGCACCTGTCGCCGCCGCTCCTGCACCAGCTAGCGCCCCCGTAGAATCCTTTGCACCCACAGCCGCCGCGTTTGTCTTCAACTGAGCGCCAGTCGCCATCCTTGTTCCCGCCCCAGACCTCGCCCATGCCCCCGGCCCTGCAACCTCTTCCACGGTCGCCTTCGCACCCGCCGCCATTGTTGCCGTCGCCTCCGTTGCCGGTTCCAGACGTCGCATTCGTCCCCGCTGGTGCCGTCCCCACCGCCTCAGCAGTCCACCTCCGTTCCCGCCGCCGCCTTTGTAGCCTCCTTCGCACTCTCCACCGTCGCCCCGGGACTGCATCAACTGATGTCACTGCAACGCCTCTGACCGGGAGGTCCTAGGTTCGAGTCCTGACGGCGACAGGATTTTCGACACTAGCTTTTCAGCGACGTCGAATTCAGTCGCTGTCTGGAGAAGAATTCTACCGGCCGGCTGCTCTGATCGGTAGTTTTCCGTGGTTTCTCCGATCAACGCCAGGCGAATGCCGGAGCAGTACCCTACCAAACGGGCCACGGACCGCGCGCGATCTGTCCTTCCTCTTCCTTGTCCTCTCCTCATCCCCTTACACACACACTTACACTAACATGCACTACACTATCACATATCCCGGGAGACCGGTCGGGAGCTAAGAGCTTGTCCCGGCAGGGGCGGTGCGTCGCTGGTGGGAGAGTCCTGGTTGGGGGGAAACCCCACTAGCCGACGGTAGGTCGGCGCCGGATCTCGCCATCCAGCGGGGGAAGATCACCGCCATCTTCCGAGAAAAACATGCTCTACGCTAACGGGACTAATGACCGAAGCAGTTGACGCGCCCGGAAACACGAAAAAATCAATCAATCAAATCCACCGTCGCCGGAAGCGTCCTCTACCTCCCCAGCTCTGCTGCGTAAGTTGCCACCGCCACCCCACGGCCCAACTCTGCCCCCCCGCCCCCTTTTACCTTCCACAGCCGGCCCCCTGATCCGCGGCCTCCTGCGCTCCGCCTCCCCCCCCCCCCACCGCCAATTCGCCCCCCCTCCCGCCTACGCCGCAGACACCGGCGCAGCCACAGCCGTGCCCCAGAGCCACCTCTTGAAGCGTACGGTTATGTGCGCACTGCGCTGGTGAAGGTGGTGTCTACAGTCCGTAAAAATACGCACTACGAAACGACATATATGAACATAAAAGGAAAGTGATATAAAATGTATTCTGCAATATTTTTTTCAGCTCAAATTATAATGCTCATTTAACAAATTATAAATACTAATTTCGCCTCTTAATAGTGTATTGTATGGGTATAAAATGAGATGATTTGGTGACTAAAAATTAGATTTAGGACTCTGTAAGAAAAAGTGCTGCTCAATGCGCATAGACCTCAGAATGAGGACCTGTCGTCCTCATTTCTACAAGGACCTCGACGAGGGCGCGCTTCGCTGGCTGTTGCTCTCAAGATCGGTCTCCGCCTCTCCCAAGCGGCCTCCTCACTGATTTGTGGTGCTACCAAATGATGACGACGCTCTCGGTGTTTCAGTGCTTTCTCGCTTTCACGTACGTGACAAAAAAAATTAGAGATTGGATTACAGTATACACCTTTCCATATTCCTTTTTGTATCGCTTTGTATGGTGCGTTTATGGGTTTATGCGTTGTATGGCTATTAGCCAACAGGATTTCTTGTGAGGATTTTTTCTCAATCAGAAACATCGCCGTAGGTTAAGAATAGTTTTCACCGGGTATTTACATTGTACCATTATTGCCACTATAAGGAATATTTTAAGAATTGATACAAATCAAGACGAGAATGCAAGCAAATTCAGTCAAATAACGGATGTAAATATGACGTATCAAAAATTAGGAATTTCGAAGAACCCGCGTTGTTTACTTTCATTACGCTTTTCATTTAATTCGAGGTAATCTAAATTTTAAACACATAATTTTGTATTTAAATAGTATTTCTTAAACAGGAAGAATAACAGGGTGATTTTCTTGCATTCTACGAAAAGCTACATAAAGTTATTTCATATAAACATTCTCCAGTTGGAGGAATGACAAAAATAATGAGTAAAACGGCTCAAGCACAAGGTTAGCCAAGGCTTGAGAAACGAATGTGAAACATTTCTACGAATTATTCACCAAACACGACCTCAATTTAGTTTCCAATCAGTGATTGCCCAAAAGCCGCGCACATGACAGAACAGACAATGCTAATACGATACAGTAGAGAACACTTTGGGAACGGGACGTTTTATACCACCCTGTGGGCTTAGTTCCCTACAACAGAACCTGCCGCCTACATTTCCACTAAGACCTCGTTGAGAGCGCCCTTTGCGAGATGTTGCTCTCCGCTCTCACCCACGCTGTCTGCTCTCTGCTCTCTGTCGCGGCGACAAACGATCACAACTCTTCCGGTCTCAGCGTCTCAGCGCTTCCTCTCCCGTGAAATCTTATGAAAGTATGCGAGAGACCTTCACAAAGAAGATGAATTTACGCAGAGTTATGCAGGACTTTATGAAAGCCTATATTTGCCAATATTTGCCAAAGCTTAGCGAACAAAGTTCAGTTATTCGCATTAACGTGAATTATGGGCTCGAAGCTAATATGAGCGCAACGAGGTAAGACACCATGCCGCCCCCTCCTTTTACCACCTCATGTCTTGGAGATTGTTTCCCGCTAGGGCTGTATTTCACTGACAAGGCAGTCTTGTCGAGTATGAAGCGAAAGTAGGGGCAAAGTTAAAATAAGAAATGTTTAGTTCTCCGTACGGGACTTATTTTTCTTACCAGGCGAAAAATCTTCCAATTGGAATGAAGTCGCAGAACTCACCTGCAAAAGAAGAAGATATTAACATCTTACTCAAGAAATTTTCTCAGTAGCTAATGCAAATGAAGTCCTTAATGCAAACTACTACAGACGATTAAAAGTATTACATGATTGTGATTTATATAAATATTTAATCGGGTGGCATATGGAATGAGGTAAGTTTACAAGAGGAATATTAATACAAAATGCTTTGAATTTTGATGTAGTAAGATAAGTAGAATTAATGTTAGGAAGAAGAATCCAATGCTATTTACTTACAAAATGTGTACCAAGAACCCATCTCCAAGCATTATTTATGTACTACATCAGTGAGGTTGTGTAAACGCACGCGACGAGTTATTTTGAAGGCGTGCAGACTCACCAAGAAAGAACATTTATACAGAATTCAAGTATTCAAATTAAATATTTCGTATATATAAACGTAAAAACACATGAGATATGCAACGAATATATTATTGAAACTTAATCAGAAATAAGTCACACAACAAATAACTTGGGTCACGGCGTATCTTAACATTTCCTTTTTCCGGTTGTAAGTGGCGAGTGTTCTTGGGGCTTGATGACATAATATTAGACTAGCTAGAGTCTTAATAACATTCCACACTTTGAATATCACAGCTTTAAAGAAAGTTCTCCGGTAAAGGATACCAACTTCGAACGGCGGCCCTGAACTGAGCGTTAAGCCTGGTACTACTCCTAGGTTAACAAAATTGGTAACAATTTATGAACAGGTTGGCCTACACTCCTGTGATTAAATTGCACAGAAATATCAAATCGTCAATTTAATTTCACATAAGTGTTGATATGCTACACATTTTTGACCATCCGTGCTACATTATGAAGATATCAATAAATGTAATGTATGGTTCCAAAACTATTCATTTTATAAATTAGGTCTTGATGAAACTATTCTTCGTAAAAATTTAAATTGTGAAAACTGTCTTTTTATATAATTGTCTACAAAAATAATTTCTTTTTATAGCAGTTTTTTTTATCGGGGCAGGGTGCATTAACTCCGTGTATAATTCAGTCCTCCTAGACCCTTCATTGGGCTTTTGAAACACATTGCGCCAACACTTTAAACCATTTCCTGCTTTTCACTTGCAAATAGCATACGTAGTACAGACAATATTAAGAGATGCTGCATCAAAAAAGGCAAATTTTGACCGAAAAATTCGTATTGTAGGACCCAGATACCGAATAAGTAGATAATTATTGTAAATATACGAAATAGACTACTACCTTCAGTACGTTGTATAGTCAGAATTCAGGTTTTGTGGGAGCTTTATACCAAAACAATTGGTTTGCAGAGAATTTTTTTATCGCACAGTACGATACATTTTCATGAAAAAGGTTAAGGTCCAATTTGCATTGACCTCTCAGAATTTTCGAATATTGCCAAAGTTGGAAATACTACAGGAAACCATGTGTTGCAGCACCACTAGTTTGGGATGTAAACCAGGCGAACAAACTCTGTGCAGTAGAAAGATGATCCTGGCGCAATAAACACATATCTGTAGCCTGCAACGGTAGGAACCGCCGGACCAGCGTTGTGCTCGGAAGGTAATGAGAACCTGTAAAATCACTAGAGGCCGATTGTGATGTTGCTGTGCGGGTTGCATTCCTGTGATCGCTATTTCATCCATGAAGTCGAGGTGTATGGTGAATATTGCTTTCTCCAGTTTTATTTACTAATTTTTTTGCTTCTCAGATAGTTACATTAGAATTTTTAGCGTTTTAAGTATTAATCTTTAATGGCTATTTAATATTAATTTATACTATTTAATGTAAATTTAATTATTTATAAATATTCGTAATTTCTAACAAAAATCAGTTTTGTAGCGTTTGATTTCATACAAGTGGTAGGCACACTCCATACTGGTTACTCGCTTACATCTTACTCGCTTTCGAATGATCGTACTCACAATCAGCAGTGTGATATTTCTGTGGAGCTCAGGAAAAAGAGATTCAGAAAAAAGGAAATTCTTTCCTAGTAACAAGGTATTTAGGATAATAGCGAAACAACGCGCTGCATTGCCCTATTATGGGAATGGAAACATTAAATTTGTAATTTAAAACGTTTTGGTCGTTATTTGGATTGCTGGCCGCTATCGCCGCGCCGCGTCAATCCATCCCTACGGGCTCTCTTTGTCTCCACGAGGCTGCGGTTCGGACGTATCCACCGGTCGGCTTTAATGAAGTGATGTTTGGTAGCATCGATGTTCAAAATCAAAACACCGATGTTTCAAAGATGCGTGCAACAAAATTTAAATTGAGAATGGCCGTGCTTATTAATTTATAATTAAAATGTATCTGAAAGTAAAGTTATGCATCGTCTCCATGTGCGAAACACAAGAAAGACGAAGCAAATCAGTCATCAGGATCATCTCGAGCAAGAGTTGGTAGTCTGCTCCATGAAGAAAGAACAAACTGCTTTCGTTTCTATCAAATACAACGGTATCAATACGATGGTATCAATGGACACCTGGGCACACACGCGGTAGCGTTATACTTGTACTATAATACGAAAAAGAAGAAAAGTTTGTGAATTCTAAATTTGTAACATTCAAACAGTTATCTCCGACCTTGATCTGAACCACTCACTGAAGTTCCTGAGAACTCCATGATATTCTAAAGAGCTGTTTTAATATGCAGAATATCATGAACAAATACATCCTAAGCATAAAAAGAACCAGAGGTGCTACAGAATGACACATACTTTCTCGAACCAAATTCTTCTTGTTTCCTTGGTGTGGTCTGCCTTAAGGTATTGCTCCATTCTCTGGCCAGCTGCCTTCTACTTTTTTTGAACATTTTTCAATTTTTCGGTTTCCTAATAGTAGAACCGCAATATTTCTTCAAGAATATTAAAGAAGACTAAAACCTCGTTCTCAATAGAAATTTTCAGTAAAAATTTGAAGACGTTTTTAAGAAAATCTTGTTTTTGTAATTTTTAAATTGCAAATATTGCACGCACTATTGCACAAAAATATTAAAATAAAAGAACTATTTATGAACAACAAATTTCATTTGAAGGAAAAATCGCCATCTTCAATTGTATAATTGTAGGCAGACGAAAAAAATTTAACTTCGCTTTCGCAAGTGAAAATAAAACTGCTGAGAATGCAACCTTCCTCCCAGAAGACTATGACATCTTTAAAATTAATGGTGGATGCGATTTTCTCTGCCAGCTCCTGGAGGCTGTGCATTGACCATTTGCGTCAGTGTCCAGCTTCTCCCTCCACCGTCCTTTGCTATTACACCACTCGATTTCTCGCGGCTGAAGTTGTTAGCTACAAAACTTAGGCTGCTCTATTCAAACTAAACAGATTCAGTAACTGAAACAATTTGATAATGTCATATTTACGCCCGAAATGAATCGATGTACAAACCAATGTTTAAAAATTGTCCCAAATTTGCTTTTAAATTATAAAATATTTTAATTCTAAAAGACAACATCTTTTTAAATATTTGAAACTCGCTATTCGTTTCAGATTATGATTCTATCTTTGTTACTAAAAAAAACCATGCACATTTGTTAACATAAACGAACGAGTGTGTTTATATGCTTACTTCTAATTTACTATATCGGTGGAGGCGAATCGTTTTCCAACAACACGAGGGCTCCGATCTGCTGTTGGGGAAGTGACCTTTTCGAAATAACAGATTCAATTACAGCGTAATCGAATGTCTGACCGCATTTAAAATTCCCTCCGACACACAGCACGTACGCGTTATGCACTCCGCGAGTGCATGCTGGATTAGCTGCCGCGTACCGCGTAATATTCCACCATTCCCCCTCGCATCACGACGCTACAGGGCTGCTGCCATCTGGAACAACCAGAACCTCCTCTTCTTAGCGGCGCCGGGGGCGCAATCTGCCGGCAGCTTCGTGTCGTGTTAAGCCTCTGCCGAACGGACGCGCCCGTGCCACGGCGCCGTCGTCAATTTCTTGAGAGAAGATCCTCGTAAAACTGCGGGGTCCGACGGGCGCTTAGGGGCCCATCGCGGCATTCGCCTGCCAGCCTATGGAGGCGAGAAGGCGGTCGTAAGCGCACACACGTGGAACGAGTCTATTCTCGAGAGGTCTCGAAGCGAGGTCGTCAATGCGCAGTCTTGTTTCTACGAGCGGGAAAAAAAGAGAAGCGGCTGGGACGTTCAGAATGAGCGCTCCTCTACGGACGTAAGTTTTGATGCGATGAAGCGGTGATACTACCTTGGTTGCGTAGACTAAGAACAAAAATATGTAAACGCCAGTACGTAGTAGCGCACCCAGAGGAGCGGGTTTGGCTGATCGGAGAATCACCTATGTCACCCTATGTCAAGGCTATGTATAGGTGCCTATGTCAAGACACCTATGTCACCTACCCCTGTGTCAAGGCTACATTAAGTCACATACGTTTCTAAGCAATTTTTTTTTTTCATTCGTTTGTTGGATTTAATGAACGTCATTTGCTTTATGCATTCTTCTCCACATATATTGATAAAGGTAAGTTTGAAATTATTCTTTAATTACATTTCTTTTACATCAACCACTCTTTGCACTTCAAGGATCCTGAAAATAATGAGCACACCAATACCATCGAAAGCACTTGGAGTGCAATTAAGCGCCAATTGCCTGGGCATGGCGTCAAAGACCAATTTCAGACTTATCGTTTTGAATATATGGGGAGAAAAACATGTTAAAAAGTATTAATGAAATTATGTGAAAATTCTTAACATCTATAGTATCAATTTACGGAACTTCACAAAAGACTAGACGTGAGTACAATATGTTTTACTTTTATATTTTTTAAATGTTCTTAGTAGGAAATGACATTTTTTAATGTCTATTTATTTACTATTCCCTCTAAAAGAAATTTTCTTAAAAGTGAGTGTCCCCTTTAAAATAAATTCTCTTAAAAGTGAGGAAGGTATATAATACAGCGTGAGCGCCGGAGCGACAGCGGAGGCGCGAACCGTCGAGAGCGAGGGCCGGAAGGCCTCGCGAACGTAGCGCGTTGGATCCGTCGGGTAGCGACGTGCGGCAGCACGTCGCGGACCACTTGGTGAAAAAAATGCGTTGGTTAAAGAATTGTGTAGGTTATAAAATTAAATTTGTAGCGTGAAAAATACGAATAACCAGTTTCATCAAATGAGAGTACATTGCTACGGAGATTTATACGTACAGGGGGCTTCGGAGCAGGGGGGAGCTATTCTCCCGATCTACCGCGGGTTCTCAACTCCGCCCCTGACAAGCCGATGAGTCATCACCACAAGCTTAGTTATACTAACTTACAACATTTCCAAGTCCTGCAAGAACTCGACTGAACACTTTATCAATAACGCTGTATCATAAAATGAAACAAATTTAATTTCTAAATAAATTAAAAATTCTTTATAAAAACATAATGTTGGCTGGATATTTCACCCCCCTCCCCAGAACTGAAAAATCATGGTTGCGCTACAGATGATGAATAATAAGTGAACATTTCGTGTCTCCGGGCGCGTCAACTATGTGGTCATTATTCCCGTAAATGTGGAGAATGTTATACCTGGGAGGCGGCTGCGTTCTTCGCTCTCTGAAACATGAAATCCAGTACCACCTACTGGTAAGATTGTGGAGCTTTCCCCTCCAGGTATCTTCACAAATGGGCAACGCCCCAGCCTGGATTTCCTCTTTAGTTACCGACGTGCGCACGCATGTGTGTATAACCCGACCAAGTGGAGTGTAGGACTGGCTGTGAGGGCAGCACAGCATTTGTTTCGCTTCGGGGAGAAAGAGAGCTATTGGTATGCTCATTGCAGCTGAAAACTGAAGCACTGCTGTAGACCAAAGTCGGAATACGTATACATGGCCCTCTTGTAATATCATCTTATGTTCGACAATACCCGTGACAGTTCATTTAAAATCACGGACAAATGCCGACGCGTTCGATCATTATATAAATAAAAATAACAATATGAAGAATGGAAGTATTTTGAGTCTCTAAAAGTAATCACATATTCCAAACATGCTTCTCAACAAATTCTGCAATATGAATTAATTATATTTGCTATGATGAAAAATATCCATATTTTTTAAAGATTCACATTCCCATAAAATAATACGCACTGGAGATGTTTCAAATTGTTAATGAGTGATCAAATTAATAAGTGCAGAAATTCCATTAAGTCATGAAGAACATAAAAACTATAGAATCAATTATGTAAGCCATCAATTGAATCGTTCTGTCTGATAGATGCCAAAACACAGTTATTAGGAATTGATATCCAACGCCATTAGGGCTCCGAAAGTTTATATCTACACAGTAGGTAGTGGTAATCGCAAACGGGAACAATTAATAATTGAAATACACAAGAAAAACGAGATATACATTTGTCGTTCGGCGAAATATCTAGGGTTTCTGGGTTACCGGAAATTTTGTGAGCGTTGAGTGCGGACTAATGGTACAAACAGCTTCGGTCTATCGCCGGATGGCAACAACGTCACACCGTTGGCAAACCTGCTTCACGGGCGAGTAGCGACATTTGCGATGCTTGGCGCGATCTCGGGACAAGGCGGTCACTGACCATTGCTTCTCAGGTAAAATGCCCACCGTCTGAAATTCTCAGAAACAGTGGAATTCATGGCTTCCTTCTGTAGAAGGAAACTTCACACAAGGAAATGTATCATTAATCATTTTATTCCAATAATATACATTAGGATCTGTTAGATATATGAAATGTATCTGTAATGTATATAATGCAATATATCTCTGTAATATATTCGGTTTTAGCTGTGGTTAACAAGAAGAGAACACATATCGAAAACTGACATTCGGTAAGAGAACTCTTTCTTCCTGAACTGATCATTTTATTTCACAGCCAATTACAGAATATTTTACTTTACAGCCGTCTTTTCAACTTGAATTGTTTCCTAGAAAAAATAAATTATTTTCTATTCATACTTCTTTCCTAATCCAATTGATTACCCGCAGCGCCAGCTACTCCTACACTTAGCAGTAATCAATAAGACTAATACGATATTCTAAATTTTTAATAATAATGAGTTTTGTAAGAGTAACCTTTTAAAAATATGTTTTGATGCGATTCATTAAAACTCCAGTGAAACACTCCATTTTCCATTCATTATAATATAAATAGAATTCATAATAATTTAAAGGTTTTATATAATGAGTGCAATGAGCAGTGAAATAATATTTGTTATTCATATTAATGAAAGTATAATTAAAATGTTGAATCAATTATTATACAACGTATTTCTGGGGTACAGTGGATAACAAACAATTCTACCCCAAATAATCATCAATGAGGAATTGCTATTTCAACCTCCCAATTCATTGATAAAATACTAATAGTAGTAACTTTATCACTGATCCATTCCATTCTCTTTTCTCCTGGAAAGTCATATACATCTTTGTTTCATTGAATTTAATGTTAAAAAGGAGATTGACAACCAATATAAAGCTGGTATTCAAAACCTCCACTAAACCTTATTATAACTGTCCTGATTATTAACGATCTTCACAAAAACTAAAATGCCACAGGCAAATGAATCTAACGGATCTACCAAAAAATCTATACCCTACTTACAAGAGAAGGGTTAGGTTGATACGGATAGTTTAACCGGTGCAAGCAAAACCGAACTGGATAGAGAGACGACATACAACGGGGGAGGATATCCAATACTATGGTAGAAACAATATTGTCATTGCCTGAACAGAGATGAGTAGATTGGAACCATTAAAGCATTGAGTGTCACGGATCAATGATAGTGAGAAACGATGATACACGTAGTGTAGTTACCAGAGCTCTCGCCTTCTATCATGGAAACCGAGATTCACATGCCGATCGATTAGCGAGGAATTAGTAATGGGCAAAGTGGGTTCGCGGTAGGTTTCTCGGGTTTCTCCCGTTTCTCTGCATCCCATTCAAACAGTTCTCCATCACCACCCATATCATATCTTGGTAATCACCTACCCATCATGCCAATCATTTATTCCAGTTATGGCCGTATGAATTGAGTATTGGCGTCGGAATAAAGAGGTGATAATAGGACAAGCAATAAAAGGTAAGTGTTGCACTTAATTATAAAGGCGAAATTCATTTCGGAGATTAGCTTGAGTTTTGAGTTTGATTATTGAGCTGAATTTTTGAGATTTATTATCACTTTTGTTTTACAATATTTCACAAAGTGGAGGAAATGAATAAATATGCCTACAACATAATATGTACAATTTATAAAATGCTTTTTTCTTCTCGTTTTTCACCGAATTTCATTCTCGCAATTATTCAATATAATTACATAGTCTCATTAATTCTTTCTTTTTTGTCAGAAAAATTGACTCTGGTATTAGCTAAAAGGTGTAATTTTTAAGTAATGAGATAGGATATAGAAACGATACAGAAACAACGACTTAAAAGTCTTCAAAGTAAACTCCCTGCATCAATGCAGCGCTGCCAGCGAGATCTTCAAGCTTCGAACGCACCCTGTAAGTCAGCTTCCGACATGCCCTTTATAGTTTTGGTCACGGCCGCTTGGATGAATGCAACGTCTTCAAATCGGGTTCCTTTCAATTGAGTCTTCAGTTTTGGAAACAGAAAGTAGTCAGGCGGACTCAAATTTGGGCTGTAGGGAGGCTGCGGCAACGTTCAAGCCCGACTGAAGTCAGGTAGGAGGTCACGATAGAGGCGGTGTGGGCCGGCGCATTGTCGTTATGGCGCTTCCATTGGTCGGCGATCACTGGCCGCCTTCGCTTGACGTCCCAGTGCAGGGCTCTTGAGCACTTGTTTGTAGTAAGCGGCGTTGACGGTTTGTCCTTGAGGGACGAACTCTTTGTGAACCACCCCAAGGTTGTAAAAAAAAACAATAAACATTGTTTCCATTTTCGACTTCGCCATCATCGCTTTCTTGGAGCGAGGAGATTCCGGGGTGAGCCACTCCTAGCTTTGGCACTTGATTTCAGGGTTGTAATGAAAAACCCACGATTCACCATCTGTTATGACATTGGCTAAAATGCCCGGGTCATCCTTCAGCTTTTTCTCGCCATTTTTTAAAATATTTTTCGCCGATTTCATCGATTGTCATGTTAATGGTACTTCCTTCAAATAATATTTACACGATGCACAAATGTTCTCCCCACAATTCCTGAAGAGCCTATTCGATTTCTTTGCTCAGAAATAGTAATGTCAGCCGTTGTGAGTATGTAATCTAAGGTTCCTGTCATGCCTAACAGAGCCATTTTCGGCTAATTTCACTAATAACTATAGACAAATTTCTTGCTAAAGAACAGTCCAAACTAAAAATCTGCATGATGAGTTCACTTGAACGAAAGTAAGAAGCTTCGATTACACCAGTAACAGCCAACAGCTTGAGCTGTTCATCTGAACTGGTTTTGATCAATTTTTTAACGTCATTTTTCTTTTCTTTTAAGGCACTTTAAAAACATTTTCAGCGCTTTTATTGATAATTTCTAGCTATATTTTAGATCATCAAAATCCGCCCCTACTGATCAGAGATTCTTCAGTTTTGATTTCTGTATTTTCTCCTGCATTCCAGCGTTCAGGCACTTCGCTTGGGAGGCGGCGGCAAAAACGACGCCGTGAGCGCGGAGAAGAGGAAAAAGGGAGCGGAAACGGATTCGTAGGAATCAACCCGTGACAGGCATGAGAGAAAAGTGTACCCGGCGTCAGCTTTCTTCCTTCCGAGATCGCTGAGAAGGGAGAACTATCGTTGTTTCAAACCTGACGGGCGTTGCTAATCCAGACCTCGAGCACACGGGAGAGCAGCGAGAGATAGCGCGAGTGTGTCTGAATGTGATATATATATATGTATGTATGTGTGTGTGTGTGTGGTGTGTGTGTGAGACAAATGAGAGGGAGGGAGGAAGAAGGAAGTGGGAGTGAGGAGGTGGGAATGGGAGAGAGAGTGGGAGGGAAGGAGGAGGAGGGTGGGATTGAGGGAGAGAGTGGGAGGGGAGAGGGAGGGTGGGAGTGAGGGAGAGGGAGGCTGGGCGGGAAGGAGAGGGAAAGTGGGTGGAAGAAGTACGGAGAGAGATGGAGAGAGAATCAGACAGGCACAGAGAAAAGGTAAGACAGACACCACAGAGAAAAATCTTTCCTACAAAGGCATTACTTGATTTAAAAAAGGAAATTTACAGCGACGCTTGGATTATCACGTATCTTGTAGGCAGTTGAAATAAAAACTACATTACAACTGACAAAACTTATTAAAACATTCATTCATTTCTTGTGAAGTAAAAAATCACTCTGTGATATTTTATTTTATTTTACGTTTTTCCGCAAAATTATAATACATCAGAAATCCAATCGAATTCGAAGAAATCGTGGTCACATTTCTTTTAACAATGAAGAAAATAATGAATCCATATACTTCAATGAAGACTTAAGGAATTTTCTAAAAGCAACAAGACTGTTTTTATGTCTCATTAAACTCTTTGGTGATTTGACACGGGGTTATTTAAATAAAGGTATAAAAAGAATTATTAAAATTAGAAATATACGTAAATAAATACTATGTGTTCATTAAACAAACAAATCCCACTAAAATAAAAATATTCATTTAAAAATAATGATTTTTTCCACAGTTCCAAAGTAAAAATGCTTGGATGTCTCTTATCGAATAAAAAATGTTGGTTAAGTAATATTTCAAAACATTTAAAAATTAGAGCATAAGATTACAGAAGAATATAATATAAGTATGTGAAACAGATACAGAGTGTTTAATTGTCGCGCAATGCATCAGGACATCTCAATAAATCAGAAACCTTTGTTTGGGAATCTAAGAATCGTTATAGTCTCTGGCTGGTCGTTGGGGAAGGGGAAGTTTGTAGGATGGGTGGGTGGGGGGCGTAACTTGGAGCCGGGGCACGGAGAACCCTGGCAGATACAATGAGGGACAGTCTGGGTCCGCGCAGGGACAAATCCGACCCTGACGGACATCTGCCCTCGCCTGACAGGTCCACGTTCGATCCCTGTCACCCGACCGGCTCGACGGCTGCCGACCCGGCGCAGACATTAACAGATCGCAGTCGATTTATGGACGTGAGGCGTTGGCAGGAGGTCGAACCCTAGTTTGCGAATGATTAAGCGCGCACTATTTTTAAGCTGCGACCGGCGCTCTACCGATGGGATATGCATGTGTAACTCCCATGCACGTACATCTCGTTTCATATGCATCAGAGGGATCATGCGATTTGTTTTTTTCCACCTTTAGTGTTAACTGAGTGAGGCATTCTGACACTACCAGGTAATCGGATGGCTTTAGCACGTCATTGTGTTGCACAATTCCTTTGATCTCAAATATCTGCATTTAGATATCTGGTTGACATATTGCAACCATAGGTCACCTCGATTAAGTTGCGAATTGTTAAGTGACATAGCATTCAGCTGACCCCTGCCTGCCAAGACTCCTGCGGTCTCGCGGAGATTGGACACGAATAAACTTTGTTCTAGAGATTATTTAAATCTTTCACTAGTACAACCTAAGAACTCTTTCACTTTTCTTCAGCAGTTCAGTATTCCTGCCTTCTTCTTCATCGTCATTATCTTTTAGTTTGAGATTGGATTATGAAGATTTCATGATCTACATGCACAACATATGATGCACTGCTTTACTTCAAATCCGGTGGAAAGAGTGTGGATTAAGTATTTTCCTCTCTCAAACAGGACGGAAATTAGGGATTCTTCCTAGAAAAGCATTCTCAAAGAAAATCTTCAGAGGGGACTAATCGACGAATTGATGAGTAAGATGAATATCTTCTTCCGTTCATGCAACACAGTCTGAATGAATCTGACGAATGCCCTTGGGAATGTTTGATCCTGTTCTATTTCCATCAATTCGATTCCTTGATTTGAACATTTAAGGATGAGGAAATAAATGTGACACTTATTATGGATTAATTGTACCTGTGGCAAACTTGGTAAGGAGAAAATCGATACTTTTGCAGCAACAGACATCAAACACTGTAGGAGAGACGATAGAAATATATCCCCTTTAATTAGCAGGTACCCTACTGTCAACAATTCTTCGACACCCATCAGATTTCAATCTAGAATCATCGGTTCGGTAGTCCCACATGCTAACCGTTTCATCAACCGAAGCAGCATTAAGAGTGTATTAACACAAGCGGGAAACGTTACAACAAAAACGGAAGAAACTCTGCTCTTCCTATTTGCAGCTCGCCGCAATGTCATTTGTGGAGAGTGCAGGCTAATATTGGATGTCCAAGTGCAAATGCATCGGGAGCAACGGACTTTTCCACGATCGTAGAGCGACAGAGAACATTCGGTGCAGTTGAACTGAGCGTAGACGGTCAAACAGGTATGGGAAGGCGAGCATAATGCGCTTTCCCCGCTGGATGGTGAGACCCGCCGCCGACCTTTGGTCCATTAACAGGGTTTTCCGCAACCAGGTATCTCCCACCAGCGGGGTACCGCCCCAGCCGGTACTAGTTCTAAGACCCCGATCGGTCTCACAGCATGTGTGGTAGTGTAGTACGTGCTAGTGTAAATGTGTGCAAAGGGTTGAGAATAGGAAGAGGGAAGAAAGATCGCGCGCAGTCCGTAGCCCGTTTGTTAGGGTACTGTTCCGCCGTTCGACTGGTGTTAATCGGAGACACCACGGAAAACTACTGATCAGAGCAGCCGTCCGGAAAGTGTGATTCCCTAGGCAGTCAACGAGAAAGGACAATTTCATAGAAATTCTTTATTAGCGGTTACCGTGACATATCACATGGGAAAGTGCGGGGGGATTAAAGGCTTCCACAGACCGATGCGGAAGATCCGCATTCTATGCGGATTGGCCGCAGCGGAAGTTTCGCGTCACGTGTTGCCTTATGAGCACGTTCAGAGCTGCGCGGCAGGCGAGCGTCGCGACAACGGATTGGCAGCGTTTAATCGGCAGCGAAATTTGTAACGCAGTCAGACGCCATCGGGAGTCTTCCCTCCCCTCTGGATCGAGCGACCTTGCCAACCGTCACCAAACGCTGACTCATAATTGACGCTCCGCTGTGAACGGTCCCGCGAATTCCAACACTGCGTCTAGCGCGGAACTTTCCGCGCCGCACCCACTGCGGATCTACCGCGCCGGTCTGTGGGAGCCTTTAAATGCTCCGCGCGGTTGCCGCCGTGACTTGGCGAGCGGTGGCGCCAACTACATATCTTGCCGTAATGAAGAAACAAACGAATAACGATCTTTGGCAGGAAGTTCTCGCGCCAAAACGCTCTCGTTCTGCTTTCCGAAACGGTTGAGTTCGGCGCGCGAAACAAAGCCGTGATAGACCTTTAAACGACCCGAGTGAGAAGGTGACGGAGCGGGACCACTCGAGGAGCTGGTTGCTGCGGTGCGTGGCGATCCGAGGCCTGGCGCGGGTACGCATGAAGACTTTGGGCTCAACAGAATGTTCGACAGAATTCACTGCCGGGAATTCTCAATACATTACACTTTGCACTATTTATATATACAATCACCACCAGAATTGATCCCACGCTACAAGAAATGTCTTAATTCTGGTGGTAATTATGTGAAAAACTAATGCAACTGTGTTGTATCTGCCACAGTGAAATTTTTTCACGAAATTGTAATTTCTTCTTGTGAACGACTTGGGGGAAAAATAGTTTCCTGGTGCGTCTCATAGTTTATTACAAAATAAGATAAATAGATACTAGATCTAAGCGAGCAAGGATATTGCTGAGTTAGATTAAATATCTTTGTACACGTGAGTAATTTCTTATTAGTTTTACTCCATTTGATACGTTTCATTCCATACCAAACCAATTGGCCAGTATACGCCGAGTTCACTACTGTCGTTCTCAGGCTTTGGGAGCGTCCACTAGAGTACTTAAATAAATTTCACTCACAGAGGCGATAAAAAGGTACTGCAGTGACATAATTAACCATTACTGAAGCGTATTTAATTTGGAATAAAATAAAGAATATCAGTTATCAAAGGATTAAGAATTCTCACCTGTAAGGTATTCCTAACAAAGGAGGGGCTTATGAAAGATAGAAAAAATAACAAAAGGGAGTATTACCAACGAGTCACGGATTTCTGGCGGTTTCAGACAGTGGAAGGAGGGTTGAGTCACGATATTTACTCTAAAATGAATAAATGCCAAAAGGCAACACGCAATAGAAGAGAACGGGAGCAGAATGAAAGGTGGCAGAAGAAGAGAGAGAAATTAAATTTCTCTACGATCAAATTGAAAACAAAGAGCCTACAATTACGCAAATAGCTCCCTTTACTTTTAAATTAAATGCAAATTATTTTGCTTAGTACCATCATTCCTATTAAATAATGAGTTATCGCGATACACATATGATCAAATAATATGGAGAATAATATTTGTGAACTACAAATTTTCTTATTGGTTTATAGTGAAATGAAGGTGTTTTGAAAAGTACAATTTCAATTATTTGTAAAGTTGAAAATACTACGTACGCTGTAATGTTAGATGCTCAGTACAGAGATGCAGCTAATAACGTTAGGAGAGGAAGTTATAGAGAGATAGAAGAAATATTAATCCGTTCGAGGCGATGAGATGTACAAACTTCAAGTTACAATACCAGACAAATGTGTGGGAGAGAATGACAGCGGGAAAAAGGGGAGAGCGAGTTAAAAGTTGAGAACACAAGAGAAAGTGAGGAAAATGCGGAGAAAAAGAGAGGGAGAGGAAGAATGAAGCGAAAAAAGTTATAGAGGCAAGAAAATAGGAGAAAGCAAAAAAGACAAAAAGAAAAGGGCAAAAAGAACACAAGAAACAGAGGGAGAGAGAGAGAGAGAGAGAGAGAGAGAGAAGAGGAAAAAGAGAAAAGAAATGAAAAAAAACGAAGGAAAGAAAATGTGGAAGAGCAAGGGAATGAAAAAGAGGGTGAGAAAAAGTAGGAGTGGAAGAGAAAGCGAGAGAAAGATAACACGAGAGGAAACGAGAAACTGAAAGGGGGAAAGGCAGCCGAATCAAGTCTGGACGGCACGCGAAACCGAGCCAGGAGAACGCAGAGCGGGAGGGCGTGTCTTTGGGCGGGCGGGGCGGGTAGGCGGGAGGGGGGTGCAAGGAAGATGGGACGGAACGGAGCAGGCAGGGTGAACGGAGTGAAAGGGGGAAGTAGAATGGATGGGGTGAGCGGGGGAAAGGAGGGGCGGGGCCGAGTGGGGCGGGGTGGGTCGGAGCGGGGGGGGCGAAGCGGGTGGAGCGGCACGGAGGGGGTGGGGTGGGGCGGAGCTAGGCCGAAATAGGCGGAGCGGGACGGAGCGGGAACGAGCGGGACGCGCGGAACGGAGGGGACGGAGGGGACGGGCGGACGGAGCGGGACGGAGCGGGACGAGCGGGACGAGCGGAACGGAGCGGGACGGAGCGGGACGGAGCGGGACGGAGCGGAACGGAGAAAGACGGAGTGGGACGTAGAGGGACGGAGCGGGACAGAGAGGGACGGAGGGGACAGAGAGGGACGGAGCGGAAAGGAGAGGACGGAGCGGGACGAGTCAAGACCGAGCGGGACGGCCAGTGTGGGAGGGGCTGCGCGGGGCGTGGGGAAATGCAGAGGGCGGAAGGCGAGGCGCGGGGGGGGCGGAAGGCGGAAACGGCGCGCCTCCGAGGCGCCTGTCATCGCGCGCGGAATTTCGGCCGAGGACACACGAGGAGGACGGCGGGAAGGCGAGGGCGGCGAGGAACGCGGCGCCGCCGTCATGCACGCAGTTACACGCGACGTCACCCGCCAGGTCGCGAGGGCTGAAAGGCCAGGTGCGCCAACGCAGGGGCGGGCTGCGAGCCTCGCTGCACGGGGAACATGAAACAGGACGTCGCTGGAAAAATGAAACGATATTAAAAACTATAAAACAGTCTACTCCCGTTTTACTGAACCTCTGGGAACCAACATTTCTGGTCTGCTATATCAGAGGTTTACTATATCCAACATACCAAAATAATCCAGGAACATTAATTTTATTTTTCACAGTTGCCGTAAAATGTGGAAACATGGCCAGTGCAATATTCCTCTTATTTCATTCATCCATTAAATAATATTTGTATTAGTTTCCTGGGTAGAAATATTTAATAACAAATTTTGGATTTCCTTCTCCAGGCTTCGTGCTTTGTCCACACTTAATTCTACATTGAACACTTAAAATATCTTATGACTTTTTTATACCTCTGAATGAATCTAGTTATGTTGGAATACTTTCTTCGTTTGTATTCTCTTCAGCATCAAACTAGATTTCTTCTGTTCTGAAAGACCTTTTCACAGCATATCCGAAGTCCTAGCCAGATGGGATACACCTTTTTTTTCACTTATTTGAAATGGATATTTTAAATTTTGCGGGTGCTTTACATGGAACTTCAAAGTAATTTTCAAAATGTTATTCTAAAATGGCTCCAGATTTTTCTCTCAATTTTTTGTAGATAAAGCAAATTACATGGTTAAAAATGGTGCAAGAGCAATTTTAGTGAAACTCTGAATTTTCTTGTGAAAGTTAACTTTTTGAGTTTTTAAGTTTCTACGCGGATTTTTTAATGAATCAATTTTTTTAAAAATTTAGAAATATTGGGCAATATTTGTAGAAAGCACTTTTCAAAACAAGATTAATTCAAAAACGGCTTCAATTTTTAAAATTATTTTACGAATAGTGAGAAGTACTCATAAAAATTGCGAATGTCCAATTATCATTGATCTCTCTCAATTTTTGAAAATTGAAAAAGTCACAAATATTACGTTATGTATGCTGTCGTAACAGCAATAGCTTTATTTAGTGGTTCATTTATTACAAATGTAAACTTCAATACCTAATACTTTGTGACTAGTCGGAAAGTCTTTAATCCATTAGAAAACCTACATTCTACGAATAATAATAATAATAATAATAATAATAATAATAATAATATGCATAATATTATAGTAATAATTATTATGCAGCAAAATTGTAGTTAATTTTCAAGAGTTTAATTCACAATTTTATTTGAATGTTACAAATGTATAAATTTTGTATTGTCATGGAGAAATGAAACCACGACAAACACAAATGCACCTACAAAAAAAATTATCATTTGAAGCCAGTAATGAAATTGCAATATTGTGATGTACACAATACAAAGTCTCTTTAAAGCGGAACTAAAATAATATTTATTATTATAAAATAATATTTATATAGAGAAAATATTATTCTGAGTTCTAAAATTTTGTAAAATTCTGTGTTCTACTTTTCTGTAACCTTTTTTTTACAGAAAAGATATTTAGTTCATACTTATGTAACTTCATTATCATGGTGCAACACACGAGTCTATGATGAACATTTGAGTAACAGTTTTCTTAAATTCCTCTAAAATAAAAAGTGTCTGCTCTGTTAGAAGAAGAAAACTATTCTTAAGAGTTTATATTACCCTTCATAAAAAAAGTAAAAATAATTTAATGAAAAGTGCATAGAAGGCCTATATGAAATCAGTCTTGTTTATATTAATAGAGTTTCGAAGAAGAACAATAGTTGTATGCTGCCTATGAGTTTTGCATTATATATTTACGCCTTTTGGAAACCACACAGAGCGGTGTTTTAGAATTTCCATTTATTTAAAAACAAACTTCGCTGAATGCTCAGAAATCATTGACGATTACACAAGAGGATTTAAACCCTGTTGTGGGTAACTGTAATGGATTCGTTGAAATTTATTTACATTTTGAGCAAGCGTTGTTCCTTTACTACTGTTCTGATAGTACAGTCCTGATAGTTCGTGCAGGTCTGGGAGACGTTACTCTGGAGATGGTGGGAGATAGGGGAACACGTGAGATAGAACGGCTAATTTCCGATAGACTTACAGATATTAAAATGCAAGAGATTCTGGCAGCAACGGCCGAAAAACGTTCGCTAGTTGCGCAAATTCACGCGAGTCCGTTATGGTGTGCGAACGTTACGTACACACACTTCAAAAGGACGCAAGAAGGGGATGCGCTTGGTTCATTAGATAAATTAAAATAAATTAAATAAATTAAAATAAATTAAATAAATGAAAATAAATTAAATACATGAAAATAAATTAAATAATTTTAAAATAAATTAAATAATTTTAAAATAAATTAAATAATTTTAAAATAAATTAACATAAAATAAAAATAAAAGGAAACGGTTAAAATAAGAAGCACATTAGAGGGCCAAGGGAAGAGGGAATCGGAAATGTAAGGGCAAAGGCGTTGGTGTGGACAATCTTCTGTGGTGCTGTTTGTTTTCAGGTGCTGAGGAGGACAAACACTCGAAGGAGAATGCCTGACGCCCGCGCCAAATAAATAGTTTAAAAACAAAAATCGGATAGATTAGCATGTACTCGGCTTCTGACGGTAGGTTTTTCCCCCTTCAGGGGTTATTTTCTCAGCCGTACCTTATGGTCTCTTTTTCGTGGCATTGATGCGATGAAGAGACCATTTGGTGTGAATACCAGAATGCGAAAGGTTAGAACGCGGTAGAATGTAGGTATTGTAATGGCTTAAAGGCGTTCGGCCTAGCCACTTAGCATCATGTTTTCTAATTTGTATGTAATAATTACCTATTAAATAAATAAACAGTACGGTCAACGGGTGCATGGTACAGCCAGTCGTATAAACAATTTCAACAGCATCTGACTTAATACGAATTCAGCAACTGGGTAATTAATTTGACAACTTAAGTACAGCATTTGTCTGAGTGGAATCACAAATCAGCATTGAACTTCAAGCACTTGTGAATATTAAAGCCACTCAAGTCAGTGTGTTACTATAAATATCTCGTGCATTTAACACATTCTTCTGCGAAAGTTATACATACATGTGAGTAGAAACTAAATCGAATTCCACTTACTGTGAATTCATTAGTTTAAAATTTACTATATAAAAGGAGTATGGGCAACTCGCGCATTCTTTTTTAGAATACTTCGAAAGTAATATTAAAAAGTATTGGTCGTTTTCATGACTGCACTAAACCTGGAAAGGACTACATTTGAAAGCACTCGTAGATTGATATGTAAAGCCATTAAGGAGAAAACGAGGATGAGTTCTTTGTATTCCAATGGGTTCATGATGAATCGCTTCTAAGAATCGCGAAACAAATTTTCGCTGCCAACACTGTCGAGTAATCCTGAGTGAAAATTGTGTGTTGACCGCATTAGTAACGAAAACCAGACTCGAGTTCCTGCGCCATTTGCTTCTAATCCTAGTCTGGTGGCGTGCTGTGTAGTGTAGTGCGGTATAAAAGTAGAAAGAGAAGTGAACTGCAAATGTGAAGTGAAGCGAAGTGTAATTAAAAAGTCTTGAAGTCTTGTATTTAATAGTTTAAAATAACTGTGAAAGTCAGACATAAAATGTAGTTAAAGCTATTATTGATAGCTTATTATTATTATTATTATTATTATTATTATTATTATTATTATTATTATGACTTATGCACTTCTCCCACGCGGGGGGGAAACATTCACCTGCCACAGATGTCATTGTGGCTAGGCTCACTCGTACGGCTCAGAGCAAGTAACGAGCAAGATCTTCATTTCTTTCCAGGACCTCTAACACTACATATCAGACACATCAGTGACAGTTTTTCTGACAATGTGACAGGTGTCTAGAATGACTGATTTTTGTACTGTTCCTAGTATATGCTTTATATTCAATTCTTGCAGATGTTTGATGAGGGATTTTGGTATTATTCCGGTTGTAGAAATTGTCAGGGGACGGATCTGAACCTTTTTTATTTTCCAAATCTTCTTTATCTCATCTGCTAGCTCTTGGTATTTTCGGACTTTGTTCGTGTATGCGGAGTGGAGATTATGTGATAGTGGTACCGTAATATCGATGATGGTGACTTCCTTCTTGGTTTTATTTAGCACTATAATGTCTTATTATTATTATTATTATTATTATTACTATTATTATTGTTATTATTATGTCTTAACATAATTTAAAGTTGCATTTTGTAATATGTAAATTGTAGTGTTCTGCCACCAGGTTGTATAAACCTACCTGCAGAAATAATAAATATCTAATTGAGAGTTGATGGTACCCTATGGAGAGTTCTGTGACTAAAACATGTGATTTCCGAGTCCCAGCGCCAAATCGCTCAGTACGCCTAGGCACTATTCTCTTCGATACTGACATTTGACAAATACTATCCCCTTTCCATGAAGACCTATTGCAACTAAATAAAGTAGACGAGCGTTGAGTAGGTATTTGTGTTCCACTATCATCTATTCCGAGAAAAGGAATGAATTCTACGTAGTGTTAAAACTAATTTCATTTAAATTAGTGCCATGTCACCTATACACCTCCCCTCTGTTCTGCTGCACTTCACTTCGTTCCGTCTCGTCCTGTCCCTCGCCGCACCATTCCACTCTGCATCCTCTCGCCTTCTTGCTTTCCCGCCCACTCCCTCCCGTACTATCTTCCCCATACCCCCATCCCCCACATCCCCCTTAGCCCACCCCATCCCCTTCCGTAGGCCCCCCCCACTCCACTTCTTCCACCAGCTGCAGTGGCTCAGGGCATCACCAGATGACACTGCAGTGCCTATAAACGAGTGGACCTAGAGTTCAAGTCACGATGGTGGCAGAGTTTTCGAGACTAGCCACATAACGAGGTCGCGTTCAGCCCCTGTCTGAGGGAGTATTCTATGGGCAGGCTGCTATAATAAGTAGTTTTCCATGGGTTAGAACGCGGTAGAATGTAGGTATTGTAATGGCTTAAAGGCCTTCGGCCTAGCCACATTGCATCAAGTTTCTAATTTGGCTGTAATAATTACCTATTAAATAAATAAGTAGTTTTCCATGTTCTCTCTGATGAATAACCAGGCGAATGCCAGAGCTGTACCCTAACAAAAGGATCACGGACCGTGGGCAGAGTGAGAAGAGTTTCGTACTTGTTAATACGGTTTATTCTGTTCTTTTATCATACATTCAACGTTTCGAGGGACTTGATTCGCCCGCATCATCAGCCATTTCAAATAGCATTGCAATGAATTTCTTTATATTGGTTCAAGGCACGAACAGAACACACACATTTATTTTTTCTTTAATTTGCCATATTCTAAAAATTTAAATAGTAAAATTTGCAACAATTTTAGTATTCAGGGATATTTAATATCTAGTTGAGTGAATTGTCAACTCATGAGCAATTGAACTTCTCAACTCTACGCAGCACTTCACCTACTTCACATTTTATGTTCCACTTCACTACTAGTTTCTAGTATTCTTCACTTCTGGAATCTGAAGATAAATTCTAATTTTAAATTCTGATGGTTAGTAGAATTGTAGGAAAATAAAGTAAATTAAAGAGTTTAGTGTCGTTGGCTTCACCCGCGTAAACCCTCTCGCCACCAACGTGGATAATTACTTACTGAAAAACATTATTTCCCTTATAAACCAATGTAATCTTTGATGGCCGACGCCCATCTTGAGATTGGGCAGATATGCTGTAGCCAACAAGAACTACTCTTACTTCGGACGTTTTTTGTCTGCCCCTTCCTGCAGGTCGTAGAACCTGGTCGTCGTATTGGTCGAATCGTAACTAATGCCAAAAGACAAACTTTATTTCTTTGAAATTAAATTGAAAGTTACACCTGACCCTGTAAATTCAAGTTTTTCAGTAATGGAAGTTTTAAACATTGACTATTAGCAAGATGGATGCTGATGACGCTAGAAAATGTGATCGCTCTGTTCTCACGAATAAATTCGCATGAATGAACGTGAGTTTTAATGTTAACCATTACCGCTCAGGTGAAGAGAGGTTAGTTAAAAACAGAAACATGTTTCTTCGGGTTCCCTTGTGCCCCTTTCCATACTTTCTTCTTGCTTCTCTCCCTTCTAGCCACCTTCATGATTTTTATTCCTAAACCCTTGTAATCTACTTCTTAACCAGTTCTTTAATGTAAAAATATAATATGCTAGTTTTAAAGACAAAATTTGTCGTAACATTCTTACAACATTCATTATTTTACCTGTGAACGTGAAATATATTATCACTAAATAAAATTAACGAGAATAATTTATGTATGAAATTTCGCAGCGCGAAAGTAAAAATATATTATACGAGTATATCATAGAAAATTTACATATGAAATGTGTTAGAATGATATTAGTATTGTTTGCTATATATTCTATTCATTAACGTTTGTTTACGTTTCTTGGTTTTGGGTTATCGACTTTATTTCTTGTCTCCCTGTTTTCAATCTCAACTTACACTTCAGTTTCCTAACTTCTACTTGAGCCTCTTAGCAATTTCCAACTTGAGATTCAAACCACCACCTTCTGTCGGGTTCCACACCGTGTCTTCGTCCCTGCTTTCCGTTCCCATACCCTTACACCTGCGGTTCGACCGATCCCCCTATCGTGTGTCGGCGGGGGCGGTGACGGCGGGGACGGAGGCGAAACTGAGGGTGGGGAGGGGGCGATGCCCAGAGGCTGCGGGGCAGTGACGATGACGGAAGCTGCGCCGAAGGAGACGGATCTATGGCGGAGGTGGGAGAGGAAGTGGGCGATGTCGTGAGGGCAGCGCGGGCTGAAGTGGGAGTAGCGATGTCGAGAAGGGGACACGGAGGTGGGGTGGGACAGGGGGGCTGTGAGGGTTATGTCGACGGTAGTGTTTGGAAGAGGGGACGTCACATATGAGGCCGTAGTAATCCATTGTAGAAATGGCCTGTGCATGGAAGGTGCGGTGAGCAGGACGGGGCTCGATGGTGGTGGCAGTAGTTAGAGAGGTTGGGACAGCAGTGGAGATGGTGGAGGCGGGTGGCAACGGAGGAGGCGGTAGAGGGAAGTGAAGGTGATTGGGATAGGTAGTGGGGGGTAGGAGGGGGGAGTGGCGGGAGGGGGAGGGGTGGGGAGTGGTGATCGTTAGGGGCAGGTTGTGTGAAAGTGGAAGAGATGGAAGTGACGTAGGGAGGTTGAAGTGGCCGGAGGTGGAGACAGGCTGTGGACGTGGTTTTATGTTTGGGAGAGGTGGCGGCACGCATGGTGTTCGGAGGTCAGGAGGGCGCCGGGTTTGCAGAGGTAGATGCGGGAGCCACTCAGACAATGGAAGTAGGTGCTCCAGTGGGAATGGTGTAAGGAGGGTAAGAGGGGGCGGTGAAGGTAGGTGTTTGGGGTTTGGGAGGGCGCGGCGATGGAGGGGGCGACGGGAACAACGGCGAGGCCGTTAAGGAGCGGGCAGGCGCGGGCGGGTGGTCGGCGCGGGCGGGTGGGTGGTCGGGCGCGGGCGGGTGGGTGGTCGGCGCGGGCGGGTGGTCGGGCGCGGGCGGGTGGTCGGGCGCGGGCGGGTGGTCGGCGCGGGCGGGTGGTCGGGCGCGGGCGGGTGGTCGGGCGCGGGCGGGTGGTCGGGCGCGGGCGGGTGGTCGGGCGCGGGCGGGTGGTCGGCGCGGGCGGGTGGTCGGGCGCGGGCGGGTGGTCGGGCGCGGGCGGGTGGTCGGGCGCGGGCGGGTGGTCGGGCGAGGGCGGGTGGTCGGGCGAGGGCGGGTGGTCGGGCGAGGGCGGGTGGTCGGGCGCGGGCGGGCACGGGCGGTCGGGCGCGGGCGGGTGCGGGTGGACGGGCGCGGGCGGGCGCGGGTGGACGGCGCGGGCGGGCGCGGGTGGACGGGCGCGGGCGGGTGCGGTGGACGGGCGCGGGCGGGCGCGGGTGGGCGGGCGCGGGCGGGCGCGGGCGGGCGCGGGCGGGCTCGGGCGGGCTCGGGCGAGCGGGGCTGGGGGCCGGGAGGCGGTGGAGGGGCGGGGCTGGCGATGGAGGTGGCCCTGCTCCGTCGCAGCTCGTTTCCAAGCGAACGCGTGCAGCCGCAGCCGCTGCTGATTATCCGCGCGGCACAATTTCCATACTTGCGAGATGAAAACGCAACACGGGCGAATTACGTGGGGCCTCTATCACACCTCAGCCCGCCCGACCGCGCGGGGAGGCCTGGCACAGGCGGAAGGAACTAACTTCGGGATGGAGAGAGGTGTATGAGGCATGGCTAGCGAACAGGGAAGTCCATGAAATAGAAGGTGAATTAGTAACCGTTTCATTATCTGAAAAAACTTGCAATGAGTTTTCATAAAAATATATAATAAATTTCTTCATAGAAAAAGGGAGGGCGGAAACAATGATTGTGAATGTCCTATGTTGTTTTCCGATAATAATGGAAAACAAAACTCAGAAGCAAGCAGGTATAAGTGTAAATAGAATAATGGAAAATAAATATAAACATAGAATCTACAAAGCTAGAAGTTTCATTTTCATATAAAAATGGTTTTTCATTTAAATATTTCTCTGCGGTAATGGACTATTTCTGTATATATTTTTAAAACCAACAATACTTGTCAACGCGTTCGGAAATGGAGGAGATGCAATTTTATTTGACTGCAAGTCATATATTTCCGCCAAATAGAAAGTATTACGATTTATAAGCCTGTAAACTGTTAGTAACTAATAAAAACACATGTACTGAAAGTATCATATGGAAAGAACCAGGAACCGCATTCCCAGATCATATGGGGAAATGCAAGGAAGAAAACGATATGGGAGGCGAGGTGAGCAGATGAGGACAATGAGCAGTGAGCTTCATCTGAATTCCATGTCCTACGATAATCCTGTTACATACTGTGTTACATCATTTCGTCCTGTCCTCTTTCCCTTTATAGGCCTCTTAGCTCCTAAATGACACCATCTAAACGTTTTTAAATTCATTTGTACCATACAATCCCATTTACTTTGTTAAAGATCCGTGTACCTTGTCCAGTCTCGACGGCGGCAGATTTTAAGACTTCGCTTTACGGGGGCTTTACAGTTTGGTTGAATTCAGTAGACATCTGGAGGACCAATTCTAAAAGCCGACTGCACTCATCGTTAGTTTAGAAGTTAGCAGTCGTACATTAAATTTGCATTGATTTTAATTTAAGCATTAAATTTAATGTACATGTACATTAATCTCCCTTTAATGTACAGGGTATATTAAAATGCATGTATAGTGGTACATTAAATTTACATTACATTTAATGTAATTTCTGACAGTGTACCACACTGAGAGCTTGGGCGGCTGGGGCGATGCCCCGCTGAGGGGCATACCTAGAGGCGCAATGACGAGTATTGAGATATACAAAATTTTCTCTCTACATTAATATCTGCCAAAGATCTTAGCGTCCTGCTTGCTGGGACAATGGGTCACGATATATGATAATCCTTATTACCTTTATAATGGATTATAGGATCCGCTGACTATACAGCGCAGCTGGGAATCTGAAATAGAATGATTCTATTCCTAGTTCATTTCTGTTTGGATTGACTAAATGAAAGATCACTTTCTTTTGTAAAGAACAAAATTTAACAAAGTTTATTTTTACCTTTTCAGCAAACAATTTAGTGAATTTAAATTAGGCCTTTGATCAAGATATCTTTCAATTTACAATTTTATACCGCGGTTAACTTATCTATTCTTCGTTGATGTCCTCGTAGACTTCTCAGTCGAAATATCTTGCGAGCTTGCCGTAGTCCAAAGTTTCAAGAAATCCTCTTCTGCCCCTATCCAAGCTGGTCTCAAACTATCAAAATTATCAGTCCCGATTACGTCCTATGACATAGTCCCGAACTCGATTACCACTCCCGACAAAGTTCCAATTTATACATCAATATTGCTTCCACATGAAAATATCTGCAATATCATTCACTGTCCTTAAAATTTCACTGACAACCCAATTCTGACTATCTAGATTGTACTCGTTCCCTCTCACGAACCTACGATCAGTTCAGAAGCGCGATGCCGTCAGAATGAAATCTTCCTGCATGATTCACCCTCGAAGACTTCGTATTAAACTACCTTCCTTTTTTTCATAACATTTGACCGTCCTTCTCTCACCCAGCCAATCCATACGTTCGTTATATTTTGGTGTAGCTGACCTTTTGATCGTCTAAACGTCTTCGCCCAATCCCAAATTTTCTACTTTCGGCATCCAGACTTCTTAATGCCTTTACAAAAAACGAAAACTACCTTGTTTATTCACGGTCGTTGCTAAGCTCTAGCTCTCGTGATATTTCGTACTGCATGTTCCACCACATTGTCTACAAATAAATGTTAGTTTATTTTAACGTGACATATCGGTATGTCAGAGTATAGCGTCGCCGGATCTCATCATCAAGCGTGAGAATCACATCGCCCCCTTCAGGGGAAAACCATTCATTACATTAACGGGACTAATGACCATAGCAGTTGACGTGCCCGGAAACGTCCAATCAATCAATCTGGCCGCGCGGGCCTTCGCGCACCTATTTGCTGCTCGCCTCGTTGCGCCACACCGCGTCTCGCGCCTCGTCCGCCTCCTCCCCGCCTCATCGCCCCTCGATGCGCCACCTCGTTCCGCCCAGCGGCGCATCGCCCGTCGACGCGCGACCGACAGGTACACGGGCGCCGGCGAGAGCGCTCTCGTCGCTTGGCCCTTCGGCGCGCGCCGGCCCCGCCCACTCCCTCACTCATCTTGCTCCCGCAGCCTGCGTTGCTGCGGCTCCCGTCCTGCGTCGTTCTGCATTCGACCTGCGCGCGTCCTACAGTCGACTGATTGATTGTGTTTCGTGTTTCCGGGCGCGTCAACTGCTTTGGTCATTAGTCCCGTTGGTGTAGTGCATTTTTTTCTCGGGAGATGGCGGTGGTCTTCCCCCGCTGGATGGCGAGATCCGGTGCCGACCTACCGTCGGCTAGTGGGGTTTCCCCCTAACCAGGACTCTCCACCAGCGGGGCACCGCCCCAGCCGGGACAAGCTCTAAACTAGCGACCGGTCTCCCGGAATATGTGGTGGCGTAGTGCATGTTGTTGTAAGTGTGAGTGCAAGGGAGAGGATAGGACAAGGAAGAGGAAGGACAGATCGCGCGCGGTCCGTGGCCCGTTTGGTAGGGTACTGCTCCGGCATTTGCCTGGTGTTGACGGAGAAACCACGGAAAAGTACCGATCAGAGCAGCCGGCCGCTAGAATTCTCCTCCAGACAGCGACTGAATTTGACCTAGCTGAGAAGCTAGTGTCGAAAATCCTGCCGCCGTGGGAGTGGGAACCTCGGACCTCCGGTCAGAAGCGCTGCAGTGACATCAGTTGATGCACTGAGCTACCGCTACCGGTAATAAACATGTACCTCCGGCACACGCGTCCGATTTGGTTTTCCGGTGAAGGGCGGAGTGGGAGGGATTCGGAAGCGGTCTGGGGCGTGTGATGCCCTGAGGAGCCAGGGCTTTGCAGCGTGCGTGCGGAGAGGGCGACAAGGCCACGCGTGGGCTGAGCGCCGCCGCAGGGACCACCGCCTGGCCGCAGTGGCGAGTGGGGCTGGCAGCGTGGCGACGGAGAAGGGACGGGCAGTAGCGGGCACGGCAGAAACTTGACCCGAGTGGAGGAAGGCGGATGGGGTGAAGAAGGCGGGAGCGGAGGAGCAAGATCGACGGCTGGGCCAGGAATGGGGTACAGGGAACGACGACGGCGAAAGGTCGTGAAGGTGGCGGGGCCAGGGTGGGAGCGGTAGCGGATGGGAGGAGGCGAGGTGGGAGCAGTGGCGGACTGGGAGGAGTGGGTGGGAGCAGGGGCGTGAGTGGAAGCAGGGGCGTGAATGTGAGAGAGGTCGTGTGTGGGAGTGAGGTCGTGAGTAGGAGAGGGTGGTGAGTGGGAGTGGGGTCGTGAGTGGGGGCATGAGTGGGAGTGGGGTCGTAAGTTGTATGGGGCCGTGCATGGGAGTGGGGTGAGCATGGGAGTGGGTCGTGAGTGGGAGTGGGGCCGTGCGTGGGAGTGGGGCAGTGCGTGAGAGTGGGGTGAGCATGAGATGAGGTCGTGAGTGGGAGTGGGACGTGAGTGGGAGTGGGACGTGAGTGGGAGTGGGACGTGAGTGGGAGTGTGACGTGAGTGGGAGTGGGTCGTGTGTGGGAGTGGGTCGTGAATAGGAGTGGGTCGTGAGTGGGAGTGCGGACGGAAGCGAGAGTGGAGCGAGGGAGGATTGGGGACGGGAGAGAGCCGGGTGGGTGGGAGCGGTGGCGGAGTGCGACTGGGTGAAGTGGGGTAGGGGCAGGGTGGAAGGAGCCGGAAAGGGAGCGGGTGCTAGGGAGAGCGGGAGAGAGGAGCGCAGGCACAGTGGGAGTGGGAGGGGCGGGGTGTGAGCAGGGGCATGAGTGGGAGTAGGGGCGGGGTTAGGAGTGTCGGCGGGAACAGCCATCGTTGACGCTGCGGAGGAGCGGGTCGAGGGTGGGAACGGGGTTTGAGCATTTGGGAACGGGAAGAGGTGCGAGCGTGTTAATGACTGTGGTTGTCAGTGGGAAGAGTGAGTAAATCTGCATTGAGGAAGCCACCGGGGTTTGGCGTTGGCGGGAATGGATGCGGCAGAGTTGAAGGAAGCCCGATTGGGGCAGCAGGGCTGTAACCGTGGTTGACTACAGCAAGGGTGGAGTTAGCGGGATGAAGGCAACGGGCAAGCAGACGGCGGGGCTGGGGCGGCGGAGTTGGAGGCGGTTATGGCGGGCGCCGCTGAGGCGGTGCGAGCAATGGAAAAGGGAGGCGTAGGCACGGCGGCAATATTGGCTGCTAGGATGGGTTGGGATGGCGGGAGAGGCGACAGGGGAGAAAGGCGGTCGCCCGGAAAAGTCGCCCAGGTGGCGCTGCGAGGGGCGCACCGGCGGAATAATTGAAAGGGAGCAGAGCGCACGGGCAGGATCAGAAAACTGGCAGCTGTATTGCGGACGCAAAAAAACTACATTCCAAACAATATTCACGGTGTCCCATTTAATGAAAAGCGGTTTGAGAAAAAAAACATTTTATACGAACTGAATTGTATAAAATAATGAATTTCTTTGAAGGACTCAGTTACGCATATTGTATTTAAAGATGCTAGAACACTTTGAAACTTGATGTGTGAATATTTTTGTTTTCGATATCAGCAAAATCGACACCGGTAACGGGTAACTATAATAATCCTTGAATTCATATCCAAACGACACATTGAAGTGAACTAAAATTTTACTGACATTTTTACCGAACAATTTTCATCGTTAAAAAACAAAACATGCCATGACTAAATCGGAAAAACATTAATATCAGAAAAAAAGTTAAATAAATGTGGGGAACGACAATAGCTTAGGCCAAACAAACGCGTTTTGTCCCAATGGAGGAAATAAATGCAATACAAATTTAAATAATACATTTTAAACATTTGTTCAATAGTAAAATTATAATCCCAGAATCCTTAACTGTACATAATGGCATTGGTCGGTAAGAATTTTTACTTTTTCCTGTACGTACGTATATACGAGTTGAGAGAAAGTTATGTAATGCTGTACGAAAAACGGCGAATTTTCGACAGAAAAAAACTCACTGCTGGAATTTGACAACGAAAAAGTGGATAAATTCAGTTGCTAAATTAAGAGACAAAACTCCTCTAACACGTAATGTAGCCAAAATCCCTGTTTTGTGTGTCCTTGACGCCAAAAATCATATTGAAAGCCAAACGTCCGTCCGTCCGTCCGTCCGTCCGTCCGTCCATCCGTGAACATTACTAGCGCCTAAATCGTGCGTAAGATTTTTTCCAAATTGAAAAAATCCCTGTACATCGAGCTCTAGTTGAAGCTTTGAGATTTTTAAATACATTCTTTAAAATTTGGGGGTACTTTACATGAAGTCCCTCGGGCATTTTCAAAATTTACCCGAAAACGGCTCCAAATTTTTTCCTTAAATTTCTTTTAAGAACAGAGTAAAATACACTTAAAAAGGTGACATAGGTCCGATTTTCACCGTTAACTGAATTTTCGAGCAAAAGTTTGAATTTTTTCGGCATCATCTTAAAACTACAAAATTGAAGACAGAGATTTCTCTTTCAAATTAAATTTGTTGCCCATAATTAGTTCTTTCAATAATGCCAGGGACATTTTTGGAAAAATTTAGTAGTTTTCGAGCAATATTGCGTGCCGTATTTGCAATTTTAAAAAAATACAAAAATAATTTTTTTCTAACTCTATAACTCTGCATAACTCTTAAACGCCATTTACTTAAAAACGGCTCTAAATTTTTCAATGAACATTGCTATTTAGGACGAGGTTGTACTATTCTTTAATATTCTTAAAGTAATATTTTAGTTCTAATAACCGAAAAGTAGAAAAAATTCAAAAAAATGTACTTTGAGGGCGATAAATGTTTATTTTATTTAATAGGTAATTATTACATACAAATTAGAAAACTTGGTGCTAAGTGGCTAGGCCGAAGGCCTTTAAGCCATTACAATACCTACATTCTACCGCGTTCTAACCTTTCGTATTCTGGTATTCACCCCAAATGGTCTCTCTATCGCATCAATGCCGCGGAAAAGATACCATAAGGTACGGCTGAGGAAATAACCCCTGAAGGGGAATAAACCTGCCGTCTGAAGCCGAGTACATGCTAATCTATCCGATTTTTGTTTTTAAACTATTTATTTATTTGGCGCGGGCGTCAGGCATTCTCCTTCCAGTGTTTGTCCTTCTCAGCACCTGAAAACAAACAGCACCACAGAAGATCGTCCGCACCAACGCCTCTGCCCTTACATTTCCGATTCCCACTTACCTTCGAAGGGGGGCGATAAATGACAGTTCGGAAGAGGATGGGGGCAAGACCGTAAAGACAGTCCACACTAAGGAAATGAGAAAAATTTAAGTTTAGACTTTCCTTCTCAAAAAACTTTGCACAAGATTTCTTTGTAATACTACCTTTGATCAAATTTGAATTTCTCGGCGATAGTACTGGTGATGAAGTTTAAGAAAAAATAATCACTCCTTGGGAATTAGAGTAAAATATAAAATGTGAATGACAGTATAAAAACTTTTTATTTAAGCTTTCTTAAATTATTAGGAATGTTGCGGAAAATATACATATACATATCATTTTATATATTTTAAAATGTCTGAATTATTCTAAAATTTAAAAAACCATTTGATGTTTGATTCAGAATAGTAATACATCGATTTTTTTATTCCTTATATCGCATCGTATCAATCATGCAACAATAAGTCAATTCCTAACGAGACAACAATAAGTCAATTCCAGGACCAATATTAAGTGTGTACACATGCACATACAATTTTATGTACACACACACACACACACACACACTCACATACACACACACACACACACACACACACACACACACACAAGGGAACAACTGAAGAAACAACTGCCCAATAATTTTAACGTGTTCTTGTGGACTGAATACTTGGCATACTTGAAGTAAACTCGATCACAAAATATCGCTTAGGTGCCTTAGATACTAAGTAAGAGAATGTAACATTAGAAATATATATCGAATAAATCAGAAATTTACTGGGATTTGAAAAGACAACAAAAACATTCTCTAAATCTATCTCTAAACTGCCTATGCCAAGTGAGGTTCTATCACCGCATGTTGGTATTCTGGTGGAGAACTGGTCATTTGTTCGAATCCTAATCATGTAATCGAACACAATAAAATTAATCGATATAAAAATAATTTTAAAATAAAATGGTTAGAGACATCATGTAAGGCTAGTATATTTATAATATTGGTAATTAATTCCATTTTTCATAGACGTTACAAGTAGGAACAGACAAGTTACACATACAATCGCCTCTACAACAGTTTCTAAATCTGACTTTGAAAAGGAAGAGACGCACAAGAGAAAATGCCCATTCTGTGCCCTCAAATAAATCCAACGCCTCTGCAGAACACGAGAGACATCACCAAATGAGACACAAGCGCTGTTGACAGGTTTTCGCACCATTAAAGAGGAAGCGGCTATAAATATATGGTCTTAAAGCGATGGCTCCAACACAACGTTAGTTCCAGTAGATTGATCAAACAACGGGCACTAACACCAAACGGAAAGGGGTCTTTTCTGGAAACACGTTCACATTGGCACCGCAGACTGCTCTTCTCATTCGCAGACAAGGGTACACAAAATATCATTTTGTTTCCTTCGCTTACAAGCTATTTGCATTTTACAACGTGAACAATAATTCAGTTAACTTTTAATACCATCGTTTACTGGGTAATAAGTATTAAGAGAAGTGCTGAGTAACAAATGCTAATTTTAAAAAAATGATGTTGCTGCCAACACAACCAGAGTTCAGAATATCTCGAAAATCATTTTCTAGTAATTAAGGGGAAAACTGATTTATTTGGAAGAAGCACAAGGAGCGATTAAGTAATCGCCTCAAAAGAAGCCATCCCCATGTCGAAGAGGATGGCTGGAAGTCAATTAGGTTCAGTAGAAGACGTTAGGTTTCGTAACCTTCATGAACGACAATACTATTTTCAATACGTTCTTTAGAGCTTCACATAAGCCTTTTAGTTGACTTGGTTGACATGAAAGTTTCACACATTACATAAGAAATGAATTCTCACCGGATATTTATCAATATATGAGAATACATGCAATGTCTATAGTTGTTTCACTTAAAATTAAGTTAAATTGATATTTTCGAATTCAGCTGCTGTCGGGAAGAGAATTCTACCAGCCGACTGGTCTCATCTGTAGGTTTCCGTGTTTCTGCAAGGAACAACAGACGAATGCCGGAACAGTACTCAAAACGGATCGCACTATGTCTTTCCTACCTATTCCCTTTCCTATCCCTTCCCCTCACGCGCATGCACTACACTGCTACACATGACAAGAGACTAGTCGGGAACTTAAGAGCTTGTCTCTGATGGGACAGTGTCCCGTAAAGGGAGATACGCGGAGGGGGAAAATAGACGTATGCCGACATGTAGATAGACTCCAGATCTCATTGTCCAGCGGAGAAGGAATCCGCCATCTTCCCAGACAAAAACACTCACTACACTAACGGAACTAATAACCGTATGTAATAACCGTACCGTAACAAGCGGGACTAATAATCGTAGCTCGAAACGTCAAACACATATGACGTACTGTTCTTTAGGTCATTAGCCCGCTACGGGCCTTGGCCGACCAGCGATGACCCAGCCCCTCGGCTATGGGATAAGCGGTTCGTATGGTCAGCACGAAGATATTCCTTCACGATAGATACTGGCCTTCATTACCTCAGGGTGGGGTTTCTTGTCGTCACACATCAATAGATACTGGGGCATTTGTAAGGAAAGCGCACAGATATAATTTGCCTCGGCCGGGAATTGAATCCGGGACTGCGCCATCGAAAGCGATCTCGCTAACCAACGAGCCAGCGAGGGAGGACGTAAGACATATACATAACACCAACACAGAAGCTTACGCCACGCGGAAGGGAAATACTCCTCACCCAGCCAAGAGCGGATCAGGGCAGCGTAGGGCGCGGACGTGGGCGGGGCCGGGGCGGGGGGGAAGGATGGGTGGAAGCCTGGGACGGTGAGAGGGTTGGAGGGAGGGGGACGCTCGCGAGTGGAGTGTGGACAGAAGGCGCAGAGCGACAGAGCAAACGGAGCGACAGAAGGCGGAAAGTATTTGCACGTGCAGGTCCGGAGGAGCGCGTTTGCATAGCGACATTCCAAATTGCCCTCCTCGAACCGCGGAGAGGGCGTGGATGGCCGGGGGTGGGGGATCCTCCCAGAAGTGTGTGGGAGGGGAATTCTTTGTCACATGGAGCATATCACGAAATTTTCCTCTGGTTCAGGTTTTATCCGAAATGTGGAATTTTTCTACACAAGCACGTTGTACCGCGTACGAAGACTACAATTTTATGTGAAGTAATTCATACAATTCGTGATACTTTTGGATTACATGTGATAGATGAATTTTTCTACGTTAAAATAAATGCCTGCCCTGCGTATCCATCAGCAATTTCTATAGTAAAACATATACATTTTTATGGTACATGTTTCAATGTTTTATTGATAGATTCTAAATGTTTCTCTTTCGTTCTATCAATTAAGAAAGTTACAACTCGTGTTTAACCTTCGGACGCTGGCGCGATTTAGTATCACTTGTATGATTGCGTGGCGATGTTTATGCCGCAAAGAGCGAAGACTGACGATGTTGGTCACTTAACGCGAATTTGGCGCAAATGTGAGAGGGTCATGGCGAAGAAGTTACCGCTATCCTGTGTCTCAATAGATAACTAGAGAATATAGCGGGAACGGTAGCTCAGTGCATCAAATGATGTCACTGCAGCGCCTCTGTCCGGGAGGTCCTAGGTTCCAGTCCTGACGGCGGCAGGATTTTCGACACTAGCTTTTCAACTAAGTCGAATTCAGTCGCTGCCTTCCTCTTCCTTGTCCTATCCTCTCCCTTACACACACCTTACAATAACATACACTACACTACCACATGTTTTGGAGACCGGTCAGGAGCTTAGAGCTTGTCCGGCTGGGGCGGTGCCCGTTGGTGGGAGAGTCCTGGTTGGGAAACCCCACTAGCCGACGGTAGGTCGGCGCCGGATCTCTCCATCCAGCTGGGGAAGACGACCGCCATCTCCCGAAAAAACACAGTACACTAACGGGACTAATTACCAAAGCAGTTGACGCGCCCGGAAACACGAAAAAAACAAACCAAACCAATAACTAGATAATACCTGGCTTCCCACCATGAGTTCAAACATCAAGGCTGATCGCCTTTTCATTTGCAAAGGCGGCATTATAGCACCTGCGCGATCGCTCGCAGGTTACAAGAAAAATAATATCTCAACCTTGGCACTAAATATAGTGTGTCATCTTCTAGTGCTATAGTAGAAAAAAGAGTCTCAAATTGATTTTTTTCTGTGTTGAAATAAACTTTGTATTTCTTCAATGTACAATTCTCATTAGTTTGATGACACTTTCTTTTTGTACTCAAATACATTTCTTTCTTCTGGTTTGACCGCGCACTACCTAGTCTTTTATCCGTAGATTTTCACTTTTCATTGTAATGAGAATTTTCTCAATCATTACTAAAGATTGCTTAATGATTCACACAATTCTGTTATAGGCATATTGTTTTTATACACGCCGTACATTAATTTTTTCAACTAAATAAATCGAACATAAAAAATAGTAAAATATAGTCATTTTCAATATTACAAAAACATACATGAATAATTTCTAGAAGTGGTTACCTACTAAGTGTTACTAAGTATTAATATGAAGAACCATGCATAAAGCGGTGTAATTTTTATAGCTGCATTTGAATGTGTTGTATTCATATTTGTAAGAATTTAATGCAAATGAAAAATTTTAGAACTGCACCCACTCATGTAAACTCATGCTCCAAAACAATTCACTTGCATGCTCTAAACATCTTCAGCGTGCATATATTTCCAATTTTATTCCCTCTATAAAGTTGAAGGAAAGCATTTCGAGGGTTACGACTACACCTGGACGTCGAACAGCCCAGATGGAATCCCCGTTCTCGTTCGCAACGGAACAGTTCTCGTTGCACGAACGTATTACATGTTAGAATAATTTTATTTGCTCCGTCCCAAGAGTAATGAAGAGCAAAACCGCCTCGATGCATTTATTACTTTAACAACTCGGCCGGGCGCCACCATTGCCAAGTCACGAGAGGATCAGTCTCCAGGGTGCAACTTGCCGGCCAGGCGCGCGCCCGCGACAGAAGCCCATCTATCAGGTGGGCGGCGGTAGGGATGGGGTGGGTAGAAGAGGGGCGGATTTGTGTCGGGGGCTGGGTGGCGGAGCTGCGGGGCTGCGGGGCGGCGGGCGGTGGTGGCGGCTGGGAGGCGGGGCGGCGGGGCGGCGGAGGCGACGGGGGCGGCGGCGGCTGGGGCGGCGGGGGCAGGGGCGGCGGGGCGCCGGGGCATCGGGGCGTCGGGGCGGCGGGGCGGCGGTCGGCGGGGCGGCGGGGCGGCGGGGCGGCGGGGCGGCGGGGCGGCGGGGCGGCGGGGCGGCGGGGCGGCGGGGTCGGCGGGGCGGCGGGGCGGCGGGGCGGCGGGGCGGCGGGGCGGAGGGCGCGGGCGGCGGGGCGGCGGGGTGGCGGGGCGGCGGGGCGGCGGGCAGCGGGCGGCGAGGCCGTGGGGCGGAGGGCGGCGGTCTGGCGGAGTGGTGATCTGGGGGGTCGAACGAAAGTCGGGGTACACGGCAGCGGAAACGGAAAGAAACGTGGTTGATGAGGTGAACGGCTGATGGGTGACTCTACAGCATGAGAGGAAGCTTCGACGAACAAAAGTGGGCGTTTTGTTTATGGAACGAAAGGGTTAATGTAATTACGTGGTCAAATGATAAAGTAAACTGAGGGATGACAGTGAAATTCCATAATGATATGCAGTTAGTTCAGTAGTTAGGAGTATGTCGGAGCGAGATGTCGGAGCGGAATGTCATCAAGGGATGTCGGGTGGGATCTCGCGGGGCGATGTCTCAGGTGAGATGCCGAGGCGAAACGCCGGGTCAGAATCCCGGATGTAATAAGGGTGCGAAATATCGCACCGAAACGAAAAATCACTATCTGGAGTTCACGAAACGAGCGTAAACCTTTGTCTTTCTTGCCCGCTTCTCTTCTCTTACACCTTTACACTTACGGGCAATGCAGGACCTTACATATCGAGAGCCTGGCTCCACCCCATTTGAGCGGTGTTGCCCTGCAAGAGATACCTGGAGGTAAAAATTCAACACGTCGGCGTGAATCTCACGTTCAGTGGGGAAATATCACCACTTCTCTGTTACAACTACTCTTCTACTCGACAACTCAACTCCTCTTCGGGTCTCATGAACTAAATAGTTTACTCGCCTGAAACCAACGAATTCTCACTCACTCGGGTCAAAACGTCCGCGCATGATGTCGGAATGTAGGAGGGGGAAGGGCGGGACGGACGAATTGCGAATCTCCGCATAACGCTAGACTTTTCATGCAGCGACACGACAGAGCACCCGACCCACCGCGTCGGCGCCGCTCCGGCCCGTCCATCGTCTGCCCGCCTGCTCGCCTGCCAGCCGCGGCGCGCTGCCCGTCGCACGTAATATGCATGAATAAACTGCGATTCCGCGCTGCTCGCGGCGCGCCTGGGCGATGGCGCCGCCCCCTGCCGCGATCGACTGCCGGCCGCTCAACGGCCCGACAAACAACTGCCGGTCACGCATAGTGATAGCACATCGACGTTTCGATACATCGACGTTTCGATACATCGACGTTTCGATACATCGACGTTTCGATACATCGACGTTTCGATACATCGACGTTTCGATACATCGACGTTTCGATACATCGACGTTTCGATACATCGACGTTTCGATACATCGACGTTTCGATACATCGACGTTTCGATACATCGACGTTTCGATACATCGACGTTTCGATACATCGACGTTTCGATACATCGATGTCAACGGAAACATCGACGAAACATGGATGTTTTAATTATAGACTAATAAACATGTTATTTTCCTATCTATTTTTAATTACAATAGGTAAAAGGGATATTTTATTGCTTGGTTACCGGCATGTTATTAGTGTGTTAATATTATTATCGAATGTAAAGAATAAAATCAACAATAAATAACATTGTATTTCGCTACTTTACACTTTAGTAATTTCTATTCATACACCACCGAAGGAAATCCAAACATTCCCTCAGATTGCATAGGCAAAATGTGCAGCGTGATAAAGAGGATGGCGCAAAAAAACGAAATTGTTGTGAATTGCTGCTACTCTACAACGTGCCTAAACCTCTTTATTAAAAAAATTAAAAACAATGATTTTGCAACAAAATATCGATGTGAAGAAAACATAGAAAGCAAAATATTGATGTTAACGTATTGATGTTTCTGGTGGAAAAGATCCATGCTTTTAAAAAACATCGATTTTTTTGCCATCCCTAGTCACGCGGCGCCCGTCGCCGCCGCCCCCGCCACCGCAGACATCGCGCCCGTTCCGAACCCGGGACAGCTGCCCGAGCGACCGGCCAGGCTACTATGTCTTCTTGTATGTCAACGCGCACTCTCGCACTCTTTCATTTCGTGTTTAAAGGACTCGATTTATGGGCGTGGTCCCGATTTCGCTCGCCGCTACGCGAAGGCTAGGTGATTCAGATGAGTTAATGCGAGATACGATGGTAGGCTATTGCGACCCACTCTGTACCCAAATTGTACCCAGACGTGTATTTTATACCACATAAAATTGTTACTTGCAATCTATTCGCGTAAATACTCCTTCCGACACGCCTTCGACGCATGTTTTCCAGTTCAATCAGCACTATTTTCCATAATTGTATAAAATTAACAAGAAGCTGTGTGTATTGATTTGTTTATTTTATCGGATATTAAATTTTACATTCAATATTCTGATATAAAAAGAACACTTTCGTGATGCAAGATATGTCTACATACTAAATATTTTAAAAAACTATAATTTCCTCCGGTTCAGTCTGACATGAATAAGCATTTCCCCTCCTTGTTTGAGTGTTTGTTAGATTTACATATAGTTCTCGTTTTCTAAATAAGAATTCAATAAAGACTATCTACTCTCTTTACACAAATAAAACTATTAATATATTACATTTACCTAAATATTTATATTTTCGACAAGTTATCAAATTGCCATAAAAGCAAACTTTTTCACAATTAAATGGAATTCAACCAACAAAAAAGTTTGCTTGAAAGAAATTTTACATTGATGGCAAACAGAAATCATTTAACTGGCTTCAAAAAATTCATGAAATATTGCACAAATCCAATTTTAGGTATAATATTTCGTAGACCTCAATCCTCTATCTTTCATAAATCACTACTAAGTTACTCTCAAATCTCAATTTTCCTTCCGGCTAGATAAACCATTCCAATAGGTCCAATGACCGTACAGGAATCTCATGTTCAGATCATTTATTAGCTATAACGTCGATTGTAAATTTGGGGAACTTTTAAATTCAGTAAATAATCATGCGCAGCATTTCATTTCACACGGAAGTATGTTTTCACTAAATTTCAGCAATATGAATCTGCATAGCCTTCTGAAACTAAATGAATGCAATTCCGAATTATAATAAAACACAAAATAAAAATTATGTTCGATCAAATGTAGAATGCATTACAAATAATATTCAATTCCAATGCAATCACGTTAAATCATTCTTTCCATCATTAACCACCAAATCATTCTTTTGTCATGCATAAGAACTTTTACCCAAATTTCCATGAGCACACCATTGGTTAATAGTAATTATTTCACACCTTACTTTTTACTACAATATGTTTATGTCCGTGTATATATCGTTGAAACAACTCGGTATTTTTGGACGAGAGCCATCCTCTGTATAAACAGCGAATTAGAAGCTTACACCCCCCTTTTTTTTATCAATTAACACCTTCTTCATCGAGTTGACCCCATCCCACATCCGTCGATATCCGCCCCAGCTCCTCTGTCACTCCGGACTCTCCGATCTTTTGTCCTCATCTGTCCGTATCCAATGCACGCTCTTATTTGCTATTTACCTAGGACGCTGACTTCCAAATCTTGAAAAACATACTGCCGTGCACACGTCCAATGAATTCGTCGAAATGTTTCACCTTTGTGAATTAGTAGTGTTGTGCATATTCATGTGTCTAATCGATTATTACTATTTGACTGTCTATTCTTGCTACTGAAACGAGTACGCCCACAAAAACAATTAATCTATTGTTTTTATTTAATAAAATCTAATTCTTAATTATAAATAAAGCAATGTCCAGTTCACTTACACATTACCTAGTTAGACACTATAACAACAGCTTTAAATGTTTCTCTATTTTACTGCATTTATCACATGATGCCATACATTTTAAAATAAAGGCGATGAGGTATGAATTACTTCAATACTTATTGAAATTCGTTCAGTAGCTGATATAAGTTCCTTGCGACATCAAACAACTAAACTGAAAGCCAGCGACTTCTAGAAGTAGTGTAGCCACAATTATTACGAAAAACAGGATGATACTAAAAGAAATTACTTTTATCTCTGTGACGTTTCAAACTCGTGCTTTATACAAATGAAAACGTTCGTTACGTCAGCAGGTTATGTCTTCCTCGGCCCAGTCAACTTCGCAATCGATTCATTGCAGATCGATGAAGCGGACAGACACACGGAAGACAAAATAGCTCTCTAAATACCATCATTGTCTCACGTTATATTTTGTAAATCCACCAATACTCATTCTGACGACTGGTCCATCCAGAAAACAAACATGAACTCTCACATTGTCAGCAAGAACTCGCGCAGTTTAAAACAAGAGGGGACCAACTTCCTATTTTGGGTACTTTTTCATCTAAATGTTTTTACTTCAAAACGCGATATTTAGTAGAAAATAAGTAAAACATGTTACAATAAACATAAAATATATAATGAAATAAAAATGTTAAATATAGAATTAATAAATAAAATTGATTTTCTGTTGAACCATTTACATAAATGTCATAAGGCTTGGAGAGCCCATTCATCAAATAATCAGATTAAAGAAAAGGAAAATCAGGCACTGAATATATTACAAAAAAAGTATTTTACGTAGAGCTACAGGGCTACTTTAAACTTTTCAGGTCTGGCACGGCTCCCCATGCCCCGTTTTTACGAACGCCTACGATAATTCCGTTTTGAATTCTGGGCATATTTCCACAACATAAGTGAACAACGGGCAATTCCCTTCCTGAACGAGAGCTCTCAAACGCACTCTATAAGCCATCGACGGAGGCAGCGATGGCAGGGGGGGCGGGGAGGGGTTGTGAAGCGCGAAAACCAGGCTTTCGCCACTCCATCTCCCTCACTACCGCTGCATGTAATCTGTGCGGGTTAACCGCGGGCCCAAACGGACGGCGAAACTTCTGCCGGGCAGTACATCAGCCACGGGCGCTGAAACCGCACGAAGCTGCGAATGGAGATCATCGGAAACAGCTTGCCCCTCCTTTCTGCTCGGCTCTGGGACGAAAGGACGGCAACGTATTCGCATCGAACTACAGAAATTTAATTTATTGATTGATTAGTGATTCTCGGCGCGTCAGCTGCTAAGGTCATAGTCCTGTAAGTGTAGTCCATTTGTTTCCCTCGGGAGGTGGCGGTGATCCTTCACCGCTCGATGGCGAGATCCGACGCCGACAGTCGGCTAGCGGGGTTTCCCACATCAGGTATCTCCCACCAGCGGGGTACCATCTCAGCCGGGACAAGCTCTAAGTTCCCGACTGCTCTCGCGGCATGCGTGGTAGTGTAGTGCATGGTAGTGTCAGTGTGTGTAAAGGGAAATGGTAAGACGGAGAAGAGAGTCGGTGGCCCGTTTGTTAGGGTACTGCTCCGGCATTCACCTGGTGTTGATCGGAGAAACCACAGAAAACTGTCGGTGAGAGCAGCCGGTTACTGGAATGCTCCACCAGACAGCGACAGAATTCGACCGAGATGGCGAGCTAGTGTCGAAAATCCTGCCACCGTTGGGACTCGAACCTAGGACTTCCGGGTTTGAGGCACTGCAGTGACATCAGTTGAGCCACCTTCCCCGTTACAACAATTTAAGAATTATTCATTACAAAACTATTATTCGGTAAGAATTTTCTAGTTAGGAAATAAATTGTTGAAAGATTGGTGAACTGCGTGAGAAAAACATTTCAAAGCGCATTGTCTAAAATGTTGATTTGTAGTTATGTGTGTAATGATATATGTCTGGATGGAATCCGGCTGAGCTGTACATACCCATGATGATGAAAACAATTTGTAATTTGGCATCTATAATCAATGTCTGCCGTCCCAAATATCCCCTCCGTCGTTCAAGGTTGTATCATCGTGCGCTCGTGATTGGTGACAGTTGATGCTGTTAGAGCACGATTGCACCATTTTGTGCATTTTGTGCACGATTGTGCATTCTCCCCCAAGACGACACGCCCGGAGACTGCTATAGGTCAAAGAGACCGGAGAACGACAGCAGTTTGCCTATGTCTTAAAGGAACTGATTGAGAACGATTTCTTCCCCTGTATTTTTTCATACACAATAGTAATCAATTTTACTGAAGATTTATTAGCGTAATATGAAGCATTGTGTTAAGTTTGAACGATGTAGATCAATCTAATTGTTGTTATTATTACTATTGTTACATTTTGTTTGGTTTAACATGAAAAGCACTTTTTAACAATAAAAAATTGGAAATGTGACACAGCACAAGCAAATAATTACAAATTCTAAATATTTTCAGTAATTTCATGCAATGTTTTATTTATTTTTTAACACTTTTATCATGTAAGATTTTTACATAGTTATTCCTTTCATATATTTTTCATATGCACAAAACCTATTGTTTGCATTTATGTCATTACTGCTACAATACGGACGCTGTTATGTTGAATGGGCTTGTGACTACAGCGTGCAGTGCGGGGTCTTCTTGGCGCGACAAAAATCGATGATGGCGGTGACAAAGAAATGACGATTGTATCGATGAAAGTGGCTATTGTGATGGAGGTTATCAAGAAAGCGATGCTTGTAGAGGAAAGATCTTGAGAAATTTGGAATTCAGAGCGCAAACGTGGTGGTTATAGTTGAATTTGTGGCGTTGTAGCTACACGAGATTCCTGGTGTGTTGACAGCACTAGTGGCGGTTATGCGACGGTAATGCAAAAGCAACATCGATATGCGCGTTGGGGAGACGATAACTGTGGAGAGAGGGGTAACGGTAGGGATAGTCGTAGTGCTGACGGTTGCGGTGGAGGCGGTAGCAGTAGCGGTAGTACGGGTGGCGGGGGTAACGGCGGTAATGTAGGAGATGGTAACATAGGTTAGTGTCGGTGGTAACGGTGGTGATTGTGGTTGAGGTAACGATGCATGTGGTGACAGTGGTATTGGGGGTGATGATGACGGTGGAGACGGAGGTAGCGAGCGCAGCAAGTGAGTGGGTGGCGGGGGGGGGGGCGGTGGAGATAGCAATGGCACTGACAGCGGTGGGAGTCTCGGCGGTGACAGTAGTGACAATGATGGAGGAGAGGCGCAGTTGGCGGTGACAGGGGTGGTGGTGGGGGAGGCAGTGGTGGTGACTGCGTTGGAGGTCTCGGGGGTAGCAGCGGTGGCGGTGGAGGCAGAGGTGGCGTTGGCGGTGATGGAGATGGTGGTGCAGGCAGCGGTGGTAACAGGGCGGGAGGGGTGGGGTGTCAAGGTGGCGGAGATAGCGCGTCGGACGGGTATCGTCGGTGTCGGTGGTGACAGTGGCAGCAGGGGTGATGGAGGGAGAGGCGGAGTTGGCGGTGACAGAGGTGGTGGTGGTGGAGGCAGTGGTGGTGACTGCGTTGGAGGTCTCGGGGGGGGGGGTAGCAGCGGTGGCGGTGGAGGCAGAGGTGGCGTTGGCGGTGATGGAGATGGTGGTGCAGGCAGTGGTGGTAACAGCGTTGGGGGTCTCGGGGGACGGTGGCGGTGGTGGCAGTGACGGCGATGGCGGTGACGGAGCTGGCACCGCCGGCTGCCGCCGCGTGCCACGAGAGTCGTAAATATTTGCAGCTAATTACTTTTTGCACGCGCAGACACTGTCGGGAGCGGCACGCCCCAGAGAGGACGTAAGTATGATTAATCTGTCGACGCCTCCGCGACGCTCGCCGAGCGACGCGAGTGCAGTCTCCTCTCTTTCACGCACACACATATGGAGCGCTTTTGTGGCACTCCGTTCTTTTAATTACACACCCTTCTCTTTCTGCGCTGACATATCCCTACCAGTCGCGTTCTTGCTTATTGGCACACGTCAATAAGCAACCAACACGTGCTTTTCCTTCTGTGCTCATAGATGCAATCAATGGGGAATGATTTAATAATAATAATAATAATAATAATAATAATAATTATTATTATTATTATTATTATATAATAAAATATACTATACATATAAATACATATTACATTTTTACATATTAAATTTATTACTTCAAAATTTCACCTTTTCCATTACATTTCAAAAAGGCAGTTTATTGCTAGTCTCTGACGACAAAAATCATCACACTTTGCTATTCCGTAGGATTGTTTCCATCCAATATTTTTAGACTATTAATTACTGTATATGGGATACATAAAGGATAGAAATGTAGCCAGATATTTGAAACCAGTAGAATGGATAAGCGAAGAGAGAAAATCGTTAGTTCCCGAGAGTTTATTACTGCATTCCCAAGTGCGCAGTTTTTAGGTCGCGCTATGAGAGCACTGTTAATTTGATGGTCAACATTTTACGGGTTTATTCGAGAACCATTCACATTAACTGATTACGACATCAGCCCAGCAAAACCCGCCACTACTCATACAGGCGCCGTGTCAAAGCCCCAAAGGTTTATATTTCGTTTTTCCAGCGGAATATTAATTCACACACCTCGAGAATCATCAACTGCATTACATATTTTGCCGTATTAGTTTCCAGTGATATATCTTTAGTCTCATATAAGACACAATCATCTTTTACAGGATACTCTTGTATTTCTCTTCACAGCATTATGACTACTGAAGAATTTATGATGTATGAACGCTTTCACGACATTGAATGTAAATAAAAGAAACACATTCCAAGATTTCAGATCATGCTCAGTAAGTACCATCAAACATATAACAGGTGAAAATGAGAATATTCACGTAGGACGGTGTGCTAAGCACGTGAGAATACCTGACTGATGAGGAAAAAACGACGTAATATACGGTGCATATTTCTCCATTTTCATCACAAACCGTAAACACGCGAGAAATATTGGAAAAGAATAAACTACACATTAAACATGTGAATCCTCACCAGCGTTTTCTGCTCCAATAACATTCAGAACGATTTCAACTGAAAAGTATTAAACGCAAAAACTTCGTCGTGAAAACACCTGCGATGCAACTGATGGCGATTGTAAACATTTATAATTGTATTTTAGTGCAGTAAAACGAATTTTAATGCTTACATTTATTTTAGTGCTCCAAAGCTTACCACAGCACTACAGCAGACTGCATTTACTTGCCATTCTTATACTTCTCATGTAAGCTTTAATTATTGAAAGTTTTCCACTCATTTATTAATAAAACAATTTCCATGCATTGCAATTAAACTTTCCAAAATATTATTTCTTTCTCGAAGAAACCTGTTATTTACAGCTACTATAGCACTCTCAGGAAGAATACGAAGGCGAAACACATTAATAATGAAGAGCACGAGAGCACACGAAGTTAGAATTGCAGAATCAACCTGATGTGCTGGCAAAGGGGGGCACAGAAAAAAGCGAAAATTGTACATAAAGTCAGGGCAGATGAAGATGTACTCGTTGCAGGTGACCAAAATAAATATAATGATTCAAGATCACTAGCTTCAAGTGTGCGCGTTCGATTCAATGGAGGGTTGGTTCAAGTGACAAAAGTCACGAAAATTACTCGTAGAAACGGAAGATGAACGATGGCGTACTAAGTAAGCCAGAGGAACGTGGCGTACTAAATAAGCGTTGCAGAAGTAGGGAATGACAATAAAAGTGATTTGTCATCGAGGAATATCGAGAATCAGTCATAGAGAGACAATAACTGTGCCAGAATAACCAGATCATAAAGAGAATATGATAATCATTAGTGTGCGTCGGTTATCAGGAGCTCTCGAGATATGGAGAGAACACGATAGTTTGGCTGGTGGGACATTTGGTAGGATAAGATTATTTGGATTTGGTCTGTCCAATATCATGGGGAAAACATGAAATATAAGCGTGGCAGTGTATAAGAATAACAGCAGGAAGGGTGTGTTGCAGGACACATAAGAAGAAGAACGAAGAACAAAAATAAAAAGAGGGACCAAAAAAGATAAAGGTTAATAAGAATGAGAAAAAAATAGGACATAAACAGAAGAAGCGTTAGAAACACACCTAGGTAGAGGACCAGTAGCAAATAATGTGTACGGAAGAAGAAAAATTGGGGAAAAGGAGAAAGTCGCAACGACTGTTAAAGATGCTGATATGAGCGGCAAATACTGAGTATAGTGAAGATGCGAATTAGACGTACGTACCCGTATACGCGCGAAGGGGAATTGCAAAGCATGACAATAAAGAAGGAAGCAAGGAAGTTGAGGGATCAAGCATGAACAATAGAACATAAAAGGACACGATTTGATGGAAGGATGGTAAGGAAACCCCTAATGGCAAAGAGTAAACGACATTTGAGTGAGTTTAGAGCACACGGATAGTCAGAAGCATCGAAGGCACAGAGATAAAAGAAAAAAGTCATTGGACACGACTAGATCTTTGAAACTGCGACACGGATGATGGCACATGAGAGTTGCTGCAGAGATCTCTGACAGAATATCACGCTAGGGACACTCCAAGAACGATCAGCTAGCAACACGGCAATGGGTTGAAGATATAACGGTGGAGGAGAAAGAGCAAAGAATACTAGGAGGAAAAGGTGACAGGTTGCGTGGGGGTCCCAGGGATTGTACGAGGGCGTGCAGTATTTATTAGAGTGTACCCCAGGGAGCAATTTTTGGGACGCGAAAGTGACACGTAGGCGCGAGGCTAGGGCATCCACACATTGAGGCGACCGGAAGCAAGGGGCGACAATGACTACATGAAACCACATTGGAACACTCACCTTCGCTGCAAGCAATATATTATAGCATCCGGCTCGCTTCCCTCACCTGAAACAGAAAGAGATTGATTAAGCTGAGCTGGTCGGGTGTTTTTCCCTATACGTAATCCACCACTATGCATGATTGCGGTAATTACAGAATTGACTGTTCAAATGAAATGTGTTATGTTAAGTGATGATAATGCTTACGAGGATGGTATTTGAATAAACATAAGTTTTGAAGTCAGTCTAGGAGTTTATTCATTCTATATGTTGTCACATCGAAGATCGGTTGTCTGTCGGGTAATTTACAAATCGTCAAAACGCGACCGCCTACTTGGGTAGTACAGAGGTTTACGAGTTATATGTAAGTACGAGTATCCCAAGGTTTTGGAATCGATTTTCACTTAATAAGGGGTGTTTTTACCATGTAGTTAAAGCTTGATTGACCTCAAAACTACCACATATCACGTCTGAATCATCCTATTCACAATGATCTCTCATAATTTACTAATTATGGTCTTTGTATCATCCGCTATCTAGTGTAACAATAGATAACCACTACAATGATCATTTTCCCATTAATGGAGAACATTACTCTTCAAGCCTTCTCAATTGGTTGCACTGAAGTAGTGTGTAAATTTCGTAATTTACATCGTCATCAGCAACATCGTAATCACTGTCATCAAAAAAGGAACTTTTATACAATAAAAATAACAATAGGAATAATGTCTCAAGAATAAATCGATTCTCCAAGGTTGGTTGTTTTTCGAAAGAATGCACCATTGATCATTTGTACTGGAACCAATGAATCATAGAACATGGAATAATTTCTTCACACATCATAATTTGTTTCTGAGATTGGATTTTCATTGAAACATGGTAGTGAATTTATCTAAAAATACCGGGTACGATCACCTGTTTTGAAAGCAATCTATTTTTCAATGAACATGGAAGTCCGCACTGCTTTGGAAAGGAGGCTGATTTACTAGATTACATGATGGAAATCCGCGCTTCTCCAAGGCGTCCCCACCTTATCCTCGCGGTACCTGCAGACTGATAAACTCGTATGTAAATATACCATGTTCGAAGGAACTACAAATCAGAAGTCCAGTATCGACACGACAAGAATGATCCAAAATGAAGCAAAGACCCTACCTTGATTTCCACCGACAATACTATCTGTTACTTCAGAGACTTACACTATTCTAGTTTATGCTTCTCCATAACCAAGATTGAATTCGAAAAACTCCCCGTCCTTTGGTATCAATGCACCATTGAACATGTGAATAAAAAAAATGTTGTCTCCCATCATCGTACTGCTTTTATTACGACCTCAAAAAAATATAAAAGTGGAGACATTTGAGAAACGTTGATTCAGAAACTCCGTGATTCATCTCAATCACACTGGGAGTCATCTTGATCAAACTCGGATCGGCCGATTTTGACGTCGCAGACTCTTCTGGGAGTTTTCATCCACCATACTGCCACCTCGTCGTGTGTAATAGTTGGCGTATACGAGGCGAACACTACTCTTAGGTCGAGGTGGTCACAACGCAATGGTAGATCGGTGCAGGGGTCATTCGTCGGCGTTGCAGAGTTCTGCCGACAGCCGCAGCGGGCGGTGCAAGCTTAGTTGCGTCCGTTGCAGCGGCAGCCCGGAGAGAGAGAGGGGAGAGGGGGAGAGGGAGAGGGAGAGAGCGGCTCCATCCCAACCCGCGCCGCCGCAGACTGATAAGCCCCATTTTTCGGCGGCGCCGCGCGCTGCAGATGACCGCCTATGAAAAGCGCGGGCCCCTTTAATTTCCGGCCCCCCGCCCCTGTCGGTGCCGCTCCCTCCGCCCGTTCCTTCCTGCTCACGAAGTCTTCGCCACCCTTCGCCGTCGCCGCTTGCCCCTTCCCCATTTTTTCCTCCACCTCCCGACTGCCCCTGATCATAGCCCCTGCTCCCACCGTTTCCCCCTTTACTTCCCTTCCCCCGCCCCCCCGCTCCCATTTCCGTTGCCCGCACCCACCTTCCTCCCTGCCCTCCCCCCGCTACGCCTCTCCGGACGCAAACGCCGCCCCCCGCCGGTGCTCGCAGAAGACGCTGGCCGAGCACGGGAATTTGTCTGCCAAGGAACAGATGAGTTGTTGGATTCTATTTCTGGATGCAGCGGGGCTCGCATTTCACGTTGAAGATAAAAACCAAATACCAGAGAAAGGAAGAGATAACCTACACTTTCAATAAAGGAAATATTAAACAAGAAGAAAAATGTGAAAGATAGAAGAGGCTATGTTCATCCAATGAATGCCATTCTAAAGCAGTACAAGCCCAAGATAAAATGTTACTTATTGTAAATATTTCTAATTGAATAGTCAGGAATGTAGCAGAGCATTATCGCTATAATTGTTCATTCATTTACCGATCTTCTGGTTACCCTTCTAGAGAAAGATAAAAGAGGCAAATATATTTTACACATAATCAATGCGACTTTCAGGTCAATGTATGTTTTAATCGACAAATAAACACGAAGAAAAAATCTTTCGAAAAAATGAAAACGTGAGATCCCGTTTTGAGATGTTTAGCTAACACTATGTAAATAGTTTCGTCAACTCACTCCAGAAGCACATAGTAATAAGAAAGAAAACAATCATCAAACTAATCACAAATTGGTTTTATGACAATTCGTATTTTTCCTGATTTACCTTCATATCTCAACCTTTGTAAAATGGGTACATTAAAATCTTAATTTCTAATTTCACGCTAATAATAGACTTGTTCGCTTACTTGTAACAGACAGTGCCCCGCGGATGATCCCGTAATAGCAAGAGCGTACAAGAAGAATCTGATCGATAAATTCCTGCAGCCCTGTAAAGTACGACCGGCCGCCTCCGCAGCAGCTCCTGCTCCAGGAGTCACAGCATCCGCTGTGGGTTCCTTCTCCATTGCAGGAGCACGCCGCCGGGCGCCTCCACAAGGATGTAAACGAGGTGTGTCTAATAAAATCCGGGGGTTCCATCCACTCATTAAATTTTTTACTACTTCTGCTCTTCCGACGACCTCTTTTCTATACTCGTCCTTTTACGAGCGCCGCGGAAAATGAGGTCAAGAGGAAAGCGGCTCCTCTGGAAAGCTGCAATTAACATTAGAACGCGCCGGGAAGGGGCGGGGCGGCGGTGAAGACGACGGTCTCGACGGCGGCAAGGTGGAGGCCGGATTTGTGACGATGAGGATAATAGTATTATCCAACGGAGAGAAAATGGTCGTGGCAATGGGATAGTGGTAGTGGAATCGTGAGATGATGATAGGGTTGATGGTGGGGTTGGGGATGGGTAAATGGTATGATGATGCTGGAAAGAATGGTGGAAGTGAGTGACGGGGATAGTGGTGATGGGATGAGTGTTAGGATGGGCTTAGATTGGTGGAAGACGGGTGGTGGTGGTGGTGGTGGTGGTGGTGGTGGTGCTGCTGCTGCTGCTGCTACCATTGCTGATGTGGTTTGGGATGGTCGCGGTAATGGTGGTATTGGTAGTGACGATGGTGCTATTACAGCTATTTCATGATGTTAGAATGATGAAACTAGGTGAGAGGTGGTGATATGTTGTGAGATAATGATGAAAAAGAAGGCACGAAGAGACTAATTCGAGTCAGGAAGACCTTTCTTAAATAAAACGGAACACACATCCTATATACCAGAAGGTGATGAGAATGCCAGAGGAGAAAGAAGGATGAAGGCGAATTGTATGCAATTGATACACAATCGAGCATGGGGTATGGGTTTCAAAAGTGAAATGCCAAAGAATATAAATCTGACAGAATTTGACTTGAATTAAAAGAGAAAAATTCGGAAGTAACATTTAACGAAGATTTAAATCTAGTATCCAGACGAATCCCAGTATTTTTCGGCAGATAGCTAGAGCAAATGAATAAATGAAACATATGATAACGGTTGCAGTATATGATAGGTGTTTCAAAATGTAGCACATTCTACGATAGCCATTGCAGGAGCGTTTCCAAAAAAACATTCTGGATTTAGTTCCAGCCAACGCAAGATTTCCTACAAATTTTACAACAAATACAGATTCAGCTTATCTTACTTCTTACGCGAAACTTCCACTTGTGTATTTATCCGTATTCATTCGCGTGTTTCATTTCCCCTGCTGAAAAACAATGTAAAGTGTCCGATAGAGATCCTTAAATATTTCCAACCGCAGAAAGGAATAGAGAACAGGATCTTCTGCAAGCAATGTTCGCTGTGAACCGGAGTATCTCCCGGGTGAGAAACGGGGAGAGAACGTGTGGTAAGCCCAGTTGGTACGCCACTCGCTGGCCGCAGGTCACCGGAAGGAAGGGGCGCGAAGGGGGCGTGCAGGGGGGCGCTCGCCGCAATTGGAAGCGTTGGCGCGGGGCGACCCCACCGGAGGCGGCGAAGCGCTGGGGCGCGGGGGGGGGGGGAAATACGGGCAGGGCGGGCGGCGGGGCGGGCGGGCCGGGGCTGGCGGCGGGGCGGGCGGGCGGGACGGGACGGGACGGGACGGGACGGGACGGGACGGACAGGACGGGCGGGTGGCGGGCGGGCGGGGCGGGAGGGCGGCGGGGCGGGGCGGGAGGCGGGCGGCGGGGCGGGGCGGGAGGCGGGCAGCGGGGCAAGGGGCGGGGCAAGCGGCGGGGCTGGCGGCGGGGCGACGGCGGAGGGGCGGCGCCCATCGGCGACTCCCGTTTGACGCATGGCGCGTGCGACCAGCCCTGACACGTAATCTCCCAGCCGAAGCGGCATCGACGTCGGCGGCGGCGCCCGCGGCTACCGGTCCCAGCACGAAGAAAGAAGCCTCGTGCTTTTCTTGTCAGTAATGGGTTGCTTTGATGTGCTGTGCAAACGACATGATGCTCGTGTTCCGCGTCGGGATTCTGAATGATTTGTGTAATTTTGTTTGTGGTTACGGCGGGCTCGATGAAGGTTTCTCCAGGTTGTCCTGTGATCTTTGACCCTTTCTTATAGTTCTACATTCATTCATATACTCATATACGGACAATGAAGGGGGCGGGTTCCCCCTGCCTGTGCGTTAGTAGTTAAAAACAATAAAAGTATTAACAAAGAAGGTAGTCATCCATAGTCATACGTTTAACACTGATTTCTAAAGCTGAAATAAGGAGCTTAAGATATAAAAGAAGGCCTATTCTTTGCTGCTGAAGTCCTCCAATTTTTCATAGGATTCGGATTAATATAAACTATTATAGCTTTCGAGTTAAGCCCAATTGCAGTGTTACAAATTAATCTACTTGTGCTTTTACACAAAACATGTGAATTAAAAGAAAAACAAAGGATAAGTAAACCCCTTTTCCTGTCGGAGACATATTTTTCACGCCAAGAGCTCTGAGTAGTGTCATTAGTTACTAATATTAACAAATTTCTTATAAGATTTTTATAAACTATTTAAATCTTGAGTTTCTATAACAATAAAACAGTTGAACTTTTTGTTCACGTGTTCGGTATGACTTCCGAATCGGTGTTCTCTATCCACTAGATTCAATGCTCTGATGTACTCCTCGTATATGCTACCGTGCGTTGTTTACTTGTTAGACATTGTAATGGTAATTATAGGCATTGTTTATAGTAATTAAATTCTAATTACTTTCCGCAATCTTCAGAAGAAAAGTTATGGAACTATAATAATACGTGTATATTCGATACAATTCTATTTGTGAGTTTAGCATGTTATGATACCCCAAAAGTAATTTTCACACAAGTGAAAACTTGTTCACGGAATTCTTACAAAAAAATTAAGATCATGATAAAAATTTTGCCACAGAAACTGTGAAGAGCACCTTGTTATAAGGCCGTACAATTAAAGCGATTTGACCTATAGTCAAATATTGTCTATAAAATGTAGCAATGCGTGATGGATGAAAGAAATCTTTCTAATTTTGTGTATACTAATTTTCAATATCTTAATGTTTTCTTAATAATAAGGTTTTAAAAAACTATTATTAATGTCTGGTCATATTATTTAGACAATTGAATAACGAGATATGTATTTGTAATTTTCAACTATCAAGGGTAAATACCTCATCGGAAGACTTTGTAAGAACGACTCATAATCTAATGTTGATTCTAATGCTTATGCTAGGTAACTTCAGCAGCATTAGTTAGTCACACAATATACTTCCACGAATTATACTCAAAGTTGTGTTTGGGGAACATTTCGATCTGGATAATGTGTTAGAACACGCTCACACCTTTCCTCCATTGATTAGATTCTGACACCAAGGCCACTTAGCTTCCTTGCAAACAAACACTGAAAAGTAAACAGAAACGAAATGTTATTCGGATCGAACCGTATCAGTTGATAACTGTCGCTCCGAATTCGAAGGACTGGGCTTTGAGCCACGAAGCGAGAGGAAGTCTCGAAAACTGCACGTACTATTAACACTGCCCCTCCAGTTTCGCCCGTAACGGCCAGCAGTACGTAAACACCGAGTTACTCGAAAGAAAATAAACCGAGAAAAGAGGAAGAAACGAGCGCGCAACCACGCAGGAAAAAAAGAAAGCACCGGGAACGTACAGCGTGAAGAACGACACCGAAAACCGAATCACCCCAAACACATTAACGAAGAGGAGAAAATAAAGATTGGTGGACTCCAAGTCCCCGGACATTCCCATCGGCTCGAATATATTCTCTGCGGCCGTGCGGAGGACCTCCCCAATGGCTCGTCCCGCTCTGGAGTTAATTACCTAGGAGGAAATATTCGCCCACTTCCGCAGACGTACAAGCGCCTCGCGACTCGCGCTCGGAGCCTGCGCTGCTTCCACCCCCCCGACACGCTCCACCTCCCCACCCCCTCTGTACCACCACCGACCCGCACCCTTCTGCCTCTGCCATCTATGCACCACCTCCCCGCTCCCTCTCCACCGTCCCGTCCCCCACCGATTCTGCCCAACTACGCACCACCTCCCACCCTCTACCACCGCCACCGCCCCCGCCTCCGCCTCTTTTGCACCACCTCCCGCCCTCTCCACCGTCCCGCCCTCCGATTTGCCAACTAGCACCACCTACCCTCCACCACCCCCTCCCTCGCCTCACCCTCCCCCCACCGTCCCGCCTCCATCTCAACTACCCCACCTCCCCCCCCTCTACCGCCGACCCCCCACCTTGCCATCATACCACCCGCCCCTCCACCGTCCGCCCTCCATTCTCCAACTCGCACCACCTCCCACCCCTCTCACCACCGCCGACCTTCCTCCACTCGCCATCAGCACCACCTCCCGCCCCCTCCACCGTGCCCTCGATTCTTCCCAACTACGCACCACCTCCCCCCCTCTCTACCACCGCCGACCCTCTCCTCCACCTCTGCCATTTATGCACCACCTCCCCGCTCCCTCTCCACCGTCCCGCCCCCCTCCGATTCTGACCAACTACGCACCACCTCCCCAGCACCTCTCCACCACTGCCTTCCTCCCTTCTGCCATCCTGCCCACCTCCCCTGCCCTCTTCACCACCCCTCCTCTTCCCATACCAGCCACCACCTCCTCCCCCTCTACAAAACTTCGACGATTCCTCTCTCCACCACGCCTCTGATGCCCCACCCCCATCCCCCCTCCTCACACTCTCCCCCCCTCCGATTTCCAACCCCCCCTCCCACAACCTCCTCTACCACCGACCAGACCCTCTCCCTCCACACTGCCATCTTACACACCTCCCCTCCCCTCTCCCTGCCTTCCGCCCTCCTCTCACCACCCTCCCCTCCCCTTCCACCCCCCGCCCTCTCCACCCTGTCCTCTATGCACCCCTCCATCCCTCTTCACCGTCCCGCACCATTTTCCCAACTACGCACCCCTCCCCACCCCTCGCTCATCTCCCGCCATTGCCAACCCCGCCCCCCTCAGATCTGGCACCTCCCCCCCCTTCTCCACCGTTGCGCCGTTTTTCCCGCCCAACTGGAAAACCAGCTGTCCACCATGCTCTCTAGCATCCGCCTGAGCGATCCGGCCTACCACCACTGAACACTGATCGACCACCTCCCGCTCCTCTCCAGTCGCGACTCGAATTCTTCCCAGCTGACGCACTTCCAAAATCCGCCGCCTCTACCAGGACCTCCTGGTCAGATGCCCGCCGTGACTTCCTCACGCCTCTACATCTCGACATCACTATCCTCCCCCTCCACCGTCCACCCCTCTCACTTCCCAAACTACGCACCACCTACCACCCATCCACCCGCCTCCTGCGCCCAGATCCTCCGCCTCCGCCGCCATCGCACCATCTCCCGCCCCTTCTCACCACCGTCCACCTTCACCGATTCATGTCTCTGACCAGGATGTCCTAGATTCCAGTCCCGACGGTGATGGTAATGGTAGATTTTCGACACTAGTTAGATACCTAGGTCGAATTCAGTCGCTTTCTGGAGGAGAATGTCGTCAGCCGGCTACCTCTGATCGGTAGTATTCCATGGTTACTCCGATAAATAGCAGGCGAATGTCGGAGCAGTACCATAACAAACGGGCCAAGGATTGCACGCTATCTTTCATTTCATTTTCTTTTCCTGTCCTCACCCGTTCCACACACTTACACTAACATGCACTATACATACAACACATGCCGGGACATCGGTCGGGAGCTTAGAGCTTGTCCCGGCTGCGGCTGTGTCCCGCAGGTGGGAGGTACCTGGTTGAGGAAAACCCCGCTAGCCGGGGAAAGAACACCACCACATCCCGAGGAGAAAACATGCGCTACACTTACGGGCTATTAACCTTAGCAGTCGACGCGAAAGGTTAAACAATCCACCGGCCGCTCCCCCGCGGCCATGCCCGCCGCCCTCACTGTCCACTGTCATCCCAATTTACTCTTCTTTCTTCACCTACTCTGACATTCTCACATCCCCCTCCGCTGACAACTCCCCCTCTGTCTCACATTCGATATCGCTACAGACTCCAGCGCGCCACCGCCATAGTTTCACAGCCTCATCCCCACACACCTCAAATTCTCCATTACCATTATCAACGCCTTCCTCACCACTACTTCCATATCCTCCCTACCGCTTCTGCCATTACCAAGATCTTCATCGACACACTGCCTCCGCCACCACCATTACCTCCGCTGTAATTCCTGCCTCAGCCATTCCGTCTACCTCGATCTTCCCGCAATATCCTAACTTCGCTATTGTGCCCATTTCTACCATCAGCACTGCATATTCCAGCCACCGTCCCACCACCATCAAGATCGCATTTACCACCCTCGCTACATCCACATTACCACTGCCAGCCCGATCATCACTGTCTCCCCGTTTAACTACCACCTCATCAACACTACTACTCTCATCACCTTTGCCGCCAGTATTACCATTACCACGAATAAAACGTCGCCTCATCATCATCAACCGCCACCAACATCCCCCAGCGTCAATACTACCTCCACACCATCACCATGCGTTTCACTACAGCACCCCCACTGCTTACACCACCAACACTCCCCTCACCACCCTCCGCGTCCCGCAGCTTGCGACATTACCACTGCCCCGCCATTACCTCCGCCTGCGCCATCACCGCCTCCGGCCCCACGACTGCTAATGGAAGGGGCCGTTCCCGCGCGGCGGTCGCGCCAACGTCCAATTCCGCGAGAACAAATTGACAAAGACCCGACTCATCTCGGCGGGCGTGCAGATGAAGCGAGCGAGCGGCCGCCGAGAAGACTCCCGTCGGCGGCAGCGGTACCGGCACGTACGCAATTAAGGCGGTGGCCGCCAGGGTTACGGAAGTGCAGAACAGGTCCACGGATCTGGCGCGCAGGAAAGGCGGTACAGGGGCTGGAAGAGCCAGCCAGAAGAGGAAGGTTGAGGGATAATAGGTGCGGGAATAGGCGGGGGTTACGAGTCGTTACTATGTTGGATGTCTCGTTAGCAAGAAATAATGAGAATGCGTTGTTAGCCGGAATCCTGCTATACGATACGAAGTGTCTGGAGAGGTGGGACATGTCCGTTTGACGACGCAGAGCTCTACAACTTTGCAATTTAGGGCGCAGCAGTATGAAGGGAAGATTCCGCTTCATGCACAACACTGTGGTTAAGTAATAAACACACAAAATTTTAGAATTCGCTACTGTACTTGGTTTGGAAATGTTATGTATATACCACTAATAAATGTGAAATATTCTCCGTAAAATGTAACGAAGAAATTTCACGAAAAGAGGATTTTGATTTGAACCCATGAAAAAAAAATAAATGTTTATAAATAATCAATTACAGATTTATAAGATTTGGTTTAATTGGTTGATTATAAATAATCAATATTTTAATAAGAATATGTAGGAAACTACAAGACTTCTCTGAATTCCATAATTAAAAGGTGTGTTATTGATGCATTTTGATATCTGACTTTGAGGCAGATATTCCTACTGAAGGGCAAAACTTCATTTTTCTCACCAGAGTTACGAACAGCCTCTCAAAAGCACAGAAAATACAGTGGATGAGTTGAGGCCAGCGAGAAGTATGAGAAAAGTTTCAATTGGATGAAAATTGTGAAGAACAGTTGTTATCGATTGGAGGACCAACCAAGATTAGGAAGACCAGCGGAGTCCGGAATGGGTTCAGCCCAAAGACGAGAGATACAGTGAATGATTGGAAGACACCGAAAAGGTATAGAAGAGGCCGAGGACCGCCACGGTCAGCGATGCGCGAGGCAAGTTAAGTACAAAGGGGAATTGGGACTTGGAGAGCACGGAAGAAGCTGGAGAATTAGAGAATACGTGGGGAACAGTGCTGAGTGCACAGCCGACTTCGAAGTTGGCGCGCGCCCTATACTGAAAGCCACGGAGCAGCGAGGCACTACCCGCCCCATCGACCATCTAGCTGCGAGAGCGAGTCTAGCGCAACGTCGACCACTAGTACTCGTATATGATGGGCGACCCGGCACCTGAAAGGACAGAAAAGTTTTTGACTGAGTTGTGAGTGCCTAGGTGACCATTACTTTTACATCTATGCCAACCGCGTCAAGTTATTGGTTATTCCCGTCGGATAATTGTTGATACTGCAACGAACTGGTACATCTCCTGGTAATACGGAATACAGCTACGGACTTGGTACTTTCTTGTTGTCAAGTGTATTGGAGGCGCGTATAATTAGAAAGAGATTTTTCATTGTAACGCCTGTGAAGCAGAATAAACTGTGTTGAAGCCTCTGCTCCATATTTATTCATTCATTTCAAATAGCGAGACGTAAAGCAAAGGAGACAGTGAGATGAACATACAGATGGAAAAGAAAAGCACTGGAGAATGGGTAACGCCTGGAGGTGTTCCGAGGGAACAGCCGAACGGTAAGAATGGACGGCACAGTGAGCACGGCAGGGCACCCGGAGAGGAGAGAGCGGCTCTTCAGGCCTGTGCTCGAGGCGGGACTGGCGAGCTGGACGACACGCGAGAAGTAGAGGCAACTGTGAAGAAGCCAAGTCGCAGGATTCTGCGGTTAGTCGTACAAATGGTCTTGGCGATGCAAATGCAGTCATGCAAATGATCTTGGATCTCGAAGATGGTCGAAAGGTCGATACCACAGTCTTCAACGCGGCGTCATCCGTACAGCCAAGAAAATTTGCTATCGAGAAGCGAGGCAAGAGAGTGGGAGAGATGGACGAGAAAATGGAAACAAAAAAACGCTGATGACTAGAATGATATCTTCAGAGGAAACAACCTGGATAGGCTGAGGACGAACTGCAAACGCCGCGTTTGGCATGGCAGAGCAAAAGGGGAGGATGAGAGGGCTCCAAGGGATGCAAAGGCGAGTACGAAGGAAAGCTGGGACAGGAGCGTAGAACACAGAATGAGAGGTCAGTAGTGAGTATGGCAAGGCTGACAGGAGGGCCTATGTCTCGACGAGAAGCAGAAATCCCAGAGTTAAAACGCTAAGATGGAAAACAAAAATGTTGGTGACTGGGGGGATAACCCTCTCTGACATCTCAGCAGGAACAACCAGAAAATACGGACCAGGAAAAAACAAAAGAGAGAAAAAAGAGGGAGAGAGAGAAACAAAGAGGAGAAAGAGGAGAGGAGTAAGAGGGAGGGGGAGAAAGAGGGAGGGGGAGAAAGAGGGAGAGAGAGAAAGAGCGAGAGAGAGAAAGAGAGTGAGGAGATCAGCGAGAGAGAGAGAGGAGACAGGGAGAGGGAGGAGGCGAGAGAGCGGAGAGGGGACGGAGAGAGAAAGGGAGAAAGACGGAGAGGTGTGCAGGGGGCGAAGGGGGCGTGGCTGAAGCCCGGGGCTCGTGCCCGGCTGCGCCCGAGGCGAGGCGGCAGGCCGCGCCAGCCACGTTACTGCCGCGCGCTTAGGGACAAATTCCGCATAAAACGATATTGCGCGTCCATTAAGTGGAGAACGCGCGCGCGTAAAGCCATCCGGCGCGTGCGCTGTGGCGTCGTTAGGGCCGAGGACGACGAGGACGGCGCTGAGGACGGAGGACGTGCGTGCTGCGACGCCATACAAAAGCTGCCAAGATGTCCCTCCAGATGGTAAGAAGGAACAAAGGGAGAGAACAATCCAAACAATGACAATAGGTATTTGCACTTTCTGCAAGCGTCTGTATTAGCTACGGGTGCTTGAATTGACTGCAGGTAAGTCCACGTCCAGTATGGAGAAAACCTTCCTCAGTCGGGACAAGGTGGTTCCTTTAACAATGTTCCACCTTGGTGTACTTTCGTGTTTCTGGGGGCTATTAAAATTCCCTACGTAATTTAAATTGGTTACGTCATATGCAATTCTATCAAATAAACACAATAAGATGTGTCATTTATGCCACCAAAATATTGCTACGTTCGGAAATAGAAACTTTTGAGTCCGCATACGAGAGGTTACTTCCCTCAATTTCTATTCCGGTATTCAAATCCACATAGAATTTGTGATGGTCAAAAGGGGGTTACAGGACGTTTTCCTGGGAGCTTCCCCTGCATCTCATCATCGTACACAATTACTATCATGTGGTCGTACAAAATATCTATCAAATCATTCCAAGCATGGCTCTAACGCTTAAGCAAGCTTAGGTCTTTACATCAAAATGAAGAAAAAATCACCACACTCGATTCAACTACAGTAATGAGCAGGTGATGCTGATTCTCAAGGGCAACTATGCTGTATGAGCAATCCTATGCAAGGCAACTATGCTCCAGTGCAATCCCTTTTGTGTACTCCAATTTCAATCTTTTTTGTAATTTCACGATTTTTCACTCTCACAAACACGCACACACATGTCCGTGGGCAGAAAGACATCGGCTTTAGTTTATCCGGCGCATTGCTTTAACTCTGCCTTGCGCAGCAGCCGCAGTCTCTGAACTTTGAGCTTCTTAAGTTGGCAAGGGGAAGAGATAAGGCGCGGCGCGGAGAAATCCCAAAGGTAAGATGGCGCGCCTGCGCGGGGCGCCGGGGGAAGCCCCGCGCGATGACAAAAGAGTCGCGATTTTCCACTCCAACCACCGGCGGCGGCGCGGCGATCGCGCATCTCATTACGCCTCCCCGCCGCGGGAGGGCGGTGTTTGACGTATCGCCGAGAGAACACGCGATTTTCTTTTTCCTCCAGACATCAAAGAAGATCACCAAAGGATGTTCGATGGGTTTTATATATGCATGCAAGCTCGTGAATAATTTCCTGAAGAGTGTGCGATTTGGATTACTCATGAGTATAAAGTATTCAGAGGGATGCAGATTTTACAGTAGATTGTACTACATTTACGAATCTAGTATTCCTGGAAACATGTACCTAAATGAATATACATGTATTCTGGCTTTTAATTCAATCATTCTGGATCATAAATCTAAAATAAATAAAAATCAACTTTCTAAAGAAAGAAGAACCCAATCCCTATATTTATTATTGAATATATTTTCAATATTTAAATGTAATACATTATATGTTGTCGTTGTTTTATGTATTCAAAACTGTTGCGCCTTAAACACATTCTAATGGCAGATATAATACCTCATACCGTAATGGTCTTTTTTTAGAACTACGAATTAAATGTTAACACTTTTGCGGGCTCAAATTTCAAATCGACAAAACACGAGATCTTTGGCGACACAACACACACGCAAGACATGGAACAAATATCATTGTACAAGGCAAGATATGAATTTTAAAAACCGGCCATTCATACATCTAGAATGACCAATAATTAAATAATCAGCAGAAATATTTTCAATAAATAATTATTAATTTGAATAGCAAAAAATTGACATATTCGGTATTTTTAACCAAAAAGTGATTTGTAAACTTGCATTAAACAAGTGCCACAAAGGGTGGATATCAAACCAGCCTTCTACTCTATTTCTCTCCGAATATTCGTTTGAAAACCCTTTGATGTAGAAGAACGTACTTCTTTCTTCCCCGCACTCTTCTAAAAGGTCGACGAGCTGAAGAAATTGGCTGCGATGCGCCCGCAACAAAAAGCCGTCAAGGGACAGAATACAAAACTGCTTCATTGAGAGCGCAAGGTATGAGCACGAAGTCGAGGAGAACCTTCGCGATTGAGATGGAGAAAGCGCACCAAATCAGTACGACTACGCTACAGCCCCCGTCATAACCTCCACTTCACAACCGCCTTTTATTTAATTTTCCTGAAGAGCATGGCGCCAACGGCGGAGTCGGAAATGAAGGCAGCGCTAAAAACAACCGCCACGGACAGAGTTTATGATTCTCAATCAACCCCTCAAAGAAGTTTCTCCATTCAAATCTCCTACCCCTGCTCACTCTCACTTACTCGAGAAAAGCCTCGCTTTTTTTCCCTTGCGTCGGCACGAGCTTGGGATAAATTGTATCTGTAGCAATAACGAAAAGAAAGGCAGTGAGTGCAAGCCTCTTCAGTATCCTGCATTAGTTGCCCTGTGGTGAATACAAATTTCTCTACATAGTAAAAACAATAAATGTAATAAGGTACAATTCGTAACTAAATATGATAAAGAGAAATCATAAATTCGTTTAACAAGAGTCTATTTTCCTTCTACACGCAACTTAATATCCATTACTACAATCTTCTTGGTGCTCTTGTTTTTTCCAAAATATCGAATAGGTAGTTGGTTATATTAATGACAAGAAAATCATGATCAAGCTTTACACGGTCAACAAAAGTTTCGAATTCATAAATGAACCGTCTCTTAAGCACTAATTTGTTCAATTTTTTAAAAAAGGTAATTTTCATATTTATATATATTTTTGGAATTTTGAATGTTGTATATTGACTTTGATTATTTTTACAACACAATAAAGATTCCATATGCAAATAAGATACTTTTATAATAGGAAATTAAAAACTATAATAATTAGAACACGACATATATTAAGTTTCTTTTGAAAGAAAAGTAATGTTCATTGGAATTACGTTGTTTTGTTTACTCGTATTTTGTACTAAAATTACCTGCCATTATTATTTGTGATACCTAGCGAAGACAAACCTGTTATTATTCAATGAACGTGGCATTGAATAGTGCTTCATATATGATTATATTCTTATATATAAATATTTACTGAATATGTAATTTATAAATACAGAATATAAATATTTACTGGAACTTTACAGTAACTCAAAAATAATTCAAACAAGAATAAGAAAGTTATGAAAAAATGTAAGCTTAGTGTCTAAAATAGCTAAATTTATAAAATATCCTAGTTAGATGTACAAGTTGTCGTGGTTTCCAATTTGTGGAATTAGAGATTGTTTGCATGTGAGTCTAGAAGTGCACAGCGTTGTCGCATTGCGCTGAATAAAAAGTTTTTGATCGAGAATCTTTCAAGAATAAACTTATTATCGAGTTAAAATGCTCTTGGATTATGCGTCAAGCAGCGAAAACAAGGCAAGACTTCTTTGGATGCGTGGAATTAAAGTAAGCCTAGAGTAATTGTAGGTAAAACTTCAATATTTCCAGGGACGCCACTAGTCTTCACGAATCTCTGAAAGTTGCAACAAACACATTTTATTTATTATTAGTTTGTTTATTTCATCATTTACATTCAAGTGAAACCATAAAATAATTGTACCTTGAAACCCGTTTGGTCTGGTTGCTTTCAGTCCAGCTCCACCCCAGTTTGGCACATTGAATTGAATTGAATTTGCCTTATTTTACGTGGTGAGACTCTTCCGTCTGACCATGCAATTTCGTTACACTTCTTTCACCAATCATCGGAGAAAGAAGGTATTACTTGAGCTCAGAGGCGTCATTTAGGCTTGAGGATCTTTTACATGCAGTAAATGTACTAACATGGGTCAGCCGGCGTTACTTCCTCCGAAGGAAGGCGTACAAAGGATTTTTCGCCCTTATAAATCCACGGCTTCGATCGTGTTTGAACCCTCAAACTTGGGTATAGCAGTCCGATACGCTAACTGCTACACCATCGTCGCCGCGCATTCGCTTCTTTGATCAGCTGCTACGGACAAGTCATTGGCTGACGCATTTCAACGGAAGGGCGGAGGGCTGCGATCGCGGCGTGATCCATCGGCTTGAATCCCCCAGTCGTCGCCAGACGCCCCTTCCGGCAACGCGGGCGTTCCGCCCCCGCACGAGGGCGCCTCCTATCCACCCCCACCCGCCCGCGGGCGTGGAATGCAAGGCGCGGGGCGCGTCGCGACAGAGGTCCGCGGTTCATTACCGGGGCTTGACCCGGTGGCCTCCGCCCCGTGCGCGCTTCCCTTCCTCCTCCGCTTAGCTTCGTCTGACCCGCCCGGCCCCCCTTCCCGCCTCACGCTTCGCTCGCAGGGGGCCGCAGGAATCTGCCGATCGCTTGTTACCTCTGCAGGGTCGGCGCCCACCTGGCATTTGGGCCGCGCGAGACGGGGGCGGGGCGGGACGGGACGGGGTACAGAGCGTTGCAGGGTGGAACGCGAAGAGACGGAGGGACGGTGTTGGTAGATAGAACACGGCTGCGTGACGAGGCGAGGCGACGAGACGTGAAGTCGAAGCGGAAACGGATCCAGGCGTGGTGGGACGGGGCGGGGCGATCAGATCGGGGATGGGGGAGTGACCTCCTCTGGCGGCGATGGAACGGAGGAGGCTGCGAGGAGCTGAAACGAGGCGGAATAGGTAGAGGCGCTCAGTGGCGAGCGGATTGGGATGCGCGGGCAAGACGGGGGGGGAGAGGCGAGCGGGGTATACCAGATGGACTGGGCCGGGTAGGACGCGCGGGGGGGGGGGGGGGGGGGGGCGGGAGGAGCGGGACGGAGCGGAGGACGGAGCGGGACGGAGCGGAGGGGACGGAGCGGGACGGAGCGGAACGGAGCGGAGTGGACGGGCGGACGGAGTGGGACGGAGCGGACGGAGTGGGACGGAGCGGACGGGCGGTGGGACGGCGGACGGAGCGGAGTGGGACGGAGGGGACGGAGCGAACGGAGCGGAACGGAGCGGAACGGAGCGAACGGAGCGGAACGGAGAGTGGTGGAGCGTGCGGCGGGAACGGAGTGGGACGGCGGGGGTGGCTCAGCGCGGAGCGTTGCGGGTCCGGCCCGGAACAATCCGGAGGTTGGAGCGTGGCGAGGTGGAGTGGGGCGGGGCGGGACGGGATGGTGTGGGTCGGAATGATGCGTTGCGGCGCGCGGGCGGTTGGGCGGGGGGAGGGGTTTGCATGATGGCCGAGGGAAGCCGTAGCGGGGGGCGGTTGATCGAACGCGACCGAACGGAACCCAGCGAGGTCATCCGCTGCGACGAATCCATATATGCACGCGATGGAGAGTTCCGCTTCGTGCTCCTGGGACCTGGATAAAGAGATCTGAGGTATTTGCGGGATGATTGGGATTGGTTATTGATTATGCATGTGAAATGGCGTTGAGATTCGGATATATCTATTTTAAAGTAAGCTGTTTAACGCAAATGATCAGGTGAACGGAGCTGACCGGTGAACGTATCTGGTTTGTGGCACATTATGCTTCGCGTCCATTCCCTTCTCTTTTACTTACTCTCATAGGTACTATTTTTTCGTCATGTTAATTTCCGAATTACAAATATGTGTCATATACGATAGTTTGGGTTGGAATTTCATGATTCACAATGGAGGTCCTTGTATGCACGTAGTCTCCCTATCGGTAACCTAGGAGTATTCACAAATTTATATAGATTATTTAGAACTCACATTGATAGTTTTAGAACTTCCGAAATATCACCCCTAAATGTAAAGTTTCGTTTATATTAATTAATTGTGCGAGAAAAACAAGTTTCTACTGGTTTGTGGTTCGTTGTTTGAAATCGTAACATGAATGAATATTGTATCAAGGCAATTCGTGTTGCACTATATTACAATCATTTTTAGCAAGTTTGTGTTAAAATACTTTCGGTTTTTGAGATTAGACAAAGAAATATATATTTTCCGCGTTTTCTGTACTTGCGGTCGTCTCCATGGGGAGACAGAAGCCCACGTCTCTTTTTTCTGAAAAACTACCTCGGGAGATACTACCTCGAGAGAGAGCAGAATTTTTTATTCAGCATAAACAAATACAAGGATTATTGAAGTGTATACACGATTGTGATATTGTGTACAAGAAAGTCTGAAGAAGATTGCAACAAGATTATCGGCAAGTCACCGTGCAAAAGTGCGCCGGACTTTCAACGAAGCGATCATGCACGGCATCGGTCTCAATTTTTTTCTAAACATCCGATGAGTGATGAAACATCAAACTACTACTAGGGGTTCCGAAAGGTTCTAATTTTCTATTTTGCCAATCAACAATCCATCAATCAATCCACGAATCCATCAAATCTAAGCCAGACCCCACTTTTGAGTGTAGTACATATAAATGTATGTAAGTAAGAAGCCAGAGCATGGCAAGGAAGAGGAAGAAAAGATCGCGCGCAGTCGTGGCCTATTTGTTTTGGTGCCGCTCCAGCAATCGCTTGGTGTTGAACGGAGAAACCATGGAGAACTACCGATAAGAGCAGCCGGATGCTAAATTTGTCATCCGCAAATCGGCTGAATTCGACCGAAGAAGCGAGTGTCGAAAATCTTGCCACCGTCGGGACTCAAACCCAAGGACCTCCCGGTCAGCGATAAAACAGTGACATAACTTGATGGCCTTAGCTATCTAAACAGGTCCAAACCGTTCTGAATTTCACTCGACTGCACTCTTTTCGCATCCGACCTCAAGAGCCCCACCTCCCTGCGATGACAGCTGGGAGGGTACTCCAGACCCAGTCCCCAGTCCATCGCCTTCGGAAGTCTCACCGACATCTCGGTGTAATGGGATGGAAGTTGGCGCCAGTCTAGATTTCTAGCCTTCGGGTCAACGATGTATTAATAATGAATATCTATAAGAAATCCTAGTGATTTCTATCATTACATTCCAAAGTTTCACTCGCCTTGCTGCTTCACTCGCCTTGCTGCTTCACTCGCCTTGCTGCTTCACTCGCCTTGCTGCTTCACTCCTTGCTTCACTCGCCTTGCTTCACTCGCCTTGCTTCACTCGCTTGCTTCACTCGCCTTCTTCACTCACCTTGCTTCACTCACCTTGCTTCACTCACCTTCCTTCACTGCCTTGCTTCACTGCCTTGCTTCACTCCTTCCTTCACACGCCTTTCTTCACACGCCTTTCTTACACTCCTTCCTTCATTCACCTTCCTTCATTCACCTTCTTTCAATAAACTCCCTAGTGTACTTTCGGGTATATCTGGAATTTCTGGCTGTATACTCCAGGCATACAGGTCCCTTGTCTTCACTGGTCTCGCTAACCTTCCACCCCACCTCGACCTACCCCTCCCCGCCCCACGTCTCTCCTCCCTGCCCTCGTGCTGCCTTACTCGCCCCCCCGGCCCCCCCGCCCATCTCATCCCGCGCCCCACCTCTCCCCGCCCCCCCCTCCCGGGTCTGTCTCCATCCCCGGCCCTTTCCGCGGTCGCGCTCCGCCCGCTCCGCCGCGCTCCCATCCGCCCGCTCCCATCCGCCCCGCTCCCCACCCGCCCGCTCCCCACCCGCCCGCTCCCCATCCGCCCCGCTTCCATGCGTCCCGATCCCATCCGCCCCGGTCCCATCCGCCCCGATCCGATCCGCCCCGATCCGATCCGCCCCGATCCGATCCGCCCCGATCCGATCCGTCCCGATCCCATCCGTCCCGATCCCATCCGCCCGCTCCGCCCGCTCCGCCCGCTCCGCCCGCCGCTCCGCCCCGCTCCGCCCCGCTCCGCCCTGCTCCGCCCGCTCCCCGCCCCCCGCCCGCTCCGCCCGCTCCGCCCCGCTCCGCCCCGCTCCCCGCTCCGCTCCGCCCTGCTCCGCCCCGCTCCGCCCCGCTCCGCCCCGCTCCGCCCCGCTCCGCCCCGCTCCGCCCGCTCCGCCCGCTTCCATCCGCCCGCTCCCATCCTCCCGCTCCCATCCGCCCGCTCCCCACCCGCCCCGCTCCCCATCCGCCCCGCTTCCATGCGTCGATCCCATCCGCCCCGATCCGATCCGCCCCGATCCGATCCGCCCCGATCCGATCCGCCCCGATCCGATCCGCCCCGATCCGATCCGCCCCGATCCGATCCGCCCCGATCCCATCCGCCCGATCCCATCCGCCCCGATCCCATCCGCCCCGATCCGATCCGCCCCGATCCGATCCGCCCCGATCCGATCCGCCCCGATCCGATCCGCCCCGATCTGCTCCGCCCCGCCCAGCTCCGCCCCATCGCAGCCCGCCCCGTCCGACCTACCAGGTCCCGACCCACCCCGCCCCTCCCCGCCCGCGCACCTGCTTTCACGCACCGTCGCACGCGACCGCTGCGCGTCCCCGCTCGCGCCCGTTAATGCACGCTAATTAAAACGGAAGACGGCGCGCCCTTCGTCTGCTGGGGCTGCACTGTCTTGGGGCGCCGCGCCGCTGCGCCCCCTCCCTGCCCATAAACTCCGCATCGCTCGCCTCCCCAACTCCTAGCCCTCGCCCTCGCCCTTCCTCACGAAATGCAGTAGGGCACCCTTCTGGGTGGAGGAAGTGCATAGACATGTACTATGGGAGGGCGTGCAAGCATTGTTTCTTCGTTTTTCCACTCTCTCTACCTCTCAGAAGACTTATAATCCACTAATGTTTTCTTATTCACTCCTCTCCCATCAATATACATTATGAAGTGTACATTATAAAATTGGAATGATAGCTTAAAAATAGATCATTGAGGTATTTATAAGTAGCTGTTCTATAGCTTTCTGGAATAGAATGAAATATTTATATTTATTATGCGAGTTAGGAGTACATATCTACCCGTGGTAGCTTCTTCAAAAAGCAATAACTAAAAATCCACAAAAAGATTAAACATAACAATTGTATGTTTAGTTAATACGACCCTATCGTTCTAACTCGTGCATGCCCATATAAAACAATAAATTTAATTTGTACATATTTTCAGCCGAATGCCGGAACCATAATACTACCAAACGGGCTATAGACTTTCCTTCCTCTTCCTTGTCCTATCCACTCCCCTTACACGCATTTACACTCACATGCACTACACTACCGCACATGTCGGGAGAACAGACAGGAGCTTGTCCCGGCTATGGGGGTGCTCCATGCGGGGAACGAGGAAATTGCCTTCACCCCGTCGGCTCGCCAAAACCATGTCATACCACAATCGCTATTTAACCTGACAGTCATCAAATATAAACACGCAATGATTTCATTCATAAACTGCCAGAAGTGCTAAGACCTTTACATTTTGCACGTTTCCGCAAATAAATATAATAGCAAATTCATCGACAATGTCTTCTGAAATTTAAAATATATATTGTTACGTTGGGTGTTAAATACACTATTGTTGCACTCTTCTGTTCAAAAGGAACTATGGGTTACTACTTCTAATATTTTCATGAAACACAAATATAACTAATGTAATGATGACACCCAATGTTGCCAAAGTGCGAGAGCTTGAAGTATATCAGATCAAGAATCACTACTTTCGACTGCTTAAAAGAACAACCCGCCCGCTCGCGCGTAAAAAAGCAGCATTAGTCGCTCCTGGAGACGCGTCTTGGTGTGGACAATCTCATTCCAAGGAGGTCCCCCTCCCCGCCCCGGGCAGTGGATTCCGAGCGCCGCAGCGCGCCCGCAGGGACCCCAAGAAGCACCGCCGCGCCGCCAAAGCCCGAGTTACGCGCCCGCAGGGGGCTTTGGGCGACGCCGCCCGGACCCCCCGCCCGCCCCGCTCTATCACTTTCCGCGCCTCGCCCGCCCGCTCCCCACATCCAACTTCTTCCCGCTTCGCACCGGGAGCGGTAGCTCAGTGCATCAACTGATGTCACTGCAGCGCCTCTGACCGGGAGGTCCTAGGTTCCCACTCCCCACGGCGGCAGGATTTTCGACACTAGCTTTTCACCTAGGTCGAATTCAGTCGCTGTCTGGAGGAGAATTCTAGCGGCCGGCTGCTCTGATCGGTAGTTTTCCGTGGTTTCTCCGATCAACATCAGGCGAATGCCTGATGCCTCCGATCAACATCGGAGCTTAGAGCTTGTCCCGGCTGGGGCGGTACCCCGCTGGTGGGAGAGTTCTGGTTAGGGGGAAACCCCATTATCAGACGGTAGGTCGGCGCCGGATCTTGCCATCCAGCGGAGGAAGATCACCGCCATCTCCCGAGAAACAAGCATGCATTACACTAACGGGACTAATGACCAAAGCAGTTGACGCGCCCGGAAACACGAAAAAATCAAATCAAATCAATCTTCCCGCTTCGCGTCGTTCCACGCTCCGCCCCGCCCCGTCCCGCCCACCCTTCCACCCTCTTCTCGCTCCGCTCCCTCCAACTCGCCCCTCCCATTCTCTCTCCACACCTTTTCGCTTCGCCTTGTCACGTCCCCCCCTCGCTCACCCCTCCCATCCTCTATCCACTCCTCACTATTTTCCTTTGCCTCGCCTCGCCCCGCTCTGACCCTCTCTGGCCCGCCCCGCCTGCGCCTCCCATCTTCTCCCCGTTCGTCTGCGCTTTCCCTCACCCCGCTCCCATCCCCTTCAGTCTCGTGCGGCCCCATCTTACACGCCCCTCTCATCCTCTCTCCGCTCATTCTTGCCCCTCCCAGGCCCTTCCCAACACGCCCCACCCACTACTTCCACTTCATCCTGCTCGCCTCCCTCTCATATTGCCTCATCTTGCCTAGCTTCCCCCTCCCAGATAGGAAGCCTCGGTAGGGGACGCTACGAATTGATTGCGAGGGGACGGGCAGAAGGCGAGAAAGGTTGGGTCTGCATCAGCGGCATTACCACGAGGAGGACGAGTAAGGGAAAGAAGAACTCTGGGCTAAGAAATAGGAAACGGGAAGCAGGCGATTTCCACAATTTGCAAGGGATTACTGTAAAGATTCTTGAGTGTATGGCTAGAAAGAAAGGAATATGAAAACAATCTGAAAGTAGAGAAATGATATCAGTGAAAAGAATTAGAAAGAAAAAATTCCCACCGGTAAACAGAGAAAGGAAGAGAAAATCCATATCAGAAAAAAATTATTAACAAAGAATAACGCCAGAAATGAAAAAAAATAACGGTGCAAAAATTGAGAATGAAAGGAAAGAAAAAATATTATTTGATTCACATTTGAAAATGATCTAGTAAATTGTTTATCGAGATAAATAATGAAAGTCGGAAGATTCAAATAAATCAAGAAAACATGAAGAAGAGAATTGAAAAGTTAAAAAAAAAAAATCGGCAAATTGCAATGGTGTACGCAAGGAAAGTGTAAAGAAGCAATGATTCTTTCTAAGGTGTATTGACAGAATAAGAAATAAATTGAGATGAGATAAAAGCAGAAAAGAAAACTAAATAAGAAATAAGAATGAATGAAAAAGGAAGAATGAATATGTGATGAAAGTACAGTCAGAAAGAGAAGCAAGTCGCGTGCACATCCGAGCGACGACATGTGAAATCCCCTCAGTGGAGGAAGGAAGCAAACAAAGGGAGCGGAAGGGGAAACCGAGTCAAAAAGCACTGGACGCGCAAGAAACAGCAACCCACTGCTGCCACCACACCGATCGCATAGCCGGCCCTTCATTACGGCCCAAGCGTTACCTCACGCGAGTAAACATCACCCCGGAAAACAACAGCACCCGGAAAACATCGCACCGGAAAACAACGCACCGGAAAACAACACACCCGGAAACAACACACCGGGAAACAAACACCGGAAACACACACCGGAATACAACACACTCGCAAATCAACAGCCCGCAATCAACGCTCCGCAAAACAACACACTCGCAAATCAACCGCCCCGTAAATCAACCGCTCCGCAAATCAACCGCTCCGCAAATCAACCGCTCCACAAATCAACAGACCTGAAAATCAACAGACCCGCAAATCAACAGATCCACATATCAACAAACCAGCAAATCAACGGACCTGTACATCGATAGACCCCAAAATCGACAGGTCCGAAACTTTACAGTCTCCAGATACAACTCACTCGGGATTCTAAGTTCATTTATTGACTGATTAGACTTTTGCCTCAACTGCTAATATTATTAGTTCAATATGTGTAGTATATGGTTTTATCGCTCGAGGTGACGGTGATCTTCCTCCGCTGAATGATGAAATTCAGCGCCAATCTACACTTTGGCTTGTATGGTTTTCTTCGAATGGGTGACGAACAGCGACGAAAAGCCCCAGCCGGTACGAACTTCAGCCTTCGATTGGTTAGTCGACATGTATGGAAGTGTACTGCATAGAGCATGTAAGTCTGTGAGTAGGTAGGGAGTGAGGATAGAACAAGGATGAGAAAGGAAAGATCATTCACGATCAGAACAACAGAGGGCTGAATTCAATTGATGCCTCAGTTGGTCTTTGGTTAGAGAAATAACTAATCCCTTGTTATGAGTATACTTGAATACAAAAAATTTCGTGTGATTTGCATTCAATTTTTGTAAGATATTTGACTCATTGCCAAACATGAATCTGTTTGTAAAGTTATATTCACACTTCAGTTACAAAGAAAAGTACATAAGTAAACACTAATTTGAAAGTGACACAGAAATTACTCGTATAATATTTAACTTTTCTACTTTAGAGCTTAATAAGATATATTTTATTTACAATTACAACACAAGATCGTATCATAAAGATGTAATCATCACCGCGTCGCTAAACGACGCTCACGCAGGAAAGCACTGCGCAATTGAATTTACGTAAAGTTGCAGAGAATCGTACAAAATTCGAAGCTTGAAAGAATTTAATAAAAGACATTGTTGAGGTTCTGAAACGCAGCCGTGAGAAGAACATTCGGTCGTGAATATAAAGTAAACGAAACAGTGAACGAAGTGAAAAGCGAGTTACCGACTCCAATAGAGCACTTGGTTGAGCATCACAAGCAGTACACCAAGAGAAAAAGAATTGCTTCGAGATAAAGTGGAGTTTATAACACAAACATTGTGGTAATTCTCTTAACCGATTATAAAACGTGCTTATGTAGTTGAAATACTAGGTTTTTTGCTGGACTTCTTTCTGTTATGCGAATTAAAATGACTGCGTAATCATTACGAAAACCCATAACGAATACATTTAATAAATTTATATTAATACGAAAATTAATTTAATATCAATAAAATTAATAATGCACGACGCATCAGTGAGTTAAAAGATAAAATAATGTTATTTGGTGAATTATATAGTTAATTTACTGAAAGAGCCCCCAAAATATGTATTGCAAGACCACACTTAATTTTCAAAAAGAGTAAATAACAAAATTACATGTAAATGAATATATACTACATATTTCACACATTTACATTATTTAAAAGAATTGTCAAATGTGATTAAATTCGAGTGTCGAGAAAAAACAATCAGAAATATGTTGAGAATACGAGTCAGAAAGTAATATAGGAATTATATGATAATGACAACTGTATCCTTTTAAACTTGGATTCTTTTCCAAGAAATGTGTGAAGTAAACTGAAAGTAATTAATCGGGATTACCTCTTGGCAATGGATTAAATTCAATAAAAAATTAATACTTTAGAGGAAAGGATAAAATTTTCAAAGTGAAAGATTTCATCCCAGGATTAGAATTGTGCCATTCAATTACATTTTAATGAACTTTTATCTTTGACTTTAAACATCTCTCCCATATTTTTCATGACATTTACTTGTTGAATATCGACGAGAATAATTCGTCATTCACATACGACAACAAATGTCACAAGTCGCTGTGTTTCGCAGACAGGCTTTCATCTAAGCTCAGCACAACTAGGTTAACAAAAGCAGTGTTGGCTACGAGAGGAGAGGGGACAGAGGTGACCGCTGAACGAAGCCGACTGAGGCGCCCTCGCAGGTCGTGTTTTTACAACGCGATTACGCGCACGCCGTGAACTATCCCGTTACCGACTCCGCCTCTGCCACCCCGCCACACCGCACGCCGAGACCTCCCTTCATGCCCCGCTCCGGCAGTCTGACATCCCTCCCACCGACGACCACGCCCTCTTTCCCTCGACAGTATACTGCTGGCGTTCCCGCTTCTCCTCGTTTCACCTCCCTGCCACCCACTGCCGTCATTAACACCCTGTGGCCCCCTTGAAATGCCTTGCTACTGCCCTTCTCTCGGTTGGTCCACCCCATCCCTATTATGATGTTAGAAGGTATTTTGTGGTATCTACTAGTAACTTCTAATTCATTATTGTTTAACTTTGTCATGGCTCTCCTTGAATGCGTCTTTTCCCTTAGTACATGATGATGAAATCTAAAATCGGCCCTAAGCCGTCGTCCTGGTCGGGTGGTTGTGTGCATTCTCATATTGTTTTTTATGACTCACGAATGTATTTGAGATTTTTTGTTAACATTTGATACGTATTGCTAAATTAATGTCACAGAATTTATATTTTCGGGCACACGTTTAGAGTTATTCAGAGTCAGTAATGTTTGTTTGTTTTCAAAATTATCTTAAATATATTATTTTCTGCACACTTCCTTTGTTTTCCCTGCTTTTCCCCGGTCGCTTAAGGCAAATGCTGGGACGTTATATTCTTGTCGCGTTTGTGAGCCCAGGGCATGGCATCTGTAAGTTGAATTATTTACTTGTTTCTATTTACTAAATGTATCTCTGAATTTCAATTCTTATCTATAAATTTATGTATTACGTGGTTAGGCGGAAGAGCGGGCCTGACGGCCCGAGTCTCGCCTCATAAATATTATTATTATTATTATTATTATTATTATTATTATTATTATTATTATTATTATTACTATTATTATTATTACTATTATTATTACTATTATTATTACTATTATTACTATTATTATGACTATTATTATTATTACTATTATTATTATTATTATCCCTGACGCTCCCATCCTGAATCCACGGGCCTCAGCGAGACACCGCCATCTCCGCTCCCCGCCACCCCGTCCCCGTTGGATCGGCCGGCACGTAACCGTCTCCATCCAAGGAAGCCCCCGATCGGTCCTGTCCCCGCCCTTGCTCTCACCCAACTCTCCTTCCTTTACCACCCTGTCCTGGCATCGATGCGTTATTTCATCTGGTCTAATCGCATCTAGGGCTTTCGTGGGCGAATTCAATGCCTTTGCTGTGGGTGGACGAATTCACTGCCATCCTCTCTTCCTTTCGCCCTCTGACCCGGTCTTCGTCACCTCTGCGGACTCCTCTCCAGAAGACTACCGTACCAGTGAATGCCCACTTCCCGCCTCCGCCTCCGTCTCCTCACTATCATCTCGTCTCTACTACCTTCACAGCCACTCCTGCTGCTATCCCAGCTATCACCACCTCCACCGTCGCTTCCACCGGCGCCGAGAGTCTCTGGCCGAGAGTCTCTGGCCGAGAGTCTCTGGCCGAGAGTCTCTGGCCGAGAGTCTCTGGCCGAGAGTCTCTGGCCGAGAGTCTCTGGCCGAGAGTCTCTGGCCGAGAGTCTCTGGCCGAGAGTTTCGCGCCGAGAGTTTCGCGCCGAGAGTTTCGCGCCGAGAGTTTCGCGCCGAGAGTTTCGCGCCGAGAGTTTCGCGCCGAGAGTTTCGCGCCGTCGTAGTCCTCAACATTCACGCTGCTACAAACTTCCACCATCGCTATCAGAGCTCCCGCAATGCCATTAACAATCGGCGAATCAAACCCTAATTACGGGTCGTTAGAAGGGGGCGCGACAACGAATGAAACTGCATGTTTGTCGCTGCTAACCCTCTCAACCCACCGAGCACGGCAAGGGGTGAGAGGAACCATTCTCTATTCACATTTCTGCGTGTTCGCTCCATTTTATATTTTCAGTTTCGGAATTCTAGATTTGTGGTTTCGATTATGTTGAACTAATCCGATACATTCAATTGAATATCAGTCTGTTCACACGTTTAAAATTATAATATTTTATCAAACGTATTCATGATTGTAAAATATATTTGAGAAAAAACTAGAAATTAATTAGTAACTTGCGAAAACGAAGAGTTTATTTTGTTATCTATTTCAAAATATGATTGTTTAGCAAAATTTCAGTTCTATAGAGTAGTTAAATAATTAAATTATTATTTCGATATTTCAATGGTAATACTAGAAGCGAAGAAGCACAGACGATGTAGCTAATAAATGGATTCATTTATAATGATCCAAAATATGAAGATTGGAATGGGTAAACTGATGAGAATGGTCTGCTGCATCTCGTATTGTCAGGTTCTCTATTATCTCATACACACTTCTACGAATATCGAAATTCACTTCAGGTTACAAAACATTCATGTATTATTATACCGTGATCATTCATACACAGAACAGAAACCTGAAATGAAATAACTAATGCGCTGTAATAAAATAATTGATATCGCGATGGAGCAATGTATCTGCAACTTGTCCATTCGCATTAACTGAACTAAAAGTTGCAAGATTAGTTTTATATACCTTTTTCTGCTTTCATGTCGTTTCGTTCAAACATGTTGATATAATTGTTATTACAGCTTTCGTTTTGATAATAACACGACTGCCAGGAACTGCATAAAATGTGCCTCAAAATAACTTTTTCCAGAAAAGAAAAGTTTCTAGCTTTTATAGTGAGAGCATATTGAACATACCAACGTCCACTTTGTGGAACATCAAATTTTCGCGAACTTCAGTGCTGGCTACACAATAGCGCTTCCCGGAACACAAGCGATATGCGTAACAGAATCTACTGCCTAACCAAATGCAAACTGAGAGAAATTGGAAATGGAAAATACACAGCGCTCAGGGACGTCGCTGTCATTTTATTACAGATGACACAAATAAACTAATTAGAATGTTTAAATAAGAATAATTGTTTATGGTCTAGAATATTTAAATGAGGTTTTGAATAAAAAAATATTAATTTAACACTAAAAGCGAGGTTTTCAGGGTCTGCCTAGCATGATAAAAGCAAGCAGATGCTCAAGTGTTCGGGAATAAATAATAAAATAAAATAAATTTCATCTGACAGTATGAACTTCAACTAATCTTAATGTGAGTTGTATACTTGAATGAAAATAAAACGAATGTCAGTAGGACTGCCTAAAAATAGTGCTTGTTCCATTCTAAAATAATTATCTGTAGTACAGCTGTGAACAATACGAGATATTCAACAAAGATTTTGCACTTTAAATCTGTATTTTTATATACAATATGATTCGCATCACCTTCTTAAAGGGTTCCCCAATTTTATCTGGACGTTTCTTGATGTATTTTGTTGACACATCTGCTAGTGCATAACTTTACAGAGACGTCACATTCAGCGTTGTCTCGTTGGGAGCCTTTAATAGACTAGTTAGTAACAGAATGTTCAACAAACAAAATATTATTATACAATAATTTGATATGTAACTTTGCGCGGTATTTCATCATTGTACTGTACTGATATATAGACGTTATTTAGAGTGATATATACACTTAACAGCCTGGGACCGTTAAGAACAGACGAAACAATTGAGTAGAATCAAAAGATGTATGAATGCCTATACTCAAAGAAAATTTCATATCTGTTATTACTTTCTGCCTTACTGCGTAAGAAGGGAAACTGTTGTAATTCGCAATTTTTCGACAGAAAGACTCCACATCTAAAAAGTTTTAACACCTCCTATGCGCAGTAATGTAAAAAAATTATGCAAGAGCAGGGGAGAGGAGACAACTTAACGAAATATCAGAAAAAAGGACAGAGTATATTATATATTATTGAAACCTTGACACCGTGGAACACATTGGTATTATAAACGTAACACTATCACACACTTCTACTGTTGACAATACAGGAATATTGGAGCGCAACAAATGACATCACGGTGAAAAGAATAACTATTATAACTTTTTAGCATCGAACAGAAAACATCAACGCTGCGGGTATCTCGCCAATACAGACGAGAGCAATGGGGCAATGGAAAATAGAATTTCAATTATGTTATTAGATTCCCACAACTCAATTGGTTCAACCCTCACAAAGTTCAAGGTGCTAAGACACTTGCTAGAAATGAAGCGAGAACAAGAAAAAGGAGAAAAGAAATACAAGATCTTAATGAACACAGACGAAAGGAATGTGTATATTTGTGGGAATTCTGATTTGGTGTTGCTGACGTTCTTATAAGAAGAAATAAAAGAAGTCATTTTCGTCAACATATTAGCTTTATTAAGATATATTGATTCAGTGGTGACATTTACATAATTGGAATGATTGAAGGCGTTGTCATTGTCAACAATAGTATTTATTTCACAACCAGGAGCTTTCGATGGCTTAGCCATCATCATCAGTTTTCTGCTGTCTGGGAGCCACAAAAACGACTAGTAGTCGTAGACTGATGATGATGGCTAAGCCATCGAAAGCTGCTATTTGTGAAATAAATACTATTGTTGACAATGACAACGCCTTCAATCATTCCAATTTATTAAGATAGCCGGCTTTCGATGGCTTTGCCGTCATCGTCAGTCTCGCTGCTGTCGGCAAATCTTAATAAAGCTAATATGTTGACGAAGATGACCTCTTTATTTCTTCTTATGTGTATATTTGACAACGTTAAAGATTTGAGTGATCGCGGAATACAATACTATTGTACTGACAATAGCAATGATGATAACGACGACGATAAGAAGAACTCCAGGAGTGTAACGAATGCCGAAAAACAACACAACACTTGTTCCTTCGCAAAGTCGAGCAAAAACATTGAAGATCTGTGTCGACGCTGACCAGCAGCGTGATGGGTCGATCGGAAAACGGACCGGGGACGCGCGTTGGATCGCAACATAGAGGCCCCTCATTGGATGGGGCAGCATGAGGGCGGGGGAGGCGTGGCACGGACGGGGAAGCCGTGAGATCCGCGACGCATATCAATTACGCCATTAGCCTCCCAACGGTCGCGTTTGTCCTTCCGTTAATGAGGTAGCCGGCCCCGCTAAAACAAATGTGCGTGATTTTTAGTTTTGCCCCTCTGCCCGTCACGTACCGATGCCAATCCCCCTCAGCCACCCTGATCCCCACCCCAACACCCTTTACCCCCACCCCTTCGCAAGCTTCGTTAGCGGGAGGATGCGTGCCCGGGAGGGGCCTGAGTTTGGTGTCCGGGCAGAGCGCGAGAGAGGGTCGTTATATTGAATAAACCTACTAACTGGCAGAGTTTGAACGAAAAACACGCCTTCCCCTTTTTTTCCCGCCATGTGGATGAAAATAACCCTTACTGCAGCTACTCACTGAACGGTCACTCGCGTGAAGTTCGTTATGTTTCAGTGTTCTCGTTGCGTCAGGAGTATGCAGATATATTGCGTGAATGTACACAAGAGGCACTTTGAAATCAAGCAGAGTAGTGCGTCACGATTCAATCAATATTAAAAACAAAAGGTTTGCGCCAACAAGAATACAGTAAATTCTATTACACAATTTAGTTTAGTGACTGAAGAAATATATCCTACAAACGCGAACACTTTATTATATTCAACCCCTGACACAAGTGTAGAAAGTCAAAATTTAAAACAGATGTTGTGAGCAATGATTGGACATATACGAACATTCCGCTCAGTATAGATCATTGTTTTCAAAAGAGAAAATTAGGTTAATACTAACCTCACGAGGGGCTCATGGACCAGAATGCTAGCTTTCTGTGGCCCCGAGTTCGATTCTTGGCAGGCCAAAAATGAAGCTGTAGCTTTCTAATATAAATCGTCTCAGTTTCTGTAGCTGTGTGGCGAAAGAAAAGCTCAGGAAGTGCAAGAATGATACGGTGATGGGAATACGTCAAGCTCGCATACGTCTCCTTTTATTACCCAGACGTGGATAATAGGAAAAACTAGTGCTGCGACAACAGCACATACTTTCTCGCATTATTATAAAATTTGCAATTCCTCAGAGAAGCAAATGAAAATGAGACCCACGCCATTCTTTTGAGCGTCTCTTCTTCTATTCGTGAAAAAAATTTAAGAAAAAGTTTGGAGCGGTTTCTGAGATTTTCTTACCTTGTATAAATTTCAAGCAGCTACCCGATTTTTTGCCGTCTCTTATTAGACATGAGGAGAGATTTTAAAGAAAAAAATTGGAACAGTTTTTGAGAAATATATATTAAAAGTTATTATATTGCCTATATTTTGCGAAAAATTACCGAAAACTACTCTTATTGTCGAAAAATTGAACATGAACGTATTGGAAGATCTGTCTTTAAGGAACATATTTCATGGTGGAAAAATCTTCTATATTATAGTTGCAATTTATAATAAATCATTTCCTGAAAAACCGCCCAAAATTGTTCTTCAATTTTTTTTCATGCTTAGAAGAAGAGACAGGAAAAAGAATGGAACGCATGAAAAGAATGTCTCTGAATTTTTCAAAATGGCAAATTTAGAAATAATGCGAGAAAGTGTGTGTTGTTGTAGCATCACTAGTTTTTTATCCAAAAACTGTTTGATGAAGAACTGGAGGGTCAGTTCCTGTCCAGCAGTAGCATATTTACGGGGGTTGTGCTGCCCTATGCTGCCCTAAGATAAAATATAATTTTCCTAGCGTTATATACATGAATGGGATAAGTACAGTCACGCAACACATTTAGTCAACATCCCCTCTCGAGCTTTTCCTTGTAGTCCGGAAAATACGTAGTTTCAATTATTTCTTCATTCATATCCAGGATTTCAATCAAATATTCATCCTACACGAGTAGAGACGTTCTCTTAAACAAATTGTTTTACTGGATGAAGACATATTTCAAGACAGTTAATACTTTTCATTAAATTTTACAGTATTTAAATGAATATATATTTGAAACTCATTTTGAAAAGTAATGCAAACAAGATAGTAAACATACACGTAAGCTTCCGCGGCTCGCGTCAATTACTTTTTGACTGCCCGGGTGACGCCGCGTAGTGGGCTGAGAGGTCGACGTTTCGCCTGACATGTCGCAGGCTTTCTCAGAGTATTGACATCGCGATGTTGTGCGACGGGTGTTATATATTGTCCGGCCGGGACAATATATAACGTCGGCCTCTCAGCCCACTACACGGCGTCACCCGGACAGCCAAGAAGTAAGATAGTAAACGATGTAGATGTTGAAGTTTCCTTTGTGCTCACTGGAGTCAAATGGCAACATTTCATAAAAAATGACCTAATGGGTAGAAAATGTTAAAAAATTGTTTTCAAGACTTCTGATGTTCTCCTTTATCAATGTTATACATGAAATAGTTTGTTTCTTCATAATAAATAATCTGGAATTGAAAGGGTTAAGTGAATTAGTTCTGAAACACCACATTCTAGAGCGCATATTACACGCACGTGTGAATCAATTTCTTAACCGACCATTATGGAAGATAACTCAACGAAAGGATTCAAACGACCTTTTCATTCGGGACAAAACCGCTTAAACCACATATGGGGTTTCCGCCCGCCTTTGACGCCAGCACCTGCCGTTCAATCCCGCATTAGCCAGGATGCGCCGCTCAAAACAAACACGACCCTTTGACCAAACACCCCAACACAAAGCTGCACCTTGTTGCGTGCAGATTCAAACGGAAAACGCGGCGGGGCGCGGTTCCCCGCGCTGGGCGCAGCTGGCGAAATGAAATGAGCGGGGCGCGGGGGCGGGGGGCGCGTGGCGGGGCACGGGGGCGGGGCGCGGGGAGCGAGGGCGGGCGGGGGGGGCGGGGCAGGGCGGGGCGGAGAGAGCGGGGCGAGGAGGGCGGGTCCGGGCAGGGCGAGGCGCGGGCGGGGCGGGGCGGGGTAGGGCTGGGCGGGGCGGGGCTAGGCGGGGAGGAGAGGGCGGGGCCGAGGAGGAAGGGACGCGGGGGCGGGGAGAAGCGTTCGAAACGCCAGAGTTCAGAAAGTCAGCAGCTGGCTGCCGACGAAGTTGAAGGCGACTGTTTGCTGGAGTGAGGTTGGTTTTGGACGCATGTGCGGCGGCAACTGGGTTGCGCAGGGTCGTGGCCTACCCCCCCCCCCCGCTCCCTGCGGCTTTCGCGAAACGGAATGTGACTTCTATTCTGTCTACACCGCATGCGATACATTCTTTGACAGTGGAAATCTGTAGTTTATTTATCCCACTGACTCTACGAACGCATTTTGTCTCTCATTGATAGATGCTCTCATAGAGTTTGGACGTCTGTCGGAACGATAGATTTCGGAGGTTCAGCTGCTGACTGCTGGCGAAGATCTAAGCGATTGTTTGCTTGGGAGGGTCTAGTTTCGGTCGCAAGCGGCAACTGGATTTTTTCTGCCCCCCTTCACCCTCTTGGGGCTATCGCGAAGCAGTATGTGACTTCTAATCTGTCTGCGCTATACGAGGTAAATTCTTCAAAAGTGATTGTAACCTACAGCGAAAGTGTAATCATTTGTTTATTTTTCAGGTCGAATGTAGTCATCTTCTTTGCTTTATGCAGTCACCTTCCTTGATATTAATTAGATACCACCCAAGAAAACGAGCGTTTGGGTGGATGCAAAATTTAATGCATCTGTTTGCTATAGTTAGGAAGGGGGTCGGTTGCATGCATTGGCTATTACTATCTGTTTTGTTGTTCTACTCCCTACGGCTATCACGAAACGGAATGTTTTTTCTCTTCTGTCAACAGCACATGCGATAACTACTATTTCGACATTCATTCAAACCCTGCAGCGATTAAAAGTTCGTCCGCTGAAATGTGGTTCAATTCTCCCTTCATGCAATCATTTTCTTCGTAATTAAAAGACGATAAATGCCTTGGTAGGCTTTGGATATCTGTCGAAACGCCAGACCTGAGAAACTCAGTGTCTGGCTGGCAGCGAAACTTAATGCCACTGTTGACTGGAGGAAGGATGGTTGCATGCAATGGCTTCTGCGTTGTGTTGTGAGTAGTTTGCCCTTCCCACTGCAGCCATCACGCAATTAACTGGAATGGGTCATCTCTACAATCAACTGGGGATAAATTGTTCCCTACCTGTTGAAGCTAAGCTAGGTGTCTCAAAGGCGGTCATTCATATCTCTAGATGTCTATGGACCGTAATTATAAACCTCTGCCAGGGGCCTGCCAGGCTTAGCAGGCTGCCAGTGTTCGGTTTTGCGATTTATGAACGGCCCCCAGCCAATGCCAGTCGTCCCTTGAACTCCTAGCAAGCCCCCAGATGGCAGAACCCTCAGGGCGCTGTTGGCAGAGCTTCATAAATACGACCCTAAATCCCTTGTCAGTCGTTGGATCGTTGCTTTATTTATCTGACGCTATCAACTCGTGAGTTTTCGGCATTAGTACATCGTTTCCAGAGAATATTAGTAGCAGGACTGCTTTCCAAGCCACAAACCACACGTGACACAAGGCGCTTTAGATTGTCAAGAAAGCTTGTGTACCAAAATGTATTATTGTCCTCAGAAACGGTCACGGATCTTCAACCCAAGAAACAATTTTCTCTTATCCCAAAGCTACGTGGTTCCTACACACTCAATTACTTTGCGATTTTGTTCAGTATGAGTTCATTATCCTTCATGTGAATATACACTTACCCGATTTATTTTCATATTTACACACCTGCATTGCATATTAGGTAAACCCACAGTCTCATTCCTCTTCACATCACGTTTTTATGTTTACTTCACACTACTTCATTTCCACTCATTTTATTCTCTTCTCTCCTACCCTCCCTTTCTCTCTACCCCTTAATGCTATTCTACTCATGTACATGACTCTTGTGACCAAATACACTCCTATTACTTACTAGTTTATCTTCGCCAAATTGCCTTTCGTACTTTTAAGTTTTTCTTCCTTCCTCCTCTCTCGTTAGCTTTTTTTCTTCTCCTTCTGGATACTCTGTGGCAGCTTTCCTTGACCTGGTTCTTTTTTTGTCTATTTTATTTTCTCCGTTTTTTCCAGCCGTCTTCTCTTCACCTCATACCATTCTCACTTGTTACGCCAGATCTTTCATCCGATTATTTATTTCCCATATTTCTTTCTCCCTCGCCTTCCATTGCAATTTTTTTCGTATTTGCTCTGACATGTTAACCCCTTAAAACCCATTTCCAATTTCCCAAAAAAAAATTGAATTTTTTCTCTCTGCCTCGACTGCTTTCTCCAAGTAATAAATACCTTTCCTTTATTCTTGCAATAATGTGAGAATGCAAATATTCGACATACGAATTCGCCGCCGCTGCCGCTGACGACACCAGCTTCTCCCCCAAGACGGGTGTAGAGGAGGTAGGGGGGGTCTCCCTACCGTCCGTTGACACGTGACGGGGGCAGGAGGGAGACGGGAGAATTTCGTCGTTCGTCAGACGTCGTGGAGTGAGGTTATCTTGAGACAAGAGGTATTTGTACTGTACATTTTGTTTATACATTATAGATTGAGATCATTGCCTCCACCCAAGAGACTGTCAGGAATTTTTTATTACGATGAACTTTCCTGGAATTCATTAATGATTTTAAGAGACAAGTGGTTAATACGGTATGATTAATGAGAGCGGAACAATAATGCAATGAGAGGCAGAGAAAAAGAGAGAAACCCCTAGGAACTATTCTGCGAATTTCAACACAAATTCCGAATGCGTCGACCGGGATTTGAAGCCCGGTGCCCTGAGTCGGACGGCGCGCAGCCAGGCCGCTACCCCCGGGTCGCCGCGGCGCGGGCGCGCGGAGATTGATGCCACGTCACATAAATAAGTGCGCGAGCGGCTGCCCGCGGAGAGACGGTTGACGAAGCACGAAGGGCCCACGAGCTTCCGGTCGACGCGCCGTCACGTCGAATATTCGCTCCCGTCAACGCAGCTCCCCTCCCCCCCCACAAACACACACATACGCACACTACCGCGTGCGTGAACTCTCATCCATCCCCCTTACATGCATTGCTGCATTACTCGTTTGCGATAGATTTGCTTCACGGTGAGTAGCGCACGGTGAGTAAATGTCTGTACAGTGAAATCTGTGTTAAGAGGACACTCACGGTTTCGAAGAAAAATGACCGTTGGTTCAGGTGACCACTTAATAGAGGTTTTGTGAACATGGAGAGCTGACATTCGTCTTAATTTTGATATTTTCTTGAAGGTTAGAATGTAATCAATCTCTTGCAAAGATTATATTAAATATTTGTTGTTACAATTTAATAAATATTTAATAACATCACACCAAAAGCGTCTTCACGCACTAGCACATTTGTAAAACATAATTAAATTCCTTACTTTCACACTATTCTTTTCACACCACTGGTTGTTTCTTCCTGTTGGTGGGCTTCATTTCCCTCAAATATTGAAACTGAAGTTCCAACCTAGGAGAAATTTCATACAAGTTTGCTTACACATTTTTGTTTGGAGAATGAAACTAATTAACCCAAAAATAAGCATTTCCATATATTACTGTTCCAGGAAATCAGATATTGTGTCTCGACGCAGGAAAATGCGGAAAAAATAGCAAAATCAACCGGTCGTCCACTTTTTTACTTTACGGATAAAAGTCGCAAATTTTGAAGTCTAATACAGATTAAACTCTGAAATGGGCATGGCCGCTGACGCAGGGGCAGTTAGCTACTTAAAAGGGAATATTTTCTTTATTTAATGGAAAAATCAGTTCCATGAAAAAATTACCGTTAATGGAGGTGACCGTTACAACAAGTTACCCTGTATTCGTCTTGTGTCTTTTGCATCTTTCAGTATCTAGAGACGCGTGGGTGTAACTTATCACTTCAGATGAAGTGTCTGTGGTTTCTACCAATCCCATTGACTGTGCCGATGTAAGTCGTGACCCCTTATTGATTATTGCAGGTATTCGATGAATCGTATATAAATTCACGTATTTCCGCTGTGAACGCAAAATAGTTCATGTGTATATATTCACAGCATTTTTGACATTTTGTGAGATGTAAAGAAACCTGAATTCTATATACCAAAGCGTATACGAGAGTAGCAGTCGCGTTTAAAGGACGTTACATAGTTGTTGGACCATTATCTCGAATATTGGCGCAAAATGGGGAACCGGTAATATACCACCATAAATTAGACTTCGACCTTGTGATGTACATTACCACACGAGCAATGTTTTTTTGTTTTTTTACATACTTGCTCTTACACCACGTTTTGCTTATTATGATACCATTTTAGTTTAAAACTTATTAATGTTTGTTTAGTATCTAGTTTCTTTCATACTGAAAAATCACCAGAGCGCCACGTTTCCCATCAAAAACTTCAATTTGTTAGCCATCACTAGGGAGCGGATTTTAATGAAATGTCATTTTTTCTTTTCACTTTAGAACAATGCCGTGTAGTATAGATATTTTTTTATGTCATGACGAAAGGAAATGACCCATTTTTAAGGGTCATTGTTTTGCATTTTTGTCAATTTGTCATTTTTTACAGTTTTCCGTCATTTTTTTCGATTTCATCAATTTTAATGGTACTTGCTTTAAATAATATTTACGAGATGTAACAAATGTTCTTCACAGAATTATTAAGTAGCCTATTCGATTTATTCGCTCATAACTTGTTTTGATAGCTGTTCGATTTCGGAATAACTAAAGACAGAGATTTCCGGGTAACGAACAGTCCAAACCAAAAGTATGCAAGCTGAGGTAACTCGAACTAATAAAAGAAGCTTCAACTACATCAGTAATGTATCCAACTTGACGCTTGAGTTGAACGCTTGAATTCTTTGACTGTTCAGCCGAACGGGTTTTGATATGATTTTTACGTAATTTTTCTTTGGTTTTAGGGCATTTTTAAAGCACTTTAAGGGCATTTTATTGATCATTTTTTGAGATGTTTCAGGTTACCAAAATCAGCCCCCTAATCATCATTTTAAGAGAATTTCCTTCTCCTTGTCAGCCGACCACCTTCTTTCCCTCTGCGTTCGGGCGTCGCTACTTGTTGCTTTGCGGCGCCGCAGCGCAAACAAGAGCCATCAATGTTTATCATCTCCGAATGAGTGCAGGCGACGGGCGCGGACTTCCGCCGTCCGCACTCGGCAGACCGCTCGGCCACCCGTCCGCTTACTCCCACGCTCGCCCCCCCGCCCCCCCGACGCCCCCCGTCCGCTTACTCCCCGCTCGCCACCCCCCGCCCGCTTACTCCCACGCTCGACCACCCACCGCCCGCTTACTCCCACGCTCGACCACCCGCCCGCCCGCCCGCTTACTCCCACGCTCGCCCACCCGCCCGCCCGCTTACTCCCACGCTCGCCCACCCGCTCGCTCCACCCGCTCGCCCACCCGCTCGCCCACCGCTCGCCCACCCGCTCGCCCACCCGCTCGCCCACCGCTCGCCCACCCGCTCGCCCACCCGCTCGCCCACCCGCTCGCCCACCCACTCACTCGCCCCATTTTTTCACTCACCCAACCGTCCGCTCTGAGACAAGTGAAAAATAGAAATCTCAAGTTCTGTTTCTACACTTTTCGTTTCCTCGAAACATCTGCATCAGACGGACATTCTCCAAACACACGTACTCTACGTATGGTGTAGACACAGTTATCAAGCTCTAAGAGCTGAATCGCGGGCATCGTTGCCCGGGGCTTCCCGACAACAACATCCCTCCCTCGCTTTTCTTCCCTTCCCTTTTGCAAGGAACTCTTGCCCGTCTCAGAATTTGCAACGGCATCATTTCTAATGCGATTCGCGGAACGTTCGCTGTTTGTTCGAGAACAATCGAGAACAAAACCAACAAAAACTGGAGAAAGTCTTTATTGACTAGTTAATACTAACGAGTGCACTATGCAATACACAAATGAGATGACTTTTCGAACGAATCGATTCTTTAACAATTCTCTAAAAGAAGAATTCAAGACAAGTTGGCCACCGCCGCCATCTACGAGAGTCTTCACCGTGTGCCCACAGCTGTGCTGACCGGTTCCAACACTATTTTGGACAGGCCTGGTCTCAACGAGCGGTCTAAACGCATCGTACAAACGCAGCGGAGCCTTCCGCGTCGCGTCCCCGCGGCACCTGCAGCAGCGTGTGGCGGAACGGCACGGCCGGACGCGCGCCGCGCGGGAGTGCCGCAGGGTCCAGCGCGGGGGCGGCGACAGCGGCTCTTCCCCCCGGGCGGCGTGTGTGGGTGGGCGGAAGCGAAGCGGCCGCGGGCCGTGGCGGGAGGGGAGGGGAGCGGCAGAGCGCACTTGGGCGAGACTGAGCGATGCCACGGAGACGCGAGGCGCAACGAGGCCGGCGAGGGGGGAGTGACAGTGGACGTGAGTGGACGCGGGGAGGGCTAACGCCGATAAACGGGTGAGTAGAGGAGTGTGAGGCTTCGGAAACGTAGCGGGTCTTGGATGAGGAATCGGCAGAGTGAGAGAGAATTGGGAGGCGGTAACGGCAACAGGGAACGGAGATGGTAAACCGAAGGTAGGGGACAGAAAAGGGACAGTGGAGAAAGAAGATGCAAGAAACAAAAGCGAGAAAGCAATGAAGCGGTGATAGTGATGTGGGAAAGCGAAAGCGGGAAGTGACGACGGGAATACATGGCAGGGAATCGAGAGCGTGGGAGCAGGAAAATCCAAGGAAAGAAACGTAAGAGTAAACAGGGAAGCAGAACTGGGGGAGCGACGGTGGAGAGACGGAGAGCGCAAGAGAAAGCGGGAGGGGGAAAACGGGGACGAGGAATCGGGGGAGGGAAAGTGGGAGAGGAAGCGGGGAACGTGAATGTGGTGGAGGGAAAATGAGACATGGAAGTGCGGGAAGAGGGGAAGCGGAGGCGTGGTGGTCGGGGCGTGAATGCGGGGAAGAGCATCGAAGCTAAGACAGGTGTGTAAACGAGGGCTTGAAAGCGTGGGCGTGGTAGTGGGAGCATGGTAGTGGGTGCGTGGTAGTGAGGGCGTGGTAGTGAGGGCGTGGTAGTGAGGGCGTGGTAGTGAGGGCGTGGTAGTGAGGGCGTGGTAGTGAGGGCGTGGTAGTGAGGGCGTGGTAGTGGGGGGGGGGCCGTTGGGGGATGGAGGGGCGGCCGGAGGCGCACCGGCGCTGTTGCGGTGAGCTAAACCCCGGCCGCCGCCCGCCCGCCCCCGCGATTGCGGCCCGCGCTGCAGACGTAATTAGGAGGATGGCGCGGGGTGGGACCCCTTCCCCAGAGCCACCGCCGCCGCCGCCGCCGTCGCTGCCCCGCGCCCTGTGCGTGGGGAGGGTGGGAAACCGAGATGGGTCGACCCCCGACTCGCTCAGGCCTGCTGCCGGGCCCACCAGAATCCACAGCGCTGCTGGACCGCTTCATAACACGGGCCCAGATCGGGAGGTACATGCTGCGCGATCGATGACTGACGAACAGTATCGGATAAACCGCTCGATAGAATTAAACGAGTGACGGGCGGAAAACCTCCCATTTGGTTTCATTAAAGGAAGGATAGTTTAAACGTATCAAATGCTTTAGAAGTGACTATAATAGTTCTGCCATTTCCTTTGACGGATATTATATTTAAGTATCAATGTGCAACGTCATTGGTTGACGACGAGAACAACCTGAAAATCCTGAGACGGCCATGCACACAGATTCATAATACCTTTTCATAATTAGCGAGAAAAGCACCGCGAAAATAAAAACATATTTTCACTTGCGAACAACCGCAGGTGAAATTTCGAACTCTGCCGTGCGTAGTGGGTGCCCTCGGGCTGAAGTCTTCAGGCGGTGAGTGGCGGCGACAGCAGCGGAGGATGCGGTGGAGACAGGGGGCAGCAGTAGTCGAAGTGATAGGAATGCAGGGGACGTGGGCGACTGAAGCAAGAAGGCTTGGGAGAAGATAGTGAGGCGAAGGAGGTGGTGCAGGTAGCAGAGGAGAGATGGGATGGCCGTTTGTGGGGGCACGGGATGGGATGCGGGCGGAGCGGGAGGCGGAGATGTTGGCGGAGAGGGAGAAGGCGGGTCGGTGGTGGCAGGGAAGAGGTGAGAGGGAGGCGGAGGGGGGGAAATGATGGTAGATGGCGGCGGGGTTGGTGATGGAGGGGGACAGGGATGGTGTGAATGGGTGGTGGTGGCGAGGGTGGTCACAGCGGGGTAATGGCGGGGAGGCGGTGTTCTCGATGTGGTGGCGGGGGTGTGGGTGGCAGAGGTGTTGGCGGCGGGAGTGTACGGACGGGGTCTGGTGGCGTAGAAGATGCAGTGGGGGCGGTGGCGGTGGGAAAGGGGGAGAGGAGGTGAGGGGCCGCGGGGTACGGGGGCGACATAACAGAGGAGGCGATGGTGGAAGCATGGGGAAGAGCGACGGGGACGGGTTGAAAGTGGAAGCGTCCTCGAACCCGCACTGCGTTTGCTCGCGTTAGTCTGTGCTGAACCTGCGTTAGCGGACGGGACACGCGTCGGTCGGCGTCCCAGGTTTCATTATGCGAGTGGACAGCGCGGGCGGGTGAATGAGTGAGTAGGAGAGTACGTCTGTGTGTAGACATGTATGTGTGCGTGCGCGCGCGCGCGTGTGTGTGTATGCGTCTGTGTATCCGCTGCACAAACAGCCCTCACGGATAAACGCGATGCTTGCCGCCCTCTCTGACGCTCCTACCGCAACCGCCTCCCCCCCCGCCCGCTCTCGACAGCTATTTCCGTCTACCTAGTGTCCCCATTCTCGCTTTTCACAGACTTCGCACTCGCCACTGTAGTCGTGCGTGAAACCCGCTGTTCACGCCCCGGGTCGGAACTGCACCTGTGTGGTTCGGTAATCCCTGACCGCTTTATTCACAATAGAAGTGCCGCTGGTACCCAACCAAGGCGGTTTAAGAATCAACGACAGTGGGAGAGAGCTACAATTCTAACACAAATTATAATGAAACTTCTGATGCGAAACCACAACCAGGGCAAAGAGGATGTAAAGAATGGAATCTTTTATTCATTGCAAAAGGGTGTAGCAAATATTTTGCTAGTTATCAGTAAACGAAGAACTCGAAGAAAATATAACAAACCCAGTTATACGTATAGACAGAAAGCGGTCGAGAACAGGAATGAAATTCCCTAAATTGTCTGCCTTTGTATTCCCAGTCATTAATACAAACTAAACAAAAAATACGCCAAGACCTAGGAAGTAGTCCAAATCTCCAGCCATTAGCGCTTTTGAAATATTCCTGCACTTCGTACGGTACAGATATGTGACATATACATTCATACATTTTTTTTCATAAAGGCCAATAAAGTTAACAGTGTCGTGACTTCATCTTTCTGTATGTTCCTTCTTCTTTCCAACCTTTCGGTATTTTTAGAAGCACCTTTTGCCAGACTCCGCCAGCAGTATCAACATCTCGTACCGCCACTTGGAGCCCTAACAAGTGATCTCTCGCCTCGTGCGCCGTCTTCCTCTTCGGAGGCACGACCCTTCGCCCGGCCCTCCGCCCCTCCCACCCTCCGTTCCTCCCGGCGGCGCGCCCTTCCACGGCCCGTCGCCCCTTATTAAATCACAGGCCCGCGACGCGGCACGGCGCGGCGCGCAGCACTTACCGGCGCCAGAGGCAGCTTTAAAAGCCGTCCAAACAATTTTGCGCCCCGCCCCCTCCCGGCTCCGCTCTCCAGCGACCGACAGTACACCCACCCCTGGCCGCGCCTGTCCCACCCAGCGTCGCCACCTCCCTCCATGCCTCCCCGCTGCGTTGCACCCCGTTCAGCGCCACCACCTCAATCCCCGGTCGCCCCCCCGTCAAAACGCTCGCCCCGTGGACCAGCCCAACCACCGCCGGCGTCGACGCGCCCCGTGCCCGACAACATTCCTCACCGAGTCCCCGTCGTGCACACAACACAGATCAGTGCCCTAACATCGGTCCCGCCCCATGTTTCCCCTTTCTATTGCCCTCCCACAATCCACGCATTCGACCACGCGTCTGCCGTCGGCCCTCCGCCTCCCCTATTCACCCCATCGCCGAGTCGGCCCCACCACACCCCCGCATCATCCCTACCACAACACCACTTCACGTTCCCGCCTCAGATTTGTCTTAGTGATTCCGCCATTCATGTGCTCCCCAACTATGACCCCTTTCCACTTTCCTTGCCCGGCCTTTGCTCCGATCTCTGCCCTCGGGCACACCGTCGCCCTTGTTCTCTTCCCGCTCTCACTTCGACACTCACTTCTTCTCCTTTTCAAACCCCTCCTCTCCACCGTCCGTGCTCTCCACCACCACTGCCCCGCCCCCCTCGACCCGCCCAGCGCGGGCCCGTTCGTTCGCCAGCGTATTACGATCGGTTCAAGATAACGCGAATTAGTCCGCTCTTTTTTAACAAAAACACGCCGGCGACAAGGAGGCTCTCACCCGGCCGCCCTCTCCGCTGCTCCCTGCTGCCAGCGGTCGCCCATTTTCATTAACCCGCGCTAAAAATTTTTCCCCCCCCCCCCCCCCCCCCCCGGCCCCCCCTCGCCCTCGCCCTCGCCCTCGCCCTCGCCCTCGCCTCGCCCCCTCGCCCTCGCCCTCGCCCCCCTCGCCCTCGCCCTCGCCCTCGCCCTCGCCCTCGCCCTCGCCCTCGCCCTCGCCCTCGCCCTCGCCCTCGCCCTCGCCCTCGCCCTCGCCCTCGCCCACGCCACTGGACTCGCCGCTACCTGCGATAAAATGTTCCCAGCAGATTCTCCGCCGTGTGTGTCATTCGCTTTCCATCGCTCCAGATGATTCTTGCCACCGTCGTTTGCTGTCGTTCTTAGTCCACTTTGCCGGTTGTCGGTTTCATTTCCGTCAAATCTCTTGCCCTGCTGATCCCAAGCGAAACGCAACCATGCATATGCTTAAAATTCAAACCCTTTTCCTATGCTTCTTCCTCTTATCCTTTAACTTCTTCTTCTTCTTCTTCTTCTTCTTCTTCTTCTTCTCCATCTTGCAGATCAAGTCCAATGATCTGCATCTTGTAGATCATTGTAATTCAAAATGTTACTTATATTTTGTCACGTACTGCTACTATTATTATTACCATTACTTTTTGTAAGTCACACAATATTTCTGTGCTTGCAAATAACAAGAGTTATTATTCATAGTTAGGTGTCTTCATTATTTCTTCCACAAAATTTTGTTCATTCGACCCACTAGATAGTGTTATTTATCAAACAACGACGAAGAAAATACCCGAATTAAATAGAAAAAGACATGAATATTCTTGGAAGAAACATAATACTGGAGAAACTGTATATGAAGAGAACACCTCATTGGAAAAGTCTTCGAAAAAAGAATGATTATGTAGTAAATCGACCAAGCAGAACAAAAAAGTTAAAATCTCAAATGTTGAAAAAAAAACTTGTAGCACTTTCGAATTCATGACTATGAATCAGAGTACAACAATGACGTATAATGATTTTAAGGCGGTAAGAATATTAACTTACTTTGTTCTGATGGAGATACGTTTTACTCGAATCAAGGCTGAACATTCATATTTTGTAATGACACTCCTGATTTATCTCGTTTTTTCAACTCTACTTTTTCCTCTTTTTCTTCCCGTCCCTACTTTATCGTCTTCCCGACTTCATATAGCTCCTGACCGATTTAGTTCCCTTGCGTCATCATTTTGTCGTTCGTTCCTCTGTCCTCCCGTCTCTCTGTCTCCTCGTCGTTCCGTCCCGCCGTTCTGAAGCAATACCACTCAAGGGCCTCTCCTGAAAGGAACCTCATCACCCAGGCGATTTCCCAGCAGTGTGGAGCTCGCTCGCGTAATCAGAGACCACATGAAGAGGTCAAAGCAACGCATGGATTGTCTTCTGCGGGGATCTGTCAACGAAATACCCCCGACAAGAATAACCACCTTTTAAAAGTTCTTGGAAATGCGCACTATTATTTCTCTCTGTGTTCTCACACCCAAGTTCTTAGCGAAACAATTTTTATTTTAAACATGATAAAACAGATAAAATTCTCTGATAAAATAGATCTAACGTCTTTTCTACTTTACGAAAAAAATGGTAAAATTAAAAATTATTTACTCGTAGTTAATCTTATACTTCGACTCTTTATATATACTTAAAATTTATATTGATATACACTACAACATGGTATGTACTATTTTGTTAAAAACGGGCAAGGTAGCAGAAATAAGGCATTTATTTAATTAAAGTTGTTCGGGATATGTTCCACTGATGAGTTTTTATCCATTTACAGATGAAAGAGTTTCCGAGAGTGATGTAACATCTCACTGGTTGTCAAAAGCGTTTAATCCAAATAGTGCATTACTTAATATGAATATTCGCACCCAGGGTTTCCTCTGTTCATCGTTTCAATCTCATAATTAAATCAAGAGCAGTAGACGTTTAACTCCACACACTACGGTTGCGTCATGTCGTCCGAATGACCTTTCACTCACTTTTAGCTCACCTCGTAACATTTGCTCGACATTGTACCCGACGCAATGTCTTCTGTCTGCCACACCCACTTCAACAGAGCTCTTGGCAATGCGACCTCATCATAAGCTCTTTCAGCGTTTTACCAAGTAGTGGGCTTTTCCCATCTGTTACGGCACTCAGATATTTATTAGTGTACGCGTCTATTACATATAACGTTTCAGGACAAAGTTCAACGAATACTCTTAAATGTTCAGATTTGAGCCGACAGGGAGATTAGGTTTGCTGAATTCCCAACAGATTTAATGATTTGATTGATTTTTTCGTGTTTCCGGGTGCGTCAACTGCTTTGGTCATTAGTCCCGTGAGTGTATTACATGTTTGTTTCTTTTTCTCGGGAGATGTCGGTATTCTTCCCCCGCTGGATGGCGAGATCCTGCACCGACCTACCGTCAGCTAGTGGGGTTTCCCCCTAACTAGGACTCTCCCACCAACAGGACACCGCCCCAGCCGAGACAAGCTCTAAACTCCCGACCGGTCTCCCGGAATATGTGAGAGAGTGGTGCATGTTAGTGTAAGTGTATGTGTAAGAGGAGAGGATAGGGCAAGGAAGAGGAAGGAAATATAACGCGCGATCCGTGGCCCGTTTGGTAGGGTACTGCTCCGGCATTCGCCTGGTGTTGATCGGAGAAACCACGGAAAACTAACGATCAGAGTAGCCGGCCGCTAGAATTCTCCTCCCGACAGCGACTGAATTCGACCTAGCTGAAAAGCTAGTGTCGAAAATCCTGCCGCCGTCCGCAACCTAGGACCTCCCGGTCAGAGGCGCTGCAGTGACATCAGTTGATGCGCTGAGCTACCGCTACCGGTCCCAACAGATTTAGTTGAACCTGACATCACTATTAAATTTTACGCTCCTATTGCTCTTGATTAATCTGTCACCAATGTTGTATACTCCTAGCACGCGTCGCAGCCAGGGATATTATTATTTCTTCTGCCTCCGCAAGCTCCCGAGATCCTAAGCATGCGATTGTCGGGCAGTATGCGCGTCGCCGACTTCCTGCACAATCGTGCAAGAGCGATTGCACTGCGAGACCCAAATGCGTGAACTACGTCGCAACTACGTTCAAATGCCTCGCAAATTTCCCAGGTGTCAATAGCACCACAATTTAGAATGATAAATTGTGACAAACTGATCGATGTCTAGTTTGTTCGCTTATAGATATGTTATATCCGAAATTTTGCTTTAGGCAGCACATACATTAGCGATAAGTAATAATTTGCAACAAACGAAGTTTATGTATTGCTTCAACTGCGCAAACGTTTTGATACAATCTCGGAGACGCATGCAATTATGTTACAGACACGTAGCTAATAAGTTTGGATGACTGAACACCCTTCTTTTACTTTTCAGTGTAGATAGCAAAAGCAGTCGTATGTATTGCTTTCTTGAAAAATAATAGGAAAACACCTAGTTAGAAGAACGGATATTTAGAAACTGGAAAATAAATGTCTGTGACAATTTTTAAATCAATCTTTCTTACGCAAAAGCTACATACATGCTCGTTGCAGCATCACATCATACCGATGAATCGTATCGTTTGTACCTGTAAGCACGTATTTGCTAATAAAATCCCCCCATTATTTTTTATCAGATGATGAAACACAGGCAATATATTTTCCAGATATGTTAAAAACCTGACTAATGTTGTGAACTCTCTTGAATTTTTTATTTCCTTCTCAATTTATATTTGATAAAATCATAATATACTATTACTAGGGTTTTTATAAATATGCATATTTCGACGCATTTTTTAGAACGCCCAAACTCAATTATTTTTCATTTCTTTGAAACAAATCATAGCTGTCTAACACTATAAACACATTAATAAGGAAAGCACTTTTTCAAACCAGTGAAACTTGGAACATTGACAAATGAGTGTGTAATATTGGTATCGTATGTCACGTCCAATCCATTTGCATTCACCCCTCATGATTTTCTCTTGCATGATTGGCTATCGGGAAATATTATCTAATCATATTTTCTGTAACACTTGCACGAGCTATAGCATCTGGAAAGGACGGTTTTGTCTTAGGGAATTCTCAGGAAATGCTTAACAGAGAACAGCTTCCGACCTCTTCGATAGGAATCTGTGATTGGAATTCAATACGCTATAGCTGTGTCGTGATTTATGGGCCACCCTATAGTTTTATGACAGACGCGCTTCGAACAGAAGAAAAGGAGGAAAGAAAAGGAATGAACAGATTAAGTGAGGACTGAGTGAATCAACAAATTACAATTCTATTAAGATATTTAAAGGGTAGAACAAATATTGTCTTTATTGCTGATATATTTCTGCTTTATGCTTTCTAACGGAGATATTTATTTCTTGGAAGCGCTCATTTTTATCGGTACACGTTTATGATAAATCTATAACACAATTGCAAAATATGTTGTACTTCAGCGTAGAGTATATTGTGAATAAAATCAAGAATCCTTCTCTAAAATAAATTGGAAGAAAAGTGGTTCTTATTTTTTTAAAGAAATGTAACAAAGATTTTCCGACAAATTGACGACGTATTTAACTCAAGCGATTGCGAGGGTGACACTAGAGGGACGCGTCCTCGGGGCGGGCCTAATTAACCATCCGTGAGTAGACTCCTCCCAGACCGAGACCGGCGAGTGACAATGAACGCTGCGCTCACCGATTGCCTTCATGAAAAGTGACACGTTTTCACAGATTTCTCCCGTTTTTAATGCAAATATTTTCAATTATAATATTTTCCATCTGTTCATTCTTTTAAAATCAATACAAAAATATTACGGAGTTAAAATGCGGAATATTTCGAGTTTTCAAAATTATTTAAATATGTTGCTTTATAATTAATACAAATAGTAACAGCAGTTTTTGTCATAAAATCAGCTCCAATATTATAAATCACATTGCGATGTTCCGTTTTTCTTCTTGTAACAATAGGCTCGTTTAATTATTTCATTTTGTAAAGGTTGTGGTTAATATATCTTGGTTGAAAAAATTGAAACATAATGCAACATGAAATATAAAAAAAATAACCTCAACTGTATGTGCATTTGTCTGAAACATAATTATATTCGCCACGTATTCCTTTTGAACGCGCGGAACGAGGTACCACTTCAGTTTTCTTCACTCGTAATGCAATACTGTCCACAACGCGTCCGCCATTATCAGAGGGCAGGAATTGATAAATGGGAGATAAACAATACGTGTACGAGATGTTTCTGACACATCATGCATTCCTTCGCTTACGAAGACTAACCTCTTTGCCCTTTGTTTCACAGCAGAATCATAGTACCATGTTTGGATTTGAGAGAATGCAGTTCAGGTGTCCTATGTCCCCAACACCAAGTGTGTTTCTAGTATTAACGATGTCCAAGTGAGTTGAATTTTACACGTTTTATAAAAAACACAAAAGGGGAAGTAAACAAAAGATAATCCGAAAAGCTATTTCTTTTCAAGAATAACAATAGAGTATTCCCTGTTCAAATCAATACTGTAGATTAAACTAAAAATGTTAATAGGCAATAAACCACTAATGCGGATGGCCGACGATGAGCGAGGCGCTCGCATTAAAGCAGGAGCAACAAAAGCAACGGGTCGTTGGCAACTGAATGTACAGCGTCTAGCAACATCACTGTCGTTTTCCTAAAGCATTTGTAGGAAACAAGAAATAGTTTCCAGAATCTATTGTTACTAGAACTTGTAATAGAAACAATCAGCCCCTCATGCCTGCTGGATTCCTGCAAGGCGGTCCGTGTTCAATTGCCGTTCGGGACAAAAATGAAGTTATAGCTGTCTAATACAAATCGTGTGAGTTTCTGTAGCTGTGTGCCGAAAGAAAAGCTCAGGCACATCAAGATTACTAGATGCGGTGAAGGGAACCTGTCGTAATCGCCCCATGTGTCCCGTAACCTCAGGTGTGGATAATAAATAAAAACATGGCGCAGGTCTGGGAACACCACTAGCTGGCTAAAGTCGGATTAATCTGACCTTGAAATGCCACATAAATACATTCAACTTCATACTGATCCCGAATTCGGAAGGTTTCTAACAATCAATGCTAAGGACGAGGGGTACCCTCAACAAACATAATGGGAAAACCAACAGGAGTCTTTTGAAGATTACGGCAGAACAAAACATATCCTACGTCTTCCTAAGGGTATGCAAACACGATTTAATGGTTTTGAAAATTATCGATGATAACGTGTCATGGAGCGTAATGTGCGTTGTGGGTTGAATGTGCACCTAACTTATTCCCTTTATCATAATCTGCAAACTTTTTTTTTTTTTTTGTATCTTAAATCTGTTTGATGCAAGACGAGCTGGCAAAAGTCGGATCATTTCGACCCTAAATTGCGGGTTCAATCACTGCCGAGCACCCTCTCAGAGGAGCCGCGTCTCGTCTCGAAACAAAGCGGGCCGCGGCGCATATTTTAAACCCTTTTTAATTTCACGAATATAGTTGGCAAGAATCAACGAATTCGAGCCATTCGAGCAACGGTAACTTTACGACACCGCGTGAAGACAAAAATAATTGAAATAAATTTCTGAAGCTGAAGTAGTATGCTCCAATGTCTTCCGAACGAGATTTGATAAGTCAGAATTCCAAACGCGCACTTTGAATTTTGCAATTATGACCAGGTTTTTGCCGCGATAAAACCAGTGTGCGCCGGACAGACGAGCGCAGGTCGACGCACTCCGTCGCACGTGGGTGACCCGCGTTACGCACAGCGAAGATCTGTCTGCGGACGGAAGGGTGACGGACACGCCCAGGGGCAGCATGAGAAAAGAAGAGGAGGACGGAAAATAAATGAGAAGGAACGGACGCTCTCTTTGCACAGCTTCCTCCACAACCTGGCCGTCAGTTGTAAGATAATACAATTAATAACCCTTCTATCATTAATTCACAAATATTCACTCACTCAAAATTTCTTTGCGGGTTCGAAAAGGAAGAGACAAGGGAAGGAACAATAAAATTAATGAAGAAACGCAATATCTGAACAAGAAGCACGAAGAAATGAGTTCATTACTAATGAACGAAAGCTTAATATTGCAATAGAACACTGCATTGTACTCATGATAGTGATGATCTTTGCTCTCTTTGCACAGCTTCCTCCACAACCTGGCCGTCAGTTGTAAGATAATGCAATTAATAACCCTTCTATCATTAATTCACAAATATTCACTCACTCAAACTTTCTTTGCGGGTTCGAAAAGGAAGAGACAAGGGAAGGAACAATAAAATTAATGAAGAAACGCAATATCTGAACAAGAAGCACGAAGAAATGAGTTCATTACTAATGAACGAAAGCTTAATATTGCAATAGAACACTGCATTGTACTCATGATAGTGATGATAATGATGATGAAGGTATAAAAAAATTTCAGATAAGTGTTGCCATGCTGTATTTCATAATCCTATTCATATACAGGTTTTTATCATAAATTATTACAAATGAAAATACATTAGTATGTCTTAATGAATGCAACGTAAAGAAATTCTGACAGCAAATTTTAACACATTGCAGTTTTAATAACTGATATAAACTATTCATCAACCGTTAATAATTGAACATTAAGTAATAATGATTCATTTCACACATTATTTGCCGATGATATCACATAGTATGAGACGAATTTATACTTATCGATTTATCACATAGTATGAGACGAATTTATACTTATCGATTAACTAATCATTGAGTTCTTACATACACTTTCGAAAAAAAGCTTTTAAAAATTAAAAGCTAATTAAAATTTATAACTAAAATATTATCACGTTCGCTTACTGCAATTGCAGATCATTAATGTTTATGACGCAATTCTCGACAAAATTGTCTCATAAATAAACTACAAAATTTTCTCTTTCGTAATGTGCATATAAACTAGGCACCAGAACTAATGCATGGGCAATGATTTGCATGCCGAGAAGTATGATACGCCATTAGTTCGAATCCGGCTAGCGGCGCACGAGCGTTAAATGACGGACGTTAAAGAGGTCGTAGCGTTGAAGGGACATAGGCGTACCATGCCACACGAGCGCCCTGCGCGACGTACGTTGATGTAACGTCCGTTAATAACGCATAACGGATGTCAAACGATAACCAACGTACGTTACTCCCTTGAAGCAAGTTGTAGCTTCAATATGAAATGTTTGAATGATGGCTTACTAGTCCGTTAGGTTGCAACAGACGTTAGCAAAAACACAGACATTATCAGATGTTTCAAATTGGTTCCGAAATAACAAATTAATAGTAAACGAAAAGAAAACGGTTTTAATGCAGTTTTCCATTTCAAATAAACAATTCTGTGCTCCATTGAAAATGAACAGTGTACCATTGACTGATGTTAAGGCAACAAAATTTTTAGGTCTCTAATTCAGTCAAACCTTAAATGGAACGTCCATTTAAATGAATTGAACACAAAATTAAGTTCATTATGCTACGCGTTCAGAATTCTTGCAAATTCAGTCAGCCTTCATACTGCTCGTTGTGTATACTTCGGAATGTTCATTCCGCCTGAGATATGGCATAATATTCTGGGAAATACATCTTATAGCTCCTAGACTTTTAGATTACGAAAACGAATTGTACGAATAATAACCAAATCCCACCCACGTGATTCATGTAAGCCTCTCTTCATTAATCTAGGAATTCTGCCATTACCGTGTCTTTTATTTACGAATCAGTGGTTTTGTAAAAATGACTTGCTCAAGGGCGGAATATTTTTCAGAAAATGCCGAAGTCTATTACTATAACACTCGACGTAGAAATCGTATTCATCAGGTGACAGTATCAACAGCTCATTACAAAAAATTCACATACAATACATGTACATTATTTTACAACATTTTGCCAGATGACATTAAACGATTAAATTCAATAGAAAAGTTTAAATCCCTAGTGAAATCGTTTCTGCTGCATAACTGTTTCTATACAATTAGAGACTATACTGAGCATCACAAGAAAATTAACATTAATTTTAACAATGATACATAATGCATTATTTACCATTTGGACTGTATAAATGAGTATAAACAACCTGTAACAACTATTGTACTACAGCTTCCGGGTCAATGACCCCCATCTCGATCAGGTTTTTCGTCCAGTTTCCCTGATCCATTGAGCAAATGCTGAGATGGCCCCTTGTTTTGCTTCTGGACATAAATGTAACTTCATTTTCTGTGCACGTCTTCTAGAATTCAGTGGAAATACAATTATTCAAATTATCGTTTCCATGTTGTCGCGGCAGGAAGTAATAAGAGCTAAAATTTATTGCTTGAAAATAGATTTATCCTTGAAAATAGATTTTATTACATGGGAGTTTTTTGTTTTTTTCTCCCTTTCAAAATTCAAAATTTATTGCTTGTTTATCCTTGAAAATAGATTTTATTACATGGGAGTTTTTTGTTTTTTTTCTCCCTTTCAAAAATTCAAAATTTAAGTAGTATATGACTTAGTGTAGGGATCACAGAATTTTAAAAATGTGCACACAATTCACTTTTCCCATAGCACGTCATACGCAGTTTTAACTGTTTTTGACGTAAAATAAAAAATAAAAAATAAAAATAAACACATATTGCAGAGCAATCAAAATGTAGATAGAATAGACACGGAATCGGATAAATGTAGAAGTGAGCAGGTTTATGGGACGTCAATTTGTAAAGATAAGTCTAAAAAACATGCATAGATGGAATATGTTTTTTACCAGAATTACAATCAAAAACAAGAGTGAAGAGAAAAAAATCATCGGCTCAAAATCAACGGCCACACGTAAATGTGTGTGTGATTATGTGTGCGTGTGTTTATGAGTATGTGCTTTTGTGTGTATGTGTATTTGTGAGTGCGTGTGTGTGAGAGTAATTCAGCATATACATAACATTATTTTTTGTATCAGATGTACCCACCATTTCTATTTTGCATTTTTGCGGAGTTTCACTGGCATATAACCTACCAATATAGTTTCTACACCACCCAGGCTTGTTTACTTTTTGCCTACAATCAACCACACTTCTGAACGAACAAGTACGTCTTCACGAATCAGAATTTGTTTAAACCAAAAATCGCTATCTCCAATTTTGTAGTTTTCAAATTTCATTTTTGGTATTTTCGAAAATACGTAACACTATCCGAAAATATGATTAGCACCATAATTTTTACCGCCCTTTATTGCATATGAGGATAAATTTTAAAGAGCAAATTTGGAGCGGTGTTTGAGAAATAAATTGCCTATATTTCAGGCAAAATTACACAAAAACTACTCATATTTTCGATAAGTTGAACATGGACTTATTTAATATCCGTCTTTACGAAACAGATTTTATTAAGAAAAAATCTCTCTCATCAATATTATAGTTGTAGGAAGACGCAATAAAATTTTCGCGTTTTTTTCAATTTTCATAAAATCTGTGTCATGCCGGTCAGCGAGAACAAACTTTCAGTAAAACTGTATCAAATTCAACTAGGGAAGGGGTTTTCCGAAAGGCACGTGTAACTAAGTAGTCCATCACCCGCCACGCGCGCAGAGCAGCTGCAACGATGAATGGTTGTGACGGGTTGCATACTGCTCATTTCAGCTCAGGTATTTTTATTGATAATTTTTGTTCCTTTTAAGATATAATCAAGAAAATTTAATACCTTCTAGAATATCCTGAATACAACATTGTCTTGAGAGTAATTACGTTTTAAAGAAGTTTTTTATTGTTGTATATGGTGTTCAAAATAAGTGTAAAATTTTAAGAGTGCATTGTTGCCGAACAATCAGTTAGAAAATTTTAACATTGTACCTCGACGACAACATAGACAACAATATCCCAAACTATTATCAAGTTTGAAGGAGTAGTGTCATAAAATCTACTTTTTCGCATGGAATGACCCAAGTATAGTTTTTTTAGCTATAGAGTTCTCGTAAAATTATAAGAACCTGCAGCCTGTGACAAATAATACAAATCTTTTCTATGTAAGTAAGTCATCATCAGCCATTCGGTGTCCAATATTTCCAGAACTTTCAATTACTTCAATATTTCTCAATTCGTTCATGAGAAAACCTTTATTAAAATTAAAGAGTGAAGAGGTATCACTCACACAGAATTCATTCGATTATATAATCTCTTTAAAGTGTGACCATGATATCCGTCTTACAAGGTGCACGTCATGTTTGTTTCAGATCAACTGAACTGAAGTTCTTCTCTAAATAATACAGGTAACAATGACAAGGTCATGCAAACTGCAACTTCAATTACACCAGAAGATATGAATAAAGGTGAATTATGAATAAAAATACCATATACGGTATCTGGACAGCACATCTAAACACTGCATGTTATTCTTGAAACACCTTACAAGGAAATTATTGAGGATTTTTCGGATATGACACAATGCATTGCGAAGAGAAACATAAATATTTTAGACATTCAATTTCCGGTTCGTTCCTACCAGATAAGTCCTAAATAGGGTATAGTTAAATAATTCCTATTACTACCGTAAATATTTTTGATCAGTTCAGGATACAAAAATACAGGTTTTGGCATTCAGTAAATGACACTGGACGCAAATGATAAAGAACATCTCACGTTTCCATTCCACATCATCTTCGTCACACATCCATCTTCGTCAACAACATTAAGACAAACATATTTGGGGAGCCAGTAGTTATTAAACCACACATTAATAAGAACATAACTAGTAGAGATGACCCATTTAGCAAAAAATTGACACGGAGTTTCTAAAACGTTAAAGTTTTTCTATAGAAAGCCCAAAGCCACATACCAAAACATACACATATTACGGTCAAGCCATTCCCTTGAAAAAGTTACCATCAAAACTTGTATTCCCTTTGTGATGTTTGCCGCGTAAGAACATGTCTTCCAACGCATTGTCCTCTTCGGTCAGCGTGTCTCAAAGGGCGCGTACACACACCGGGCATCCCACGTGCATGTTTCAAGAGTGCGGGGGCATATCACGCGCCACGCGTTCCGAGAAGTGCGGCGGACGGCGAAATGTCACAGCGGCCATTGACTAGCCCTTGCGTGTCGTCGCGGCGAAGGTGGATTCGGTCTGGTCAGTCATGTGAGAGGGTTTTTCGACACTCACTGATGCTAAATGAAATTGGGGTGGGCACGGTCGGTGAAGACTGCGGCAGCGATGGTGTAACGGTTAGCGTATACACAAGTGGTAGTGGTATTTATTTATTTATTTATTTATTTAGTCATAAACAGTCAAAAACTGTATGTGACGTATGGGGGAGAAAATCATCTGCGCACGGTTTTCCGCAAATTCGGTTCCATAATCTTCAAGAGTTTAACAAAACGAGATACTAAAACAATATAAATTAATTTACAATGCATACTGTTCTAGAAAGGCATCTCGTATCGGCTTTAGATATCCCAACTCATTTCATTCTTTACTCTTGCATTGTGCAGCCAGAAGAAGAGGTATTTTTTCGCGTGCTATGCTGTTTCGCGTTCAGCCTACCAAAATCAACTCACCTTAATGAATTACTCATTAAGTAAGCGAGCTTTAACAGAACTCATTAAGAAAGTTTTAAGTTCTCCCTTTATTACAGCGTTTGATTGAAGTACTTTCTATCGTACGTTCCATTGAGATTAAATATTAAACTTCGCAGACGGAGTTTTATAAAGAAATTAAGGTGTAACTTTGACACGCTTCAACGTCATTTTCTTGAAAGTGGAATATATTTCAACGAGCATCTTTTATTCATTAATATTCCAGAGGAATATTTTGCGAGCTGTTAATTTTATCAGCTACTAGGTTTTTGTGTGTTTGGGTTTCTTAATAATCTTCTTCCCGAGGAGTGTTGTTTGATATTTATTATTAATGATTTTTATTTGATACGTTTGTGAGATCTTTGTTCCCAGATAATGAAAAAAGAAGAGTCAAATTTATTTTAGCAGATTATTAACGCTAAATTGGGCCATAAACGTCTTGAAGTTTTGAAATTTCCATAAAAAATGCGTATTTTCACTTGTTATCCGGAGAATTCCAGAGAAGAGCAAAATGTTCTAAGTAAAAATTTCTGATGGCAAAGCGATGGTTATGACAGTTTTATAATATACTCAATTTGAAGTATATGTGTGGGAAAAAATTTTATTTTGACAAACAAACTTAAACATGTTGACATTCAAGTTTAAAATTTAACATTTCATCTTAGAAGACTACAAAAAACAGTAAACCACATTTTTAAAATGAAAAAATATTGTTTGATTTTAAAAAAATCACGCAGAAATTTTTATTTTCAAAAAAATGCTAAAATTCATTGTGGCTCGGTTCCTCATTTGACAAATCGCTTAAATGAATTTTACTTATAATTTTGCGATATTTGAGATAATTTTCTCCTGCTTATTGAAACAAATTAATGCCGCTCTCTAGGCTACTTTGTATATTTCTAAAACTGAATCAAGACAAGACATTCAAAGAAAAGTTTCGTCCTCACTGCATCTCTTAGGATCTTTACCAGATGCAATAAACCAGTAGGAAAAATATACCCTCGGACACATTTGAAACAGAAACCAAAACACAAAATTAAAGATTCTAGACAGATCATATACTGACGTTATAATAAGAAAAAATCAAAGTGAAGAGGAAACAGAGCACTCCAGCACAGATATGTTGGTCGCAGACATAGGAATGCGTAGCCTATTTCAAGAGACGGGGGAGGGGGGCGCAATTACATTTGTGGGCCCCCTTTCCCACCGAAAGTTTTTACTTCAATGCGACTTATTTATCTAGTAAATAAATACAACATACTGCAACAAGAGTTAAATTATAACTCTTTTTGTTTAGTTAATTAAATATGCTCATTAATTCTATGGAAAATCGTTTTTCTCTCTATGTTTATATTATACGTGCAATTAAAATAACACACCTACCGATAAGAATTCAGAAAGGGAGCCAAATCGCGTAATTAAGAAACTATAATACAGATGTAGCCAGGGTATTTGCAGTTGGCCATGACACATGAACAAAAATGTACGTACCTACAACAACTACATATAAATAACGAATTAATAAAACTAAATTGGGAAAGTAAACGTTAAGCAAGCTGACTTATGGAACAACATGAAATATTTAACAGGAATATATTAAATGTTTTACCTGTAAAATATGATGTTTTACAGGTTCAGTACCTTCCATTTGAAAATACTTGGAAGCAAAAACAAATGTAGGAATAAAAAGAAGGCCCGCTAAAATAAACCTTTTTTAGAGGAAACACTACGTCATGAAATGCATGCCTGGGATGAAAAAGATGTGCTTGAATTTCTTACAATTTGAATTATTCGTAAATGGAAACGAAAAAATACTGAACCCAATATGTATATAAAGGTGTATAACTGCACTCATGGTATATAAGAAAAGTCACTCCTATCGTCGCTCGTTTTCTTGAACATACTATTCACGCAGTTACACTCCTCTTTATACACTCTTTTCATTAATTACTATATTGACGGAATTGGTAAATGTAATAGATTTTATTTCGAACAATTTACAGGATTGACAGATAGTTTGGAGAGCCTCTTCCGCAAATGTCGGGTAATAATTCATCAAATTGTCTTGTGTACTTAAATAGAGGAAAATCAGGGATGATCACTTTTACTGAATTTCAATGTTTTACAATGTAAGGCGAAGGGCCTCTTTCAAATATTTTAGAGGCTCCCAAATCCCTGCCGCCCTTTGCGACATGCATATGGTGCAGAAGCGTTAGGCCCAGGAAGTTTTATTGGCGAATCCTGGAAGAAGTCAAACTGAGAGAAATGTTGACTCGTCACAAAATTACGACACACATCTAATTAAAAAATAATACGTTACGCAAATAGCTGGAAACTGAAATGGGCATTAAAAAAAGCTTCATAGAATCAGGTTCATAGAAATCTCTCCAGAAAAAATGGTTATTTTGCAGGCATCTGTAAAATATTTACCTACGTAAAAGAGTAAAAAATTATAACAAGGACATAATTAATCACATTTTTTTGACAACTCTTATTCCGTCAAGCGATCGTGAATTCGCATGCAAAAATCACATTCTGTGGGCAGCCTCACCGCCATCCGTTTGAAGTGTTGTGGACCGTCACCCCTCAATCGGTGAGTTCTCGGAAGTCCAGTTGCCTCTGCGGCGCCAGCAGCGGCGCGCCAGGTCAGCGAACAACAGACAGCTTAGTCGCGATCCGATCAGAGCCCCCCCCCCTTCACATCCGCGGGTCCTGACGCGCACCCGACAGTGGGCCAAGTATAAAGTTTTTGTAACTTTCATGCGACCGTTTCAAATTACGATTTTGTAAATATGAAACACATAAATGAAAATAACAGACCTTAAAAATCATACAATCAATTGTAATAGAAGTTAAACGCCAGGTCAGCGAACAACAGACAGCTTAGTCGTGTAGTGACGTTTTTTCTCGGAGATGGCGGTGATCTTCCCTACTGGATGGCGAGATCCGGCGCCGACCTCCCGTCGGCTAATGGGGTTTCCCGAACCAGGACTCTCCACCAGTGGGGCACGCCCCAGCCGAGACAATCTCTAAGCTCCTGACCGGTCTCCCGGAATATGTGGTAGTGCAGTGCATGTTAGTGTAAGTGTGTGTTAAGGGAGAGGATAGGACAAAGAAGAGGAAGGACAGATCGCGCGCGGTCCGTGGCCGATTTTGTAGGGTACTGCTCCAGCATTCGCCTGTTGATCGGAGAAACCACGGAAAACTACCGATCATAGCAGCCGGCGCTAGAATTCTCTCCAGACAGCGACTGAATTCGACCTAGCTGAAAAGCTAGTGTCGAAAATCTTGCCGCCGTCAGGACTCGAAACTAGGACCTCCCGCTCAGAAGCGCTGCAGTGGCATCAGTTGATGCACTGAGCTACCGCTACCGTAACAGAATGTTAAACAAGAAATAAAATCTATATGACAAATCCATGGTTCGGTATAAATTCTAGTCTGACAATAAATTTATATTACTAATTTGCGATGCAAGATGAAATGAAATTGTAAGAAAACTTTGATTGGGTTATTGCGCCTATTCTCATAATGCGCAATCCGACTGAACTCTCACTCTCAGTGCTTCACTGCTTACGACACAGCTGACGTCATGCGACTGTAAGGTTCCAAGGAAATGACAATTAAATATCTCCAATTCGTTTGTTGCGATATGGATCTGCCAGTTTTTGTATGTTCTTGGTACGTAAAGAATTCTAATATTACTTACTACACACTGTAATTGCAGCATTCGTGAAATTCAATTTATTTCAGTGTCAAATGAGAGAAATTTATATGTTGTTATTGAGAAGTGTGCGTGCTACTTTCTGGAAAACCATTTTGTGAGGATTTCTTCAACAGGATTTTTTGCTACTGGAGGCCGCTAACAATATAATCAGTACGATGAACAAAATAAAAATCAACGTGAATGGTTAATGCAAATTGGCAACAGATGAAGAGAAAATATGAATGAAGGTAGGTTTGAAATTGTTACGTAGTCATTAGGTAGTTTACCGGTAAGAAGAAAAATAATATGACTGTATTGTTTTATTATTTTTTAACAACTATTTCGAGGAAATTCCATTTTTCCTAATCAACGTACTGAGACGATCACATTTCTTCTTTACGTCAAAAAATCGAAGTATTGCTTTTGCTGTTGGGTTTAAGCTTATGAAGAATTCTCATTCTGTACGTATCCATTTAAAGTATATTTTACCGCGAACATTAATGCTTTAGAGAGGATTATGAAAGGTAGTAACTTCTATATACCTATTACTAATGTGGTTATGTTATAAAAATGCAATGACTTATGGATATGAAATTTCGAATAATGATCAATAAATACGAATTTGATCCCACAGACTAAAACATTTTTCATCAGAAGACCGATGGGAGAGGGAAAGACTCAGCGTTTCCAGAAATAAACAGGATATGCGTCACAAGGTCCGGTATATAGCAATGCTAAAATCATGAAATTTGAGAACTGAAACTGTCTCGTCCATGGAAAATTTCTTTCTCTTTCGTACTTTGATTGAACAAGTGGAGAAAACAATACTTGAAATATTTCGAGGTAGTTACAATATATTTTATTGAATAATTCGTTTAAATAAAAGCTCGTCAATGCAGACTTCATATGAAGAAATACAAGAAAACAGAAAACAATTCAGATATATTATTCTTGAAAGGTCGTTATGGTGGGAATAAAATTTCATTAAAAGATTGACCCTTTCCTCAAACTTTCAAAGTGAGCCCTTAACTACCTCTTTAGGTGATATGAAGACTCCACAATCGATATAAGCTTTCACACATAGTTTTACTTTCTCGAGCTTAAGAAGGAACTCCTTAAGAAGAGAAAGTTATGTAATGCTACGGGGGAAAAAAAACGAATTTTCGGCAGAAAAACTCTTATTTCCGGGTCCTGATAATGAAAAGTGAATAAATCCAGTTGTTAAATTTAGAAAAAATCCCTCTATTTTTATGTGATATACACATCTATAATTATAAAAAGGATGTGTATCATTATGAAACTTATTGCAGGCATTTTTAGGTAACGTTTCTAGACGAGATAGACGAATCCTTCTGAAAGTCATCAGCACTCAAATAGGAATTTGGTGCTCCCTGCTCTCCGCCGATGCATTGCATCTCCATACCACGACACAATGAATGGTCTTGCCGACAGCAGCGGTGCGTGTGCGTGTGCGTGTGCGAGTGCTGGCGTGTGACGTGGCGGCGGTGCTACCACGCGGCGCTCGCACTGACAGTGCAGGCGCCAGCGGCAGCGTGCCGGCGCACGTCGCGGGCGTGCAGGCGCGAACATCGCATCTGACGTAGCGCCACGCGCCGCGCGTCTACCGCGCGCCGATGGGACGTCTTGCAAATCGATCGGCATCATACGAAGCGCCACGCGCCAGCGCGTGACGCGCGCCGTAATGGGGCTCAGCTGGCCGACGCGCGGGGCGGAGCGCAGGACAGGAGCAAGGTGGAACGCGGAGCGACGAGATACGGGGGAAAGGGTCACGGGTGTCAAAGACGGACGCGACGGGACGCGAAGGTTATTAGTGAGAAACGGAATTTATTGTAATAAAAAAAGCAAAATATGTACATCCATATGTATTTATATTTTCCCATATGTGTAAGAAAAAATATAAAATATGTAAAATAAAAATTAATTTTATTTAAAATCGGTATACACAACCATTTTCCGACTAAATAGCGTGGTCGATCACATTTTAACACTGATTCGGAACGATTAAAAAATAGTTCTACCTCTATAGACGCAATTGTACAGTTACAATCCACGAAGAGTTTTATTCCAAATATTAAGAACGTTCGTTGTCTGTACAATGATTGCGAGTAGTCGGTGCTCAAGTACCGTGTAGCCATGTGGATCCCAGAGGGAGAGGAAGGATAAAGGACTCTCCCTGCAAATTCCACAACACGATGAGACAATGATCTTTAAAACATATTTGTTAGTTTTCGACCGAGTTACGCTTTACCTCTTTGAAACATGATCAAAGTCGTGGTTGAAATTACTTCTGCATCACAAACACTCCCTCATTCTTGATTCCAGGAAGCACGGAGGAGGGGAGGGTTAGCTTCAGAATTCGTGGCGAAGGTCCTCAGATTATAGAAACGCGATGGCATTACATTGCTTTTTAAGAAAGATGATTGTAGTAACATAAATTGCAATTCATATCTAAAATGTTCCTTTTCAAAAGTTAAATATATTAAAATTTTACGAAATATGTAAGAAATATGTAGTTTTAGATAAAATAAAAAAAAAAACATAATATGAAAAAAATGTAAAATAAAAATGGTTCCAATTCATTCAAGATGTCCTGTAAACTCTAAAAAAAATTTTGAATGCAAGTATCTTATTCCTGTAAAAATATGTATTTATATGAAATTCCGTTCCCTAGTTATGAGTAAGGCTCGGAAGTTAATGCTGTATCAAACGGACAAATATGCATGCAAATATGCTCTGTCATTTGTAAAATATGCGCCAGAACTAATGAAATATGCTCTAACAATTAACAGTTTTATTTGTGTAATGTAATGCACACTATGTAACGCATGCATTTGTGTAATATAACAACATGTATTTAGGAACAATTTCAAAATGTTTAATTTTAACAATAAATTTGCATCTTTGTCTCTACTTAGTATTCCAGCGATAATTTTTATAGTAAAATATAATGATTTCGTCTGTATCATCGTCGAAGTATCAATTCCAATGCCACAAATTCTGTATCAAAGATAAATTATCACATTATTGATAATCGGACAAATCATTTCCGATACCAGCGCCACGATGTCATCTAAACGAAATTCAGGCAAATACTGCTGCAACGAACGAAAGACATTTCCACGATTTCTTTTGAATAGCATTCACATTCACATTTGTGAAGTACATATTTCGGTTTCAGGAGACGTTTATGCATAGTAACTGAAATTCCAAGAGAAATATGCCCCATTAAGAACAAAAAAGCAATAAAATATGGATAATAACAGAAATATTATGGAATTATGATGCATTAACACATAAATAATTAAATATGCTCCTATGTGCTATATAAAACCACCGAATTTCTGATCATTTGATAGTGTTTTGAGGAGATTTTTTAATTAGCATTTTATAAAGCTCATAATTAAAAATATGATTTTTCATGAACTGCCGGGCGTCAGTTTGAGGGTGTCGAATAAAATTTCCCCCACTACTTAAATATGTGACTTTCGGAAAGGCATCCAGAGAGAAGTGTCACAGAAAGACGGGACGCAAGGAGACGGGGCGCGGAGAGGATGGAATGCGGCTCAGAGCGCGGAGAACTGGGTTTAAGGGATGGGTCGTGGAGAGAGGGAGATGGGAGCGGGACGCGTGTATGCGACGAAACTTAGGAAGCAGAGGGACGGTGTGCGTTGGGACGGGACGCGGAGGGACGATGAATTCAGTGGTTTCCCGTGGTCTCTCCGATCAACACCAGGCGAATGCCGGAGCAGTACCCTAAGAAACGGGCCACGAACCGCGCGCGATCTTTCCTTCCTATTCGTTGTCCTATTCTCTCCCTTTACACACACATACACACTAACATGCGCTACACTACCACATATTCCGGGAGACCGGTCGGGAGCTTAAGAACTTGTCCCGGCTGGGGCGGTGCCCCGCTGGTGGGAGAGTCCTGGTTAGGGGAAACCCCACTAGCCGACGGTAAGTCGGCGTCGGATCTCGCTATCCAGCGGGGGAAGATCACCATCATCTCCCGAGAAATAACATGCACTACACTAACGGGACTAATGACCAAAGCAGTTGACGCGCCCGGAAATACAAAAAAATCAATCAGGCAATCAAAGCGGAGGGACGGGATGTGAAGGGACGGTACGTGTGGATGAAACGCGTCGGAACATGACCCGGAATGGAGAGGTAGAAAGAGAAGGGATTCAGAGAGACAGGATAAAGGAAGCAGGGACGACGAGAAGAGTGTGGAGCTCGCGAACAACCAAAACTCTGAAACATGAGAACGCACGGAACGCAGAGACGCGACGTGTCACAAAATTACACGTGTTAAGGTAGTTAGAGGTTCACTCAAAACGCGCCGATGTGTTACAGCACATTTTAGTAACTTCGCTCAGGCATTCAGGCATTTCCAAATCGACGGCGAGGTTTCAGTCTTTGTCCTTCACTATTACTAAACGAACTAAAAGAGTCTTGAATCGAGCCAATGCAAAATGTCCAACGCATTTTTCATGAAAATATAGCTACGACTCACTCTTCTCGCCTCTTCTCTTGGCCCATTTCCCCCTCCTAAATGCAACTCAAGGGTTTCTACTTAACTAAATAAGCGTAGCCGACACGTGTTCCGCTTATCCACATGCTTTAGCTGATTGTAAAAAAACCTAGCAGCCGAGTCGTGGTTCGGAATATGTGGCGGTTGGGATAGTATGATAGAGGAGACCAGGCAATATGGCGGAAGGCATAGCTGTGAGAGACGTGGATCGTGGGTGACACGGGGAGGGGAGTAGAAAAGTATGCTGTGTATGGTGCACCAATGATCAGCAATTCCCTGTGAGAAAGATACGATTAATTCTACGCGGAATCGTTAATGGCACCGAGGGAAAAAGAAGAGTTTGCGGACTTGTGATGGAGGTGTCTCAGGTCGTGATATCCACGGAGAGACTGTCCAGTGGTGAAAGGCAGTGTAAGATCTCTGACAACCCAAGAAATCTTCTGTGAAGCTAAATCACTGCAGAAGTGCATTCCACTGCGACGCAGGCTGGATAAGCAACCATGCAGGAATATAAAGGAGACGCATGATTTCCGTAGAGTAAACTTTACAGCGAGGTAACAGTTATGCAATGAATACGATGGGACAAATCTGAGAAAGAAAACATTTTCATATTTAAGAAATGAAATAAAAAAACAATTTACAAGAAAAGACATTACATGTCAAAGTTATGGAATATAGGCATGCAGCGTAAGCGATAATTCAAGAAACTTTTAGAACAGCAGAAATATGTGCTATGCGAGATTGGAAAAAAAGAATTTGATAACTAAAGCAGTTAATGATCGTGAGATGTCAGACATCCTCGGAAGAGACAATTACGAGTCACGCTTGGACATGTAGTGAGAATGTGGTCGATTAGACTAAAAAAAGAGTGCTAAGAATGATCACATACTTTGGGTGAAAGTTGAGGTCACAAATGACTTACAACATTAGTTGAAAACATACGCCAAGGAGGAAAAAGATATGAAAAAAATAATAGAATATGAGACGAAACTTTCCCGTATTATATCCAGGAATATTTTAATGAAGAATTTTGGAAAAGAAATATGACCATCAGAAAGATATGGTCAACATCGAATTTTATTTCAATCGAATTTTAAATTTAAGTCAAATACTTCATACTAAATAACACTGATCTATAAAAATAAACGTTTGTCTTTCACAAGAAAGAAAATCGCAGATTCAATATTTTTCATGTTGAATTCAAATATCATTTCAGTTTTTCTCCATCAGGCACGGGTTTTGTGTGATAATCATTTGAATATTTTATTTTTTTTAATAAAATCAGGAACCAGCTACCTCACTGTAAATTATATACTACTCATTGTGCCTTGCCTAGAAAGTGGTAGACGTTATTTTCGTTAATATTTTGCTTCTGGAACACATCTTTTGTTGGACCAAAAGTCGTTAACCAGCTTATCTGAACTCCACTTGCCTTGATACCCGTTTTCTATTGTAGAAATTTTCTGCTGAAAACGCTTGCCGTGCCTTCTTAACCCGCTGACAGTATCGCTGACAGTCCCAAGATTTTCCGGGAAATCTGTCACTTAGTCCTGATAGTTTTCTGCGTTAAGGTTTCCAAAGAAATTGTAACATACATTTTTGAAAGGCTGGCTGGCTGCTTTTTCCAGTGAATTTAACAGTCCTTTAAAATGTTTATCAGCTATTAACGACCTTATTTGTGGTCCTTCAAAAATCCCTTTTTTCAATTTAGCATCACTGGCTTTTGGAGAATTTCGATTTTAAATACAAGTGTTCATCAGAAAGTTTATCCCTAGTTTTTACAAAATTTCATTACTCCGAATAAAGGTCTGAGCATGTCAAAACATGACAGAACCTGCTCAGTGTTGCCTATTGGTGCTTCAACTTGATATTACATATTGCCTTTAAATACAAAAGGTTCCAAAAATAAAATAAAAATCTAGATACACTAATCAGATATCTTGTGAAGAAAACCTCCTTGTCGACCAGTGTAATTATCTTTAATAATTCCATTCCAGTAAGTAACGACTAAACAAAATATGTTTCATTGAATAACAAATACAACCAAACCTGATCGAACCTCACCAACCGCTTACGTGTGTTCCCTACGAAAGTTTTCTAGTGACTGAATCCATGCGTCCTCCCAGACGATGAAGACCATCCAACACCCTCTTCACACTTTCTGCACATACAGTGTTTGGGGCCGTGTCCATTTACACAACGTTCTGACATCAAAATATTAACCCTTGTTGATATTCGTTAACTGACGCCATATTCCAACGCTAAATGCTGATTTTATCATTTTAAACTAATTCCAAAGTTCTTGGCTTCTCACAATATGCAAGACCGTTTGGGAAAATACCTCAGTATTAATCTATTTTTCCAAACAAACAATTGATGAATTGAATTAAATAAATATCCGAAAAATCCAGACACCATTTTGCTCCTCTCTCTGGCTTTCACTTTCCCTCACCCGTTCCATTTCTTACTTGGTCTCCTCCTCTCCGTTCCATCAATTCTCTCCCTTTCCCAAAACCCTTCGCGACTTCCATCTTTTGTCCACTTTCTTCCTCCCTCCACTCACTTCACTTCCGCTTCCTCTTTCCTTCGCCCTCGCACATCCACTTAGTAATTAAAGTGTGAGATTAAGGACTGAGAGGAGCTTCATATACGAATCATCAAATCGGGCACACGAGGTTATTTTGAGTTTTCTTCGAACCAGCAGTGCCCTTTTCAGCCGTGCGTAAACGGAATACGCAGTCGCCCCCCAGGTCCTAGCTACCCGCTGGCTTCCGCTCCCCTCCACTTCTCTTCCATTCGCCCTTTCCCCTCCCGCAATCCTCGCTCCGTGACGCCATTTCTTTCTTTCCGCCATCTCCTCGCACATCACATGCCCTTCCTCTCTGCTTCCCCGACCTCGCTCGCCTGCTAATTCTTGATTAAGCCGATGCGCGGCCGGCACAGGCGTGTGGTGTGGCGTGCCGCGGAGGCGGTGGCAGTGGTGTGGGCGGTGGGGGCGGGGCCGGGAGCGGCGGGGACGGCGAGGGCGGCGGAAGAGACGGGGGCGAGGGCGGCGGCAGGGGCGGGGGGGGGGAAGGGGGGAGGGGGGTGTCGGCGGGGCACTCGACCAATTTCTATTAACCGTCTACTGCATAAACCGACGCGCGTCGGACCGTGGGTTGACCGCTGCGGTGGAAGGGGGAAGGGGGGAGGGCAGGCGTACCGCCTCTGCCGAACGCCGTCCCTCCCACCCACGTCGCTCTCCCTTCCCCACCACGGGGCCTTCCCTTGGGGCACGACTCCCCTACACTGACCCGCGCCCTCAACGTAGCCCCCGGCTACGGCAACGGTTATACCACCGTCAAATTCAATAGCACACGCTAATTGACAGTTTGAATCATTGAATTGTCTTCTGCTTCGGAGAGCAAGTACTAAGAACACTCATTAAATCGAATTTTGTAGGAAACTTCTTTAACCCGAGTATTGTGTGAAACCTGTATAACTAGACTAACATGGCAATGCGCTCTATCTCGGATATTATTGCAATTCTTGTTAATTAGAGTATTAGAGTAACTAATTCGTTAATTATGAAAAACATGCAAAGTGAATAAAGTAAAAAACTGATAACTATAACTTTATAATCACAAATTGCTTGATATCTCGAATTCTATTCGTGCTAGATCTTCCCCATCCACATGCACATGGAGTTTTCTAAATCAACCTTTAATAAAGCGAAATAGCTCATAGTTCCAATATTTATTATTACACGTTAGTCGCATATCACGATTCCACTATGGTATCAAAAAAATTGTGTATCCTCGATAATCCGAACATTAACCCCGAATTCATTGATTTGTCAAATAGTATTTTATTCTCATTCAGCACTCGTTCTTCAGTTGTTTAAAACTATGCGGTTTACCCGCTGAATGGAGTATATGGAGAATGACTGCTGAAGCACCATCAACTCGACTATATTTCATCAACATTCAAACAATGATGCAGCACAAACTTTCGACTTGTAAAGAAACAATCATAAACGCCTAAATTAAATATATGGAAGCACTTCTCACCAAAATATAAAACCTTATATCTAGTCATGGAAATGAAGTTAATACCTTTTTGACGACAAAATTTCATCAATGTTCTGGCAATGCCTCACCATCAGCGTCGGAATGCAAGGCCAAAAAACGCCCCTGATGGGCGACACCGGCGTTGGTTATTTTTTTAACCTTTTCCTGCACTATTCCGGCTGATAAATGAATTTCTACCCTTTCATAAAAATGACCAAATTTGAAACACAGCATGCACACAAAAAGAAAACAGTTTGCCCCAGCCAGGACAAGCTCTAAGCTCCCGACCGGTCTCCCGGAATATGTGGTAGTGTAGTGCATGTTAGTGTAAGTGTGTGTATGTAAGGGGAGAGGATAGGACAAGGAAGAGGAAGGAAAGATCGCGCGCGGTCCGTGGCCCGTTTGGTAGGGTACTGCTCCGGCATTCGCCTGGTGTTGATCGGAGAAACCACGGAAAACTACCGATCAGAGCAGCCGGCCGCTAGCATTCTCCTCCAGGCAGCGACTGAATTCAACCTAGCTGAAAAGCTATTGTCGAAAATCCTGCCGCCGTCAAGACTAGAACCTAGGACCTCCCGGTCAGAAGCGCTGCAGTGACATCAGTTGATGCACTGAGCTACCGCTACTGGTAATAATCGTAGAAGATATCCACTACACGACTACACTTCAACAGTGTTCCGGCGATGCTCCAGCTTCAGCGTTGGGGGTACAGAGCCAGTGCCAACAAAAACCCCTGGTGGGCGACACCCGCATCGGTTACCCCGCCCCTGGTAGCCGCCTTCTGGCGGTCGCGGCGCTCTGCCAGAAAACGCCCTTCCCGGGTCAGTCTGCGGCGGCGGCGGCCGCGACCGCGCAACAGATCAGATCGATAGCGAATTAAAAGTGCATTCACGTTACGGCGAACCAGAGCTTGCCTCCCTCTCGGCATCAATGTATAAATCTGTCAGCGCGACGCCGCTCGGAGTGGATGCTGAGTTGAGGCCGAGCCCGTATTTCAGCGCCGGGAAGAGCCGTGGTATTCCAATGTAGTAGACGGCCACAGGAGGGCGGATTTTCCCAGACTCTTCGGCCATTTTAAAACGCTTCGGAAAACTTCTGCATCTTATTCGATACGTTAGGCACATATCCTTCGAGTCAATTAAACGTTGAATAACTTTTGGAACCTATGCCAACGTGAAGGTATTTAGAATATCAAAGAAGATAGACATACGCTTATTTCATTTAAATCTGTGTCGTAGTAAAAAAAAATTACGTGAGATAATGTAATTTTTTAAGGTATTTAGAATAAAAAGATAATAACAAACGAATTTTTCCTTTGATATGACTGAAATGTAATCGAAAAAAAACATAATAATTTGCAAAAATACAGATAATTTAAAAAACTTCGTACCATAGGCTCAATAAACTTTTATCAATGTTCCAAGATTGAAAACAATTTATTATTGGAATAAAAAATATCAATACCTAGCTATAATATTCATCCACTAAAAGGTTTTTTAAAGGTCACATTGTCCGGTCCCCTCCCCGGGAAAGAATTACCAACAAAAAAGTTTTCCCTTTAGTCTGAATTTCGATCCGAGGCAACGACCGCAACTTCCGTATGGTACACGCAACTTTCCAAAAACGGACAAGGTGTTCTAAAAAGGCATTTAGGGGGACGAGGCCGGGGCGACGAGGGATACACTAAAGCATGATGCATCGCCGAACGCCCCCGGGCCGCCCGCCCCCTTTCCCCCGAATCGCACGCCTTCCTAACCGCGGGGATCCAACCCCCCCCCCCTTCCAACCTGCCCGCCCTTTGCTTCCGCCCCCCCCTTTCCCGCCCAAACCCAGCCTTACCCCATTCCCCCGCCCGCTTCTTTCCCACCCGCCCCCACCCCTTTTAACCCCCCCCCCGGGGATTTTTGCTTATATCCTGCCCTGCTTCCCTCCCCCCGCCTCCCTGATAATTGGCCCCCGTTTGTTTACCCCCCCCCTTTTGTTATTGCCCCCCCTCCCTACCATGCCCCGTTTCCCTCCCCCTTTTTGTTCATCCCGTCCCGTTTCCCGGGGCACGTGTCCCGCCCACCCCCGCCCCTTTTTTTCACCCGGGTCCGTTTCCCTTTTTTCCCCCCCCCTTTTTTCGCGCCCTTCCTCACCCGTTTTCCCCTGCTCCGTTTTGTTTCATCCGCCTCGTTTCCCTCCCTTTGCCCGCTTCGTTTTCCCCGCCTCCGCCCCAACCCGTCCGCTTTACTCATCCATCCCGCTTGTTTCACCCCGCCCCGACCCCCCGGCTCGCCACATCCCCCGCGCCTCGTTCCCCTTTTCCTCCTCCCTGCATATTTCCCGAGCCACCCGCCCGCTTGCCCATACCGCCCCGCTTTGCTGCATGCCTTCTACCCCCCTTTTCCCTAAACTTTTTTTAAACCCTTTTTGTACCGCTTCCAATACTTGTTCCAATTTTTCTCCCTGCTCCGCCCATCCTGCAACGCTTCATTTAAACTCCCGCTTCGCTTCAGCTGCCCCCGTTTTCCTTCACTCCCCCGATGGATTCTATGCCCTGAACCACCCCCCCTTTCCCTTTAATCCCCAGCCATTCCTCCACCCACCCCTCCCCCCGCACCCTGTTACATCACCATCCTGAGTCACCCCCCTTCCTCCCCCCCTCACACCAACCATCCCATCCCCCTCTCCCCTCAACCTTAAAAAAGCCCCCCGGGAATTAAACGGGTCTTTCTTTAATTATCAGCATCCCCTCCCCCCTCTGTTTCCCGACCCCCCAGCAGTCCCCGGAATTTTGGCAAAAATTTGAAAACCCCGGGGACCCCGTAACATGCGGGAACGGGGCCCTAACTATTTGACCCGCTGGCTGAGGAGGGGGGGGGTTGAAAAGGGGGAGGGGGAGACGGAAGGGCCAAAGCTTGGGAAAGGGTAAAAATGAGCTGCTTTTTCTTTCGAGAAAAACCATTTGGCGACACTTGAGAAGTTTTTTTAATGTGGACAGGGGAATCAAAAAGGAAAGAAAAATATTTGAGGAGAGGGGAGATAATTTTCCACATGGGCTGTGATGGTCGGAGGAAGTTCACGAGGGGTCCCTTTGGTGCGGCAGAACCAAGGTGGAAAGAAAACAAACAACCAGAGTGGGGGATTAAAAAAGTGGCGCAGGCCCCCCCAGTTTAAATGAAGATGATGCTGAGGGCCTATCACCCCAAACGTCCCGGAAGTGGAAACCCTTAAAAGTCCAAGTAGGTCTTTCCCCAAAGGGTTCCGTCGCCGTCAATTATTGAGGTGGAAACCTTTTAAAACCGTTAAAAAATAAATATTATAAACATCATGAAAGGGGATGATTAAATGAATGAGCTAAATTTTCAAAGGTTGTGGAAAGAAGCCATTCATACTAAACAATGACATGCTTTACTTCACCATTTTTATTTGGGGATTCAAATTACAGTCTGAAAATTTTCTGCATTGAATTTGTCGATGAGGGGCACATTGTAATATCTAAACAATTAATGAGTTATTTTTTTTTATTGTTGTTCTTATTGTTAGCATTTTATCATATTACTATTATTATTATTATTATTATTATTATTATTATTATTATTGTCTTAACTAAAGTTAAATGTTATTTATATTTTTAAATGTAAAAATAAATTGTGTAGGCCACCAGGTTGTAAAACCTACCTGAAAAATAAAAATACCCAAAAAATTTTGTAATTTCGTAGCAATTTTGTTACCCATTTAATTTCTACTTAACGTTATTAAACTGGGACATTTGACTAACAAATGAGGATCAAATTCCGCGTTTATTCGACAGAAAATTTTTAAAACTAAATGGGCCCTGCAGCAAAAATTTTTTAACTAAACCACTTAAAGTAGTTTTCCACAAAAAAAGTAGCACGAATTTAGAACAAAAAATAAATACCCCTATAAACAACCATTAAAATATTTTAACAAAACAATTTCACGAACATTAATAAAATTATTAAAATTACAAAATTTTGACATCAATTGATTCAATTTTTCGTATTTCCGGGGGGCCCAACCGTTCGGCAAGTCCCGTTAGTGGATGTTTTTTTTGGGGAGATGGCGGTTTTTCCCCCAGCGGGATGGCAAATCTTGCCGCCCTACCGTCGGCTATGGGGTTTCTCAACAGGATTCCCCATGGGGAACCCCCCCGGGGAAAGTTTGGCCTGACCGGCCCCGGAAAAGGCAGGGGCATGTTGTAAGTGGGTAAGGAGATGGGACAAGGAAGGGGACAGATCGCGCGCCCGTGGTCCGTGGTGGGGTACTGATCCGGCATTGCCTGGTGTTGATCGGAGAAACCACGGAAAACAGCGAGGGGCACCGACCGCGAATTTTCCCCAAAACGCGATAAATTTCGCCCTAGCGAAAAGAGACGAAAACCTCCGGCGTCGGGACTGAACTTGGGACCTCCCGGTCGAGGCGCGCAGTGACATCAGTTGATACACGAGCTACCGCCCGGTTTGCACCAAAAAAAAATATTGTCCTTCCCGCGCAACGTAAATAGCAATATTAATGGCCTTGCTCTCACATCATTTCAGTTGTCTTAAGCGGGAAACTGAGGAGAATTTAATCCCCTTCATTTGAGCAGGGTTGTTAAAATAAAAATTTGCATTATAAAGTCACACTGACCCATCAATCCCCAAAAATCTTTGCATGCCAATAGAACTCGCCAGACCTTTTTTCGTTCCTCTTTTTAATACATTACTACTGTTCAAAGATATCCCGGAGTTACGATTTGGGGTGTAACACCCCCATCCTATTCAGTTTCAACTCCCCCCAAGCAGAAGGTTTGAAAAGCACTGCATGAGGCTGGCCACGTACAAAAATGCATGCTACCAAGCCTCCAAATCTCTCCGTCAAGTTTTTTCCCTTTACTTTTTTAAAGAAAAAGGGTATCGCCGCCGATGCTACATCCCCTACGATATGATCGCAAGCCCATGAATATTGAACACGAAAGTCGGGGAACCTCCGGGGCCAATTTGCCCACCGAAAAAATTTTGCACCGAAAGAAACGCCCGTCCCGCGCCAAAGTTCCACGAGGGGGCCGCAACCGGAAGCGGAACGGCGAGGTGCACAATGGTCCGATTTTTTGGGGCAGCAGACAAAAAAGAATTAGATTGATTATTTCGTGACTTCGGGGGGGTCAATCTGGGAATAGTTCCAAGAGTGGAAATTTTTTATCACGAGAAGGGGGAGGGCCTTTCGTGCTTAAGAGATCCGAAACTTAACGTCTGTGGGCATTTGGGTTTTTTTCCGTCCATGATATATAAGGGGTTCCCCCGCAGGAAAGTTCTAATTGGGGCCCCCAAAATTTAGGGTTGATGGATTTGAGGTGGTGTGTGTGTGGTTGGGGAAATAAGGGTGAGAATAGGGGAAGGAAGAGGAAGGAAAGATCGCCGGGTGTCAGCTCATTTTAAGGGTACTTTTTTGGTTTCATCTGGTGTTAAGTAAACATGGAAACTAAGATCAGAACAGCGGCCCATAGAATTCTTTTCCCGAAAGTGACTGAATTTATCTAGGGATGAGAGCACGAAAATCCTGTTTTCAACAGGGAGAGATCTGCTGCAGAGGGGGGTTTGGGAATTTTTTTGGGTCTGGGTGTTTAGGGACCACATAAGATGGTCGAAACGTCGGAAACAGTTTCGACGCGGCGTCATGGGCAGCCCAGATCATCTACATGACTTGGCCGCGGTCAGACTTGCACAAAAGGGTTTGATCCTATTCAATTACCGATCAAACTTTCAGTGACATCACTTGTTACCCACCTCTAAAAATTTTTATTTTATTGTTTCGAAATTCTATTATTTGTAAGGTTTTCATTCTCTCGACAACTAATATCGTGTGAGTGAGTAGGTTTTTTTCCGGGGGAAACCATTTTGGTAAACCATTAACAGCATGTAAAAAATTTTGGGGGTTTTTTCCTGTCGGCAAGTGATATGGTCCCGTCCTACACGAAGTTTGGAGATTTTGGAAAGGGGGAATAAGCCTAATTCTCCACTTTTACTGAAATGTAGGGAGGTGTCAAATATGTGGGGGTTTTTGGGAAATGGAGATAAGGAGAAGGTAAGAGAAAGACAAGGGGAAAAAAGGAAGATTTCGCGATTTGGGGCCTAACAGTCACCTGGTACTGATCGAGATAGACAGAAAATACTGACCAGTTTAGCCCCACTCCATCATGTTCTCCGCCAGACACCGCAAGGGTCTTTTCGAAAAAAAAAAGATTAAAAATTTAAAATCGACTTTGTATTAACACAAATTAAATTATATTAGTCTCACACGGTTAACGTTTTAATTTTATTTTACGAGAAAAAAAGATTTTGTTCTGCCTTTTGGTCCCCTTTTTTTGATTGCAAACCACTGCGGCGGAAGCGGTGGGGTGGCGGAGGGGCGCTCGCAGGGGCGGGGAAACGGAGCCGGGGCTTACGGTTCCCCCATTGTCATTTGCAGCGGGAGAGAGAGAGAGGGGAGGGACTTGCGATGCAAGGCCCCTGCCGGTAGAAGATCGGTAAAGGATGAGGGAAAAGGGGGGGGAGGGAGGAAGTGGTTGGGGGTGGTTGAACTGGAGGAGGGAGGCGAAAGTGGTGAAAATGCAAGGGGGTTCCGAATACTACCTGTGGTTTGTATGCGGGAGAAAATTTTGATACCCTTCTTTAGGTTCCGTTTAAGGATCCTTTTAAAAATGTGCCCCTTTTTTTTACAATGAAACAAATATAGAGACTATTATCGTTATTTAAGAATATTGTCACCGACAAAATAGAATTTAACTGAACAATACAAAAACAACAATATTTAATTCTCGAAAAAAAAGACTACTTTTTTTTTTTATCGCCCCACAACAAATACGGGCTGACCAAAGCCCTTCCTCCCGGTGAGTGTTTAGTGGTAAAAAGAGAGAGGTTGGTCAATGGGGGGGGAGGAGATTCCCTTTTCTTGGGTAACCGGGTTTTTCCTCGAGGTTTTTGGTTTTTCGTGTTTCCGGGGGCGCAACTGCTTTGGCTTTGTCCCGGGAGGGGAGGGGAGATGGGGTAAACTTTCCCCCCCCGGATGGTGGGTCCCGGGGCCGACCCACCGTCGGCAGGGTTTCCCCCCCAGGACTCTCCCACCAGGGGGGAGCCCCGCCGACAAGCTCTAAGCCCGACCGACTCTCGGAAATATGGGGAGGTAGTAAGTGAAGTGTGTGTAAGGGAGAGGGAAAAAAAGGAAAAGGGGGGGAAAGATCGCGCGCGATCCGGCCGTTTGGTAGGGTACTGCCCGGCATTCGTCTGGTTAGAGAAACCAGAAACACCGACGAGACCGGGGCCCGAATTTCCCCCGGGGCGAATAACGACCCAGCCGCAAAGTGCAAAATTTCCACCGCAGACTCGAACGTAGGACCTCCGGCGAGGCGCGCAGTGACCGTGATTTACCGAATGTAGGTGTTTTGGGCCAAGCGCCGTGTTTAATCTGTTACCTCCTTCCACCCCCAACCCTCCCAGTTTTCGGGGGTTTTGGACCCCCAAAAGGGTTTTTAATTTTGCGTCCGGGGGCAAGAAAAACTAGTTTTTTGGGAAATTTTTACGAGAAAAACCCAAATTTTACCCCCAAATTACTGAAATACCAATGGCGAATTTTTTTTTTTAGTTGGAACGATTAAGAGACGTATGTATATTTTCACTAAAAGAAGACGTTTAAACATTATCATCAAAAACCTGGTAAGAGTGTATGTTGAAGCAGTTACCTTTTACGAGTGAGAGATTAGAATTTAGACGAAAAAATTAAAAAAAGATTGAATAGCAAGGAAAACAAACGCAATATTCAACGGAAAAAAAGGGTTTTCTTGCATTGCAAATAGTCATCAACCCCAAAAAGAGTTTCCCTAACCCCTTTAAAAGGGTATTCCCGAAGTTCAGAAAAAAAGTTTTTAGAAATTGTTTTTCGCTGAACAAAAAATTAGACCTTTTGGATTCTTTAAATTTTTTGGGGAATGGAGATTAATTCCTCATTGACGGATAAAACCCCCTTATTTTACCTTCAAAAAAATGATAATCCAAGAGAATGTAATGGCTACGAAAGACCAAGTTCAAATGATTTTTTTGCTCATAACCGCCACACCCAATTGCGGGCCCTTGCATTTCACTCCGATTTAAAAAAAATTGACTTCATTATTACTTGAAAGTTATCTCAGACAAGTAAATGAAATTTCTCCATGGCTCTCTCCATTCATAGGGAAAGTATACCCAAACTTTTGGAACTTTTAACAATAAGATAATTGACAACCATGTCCAAACCTGGGCACAGAACAAACCCATACTCGCCAGAAAGTCTTTCAACCCTTAATTCTTTTTGCAGAGCGTAGCGGAAAACGTGATTAACCATCTTGTGACTAGTAGCGTGTGAAATGCAATACAACAAAGCATTTTCGGATCCACGTCTTGAATAAAATAAGTCTGGATTTTGAAAGCTCGAAGTGCCCAAGGGAGGTACTCCGTTACGTGACGAAAACCCACATTTATTTTAAGATAAGAGTGAATATTCAAATTAATGAATTCGATCAATCACTTTTAATGATTGTGGGCGTAATCACTGCACTAAACCACTGTGCTGCCCCACTTCTCTCGGCTGGGGCCGTCACCTTCCATCGGTCGTGGATCCATCGCACCCGAAATTCGCAAGAAACTATTCGTCGCCGTTGATTCATACATACATACATTTATTTGAACTGCAATTGGGGATCCTGGCAGAAAAAAATAATAAAAAATAAAATAATAATAATAATAATAATAAATTAGATAGTACAAACCGAAAGCAATAATCATACTATCACCAAATTAAATTATAAAAAATATTTTCCCCCGTCATGAATCCAAAATTAATGTCGGTGATTCAAATTAATGAATAACTTTTTAATTTGACTGTTTACTACATTTTAACGCACTACACCACACCCAAATTTACAACACTAAAAACACTACACTAAATAATGTTTTTGCTTTGAATTACACTTACCAGCATTCAGCATTTATTTAATGATTTTTTATTTTTTTAAAGCTTCATTGTAGTGGTTCCGGGGGGCGTCAAAGAAAATTTGTTCCCCAAATGAGGAAATTTTTTGCAGGATCTTCCCCCCTGATGGCACATCTGGCACCGACTTGACATATGGTTATATACCCTACTGTCCAAAAGCATAGTATAATTACATAGTTCGTGCTATAAAGTCAGACATGAATTCCACCCAGACACCAGAAACTAATAAATGTTACAGTTCATGTCCGAAGCTGACTTAAGGTCAGATTTTCGAACACGGTTGAGAAAATTCGAAGTAGCTACAGCTTCCAAGCATACTTCGGACTTACGCTGGCTGAAGTGTACATTAGTCAACACGAGGGGGTTAAGATATGTGAAATGCGTTACGATGAAAAGGAGTGGCAGATAATTAGTGACAACAGAAATCTGCTGCTGGTGGTAAGTTTGAAACTTGAAACATCACCCGTTATCTTTCAGTAGTCTAACAATGTGTCAGTTGTAAATTTCTATCAACACGATACCGCCTAACCTAACCTAACTCCACTCTATGAGCACTACACTCAGTTGACGCTTCGCTACACATTTCATTTGATATTCCGAGCACGCTGCAAAAGTGCCTCGACCACTCGCAGCGCGTTGCTTTCACTCCTGCTCCCAGCATTCCAGCACTTCCGCATCCGGCTTGCGCAGCACCCTCCCCGCCCTGCTACCGGCAAACCCCGTAGCACGGGGCACAGTGTCGACAGCACGCTGTCTGCGAGCGTATTTAAGGGCCACGACCCCGGCTCCTCCCTGAATTACTTATCTTCTCTTCGTTTCAAAGCGGCCCTCGTCGGGCCTCACTTACCTTCCAGAAGCAGTCGTATCTTCGTTGCAATCTCTCTTTGCTACCGATTTAACAATATTTCCATGATTTGTGATGCCTTGTCTTCGACAAGCAGGCACTTAAACCTTTCTACTGCCTTTGGCAATCACAACCATTTCAAGAAGTGCATTCATGCACCACTTGAATATTAGTCAAACATACAATCATTGCATGTGCATTGCTGTGGAAAATTAAAAAAAAACTCGAATCTGTTTTCGGCGGGTGAACTGCATCTGGGTACGAGTTGTATGGTATTCTTCTAATCGTTCGTCTGTCGTACTCTGATCACGTGAGCCACTGCCTATTATTGCTGCCTGTGTCATTCCATCGAGGATTCCGGTTTATTAGCCCAGTTACTGGGCCACAGACGCGCTCGACTGTGGGGCCACGTAAGAGCTGGACTGTTTTAGGGGTTGCCATCTTAAATCGACCTGCCTGAGGAGGTAATCAGAGGTCCACGCACGACTCATCCACATTGACCAAAAAGGGTATCTGAAGCGCTTCATTCCGCGGGAGTAAATGAGTTACTACGTCATATATCTGAACTATTTCTCTCACAACTGAAATAATATGCGAGTCGAAATTTCAAACATTAATATTCATTTGTATAAAGATCATATTCAATTTTGAGTCAATTTTCGTATCAATATTTCATTAAATAGATATGTACAATGTCTATTTATTTTAAAAAAAATCAGTTAATTTATTTTTTTCAGTTGTTCGTCCGTTTTCCATTCTCCAACCTGTGACTCGGTGAGATATAGAAATTAATGAACCACCGAGCAGGAACAGTACCGTTGTCATTTAGCCACCATTTTAATAATCATAATTATGTAGAGTGTAGTTCCTGAAAGCCTCTTATAATTTATGTAAATAAAAAAGGGGTGTAAATAATCGAAGGGGACCCAGTCGTTGAACATCCACAGGAAATCGAAGTCCAGGTGTTAGTGGATTTTGTCCATTAGAAATAATTCCAATATATTGAAATACATTCCAATAATTAAATCCTAAACTTATAAACTCCAGAATGCAGAAAAAAACTGGAGGGAAAGTAATGTATTGGCCAGTTTCTGTTATCTCAAATTTAATAACTTTTTTTATAGAAGGCATATATTGGTGTTACGTGAAGTCAAACACACCTCCAGTGGTCCGTTTGTGTTGCTGAGGTTTTCATACAGAAATAGAACTCGCGTTGCCCGTTCAGCCCTAATGGTACTCACTGCCCTCGGGGTTGAGAGCCCAGGAGTACCATCGACTTGACGAGAGAGCGCGCTCAGCGAGGCTGCACTGGCCAACGCGCTGGAAACGAATCATTGACGCCTGGCGCCACAAAATTCATTGCGAATGGTATAGAATAACTTTACTGGAAAGCGCAATCATATAACGAAATTTTGAAATGTTTAATTTCCCATTTTCGTTTATCTATTGAACAAGTTTTAATTTTCGGCGAATAAATGAAGGTTAATTTTTCAGAATACTTCAGTGATAACGCGAAGAAAAACTGGTTAAAAATTTTAAAATGAAGGACAGTTAAAAAATTGAACTTGTTTAAGATTGAAGATCGAGATTTATGTTTTAATGAACCTGTCCCTAAATATTAGATATTTAAATCATTTCATGCATATATTTGTCAAAATATGAGTCGTTCTTGTGATTATACAAGAGAATGTTATGAGATCCCAAAACCAATGAATCTTGAAGATTACATTCCAAGGGCTGAGTACCTGATGTGGCCCTTAGCTCAGTTGGTTGCGCGCTGGCGTAATAAACGTGAAAAGTTTCAAAAATTAAAGATATGAATTTCTTCCAAGAGTTTCGAACATCATTTAGTTAAGCGTGTTTCAAACGAAATATGAAGTATTAGTAATACAGAAGTTGCAATATTATATTACTTGCGACCGTCAATGGTACAACTATGCACCAGAGATAAAAAATACAGGTGTCCGGGGAGGAAACGTCAAAAATTTGAAAATAATCTCTTATGACAAATTGTCTAATAATAATATGGTATTCACTTCTAAGAATATTTTGTCTAATAATCTGCTTGGAAATTCTGAATGACTGAGACGATATGAGGAAGTGTTTGGTTGCCTTTGGTGCTCACAGTTATTATCCGGAATTCGAAAACTCAGGAAAAATTTGGAATATACAATTACACACTGTTCGTACTGTTTCTCTTGTCATGTTATTCTATGAGTATAGTTGGGTATAGTTGAAGTATTTTAATATATGTGTATAGTTGAAGTATTGCGCAATACTACGCCCTGATGAAGGTCGCAGAATGGCGATCGAAACGTCGGCACCTGTGCCCTGGACGCGGCGTCTCCCGGAGAGCCAAGTAAATTCAAATTCCGGCCGCGGAAGCCTACGCTCTCAGTTAATATTGTTATTAAGCCACTTTCCTAACATTGGCGATAAAGTTGGTAATCTTTTGTGTAATTCCAATGGTAAATGTAACAAAAGAATAAACCCAGCTGAGTAGCAACAGATATTGGAAAATTAAAATAAAATATATTTTCTTGGAACTTCATGTTGAGACATAAATGAAATAAAGAACAAAAAATTCAAATAAAACAAAGTGAACATACAGGATATAAATCGCAGTGACAAGAAACTACACAACATTATGGAGAATATAAACATAATTATGGAGATTATAAAAAAGGAAACTGCACTGGAACAATTTTTTGTGAAAAGGAATGGGAGAACACTGACGGGGCCTTCATGTAAATTTGCCTGTTGTGGACGCGCCGCCTTTTTCTTTCGGAGGTTGTTCCGAGCGCGCGTCACAGCCAACGCCTCGAAGCTCGCATTCCCCGCTCAACGCGATTGCCATTGGCCGCGTGCCGCGCATACAAGAAATTCCCGCCCTGTGTGCACACAGTTGGGAAACATGTCAGACGGCATTTGTGGGAGTCCGATTAAGAACATTTTGACGCTACTTTAGAAGAAACTGGAAGAGTTTTCTTTTTGTGAGTTAATCCATTATGCGGCTTCTGGGTAGCTCAACGCTAGCAACCGGCTGAGGTGGTTCAAGGTGAACAGCTGACGTCATTGCGTGACTCCTGACCGGGAGGTTCTCATATTCGAGTTCCGACAATGGCAGGATTTTCGACACTGATTAGATAGCTCGGTCGAATTCAGTCTCTGTCTGAAGGAGAATTGTAGCGACCGGCTGGTAGGAGGAGTGGTTTTCCGTGTTTATTTGATCTACACAGGGTGAATGCCGAAGCAGTACCCTAACAAACGGCCACGGACCACGCACGATCTTTCTTTCCTCTTCCGGAGGTCCTATCCTCCGGCCTTACTTACACACACACTTACATGCACCCATGTCGGGAAATCAAACCGGAGCATTAAAGCTTACCCCTGACTGAGGCGGTGCCCCGATTGTGGGAGATACCTGGAGGAGGAAAACGCCGCAAGCCGATGGATAGAATCGCGCCGAATCTCGGCGTCAAGAGGTGGAAGAACATAGCCACCTCCCGTGATAAAACCATGCACTACACTTACGGAACTAATTACCATAGCAGTTAAAGCGCCTTGAAACACGAAAGAATCAGTCAATGCTAGCATGCTCTGGCTTTGGTACGCCAGTTTGTGGCTCAATTATCGGAGAGAACCATTGAATTTTAAGACTCATCATCATGGTATACAGTCACCGTGTGCTGTGACAAGGTCTCATACGAGGTTTCATGATAGAGGTACGAGAAATCTTTATTATTCTCGTTTACTGATAGATTCTGTTCATTCTCGGAACAGTAAAAAGCTATTATTTGGAGAAATGAAACACTAGTATTTTTCGAAGGACCACATTTACAGGAAACACTATTCATTTCTATCCAGATTTTCAGGAATTGTCGATGATTTTTGTTTACACTTTTGTAACATCATTGCATTTCTACGTGAATCTGTGATCTGTTGTAAACAACGAACTAATAAAATTTTAAATAATATTAGTTGGTACGACATAAAACTTCCTAATATTGAAAATTATAAATTAAATTAACATTCGGGGAACATCCATAATGGTAATCTGCTAATTTACAACAATCTTAAGTCGAAACAAAGAACTATTGAATGACAATGTCAGTTATATTTTTTAAGCAGGAGAAGCGGACCATTAAGAATTTCCAAATCACTGGCATGTATTTCTCTAGTTTCATTCTGTGAATTATTTTTCGGAGAACTCTTCGAATCATGGTTAAATTGGTTAATATTCCAAGGAATAATAGTAAATATTATAGGAAAATACACGCTATAAATACTGAAAATAAGAAAGAGAAGACAGTTGCCGTCGATTTAAGTCACAATTAGTAGTTTAGAATACATAAAGGAATATGTTCCAATATTTAACGTAATTTTTTTAGAATTGTTTCCGTTTCAGATAACGATTTTTCGGTTACAAAGAGAGAGGAATACACAAAAAATATTGAGTATTTGAAGTAGTCTTCATTTTACAATGAAAGAAACGCTTTGATATGGAAGGGATTACAGATTACAGTAGCCAAATGATGACCAATGATTTGCTGATGTACTTCAAAAGGATACATGAACTAGAATGTTTTGGCGCTGGTAAGAGAGACTGAAGGGCATGAGCGTGAGTGTAGAGTGTAAAAATACTCACTGTACTCATATAATGCTCTGTAATTCTGTATCAAAATGCTTAGGTAGAATTCTGTAACCAAAAAATATTTTTCTTAAAATTCAAATTGAAGTTCTCCAAGAAAAAATTAAATGAATATTTTATTATGATTATGTGGATTTTTTTTTAGTTTTTCTGAGACGAATACACATAGTAATAATATCAAGTCCTGAGCAACTGTGTGACACTTGATGGACAACTTGGCAAAGGAAGAGATATGAATATAACAAAATTATCAAAAAATGTTGGCATTGGCACATTTTAGTTTTTAACTGATATAATTATTCTTGATTGTATGGAATTATTCCTCTCTATTTCTGGAATGACTGATTGTTGATAACTGAAAGAGGATGTAGTTTGGACACAGCACGTCAATCCAAGAGTTTAGAAGCAAATCCGAAAATTAGAGCGAGTGTTGTCACGGAGTTAAGGGGCAAAAACCGTCACTCTCACAGCAGCCCATTTTATCATGCTGTCAATACACGTGCATCCCACATGATGTCTGACCTTTACAATCGACCGTGTGGCTCTCTAGAGATATGCCTCCAGATCACAAGAGAGTTCGTCTGGTTCCCGGAGCTCTGGAAGGTATCTACTTGTCTGGTTACCTTTCATTATAAGACTACAATTTTTTCGAGTGTCCATTTTCTATTTTGCGCTCATTTAGCAAATGTCATGTAATTCTAAAATTCTTCATTAATCTTCAACCTTCTTCATATGTTCATTACCCAATACTTTTTTTTGTATACAAACAATAAATTAAGTTGGGGATTGAAGTCCAGGAAGATATTTCAAAACTAAATATATTATGTAGTACTCTTGTCACTGATAAGTTTAACTATCTTTCAAAATGTAAAATGCAGAAACTGTTCGTAAACGTTATGGCCCTGAAAAAGGTCATCTACATACTACAGGTGTATATAGTTGTGATATCAATCATTAAGTGAGAAAACCTGCAATAAACCGAGGGATAATGATGATTTTTAGATGAGTATAGATGAACTTCGGAGGTGAGTATAGCGTGTGTGGTGTAGTACCTAGAGATCCTCATTTCCTTTCTAAGCGGCAGTAATTCCAGAGTAATCCTTGACCGGAAATGTTGAAGTCGATGCGGTTAAGGATAATCTGAAATCATGCCATGATGACTTACCTAGCCTCCCAATTTCCAGGAAATCTATTTTGAAAAGTTCATTTTGTGGTTTGAAGAAGGGTTTGGTTTTGATCCCTGAAAAGACTGTTTCAAGAAAACGCGACCAATCTGTTCGGTCGTATTCTGAAAGTGTTGGAACGGCAATGACGTGTTTCAGTTTTTTTAAATGGAAGAATAAAAATCAGCATGGATTCATTATATTTATAATAATTTATGTTTTTTTCCGAATATAAGCAAATCAGCGGAGAATACAAATTTTATTTAACGCTCATTAGGTACACGTATGGTATAATGACCAGCACCTATGCTTTTCATCGGTCAGTATAGAGGAATCTTCAGCCAATGCATGTGGGATTTGGGGTAAACAAAACGAGCTCTCTGCAGATGTTTTCGAAACTCCCCCGTTTCGAAACCTCTCATTCTAGATCTGCCCCATCATACACCTTACTATCAATCACCTTATCATCGTTGTAATGTGCTCACTAAATTATTTCTCTCGGGTCTCAATAGCCTTAGTAGTTGAGAGGCCCCTAAATATCAAATAAATAAAATTGACATATTCTCTATCAAGCACATTGTCCTACACCATTTTCAAATCCGAACGAGTCATCTGACGCAGGAATTCCTCTACCGTGGAAGAGCGATGTTAGGGACTTTGAAACAAAATATTTTTCTTTTTTGATGTTTCAAGATTTGCTGGTTCAATTTGTGACAATTGAAATACACAGATTATATTTGTTCATAAATATTTGTTTAAAATGCATGTTATGATAGCAATTGTGATGGCTTCGATTGAGAGAGCAATGGGATACAAGTGGCGATGGCCTCCGACCTCCTGGAGATCTCAATTTTCTAAAGTCTTACGACGAAGTAAAAAAGATCAATAAATATGCGACAGTGAATCTTTGCATGAAGAACAACGTGAAAAGCAACTGGGTTAGCAAGACCATTCGCCTTGTCACCATCTTCCTCTTCTTCATTATGTTGGAAAATCTGGATGTTAAGAAAACCTGGCAAGTCGACGGTCGTAGTCTTGAAATTGTGGTGCTTAAGAAAGGCATTGTCACGTTCAGAAGAAGGTCCCAAGAGTTAACCAATTCTGACAGTAACTGGAACAATGTGATTGACATATCTTACAATTTCCTTGGAAAAAACTGGTGTGATCAATGGCATCAAAACGAATTCACAACGAAAACATCCTTTAGAAGTCCATGCCACATAATGATACTTCGAGTAATCACTTTATCGAAAATACGGATTTGATTTTACAGAATTAGTGAGAAAATAACATATTAATACTCCTAGCAAAATAAAGTTCAACAAAACATGCGCATAGTAAATATACATTTTCAGAGAGCAGCGAGACGAGTTATCTCATGCCAGCTGCTTCTAGAGTGTCATGCGTATCACTAGGTGGCAATAGTAAGCATTAGAACTATTTTTTTGTAAAGAAATTGATTAAATGCCTTCATTCTACCATGTAGCAGTGTTAGGCTCGGGGTTCCTACACGGTCATCCATTCAGGGATCTGCGCATCTCCCGAGCTTCTTAACCTCTGTGAATTTACGCATAACAGTTCGGCTACCTACACCAATATGTACAATCGATCGACATTTCACACGAACGTCGTGTGTCGTGTGGAGCGACCAGCAGCTGAAATCCATAGCCTGCTGGGCGTCAGTTGAGGAAAGGCCTGGACGCCTGAAAACATTTTTAAAGAGAGTTCTGTTCGGATGGATAAAGAGCAGTCTTTGGGGGTAAGTGTAGAAATGTATATCTAAAATGCCCCGTCAATAACATTGGCACCCAAATCAGTGGCTCTCGACTCCCGAGAGCATTGTTTGTGGTCAAAACGTAAGTATCAATCGCAAGAAAAGAAGAGGCCATTACAATACCGTTACACGAGTTCCAAGGACTGGCGACCGCGCAGCGGTCAGGTAACGAATCCTAGAATCGAAACAGAGAAGCCTTTGGCGGCAGCGCAGACAGTAGTGGGTTGTGCTTTCAACGTAAAGTCCAACAGAATTACAGGTTAGCGAGTCGCAAATCTTTCTCCCTTTCTTCTATCCCTATATTCATGCATACTTTATTATTAGCAATTATTACAATTCGCAATTTTATTCCAAACTCGTCCGTGAGTAATGGGCTTCTTGACTAGAACAAACAAGTGTTTCACTGATTAATTGTTAGTGATTCTGACTGTGTGAACTGTTAAGGCCATTACTCCCGTAAGAGTAGGGCATTTTTTCCTTATGAGGTGACGGTAGTTTACCCCGCTAGATGGCGAGATCCGGTGCCCGCCGATCTACCGCGGGAAAGTGGGATTTACCCTCAACCACGTATCTCCCACCAGCGATACACCATCCCAGCAAGCTCTAGCTCCCAACCGGTCTCCCGACAAGCATGGTATGGTAGTGCATGTTAGTGTGCGAGTGTGTGTGTGTGTGTATATGTGTGTGACAGGGGTGAGGATAATACAAGGAAGGGGAACGAAAAATTGCTAGCCGACCGTGGCCCGTCGTTAGGGTACTGCTCTGCCATTCGCCTGGTTTTTATCGGAGAAACCACGAAAAACTACCGATCAGAGCAGCCGGCCGCTAGAATTCTCTTCCAGATAGCGACTGAATTCGACCAAGCTCACACGTTAGTGTTGAAAATCCTGCCACCGTCAGGACTCGAATCTAGGACCTCCCGGTCAAAGATACGGTAGTGATCAGCTGAGGCCCTTAGCCACTTCTCTCGGTAAGTGAATCACTAAAAATACTACAATCGCAGAAGAATAGGTGAAATAAGTAAAAATTGAAGAACGTTGAGCGAACTTTGATGGCTTTCAATTAAACATTGAGGAAAATATGATGTGGTTCAGGTCCGGAGAACAGTGACAAAACGTCCAGGAATGAACCTTCTAATATTCGGTGGTAATAAGGCATAGTGGTTTAACAGTTTAAAACAGTTAATACTTTAAAACAGTACTGAAAACAGTAATTCATAGCAACGACATTATTTCAATATTCAAAACATCGAATCATTAGTACTAGTTTTAGGGAAGGCACGAACTGTTATCTAAGTCTTCAATCAGTAATAAAATAAACATATTTGAAATCGTCTCAAATCCAAATATTTAATGCACCTATCAAAAAATAACCTTATAAACACATGTTGAAAGAACCACTACCATTAGAACTACCCTAACTCTCAAAGAGGAAACTGCTTGCTCAAGAGGCTAGAGTGCAAGAAGATGATTACGGTATTTACATCATCAATTTGGAGAATTAGTCGAAATGGAAATCTATCGTCTTACAGTGTGAAGAATTGCTTAAACTACTGCCATGAGACAGAAAAACACTGCAAAAAAGAGACACTACACTAACTGCTTAAATTTCGAGCATTTTGCAAAAGCTTATCGATCAAAGTACTAATGTGCAAGATGCCGTACAACACGCGACTTCACAGACTATCCTGTCCAAAAGGGGACGAGAATCCGACAAGCCTTCAAGCACAACTGTCTTCGAGTGCTTTGAAGTGCAAAAACCAAAGTGTTAGTTTAGCAAGAAAAACATTTTTACTCTCGTCTCTCAGAGTTCGTCTATGCTGAAGACAGTCGAGGAATAATACTCACTTGGAAAAAGCTGCTTGACCCAGGCAAGCAGTTAAACGTAATAACAAATGTGATCAAAGAGCCGCAACCACAGTTTTTGATACACATCTAACAGTAAAGCGGAGATAATTGTGCTCAGATTGAAGTAAAACCAGTAGATCGCATACGTATTCTTTTATGCATATTCAGCATTATGCATCTGATGCGAAGTTGACTTTTTTGTTGTTCACTCAATAACGGAACAACTGCTTCAATCTACGTTCAACACAGGTGAAATAATCTAACGATGCTATCTGGTGGGATTCGCAATGAAACACTTTGTAATTCCAGATCAGCCAAATACAAATACCAACAATTAAAAAAGTAGATGGTTATCTAATATTTCAGAAAGTGTCGACTCTCTTTGGGCCATAAGTCCAGTTATCATAGAAACGATGCATTAGTTAGAGGTAGATAGCTTGGAGTGGAACCGACCACTCAGTTTTGATCAGTTCGACATTTGCGATTACGAATACTCGATAGTGATGCAGATAAACAAGCTTAAATATACGCGAAATGTGAATCCAGTTAATCAAAAAAAGTCAAGTTCTAGCTTCATGATTTCAACGATGCTTCTGAGTTGACTAATGAAGCATGCATTTTTGCGGTGAGGAAAACACACGGAGGGTATCAGTTCTCTTTTAATTTGCTCGAAATCAGTCCCCTATGCTACAAGAACAATAACTTGATCAAAACTGGAATTTCAACCAACTCTCTTACGAAAGTGTTAGAAGGTGCAATGAGTGTAATCTTATTTTTTAAAAAAATCCTATCGAGGGATAGTACAATTATTCAGGGTTGGATCTATACTGAAACTCGATTATTGAAGACGTATGTTGCAAACAGATTTACCGAAATCTAAGATAAAGCCAAATATGCAAAATGGAATCATGTTGCATCATAGAACAACCCGGCGGATCTTTTCTATGGAGGAACGTCACCTGAAGCCAAGGAAACACAGCAATCTTTGGTATGATTGCGTAGGTTTCCGCGGTTGAGAGCAGTCACTTTCTGAGCAATCTGATAAAAGGCATCGATTTGTTAATGACGTTTCGACCAACATATTGTGGCCTTCCTCAGAGCGTACTGGGGAAGGCCACAATATGTTGGCCGAAACGTCAGCTAGAAGCAAATCGACGCGGCTTGTCCCGGACAGCCAAGAGACAGCAATCCTTGGTAGTTTGGACCTGATTGGGTATATACATCTATCCCATAGCCATCATTCAACAAAGCCAGAAACAAACCTGTCTGAACTAAAGAATTTGAAGACTGGATAGCCAGTGCGTTAAGAGTATTGCACGAAAGTTTATCTTTTACGAAAGTGTGTCGAGTCATTTCTACCGCCGTAGGATATATCCATGATATGAGGTTCAGAGTAAATCCAAGGAATAAAATGAAGGAAGACAAATGAAAGGAAAATAAAAAGAAAGCAAAGACTGGATATCTACCACATTATGAATTACAAGAGGTTGTATATAGATACCGACAAGAATCAGTTGGACTCTGAAGCATTCTATTTATAATGCAAAATGCTTATCAACAATAAAGGTTAATCACGTGGAAGTATTTTAAAATAACTTGATTTATTCATTGATGATAACGGTTTTGATGTGAGTTGGTGTAAAATTCAGACATTCAATTCTTGCGGGAAGTGCAAAGCATCCGGTTCTGCCAGCAAATCATATAATAACTATTAATTAACCGAGAAATGAACATCGATTGCACGTTTATGTACAGAACATTTTTTACATGCTACCTCCGAAGGTAATGGCCAATCAGTGTTCGAAGAAGCAAAAACATTGTTGGGAAATGTTTAAGATATTTTCATTTCAATTCTTGCGTTCTTGCGTTGTTTGGAATGGGCGATTTTCTAAAGAGAGAGATGTTCTCAAATCTCGAAGTCTTTTTCAGTTACGGGCGTACATAGATTTTACAGGCCAATTTCAACTGCGAGAAAGAAAGAGGCGAAGCACGATTAAAATCTTACCAAGCAGTATTTTGCTGCTTCAGCACAAGGACTGTACTTCTGAAACACGCGTCAGAACTCACAACTCAAGCATTTTTCGGCAGCGTAACGATTTATTGCACGTAAGGAGGTTGCTCTCGGACTTTTTCTGACAATTGAGACCTTTCGGGGAGAAGCAAACGCGCTGAAAGGGATATCCTTGTTCTTAAGGCGAAAATCCTCCGAAATCGCATCTCACTTAGCAGGACAAGAAATCATATGGTAGTTCATTCCTCTTCTGACGCCATTCTTCAGAGGATTTGGTAAGCGGTAGTGAAAATAATGAGGTGGCATTTGTATACTGTGGCTCAAAATCGTTATGCTCAAGTTTGAAAAAATATCCATTTGCTTTGCGAAATTAAGGCGATTTTGAATTTGTGACCTCTTACCTCCCTAACAAGAGACTATTTGAGTGTCCTCTCTCCTGTACAGTGCATATTTCCTGATCGGCGATTCACTAACCCAATCTACGTAAAGAATCATAGGAAGTAGCTGGTCATTTGTCATGGTAACAGCATCTGAAAAGGGTTTGTCAAGAGCTTTGGCAATCGATTGCAAAGACAATATTTGCAGAAGTACAGAAAAGAAATTCGTGGAATACCACCGATCAGAGCATTGCAGTGAACGCTATGGTGCTTCGAACTGATAGTGCACCGCCACACAGATAATCACGAGGAAAAGAAATTAAAGTATATCCAGGACGGGACACAGAAATCTGAGAAATCGCAGTAAAAAATTACTGAAGGTATTCCTTATATGAAGTACACAAAAAACGATGATTCCTGCCTACAGAAACAGCTGATAACTTCATTAAAGACGGCATATTTATTCAGAGAAAATAGACTAATAGTCCAGGTAGTGTTTTTCTTACCTTATTTTTACTTGAAATATTTTTTGTTAAATTGTAAGACACCCAAGCTTTGCCTGTCTGTTTGTCGTGCGGAGTTGAAGTGATAAGCTGGAAGTACCTGCTCAGGAAAGTTTAGCTGAGAAAAGGCATGATTGAGTTTTGTTTGGGTGTAAGGAAATGCAATATTTCAGGATAAGTTAAGACTTTTTTAAGTACGTTATTATTATCAGCAAGAAATTATGTGTATATATATATATACACATAATACATACATAAATAATTTTTGTTATAAATAGATTGCCGAAGTACCAAGAGTTTGGAATTCAAACTTAATGAAAATTCACTACTTAAGACTCGTGCATGAATTCTTATGACTGCAGTTAATGGTGAATATTAAATGGACAAAGAGAGAAAAAAAATAGTCATCGGTAAATTATGTTGAAACATTGACTAAAATATGTCTAATTGCCTCAATAAATCCATTGCCACAGCAAACGAGCTCCTTTTACCCATTATATTCTCGGAAATTGAGAGAAATTCACCGACAAAAAATTACAGTGTTAATTGCATTTTAAAAAATTATCTACATTTTGTTTAACATTCAACGGGTGCCGTGGTGCTATTTTGACCCCACTCGAATTTAGAAGGTGAATATCCTGCCTCTTTTTCAAATAAGAACATTGGTATGCTGTTTACATTCAAATAATGTGCTTATCTTTTGATTTGAGAAATAGTGTTGAATTTCGTGCAGTTGTTCTGCAGTGGCATGAGTAAAAATATTAGTTGGGGTCACAGCGGAACCACTACGCCAGTTACGCAACTGTCTTTGAAACGACATTTTCATAAAAACTTGTGTCTTGTGCTGACACGGACCATGATATTGCTATCTCTGAAGGTTAGAAGAAGTGCAGAGTGATTATAGTGACACTGAAGACATACAAAATGGGTATGACTGTCAAAGCAAGAATTCTTGAAGATGCTGGTATGTCAACTTGCCGAACCTCACATGAACGTCACTCTTGAACGAGCACCGTACTAGAGAACTTCATGGAAACACTTCAATAATATTGAAGAAATCTATTCCCAGTCCTGAATGTAATCCACAAGTAGCCAGGCAAATGAAGCGGTGCGAAATGTCAGAAAAAACGACCAAAAAAAATATATATACATGTTGCTGGTCTATGTGCCATGAATATCAGCCAAAATTTGTAAGGAGTGTCTACGAGTCAATTTTTGTAATAATGTTTATATTTTAACGTGAAATATGTGTATCAGAAAATGTAATACGAAATAATAAAATTTTAAAAATTTACTGATAATTAATCATAAAGAAATGCTTATTTTGACCAATAATCAATCTATCACAGAGTTAATTATTATTTAGTTGTGGAAAAGTATATTAAATATAAATTATTTTATCAAAATTACATTCAAAATCCTATAAATATGTAATTAAAAATGAATAGTTTAAAATATATTACAAATTTTTATAATGAAAAGGAAAAAAAGCGTGAGGTTAAAATCGCACCACGACGTTAATTGCTTTTGAAACTAAAAAGACGGATTTGCGGATCTCAATTTGCGCAATTACAACTGCATGCTAGGCAGTCTAAAAGCTCTTTGAAATAAATTGTAAAAAACACATAAGAATTAAATAAAATTTCTATAGATTTATTTTTGCATTGTTTATTTTAAAATACGTTATACTTCTGGAAATAGATAATTTGGCTTAGAAAATTGGAGTGTATCCTTACGTTCCTTTACACGTTAATAGTCCTAAACAATTTTTTAAAGAACGTAGCTTTTCACTTTGATATATGTGACATGTTAACTATAATCTTCATCAGTAATATTTTCCGCTTCATGACAAGCATCTTCCATTCATTTAAATGTAAATTCATTCATTGATCTGGAAAAAAAGTCTGACAAACTTAAAAATGTTTCCTGGAAGATCAACTCCATTTTTATCGTTATTCATCCATGAGAATGACATTAAAAAAAGAGACGAGAATCATTTGGTGATTCGCCAATTTTGTAGGCCGTTTAAGCGACCCACAAAAAAGTTTGTGAAAAGAAAAGATGGGGACTTCGGCGAGACGATATTTTACATATTCAGCGTGAAATCTCCAGATTGGTGTTCTTTCAGAAAAGTGCTTGGGAACTTGGCTGCATATTCTCGTCGAACAGACGCAAGCAGAGAACAAACTAATTTAGAACGCGAAGTACTGACGTAAATTATTGAAGAGTTTCCGTTTTCTCTCGGTTAAGTATGTTAATCAAATGTGACTCAAATCTCTATACTGTTTGGATTAGTTGTTTATCGAATTGTGTAAGAAGAGAAGTAACAAAGGTAATGAAAATATTGACTTTTAACATATGATATATTACGCTATTTTTTTTCATTTGTAATTACTAATTAAAAAACACAGCTAGTGTAAACTGAATTTAATATAATGCAGTAGTAATGAGAAGATTCGTTTTTCTATGTCCAAAGACTAAACACCTCGCTCATTTAATAAACGGCGAAGTTGTTCTACAACGTTTCTCCTTTTTATGCGATGTCAAAAGACCTGTCCAAAATGATAACTTTATAATAAACCAATGTTACAAATTACTATTAGTGAAAAAAAATTTTATTTTTACCTACCATCTGACATTAATCAGACTGACATGTTATCTCATTTTCGTTCCTATTATCTCCCACTATATTTTTGAACGATTGTTTAAAGAAGATGAGACATTATGCAGTTAAATTTAGAAGAAAAGGAAAAAACAATAATGCATCTACTGACCGATCACAAGTTATCTACAATGGAAATCGCCATCTGAACGAGATAGAAGCACGAATTGTCACATTCATCTTCTGCAAACAGCGAAGTCCCTCGGAATCAGTGCAGTACTGAAATTGAAATGAAGTTTAAAGTAGAGTGGGAATATTCACGCCGCAAGAGTAATGGAAACATTCATTCAAATCTTACCGTAAATCCAATGGGGAATTCAATGCCAAACCAACGGTCTCCGAAAAAGGATCCTTCTGACAGAAAATAGCATTTTATCTCTCAACGACACTCTTTTTGTGGGGAGTTGAAATGACGTCCGAGTGCGAAATGTGACAGCGAGAAGTGAATTAAAACCTCGTTTTGGGGTATATTCTCTCTTTGCTGTTTGTAATTACGCACCTCGGCGAAGTGCAGCGCGTGCGTTCCGCGAATCCAACACAGTAGATCCTCCAACGCGCGAAAGAGCTATTCAACCTCATGCAGCACCTATATTGCTATTCTGCGGCATTGAATCACGCGATCCCATAAATTACAGTTACATTTATTCAAATGTTGAAATGTTACATTTACCATGTTCTACGAAGTTCACGTCAGTAAGAAAATCGATTGTTAATTAAGAACTAGTGGTGCTGCAATAACACATACCAACTATTTGTAAAGGCATCGCAGTATTATACTACTGCACGAACCGGTAATTTTTTTCCAAAGAGCAACATTTTTTCTCCACGTTTAGATGAACACAGATTTACGGGGTTAACTCACCATGCGCTTTACTGCAGCACCATGCTGTCGCTCGACCGTATTCCCTTGGCGACGCTTAACACCTTTCCCATTATATCTAACTGTATAATTTCTACATCTCTAAAACGCGCTAAAATAAATCCATAGTTTAGCTCCTAATAAACTAGTGATACAACAACAGCATATACTTTCTTGCACTGATTTGTAAGTTTTGCAAATTTCAACAATTTCAGACACTTCAAATACAAGGAGACGTGTTCCATTTTTTCAAGCAATCCTTGTTCCATTTGAGGAAATCATTTAAAGAAAACATTTAGAGCAGTTTTGAGATGGTTTTGATAAATTGGTTTTACTTAAGCAAACATTAAGCAATGAAATTTGTATTTTCAAAATATTACCAAAAATATTTAAATATCTTAAGTTTTTCAAACACATTTTATAAAGGAAAATATGTACATACCATCAATACTGTAGTTTATTTGCAAAGTAAATAGTTTACACTTTTCGAAAATAACGAGAGGTGTCCGAAAATGGGGCATGTCTCATTTGTGTTTTTGTTCTATACGAGAAAAAATAATCTAAAAAAATGTAGGCATTTTTGAAAAGAAAAAAAACTCGTTAAGGCTTCATGTAACGTGTAAACAAAAATCAAATTATTCGTTTAAAATTCGCAGGACCTTGAGTTCAATCAGATCGATCAGACCTTATCAATATTGAGAGTAAACGGTCTCAACGGTTTTGGCGCTGGTGCTGACTTCAGAGTGACAGTTAAGACGGATATTTTGCGTATTGATGATAAAGTTTGAGGATCAAGAACCGTTTAACGTTTTAAAATAAAAACCTTATTTCGGAATACACAACCTGTGAGGAAGTAATTTATTACATTACGTAGCAATCCACTGCGAACTGATACTGCTGTAAGAAGGTACTGAATAAGATTTTAACTTACAACAATAACAAGCCTACAACAACAATATTTAAGATAGATATATTCACCTCATTCAATGAAATCGGTTTTAAAAGATGGATCTTAAATAATGTTATATAATTTTTTTCAAAAGTAAGTAATTTTTTAGAAGTGTAAGTAGTGTAAGTAATTTTGCTTCAAATATAGGCAATTTTAAAAACAATATTTTAACCAAAATCATCATTTTTTAGTTTTTTCTGAATACTGCAAACAACCCTTGTACATGCCTCTATTTTCCGGAATATCTCTATATTTTAAAAATTGCAAATCTTGAAAATGGCAAAAATACAATACTGATAATAGAAATACTTTCCTTATTGATTTGTGTTTCAAAAATAGATCTTAAATAATATCATGTAATTTTTTTTCAAAATAAGTGTAGTTTTCGAGTAACGTTTACTTGAAGGAAACAAAGAATAAATTGTAGAAATTTCTGAGAATATTTTAATTATTTTTTTCTCGAATAGAGCAACACTTCTAAAAGTGGCGCAGATGAGATGTTTGTTGAACTCTTAATTTTTGAAAATTTGCATTACAAATAATGCGAGAAAGTATCTGCACTAGTATCACTAGTTCGAATATTAATTCCATGAGTATTCCCGTAATTAATTTTGAATTGTTGAGTTTGTGTTGATGTACTCGTATTGGCTTTAAAAGTTACGTTTTTGGACCTCCTGAGCTACAGTCAGTAATGAAGTTTACAAGTGATGGTCGAGATGTTTTACAATGGGCAGAATTGCAGAAATATGTTAAAAGTCTGCATTGCTAGCTGAATTCCTTAACTACGCTTTGTGAATTCACGGAGGCACTTTCCAGACTTCGCGGGTTGGGGGACCGTCTAGGGACTCCAGGATCTAACTTCGCAGAACCCCTGGTCGAAGCGATAAAAAGCGACGCTGAAAAGCTGATTGGGTGCGACGTGATGAGACTTGGCAGGGAATAATCCTCCGTTATTGTTTTTGTCAAGCGCTCAACGCCCAACAAAGGTTCAGAGACGCATTGCATCGAAGACGTCACAAGTTATGATTAAGTTATTGTATTTTAATTAAGTTAAATTTTGTTAATAGTGAGTGAGCACTTCCTGTTTCCGGGTGCGTTAACTATTTTGGCCATTAGTCACATAAGTGCAGAGCATGCTGTAGTCACGAGTTGGTAGTGTTCCTCCTACGATGGAACATAACATTTGGCGCCAACAAACAGCCAAGGGAATGGCCTCATCAGGGATAAGCTCTCAGCTCCAGACATTTCCCTGGATATGAGTGGTAGTGTAATGCATGCAAGCGTGAATGCCTGTGAAAGTGGGAGCATGATGTGGAAGGGAATATCTCACGCGGTCCGTGGTTGGTTTGTTTGTGTACTGCTCCGGCATTCGCCTGGTATTGATCGGAGAAACTATGGAAAACTGCAGACCAGAGCAGCCGGCCCTTAGAATTTTTCCCAAGACAACGGCTGAATTCGACCCGCTACGTACCTAAAGTTAGTAGTTAAAATAGTTACATAATTGGTTTCAAACAAATCTCAACATTTTATACTTTTCCAGTGTCCCTAAATATCCGCCATATTTAAATATGTTTTTTAACATGATCAAAAATACTCTGTGTTCATACGCAACACCAAACGGCTACAATACTTCCATTTCCTTTCCCGGAGCTGTTATCGTACCAAAAAGTTGTAAGATGCTAACGATCAATCGTGTATTTTGCCGCTCTATACGTACACTGGTGAATTTTAAACCATCGTACAATGTTTGTTACGTTTAATTATAAGAGTAAATAATTTTTGTATTACAACTTCAGGAAAGAGATTAATAACATATTACACATTTTTACTTTGTGCAATTACCCATTCAATGAATAGCAATGTGTTACCCGAACACACTTAATACAGTGTGGATCGACTATTCGAAAACAAATAAATTATGAGTTTGTTCGTCGTGCCATTGAATTTACATTTTTTTCTCTTTATCATCAATTTTATCATTATATTTCTCATCTGTGCTTGTTTTCGAACTCATCAAAATGCAGCAAATGCATGAATCCTCGCAGTTTGCAAGTCAAAGTCTTTAAACAATGCTTTAAGCATTATTTAGGGCCAGGCATTTGTAATGCTACTAATGAAAGCTCAGGGAATAATTTTCCAGTTGCTTTGTAAATTAAGTGGGGTAATTTATAATACGATGAATCGATAGGAACCTTTCAGAAAAAGGGCTGTATACGTTATTGTTTATCAAATATATTGACTTCCTCACACAACATAAACAAAAATAAAAAAAATCCTGTATGGGTATTTTATCTAGAAAAAGTATGTGTATAAAATGAGTATTCCATTTACAACATCTAATAACGGATTGAGTTCTTTCTGTTTATCTATGTATCTGATATTTACAATTGAAAATCAGCTGCAGTGGATTTATAAAATGTATTGTTTAGAACACATTTTATATCACTTTTCTTCATTCTCTAAAGCTTCTATTAACCTATGCTCATTGAGGTTTCTACAGTTTACTATTTGCACGATTCCAGTGTTGCAAGAGAACTACGCGGCGAGTGAACATATGTCATACCGTCTTAATGCTGGCTGGGTAACACACAGCTACTAAGCGAGATACAGTGCGGCTGGGGAAACGTTCGTATTTAGATCCTTTCCGTTTTACGCATGAAGCGGCCCTGGAAACGCGCCCTGCCCACCTCTAGCGCTGGGGTGCCGCCCGCATGTGGCTAACGTTTGCCAGTCAAGTACCCGAAGCAGCGCGCTCCAGCTCTTTTCCTAATTGCGGATAGTTCTCCACAGCTCCAAAGGGAATACTGCTCTCATTTGAGTGTGGAAGACCTCTTTAATAATCGGGTGCGTGGGGCTTCTTTTTTACCTTACTTTTCATGTTAGATTCGAAAGACTAAGAGGAGAATTTATTAGAACACTTGATATTGAGGTAACATATTTACATCTCTGCAACATTTTACACTTGGTACGTATATTTGCATTCCACGTGGTACTTTCATAATTAAGTAATATAAAGAAGTTGCAACAGTAAATGTATCTCCTAAAATCTTCAAATTAGGTAAACTTCATGTCAAAGAGATTTAACTATCACAATATTTGTAATAATTCTCAAGTGCTCTTTTCTCTCTGAGTGTTTACATTGTGCTTGAAGGTTTGTGTTCCAAAGAACTATCACAATTCGCTAGAACTGAGATAGACGAGCTCTGAAATGAAAAGTAAATATGCCAAGTTCTTTGATATGCTTGCGATAGTACATAATTATACCAATGTATTATCGACGTCAGACAGAATAATTGATCTGCTGAATTTGAGGTATAATATTGTGTTAAAATATATCACGCTGATGAATTTGAAAATATTCGGAGTTAGACACCAACTCACTCTCTATTATTCATTTTAGATATATCCAGTCCACTGACTTCAGTTTCTTCTCTTTCTCTTCCTCACTTTACCTTATTTATTTATTTATAACATTTTCTCTTTTCACTTTCTCGCTCCCCCACAATTCACGCTATCTCTCAACAATATGAATGTCTTTACAAATAATCGAAGTTTGCATCTTTCTGTCGTTTTAAATGCGCTAACATAAATTTGTCAAACATTTCATCAGCTACAAGGAAAATTTCACGACCTAATAAATAAGGTATTCATGAAAACCTGATATAAATGTTCTGATTTTGAAGGTGGGAGTTTACCATAGTTCACGAACACAATTAACTCCTGTATTACGTCGACATTACTAAGTACTGGCTCTGCGTGTGGTTGCCATCCCAGCTTGAGATAAGAATTTACGAGTAAAGAGAATATCAAAAAAATTAGTTTAATTCACAAAAATACTTCAACGTTCGCAGCTCCCTCATAACGATTAATTAACATTGTATATAAAAACAATACGGTGAAAATATTGATGATGTATTTGTTTGCGCTTATCTTTACAAAGAAGTCTACATTTTAAGGTGAGAATAATATAAAAATCGCTTAATATTATGGATAAAGTGAAACCTATTAAAATTCTGAAACATTTCTTAATTTATTTACATTCTCAACAAAGATTTTAACAAAATGTATAGAACAAATATAGAAGGAATGAGAAAAGGAAAGAAGGAGAGAAATAGGGAAGGAAGTGAGAGAAGGGGAAAAGAGACAGTGAGACGGGGAATCAGGGTGAAGGGGGAGAGGAAGAAAAGGAAAGTGAAAAAGAGGGAAGGAAGGAGAGAGAGAGGGAAAGAGGCAAGGAGAAAAGATGGGAAAATATAGAAAGAAAAGACAGAGGCAAAAAGAGAGAAAAACAGAGTGAGAAAAAGTGAGATAAAAAGAGAGTGAAAACGACAAAGAAGAGAAAGTGGAAAGTGATAAATGAGAGGAGAAAGTGGGAAAGGGGTAATAGTGAAGGAGAAAGAGAGGGGAGAAAGAGTAAAAAGAAAGTGGGAGAGAGAAAGATGAAAAAGACAGAAGGCAGGATCCAATCTAATGAACTGGAGATGCCAATCCCCAACCGGGAGTGCATAGTTTGTTTCATCAATTTCTTCGCGCAATGGGTATTAGTAATATACAAGTGGTTTATGTTATAAAGTTGCGAAAAATTACAAGGTTATTCCTTTCAAAAAGTAGCACGAACACTTCTCTAGATCAAAAAACTAGACATGCTACATTAGCACATACTTTCTCGCAATTTTTCTGATTACTCCGCAGTACTGAAATAAATGAACCGGTAAACGTGTTTCCAATCAGAATTTTTTTTCCGATGCGCCGAGGCTCGACCTCAGGTCCTTGGAATTTATACTCCATTCGCTTCAACTCTACACCACCCACTCTCTGGGCCGTACTAACTTTTGCTGACGCAGAACAGATTTTAATCCAGACATAAATCTATTTTCGATATTGCAATATTAACATTTTGCAATTTTCGAAAATGCAGTGAGTTCACCGAAAATGGGAATCATCGCCGACATTTTTTCCATTCTTTGAATCACATTGCATTATATATATATATATATATATATATATATATATATATATATATATATATATATATAACTGTCTCAACATTACATAGTTTATATAAATACATATTATAAACAAAGAATTGGAAAACTAATTCTTCGCACAATTGTTAGGAAATATGATTTTCTTTGAAAGCTCATGATAATCGAAGTTAATTAAACTAGTCCAAAATTGACGATATGTCAGTATAGGATGGGATAGTGTATGAAAATCTTTGTTTCACTGGCTACCATATCATCACAAAATTTGCACTGATTAACAAGAAAGAGTAGTGGAAAATTTTATTTTCGAAAATGTATTGACAATCAGGCACCAAGAAATCGTCTCCTATATTATTTCAGTAGTATACATACCTTTTGCGGCCCTTACACGCCCCCAATCTTTATAAATGAGATCTCTATAAAAATAGAATTTCACGGAGACGTGACGAATTGCACTTTGACAATAAAATTCACACAATTTGTTTAAAAACGCATTTGAATAGTCATGTCAAATGCAATCCAGAATACTCGGCCAAATTTTTAATCTATATCCTTACGTAGCTCCTAAATGAAGCAATGCAAATTTGGATACAATGCAATCTAATTTGAGGTGTTTACCTAACATGCTCTACAATTACCGGGTCAGGAGTTTAGGGCCGGGAGACGGGTCAGGAGCTTAGAGCATGTGCAGGCTGGGGCGGTGCCCCGCTAGTGGGAGAGTCCTGGTTAGGGGGAAACCCCACTAGCCGACGGTAGGTCGGCGTCCGATCTCGCCATCCAGCGAGGGAAGATCACCATAGCCCGAGAAAAAACATACACTACACTTACGGGACTAATGACCAAAGCAGTTGACGCCTCCGGAAACACGAAAAAAAACAAACCAAACCAATTTGAGTGTGGCAGTCCGATACTTTCATGAATTCTGTTGTTTAAAAAACAAATTTAAAATGATTAATTAGCGCGTATTTACATTAAGAGGTTAAAACCTATTCATTTTTAAAACGCTGAGCCCAAGGTGAGTAATAAGATGCGTGAAAGATAGAATGAGAGGTGTGTGGAAACTGTAACATGGGACTGGAAGCACGTAGGAAGAATGACGTCAACGAATTATCGACGTTGCCTTCTGATATACTCACCTTCGACATTAACTACGCTATCTCCTGTTGGCTATCATCGGTAGTCACCTTTGATGACATTATCTGTTCCACCATCATCGGAATCAGAAGTTCATCAAATACTGACCTCCTCTTTTGGCAATATAACTCATGTTACGTAACTTACAGAATTTAATATTGAAGTAATAACTCTGGACTGATGCACATGCAATGAAGTGCACTTAGTGAGCGAGATTTATGAGCAAATTGCACAAGCCTATCACTCTGGTCGAGACAGTTATTTTCTTATTGATTATAGGTTGTAAAATGTGCATGCTGTAAATAATAAATGCGACAAAAGAATGCATTGAGACTCTAGCTTAAATAAACCATTGAAGCATAATGGCAAGTTTATTACTGGATTTCATTTTGTAAACACAACTAAATAAGAGATTTTTTTATTTATTTACTTATTTGTGGAAAAAATAGTATATTTACAAGCCTTGAAGTTTAGCACAATGAATTTTTTTCAGGATGATCGGAGTGAATAGATAATAATGAGCACGGACGTGAGCTTTTGTCTTCCATATTCACGTCAAATTATATTCATGAGATGAAAATTATTCATAGAAATCTCAACAATAACAGTGTTTGGATATCCTAATAACCGCACTGACTTATTGCACAGAGGTGAACATTTTCTATGAGAATGAATGAAATGCTTACTTTAACAACATTTTTTTTATATTGGTATTATAAATTTATCAAAATTAAATGTGAACATTATTAATATAGTTCCGAATTACTGGGACCTGCCGTATGTGATATGTAGACACAAATAGACGTAAAGTAAGTTTCAGCGTGGAAGTCGCGACTTGCCGTTTACTGTCTTGCGGTTTACGCACGGTTCCTCAGTGCGGTGGGAGGTCACGAAATTTCTCTTGCAAGTTGCTGACAAGGAAACATCCCAAGTATCCTCATCCCATTGGAGGATGCCTGAATTGTGGACAGGTAGTACGAGAGGAACAAATGACATGTATATTTTATTTTTGTAGTAACAACGTTTATACGGGATGAAATCACCCTCAAAAGGCATTAAAATGATTTTTTTCATCCTTTTCTACATATCGAAAATTTAGCAAAATGGGAGATGGACACCTACGCTACACGTATTATAGAGTACGTATATGTATTGTATTCTGTTAAAAAAATCCGAAGTCAGGATTTGTGAGTCCTTTACAAAAAAGTGTTTTTACCTATGAGGGATGGAAGTATCCATCACTGATAACCTGAGCATTACAAGTTTTGTCTACATACCAGAGTAAGGTACGCCAGCTTGGATGTCATGCTAAGAGACGAAAAGTTGGCAAATCCATGTTTGTAAACAAATTCTCCACTAACATTTTAACAATGCAACTATAAACAAGAACCCGTTGCGTTGACAGAGACTGCGTTTCTTAATTATTTAAGGTCGCTCTTCGATTTCTAAATTCATGTAGGGACCACTGTAAGAAACATTGGAGGTAACGGTAACTGTACACGGACACGCACAAACATCCTGGGCGAGATTCGATCCCACGACCATTCGGGCACGAGGTAGCTACGGATTTTCAGCCTTAGCGACCGTAGCTATTCAGCTGGCAGGGACTGTTTATTACGAGTAGTAATGAGATTATCAAGCAGTAGTTGGGACTTGTAAAATCGATACAAAAAAAAAATCATATTATAATGAATACAATACAATTCAATGCGATAATATTTAACGCTCTTAAAACTTAAAACGTTAGTAGTGGACTCGACATTTCCACTACGTGTATTTAAAATATTCCATCCTATCACTCAATAATTAAATAAAGTCTCAAAATTAAAGCTCAAGAAACTTTGAAATATTTCACAAGACTAAGCAGGGGTATACCATCCATCCTGTAGTTTTATGCTTGTACTCTCCCCCAATTAAAGAAATATTTGTCTTTAAAATTACTATCTTTTGACATATAGTCGACATATAGTGTAATTTTATACAGCTATGCTAATAGTGCTAGTTATACCTTGTATTTCTTTGGTACTCTCTTGTTATCTATTTACATTTATGTTTGAAATAAAAAATCTACTAATATAGAGTTTTTATTTGTTTTTTTATGATGAAAATATTTTAGATTATTTAGATACGTCTGATTCAACGACACTTCTGATAGTCATCAACATGAACACCAAGGAAAATTTGGGGTGAAAAAAATATAATTTGGTGGCAAAGCGTAACAAACACCAGATTGTACCAAGTGAAAAAGCTTGTTGTATTAGTGCTTACCAATATTACTGCATTAATAACATAATACCATTTACACATTCGTTACTATAGAAACATTTCTAAGAAAAATGAGCTGAAAGACTGGTCGTCCCCTGGAATCGATTGATTAGTGATTTCGGGCGCGTCAACCGCTGTCATTAGTCCTGTATGTGTAGTGCATGTTCATCGTTCGGGAGGTGGTGGTGATCTTCCCCCGAAGGATGGTGAGATCCGCCGACCTGTCTGTTGGCTGGCAGGGTTTTCTCCAACCACTTATCTACCACCAGCAGGGCATCGCCCAACCTAGACAAGCTCTAAGCTCCCGCCCGGTCTCCCGGCATGTGTGTTAGTACAGTGCATTTACATGTGTATGTGTGTGTGAGAGAGAGTCGTGAGGATATAACAAAGAAGGGGAAGGAAATATCGCGCGCGCACCGTGACCCCCTTTGTTAGAGTACTGCTCCGTCATACGCCTGGTGTTGATTGGAGAAGCCACGAAAAACTACCTATTAGAGTAGCCTACTGCTAGACGTTTCCAGACAGGGACTGAATTCGACGCAGCTATCTAGCTAGTGTCGAAACTCCTGCTACCGTCGGGACTCGAACCCAGGACCTCCGGGTCAGAGGCACTCCAGTGATATCAGCTGATGCCAGAGCTCCTCTCTCGGACCCTAGAATGGAACGTGAGCTGAACGGAATGAAAATGTAAACCGCTAAAATGTGAGAAAAGTAAATACGTAGGCGGCAAAGGAGGAGGTAACGCTGAACAACGAGAGGCCGAGGCGGGGCGAGGCGAGGAGCGGAAGGTTCCGATGCGCCAAAGACGCTGGCTTCCAGACCGCGAAGAAGGCATTGTGAGGCAGCGGAGCGGCGCGCGGGCCTGCCCGGGGCGGGGGCGGCCACGCAGAAGGCGCGCCAAGGAAAGCGGGGCGCACGCAGCGGAGGGAGGCGCGGGCGATTACGCCGCCCCGGGAGGAGCACGCGCTCACGCACCGCGCGCCAGCGCCCCGCACGCCAGATTGATCGCGCGACGCGTCGTGCCTCAGCGCCTCCGAGCGGCGCGCCGCCGGCGGCTCAGCGCTCACAGCGCTCGGCGCCGCAAGGCAGCCGCCGCAGGTGAACGGCGCCTCCCGAGGACGCCGCCTGCCGCCGCCTGCCGAGGGGGCACTGAGGCTGGTAAACAGGCTGCGCCGACACCGCGCCCCGACCAGGCCAGAAAATAGCTTGAAACGGATCAAGGCATGGCCCTGGCGGAAAGTACACGACAGCAAGTACAACCGGTATTTGATTTTCCGAAGTAATTATGAACTATGGTTGTTCAAGTCCTTCTTATTGAAATTATGAACTATCATTGAAAGTATGATGGAGAAAGTTGCACCCTGACGGAAAGTCAGAAACAGAAATTCTGTGTAGTAGAATTGGATGGACTACGATAGAGATGCCCAATTTCCAGAAAGCAGAAAATTACAATCTTAGACCAGGAAACGGATTAATCCATGTGGAAACTATTGCGGACAGATTAGGAAGTAAAACGCTGCAATGGTTTGGCCGTCTGAGAAAAATGCCAGATGAAGATGGCCTAAGAATGTCCTCGATTGATCTCTTCCAGGAAGAATGGAAAGAGGAAGGTCTCGTAAGACCTGGAATTCAGGAATAATTGAAGCCATGCGTGAGAGAAGCATGGACGACGACCTATAGACAGATAGATAAGGCTGGAACCGTAAAAATAAGAGGCAACCACTGACAAGCGCGAAAGCGGGTAAAAGTAGAAGTAAAATTATTACCAACTTTCATACTATGTTTTGAAAGGTGTAGGATGCTTAGGTTTCGTTTTACCAAAGGCTTTTACCTAGGCTTTCGTTTTACCAAAAATACAAAGCGAATGTTTCCGTGGTCTGCAGGGGATTTGAATCCACAGCATCGCTTGCGATTAGAGCGGTTGTTACAGCAGTCAATCACACCACTTAGGTTCGCAATGAGAAAACTTTTGCAAAGAGATAGCGACAGAGTGCCATTATCAGAAAATTTGATTTTCCAGATGGGAAATATCTGTGGCTTAACTAGAACCTTAACAAGAATTCCAACGAGTACATCGTTCTGATGATCAGATTGTTAATGACTGCCATTGATCGCTGTTATTATCAAAAGAAGCAACTGAATATTTTCGACAAGTTAATTCTTAAAAAATCTTATGTCGTCTTGAAGTAAGATACTTAGTTCAAAGAAAAGATAAATTTCAAATGATGTAGTGAATTATGTTGAAAAATTCGATGAGAATTTAAGTAAATGAAATATTCGAACTGGAGACCGCCCAGAAAACTCGTTTCCAAAGATGTCAAAGACTCAGGAAAGGGAAAAAAAATTGGTTATTGCAGACGTCCTTTGAAGAACTTTTTAAAGAGAAAATTCATTTAAAGGAATGATAAAACAGAGAAGACGACAGAAAAAATCCATTTAGAATGTTGTTTGATCTAAAAATAAAGTTAGGCAGAAACGGAAACAGACAAAATGTAACCCAATTGAAGACGTTGTGTTGATACCTGTGAATTTGGAAAGGGAGAGAGAGAGAGAGGGGGGGACGAATGAGCGAGCGAGACAGAGAGAGAGATTAATACCAGCGTTATGCACGTTCATCATTATCTGCGTGATCTGCAGGAGACGTCTCAATGAGGCATGCAAGAGAGATGGGTCGGGGTGTGAGCAAATTGGAGGGCTGCCGATGGACATGTTTCTGGAGAAAACAGATCAGAACGCAGCATGTGATTAGCGGCTCATCTGTGTTGTGGGGTAAATTTGAGGGCGCGTTCTATGCATATTACATTTGATTTGGCAAACTGGAAATATCTAGTTTTTGGCAAATTCAATAAGGGTACTTCAACGTCCAGGCAACTGCTTTTTCCTTCACTCTTAAATACTTGTGTTCATATCTCTTCTGTAATCTTTATGCTCTTGGCTTCAAATGTATTTTATGATTCTATGTCGTATTTATGTTTAATATGTTGGTATTGAAATTTACTGATATGAATGTACAGTTTTAATATTCCAACAACGAATTAATATATCTAGGAATGCTCTGCCAAGGTGTATCTACAATCTACGAAATTTATGATCCGTCTGTAAAGTATTTCTTTAAAGAATTACTTAATGAGAATTGTGCTACTACTAGAAATTTGTATTTCATTTTTAAAACCGAAGATAGATATTACCATTTCACAACATTGTTATAAAAACGACAGCTCGGGCTACATCCACCGTGTGTATTTTATTGATAATACTAGCATTATTGGGTCATTTTAAAGCAAATTCTTTAAAATAAATAAAGGAAATAAATTATTTTGCAAATATCCGTAAATGAGTCGAGTTTCAGGCAAGTTGGCATTTTTGATTTCAAAGACGCAGAGTTACATCCGTTCAAATTGGTTAGTTAAGAAACCCGCCTCGTGAACGTCTCAGAAGCCCAGGATGTTTCAGCAAAACTGTCTTCAAAGAAGCTTTCCGAGAAACGTCTGCGTCGCTCTTTCTCCGTTTGAAGACGCGGGCTATGATGTGCGCGGAGCGTACAATATGCTTCCGCGCAACTTCTTTCAACGGAAGCCGTTGTACTCGTCGGTGGAGAGTCCTACAGAAGAGTAGAGGACCGCGGCGAGCGCGGAGGCGGAGTGGCTCGTTGGCCGCTGCGCTCCCGCCGGAAAACATCGCCGAGCGCCACGCCGCGACGGTGATGGTAGCGGCGCGCCGGCACGGCTCCCCTGCGCCCCGCGCCCATGGCCCGAAGACGGGTGGTGCCGCACACCCACGCAGCCGGCGCCTGAGCCCGAGCCTGCGCCCCGTCGGCGCGGGGGCGGCGGGCGGCTGCGGCGGAGGCGGGCGCGGAGCGGGAGCGTAACGCCGCGGTGGTTGGCCATGCGCTGCCGGGGGCGGCGGCCGGGCGGTGGGGCCGCAAGCGGGGCGGGGCGCCGGGCGGCGGTGGCACACACGCGCATCCGCCTCGGCAATCAATAGCTTACGAGTGTCGAGTTAGCTGCTCCGACACGCTACAACCTCACGGGGAAGAAGAATGAACGGTAGCATCAATTAAGAGTGGAGCCGCAATTCAACCAGAGAGGATAGAGTTTATTTACATGGAATGCCGTGGAGCAAGGTGACAGTGTAAAAGTTACGTTGCGTTATATCACCAACGCGACGCCTGTTTTATAAAGCGCCCAATGAAACTTCCCTTACCGGACCGCTAGCAAAATGTTTTTCCCGGAGGGTGTCGCAAAAATCACAACCGCAGAATCGCGTTTTCTCGGCCAGTCGCGCTAATGGAAGTTACCCAGGAACCATTTAATGCGTTTTACGTTGGCACGGATTCTCAGATATCAAACGAGCCGGTTGACGTAAAATTTCCTTGAGTTTCTAACACAATTAGTTCAAGCGATTCAGCTCAGAACTTAGTACACGAATCACGTCGGGGTGAGAAGAGAGGCGTATCTCTGGAACTCCAAAGTTCTATAGAGTATCAATTCGCCAAACATGTGATGAGAAAATTCAACTTTAGAACAAATTAATTTGTGTCATTTATTTTATTTGCATTTTTCGAAAGATGAAACATTTTTGTTCTTGTTTCAGTGCGAAAATTAAAATTAATTTAGTCAATTTTCTTTGCCATGTATGCAGAATTTTCTATAGTTTTCGGAAGAAATCAGAAAAAAACCTTGCATCAAAATAATTTGTTATATTTTTAGATTTGTGTTAATTTGACTTTGGAATTATTTAATAATTCGACAGAATGTTTACTTCCCTTGAATATCATATTTAAATAAAAAGTAAAACTTTTACTTTATTCTATCTACTGAAGGTTTCATTCCGATTTTTTTATACAGTATTAAAGAAAAACAAAAGAATTCTAATAAAATTTCTAGCTCTTTCTAAGTTAACTGTTAAAAAAACATTCCTATGTTTAATGATATATTTTTGTATCGTCAATGAAAATACATATCGCGCCAGTTATGATGCTTGCAGCTCCTCGTTCTAATTCAATTGACTAAGTACGTAGTTTTCATTACATGGGAGCGAATGTATCCTAATCAATTCTTGCCAAAATCGCTAGTTTCCATCTGTATTCATAATTCAAACTGTGTATGCGTTACGGTAGGTATCCCAAAACACAATAAACACTCCCCCCACGCACAATACACTTCCCTCCACAGTACATCACACGCAGGTTTTAACTGTTTTTGGCGTTAAATAAATAAAACGTATGTATAATAAATGTATTAACATTACTATTTTCAGGAAATAAATCAATTCGTTGGTTCTGAAATAGGATAATTAAAGGTTTTCCTGTTTTCTCCTTTAAAGTCTGTAATAAAAAGAATAAACTGTTTAATCTCTTAGTTTAATCTCTAGAAGATATAATAATGCATGGTAATAGTGAAGTAAATAAAATACCAAATAATAATGGAACTAAAGTTATTGCACAATGGGCTTTTATGAATATTAATCGCGATCAAACATTTCTACAAAACACAGAAATATTTGTGAACAGTATCTTAGGATTACGAAGGACTTCCTTCATAAGAAAATATCCTTCTTGGATCATCTATACACCCATGTAAGTAATAGTTTGTGTTAGGATACCATATGGAGAAAAAGATTTGTCGTATTCAATCTCTGCCGTAGAGAGGCAACCAAATCTCAGCTTGACGAATTGTCGGAGTTTAAATACGTCCGGCCCTCTCGAGCTGCCCCGGCGCGCGGCGTGTCAATTCCTCTCCGGCGAACGGCTTCACAATTGTCAGATATTGGAAGTCATTGCGCGGACGGGCGGCGCACCGCACTAAGGAGCGGAAACCGCTGCTGCTCCTCGTTAACCAAGTTTCAAGCCGCCCCCCTGCCCGCCGCCCGCCGGCGGCGCAATCCCCGTATTCCGGCACCTAATGCATCCCTCGCCCACGGAGTTCCCCGCACCACAGCCATCCCCCCGCCCCGCTGCCGCTCTTGCAGGGCTGTCGCGCCCTACGGGGAGCTCCTTCTACCCTCCCACCCCCGGCCGCCCTTGCCGCCCCGATATCCCTTTGCCAGCATCCTCTTATCCGTTTCCAACTAATCATTAGCGCATAGCACCGGAAAAGGACGGACGCGTAACCGCCGACGGAAAGAAACGATTTCGCGGCGGAATGAATCCGGCATCGACGAACAGGCGGCCATCCATTACGCAATTTCTCTTTGCTTCCCGTCTTAACACGTGCATTCTTTCTTCGAATACCATTCGACCTCTTTACAAGACAAGATGTCCATTTAATTTTTTAAAATATATCTTGAATTCATTTGTTTATATTTTTTACTTATTAGAAGAAAATGAACACTATCCACAGTTTCAGAAGAAAAATTTCAATGTTTAAAATTGACATAAAAGAATTTTAGTTACTAATTTACTAACATTGGTTAATTTACTCGTATTTTATAGTAAAAAGAAGCAGTGAACGTTAAAAAACGTTCGATTATAAACACTCAAGATTAATTACATTACAGATTATACAATTATTTTCATTTTTCTACAATTATTTAATAATATTTTTATAGTTTTTGGCGAAAATTGAAAACTACTACAAAACAGGACTAGAAGAATAAATGCTTTCGTTAAATTTTGGAACTATCTCCTCCAATATTTTGTTTTTTCATTGAAAACATATCTTTCAAATAGATAATTTAATTAAGACGAAGACATCTATGAATTATTTGTTTTAAAGCTGTATTATGATAAATTAGTTTATTTACTCTGTCTACTTGAACTTTCCGTCAAATCGCGTTGAACTTTCTTTTGAAGACCGTTGCCTTTGCCCCTATCCGTATGTCCTTTCCAACACCAATCGTCAGGTTCGGAAACTTTCCCGCATCGTGTTCTTGCTCCATTTCACAACTTCCTTTCCCTATACTTCCCCTCTCAGTGGCTTCCATCGTGGCCCTGGCGCCGCGCTTCCCCGCCGCTCGCGCCCCCTCCCGCTAAATGGCAGAACAGCCCAAGACCCATCGGTTCCCTTGCCCAGACTTTCCTTCTCTCGCCATCGAAAATGTGACGGTCTTCTCGGACCTTTCGCTCCCTCTCCCTTCCCCTGCCCCTGTTTTCCCGCGCGCTGAGGTCCTGTCTCCCTCCTTTCGCAGCGTCGTCACAACTGTTTCCCCGAGCCCCCAGCGGAGCATCGCTTCTAATCTATCCACATACGGCTTCCTGCCCCTGTCTCATTCCACGCTGACCAGCAACATCAGCGATTTTTGCCTTCCCCTCCGATTCTGAATTTGCTCTTCCTGTTTTTTGTTCGCTTCCACCACGTGGCCCGCCGCCTGCGGGCAGAACCCGGAAACTCGACGCTCCGTATTTCTGGTCAATTGCCAGCTTCACAAATCGGTCGGTAATTGCAAATAGGCAAAGATAAAAACAACTGTTAGCCTGTCGAAGCAAATGTTTGGTGGGATCATATTCCTAGCTTATTGATATCTGTGGAGAAATCGAATTAGACGGATCCTCAAAAACTGTTGATAGTAATATGCTAGACAAATTATCTAAGTGTATGTTGTAATAAGCTAGACAAATTATTTATATGTAACACTGATCATTAGCAATATATTTATTATATTTTTATCTGCGAATTTTCTCTATACACGGATAGTAAGCAATTACTATATATATTTCTTCTTTCTCTGGTGCTTTAACTCTTGAGTTGTCAACTGATATCCGATTGCTACTGATCGCCCGGGCATATGTTTAAGAATGGGATCAGGATAGTTAAAGAAAATTTCAACATGGCCCGTGGCTCGTTCTTTGGTATTGCTTCGATATCCGCCTGCAGTTGATGGGGCGGGGGGAACCTCGAAAGCATTAATGAGTTCAGCCATTTTCTAAAAATATTCCTCGTCAGGAGGTGGGCTGCCCAGTCCTCGTCCAGATAATTCACCGGTGAGGAAAATTCAGTTACTGGCAGAATTCGAACCTACGGTCTCCCGATCTACAAAGCTTGCGTGGTGGTAATACGCTATCGCGCACATAATCTGTAAACATTTTCCGCTGTTGAGAAAACTTTATTGCTGAGTTGATCTTATTATTGGTTTAGTACAACAGAATCCAGAAGGAATTTAGTTAAAATTCTAGAAAGTATTAAAAATAATTGTTCTTTGATATTTGAAGTGATATATAATAACAGATTGGATCTTAAATTGTATATTTAAAGCAAAAGAGCATTAATGGATAATTATAGAAGATAGGTTTCGAGTATAAATCTACTTGCCAGGATTAGTACTAAACTACATATTAAACTAAAAATTTTGTCTCATAAGCTCTTAAAATATTGAATATTTTAACACATTGTGATATTAAATTATCGTTGCCTTACAATTACTTTACCAAATGAGGGGCTTTGCTGTTAATGGCTCTCACATTGGGCTTGAACGGATGTAATACCGACCAGAGTCCAAGAATTTTTATAACGTGAAATACCGGCGGCGTGAATGCTGATGATTGTACATATTCACGTAATGCGTAAGGAATAAAAGAAGATTCCTTGATGACATGGGGGATTCGCTTCAAAATTTAACCCTCCGTTGACCCAATAGAGGGCAGGAAGGCAATTCATATTTTTGATTTATTTTTGCTTAAGGGTGTTTCTAGGACAGTAAATAACAACGTCCATGTGTAAAAAAGGCTCCATTGGTCTTTTTGACAATTTACTTCTATTTATGTTCCATATCTTCTAATTTTCTATGATTTTGTAGGGTTTTATTTTTAAAAAATTCTAAATTAGATTTTATTCAAGTAATATCCGTATTCTTTTTACATTCGTATGCCTAGAGAACGAAAGATATCACAATACTTCGGCAACAGAATGTTGCTCACAAACTTCAGAGTCTTCTTGCGAATGTTCAAAAAAAAAAGAACTTTTTCTGAGGTATTACATCGCGACACTACTAATACAAGGAACTATTGCGAAAGTGTTCAGCAAAATGAAACGCAAATTCAAAAAAATGGAAGAGTAATTTATCTTTGAGATTTATGGAATGGCGAGAAACATTCTTTGCCTATCACAGATTGCATTGATCTGTAATATACACACATCTGTAATAACAATATGGTTCCACACAGAAATGGTAAAGAACAGAAAAATTGAAGTTATTGAAAAATTGAAAATTGTTTTATCATTTAGATCTGCCTTACATCCATAATTTTTATCCATAAAATTTGGATTTTTGAATTAGTTTATTTATTTACCTTACGTCTAAAACAGTTAAAAACTATGTGTGACGTGCTACCAGAAGTGAATTCTGTGCACATTTTCAAAATTCTTAGATCCCTACCCTGAGCCATATACTACTTGAATTTTGAATACAGAAAGAAAATGAGCGTTTTTCGTAAGAATTGCGAACAAGGATTGTTCGCTCTGAAGTATTAAAATCTATTTTCAAGGGTAAAACAGTAATAAATTTGGACCATCATCATATCCTTCGTCAAGGAATAATACTTTCTGCCGGGACAACATGGAGAACGATAATTCGAATAACAATATTTCCCACTGAATTCCAAAAGATTTGTACAGATAAAGAAGTTACATTTATGGCCAGAAGCAAAACAAGGGACCATCTCAGTATTTGCTCAAAGGACCAGGGAAGCTGGACGAAAAACCCGATCGAGATGGGGATCATTGACCCAGAAACTGCGATACAATTTTGTTACAGGTTGTTCAGAATTATACAGTCCAAATGGTAACAATACACAAATATCACTGTTAAAATTAATGCCACTTTCTTCGATGGTCAATATAGTCTATAATAGTACAGAAACAGTCTTGCAGCAGAAACTATTTTACTTGGGATTTAAACTTTTCTATCAAATTTAATCGTTTAGTGTCATCTGGAAAAGTGTTGAAAAATAATGTACATGTATTGTATGTGATTATTTTCTAATGATCTGTTGATACTGTCACCTGATGAATATGATTACTAGGTTGAGTGTTATATTTTCAGAAGCCGCCGATGTCCATAACTATATTCCCGCCCTTAAGCAAGTCATTTTTGACAAAAACCACTGATTCGTAAATCAAGAGACAAGGTAATGGTAAATTCCCAAAGTAAGAAAGAGAGTGTTTATAAGACTTATGTGGGTGGGATTTACATATTTGTACAATCTGTTTTTTTAATCTAAAAGTCTGGAAGTTATAAGATATATTTCACCAGAACATTATGCAATATCACAGGGGGGTATGAACATTCGCTAAATATACCCAACGAGCAGTATGAAGGCTGATTGAATTTGAAAGAATTCTGAACACATAGAATTATGAACTTAATTTTGTGTTCAATTAATTTAAATGAACATTCCATTTGAGGTTTGCCCAATTTGAAAGACGTAAAATTGTTGTTGCCTTAACATCATTGAAAATGAACGGTGTACTACTAATGGAGTACAGAATTGTTTATTTGAAATGAAAAACTGCATTTTCTGCGTCATCTGACAGTTTTCCCGATTTTTTTACGCTTGTAATATTGAATATATTGGAGGGTTATCTAAATATGAAGAAAATGTTTAACGGATATTTATTACAGAGATTTATTATAGATATTTATAATGGATATGTATTTTTTATTCTATTTCTTTTGCTGGAGGAGACACATCTAAGAAACGACACGATATTGGTTTACATTTTATTTAAAATAACAACGTAACTATACATAATATAACGCAATGCACTTCTTACGAGTCGTTGTCAACTCCTGAAACGCACATGGTAGAATAACGAACCACCAAGATTCAAATAATCGCTTCCAAAGATTGTTTTAGTTCCCATTGACTGTCACAAGGTAGCAGCACATAATATCTTTCCAATAGAATACTACAGCGATGTGGTGCTCATTGCACCAAGAAACACAACCACAAAAGTTAATAGAAAAAAGTGGTAATACATTTACAAAATATACGCAATGTTGCGTTAAAGCTGACAGAACAAAAATTCTGAATGCTTAACATAATAAACTTAATTTAGTATTGCATTGTGTCATTGCCTATTTGAAATCCAAAAATGCCGTGAAAAAGTGTTTTTCTTCATTGACCATTTATTATTGCGAAACTAATTTAAAACTTCTGAAATTGTATTATTTATTGTCCCTATTTTGTAAAGAACATTCGTGTCATCAGCCAACAGAATTGTTCTTGGTTTTCTAATGGACGAAGCCATATCGTTTGCTTACAAAAGAAATAGGATAAGGTTGATGAACATTTGGGATCCCATGCTCAATTGGCAAAAAGCTGGAACGATGAGTAGATAATGGTTTCTCTAATGAATAATGGTAACTCTTTGCGTTCGATGTCTAAGGTACAAGGATATCTAGGCCTATACCAAGAAGTCCACATTAAGATAATTTTGAGAGCAAAATGTTATGGTCAAAAGTTTTTGAAAGATCTAAAAATATTACAATAGGTATTTCACCTTGATCCATTACTGAAGCAACATCTTTAACTAAATAAAAAAATTACTCCGTGGATTTGAAAAACAAAATCTATATTGAGAGTCTGAAAATTCTCTTTTCCTGAGAAATGTTCTCATTCGCATAGAGAAAAGCCTCACTAATCGTTTTGAGAAAACTGACAAAAGACAAATTGGTCGATAATATTGAATTTCATTTTTGTAGTCTTTTATAAAAAGTGGCTTAATTTTTTCTAGTTTGAAAATAACTGGAAATATTCCTGTACATAAAAAAGCAATGAAAATGTGAGTTACCAAATGTATAAACGCATAGACATTTGCGACATTCGCGGACAAAGTTTAATGAAACAATTTGGAGCCTTTTTCGATCTGGGAAAATCAATTTTCGATAAACTCTTGAATAGTGAAGGTGAAAGCATATACCACAGGAAGACACACAGACATACGGAATGACACAAGTCGTTTTGCCTTTGATCGATTTTTCGTTATCAAGGACCCACACAATATGGAAAATGACTACTCAAGTGTTAGAGGATGTAATTTACTGCCTACAGGAGCAAGATTTCTCTAATATTTCGTTACCAGGGCGCGGCAATAGAGTTTTTCTGTCGAAAATTGACCGTTCTTTTTTAATCTTGTAATTAAGATATTTGATGATCTTACGAAGTAGCGGCGAGAAAGTTATAGCAAGACTTGTTCATAATTGAGCACAATCTAAATATTTTGTTATTCCACAAATATCTACTTGAAAAGTGTTGGTATTAACGTTTGAAACAATTGTTTTCTTGTGATAATAAAACTTATTATATGGCATAAATAACTCTTCCACTTGATTCATATGAAATCCATATGAAAAGCAAGTTATGATACATTATTTTAAAAAAGAAGTGAAAGTTCTCCATTACTTAATTAACTACTTTTCTTATAATTTCACTGCAATTACGTTCAAAGTATGGCAAAGGAATGCAAAGTGTAACTGAAACATACTGTATTCAGATCTTGAGGTCAATCATGGTAGAATATTATTTATTTATTTTAAATTTGGTATTATTTATTAAATTTTGAAGAAAAGTGACTTTATATTTAAATGTAACGTGTTTTCACCTGGCGAAGAAACGTAGAGCCAAGTTAGCACTTTTGAAATCGTACATTTGGAGGTGGCGTTTTCATTTTCGTGCAATATGAAATGTTTTCCAGAGATTTTAAGACCACTTAACCGAGACCAGTGCGGCATGAAGCACGAACTATTAAGTCAATTGCAATGAAATAACGGACCGGGGAATTAGATAATGATGAAATATAGAGCGTGCTCATTAAGTGGAAAGGGAGAGATAGGGAGAAAAGCCTCTCGAATATTACTCTTCGGCCATAATTTTGAGCAGAGATAACCCTACGAAATCAGTGGCTTTCTGGTTGAGTTTACAGGGATATAATAAGAAATAACAGACCAAGTAAGTAACAGTAGCACTGCACGAACCGACAGAACATCCTTGCTCGATTTGGTATAGTGGTGCTGTACACTTTTACACTTCATTTGCAGCAACATAGCGAAGTATGAATATTTAATATTCACTCATAGTGAGTGTAATAATACGTGACAAAATACACATGAATCATATCCGTAAAAGAGTCCCATTTGAATCATAGCAGATAGTATGTTTCTTAGCTTCGCAAACACTGTGAATATTAGCGATGGTTTTACATGTTCTTCTAACTTGTACGTTAGAGAGGCACAGCGATATCAGAAAGATATTGTGATTTTCAAATATGCATATCATGGAACACTGGAGATAATCCTAAGTAATGATCTGTAATAGAATAGGGCAGAAATATTCATTTGTCGAGAAAAGGTTTGCTGATAATAAGAATCCATATTAATAATTTTCAATGCACGCAGAAATTGAAAGAAAACTATGGATCCTGCGACCTTGTGATATACGGTTTTGTTTGATACTCAGAATTTGGGGAAAAATCCAAAAACATGTATTTTGCTCGTTTTCAATATGCGTAAAAATTGAAAGAAAAGTATGAAGCCTCCCATCATGTGAGAGGTATTAATAGCTTTTTTCCATATTAGTTCAATATTTTCAAAAAAAGACTCCATTTTTAAATTAACGTCGTCCTTGTATTGCATAAACGACGCTTAAAAAAATGGCACAGGCCTAATTTTTGTGAAGTCTCCGAGGTTTAGAAAACTGCGAAAGATAAAATTGTTTTAGGCGACTTCGTACAGCTACAGCATTGAAGACATTTATATTTTTCCTTATTGAAATCTGCTCTTCATTGTCAAATATTGATTAATGACAATTTATCGAAAATATAAGTAGATTTTGCGTAATTTTGCATAAACTATAGGCGATTTTCAAACATTTTTTTTTCAAACGATTCCAATTTTTTCATCCCCATATGTAGCAACGAACAGTAAAAAGTGGTGCTGGTTCCAGTTTTGCCACCAACAGTGGATTTTTGAAAATTTCAAAAATTTAACATTGCAAAACCCAAAATTGAAGATAGAAATTTTTATCTTAAATAAAGTGGTGTTTTTTTAATTGTCTTTAAAAAAAGATCTACAATTTTCTGAAAAAAGTATTTTTCGCATATATTTTGCGTGAAGTCAATACAATTTATATGCAAATATTATCTTAAACAGCTGAAAATGTTTTGATATTTCTTCCACGGGTAAAGCCAATAACTCATGAAAATGAAGCAGCTCTCATTTTCTTTCACCTTTTTGAATTTTCTAAAATGGCGAGTTGGAAATAATGGAAAAGATCATTAGTTTTTTTGCGTCGGCGTCAGCGAGTACTACCAAGCGGCACCGTGGCGTAGCAGTAAAACATATAGCGTGTTAACTTATTGGATCTGAGTTCGAGTCTCGATCCAGAAAAAAATGTTTTGCTGGTTGAAAACACTTGTGCAGCTTCATATAGTAGTATAATATTGCGAAGCCGTTACAAATAATGCATGAACATATGTGCCATTGAAGCGCCACTAGTTCAATCTTTCTACATATACTAATTTTGAACGATCGTTAATAACAAATTTATTTATTTTATTTCAATGACACATTTTTCTCTGAAACTTTTGTAGTGATAACAATGGAAACAGATTTATATTTTTAATATGTAAAATTCAATAATATTTTTACTCAGGCATAAAAACTTGAGTTTCGTGATCAGTTCATCTCTCACGTCATGCTTTCATATATCAATGTCGCGTATAATTTAATTTTGTGTGCGTGATCGCAGTGGCGATGCGAAATACAGCCAAATGGATGACTCTCTCTGAGGAATAATGAATTGTCAATAATCATGATATATTTATAGCTCTATATGTACAAATTCCAATTATTCCGTGTGACATTTTACTTCTTGATTACGTTTTATTTCCTTAACTACCGAATCATCATCAAAACGAAGATAAAATGTCGATCTTTATTTTTGCTACTAACTAAAAATTTCCCATTCTGACTATCCATTTAAAGTATATTTTACCGCGGAACATTAATGTTTTGAGGTTTTGAAAGGTGAACTTCTATATACCTATTAAATGTGGTTATGTTATAAAATGCAATGACTTATGGATATGAAATTTGAATAATGATAAATAAATACGAATTTGATCCCACAGACTAAAACATTTTTCATCAAAAGACCGATGGGAGGGGGAAAGACTCAGCTTTTCCCAGAAATAAACAGGATATGCGTCACAAGATCCGGTATATAGCAATGGGACTGCTAAAATCATAAAATTTTGAGAACTGAAACTGTCTCGTCCATGGAAAATTTCTTTCTTTCGTACTTTGATTGAACAAGTGGAGAAAAAATACTTGAATTTTTTTGAGGTAGTTACAATATATTTTATTGAATAATTCGTTTAAATAAAAGCTCGTCAATGCAGACTTTATATAAGAAATACAAGAAAACAGAAACAATTCAGATATTTTTCTTGAAAGGTCGTTATGGTTGAAAAAATTTCATTAAAAGATTGACCTTTCCTCAAACTTTCAAGGAGCCCTTAACTACTCTTTAGGTGATATGAAGACTCCACAATCGATATAAGTTTCACAATAGTTTTATTTTCTGAGCTTAAGAAGGAACCCCTTTAAGAAGAGAGAGTTATGTAATGCTACGGGGAAAAAAAAATTTTCGGCAGAAAAACTCTTATTTCGGTCCTGATAATGAAAAGTGAATAAATCCAGTTGTTAAATTTAGAAAAAATCCTCTTTTTTTATGTGACATACACATCTAAAATTATAAAGGATGTGTATCATTATGAAACTTATTGCAGGCATTTTTAGGAAAAGTTTCTAGACGAGATAGACGAATCCTTCTGAAGCCATCAGCACTCAAATAGGAATTGGTGCTCCTGCTCTCCGATGATTGACCTCCTACGACACAATGAGTATTCTGCGCAGCAGAGGTGCGTGCGTGTGCGGGGCGTGTGCGGGGTGTGTGTGTGGTGCGTGTGGGTGAGGGTGGGGGCGTGGGGGTGTGTGTGTGCGTATGCGTGTGCGTGCGTGTGCGTGTGCGGGTGCGGGTGCGTGTGCGTGTGCGTGTGCGAGGTGTTTTGGCGTGCGTGTGCGTGTGCGGGCCGCCACCGCGCCTCCCCTGTCGTCAGCGCCGCCATGGGCTGGCGTGGACCGGGCGGCACGTACCACGCGGCGTCGCACAGACAGGCAGGGCCGAGCGGAGCGGCTGGCCGCATACACGCGCGGGCCTGCGAGGCGCGCAAACATCTGCATCATACGATAAGCGCCACGCGCCACGCGTTCTTCCCGCGCCGTAATGGGACGTCTTTCTTTCGGACGGCATTCCGCGCGCGGCGACGACGGCGTGGGGCGGGGAGGGGCGGCACGGAAGGGGAACACAGCGGACCAGGGGGCGGGGCCAGCAAGGTGGAACGCGGAGCGACGAGATACGGGGGAAAGGGTCACGGGTGTCAAAGACGGACGCGACGGGACGCGAAGGTTATTAGTGAGAAACGGAATTATTGTAATAAAAGCAAAATATGTAATCCATATGTATTTATATTTTCCCATATCAGCAAGGTGGAACGGGAGCATTTTATTTAAAATCGGGATAACAACCATTTTCCGACTAAATAGCGTGGGCGATCACATTTTAACACTGATTCGGGAAAGATTAAAAAAAAGTTCTAATTTATAGACGCAATTGTACAGTTACAATACACGAATAGTTTTATTCCAAACATTAAGAACGTTCGTTGTCTGTACAATGATGGATCCCAGAGGGGACGAGGTAAAGGACCCCCCCAAATTCACAACGCGATGAGACCATGACTTTAAAACATATTTGTTAGTTTTCGACCGAGTTACGCATTGCACTTTGAAAGATGATCAAGGACGTGGTTAAAATTATTTGCCTCCAAAAAACTCTCATTCTGATTCCAAGAAGCACGGAGAGGAGAGGGGAACCTTCAGAATTCGTGGTGAAGGTCCTCAGATTATAGAAACGCGATGGCATTACATTGCTTTTTAAGAAAGATGATTGTAGTAACATAAATTGCAAGTCATATCTAACATTTTCCGTTTCAAAAGTTTAAATATATTAAAATGTAACGAAAATCTAAAAAATATGTGTTTTAGATAAAATATGTCAAAATGTAATAATAACATAATATGTAAAAATATGTAAAATAAAATGGTTCCAATTGATTCAAGATGTCCTGTACGACAACTCTAAAAATTTATTGAATGCAGTATCTTATTCCTGTAAAACGAATATTTACATGAAATTCCGTTCCATAGTTATGAGTAAGGCTCGGAAGTTAATGCTGTATCAACGGACAAATATGCATGCAAGTATGCTCTGCCATTTGTAAAATATGCGCCAGAACTAATGAAATATGCTCTAACAATTAACAGTTGTATTTGTGTAATGTAATGCATACTGTGTAATGTAACGCATGTATTTGTGTAATATAACAACATGTATTTGTGAACAATTACAAAATTTTTCATTTTAACAATAAATTTGCATCTTTGTCTCTACTTAGTACAGATGATTTCGTCTGTATCATCGTGGAAGTATCAATTCCAATGCCACAAATTCTCTATCAAAGATAAATTATCACATTATTGATAATCAGACAAATCATTTCCGATACCAGCGCCACGATATCATCTAAAAGAAATTCAGGCAAATACTGCTGCAACGAACGAAAGACATTCCCACGTTTCTTTTGAATAGCATTCACATTCACATTTGTGAAGTACACATTTTGTTTCAAGAGACATTTATGCATAGTAACTGAAATTCCAAGAAAAATATGCCCTATTAAAACAAAAAGCAATAAAATATGAATAATAACAGCAATATTATGGAAATATGATGCATTACACATAAATAATTAAATATGCTCTAATGTGCTATATAAACCACCAAAGTTCTGTTATTTGTTTGTGTTTGAGGACATTTGATAATTAGCATTTTATAAAGCCATAATTAAAAATATGATCTTTCATGAACTGCCGGGCGTCAGTTATGAGGGTGTCGAATAAAATTTCTCCGCTACTGAAATATGTGACATTCCAAAGGGATCTAGAGACAAGTGTCACGAAAGCTGGGACGCGAGGAAACGGGGCGCGGAGAGATGGAATGCGGACGGGGCGCGGAGAACTGGGTTTAAGGATGGGTCGTGGAGAGGGAGATGGGAGTCGGGACGCGTGTATGGACGTGGCGACGAAACGCAGGAAGGCGGTTCGCAGCAAAGTCTTGAAGCAGTGGACGGGGTGTGTTGGTCGGGACGCGTTGGGACGGGACGCGGAGGGACGACGAATTCAGTAGTTTTCGTGGTTTCTCCGATCAACCCAGGCGAATGCCGGAGCAGTACCTAACAAACGGGCCACGGACTGCGCGCGATCTGTCCTTCCTCTTCCTTGTCCTATCCTCTCCCCTTACACACACACACACACACACACACTTACATGCACTACACTACCACACATGCCAGGAGGCCAGTCGGGAGCTTAAAGCTTGTCCCGACTGAAGGGGTGCCCCGCTGGTGGGAGAGTCCTGGTTGGGATGAACCTCATTGGCCGAAGGTAGGTCGGCGCCGTATCTGGCCATCCAGCAGGGATGATCACCACCATCTCCGGGTAAAACATGCACTACACTAACGGGACTAATGACCAAAGCAGTTGACGCATCCGGAAATACAAAAATTAATCAGGCAATCAAAGCGGAGGGACGGGATGTGAAGGGACGGTACGTGTGGATGAAACGCGTCGGAACATGACCCGGAATGGGGAGGTAGAAAGAGAAGGGATTCAGAGAGGCAGGATAAAGGAAGCCGGGACGACGAGAAGAGTGTGGAGCTCGCGAACGACCAAAACACTGAAACATGAGAACGCAGAGACGCGACGTGTCACAAAATTAAACGTGTTGAGGTAGTTGGAGGTTCACTCAAAACGCGCCGATGTGTTACATACACATAGTAACTTGCTCAGGCATTTAGGCATTTCCAAATCGACGCGAGGTTTCAGTCTTCTTTCAGTCTTCGACAATGCTGAAGTTGCATTTAAAAGTATCTGAATTCAGTATGAAAAATGCACTAGATACACTAATCAGATTTCTTGTGAAGAAAACCTCCTTTTCGACCAGTGTAATTATCTTTAATAATTCCATTCCAGTAAATAGGACTAAAAATATGTTTCATTGAATAACCAATACAACCAAACCTGATCGCACCTCACCAACGCTTACGTGTGTTCCTACGAGATTTTCTAGTGACTGAATCCATACGTCCTCCTGACGATCAAGACCATCCAACACCCTCTTCACCTCTGCACAGTGTTCGGGGCCGTGTCCATTTACACAAAGTCCTGACATCAAAATATTAACCTTGTAAATCCATTGTCCTGACAACGCGTATTCTTTAACTGACGCCATATTCCAACGCTAAATGCTGATTTTATCATTAGAAACTAATTCCAAAGTTTTGGCTTCTCACAATATGCAAGACCGTTTGGGAAAATCCACCAGTATTAATCTATTTTTACAAACAAACAATTGATGAATAAAATTAAATAAATATCCGAAATCTCCAAGCATCATTTGCTCCTTCTCTGGCTTTCACTTTCCCTCACCCTTTCCATTTCTTACTTGGTCTCTCTCCTTCCGTCCATTCTCCCCTTTCCCAAAACCCTCGCGACTTCCATCTTTTATCCACTTTCTTCCTCCCCCCTCCACTCACTTCACGCGCGCTTCCTCTTTCCTTCGCCCTCACACATTCACTTAGTAATTAAGGTGAGATTAAGGATTGGGGAGCTTCAATACGAATCATCAGATCGGTACACGAGGTTATTTGAGTTTTCTTCGAATCAGCTGTGCCCTTTTCAGCCGTGCGTAAACGGAATACGCAGTCGCACTCCAGGTCCTAGCTACCCGCTGGTCCGCTTCCTCCACTTTCTTCCATTCGCCCTTTCCTCCTGCAATCCTCGCCCGTGTCTCCATTTTTCTTTTCCCCCATCTCCTCGCACATCACATTCCCCTTCCTCTGCTTCCCGACCTCGCTCGCCTGCTAATTCTGATTGCCGATGCGCGGCCGGCGCAGGCGTGTGGTGCGGCGTGCCGCGGAGGCGGTGGGGCAGGGGTGGCGGTGGGGCGGGCCGGGAGCGGCGGGGACGGCGAGGGCGGCGAGGACGGAAGGACAGGGGGGGACGGCAAGGGCGGCGTTAGTGGCGGCGGCGGGGCGGCAGCGGGGTGGCGGCAGGGGCAGCAGTGGGGTGCGGGGAGGTGGGTGCGGTGGGGGGGGCGTGTATGGCGGGGGGGTGTATGGCGAGGGTGGGTACGGCGGGGTGTGTGTAGCGGGGGCGGTGAAGGCGGCGGGCGCCCAACTTCGGATCAATTAACTCGGCACTCGACCAATTTCTATTAACCGTCTACTGCATAAACCGACGCGCGTCGGACCGGGTTGACCGCGGCGGTGGAAGGGGGAGGGGGGGAGGGCAGGCGTACCGCCTCTGCCGAACGCCGTCCCTCCCACCCACGTCGCTCTCCCTTCCCCACCACGGGGCCTTCCCTTGGGGCACGACTCCCCTACACTGACCCGCGCCCTCAACGTAGCCCCCGGCTACGGCAACGGTTATACCACCGTCAAATCAATAGCACACGCTAATTGACAGTTTGAATCATTGAATTGTCTTCTGCTTCGGAGGCAAGTACTAAGAACACTCATTAAATCGAATTTTGTAGGAAACTACTTTAACCGAGTATTGTGTGAAACCTCTATAACTAGACTAACATAGGAATGCGCTCTATCTCGGATAGTATTGCAATCCTTGGTAATTTGAGTATTATACTAACTAATTCGACTATTGTGAAAAACACCTGCAAAGTGAATAATGTAAAAACTGATAACTGTAACTTTAAAATCACACTTGCTTGATATCTCGAATTCTATTCGTGCTAGATATTCTCCATCCACATGCACATGGAGTTTTGTAAATCAACCTATGATAAAGCGAAATAGCTCATAGTTCCAATATTTATTATTACACGTTAGTCGCATATCACGATTACACTATGGTATCAACAACAATTGTATCCTCGATAATCCGAACATTAACCCGCAAATTCATTGATTTGTCAAATAGTATTTTATTCTCATTCAGCACTCGTTCTTCAGTTATTTAAATAATGGCTTACCTGTTTTGAATCACAGAAGAAGTATTTGAGAATGACTCCTAAAGCACCTTCAACTCGACTATATTTCATCAACACTCAAATCATGATGCAGCACAAACTTTCGACTTGTAAAGAAACAATCATAAACTCCTAAATTAAATATATGGAAGCACTTCTCACCAAAATATAAAACCTTATATCTAGTCATGAAATGATGAAAGTTAATACCTTTTGACGACCAAATTTCATCAATGTTCTGGCAATGCCTCACCATCAGCGTCGGAATGTAAGGCAAAAACGCCCATGATGGGCTACAGGCGTTGGTTATTTTCTTTTAGCCTTTTCCTGCACTATTCCGGCTGATAACTGATTCCTACCCTTTCATAAATGACCAAATTTGAAACGAGGTATATACTACACGATTATATTTCATGTGATCAGGCGGCTCCAGCTTCAGCGTTGGGGTACAGAGCCATTTCCAACAAAAGCTCTTGATGAACGACATCCGCATCGGTTATCTTCGTCCCAAGTATTGTCTGTACCAATCCTGCTTGAGAATGCATTGCTGTCCTTTCATAAAAAATCAGTACACCAAATTTGAAACACAGTATGCACACAAATAGCACGACCACTGTAGCAGGCAACCGGATGTTCACCTACTCTTCTAAATTCGAAATAAACACACATTTCAAAAATATCTGAAATCCTCTTGATACCAGTCATCGAGAATAATCGTAATTGATTGATTGATTTTTTCGAGTTTCCGGGCGCGTCAACTGCTTTGGTCATTAGTCCCGTTAGTGTAGTACAGGTTTTTCTCGGGAGATGGCGGTAATCTTCACCCACGGAATGGCGGGATCCGGCGCCGACCTAGCGTCGGCTAGTGGGGTTTCCACAGGACTCTCCACCAGCGGGCACTCCAGCCGGACACGCTCTAAGCTCCGACCGGTCTCCCGGAATATGTGGTAGAGTAGTGCATGTTAGGTAAGTGTGTGTAAGAGGAGAGGATAGGACAAAGAAGAGGAAGGAGAGATCGCGCGCAGGTCCGTGGCTCGTCGGTAGGGTACTGCTCCGGCATTCGCCTGGTGCTGATTAGAGAAACCACGAAAACTACCGATCAGAGCACACGGCGCAGGAATTCTCCTCCAGCCAGCGACTGAATTCAACCTAGCGGAAAAGCTAGTGTCGAAAATCCTGCCGCCGTCAGGACTCGAACCTAGGACCTCCCGGTCAGTAGCGCTGCAGTGACATCAGTTGATGCACCTGAGCTACCGCTACCGGTAATAATCCTAAGTCCAGTAATAATCCAGTCTCTCGCCAGTCGCGAGAGCCGAGCGGACGTGTTTTACTGCGCTCTACCTGCTGCAGGATGGTGTCGACGGAGCAGTGGCGCGCGGCTATCGGCCGCTGGGTGAGGGGCTACCTGCCGCGCGGTGGCGGTGCCCGGGGGACAGCGCAGGGGCTGGGGCTCCTTGCGAGCGTGTTGGGCGCGGCGGTGATGGCGGTGCTATTGGCGATCGGTGGGGTGGAGCTGAATCCCGGCCCCCCTACTAACGTCGATATCATCGAGACTATCAATAGGAACCATAGGAACTTATTGATGAATCGATGTGTTGCAGGCTAGGGTTACGTCGGCAGAGGCTTCAGTGCAGTCGCTGCAGACAGCCAACGAGCGGCTGGTTCGCAAGGTGGATTACCTTGAGAACCAGTCGCGACGTAACAATATCATTGTTACTGGCATCCCAGAGCAGCGGAACGAGTCTTGGCGGACTCGGAGGTGTATCCTGGATCTTGCGGAGCAGCTTGGGGTCAGGTTGGAGCTCCAGGGATATCGAGCGCGCGCACCGGACCGGGCGGCGGCGCGAGGGACAGCCACGTAGATTGGGCCAAGCTGGCCTCTTTCAGGAAGCGGGAGGAGCTGCTGCGTGCAGCCCGGGAGTATCTCTCCCGGAATGGCAGGGTGCGCGTCCGTGAGGACTTCAGCTGGGCAGTGCGGCAAACGCGTAAGGCGTTAATTCCGCATTTGCAGGAGGCGAAAGCGAGCGGAAAGCAGGCGTCGATTCGTTTCGACAAGCTTGTCGTGGCAGGGCGCAGCTACGTGTTGGCTGAGCTGGCGGCCCGTCCGCGGGCGTGGAGGGGGCGGGGCGACGGGGTCCCGTGAACTCGGCGAGGGGCAGAACCCCAGTAGGGCGGAAACCCCTTCCGGGCAAGCGGGCGCCTCTTCGCGGCCGCCCCGCCGCGCCTTCGGCCGTGGCCGCGGCCGCGCCTGCGGCTGCGCCTCGTGCTGGGGCGGCGCGGACGACTCTGACCCCGCGGCATCGCGGCGGAGGCGGTCTCGTTCGCGTTCGCGTCGGCGGTCGCGTTCACGTTCCGCCGGAGCCCACGGCACTCGGCGAGTCCCGGACGCTTTGCGGCTGACAGCCTGGAGCGAGGACCTCTTACGAGGGCGATGGCTGCGGCAAACGTGCAGCAGCAGGAAGCTCGCGGTGAGTCGGGACCAGCAGGTCGCCAAAGGCAGGAATAGGCTTTAAGAATAGGATGTTGGAACATCAAAGGTCTAGGCTCTAAGCTCGAAATCAAGACTCATGGTACATAAACACATTTGATATTGTCAGTCTCGTTGAAACTTGGTGGAAGGAGGTGAGACTTTAAATGTGTCTGGTTTTACAGTCATATGCAAAACTAAAAACGTAGAGGGAAAGGGTAGTACCCGGGAGGTGTTGGTGCATATTTCAGGATAGGTTAGTGCAATTTATTTATGAAATTACAACAAACTCCACAATTTTCTTTGTATTAGACTAGTAATGCAAATACAGACCTCAATTGTATTTATATACCGTCACCTGCAGGGCCGCGTTATTATTCTCCAGAAGCTTTTGTGAAATCAATAATTTCTTAGACTCGTTGAAGCAAAGGTATCCGAATACTGATTTACTAGTCTTCGGTGACATGCATGCTAGAATTGGCCATGAGCAGGAAGTATTTTCGGAGTTCGATCGGCAAGAAGCGAGACTAATTCTAGAAAAGCAATGACTCAGTCATCAATAATGAGGGTCAGGAATTGTTAGAATTATGCGAGAGATTTAATCTCGAAATCTTAAATGGCAACTATGGACAGGATACTGAAGGGGAACTAACTTTTATTAGTGGGAATGGAGGTAGTGTAATAGATTATGCTCTGTTGTCTCATGAAAGAATAAACAATTTATTAGATTTTGGAATCGAATTAGGCAGAATCGACCATTTGCCTGTGTGCGTTCATTTAGCAGTAATGTACTGAACTGCCACAGGCAGTGGCACGGCGGGAGCAACAACTTCACAATAGCAAGACGACGGTTTATATGGAAAGAGGAAAAGGACAGGAATTTGCAGAGGCTATTCTTAACTCGGTAGGGTGGGCGCGAGAGGAGCGGTCACCGGAAAGGCAAGCAAAGAATTTAGAAAGGAGACTCTTTCGCGCAGGGAGGGGCATGCGAATGTGGGGGAGAGGAGGAAGGGTACTGACCCAAGGATGGTTTAGCGAGGAGTGTCGGGTGAGCAGGCGTGAAGCAATAGTAGCCTTAAGAATGTTCAGAACAAGTGGAACTGCGGAAGCGAGAAATAGTTACTTGTTACTACGAGAGCAATACGAGGCCACAATTAAGAAATCGAAGAAATCTTGGCAGGAGAGTGAGACAGCAAGAATAGAGGCAATTTTAAGAAACAATCATAATAAATCAATTTGGGACGTTATAGATCACTGCGTAAAAAGAAATGTAAGTAATGCGATTTCACCAGACGCGGGAGCAGATACTTTTCACGGGCGCTCGAAATAGCGAATATTGAAACAGGGATATATATTATCACGGACCGGGATGTCCCTGAATTAGACGAACCGATAACCTGGAATGAAGTGAATAGGCTATGCTAGCCATGAATAATAAGAAGGCAGGCGGCGCGGACGGCATTCCGACACAATTTATTTCGGAATTGTGGCACATAGACCCAGAGAGTATTCTAAATTTATTTAATGCAATAGTTGATTCTGGATCGTATCCAGAAACGTGGAGTACAGCGATCCTCCAACCAGTCTTTAAGAATAAAGGTAATACGAATGCCTACAAAATTATCGCGAATTAGTCTTTACCAGCTCTGAGCAAGCTATTTTGTAAAATACTCAACGGGCGACTGAGTGAATGGGCGGAAAGCACGTAAAATATCAGAATGCAAGCAGGCTTTAGGAGAGGCTTCGCGACTACGACAATATCTTTGTGTTAGATAATTAGTAAAGCAGGCGCTTGCGCGTAAACGGGGCCACTTATATTGCAGTTTTGTAGATTTCGAAATGGCTTTTGACTCTATCAATAGGAAAGCTTTATGGCAAAACTTAATGAGCTAGGCGTCTCACGTAAAGTTTTAAAGTGTTGCAGAGCATATACGAAGACGTAAATTTCTGTGTCAGGTGCGGTGATGGAAGTACAACGCGAAAAATAAAATCGACAGTAGGAGTAAGACAGGGCTGTCCTTCTCACCGCTATTGTTTATCTTGTTTATAAACGATTTATTGACGTGGTTACAGGATGCGGATACATCTGCCGGAAATTGAGGGCCTGAACATTCCCGGACTACTATATGCTGATGATTTAGTTTTATGTTCGAGACTATTGACGGCTTACAAAAAGTTTAAATATCCTAGAAACGTATAGTGAAACATGGGGATTAAAAGTAAATATTCAAAAAACCCAAAATAGTTGTCTTCAAGAATGGATTTATCTGGGGTAACAAGGAGAGATGGTTTTACGCTCAGGAGGAGATTGACCGGGTAAAAACATTTACATATCTTGAGGCAAAATTTTTCCATGAATGGATGGAGTAATCACATAGTGGCGGCGCACAGTAAGGAAGAATTGCGCTCAAAGAAATCGTTTGCGCAGTGCGCAGGGTTCCGGAATTGCCTTAAAGGTGTGGAGACGATGTTTAAATCGCTAGTTCTCCCAGCAATGAATTATGGGGCAGAAATTTGGGGAGTGGATAGGATAGATCGACTAGAAAGCGTCGAAACAGATTATTTCAAATTAATTCTCGAGTCTCTAGATTCGCAGCAAATGCCGGAGTCCTAAGAGGTCGGTAGTGTAGGAATTTGGAAAGATTTTTAAAATGAAACCATTAAACTTTGGATTAAATTAGCAGGTGAACAGGCTGACTCACTTATAAATAGATGTTTCGGGTGCAGTTACAGGAAGCAACCAACGCTACTGGTCGTATAAAATTAAACTGCTACTGGAACGTTCAGGTCTGGGAGACGTTTCTCCGGAAATGGTGGAGATAGGGAACACGTGACATAGAACGGTTAATTTCGGATAGACTTGCGGATATTAAAAGGCAAGAGATCCTGGCAGCAACGGCCGAAAAACGTTCGCAGTTGCGCAAATTCACGCGAGTCCGTTATGGGGTTGCGAACGTTACGTAAACACACTGCAGAAGGACGCAAGAGGGGATACGCTTGGTTCAGGGTCGGGGTGGATGCAACGTAGATTAAAGGACTCGAATGGTAATGGCATCTGTGTGCTTTGCGGTGATAGGAAGACTGATCCATATCTTTAATTTGCAGTGCGACCGAAACTTGGAGAGAAAATGGATGGGAATGGAAATTACTACTTCCAACATAGGAACGTAACGCTTCGCCCAAAACATTCTAGGGATAAAAGAGCTAACTTCATGAAAGAATTAGGAACATTTCTCGGAAGGTTCGGACCACTAGAGAAACGGAAATTAAGGAGTGGAAAACAGCAGTGGTTAGTACAGAGCAGAGCCTAGACTGGAGAGAAATATGTATAAATCAATAAACTAACAATAATTAAGTTAGTCAGTAAGTTATGTTAGGTTAGTAAACAGTACAAAAAAAAAAAAAAAAAAGTTATAAATTGTAGTCAATTGTTAAGTATAAGTAGATAAATAAGTCAATAAATATATATATATATATATATATATATATATATATATATATTAACTTAAAATAATTAAAATAAGTTAAATAAATTAAAAAACATTAGGGGGCGAGGAGTGGGAATCGGAAAGGTTAGGGCAGAGGCGTTGGTGCGGACGATTTTCTGTGGTGCTGTTTGTTTTCAGGTGCTGGAGGCCAAACACTGGAAGGAGAATGCCTGACGCCCGCGCCAAATAAATAGTCTAAAAACCGGATAGAGTAGCATGTACTCGGCTTCTGACGGCAGGTTTTCCCTTCAGGGTTTTCCTCAGCCGTACCTTATGGTCTCGTTTCCGCGGCTTTGAGGCGATGGAGAGAATTTGGGGTGAATACCAGAAGACGAGGTTAGAACTCGGTAGAATGTAGATTGTATGGCAAAGGCCTTCGGCCCTAGCCACATTGGATCAAGTTTCTAATTTGGCTGTAATAATTACCTATTAAATAAATAAAATAAAATAAATAATCCTAGAAGATATCCACTACACGACTACACTTCACAGTGTTCGGCGATGCTCAGCTTCAGAGCCAGTGCCAACAAAAACCCCTGGTGGCGACACCCGCATCGGTTACCCCGCCCCTGGTAGCCGCCTTCTGGCGGTCGCGGCGCTCTGCCAGAAAACGCCCTTCCCGGGTCAGTCTGCGGCGGCGGCGGCCGCGACCGCGCAACAGATCAGATCGATAGCGAATTAAAAGTGCATTCACGTTACGGCGAACCAGAGCTTGCCTCCCTCTCGGCATCAATGTATAAATCTGTCAGCGCGACGCCGCTCGGAGTGGATGCTGAGTTGAGGCCGAGCCCGTATTTCAGCGCCGGGAAGAGCCGTGGTATTCCAATGTAGTAGACGGCCACAGGAGGGCGGATTTTCCCAGACTCTTCGGCCATTTTAAAACGCTTCGGAAAACGTCTGCATCTTATTCGATACGTTAGCACATATCCTTCGAGTCAATTAAACGTTGAATAACTTTTGGAACCTAGGCCAACTTGAGGGTATTTAGAATATCAAACAAGATACGCTTATTTCATTTAAATCTGTGTCGTAGTAAAAAAAAATTACGTGAGATAATGTAACGATTATTTTGACATTATTACAATTAATAACAAACGAATTTACTTCCTTTTGATATGACTGTAAATGTACTGATCGAAAATAATACACTAATAATTTGCAAAAATACAGATAATTAAAAAAAAAAACTTCGTACCATAGGCTCAATAAACTTTTATCAATGTTCCAAGATTGAAAACAATTTATTATTGGAATAAAAAATATCAATACCTAGCTATAATATTCATCCACTAAAAGGTTTGTTTGATAGTGTTCACATTGTCCGGTACCCCTCACGGCGAAAGAATTCCACCAACACAAAAGTCGGTTTCCTTTAGTCTGTAATTCGATCTCGTAGGCAAACGACCTGCAACTTGCTCGTATGTGTACACGCAACTTTCCAACAACGGACAAGTGTGTCTCTGGAACAAGGCATTTACGGAGGATCGAGGTCACAGGGGGCGACGAGGGATACACTCATTAATGCATGATGCATCGCCGGAACGCTCACTAGGCCGCCTCGTCCCTTCCCCGAATCGCACGCCTTCCTAACCGCACGGGATCCAACCCCTCCCCCCGTTCCAACTCTGCCCGTCCTCTGCTTCCTGCCCTGCCCCGTTCCGTCCAACCAGCCTTACCCCATTGCACCCTGCCTACCTTCGATACACTGTGTCCCGCTTTCCCCCCCTCTTCGCTTCTCCCCCGCTTCGCTTCACCATGCCTCGCTTCGCTACACTCTGCCCGCTTCGCTTTCCCTGCCTCTCCGCCCTACACTCTGTCCGCTTCACTTCAAATCCCCCGCTTCGCTTCAGCTGCAACCCTCCCTCTCGCCTCAACCCGCTTCCAAAAAGCCGCCGCTGGAATTAAACCGGGGTCTTTCTTTAATTATCACGGAATTCATCCCTCCTCACCCCTCTACGCCTCTCGACCCGCTACGCAGTCCCGCGAACTTTGGCTAATAAATTAGAGAACCCTCGGGACGCCGTAACATAAAGCGGGTAACGCGAGCAACTAACTATCTTGACGGCCGCTGACCGCTGAGGAGGGAGGGGGTGGGTTGGAGAATGGGGGGGGGGGAGTAAAGGGGGAGACGGGAAGGAAAAGTCCACAGCTCGTGGAAAGCGGTACAAAATGAGCTGTCGTTATTCGAATATTCGAGCAAAATCCTATTTACGGCGACACTTGAGAAGTTTTATTAATGTGGACACGCGGGCAATCTAACAAGGAAGAGACGAAATATTTCCGAGGACGAGCGAGATAACTTTTCCGACATGCGGTTCTGGTGATGGTCGTGTGAGGAAGCTTCATCGAGTGGTGTGCTTCGCGTGCGGCAGAACCAAGGTAGGAGAAGAAAACAAACAACCAGAGTGGCGGATTATTGCAAAATGTGGCGCAGTGCAAACGACCCAGTTTATAAATGAAGATGATGCTGAGGGCCTACTCATCCCTAAACGTACGCGAAGTGGGAATACGCTTTTATGACCAAGTCCAAGTAGGTCATCTCTAATAGTTTGCCGTCGCCGTCAATTATTGAGGTGGAAACCGTTATAACCGTTATAACAATAAATATTGAGGTGGAAACGATCATGAAAGGGGATGATTAATTATGAATGAGCTGATGATTCAAAGGTTGTGGTAAAGAAGCCATTCATATCATAATTACATGATGACATGCTTTACTTAAAAACAGCCATTTCTTACTTGGGATTCAAATTACAGTCTGCAAATAACTTTTCTGCATTGAATTATAAGTCGATGAGTAGTGCACAGCTCTGTAATATCTCATACAATTCAATGAGTTAGATATTATTTTTATTGTTGTTCTTATTGTTAGCATTTTTAAAAAAACAATACACAGTTATAACACAACCATACATTAAATATATTTTAACAAAAACAATCTTCACGAACACTTAATAAAAATTATGTACACATTACAACAATTCTTTGCACATCAATTGATTCATTGATTTTTTCGTATTTCCGGGCGCGTCAACTGCTTCGGTCATTAGTCCCGTTAGTGTAGTGCATACTTTTTCGCGTGAGATGGCGGTGATCTTCCTCGCTGGATTGCGAGATCCGGCACCGGAAGGCCTATCGTCGGCTAGTGGGGTTTCTAACCAGGACTCTCCCCCCAGCGGGGCATCGCCCCAGCAGGACTAGCTCTGAGCTCCCGACCGGTCTCCCGGAATATGTGCTAGTGTAGTGCATGTTAGTGTAAGTGTGTGTAAGGGGAGAGGATAGGACAAGGAGAGGGGAAGGACAGATCGCGCGCGGTCCGTGGTCCGTTTGGTAGGGTACTGATCCGGCATTCGCCTGGTGTTGATCGGAGAAACCACGGAAAACTAGCGATCAGAGCAGCCGACCGCTAGAATTTTCCTCCAAACTGCGACTGAATTCGACCTAGCTGAAAAGCTAGTGACGAAAATCCTGCCGGCGTCAGGACTCGAACTTAGGACCTCCCGGTCAGAGGCGCTGCAGTGACATCAGTTGATACACTGAGCTACCGCTCCCGGTTTTGCACATCAAGAAATAAAAATATTGTCCTTCCTCGACGCAACGTAAATAGCAACTATTGAATGGCCTTGCTCTCACATCATTTCAGTTGTCTTAAGCAGTGAAACTGAGTATGAGAATTTAATCGCTACGTTCAGTATGAGCACGCGTTGTAACAATAAAATATTTGCATTATAAAGTCACACTCGACCCATCAATAATCAACCAACAATCTTATGCATGCCATTAGAACTCGCCTATGACCTTTTTGTCGTTCCTCTTTTGTAATACATTACTACTCGTTCAAAGATATCCAGGAGTTACTGTATTCGATGTAACACCCCCATCCTATTCAGTTTCAACTCTCCGCCACTGAAGCAGAAGCGTTTGAAAAGCACTGCATGAGTGCTTGGCCACGTACAAAGTGCATGCTACCAAGCCCTCCAAATCTCTCCCGTCACAAGTTTTTCCCTTCACTTTTTTTAAAGCAAAAGGATATCGCCGCCGATGCTACACATCCCCTACGATATGATCGCAAGCCCTATGAATATTGAACACGAAAGTCGGGCAACTCCTCCGGAGCCAATTTGCCGACCGAAAAATTTAGCACCGAAAGAAACGCCCGTCCCCGCGCCAAAGTTCCACGAGAGGGCGCTCGCAGCAGCACCGGAAGCGGAACTGGCGACGGTGCACAATGGTCCGATTTTGGGGACAGCAGACAAAAACGAATTAGATTGATTATTTCGTGACTTCGGGCGGGTCAACTGCTATGGTGAATAGTTCCGTAAGAGTGGTGAATGTTATTATCACGAGAAGGGGCAGTGTTCCTTTTCTGCTGCTTAATGAGATCCGACGCATACTTACACGTCTGCTGGGCATGTGGGTTTTTTCCGTCCATGTATATATAGCCAGTGTGCTGCCCCTGCAGGTACAAGTTCTAATTGGGCTCCCAATATGAGTGGTAGTATGATGGATTTTGAGCGTGCATGTGTGTGTGTGTGTGTATGTGTGTGAAGTAAGGTGTGAGAATAGGTGAAGGAAGAGGAAGGAAAGATCGCGCGATGTCAGCTCATTTTTAAGGGTACTTCTCTGGCTTTCATCTGGTGTTAATGTAAAACATGGAAAACTAACGATCAGAACAGCCGGCCGATAGAATTCTTCTCCAGAAAGTGACTGAATTTCATCTAGGTATGTAGTTAGCATCGAAAATCCTGCTATCAACAGGTTTCGATCCTATTCAATTACCGATCAGAAGCATTGCAGTGACATCACTTGTTACCCACTCAGTCGGTAAAAAATTTTGTGCATTTTATTGTTTTCGAATATTCTATTACGTTTGTAAGGTTTTCATTCTCTCTCGACAACTAATATCGTGTGAGTGAGTAGTTTGTATTTCCGGGTGCGACAACTATTTTGGTCATTAATCTAATTATTATACAGCATGTTACAATTGGGTGTTCTCCCCCTGTCGGCAAGTGATATCAGGTCCCGTCCTACACGACAGTTTGGAGTATTTCCCCTGGAACAGGGTGAATAAGCCATAATCTCTCCACTTTTATTTCTGAGGTAATGTAGTGCAGGTGTCAATATATGTGGGTGCGTTTGTGGAAGTGGAGATAAGGAGAAGGTAAGAGAAAAGACAAGGATGAACAAGGGAAGATTTCGCGCGATCTGTGAGCCTATCAGTCACCTGGTACTGATCGAGATAGCACAGAAAACTACCGACCAGTTTAGCCCACCCATCATGTTCTCCGCCAGACACCAGCAATGGACTGGCTTCTTTCGAAAAAAAATGTATGCTAAAATTAAAGTCGACTTTGTATTAACACAAATTAAATTATATTAGTCTCACACGGTTAACGTTTTAACTCTGATTTTACGAGAAAAATGATTTCGTTCTGCCTTTTTGGTCCCCTTTTTTATGACTTGCAAACCACCGTGCGGCGGAAGCGGTGGCGATGGCGGGCGCGACGCGGTCGCAGTGGGGCGGGAAGCGGAGCCGGGACTTACGGTTCCCCTATTGTCATTTGCAGCGGGGAGAGAGAGAGACGGAGAGAGTGGACTCTTGCGATGCAAGTAAGGCGCCGCTGCCGGTAGAAGTATCGGTAAAGCGATGAGGAAAGTGGCGTGGAGGGGAGGGAGGAAGTGGTTGTGGTGGTGGTTGAACTGGAGGAGTTGCAGCTCAAGCGAAAGTGGTGAAAATGCAAGGGGGTTCCGAACTACTACCTGTGGTTTGTATGCGGAGAGAACAATTCTGCATACTCCTTCTCAGGTTCCCCGTTTAAGGGATCCTCTCTTAATAATGTGCCCATTATTTATTACAATGAAACAAATATAGAGACTATTATCGTTATTTGAAGAATATTGTCACCGACAACAATAGAATTCAACTGAACAATACATAATACAACAATATTTAATTCTCGAAAAAAAATGACTACTTTGTTTCATCTGCCTGAGCAATTCAAATATTACGGACTGGACCAAAGCCCTTCCTCCAGCTGTGATGTGTTGAGTGGTAAAGGAGGAGAGAGGTTGGTCGACATGGTGGAGCGACGGTACGATTCCTTTGCTTGGATACGACCGGTTTTGCCTCGATTTGGTTTGGTTTGTTTTCTTCGTGTTTCCGGGCGCGTCAACTGCTTTGGTCATTAGTCCCGTTAGTGTAGTGCATGTTTTTTTCTCGGGAGATGGCGGTGATCTTTCCCGCTGGATGGCGTGATCCGGCGCCGACCTACCGTCGGCTAGTGGGATTTCCCAACAGGACTCTCCACCAGGGGACACCGCCCAGCCGACAAGCTCTAAGCTCCGACCGGTCTCCCGGAATATATGGTAGTGTAGTGAATGTTAGTGTAAGTATGTATGTAAGGGGAGAGGAGAGGACAAGGGAAGAGGAAGGAAAGATCGCGCGCGGTCTGTGGCCGGTTTATTAGGGTACTGCTCCGTCATTCGCCACGTGTTGATACGAGCAAGTTCGGAAAACTACCAATCAGAGCAGCCGGCAGCTAGAATTCTCCTCCAGGCAGCGAATGAATTCGACCTAGCTGCAAAGCTAGTGTCGAAAATCTTGCCACCGTCAGGACTCGAACGTAGGACCTCCCGGTCAGAGGCGCTGCAGTGACATCAGTTGATTTTTACCTCGAACTGTAGGTGTCTGGGCCAACGCGCCGTGCCTTATCAATACCGAATTCACCCCTCCCTTCCACCCCACAACGCATCCCAGCTTTAACGGAGCGTTTTCGGAGCACCCCAAAGGATTTGAATTGCGCGTCCGGACGCAACGAACAAAACTAGTTTTATCGAAAAGGAATATTTTCGACGAGAAACCAATTGTACCCAACTTACTGAAATACCAATAAGGCGATATTTTTATTTTAGTTGGAACGATTAAGAGACGTACTGTATATTACACTAAGGAAAGAAGACTGTTTAAACATTATCATCACAAAACCTGGTAAGAGTGCTATCGCTTGATACGCAGTTACCTCTACGAGTGAGTAGATTAGAATTTAGACGAAAAAACTAAAATTTCACAGATTGAATCAGCAAGGAAAACAAATCGCACATATTCAACCGGAAATGCAAGTTATCTTGCATTGCAAGTAGTCATCGTGTTTAACTCACAAACGAGTTGCCCTAATCCCTTAAATGCCGGTATTCCTGAACGTTCTAGAAAAGAAGCTCTGAGTTAACATTGTTTATCGTGCTGTAATCAACACAATTAGACCTTTTCGGCATTCTCATATTTTTGGTCGAATGGTAGCATATCAATTCCGTTCATTCGACTGCGATAAAACTTCAACTTATTGCTTACACTTGCGCAAAGAATGTAAGCATAATCCAATGAGAATGTGCGAATGGCTATCGAGCATAGACGCAAGTTCATAATGATTTTATTGCTCTATGCAACCTGCCACACCCTCAAGTATAAAGCGTGTCTCTGCTGCATATTCTACCTCCGCGATTGAAAAATATTGGACTTCATTATTACTTGAAAGTTATCTCAGACAAGTAAATGAAATTTCTCCATGGCTCTCTCCATTCATAGGGAATGTATACCCAAACTTATGGGATATCTTTTTAACAATAAGATAATTGACAACCATGTCCAAACCTGGGCACAGAACAAACCCATACTCGCCAGAAAGTCTTTCAACCATTATTATTATTATTATTATTATTATTATTATTATTATTATTATTATTATTATTATTATTATTATTATTTTTTTTTTTGCAGAGCGTAGCGGAAAACGTGATTAACCATCTTGTGACTAGTAGCGTGTGAAATGCAATACAACAAAGCATTTTCGGATCCACGTCTTGAATAAAATAAGTCTGGATTTTTGAAAGCTCGAAGTGCCCAAGGGAGGTACTCCGTTACGTGACGAAAACCCACATTTATTTTAAGATAAGAGTGAATATTCAAATTAATGAATTCGATCAATCACTTTTAATGATTGTGGGCGTAATCACTGCACTAAACCACTGTGCTGCCCCACCCTCCGGTGGTGGTCCGCTTGTTAGGGTATTGCTCCGACCTTGTCCTCGTGTTGATCAGAGAAACTAGGGAAACCTTCCGATCAGAGCAGCTGACCACTGGAATTTTCCCCCACACAGCGGCCGAAATCCGCCGCCGTCGGGACTCGTACCCAAGGACCTGGCGTTCGGAGCCGCTGCAGAAACTGCAGCAACGCTGGCTCTAAGTTAAACTCAGCCGGGGAAAGTAGCAAGAACGACGCTACGGTGCGAGGTGGTGGTGTAAACGACGGTGACATTGGTGGGGCGGTGTGGAGAGGGACGGTCCGAGGCGAGTCGGGGGTGGCGGGAGCGCGGGTTTTTCTGACATTATGCGGGCCGGGGGAGGGGAGGTGTGTGGGGGGGGGGGGGGGGGGTGGGGTGGGGTGGGTAGGCGGAGACACCGCGACGCCGGTTTCTAATGGTCGGCCGCGCGGCGACGTCGCAAAAACAGTCCGAGAAGCGACGGATCCGCTTTGCCGAGGTACACAACGCACTGGTCGGTATTTTCTGTCGATGAAATCTATGTGTTTGTTCCGAAATTCGGCGGAGGATTTATACTACGAATACCTTTCACGCGACAAACCCAAGTGTTTTTGCTTTACGAACTACACGTACTGATGTTTGAAACTGGTTCAGTATTAGTTATGTGGATATCTTAGATCGAGAATGCAACTGGAAAATACAATTTTATATCGCAAATATATCATACTCCATTATTACTTTGAATCACAGGTTTTTCCCCAACCAGGTATTTCCCACCAGCGGGGCACCGCCCCAGCCGGGACAAATTCTAAGTCCCCAAGTCGATCTCCCGGGATGTGTGGTAGTGTAGTGCATGTTAGTGTGTGTGCATAAGGGGTGAAGATATGACAAGGAAGAGGAAGGAAAGATCACGCGCAATCCGGGGCCCGTTTGTTAAGATACCGCTCCGGCATTCACCTGCTGTTGATCGGAGAAACCACGGAAAACTACCGATCAGAGCAACTGGCCGCTAGAATTCTCCTCCAGACAGCGACTGAATTCGACCTAGCTGAAAAGCTGCAGTAACATCAGTTGATGCACTGAGCCACTACTCCCGGTCGGACCGGTGGGGAGGCGTTTCTTTGCACGAGGCGAATGCGGAATCTCGTCTTGGCGCGGGACGGAGTCGAGCGATTTACGTAACAGGCTAACGCCGCGACCGGACATGGGCACAATGGCGCAACGAAAGCCTCCCCTCTTCTTCCCCCATTCCAGCAGCAAGCACTGGAACCGACTCGCTCCTCACGCGGCCGCTCAAAAACAGCGCCTCGTTCCGCGAGATGTATGGGCTTCGTTGCAGTTTCAGTGACGAGCGAAATCGTTCTGTGCGATGACGTTTACGGCTTTCCGGGGATCAGGATACCTTAAACGTCCCGGAGAGTCATTTCCTGCCCTATCATGATGATTCTGTTGGCGAGAGTTGCATTCTTGTTGCAGTACCTGTATTTTGAGAGTCATAACTAGAGTCCGCAAAAATATGTAACATGAAACGGCAAAACATGTACATAAATATCTAATGGAATTGATAAGAATATGTAACAAATAAATGTAAAAAGGGCTAAAATATATAAAATCAAAGTTACATTAATAAACTATGTATTATCTCATAGTTTTAAAAATAAAAATTGCGTATCCTGATTAATTATTATATGTTTTAAGAGCTGATATATCTATCGTACAGACGTAGCACCTCAATGACCAGCAAAAATCGCTGTAGCGTTGTCATCGTAATATTACACGTCTGCGACTTCAAATATTTCTCGTAAATTTGTTTAAATATACAGCGATGTACCGGATACTTTTCATCACCTAAAGCCAATATTCTCAACGCTCACCGCTCTTGTTGCAAATGCAATGGAGGCAAAGGTTAACCCATACAGACCGCGTTCATCTCACCGCGTATTCACATGGGGCACCTGGCGTCATCAGCGCGTAATTCTGAATGTGTGTTAGAAAATTCGCATTTTTGAATTAAAATTATTTTTGAAAATCCATTAAATATTTTTTACGAATTCAATTTTTAAGGAAATTGCGATAATAATAAATGGTTTTCAATATAGGTAAAGTATACGTAATATATGTAATCTAGAAAAGAATATGTAATGACAAATTTGCTAATGGAGTTAGGATTCCCATTATTCGCCAAGAGCACAAATTTGAGAACTAAATATAAAAAGACAAAAATTACATAAGTATCCAGTCTCTAGAAATCAGATCCTTTCCTACATACAATCTTTGTTAAATTTATAGCAGCGCAAAGAATGCACGCAATGCACGTGAATGAAGTGGCACTTTTCACGAGATTTCCCCTTTATCTCCATTCTGTCTTCGCTCAAATTGGAATTCGTCACCCACTGGTTACAGTGAACGCATTTAAGATCCGCTCAGAACTGTCCAACTGATTGATCTATAAAGCATCAAATGGAATGGCGAAGAAAACAACACGATGTGCTTTGACATACCATAGAACACGTAGAGCGGATTGGAGCTCCAGCAACGACATCCGATACGCGCGTGAGAACCCACTGCGCGAATGGGTGTAACGTGATTCACGATGCAGCGGCCGCAACGGTTCTTTCCAAGAGAGTCCAAAAGTTTTCAGCTCGTATGCCAAGTAAAACACTATCAAAATATTATTCGTTTACATTTATTTCGTACGCGCGCGCGCACGTGTGTGTGTGTGTGTGTGTGTGTGTGTGTGTGTGTGTGTGTGTGTGTGTGTGTGTGTGAGAGAGAGAGAGAGAGAAAGAAAGAGAATGTGTTTGTGAGAAAAAGAGAGAGCGAGAGAGAAAAAAAAGCATAGGAAAAGAGAAAGAAAGAGTGAATGAGAGAGCTAGAGCTAGAGAGAGAGATAAAGAGAGAGCAAGAGAGGGACAGAGCCTAGAGAGGGAGAGAGCAAGAGAGGGACAGAGCCAGAGAGAGGGAGAGAGAGAGAAAGAAAATGTGTTTGTGAGAGAAGGAGAGAGAGATTTACTGCCACGGTGATGCATATTTAACTCGAAAAGTATTTTAAAATCGATTGATGATCCGTACAATACATTAGCAGTTCTTTGTTAGTAAACAGTACAGTCGAAGATCAGTTTCAAAATTAGCATTTAATGATAAAAAGAGCACTTTCATGTACTGAAAATGACTCAATATCTTCGTGTTTAGAAATGCTTTCCAAGCAACGGGAAGAAGGTTGTGTCCTAAACTCAGCAGTATTTAACATTTTGAAAGGAGAAGGCATAAAACTTCTCTTCATTCCACGCGAACAACACTTGCGTGATTGTAGTAAAACGAACTGGCTTTCCCTCGAGCTTTGAGCTTAATATATAAGTAGCAAAGAGCAGGTTGCACAATTCGTACTATAGCCACGTACGTTTCGAGAAGAAGAGTTGCCAAATGTATACTTGACTTTTGTACAAAGCAGTAACTTCAGTCCGCTTAGAGAATATTCAATATGTTGCTTTTTCCTTTATTTACAAAAATTTATTTGTTTTGTTCTTACTTGACATGCAAATATCTTTGTTGTTTCCATTTTCCTTCAAAAGCACAATATTCCTTTCATGAGCACAACCGTGAGCAAAAACAGCAGTTTTCGAGTAGGCCTAATTCATAAACAACAATTAATAAAGTCTAATGGATGAAAATAATTCATGAGGACCTTACTGCAGACAGAACTCAATAATGTTTAATAATCAATAATAAATGATTTAAAAAAGTTACAAACTTCGTTTTTCTATGTTTTTTGGTGATCGTGAAACAAGAATTTTAAGGAAATTAATGTAAATGTTTTGTCTATGGGTTTTAAAAAGTTATTTATATAATACGCCAAATTATTAAAAGAACTATATTTATAAGACAGTATGTAATCAGTATTTGAAAACAAAGTAATGCATAAATATCGAGTCCGAAGGAACTGGAAAGGGAGGTGTATTTGTATAAGTCTGCAAGTCTAAATAATACCATTGTAGAGTACAACTTAAAATTGGTACATTATTAGCAAAACCACCCATATTTTGCATCGAGCGTTTCGTTCTCTTCCACCCAGAACGAAATCTTGGGAAAAACTCTTCCTCGTTTTCAAGCACGATAAGAAATTCGCACCAGCAATTATCGCAACACGTGATAATTCCAGAGTACTCAACAGGGAAGAGGGATTTTTACGACCCAAGCCGTAAATTCGGTCAGCTTTATGCTCATCGCTCGACGCCGAAAAAGCAAGCGTCGGGGCTGTTTAAACGCGTGATACATCGGCACGACATAATAACCCAGGCCCCGTTTCGGCAAATATTTCAACGCAATACGCAACTCCCACGGCCCGCCCTCCCGCCCGCCCATCCACACCCACCATCCGCTCGCGCCGCCTCCCCGCCCCGCCCATCTGCCGAGCCCGCCCCATTTACAGCACCGAGCGAAGTAATCACTGTAATTGGGCAAACAGAGTTTCAAGATATGTCAACAAATTACCGCAAACGTGACAAACGGCGCCTCTAATTTGGCTAATAGCAATAAAGTAATAGTAAAAACGTTCGTTTTATCAGTGATAATCCATCACGGCCGCAGCGCCCGCCTGGTACCTGCAGCCACGCCACGCCACGCCACGCCACCCCACGCCACGCCCGCCGCGGTGCCGCAGGGCGAGGAAGCTGTGGATAAATATTTGGGTTCCGTTGCGCCCGCAGCGGTGCGTCGCACTGCGGCGCCTCTGAAAACGGCGGGGGGGGGCGAAGGTGGTGGATGTGGCGGTGAGGAGGGTAAGGGTAAGAGTGATGCAATGTTCCGGCGATGGAGGTGGAGTTTGATTGATTGATTGATTTTTTCGTGTTTCCGGGCGCGTCAACTGCTTATGTCATTAGTCCCGTTAGTGTAGTGCGTGTTTTTTCTCGGGAGATGGCGGTGATCTTCCTCACTGGATGGCGAGATCCGGCGCCGACCTACCGTCGGCTAGTGGAGTTTCCCAACCAGGACTCTCCCACCAGCGGGTACCGCCCCAGAAGGACAAGCTCTAAGCTCCGACCGGTCTCCCAGAATATGTGGTAGTGTAGTGCATGTTAGTGTAAATGAGTGTGTAAGGAGAGGATATGAAAAGAAGGGAAGGACAGATCGCGTGCGGTCCGTGTCCCGTTGGTAGGGTACTGCTCCGGCATTCGCCTGGTGTTGATCGGAGAAACCACGGAAACTACCGATCAGAGCAGCCGGCGATAGAATTTTCCTCCAGACAGCGACTGAATTCGACCTAGCGGAAAAGATAGTGTCGAACCTGGGGCCTCCCGGTCAGAGGCGCTGCAGTGTGTGTGGAGGTAGAGGTGGAAGTGGCGGTGGTGATGGCGGTGGGGGTGGTTTGCTGTAATGGAAGTACTCGCAACAGCGGTGAGCGGCACGGGCGAAGGAGTGACCTTCATTGGCGGGGACGCGATTATGGGGGGGGGCGAGGTATGGGTGATGGCAATAGCGGAGTTACTGGTGGAAGCGATGGAGGTGGTGGTTGCGGTGACGGCAGCGTAAACGGGGGAGGGGTGGAGGCGCGGCCGTGGCGATGGCGGCGGCAGATGAAGAGAAGGGGAGAGGCACTGACGACGGCGATAGAGATGGTAATGGTAATGGTGATGGTTGTGGTGGTGGACGCAATGACGGGATCGAATGTGGTGGCGGTAGCGAGGTTGCTGGTGGAGACGGTGATGGTGGTTGACGCGAGAGGGAGGGGGACGGAGGCTGCCGGGGGCGGGGGGCAGGATCAGGGTTGGTGGCGGGGGAGGAAGCGGGAGGGGTAAGAGGAGAGAGACAGGGATGAGCAGCCGGCTAGGGCGATCACGGGACGATACGGATAGCCTGAATGACAGATGAGCGCACGTGATCCCAATACAACCAGGAGTGATAGAGGTGATTTGGCTGATTGGAGGTAATACTAGAGGCGCCGCTTGTAACAGTGATTATGGAACTAAAAGTAGCGGTATGGTGGCAAGTGACTATGTTCACAATCATCTTTGATACTATTACTATTAATTATTATGAAATTTGTTCGAAAACTCAAATGATGATGCAGAATGAGTTTCATAGCATTGAAATTTATTGGTCATCACAAATTCTTTCTTTTGGTAACACTTGTAATAAAATTAATTAGTCAAGAGAAATAAATTTTAATTTAATTGCAGATACTTTGACAAAGTAATGAGCTTATTTTGTTTCTCTTTACCCAATTCCCGAGATTTGTCTTACACCCTCTGATTTAATATTTCAGTCGCACAATAAACCTTAATTTCTACACATATTTTACTCACTTTTCTTACAATTTCCTTCTTCTTTCAATGTTAAAAGAATATACTCTTTCACTTGGCATTTTCCATAGATTCCCGTCCCACTTCGGGTGTGCACCTTCAATTGTATCCAATACAGTAGGATATGGATCACGGGATCGTCAATTAATGAAACACATTAAACACCATCACAAGGAATATATATATATATATATATATATATATATATATATATATATATATATATACACACAAACCATGGTAATATAAACGGTACACACCTTACTAATACACAACCTGGTCAAACTTAATGTACGCCTAGAACCCAACTCCCAATATTCCGAAACGTTGGCAAACTAATGTTAATTGACCGATTCCGTGATCCATATCCTACTACTTATTAACAGTTGTGAGATCTACATTGTATCCAATATATTTATTTACACTCCTATTTTCTCTCTATAGTAGCGATTATCGCCCTTTTTGGCTACAAGATTCAACAAAAAATTAAAAGTGTTACATAATTTGCATTTCGCCTCCTCCCAATCCCAACCCAACGAGCATTCGTTGGCAATGGTCGAAGGCATTGGTCGTCGATTGATTGTTAGTAATTCGGGGCGCGTCATCTACTGAGGTCATTAGTACCGTAAGTGTAGTGCATGTTTTTTTCTCTGGAGATGGCGGTGATCTTCCCGTACTGGATGGCGCGATCTGGCGCCGACCTACCGTCGAGTAGCAGTGTTTCCTCAACCAGGTATCTCCCACCAGCGGGGCACCGTCCCAGCCGGGACAAGCTCTAAGCTCCCGACCGGTCTCCCGGAAAATGTGGAAGTGTAGTGCATGTTTGTGTAAGTACGTATGTAGGGGGAGAGGATAGTACAAAGGAGAGGAAGGAGAGATCGCGCGCAGCCCGTGGCTCGTTTGTAAGGGTACTGCTCCAGCATTCGCCTGGTTTTGACCGGAGAAACCACGGAAAACTACCGACCAGAGCAGCCGCTAGAATTCGGCCTAGTTGGAAAGCTAGTGTCGAAAATTCCGCCACCGTAGAGAATCAAACCTAGGACCTCCCGGTCAGAGGCACTGCAATGACGTCAGTTGCTGCACTGAGCTACCGCTGCCGGTGGTCACTGGTGATAGTCCCGCTGGTGATATGGTAGTGGTGCTGGTGGTGGTGGGGGGGTCGAAGACAATGGTCGTGAAAGAAGGGAGGGGGCGTGGGAAGAAGGCGGCGCGCGAGAGAAAGAGAAATTTGGATGTGGGGGGCGTCCTCGCTGCGTGGGCTGAAATCGTGCCAGGTGTCCTCGCGCCCGCACTTGACAAGGGCTGCGCGTCCTCGCGGGGCGGACGACCTTGCCAAGGCGACGCCCATGAGAAAGAGCGGACGGCGAAGGCGCGGAGGAGAATGCTGAGGAGACTGCCAGACCAAAGAGGTGATTCGCGGTCGAGACGTCTGGGCCTTTCATTTGTAGTCATCCAAATACAAACCGCAGTTCCAACGAGAAGAATTTCAAACGCGTGTTTGAAGTGCACACTATCCATTAGTGTGTTTGGGCGAATGGTTAAAATAACGGTGGCTAAAGAGCAGAACAAATCATTCACTAAGTGGCATTTGTATAATGATAACTACGTATTGTTTCTTTTCATATTTATTATTATAATGAATATTTCATATCGTATGATTGTATTGAATAGTAGTGATTTTTTTCTTCTATATTTGTCATTTTTTGCTCAACTGCAGTTGAACGGACGCTCATTAGAAAGAATAAATATTGATATTATTATTTATATTATTATTATTATTACTATTATTATTATTATTATTATTATTAATTTCAAGTATGTTTTTAATAATCAATAATGTCTGGAGCAATATATTCACATATCACCAACAAAATGCTGTTGCTCTGTATATAACTAACGTATTTGTTTTAAAATTAGGCTTGTAGATAGTATGTAATTTCAGTACCCGATTTTATTCCATTCTCATTCTTACTGATCAATCCTCACTTCACTAATCAGAAATGTTTGTCCTCACGGTACCACTGATTCACATACCAGACGCCTGTGATTTTTTTCTGAGGTGTTAAGGAATGCTCATAGCACTACTACGATGAATGAAAAGGGATAGGCAGTTGTTGAAAATGCTTCGCGTGGACGAAAAAGTAATCGTTTGTAGCAAAAGGTAATCACGGAAAACCGCTGAAAACAGAGCGCGCGACGAGGGGAATGATAAAGGGCGGGAATACGAAGTGAAAGAGATAGTGACGTCGCGGAGCGAAAATACATGGAAGCGAGGTGAAATGGAGAGTAACAGAGATAAGACTGCAACCAATGTGCTGCTACACCTAAGACAAATAGCATTGCAAGGGCGATAAAGATGCTCTGCCGATGCCAGAATCAGCAAAATGGCAAAAGGAGAAAAGTGCGAACACAGAAAGCACAAGGAAGAGATCTCACAAATCAAAATATGATATTGTTTTTAATGCCAAAACGCTTGCAGAAACGTGGTAGATATTGCTGAGAAATTTTAAATGTGAGAGATAAAACTAAGAGTTACATATTATATACGTACCTAAAAGAGATTACGAGCAAGTTGGTTAATAATTTGCGAGCGTTGTAGCGTGAACAGCCAGTATGCGCTGTATGGTTTTGAACATTTTGACACTTCTAACTGAACGAATATTGATTAATGGTATGATAGTGATTTCGACTTTTCTTTCATTTCAAGGAACATAATAAAGAGCCATTTCGTCTAGTATAAGAAGCTTTTCTACATCGGATATAAAAATGAAGCATTTAATCTATCTTAAACACTTTAGAAAATAATATTTAAAGGCGATCGAATGATAAAAACCCATTGTTTGTATGGCAAATTAAAAAGGAAAAGAATATTTTTTATCATTACTTTTAGCAGGATTAAATACATGGCAATCAGAGATTAAGTATAAGTTCAATAAGTTTAATTTTCAAATGCAATCGTACAATGTATCTTTTTTGTGTTTTTAAGAATACAGCACTATACTCTGAATTCAATAACAGGAATTCATTAACATTTAAACTTTTTATTTTTCAAAAAAATTTTTTCCTTTTAGGTTTTTCAGTGATATAAAATTGGGTTAATTAATTTAAAAAACCCAATTTAAAAAAATTATTTTTCATAACGAAACGCCGTTTCACCTGGTTTAAAAAGAATTTCATAGATGATTTCAATTCATGGACATTTATTTAGGACTGTCGGAATGCTTGCAGAACACCACCTGCCTCATGGCTAGGGTTACCAACCATCCTCCATTTGGGAGGACAGTCCTCTCTGGTAGTCAGTTGTCCGCTCGTCCTCCTTTGTATTTTAAATATCCTCCTTTTAGTATTTTTTTAACATAAGCCATTCATTTTCTCACATGACTAACATCTGGTTCGTTGTATTTTTATTTAATTTAGAATAGAAAACATGAACATCGTTTTTCTGAACGCTGCCACACGCATGCATGCTCTGTCTAGCGACTAAAATAATAAAGAGACGCTCAGACCGTTTTCATCTGCATTTTGTCAACTTTTCACTAGAATCGCAAACAGAAAAAGAAACAAATAGAGCTGATGTTAGTCTAAATTAAATATTGATAGAAAGAAATGCGTTGATGCTTTTTCTTGCTTGTCGAGTGTCCTCCCTTTTACCCGAGCATTGCTGGCAACCTTACTCATGGCCCCGTGTGCCCGCGGCACAACACGCCATGCAGCGCGGTCAGGTGCGGCGCATGCGGACGCGTGCAAGGAGGTCGATAGACTGCTACGGGCAGCGACTGTGACCGGTGGGCAGTGGCGGACGGGACGCATTGGCAACGGTCGACCCAGCCTCCGCTGGACAATGAGAACCCGGCCCAGGCCTCTGCGTGGGGATTCGGGATGCATTTGGGTACAAATGAAACCTCCACACGACTTCGTTTATTTTCTTTTTTACTCTCGTGTACGCGATACGATGTACAGGGAAAGTCTGTTGTAAAGCTACACAAAATCGATGACGAGATTTTGACGGAAATACACGTGGTGGCGTTTTTTTTCGAAACGTTTCATTGTTTGTATCTCCGTCTGTAAACAACGGTAGTGCCTGAACCATTCATAGAATTTTCTCTAAAAAGGATATACCGTTATAGATCTCGCCACACTATATCACCTGCAAGATGGAAGCGGATCTCTTGAGTTTTCGGTATATTGTACATGTGCCCCCTTAACAAATACACTAGTAGCCATTTTTTGCATAATGAAATCTTTTCTTAAAAATTGTATCTTTAAGTACTATCAGACACAATTTTGTCAAAATACGAGTTATTTTCGCGTAAATTTTTATGAGTTCATGATAATTTTCTACAATTATTTAAACAACATTTTGGAATTGTACATTAACCCAATGACAAATATACAAGTACCGATTTTTTGGTTAATTGAACCTTTTCTTAAAAATTATATCTTTAAATGCTGTCAGGCACATTTGTGAAAATACGTGTTGTTTTCGCGTAATTTTTTAATGAGTAAAAGATAATTTCCCACAACAATGTAAACAATATTTTTACAAAATCATCTGTTGTAAACTTTTTGCAAGGATGGAACACATACTTTGGTTCAAATTCATTAAATTTTTTGGATTTTCAAAACTTGCAATTCCCTATTGATTTCGAATCTTCCGAGATTCGTTTGATGAAGTTTTCTAAAGGACCAATGTATTAATAGGATACTTGTTGCAATATTGTAATACTATTTAAACGTTACAAATAATACAAGAAAGTAAGAGTTTTTGTAGCACTACTGTGATAACGGGACAAGTTCTAAGCTCCCGACTAGACTACTGACATATATGATAGTGCACTGCACGTAAATTCATATGCAATGGAAAAGGAGCGGACAAGGTAGAGGAAGGAAAGTTCGCGCGCGGTCCTCAGTCATTTTCTTGAGCATTTGCCTGGTATCGACTGGATAAACTACAAGAATCTACCGATCAGATCAACCGACCGCTAGAATTCTCCCCCAGATAGCGGCTTTCGATCTAACTTATGTATCTACTGTCGAAAATCCCCTGTCAGTGCTCAAACCCTAGGACCTCCATGTCAGAATCAATTAATAGCCAGCAGCAATGCAGACTCTGCACACAACTCCCTCAGTAGTATACTCGAAAACCATGCGAATCCAATGCGGCTACAATGCTGTTCTAAGCTGGTTAGAGGATGTTAGGTCTAAAGATATTAAGTCTAATGACTGAAGTTCTAATTAATTGAAATAAACAATAATTCGGTCTATCGGATACGAATGTCTAATCCATTATGTTGTAACAGAAATAGGTAACAAAATGTGGTTCACATACCATTAGAGCTTATTATATTTATTATTATTATATATTTAGTTTGAAATGAAATCACAATAGGAATGATACACTTTAATTCAGGAAGAACGTGATGTACATAAAAACAAACAGGTGTTAGAATATTTAGTCTTTATTTTCGGTTGTTGGTGGAATATGGAATTTTAGTTTGTGGTTCCAAGACTGAAGACATAAGTGGATATCACCTCGATCTTTATAATTTTGGTAATTTGCTATCATTCGCTCCACATGCCTTTTATTCATTGTGTATATCTATTAGACACCTTTGTGTATGTACTAAACTTCGGTGTTAATGTTTCATAGACCTTATTAATTTAACTTTCTAATTGTAGGTCTCTCTTGGTATTAGACTCTCAGTCACGTGGACCTTATGTCGCAAAAGACCTGGTTCGCAATAGACGTCCTGTTCATTAGATCTAACGAGTACTGGACCTTTCGTCCGTAAACCTTATGTCGCATTAGACTTGGTTCGCAATAGACGTCCTGCTCATTAGACCTCACAAGTATTAGACCTTTTGTCCGTGGACCTAACGACCTGAAATCACAATTTGGTTTGTTTGGAAATACCCGAGGCAAAATCTCAGCTCTACGTTCCGAGTGCGCGACCAATGTTTACCGGAACACTGAAGATGAAGAGAGCGCTCCGCGAAGCCTGAGATTGCATTCATTAAGGTGACATGGCTCTACCGCGTCGGTTTCCAAACACTCTTCCAGCACTTTCGAAGTCACTCTAGTATTTACCTCTTCCTCGGCTGATGAACTCAAAACAGTGAACTGGTTGGGAAAGGTGTATTTCTGTCATCGCCACTTATACTTAGGTGTTCGTAACGTGGCGGATGACATTAGGTCATTTTTATACCTCCTGGCTTATAAAATGAATGTTTATAACAGTGATAAGCACGTGTTTGAGGCCATGAATCCCGTTTAGAAGGACGTTCGCGAATTAATTAAAAAGATTCATTTTATAAGGCGAGCGGAGTAAAAATGACCTAATATCATCCTCCACGTTACGAAAACACAAGTATACATCGTAATGTGTTTTACATTATCCCAATTTTCTTCCTTTCTTCCATTACCCCACAATGTGCAATTACATTGCAAGTGAACTAAACCGCACTAAAGCGATATTTAATCAACGAAAACCCCATGGAAGTAATATTCACGTACGTTGATTCTTCGTAGAGCAATTTTCTTTATAAATATAAATAAATTGTTTCCAAGCGAACATTTTGCAGCATGAATGATAAAAATTAATACGAAATATCACGACCCTAAAACAAGTCAGCCAACGTTCCTGAAATGAATCCGAGTCATTTCCACAGAAGGGGGGAGGGATGCGAGGATGGGCTCGTATCACAATGGTCAACGCATAGCTCTCCACCGCTGGGTTCCGAGTGCGATCTCGTGCGATCACCAATTCATGTCACAAATGTGGTGAGTAAAGCGAGATTTTGACACGTTCCCTCGGGAAACTTCCGTTTACCGTGCCTCTCATTTCAAACTCAAATTTTAGCTCAACTGTGGCACATAGCGAGGTCGCTTTCACCACTGAGGTCCGGGTTTGATTCCCGTCGATTCTCATGTAAAAATTTGTTCCAACAAAACGAGTTTGGCTGCATCACTAGGGCTAGTCCAACCCCTGTGAAGGGTCCTAAACCCTACCCCTATCCTTATTCTTTCCCAATTCTAGCCGCTGGGTAGTGACGAAGGAGCGCGTAGCAGGAGGCGCGTACGCGGAGATGCTACCTGGCGGTCCTCTTGACAAGTTACTGCGACGTGACGTGAATGATAAACTGAAAAAGTTAATGCAGGATTACTCCCGGCGCAAAGCGCTCAACGCCCCTTAAGGGGCTTGCAGCCGTGTTGCGTCGAATTGTGGACGCAACAAATAATAAAAAAAAACACATCTCTCCAACATCATTCACATCATCATCATCATCATCATCATCTTCTTCTTCTTCTTCTTCTTTCTTGAAGAGATCTTGAATCGTAATAAATAAATAACAAAATAAATAAATAACAAAATAAATAAACAATAAAATAAATGACCAATAAAATAACCAAATAACCAAAAATACACTAAACCATCATTAATACAAATCCCAAGGGACCAAAACAATCGGAGTTCGGGTTATAAAAATTCATGTTATCCGAGCATTGTAAATGACTACATTGCCATCATCTCTTGCCGGGACCGAAGTTTTGTTCGTGTTACGGCGAAATTCGTTTTAAGCGAGTTCGTGTTAATGATAATTTACTGTAAATAAATAGCAAAGTTGGCTAGCGACTTTGTACTTGTTTGATTTCATTTCCTTCTGCGCCCACTGCAATCCAGAGTGACGTCGCTGTTGTCACATGCGGACCGGTGCCGGGCGTCCACCCTCAATTGTCTCCGCAGCTTCCGCTCACCTTCAGTCGCTCGCCCAACCAGGAACCCGCCATGTCTCGAATTCGCTGAACCTTCGTGACTTCACGTAGTTAAGGAATTTGGCTAGAGACACCGGTTTCGCGGTTGTGGCCTTTCAGTAGAACCATCCCAGCATTCGCCCGGATGACTGAGGGAAACCACGAAAAGCTGAATCGGGAGGATTGAACCCGGGCCTCCCGACAGCGAAGTCAGCGCGCTATGCCCTGAATCACATCGCTGGTTGGTTTGTTTTTCGTGTTTCCGGGCGCGTCAACTGCTTTGGTCATTAGTCCCGTTAGTGTAGTGCATGTTTTCTCGAAAGATGGCGGTGGTCTTCTCCCACTTGATGGCGAGATCCGGCGACGACCTACCGTCGGCTAGTGGGGTTTCACCTAACCAGGTCTCTCCACCAGCGGGGCACCGCCTCAGCCGGGACAAGCTCTAAGCTCCGACCGGTCTCCCGGAATATGTGGTAGTGTAGTGCATGTTAGTGTAAGTGTGTACGTAAGGGGAGAGGATAGGACAAAGAAGAGGAAGGATAGATCGCGCGCGGTCCGTTTGTTAGGGTACTGCTCCGGCATTCGCCTGGTATTGATCGGAGAAACCACGGAACACTACCGATCAGAGCAGTCGACCGCTAGAATTCTCCTCCAGACAGCCACTGAATTCGACCTAGCTGGAATGCTAGTGTCGAAAATCCTGCCGCCGTCAGGACTCGAACCTAGGACCTCCCGGTCAGAGGCGCTGCAGTGACATCAGTTGATGCACTGAGCTACCGCTCCCGGTACATCGCTGGATTTACTTTTATTATGAACATACAAAGCACAAAAAAAAACTTTTTTAAATATGAATATACCCGCTAGGGGAGCCAAGCTAAGCTAACTTTTTAATAACGTGGATGTATCGTTCTACCAATGCTTTCTCACAAGTCCCGCCTCCGCAATCTCTTATCTTTCTCGCCAGTTCTGCGAAGTGAATCAATGTGTTAATCTGATTGTAGCGGCGCTCCATGTTGATCATTTATGATACACAAGTAATAGCAATATATATTACGAATTCTTTTATAGAAAATATTTGAATATGTAATTTGAAAAAAACTATTAAATGATTTAAGCTCCATCAGTTGATTCAAGTTATGCTTTGTTAAATATGAAAAATTACACCTATCCGCTGTTTGATAACACTTTAAGGAGGTGTGGTTTTCTTTTCACTTGAAATAGACCTTTTCTCTTGGAGATATTGTGTTTTCCCACAAATTGCGGGCTCTGAACAGCTTACGGAGATGGAGACTTTTGGAAATAGATTTATTTAGTTCTTTTGGACGGTATGTGGGATGAGTACAATACCAATTGGCGATGGTTGAAGTGAAAGGTTTGCATTTCGTGCCTGCAACAGTACTTTTGCTGTTGGGTGTAACTTGCCGCCGGTGCTTTTGCGCACAGTCTAACATTTTGAAAAAAAAAAAAAAAATATTAAACGAGTGATTACTACGTAATAATATATCTATAAATGTACTAGAACGCCTAACTAATAGTTTGGAATGTTGATGCATGAATTTGATCTATAATACAACCACAGAATATATTGCAGATTTTTCGATTAAAATATATCGCGAAAGTAAGCGTTTAAGAATTTCACGCAAGCACCGGCGGATTAAAATTGCACAGTACGCTGGGTACCTTTGAAAAAATGTATTAATATCAATTTTTTGTTCATATTAAAAACGAATGAAATTTTTAGGATAATTTGATGGCAATTCATGGGAATTTGGTTTTTACTCGAAGATAAAATCTCATTTGTTCCTATACAAGTGATGAAAAACTCAAATTTGTTCATTGAGGATAATGTAATAATAACGACGTAAATGCTATAGGGAGAACGTAACATACTATACGAATTTTGCGATGTGTCGCCCACTCAACGTCCAACGCAATTTGAGAAAAAAGTCAAAAGCATTTTATTTAAAATAGGAGCTGAAATTTAATTTCATTTGTAACTGTTCAGCGCCAAGGATGTCACTGTTTATATCACATTCAGTTCAACTTCGTTTATGTTCTAATCAAAGAAATAATTAACGTAGATTAAATAAAGTAATAATATCAGAAGTGCAAAACTCTTGCTGAATAATCTCTCCTTGGAATGAGTAAATATTTGAATAATGTCCTATTACAATGAGTGAAAGAGTTTAACACACAAAACCACGTATCTGTAGTACAAACTGACCTCGCATTAAGCAAACGTTAATTACCACTATAAGTGTCAATGCGACCTGTAATGTAAGTACTTTCAAAAATATCTTTTTAGGAATTAGATCTCCGATTCAGAAACTGACCCAATGAAAATATAGACTAATTGAAAATATATTCCGAATTTTGTGATTTTAAAAAATTAAATTTGCTGTGATGTTCAGAATTTTAACCAAATATTCTAAAATTGAATTGAATGAATAAATTTGCTGGAAGCATGTACTGCAAACATCGTTGTTCCACCAAGCATTTTTAATCTTCATTAAATCCATTTAATGCAAGCCCTATTTTTTTATTTATTCGGATTCCAAGCCAAAACACTACCATATTTTTTCAATATACAACATTTTAATATTTCATAAATACCACGTTCTACAAATAAAATATAAACGTGTTCATAATTTTTATACTTCAGCATCATTGCCATCATACTCACTCGGAATTTCTGCACGGTCTTCACAGTTAGTAAAGACACTGTAACGCTTCCCCAAGTTTTTTTTTTGTTAAGGTCGCATTAACATCTAGGTCATTAGCGATCACTATTGGAGTTAACGGTATGGTAACTATGAAGATGAAACGATATGGTGATGATAAGGGGTGAAAGGACAAACACAAAACAACCATGCCCGAGGCGAGACTCGAACCCGCGACCCTTCGGTGCGAGATCGCTACGACACTACTGCCTCGGCACCGGATCGGCGCTTTCCCAAGTTTGGCGTCAATGTAACCACGAACATAACCGCTCCCGCCGCCTTGGTCATTGCCGACGTCACCGCAGCCCCTCCTCTTCCCCCTCCCCGTCAATTGTTGAAGTGCCGCGGGCAGACGTGCCTTGTGGGAACGGACGCGGCGTTCCAAGAAAACGCCTTCGAAGCCCGTGGGGAAGCTGTTTCCCTTTCTACGCTCGCGAAAACAATATCAGCAAAACAGGTCCCACGGGCAAAATTCGATGTTTTTCAGAATGTGATTGGAAAATAACTTTTTATCGACGGAATGCAGTAGATTTCACGACAGAAGAACCGTGATTTTGATGCTCAGATAGATGTCTCAGGGCAACAACCTAGAGTCCCGACAGTGGCCGATTTTCGACACTAGCAAGATAGCGACCTCACGTTCCTCATCCTTGTCGCTCTTCTCTCGACACCCACACACCCACCCACCCACCCACCACACACACACACACACACACACACACACACACACACACACACACACACACACAATTCTTTGACCACTCTACAACATATCTAAGAGCCTAGAGCTGGTCCCGCCTGGGGTTAGTGCCTCTCTGGTAGCCATATTTGGAAGAATAAACCCGGCCGACCGACGTGTAGGTCTGTCTGCGTCGGATCTCACGTTCTGGCGGAGGGGAACACCGTCATGGGATATAATGTGTACAACACCTACGGGACTGATAACAACAGCAATTGATGCGCCGCGAAACATGAAATAACCCATCTATCATTCAATGACTTCATGATTTTTAATTGGCTTTAATCGATGATTCCGGGTGTGTCAACGGCTAAATTTCATTAGTACCGTAAGTGTAGAGCAAGTTGTCATCGCGAAACGTTGCAATGATCTTCCCCCGCTGACTGGCGAGATTAGGCGCCGACCTACGTCGGCTTGCCGACATATTCCAACCGCGTACCTCCCACCAGGGCACTGCCCCAGCCGGGATCACCGCCTCTAGGTCAAAGTACACGGCCGGTCTCCCGGCACATGTGTTCGTGTAGCGCATGCAAGTATAAGTGTGTGAAAATAAGGGGGGAGTATAGGACAAGGAAGGAGAAAGAAAAAATCCCCGCGATTCGTGACCCGTTTGTTAGGGTACTGCTCCGGAATTCGCCTAGTATTGATGGGAGAAACCACGGAAAAATACTGCTCAGAGCAGCCGGCCTCCAGAATTCTTCTCCAGACGCCTGAATTCGACCAAGCTATCTAGCTAGTGTCCGAAAATCCTGCCACCGTCGGAACTCGAACCTTGGACCCCCGGTCAGAGGCACTGCAGTGACATCAGTCGATGCCCTGAGCCACCTCCCCCAATTTTTTAAATTGGCAGTATCTCCTATAATGTTACGAAGCGATCTCGGTACTCTTAATATTTTAACGTTTACTAAGTGGCTGATCAACGATTTGCAGTTTTTTAATCATGATCCCAGAACGCTCAAACGCAATTGAGACGACGGTACAGCAGAATTCTATTATTTTCAAGTGCCCAGATACACAGAGTTTAACGTTTAGTAAATTTCTATTGTATGTGTCTTCCTATACTTTAGAGAACGCCGCAGTATACAATAGTCAGGGAAAAGATAAATCGAGATACAAGTGCCTGAAGTAATTGGCGCTGCACGTTTGCAACCATTGCAGTAAATCGATTTAATATCGGTACAATGAATCACATCAATCGGAACAATGATGATATAGGACACCACATCAATGATTGCTTTCTAATCAACCATTGAATTGCACATATACAAACATATTGTAGTCTCAATTACTATTAAACATGCTATTGACATCGAAAATGACTATTATTAGTTGGAAGAAGCAGTTTATGGAACTTCATGGTGTGAGTCTGAAAGATTAAATTTCAGAAAAATATGAATAAGAGATCTTTTTCTAAAAGACAAAAAAAAGTCTTCTTTAAATTTGCATTGATCTTATAGTTGACATCAATTATGAAAAGCAATCAGATTTTTAAAATAATCATTTTATTACCAGACTTTGATAAAATAAGTAAATAATGTATTTTGAGTATTCTGCGCAGACACCTTTGAGAGAGATTCGGCATGGCTCTCCATATTGGTATGCATCAAACTTTGTTACAAATGTACGCAAAAATGCGTTTCACATATTTTTAGATCCACGTCGCTTACAGTCATTCCGAACCCAAGACGAGTCCCCAGGAAGCAATCAATATTCAGAGCGTCTTCTGTCTCAAGTCGCCGGCGACGATTGACCTCTGTCCAGTACGTCTTCCTGCCGAAGCGACGTCACTGCAGCTGTCGGCGAGTCGCCGCGGGCGCTGCTGCCGCGACCGCCGCGCTCTAGTGAACCCGAGAGGAACGAACCTCCGATAGCCAGAAAAAAGAACCCGTGCGAATGCAGCGAGCCGAGCACGCCTCGAAACCTCAACCCGTGGTTTCAATCAAAAGCAGACCCTCCCACGTAACATTAACTTATTTTTAGGACTCGTTTGGCCTGCCACTTTATTTTATTTATTTATTTATTTATTTATTTATTTATTTATTTATTTTTTATTTATTTATTTATTTATTTATTTATTTATTTATTTATTTATTTATTTATTTATTTATTTATTTATTTATTTATTTATTTATTTATTTATTTATTTATTTATTTATTTATTTATTTATTTATTTATTTATTTATTTATTTATTTATTTATTTATTTATTTATTTATTTATTTATTTATTTATTTATTTATTTATTTATTTATTTATTTATTTATTTATTTATTTATTTATTTATTTATTTATTTATTTATTTTTTTATTTTTATTTATTTATTTTATTTTACGTCAAATAACAGTAGAAACTGCGTATGACGTGCTATGGTGAGAAGTGAATTCTGAGTACATTTTCAAAATTCTGTGATCCCTACACTGAGTCATATACTACATAAATTTTGAAAATTAAAGAAAAGCTCTCGTGTAATAAAATCTATTTTCAAGGATAAATAAGCAATAAAGTTTGGACTCTTATCCACGATGTCCTTCGTCAAGGAATAATACTTCCTGCCGCAACAACATGGAAACGATAATTTGAATAACTATATTTCCCAATGATTTCTAGAAGACATGGACAGATAATGAAGTTACATTTATGTCCAGAAGCAAAACAAGGGGCCATCTCAGCATTTGCTCAATGGATCAGGGAAACTGGACGAAAAACCTGATCGAGATGGGGGTCATTGACCCGGAGGCTGCAGTACAATACTTATAAGAGGTTGTTTACACACAATTATACAGTCCAAATGGTAAATAATTCATTATGTGTCATTGTTAAAATTAATGTTACTTTTCTTGCGATGCTTCATGAACTTCATTTTACGACTCATTATAGAAGTAGAGTCGTGTAGGATTTTGTGAGAGATTTATTCAATTGACAGAACGAAATGCTCAGAACGATAGAGAATACGAAAACGATAGAACTGTATAGTGGAAAGCATTAAGGGGGAATGACGTATCAGTGCATAAACTTACTGTGATAATGAAATTTTGCCAACAAACCCATCTCAGAGAAAACTAAAACAACACTATACACTAGGGCTTTACCAAACTCTAATTAAAACAATATTTTAAAATATAATTTTCAAAATCCAATACACACCATTTTCAAAAATCGAAATTATTGCCTAATTTTTATTTTTATTTTCTCAAGAAGAAAAGAACAGAATCTTATTGGCTTAGTACTCTCGATGTAATTCGTAGTTAGGTGCTAACCAAACCTTGTGATATAAACTATACATTAGATGACGATGAGGATCGACATCTACTGTACAACGCGTCTTTACGATTTAGATTTTATTGCTCGCTTTGAGAGAATGCACCTCACAATATATGTTACATTTTTACATCTTATATCACATCTCACAACGTCACATCATGTCATATCAATTCGTCTTCTGGGGAGAAAACAGCCAGACGGTGAAGCACGGGGGAGGGGCAGGTGGAGTTTACAATACGCCAAGTCATACCGTCCGTGCGACCTTGAAAAGCAGCGCGGGCGCGGAGCCCTGGCAGTCGCGGGGAAAGAGGAGGGAACGAGGTGGCGGGCGGACACCGGCCCGAGGAGGAGACAGCTCCACAAGCAAACCAGAGGCGGAGGCAGGGATGAGCGGGACGAAGGAAGTGGGAATGGGCGACGAGGTTGAGAGATAGAGGGAGAGAGAAGAGACAGAGAAGAGAGACAGAGAAGAGGGACACAGAAGAGAGAGACAGAGACAGAGAGACAGACAGATGGAGAGAGACAGAGATCGAGACAGAAACAGAGAGATAGAGATAGACAGGGAAATAGAAACAGAGACAGACAGATAGAGACAGAGAAAGATACATAGAGACAGAGAGAGAGAGAGAGCGAGACATAAACAGAGACAGAGAGAGAGACAAGAGAGAGAGAGAGAGAGAGAGAGAGAGAGAGAGAGAGAGAGAGAGAGAGAGAGGCGATTACGCACTCGATTAGGCAGCACGAAATACGGAGAGCCGGGCAGGTTAGGGCGAAGGTGGTCGACGCAGCTAGGTGTGGGTATCCTGCGTAGGGATGCGAGGAGACTGTAAAAGGAGGAGAGAGGCAGAGTAGAACGCTGGGACTGAAAGGATTCAGGAAGGTCGAGTTCGTTTGCGTCGGGTAAGGTCGTGACTGTCCGGATGTCATGTGACGTTGGGTCGAGCAAGCACGAATAGGATCGAGCTGAGCTGATCAGATTGAGTAAGAACTCATTTTTTATTACTTAGTGTATATCGAGCACTCAACTACTAGATAATTAGTCCCGAAAGCGTAGTGTTTTTTTATTTTCTGTGAGGTGCGAGTGTTCCTCCCGCATGGAGTGTGAGTTTCTGGGCCATCCTAAACGTCGACGCGCGGGTGATTTCCCCACCAAATTCCTTCCCCCAGAGGAACGATTCGAGTCCAGCTCTAAGTTCACGACAGGCTTCCCAAGGTGTGTGGAATGCGCGTAGGTGTGTGCTTCAGTGGAGAGTAGTGAGTAAGGAAGAAGAAAAGAAGAACACGTTCGGTACGTTGCGTGTTTTGTTTTTGTACTGCTCCAGCATTTGCTTGGTGTTGATCGGAGAAACCAGGAAAACTACCGATCAGAGCAGCCGGCCGCTAGAATTCTCCTCCAGACAGCGACTGAATTGGACCTAGCTGAAAACAAGTGTCGAAAATCCTTCCGCCGTGGGGAGTGGGAACCTAGGACCTCCCGGTCAGAGGCGCTGCAGTGACATCAGTTGATGCACTGAGCTACCGCTCCGGGTGCATTCGCCTGGAATTGGTCGAAGAAGGCACAATAAGGATCTGATCGGGTCGGGCTGGGAAGCATCGTGTCGAGCAAGGTGGTTCCGATAGGCTCGATCCCAGTCGCTTTGTGCCAGACCTGCAAAGAGCCATTCGAGAGGCACAGGGGGATGGCAGAGCCCGGGGAAGGAGCAGGGTGGCGCGGTGCGAGGCGGGGCCAGGCGCGAATTCAGGCGGCCGAGCGTGGGAGGTGGCGACGGCGGCTGGTGCACCGCTGTGACGCTGCGCAAAACAACGAGAGCTCAGGTATGCGCCGTGCTGCAGGCAACGGTCGCTGGCTAAAGAGTCGATGCGGAATGCAGTGGTAAGAACGTAGATCGTGAAGCGGAAAATTCGGTAGAGCAGACTGCTTTTGTCCGAATGGTGCGTTTTAAGTTCGTGAGTTCGTTCAGAACTTGCGGTAAATGAAATCATGACTTATGACAAGTAGGGGCAGTAGACTGACAAGGAAGAACAAAACGATGGCATCGACATGCATAAATGAAATGAATGATTAAAGATTTGCATTACGGCGAATACGAAGAGGCTAGTCAAAAATAATGTTAAAGTATTTTAACAATCAAACTTCTTTACTAAATAAAAAATATGAAATAAACAAAATAGATCTTAACGTCTTCATTAATATCTATTTTCTTTATTTCATATTTTTTATTAAGTAAAAAATTTTGAATGTTCAAATACTTTAATAATGTACATCATGTTTCCCTCAACCCAATTCATGAGCATGCCACGGTGTCCTATCGTAACACAACACACTCTGAATCGGACGCTTTCTCAAGGCAGATGAGTCAAGAGGTCGGCGCAAGGTGAACGGCGCCGAGCGGCGTAGGCAGGATGACGGCAGCAGGGAGGCGGGCGGGAATCTGCGGGCAGCACGCCGCTCCGCAAAACTGCCTTTGTGCGCAGAGGAATCCGCGTGCTTCGGCGGCGATTGTCGAACTCTGCCATCACCTCTCCCCACCCGCCTCCGTCCCCGCCCACCTCCGTCCCCGCCGACCTCCGTCCCCGCCGACCGCCGACCTCCGTCCCCGCCGACCGCCGACCTCCGTCCCCGCCGACCTCCGTCCCGCCGACCTCCGTCCCGCCGACCTCCGTCCCCGCCGACTCCGTCCCGCGCCTCCGTCCCCGCCGACCTCCGTCCCCGCCGACCTCCGTCCCCGCCGACCTCCGTCCCCGCCGACCTCCGTCCCCGCCGACCTCCGTCCCCGCCGACCTCCGTCCCCGCCGACCTCCGTCCCCGCCGACCTCCGTCCCCGCGCGTGAAAGTCCAGTTTTACCACGGTTTTCGCGAGATTCTTTCCAACTGCACCTTCGGAACCATTACTGCCATTGCCGCTATCCCATCTCCGCTGTACAGTGAGATCTTTGGACATAGACTAAAGAGGTTCATCTTTACTCTCTGCTTTGGGACACATTGCAGTCAGGAAGTAGGATAATCTGACTGATCTTCTACACATATAATTGAATCTTCCTCTGTTTAATTAGCTGACTTTAAACTGCACTAGTGTGGCATGAATTCGTCCCACTACTTATGTCTAAGAAATGTGAATGAATATCATACAAAACGAAATTATTAATTCAATTAATCATCTGGCGAACAATTAATTATCACCAACACTGAATTCCCGCAGCACTTGGCTCTTACTTGGCGGAAAGCTATCTGTTCTGCGGGCGTCGGAAGACGAACCCCAGGCGGCCAGGGGCGACCGCAAGCAAGCAGCAGATGCTGTAGCGGTGCCCCTCAAAATTAGTTTCTACATTAGGCGGCGTCGCGCCCCTAGGGAGCACCAGGGCCCCCGCGGGACGCGGGTAGATGGGGTGTGGCGAGGCTGCCACCAGGGCCCCCTCGACACCCTCCGTCCCTCGAGTCCCTGCTACCCTGCCCCCACCCCCTCGCCGCCGCAATCGATCAACACTAGTGCACGGGACCAAGGGCTAAGGGACGGCAGGGGGGGGGGAAGCGGTGGGACAAGTCGACTGGAGAAGTGGACGGCTCAAACCAATCACTTACCATATTGCCTATCTCCTCAAAAACCTCTACTAAAACCTGCACTTGATCAACCAAAGCACAAATTTAAATCTGGGTAAATATACAGTACGTCAAACTGGAATAAAAAACAGATGTCCTTTACATGCGCTCTTGAACATATTCAGCAATTTAGAATAAATGAATTGAGGTTCTCTGCGAGTCCCCTTGTCGAATGTGATTTAGTGTTAGTTGTAAATTACATTAAGTTAGTTTGTAAGCTCGTAAATACAAATGAAAAGTTGAGCATCAACTCAACTTCGTAAATTCGTCCAGAGTATAAATAAATTAAAAAATAAGTGGACGACTGGAACAAGGTGACGAAATGCAGCGAGAAATGCCAGGACAACAAAAAAAGTTGAGTCCATTGAATTTTTTGGTTTGGCGAAAGACAGTCAGCGCCATTAGAAATACCAGGGAGTATGTCGAAGCTATCAAAGCGGCCGTTGTGTCGTTCGCCTCTCAAAGAGAAAAAGAATGCAAATGGAGCAGAGAACAGCGACGGAAAAATTGTTCCAAAGCTGATCAGAAAGACAAAGTGGAAAACACAGGCCATCAAGATTAAAGACTTGAATGGTGGCAAAACTATCGCTTTCGATTCCTCTGTCATATAATATACATTAAATTACACATTATAATAATATAACGTCTGATATATTTTACATGTAATAATTTCTTTACAATAAATAATCAGGTATGCATTCGAAAGAAGAATTTATCGAATACATTAATTCGAGAAATATTAAATTTCTTTCGAGGTTTAGCAGTTTATTCCAGGAAGTTCTGCAGTTCAGGTACATTATTGTAAGGTTAATGCAATTTAATTCACTAACCTTTTTTTCGAGTGTGTAGGCGTGATGATGGGAAAGAATTGGAGAAGGGACTTGTGAACAAATATAATTTTGCGAAAAGGATACAATGGCTGATCGACCGAACTAAACATGTTAGCAGGTCAGAAATACTGTCAGAAAAGAAGACGAGAAAAGCCAGAACAATTGGATTAAGTTGACAATACGAGGTGGAAATATCAGAATGTTGACAGGAAGTTGGTGACGGAAGATCGAATCGAGACAAGAGTGAGTCCCTAATTTGTTCCGGGGTAGTTACAATTAATGGTGAATCGGAAGGCAATTAACGAAAATTGGTTATAAATGACAGAGGCAATTTCTATTAATGGTGGAAAAATTCAAGCATGCACGCTAATATTCCCAAACATTGCTTTACTATCTAACAATTGTGAAAGGTAAATTTGGCCCACGATTGCTATGAATAGAAGGGACATATATTAACATATATGAAGAGATAATCAGTCAATTTAAATTGAGCATGTCGTTCTGTTACAAAATGAATTGGTCACTTAATATCTACGTGCTAATAAAATACATTCAAATCTAAACAGCTCCAAATACTAACTTGTTAATTAAATGAACTTCCATCAGATTTTTTGTAAAGTTCAATTTACTAAATTAGCAAAAATGGTAGGAGAAATGTTGAAATATTTTATTGCAAGAACAATACTGATAAAATAATAAGTAAACCAGTTTTGTTTAAAAAAAAGATGAAACTTGTATGAGACATTGCTGAATGTAACATAGTACCATGCTCCACGTAAAAGTATTTTTAACCAGGAAATTAATGTATCAATAGTCAATAGCTAACAGTTTTGCTAGATGTGCATTCGAGTTTGTAAATACCCTGGCAAGCATTTACCGTGTGCACCGCTCGTTTGCTTGACATTGTGAAGAGAATATTATAGTGTATTTGTGCTAGTATACTATGCATGTGGTCCTGTGTTAACAGTGTATTCGTGTGGCTGTTTGCAATATCGAGCTGTTGTCCCTGACATGTTGAATGCGACTGCATACGCTGTGCAACCGCACTGCAAATCTAATAATAGGCTGTTGTTCACCTAAGAGTTGCGTTCTCGCCTTTGCTTTCATTTCTGGCGTGTTCGCCAACAGTTTGCATTTCACACATCACCCATTCTCTCAAGAGCAACACTGAATTTCCAATATCAGGTGCAAACGAAAATCCTGTGACGTTTGAACAAGTTGTTATTTAGTGCTGATTAAAAGTGTGAAATGCATGCAAACAATTAACAATACGTTTTACCAAACGAAACTTCGTTTCTTAAATAAGGCATATCGTGCATTGTTAGCTTCTGAATTGTCCCTCAAAACAAAATAATGCCTGATCCGAGGTGATAGATCAATTGACAGAAGTAAACATTGAACTTCTTTTCCATAAGCCAAGGTAAGCAGAAAGAATAATCATATTGACAAATTTGATTTGATTTCAATCCCGTCTCATCACTTTTCCCTGTTTGTTTGTTTCATAATACTTTCTCAAATTATAATATATATTATAAAACGATGATGTAATGATATATATTAATATACATAATGCAATATATGTCTCTCACTAAACTCTAATGCGTTTAGAGCTCATACGAGTGTATTAATACTTATTACTTTATACCAAAACAGAGTGTTCGATTCTTCATCTTCTATGTAGGTGGAACCCGTTATTCTTCAAACATCACCTTCGTGATAAGTCGGGAGATATCGATGCCCAGCTTTCGATCTATCTTTTCTTTGGTCTGCCAACATCCCGCTTATCTAAGGGTCTCAATCTCTTGTTAATCTGATCAACCTATTGTTATCTGCCCTTGAAACGTGTTCATTCCAGACTTTTCTTCTTCTTCTTTTTATTGCTTATTTAAGGTCGCATCAACATCTTAGGTCATTAGCGACCACTATTGCTGTTAACGGTATGGTGGTAACTATGTGCATGAAACGATATGATGATGATAAGGGATGAAAGGACTAACACAAATACAACTATGCCCGAGGCGGGACTCGAACCCGCGACCCTTCGGTCCGAGATCGCTACGACACTACTGCCTTGGCGATCTCGGCCACCGGGCCGACACTTTTCTTTTTGTTCTTATGAAATTAACAATGTCTGTGAAGCCAACTCAATCCATATATCTTTATTATTTATTATATACTGGCTTATTCTTCCTGTTATTGCTCTTGAAGTACGCATCACTGAAGTTCTTTGTATTTAGTTCTTCTAGTATCAGCCCGCGTCTGAATTCCATACGTCATAACTGGTCTTACTTTGGTTTTGTATATTTTTACTTTTCTTTCTGTATTAAGATACTTATTTCTCCAGGTTACGTCCTTTAGATATCCCGATATTCTAGCTCCTTTGATTAATTGATGTTTAACTTCATTGTAAGTGTCCTCGTGCTTGAAGTTTCCACTTCTAAATATGTGATTTTCATGACTTGTTAGATTATTTGATTATCCACCATCAATTTACATCTAATTAGGTTCTTTGACATTAACACTGATTTTGCTCACTATCAATTGATATAAGCACGTGATAATGTTCTGCAGTTGTCTGTAGCGTGTGGGGAAGTCTTTGTAAAGTATTAGATTATTAATACTAAGTATTCAGTACATTTTTACAACTTATTAAAACTAACAGAAGTTGTCGTGGTTACAACCTTGCATTCACTGTTCTTGAGGTTAGAGTATCTTCTCTCTAACAAGAAGCAACGTAATTATATTTTAAAATATTACTAAGACCTTACTTTCCTATCACTACCCCCTTCAGAAGTCACTAAAATTTACTCAATCAGCTAAATTTTACTTGAAATAATTAACTATGCCTAATGAATTATTATTATTATTATTATTATTTATATTATCTACATTATTATTACTATTAACATTAGGAGATAACTATACTTGAAGATTACCACCGTGAAAAATTGTTGTTCTTAGTGGGCCTGTCTACGCATTTTATTCTAAGACAATATATCACTAAGTTAATACAACACCAAGCACATGCTTAAGGCATAGTGTATAGGGGGCAATAATTTATTTCATTAAATTTTAGGTTAGTTCATATCTGTGGTATATTATTTAATTCTCTTTACTGTTCGGGAAACTGGAGTTTTTCGCTGGAGAGGATTTGATGACATAGGTTATACTCATTTCACCAACATTTTCATGTTGATTGTGGAGACTTACGTTCAATATTTTAATATTGTACGAGGGTCCCATATCTTCGGTCAGATTTCGGATTCATACGGCCCTGCACACGAGACACGGACCATACTTACCATTGCGGCGCCTGCAGTCTCAAAGAGGAAAAGAGCACTTTTGATTATGTCGTGACAATGAGGTGAAAGCAGTCATTTAATACCGGGATAGAGATGAATCACTAAGATTTATTTCCGATGGATTTACTCGATTAGTCCAATCATTAGTGCAAGTGTGCTAGAAAGAACGACGACGATTACAAAAAATGAATGTTGTATAACTTAAAGAAGACGTAAAGCTGTTATATATGAAACGAATTTTAAAATTCGGTTTCCAAAACGTGGGAGATATGGAGGCATTGTTATCCAGTCTACTTCGTAAAATAACGCCATACAGGAAATATTAAATGTTATCATCACCTACCTCTACCTCTCTTCACAGATGTCTCAAGAGCGGATGGAATAATACAGATACAAACGATCTTTATAAAACGCTCCAGGACAACTGTGGATAAATTACAAAGTGTGTGGCATTTAAACGGTTCCTAAAACAATTAAAAAGGTTTTAGTTAATCCATAGGACTTCATTATCCGTCGACAAATACGTTGGTAGTAGCGGTTTGGCAATTACAAAAAAAATAATATAACTCCATAACAATACTGTTTTACTGAAACGCTCACAATGTACACTTCTGAGTATTGTTAACATGTTCGTAGATTGAAATCCAATTACGTGTATATAAAAAGTTTATATTAAAACCAATTATTTTTCACTTTTAATTTTTTGCCAATGTATATGTGTGTTACAATTGGCAACCATACTAAGCGTTAACAGATTTACCAACCCCATTTTACATTATCAGTTTTTGTCCTTTCTCATATGATTTCATTGTTTTCTATTTACAAATTAATCATTATCTTCTGAAAACTTAAATATTAATTTAGATAATTATCTACTACGTTTGTTTTTCTCCAAGAGGATATAGTACGTTAAATCCAATTTACACATGTAAATTGGGGAGTCCGGGTGTGTGTTCGAGCAAAGGTTAAGGAAAGGTCAAGGATGAGAAAGTACCCTCGCGGTCCATGGCCCGTTTGTTAGAGTACTGCTCTACATTCGCCTGGGTGTTGATCGAAGAAACTACCGATCAGAGCAGCCTAGAATTCTCCAGACAGCGGCTGAAATCGACATAGCTGTCAAGTTTACCTCGTAAATTCTGCTATTCGAACCCTAGGATCTTCCGCGCAGAGATACTGCAATGACATCAGTTGAGCCACCTTAACCAGTATAGCGACTGCAGCACCCGAAGCTCACAACCAATCAATTATTTATCAATCAATCGTTTACGATGAACTTGATCCGAACAAATTTTCTCCCTCTTCTCTACGCACTATCCTTACAAAGCAACGCCCCCGAGCATTCCTGTTGGCGGCGTCGCAGAAGTCCGCTGCTGAAGCTGCCGGTGGGCGTTGGGCGGCGGGGGCGCTGGCGGAAGGCGCCCGAGGACCGGTCGGGCCGGCTGCGATGGGCGGCGCCGCCGCGACCTTGCGTGGCCCCTGCCCCGGCGAACTCGCGTTCTCCACGCCTCGCGCCCCGCACCCACTCCCCACGTCCCGCTCCCGCGTCCCCTCTCCACGCCCCCGCGCACCACCCGCCTGCCCGCACCCCCTGGCTTCGCGCCCCGCGCCACGTCCCCGCACCCCATTCCCGCGACACGATCCCCGCACCCTACACCCCACGCCTCGCGCCCCGCACCCCTCCCCCGTCCCGCACCCCGCGCCCAGCACCCACTCCCGCGTCCCCCTCCACGCCCCGCGCTCCTCTCCCGCGCCCCGCCCCGTCTGCCCACGGCCCCTGCACTTCGCGCCCCGCTCCACGTCCCCGCACCACTCCCCGCGACACGATATCCTCGCGCCCCCCGCCCCTGCCCCTGCCCCTCGCCCCTCGCCACTCGCCACTCGCCATTCGCCACGCGCTCCTCGCCACGCGCCACTCGCCACTCGCCACTCGCCACGCGCCCTCGCCACGCGCCACTCGCCACGCGTTACTCGCCACTCGCCACGCGCCCCTCGCCACGCGCCACTCGCGCCTCGCGCCTTGTGCCCTGCGCCCCGCGCCCCGCACTCGACGTCCGGCATCCCGCGCCCGCAACCCGCGCCCCACAGCCCGAGCCCCGCGCCAGCACCTGCGACCGCGCGTGGGCGCCACGGCGAAGCAACACGCGCGGCAGTCAGGCTGTCGGACGCAATTTATCGATGACGTGACGTGCGGTAGGACAGCCCGGAGAGTTGTTCGAACCTGGGGAGGCGAGAACGGTACTTGGCGCAGTCGCAGACTTCCGCGGTCGAGGACGTTTCATTGCTCACGCCTGACCGGGTGGCGCCGAGACGTGGGTGGAGCACGTCCAGCTGAAGAAGGTCACGGAACGGCGACCGGAACGGTCGCTATCCAGTTCACTCGGACAGCGACAGCAATCACAAACAACGGCATTCGCTGAACTTGTAATGTGGGTACCACTGGATAATGCCTTTATTGAGCGTAATGTTGTTTCTCCTGTCACCATTAAAATACAATTACAATTTTTAATCTGGCATCATATGAAAATAAATTGAAAATGCGCTGATGTTGTTTGAGGTTGCAAATAGAAATGGAAATAAATTACATTTGTAATTCACAAAAAAACTCTTCTTTATAAATATTTGAAAAACGAATGCAAGAACATTACATTGTGTGTGATTGAGCACAATTGCAACATCCACAGGTGGCTCCATTGCATGATATCAAATGGCCGTTGAGTAGCTCCTGTGATGTCGTGGGTTACATAAATCACACACAAGATGGCTTTGGAAAATACACAATTTATTTACACAAATATACACATGTGCTGTACCATTTACTACCGCAGCATTCGCTTCTCGTTAGCATCTGATGACTACCGAACGCACGATTGATTAGCCCGGCGCTCACATCCGCAAGCTTGGGGCCTCCCACGTACCCTGGCGTCTCGCAAAACAATTTTGAGGAACAACGGTCCCTCTTTTCAGGGACCGCCCGCATTTATAGCGTCGCTGTGACCGCGTCGCCAACCCCCCTCCCCGTCATGTAACTGCGTGATCTTGCGTCACATCTGGTATAAGCAAGTGCAATTTGGTGCACCTACTCTGCGAAGCTGCACCCTCTGGCTCGTCCTCGCTCCCTTCCTGCTCATTGTCGTGCATTCCACACGTGTGACCGGGTGGCGCCGAGACGTGGGTGGAGCACATCCAGCTGAAGAAGGTCGCGGAACGGTAGTGTCCACGCTATACACACATTGCTATAAGAAGGAACCGTTTGACAGTTACTGTTTGGCCACTGCAGGCAATATAACAGAAAATTACGTCCATACAATCACTTTGTTATTTAGCTCATTTATAAATGAGGTCATCCCTATTTCTAGATCTGGAGCGGTGGCTCAGTGCATCAACTGATGTCACTGCAGCGCCTCTGATCGTAAAGTCCTAGGTTCGAGTCCCAACGGCGGCAGGATTATTTTCAGCTACGTCGAATTTAGTTGCTGACTTGAGGTAAATTATAACGTCCGGCTGCTATGACCGATAGTTTTCCTTGATTTCTCCAATCAACACCAGGCGAATGCCGGACATACACTTACACTAACGTGCACTACACTACCACACATGCCGGGAGACCGGTTGGTGACTTAGAACGTGTCCCGGCTGGGGCAGTGCCGCGTTGGTGGGAGAGTCCTGATTGAGGAAAACCCCGCTAATAGACAGTACGTCGGCGTAAGATCTCGTCATCCAGTGGGGGAATATCACCGCCATCTCCCGAGGAACAAAGCATGCGCTACACTTACGGGACTAATAACCTCAGTAGTTGACGCGGCCTGGAATTACTAACAATCAATCAATCAAATTTCTAGCAATTTCATCGCTCTGCATAACGTGCATTTGTTTCCCGGCCTGTCAAACTGGTCCCTTCTTAGAGTGATTCCTCTACACCCGCTGTGCACCACGCTGCCGCACGCTGAGTAGCGTACGCCACTCTCCAAACGCTGTCGCAACCGCCTACCACTGCTCGAACTCGTTGACGGCGGTCGGGAATATTGGGGCGGGCAGATGCTTGGCCTATGCTTTATTTTATTTTTAGGTCGCTTTTTAACTAAAAGGCCACGTAGCGTTCACTTTGTGACCACGTAGCGATCATTGATTTACGTAAGGGTAACTGCAGTGTGACTTGACACGTAAGGACGACACAAGCACATACAAATATCCATGCCTGAGGCGGATTCGAACCCACCACCCTGTAAGCCGAGGCAACTTCAGTCATAGCGACCTTGGCTATCCAGATCAACTTTCTCTATGCCTTGGGTTTGATTGATTGATCGATTTTTTGTGTTTCCGGGCGTGTCAACTGCTTCGGTCATTAGTCCCGATAGTGTAGTGCATGTCTTTTCTCGGGAGATGGCGGTTATCTTCCCGCTGGATGGCGAGATCCAGCACCGACCTACCGTCGGCTAGTGGGGTTTTCCTAACCAGGACTCTCCACAACGGGCACCGCCCCAGTCGGGACAAGCTCTTAAGCTCCCGACCGGTCTCCCGGAATATGTGGTAATGTGGTGCATGTCTGTATAAGTGTATGTGTAAGAGGAGAGGGTAGGACAAGGAAGAGGAAAGACAAATCGCGCGCGGTCCGTGGCCCATTTGGTAGGATTCTGCTCGGGCATTTGCCTGGTGTTGATCGGAAAAAACACGGAAAACTACCGATCAGGGAAGCCGGCCTCTAGAATTATTCTCCAGACAGCGACTGAACTCGACCTAGCTGAGAAGCTAGTGTCGAAAATCCTGCCGCAGTCGGGACTCCCTATGCCTTGGGAGATTTGCTACGAACCGAAAGACCGCTCCACAATAGCCGCGAACGCGAACGGCAACTCGAACGGGAGGTAAGTGCGCTTCACGAAGAACGCTAACGGCGAAGAGAAATATGAATGGGTAGCGGAAAAAAGAACTTCAAGAAATAGTTGCCGCAACCAAAGAAGTTCAACCTGTTCACCCTTTGATTTGCCATCTGTCTGTTGATTAAGCGTGTGCTGCTTTGAATAATGAATACTTTATCGAAAAAATATTAATTGAAAATATTAACTCCACTTTAACGAAACATAAACATTTTTTGTTTTGAAATTTTAATTCAAATTATTAATATGAAACGAAAAACTTATCTCTAATTACTAAAAAACTCAACAATGGCTAACAAAATCTGCCTCAATGCCTAACCTCGCAAATCCACACTCTAACTTCAATATCGTACTACTCTCTCAATTCCTCTCCAGACCTGTTGCGAGCTCGATCAGCTGGAAAATTTCGCCGCCATTTACAGTTCTTCAATTAGTCTAGAGGCTTCCCGTTCCCGGACAAAGATAAATGTTGACCATCCTTCCCGCTTCCGTTTCCGCCAAGCTTCGCGTTCCCGTCGTGATGTGAACGCCTGCCTGAGATGTCCGTCTTTCAACTTTCATTACGTTCCCGCTCGCGAGCTTTTGTGGTGCGGCCTTAACTGCTGTGCTGCTGGCGCGGCGGCCGCTGCCCGCCATCTTCTCAAGATGAAATTTTATCCATTGTACAATGACAGTTTCGTCGCCATCCAAGCGGTCATCGACGTCGGATGCAATAACGGACACTCATGAATTTCCTATAGAATATGAATTTGTGAGAGACAAAAGTGTTTGACGAAAATATAGTACATGGCGATTCATTTCATTGTGGTAGTGGCATCACACCACCAAACCTAGTTGCAGTAATTCGCCACATTACAAACTTTCGTGATTTACGTCATCTACAAAATTGAACAAAAATTGTTCCAGAAACGACCATTTATAAAAAAATAACATCTGCGTTGGAAAATTGAAAGGGCTTAACAGTGGCGCTTTGGAAGACAACTTCTATTTATGAAATTAATTAAATTTCCCCTCACGCAGCTAAGTCTAAAACATCTGGCCCTCTCACATAAAAATAGAGACTTAAAATCCCCCTACAGGTATTACTGCAATATCAAAATTCATAACCTTCCAAAATACCTTTGTCATTTAAAGGATTACCTGGAATTTACCCATCGAGCGTTAACGAACAGCAAACGACAGATGATGAACCAAATCAATGAATCATATCAACCCCTGTCCTCCAGCGTCTACTTTGAAGTCAGGCATAGCTTTCCGGCTAACTGGGTTAATTTCTACGCGCCATCTATTTGCGTTCGCGGCCGGGTGTTTGCACAAAGTGACGCGGAGTAGAGCGTAGAGGCGACCGCCGACGGCGCCGTGTCCGCGGGGCCCCCAAATCGCCATTCAATTCTCATAACACGCGCGCGCCCACACGACATCAAAGGTAGCGCGCGGCGAGCGACGGGGGCGCAAATGGAAATTCTATGCTCCGGGCGGCAACGCACGGCGCATAGGGAAAAATGGCGGTTGGTGTCGATTGGTTTGGTTTGGTTTTTTCGTGTTTCCGGGCGCGTCAACTGCTTTGGTCATTAGTCCCGTTAGTGTAGTGCATGTTTTTTCTTGGGAGATGGCGGTATCTTCCCCGCTGGATGGCGAGATCCGGCGCCGACTAGTGGGGTTTCCCTAACAGGACTCTCCCACCCATTAGTCCCGTTAGTGTGCCCCAGCCGGGACAAGCTCTAAGCTCCCAACCGGTCTCCCGGAATATGTGGGTGTGTAGTGCATGTTAGTGTAAGTGTGTTTGTAAGGGAGAGGATAGGACAAGGAAAAGGAAGGAAAGATCGAGCGCGGTCCGCGGCCCGTTTGGTAGGGTACTGCTGCGGCATTCGCCTGGTGTTGATCGGAGAAACCATGGAAAACTACCGATCAGAGCAGCTGGCCTCTAGAATTCTCCTCCAGACAGCGACTGCATTCGACCTAGCTGAAAAGCTAGGTGCCCTGAAAAACCCTGCCGCGGTCAGGACTCGAACCTAGGACCTCCGGTCAGAGGCGCTGCAGTGACGTCAGTTGATGCCCTGAGCTACCGCTCCCGGGCCAGTTGATTATACGTCATACTATATTTAAATCGGAGAATATTCTACCGTAAAGCGAATAGCAAGCAGGCCGCAGCAGAGGCCCACCGCGGGCGTTTTGGCCCCGATTCTTCCTATTTAAAATGGAGGCTCCGTTCTACAAATTCGCACGTTCCAGCAGATTGACCGTCAGAAGTTACTATATTAAAATCGGAGAATATTCTATCGAAAAGCGAGTAGCAAGCGGGCCACCGCAGAGGGCCACCGCGGGCCGTTTGACCCCGATTCTCGCACTCACGCAGCCCCGTGCTGCAGCATCCGCGCCCCGCGCCCAGTCTCGAGTGAGCGGAGACTCGGGTGGGGCGTAGCGTCGAGCGGCACGGCGTGGCGTGGCGGGCGGGAGGGAAAGGCCCCGGCCCGGCCGGGAAGCGCTTACCTGCAAAAGAGAAAGAGAAAAACCAAGGGGGGTTAATTTCAATAATCTCATTCCTATTCCGACAACTCCGCTCCGCTTAAAAGTACGTTATCGCCTGCGGTTCGGAGAGAAAATTACAAGGTGGAAATGGAAAATTCATGTGCGGGTCGGCGCGTGCCCGCGAGGACTTTGGGGGTGAGGGTGGCGGGTGGAGGAAGAGGCGGGATGGGAGTTGGACGAGGAAAAGACGGGGACGGGGAGTCGGGCAGGTCGGAAGTTTGCACCTACAACAGTAGCCCAAGAGCTCAGAGAAAATAATGGTCCGCAGCAGTTTTATTAACACTTGTAATTTCTACTGATCAGGAAGTTAGAGTAGAGGGAGAGAGAGGGGGGAGATGAAAGGGATTTGAACAAACGAGAGAGAGAGAGAGAGAGAGAGAGAGAGAGAGAGAGAGAGAGAGACGGCGAGCGTGGAAAAGAGGCTAATGAGCTCAAAGAACAGAATGACTTTAAGATTTTTCATTAACATTTTTATTGTTTATTACTGGTCAGAATGTTGGCGCAGGAAGGTGAAGAGAGGGAGGGGGAAATATTGAGCGATCAAAAGACAGAGAACATCAACAAGAAATTACTACCCTCAGGATTGATTGATTGTTAGTGATTCCGGGCGCGTAAATTGCTAAGGTCATTAGTCTCGTAAGTGTAGTGCATGTTTTTTCTCGGGAGGTGGCAGTAGTCTTCACCCGCTGGATGGTGAGATCCGGCTCCGACCTACCGACATCTTGCGGGATTTTACGGAACCGGGAATTGCGTGTAAGGGATGGGGATAGCACAAGGAAGAGGAAGGAAAGATCCCGCGCGGTTCATGGCCCGTTTGTTACGGTTCTGCTCCGGCATTCGCTTGGAGTTGATCAGGGAAACCAAGGAAAACTACTGATCAGAGCAACCAGTCGCTCGAATTCTCTTCCAGACAGTGACTGAATTCGACCTAGCTGACAAAGTAGTGACGAATATTCTATCACCATCGGGACTCGTACCTAGGACCTCTCGGTCACAGGCACTGCAGTGACATCAGTTGATACCCTGTGCCACCCCTCGCGGTTTACCCTAAGGAAAGAAACCAATCTAAGAAAACAGTGACTGGAATAATTTTATTATTAATCTTTGCTTTTTTACTGGCCAAAAGAAATGCTTGTGAATTGTTAAAATAATTGTGGGCATAAAAACTAAATAATTAGTTTTACGTGTTAAAAAATCATGAAATAGACTTATGTACGTTTAAGTTCTTTAAGGACCGACGTAAATAATAGCCGAAGAAATAATGATACTTTTTTGCATGTTAAATGTATATCGCAATCTCAAAAGGTATTACTATTAGCTTAAGCAGACATTTTAGAGATATTTATGTCCTCCTCTCACGATACATTCTTTTCATTACTTGAATTAGCGTGTTTGCTCTACTTTCAAGAAGATAACACAAAAAAGAGTTTGAATCATTGAAGTTTGAGCAACGAGAACAATGTCCATTATCTTATTTACTCACATATAAGGCCCATTAAAGGCCATTTTATTACTAAAAATTATAAAGAAGCGTTACATATGGATATCTCAGAAAAATAGAAAGAAAGAAGAAATTATCATTATATTTAAAATATTAAGGCTTTTCGTTCAGAAAGAAGTCTGAATCTTCTTTTCAACCAAATTTCGTGAGTTTACTTGTACTCGTACGGACATACGAGATTGTCCATCATTGACGTCTACACAATAGATGTAATATTCCAAAATCGTTTGAAACATCTATCAATTTACAAAAACATGTCAGTGATTATAACTAAAATTGATGCATGCTGTTTTTAAATGAAGGTGGAAAGCAAGAATTCGTGCTGTTGTTCAAGAGAAAATGCAGGTCCAGATCTCAGTAAATATTTTTAAAAACTTTTACATTTTCAGAACCATATTTGAGTCTTCGTGCTGTTGTTCAAGAGAAAATGCAGGTCCAGATCTCAGTAAATATTTTTAAAAACTTTTACGTTTTCAGAACCATATTTGAGTTTTGGAGAATAGGATCGCTAAATAGGAACATAGCAAACGCATCACTGACCCTTGTTTACCATTATGTTAATAACCATTCAATTTATTCACTCCGACTGCATTACGTTAGTTGTGTTCGCCATGAAAATGACTTGATTCAAAGTGTCCGTGGCGCTCAGGCCTATTTTGGGGCGTGCAGGTGGGGCGCGGCGTCGCGTGCCCCGCACGTCTCTCGCCGGTGACGACTCTTGCTCTTCACGTTCGGCTGCTACCGCTTGCTCATATGACTTACTCGAAGAACGGACCACTTTGACAGGTCGGAAAGCAAATGAACGTCATGCAGGGCGATGCCATTGCAAGAGAGAGTGATGACGCCATTTACAAGTGACCTAAGTGTCAACGGACGCACTGACAAAATGAGTTAATGAATTGGTTGGTTTGTGATTCCGGGCACGTCAACAGCTTAGGTCATGAGTCCCGTAAGTATGTTGCAGGTTTTTCCCTCGGGAGATGGCGGTGATCTTTCTCCGTTGGATGGGTAGATACGGCGCTGACCTACCGTCGGCTAGTGGGGTTTCCCCTTAACCAGAAATCTCCCACCTGCGGGGCACCGCCCCAGCCGAGATGAGCTCTAAGCTCCCGACCGGTCTCCCGAAATATGTGGTAGTGTAGTGCATGTCAGTGTAAGTGTGTGTGTAAGGGGAGAGGATAGGACAAGGATCGCGCGCGGTCCGTGGCGCGTTTGGTAGGGTACTGCTCCGGCATTCGCCTGGTGTTGATCGGAGAACCCCCGGAAAACTACCGATCAGAGCAGCCAGCCGCTAGAATTCTCCTCCAGACAACGACTGAATTCGACCTAGTTGAAAAGCTAGTGTCGAAAATCCTGCCGCCGTCAGGGCTCCAACCTAGGACGTTCCGGTCAGAGGCGCTGCAGTGACATCAGTTCATGCACTGAGATACCGCTCCCTGTGAGTTAATGGACATAATCTGCATGAACGTGTAATCTTCATGCACGTTGACAGCAGTGGCTAAGCAGTAGCTGTAAAAGCGGTCCCTTCTTATAGTACTCTTTCTATACAAGGTAGTAAGCGTGTCGTGGGAAAGCTCGCGGAAGAGTCCTTCTTAGATACTGTTGTACTGTATGTCTAATAATATATTTCGAAGCCTGTGTTGATGTTTAACCCTATTCATCTTCACTGACCTCCCTTTCATCATTCGCATCATTACTATTATCTGGTTCACCGCATTCTCGCAAAAATCTGATCCACCTACAACAGGTTTCCTTCATTTTGACAACGCTAACAGGAAAAATATTTGCTTTCGAGTAGGTCTGATATGCGAGTTCAGCTTTATTACATTATTTACATTAACGAAAGCAAAGGAAACTCTTTAATGGGATGGAAATTTATATACGAGGAAATACAGTATGTCCAAGGTTTTGGATGACCATATTAATGAATCGCTAGTCATTACAAGACAGCTTTTTGTGAATTCCCTCTATACTAATTGGAGGTCTCAGTCAAATCTGGCAAACGAGACCAAATTTTACGTGTAATATTTAAGGTTCAACTTTCATAAAGGGTGTAAATAGGATAACGGCCACGAACCCGTAATGACGCTCGGTGTTATTAAACCGTTGAATTAATTCAATGTTCAAAGTATTTCTATAATGAAGCAAATGACTGTTATTTTTTTAAATCACACAACGAATATCCACACAGTGTTAAATTCACGAGCGCTTATTTACCCGTTGTTGTGGGCAGATAATGGTGGAAAATAACGTTCACCTTTTATAAATTATACATGCGCGACCGACTACTCTCCTACGAACAACAATTGTACTAAGATGAATACGACAATAAGTTCAGAACGGAACGGCAAACACGTGATTCACAAAAGTTAAGAACTAGAATAGTAAGTAGATCAGAAGGGAAAAAACTATTAATACTAACGAAGAATACAAGTTAATAATAATAATAATAATAATAATGAAATTACGCGCAGTTATAAATTAATTTCAGGAATGAATTTGTTTGTACCATTCAATGAAAATAATCAATATGTTTCGCTACCTCATCTATCCAAACCTTTTGTCACAAATTATTTGAGTATACTTGCCATTACATTTGTCATAGAGCATATATCGTATTTAAAGTCAATTTTATGTTGATCATGTATTCTCCATTTTTTTAATACATCGTACATAGTATTTATAAAAAGTAAATAATGTCTAGTACATTTCTTACCTTTCTACAATTTTCAGAGATTCGTATTCATTTGAGTTCAGTTCACTCTCATCGCTTCTCCATTCACGAGTAAGTTCGGGATTGATTACTTCGTGTTTCCGGGTGCGTCATCTGCTGTCGCCATTAGTCCTATAAATGTAGTACATGTTTTTATCACGGGAGCGGACTGTGTTCTCCCCCCCCACTGGATCGTTAGAGCCAGCGCTGGACTTCCTGTCGGCTAGCGGATTTTTCCACAACCAGGTATCTCCCACCAGCGGGGCACTGCCCCAACGGGGACAAATTCTAAGCTCCCAAGCAAGTCTCCCGGCATGCGCGGTAGTTTAGTACTTCAAAATGTAAGTGAGAGTGTGGTGTGAGAATATGACAAAGATGAAAAAGGGAAGACCGCGCGCAGTCCGTGGCCCGATTGTTCAGGACTGCTCCGTCATCAGCCTGTTGTTGATCGCAGACACCACGAAAATCAACCGATCAGAGCAACCGACCGGTAGAATTCTGCAGACACCTGGAGAATTCAACATAGCTATGTAGCTACTGTTGAGAATCCTACCACCGGTAAGCCTGGAGTTTAATGGGAGCTTTCGAACGGCACAGTATAGTTTAGATTAATCTTGTTATTTAATTTTTTTGTAAAAATAATCAGAAAAATTACAATAAAAAAAGACAATCTGATATCGTGAGCCCGCAATTTTCCAATTCCGATAGTTCAAAATTCGCTTTTATATGAAGAAATTTAAAAACAAAAAGACAACAACAAAAAATTAAAAAATGTAAATTTCGAATTAGTTAAATCGATCCAAACCCATCCTGCGTAAGAACCACACATTCCAACTTTGCTAAGCGACTCCAAAAGTCCACTTGGAGGTCAAAAATAACAAAGCGGCAAAAAGTGTCGCACGACCGCGCACACGCAAGAGGATTCCCCAACGGCTCTTTTTGCGCAGCGCGAGTGGGCGGACGGGCGCGTGGGCGGGCGGGCGACCGCCCCCTCGCACAAGAAGAGGAAGATTGATAGCGGGCGCCGCCCGGGGTCATTCACACCGGCATCAACACCCCGGCGCCAGGCCAGGCGAAGCCAGGCGAGGCGAGCCGTTAGAAATTCCTGGCCGCGCGGGCGGTGCCTGGGCGCGAGGGGGCGACCCGGGGCTCGTGCGGCGCGAACCGGCCGCGGGGGCGTGGGCGGGAAACAGGCCGGCACGCGCGCCGCCCCACGCGCAGCGTTCTCCCCTCCCCCCTCCCCCGCCGCCTTTGATGGCACCCGGCGCCCGATGGGCTGTGGGCGCGACAGCGAGGCAGCGACGAGGGGAGGGGATGGGACGTGGGGACCAAGGGCTTGCACACGGAAGAAGAGAACCGGAGACGTGAGGACAGGTCTGCAGGAACGAGACAGCGACGAGAGGCCAGGATGGGAGGGATGGGACATGGGGACCAAGGGCTTGCACAAGGAAGAAGAGGACCGGAGACGTGAGGACAGGCCTGGGGGAACGAGACAGGGACGAGGGGCGAGGATGGGAAGGGGATGGGACATGGAAAACAGGGGCCTGCACATGGAAGAAGAGGACCGGAGACGTGAGGACAGGCCTGGGGGAACGAGACAGGGACGTGGGCGAGGATGGGGAGGGATAGGACATGGGGACTAGGGACCAGCACAAGGAAGAAGAGGACCGGAGACGTGAGGACAGGCCTGGGGGAACGAGACAGGGACGTGGGGCGAGGATGGGAAGGGGATGGAACATGGGAACCAAAATACGGAAGACGAGGTCTGGGGACATGGAGACGGATCTGGAGTAACGAAATGGCGGTATGGGAATGTGGGCAAAGCATCTGTTCGAGATATGTCACAGAGGCGGAGTGCAAGTAGTAACTCAGGAGCCGAAATGGGGTACATTATGTGAGAGGAGTCGGAAATGTGGGAGCAGGGACGCGGAACGAGTTGGGGACTCTATGGGGACGGGAGACGAGGGGGGGGGGAAGGGGCAATGGGCGAGAGGCATAAACCGAGGCGATGAAGAACAAGTGGATGTGGTGATGATAGCAGGTGGATTGCAAAAGGCGGATGGGGTAAGATTCTGCGCCCCATCTCCATCCGGGAATCGAAAGGGCATTGAATTATTGTATTTTTGTCAATAAGGCGCCCTTTACAGACCGAAAAGTCCAGTAACCCTGAAATTCTTCTAGAGTTTTTTTTTAAAACATGACATTACTATCCGAAATCTTTAAATTTAGAAGGAGGGAAACGTGTAAATATTTGCATAATAATTTTGTCATCATCTTGATTATTGTTGATAATTTATGTTAATTAATATTCTAAAAAAATACGTAATTGAAAGAATATAGCATATACTACCATACGGCCTGTATTCATTTTAAGTGAAACGCTTAATGTTTGATTGAGAAATCATAACCTACCATTTCGCGTGTCTCTAACTCGACCACTTGCTTTGGCATTCATTCGTTTCTAGTATTTTAACGACCAGTAACTTTTTACCTGCTGTCCACTAGTCAAGACGTTCGGAATCTTTTCAGATTTTGTGATACACTCTGCTAAACTCAACCACTCGCACAGATTCTTGATGCTATCAAATCGCCATATTCGTTACCCATCTTCACTTGTATCATACAACCAGCTAGATAATTGTCCTCGCAGGTGATCGTAAGCCAATGCTATTTGCTACACGCTTCTCAATTTACCTGTTCTCTCTTCTTTCTCGATATCCTGTTGTAAACATACGACTCCTGTCGTCTATGATACTTCCTTTACAGTTTCAATATTATGTTTTACAGTTCATTTATATTTTTATTCCCTACTAGGAATTTTCCTCTCAAGAACAAGTATGGTTCTGGGAAAATTCATTTATAAAAATATCATTAACTTTTTGAGAGACCAAAAATAAAATACAACAAAAATTGTAGGAAACGACCGAATGTATATTTAAGAATTTCGAAAAGAATCATCATCCAGCAGACACATGCATTACATTGGAAATACATTGAATATTGAACTTAATGAAGCCCTGAACAAGAAAATTTACATTTCATTACTCTCGGGAAACTAATACTTCGATTTACTCATTTTAAATGCAAATTAGTGACCCCCGCAATCTTTGCGAACCTGGAAAAGTCGATGGCGTCAACGAATCTCGATACTCTCAATCAGGTACGAAGTGGACGACGGCTGAGCAGCGCTCGCCCATCGATTCTCATTAGCCTCTCCGGGTTCGACGCCCGGCGCCGTTACTCGAAGCGTTACTTTCTTCCTTGTTTACTGGGCTCGTAAAACGCGTGGTACGGGAGGAATGAAATACTGGGTTCTGGCTAGGAAAGAATGTGGTAAATGAACGTACTAGGAGAACATTAACCGGCATGCTCCCACAAGGCATGAGCGCAATAAAATCAGGAAGCACACCAGGCAAACGAATCGGGTAGTAAAGTAGTCTGAAGTAGCCACACCTTTATGTCGTGTCAACAATGAGAATTACTTGAGGTACACAGTACCTAAAACGACAACTGGTCTCGAAACCCGGAAGTTCGAATACCGATGTATCCAATGTCAACACTAAAATAATGGATGAGTCAGATGACACATTTGACTGGACAAAAATACCAAGGCAGTTGACAATTTCTCTGATTGGTACCGGGAGCGGTAGATCAATGCATCAACTGATGTCACTGCAGCGCCTCTGACCGGGAGGTCCTAGGTTCGAGTCCTGACGGTGGCAAGATTTTCGACAGTAGCTTTTCAGCTAGGTCGAATTCAGTCGTTGTCTGGAGGAGAATTCTAGCGGCCGACTGCTCTGATCGGTAGTTTTCCGTGGTTTCTCCGATCAACACCAGGCGAATGCCGGAGCAGTACCCTATCAAACGGGCACGGACCACGGTTCGAGTCCTGACGGTGGCAAGATTTTCGACAGCAGCTTTTCTGTTCGGTCGACTTGTGTGGTTCGATCTGTCCTTCCTCTTCCTTGTCTTATCCTCTCCCTTACACACCCACTTCACACCAACATGCACTACACTACCACATATTCCGGAGACCGGTCGGGAGCTTAGAGCTTGTCCGGCTGGGTGGGCCCGCAGGTGGGAGAGTCCTAGTTAGGAGGAAACTCCACTAGCCGACGGTAGATCGGCGCCGGATTTCGCCATCCAGCGGGGGTTGATTACCGCCATCTCCTGAGAACAAACATGCACTACACTAACGGGACTAATGACCAAAGCAGTTGACGTGCCCGGAAACACGAAAAAATCAATCAATCAATCTCTGATTGGTCGCTTACGTTGTTTCCTTCTGTCAATTCCAGGGGGTACTGGAGAAAGGGTACTGGAGAAACGCCTGCACACCGGACATCCTTAACCCTAGATTACAAAGGCGTCGCAACTAGTGCCGAATTCTTCCTCCATCCCTTCCCTTCACTCCCAGTTTCTGAAACTCTGTGTACATACATTGTGTGACTAGCCAGTGAAATGCACTTTTCGTTGTGCGCGTGACTATTTACGTTAGGGAACGGACTTTATTGTAATAAAAAGCAAAATATGTACATATATATGTACTTATTTTTTCAAAAATATGTAAGAAAAAATAGGAAATATGTGAAATAAATATTCGTTATAATGTTTACAATTCCATACTTCAAGCGTTTTCCGAGTAGAGTACGTTGCCGATCAGAACTTTGCATTGATTCAGAGAGGCTGAATGAAAGTTATACTTCTACAGAAGCTATTATTCGCTAGTTTCTTCCGAAACATAATACTTTCATATTACATACAATGTTGTTTACGAGGAGCCAGAGCTCATGTGAATAGTACCGTGTAGCCTGTGATAGAAGGGGGGGGGAAAGGGAGCATTCTCCCACCCCAACTCCAGAAAAGGGATAAGACAATGATCTGATTTTCTTTTATCGAGTTACGCATGGGGTCTATGAAACACGGGTAAGCACGTGGTTGAAGTTCTTTCTGCTTACATACTACATCCGCTCATCGTTGATCCCGACTATGCTATTTCCAAGAAGCAGTAGGGCGGGGAGATAAGTTTGGCAATTAATAGCGATTGTCTGGCGTTAATACAAGCGTATTGCGTATTTTTAAGTATTTCAGTAACTAAGTTTGTTGATTTATTTATTTTACGTAAAAAAAAACAGTTAAAAACTGCGTATGACGTGCTATGGGGAAAAGTGAATTGTGTGCACATTTTCAAAATTCTGTGATCCCTACACTAATTCATATACTACTTAAATTTTGAATTTTTGAAAGGGAGAAAAAACTCCCATGTAATCATATCTATTTTCAAGGATAAATAAGCAATAAATTTTGAATTTTTGAAGTTAGTTTTCAAGTAACATATATTTTGAACATCACAAGTGAAATGTTCATTTTCGATCCATAAATATATTAAAATGTAACGAAATATGTAGCTATAGATAAAATATGTAAAAATATGTAATTATACCAAAATATGTAAAATTGTAAAATAAAAATGGTTCCAATTATTCAGAATGTCGTGTTCAGTTTAAAAAATTTGTGAATGCAGGTATCTTGTCCCTGTTATAAATTATTTTAGCACGATTCTTCCAGTAGACTACGCTTTTATAGTTACATCAGTGATATTTTCAGCACTGTATTGGCTAATATTGTAAATAATGAATATAAATCCTTGTCTTGTAGGATTTAGGTTTTATTTTGAACATTTAGCAACCATAACTGGACGATGACGATCATAATAACGGTCGCATGACGTACTTTTGCGGATGCTTCTCAAAAGCCATCTGTGAACAGGACCAAGCAAGAGTCTGCTGTGAGAGTCAACTCACTTAGGTGCATCTTTGAAAACTTTCAAAATGTATTTTGTAACTCCTTATCATACATGCTAAACCCATTAAATTAAGTGTTTCATTGTAAAAAGTTTTCTTTATTTTTAAGTGATGTAGTCTGTCACGCTACTCTTTTGTAACAATGCTTGGTACAGGTCGCCTTTGTAATGTAAGGTTAAAACAGTAGCCCTAGGTCTTCCGCCTAGGTCAGCTGCAGACTCACGAATTGTCACTGGCGACTCGCGCAATTCTAGCACCTGTGCTCTAGGAAGACTAGGTTCGTAGAGGGAGATGCGGCTATCCACCTGTTAAGGGGAAAGGTGCGAGAAGGGAAAAATGGATAACGAGAAGAGACAGGAGAAGGAGAAAGATGTGGGGAAAGGACGTCCCTCCGGCAATTCTCCAGTCATTGTCCGGGCCAGGATGCTCTGAATCCAACCCTCCCTTCGGGCAGTCCTGCTTTAGTAGGTGCTCACTCCTTCCATTCCCAGATATTCCCTCCTTTCCAAACCCTTCCCACTTCGTTTCCTCTGGGATGTAGGGTAAAAGCAGCAGCAGGGATCACAACAACATTTTCGCATTTTTTCAACATTTTCGGACATTTTTAACATTTTCGGATTTTTATCAAAAAGTTTGGGTTACAGTATTCGTCATGTAAAACTCAATGGGCGATTAGCACACATTTTCATGAATATATCCCTTGTCTAAACATTTTATTTTTTCTATTTTTTAATAATTTATTTCCAAATTCCAATTTTATTCCATTAGTGGCCACTTGAAAATTTGTAGTAGTAGCAGTCAGATAGGTAGGTTCAGTAATGGCCAATCGCTATTCTACAACCTCAACGAGTCCAAAAAATACCAGTTCATATTACATTTCTCCAATACCAATATCAACAAATATTTCATCTTTTTACTTAAATATAAAATTAAAGAAAAAAATAAATTATCTTCGTATTTTACCTGCAGTCTAGAAGTAATAAGTCCCGCATTTTGCAAGTTTTCAGCAAATAGAAAGAATTCATATCTCATTTTTCAAATTTTGACATCGAAAGAAGGGATGGAAGCGAGGGGGCAAGAACTCCTATTAAAGATGGCAGTGGCAATGAGGGGCTCCATTTAGACTTACCGAAGCGGGGTTCTCGGAAACGCAGCTCCGTCTCTGCTGAAGGGACCGCACGACCGGGAGGTGGGCGTGGCGGAGACGAGACGGAGCCGTCTGTAGCAGCGGAGCGCGACCCCAGAGGGGCGTCGGTTCGGGCCTTTCTGCTCCGATAAATTGACCCAGATAGACGCGCTCCTCCCACGGCTGCGCGACTTCAAATAACCGCAGAGGAGCGGTCCGTCCCGTCCCGTCCCTTCCCCGACCGCCGCCTCCCCCTCGCCTTCCGCCTCCTCCGCCATTTCCCCCGCAACGCCCCAACCGCCATTCAGCCGCTCCGCACCCGCAAACTGCAGTCCCGCCCCCCTCCGCGCTCATGGCCGCGACGTCGCAACTGCCGTCGACGCCGCTGTTTACTCCTCCGTTACCTTCGCGATACGGAATTGAAGCTGACGTCATACTGTAGAGGTAGACGGACGCTTCCGCTGCCGTAGCTCACTGTTCGTTGTGCATTTCCGATCTGAGGGAGAACGTGGTGGGCTTGTATTAGGTTACACTGTGGTATCGCAGCATTTGCAGGGTTATAAACCTAATAATGTCACGAAACAGGAAATTTAGTGACCACAAGAACCACTGTCATATCTAATAACCAACAGTTATACTATCACCTAACTATTCCCACCGCAATCATTACCGTGATCACTGCAACCAAACAATAACAATACGATAAGTATAGGGCGCCAGGAAAGCCACCCGCACTGGACCAAGTCAGGGCCTCCTATTAAAAATAGTAATGATGGTGTTAGCAAACACATAGCTGGGAACATGTGAAGGGGTCAACATTTCCAGTATCTCTTACTTTTTGCGACGAGTGCGGTATTTACGTTTTTTTTTTTGTTACACGCTGCTATCAACATCATTTCTGTTGCAAGCAGAAAGGTACCACTGCGGACTTTCCTGGTGTGCTGTACAATAATATTGTTGTCAATATTCACAGTCTCATCTCCATATCATCATCATTATCCATACTCACCACTTTACTACGTTTTGCGACCAACACACATCACATCATCTCACCTGCCTCTTCAAGCGGCTCACAATCACCACCGTCGCCATTGTCCGCCGTCATTACATCAGGCTCATCATCAAAACCATGACCAGCGTCGCCAATATACCCTGCAGTAAAGCCAGAACAATACCAATTCCTTCCCACCGCAACAGTTACCAGCTCCCCAGGTGCCGCTGCCGTCGGCTTCACCGCCGCCACCTCCTCTCTCTTCTTCTCGACCGCCTCCGCCTCCTCCGGCGTCGCCTATTGACACGACCTCGCGCCGCTGATTAAGGGCTTTCATTTCCTCCCGACGCGGCGGCGGCACCGGGGGCGGAGGCGCCAGAGGCGGCGGTGGTGGCGGCGGCGCGAGAGGGCGGGGTCAGCCCTCCGCTTCGAGGCGTCCCCGCCGTCGGCCGTTCCGTTCCGCCCGCCCCGCCCCGCCTCGCCCCGCCCACGCCCACCTTCCTGAGCGCCCTATTCAAATAGCGCAGCCGCCGCCGCCGCCAGCGTCCGCTTCGGCGCGACGCCGTGTCAACAACGCGAATGAATTTATTAATCGCGCTATGTATCAAAACAAAGATGCTGAGACGCACTCATCTCCGTCCCCGTCCTGGCCCTACCTACTCTCCTTCCCCACCCTTGCACCGGCACCACCCCGCCCGGCGTCTGCCCCGCGCCCCGCCCGCCCGCCCGCCCCGCCCGCGCCTGGCCCCGCCCGTCCTACCGCCCGTGCCTACCCCGCCCTGCCGCCCGTGCCTGCCGCCCGTACCTACCGCCCGTGCCCTACCCGCCCGTACCTGCCCGCCCGTGCCTGCCGCCCGTGCCCTACCCGCCCCGTCCCTGCCCGCCCGTGCCTGCCCCGCCCGCCCCGTGCCCTGCCCGCCCGTGCCTGCCCCCCGTACCTACCCGCCCGTGCCTACCGCCCGTACCCTGCCGCCCGTACCCTGCCGCCCCGTGCCTGCCCGCCCGTGCCCTACCGCCCCGTAGCCCGCCCTTGCCTGCCCGCCCGTACCCTGCCCCGCCCGTGCCCTACCCGCCCGTCCGTGCCCCGCCCGTGCCCTGCCCGCCCGTACCCTACCCCGCCCCGTGCCTACCGCCCCGTACCCTGCCGCCCGTACCCTGCCCGCCCGCCCGTGCCCTACCCGCCCGTACCCTGCCCGCCCCGTGCCCTGCCGCCCGTACCCTACCCCGCCCGTGCCCTACCCGCCCGTACCTGCCCCGCCCCGTCCCTGCCCGCCCGTGCCCTGCCCCGCCCGTGCCTACCCGCCCGTACCCTGCCCGCCCCTTGCCCTGCCGCCCGTACCCTGCCCGCCCCGTGCCTCCCCCGCCCCGTACCGTGCCCGCCCGTGCCCTCCCCGCCCGTCCCTACCGCCCGTGCCTACCCCGCCCGTACCCTGCCCGCCCGTACCTGCCCGCCGCCCGTGCCCTACCCGCCCCGTACCCTGCCCCGCCCCGTGCCTGCCCCGCCCGTACCCTACCTCGCCCCGTGCCCTACCCGCCCCGTACCCTGCCCCGCCCGTCCCTGCCCGCCCGTACCCTGCCCCGCCCGTCCTACCGCCCGTCCTGCCCGCCCTGACCTGCCCCGCCCGTGCCCTGCCGCCCGTGCCTACCCGCCCGTACCCTGCCCCGCCCCTTGCCCTGCCCCGCCCGCCCTCGCCCCGCCCGCCCGCGCCTGGCCCCGCCCGCGCCTGGCCCGCCCGTGCCCTGCCCGCCCGTGCCTACCGCCCGTCCCTGCCCGCCCGTGCCTGCCCGCCCGTGCCCTGCCGCCCCCGTGCCTACCCCGCCCGTACCCTGCCCCGCCCCGTGCCTGCCCCGCCGCCCCGTGCCCTACCCCGCGTTCCCTGCCCGCCCGTGCCCTGCCCAGCCCCGTACCCTACCGCCCGTGCCTACCCGCCCCGTACCCTGCCGCCCGTCCCTGCCCCGCCCGTGCCTGCCCGCCCGTGCCCTACCCCGCCCGTACCTGCCCGCCCCTTGCCCTGCCCCGCCCGTACCCTGCCCGCCCGTGCCCTACCCGCCCCGTACCGTGCCCCGCCCGTGCCCTGCCCGCCCGTACCCTACCGCCCGTGCCCTACCGCCCGTACCCTGCCCGCCCGTGCCCTGCCGCCCGCCCCGTGCCTACCCGCCCCGTACCTGCCGCCCGTGCCTGCCCCGCCCTACCCTACCGCCCGTGCCTACCGCCCGTACCCTGCCGCCCGTACCTGCCCGCCCGTGCCCTGCCCGCCCGTGCCCTACCCGCCCGTACCCTGCCCCGCCCGTGCCTGCCCCGCCCGTGCCCTGCCCGCCCGTGCCCACCGCCCGTACCCTGCCCCGCCCCTTGCCCTGCCCGCCCGCGCCTCGCCCGCCCCGCCCGCGCCTGGCCCCGCCCGCGCCTGGCCCCGCCCGTGCCCTGCCCGCCCGTGCCTACCGCCCCGTACCCTGCCCGCCCGTGCCTGCCCGCCCGTACCCTGCCCGCCCGTGCCTACCGCCCGTACCTGCCCGCCCCGTGCCTGCCCGCCCCCGTGCCCTACCGCCCGTTCCTGCCCCGCCCCGTGCCCTGCCCCGCCCCGTACCCTACCCCGCCCCGTGCCTACCCGCCCGTACCCTGCCGCCCGTACCCTGCCCGCCCGTGCCCTGCCGCCCGTGCCCTACCCGCCCGTACCCTGCCCCGCCCTTGCCTGCCCCGCCCGTACCCTGCCCCGCCCGTGCCCTACCCCGCCCGTACCGTGCCCCGCCCGTGCCCTGCCCGCCCCGTACCCTACCCGCCCGTGCCTACCCGCCCGTACCCTGCCCCGCCCGTACCCTGCCCCGCCCGCCCGTGCCCTACCCCGCCCGTACCCTGCCCCGCCCGTGCCTGCCCCGCCCGTACCCCGCCCGTGCCTACCGCCCGTACCTGCCCGCCCCGTCCTGCCCGCCCGTGCCTACCCGCCCGTACCCTACCGCCCGTGCCTACCGCCCGTACCCTGCCCCGCCCCGTGCCTGCCCGCCCGTACCTACCGCCCGTGCCTACCCCGCCCGTACCCTGCCCCGCCCGTGCCCTGCCCGCCCGTGCCCTACCCGCCCGTGCCTACCGCCCCGTACCTGCCCGCCCGTGCCTACCCCGCCCCGTACCCTGCCCCCCCGTGCCCTGCCGCCCCGTACCCTACCCGCCCGTGCCTACCCGCCTCGTACCCTGCCCGCCCGTGCCTACCGCCCGTACCCTGCCGCCCGTGCCTGCCCGCCCCGCCCGTGCCCTACCCGCCCGTGCCTGCCCGCCCCGTGCCTGCCGCCCGTACCCTACCCGCCCCGTCCTGCCCCGCCCGTGCCCTGCCGCCCGTGCCTACCCGCCCGTACCTACCCGCCCGTGCCTACCCGCCCCGTACCCTGCCCCGCCCGTGCCCTACCCCGCCCCGTACCCTGCACCGCCCCGTGCCTGCCCCGCCCGCCCCGTGCCCTACCCCGCCCCGTACCTGCCCGCCCGTGCCCTGCCGCCCGCCCGTGCCCTACCGCCCGTGCCCTACCCGCCCCGTACCCTCCCCGCCCGTGCCTGCCCGCCCGTGCCTACCCGCCCCGTACCCTCCCCGCCCGTGCCTGCCGCCCGTACCCTACCCCGCCCCGTGCCTACCGCCCGTACCCTGCCCCGCCCGTGCCCTACCCGCCCCGTACCCTGCCCGCCCCGTGCCTGCCCGCCCGTACCTGCCCGCCCCGTGCCCTACCCCGCCCGTACCTGCCCGCCCGTGCCCTGCCCGCCCGCCCCGTGCCCTACCCGCCCCGTTCCTGCCCGCCCGTGCCTGCCCCGCCCGTACCCTACCCGCCCGTGCCCTACCGCCCCGTACCTGCCCCGCCCGTGCCCTGCCCGCCCCGTGCCCTACCCGCCCGTACCCTACCCCGCCCCGTGCCCTACCCGCCCCGTACCTGCCGCCCGTGCCTGCCCGCCCGTACCCTACCCGCCCGTGCCCTACCCGCCCCGTACCCTGCCCCGCCTCGTGCCTGCCGCCCCGTGCCCTACCGCCCCGTACCCTGCCCCGCCCGTGCCTGCCCCGCCCGTGCCCTACCCGCCCGTACCCTGCCGCCCGTGCCTGCCCGCCCGTACCCTGCCCCGCCCCGTGCCTGCCCCCCCGCCCGTGCCCTACCCGCCCGTACCTGCCCGCCGTGCCGTGCCCTGCCCTGCCCGCCCGCGCCAGCCATACCCGCAGACCCGGTTCCCGCCCCACCCTGCGCTGCGCTCCGCGCCGTGCCGTGTCCCGCCCGCTCCCACCCCGCCCCGCCCCGCGCTCACCCCACCCTCGCCCCGCTCTGCGCCCGCTCCGACCCGACCGCACCCCTTCCCGGTCCTCGCCACGAGCCCCAGGCATCGCGAGCGCAGGCAAGCGGTAGCGAAGTGGGGTACCTGTACTGCGAACCGTGCGCGAATTATTTCCATCCAGAACTGCCAACTTATAAAAGTAGGCCATATGGCAACTCTTAACTAGATTAAATAATCAAACTTGATACATAGAAGATGAAACAAACGACTAACACCGAAGAGTTATAAATATCCGTATTTTTCTGTAATTGCATATTTCCTTTGCTTATTCTGACTTTTCCAAAGTTCTGTTTTCTACTCAAATTTAAGTCCCTATATGCTTCTTAGGTTTTATTTTGAAAATGTTGCATATTTAGGTATAACACGTACAACTGCATATTTTAGTGCGATATTGTATTATATTGCGCGTTTTAGTATTAATAATAATATGAACTGCATATTTGGAGTATTATTAACATTTTAAAATAATTTTTTCCTGTTGATGGAACTGTTTCTTAATAGAGCAAAATCCTTTGTTATTTACATTGAATTTATTATTTGTACTTTTATTTTCTTCAATAGAATACAACGTGTTGCAAAGAAACGATTACACAAATATAAGTAATATATAAATAAAAAAAATTACGAAGCCATGACTCGCAGCTTTATTGCCTGCTTCGCACGAAAGGAATCTGCTCAAATCATTCTCCGAACATCTGAGTTGCTATAATCAATTTGACATACATATCTCTATCATTCGTTTTTACATTTGCCTTGACCTTATTATCAGTGAACATCATTTAAATTACTGCTCTAACAGGTTACTTATCAAAAAGGGGAGATTTTACCTCATTATTTTTGTGTTTAGTGCATATTTATCAAAAATTAGGAAATTAAATGCTGCATAAAAACCTAAATCCCAGTCTCATGGGTTGAAACTTCTTTAATAAAAATCGCCAGAAAATCAACGATCATAATTTACGGCAAAGACACGTATTCGGCCTCCAATCCGTGTAACTGATGTAAAAAATGCAAGAAATGCTCCTGTGTAATGTATTTCTTTTAATTTTTCTGTAAAGAATATTTCTCCCCAGAGGTATGGATTTTTTAAGTTAAAGTTGAAAACGAAATTCATTGCTCTACAAAGGTATATTACTGAAATGAGTAAACCACATATACATGTAAAGTCATCGAAACAATTGCACAAGTCACCCACTGCAAGAGCGTGCGATTATAAATCGAAATGAACAACTTAAACATTGTGGAATCTACGGAAGACCTCATTTTCCTCTTCGCAAATTCAACAAAAACATTTGGACTATTCATTAGCACAGCACATCAATGCATTTTTGAAAATATCTTCTGTACATTTGCATTCATTTTCTGTACTGCGTACTCGTTTGTGAGAACGAAATCCTGCCTCCAAACTGTCGGCGAGTGCCGTACGAGCGTCTTTACCGCAGAGCAGCCCGGGGGTTTGCGTGGCGTGGCCCGGAGGCGCGAGGGAGCAACTGTTCGGGCGCCGCTTGGCGGGGGGGGGGGCGGGGCGGCGATGGATGAGGTGCGAAGCGCTGTGCTCGGCGCCAGGGGAGCGCGTGACGTGGGCGTAGTGGGCGTGGCGCAGGCACAGGTGCGAAGGGTGCGGGAACTGTTCGGGCGGCGCTCGGCGGGCGGGCGGCTCGGGCGGGCGGGCGGGCTCGGGCGGGCGGGCGGCGGGCTGGGCGGGCGGGCGGGCTCGGGCGGGCGGGCAGGCGGGCTCGGGCGGGCGGGCGGCTCGGCGGGCTCGGGCGGGCGGGCTCGGGCGGGCGGCGGCTCGGGCGGGCGGGCTCGGGCGGGCGGGCGGCTCGGGCGGGCGGCTCGGCGGGCGGGCTCGGGCGGGGGGCAGGGCGGGCGGGCGGGCGGGCGAGCGACGGAGCGGCGGCGGGAACGGAACCAAGGAAGAGGGACGAAATCGGGTGCAGAGAAAGGGCGGGGACGGGGGCAGCGGGTGGGTGTCACCGCGGGCGGTGTAGAGAGTGGGGGCGAGTGCGAGGGCGGGGGCGGGGGCGGGGGCGGGGCGGAGGTCGCTCACCGAGGGCTGTATGCAAACCGCCCGTTGCGCCCCTCTCGAGGTCTCCTGAGCCAGAGGGGGAGCGCTAGCACCTACGTACGCTATAAACACCCCCAAGCCGCTTGCGATGGCCCGACCATTGGTTGGGATTGGAATGGCAACAATATATCGCTATCGGAAATACTAGGAGTCTTACTTTCAATGGTGCAATGATATCGAAAACTTGTAAACCGAAATAATAATTTAATGTGTTTTCTTCAAGAGGAATACAACATTCAATAAAATTCATTGCAACTTAAGAATATTACTATACTACTGAAATATCAGAACATTGGTTATATTATTCTCCTTTCACTCGCAACACTAGTTATTCCCATGATCCACGGAGGGCATTAGGGCTACAAATATTGTTCCTACTCTGAGCCTCGTTCTCTCATTTCCCACATTCGCCCCATCTCTCACCCTACTGCAGCCTTCATCTCGCCCTTTTCGCTCATCCTCTCCACACACACTTGGTGTCCTCCCTTGACCCATTTTCAAAACATTGGCGCCTCTTCAACGTTCCATCCTTCATCCACTCTTGTTCCATCATCGTTTCACCCTCATTTCATTCTCGTCCCACTCTCGTCCCACCCTCGTCCCTCACTCGTCCCATCCTCGTCCCACCCTCGTCCCACCCTCGTCCACCTCGTCCCACCTCGTCCCACCCTCGTCCCATCCGATCCTCCTCCATCCATCGTGCCATCCGACCCATCCACTACCCATCCTGTCCATCCTCATCCCTATACGTCTCATCCTCGTCCTACCCTCAGCTCATCCTCGCCCCATCCTCATCCCATTCCCATCCAAATCTTCTCCGACCATCGCCCCCTCATTCTCTCATCCTTGTTCTACCCGCATTCCACCCCCGCACCATCGCTGCGTCGTCCCCTCGCCCTGCCCCTCGCTCGTGAGGCCGCACGCAGCTGCGCGGGCGCCGCCGTCGCGTCGGCTGCCAAATGTGCGGGCGGTGTAGCCGCGCCAGCGGATCCGTCACGCGCTCGTCGGGGGCGGCTGCCAACCGCGCGCGAGCACCGCGCCCCGCCGCCGCCCCGCCGCCGCCGCCGCCGCCGCCGCCGACCGCCGCCGCACCGCCACCGCCACCGCCGCCGCCGCCGCCACCGCCCCCACCGCCGCCACCGCCACCGCCACCGCCACCCCCACCGCCGCCGCCGCCACCGCCCCCGCTGATGGAGAAGTCGAATTTCCACGCAGCTTCCGGGATTTCCGTTTTATCGGCACACCCAGCTAGCCGAGTCAGGCCAAAAAGCGCTTGCTACGTCTATGATTTATTTACGCCCCGCGATCGGCGAGTCCTTTGAGCTTTTAATGTGGCGCGTAGCATAACACACCTGCACCAAATAATAAATACAGATAAATGCCGAGAGATAAAACGTCTGCGGTAGGGGTGGAACTTATTTCCGATGCATTTGCAGTACTCTCGTATGTGAAGGTATGTCACGGTTTATCACGACCGGCACTTCTAAACAGTTGTGTTAGCCAATGCCACATTCACTGATTTAATAGGTAAAAGTCTACCTGCCAGTCGACATTACATAGATATGAACGTGGTTTCCCAAATGTAGTTATCTGCTAGATAACACTTTGGATACTAAAAAATTATCGTTTGAATTATTCAAAACAAGCATTATCAAAATAGTGGTGCTACAACAACACATAAATTCGTAAGCTTTGCACTTTTGTTTTAATCTTAATTTGTCAGCACACTGCGATAGGCCGCCAAATCTCCTACTGAAAAGTTGTGGAGGGAGGACATCGGAATCTGTCTTCTCTAGGCCTCCCCTCCAGAGCTTCTCCTTCCCTTGTTGACGAAATGCTGATTCCGTGAAACTTCTGCTTTCCATTTCCGATACACTCAAAGTTTTAAAAATAAAATCCTATAGAAATATAAATATCAGATTATTTTTATCTTCACCTTTTTTAAACCGAGTAGACAGTGTGTAGAGGTAGACGGTGTTGCTTCTCCACAACTTATGACATTGATATCCTTTCCTCTTTCAAATGTAACTCGAATATAAGTTTTTTGTAAAACACGACTACGTGGAAATAGTGTATTAGTTTGTTCTTTATTTTACATGCAGATGAAGAGCCACCTTCTTAAAACATTTTATACCTAATGTCTGGTCTTCCTGCACGTATTTTGCCTTCTCCGCCAGATAACACCAGAGCGTAACCTATCGATTATTTAACGAAGAAATTAAAGTCATTATTTTGTGTCAAAACATGTCGCTCATTGGTTTTTTCATACAACCACATTTTACTGACACAAAATGTATGGTCAGTGAATATTTGACATTTATAATGTAGACGTCTAATGCAACAACAATTTTACATTTAATTTATTAAGACAGAAAGCATTATCATCGTACAAGTAACCACAAATATGCTTATTTGTTATCAAAAGAACATTTCATCATCTTTACCTAATTCACACGTCAATTTTCACCCACAGTGTACGAATACGAGAAAAAGGCCTTAAGAAGTTCTGTTGAAGACCTGCTGGAAGTGAAATGTTCAAATAGTACAAAACGTAACATTCAAGTGCCTTAATTGGCAAAAATAATGTCAGACGTGCACTTTTTAAACTTTATTATTTTAGTCACGGTTATAAATTGGTTTATTTCAAGAGAAAGGTTGGTAAATATATTAATAGTAATATTTCTCTTTATAAGACTTCCTTAAACTCTATTCGTATACTTCGGTTACAATTAAAAATAAACTTTTCCAGATTACACGGTGTACCCCAGGGGCGCAAATTCTGAGAATATCTTAAAAAAACTAGGAATACCTTGGCCCCGCCGCCAAGACACCCAAGGTGGACGGGTCGAATTCATCTGCATCCCCTCCACCTTTTCCTCTTCCTTACCGCCCCAGCCCTCCACCCACCCCTAAGATCGATCGACGCCGGGCGCCGCCCCGCGCCACGCTCCGCCGTGCCACACCACGCCACGCCGTGGCGCGATGATGGATCATCCGGCGACCGCGAGAGCTCTCTCGAGTTAATTTCCCCTTGTGTGTGTGGCTTTAATCCCGACTGTTGTCGAAACGATATTTCATCTTGAATTAAATCAATACGCATTACGAGCCCTCCTTCCTCCGCCACCCCGCCCCCTCCTCATCCCCATTTTCTCCGCTTTTGTGGGCTTCTTCCGGCCCCCGTCGCGGCCGCGCGAGCTCGTCGGCGCGGCTTCAAAGTTCGACGCCGCTGCACTAGTCGGGAAACGAAGTGATCTACGACAAAACGAGTTTTGATTAAGAGCCACGCCCCCCTTCCCCCACACCCAGACCCTTTCGCTGCTGCGAGCACGCTTCTCCCGGGCTTTGGCTTGTTTTTTGCGGGCGTGTTTCAGGGGAGTCTATTTGGATACTGTATGAATCGATGCGGGAAGAACAATAGTGCGAGAGCAAACGGTGAACAGGGCCGGAAATCGAATTACCCGCTCGCAAATAGAAGCACTTTTCCGGTCGCTCTCGACAAAACAATCACGCTCAGAGGTCGGAAGTGGGTAAAAGGAGCAAAACCTTGGGCAGCAATCGAGACGGAAACACGGTAGTACAATACATTTGGCTCTGAGGCTTCATCAGGGAAAAGTGACCTAAATTCTGAAGTTGGTCTTAAGTAGTAAATAATGGAACACTATTTAAAAGTTATGAATAATTGAGTAAAATGAGCACATTGCAATCTTACGTACGAAAATTCGAAACTGAAATACATCCCCTAGATTTGCGAGAAGTTTATTTCTGGAATATTTTTTTAAATCTATTACTCTTTTTACCGAAAGCTTGATATTGATTTGATAAATTTTGTATGTTTCAATGTTGTTGGGTGTAATGAAACAGATTTTTAGCCACAACTTGTTGAATAAAGTTTTGTTTGGACTTTGTACAAACATAAGGAGTGTTTCGTGTATGTAATCAAATAATTTATCTCGGCAGTGAAACTAATGTAATTCAACTTTTTCCCACAATGCAGTAACGTAATTGCATATCCAACTCTAAAAAAACTCTCAGGAATGAATACAATCGTAAATACTGTAACTGTATTTTCTAGTGCATTCTCTGAAAATACGCATCAGGAAGTGTACATACAGAAATTCATATAAATGCAAACATAAATGCAAAATAGTACATGTAGAAAAACACACATATCAACTGCCCCTTCAGTATTTAATAGGTGTTTGAAAGCCAATAGCACACATTACTCAATGAAAACTCCCATTCGTTTCGTCTCCATGAATTTGTAATTGACAGCCTGCTACCTCATTCACACGCGCTGAAAACCAACATGGGAAATGGCTACACTCTTTTCAATGCCTGCTGAGTTGTGATATCGGAGAGTGGAGAATACTCGATGGGAGGTTTCATTGTGCAATGGTTGAAACAATACTTAGGATTGGATACGCGTACACATACCAGCGGTTAGAAGGAAAATTGATCGAAGACTTTTGGATTTAAATGAAGTAACTGAACGCGTACTCCGCACATCGACCCAAAACTGCGCAAATGTGCAAATGCTGAATAGGAAAACACACATAGGGTTGCATAATAAATGAAACTCGAATATGAAGAATTTAGTATATCAGGCTATTTCAAAAATATCAAGCACACACGCAATACGCAACACATCACATTTTCTGACATTTACTTTATTGACAAATTTTCAGTTAGAGTATTATAAACAATATAATTTTTTGGCCATTTGTATATAATTAATTTGAGCTATTCATTTATGAATTCATTCATATTAATTTGACATAACATTTACTTTTTATATTATCAAAGAATTGTTTTGCAGATGCTGGTACTTAAATAATTACTCATTTTCATTGACACTCGGTTTAGGATGTGGGTTAACGAAAGAAATTGGAAACTTTTATATCTTCTTGTATCGTCTTTCATACTTATGTCTTATTACGAGCCCCTAATTTGTAACCCGTAGAAAACGCCAGAGCTACTTATTTTATAAAACTATAAATTAGTATTATAAATTGATTGGTTGGTTTGTGCTTCCGGGCACGTCAACAGCTCACGTCATACGTCCCGTAAGTGTAGTGAATGATTTTTACTCGGGAGATGGCGGAAACCTTCCCCCACTGAATGGCAAAATCCGGCGCCGACCTACCGTCGGCTAGCGGGGTTTCCCCCTAACCAGGATTCTTCCACCACAGCGGGGCCCCCGCCCCTGCCGGGACAAGCGCTAAGCTCCCGACCGGTCTCCCGGAATATGTGGTAGTGTAGTGCATGTTAGTGTTTGTGTGTGTGTGTGTGTATGTGTGAGTGTGTATGTAAGGAGAGAGGATATGACAAGGAAGATGAAGGAAAGAGGGTGCGCGGTCCGTGGCCCGTTTTTAAGGAACTGCTCCGGCATTCAGCTGGTGTTGATCGGGAAAACCACAAAAAAATACCGATCAGAGCTGCCATCCGCTAGAATTCTACTCCAGACAGTGACTGAATTCGACCTAGCTGAAAAGGTAGTTCCGAAAGGCCTGTCGCCGTCGGGACTCGAACCTAGGACCTGCCGATCAGAGGTGCTGCAGTGACATCAGTAGATACACTTGAGCTACCACTCTCGGTTATTATAAGTTGCTCTTCTGCACATTTATAAATAGTTTGTGCTTATCATAATTGTGAAATTAGGTTGGTCTTAAAAAAAGACACTATCAAAATATGAAAAGTACAAAGAAATTTATTTAAATAAATCATTTAATGTAAATAAATATTTAAATCATTTTATTTAAAAAACACGATTTTAATCAAAGATTGCTCACAGCGCATTTCGCGTCGAGTGGCGTGCCTTACGAGAGCTCGAACCCTTGAATGACGCAGCCCCACACCAAACGGCATTACCCTCATACGTTCAGTCTTTTCTCGAACTACGGGCACAGCAACGGTTAACACATCTCGCCGGCCAAGACTCTCTGTCATCACGATGCTGACACTAGCACTTAAAACCCCTGAGTGGAGGACACTATATGTTAAGTAGATCGCAGCATTCGTTTAATAATAAAAAGCTACGAAATGTGCGTTGGTTGAAGTGCGCGGCTGGAATGGAAACGGGAAGATGGCGTTATGCGCAACTTGACAAGTTTGCGGGAAATGGAAGAGCAGTTGGTCTTGCTTAGAGAACATCGTGTCGTGAGATAGTTAAAACGAATGTTTGAAACTCTCAAAATTAAGGATTTAATGTACTTTATTATATCATTCTAGTGATATCTGTGGAAAACATTAAAGAGGTGAAGGGGTTCTTTTTTGGAAATTGTATTTAATATATTTTGTTTTTCATATCATTCATTTCATATATTTTGATTTAAATGTCAGTGATGAGATTAAATATTTCAGTCATTACATTAACGTACGGATGACAGCAGGATTTTTCTGTAAAAAATATCCATGCACATATGTAAACATTTGGTAAATAGAATACATTTACAGATTCATGAATATGCAGTATTTTTGACTAACTATTCCCCAAATTCCTTCTCCATGACGTCATCGCACGGGTTCAGCTAGTATGAATTATTCTATAATGTATTTCCGCCATTCCCTACCAGCCCCACCATTTTCCATCCAGACCTGACCCGAACCTTACCTGTCTCCGTTTTCACTACCCTGTCCCACTCGTTCAACTCCACCCTCCCAATCTCACTCCCTCTCAATCTCACTCCCACTCCCACTCCCAATCTCACCCCAATCTCACACCCACCCCAATCTCACACCCACTCCCAATCTCCTCCTCCCACTCCCAATCTCACTCCCACTCCACTCCCAATCTCACTCCCACTCCCACTCCCAATCTCACTCCCACTCCCAATCTCACACCACTCCCACTCCCCTCACTCCCACTCCCACTCCCAATCTCACTCCCACTCCCACTCCCAATCTCCTCCCACTCCCAATCTCACTCCCACTCCCAATCTCACTCCACTCCCAATCTCACCCCCACTCCCAATCTCACTCCCACTCCCAATCTCACTACCATTCACTCACACAAAACTAAAATTAACATCTTTCTGCTGTGAAAATCTAATTGCGAAGACCTACAAAACCAGCCATCACGAAACATCAGCTGACAGAAACACTAGCAATAATCATCGAACTAAGCGACTACCCACTATGAAGTCTGAGACATCGTCTCGTTCACGACACAGCCCGTGAGCAAACTTTGTCTGTTCTTGAATCAGAATCTTGAAACGGACTCGGTCTTTAAATTAGTATCAACAGATTTCGCTGCCTAAGGGTTACATTCATCCTTGATGCCGATCTGTTCCCCACTCAGTTTTATAAAATAATAAACTAAAATATATTAAGGGCTTAGTTCTTTTACAAAGATCATCCGCAGACCAATGAAACCAGCAGTCGTGGAGCTTCTAGCATAGTATGATCACATCAGAGTAAACATTTCTCTACCGAATACATTTGCGACGTCCTTATTAGCAGTCTCTACCCAATCACACAACTAAATTTTACCTCTCTCTTGATCTAATCGCGAAGACCTACGACACCAGACGTCGGTTGATTGATTTTTCGTGTTTCCGGGCACGTCAACTGCTTTGGTCATTAGTCCCGTTAATGTAGTGCATGTTTTTCTCGGAAGATGGCGGTGATCTCTCCCGCTGGATGACGAGATCCGGCACCGACCTATCGTCGGCTAGTGGGGTTTCCCCCTAACCAGGACTCTCCCACCAGCGGGGCACCGCCCCAGCCGGGACAAGCTCTAAGCTCCCGACCGGTCTCCCGGAATATGTGATATGTGGTGCATGTTAGTGTACGTATGTGTATGTAAGGAGAGGATAGGACAAGGAAGAGGAAGGATACGATCTCACGCGGTCCGTGGCCCGTTTGATAGGGTACTGCTCCGGCATTCGCCTGGTATTGATCGGAGAAACCACGGAAAACTACCGATCAGAGCAGCCGGCCGCTAGAATTCTCCTCCAGACAGCGACTGAATTCGACCTAGCTGAAAAGCTAGTGTCGAAAATCCTGCGCGTCAGGAATCGAACCTAGGAGGCGCTGCAGTGACATCAGTTGATGCACTGCGCTACAGCTCCCGGTACCAGACGTCGCAAAGCATCAGTTTCCAGAAGCTCGTGCGACGATTATCGAAGTGAGCAACGTGCCTGCTACCATCTCCGAGGGATTGTTTTGTTGAAGAACACATCCCGCAACTAACAGGTTTTGCCTGTTCTTAATTCAGGAACAGGAGAACAGGAGCGGCCATCAATTCAACATTAACATATTTCTATGCCGACGGGTCGCAATTACCCATGATGCCTACCAATTTCACTCATCTATCTTTATCATCAATTAAACTAAAATCTGGAAAGAACGTAGTTCGGTCACAAAGATGATCCCGAAATCCAAAAAAGATCATAGCACAACGTGATCACATAAACATGTACGACTGAAGGTCTCAGTGGCAAGGGTCTATCCCACATTAATATGTTTCTGAGATAATGAGGATTTTCCCAAAAGTTCTCTCATATAACTATATATTTTTAAACTTTTAAACACAGTATACTTGCATATATGTCCACATTGGATTAAAAAACACTAAAAGAATAATATTTGAAGTTTTGTATAATGCTAGTAGCTCAAATATCACAAAAATTGCGAGATAGCGCCTTGTTTTACTGAGTCTTTTAATTCTTGAGCGGTCAAGCTTCATTATTTGCAGCGACTTCACTATTGGCAATTTCTCTCCGATCAGAACTCAAATTTACCTCTGTCCATCTGTTTGAAGATCTAATCGCAAAGACCTAAGAAACCAGACGCCGTGTCGCAGAAGAATCGGTTCGCAGATGAATCTGTTCTCAGATGAATCAGTTCGCAGATGAATCGGTTCGCACAAGAATCGGTTCGTAGAAGCTAGTGCAACGATTGTCGAACTGAGCGACGTGCCCGCTGTAGCATATCCAAGGGACTCGTCCCGAAGAGAAACGCGGCCTGCGACCAGCCCCCCTCCCCCCAGCTCTGTCTCAGGCAGCACCCGTGGGCGGCCGGGCGCCCTCGGCGGCGCTTCAAGGAGCCATTAGGGCCAAGGGCCCATCGGAGGCACGCGGCGGCGGCGGAGGATCCGGTGGCAGCGGGCGCGCCCAATCTGCGCGGATCGCCCTTCCCCCCTTCGCCCTCCGCTAAGGGTCAGACGCCATTACAAGTCCATCTCCAGAGGCTTACGGGCTCGTTGCGGGCTATCGCTGGTTGCGTCGCCGCCGCCGCGCCGCGCCGCGCCGCGACGGCGGAAGCGGCGGAAAAGCCGGAGGCGATGGCCCGAGGAGACAGCGGGCGACACAGAGGTGCGGAGATGGCAGCGATTGCCAATGATACCCGGTGGCGCCTGCCCAGGGAAAGAAATCCGACGTCATCAGAAGTCAAGCGGTCGAAGGCAAAAGTCTGATGTACAATGTGTCACTGTTCGGATTCGGCTAGTTTAGTAAAACCGAAGGGAGGAAATTAAAACTCAGCGGAAAGAGTAGATATGGTTGCAGAGGACGCGTCTACCCAAGGAACACAGTGTGGAAGTACAGATGCATAACGTGCGAGATAGAAAGGGAAGGGACTTCTTTCTAAATTTATCAACTAGATTTATCTCACTTTTTCGTTATCATGTCCCTGTAATACGAGTTTTTCTGCCGAATATTCGCCGTTTTTTATCGCATAGCATTGCATAATATTCTCTCTACTCCGTAGCGAGTAAGTAAAACGATAATCATTACCATTGCTAAAATAGCTGAGGTCTGAACATTAGAGATGGAAAAGCTGCTGGTTAAGAAGTAGTGGTTGATTTAATATGACTGAAATAGTTGCGGAATGGATGGCAGTGGCGATATTAACGATGGTAATACTACTTTGGTCTGGCGGCGAATATAATAATATGCTTTATGATTACCCACGCTGACTAGAGAAATACAAATTAGAGTAATAGGGATACGGGTGGGGAGAAGGGAAAGGCAGCGCGCCTGAAATCGACGCCACGACGTTCCACAGTGGGGATGGGAAGTCAGCCGAGGGGCGGACATCGAGACGGGGCGAGGCAGCGTGAGCACCGCGGGCGGGGGGCGGGGTTGGGGGCGGGGTCGGTTTGGGCGAGGGCGCGCCCTGGGATCGCTCTCGAGTGTTGATCTTCCGCACCGGTGTCTTGAGCTCCGCCGCCCCGCTCACGCCCCGCCCATCCAGTCGCAAGATGCCCGACCGGCCCTCTCGGGCGTAATGATGGAGCCCCCGGGAGCCAGTGGGCGAGTCCTGCGCTAATCCACTGCGGAGACTCCACAACCCTCACCCCTTTCCAACTCCCTAGCCCACCCTCCTACTTCTTAGTCCTCTTTTCCACTTTCCCTCCTCGTCTTCCCTTCTTCCTCTCTCCCCTTTCCTTCTCCCCTCCTTCCCTTCCTTTATCCCGCTCCTCTCCCTTTATCCCCCTCTTTATCCTGCTCTTTTCCGTTTAATCCGCTCGTCTTCATTTATCCCTTCATTTTTCCTCTCCTTCTTTACTTCTTGAAAGAATAGAGAGACTTCATTCCGTCTCTCCCACATATTCTTTCCGCCGTCCCTCTTTCTCTCTTCCCCTTCCCTGTGCTTCCCTCCAGTGCCTCGAGAGGCAGAATATTCCTCCAATGGACACTCGAGAGCGCGCGTCGCCGCTACACCAGCCCCTGAACAGGTCCGCAGAGACGGCGCCCAATAAAGATTGCAGTTCGGGGCGAATATGAAGTTGAGCGTTGCGATACGCGTCCGCGTTGCGACAGGTCTCTTTACAGCTCGCGACATTTTCTCTTATGCATTGAAGTTACCTGCCCTTTGGCCTTCCAACATGCAAATCAGAGACGATCAGAGTGATCTAGTAGTCCGAGCGTAGGTTTCCACCACTTTGAACAGGGTTTCAAATCCAGATTGAGCCATGTAGAATTTGATGTGAACCAAAGAAGTTCGTGTTAGGTATTATCGGGTACTCCCAATTTCCCCTACCTTTGATTCCATCATTGATCCAACTTCATTATTGAAATATTGTGCGTCGGGGGTACCGCGCTGCGGCGGGCCGCTTCGGGGAAACCCGCACCTAAGCCGGCCGCAATGGGGGTGAAAGGCGGCGGCGCCACGCCGGCCGAAAAATTCCAGTACGCAAATAACCGGGAGAAATGGACGCGCGCCGGCGCGAGTCTCGTGATGTCGGTTGCAGCCCTGGAAGGGCTGGCCAGCGAGCCGAATGACGCCCGCCGCTTGTAGAGTGGGGGCGAGCCGACGGATACTTAAGGCTGCGCCGACATGCGCCTCGCGGGATACGCAGAGTGTCGAAAGACGAGAGGTATCTCCAGTGCAATCTTTGCACGTGATCTTCAGGTCGAAGATCGGTTTGGCGACAGGCCATGTAACTTCGGTAGTTACGGGACTCTATGTCCGACAGCTTCGCACCTCGCGTTGCTTTTTGCTGCTTCCGAGCAGTGGTTCTGGGCTAGGCCTAGGGACGGTCGCGGGGTTTCGCGGCTAAGAGAATAGAAAGGTTGCCAAGGGGTAAATTTTGTATTATAATATTTATACATTAATTGTAAATATATTAAAATATATTGTAAATATCAAACAGAAACAGTCGTCTGTGTTATTCTTTTTCTAGTACGTCACAATATCATACTCACCCATCCATAAAACATTTACTGAATCCAGCCACTTCTACAATGGTTACGAAATAGAACCACAATAAATAAACAACAATACGCAAAATGAATTCGTTGGTCTTTATAAAGAGCGCATATTCTCAAGAATAAGTACCACTTTTTTCCCATTTGAGTGAGAACAACTCAAGTCAATATTGTTATTTAAGCTTTCATATCTGTAGCTAATTCTAGTTTACGATTACATTTCTGAGAACAATTGCAAAAACCGTTTGTTTGCTCATTATTATGTTTAATTGTTGAGTTTAAAGTACGATGAATTCCTTTACATTACATGCATTGGGGCAGTACAAAAATTACAACATTCAACTTATTATTTACTATAGTACCCATTAATAATAGAAGACGAGTCCGGAATTTTGAAATGAGTGCTGCAAATAAACCATCATACGAGTTGCGTACATTATTTCTTTCGCACATATTCATGGAAACGTACAAATTGGGACCGTTTTCAGTACGCAAGGACCATGTTGTTTTATGTCGCCTCAATGGTTTGTTTATTTTGCAGTACATACTAGTTTTATGTGGCAATACGTTCTTCGTACATCTAGTTTTATGTGGCAATACAAGTAGGGCATGATAGACTTTGCCGTCCGTGTACCGCAAAGTAACACTATACAGTCAATAACCAGTGAAGGAAAGAACTAGTTGCCATGCACGAGTACGGAAAAATATAATTCCACGGAACATGCTTTTGTATGTCAAGTCCCACAGCAATGCTAGTTTAAACTCTACGCTTTCAACCTCCTTTTTTTCAACCCGAAATGACAACTCGACGCATTGAAATTTAGTGGGTGAAAAGAGGAATGTGATCCATCCTCCATGGACGTGGCCTGGCTGTTGCTGGTTAATACTGGGATCACCGGAGTAAAAACATGCTGGAACTCTAACTACAGGTCAGACCGCGCATACAAATTCGCATTTATTTATTGTAATTGAGTTTCACAAGCTTTACATATTTAGTATTTACATAAAATAGCTATTTTCTTTTGGTTTATATCAATATGAATTTCAGCTAATTACAAAACAAAATTGTTAATTACCAGGCAAAATATATATCTATGTGTACATATCTACCTACCTACCTATCACTATATCTATCTTTTATTTTATATGAAGTGGAAGAATAATGAAAAACAACTACAGTATGTAACTGAACGGTCACAATTATTATAGAGTTGCAATTGTTGAAATTGAAATGGTTTTTACAACAAGGTGTAGTAACTAGAATTGAAGTTATGCAACCGAATCGTTTATTTTAGAAACAATATTTTATTTTCTAAATTGATATTTTGTAGAAAAAAACCTATTTGCCCCACTAAATTTAGAAATATATATTTACATTCCGACCGATATTATATATTTCTAACGAAATAAAACCTTTTAAACAGTAGGAAAGATAGAAAAATATTGAAATATAGGAAGAAAACAAAAAGATTAAACGTGTGGTACACAGGTGAACTCTTTATTTTAATGCAATTTCAAAACGGAGGGATAGATAATTAAATTAGTGTAGTTCATTTAATTGTAGGTTTGCAGAATTCACGTAATTTAATTTGAGCAACGAGATAGAGTTTCTGTATTAAATATGGTAACGACATTTATTGAAATACAATTAGGTTTGATTCAATAGTAAACGATTTATATTACAGAATTAGACATCAGGTTTCAGCTACCCTGATAGAATTGCGGCGAGCGAAATCCATTTTGGAGACTCTGAATTGACAGTTTGATCACACATTACTTTTTAAGAGTATGTGTATTTTACCCACAAAATCTAAAGTAAGAAATAGGAATTTTGGCAGTAAATTTTCAATATTTCGTTTATAAGTTAAGATAAAATATATAATATAACTAACCTATTTTATTCAACAGAATATATTTTTATAACATGAACTTATTATTGTATTAAATAACCTTCTTTTAATGATTACCACAACAAAATTCTACAATAATTCGTTAATTCATATATTGACAATTCCAGCTTTAATGTTACTTTTAATTCTCTTCTTTCTTTTTTAATTGAATTTTTCGTTTATTTGCTTTTTGTTTTTATTCCATTTTCGTAGTATTCCTTGAATTAATTTGAAAAAACATTTAGATTAGTCCGTAAATAAATTAGATACCAGTGAGACTTGTTTCTTGATTGACTGATTGTTTGATTAGTTATTCCGGGCATGTCAAATGCTAAGATCATTTATCCCGTTTGTGTAGTACACGTTTTATTGGGAGGTAGAGGTGATCTTCCCCCGCTGGATGGCGAGATGAGGCGCGAACCGAAGTTGACTTGCGGGCTTGCTTTTTCCCCCAATTAGGTATCCCTTACCTGTGTGTAACCGCCCAAGTGGTGACCAGCTCTAACGTCCTCGGCTGCTCTGATCGGTAGTTTTCCGTGGTTTCTCCGATCAACACCAGCCGAATGCCGGAGCAGTACCCTACCAAACGGGCCACGGACCGCGCGCGATCTGTCCTTCCTCTTTCTTGTCCTATCCTCGCCCGTTACACACACTTACACTAACATGCACTACACTACCACATATTCCGGGAGACCGGTCGTGAGCTTAGAGCTTGTCTCGGCTGGGGCGGTGCCCCGTTGGTGGGAGAGTCCTGGTTAGGGGGAAACCCCACTAGCCGACGGTAGGTCGGCGCCGGATCTCGCCATCCAGCGGGGAAAGATCACCGCCATTTCCCGAGAAAAACATGCACTACACTAACGGGACTAATAACCAAAGCAGTTGACGTGACCGGAAACACGAAAAAATCAATCAATCAATCTAATGTCCTGTCTTGTCTCTCGACATTTAAGGTAATGCAGTATATGTAAGTGTACAATGTCAGTGAGGAGTGAAGATAGGACAGGGAAGAAGAAGGAAACATCCAGCGCAGTCCTTGACACATTTGTTAGAGTACAGCACCGGCATTGCCCTGGCATTAATAAGAGAAACCACGGACAAGAACAGATCAGAGCAGCGGACGCAAGAATTCTCCTCCAAAGAGCGGCTGAATTCGACCTAGTTGTCCAACTATTGTCCACCGTCGGGACTCGACCCCTAGGACCTCCCGCTCAGAGGCACTGCAGTAACATCAGTTGATGCCTGTGTCAACTGTGCCGATCTTGCTTTGGTGTACTATCAAAGTTTTAAAGAAAAATTGTTATACTTGTTGGTTTTTACACGATAACATCAACAGCGTAATGGCGATATGGGGAAAGCCAGAGTCGGGTGGGATGGTGGTGTGAAGCAGTAAGAACGGCATCGATGACGTAACGACATGGGGACAAATGTTGCCGGCAAACTGGTGAGGGAAATAAGGCAGTACGGGATGCGATTTATTTTTGTGACAAAAAGCTACAGCATTCGGGTAATGTGGACTTCAGTTAAGGTAAAATTCCTCCTTCAGTATTGGCTACTTTAGCAATACCCCATCCCATTGGAACCACAAGCTTCCAACTAAGAAAACCGAAGTCAATAGGTATTTAACGTGACAAGATTCTATCTACTTCTTACTACTACAAGTAGAACGTACTGATGTCGCAAAATGTGTACAAATAGCTACTATACATAATTACTACTGTAGGTGAAGGAATGACTGAAAATTTACATTTGGAAACTCGACATTAATTTACTCTAAACGACTGAAATGTTTCTTGGAAACTTGTCATCTAAAGGGTCGATGAATGAAGGAAACGAGTCAAGCTTTATATACGTTTGATGTACACTGCGTTGGAAATTTTGCGTTGGAGACTCAAGAATATATCACGTTAATTGCGGAGCTCGAAGGCCGGAGTCAAACCGTCGACTTGGAAATAACCGAGCAAGCCATTGACTTGGCAATCAGCGATCATAGAGAATCAAATTCGCCGTAACTAAGTTAACTTAATCCAACTACGTTAATAAAAACTATAATAATAATAATAATAATAATAATAATAATAATAATAATAAAATAAATGATAATAATAATAATAATAATAATAATAATAATAATAATAATAATAATAAATGATAATAATAATATCTTTATTGATGGTGAGACTCAGGCCATAGGGACAGATCTTCCGCCTATCCACTGAATCTACACTAAAAGAAAGTAGTAACATTGCAAGATGTGAGGACAAACTATACATTTACGTCTGGGAGTGCAAAACTAGGGACCATGAGCACCTTAAGCGATTGAGTGACGTTACAACATTCTGAAACACCATTCAATATACAAAACTTTGCACCCGGGTTCAATATACAAAACATCCCACACGGGTTTCATTTATCCATTTGCTGTAGCTCTTCGACGACGACGACAACAACAACAAAATACTCGCGGGCGGCGGCCGTGGGTGGTAGAGGCAGAGGCCGTGGGTGGCCGGTCAGGTCGCGGCGGCGGTGCGTTGTATCGATTCTCGGCGCGCGGCATAGAGCGCGCTCCCGCTCCGCCCCCACCTCGCCTCACCGCCGCGCCGTGTCGGTTCGCGTGACGCGCCGCATGCCGATATTTCACGCGGCTCTCAACGCGAGCGCCCATCCCCCCCCCCACGCTCTGCCCCCTCCTCTCGACACTCCCTCGCTATGCCCCCTCCCCACTCCCCTCCCCCGCTCTGCCCCCTGCCAACGCCCCTCCCCGCTCCGACCCTTCCCCGCGCCCCTCCCCGCTCTGTCCCCTCCCAACGCCTCTCCCCCTCACCTCACCACGCCCCACCCCGCATTTTTCACCTCGTGCCATCCCCGCCCCCGTCAGACTCCATGTGCGCTACCAGCCATCACGCCCTCCTGCGCCATCACCCCTGTCTGCCCCCATGCGTCGCCCCCCATCGTACTCCCCTAGACACCGCCCCTGCTGTGCCACACAAGGCGGAATACACGCATCTCCAGATGCCTCGACAATAAATTGCCGGGCACCCCGCTTCCACGTTCTTTTCCGGCCTCCCTTCGAGTTAATAGTGGTGTATACAGCAAATGTTATTTACAAGACGAAGTACGGGGCTCTGTCGTTTCCACCTGTTGGGCTTTTTGCGAGGCCATGAATTGTCTCCATCGTTCCCAAATATCATCGTGAAAGTTTGCTAACTGTAATTTGAAAAAAATATTTTTTCAGGGAAAGGAAAGTAAGAATAAGCTGCAAAAACAAAGACTTCCAGGGTGGAAAACAATTTTTAAAAGTCTTTGACAAAAATAAAAACATTATATTAAAATAATATTCACAAAACAAAAAGATGTGTAAACCAAAAAAACTACTTTTAAATTTATTATTTCTTCTTTTCTTCTCTTATACTTTTTGAATCGTGTATATATCGCACGCACACGCGCGCACACACACACACACACACGCAATAGAAACTCTTCCCAATTTGTCTTCCAAAGTCCAATTTGTCTTTTATTATTGAGCTTAGAACGTACAGAGGGAACCTTCTTGTTAAACACTATAATAGGGGGCAGATTTTGATGACCTCAAACATCTCCAGAAATGATCAATAAAACACTCTTAAAAATGTTTTTAAAATACCCTAAAAGAAGACAACAATTATGTAAAAAATTGATCAAAACCAGTTTCGATGAACAACTCAAGCTGTTGGATATGTTGGATATGGCTACTTATGTAATCGAGATGTCTTCCTTTCAAGTGAACTCAGCTTGCAAACGTTTGTTTTGGACCATTCTTTACCAGGAAATTTCTGTCTACAGTTATCCTGAAAACGGCCCAAAGTCGACAATAGCGTAGTCACACTATTCATTTCTTTTCTACGGGAAATTTTCCTCTCCGGCTGTAAGCCGCCACACGAATCTTTTCAGTATATCCGCGATGCAAATTGAATTATGACGGAATGTCTTATGATGGAACTACTTCTATTCTGTCTAACTTTTCTTCCTTGTCTTCCTGCTTTTTTTAATGTTATTCTTTTTATTTTTTTTTCTTTAGTTTCTTAAATATTTCAAATTAATTGTTACTCGCGAATGGATACCTGTAGTTATAATTTTGCTTTAGAAAACAGAAAATATATTTTATTATTTTGAGATGTCAAATCGTTCTGTAATGTGATGGATTCTCCTTTAAAAGAGAGAAGTCACTGTAATGGAATGAAATAAAATAAAAATCGAATAAAAAAGAAACAAAATTTGTCCTCGAGCAGAGTATTCAAACAACCAATTAACAATTCAATTCACATCTCATCACTTACAGCAAACCAGGTGCTCGCATTGAACTCCTTCAATTTGCAGAACCTGATTGCCTGCTTTCTAGTTAATATTCATCGTCCTCCTTTATTAGGCTACGATATACTCATCATCCCCACAATCATCATTGAAATAAAATGTCCATTGAAAATAATTGTCATCTTCATCGTCATCTATATTGTCTGTTCGTCGTCTGTCCTCTCGATTATCTCTTCCCTCTGTTACATCATTCCACTATTTTAAGCATAAATTATTAAGCCAAAGCCAAAAGCCCATAAGAAGTAATCATCCATAGTTTCCTACACATCTACGTAAAGTATTAGTAATTAATATTAGACCAATACTGGAATATTGTCCAGAAACGTGGTTTTAGAAAGTATCTACGCCCACAGTTCGTAAACATGTGCATTGTATTTGCTAATGGCTATCTCGAAACGTTCCGCTATTTACAGTGCAATCAGCACCTATATTACGAAAGGCCTGAGATCAACGCGGCAGAACGTATAGCTTGAGAATGGATTTTATAAACAGAGCGCGATGCCAAACGCTTCGACTTGTTTCGAATTGTTTCTAATTTCGAATGTTTGGCACTTGACGTCGATTTACAAGATTTCTTTTGACGAACTATTCCAGGTTGTTATCAAACGCGTACGTAGTATGGTTTCTGATCCCACAGAAGTGACGCTTATATGCGTGTCCGCTAAAACTCCGGTATCATTAAAAGAAAGAGCGTAAATTGGCTAAGAATGACATAGCATTTTCCTTGCCACCTTCACATTCCGCTCGAGCAACTTATTTCACCAATTTCCAACGACCTAAGTAATTGCAAGAAAACTGTACAACCCCCGGACATGTAAGGAATGCCTTTGTTTTTTAAATGTTTTCCGAGTTTCTTGGTGTCTGACAAAACCAATGTTAGTTTCGATTTCGGCTGAAAAATGAAAACTGTTGATAGTGTTATTCCGTCGATTCTCACACTCTGTGGGTACTTACTGAATTCTCATATTCAGTGCGTCACCGCTTACATCCCAGCTGACATGTCACAGCCTGACAAGCGACAGCTAAGACCAGTGGCGACTCCTCACGCTGGACTTCGGGCGTTGGCAGTGAAGGACACTGTTAACCCCCACACTACTATTTTCGCTCACATATCTAGAGTAAAATTCAATTATGTACACAAAATCCTTATTAATTTTAAATTATAATGTTTGAAGAATGAGGGAAAAATAGTCGCAAAATAACATCAATGAGGATGTTGTATTTTCTATTGCAAAGATGGGAATAATACATTTTACACTATTTAAAAACACATGCTCAACGCTCTTCCCATTCTTCTGTTCTCGTTTCAAAAATTATATTCTGAAATATTATCGGGTTAGAACACGATCGCCCATTTTTCAATTACATGTTTCTTTCCTCATACGAAAGGAAAGGGAAGCAATTATTTTAAACTATTGTTCCACTTTTTCACTATCCTTATCAAAAATAACAGTTGCACCACTTCATGAGTTTCGCTATCGACCAACGCGCAACGAAGAATATCACAATCACGGACGCTCTCTCTCCAGCAGGCTGTTAAATCGAGATCCAACGCATTGGCACGCTGTGTCCTTGAGTGGGGGGGGGACGTCGCGCGCATGCGCTGCCGCTTCCCGATCCGACCTGAAGACGTTGGAGGCATTCGCCAACGGCCTGAGCTGCGCTCGCGCACTGCCTGCGATACTTGGACGCGCTGGTGCCGATCTATGACGCTGATCGCATGGAAGACCGAAATAATGAAATAAATGAAATAATGTGTGTGTGTAAATTCAAGGAAAAATGATTTTTTATTTCCTTGGGCGCTAACACAGGACTTGCACACGCAAAGAAAACGCCACAAGCTAAAAATCAAAAGAAAGAGGCTGATCACCATTAAAATATTTTCTATTCACAAGTTACATTAAGAAACAGCAAAAGGTTTGTTAATTCTGATATGTAAAGAACTGTCGTTCTGTGTATCCGTAATACTTTACAAGTTATTGCAGTATTCGTGAAGATGTTTTGATATTTATTATATTGTAGTATATGAGAACAGTGTGTTGTTGAGCAGTATGTGTGCTACGTTTTGAAAAACCATCTTGTGTGATTTTTCAGCAGCAGCGTGCTACTTGCTGCAGGCCACTAGTAAAAACACTAATTACAAAAACGATTCAACAATTCAGATTTTCGAAAGTTTTATTTCAGTGACGTACGCTGCTTATTTTGCACTGCAAGTCTTGCCTTTACCAAGACAGCCCTGATATAGCCCAAAATGCTATAAAAGACTGGAGATTGTTCGATCGCACACGAAACCCACCATCCACTGCACTACCCCACTGTTCCTGCGCCCGCGTACTTTAAAGTCATCCAACTTTCAAAATTTGGATAATGCGAATAGGTTACAATTTATATTCCAGTTCCCACGCACGATTTTCATAGATAGAGGAGGATTTTTAGAAAAACTGGAGGAACTGTTTAAATCTCAAATATCCATATCTGCTAGCCCTTTCAAGAAAGTACATCAAAAATATGACACTTGTGCTAGCTAATTACATGTCAATGCTATTCATGTACGAGTATGAAGGCAAACAAAACCAGTACATCAGTACCATCAAAACCAGTACCAGTTGGATCGATTTAAAAGAAACAGAAAAAAGCAAGAAAAAAACCCGGCGGCAATCGAACTGAAATAAAGAGCAAGCAAACTCTAATGGATGAAAAGAGCTGGGAGAAATCCCCGCGCCTCCCTCAGGTTGCTCCGCGTCAGAGGGAGTTGCGTGGAGCCCCGGGTAGCATCCGAGGGCAGTGAGGCAGTGGAAAGGCCGTAATTGGCTCCGCCGTCAGAGGGTGACGAGATGAGAGGAAGGAGGGAGGGTTGTGGCGGCGACCACACTGGAGGCTCCCGCTGCACCAGCAACCCACCCCACTGACTGGTGAAAGATGAGCGATTATTTTGATTGCTATGTCATTGGTATACGGTGAAGCGATTTCTTCGTGCTAACCACACGAACCATGGCCGACAGGCTGTGTCACCGCTGGTTGGCCAAGGCCCGTAGCGGGATGTCGAGTCATAGGACAGGACATACCATTGGTGTTGTAAGTGCAATTCATGATTTTATATCGGAAGATGGCAGTATACCCACTAAAAAGGAAAACCGGTGTAGACCTATAGATCGACTTTCGGGAGATCCCAAGGACAGCTCTTCCATTGGGCCGGCCGAGACAAGCTCTTAAGATCCCGACTTGTGTGGTAGTGTGGTGCATGTGAGTATGTGTGTGTGTGTGTGTGTGTGTAAAGAGAGAAGAGGAGATGGGGACGAAGAAGGAATACCCCGTTTTTTTAAGTACTGGTACGGCAATCGCCTGTAACTGATCGGAGAAACCATGGAAAACTACAGAGTAGAGCAGCCGGCAACTACAATTCTCCATTCAGCCGGTGAATTCATCGTAACTAATGGCTAGTATCGAAAATTTGCCACCAACGAGACTTGACTACTAAGGCCTTGCAGTGAAAAACGCTGCAGAAGTTGCAACAGTTGTTGACCTGAGCCATCTCGACCGGAAAAGCGAGTAAAGGGACAGGAAGGGAGATACGCAAGTAGGTCAGTTCGAAAATGACAGGATTTGAGAAAACTGGTTATGACATTGCCACTGTCAATCTTTTAATTTCACATTAGATAGGTTATCATAGTAAGATAGTCTTGAAAGTAATGAAGATTCTACAATTGAAAGATAGTACCGCTACTTTTTTATGTACACCACGAAAATGTACAATCTATTTCATTTTCTAGAAATAATAAAAAAGTGTAATGATATAAAAAGACAAGACAATGCACTGCATTTTCTAGAAATAATAAAAAAGTGTAATGATATAAACAAGACAAGACAATGCACTGATAAACAGAAATAATACGAGAATATTGCCAAAATTTAGCAATCATTGAGAGAGGGCAAGCAATAGAAGCATTGTCTTACCTCTCAAGTGAAGATGAATCTTCAAATTTTATTTCAGGTGAACTTCATGAATGAGTGATATACAAGAATGCTTGGTGGCACGAGGAGCTGTATATGTTTGATATTTGTGATTATATGTCGTATAGGAAAAGCCAGTCAAATGTGACTATCTAAACGAGAGAGAAATAAAAATCACTGACAATATGCAAGAGGGAAATGATGAGGTTTGTTGAAAACGTCGCAAACAGTGGCAATTGATGAGGCGTCAAGGATGGAGCGGAAGCTGGGTGTGCGTGCAAGCGAGAGCTGCACGAATAGCGGTAAATTGGTGCGCCAGAAGCATTTGATAACAAGAGGGAAAACGGGTTGGTGAAGACAGTGAGGACATTGGTGACCAGAGGAGTGGAAGGGAGGACAGTGGAGATGGTGAGGACAGGAGGCACGCTTATGACAGAGAGGGCGCTGAGGACAGAGGGCACGCTGAGAACAGAGGGCACGATGAGGAGAGGGCACTGAGGACAGAGGGCACGATGAGGACAGAGGGCACGAAAAGGGGGGAAGAAAAAGACGGGGGGTCGGCAGCGAGTACTAGAGCTAACGGGAAGGCCCTTCCGTGAGAACCTATGTACGCAGCCTTTGCGCGGTCTCGCACGTGCCTTCCGCCTGCCGTGTGCTTCCGCCTCCGCCGCCCCCGCCGCCGCTGTCCCTGTGGTCTCCGCCGCCCCCCGCCGCCCCCATCGCCTCCATCACCCACCCTCCCCATGGCCTCCGTCGCCCCCAACGCCGCCGCCCTCGCCGCCGCCGTCCCCGTGGCCACCGTGGACCCCATGGCCTCCGTAGCCCCCCGCCGCCCCCATCCCTCCGCCCACCCGCAGCCCACACCGCCCCCGTGCCCGGCCCACCCGCCCCCACCCGTCGCCTCCACACCTCCGTCACCCCCGCCCTCCATCCCCGCCGCAGCTCTCGCCGCCGCCAACGCCGCCGCCCCGTTCGGCCTCTGCTCCCCGCCCTGCAAGAAACGCCGCGGCGTTTGCGATTTACGAGGGCGCGGGCGCTTGAGCGAGGCCCCGCTATTCGTCTTCGGCGGCGGCGGGCAGAGTCCAGAAAACAAATGCGGCATAATGAACACTGCAAGATGCCAGATAGAAGGATACCTATTTTTAAAGTGCCCCACACAAGTACGCGCTCGCTTTCGCCGACGTCGCAACATACCAACGAGTTCATTTTGTACAACCAGCGATCACCGTTGTATCCGTACAGCACAGAAAGAACAATCAAGTCGTATTATGTCTAGATAAAATCGAGACTGGCAAACATGTCATTTGTTTCGCAAAGAGAAGTCACATTTTTTTGAAATTAATGAAGTAATGTAGGAATGTCTGAATGGCAATGATTAAATATTACCCATGACAATTTAACATGAAAAAAGAGGATTCAAGTAATGCATTTAAATCATTGTGCTGAAGAATAGAGGATGATGTTCTTGTCAATCGCAGAGGGTGACAACTGCCACAAAACGAGTGGTAGCAACACTAATCAGACACTGTACTCGGTTGTTACTTTGAGATACTTCTAAATTATTTTCATGTTATGCTAGCGCTGAAGACACGGATTCCATATATTAGTTTAAAGCACCGTACATCCCTCTGTTTATAATAAGCTAAGGAAATACTATTTTGTATGATTTATACGTCGCCACTAGCGCAAACTTCGTAAGTGTGTTCCCGCTGGATAAGGGAAATTAAGCGTGTAAACTTAAGCTGGATACGGAAAATGTCACCAGAAAACGAAGAAGAAAAGATTCTTTGAAAAGAAATAGAAGATAAGGAAAAAGGAAGGACAGGAACTAGTCATGATACAAAAATTGCTAGAACAACGAATTTTTTCTTATTAATTGTAACCGTTGCATAATATTATGTAATACTACTTGACCTCGCAAAAGTGTTCCCAGTCAGCAAAAATATTTCACCATGCTGGCATTCGAATTTGGTACAGCAAGCAGTTAGCATTGCACCTATGCAATCACCTGAGACAGATGATGACATTTTCAACACTCGTAGAACATTCGGAATTTTCAAACATTCAGACGTTTCAATGAAAATGCGGGGAATATAAGTGAGAAGAAGGAAAAATTGACAGATCTGACAAAATATTGTTTACGTAATTTTTAAAATGTTACCTTTTTCCCAAAATTATTGAAAAACTACTCCTTTTTATTTACCGGTTTTTATTAAAAAACTAGGTTTGAAGAACACATTTAATTAAATAAAAAATATATCTTCAACATTGTAGTTGGAAAAAAAACACCTAAATTTTACAAAAAACTTGTGCAGTTTTCGAAAATTCAGTACTTTTAAAACCACTGCATGAAAATTCAAGGTAAAAAAACGACCGCTTTTGCTGCAGCATTAAAAGTAAAAAGAAGAAGAGGACAAGGAAGAGTAGGAGAAGTAGAGATAAGAGGAGAGGGTGGAGAAGAATAAGAAAAGAAATAATAAGAAATCGAAGAAGTAGTAAAAAAAGAAGGAGGAGAAGAAGAAGGAAGAGGAGGGTGAGAAATAGGAGAAGGAGGAGGGGGAGAAAGAAAAGAACAAGGAAGAGGAGAACAAATAAAGAAAAAGAGTAGGAGAAGGAAGCATTGAAGAAAAGGCAAGAAGAAACAATTAACAAAAGAGGAAGTAATCGAGGGAAGCCGATCACCGTGGAGGCGTGTGCACGGGGCCGGAAGAAGTCCCGGCGCGTGGAAGGGCAGCTGAGGAGCAGGTGGGCGAAGGGCTGCGGAGGCTACGCGTGTAGCGCGTGGCGCCGGAGCGACAGGGGCGGGGCGGGGCGAGGCAGAGCGTCGTAAAATTCGGGCACGGAAGCCTTCAATCAGGAGTAGTGCGGCGAGGGCGCTGGAGGCGGAAGGCGGAAGGGTCCAGAGGCGGTATCATGACCAACGCCGCCGCACCTATGCGATCCCGCCTTGCACACACAACGGACTAGTCCTGCCCTAGCAAACACTTCTGCGAGGTCGATTATTACAACATTGAAGAAAATATTTTTTAAAAAAAAGATTAAAAAATACAGAATCGTTTCATTTTTAATTAAATAGAAACTCAACATTTGCTGGCGCAAACTATTTGGTACAATACATACAATAGATTAGGCTCTATAAAAATATAAAAATAATAGTTGTGAATACATACTGTAAAAAAAGGCAAAGTATCACGTATTAGGCAAATTGAAATATCAGAAATGAAGGTAATGAGGAAAAAAGTTGAAAAATATTGTACAGAATCCAGAGACAGAAATCATCACAACATAAAATAGAAATATAATAATACATAATGCCAAAATACACTGAAAAATGGCACAGCAAAATTAGAATTGATATTCTGAAACAGCTTAGGAAAAATATGCAGGAATAATAATTCAATTGGAAAGAAGACCAAATGATGTCCAAAGGACACAGATAAATATTATTTTGTCAAATTTGAAAAATTTAAGAGCATTCATTCAAAGACAAGGAAAAGAGAATGCATAATAAAGATAAACTAATAAGACAGATTTAATGTTAGTTTTAGCTACTCTACTTCACATAAAATTGTTTCACTTTTAAATGTTCATTTTAATTTTCTTCACACAGTTTATATAATTTTTAGTTTCGGGCCACAATTCCTCGTATCTTAAATAACTGTGCTTCCTCAATCCACCCGTGGAATTAAGATAGTGACATAGAGGCAACCGCCGACCCTTGTAAAGGGGCCCCAAGCATCGTCGGTCGACCCATGAATAAAGTATGAAAACATTATACAATGCGTTTTTGTCACGGGCAACCACTCGGAAAATATAAATACAGAGATTCTCGTTTCTTGGAAAGGAAACCGTTTCATGTATAGTATGGTGAAAAAACATGGACACAAGTCTGCAGATTTTACTTTGTATCGCGCTCGTATAGTATTTCCCATGAACAAAATATATTTACGAAAAGAAGGTACGAACTTCTTTCATTGAATCTTGATGAAGAAAAAAGAAAGAGCACTACTTTTGTATCACAGACACCATGAGTAAGTAAAGACGATTATGTAAGTTATTACCAATGAGAAAGAAGCCTGAAGAAGCAAATTTCATGTAAAGTGTATTCATACGGTGCATGCCAGCCAATTTCGTCAACACTTCTAAACATTCCTCATACCGCTGTAATTCAAAAGGAATCGTTTACGTTTTTAAGACGATCACAGAAACAGACTTGAATCGAAACATTGGAATACAATATTTAAAACAAATTGCACGATTTGTCAATCAGTGGAATTTATAAATGTAATAAAAAAATATATTTAAAATTGTGTTTAACAATAACAAATAATCAATAATAAGCATTATTATGACAAACTCATTTTAAAACATCTGAGCTACAAGACTCTGTAGTGTGGTTGTACACACATACGAATTTTGGGACAGAGTACGACTAATTTGTTTTATGGGGAACACTCTAACGCGTCGTGAATTCTTATTAATAGTGTGCCTTAACATTCTTTGTTTTTAAACCAATTTTTTTCGACTTAGATGTATTAAACCTTTTTGACGATATTAGACTGAAAATTATTTTCAAAAAACGACTTAATCGATTTTATAGCACCGTTTAAATGACAGTAACACGAAAAATTATGTTTAGTCTCCACAAAACAATTCACTCATTATACATGCAACATACATGCACCACAGAACGTGCTGAATCGATGAACTAAGAAAAAATACTTCTTTGCAACAAACAGATTCCTACATGAAGCATTCAGGCTGGGTAAAACGGCAAACAGGTGTTGAGTTTGCTCTAGAAACGTGGACGTTATTACGTAATTGCGTACACTAATCACTTAATCAGGCATCAGTTCAACATAATCAGTTCATAAAAACATTTCTTTGAAATTAACATTGCAGTGAGTTATAGATGCTTTTTGTTCGTGTGGCACAGTTGCCTCACTATTGATAATTGATTAAAAAGTTATATTGAAATAATTTTCAATAGATAGTGTTACGAAATGCTGGTGTATCATATGACCTCCGTCAACAAGCCCAGCCTTAAATTTGGAATGTGCTATCTTAATATTTAAATCTATTATTACACCATCACCCCACATGCTCCTTCCGCTCAGCCTTAAATTTGGAATGTGCATCTTTGAAAAACTCCAAATAGTATAGAACAAATTTTTACGAAAATGTGCAAAGGCCCCTTGGTTCATATCAAATACACATATTCAAAGGAAACTTCAAATAAAACCCTAATTGAACATATAAGAAAAAACTGTAACAATTTTTTTACTCTTCTTTCATCCTCTCCTTGCAGTACAAAATTCACAATGGGAAAAACTTTAAACAATCCCAAAAGAATTCGCTCTCGATATCCCAAAGACATGTTTAAACTCCCATAAAAAATCAGTATATTAATATGTATTAAATATGTAAATCTTCATCCCAATGTAGGTATAGAGTGTATCTAGATTTAAGAATGTATAATGTATGTAAAATTTGTGTATTGTATGTCAAATTGTTTAGTTGTAAGTATTAGAAATATAAGTATTAAATCCTGTAAATTAGCTAGTAGTAAGATACAAGAGTGAGAGGTTGTATGCTCAAACGTGAATGCCCAAACGTTATGTATTACAAATAAAAATGTACAAACCCCTGAAAGGCAAAACTGCCGAACAGGAAGAAAATAAATTAAAAATAAATTAAAATAAATACGACATGCTCAGGTCAACAATCTTCATAAACAATACAACATTGCACATTCAACACTGTAATATAGTACTTAATCTGCTGGATACAGAGACACAAATTCCTCCCCACCCGGTGCTTTTTCTCCCGAGCACTCACTTTTTTTTCCACTGAGAATGGCCATCGGGCGATAGCGGGGACCGACACCACCGTCGAGGGGGGCGGGCGAGTGCAGGCAGCGGGGGGCGTGGCGGGGAAGGGCGAGGACGGGACACAAGTGAGGACCCTACGCGCGAGGGGGTAAACATGTTGACGTCACGGCGCGCGTTCGTAAATACGCGTTCATTACACCAGCGCGATTTCTTCATTATCTCCGAGGCAAATATTTATACGGCCCGGAGTGTTTACGATACAAATTACGGGCGAGACGCAGATAGGGGCGCGCTGCCGCGCCGAGCGGTGGGGAAGGACGCCTGGAGAGACACGCCTCCCGGCGGCGGCCAGAGACAAAAGAGACGACGGCGTAATAGCGTCGCTGAAGACTCCGTCGGGCGAAGAGGGCTGCCCCAGGCACAGCGCAGCACATGGGCACCACGCGGACTTCTGAAAAGAGGGCGTGGCTGTAGCTAAAAAAATTGGTTAAGAGACCGATAAATTCACCTCCGCAAAGCGGATGGATTTGACCCAGCTATGTGAGTGTTGAAAAAGGAAATTGAAGGGCTAGAGTGGAAGTTTTTTAATGGGGGGAACTAGGATCATTCGGTCGATCCATATACGTACTAAACGAAGGGTACTTTTGGAACACAAAAGAGCTCGATAATCTGATTGATTGGAATGTGTTTTCGGGAGTGTCAGCTGCTATGCTCATTAGTGCCGTAAGAGTAGTGCAAGTAGTGGTCGGGAGGTGACGATGTTTGACTCCTGCTACAATATTATCGGATGGTGACTTGCACGTTGGCTGGCGGGGGTTTCCTTTCTCTGGGTATCTCCACCAGCGTGGGACCGCCACAAGTGGGACACGGTCTAAGATTCAAAATAGTCTCTTTACATGTACGGTGGTGTCGACCGTTAAATTCACCTCCACAAAGCGAATGGATTTGACCTAAGTACGTAAGTCTGAAAAAGGGGATTTGAAGGGCCACAGTGGGGGCTTTTTAATAGGGGGCGAACTAGGGTCACCCGGTAGAAAATGCTATATTGACAACAGTTGTTGCACTGAGCTATCTCAGTTGGCGAAAGTGTTCAACTCTGTAATTCATGAAGTACATGCTTTATTTAATCAATAAGCTGTCACCGATGAGAGAATGAGAATTACTAACTGCTGAGTAAAATGAAAACACTGCCATAAAAGAGTATTGGAGTAGCTCAGGGTTTTAAGTGATGCGTTTGTTTTCTGACACCACACGGTTTGAATATCCGTGGTAATATTTACATTCCGCCATTGCACAACCAGTATTATTGCTTGTAATATTCAACTTTACAATTATCAATAAATTAGGAGACACGTACGTTCGAATTGCCTAACCGAAATATGAATTTGCAACTACTAAGATGTATTGCATTATAATTCTTTCCAAATATTTACGTAGTATGCGATAAATTAAACAAATATTTGATTTTGTGCCCTCATATTACTCCTGAACTCTTAAATTTTTCGTGAATTGTGTCTTGTGTAGTATGACCAAAATAATTTAGTTTTCTCCTCGTTCAAAAATTTTAACGCAAGTGTGAACCTAAATATTTAAAAATGTGTGCGTAATCTGGATTTTATCTATTAATATTTTGGTTCTCGTGAATTTTCCCCTCAACGTATTATTTTTTATTTTTTATTAGAGTGAATAAATTCCCTGTTTCCTTCAATGTCTTCCGTATTTTATTTTCGACTTTCAATTCATACAGCTTTTTTAACTTTTCTCTTGCTTGTTTGGAAATGAATTTATGACTGAAGGAAGCTCAGTTGTAGATTATTTTGTGTCTAATATTTTTAAAAAATCCGTTTTTTCTATGGCAAGAGATACTAAATGTACTTCATAGGCACGATAAAAGTAGACATCCCAATGAAATACATTTCATAAAAACCTTACTGTAAATATCAAATATGTATTGATGTTGAAATAATTAACTTGTTTTAGTTTACGAAGTAGGACATGGAAATAACTATAGCATTCTCAAGGGAGCAAAAGGACATTTGTGGAATCCCATCCGCTCTAGATACAATACGCTGAAGAAAGATGCATTTTTACATTCCATTATCAGGTAAAGTTCGTTAATATTACAGAAACATCCATATAAAACACCGTAAGTGTGCTCCTACTAAAGAGGAAATTTCTCGCTAATCCCGCAACAGATTTAAAAAACATACAAGTTTGGAGATTATGAAATTATGAAAACAACACATGCAGAACATACGGTGTTCTGAACACAACTCTGAAGCGATAATTTCTTGAACTTTAGAATCAAGTTTTCAGTCTCTAAGAGGCTCCTGCCATAACAAAATTAGACCTTTTTGGATGTTCTATTACAGTTTTGAAGGTTTAGCTCTTTTGGGTTTCCCATTCATTAGTATGGGTGATTACAAACCAGCGAAATATCAAATCTATGTAAAAATTACATTGATTATTTCACATACCGCTTACGTTCATATCACACTTTAATAACTCACACTAAATAATAAAATGTTTACGAAAGTATTTTACACAGCATGATGACACAGTTCAATACCAGACCATCTGAAGTAAGGCAGCTGTTTTCACTTTTAAAACAATGATATGTAAAATGTAGAATGTTCACGCAGGTCGAACTGGCTGTATAATATACAATAAACATGGTGAGTGCCACTCGCGCTCACAGACTCCCAGGCACCGGACGTTGCCTTCACCTTTATGCCCACTTCGTGAGCAGTGGCCGCAGTCTAGGTTCGCAATTGCTTTCCACTAGGTAGATAAAAGCTGATGTTTATGAGTACTGAATAATGAGAGAGAAATTAATATGCGTGGATTGATTGATTATTTCGTGTTTCCGGGCGTGTCATTTGCTATGGTTGTTAGTCCCATAAGGGCATATTTATATCACAGGAGGGGTCGATGTTCTTCCCTCCATTGACGGTAAGATCTGGCGCCGACTTGCAAATCGATTTGTGGGGTTTCCTCCATCCAGATATCTCCTTCCCAGCGGGGAACCATTACGGCCGGGACAAGTTCTAAAACTCTGAATAGTAATCCGATATGTGAGGGCGTGTATTACATGCATGTAAGAGTAAAAGCATGTAAGTGTGTAAGTATGGGGTAACGATAGGAAAAGAGAAAGGAAAGATTGCGCACGGTACTTGGCCCATTGTTAGGTTATTGCTACAACATTCCCCTGGTGTTAATCGGAGAAACCACGGAAAGATCAGAGCAGCCGGTCGCCAGAATTCTCCTGACAGCGGTTGATTTTCTAGCTATCTAGCTAGTGTCGAAAATCCCGCAACCGTGGGCCGAAGGCCTATCGGCTTGGTCGGGTATTAACGAAATAAAGGAACACATGGAGGAGTAGCACTAGCTGTAGCCAGGTGGCTTACGAGCACCTGCCGTCACCGGTCCCACAAAATTACCGGCGGGGATGTTGAAGTGAATATTATATTCCTAAAATAAATGAGACGGAATTACAATTCGGGTATATTTCTATTACTTAAGAAAAACAACTCATTTTCTCACTTTTATATTATATGCACTCTGGCATATTTTTCACTAGAAAGTAGGCAGAGGAAACACGAGAGATAATAAATTCGTCAGCTTATTTCTGCTATTTTATCTCTGTCCGGCCTTCCCAGGACAGTCGTAAAACATGTGCCTGACGTTTCAATATCATTGATGTGATGAGATAGGGCGTTGGGCGGATAAGCTCCTCTTCATCACACGAAAATTCCATTAGCCTTTTTCTCTTTTTCAAAATTCAAGCATTTTTTTGAAACGATGGAAGTGCCAAATAATTCCCTAAATTGCATCAAATAAATCAGTATAGTTCTGAGTTCTTAATAGATGGTATTCATTTATTTAAAATGTTGTGAAATAATTTCATCTCACACTCTCCGCTTCAAGCTAGCTATATGTAAAGTACTTTTGGTCTTTCCTATTATTCTTACTATTGAAGTTACGATTTCAGCAAATATCTAATACGATGACGGGTATTACTTCCACTGCTATTGTTAATACTGTTATATCTACCGTTGCCCTGCTAAGTTCACAAATTCTCTCGATAGTAACACTAAATTATTAGATTTACTTTCAACTTAACCAGGGTTTTGACATACAACATTTTACTTTTTACCTGTTGCATGTGCACGTGTAATATAAAATAAAAATCGTACTGTTTGAATATAGTTTGTAAGCTGACAACAATATTTTTATAGATGGCTTCCCGGCAAACTAGCAGCATGTTGTCCATGGAATCCTTGGTAAATCAATTCTCGCGTCCTTGCCTAATTAAATTTTCGCTTCAATATTTCTCTAGAGTCTAATTCCTTGCGTCCTTCCACAAGTTTTTATAGATGGCTTCCCGTCCAACTAGCACCTTTCGCATTAAATGTGTTCGGGACGGTGTCCATCAGCACAGCGCTACGACACCGAGCATGGAATATTCCATTTTGTTGATCGGTTATCCTAACAACGCGTATTCTTTGACTTCGAAATAGCATACAATGTCATTATTTCTAACTCTAGATAGCGATTGCATCATTCAACAAAACCCAGGATTCTTGGTTTATCACAATAAAATTGGGCAATATGCAAAGCAAAACATCGTTGTATAGTTGTAATACAGTGTGATTGAAGTGGATAGTTTGCCAAGAAATTGAAGTTGAAATCACAATTTGTAATAATTTGTTTCGCGTTTTGTAGCATTTTTACTCAACATCGTCAGCCACTGTTCGTTAATATTACAAGAATTCAATTTCATTAACAAATCTGTTTCTTCCCATGTTAAAGTATTACATGGACCGAACGCTTTATTACCATACACACAAATTCGTTGGAAGAACAAAATAAATTCTGGTCCATCTTCGGCGGCAGACGGAGGGCGGCGGACGGAGGGCGGCGGACGCAGGACGGCAGAACGGAGGACGGCAGACGGAGGACGGCAGACGGAGGACGGCAGACGGAGGGTGGCAGACGGAGGGGGCGACGGAGGGCGGCGGAGCGGGAGGGCGGGACGGAGGCGGCGGACGAGAGGGGCGGACGGAGGCGGCGACGGAGGGCGGCGGACGGAGGGGGGGAGGAGGCGGCGGACGGAGGGCGGCGGACGGAGGGCGGCGACGGAGGGCGGCGAGCGGACGGAGGGCGGCGACGGAGGCGCGGACGGAGGCGCGACGGAGGCGGCGGACGGAGAGGCGGCGGACGGAGGGCGGCGAGAGGCGGCGACGGAGGGCGGCGACGGAGGCGGGGACGGAGGGCGGCGACGGAGGGCGGCGGACGGAGGGCGGCGGACGGAGGGCGAGCGCGACGGAGGGGCGACGGAGGCGGCGAGGAGCGGAGAGGCGGCGACGAGCGGACGGAGGGCGGCGGACGGAGGGCGGGACGGAGGGCGGCGGACGGAGGGCGGCGGACGGAGGGAGGCGGACGGAGGGAGGCGGACGGAGGGAGGCGGACGGAGGGAGGCGGACGGGGGAGGCGGACGGAGGGAGGCGGACGGAGGGAGGCGGACGGAGGGAGGCGGACGGAGGGGAGGCGGACGGAGGGAGGCGGACGGAGGGTGGCGGACGGAGGGTGGCGGACGGAGAGCGGTGGTTTCGAGTGGGCAGATGACGTGGTCGGTGGGCTGTGGGTAGCAAGCGAACGCCCCACCGCCACGAGGCACTTCGCCCGAGTTCCCACCGCGTGTCGTCACGTTCGGGTGGTAAACCGAACGCGCGCGGTTCGCGAGGGGAAGACGTCCGTGCGTGTGTGCGTGCGGATACTTCGCGAGGATAAAAGAGCGCCGTGTATCGAAACGTGAGATGTGAAAGTACGTCGCTTGCCTCCTGAACCTTCCTGACACCGTGCCTCTTAGAGGTAGTTAAGTCTCAAAATATTTGGTTTAACATAAGGTATACTTTTCTATAATTAATGACTGACGGTCTCCGAAAACATGTTTAATAAAATTTGTATACATGTCAGAAATGTCACACAAAAAATGGTCCTATCGTCCAAAAATTAATGAAATTTACTCTAACGCACACTATTGTTTAATCCATTTTCATACATCAGTAACACTCAACATAATGCCGTACACATTAACATTATGTCAGTAAATCAGTTTTTACTTTCTCGTATACACACGTATATCCGGAGTAATATATGTAATATAGAGAAAGTAACGTACTGCCGCGCAAAAAAAAAGAGGATGAAAGAACTGTGACAGAAAAAAATTAATTGCCGTGCCCTTATAACGAAAAGTGGATAAATCCCGATGCTAAATTAAGACAAATAAAACTTTTAACACATGGTGTAGACAGAATCCCTGTTTTGTGGGTCCTTGTTGCCGAAAAAATTAATTGACCCCTGGCAATGTAGATCTAGTTGTAGGTTTTCAAATTTTTAGAAACTTTCTTTAAAATTTGAGGGTACTTCACATGAAGCCCCTGGCACATTTCCAAAAGTTTCTCAAAAACGCCTCCCAATTTTTTCTTCAAACATTTTCAACGGATAGTGGTTGCATTATTTGCACAAGCCCAACATAGAGAGGCATTTTGAAACATAATTACTATTGACAAATGTAATGTGGGCGGCAGGAAAAGGTTACACTTGAAACCTAATGATTCCTACGTAATTTAAGTATCTCTCCTTCCAGAATTATGTTGTACTAGCTCAGTTCATTGAGGTTCGAGGTTCATAACTGTTGCTACTTACTCTGCAATCAATTATTCAATCTTCCATCGATACGGAGTGGCGAGGAATCTGAAAATCGTATTAAAATGCTGGATTGCACGTGATAAACAATGATAATCAGCTTTCTTTCAACTTATGAAATTAGAATTTATTATAATGATAATCAAAAATGAATCAATCTTTGGTCATGATCAGTTTTCTATATATTACAATAGTTATAATTCGTGGGTCTTCGCGAGCTCTTCACTTCTTCGTTCGATGGCCCCCCGTAGAACCTTCTCCGTCGATGTAGCGAAATCTTGCTTCTTGATAAAGTCCTCACCTAAAGTCCGTGGTATGGTTCGAAATTCTCGAGGCGATACTATTATAATCCGTGACTTCCCTCACTTGCGTCTCGCGTGGACGCCTAGACACGTATTTTACTTCCTACAAGAACGCTCTATTCTAATCTAAAAAACGATAGTGAATAATAGTCTTTCCTCGACCTGGTAAAATATATCAGGAGCCGACCTGCTCATCACCGCATTGCTCAAACGAATTAATGTTCTTCTAAAAACTCGGAAACATCCAAATTTTATCTCGTTTTCTTTTGTCTCTCAAAGCAATGCTTATTCCGACTCTGCTCTGTCATTTTAACCTAACGGAAATGATCCTTAACGCCGGTTGTTTATTTGTCACATAGCGCCCCCTCACGATCGTCTATTGGCTTCCCTATATTCTATGTCATATAAAATGGCAATTTCATAATAAAAATGGTTCGTCATTTTGGTACTACTCTTTTCTTATGGTATTTCTTTATGAAAAATTTAAATACAATTGTTGAACTTGCACTTTAATTCTCAGATTAACATATGCGAGAACACGAGATAAACATGCGAGGACCAAGGAGGAGGGAATAGATAAATTGAGAACATACCGGGGAATAAGCAGTAGAACACGCAGTGATCATGTGAGGGAACAGGAAGAGGATCTTATCAGTAACACGCGCGGAAACATTTGGGGAAAATTGGGAAAACGTGCAGCCAAAAGTACGAGAAACGCGTGGAAATGTGCAACAAAACCTGAGGAAAACACTCTGGGAGAATACGAGGAAATATTCGAGGATATTGTGGAGAAAATTCAGGGCAACTTGCTGAATCGGAAAGGTTCAGATCTATATGTAGAGTATGTGCGGAAAATACCTCTGGGAACTTGCATGGAAAAATTCGGGGCACAAGTGGAGCTTGAGTTAAGTTTATTTGAGCAGTATTTTGTTTGAGAAAGTGCGGTCCTTTTGAACCTGCATTAATATTTTTGGATATTTAGATCTTCGGGTCCACCGTACTTTGTAGCACGTGAGCAGGCACGCTGGCAATAATCGAGTATAACTTGTTATGAATACCTATTCAGATTTTGTTCTCTTCTATAACACAAATCCAGTTATCAAAAATTAGAAAATAATATTGAAAAACACAGAAATGGCAGAGACGAAGACGTGCGAGTACGTTTCAATGATTACACATGCGGAGAAAACGATGAATACGCATACGATAACGGCACTTTCCGTTACAAAATATTATGACTAGAGTAACAATCAACATTAGACCTTCCTTGAAATATATTCTTCCTATCAATTTCATCTAATGACCTTGTCTTCTATTACATTTAAATAAACTTATGTGCAGAGAAACGTGTCAGGGAATCAAGGAAGTAGTTCGCAATACGCAGCAAATGGCATTCCATATTGTTAATTAGGTATGCAGCTCAAAGGGGGAAATATTCAATCATGAGCCAGACTCGGATTATTCAGTGGTATAGTATCATGGAATGAAAATTTTGTTGAGAACATCGTGTATATTTATTGAAGTGTGAGCACACGTTTCCTGCGAATATTTACTGAAGCGAACCACTGAAATTACCTCATGTAGCTGGATAATAACACTCGGCTCAACATCACGAGGTCGTTGACATTCTCATTTCAAAATTGAATTTCAAACCACCACAGACACACACACACACACACACACGGTTATTTGACTCTTTTATAATCCATTTTAACAACCGAATCTTCAGCACTTTCCAATTTCCACAATATCCAGCTGCCCTCAAAATTTCTTCCACATACATGTTTTTTCCCCAACTCTTCTGCGGTTTCTGCTCAATACCCAACTTAAACACCCTTTGACATTACACACATGTTTTCGTGTTCCCCACCCCAACTGAGCCTGAAGCTACCAACTCTCGCCTGATTGCCTTCCTCTGTGCGCCCTCCCCCTTCCCATCGTTCGTTTGCACCCTGCCGTTTCGGCGTATTCGCCATAGTTCATCCCGAGCGCAATACGCCATATCTCACGTCCTTCCATGGTGGCGCCCTTCGCATCCAAACCGTCCCTATCTCGCTCCTCTTGACATCGCTCGCCGCACCCTCGCCCTCGCTGATATAAAATACCCGCCGGCTAAAAAATCGTATAGAATAATATTTGTGACGTGTTCCGCCAGCTGAGCGGATAAAATAACACAGGGCAGGCTCGCGCGCGCGGGCGCGCGGGCGGGCGGGCGGGCGGGCGGGCGGGCGGGCGGGCGGGCGGGCGGGCGGGCGGGCGGGCGGATCACGCGGGCGCGCCGAGCTGCGCCGCGCCGCCGCGCGTCGCCAGCGGTAGGGGAGGGGGAAATGGAGGGGAAGCGCGCAAACGTACTTAGCCGCGGGAGCGGAGGCGGCGGCAGAGGGGGAGGCGGTAGTGGGAGCGAAGTGGAGGTGACGGTGACAGAGGCGGAGGCGGCGACGTTGGCGGCGATGATGGTTCCAGCATTGACGTGGGTTTTGGCAAAGCCAGAGGCGTTCGCAAAGGGGAGTTGGTGTTAGCGGGGTCATTGTTGCGTGGAGTTTACGGGGTTCATCATGGGGGGCGTTGGCAGGGGGGTGGCAGGGGCGTTGGCAGGGGGCGTTGGCAGGGGGCGTTGGCAGGGGCGTTGGCAGGGGGCGTTGGCAGGGGGCGTTGGCAGGGGGCGTTGGCAGGGGGGGGGGCGTTGGAGGTGACGTTGACGGAGTTGGAGACGTTGGTTGGGGTTTGGCAGGGGCGTTGACAAGCCACGAAAGGTTTGGGCGGAGACGCTTTTGGGGAAATGCGATTGGGGGAATGCTGCTGACGAGGACATTGCGCGTCGCTGGTGCGTCGTTGACTAAACATTGGCAGGGATATTGTCAAGGGCAAGGTCGAAGTGTTGACGTAGTCCTTGATGTAAAGGAATTCGACGTAAGCGAAGTTATTGACGTCACGATGGAAGAAAAATTGGCGTTGTGGAAGGGAGCTCGCTCGGAGTACGGAATCGCCGTTCGTTGGAGATGGCGTAGCGTGTGTGGGTTGGTGTTGACGGGCGATGGCGGCAGTGGGTTGGCGTGATGGCGACGGTGTCGGGAGGGTGGCAGCGGTGGCGACGACTCGCGGTCACGGCTATGGCGGAGACGGCAGCGGTGACTTCCGATCCCCTCCGCGGCGCGTACGCATGTGCGTGTGCGTATGCGTGAGCGTGGCGCACGCATGAGCTGGCGCTGTTTCCGACGCGTCGTTGAGATTAGTCCGACACATCGTTATCATGAACGGCAGGGCTCCCCATTAGCGGGCTGGGTTCCCCGCCGTCGCCAGACTGCCTGCTCCCTCCGCGACATGAACAGACACCCGGCGTTCTCCCATGCGCTTTCGGGCATGATCACTAGTCCCTGTATCAGCTCAGCATCGACGGGGCCATGCTCCATTTAGTGGTACTAAATGCCATGAAAGGATACTAATTCAAAATACTACAGGGCACTAAAACATTATATGAGAAAATTTCATAAAATATCCCCAGTTTGATACAATTAAGAAATATTTGTTCTAGAAATTTTGTATTAAAAACACCCATCATTTGACCAGTGAACAGAAAATATACGAGCAGATAATATACCACATATAATACATTTTAATTATACAAGAAACAATTTTCACGTAGTTGACATTTCAGTTTCATTCCCGCCATTCCACACACCTATCATTCTGCTCCGAATACGGCATACATATTCATTACTGTAAGAGTAATACGAAATCGCACAACCGGTACACTGTCTGCAAAAAAAAAGGTTACGTTTTGTTTGACACATTATTTGCACAAAAATATTTCATTTCCATTCCGCAAAGAAAATAATAGCGAACACCATCTACACGATTTTCACAACGCTTCTCGTCTGTCCACACACGTCCACGCAAGACTGTACCGCCATCTGCATGTCTATTACCCGGCGCGACGCGTTATCAAACCTCCCACCCACCCAGTTCACAAACGAGATCCCGCACCTCTATTTTCCACGGATTGCTAATACGCACCAACATCTCCTCTTATACTCTCCGAGCTTCCACAGCGAGCCACTATCCGTTATTACACTGCGCTTTCGTTCCTTCGGCTGGACGACCCCAATTTCCCGCTCCCGGGCCAGACGCGCGGCCAGGTCCTCGACGCGCGGCGCGGAGCGCGCGCAGCGGCCGAAATTCGAAATTGGATTTTTATGTGGCGCAAATGAATCGCGCCACACGCGCGCCAAGGCGCAAGTGGGTGGAGTGGGCGAGTGGAAATGGAAGTGGGTCAGTGGGTGTTTGAAAAGACAAGAGAGTGAGAAAATGAGCGGGTCGATGAGGGAGGGGGAGAGTTACGGAGGTAGGTGGGGGGACGAGGAAGAAAGGGGGGAGGGGGGGGAAAAGATGGTGAGGGGGGTAGTGGTGAATGGGTGGATTACTGGATGAGTAATTGAATGCGTGAGAGAGTGGATGAGGTGAATATGTCGGTGGGTGGGCATGTGGATGAGTGAGCGAGAGGTGGTAATGGATGAGGGGAGAGGATAGTGGGTAGCTGGATGAGTGGGTAGACTGATGAGCGAGTAGACGGGTGAGAAGATAGATGGATGAGTGAGTAGGCGCATGAGAGAATAGAGGATGATTAGGTGGGAAAGGGGGGGGAAAGGGAAAGGGTGGGTAAGGGGGGAAAAAGGGAGAGTGGGTGAGAGGGGGAGTGGAAAGAAAGGGTAGAGAAATAGAGTCTGGGCAAGTGGTCGAAAGAACGAGCGTTTCACTGAGCGAGTGGGTGAAAGGGCGAATGAGAAAAATTAGAGGCCTTTTTTTCTCTTGTCCTCACTAGAAGTGGGTAAATCCATTGCTTTGCTATTGTGGTCAGACCCATTAGTAACAACAAACGATTAAATAATCATCAAATTAGTACTGTTAATTTGCTTTACGCATTTCCTGAGAACTACATTTGTAAAAAATAAAAAACATTTTCTTCTGTAGTTACAGGAATATATTCTTCAAAATCTCACTGCGAAACGTGAACGTGCACGAACAGCGGGTGAAATTTGAAATTGGAATTTTATGCGGTGCAAATGAATCGCGCCACGCACGCTGGAAGGCTAGGCGGTGGGGGCGGCGAGAGGGAGGAGGAAATTTCTTGGCGTGGTAGGACAGCTGGACTTAGCGGTGCGAAGTGGAGCGTGGCGGGGCGTTCAAGAAATCGGAAGGCAGAGAGTGGAGGATAAGATCGACCCAAAGGAGTTTGGGTGAGCGGAAGCGGGTCGGAGGAGAACTGGGCGGGAAGCGGTCAGAGCAGGAAGCGAGTCGGCGGGAAGCAGGTCCGAGCGGGAAGCGGGTCGCAGGGGGAAGCGAGTCGAAGGGAGAAGCGGGTCGGAGCGGGAAGCGGGTCGGAGCGGGAAGCGGGTCGGAGCGGGAAGCGGGTCGGAGCGGGAAGCGGGTCGGAGCGGGAAGCGGGCGGAGCGGGAAGCGGGTCGGAACAGCAAAAGGTGCGGTGCGCGAAGCGGGCTGGGGTGGAGCGGGGAGCGGGGTGAGTCGGCAACGGCCCGCCGCCTTCGATGAAGTATGAACTCGATTAGCGCGCCGTATTTATTAAACGTCCCGCGCGCGTGATAAGGGCCCGCGCCGCGTGCGCCCGAGGGCCCGCGCGATTCGGCACGCGGAGACGAAGGGCGCGCCCCGTCCTCAGAGGCTTATCGCCCGGGTCTTAAGACCCTCGCCCCGCGCCGTGTTATCGCGGTCGCGCGGCGACGGTCGTTACGGTTTTTGCCGGCCCCCGCGGTCTTTTCGCTGGCCCTATGATTAAGACATCGTGGGCGACCTGCCTACAATGGAGAACTGTAACACCTCTTCCACAATTATGTTTGAAGAAGTATACGGCGCATGACAAATATTTATTCCCTTATTTTTTTATATAAAAATAAATTCATAGCTCGGTAATATAATTAACAAAGAAATGAAATAATATACCACAAACAAATGAACTTCCGAAATCGTATTAGAAAGTCGTGGACATGTCGCAAGCAGTCAAAGGGCCTCTCCATCGAGACGACATACATCGTCGTACAGCCCTGAGAGGATCACAGGGTCATGGGCGTCATATGACGCGTAACACGCTAGGGCAGCGGTCCGTTAGAGGGCGTCAAATGACGTGGCATACGCTTGAGGGGCATGCGTATTTTAGGGTATCCTCTCAATCTTCAGAGTACGGATGTTAGAAAATTGCATTATTTGTAGACGGTTACCTCTTTTAATTCTTAACTATATTTTCTTGGAATCCCGTAAAATTTGCGCTCTCTCTACAAGGAAGGATTTCTCCATTCTACGGCAAACATTGGCCCGACAAAGTCGATTTATTCACAAGTCGATTATCCGCACGGTGGACTTTAGGAGTATCACTTTACGAAAGCCAGTAGAACACAGTACATTACTTTTAATCGCTCACACCAACCAAACGAACACAGCGAAATCTGTTCTCTGTAATGCTACGAAAATACACTGTAATACGGTATATCAAACATTTAAATCATACTCCGAATTTAATCCGCTAAATTTGCAGTAAGTTGGTGGTCCCTGGAACCGAGATACGAGTACAGTGTTTGAGAATTTGGAAAATGTGAAGTTCACTACCAATAATCCATTCGAACAAATTCATTAATGAGTTTTATAATTGAGAAATGTACTCTTTCAGTCATTTATGTTAGAGGTCTCTACAAAAAAATGTTTGAATTGTAATAATGAGTTACCTGGTTTGTACAGAGCCTTACGGTGCTTTGTTCTTCTCGATGTTTAAAGACCACTAAGTCTAATGTTATGATACTGAATTGATCATGATCATCTCCGCCGCTGGGGAGGTTTTACTACCGAGAGTTGTATGTCGATTTTGCTGATGTTCCGATCCTTGAATTTGAAGTGGATGATTTTGATTTTTATGGTTCTTTACAAGAAGCCACAAGGACTTTTTCAAACAATTCTCAAATTCTCTTCTCCCCATTTTTTCTTTATTTTCGTCTTATAAAGAGTTCTCATATAAACGTGGCTCAAGCCCAATTTTCGTTCATCTCTTCACAGTAACTTTACAAGACAGATATATTGATTCAGTGGTGAGGTGTAGTTGACATTTACATAATTGGAATGATTGAAGGCGTTGTCATTGTCAACAATATTATGCTTTCAATCATTCCAATTTTACAAGACAGAAACAATACACACGGTGAGTCATTTCAAATGAAAACATAACACATCGACATGTTCTTCATTATAATGGCAATAAATAATTCCATTACCGTTGTGCCCTCCGAAGCACAGATTTCCGAATAAAGTATTTTTGGTGTGTGTGTGTGTTTGCTTTCAGTTTCGCGCAATTCCATGTCTCTAAGTGCGGCTGAATACTCAAGAGGTAAAATGCGAATACCGAGTGCTCTGCAATTCCGACAGCCAGCTGAGGGCTAAGGTTCTGATGGCTTAAAATCGGCTGCAATCACAGGGCCACGCACGTTACTGAGCTCTCATAATTTTAACCCTAATTCCCGAAATTCACAAATTTGCGAGTTTCTTTTTTAGAATCCAAAAAGAGAAGATTTGTTCTTCGACAATACATAGAAATATCCTTGGCACTTGGAGTCACTATAAGCACATCATCCTAGACGTTATAGAAAAAGAGAAATCGACAAGAAACAGGTGTGCAAAAACTCAGCGTTTCTCAGCAAAATGTTATTGTTTCATCTAACTAGGGTCGTATATTTTTGTATAAATACAATAGTGTATTTTTTCACCTAAAATGACTCTCACTATATTATGTTAGGGGAAAATTATCTCATCGCCGTTCGTCAACATCTATGAATCCTTGTAACTTGAGAATCCCCTACAAGGAGCGTAAGAACCTACTATGACTTGTTAATATTTCTGTAGCAGTATACTCAACGAAATATACAAAATTGATTAAGAAGATTCGGAAGTATGAATGAGAATTTCTGAAAGAGCAATCAAAAGCTTTTGGCACGAGATCGTTCCCCTTTTTCGCGACTCTTATCGGATCCCCTCTTTCCTAACAAATACATACTAAAAAGAAATTGTAATAGAACAATACTGCCTACATGTTTTCGCCAATTACTTGCGACTTATTCTAATGTTACTAGAGTGAGATGAACTGATATTAACCGTAAAAGCATTTTAACAAAATAACCATTGCTTAAAGAAAACATACGCCTCCTTGATTGTTAGTTAACCACGTTTTTCCAACTCTGATTATAGTTTAACTCTTATTTCATAGTACGTGCGTATGACAACGTACCTCATTCAGCTACATTCAGTCTACTCAGACAAGCGAAATTCCTCAACACTTGGTCCTTGCATCAAAACCAAGAATTCTCGCAGCCCCGTCAGGAACAGATCTCCACAGAATTGAAGTTCTCGACGTAACAACAATCGTATCTGAAGTGCCGTGACCTCGTCGCGGTCACGCGTCACGTATACAGTCAATAGGGGACTACGTTCTTTGCTTGCACACAATGCGGGGCGCAGGCGAGGCGATCGCCTGACGGAGACAGTGGAGCCCGGCCCTCGGCGACGGCGGCGGGGGGAAAGCCATTCGGCGATTGAAAGAACGCAGCCACGGCAGGGGGAGGGGCGAGGGGCGGCGAGGGGGCGACGGGGGCGACGGGGGGCGAAGGGGGCGACGAGGGGGCGACGAGGGGGAAGGGAAGGGGATTTGATGGAGACAAGGGGTACTGCAAAGTACTTTAGAAGTCTACAAGAAATTTATCAATAGCTGAAGATATGAAAAAAACACCAGGTTGAGTCAACTATGGTGGAAGAAATTAAAGAAGTGTGGAAATTATATCAAGAAAACGGAAGGAAATTGGAGTAATTGATACATGCTCGAGTAGTCAAGTAGTCAAAGAACAATGGAAATAGAGGAATATGCAGAAAATTCAGTGTACTGACAAAATTCTGCAACAGGAACTGACATACTGTTGGTTGAAGAAATAATTTAAGTCATCTCCGTCAACTTAATATTAATTTGATGGAAATGGCTTCCATTATTTCTTCATGTAATTACGTCAACAATATAGCATCAGAATTCCCACAATACTGATGGTTTTAAAGACTTAAAGGCGAAAAGCATCACAAGATGCATGTTTAGCAATAAGAGCAGTTAATGCTCTGGAGATGGCAGGGAAAGTGAATGGTAATGATGTCCAAGAGTTGGAAGAAGTCGCGACGAATGGTAAACATATCTGGGGTGAAGTGTCGGATGAGATGCAAAGGCGGAAAGTAAAAATTCTTCTTCATGGGGGAATTTATACCCATATGAAGGTGGTAGACAGCGAAGAGTGACTATCGTACATGAATAATGGAAATGGAAGAAAAGGAATATAAGCTGGTTATCAGAAATGGACATAATGTGATAATCTGGAGTAGTTTTCGCGAGAGCCAATAGTATGAAATAAGAAACTAGGAAATAAAATTATATTTGCGATAATGCCAAGAACGGAGTATTTTGAAACCATGCGGAACTAGATGCAAGAACAACAAACAAGGAGCTCTGCTACTCTGACGGGTACTGGAAAGAAGAATTCAATGAGACGAACAAAGGCCCACGGAGAGAGCAAAAACATAACACGTCTGCGAAGATTCCAGGACGCTGCAAAGAGCAGGGAACTCCCAAGGACTGACGGGTACTGGAAAGAAGAATTCAATGGGTGGGCAGGTCGTGGGCGGTCGAGGGGCGCGTTTGAGGGCGGTCGGGGGGCGGTCGAGGGGCGGCGGTCGGGGGCGGTCGAGGGCAGTCGGGGGCGGTCGTGGGGTGGTCGGTGGGTGGTCGGGGTGCGGTCGAGGGGCGGTCGAGGGCGGTCGCGGGCGGCGGATGTCGGGGGTCGTGGGGCGGTCGGGTGGGCGGTCGGGGGCGTCGGGTGGGCGGTCGGTGGGCGGTCGGTGGGCGGTCGGGGGCGGTCGGTGGGCGGTCGGGGGCGGTCGGGGCGGTCGAGGGGCGGTCGCGGGCGGCGGATAGTCGGGGTCGTGGGGCGGTCGGGTGGGCGGTCGGGGGCGGTCGGGTGGGCGGTCGGGGGGCGGTCGGGGGGCGGTCGGGGGCGGTCGGGGGGCGGTCGGGGGGGGGCGGTCGGGGGGACGGTTGGGGGGCGGTCGGGGCTGGCATCGTGTGGCGGGGCGGGGGCGAGGAATGCCTGGCCCTGTGAGCTGTCCGCACGGCCGCGGCGAGGGTGGGAGTGTGAGCGGTCAACAATCCTAGCGGAGCGAAGAAAGGCGAGCCGCGGCGGCCGCCCTGGGCGCACAATGCCCACTGCTCTCGGTGCAGGGGATTGGGAGGTGATGGTCTTAGCGACGGTGACGGATTCAGCATTGGTCAGGGGCGGCAGTTGCGATAAAACGCAAGGGCTTGAAACGGTGGCAGTTGGATCTGCGCGGGACGGGGTGGAACGGGACGGAAGATTAAGGGGGGGAGGAGGACGAAATGTACAGGACGTTGTGGGGCTGAGCAGAGCAGGGCTGGGCACAGCGGGGCTGAACGAGTGGACAGAGCAGATTGGGGCAGAGCGGGGTAAGACACGATGATGCGTGGGAGAGGTAGAGGGCGGGGCGTTGGATGGGGAATCTGGAGCTGCCTGACCGCGATTTCTCTTTCCTTTGGAGTGACGCGCCTTCATAGGAAAGGGAGAGCACCCTAGCAAACGGGCGCTTTTCTCGCAGCCGAACAGTTCACAGATTGTAAGAATGCCACAAAGTCAGCGATTCAGAAGCAGTCAGAGGTTGAATCGCCGTTTGTCGATAAAAATGCCATGATCCACTCAGGAGATAAAACTAAAATCTCATTTTCTTCGTGTTACAATTCTACATTGAATCTTATGAAACGTTTCCAGATCTTTTTTCTATATCATTTGTTATATGAAACCACTTAAACGAATTAATTGCGAACGCTGCCTATTTTTGTTTACTTTTACTTTCACACTGCATGTCAGAAATATAATCCTATGGCGAACATTGGTAACACCCTACAGACAGCTGAATTTAGTATTCATAGATCTAAAATGTTTTCAACAGCTATATAACTATACTGTTTGGTATTGTTACATAATAAAAATTAAATATTAATTATTCCCAGGTGATACCAAAATGAAAGCACATTATAGTTTTTTTAATGTCTTTCAAGAAAATATATGACATACTTTTTACATAATGACATATAACACACCGAATACATTCATCTACATAGCAATAGAGATTACGTAACTGAAGCTTCGAATACTGGGATGTCATAGGCTCGGTTTATGAGTGTGTAAAACTTTCTCGCCCTTACGAAGGGAGTTATGTAATTTTGCGCCGTAAAACGGCAAATTTTAGGCAGAAAAGCTGTCATTGACCCTGGTGACAACAAAGTGGATAAATCCTGCTGCTAAATATAGAAACAAAAATCCTCTAACACGTGTTGTAATGCGAATTCATGTTCTGTTAGTCGTTGATAGCGAAAGTAGTCGTTGATCTGGTGCGTCCGTCGTAAAAGCTAGTGTCTAAACCGTAGAGCCGATTTTCTTAAAAATTGATATTTCCCGATCGATCTGAATGAACTCATGGATTTGGAAGTTTCAAATGGATATCTTGATTTTTGAGGGTACTTTACAAAAGCCTCGTGGCCCGTTGGTGGGTACTGCTCCGGCATTCGCCTGATGTTGATCGGAGAAACCACGGAAAACTACCGATCAGAGCAGCCGGCCGCTAGTATTCTCCCCAGACAGCGACTGAATTCGATCTAGGACCTCCCGGTCAGAGACGCTGCAGTAACGTCAGTTGATGCACCGAGCTACCGCTCCCAGTTCACTCCACGGCTCATGTGCTTGCACGCTAAAACTCCCGACATCATTCGTCATTAAGAATAGTGAATATCTGAGTCTTAGGGTCAGGCGATCTCCCATATGGCCTATCCCGCATGATAAAGATGGTTTCAAACAAGCACGTAGTTACAAACGCGGCTGAATCCCGCGACGTAACGTCTTCTTTCAAAGCTTGGAAATCTATCTTATTTCAGAAGTTCTATCTTCAAAACATCCCCAACAAGACAGCTTGAAAACGCATTCCTTTGCTTCAATGATTTCATTTTGCAGTACCATAAAAAACCAAGCTATTCATCCTCAAACGTCTTTGAACTCTAACAAAACGCCTCATTTGCTGTGTGGAAGGCCGCGGTTGGTGCGTCCAGCGCAACGTCTTCTGTCGTAACAGGACAGCGGCAGCGCAATTTGCAAGCTCTTTTCGTCCAATGAGTTCCGCGATGAAAGGAAACCGTCCCTGGAAGAAATCGTTCCTGATATAAATCAATTTATTTCGCAGGCAAAGTCGGCTTGAATGACTCAAAGGGCGACGAGATACGCTCTCGTTTCTGAAACCCTTTCAACAGCAAATGTATTTAACAAGTTCACGCGCGGGAGGCCGAGGACAGCGGCTACGCGAGACGAGGTCCTCGGTCGAGGTCGTGCTGCAAAGGTCGCTTTGGGGACAGCTACGAAAACATGGAAGCAAAGAGGAAGACGCGCTTGAAAATGGAAGGCATTGTGACATCAATGAGGAAAAAACATCACTAAATTAAAACGATTTGGTTTCCTGGTGCTCTCCATTTCCTGAGTTGGTAATGAATTGTAAATGGTTTGTAAAGGAGGAGAACAGTTCTTTGATCGACCACCTTATTTATATGAACGCGGTCGAGACGACAATTTTGAAAACTTAGAGATCATTTGAGATAAAATGATTTTGAAAAAAAGGTAAGTATGAAACATGGCGAGGAGAAAAAAGAAAGGAGAAAAACAAAAGGCAACGAAGTTACTGAAAAGAGTAGGATTTACTACCTTAATACATCCCTTGGAAAAGTTCGTGCAACTGGTAAAGATGTAGCTTAGAGTTGACACCATATTTCTTTGATCCCTGTGAATAAGCTAATAAGTCTTATACACTTGATTTTACACGAGAGCAAAAAACAAATTTTAAGTGAATTAAATAAGGGATTGATGATATTCAAATGAAGGTGACATTCAAACGAAACTATTTGTGTGTAGGTTTTGTTTAAATTTCATTAATCCCAGATTTACAGCACTGGTTGAAAGTTGTTTTTTGCTCCCCTGTAAAATTAAGTTTTTTTGACGTATCAGCTTCTTCACTGCGGTCTAAGATTTAATGACGTCAAACCGCACTTGAAAACATTGACTCACATGCTGGCTGAATAATGAAATAAACGTACTAACCATGAATATACGGAACCGCCGATTGCAAGTCGAAGTTGGGCCTGACCAAATCTATTATTATTATTTTTTTAAATTTGTCACTTCGTTGTTGTTGATTCAACGCGTCTCTTAACCTTTGTTGGGCGTTGAGTGCTTTCTTCTGGAGTTAACCCCGTTACTGAGTAATTACTATACTGGATTACTACATTTGTCAAGTCTCGTCACGTCACAGTCGGTGCCTTTTATCCCTTCGGCCAGGGGCTCGACGCCGTTATATCCCGGGGATCCTGGCCGGTTACCCAACCAGGAACCCGCGAGTCTCGAATTCGCTTAACCATCATGCCTTCACGGAGCATAGTAAACGAATTCGGCTAGCGCCGTCGGCATTATTCCATAGTATCATTTCCACAACTGGGAACCATGTTCACCACAATGTCCCGGGGTCACTCGGACTTGCGAGTAGCGTTTGAAGATGGGTGGATCGATTAAGTGAGATTTGAAAATGCACAAGAAGATGTAGTGTTAAAAACTGTACGCAAAAATAAATTAACTAGTAATGCTCAAAGGGCACGTACTTTCTCGCCTTTAGTAATGGTTATGTTATACTGTTTATACCACAATTTCTCCCCAAATTAGTCTGTCATCATTTTTTGTAAAACTCATTACAAATCATAGAGCATTTGGTGCAAAAACTTTCAATTTTTAAGCAAATATCAACACAAATTTGACAATTATAACTGCCATTCATACAACTAAATTATGTCCCCACAATGAGACGTAGTACACAGAAATTCAGCTACCGAGTCGCAGCATCAAATGCCATTGTTGCATTCGAATCTGATATTCCCTGAAGGGAAGCATTTTTTACTTTCTCACCGCTTACGCAGTAGAGAGAAAGTTATGTACGGATGCCGGAAAAAGCCGGGAACACATTTCATTAAGAAAAAAGTGTTTAATCAATTGTAGTTGTAAGAAGGCGCAAAAAATAGAATTTTTGCAATTTTCGAGAAAAAAGTTTTCAACGAACATGAGACCTGCACAATTCCCTTAAACGCCCTTCACACTCCCAATAACAAAGTTCAATCAACAACGTTGGAGCCATTTTTTTAAATTTTGAAGATGTCCCGGAGGCTCCTAAAGTACCTCCCCAAAAACTAAAATAATGACTTCAAACGCAAGAGGCCACGACATCAGCCATATCTATAGGGGAATATTAATTCGGGAGAAAATCGGTTTAGCTGCTAGCGTTGCTCACAGACGAAGAGGGCGTTTTGCCATCAATTGAATTTTCGGTATCAAAACCCAAATACACGAATTTCGCCTACACCACGTGTCAAAGGAATTTTTTTCTAAATTTAGCCACTCCATTAATCCACATTTTCATTACGAGGGCCAGGCAATAAAAGTTTTTTTGACAGAAACACGCATCGTTTTTCCCGCACCATTACATAACTTTCTCTCTACTGCGTAAACGGAAGCGAGAAAGTAAAAATAGTCTCTTCACAAATGCAATTGTAGTAAACTAACGAGTACGAGAAAGTATATGCCATCTGAATCACCAGTAGTTTGCTTAAAAGTTAACAAAAACATAAATGGGAATTCGTGTCACTGACGTCGGAGGGAGGGGGCGTGGCCGTTTTCGCCCAGCGGTAGGGCGAGTTACCTTACTACCCGCTGGGAGAAGAAACTGCTGGTCTCATCCGATCTGCAGAGGGGGCTTGAGGCCGTCCCATTGAGCGTGTCCATTGGCGCGCGGACAGACCCGTCGGCGGAAGGACTGGCCGCAGGCAGCGACTGCGGAAACACCTCTCTCGCCCCACCCCCCGCGCCCTTCGCTCCGTTTCCACTCGGCTGCGCCGGCCGCCCGCCGCCGCCGCCGCCGTCGCCCGCCTGTCGATGGCCGTGAATACCCTGCGCCCGCCAGACGTCGATGTGCAATTGTTCGCTTGTCCGGTCGCGGCGCTGCGACGGCGCCGGAAGCCTGCGCGCGGGCCGGTGGGGCGATGAGGGTTGCGAGGGCTGCGAGGACGGAGAGGGTCGATGGAAATGGGGGAGTTTGAGGAGACGGCGTGTCGGTGCAGACGGAAGGGACGGCGAGGACCGCAAGGCGGCGGGGACGGAAGTGTCGGCCAGGAACTGCCGGGGACAGTAGGCGTGGAGGACAGTAGGGAAGTCGAGTACGGTAGGGATGCAGAGAACTTTAGGAGACGGAAGGGACGGCGAGGACCGCAAGGCGGCGGTGTGAGGTGGGTGTGAGGGCGGGCGTGAGGGCAGGTGTGAGGGCGGTGTGAGGGCGGGTGTGAGGGCGGTGTGAGGGGGCGGTGTGAGGGCGGGAGTGAGGGCGGGTGTGAGCGGGTGTGAGGGCGGGGTCAGGGCGGGGTGTGGGCGGGGTGTGGGCGAGTGTGTGGGCGAGGTGAGGGGGTGAGGGCGGGGTGTGGGCGAGTGTGTGGGCGGGTGAGGGGGTGAGGCGGGGATAAGGGCGGTACGTCGAATACGCCGGTGAGGACGGTGTCGGTGACGACGGAGACGATTGTGAATAGGTGACTGAAGGGTTTGAAGGGACGGCGGATCGATGTAGACGAAAGAAATCAAAGTCAGCGAGGAAGACTGGAAGGGTAGGGATGGTGAGCGCATTGAGAGTGGCGGGATAATTTGGGAAGAGAAGGAAGCAAAGAAGAGACAGGCGACGGGAGCAACTACGATGTCAGAACGTTAGTGGGAACGTCAGAATCACCGAAGGAGATTACAAAAAGATTACCGAAAATCGAATCACCGAAAGAGATGTGGTTGGTGCCAGGTCACTTTCAAGTGGAAGCAGCAACGCATGTAATGACGCGACAGACAAAGGGAAGATGGCGACAGACATCAGTATTACGATTGGAATGATGTTGATTATCAAGGTGATGATTGGAAGAGGTGATTTGAATGAACATATTAGGTGAATATTGGATGTACTAGTAAATGTAGCTGTAAGCTTAGCTGTAAGTGAAGGTGAGCGTAACAAATGCCAGTGGCGCTTAGGAAGGAAACGGAGTGAGGATAGGGATGAGGATACTAGTGGGCGTAGGGTGTAAACGGGGGAGGTAGGTGAGGAAGGGAGGATGATCGTAACAGCGTCGGCTAGGTGCGTCAACAGATGTCACTGCAGCGCCTCTGACCGGGAGGTCCTAGGTTCGAGTCCTGACGACGGCAGGATTTTCGACACTAGCTTTCCAGCTAGGTCGAATTCAGTCGCTGTCTGGAGGAGGATTCCAGCGGCCGGCTGCTCCGATCGGTAGTTTTCAGTAGTTTCTCCGATCAACACGTGGCGAATGCGCCTTTCTGGCAATCATTCGTTCTCACTCACTCGTTGTCCGTCTCCCCCACTCACTCACTGCCTTTCACTCAGGTGTTCTCTCACTCTCACACAGACACGCATACACGCTTGCAAACGCGCGCGCTCACATCCTCTTGCAGGAACACACACACACATACACATATGGACTTACACACATACCGTATATACCATGTGCGCCTTGCTTGTAATGAGCTTGCGTCGTATTTGGAACAGAGGGAGCCGGGCCGAGGAGGCGGAACACACGTGCAGTCAACGCAGCGCGCCTGGCCATGCTGCAACTGCCCGCTGCCCTCCCCGCCCCCGCCCCCGGCTACCGGCTCACTATATTACGCTACTGTTATTGAAATTTATCTCATCTGGTTTTTAGAGCACTGTTTTCGGTCCGGCGCTTTTTTTCCGCAAACAGAGATGAAAACATTTATTTTGTTTCTCGCCCGCAGAAATGCCGCTTGTTCTCCGGGTCGAAAAAAAAAGAAACAAAACAAAAAACAATCGCGCACGGTTTTGGGCTTCCTTTTGTGCGTGGAGAATGGCGGATAGGGAGGGTGAGTCGTTCACCCTTGCAACTCCGTTTCGGACCCGTTCCCGCGACCCCTCCCTTTCCCCGCACGCGGGTCCTTGTGCCACCGGACGTGCTCAATGGTGTGTTTACTCCGGGGGCAATAGAATTTTTTACGTCGCCCGGAATATGATGGCCGCGTATTTCAGGCGAGGAGGTGCTAAGAAATTCTTCCGGTGTCGTCTGTTCTGCCGGGCGATCCTGCGAGGGTAACGGCTCCTGCGGACTCTTGCCCGCGGGCAATACCGGAAGGCTGGGCTGTTCCCCGGCGCGGGGCTGAGAGAGCTATAGGGAGTTTTACTGCATTGAGGTGGCGTGTTAGGGGGAGTTTTCTTGCGGTTGGGGACATGGGATAGAGCGGATACGAATTGTTGGCTCTTAAAGTTTTCTTAGGGGGCGATGATCTAACAGTTTTTAAATAAGCTTTGTTCCCAACGCTACTGGTTCATGGCTAGTTGTGGTTGAAGTTTCGACCTCTATGGTAGATATTCTGGGAAGTTAATTGTAGAATCAATATCTTTAACTTATGTATTATTGTTCTCCTAAGCCTTCTAGCGACGGTGAACTAAGAGTTTGAGAACATACGGTGACTATCTATTTTGCTACTGCGTTGATTATGTTCAACGTGAAGCTTGCGGATATTTCATCTTCCAGAATGTAATTGTTGAAGTTATGGTTGAAGAATTAGAAATGTTCTGTAATAGATAGTTTCTATAGTTAGTGCCTGTAGTATTCATAACGGGGTCGCAAAGAGATTGGGGGAGTGATCTTGTGGTTGGAGAAATGAAAAATCGATAGGAGTTTGTCATATTTATCATTTTCTTAATGTATATATTAGTGTCTCATGGAGTCTTAGAAACTCACCTCGTCGTTTGAGATAAAGTTATTTTTATAAAGTTATTATAAAGTTATCCTCGGCACGGTTCCCTCTGTTCCAAAAACGACGCAAGCTCATTACAAGCAAGGCGCACATGGTATATACGGTATGTGTGTAAGTCCATATGTGTATGTGTTTGCGCTGCGTTTGCAAGCGTGTATGCGTGTCTGTGTGAGAGTGAGAACAACTGAGTGAAAGGCAGTGAGTGAGTGAGAGGGGGAGGAGGGCAACGAGTGAGTGAGAACGAATGAATGCCAGCAAGGCGCACATGGTATATACGGTATGTGTGTAAGTCCATATGTGTATGTGTGTGTGTGTGTTCCTGCAAGAGGATGTAGCGCGCGCGTTTGTAAGCGTGTATGCGTGTCTCTGTGAGAGTGAGAACACCTGAGTGAAAGGCAGTGAGTGAGTGAGAGGGGGAGGAGGACAACGAGTGAGTGAGAACGAATGAATTCCAGCGATTAGCCGTGAGTGAATGACAACGAGTGGTGGATTGATTGATTGGTTGATTCATATTTCAGGGTGCAGGTGGCGAAGATCTTACTATGGTGAATGGCGAGATCCGACGTCAACCTACACTTGCCAGTTTTTCCCCAACCAAGTATCTCCCATCAGCGGGGCACCGCCCCAGCCGGGATAAGCTCTAAGCTCCCGACATTTAATACAGTTTACTGCACGTAAGTATGTGTGTAAGTGTAGTATCCAATCAAAAGGCAAGAATTCATAAAACAATTTTTATTGAAGACCAGGTACAATTGCCGAAGTTCCGTATCACCACAAGAATGTACCAGAAGCAAAGCCGTGTTATCGTTGTCCAGAAGAAGTCCCAAAATCAGCCTAGTCGTCTAATATCCACAAGAGAGTTCCACTTTCGTTGCACATGTCGTTGTCGTAGCTGATCTCCACTCTTCGCTCACCAAGTCACTCGCCAGGATCCAGTCACTAACACCGTCGCTCGCTATCTGCCCTGGCGTCGGGTCGGAGCCCTCTTATAGCCCGCTAGGGCTGGGCCCGCCGACAAGCTGCGGAGTACGGGCGGTGGCGAGTCCCTACCCGCTTGCTCGGGCGTGACGGCCGCGCGCGGACAGTCCAGGCCGGCTCGCACCGGTCGCCTTCCTCTCCCGCCAGGGGCGGTAACGACCCGCTGACGTCACTCGGCGGCGGCTCCTTCAAATACGTGCGGGCTGTCGCGACAGTAAGGGATGAGGATAGAACAAAGAAGAGGAAGAAATGATCGCGTGCGGTTAGTGGATATTTGTTGCGGTACTGCTCCGGTATATGCCTGGTTTTGATCGTAGGAACCTCGGAAAAATTCTTACCAGAGCAGCCGGCCGCTGGAATTCTCTTCCAGACAATACACTGGCTTAATTCAACGTAGCTATTTAGTTAGTGTCGAAAACCCAGCTACCGCTGGGGCTCAAACACTAGGACCTACAGGCTAGATGCACTGCAGTGAAATTAAATGACGCCTAAGCCACCGAAGCCCATGCAAGAAAGTGAGAGCGAGTGATAGCGAGGGAATGTCAGAAACGAGAGCAACGGAAAGCGAGAACGAATGAGTGTGGGTGCATAGTGAGTATGTGAGTGTGAGCGTGTGTGCGTGTGCGTGTGTATTTGTGTGTGTTCGTGTTTGTGTTTGTAGATGTTTTGAGGTGTGTGAAATTGTATGAATTTGTTATATGCTCTGAGAATGTGTGTCTATGAAGAGATGTGTATATTTTTGACTGTCGTGATACAGGGTTTGAATCTGTGATGTAATGTATACGCATTCGTGGGAAAATAAGTGAATGTTTGATCTGGGTTTAAAGCGAAGGAATGGAAGAAAAGGCGAGAGTCAGTAAGGGGTGAAAACAATCCAACCGAGTTCATATTCTATGATATACTTGTGGAATATGAACTAGCTCTTTAGGATTCATACATGAAATGGGTGCTTTGTGAAAACACCTTAATAATCATCTATAAACCCTGGCAGAGGTAGTGCATGATCATTAAATGTGAATATTGCGTTGAAGATCTTACAGGTATTAATTTGTCTTCTTTGCATAATTCGAAAAACTGATCACAAAAATATATTTTAAAACCAAGAATTTGTAATTCGATTGATAACATTATCAGTAAATTTCTTTAAAATATTCCAATTACTCCGACCTCCAAACGGCAACAGTTTTACCTACCACAAGCAGCATTCTCCACGCTTCTAAACTGCATTCCAGTTTGCCGAATGCTCTCCAGTAGGGAGAGTAGGGGAGTTGAATAAAACAGATCTCTATGCACGCCGGCCTTGACAATCATTAACTTCAAATCAATGGCGACTATGTGTAACTTCCGGCGAGTGAGTGAAGCGAGGGGAAGGGAGCAGGGAGAGGAGGAGAGAGGTTACGCGAGGAGTGGAACGGAGAAAGGAAGGGAAAGGCGGGAGGATGGAGAAAGAAATGGTGCGGAGATCTTGAGAGGTGGGAAGGGGGGAAAAAAAAAAAACAGAATGAGAAGAGAAATGGCGGAGGAGAAGAAAGCGGTAAGATCGGAAGGGATGGGGAAAGGATGGAGGAAGAGGAAAGAGTATTGAGACAAGTTTGGTGTTCATTATCTGTCATCACAAACAGAGATCCGTCTTTCCCACGAACTTCTCAGGCATTCATTATCCATCGGAGGTATCACAACTATTCATAAATTCCTTTTGTGAGGAAAAACAATTGCTTTGATCGCCTTCAGCGATTTTAATTATTCAGTTGCAATTATTAAAATCTGGTTTTGATGTACGTATAATATCAAACAGCTCATTGTCAGAAACAAAACCAAAAACACAATGCGTCATATTATTACTCAAATAAATATGCTCGTCTCAGAGTAAAGGCTTGTTTCAAAATCAAATTAAACTAATTTTAAAATGAATTTGTAGCACGCGCATTATAAGATTGAACAGAACCACAATTAATTTCCTGTGGGATTTAGGGAAAGCATTGGAACAAAGTGACAAGCCCAGAAGGCATATGAAAATGTCGAAATACTAATCATAATGAAAGAGATCAAATAAGTATTAAAATATATTCGATCTACAATATATATAACAAAATCATACTGAAAAACAGAAGTTGTATTACAACTGAACCCAATTTAAAATTAAGACTGGTGCTGCAACCCATCACGTAGTTAGGTAAGAAATGTCACAAACTTTCTCATTCATATGAACTTCAGTTCGCTAATTAGGTATGTATCTCTGCTCTTAAATATTCGTAAGCGTTTGTGCAATTTAGAGACTTTACAGAAATAGTATATTATGAAACGATGACATAATAATGGGTATCAATACAAGAGAGTGGAAATGCTTAATTTCACAATTTACACACTTCTAGTTTTAAAACTCGGTTCTCGAATAACAAATAATTTGTAAAGTGTTCTCCCCCAGCCTCTGAGTTCAGTTCCCTGCTTGTCTTCGCATGTACCGAACACTTTCAGGAATTCCTGGTGAAGTGACGACTGACAGTAACGTTCACAGTGAGTTGATTTATAATACGCAACAGTCTAACACACCGAAGACTTTCATCTCTAGGTTTTTGGCGTCTACGGAATCTCTCAGATATCTTTTAGTGTGGGAATCTTGGTTAGATATCATTGCTGATGCAATTGACACTCTCACAAAAGCATTACTATCCACACGTTACCTATGCTCGCAACTTGTTCCTTACATTAGTAGTTAAAAAAATGAGATGCAAAACATCCAGTCTGTTACGGCTACTTCTGTCTACGGGTAATAATTTTTGTTAAGAGATATTCACATTAACGAAGTTTATTCGCAACAAGATTATTCAAGTGTGGCGTCATACGGGTGTAATCAGTACACAAACGAGGTGTGTTGTAATAACTGTGGTTTATTTTTAGGTTACTAGTACCAATGTACTTATACAATTAACTAATAGACCCACTGCTAGGAGAGATATTTACAACGGCTACCACACCGCAACATACTACCTAATGTTTCGCCGTGCGTAGTACTGCCTGCCCTGAGACCGTCAACATGTCTCACTACACACGACAATAATTGCCGGCTCCTCGCGTCCGCGTTCGCACCTCTCACGGCCGACCACGCTGCTGCCTCCAGGATCACAAAGAAGGAAGAGCTATTGTTCTCACGGCCCTTAAATAGCCCTCGCGACGCTGCCCGCCGCCTCCATTGCCTCCGCCCTAGCGATGCGCACACCTGTCAGAAAAAACCCGTGCGTCATCGGTTCTGCCTTTGTCTACGCATCCGGTGCCCACCACGCACCACGTGCCCAACGCTGTTTTTAGCGACACGTCGCTACATTAGAAACAAAATGTAAAATGATAATACAAGTTTAATCCAGAGGTCAAAAAATAATATTAGTAAAAGATTACATAATTCCCATAAACAAAAGTTTGAATTAGTTTGTAATTAACCACTTTCGGGTTCATATTATAATTAAATTTTTCCCTCCTCTATGAATGAAGAATTCATTTCTGAAACATTTACCGTCGAGGTTTATTACATATACAGGTAAGAACAAAATCAATTGTACATTGTCGTAGAATTACAATCGGATCGAGCTCAAAATCAGTTTTCAACGAAAATGAGACGCACACTACCCGAGATCTGTGTTAAACGTCCTTCAAGATATCTAAAAACAAAATTTAATCAAAATCAATGAAACCAGTTCTTTGAAAATTTTGAAAATGTCCCAGTGGATTCATGTAAAGTTAAAGTTCGTTTCAAATACAAAGGGGCCACTACATCAGCCAGATCGATTAATGAATGTCAATTTTGGAGAAAACCAGCTGAACGGTTTAGCCGCTAGCGTTGTTCACAGACGGACGGGCGGGCGGGCGGACAGACGTTTTCGATCCGTCATTCGATTTTTCGGTATCAAGGATCCAGAAAACATCGATTCTAGCTAAACCGTGTGTTAGAGGATTTTTTTCTTTAAATTTAGCATTTGGATTGATCCATTTTTTCGTTGCCAGGGCCCTATAATAAAAGTTTTTCTGCCGAAAATTCGCCGTTTTTTTCGCGCAGCATTACATAACTTTCCCTCTACTTCGTAAGCGGTAGCGAGAAAGTAACAACACAGTAACGCATCCGTCGCAGCAGTTAGTTTGCCGCGCATAATTATGTCGGCCAAACGACGCGGCATGACCCAATCTCCTTCAGGCTCTTCGTGGGCACTTAGCGGCGCGGAGCGGTCTGGAGCGTGTAGCGGACACAATGACGGCGGTGGCGGCTGCTGGCTATGTCAGTCAAGAAAATTGGGCAATGAATGGTGACAGTGGCCCTGATGATGGCTTTGAATGAGTTTGTCATTTGAGTTTGGACGATGTTGTTGCCTTAGGTATTGGTGAATGTAGAACGGTCGAGGTGGAGGTGATGTTTTTAGTGCTTGACCAACATATATATATATATATATATATATATATATATAATATATATATATAATAATATATATATAATATATATATATATATAATATATATATATAATATATATATATATTATATATTATATATATATATTGTGACATACCGATATGTCACGTTAAAATAAATTAACATTTATTTGTAGACAATATGGTGGAACATGCATTACGAAATATCACGAGAGCTAGAGCTTAGCAACGACCGTGAATAAACAATGTAGTTTTTGTTTTTCTAAATGCATTAAGAGATGGGTTGATGCCGAAAGTAGAAACTTTGGGATTGGGCGGAGAAGTTTAGACGGTCAAATGTTATGAAAAAAATGAAGGTAGTTTAATACGAAGTCTTCGAGGGATGAATCATGCAGGAAGATTTCATTCTGCTCTGAAACGCGCTTCTGAACTGTTCGTAGATATTTTCATGTGGAAGCAATATTGAAGTATAAATTGGAACTTTGTCGGGAGTGGTAATCAAGTTCGGGACTATGTCATAGGACGTAATCGGACTGGTAATTTTGATAGTTTGAGAACAGCTTGGATAGGGAAGAAGAGGATTTCGTTGGAACTTTGGACTACGGCAAGATCGCAAGATATTTCGACTGAGAAGTCTACGAGGACATCAACGAAGAAAGATAAGTTAACCGCGGTGTAAAATTGTAAATTGAAAGAGATCATGATCAAAGGCCTAACTTAAATTCATTAAATTGTTTGACAAAAAAGTAAAAATAAACTTTGTTAAATTTTGTTCTATAGAAAAGAAAGTGATTTTTCATTTAGTCAATCCGAACAGAAATGAACTAGGAATAGAATCATTCTATTTCAGATTCCCTGCGCTGTATAGTCGGCGGATCCTATAATCCATTATAGAGGTAATAAGGATTATAATATATCGTGACCCATTGACCCAGCAAGCCGGACGTTAAGATCTTTGGCAGATATAAATGTAGAGAGAAAGGAAAATTTTGGTATATCTCAATATATATATATATATATATATATATATATATATATATATATATATATATATATATACACACACGTGAAAAACAAATCTTATGCTTTCTCGGTTTATCTTATATTTCCACACCAGCAAAGCATAAGATTTGTTTTTCACGAGTTTTATTTTATGGTGTTTTGCTTTTCTATGTAATCTCGTTCACGAAGACAGTTCTCATTCACGAATTTTATATTCGAAATATATTCATAAAATTTGTTTGCTCATTTTCCCAACGTGATTGTGTCACAGTTTTGTTTTGTGTATACATAAATAGAAATGTAACATCATGTACAAATATTTCAGATGTTTACGTTAATTAAATTAAGCATACAAAAATAATAAGCGAAGTTTACCATAACGTTTCTAGTGACAATTATTTTATAAAAATAATTTACTAACAAGTAGTAAAATAAAGTAAAAAGAAGTAAAGGTAGTAAAAAGTACTGGACGCAGTTTGACAACGAGAACGTCAGACAGCAATGTACTCTCCCATCGGAAGTTTCTAACTGATCAACACCGTGTTTTGAATCTCGCCTCTGTTCTTCCCACGTACTTGCCACCGCACTGATGAACGATCTAAGGGACATCCCCACCCAATTAACCAGCAGTCGGGCTACGCAAAGTGATCGGCGTGCCGGAGTCAGACAAGGGAGCCCGGCCACTGAGTAGCCGCCGCCCGCGCCGGCATATGCGCCAGATAAATAATCCAATCAGCGCAGATAACCCAATCCCGGGGCGAGGGTGCGGGTGTGAGCAGCGCTGTTGCGGCACCCCGACGGGGATGGGGGGGGGGGGTCAGAACCCGAGGGCATCTCCGGGACATCTCGGTTAGTTGGGGTTGCAGAGGTCAACGACATTGTAATGGGAGGTTGACTGGTTGGTTGGTTAGTGATTCCGGGCACGTCAACAGCGTAGGTTATGAATCCCGTAAGTGTAGTGTATTTTTTTCGATAGCGGTGATCTTCCCCTGCTGAATGGCGAAATCAGGCGCCGACCTACCGTCGGCTAACGGGGTTTCCCCCTAACCAGGACTCTCCCACCAACGGGGCACCGCCCCAGCCGGGACAAGCTCTAAGCTCCTGACCGTTCTCCCAGAATATGTGATAGTGTAGTGCATGTTAGTGGAAGTGGAGAGGATAGGACAAGGAATAGCAAGGAAAGATCGCGCGCGGTCCGTGGCCCGTTTGTTAGGGTTCTCTTCCAGCAATCGCCAGGTGTTGATCGGAAAACTACCGAACAGACTACCGCTAGAATTCTCCTCCAGACAGCGACTGATTTGGATCTAGCTGGAAACTTAGTGTCGAAAATCCTACTGCCGCCAGAACTCGAACGTAGGACCTCCCGGTCAGAGGCGCAGCAGCGACATCAGTTGACTCCGACATTTTGCTAATAATTCCTGACGTTTATGTAAACACCTAAAGTGACTGTTTCAACAATAGGTGCCAAACCATTAGGAAGGATGTTAGGAATGTCATTCACAGACATTTGACAGGTAAGGGATCGTCAGTTGGAAGATATAGTCGGTAAGTCTATCTCAGACCCACTCATATCTTGAACACTTCAGACGGCATTTAATGTAAGAATTACTGCGATTATGTAGAAATATTAAACAATATTACATATGACATTTGTGGAAAGAATGTAAATACAAAGTTGAATGTTAAATTTACGTACGAGAGTGACCAAGAGTGAATGTTAAATTCATGAGTCATCGAAGACGAGAAGAAACTGTTTTGTTTCTTTGTCCCAACACCTGATTTCTGAATCATAGTTCACCCGTTTTCAACATTTTGAATTCAACGTCCGACCTTCAAAACGTACATGGGAACTCACTTAACCGTTTCCCTGACTCAAGATTGTGAGTTACGATAAATTGTCAGCCACAAATTTTGAAACCTTGCCTTATCTCTTTGGTGGTTACGAATTTAGAAATACAAATCAAAAGTTCTTTGCTTTACGTTTTGTAAGCAAGAAGCATGACAAAAATTGTTGAAGATTGTCAAATAAGTTGACATTTTAAATTTCAAAATTTTATGACGAAAATTATCACGGATTTAATTATCGGGTTAATTACGATAGCGAAATTTAAACTTTTCCAAATAACAGGCTAAATAGTAACTGCAAATTCACAGAAGTTAAAAAATGTGATTAGATACATTTTATACTGGAGTCATTCACCATTTTAAAGTCTCAATTGAGACAAAAGGTCGACAAACTCGCGATTCCCGCTGGTGGAAATTACCGTTTCCGAAACCGAGTCCTGTTGGGCAATCACGAATCAATTTTTGCCGCCTACGCTTCCGATTGGCGGCCTTGCGCTCTGCGAGGCGTCCGGAGCAGATACGGTAGAAATCGCGGTTCCAACCCACCTTCGCACCCTCTCCTTGCCTTTGATCCCGCTCTTACCCATCGCCCTCCCCCGCCCGCCTCGGCCCCGCCCGCCTCGGCCCCCGCCCGCCTCGGCCCCGCCCGCCTCGGCCCCCGCCCCTCGGCCCCCGCCCTCGGTCCCGCCCTCGGCCTCCGCCCCTCGGCCCCGCCACCCTCGGCCCCCGCCCCTCGGCCCCGCCCGCCTCGGCCCCGCCCGCCTCGGCCCCGCCCGCCTCGGCCCCGCCCGCCTCGGCCCCGCCCGCCTCGGCCCCGCCCGCCTCGGCCCCGCCCGCCTCGGCCCCGCCCGCCTCGGCCCCGCCCGCCTCGGCCCCGCCCGCCTCGGCCCGCCCGCCTCGGCCCCGCCCGCCTCGGACCCCGCCCGCCTCGACCCGCCGCCTCAGCCCGCCGCTACTGACCCACCACCGAGCCGCCACTGAGCCGCTTCTGTCCCACCACTGAGCCACCTGGCCCCGCCACTGTCTCGTCTCTGTCCCGGCTGAACCCCGTGCTGCCCCCTCGTCTCCTCACGCGCTCTACCCTCGCCCCATTCCCCCTGCCCCTCCTCAGCCCCAATCTGCCCCCGCCCTCGGGGCTTCAGCGCAGTGGAGGAGCCTGCGGTATGCGAGTCACCCCGACCTCCTCCGACAGAGGTCGCCGCGCGCGCGCCCGCGTCCTCGCAGCGGGGAGGGCGGAGCACAGCGGAGCGGAGACTCGGGGGCGGCCCAGTCGGCACCCTGCATTCCGCTCGTGCCGTCGTCCGCCCCGCCCCGCCCCTGCCGGCATCGCCCCGCCGCCGGGCGACGCGAGGGCGCTGCTCAGATTCGCTCCGGCCCCCCGGGTCGGCGCGGGCGGAAGCGGGGGAAAAAGCCCCGGATGAGGTGCAGGCTGGGCTAGGGGCAGGCAAGGCGGAGAGAGGCGTGACGATAAAGCGAGCTATGGAAAGGGGAAGAAGGGGGGTTTGGGGGGAATGTGATGGGATGAGAGGGTGTGAAATTGTGACAGGGTGGTGGGAAGGGGTTCGCCATTAGCGTGGACAGTGATAGTCGAGGGATCTGTTAAAGAGTAAAATAATACCAACGCATTGACGGAGTAAATTACTATATGAAGGAGCAAACAGAGGAAGAAATGCAGAGAGGGGAACGTAAAAACTTCAATTTCACACATCCTCTATAAAAAGGTAGGTATATAGGCGTGAAACTGTGTCCAGTTTGGAGAGCAAAAATATAAGTAAAACGGACAATCTGGTGTTACCGAGGTTATACCCGCAAAAATATCTTACGTGCCAAGTAGGGTGTAAAGATGAATGCAAGAATGCGATGAAGACGGTAAGGAGGAGAGAAATGCTGATGGAGACGTTGAGACTAATCCAGAGAGGGAGGGCGTAATGTGTGTAAGTAGAGAGAACTTTTGGGAGGTAAGCAAACTAACAAGCAAGTAAAAGTCAATAAAGAGAATAATGAGTTAGACAATTGGTATACTACGACCAAATGACCAAATTACAAGGGGAGTTATAAGAATTAACATAATAGTGAAGAGTACTCTGCAATAGTGTAGTGATCAGCATCACTAGGAATGGAAACCAATTTCTCTAAGAATTTGATAAAGTATTTAATAGTGACAAGATAACAACTTGAGAAGCTGTTTAATAATTCACAAGAAGTTGGAATTATTTTGTTTAAATTATTTCTATTAAGCGAGAGAATAACACTGGATGGTAAATTAGGATGGTGAAGACCAAAGATGGCTATGGCAGACTCAAAACGACATGGAGAGAAGGGCAGAGTAGAAGGAAGCAAATCATTGGTCATCAGGGTCAAGGGAGTAGAATTGGAACGGGAGTGGAAGCAACAGAGCTGGATGAACAGGAAGGAAGGAGCATGGTAGGGGACTAAAGAGATAAAGAGACATAAGTGTTGGAGCAGCAATGATTGACAGGTACAATGGGACAAAAGTTTTGGGGCGTCTGAGTTGAAGCGGCAGTGTGTTGGCGGTAGTGTGGGGGCGAGAGGGTTGGGGCGAGGTCGAGGAGGCGAGGGTCGGGGCGAGAGGGTCAGAGCGAGGTCGGGCGAGAGGGTCGGGCGAGAGGGTCAGGGCAGAGGGTCAGGGCGAGAGGGTCGGGGCGAGAGGGTCGGGAGGAGAGGGTCGGGGCGAGAGGGTCGGAGAGGGTCAGCGAGAGGTCGGGGCGAGAGGGTCGGGCGAAGGGTCAGGCGAGAGGTCGGGGCGGAGGTCAGGGCGAGAGGGTCGGGCGAGAGGTCGGGGCGAGAGGGTCGGGGCCAGAGGGTCGGGGCGAGAGGTCGGGGCAGAGGGTCAGGGCAGAGGGTCGGGGCGAGAGGGTCAGGGCGAGAGGTCGGGGCGAGAGGGTCAGGGCGAGAGGGTCGGGCAGAGGGTCAGGGCAGAGGGTCGGGGGCAGAGGGTCGGGCAGAGGGTCAGGGCGAGAGGGTCGGGGCGAGAGGTCGAGGGCGAGGGGTCGGGCGAGAGGGTCAGGGCGAGAGGGTCAGGGGCGGAGGGTCAGGGCAGAGGGTCCAGAGGGCGAGAGGGTCAGGGGCGAGAGGGTCGGGCGAGAGGGTCAGGGCGAGAGGGTCGAGGGGGCGAGAGGGTCGGGGTGAGAGGGTCGAGGGCGAGAGGGTCGGGGCGAGAGGGTCGGGCAGAGGGTCAGGGGCGAGAGGGTCGGGGCGAGAGGGTCGGGGCGAGAGGGTCGGGGCGAGAGGGTCGGGGCGAGAGGTCGGGGCGAGAGGGTCGGGGCCAGAGGGTCGGGGCCAGAGGGTCGGGGCCAGAGGGTCGGGGCCAGAGGGTCGGGGCCAGAGGGTCGGGGCCAGAGGGTCGGGGGCAGAGGGTCGAGGGCGAGAGGGTCGGGGGCGAGGGTCAGGGGCGAGAGGGTCAGGGGCGAGAGGGTCAGGGGCAGAGGGTCGGGGCGAGAGGGTCGGGGGCGAGAGGGTCGGGGCGAGAGGGTCGAGGAGGGTCGAGAGGGTCGGGGGCAGAGGGTCGAGGGCAAGAGGGTCAGGGCCAGAGGGTCGGGCGAGAGGGTCGGGCGAGAGGGTCGGGGCAGAGGGTCAGGGGCGAGAGGGTCGGGGCGAGAGTGTCAGGGCGAGAGGGTCGGGGCGAGAGGGTCAGGGGCGAGAGGGTCGGGGTGAGAGGGTCGGGGGCGAGAGGGTCGGGGCGAGAGGGTCAGGGGGCGAGAGGTCGGGGCAGAGGTCGGGGCAGAGGGTCAGGGCGAGAGGGTCAGGGCGAGAGGGTCAGGGGCGAGAGGGTCAGGGCGAGAGGGTCGGGACGAGAGGGTCGGGGCGAGAGGGTCGGGGCGAGAGGGTCGGGGCCAGAGGGTCGGGGCCAGAGGGTCGGGGCCAGAGGGTCGGGGCCAGAGGGTCGGGGCCAGAGGGTCGGGGCCAGAGGGTCGGGGCCAGAGGGTCGGGGCCAGAGGGTCGGGGCGACACGCCACGGGCCGGGGCGGTGCAAAGCGCTCTTGGTCGCCGGCCACCGGGCAGGGAGCGGGGCGCGGCGGCCGAAGGGGGCGGGGGGGGCGTGGGGGAAGCGCGGGCGCCAAAGAAGTGGCGGTCGGCGTCGCGAGTGCGGTGGCGGCCCGGGTTGGTTTGAGGCGTGGCCGGTTCGGGTGGAGCGGGGCGGAGAGGGTTTTTCTTCCCTGAGAGGACGCGGCGCGGAACAGCCGTCTGAGGAGCCGGGGCGTGGCCCGGAGGAGGGGGCGCTCTGGACGAAGGAACGCCGCTACAAGCCTCCTCTGCCTTTGAGCCGCGACGATCAGCGCTTTCTAAGGGCGGCGTGCTCTTCTTGGATGATCAGTTTCTTCTTTGCAAATAGCAGCTTCTCGGAGGCATGTATATTTCTGTATTGCTCTTTATTAAAGAAACCTTTGGTTCACATTCCACTCACGCACTTGGGTAACTCAATGCTGTATGTTAGATCAAGTTTCAACGTGAAGAACAATTTCGAATGCATAAATACCTATAGCTGTCACCAAAAGGCAGAAAATGCCTAAGAAAAAATACAGTCATGACGTATTTTTTAGATATTAATAGAATATAAAATATAAATAATGTGTATTATGTAAGTGAAATAAATAAAAAATGCATAGCATTATTGAAGAAGAGAATCTGCTTTCAAATTATTTTACAACTGGAAAAATTATCATCAAATTGTATAATTTATGGTTGCCAAATAAAAATAGGAGGCAAAATACGAATCGTGTGATTCCAGGAAGATAATGATTATTTCGCGTTGATTTTGTTATCAATTACAATAAGGCATGTTAGGAAATACTTTACCGTTCAGATTTTAACGTACATGCGTAAATCTGTCACCCTTTAATGTTTTTGAGAAAAATATAAAAGGGTGAGGATAAATCATGTGAAATGTTAAAAATAGTCTCTCCCATAAACATGTTGGAGAATAAAATGTTTTTTCACAAAAATATAATTACCAATACAGTTTAGTTTCGGTTAATTTTTTGAGTACAAATTTATTCTCTCTAATATTTAATTTTAGAAATTAAATTGTGTTTTTAAAAAATTATAATATCAAAATTACTAATTCCATAGGAAGTGTAAATAATAAGATTCGACATTGAAGTTCCAATTGTTTATTATAATGTGCATGACAGTGAAAACCAAGTTTACCAGCATTTTACTTCAAATATTCCAGCGAATTCCTCTTACCCTTAAGGCTATTTCCACTTACAGAATTTTTTTGTGTTATTACTCAAAAGATAGCAATGAAGAATCGTTTCTAATAATTAATTGTTCCTTAACTCGTCCTTTTTATGATACTGAATTCACTTTGCTGTTGGTTTAAAATTTGTATTCAATGACATGCAACAAGTCGTTTAAAATATCAGTTTCAATGTCTTCACGAGATCTAACCACCATAATATACTACAATAAAAAAGACCCCTTCTGACTGCTTTACATAACTACAGATCAGAAGATACATAAGCAAACACTCATACATCTGTATACGTTCGTATCATACGTTCACGTACATACAACTCCCTACTGCGCTGCCCGGGGGTAGAATATCAACTCAGTAAGTCATCCACCTTTGGCAAACACCGAACCGTATTTTCCCCTCGACCGCAGCCCGGTGATTCATGCTCTGAAATTAGGCAAACCTACCGTCCGGCAATAAAAGGGTCTTCCTCCTTCGTTAACGAGCAACCTACGGCAGACATTGCGTATTTATACAAAAGCCTATTACCGCGCGGGAGAACAAGGAATGCTTAATCGGTTTTTCCTTCCAGATCCCCTTGTTTCTCGGAGAGCAGATAAGGATCGAGATGGCGTCGGAAGGACGGTGGTAGAGTACGGCAAGTTAATCTTGATACCGCGTAAAGCAGGTAGAGTTTGTACAGAGGCAAATACGGTGGGTGAGGCGAGAGAGGGTGGTCTGAAGTAGCGGAGAGAAAATTAAAAAAGTATCCGATTACTGCAGTTCAGTTACCGACGACCAGCAGATTTAAATTAACGCAGCTTAATTCTGAAACTGCGATTCCGACGTAGGTGTCAAGCCGAGGAATAGTAAATATTATTTCAAAGCAATTTAATGATGAAAAATCATTAAAAGCTTTTATATATTGAAAATATTACTAATCAAACTGCAGGAAATCCTGAAGTAGTAAACGATATTTTTAAATAGTGCTTTATATAGTTTGCTCTGCTAATCATGTTATATAGGTACTAACGTATATCACACATAACGATTTAATACTACAACTTCCCCTCCCGGGAAACAGAAACATTCATTTAATAGAAGATAAATTGTCAACCTTCTGAATAACAGAATAATGTCTCTTTGAAAATAAGAGTAATATTTTTTGCAGTCAACATAAAATAAAAGAAAATGAATAATTTAAAATAAAATATAATGAGCTAATTAAGCAACGTCTTCTGAAGTGAAACAACACCTTATTTTTAATTAGTATAACTATATATACAAATTATTTTATAAGGGAAAACTACGCGGCAAAAGATCGAAGAATTTCAATCACGAAGTCAAACAATAGTAAACATGGAAGTGAATGAGTTTTTGATTTACACACCACAATGCACCAATGTTTTCATTGTGAAGTCAACTATTCATATGGTTTGCTTTCACCAATTTTAAATTCTTAAGTCGAAGCAGCACTGATATTTGATAGTTGTATCATTTATTTTCAGAAGACAATCAAATGAGAATATTTCTGTAAAAGTGTAGGAATTAAATCATTGCATCCGTGTCGCCTAAAATGTTTCTTGGATTTTAATACTTATCCAAATTAAAAAACAACTATATTTAAAACGGGTGTTCAATTCATTGACAATTGCTGTTCCTATTTATGTGTTTCGTCATATCGTGAAAATATTTAATTCAAATTTCTTTCCTTGTCTGCTCATTTATTTCATACGATCACGACTAACTTGGGGAACAATACACGTTCATCGCACGCATCGCAGCTCTCTCTCTCTCTCTCTCTCTTTCTCTCTCTCTCTCTTCTGCGCCAGTAAAATTAATTCGATGATCACCCTTTAATTTAAAATAACCGTCTCCCCTCATTCACAGCAAAACCCGGCGCCGTTCTAATGTCATGTAAATGCAACATTCCGTCTATCTACACCGCGCAAAATAAATGCGAAAAAATATTTTGAGTTAAATTGATACGAGGCCGACTGATTTAAATAAAACAGAAACGGCCCAGGGCAACAAAAACGCATCGCCTGGCGCATATTTATGCGAGCGTTAGACGTTCGAGACTGCTGGAAGGCATACTCGCCTCTGCAGGGCAGCGCTTAGGCCGAAATGGAGGGAAGAAGAGAGATAAGATGGACCCTTCATTTTTGCAAGTCTCTACGTGATGTAAATTAAACTTAAAAAATAGACTGGGAAAGATGTACAGTCCGATGCAAATGAAATGAACTCACAACAACGAATCGTGGTTGTTTAGAGAATTTACTACTAGCAGCATGTAGGAATACATGCCTTTAACTTGTGTATGCAGTGATACTTTTTTTCTACTCCAGAGCAGGCATGAAAATCCTGAATGAGAAGAGAACGCGAACAAAAGTTTGACACCTGAAACAATCATCTCTTGTATACCACTGATGAGATTTTTTGGAAACGATACTACAATTTTGATTATATATTGAATCGAATATTCTAATATTCTATTTCTCGTTCCACTAATTATTAATCTCTCTGAATTCAAAAATTTATACTTGATCATCGGTGATCCGTTACATACGGAAATCGTCTTCCGTAAATTATTATCAGTTTACTTCAATTATATCTCAAGATTACGAGGAAAACCTGGCATTAAAAAGTAAGTACATTACTCCCAAACTTTGATATTTACTCCGTCATTTATTTTAACAATGGCTAATTAATTTAACCATGGCTCCGTTCACAAATTAACTTTACCTTGTTTTACAAAAACACGTTACTGTCTCATTAAAAAACACAACAAATTATTATACTGAAAACATTAAAAAACGAAATTACTGCGAATACTTAGAAAAAATGCATGCCAAACCAAACATGCAAAAAATATTTCTATTGTGTGCACACCCTGACCGATTCTAAAAACAACTTGTATTTATTCATTACTACTTTATTTCTGTTAAATAGAAAACTGGTATTCTACTATTTTGTGAAAAAAAGAGTGCAAGTGAAAAGTCGTTTCATACTTTCCATCATCTTAGCTGCGCCACATCATTCAAAAATAGTATATTAAGAAATGTTTGAATATAAGAAAATATTGTATAATACGCATATAATTTCCATATTTAAAATCGAGGGCCGATAACAATCGAAATAGAAAGTTTCTCCATGGAAAGAAATCAACGAAACGTTATTGAACATGAAGTTTCATGTATACTCCGATGGAAACGTAGTGGTACTTCAAAGTAACAAGCTAAACTTCGAGGTGGACACTGCCATCCAATCGGATGCTTCGTTACGACTTAAATTTTTGGTGGAGCTCCCGATTGGACAACAGTGTTTCCTTGTCCTTCCAGGTCGTGATCTTGAAATTCCACTATGTTTAAATAGGAGTTTGTACTTTGATTTATTTATAATGGCACTCGACGCTTAATCAGCTGTTACGGTGTCATCCAATCGGGAGCTTGAACATCACTATAGTGATGTATTGTAGAGACGTTCAAACTTCCCATTGAATAACACCGTAACAGCTGACCGAAGTCAAGCAAATACATTTGGTTATAGTAAGTAACAGTACGCATACTCCGGCGGCGACGAAGCTCCCGATTGGATAACGCCATAACAGCTATTTTACGTCAAATGACACTAGAAATAAATCGGAGAATAGTTAAGTCAGTGGCTTCCGGAGAGCAACAGTGCGCATACTCCGGCGGCGACGAAGCTCCCGATTAGATAATGACATAACAGCTATTTTACGTCAAATGCCACTAAAAATAAATCGGAGAATAGTTTAGTCAGTGAATGGAGATCAGCAGGGTGCATAACCCGACGGCGACCAAGCTCCCGATTGAATAACACCATTACAGCTGCCACTAGAAATAAATCGGAGTATAGTTAAGTCAACGGCTTCCAAAGAGAAACAAGGCGTTTACACCGGCGGCAACGAGGACTGCACGTGCACCTTACGAGGCACCAGTGACGGTGGGAGCGCGAGGGACGAGGAGTTGTCGCAGGCGGCGGAGTTGCAGAGTAGTGGGAACAGTGTGGGCCCGGGTCCTCGGAGCGGCGGGGGGAGGGAAGCGGGGGCGAGGGCGGCGGGGGCGAGGGGGGGGGGGGGGAGAGGGGGAGCGGGGACTGCGGCGAGGCGGAAGACCCGAAGCAGCCACGTCGTGCCAGGGCTGACGCGGCCGGAGGCCTAGCTCCTCCCGACGCCTCGCCACGCCTTCTCCCCTCTCCTCTTGTCTCGCGTCGTGTCGGACGACAAGTGGGCGGCACAAAGAGCAGGAAGCGCGCGACGCAACGCGGCGCGGCGCGCGGGTGAGGCGGCGGCGGCTGCGGCGGCGGCGGCGGCGGCACTGGCCACGGGCGTCACCGGCGTTCCGGCGCGACGCGTCCCGTCACCGCTCCCCCCTCCCTCAACACGCCCGCCGGCCGGCCGCCCTGACTGACCCTCGCCGCGCCAAAGAGCCACCAGGAAGCGCACACCACGCAAACGGCCTCACTCAACAATCTAAACACATCCCCATTACTATCACATTATCAGCACAATACATTAAGCTCATCTAGTGCGGATGTAAAAGTAGACATCGACTTCACTCACATTCTTGTGATTATCAGGATCCGCGTCCACTTCTGTTCCGTAGAAGCACGCAGCACTTTCCTGAAAGAGCTTCCTGCAATACTGCAATCACATCTCATCATTGTCATTGTCAATAACAGAATAATGGATAAGACGCGTTTAGCCCAAGTGCACATCGTCATTTTTATGAGCTTTCCTCGTCACTGGCAAAGACACGCGTTCTTTGTCTCCCCACTGTGCACTAACAGCGTACTAAAATAACATGAAGACCCGGGGACTTATCCTCCTGAACATCCATTATCATTAATAATGTGTCATGAAATAGTTTAATCTTGTCTGGTAGTACAAGTACATTTCATCTTTACTAACATTCTTATTGTCAATTTGATAAGTTCTCGTTGGCTTAACCACGATCATCAAAATGTTTCCCCATTATTAACTGGTTAAAAATTTTTTGATAAACATGATGTAAGCAAGCATTATTATTTCAATGACAGCATCTGATCCACAGAGCAATATTTGCATTTGGCAACCACGATTTCTTCTCCAGTTTCTCCTCTTTTTACATGTTTCAACATCACCTTCATTAGTATTATCAGCGTTAAGGTTTAGGCTAATCTATCCTGTTCCGGGATAGACAATTACATCATTTGTCCTCCTATTTCTGTTTTTCAATCATTCTTACTAATACGGTACGTTTAGTCAAATTAAACATATTTTGAAAATGTAGTTTACGAAGACAATATATTATACGTGTTCTCAATTAGGTATTAGATATCGCTTAAATATGAAGCTTTACGTATATGGATCTTTACGTTTAATGAATTACATTTGTGCATTTCTTTTGGAAAAGTGAACGATAATTCCAATGTACATGTAATTTTATTTTCTTAATTCGAATTAATCTCTGCGGCGTCTGTTAGTTTCATTTAATGGTGTGTACATGCAGTAATTGCAGTAACGTCTTGAGATGAATTTCAGAGACAGCAGTATGACCCTCGCCTCCTCTCCCTTCGGCGATCTGTGATTTATACTCATTATACTTGGGTTTTTCTAACGTGGTATCTGAGGGTAGTATCACCAAGATGAAATATGGCATGACTTTTTGCGACTTTCTCGGTTGTCGCATTATCGCGACCGTATCAATCAGTGCTGTAGATCAAGCAACCCTAGCGGAACAACCGAGAAAGACGCGAAATGCCGTGCCATATTCTATCTTGGAGATACTACCCTCAGATGGCTCGTTAGAAAAAAAACAAAACAAGTATACTGGAACAACTTTCGTTTCTCATCCCCAGTACGAATTTAACCAGTTCTATTAAATTGTGTGTAGCTTTTACTGTGAACTGTTAACACGTTCAAATAGAGATATCTCCATTTAAATTTATACCAGATCGATTTAAGAAACTAATACTAAAAACTTTACATATCTATTCGAAATTGATTTAGATCTTTGTGCCATATCGTGTAACTTTTCGTTCTGAAGTCAACAAACCAATTTTAACTGATTACTAATTCACTAAATTATGAGGTTTTAACCCTAAAAAATTATTGTAGAGATTGTTTTTTCTTGAAACATAGGAGCAACAAGTTTGTTTAAACAAACATCTCTTCTAAGAAACAATATATTGTACGTTATTAGAAAAACCTGCTTTTAATGCATACGCATTGACACATCAACTACCAACTCTTAATTAATGACTGTAAATAGTAATAAAACACCACAAAAATAGGAATGTAAGAAGAATACTAGACACACAAGGAAAGGAAAATAACAAGGGAACAAAAGCACATGGAAATATAAATTGAACATTCTTTTGACGGCTTTTCAAAACTCGCAGGATCACGAAAACTTTGTGCCACAATTCAAAAGAAGAATGAAAGAACGTCCCTGATGAAACAGACAAATACAACGGACCGAGTCATATTTCTACATACAGCGAATTCTCATAGCATCAGAAAGCGGAGGAAATCCGAAAACGTATACGCAACCATTTCGTTCCAACGCTTCACCCCCTCGCAGATGAATCCACAACAAAACAGTGCACGCTAATCCGAGGGTCCGCGCCAGCCAGGCCATTATTTGTGCAGCTTTAAATACCTCTTCAATCATTTGAAAGGGAAAAAACAAATAGAGAGGATTGCAGCCCGGCGCGACAGTGGTTGTTGCGTTGCAGGAAGTGGCATTCGCGGCGACGGCGAAATCTGAAGCAACAGTGATAGCGAAAGGAATGTTGGGTTGATATGGAAAAAAGAGGAATGGGGAAGGTGGTAGTTGTTTCCGTAAGGGTTCAGATGAATTAGTGGTAGAAGATGACGAAGGCTATAATGTGGTTAATGGGTGGTATGTGTGTGTAATGAATTTGGTGGACTGCCTATGAGTGTGGGGTGAATGTGTTGGTACTACTCTGTGTCGGGATGAATGTGGTATCCTCATACGTGTGAGGGTGGGTGAATGAGTTTACGGACGTGGGTGACTGAGGTGTGGTGTGAGTGTGAAGGGGGTGGATGTGGGTGCGTGTGGGGGGAGAAGTGGTGTGAAGTGTAGGTGGATGGATGTGATGTGGGTGTTAAAAAATTGGGGTTGGTTAAAGGGGCGGTGGAGGTGATTGAGGTTATAGTGGCGGTTGGTTTGCATGAAGTACTTACAGTGTTGGTGCTTGGAGCTGTCATTGTGGTGGTGCCAGAGAAGGGATAGTCAAGGGGAGTGAAGAGAGTAAAGGGTACATAAATATGAGCGATGGTAGGGGTGGTGGTAACTTAATAAATGTAAATTTGTTTGATGCATCATTTGAATTAATGAAAACACCGATAATTATAAAACATTGATAAACTGATTTTTAACAAATTAACCCTTTTTACAATTAGTTGATTAACAGTGCAACAGAAACCCTGGTTCATAAAGCTTAATACAAATATCCATTTTTAATCAATATATTTGCGCCGATATTTTACACAATTCTCATATGTATTTACATTTTTTCCCATAGGGTTTGAATATGAATAATAATATGATTTGCATTGCCTTTCCGAGTTTAACAGAACTGAACGCGAAAAAAATGATTGTAAAGATATGCATCGTAATGAGTAACAAAAGCAAGTCCAAATTTGAATATACAGTCTTGGAAGCTAGGCTGGGGCTAACATACCATTCCTCATCTCTGGAACAAAACTTGTCTCTGGCCGCGGCGGCATATGCAAATCAAAACAGCGGTGCTGAAAGGGCTGCGTGTTAAGCAGCACGTCAGCGACCTGGAGGGCCAAAGGAGTGGCCGTCACCGAGGAAGGCGGCGGCGCGGCGGCGAGCCCTGCGAGGACAGTGCAAGGCAGAGGAGGGAGATGCTAAGAGGTGAAGCGGGGGTGGTTTCACAGGGCGGGAGGCGTAAATACTAGGGGATACGGGTTGTGAGAATAGCTGCGGCGTGGAAGAGGTAGTGTGTAGTCCGAGAAGATTTGTCGAGGGAAAACGTTGGCACGGGTAGCGGGGCGGGTAGGCGGGCGGGTAGCGGGCGGGTAGCGGGCGGGTAGCGGGCGGGTAGCGGGCGGGTAGCGGGCGGGTAGCGCGGGCGGGTAGCGGGGCGGGTAGCGGGCGGGTAGCGGGCGGGTAGCGGGGCGGGTAGCGGGGCGGGTAGCGGGGCGGGTAGCGGGGCGGGTAGCGGGGCGGGTAGCGGGGCGGGTAGCGGGGCGGGTAGCGGGGCGGGTAGCGGGGCGGGTAGCGGGGGGCGGGTAACTGAGAGTTTGACAGGGTGGGCAATGCGCTGTGGGCGGGTGCGGGCGGTAGGGGCTGGGGGTGAGCGTAGCGGCCGGTAGTGGGGCTGGTAGCGGGGAGGTTGATAGAGCGGGTAGCGGCATGAGTAGGTAGGCGGACAGCGGAGCGGGGATCAGGGCCGGGAGCAAGCCAAGTAGTGAGACGAGTTCGCCGTGGGCGTGGAGCGGGGATAAATACAAAGGGGGGGGACAAGTCCGCGGGCGTTGCAGCGTGCAGGCGAGGGGCGCGGGAAGCTCCTGGGCAAGGCGTGGGGCGGAGCGGGGGGCGGGGCCGGGGCCGGGGCGGCGAGGCGTGACGGCCTAGCGGGACGGGACGGCCGGTGCCCGTCGGCGACTCCTTACAGCTCCTCCCTCTCCGCGTTTCATTACGACGGCTGCATGATTAATGCGGTTGGAGATTGCAGTTTGTACTAATCCGCCGCAGACGACGCTGCCCGGACTGCATTATTAACGCTCGGTGCGGTCCCCGGCGCCCGCCCGCCCGCCCACGCGACCGCGGCCGGCGTCACTCGCGCCGCCCCGCCCCGCCCCGCCTCGCCCCGCCCACGTCGCCCGCCCGGCGCCGTCTTGGGACCCCTGCCCCAAAACTGCGGCGCGTGAGGCGGCCACAAACGCGGCTCCGAGCGAAGTGTCCGCACTTCTCCCGCTCGACAAACTTGCCGCAGGCAACTGACAAGGGAATCGCTTGAGGATTCCTCACGGCTGGACATGTTGGTGGCTGTCTGTTTCAGTGCTTCTGCAGGTTAGATCTCACGAATATTTGTACTTAAATCTTGTTTCTTCTTGCCCTGAATATCGCTCTCAGGAATACCCTGTAGTTTAACTATGCACATGTAATGTTGTTTCACTATGTGCATGATTTGTTGAGCTCTTCTTTTGCTTCTAGTGGTAGGAGTATAGCGGGGGTGAGTTCCTATTTTGTTAGCAATGCGGAAAATCAAATCTGCAGCTCGTTTCTCGATGCAAATAAGTATTCTATAACTTGAAAACGAAAATAATTTTTAAAGAAGATAAAGAATTATGCTTGAAGCATTGCTTATACAATGAGCAACGATACAAAATAAGACACTACTTCCAAGTTCAGATAATTATATCGGTAGCGGAAATATGAAACAGTAGTTACATGTCTATTACTCAACGATTACATTGCAATTGCATTTATTATATCATGTTCAGATATTGCAAATCTCGTGCTTTTAAATATATTATTATTTTTGTTTGTTTTATTTTTAAACCTTTATTCACCTTTCAACTATTCAATTTGAACTATATAATTAAAATGTTGGAAGGGATTCTAAAGCTCGAGAAAATGTGCGCACATGATGTTCTCCCCCATATGTGGCACAGTTTTTTCTGCTAAATAAATCAAATCAAATTACTCGGAATATTTCAAAGAGGTCTTTCAAAAATGATACAGGTTCTTCAATACAAAGATCAAAATGAACATGACGTTTCTTCGCATGAACCTGTATTAAAATTTTCAACTATTTATAAAAAAAACGGCACTCTGTGGTGTTTTATTAGTTTAAATATCATCACTTTTTTAAATTGCACCTTCTTTTTACGAAACTAAATATCACATTTCGTTATTAACAGGATATTTTTTCTGGAGCTAACGTTTCAAATTCTCGTGCAGGCCATGTAAAACGGAGCCAGTTAACCGAACTGATATTTTCTTTATTTTTAAATTCAGTGTTAATGGAATTTACGACGAACGTGAAACAAAATTGAAATATAGAATAAGGAGAGAAGCCAAATCGCGATCGCAACATCAATTTAAATTTTTTGTTATACCGCTTTACTTTTCCACGAAAATGACGCGTGATACCAAACGTTCAGCGAGAGAACAGACTCCATACCATGAATTGTATGTTTTGAAGCAATGTTCTGTTCAAATAAATTGAAGTGAGTACATTTTACAGAATACTGAAATGTAAAACAGCAAACATTGGCAGATAAAAACGAGACGTTTCCTGTAAAACGAAAATCAATCACGATAATGACTTTACCAAACATCACAAAATTTTATTTAGCAATGATTTTTACTGCCGTCTACCTCAAACGCGAAATAGAGCAACACATGATAATCCCCAAGAATGAAAATATGATACATTTAATCCTTTGCACACTATCCAATACCGCTTAGGCTCACCAAGAAAGTCACAACACAATGACTTTTCGAGAAACACAGGCAGGTGTGGTGTCCTTGCTGCCAGGAAATAATTTGTTTTTTCTACCCCCGTTGTATAATGCTGCCATTTTATGGCTGCAACCCGTTGGATAACGATACTCATTACGATACAGATTTCATTATGATACAGGTTCTTGGCCCATCACAGAGAAGTTTACATACCAAGTATTTATACTTCAATAATCATTGAAAATCGTTCTAGTAAATGTTTTGTTCGATTGTGTACATTAAAATTGCATTTAATATTATATAATGTTTGTCAGTTTTAATTTCTTTTATAATTAGTATTTGTTACGTGAAATATTATTTAAAATAAATTGTGTCGTAATTTCACTTGGATCCTAACCCTTTAATTTCTTCAATCAATTATACATTCATTATTTTTATTTTTAAACCCCCCTTTATTTGTTAATTATTAACCATTGATTTTCTCATTTATTTATTCAGTTTTGTCCATTTGTTAAATCACTTCAGCATGAACTTATTTATTTACCTGCCATGGTTTAATATTACCACCTCCAATACCCCAGCCGTTGTCTGAAGGAGAATTCTAGCAGCCGCCAGCTCTCATCGTTAGTTTTCCATGATTACTCCGATCAAGACTAGGGGAATGCCGGAGCAGTATCCTAACAAACGGGTCGCGCTATTTTTTTCTTGCTCTTCCTTGTTCTCTCTTCACCCCTTTCCTACACTTACACTACATGCACTACACTTACACCACACAACTAGGGAGACTTTCGGAAGGTAATAGCTTGTCACAACTGGGGCGGTGCCCCTCTAGTGGCAGATACCCGGTAGGGGAAAACCACGCAAGTCTACGTGGAGATGGGCGCTGGATCTTGCCAACCGGAGAAAAAGATCACCGGCACCTCTCGAGGAAAAAATATGCCCTACACTTATGGGACTTGTGACTTTAGCAGTTGTTACGCCCGGAAACACCAATCAATTAAATACCAATCAGCAACCACTACTAATGAACAAATAAATTAATCGAATCCACCACTCCAGCCCATTACCACTAACCAAAATACCAACCAATCAACCCATAAATCCAATACATCACTAATCAGCAAACACTACTAATAAATAAATCAATCTAATACCACACCAACCATCGATCACTCCAATGCATTCAATCAATCCCATTTCACTCCAAGCAACAATGACAAGTACTAAATAATAAATAATAAATAAATCCAATACACACAACAGCAACCACTACTAATCAATAAATCAATCAATACACACCAACCAGCACACTAATCAATAAATCAATCTAAATCCATAGCACACCAACCAGCACCACTTCTAATCAATAAATCAATCTGTTAATCCAATAACACACCAACCAGCAACCACTACTAATCAGTCAATCAAGCAATCAATCCAAAACCACTCCCACCACCACTTGTGGGCTTCCCTGGGCGATCGCCGCGCGGGTCGCCGACATCTCCCACCACGCGCCGCAGCGGTGGCTTCGCCGGCGCCCCTGGCCGCCCCGCCCCCGCCCCCGCCCGCGCCGCGACTGCGAATTTACTTAATTAAAACTTTGTCGGGCGGAGCGTAAATCATTCAGGTACTCGTTCTTCTCGAGGGTCGCGAGACTCTGCTCCCACGGCCGGTCGCAATCGGAAACCGCGGTCTGGCTGACGTAGGGTGGCAGTCACCAGCCGATTTTGGCCGAAATGTCGATCGATCGGTCTTCGGACTTCGGATGTTTTCTTTCGGTGTGCGGAATTCGTTCAACATGCGCTGCTAAAACGCAAATGGCCATCGTGAACACGAACGATATCTTCCAAAAACATCGACTCTCAGACAAAAATCTGTTTCGTTTGCTTTATTCGATTCACCAGAAATCGCCTGCAGCATCAGTTCCTTCGGCAAACCTTCTGCAATATATGTAGACGGTCTTGAGTGTGCTACTCACAAATGTTTCAAAAATTGAGCTGTGGAATAATGGGTACGATTTTGCGTGCACCTTCAAGCATTTTCAAATGAAATGAATCGAACAACTTCGCTTGCAATCGTCCGGGATCGAGCGACGATATGTCGGCTGCACTGTGAACATCGTAGCTTAACGGTGACATGCCAACAGCGGCTCGGCTCGCGCGTTTGGACTTGGTCGACTCACCCCCCCCCCATGCCTTGGAAGCCCGTACAGCGCTCCTGCTACGAGGGCCACACCCTTGATCAGATGGCCGAGTCGAATTCATGCACAGTCTGAATTCCACATTCAGAGTCCAGTAGCTCCGCTCAATAGATTGCGGATGTTTATTCAACTACGTTAATGCCGGAGTAGAACTTAACAACCGGTCATCGATCGCGGGCATTCTTCTTTTCCATATCCTAGTCTCCTCCTCACCCCTTCCATGCACGAATTTCCAGTTACATGCTCTTCACTACCACACACGTAGAGAGTGCAGTCGAAAGATTACAGCTTGTGTCGCCGTTGGGGCGAAGCCCTGCTGGCGAGAGAGAGCTGCGGTGGGAAATTCCCCGCAAGTCAACGGGTAGGTCGGCAACAGAATCCAGTTTGAGGGAACGCCTCCACCTTCAGAAATAAAACATTTACTACACTAACGGGACTAATGACCGTAGTAGTTGACTTGTCCGGAAACATCAAACGAATTTACTCGTCAATACTGAAGTATTTGAAGGAAATTCGGAGACGTTCGACTACCTGTTCCCGACACCTGCGTCCGATACTCACTTCGCAAACCTGAGCCGAACTATTTAAGCTTCAACGGCTACGATAAAACGTCTGTGAGCTAGGCTCATGGAGACACTCTTCCCGAACCATGCTCGCTGGTGAATGGGCCGCTTTAGAGCAAAGGCGTGGGGCGTGAGCTAGCGGAGCTTTGGTTAACAGTCTTTAAGGTGCTAGCAGTAAGAATTATAAATCGCATATGTGGCAGTGATAGAAGTCCCTTTGAATGAGACCGTTGTGGTTCGTGATGTCGGGAATACAAAATGTCCTGACGTTCCGCAATGACACTCATGGATGTTTCAGGAATTGCAGTACACTAGACGGATGAGGGTAATGATGCAGTTATGGCGATGAAGATATTCAGTCACTGGGAGGAGTGCGGGATTGCAAACCATTTTCGTGGACACGTTGCCGTCATTTGCAACTGTTGGGGCAATGAAATCTGAATGGCCTTGGCAGTGACATGCACGTACGTGTTGAATTCAGAGCTTGGCGCGCTGTGAATGGCGGCAACGGCGACTGCGGTTTGTGATGGTGGCGGGAGCGAGGCGGAAAGAGTAGTGACGATGCGGTCGGCATCGACGACAGTGACGAAAGTGACGACAGTGACGGAGGTGACGACGGTGGCGACGGTGACGAAGGTGACGACAGTGACGACAATGAAGTGACGACAGTGAGGAATATGACGATGGTGACGTTGGTGAGGAGGCAGAAGTTGGGGGAACGGCTGATGATAGCGAAGCCAATAACAACTCCCACTCCACCGACTACGTTGCCTGTAACGGTGACGTTGACAGTAACGGTGGCGACGGTAACGAGAAAGACGCGGCGATTGATGGTAATAGCAGCGGTTGTGTTGGCGACCACCTGGGCATAAAAAAATCGTCGGTGACTGAATCACAAAAGACGATGGACGTAATGACGAGGAAACGTAATGAGATGGAACGTAAGACGGACGTAATGACGATGGAACGTAATGACGATGGACACGTAATGACGATGGACACGTAATGACGATGGACACGTAATGACGATGGACACGTAATGACGATGGACACGTAATGACAACGGTGACGTAATGACAACGGTGACGTAATGACAACGGTGACGTAATGACAACGGTGACGTAATGACAACGGTGATGTAATGACGATGGCACCGGCAGCAGTGACGAGCCGACGGTAGCCATGACGATGACAGAGGGCGATGACGGTCGCGTAGGCGATGGCGATGGCGGGGGGGGGGGAGGCGGTGGCGAGGGAGGCGGAGAGGTGGGTGGCGGTGGCAGACTGTGCGGTGACGAGTGCGCCGCCGCCCGCGGTCTCCGTTTATGGCTGCCGTTCTACATGGATTACTGCGCAGTAAAACCGGTTTATCGAGCAGCCGTCAATCCGGAGGCACAATCGAAACCGCTCGCAGCCGCCAGCGCCGCCGCCCGCCCCGCCCCGCTGACGCCCTTATGGCGGTGGGAGGGAGCGAAGAAGAGAGGGGCGTGGTCGCGATGAGGATTGTCATCTTCATGATGCCCGGTCGAAACATGGTCAATTGCGTAAAATGTTACACTGAACTCGTGAGCAACTTGTGGCGGAGAGAAGCATGGAAAATAATTATGATCTCTGAAGTGAAATGTATTTCAATGTGGGACACATTTGCTAGAAAGATAACTGACAAGCGGTTACGAATGTGATAAAGAGAATGGGATGAAACTAGTTGAAAACGGGAAAAGCAATGAGGTAGGAACTGATCTTAACGAGTACTATGTGTGTGTACGTGAAGTATATAATGGCAATGTTAATGCCAAAACGACTGAAAGGAAGGAGAAGGCGCTGACGAAAGAAGCTTAAGGAGAGAAAAATTGAAAGAAGGAACTAACCACGTAGGTGCCACGTGAGAGCTAAATTTAAGGTGAGGACGAGAACTTTATAAGAACTGCATTCCAACCACATGAAACAGACTCACAACCAGTAATAAGTCTAGATGTAGGCCAAATGTGAGGCCAAATTAGATGAAAGTTCAGGACTACATCAAAGTTGAGGACTATGATGTACACCTGATCGATGACAAAGTTCAGGATTAGAACAAAGGTCAGACTAGAACAAAGGCAAGGACAAGAACTCAGGCCAGAACTAGGAAAAAGGTCAGGACTAGAACAAGGGTCAAGACTAGAACAAAGCTCTGGACATGATACAAAGTTCAGTAATGGTCCAAAATTCAGAACTAGACCAAACCTCACGACCGGGTCGATAGTTAGGACTAGGTTAAAGTTAAGGTCAATGCTAGTCAATAAGTTTAGGTGTTTCAGGCCAAAGTTCTCGAACGGGACGAGAACAATCAGCGCATTAAGACCAGAATCAGAAATAGGAAAAGTACAACGGACTAAAAAGAGCAAAGAAAAATCAATTGTTTGAGGGAAGGGGAAGGTTGATTGCCTGTTAATGATTCCGGGCGCGTTAACTACTGAGGTCATTAGTCCCGTAAGTGTAATGCATGTTTTCCCTCGAGAGGTGGCGGTGATCTTCCCCCGCTAGAATGCGAAATCTGACGCTGACATACAGCCGACTAGCGAGGTTTTCCTCTACCAGGTATCTCTTACCAGTGGGATTCCGCCCCAGCCGAACAGGCTCTCAGGCCTCAACCGATCTCCCGGCATGTGTGGTAGTGTAGTGCAAGCTCGTGTAAGGGTGTGTGTAAGGAATGAGGATATGACAAGGAAGCGGAAGGAAAAATCCCGCGCGGTTCGTGGCCCGTTTGTTAAGGTACTACTTCGCCATTCGCCTGGTGTTGATCGAAAAAAACCGGAAAACTACCGATCAGAGAAGACGTCTGTTATAATTCTACCTAGCTGGCAAGCTAGTGTCGAAAATCCATCCGCCATCGTGTCTCGAACCCAGGACCTCACGGTCTGAGCGGAAGGGGAGGACGTACGTGAAAATAACGATATTAATGAAAAAGATGGAAAAGAAATGAATAGAAAACTATTCCAAAACAAGGATTTGAATTTACCAATCAAAGAACTACTATTATCTTACATGAATACCGAGTCTACAGTACATAACACCAGCAAAGAACAGAGATCCAAACCGGGATCGCGTACAGTCCGCAAACAGCACCAATCAGGCAGGGTCAGTTCCGGCGCTACGCATGGGCAGACTGGGCGATCGCTCAGCGCCCCAAAAGTCAAAGGGCCGGATTATGAAAAAAATAGTAAAAATAGAAAAGAATTTAGATTCGAGAAAATCGTTATCGTAGTTTATCGTTATCGTAGTTTTATATTTCCAATTTTTATCTTAAATGTGTTGTCATTACTTATGAGGTAGAATAAATGAACCAATGAGCTAAAATTAAAATTCGACTAAAATTTTTATGTTTTAAACAAGTAATTTTATTGAACAGTAACTAGATACAGACTTTCTAGCGTTACTTGTAAAACTTTTTAGTTTTAAGACCACGTTGGAAATTGTATTTGATTACTAAATACTTTTACCTGAAAACCATTATTGAAAATATATTTCCAAAACCGTTTTCTAGGTTAAGCGTTGTATTTTTGTTAACTGTTCATATAAAATAACTAAAATTTTTTTGATTCAACTCCCACATTTTAAATCTATTTCGGGGGGAGGGGCGACTACGTTGTCTAGCTCCGGCACCGCCGATCGGGCAGAATGCGGCGGCAGGATTTTCGACACTAGCTTTCCAGCTAGGTCGAATTCAGTCGCTGTCTGGAGGAGAATTCTACCGGCCGGCAGCTCTGATCGGTAGTTTTCCGTGGTTTCTCCCATCAACATCAGGTGAATGCCGGAGCTACCAATAGGACCACGGACCGCGCGCGATCTGTCCTTCCTCTTCCTTATCCTATCCTCTCCCCTTACACACACACACTTACACTAACATGCACACATATTCCGGGGACCGGTCGGGAGCTTAGAGCTTGTCCCTGCTGGGGCGGTGCCCCGCTGGTGGGAGAGTCCTTGTTAGGGGGAAACTCCACTAGCCGACGGTACGTCGGCGCCGGATCTCACCGTCCAGCGGAAGAAGACACCGCCATCTCCCGAGAAAAAGCATGCACTACACTAACGGGACTAATGACCGAAGCAGTTGACGCGCCCTGAAACAGGAAAAAATTATCAATCAATCAATCGGGCAGAATGAGCCGCATCGTCCGCTCGGCACTTCCGGTGAAAGGATGAAAAGAAAAACAACGACGTTTTCCACCAGAAACATGGATATATTAACAGCGACATTTTGCTTTCGATGGTTTCTTCACATCGATATTTTGTTGAAAAAACATCGATTTTTAATTTTTTTAAAATATATTTTTATAAAGGAGTTTAAGCACGTTGTAGAGTAGCAGCAATCCACAGCACAGAAAGAAGTGTGTGTAGAAGAGGCGCTGTTCGCGTTATGAATGTATGTTATCGCCAAGTGTGTCGTTGCCTGAATCGACGTGCAACACGAAATCGATAGCACAACACGATGTTCTTTATTATTAATTTATTCTTTACATTCGATAATATTTTTTTTACTACTAGCATGCTGGTATCGAAACAATAAAATATATCCCTTTGACGTTAATTAAATAGCATGTTTATTAAATAATTAAAAGATCGATGTTTTAAACATCGATATTTTCTCATCGATTTTTTCCTCGACATCAAAAATCCTTTAGCGATTTATCGAATCGTCGATGTATCGAAGTTTTGGTAAAATTTGCCATCACCAGTCGGGAGCGCTGGCAGCAGGGCGGCGAGACAAGACGAGACGAGACGAGACGAGGGCGACCGTGGGAGAGGCAGCTTCTTCCTGCGGGGCGCGTTAATTGATTGATGACGTCCTCCACCGCGCCGCCGCCGGCCTCCTGCGAGCGCCTCTCGGAAGACGCCCCGCGCCGAGAAGCGTCCAACGTGCGCGTATCCGGGGCTACAAGAAGCGGTGGAAGCGCAAAAGAACGAATAATATACGTTTGAAGTCAGTGCCGGAGCTAGACAATTTTGGGCCTTTTGGAGTACAACTGTAACGTAGCCACCCTCCCTCCCGAAAAAGTAAAAAAATATAAGAAACTATATGAGAAATTTTATTTCAACAAATAACAAAAATTACAACGTTTAAAAAATATATTGTAAATAATATTTTTAAGTAAAATATTTAGTGATAAAAATATCCAATTTCCATAGTGATCTTAAAACGCTAAAAAATTGTTGTGCTTAAATAGTATTCAATTAAATTACCTATTAAATACATGAAACAATCAATAATTTATGTAGAACGTATTTTAATGTTAGCATCGTCTATTATTTCATAGAGTCTTATCTTATAAATAATGACTACAATCACATTAAAAGAAATAAATTAATTGAGCATTTTATGAAATATCAGACTTCTCTACCGCGACATAAAATTACGATAACGATTTTCTCGAGTTCAAATTTCTTTTTCAAATTTTTACTAATTGTGGTTGTAATGGTTTCAGCCCATAATAATGATTGTGTAACAAGAAATACATTGTTATAAAATACTGAGTATGATTATTAAAATCAAGAAACCATTACAATAAAATAAACAATATATTTTGTCATCGATTCCATCATCGGGCTCCTTGTCTTAGCGAGACCCGGGGCGATTGCCCGGTCTGTCCATGCCTAGCACCGCCACTGTTTGAGGTTTCTTTCACAGTGTGTACAGAAAGTGCGTAAGAAAATATTGAATAACATGTTGCAGATTCATTTCGCGATGATGTATTCAAACTAAATGCCGGATACAACTGCGATGGCCTAGTGAGAGAATTGTTGTTTCCTTTATAGCTTCTCGGAGGATTTGATTGATTTGATTGATTGATTTGTGATTCCGGGCGCGTCAATTAATGATATCATTAGTCCCGTAAGTGTAGTGCACGTTTCTTTCATATGGAGGTGGCGGTGATCTTCCCCCATTGGTTCGCGAGATCCGACGCCAATCTACCGTCGACTAACGGGTTCTCTTTAATCAGGTATCTCCCACCAGCGGAGCACCCACCAGCCGAGACAAATTCTAAGTCTCCGACCGGTTCGCGGCATGAGGGGAGGATGGAACAAGGAAGAGGAAGGAAAGAACGCGCGCGGTCCGGAGTCCGTCTGTTAGGGTACTGCTTCGGCATTCGCCTGGTGTTGCTCGAAAAAAAACATGGAAAACTACCGATCAGAGCAGCCGGCCGCTAGAATTCTCCCCCAGACAGCGAATGAATTCGACCTATCTCACAAACTAGTGTCGAAAATCCTGCCGACGCCGGGACTCATATCTAGGACTTCCTAGTCAGAGGCATTGCAGTGACAGTTGATGCACTGAGCCACCGCTCCCAGTCCACCGGTGGAAACCCGCCCGGGCTTTCGAATCCCGCCAGCAGATTGTCGATGCATTTATTAAGGATTGCAACTTGTTTTCCACGCTGATTTCAACCTGTGAAGCACGTGTTGAATTACCTTGGAAAGGAAGAAACAGCTGGATCCTTGCAGCAAGTAGCTTGACAACAATGTAAATGCATACCAGAAATGTGGATTGACAACTGATTGACAAGTTTAATTACTAATTTGCAGACACAACTGAAGGAAGATAAACAGCTCTTTGTCATGTGTTATCGAATATATCACCCGTTCGTCAATCTTTCCCCAAGCTTGTTTTCGTGTTATTTTGTTTCCTAACTATTATCGGTCGTTAGGGTCATACAATTTATAATGGATAGATTATATTCCATCAGTTCTTTGATTAAAACATAAATAGAAAATCAGTGAATGAATGTAAACCGATTAAAATTCGTCATTTCTTTGTAAATACATCTTACAGCATCAAGTAGTCTTCACAGGAATCAACATCGCCCATAATATGTTTGCTACATTAGACTAGTACGTATTTACAGAGTAGAAGCTCTGGCATATTAAGGATTCTCGAATTTTAATCCAGAAAGTTGATACCGGGTGTCAACCACTTGTAAGGGTTCACAATCTCGAATACTGCTACATTTTTAAAACCTATTGCAATGCTTGAAAATAATGTTCGCTATCTATACACCGATTTTTTAAAATATTAACAGGCACAGTATAGTGAAAAAATTTATATTATTACCAATACTTATCCCGAGTATTCGGAGGCGATTAAGCGCTTTACGTTACAAATGAACACACTTTAAATCATTCGCCAAGATTAACATGAATAGAAATGTGAGCAATGAATGATACATGAAATCTATGTCAATGAATATATTAAAATAATTTTTCTCTTGATACATTGATGGGGTGTATTCGGAAGGGTAAATCAAAGAAACGCAGGTATTGTGTTTTTTTGAATGACATTGTATAAAGATAAGCTACTTCCATGAGTTGGCTATCATCTTGAAACTTTCTATTAGTCAAATCGTCAGGTCGATGTAGACTCCAATATGAAAGATAACAAGACAATGAAGAAGAAATCAAAAAAGGCTAATAAAGATTTCTTTAAAAACAAAATGTCAGATTTTTTCTTCAGTTTTACTATTATTGCTTTAGCAGATCGTCAATCCATTTGCACGAGAATTTTATTTTGTATAATTTCATCAATGTTCGTTTCAATATGCCACTTTCTCAACGTGGGTTTCCTTGACGTTACTTTTTTCATTTATATAAATCTAATCATCTCCATGTTGATGATGATACACGTTTTCAGAGAATGTGCAACTATGATGTTTTGTACGATTATGTATTTTATTTTAAGGTATGTGAAATGTGATTTAAAATAGTGCAGAAGAATTCAAAATTTGAATAATATAATTGGTGGGAAAAGAACGTTGAAATTAACAAATATTCAAATGACGTCCTGCATCCTAAATCTTGGTCAACTTGATTCTCTTTTGATAAGAATCCTATTTTATCTTACTTTTTTTTAATTCCTCGAATGGCATTAATCTCCTTCCTGAAAACGTTCTTCCTTGTAATTGTGTTGTTAACTAATTTAGTTTCAATGTGATATCAGCAGTTTCAATTTATTATACTTTTAAATTTTCTTTTATTCTTTGTAAGGTACTTATACTTACTTTTAATTCCATCATAAAAGTTGCCAACGTTATATCTAAAAAAAAATAAAGAATGTTTGGGAACTTACTAACTTTAATTTCACGTATAAAACAAAATAAGAAGTGAGCAAAGCTCAGTACTTGAGATTTGAGATAATTGTGGTTCAATTATTCCCATCTTGTTACACATTTTCATTCAGTTTCCTTTGAGCCATTGAATGAATACTGAGACATCGCTTGCCTTGTTTGTAAACGATAGTATTAAAAGTAGACATTTTCCCTTGCAAACGTCTCATAAAATCAAACTTTTTGACGTTAAGCAAATAAAAGAAGTAATAGCATTGAATTTTGCACACTCCGTACCAGCTAATTGTGCTCTAGCACTTTTCTAGTAAGAGCTAACACGGTCCAGCCTTGCTTTACCGCACAGCGCACATTGCAGAGTAATGAAAAGAAATAGAATGATCGAGTTACGCGTTTTAGCCCTCTTTGGCTGTGTGCCTTCAAAATAGTCAAGGACAAGGTATGCATTAGAGCAATTCTCATACCAACAAAGAGAATGCTATAGGCAATCGTGCGTAACTCTATAAGCAGTTCGGAGAGGGAATTTATCTCATGAAGTTGGAAAATTCTCGTGTTATGAAAAACTCACTTTCCCATAAAAGTATTTTGATCTACAGCAATTTTAAAAAAACTAAGTATTTGTACTATTCGTTCTATTGCATACACCACAGCATATTGAAGTTCTGAAACACTCGATACATTCTCACATTTGATGCGAAATAAAAAACAAAAACAAAGCCGGCTTCAGATTTTTTGGAAATTATTTAAAATTCATTTTATTTTTACATTTACATTTTCAAACATTTTTTTCTAAAACATTGGAAACCCTTTATTATTAGCGTTAACTTTACAAGCGTACATCGTTCGCTTATTAATCTTTAGAGGAAATAGCTTGAAGTGAGCAAAGCTGCTTAAAATATATCGTTTCAGGACGTTCTTTCTTTAGTAACCTAACAGATGCTGGTAATCTCTTGGCTGAACTGACCTTAAACACAACTTACTAAGAAAAATTGAATCCTTTGTTATGTTCATGATGTTTTTGTATTATTTTGTTTTTTGAAACGAAGAACCACTATTGTTATGATTTTTTACTTATTTTTGGTACTGATTGGTGAAAGTTTCTATCAAAACACGTTATTTTCTGAAATTTCATTCAGAATATAGATGTTTATATTCGAACAAATTTATATGCGAACAAATAGTATGTGTAACGATGCCGTAGAATTTATAACTGTCTGTTAACGAAACTCTACTAGGTTTTACGATTGGACATATATTCACTAGACTAGTGACCGTCAGTGCTAGCATTCAAGCAGATTTAATGTTCGCATCTCATTAGTGCTGTTGTAAATAGTTCCTTAATAACCGTTCCATGTGAGCAGTGAACGGATGGGATATTTGTCTGGCACAACCCCAGACGGGGAGGGCAAACCTGTCCGACCAGACGACCCTGGATACGAACCGTGGACGTCAGGAATCGTCCAGGAGGTTCGTTGAACGCAGGAGAACTGAGGTTATTTCATGGTCATGCGGTACTTGAGTAAACGCATGATCCAGACAACTCTATCATTTTAAAGAAACAAGATTTGTAACATAATGTTAATGTTATTAACAAAAATGTATCCAAACCACAGATCCGAACACTATGTTATTTTAATAATTATCTTGGCTAGTTGATACTGAACATAACTTTCTCACTACATCTACTATTCATTTGTAACGTGACCTGCTGTAGAAGTTGTCACGTGCAAATTACTCAAGAAAGATTATAAGTTCGTTAACTACCTTTATGAAAACAATTGACCTTTCAAATAATATTAAAAAAACATCATCAACAATACCTGAAATCGGAGATGTTTCGCGATAAATCCTACAAAGCTAACGCGAGAAAAACAACTTGAAATTAAAATGGAAAGTTACGGCATTTGAAAGAGGAATTAGTTCCAGTAATTCCGTACGCATCAAAACCGCTCGCTTCCGACATGAGTGAAACACGGCTCAAGTGGCGGATTTATTCCTAAAGGAAGGATTAACATAGATACGCACTCAGCAAGGCCTCGACCGTAAAGCACCAGCCCTAACGTCACGAGAAGGTTACAACACAACACAATTCTTTTTAATAAAAATGCACTCCCCAAATGCAATAACATACGCATTACCATAGATAAACAGCGACGAACGAGAAAACCGGAAACAAATTCCCTCACGCGATTCCGATGATAAAAAAAAGGCAGGTCTGGAAATTGCCCGGCCGGAGCGCTGACAGTTCCGCGGAATAAAACCAACACCCAACGCAAACATTCACAATCGCGCCGCCGCGCCACCGTAAAAGAGAAGCTTTAACGCACGAGTGGATAACATCTTCATCGAGCACGTTGCGCGAAACATAACATATTCCTATCGCCGACATAAACGCCCGTGACCCCGGTAACAAGAGAATCCAATCCCAGCGCCTGCACCTCGAGCACAGTAAACACGCTCTAAGTAAGGTCTAAGTACGTCGTATCCGCCGGGCAGGGCCGCGCGCATCCGCTCCGCCTCCTACAACTACTGGTGCTGCTGCTCCTACTACGGCCCTCCCTACCCCGCGCGCTTGGAGGTGTCATATTTCAGAGCAACACGCGCTACCTCGCGCAGGCGGGCTAGAGGAGGCGTGGTGCGGCCGTTGTCGAAGGCGATGGGTTGACTTGCAGTGGAGGAAGACGGTTGATAGTAGTGATAGGTTGTGATGAGACAGTTGTCGGTGTAGTGGGTGGTGGTGGCGGTGGTGTGTAGTAGTGGTGATGTGAGTGGGTGTGTGGTGGTGGTGGGTGGTGAGTGGTGGTAGTGGTGGTGGTGGTGGTGAAGTGGTGGTGGTGTGGTGGAGGATGGTGAGTGAGAGGTGGTGGTGAGTAGTGGTGGTGGTGGTGGTGGTGGTGGGTGGTGGTGGTGGTGGTGGTGGTGGTGGTGTGAGTGGTAGTGGTGGTGGTGGTGGTGGTGGTGTGGTGGTGAGTGGTGGTGGTGATGATGGTGGTGGTGGTAGTGGTGAAGTGTGGAGTGAGTAGGGTAGTGGTGGTGTGGTAGTGGTGGTGAGTGGGGTAGGGTGGGGTAAGGAGAGGAGTGAGTGAGTAGTGGTGGTGGTGGTGGTGAGTGGGGGTAGTGGTGTGGTGGGGTGGTGTGAGTGTAGTGGTGTGGTGAGTAGTGAGTGTGGTGGTAGTAGTGTGAGTAGTGAGTAGTGGTAGTGGTAGTAGTGATGGTAGGTAGTGGTAGTGTGGTGGTGAGTGAGTGGTAGGAGTGTGTGAGTGTGAGTGAGTGGTGGCAGGTGGTGATGGTATGGTGGAGTGTGGTGGTGGTAGTAGGTGGTAGTAGTGAGTGGTGTAGTAGGTAGTGGCAAGATGCAGTGGTAGCAGTGTGCACAGTAGTGTGCAGTAGTAGTAATGAGTAGATAGGCAGTAGTAGTATGTAGTAGTAGCAGTAGTGGTAGAGTAGTAGTGCCGTAGTAATAGTAGTGAGTAATAGTAGATAGTAATAGTAATAGTAATAGTAATAGTAGTGTAGTAGTGTAGAGTAGTGTAGTAGAGTAGTGTAGTGTATGTGAGTAGTAGTAGTAGGTGTAGTAGTAGTAGTGGTAGTAATAGCAGTAGTGGTAGTGGGTAATGATACAGGGGTAATGGTAATGTAGTGGTGGTAGTAGGGATGCCGAAGGTGATGATGGTTGGAGTATATGTAGTGGTTATTGTCGAGATGATGAACGGGGATGATGGAATATGTCCTTGATATCTTGATTACTAATTCGAATTCTCGGGTAAATGAATGACAATTCAAATACGTTTAAAAATTAATTTGAATCCTCGATCAATCGAATTATGTAAATTGGCATTGATTGATAAACATATTTCACGAATAAATTGAATTCTAATTATTGGAACTTGTAAATTCGAATTCGAACATCTATCAAGATTGTTCAAGATTTCTCCAATATCAAATACTCCACGTGGAATTTAGCAACTGAAACCTAGAATGTCGAGTAACATAACTCACGAGCGTTTTCTTTCCCCTTTGGTGTTCAAATAAATGATAAATTGAACTTGAAAATGGCGTTGGTACTGATGAAATCAACAGAGTGAAAACATGATCTCTTTTTAACGGTAATAGTAGTGGTGGGGGAATCTATGACTGCACGCGTGCTTTAAATAATTATTATGTGATTTGAATCAAATATTTTGAAAAATACGACGTACCGTTTTCCGAACCACCGAAGCGAGAACGTCATTCAAAACCGATATACTTGTATTAGGTCAAGAACTTAATGCAAAAGTTGATGTTTGCAATCCGCCCCAGAAGTGTGGGTATGCAAAACAATACAAGAGGAGGAATTGATCCTGGCGTAATATTGTGATGCTCATTTCATTTCTTCGCAGAATACCCTCTCTCTTAATGAGTTACAGAGTGAGCGTTATGGATTGCACAGTAAAATAAAATTCCTAGTTCTTTTTACAAAAACATCGATTCGCAACCCTTTATTTTGTCAGCGCCTTAAGGAGACGATGTAACAATGAAACCTGTTGGAGACAGCAACGTTCACGTTTAGAATTTTAGATCTGAAATTGTTATAAAGCTACTTTAGTGAATGTGCTTCTACGACACGAGTTTGGAGAGCAGATACCAACACAGATATGCTAGAAACGATAGTTGTAATAGCTAAGGGACTAATGCACTTGGCAGAAGATGCCGGTAGGTGTGTCGCTCGTAACGGCGAATGCAATTACAGTAGTTAGTGATAACATAATCTAGAGACCGTTCCATACACAGATCAGCTGCCGTTTTGTCTATCGTGTTACCGTTTGTAATAGGAGCGAAATGCGGTGGCACGGTTGTCTTCGCAGCAGTTATCTTCGCAGAGATAGTTGTCGCAACAGCAGCAGCAGCAGCAGCAGCAGCAACAGAGAAGCGCTTGTCGCAGCTTTGGAAACGGCATTGAGATCCGAAGAGGAGGTGAGTGGAGATAGTTCAGGCGAGAAGGTGCGTCCCTGGCAGCGAAGTCAATGCAGCGGCGGTGATGGCGACGGAAGCTGAAGAGGGGGGGAAATGGGGAAGGGTGGCCAATAGCAGGGGCAGGGGTGGAGGCAGAGGCGGGGACGGCGGCAGGGACGGGACGGGCACGGGGTCAGGGACGAGGCCGGGATGGGGTGGGGCTAGGGCGGACAGGGTCGGGGACGGGGTGAGGTCTGGAGCGGACTGGAGCGGGACTGGAACAGGACGGAACGGGACGGACAGGACGAGGCGGGACGAAGGACGGACGGATGGAGCGTGGCGCGGGTGCGGAGATGGGGCGGGCGAGTGGATGCAGGATGGGAATGGAGACGGGAAGGAGGGGCCGACAGTGGGGGCGATGGCCGGGGCGGAGGATATGGCAGTTGCGGTGCTGGTGACGGTGGCGACGGAGGCGATGGCGGCCGGCGGCGGCGGGGGCGGCGACGAGGACGACGGCGGGGGCGAGGGCGTGGGCAGGAGCGGCGTTTGGGGGCGACGGCGTCATGATAGCACAGCGAGGCACTCCGCCGTCGAGCGGAAGAATGTGACGGAAGGAGCCGCTCGCCGCGGATACGGCCGCCCCGCCCACGCTCCCACGCGGAGGGCGGCAGCGGGCACGACAGCGTCTGATGCACGCGCAGCTGCCGGCGAGCTCGCAGCGACCCGCATGCGGCCACGCAGCGGCTGACGCGCAATGCGCAGCAACCTCGAGCAAAGAAAGGCCACAGCGTACGAATGCAATACATACCTAGCAAATAAATAATCAATAATGTCAACCGAAAATAAATAACAAATCAGTGAAATACACAGAATAAATTAAAAAAATATAAATAGTAAACATTTGACACAGTGATAAGGCTTGCAGTTCTTGCAATATTAGAAGAAGAAGAAGAAGAAGAAGAAGAGGGAAGAAGAAATAGAGAAGTAAAACAAGAAGACAATTACTCATCTTTTTCCGTTTTTTTTTTCCAGATTCACGGGAATGTCGATATTGCAATTATCTGCTCCGGATACTCACTATGACCCTAATGGCGACACATATAAACCTTAACACTAGACACACGCTTGCGAGCTCCTTGGTCTATGGGCACCACACTCACAAGGCCTATTGCGACAACACACGTACATGAAAGACAAGTGTGAAACAATCACACCATGGTGGGACTCGAACCCGCGACACTTCCGACCGAGCCGTTGACGTCGGCAAACTTCTGCCATCCAGGTCGGCAATTACTCATCTTCCGTGTCTTTAAGATTAGAGACTATTGCCTTGTCGCTATCGCCAGACCATTTGGTTTCTCAACTGCTTTTTCGTGTCCTTGTAATTAATTTATCTAATTACATCTTGGAATATTCACTACAAATATAATGTTAAAATGTAAAATTAAAAAATTAAAAACTGGAAATAAAGAAAAATGGGAATATTTTATTGTCATTCCACCTATTCTTATTCCATGCGTTCTGACAGATTTCTCATACTCCGTTACACGCTTTTAATGACGTTGCCGACGTTACGCGATAGTAGGACTGTAAGGAAGAGGCCGCCCGCTAATAAATATTTATCTGCGTGATGCGTTACAGAACAACAATTGTTTTAACGTCTTAGATAAAGAAATGTTGTACTGGGTATCTGCGTGTACTATATACTGCGTTATTATGTACGTGAAGACTTTGTGTAAAATAATTTTTTGCAAAGTAATACAAGAATATTTTACTGGTTGTTTTTGTTACTGCGCGTGCGACTTTTTGGAAAAATATTTTATTCGATTTTGTTGAGAAGCATTTTTGCTGCCACAGGCCAGTAGTTAATATAACCCACCCCTTAACATAAAAGTTGACGCATCCAAAAGCACATTGCAATTTCCTACAAAAAGTGAAATGTGTGATAGCTTGATCTACATCCCACGCTTCAGAAATGACTAAAATGAAAATCGTCAGGTATTTTCGGGACAGGAAGGAGTACAAGTATTTAGTGTTTCTGGGTGCGTCAGACTGTTGGAAATTCGTCCCGTAAGTCATGTGCACATTAAATTCCGGGAGGTGGTATATCCTCGAGACCGTTCCAGCCGGGAAAGCTCTGAGCTCTCGATCGGTCTTTCATGTATGGTAGTGCAGGGCTACCAAATATAAACGAGTTTAGGGGGAGAGAAGGAGGGAGAACAGGAAGAAAAGATCGAGCGCGGCCCGTTTGTTAGGGCACAGCCCGGAATTCACCAGGTACTGATCGTAGGAACCACCGATCAGAGCAGCCGTCCGCTAGAATTTGCCTCCAGACAGCGGCTGAATTCGACCAAGCTCTCTAGCTAGTGTCGAAAATCCTGCCGCCGTCGGGAGGGAACTCAACACCTCCCGTTCAGAGGCCTTGCAGTGACATCAGTCGGTGCCCTGAGCCACCAATGCGGGGAAGGCAAGTGGCGGAGCAACGGGGCGGAGCTCGGCGGCACGCGGGAGCAGAACGGGTGTCGGAAGAGACCTTCCTCGACAAGAGGTGCTCGTCGGCACCGCCCTGGTGGCAATCCGAATGTCTTCTTTGCATGCAAACATCGGTTTTCGACTGTGGGAGTGGTTTTATGAGTAGATGGTACACTTCAGGAACGCTGCGGGTATGGTCAAGGATGTTGTGCAAGTTATCTGCGCGCAGCACCTCATGCGGCAATTCGCAAAATCACCTTATTTGCGAGAAATCCTGAAAAATAAAAAAAAACTAGTTTCTGAACGTCAATACAATATTCTCCAAAGTTCAATTATTCATATACTCAGAAAATACCGTCATCGGTTACAAAAAAGATAGTTATTGCAAATAAAATTATCAATAAACAATAAACGAAAGTGCTTTGATATTTTGACTACATATTTTACTTATTACTACGTTTTTACTTTCGACAAAATATTCATTTTTTAATTTTTGGTAACTTATTTAACAAGACAAACGCATCAAATTACGAGTTAAAGAAACTCTCCCTATTAAAAATAAGTTCTATTGCGAAGTGGCAATTGTTACGAAATGTATGCGAAAATTCGTTGCTCAGAAATATCTCCTGAAGTTTTTAATGTGCTAAGGAAGAGAAGATATTTCAAACGAAATATCGAAATAATGTTCAGAACAAAGCAAAATATACTACCATTATAGGAAACTGCGAGGGGGAAAGCGTATTCATCTTGACCAGCGATTGCTCCTCTCGATTGCTCCTCTCGCCTCTGTTCTCTGGCGGGCCGAGGCCGGCGAGGTCCTCAAGTGGCGTACGGAGGCTGCCAGTGGGCGCGGGCGCGGGCGAAAGCTTTGGCGGGGGATGTAATGGTTGTGGCGCAGGCTGTGGATAGAGATGGCGACGCGTGAGCTAGCGATGGCGTTGGCGAGGGAGATGGAGGTGGAGGTGAAGAAGGAGGTCGAGGGGGAAGCGGCTGCAGAGGCGGACACGGACGCAGAGGGGAGGTGGCGGAAGAAGCGGAGGCGGAGGAAGAAGCGGAGGCGGAGGAAGAAGCGGAGGCGGAGGAAGAAGCGGAGGCGGAGGAAGAAGCGGAGGCGGAGGAAGAAGCGGAGGCGGAGGAAGAAGCGGAGGCGGAGGAAGAAGCGGAAGAGGAGCAAGAAGAGGCGGAGGAAGAAGCGGGGACGGAGGAAGAAGCGGAAGCAGATGAGACGGAGGTGCTGGAGGTGGCGATGGAGGTAGAGATGAACGTGACGGGGGGGGCGGGGGGGGGGGGGTTGGGGGCGGAAGTCGAGGTGGAAGAGGCAGAGACGGATGCTGAAGTGGTTACGAAGTTGGCAGGGGGGGAGCAGAGGCGGGGTGAAGAAGGCAGAGGCGATCATGGAAGCGAGGACGGATATATAAGCGGAGGCAGAGGAGGAGTTTAAGAAGGCGGATGTAGAACCAGAGGAGGAAGCAGAGGCAAAGACGGAGGTGAAAGCGGAAGCGGAGACGCAGGCGAAAACGGAAGCGCGGGCGAAGGCAGAGCCACGGGCGGAGACGGAGAAGAAATCGGAAGCGGAAACAGCTGCGGCGGAAGCGGTGGTGTTGGCGGGGCGTCCCGTCGCGTCATCTCCTTTGGCAAAGCGGCTTATTAGGAGCAAAGCCCACGTGGGCGTCCTTCGGAGCGGCGTGTGCGCCCAACGAAGGGCGGAGGGCGGCGCGGACGCGCACGGACGATCGAAGGGTCAGGCGAAAGGCGATCGCGTCCAGACGCACAACGCCAACATTTTACACGGGGAATGACATGTGATGGCAGTTGAAAATATGGGTTATTCTTTATTAGAATGCCCGCGCTTAAGTCTAATGCCCTTGGACTGGTGGAATGCTTTTTATGGGTAGCTAATTATGAATATATTACATGCATGATTGATAATTCCGATCATACCAATTGATGTGGTCGTTCCTCCCGATAGCACAGAGATTGTTTTACTCTGATGGATGGCATATTTTTAAAAGGACTAATTGTATGTATCTGCCGTGTCCCATATATATATATATATATATATATATATATATATATATATATATAGAGAGAGAGAGAGAGAGAGAGAGAGAGAGAGATCCTTTGATGAAATCAAGTTTCAGTCCCGGCAAAAATAAGCATTTCTGACGTTTGGAAACACTCAAATAATTTTGGTGTCGGAATATTATTAAAACATCAAGTAATCTTGACATATAAAATAAAAAAGTGTGAACTTCAAGCACCATAAGATTTTTTTATTGCCAATCCGGTGGCCGAAATCGCGAAGACAGTAGTGTCATAGAGATCTCGGACCGAAGGATCACGGGTTCAAACCCCTCGGTCGTGGTTGCATTTTGTTCGTCCTTTCACCCTTATCATCACCATAACATTTCATCTTCACAGTTACCGTAACGTTAACTCCAATAGTGATCGCTAATGACCTAGATGTTGATGCGACCTTAAATAAGCTTAAAAAATATTTTTATTACAATCTTATTTCTTCTCGTCGATTTCTTCTCGCCGCTTACGACCACTATTGTTGTTAACGGTATGGTAACTATGAGGATGAAACGATATGGTGATGATAAGGGTGAAAGGACGAACACAAATACAACCATGCCCGAGGCGGGACTCAAACCCGTGACCCTTCGGTCCGAGATCACTACGACACTGCTGCCTTAGCGATCTCGGCCACCGGGCCGACACTCTTATTTTGTCGTTTGGTGATATCCACGCTTCTGGGCTGTAGCTACAGCGCAGCACACGTGGACACCTGGAAGCGATATGTTTGGATTCGCAGTGGGGCGCGGCCGAGACCACAAAGGGCGAAGGCAAAGGGTGAAGGGGGTGGGGGCGGAGGGGGGGGGCAGAGATGGGGCGAACGCGTACAAGGAGACGAGTTCCGGGAAGGCGTTTGACGTGAGGCCGTGACGTCAATCCTCTCGACCACCGCGGTCGGAAATAAACCCCAGAATGACTGCACACATTTGCTAAATCAATATTCGGCAATCTCAGATAAAGGTGATTTTCTAAGCATACGAGCTGACATGACGAAGTGTCTTTCTGATGAATACACACAACACACTCAGGGGTTCGCACAGTACCGGCCAATCTTCTAGAATGAAATTGAACTACATGAGGATGATGATCCGATTCCCATTTCTACTTCCTGCTGCCATACCGTAGGTAGCGTAGCCTCCATTACCATGATAATCGATACTGCCGTCGTCGCTTCACCACCACTACCAACTCATCGAAATTTTTAGCCCATAAAAGCGTCCATTGCAAATATTGTCTAAGCAGTTCAATATTTGTAGAATGCAGTTTGAAGAAAATCAGGGCTCAGAGGCATATTAGATACAGTCAGGGCTTGATTTCTGGAGGAACGCGAGGAAACGACGTTCCGGTCCCTCCGGAATAATTATGAAATTATATTATAAATATATAACTATTTCTATTAAATTAATAATTCTGGGCGCGTTCCAGGACCTACTATTTTGTAAATCGGGCACTGGATATAGTAAATTTCGTGAAGGGTGGAAGGCGAGAGGGTCACATATTAAATATAGTGATAGATGTAGTGATTCGCATTTTATTTTTTATCAAAGACATTGAAAGAACTTTCTTTGTTTCAGGGAATTTGAAATCTGGAGTTATTGGATTGGTTGATTGGTTAGTGATTCCGGGCGCGTCAACAGCATAGTATATTAGTCCCATAAGTGTTGTGGATGTTTTTTCTTCGGGAAATAGTGGTGATCTTCCTTCTCTGGATGGCGAGATCCGGCGCAGACCTACCGTTAAATAGCGGGCTTTCCCCCTAACCAGGACTCTCCCACCAGTGGGGCATCGCTCCAGCAGGAACAAGCTCCCGACCGGTCTCCCGGAATATGTGGTAGTGTTGTGCATGTAAGTGTATGTGTGTGTGTGTGTGTGTGTGTGTGTGTGTGTGTGTGTGAGGATAGGACAAGGAAAGATCGCGCGTGGTCCGTTGACCGTTTGTTAGTTTGTTTGTTACTGCTCCGGTATTCGCCTGGTGTTGATCAGAGAAACCAAGGAAAACTACCGACCAGAGCAACCGGCCGCTGGAATTCTCCTCCAGACAGCGACTGAATTCGACCTATCTGAAAAGCTGGTATCGAAAAATCTGACGCCGTCAGGACTCGAACTTAGGACCTCCCAGTCAGAGGCGCTGCAGTGACATGAGTTGATGCACTGAGCAATCGCTCCCGGTGGAGTTATTGGAAATGCTTTGAAAATTCACCGCTAGATTTGTAGGGCCACATGTTCATGTGCCTAATGTAAGATGTAACCTCTACACGAGAACCGACGTCACGGCATACTAGAATTAAAGGAGCAATTTTTAAATCGCGGAGGTTTTCTTTGTTGTTTACCGAGTAAAAACAATTTATTAATTTAACGATTCTTGTAAAACCGATAAATAAGCAAACTTCTTTCACTTTGTCTCTTTCTCTCGGTGTGTAATAACTATATAAACCAACTAATCCATTTAAATCTAAACAAAATGCATTTATAACGGTATTTTCATTTTTTAAATCAATAAGGTGTGATTTCCATCTTAAGAGATATATCCTCAATTTCATCCCCAAAGTGACCATTGGGCGAAGTCATGCGCAAAGGCCATGTGTATACTGTGCCTTCCAATAGGTACTCATCTCTCATCAGAATGTTAATGGTCGAGTTGCCTACAGACGAAGCCTGAATGACACGACATCCTTTGTGGCATCACAATGCTCTTCCAAATACTCTGCTGCTGGCCACTCAGCTTCCGACAGTAGAACCCATCTCCTCTCCTCAGCCTCTGCCCTCCCGCGTGGCATGACGGGCGACGCTCGTGCTGTCCGAATTGTTGCCCCTCGACGCCAGGGGCGCCCACGCGCCAGGTGCGACGAATGCCCGTGGAGCGAGAGAGGAAGGGGGGCAGGGAGGGGAGAGGGGGAGAGGGCGATCGTCGTTTGCTCTAACCGCCGCTTAACGACACGGGAGCCGTTGATCAACCTGCAACGCATGAGCTGCTGGCACCACCGCGGCTCGCAGCACTCTGCTCGCTTAACAGCCCGTCACGAACGCTACCGCCAACGGGTCACCAGGGGCGACGGGGGACACTATCGTCACCAAGGGGACACTACCGCCAACGAGGAACACCGCCGCCAACTGAGAGTACCTCCGCCCACGGGGAGACACTAAATCCAACAGCGACACCACCGCCAACTGGGGGGACACTACCGCCAACCGGGGGACACTACCGTCAACGAGGGGACACCACTGCCAACGAGGAACACCGCCGCCAACTGAGAACGCTACCGCTCATGGGGAGACACTAAATCCAACAGCGGACACCATCGCCAACTGGGGGGACACTACCGCCAACCGGGGACACTACCGTCAACGAGGGGACACCACTGCCAACGAGGAACACCGCCCCAACTGAGACGGGGGGACACTACCGCCAACCGGGGGACACTACCGTCAACGAGGGGACACCCTGCCAACGAGGAACACCGCCGCCAACTGAGAACACTACCGCTCATGGGGAGACACTAAATCCAACAGCGGACACCACCGCCAACCGGGGTGGTGTCCACCAACCAGGGGGACACTACCGTCAAGGGACACCATCGCCAACGGGGGGACACCACCGCCCAAGGGTGGATTCTCCCGCAAACGAGGGACCGTAAAAGGGAAACGACCCGACCACGGGAAATAGCTAGTATTGGAAGACGAAAACAATTGGACCCGTTGAAGAGATAAAATCCGTTTGAAAACGCAAAACAAGATACTGGAAAATTAAACGTTATATTATACAAAACATGACTGAATTGTGTGAGCAAAATTACATATTCTTTCTATATGACTTTACGTCAATGGTCAACGAATACCTGGAAAATAAAGTATATGTTATTAACGTTTTCGTTCACTGTAAACATTATAAATTTTTACGATTTATCTTTGTCAGCACCGAAAAAATTAATATAACAATTCCTAAAAGGAACTGGTAGTAAATATGTTTCAATGATTCCGAACATGTGGCATTTTGAATAAACAAAAAGGAGTTCGGTAATGAACATTTCATGTAGTTCTGCTAGAGCGAGAATGCAGTTCCCATTCTACCTATCGGTTTCAATCTTGATACAGTAATAAGACAGTACGATAATAAGAGATTAACTGAGTTCCGTAGTCGACTGCAGAGTCCAAACGTAATTACTTTTTCGCATCGCTTCACAGTCGGGAGCGAATCGATCGCAGTTTCCGAAAGCGTCTCAGCGGAGTCTGAGAAACTTCAACGAAGAATAGAAGAAAGTCTAGAGCAAGAAAAGAAAAGAACTAGAGGAAAGCCTTTGAAGTACTTTCCGATACGCGACTGTATTGCAAGGATATGTTCAAAATTCAAAGAGATTTCGCAGAGAAGTGAATGGCAAAGTGCTCTTACTTAGTTTCCGTGGCCTCAGACATATTCATAAGGTGGAACGTAATATATGAGGTTTATTCGTAAATCAACACGTGAGTCATACATTAGGATGAAACAAATCTACTAGTAGATATTCGTCAAGGTGGTATGAAATGTGATAATGTCAAATTCTACAGAATGTTATTTTCAACCTAATATTGTACTTAAATAATGGATTTACATTTAGGTACTATTTCAATCGGTTCTGAAAATATTTGCTTTGTTGAATTTTCTTCACATTACATGTCAAAATTACACACATAACACAATTTTATCTAATATTGTATTATAAAGCAGGTTAACAGGGCTTGGTCAGAAAATTTTCACTAGTTGTTTGCCAACGTTTCGGAAACTTTATTTCCATCCTCGGGCTAATATAACAGAAAATGAAGACAACACTGTTCAAGAATAATGTTACCAAAAAACAACGTATGAGAACACACTTTGGCTAAGTTACAGAATATTTACAATTTCCTTATTATCTATTACAGAAAAAAATTACATACGGTACCTTGATGTTGCAAGGTTCGAAACGTTAACAAACAACTAGTGAAAATTGTTCTGACCAAGCCCTGTTAACCTGCTTTCGAATACAATTTTATCCAAAAAAGGAAGACAGGTAATGGAAATGTAATGAAATATCTCCTATGCAAATACAAATTCATTGCAAATGGAACTCAGCTAAAGGGCGTAAACGTCGATTTTTGACAATTTGAAATTTTTATTTAATGATACTGTATATTTTTTTTAGAATCAACATTTAAATAAAAGGTAAATGAGCTTCGTAACAATCATATTGAAGTAAATATTAAAGGCGTCTCATTAGATATAGTTAGCCAAGTTCCCGGTATTTTTTTCTTTCTGCAACCTAAAGCTTTTCATAAACACTGCCGGCTAATGAGACCTGGAACTCGTCAAGAAACGAAGTTTCAACCTAAAACGCACGGTCGCCAATCGCTCTCGGCGTTTTAAAAACCCACTCTGCCGAACGCTTTGACGCGGACCCTCTCGAAATCCGAAACATGGGCGATCCGACGGGCCCATACCGACGCGAGCATCGCGAAATGAAGCCATCATCTCCTCGCCCCGGGTGGGGCGATGCGGGGCGACGCGGGGGCGACGTGGGGCGTCCGGGCGTTCTCGCCCGGGGCGAACGCCGACAGAGGGCACCGCACCCTCCGCTCCCGCCCCGCCCCGCCCCGCCCCCCCGCCCCGCCCCGCCCCGCCCCGCCCCTCCCCCTCCCCGCCCACTCACCCGTCCAAGGTGCTCCCTCGCGTAAAACAAATGACGGCGGCCCTTCTGGCGGCGTTTCTCCCCGCCCTCCTCCGCCGTGCCGTGCCGTGCCCCGCCCCTCCCCTCCCTGCCCAGACCAGCCCTACCCCGCCTCTTGCTCTACGCGCGCGCGCGCGCGCGCTTAAAGAAGATGGACTGGTCGCTACGAAGCGAAGGGCCGACCGGCTCGGCGCGGCGTCGCGTCGCTTTAAACACACCACGCAATCACTGGCGCAAACGGCACTTTTCAAAGGGGAATGCCGCTGCAGACCTCCAAGTACGAACTGCTCTGGGTTTTTCGGCTTTGTTAAATTTGATTTATTGAACAGCGGAAAAAACATTTATTACCATTGACCATCTTTTAACAATGTTGAAGTATCTTTATTCCCAATTTTCGAGCTAATGAATTAATCAACTTACCTTTTTTTTTCAATTGTCGGGATTTCGAATTACTAGATATTCGAAAACATATTACATTGGTCCCCCTAAACTTATGTAAAACGTCATTCATGTCAGAAATTAAACAATTTCTGGTTTCTAGAATATAAGAACTAGTTTGCCAGTGCATAAAAGCTTTAGAGTCTCGTTGGAAACATTAAATACCTGAAGGACAATATTACATGTCATGTGCTTGGCGTTATTTTCACGTGCTTTTATTAAATCTCTCTGGGAATCGCGGCAGCTGACCTCGAAGTCTAGCAATCCTCATGCAAGTCTAGCTTTCAAGCTCGATTCCAACATTCCAAGAGTAAACATCTTTGCAGTCTCGGATTTTAATAATGAACTGAATTGTATTGCGAATAACAAACTCTTGACACAAAATGTAAAGTAAAATGTTCACTTCTAACTACTGGTTTTCGCTCGCGTTTCAACAAACTTTTAGCTAACTGACGTCTCACCAGATTTTTTCTTGAAAATTCTTGCCAGAATTTTCTTTGGAATCCTAGAGTAGACTGTCCAAAGTAGGGCCTATAAATGTGCATTACAGTTTAGGTGTCAAATTTTAAAAGATGTTAATGCAAAATGAATTTTCCCAAATGAACGTATTGAGACTGATGTAAAAGTATTTTTATTTAGAATTTCAAATTAAAAATTTTAGAATTCAGAATATTTTGAATTATCGGCCGTTTAGGTAAAATGTTTGGTTTACATGAACGGACCGATGTTAAAACGTAGCATGCTTATATTGAAATGTTTGATATTTGCACTGAAAGAACTTGAAGCCAAAATTTGTATCTAAATAAATCACCTAGTGACCATTTTCTAAATTAAAATCGTTAATGAACTAATAGTTTTGAGAACGCAACATTTCAACAGTAAGATTCTTTCTCAAAACATTACAATAATAAACTTTTGTTCACAATTTTACAGTCACAATATCTACGTATAAAGTACTTCACTTGTTTGTCAGAGGAAAAGATGAAATTACTTAAACTATGAACGTTCTGAAGTGTAATAACAATGCAAGAAGTTATTGAGGTCCGACACAATATGTCTACGTAAGTATCACGAAAAAATACTTGTACACAATTTTATTCCGATATATCGCAGGGATATGTCGCACTATCCATGTATCAGATATATCGACCGAAATTAAATAGCAAAAAAATTAAAATAGAGTGTCAGGCCATAAGATACGCAGTAGTATAAATTCCCTGTGAGGGACAAAGAACAGGTATGATCGACTTACACTAGTCGTAATTAATAAGATCATTTTAATGTAATAAAATGACAAAATAATCGGAAATGAAAATCTGGGAAAAGAATACTACGAGAAAACACAGCAAGCAAAACACAGTAAGGAAAAACAATAGAAATGGTAGAACAGATGAGAAGACAAAAAAAGTAGTGGTGTCTTCCACGTCTCATCACAAAAAGTTTTGAAAACTGTTGTTGCAAATGCAACCGCCGATAAGCCCTCAGATAAGTCTTTCCGAGTGGTGGTTCGACATCCATTATAAAAGAACGATTTCACCAAACATCGATGTTCAAAATTAAACATCGATGTTAATAAGACATTGAATAGATGCCATCATCGACGTTTTCAAACATCGATATTTTAAAGCTGGTTTTTTACAGTATTAAATTCTTATGCACCAAAATTTAATTTTACAATGCCGTGTTTATTAATTTATAATTAATGATTTGATTATTTTTCGTGTTTCCGGGCACGGCAACTGCTTTGGTCATTGGTCCCGTTAGTGTAGTGCTTGTTTTTTTCTCGGGATATGCGCGGTGATCTTTCCCCACTGGATGGCGAGATCCGGCGCCGACCTACTGTCGGCTAATGGGTTTCCCCCTAACCAGGACTCTCCCACCAGCGGGGCACCGCCCCAGGCGGGACAAGCTCTAAGCACCCGACAGGCCTCCCGGAATATTTGGTTGTGTAGTGCATGTTAGTGTAAGCGTGTGTGTGCGTAAGGGGAGAGGATAGGACAAGGAAGAGGAAGGACAGATCGGGCGCGGTCCGTGGCCCGATTGGTAGGGTACTGCTCCGGCATTCGCCTGGTGTTGATCGGAGAAACCACGGAAAACTACCTATCAGAGAAGCCGGCCGCAAGAGTTCTCCTCCAGACAGCGACTGAATTCGACCTACATGAAAAGCTAGTGTCGAAAATCCTGCCTCCATCACGACTCGAACCTAGAACCTCCCGGTCAGAGGCGCTGCAGACTTTATAATTAATATTTAACTGAAAACTTAAGTTTGAAAAATATAAGAACAATGGACCAAATTAAGTATGTGCGTCCTAAGTGAGTCCTCATTTTACCGAAGAATGAAAATAAAGGGGAGTCCGTACGGTTTGCGTAGACCGCCTGTCTGTGTATGAAATACAAAGAAAGGCCAAGGAAATGGCAAGCATGGCCTCTCATATAGAAATAGAAATGACATCTCTGCCAATAAATAGTCTATGTAATTAGGATAAACAGTCTTCGTTTGCTTCGAACACAAAACCGGACAGTGGCACCAGCAGTTACTTCATATTTTAACTTACACAAAATTGTGATTATAGGAATTCTTCATTTGCATGCTAAACATCGAAAACATAAAAACATTGAGCACGAAACATCGATGTTAAAAAACATCGGCTTCAGTATCTCTGTTTAAAAAATCGATGTTTTACAGATACTTCCCCGCCACTGGCAGAGAGGGAGTCGCTCTAGGTCAATTGATTTTGTCGTGTTTCCGGGCGCGTCAAATGCTTTGGTCATTAGTTCCGTAAGTGTAGTGCATGTTTTATCGGGATTTTCTCGGGATCTTCCACGCTGGATGGCGAGATCCGGCGACGACCTACCGTCGCGTAGTGGGGTTTCCCCCTAACCAGGAATCTCCCACCAGAGAGGCACCAGCTCTTAGCTCCCGGCCAGTCTCACGGAATACGTGGCAGTTTAGTGCATGTTAGTGTAAGTGTATGTGTTCGTGGCCCGTTTGTTAGGGTACTGCTCCGGCATTCGCCTGGTGTTGATCGGAGAAACTACGGAATACTACAGATCAGAGTAGCCAGCCGCTAGGATTCTCCTCCAGACAGCGACTGAATTCGACCTAGCTTAAAAGCTAGTGTCGAAAATCCTGCCGCCGTCAGGACTCGAACCTAGGACCTCCCGGTCAGAGTCGCTGCAGTGGCATCAGTTGATGCACTGAGCTACCAATTCCGGTCTCTAGGTGAACCACGACACATCTTTAAAACAAACGTGCTACCTTATTGGACTGTTGGAACAAACAATGTCGCCAGACACAAACTTGTAGTGAAAGGAAGTGTTGGTTTGGCGTTATTGGTGTTCCAATAATAACGCAAAGCGTTGAATAATGCTTCAAGCAGGATATTGAAAATTTGAAATTGTTTGTGAATTAAGACTTCGAAAGTTAGAGAAAACCTTTAACCAAATCGGCGTCTTTACTGTACACTACAATAAAACATTCGGATATCAGTCGTTTTAATGGAATCAATATTTTGAGTTTTGTTCAGTCAGTAGGAATGGTGTAAAAATTACCTTAATCGTAATGTGGAACTTGTATAAATTCACTACAGTTTGACATGTTGACTGCGTTATTATATTGTATGCCCTTTTTTAGTAGAATAAAATAAATGCCCTTGACTCCAAAATGTTATTTCTACAGTACAGACGTTTGCTTTCAGTAATCACTATAAAAGATATATTTCTTTACATATTTGAAGAATAACAAATAGCAAATGTATGTCACTTTTAACTGAGCAGGGTTTCCGATTGATATGTACGAATTATACCTAGTCTAATCGTAATACTTTCCTCTCTCACCTCAACGTGAACTTACCGTAAACAAATATTTCGACATCAAAGTTCTCCAGATAGGTCGTAGTTCTGAATGCAGAAGCGAGATAATATGAAATTCACGTTGTTTGTGGATGAAGACTTTGAACGTTGGAGGAAGCAAATACGCGTATTTGCAGTAGAGACTGAAAAACTAGGTCGAAGCTTCTCCTTTCCTTGAGAAGGAAATCTTAAGTCAGTAATATTGCAGAAGTGTATTCGAGGAAGTGCACACTCTCTCCTATTCACGTTGTAAACATAAAATTGACAAACTGTCTTTAGGTCTAAACTGAAAAGATTCGTAGTATATTTATTAAGCCTTAAGAAATATTTTTCTTATTCATCAACCTATGAAATACGGTGAATTGTGTCCAGGAAAATCTGTGTTGCTCTACAGTTCAGATTCTCCAGCCATCAATGATGACTAATATTCTTCACTAATCACCCTTTTTAGAAATATTTTAATATATTTCTTAAACAACTAAGTTCATTTCTAAATGTTATACAATTATTTGATGTATTGTAAAGAATTCTATAAATGGTCGCTAATGACCTTGCAGTTCATGCTACCAAAAAATAAAGCGTATTTAAAAATTATTATTTCAGCTCAATTTGGGGAATTGATACATGAAATTTTGGACGATTCTTCAAACCATCTGCAAACCCTGTAAACGGTTTAACGTAAAATCAATTGAACTGATCATCATTAAAGTTATAATTGTATTCTTCTTTCTAGTACGTTTTATTTATTTTCTAGTAAAATATGACAAAAAATAAGAAGTTTGATGGAAAGGGAGGCTAGGCAAGTAGTTCTAAATTATTTTATCACTTGTATCCATCGGTGCACTGCACAGTGCCCTATTCCCACTTCCCGTATCGAGCATTTTCACTCACAAGTTCAAGTGCATTGTGCACTCATACAGTGAAAAGTGCTCTAATGGAAACACGCAAAAAATAGTAGGTTCGAAAGTATCCAGCACTGCAAATTGGAGGAGCTTTAAACACCTTTTGTCAGAAGATTGTAGTTGGGTTTAGCACTGGCGAATGTCATTTTTTCTTGCTCAGATCGAATAGTATAGTTCCTCCGCGGATCGCAGTTCATTAAACTGAGTTTAATACGTGTAGGTCTAACTCGTTAAGAATACATTGGTCAGAGAATACACTGATCAACGATTCCTGCGACAATATTACAACTGCCTGAAGTAAACGCTTATTTTTCGAGTTTGCTCTATTACGAACGAACGCTTTAACAACAAATTAAGTAATTCTTTAAAAGTCATGTCAAGACTTTGAGGAAGCCAAGACAACACTGGCTCTCTTCTTCACAATTCACTAGGTTTTCTGCGTGCACTTCCATCTCGATAAAAGCAAGGAACACCTTTACATCTGTGAAACGTTATTGGCAAAGTCTAAAATCCTTGAGGTATTTTGATGTTTTTGCAGTATTATGTACTCATGCTCTGCAACAGTTGGAGCCATTCACAATTTATTCATTATTTAAAATTAAATCATGAAATCTCACCATCCTGTATTCGTAGCAACTGAACACTTCTTCCGAGTGACGAGCATTGCGCCTTCCCCGAAGTCGTCGAGAAGCAAGGGACAATTTTCCAGGAAATATCTTACCTGAAAACAAAATAGAAAACAATGTTACTATAAGAAACACTTTCATTTCCACCTCTATACAGGTAAAATTACCTCAGATGAAAAGGCATTTAAATAATTTTGCAAACAAATTATAAGATTTCTGATTTTATTTTCAGTGAAATTCGGCAATCATTCCAAGTCTTTTGCGAAATGGATAAAATAAATAATTACTCAAAATAACAAATATATAATATAAATAAATACACAAATAAATACGTTCATACGTAATAATGAGTTGTATTTCTGAAGTGAAACAGTGATAACTATTTAATCCCACCAATTAAATGGTGTGTGGACGTAAAATGTAAATATGTTAAAATAAAATGTCAAAATATCAAGATACCGTACTACTGCGGGTTTCGTTTTGCAACTTCATCTGTTATAATTTAATTGTAATCAAAGCAAATTATGCTTTTATTCGCAATGATATTCAAGTAATAGCTTTAACACAAAACGTCATCTTGCTTCAACAATTGAAAACACATACTCTTCAATATATAATTCTGGATACACAAGCATGTCTTACATCGCAGAAGGAACAATGAGAGCAGAAGTGGAGAGAATGCAAAACGATAGCGAACGAGTCACCTCTCCAGAGACTCGTCCTCCAGAGCTTCGAGATATCTATTTTTTTAAAAATTTATTTCCACCTGTTCGGCATTTCTGGCTTTCAGGGATGTTATCATTTTACAACATAATGATTTGTCATTCCTTCTCACGCTATTTGTCCTGATTGTTACTGGCTGTTTTCAGTGTATAATTTTGAAAATAGAGTATACTGATGGGGAATTTATACTCGTAATAGTCTTTAAATAAAATATTTGTGATTTAATATGTTGTATTAATAGATGTTGGGAACTAATGCCATTGAATATTTATGGAGGTCTGAATTTATCCTTGGGAAATCGTGAGCATATTCTGTTTGGTTTTGGGTAGTTTTTGCTAAGTTTGAAGATGGAGATATCTATTGAATGGAGTTTCGTGAACGGAGGTCGGTTGCGTAACTGGTGAAATCCGAACTCAACCATTCAGTAACAACGCTCTGCACCACCGTCCTTGCATCTGCAATCTGTCGTGAGGCGAACTCATTGCCACCTACGCGGGGAGAGAGGAATGGACACATCAGTGTCCGAGTTGTGCGTTCAATAAATGCCAGGCAGAAATAAATTCACAAATAAATAATGCGAAAAAGGTGGCGATATAGGAGGCAGAGGCGAGGTTATGGATACTGAATTAGTAGGCTACGAAGGCGACAATTGTAAAGTCTGCGGCCAATGTTAAGTCGGGGAATGCAAAATCAGTTGAAATGGCAATGACGACTATGATGGAGGTATGCAGTGCAAAGTAGGAAGAAACCATTGGAAGAAAAGAGTGGCCTGCGAACGAAACAGGGGTTGAGGGATTTGAAAGAAAAGAGGGCAGAGAGGCAGAGAGAGCAGAGGGCAGAGGAGATGGCAGAGAGCAGAGAGAGGCAGAGGAGACGGCAGGGGAGACAGAGGAGACGGCAGAGAGACGAGAGGAGACAGAGGAGAGCAGAGGAGATGCAGAGGAGACGCAGAGGAGACGGCAGAGGAGACGGCAGAGGAGACGGCAGAGGAGACGCAGAGGAGACGGCAGAGGAGACGGCAGAGGAGACGGCAGAGGAGACGGCAGAGGAGACGGCAGAGGAGACGGCAGAGGAGACGGCAGAGGAGACGGCAGAGGAGACGGCAGAGGAGAGGCAGCAGAGAGACGGCAGAGGAGACGAGCAGAGGAGACGGCAGAGGAGACGCAGAGGAGAGCAGGGAGAGCAGAGGAGACGGCAGAGGAGACGGCAGAGGAGAGGCAGGAGGAGACGCAGAGGAGACGGCAGAGAGAGACGGCAGAGGAGACGGCAGAGGAGACGGCAGAGGAGACGGCAGAGGAGACGGCAGAGGAGACGGCAGAGGAGACGGCAGAGGAGACGGCAGACGAGACGGCAGAAGAGACGGCAGAAGAGACGGCAGAAGAGACGGCAAAGAGACGGCAGAGGAGACGGCAGAGGAGACGGCAGAGGAGACGGAGAGCGGAAACTAGAACAGAAAAGGGATTGATACTGTTAAGCAAGGAAAGGCCAGGGAAAGACGGGAGAGGCGGCACTGCAATGGGGAGTGGAGAACGTGCAGGGAGAAGGAACAACGCTCTTCAGGAGGCAGACTGCGTCATCAAACGGCGGCGAGGGCGAAAGCGGCGGCAGAGGCGGAGGCAACGGCGCAGCGGCAGCCCCAGAACGCCGTGCCGCTGACGGGATAATGGTGCAGAACGGACTGTTGTCCGGTCGAGATAATGCGAGCGATCTCATGGCTCCGGGCCGGCGATGGCAGCATCGCCCACGGCCTAGTGCGAGGAGCCCCACGTCCGCTGTGCGTATCGCGGACGGCGGCAATGCTGGCGGTGGTGGCGCGTACCAGAGGCATCACGACGGCGCACGCCGCACACTTGGGAACAGGAACTGACTTTGCGTTTGAGGAAAGTTCACCGTCAAGAAAAAATGTCTACAGGCGTCATTACACCTTCGGTTGATTGTGGTTCCAGGCTCACGAACTACTTCATTAACCCCGAATGTACAGTGAATGTTTTAACATTGGAGGTGGCGCCCCCCTTCCCAGTAGAATGTAATATCAGGCGTTGATCTACAAAGCGGCAGCCCCTTTCAGGCTATGGACCGCATTCGTGATTTCTCCTCCAGACAGAGGCTACGATCGACTTCACTATCTCGTTGGTATCGTAAATCCACCACTGTTGGGCCACGAATCCCAGAGCTTCCCGGACAGCGATAATGCAGTGGTTACAGTTCTTGCCCTGAGCTATCTCAGCCAGCGCTCACATACAGCATCACCCAGACAGAAGCTGAATTCGACATCACTACAAAACATCGACACTCCGCGATGGGAGTCGAATCCTAGATCCTCCCCAAGTGGCAACAAATGTTGCCCTGAGTCAACTCAGCAGGTCATCCGCCTATGGCCGGGGCCATCAGGTCTGGAGGAGAATTCAAGAGGCCGGCTTCTCTGATCGGTAGCTTTCCGTGGTTTCTCCGATAATCACCAGGTGAATGCCGGAGCAGTACCCTAACAAACGGACCCCGGACCGCGCGCGATCTTTTCTTCCTCTTCCTTGTCGTATCCTCACCCTTTCCTTACATACAGTTACACGCACCACACGATCACACATGATGGGTTGGGTCGGTGTCCCGCTGGTCGAAGATACCTGGTAGAGGAAACCCGCTAGCCGACGGTAGGTCAGCGCCGGATCTCCATCCAGCGGCGGGAAGATCACCGCCACATCCCAAGGAATAAACATGACTACACTTACAGGACTAATGACGTCGGTAGTTGTCGCACCCGGAATCACCCCGCTGGTGGGAGATATCTAGTTGAGGGAAATCCGGCTAGCCGACTGTAGCTCGGCGCCGGATCCCTCCATCCAGCGGCGGGAAGATCACCGCCACCTCCGCAACCTCCAACCGCGCGTCCAGCGCCCTCCGCCGTCGCCGCGTCCCCGGCCAGGCGCAGGGCCGTCGCGCAGCGTCGCGTCGCGTGAGCCGGGCGGCGGAGGCGGCTCGTCGCGAGGCCTCTTCACCCACCTCGCGCCGCGCGGTAATCATCATTACTCCGACGCGCGGCGGGGCGGAAAAAGCGCTTCGGCGCATCGTAAGCGGCCATTACGCCGGACAGACGACGCGCGCCGCAAAAACGGGGTGACCGCCGCGTTGTGGCGGAGGGTGCGGGGCGGGGCGGGCGAGGGGTGGGGCGAGGGGCGGGAGGAGCGAGGCGGGGAGGGCACGCGGGCGGGGGGGAGTGGCGGGATGGGCGGGTAGGAATAGGCGGGTAGGGAGGGCAGGGAGGGGCGGGTAGGGGCGGGCGGGTAGGGCGGGGAGGAGAGGGGAGGAGGATGAGCGGGGAGGGGGGCGGGGCGGGGAGGAGGAGGGGAGGGCGGGGAGGAGGGCGGGAGGGGCGGGAGGGGAGGGGAGGGGCGGGGCGGGTGCGCAGCAACTCTGTGTGCGTCCACGCACGCGCATGCTCAGTGAGGAAGGCTCTGAGAGGAAGGGGATGAAGTGGCGGTGACGGTAGGTGGCTGGGGAGACTTATGACGGGTACGGCTACGAGAGAACGAGGCTGTACAATAAAGGGAAATGTGGTGGGGATGGTGCGAGGGCCAAGGTGTTTTGGATGCGACGATGGGGGCAATGGAGACGTGAGGTTAGGTGTTGGAAGCTGGTGAAGATACCAACAGATCAGCAGTGGTTGCAGCCAGCGGTTCAAGGTGATAGTGGCTGGATGGCGAAACGGGGGTGACGGAGGAGGCGACAAGAATGGCAGGGTTCGTGGAGGGACGACTTGACCAACTATTGCAGCAAGGCACTTAAACGGTGAAGTGCGGGGCGACAATGTCGCCTGGGTAAGGACGGCTGGGACAGCAGCAACAGCGGATGGTGGAGTAGCGGAAACGGCGACAGCAACGGGCGGGAGGGCGTGCCCGGAGGCGGGTGGTAGGAGAGTTTGAGATGCAAGCTACGTCAGGAGAGGGGCGCCAGGATTATGGTTCGGATGCGGAGCAGTGGAGACGTGGAGTCGGTGGGGTTGCAGGGTGGGAGTCTAACGGCGGCTCCACACATTCCTTATTAGGCGAACAGCGAGCAACCGCTCGCCGAATCTCGAGTAGCGTGGGTGAGTTGCTTGCTACTTGCCGAGTAACGAACGTTCGGTGCTTGATCTACACACCCCGTGTCGGTCTTTTGGACGCATCACAGGAAGCAAACATTCACCAAACACAGCAGCTGTTCAGGATTGGGCGAGCAGGAGCTCGCTGCTCGGCAAATGCGGCATGTGGCAAATGTAATGTAATGTGTAATGTAATGTAAAATGTAATGTAATGTAATGTAATGTAAAATGTAATGTAATGTCGGCAAATGTAATGTTTACTTAAAATTCCACACTGGACAGTAAATCATTAAAATCTTAAAATATATCAACTGCTCCAAAGTATGTACACGTAAATTTCGCGGCTCGCGCCGACAGCCCCGGGCAGCCAAGAAGTAAAGGCTCCAAAGCATCAACAAGCTAGGTCGACTCCTCTGACTGTCAATGTGAGTCAGGAGAAAGCGAATGGGATATTAGATCAACAGAAGTTCAAAGTGAAGAAGCTAATAGACGCACCTTTCTGGAAGGAAGGGCCAAGTGGGTTGTTGCTCTGCGTCGATTAATCACAACTGGACATTCCTTAACAGTCGTTGAACAGAAACGCGACCAAAAGGAGGCGAAGATACCTGCACAAATGAACTCAACAATGCGTCTCTCCCGACGAGCGATTTCTCGGGCCTGTGAGGAACCCTTCCCCTCTCAGCCTCTCTCAGTTGCCCTGAGTCTCTGATACTGCCACCGCCTGGCATTCCAGTGCTGAGGACTATCTGAGCCTACCCGGCACTCCTGCTCCTATAAATCCTGACGTTCCCGGACTCCTTCACACTCTCGTCTCTTCGCCCTCGCCCTCGCCCTCGCCCTCGCCCTCGCCTCGCTCTCGCTCTAGCTCTCGCTCTCGCTCTCGCCCGTTGCCCTCGCCCGTTGCCCTCGCCCGTTGCCCTCGCCCTCGCCCTCGCCCTCGCCCCCGCCCTCGCCCTCCGCCCTCGCCCTCGCCCTCGCCCTCGCCCTCGCCCCCGCCCTCGCCCCCGCCCTCGCCACCCCCTCGCCACCGCCCTCGCCCCGCCCTCGCCCCTCCTGCTTCCTAATCCGCCCTCGCCGCCCTTATTATCTCCGCACCCCTACCTACCGTCCCTGCCTTCCTCCCCCCTTAGCACTTCCACACTACTTCCACCTCCTCCAGCCTCCTACTCCGATCAGCCCGCCCCATTCTCTGTCTCCATGGTCTCTCCCACTCCTCTCCCCCCCCTTCCTTTCCCCCCCCCCTGCCCCCGAACTGATCAATTCTCGTGAACTAATAATTATCCACACCCTCTTCATAGTCCCCATTGCCCCCTGGCACGCGAGGCCCTTCGGCAAGGCGAGTCGAGCACTCAGGGCGCAAGCGGCGTGAGGGTCAATGACGGCTGAGGCGGAGGTTTCAACGTTTCCTACTAAGGTATCTTCATTGAAACCCAATGGATTGTCCATTGCACAGTCCCCAGCTTTCACCTGAGTGTGCTTTTCACAAATTTTTTAAAATCTCAACATTAATATTCTACGTTGTGATTGAATAACAACAAAACCATAATAATAATAATAGATTAATGATAACATTATTATTAATCTATATTCTAAGAAAATTTTTAAAGGATATCTTCATTTCTTTTAAACCTGTGTAGGTACAGCAGCCCCCTTTTCTCCAATTATTCATAAGGATTACGTAGTTTTATATAATTGCCACTTCTATCCTTATAACACTTGAGTTATCACCTAAACAATTCAAACGATATAAGTAAAAATTCCTCAAAAACGACTAATATGTGGAAAAACAAAGTGTACATCAAATGTAATGAAGTCCTAATATTAATTCGCATCGCTTTGAAAATATCTTTCTTTAATATTCACGCTGTATGATAAATTTGCGATAATATAAATTAAAAGGCAAACAAAAAGTTGAGATTTTGAATTTTCAAATTTTAGAGTTTTAATAAAGATCTAATCAAGAAAAAAATAGCAGAAAAAATATAGAGGAATCCGGGAAGATTCCAAACATCTCGTTCCTGACAAGAAAGCTAACAGGCGGCTTAATTAGAGGTTCAAGCACGTGCTCGTATAAATTGGGTCGCTGCGTGGGCTCTGTCCCACGCTGCAGGACGCGCGCTCACAGAACGGAGAGCGCCCAGGCACGTCATTGGCGCAGAAAGGCGCCGGCGGCGCCATCACTACCACTACAAGCCGCCTCGCCCCACGTCGCCCCCACGTCGCCCCACGACGGCCCCACGACGGCCCCGACGGCCCCACCTCGCCCCACCACTCGCCCCACCTCGCCCCTCCACCTCGCTCCACCTCGCCCTCCACCTCGCCCCACGTCGCCCCCACGTCGCCCCCACGTCGCCCCCACGTCGGCCCCACGTCGGCCCCACGACGTCCCCACGTCACTCGCCCCACCTCGCCCCCACGTCGCCCCCACGTCGCCCCCACGTCGCCCCCCCTCGCCCCACCTCGCCCCACCTCGCCCCACCTCGCCCCCCCTCGCCCCACCTCGCTCCACCTCGCCTAAAACTCCCCGCAACTCCCCGCACTTCACCCACCTCGCCACACCACGCCCCATCCCCATCACGCTCCATCTCGTCCCACCTCGCTCCATATCACTCCATCCTCCATCCCGCTCCTTCCGCCCCCCGATCCGCCCTTTTCCGTATCTCTCCCCACCCACCTCTCCACCCTCTCCCTCCGCTCCGCTGCCTTCCAAAGCACCGCGACACGACGCGCCGCACCGGCCGCGCCGGGCGCCATCGGTTTTGACTGCCGCCGCTCGCACCCACTTGCTCCCAGCGCCGCGCCAGCCGCCGCGACTGCTCTGTCCGCCAGCCGACCGACCCCTCGGGCGGGCGGTGCCGTGGAGCAGCACGGCGCGGCATCCGTTGTCGGTATTACTAGCCTACCTCTAGCCTGTCGCCCGCCCCCGCAGGCTGTGTCGCCGCCGCCGCCGCCGCCGCCGCCGCCGCCGCGCCGCCGCCGCCGCCGCCGCCGCCGCCGCCCCACAACAATATTCCGCCCGTCGTCGTGGCGTCGAGAGGCGCCGCGGGCGCGGCTGGCGTTAGCGCCCACAATCCTCCCGGCCGGCTGGCGTTACGTTCGCCCACGTCGCCGCGGGCGCTCTCGCCGTTAGCTGGCCATGCGATATTATTGCTCGGCCTTCGTCCCCTGTTCACGTCCCTGGTGTCCGGATAGGGACTGTACGTAGCTTTGTGCCTCGCGTTCATGCGGCAGTGAGGCCGAACCTCGTGTAAAAAAAGCCCTTTGAAAGCAATTATGGTGCAATCAAATTTTCCCGCTCGTTTCCGTGCAACTGAAATGCTAATTGGATGAAAGCAAACGTCAAATCCTAGGTTTAAGGGATCTAAAAATATCTCAATTTAGGGAAAGCGGGTCTTTCCTTCTTACTTAGTATTCCTTGTTAATTTTTATGAAAACTTTGTGTCAGAAACGAAATGAGACACACTTCGACCAAATCGATAAATTAACATTTACGAATAGGCGATGCTTGGTGATTTTCATATGGTTTGTTTTCTTACTATGCCAAGTCCTTCTTTAAATATAATTTATTCTTATTTGCAAGTCCTTTATTCGAGTTTTTCATGAATTGCTGTGTTACTAAATTATCTGATATTTATTAAAAGGATTCTTTACGAATACTCGTAGTTACGGAAACTACTTATTAATAAATATATTAATCTATCCTGCCGATCAAAATTAAGAAGTGTCCCATTTCAGCCAGTGAAGCAGCCAGGTTGACCTCAAAAATCTTATGTCATCAGGTGCCTCGGTATACCAAGTACGTTGAGATGACAAAATAATAATAATAAATGACCTGGAAGTGATTGACTAAATGGCCAAACAAGAGACAGAAAACGGGAGAAACCTTAGAATATTTGTCGCGAACCCGTGCTGTCCAATAAAAAATTGGAACGATCGACCAGGAATGGAAAACAACACATATTGGTGTAAGTAAAATATTTTAGATGTTCTTATTTTGTACGCCTATAATATTCTTAGATTTTATTCACCTTCTGATTTAATAATGCTAATAAAACAGCGTCAGCTTCTATAACATTCGAATAAGATATGATAATACTGCAAGGAGAACCGGCATTCTTTCGACAGAAATATTTGTTTTGTCTGTTACTGATATCTGATTTCGACGCCTTCTTATAATTTCAATATTAAAGATATATTTTTTTGTACTTTCTCGCATTAAACTTACATAATGAAAGTAGAACTATGTAAAGCTGCTACGAAAATGGCGATTTTTCGACAGAAAAATGCGTATTGTATGATCTCGACATCGAAAAAGTGGAAAATTCTTGTTCCTATAAGTAATAAATTACTTTAGCTAACATGTTCACTCAGAACCCAATTTTTGAGAATTCTTGATACCAAAAAATTGGTTAACGGCCAAACGTCTCTCTGTGAACAACGCTAGCGACGAACACTTAGGAAGGATTTTCATCGAAAATAGATATTACCCGTTCGGTCTGGTATATGTCACAGTCTCTTAAATTTGAAACAAATTTGACATTTTGATTTTTAGGGGTACTTTATATGGAGCTTCCATATTTTCAAAATTATATAAACTTGCTCTCCTCTTCTCTCTTCAATAAAGCAAAGAACACTTGTCCGATTTTCGTTAAAATCTTAAATTTTTTTGGTGTCTATAATACTGAACTTCAATATTCAAAACGGTGTTGTTTTTCAATCAAATCTTTACTTTAAAAAATTTATCTTAAGTAAGGTCGTACACATGATTCTGAAAATACGAGTATTTTTCGTGAAATTTTGGTGTAAAATACGGCAATTTTTCAACCAATGTTTTGTACCTACACAAGATATGTACTTGACATTTATTAAAGAACTAATTGCGCAGAACAAATATCATTTAAATAAAAAATCCCTATTTTCAATAATAAAGATGTACGAGGGGGTACAACAAATTTCCAACTTTCCAACCTACGCTGTCATTATAAATATATTTCACTATACTCTTACAATACATTTTTTTTTGAAATTGGAGCCATTTTGGAGAAAATTTTGAAAATGGCCCAGAGGTTTTACGCGTATTACCCCCTAAATATTTCAAGAATTATTTATAAAATCATATGGCATCGATTTGAGCCACACAGATCGATAAATATTCATTTGGCAAAAACCCTTCGAATAGTTCAGAACCTTTTGTTGTTCACACACTGACTGACGGATTTACAGACAAACAGGCAGCGACAGACAGACGGACATTTAAAAAACAACAACACTATCAGTATTAGGGGACTCCAAAACGTCGATTTCCGTTAAAAATCTCGAATTCCATTTTCCCTAGCTTTGAGTTTCTTTGTTCTACATGTATACGTACGTATACAAGAAAGTGAAAAGGAAACACTATTTCCCACGTTATATTCAATAAAACTCATCTAGTAAAATCCTCATCACTGTTATATAGTATTCGACTGTCCAACAAAGGCCAAAGTCTAGACAGATTAGTCAAAAACGACGAGGCGAATAGTGTCACAAAAACTGTTGGCTGCGTATACGAAAATTACTGGCATCAAGGATTGTAACGACAAGAAAATATCACTTATAATGTCAAGATTACTGTACATTCAAAAGAACATTAGGACACTTTCTGTGTATCAGAATGATCTTTCTAATTTAGATTTACAGGTAAGACGAAATCATTTTGGCCAATTTTTGCTGCATCATCGTGAGAAGCTTTTTTTGAATGTAACGTTACGAATAAGTTTTAATGTTATTGCAAATAAGATCATTTTTTGGTTACCAACTTATTTTGAGTTCAAATCCGACATCAATATTTTGGAAGAATATTCATTGCTCTTAGATATATTTCAGTGAAAGTAATTTGTCAGGTAGTTCGTAGTACCTCCCTCTGAATTTTCCAAACGAAATGTGTATATTTTAATTACCATTAATACCTCTCTCAGTTTTAAGTAGGCATTGAAAATGCGAAAAAATAACCTAATTACCAAATATTACAGAGGCTTCTTATTACTTACAACCAGCACCGAAAGAAATAATTTTACTAGGAACATGAAATATCTCACGCGGAAAAAATATTTCACATGGAACAAACCCAAATTTTTAGGGGGGATGGGTGGGGAAAGCACGTGACCTAAAGGTTTGCGGGTCGTTTCCCCTGCTGGAACCAATCCTTCTGGTAAATGTATGGTACAAAATGACTTCTGTAACAAGTTTCTCACTCCACCATTACATTATCACAATTATCACCGTCATCTGCTCATTATATCACCCATGGATTTCGATGGACTTATAGTTGAAGGGCCTCTGAGCTTCAATAAATTAATGTAATTAAATAATGGGTCTAGTAATATTGAAATACTGCATGTACATGTATTAAAAATTAATATTAAAAGTATTAATTTATAATCTTTTAAATTAAACTTTCTTTAAAAATATTTTTTACAAATTGGTGAGCAAATATTAAATGTTTAAAAATATAGAAGCCTGAAACATGCGGGTCCCTAAGTAGATGTTCAGTCTGCGTTATTTAAGTCCTGATTACAACTATATTCACATGTTTAATTTTCTAAAAATAGTACAGCAATGGATAAACAAGTTTCAAATTAAGAGAAAATGGTGTAACATTAAAATTATCTTAAATTTAAAAAAATACAATTTATTTACATTAACTTCTGATCTGTTACCTTTTACAATGTTTTAAGAGAGGGGAGTAAAAATACAATGTTCTCACAAAAGTAAATGACCGACTGGGCGATCAAGATTTGCGTCTGCAGTGATTTGAAAAGAGATAAAGTAATTATCTCAAAGGTTATAATTGCTACCCGCTAAATAGCCTGACCTTTTGCTGAATGTCTGAATGACTGTTCGTGATCGTTTTGTAATTCCCTGTCATTATTATTCCCTTTTGTGCATAGAAGATGAAACAATGAGCGAGATACAGTTTCAAGGAACGGTTGGGTGATGGTCTTTAATTATACTCACGATGATTTTCCCACACTGGAAAATATGTGCACTTACTTTCAATTGTATAATTATATTTAGTTATTGTCAACTTCCGAGAAAAGTCACAAACCGAAAATTGCTTGGTTCTGTTTCAAAACAAACATGTTCACAACAACCCATTTACAATACATATATTCAAGGAGTAGTCTAGTTGAATTCGGAAATATTATTTTTTTCGTGCCCGGTCTTTTTCTATTGGTTTACCTTCCTGATCGCAAGTAACAATTACACAATGAGTAGACTACTCGTGTAGTAACTTAAATTTGGGAACATAATTCATTTCATACACTGTCTCCTTTCACTACTTTCTTGTTATTGATGGGAAGTCGAAAGTTCCATAATATTTAGTATTGCACCGTTCTGAATTCCATAACAACATTCAAATTAAATAACAAGAGTTTTGCCGGTCGTGAAGTCGGAAGAAGTAACACGATTTTCTCAGAGAGAGTTGTACCCAAGAACCTACTTCCAATTATGGAATTTCAATTGAAGGTTGCCGTTATTTTCACGGTCTTATTGTTTACGACAAATGTGTTCATTGATTTCGTCATTTTTGCTGAAACCATCTTTAACAAAATCCACAATAATACACAATTATCATGGAAACAAAAAATTAAATGCTTAGAGACACTATTATAAAGCAGTTGCTTTATGGTTAATTTTATCTCTTGCGAATTGAAGGAAGCCGGAAATAGATACCTTTTCCGCCTTTCTTGTACCATGTTTCTATCGTGAAATCAAAATGAACGGAAAAAAGAAGTTTGCAGATAGACAGAGATCAAGAAAAACTTTTCGAAGCTCCCAGCTATTTTCCGTTCAAACTTCTTTGCGCTTTCATCAAAATCCTAATATTAACATTCACAAATAGTGGAAGGTTTGCAATGGCTTATCTTGCAACAGCCCTAAGAACTTCGATTATATTGCTTAGTAGCCTATTTTTTATCCTACATAAATGAAGAAACAGGAAATTATAAAAATTCTTTAAGACAACACATACGAAGAATGGACGTCAGTAGAATCTCCCACCTGGCAATGCTCTATTGACCCCCTGGAAAAAGAGACAGCGGAAGACCTTAGAAAAGGTGACAATAATATTTAAGTTAAAAATAAGGAAAAGAAAGAAAGGAGGAAGAATATTGTGAAGTCGGAATAGACACATGTACCTACTCCTTGAAGTGAAGAAGAAGACGCCTTTTTTAAACAGAGTTAGAAATATTAAAACAAAGCCATGTTTCTTGGCAGAAAAACCCTACCAGACCATGCACTACATCCGACGCCCGTAGCGGTAGGGTATCTTCCCACAACCGGCGAAATCCCGCGATCGTCGCCTGCCCCAACCAACCCGAACCACCCGCATCCACCAAGCGAACCCCTCCCACACGCGAAGCGTGCTGTAGCCCGTAATAAACGTAATTGTAGTTCGATATAATGTAGTAACAAGACAATCCCCACTTCGTCAAAATCAAAATATTAACATTTACAAATAGTGGAAGGCTTGCTGTATTTTATTTTGTAACTGCCCTAAGAACTTCAATTATATTGCTGAGCAGCCTATTTTAAACGGAGTTAGAAATATTATTAACACCAAGCCATGCTTCTTGGCAGAAAGCCCCTACCAGACCATGCACTTCATTCCACGCCCCTTTTTTTTATTCGTATGGCAGCAAACAATACAATAAGAAAAGGGAAAAAATTTCACACAAAGAGAGCAATTCAAAACAATTAAAAGAACAAGTACACAATTTAAAAACAATATAGCACATTGAAGTAAAAACTATATGTCTAATTCACAAAAAGAAGTTTATCAGTCTTAAAATATTGATTCTAAAGCCTTAAGTCAAGTTCCTTTGCCCATTGGGCCGCATTATCAGTTACTGCGATGATTCTTGGGTTTCAGAAAACTTCCTTCTCGGACAGTCATTGACAATGTGATGTATAGTTTGCCTGACATCTGCGCAGTCACACATCGGGCTAGGGCTTATCTTCCATTTATGCATTAAGTCAGCACAGCAGCCATGTCCAGTACGTATTCTGTTAATAGTTGTCCAAGTGCTGCGTGGAAGTGAGAAACCTCCAGGTTTTGATTTTCCTGTAAAATAGGTTGCCATAGTGAAGATACAGATCTGTTCCAGGTTTCTTGCCAATCGTTGAAGCTACTGTAGTCTAAGGCTACCAAACTACGCCCCGTGGAAGTCCGTTCGTCGCCTGCCGCACCCAACGCACTGCCCCAACCAACCCGAACCACCCACAACCACAAAGCGCACCCCCTTCCCCCCTCCCCCACACGCACCCACCCGCCGAGCACGCGAAGCCCGTTGCAGCCCGTAATAAATGTGTTTTAATTTCGCCGCGGCCCACGTGCTTTACTGCCCGTTTAAAATATCGGCCGCTCGGCGCGGAGAGTCGTTCGCCTACAAATGGGCTTATAATAGATCGATTTTAATATCTCACGGAGCGGGAAGCTCCCGCATGATGCTCCTAGACCCGCCCCGTCTCGCACGCGGCCAGCCATCCGGCCGCCAGCGCGCAGACTGAAAGATGTGAATTCACGAGGGCCGTGTTATAAAGAGGGGGCCGACGCATTGAATACATGAGCTACTTCTGTGTGTTTCAACTCACGAGCGCCCGAGGAACAAGAAAGTTAGTGGCGGGGATGGGGTGAATTATTGCGCGGCGCCGTTGAGAAGAAATGAGGGAAGTCAAATGTAAGTTTTGGGCGGAGCAATGATGGAACTCTCAGCAACGTAAGTTCTGAAATAAGTCATTTTAGAAACGTGTCAAGAATATTTTGTTCAACTCACGGGTTCAATATTCAAGTTCAGTCAACTCAGGGTTCAAGTATTGATGGAATGCCTATATTCATGGAAGAAAAAATATAATAACACTTTAATATTTTTTTAAATGAATAATTACGTCAATGAAGCTGATACATTATAATTCATAACACAACAAGACGTTTTGTTACTGAGAGTAGATACATAGAATATAACAATATATATGTATGTTATAAACTATGTTATATCCAATGTATTTAAAGGCAGTAAGAAAAATACTTCAATGTTTTCGCATTGAAAAGAGTCCAAGGTGATACAACATACGATTTTCATTGGTTCTTACTGCTCTTTTGTCCTGAAATTTGTAGTACATCCGAATATTTTATTGCAAACAGGACAATGAAATCATTTCACAAACGAGTCATAATCAGCACTCCCAAACAATTCTTGGGTCAAATTATAACCATCATGAAACCAATGTTCAACTCATGAAACGAAAGTGAAGCAGTTTAATCCATAAACAATCCGCACTCCACAAATAGCTAATTCTTGTCTCTCCTCTTTCCCGCTTCACTACGCATCGCGGTTCCACGTCCCAGTCCAGCCCCCCCCGCTGCACCCCGCCACGCAATCCTCTACCCGCCACGCAATCCCTTTCCCGCCACACAATCCCTATCCCCACCACATAATCCCCTACTCGCACATAATCCCTCACCCGCCACGCAATCCCCTGTCCGCCACGCAACTCTCTCCTCCACACAATCCCTCTCCCCGCCACGCAATCCTCTCCCCACCACACAATCCCTCTCCCCGCCACGCAATCCCTCTCCCCGCCACGCAATCCCTCTCCCCGCCACGCAATCCCTCTCTCCGCCACGCAATCCCTCTCCCCGCCATGCAATGCCCGCTACGCCATGCCATAGCCCACTCCCCCCCCCCCCCCCCCCCCCCCCCCGCCCCCCGGGGCCGGCGACAACCATTCCAGCTGCCGTTATTGCCCCAATAACGGTAGGCGCGCCAGCGGCACGGTGGCGGTTGGGGCGGGGGGAGGGAAGGGGAGATTACACGGGACTATGGCGGAGGAATCAAAAATTATGCGGCGCTCGCATGGCCCATCGCGTGGGGGAGGGCGGCAGAGGCGGCAAGGAGAGCGGAGGGCGCTGATGGGAAATCCATAAGCAAGGGCCGGCGCCGCCAGTTGATCTTGCGGGACCCCTCCGGAAGGCCTGCCCGCCGCCGCCGCCGCGCCGCCTGCTGGCCGAGTTACGCGAGTACAGCCAGGGGAATGGGAGGAGCGATGCCATCAGAACCCTCAAATAATACAACACGCCGCGCCTACACGTGTTTCGGCGTGTTCGTAATTCCGAACGCAATCTCGTGCATCAACTCACTCACGTGATTTCGGTATTCCGCATCAGATGTGCGTCGAATAAAGAATTATTGATGTATACATTACACATGCATTCCCCTCAAAAAGAAAGGTATCAAGCGAGCATATCGATAGAATAACCTGTTTGTAACAAAGCACGATTTTTATGGTATGTTTAAGACACATACAAGTAAAAAGAAATTTCGATATTTTTAAATACATGATTTTTCTACTAGTGTATTTCTTTATTTTTCTTAACAGTGTGTATTATAAATATTGAATATTTTTATGACGTAAAAATGTAAAATTATTTAATAATTCAAATAATAAGTTCAGTTATGATGTCAGAGTTTTGTTCAAGTGTTTTTCATTTGAAAATTATAGTTGTAAATGTAATTCATCGTAAAAAAGTTGTAAATTAAAAAAGTGAGCAAAAAGAAAAGGAAAATTACTTAACATTAATTAAAATACAGAGGACTAGAAATAAAAAGAAAGAACATGAACCAACTGCCGACGTGAATAAAGGTCACAAAGGGGAGGAAACTAGTTCTCTGCAGAAGTTTAACATTAAAAGTTGCAATTCTAATTGTCATCTCTTGTGATTAGCCAATACCATTTCCCAAAGGTCACCATGTCAACAAGGTATTAACAACGTACATCCGAAACAACATAGTCCCAGTTCGTGGAAGCTTGCGTCGTCACTTTCACTCATTACCATTAACAATTCGCTTCGACCACCAGTTTGAAATGCTGTTTGAGATTCGGAAATTTTAGCCACACGTAGACTTCTGAGAACTGATATTTTAACACGCACAGAAACACAGCTCACGTACGTTTTATTCAAACAAGAAAAACCAGAAATAAATAATAATAATAATAATAATAATAATAATAATAATAATAATAATAATAATAATAATAATAATGAGAAGAAGAAAAACAATCAAAACATTTTTGAATCCAACGTACACGAACAATAAAAGACATTTTTTAAATGAGTGCTCGTCAATAAATGGGCAAAATCATAAATGAAAATGCAAGTACAGAAACTTTGTATGTATTAATTTCACAGAGAGACTTATATTATTATACGTACTATTATTCTCAGTTCTTACCAGTCTCATGAAAACCTTTGACGATTAGGTTTAATAGGTTGGTGATTGCTGATTATGATGTTGATAGGATTTGAATGATGAGGGAGGAATGTGAAAAGAGATGCAGGGAAAACGGGAGAAATTCGAGATATTCTACCGCGAACCCGCTTTGTCCATCTCTTTACACTACATGGATTGTCAGGAATGGAAACCCAGACTGAATGAGGAGGCTGAGTAGAGGTCATTAAGCTGACTCTGACAGGGAGGTTCTAAGCTTTGAGACCCCGCTGGGACATAATTTTCGACACTAGCTATATACATAGGTCGAATTCAGCCGCTACCTGGAGGAGAATTCTAGTGGATGACTGCTCTGATCGGTAGTTTTCCCTGGTTTCTCGGATCAAACAAGGCGAATGCGGGAGAAGTAGGGCCTAGGACCACGCGCGATCTTTCTTTCCTCTTCCTTGTCCTCTCATCACCTTTACTTACACGCACTTTCAATAACATGCACCATTCGATAGCTTAGATGTCCGGCTGCTGGAGTGCCCTCTGGTAGGAGATACCTTGTTGAAGGAAAACCTCGCAAGCTGACTTGTAGGTCAACGCCGAATGTCATCATCTAGTGGGTGAAGATCACAGTCACCCTGGAGATATAATATACACTACACTTACGGGACTAACGAATTTTACCAGTTGACGAGCATGGCCCAAAATAATCAATCAAGCGGTACCCAGTGAGAAAGGAGAGTGGACTGACCAGGAGTCACGCGCATCAGAAAGAAATCGGCAGGACAACATTCCTCAGAGTGGCTTGCCACATCCCACATTATCTCACGCAAAGCAGCGACACGTATTCTTCGTATCAGATGACGAGTGGTGGCACAGTGCATCAACTGATGTCACTGCAGTGCCTCTGACCGGAGGTTTTAGGTCGAGGTTCGACGCCAGCAGGATTTTCGACACTTGCTTTCAGCTAGGTCGAATTTAGTCGCTGTCTGGAGGAGAATTCTAGCGGCAGGCTGCTCAGATCGGTAGTTTTCCGAGGTTTCTCTGATCAACACCAGGCGAATGCCGGAGCCGTGCCGTAACAAACGGGCTACGGACGGCGCGCGATCTTTTCTTCCTCTTTTTTTGTCCTATCCTCACCCCTTACTCACAAGCTTACTCAGACATCCACTATACCACCACACACGCCGAGAACTGGTCGGGGACTTAGAACTTGTCCCGACTGGGGAGGTGCCTCGCTGGTGGGAGGAGATACCTGGTTAGGGAAAACCCCGATAGCCGACGGTAGGTCGGCGCCCGATCTATCCATCCTGCGGGGGAAGACCACCGCCATCTCCCGAGAATAACCATGCACTACACTTACGGGACTAACGACCATAGTAATTGACGCGCCCGGAATCACTAACAATCAATCAATAATAAATAAATCGTATCAGCGACATGGACATTGGCAGAAGCTTACATTAAGAGTGAATAGCTCCTTAATTGACGCCACAAAACATCCAAACCAACGTCAATAAAAATAATTTTTTCCTTCCCTCTCCAGTCCATCTGGCGAAGTGCGGGCGCGCGCGGGGCGGGCAGTCATTCGGCTGGAGTCGCGCACCGCCGCGGGCAGTCGCAAACGCACGCACGCACACGCAGGCACGCACGCACGCACCCTGGGCACCGCCGGCGGCCACGCATGCATATGGATGAGCCCTGCCCCTTCACCTCCGACCCCGTGCGCGCACCAATTTTTATTTCACGCAAATTGGCGCGGGTCGCCCATTGATGAATTACGACGCGACCGCGCAAGTGAACGACTGCGCGAATCGTTGTATTTGAATTTTTTTCTTTTTGCATCGATCTCTTGCGTGTGATCCCTTCTCCCTTGGACCATACTCTTCACGTTTTACGTTCTCGCTACTGCATATACAATAGAGAGAAAGTTATGTAATGCTGCACGAAAAAAAGGCAAATTTTCGGCAGAAAACTCTTATTGCAGGGCCCTGGCAACAAAAAAAGTTGATAAATTCAGTTGCTAAAGTTAGAAAAAAGTCCTCTAACATGTGGTGTAGAATGTTTTGTGAGTTCTTGATGCCGAAAATCAAATGACATCTGTCTGTCCGTCAGCCCGTCGGTCAGTCCGTCACCCAGACCGTCTGTGAACAACACTAGCGACTAAACCGTTCAGCCGATTTTCTCAAAATTGATATTCCCCAATGAAATTGTTCGATGCAGCAGCCACGCCTATGATTTTGAAACCGATATTTTAATTTTGATAGGTACTTTACATGAAATACCTGGGATATTTTCAAAATTTCAAATAAAAGCTCCATCGTTCTTGATTAAATTTTGTAGCTGAAAAGTGTAAAGGACGTTTAAGAGATTGGTGAAGGTTTCATTTTCGCTAAAAACTCTGATTTTTCGAAAATTACAAAAAATCAATTTTTTTTCGGCATCTTCCTACAATTAGAATTATGAAGATAGAGTTTTTTCTTCCTTAATAAAATCTGTTCCTTAAACATAGATTTTGAAATACGATCATGTGTCACGGGCGAGAAAGTACGTGTTGTTTTAGGATCACTAGTTTTTTCTCGTCCTTGCTCCGGTTCTATTCACTTCTCATTACTTGCTCGCCCTTCGGCTCGCTGGTTCCCAATCCCCTTTATTCGCGGTCCTCAACCAATTTTCGTTCCCGTTTCTCAAGCCGTTTCCTTACTCACTTCCTTCCACGCAACCTCCCAGCTTGTTTTACTTCCCACTTTATTTTTTTTTCTCCTTCTCAGTTCCACAAACCGTGTCATTTCCTGCATCGCAATCCCCTTCTGTGCTCGCTCCTCACCCTCCCTCTCTCCCCTTTCCCTTTCTCCCTTCCTCGCCCGCTTCTTCCCCTTTGCTCGCCTTTTTCGCTCCCTCTCCACCGTCCCGAAAGACAAGCGTTCACACAATGGCGGGCATGCCTTCGGAGAAAGGTACGCCATTGTATTGGACTCGTCCCCCCACCCCGCCAAGAATCTGCTCGTTCGGCCGTTTGTGTTCCCGTCCGTTTGTCTGTCCGTCAGTTCGCCCCGCAGCCCGCTCGGCCTGTGCGCTTCCCGGATTGCGTTTCCAGGAATTATTCGCCGATCGACAGCCGCGCGCCCAAGCGCCGCGTGCGCCTCAGGTTGCTCCTCGCGGCAGAGGGTTCGGTTTCATAAGTTCACGAGGATGCATTTACGAATCCAGCTCATTAGACCGATTTCCGGGAAGCCTATGGTCTGGCAGCTAACGTCTGGTGATTCCTGGTACGAGCCGGCGGTGGGCGATCTCCGCTTTTACATGCTGCCCATTCTGAGAAGTAAGAGCTTGCTCTACATTCGTTATTTCACAAGAATATCACCATTTGAACCCATAACCCAAATTACACACACACACACACACACACACACACAAGTGTCTGACTAGAAGACTTGACTCATGTTTCTCTATGTATGTTGACGCGTTGAATACAAATCTCAAGCCAGAATTGCGCCACCTCCCTCCAGTTTTTTTATTCGTGAAAAACTCATGTGAATACTAGATTTTGGTGTCTTGTAGCATCATACGAAGTCAAAAGTTGTCATGAACTACTAGGATAAATTTTCGACATGTTCAGTAGCCACAATAAGCATCTCCAAGTTGTGATATATTCGCAAAAATAAAAAACGTAATTAAATAAAAATTAACTTATTGAAACGTCAAGCTAGGTATTTCCATTAAACATGTTCATACAATTCATCCTTTAATTCTAAACATTACAAATATTCAATGCATTTCTCCGCGTACCTCGGCTAAATAACCAGGAATACTTATTGATAAAAAAATAAATTGACAAGACCATTTACTTGCGACAGTGAATAAAACATTTCTCAAAATTATACCTCTTAATTTACAAGATAGAAACACCAATTTCAATATCCAAATACACATATAATTAGATCTTCATATATGATTGTCAAAGCTGAGGAGGGGTAGACACAATCATTAAACAAATACTGTAATCCAAACTAAACTCCTGCGGTGTACCTTAAAAACACCATGTTACATTCACAATGGCCCAATTCAAAAATAACATTTTAGGCATACTCAACCTCGACCAAAGGATTACTAAACGTTCAAGTTTTTATTCAAACCTATCATCTTGTCCAGCAACAAATATATTTAATTTAGATACTGCAAAATTAAGTATCGTCATTTAAATGACATGTTACTTCCTCCCTAATTAAAATAAAATAAAAGTAAAAACTATAAAAAATGTTATTGAAAAATAAACAAAAAATTGTCAATACCATCCCTTTCTAGATAATCCTCAGAAATAATTTATTTTTAATTGCAATTTAGAATTTTTGCAAAAAGTTGTGAATTGGAAATTAATGTAATTATTCAAACATTTGAAACGCCAATGACGGCGAACAATATATAAATAAAAAATTTAAAAAATACGAAAATGGCAATTGAAAATTACCTTAGTTTCAAAACGATCGTTTTTCTTTAAGATGATAGGAGGCTTCATTACCACAAACCTGACGCAACACACGCCGTCCCGGAAGGAAATATTACCATAATATGCCCTTATCGAAGTGTGGAGGCGAGCGGTCCCTAACGCGCAACTTAAACGTGTAAATACAATTAGACGCTACCAAAAGGAGCCCGTCCTGTGAAGTCTGCTCTCTTTGAGACGCACTGCGGTGCAACGCACGAGTGTCGGCAGGGAACAGTCAACGGGCAACGGAAGGGCTCCGGGAAAGACGCAGGGAGGCAGAGGGTGAAGAGAGATTGGCCCTGGGGTGGCCTGCGAACCATCGTCTAGCCCCACTCTCCTGCCCTGCCCCACTGCTCCGCCACGCCTCGCTGCTCTGCCAACCCGCGCCGCCTGCCCGCCCCGCTGCCCCGCCCCGCTAGTCCGCCCAGCATGCTCGCCCCGCTTGCCCGCCTCGCTCGCTCTGCCCCGCGCCCTGCCCCTTCTCCGCCCGCCCCTTCGCCGCCCTGCCACTCTTCGCCGCCCTGCCACTCTTCGCCGCCCTGCCACTCTTCGCCGCCCTGCCACTCTTCGCCGCCCTGCCACTCTTCTCCGCCCTGCCATCCCTCCCCGCAAGCCACCTCGCTGAACCACATGTTTCCTTAATCCACTGCCCTGCCCCGCTGTCCCACCGTCTGTCCCGCGCCCTTCATCCCGTTCGAGGTCTCACCCCTCGCCTGCCCCCCCCCCACCAGATCACCATCACCGCGCCCCGCCTTCCCCGCTGCTCCGCGCCACCCAACTCAAAGTGGCCGCCGAGAGCCAGCGCTCGTTGTATAAAGTCGGATATTTGCGGATTCGGTGATATAACGGTCAGCGTACCAGACTGTTGTACCCGAGTTTGCGAGTTCAAACCCGATCGAAACCGTGGTTTTTGAGGGCGAAAAATTTCTTCGTACGCCTTCCTTCGGAGGGAACGTAAAACCGGCTGTCCCATGTAGTAGATTTACTGCATATAAAAGATCCTCAAGCCTAAAAGAAACCTCTGAGCAAAATTTAGATCCGCCTGTTTCGTCGCCCAAAATAATATCTCCGCTAGGTGGTGAAAGGAGCGTAGCGAAATTTGCGTGGTTAGACGAAAGAGTGGGACTCGAGTTTCGCCACATAAAATATGGCTTTAATTAACTATTAACTAACTAACTAAAGTAGTCGCCCACGCGGTGGCGTTCCTGGCACCCCCGCGCGCACCGCCGCAGGTAGACGTCGCTCCACCGGCTGCGGGAAGGCGGAGCGCGATGGTTTAGGTTGGAAAACAAGGATGCCGGGCTGGGAAGGGGGAGGCCGACAGAGACGGAAAACAACAGAATGGGCGGGACAAAATTATTATTATTATTATTATTATTATTATTATTATTATTATTGTTGTTGTTGTTGTTATCATCATTATTATCTCACTTAACGACTACAGAGATAAGCATCCAGCTCCACACGTCGATTTTGTTCTCTTCTTGCTTCAGTAAACGGTGGTAAGTTGAGTCGCTTTGTTAACGCCACCAGATTTGTAAGTGCGAAGTATGATCTGCCAAGGATATTTTGATAATACTTTCATTTTAAGAAAAATTAACTTTAACAAGAGACTTTTCATCAATTGGTCGAACACATGCTCTCAACAAAAGGACAAAACAAAGCTTACTCTGAGGATAGAGAATTGGGAACTTTCTAAAGGCACACGTAGAACCAAGCGGTGGTATCTGCGGAATATAGAACGATAATAGCTGTGGACAGAAAGACAACAACGAGTAAGGCCTTTTGCATAACCTATGATAGAGCGCGCCAGCAGATCATAACAACTGAAAATCAAGCAACGTTATGCCGGACTTCCAACTGTCAGTGCAAGGGAACGAAGGATCCATCAACAGTCGTATCTGCCTCTAGTGTTGAGAATAACCCAGAAATGGATTTTATTTTTCGTGAGCTTTTGTTTACTGTTTACTTCTTTTAGTCATGTTGAAATACCCACGAGTGAAAGAATTCGATTGAAATAATGATATCAATATAATATTTTATGACCCAAAATTTATTTTCAAGTGTGGGTAAATTATATTAGAAATTACGTGATTTCAAGAGACTGTTTAAAAAGTCATGTGAAATATAACATTTCCATTTCAATTGCATGTTTTAATAGTTTATATAAGTGGTATAATTTGTGGAATATTTTTTTATAATTATTTAACCAAAAGTATTTTTCCCAAGTTCAACATTCTTTTCTTCTTAGTAAAACAATATTTGTGAGCCCAATTTATTTTGTACTGGGAGGATACACGAAAGTAGATCAAACTGAAGAGACATATTACACGAATAATAGTGACTGACAGGAGTGACACATGCGGAAAGACGAATGATGTGGGAATATGAAGGACAAACAGTTGAGTACCTCTTCGCACAGTATTTTCAATAACGATAAATATTATTTATTGAAGGCAGGTTAACGGGGCTTGGTCATAAGTAAATACGTTTACTACATTTCATCAACTGGTCGTTAAGAATTCTTCATGTTTCAACTTCCGGGAGAAGACAAGATGACGTTCGAGTTTGAAGATAACACGTGTTTTTATGATAGATTTAGATCCATTTATGCCCGGAGGGTGAAAAAAATTTTCGGAAACGTCGGCAAACAACCAACTTGTAGTTCGTGTTTACTTTTATGACAAAGCCCCGTTAACCTACCTTCAATATTTCATCAATTAAGAATTCTTCATAAATATTATTATTATTATATTATTATTATTATTATTATTATTATTATTATTATTATTATTTATTACATAAACACTTTTGGTTTTAATAATTGATGGCAGACAATTTACCTGTGTGAGCACATTTTGCGACAAATTGGAAAAATGCTCCTCACTTGTTGTGGATGGGTCAATTTATTCACAGAAGAAGCATTAAGCGAAAACTACAACAAAAATATTAACAATACATGAAATATGTAATTATAAATGACAATAAACAGATTAGTCCGTAACATTAAATACAACAATGAAATAACGAAGACATATATTAGATATTATCTACACTCCCTCACCTTTCAAAATAAAATAAAATCGCACTCCAACCGCAGATTGGCATCGTGACCAACGCGGGGAGAACCTGGCGAAGGACGCGCCCCCAGGCCAGCGCGACCCCATTCAATTACCCTTGGCTCTGATGAGGACAATCGCCCCACGGCCTTTGCCCGCGGAGACACTGCGCCCCGCGCCCATTACAGCCACCAACCCCCGCAGCGAGAACTCTCTCCTACCCGCTTGCCGCGCTCCTCCTCGCTGGGATTCTCCTGCCCGCCCTAGCTCTCTCCATCCCACTCGACCACTCTCTATCCACTCTCCACCTCCCCCCGCCCGCCCCGCCTCGCCCCGCCTCGCCCCGCCTCGCCCCGCCTCGCCCCGCCTCGCCCCGCCTCGCCCCGCCTCGCCCCGCCTCGCCCCGCCCCGCCCCGCCCCGCCCGACTCTCTCCATCCCATTCAGCCTTTCTCCAACTCTGCGTTTCTCTTCACTCAGACCGCCCCGCCTCTCTCAAACTCTCCGCATCTCTCTTCATCTCTCCCTGTCTCTCTCCACCTCTTTCCTCCCTACTCCCCGTCTCTTTCCACCCCACCCATATCCCCTCATTTCTCTCTCTCTTTCTCTCCCTCTATCTCTCCCTCTATCTCTCCCTCTTTCTCTCCCTCTTTCTCTCCCTCTTTCTCTCCCTCTATCTCTCCCTCTATCTCTCCCTCTATCTCTCCCTCTATCCCTCCCTCTATCTCTCTCTGCCCCGTTTCATCCCATGCCGTGCTCCGCCCCGCCCCGCGCTGGTCTATTCATAAACGCGAGTCTTATCCCTGCAAATTAGGCCCCTGCGCGCCGCTTCATTAAAATTCACCCGGTAGTGTACGGCCGCATCGGAATCCCAAGCGAAGCGCCGGAATTCCCCGAAAGTTGCCTCGTTCTATCGCTCGTCTACTTATACGGGCTACGTGCGCGGCCGGCAATTAAACGAGGGCATTAAGACGTTTGGGAGTGCGCGGCCGTCGTTATCGGAGACTGGCGGGGTAAGAATCGTCTTTTTTTGTCGAAAGGGGGGTGTTTTGCCCCCACGACAGGCCCAGGGCGAAGCCTCGAGGGCGAATGGCGAAGGCGGCCTCTGAGAGAGAGGCAGGTGTAGTGTGAATGCTGGACGCGTCAGGGAGGGTGGTAAGAGGAGGGTCAGAGAGAATCCCACTTTTGAGAGAGAAAGGAGGGATGACATGATAGCCGTAGGAGGATGGTGGTTGAAAGCTGAAACGGCGGTCTGATGGTGGCGAGAAGATGGGGATAATGCGGTGGAAGATTTTTTAGATTAATAGGCTTAATGAGGTTAATAGGCGAAATGCGAGAAGTAGGATAGCAATAGCTGGACAAGAAAATTAAATAGCGGATGTAAGAGAGGAGAGATGGGACGGGGCAGCACACACAGAGAGAGAGAGAGAGAGAGAGAGAGAGAAGCGAAAAACAATTGTGTCAGTATACGAATTGTATCGTATGTATCCTAGAATGGTAAGTGTGCGTTGCGCGAGGGGTTTGAGGGGGTAAGAAAAGGGAAAAGGCGATCTAGAGGATCCCGTGTGGTGGTTTTCGGTAGGGAAAGCCAGTTCTAATCAACATCTCAGTTCGCAGTGAGAGGCGTTCCTCAAGGATCCTCCGGGAAACATCAACATTTCCATCAACGCCAACGCCCGCCAACGCCAACGCCAAGCCAACGCCAACGCCAACGCCAACGCCAACGCCAACGCCAACGCCAACGCCAACGCCAACGCCAACACCAACACCAACGCCTCCGAGAGCATATGCATGAACGCTAAAGCTACCATCGTCAACGCTTGCATCCCTCTGACCATGCATATTTCGATCACCACAAGTACCGACCCTCCGTTTCGCCTCACAGTGAACGGTGCAGATCGCTCCCTTCTTTCTTTCCTATCTTTCTTCTTCCTTCTGCTCAGTCACGATCCAGCGGGCTTTTATCTGCCGACGCGCTTCCTTCCCGCCCTTCCCCGTCCCTCCCTCGCCCCTTCCCATCCCTTCCACCCTGCCCAGACCAGAGCCGAGTGTCAACGGATAATTTACTTTTAAATAAAAGACGGCCGAGGCGCGCCGCACGTCTGTGGCTTTCTTGGCAGAGACGGTGGATCGGGTGGCGGTGAGGGACGGTGATGGTGACTTGTCGCGAACAGGTCAGAGGGTGGTTGCGGTTCTTGCGGAGCAGATGATGAGAATGAGGGGCGAGGCGTTAACGGCGCAAATGAAAATATTAGGTGAACATGCCAGGTTACGTTAGCTACGGACCAGTTATATTAAGTTTAGGCCGGTGATAGTAGGTGCTGCATTCACATTACCATGATAGTGGTTCTGATGATTGACGAGAAAGTTGGAATCGTGGAAATATTGTACTGAAAGACAGAGGAAAAGAGGACATAATGGATAGGTAGGAATAACAACAATAATACGCCTAGGTCCATCTCTTTCAGACAAAGGTCTCCTATCGTATACGATAGGCGGCCTTTGACCGAAAGGGTGCTAATAAGATGAGCTAATTCTGATGATTACTCTGTAATAAAAGCAGGGTGGCAAATGCGACTGCTGGAGGAAAGGTACAAGCAACGCCAGTAATGTATAACGTATACCAGTCAAACTGGGGCTCTCGAAGTGCTGCAATTGCGAGAAAAAGAATTAGCGTTGAGATATAAAATAGACAGTAGAAATAAGACTGACACGGCTGTGGGAACAGAACCACGCAAGAAAGTAGGATCGGAACGAAAGTGTAGTTAAACGTGTTGCAGCAGCAAGAACAGGGAAAAGGAAAAATGGAAAATCTGGAAGTCGAAAATGACAGTCGGTCGACGTTCAAATAGCATTATGAAGTCAGCAAACAATGAAGTTCTGCGTGTCGATAGAAGCCCCTGGCCATAGACGAGCTTCATCACAACCGTTGAGACAGGGTGATAGAGGTCTGGAAGATGATGACGACGTGGAATTGACATTTTGTTGTAGCAAAACAAAAGGCGATAGTGGAAAATAGTCAACAAGGCTGGGGAGAGGAGAAACACACTGATCAACGAAGGAATACTACTTCATGGCTATCTGCTATGTCAGTACGCGATCATTCTCGAGTTGAGAGAAGACTTTCACTGTCGACCTTAGCACTGTAACCGCTTATTGAGACTTTAAGGGGATCATGAGAATTCGGGAAGATTGTAACGATACTAGTTCGGTAGCGGAAGCAAAAAGATTAGAGAACAATATAAAAGCCAAAGGCAGTGGTCAATTAGGCACTCATCGGAGTCGACAGGGTAAGCAAAGAAAGATAATGACATAAGATTAGAGAACAAATCCACAAGATGATAATGTAAGTAGGGTCTGAGTCGAGGAGGAGCGACTACGTGTACCGCAACGTCCGCTTCACGGGTAAAGAGAGTGTAAATGGTCGTGCAGAGGATTCGACACAGGGACTTCCTAAATGTAAGAAAGTGAGCATTGGAGGAAGACTACAATAGAAATGATATGGCTATAGTATGAAAATAGTACTGAAATTTTGAAAGGAAAACCAAAGCTGAGAAGAAAAAATGTTGAGGCTGTGTAAAAAGGGATGACGACTTAAGAAGGTGATGACACCGTGTTTTGAGACCGACTGATAAAAATAAGACCATAAAGCAATCTCGTTATTGAAAAGAAAGACAGTGAGACACACTGGTACAGTAGTTGCAAGATTTATGACGCAACAGAGAGAAACGATAGGGATCAGGAGACACATTGCCAGCCACATGAAGAGTGGCAAGTATGCTTCTAGGATCAAAGGAGGGCCCAGAGCTACACCATCGTCATGGTATCCGATGGTCGTTGAAACTGCGGGTAGATGAGGTGAACGGAGAGGTGAGCTGACATGTGTCGATCCATGTAATATTTGGGGTGAAAAAATAGTTTGTTAAAAGTTCTCTCACAATTTCTTCTGCCTTTCATGGTCAGCCATATTTACGATGGCAATGTATGTTCCTTGGATCAGAAGGAGGGAACCGACTACACACCGATGTAATGGCCTTCGTAATTGATTGATTGTTAGCGATTCCGGGCGCGTCAACTATCGAGGTCATTAGTTCCGTAAGTGTTGTAGATGTTTTTCATCGGGAAGTGGCGGTGATCTTCCTCACTGAATAGCGAGATCCGGCACAGACCTACTGTCGACTAGCGACGGAGTTTTTCCAACCAGGTATCTACCACCAGCGGGGCACCGCCCCGGCCAGGACAATTTCTACGATCCCGACCGATCTCCCGGGACGCATGGTAGTGTAGTGACGAAGTGTGTGTGGTGTGTGTGTGTGTGTGTGTGTGTGTGTGTGTAAGGGTGAGGATAGGACAAGGAAGAGGAAGGAAAAATCGCGCGTGGTCCGTGGCCTGTTTTTTAGGGTACTGCTCCGCCATTCGCCTGGAGTTGATTGGAGAAACCACGGAAAATTATTGATTAGAGCAGCCGGCCACTAGAATTCTCCTCCAGACAGCGAGTGAATTTGACCTAGCTTAAAAGCTAGTGTCGAAAATGCTTCCGCCGACGGTAGCGATTCGACGCTTCCGCGGACTCCAACATAGGACCTCTCGGTCAGAGACATTGCAGTAACATCAGTTGATGAACTGAGCAACCGCTACCGGTATGACCTTCGTCGTTCCTTTCATCCGTGTAGGTAGCGGGTGGGGTCATGAAGACAGATGTGCAATGTCGACCTATGGAATATTCCGAGTAAAAACTAGATTTATCCACTTTTTCAATCTGGTTTGTTTTTTAATCGAAAAATAAATGCAATGCAGTGCTGTTTTTGTAACAGCATTGCAAACCTTTCTCTATATTACGTAAGTTGAATGTGAGAAAATAAAAAAAAATTCTTTCTCTTCAGAAGTTCAGAATTCTCCTCCTCCAACCATTGCTCCATCATTAATTTCATATAATATTTATCTACCTGTATATCAAATCATGCATACACTGCAGCTACAGCAGGAGTTTCTAACCTCATGTGTGTTACTAGCTTGGCTATAAATGAGGTCGGAAAGAATAAGACAACGAGACTGAGACTTATTACGTACGATAGCAAGAACGTAACACGTTAAAAGCTGACTGAAACACAGAAATGATAGTGATACGGGGTCAGCAATCAACTCCAAAGCAACGTCCGTCTCCTCGGCTGCTGACCGTCGTCGCCGTTCACGCCTGTTCCTCAACCCGCGCACCAGGTGAATGCCGGAGCAGTACCCTAACAAACGGGCCACGGATCGTGCATTGTCTTTCCTTCCTCTTCCTTGTCGTATCCTCTCCCTTACACACACTCACACACACTAACGTACCATACACTATCACACATTCTGGGAGACCGGTCGGGAGCTTAGAGCTTGCCCCGGCTGGGGCGGTGTCCCGCTGGTGGGAGAGTCCTTGCTTACGGGAAATCCCGCTAGCCGACGGTAGGTCGACGCCGGATCTCACCATTCAGCGGGGGACGATCACCGCCATCTTCCGAGAAAATTATGCAGTACACTTACGGGAGTAATGACCTAAGCTGTTGACGCGCCCGGAATCACTAACCAACCAACCAACCAACCAACAAATACAACTCAACCGTGCTGGCAGTGACAGTGAGATGAGTAGATAGTGACCACGCTAAGGTCTGCGCCGCGGAGGCGAAGGGGGATTTCTATCCAATAATACCTACATTCCAAGTACCGCAGGAGTTTAGAACCTCACGAGTATTAATACCAAGACTATAAATGAGATTGGAAAGAATAAGACAAGAGTAATTCCGAGACCGATACAAGCAAACCGAAATACAGAAACGATAATAATACGGAATCAGTAACAAAGCCAATGGCAACGCCCGTCAGCTCCTCGGCTGCTCGACATCGTCCTCGTCCACGATCCTCTACGGCCCCGCCCTCCTCAACCCGTGCGGGCAGGAGGAGGGCGGGACGAGAGAGATAGATAAGATAGAATAGAAGATATAGATAGATAAGATAGATAAGAAGAATAGATAGATATAGATAAGATAGATAGATAGATAAGATAGAAGATATAGATAGATATAGATAGATATAGATAGATATAGATAGATATAGATAGATATAGATAGATATAGATAGATATAGATAGATATAGATAGATAGATAGATAGATGAGATATAGATAGAGAGATGAGAGATGAGAGATAGAGAGAGAGAGAGAGAGATAGAGAGAGATAGAGATAGAGAGAGAGAGAGATAGAGATAGATAGAGAGATAGAGATAGAGAGAGAGATAGAGATAGAGAGATGAGAGATATAGATAGAGAGATGAGAGATATAGATAGAGAGATGAGAGTATAGATAGAGAGATGAGAGATATAGATAGAGAGATGAGAGATATAGATATAGAGATGAGAGATAGAGAGATGAGAGATGAGAGATAGAGAGATGAGAGATGAGAGATGAGAGATAGAGATAGAGAGATAGAGATAGAGAGATAGAGATAGAGAGACAGAGATAGAGAGATAGAGATAGAGAGATAGAGATAGAGAGATAGAGATAGAGAGATAGAGAGATAGAGATAGAGAGATAGAGATAGAGATAGAGAGATAGAGATAGAGGATAGAGAGATAGAGATAGAGAGATAGAGAGATAGAGAAGAGAGAGAGATAGAGAGATAGAGGATAGAGAGATAGAGAGATAGAGAGAGAGAGAGAGAGAGAGAGAGAGAAGAGAGAGAGAGAGATAGGGAGAGCGGCGAGGTCTAGGGATTTCTGTTAAAACAAAACATACATACATTCAATTTACCGCAGGAGTTTAAAATCTCATGTGATGCAAGACTACAAATGAGGTCAGAAAGAATAAGTCGACAATTAGCCTGAGACTGATACGATAGAAAGAACGTAACATGATACGGTAGCAAGACAACCGAAACACAAAAGATACAGCGATACGGAGTCGCCTACCAAGCCAATGCTCACCACCGGCCTCGTGCACGTCGCTCGCTCGACCCGTGCGGGCGGGAGGGGGGCGGGGCCGCAGAGAGTGAGCACGGCGAGGTCTGCGCCGCGGGGGAGGAGGCGGGCGACGCCGCGTCCCGCCAGCGCGCTCCGCGGAAGAAGTTTTTTCATTCCGCGGGCGCGCCGCCACTTTGAGACGACGACCTCCGCCCTTCCCCCTCCCCCCCAGGGGGGACGGCGCGGTGGCGGGGCGGGCGCGGGGGCGGGGCGCCGCTGGCAGGTGCGCGTGACAGCGCCGCTGGATGATCCCGACGTGCCGCGCGCCCGGGGGATGCGACGCCGACGCCGACGCCGCAGGAGCAGCGGAAGGCGACGGAGATGGCGGCTGGGCGGTGATAGAGCCTCCGGGGGTCGGGCGAGTGGAGTAAAAAAAGAGCACTGGAACAGCGGTAATGGCGGAAAACGAGAGCAGCTTCACTGGGCGATGTAGGTGTTGAATGTTTAGGTGAGGTACTTGGCTGGACGAAATGAGTAATTTGGGACTTGACTGGTTGTACTGATTGTTGATATGATAGTACTAGCAGTACTTTTGATGATAATAGCAGTAATGGATTATGGATATGACCGAGGCGTTGTCACTGATGAGACGGGAAAGAATACCTGACTTAGGGTCTCCGATAAAGGGTATTGCTAAGTTGCGAGGAAACGATAGTTGCGACGGGTGAAGAGTACGGTGGAGAAAAAAAAGGGGAAATGAGGAGGTGGAGGAAAATGTGGATAGAAAGATGGACGAAAGAGTGAAGGTACAGGGAAGAAAGAGTGGAGAAAACATAAGATGAAAGAATGAAGAAAATGGCAGAGGAATGGAAAAGGTGAGAGAAAGAAGGAAGGAAAGAAGAAGTAGAGAGGAAGGAGAGACTGCAGACAAGAGAACGAGAGTAAGGACGAAAAGAGGACGAGAGGATGATGGAGGCATGCAAGAAACGGTGAAGGGAAAAAATAGAGGTGGAGTTGATGCAGATGAATATCACAATGAAAAGAAAAGAAGTTCGCACAGCGGAGGGAGAGTAAGGACGAAAAGAGGACGAGAGGAGTGGAGGCATGCAAGAAACGGCGGCGGCGGCGGCGGCGGCGGCGGCGGCGGCGGCAGGGCGGAGGCGGTGGTGGATGGTGGTTTCTGCCGAAACAGAGGCGGCGTCTGGCCATGTCAGGTAAGGTGGCGATGGCGCGGGCAGTGGGTGCGCGCGGGGGAGTGCGTGAGGACGTGCGAGGGGGCGGGCGCGGGGACGGGTGTGAGGGCGGGCGCGAGGGTGGGTGTGGTGGCGGGCGCTGGGGCGGGCGTGGGGTCGGGCGTGGTCGGGGCGGGGATGTGGGGAGTGGGGAGGCGTGCGGGGGTGGGCGGCGAGCGGGGTTTATGGGCGGGGACTGGGGCGGGGCGGCGGATGGGGGGGGCGGCGGCCGGATGGGGCGGGGCGGACAGGGTGGGGCCGCAGGATGGGCCGGGGCGGGCAGGGTGGGGCGGGGCCGCGAGGTTGGGCGGGGCGGCGATCTGGGTGGGATGGGGGTGGCGGGGGTGGGGATGGGCGGGGATGGGGCGGGGGTGGCGGCGAGGGGGGACGTCGACTGTCGCGCGAGCACGTTCCGCGCGCTCCGATGCGCCTCGTTTAAGCCACGTACGACGGAAATGGGTCGCCCGAGTCGACTTTAACGATTTGTGCTTCCTCCCGAAGGCTGCGTAATCCACTGAAAGCGTTTTCTAATCGGACGAGTAACATAATTGTACACTCACAGATTATCCACGTCGTTTGCGACTGCATCTAAGATTTACAAGCAAATGTAATGAAAAAGAAGTTTCAAACATTGAAATCAATATTGCTGAGATACTAAATAAATATGATCCCTTGTAGTGTTCACATTCCAATAATCAATTTATACATATTTTTTTAACTTCAGACACTTTGAAGATTTCGTACGAGAATACGAAATCATAATTGCAACACATTACAAAAGTAATGGGGAATGAGATAATTAATCCAAACTATTCGATTATCAATAATTAGCGATGTTAACTTAATATTAGTAAACGTCTCCGTGTTGATAGGACGTGGTCCAAATGACGTTTTTGATTCGTCAAAGATACTGCCGCCAGGCATTTGTTTTGTATTCCATGTAGTACATTCGTGGTGGCCTGCTGCTGCAAGGCAAGCATGCTGATAAAGGCAACTACAAAAATGATTTTCGGGAATACTGCAATAACAGGGTGTAGTATAAATACAGTACAGTACACGTTTCATTACACACCAAGAATATAAAAATGTTGCTGTTTAATAACGCTACACGTCAATAGAAAATTTTAAAGGAGGGCGGCCATTTCCTTGGTGTTTTGCTATCACATGGATGCTGTGTTGTAAGCAGTCACGTATTGACTAAGATAATTCAATCGGAATGAACAATAAAAAAATAGATTAACACAATCAAATACAGTAAACCACCGTTAGCACGAACTTGGTTTACAAGAATTTCACCGTAACAAGAACAAAACCTGTGTCCCGGCAAGGGATTTCAGTAATACGAATATTTATAATAATCCGATAATACGAATTTTTATAAAGCGAACTCCGTTTATTTCAGTCCCTAGGAACTCGCGTTAATGAGGGTTTACTATATTTACATTTTTAGACACAATCGAATCAGTTTCATTGTCTCTGAATTTTTTCCCAAGATACTGGATGTGTATCAAAACCAGAGGTACCATCCACACGCCCGAAGGCTGTGACGTTTCCGTTCAAGTGCAGCGCGTATTGGAGACTATTAACATATAGTTCGTGGCAAAAACACTCAGTTGACTCGGGTTACGGAGCACCACCGAGGACCAACATGCACTATATTAGGATTTTCCTATCCTGCATGACAAGATAGAAAAGTTCTCGATGATTGTTTTTGTTATTTCAGTGGCTGAGTAAAATATTAAAATATTTCCAATTCAAAATTTAAATACCTTCAATGTATCTTAAAATATTTTTTTACGTATACTGCGTAGTTTTTTGTTAATAACTAGCTGATGTAACCCGCGTTTTGCCCAGGTATTAATTACTCTTAATCATCCTGACCCGCGCTGTCTCTCACCTTCTTGCCATGTTTTTACGACGATCATTGCTACCATCATAATTGATAAGGAAAACTTTAAACAGATGCATTTCTGCATAATCTCGGCGAATGTTCAGAAGCAGTTTGAGTGCATTTAATAGAAAATTTAATGAGATTTCAGAAACATTTGATTCACTTTGATGAATTTATTCACCGACTTGCAATGTGTAAATGGTAACGAATACACACTTAAATTTTGATTTAATGTTTAGGAAAGTGTGTAGGAGTAATATTTTTAAAATCTCAGACAGACCGTAACTTTTTTCTTGTTTTGAAAGTCATCTTTACGAAATTTCATTAATACAGGAACAAAATTAGATTTGTATGAAAACAATAAAGGAACTTTCTTTATTTCCAAGGTACTTTCTTTATATGAAAAAAGATGGTAGTAGCTTGAGTTAGGCCCGACAAATCGCTCTAGATTCCAGGGATAAGCACATCCAAATCTATTCAGACATTCCACAGATTACAAACAGAAGTCGTTAAAACAAAAGTAATGGTTATTACATGTAAATAAGCATATGTTGTTACACAAACACAATAATTTTGTAATTACAGCAACTACAAATTTATTCAAATAAATTACTCTTAAAAATATGCTTTTTCTACACTTCATTCTATATTGTTCACAGTCTGAGAACATCCATGTGCAGTCTTTGCAACTTTGAGTGACTTTTGCAATATCAAAACATTTTTATCATTTGCATCTTTTTTGCCATCACACTAGCTATCTTCTGTTCTGGAAGACTGTCATCATTTACAATATTATAGCTAGGTGAGATTTTTTTTTTTCATCTCGCAGTTTGCGTCGTTGATTCTTCAAGATCTACAGAATCGCTATAGAAATGAGACATTTCTCAGTCTCTTTCATTCGCCGTAAATGCTACAAAACTACCTCACCAGATCATTTGTCTACAAACCCTTAGGTTATTTTATTCCACGGTCCTGAGACACAGTGCTTTTTCCTGGAAGTTGTTCTATTTTCTATGTTTATTTTATCCGATGTAGAGAGTTCAGTATAATCAAATCGTCTAGTGTTAATTTGTGATTCATATGGATAGGGAGAAACAGCTTTGGTTCACCGTAAGAGTAAGTTAACTATATTCACAGAACCGAGTGAACCGTGTGAGGTGACCCGGTATGGTGTGTTTGGATTTGAAAGAGACTGAGTGGTAGGTTAAGGTGGAGGATGGAGGTGGGATGAGATGGGGTGGGTAGGTAGAGTGTGGAATGGGTTAAGGTAGGGTGGGTGGATGGAGTATGCACCGTTTGCGTGGCGTGATGTGATGGCATATCGTAGCGTAGAATAGTATAGCGCAGTGTGGTTTTGCGTGGCGTGGGATGATATGGTGGTTTGCGGCAGGAAGTGGCACGACGTGGCATGGTGTGGTGTAGCAGGAAGTGGCGTAGCGTGACCAGGCGAGGCATGGCGAGGCATGGGGAGGCGTCGTGGGGGCATGGCGGACAGGCGAGGCATGGCGAGCATGGGAGGGTGGGGCATGGCAGACATGGCGAGGCATGGCAGCATGGCAGGCACATGGCAAGGCATGGCAAGGCATGGAGAGGCATGGCGAGGCACGGTGTTAGACGAAGTGGCACGGTGTGGCTTGATGTGGCGTAGCAAGGCTGAAGAGGGGGGCGTGGTGCGGCGGACAGGGCGAGAAGAGCCTTTTTGCAGGAGATGATATATTCGTCCTCGAGAGCTACCAGACGCGGAGACAGGGGCTGTCGCGCCGCGAGCCCCGTTCCATTAGCGGCGCGCTGCTCTCGGAGACGCCGTGCGTGTCGTAGCGGTCGCTACCGTCACCGCCGCAACTTGCAGCCATTCCCATCGCCGCATGTAATGGACAAGATCTCACTACCTCCATTACTTGCAATCATTTCCATAATTAGAAGGTTCAAAGCACAATGGTACATATTCCTGATTTTACAGAACTGTTTAAATGTGATATGGCTAGTGATCATTGATTCTAACTTTTTAATTTACGGATATATCTTTGGGTACACTGAAATCCGTTTTCATTTTTTCTTTTTAAAATTGTAGGGTATGAATAATAGAATTAATTACAACCGCCTTTATACATTACATCCACAAATTGTTAGAACGGACTTTGCGTATATCTCATAGGAACCCTACAAATTAAATTTCATTGCCCTAGGAAGTTTTTAAATGCAACGAAAAGCTTTATTTGCTTGACATTTTGTAACACCTGCAATGTTAAGTAACATTACTTCAAGGTCAAGTTAACCTACAAGAAAACAAAAGAAAGTAAAAAAATCATTATCCACTTACTTTTATTCAGGTTTCAAATCCTTACGTTAAAACTTAGAGTTATACATCGTTTCTAAAATTTCGCAACGGAAACAACGTAAAAATCCGGAATCAAAAATTACATTTCAATCTTAAAATTTCTTCAATAACATTTCTACCTTTCCTTCACGTCCATTATCGAAAAATTTTCGTCAACTTTCCCCCTCTCAAAGCAATCCTTCCTCTCCCTTACCTCATGGAATTGGTGAGTTATGTCCACATTCCATATTGCTCATCAGTCTTCCATCTCCCTCTGCTTCCGCCATTCACGTTACGACACCCGCACGCGTGGCTTATTCTTCCACGCAGACTTTATCACTCCCGCCTCGGCGTTCCACTCATATCCATCTCGTTGTAAAGCTCCGCGAGAACTCCGCCACCGTCTTCACCCTTACACGGTCTTCTTGTAGCTGTCGCCTTCATCCTCGCCGCCCCCCGCCCCTGTCGCACCGCTCTGACTCCCTTTTTCCGCCGCCACCACCCACGGCAGCGTCAACGGCGACGCCATCGTCCGCGCCCGCGCACTCCCACGCCAACTCCCAAGCCCACGCTAACACCAACGCAATTACCAACGCTCACGACAACGCTCACGACAAAGCTCACGACAAAGCTCACGACAAAGCTCACGACAACGCCCGCGCCCACGCCCACGCCCACGCCCACGCCCACCCCTGCGCTTCCATCTTTCTCACCAACGCTCACGCCAACGCCAATGCCACCGTCTCAGTGACCGATGCCTCCGCCAACGCTATCGACACAGCAACCGCTGCCACCTACTGCACCGCCACTTCTGGCGAAGTCGAGTCCTGCCATCGCCGTCGCCTCCAACGACGCTCGCCTTCCCCCCTTTATCGCGGCCCTCACAATTCCAGTCCTCCAACCAACCGCAACACCCACGTCAGCCCCCAGACGCCGTCGCCATCGCCTTCACTCCTCCCACCGTCTTTGACCTCTGCCCCACATTCCGCCTTCCGTCTCCGCCGCCCCCCCAACAACCACCTCCTTCCATCCGCACAGCCTTGCCTTCTCCTCCGCCCCATCCCCCCCCCCCCCGCCCAAGCCCGGGTGCCCCAAGGCGCCCCGGCGCCCACCCCCGGAGAGCACCCGCGCATCCGCCGGCGCCTTGCGAATGCCTGGGTGACGGGCGCGCAGCGTGCACGGCGCGGCGCGGCGGCGCCACCAAGAGAACCTGAGCATTAATCTCTGCGACACAAGTCACCGGGCGGCGGCGGCGGCGGCGGCGGAAGCAGCGGCGTGGGCGGCGGCGGAGGCCTGCTCAAAGCGGCCGTACAAAGTGATATAAATGCCACACCTGAGGAAGCCCCGCGTAAAATATCCCCGGCAATCTCTCATCTCGTTAAGCGTCGAGCTGCGCCGCCGCCGCCGAGGAAGCGGCTGCGCTGGGGTTGTTGCGCGGCGGGGTCCGTGGGGGCCAGGGTGGGGGGGGTGGTTGTTGGAGGTGGGAAACGCTGTGGAACAGACGGTGCCAGTCTCGGTTTTCGGAGGCGGCGAACCGGGCGGTAATGTGGGTGGGGGATGTGAGGAGGGAGGGAGTGGGGCGGTGGTGGGTGGGTGGAAGGGGCGGGAGCAGAGGCGCTGATGAAAGTGGAGGCGGTGGTGGACGAGAGCGCTGTTGACAAGAGAGGGTCTGAATGCCAGGAAAGAAGCGGAAGGAAGTTCTCTGTACAACTCCTTCCGCTTGCGGATATAAGAGGTAAACAGATGAAGCGGCATGCGTAAGATGCCTCCTTAAAAGAAGGAGCATATGGCTGGAAAGAAATGAAGGACCAAACAAGGACTGAAGTGAAATAACTCTTAATTGAATAGTGAATATTCAATTAGGAAAAGAATTATTTTAAAAATATAAAACAATATTCGTGATGACAAAAAAATGTTGCGGCAGGCAGTATATTATGACCAAAAATAAAATATAGCCAAATTATTTTTTCTTCGAGCTATATTTCACTTATTTAAATCGGTGAGCAGATACATGTAAGAGACTGGAATGGTTTGTAGCATCTTAAAAATTGACGTCCCCGAAAACCTCAGTGAATAAATCAATGCTGATACCGTTCAAATTACTTATGGTCATTCTCGTTAGTGAAGTGAATTTTTTTTATCCCGTGAGATGGCGGAGTTTCTGCCCCGCTGATGGTGAGATGTGACATGGCGACTTGCGAAGGATTTCCCCTTCAGGTAACTCCGCCTTCGGGGTATTTAAAAAATATTTTTACGTTTACAGCAGTTCACAACTGAGTGTGACGTGCTATGGCGAGAAGTAAATTCTGTGCACGTTTTCAAACTTTTGGGGTACCACCCAGGCCGGGGCAAACACTAAGCTTGCGACTTGCTTACCGACATATTCGATAGTAGAGGGTAGATAATGATGATTATGGGGACAGGATAGGACTAAGAAGTGGATCGCGCGTGCTCCGTGGCCTCTTTGTTACGGTATGGCTCAGGTATTCGCGTGGTATTAATGGAAGAAACCACGGAAAACTACCTGTCACAAAGCATACGTCCAGTAGAAATATTTTTCAGGCAGAGACAGTATTTAAAATTCTAATAATAGAAGGTATTTCAAGAAAACGAGTAACAATCAGTGAATTTTGCCATATGAAAATGTCACATTACCTTTCGTGAGATTTTTGTTAAGAATATAGATATTCCATAAATTGTATGTACTCCTACAACAATCTGAAAAAGAGAATAATTTATTCTTTCAAAATAGATTTTATAAATATCATTCAGTACAATGACTTTTTCATACTTTGAATTGACCATCGTACTCTTCATTTCTGAAGTCAAGATGCCATTTCGAGCCATTCGATGAATATTAGAAATAATAAGACATCTCGAGCTTTTCAAGATGTTGCATGGTAGTCTGTAAACTTAAAAAAATCAAGTATCTTCTTTTCAGTGCAGTCTTGAAAGGCTTATTGGTCAATCGCGAACAACAACTTTTGTAACTGTGAAACATATACACACGAACAAAATACTAAAGGTATGATAATATCAAAGTCTATTAATTATTAAATTATGTTGACCAAGTCTGTTAATAAAAGAGGAATTAGTATTGCAGAATTTATACTGACGCTTACACAGTGTAACGTATAACTCAACGTAAGACGATACGAAATGGTTTTTTTTTGAACGCATAACACTTGTGTAATGTTCCACAAACAGTAGTTAGATGCGTTTCTTTTATTACCATTGTTAAAGACGTTCATAATACCAGAGCATGAAACTGAACCATTACCTACCTACATTTCTCTTTCATCTCTTCCACGCGAAAGATTTTCACTCTACGCATGTTTCAACCTCTCTTTCTGACATTCTATTTCAGCGAACACAAAAGAAAAGGACAGTCGTGTGTTTGTTGATGTTGCACTCGGTCCCCAATAAATTGCAGACACGACCTTCTTTGAAGCATCTCTTCAAAGCAAATATTCCTTTATGACGATTTTCATGTGCCTTCTTGGTTGATCGACAACGTTCTCGGCCTAGGGGGGCCACAAGGAACAGAAAAGAAAAGAAAACAAATAATGGAGTTCCTTTCGCTGTTTCTCAAATTCGGAGAAAAGCTAAGAACCCTTGATTTCGCCAACAGCAACTTGACGTCCGTGTTCGGCTGCTCGGTAGGCACTTTGCGCCCCATCGGGAGAGCTGAGGGTGAAGTGAATGAAGAGATGAACAAGGAAGAAGAAGGAGGAGGTAGCGAAGAAAAAGACGGAGAAGTTATCTTAACTTTCTTTAGAAACGCTTCCTTTCTAAACTGTCTGCGAGTTAAGAGATAGCCTGCTGGCCTCATATCTTATCAGCATAAAAGATCAAAAGCAAAATAAATGTGTAAAACATCGCACTTCATTACCTGCCTCCTATTACCTCGGATCTCCTTTCGAGCGTGGTAGCTTGCCCGCCTTTTTAACTCGCGCTCCTTTCGCTGGGAGTCCCGGAGGATTCTTTTCCCCAGGTCGCAATCCCATTGGCTTCACGCATCCCGAACGCACCCCCAAAATCACTCCGATGTTGCTGCATTTTCAGCTCACACCCTGTCAGTTTGCCTTCGCTGTTCACAAGCCCCTCCGGACACCCACAACGAGCTAATAATACACATGAAGCCTCGTGACTAAATTAACTCGAAATTCTGAGTTTCAACTCCGAGTGTGTCAAGGATATAATTTTTCCGAAAATGTCAGTTACTTGCTGATTTGTTCAAGTGATACGAGCAGTGATTAAAAGTGCTTCATAATCATTTAATGTAAAATTTCAGTTGTAAAGCAATTTTCAACAAATACAATTGATAAAAGGTTAGAGTTTGTCGTCAGATGAACGAAACTGCAATGGGAATTATAGTGGACACTGCTATGAACACAATATTTTTTTAAAATAATTCTCGAGTAAAAAGGGAAATTAGAGCGGTTCAAATGGTATATTCAGAAAAGTATAAACGGGTTCTTTAAAATGCTCCACCCATTCTGAGAGGGAACTACCACGTGCGTTCTGCGTATAATTATAGTAAGTAACTATACTAGGAATGTACACGAAACATTACTAAATAATTAATTAAAATAGAGTGATCAAACTTTACAAGAATATTATTTCGAAGTAACGGAGACAATACAGTATTTGGACTCGAAATGTTTTTTCTACAATAATCAATGTTAATTAAATAAATAAGGATGGTTCATTGCAGCGTACTAGCTCGGTGTTGTGATCTCGTGTTCGATTCCCGATCGAAACAAAAATGGAGTTACAGATTTCCTATTAAATCATCACAGTTTCTGTAGCTGTGTGACGAACAAAATCTCAGACAGACGGTGTTTGCATGTTACGGTGAAGGGAATACGCAAAATGCCCAAATGTAACTATCTTGCACTTGAAGCGGACAAACCGAAAACCAACTAGACAGTAATAACGTGTGTGATATCATGACTTTCCAGAAATTGCACCATGTTCCTAACATTCGAAGGTTCAATAAGTTAGTAAGCAAGTGGCAATAAATCACGAGTTATGAAGAAATTATTAAGTATTTATATGATATAGCGAGCACGCGAACCGTCTTATACAAAAGGTCGCTGTGAGTGGAAAACGTCGAATTCCTTAGAGGTTAACAACACAACGACTCTACCTCACGAATATAATCGCGTTATTTTCGGCTCCACCAGAATCGGCAAACGTATAAAGAACAATTGGCTCAGCGTGATACCAATCACTGCACCAGTGAGCCCGGCACGGCGCGGCGGCGTGCGCCAAGCAACGGCCCTCGGACTCCACGTTTCAGACTCGGCATACGGGCGCTCACCCGCGGGTTATTTAATATTTGAAATATCCTCTTTCGCGTTGTGACGTTTATCCGCGAAGAATCTTCAACAAACTCGGGACAGTTGCCGACGCTGTCTCCCCCCCCTGCCCACGGCCATCTCCTGCGAGGGAGGCGCCACGACGCGGCCTACTACCAGCACGCGAAGCGCCAGGGGAACGTCGCCCGGGGGGGGGGGGGAGGAGGGGGGAGAGCGAGAGAGCGCGAGAAAGAGCGAGCAACAGCGAGAACGAGTGAACGACAGCAAGAACGAGCAAGCGAGAGCGAGCGAAGGAAGATCGGAGCGGCGAGAGATCGAGAGCGAGCGAGAGAGATCGAGAGCGAGCGAGAGCGAGCGAGAGAGAGCGAGAGCGAACGAGAGAGACGAGAGCGAGCGAGAGAGAGCGAGAGCGAGCGAGATAGATCGAGAGCGAGCGAGAGCGAGCGAACGAGAGAGATTGAAAGAGAGCGAGAGCAGAGAGAGAGAGAAAGAGAGAGAGAGTGAGAGAGTGAGAGAGAGAGAAGTTATATGTTAACGCAAGAATAAGGACGCCCGCATTCAAATGGTTGATTAATTTATTTTTTCGTTTCCGGCCGCGTCAACTGCTTTGATCATTAGTTCCGTGAGTGTAGTGCATGTTTTTTCTCGGGAAATGGCGATATTCATGTTTGTTTTGTTAACAAAACTACTACCGCTGAACAGAAGAAATCTGACACTGATAATATGCCCGGATGCTGCAGAAGTAATGACCAGTTAGTTTTTCTACAAATTTTAAATTACGTTACTGATGTTACTCGAGTCAGATATTAGCTAGAGCGTGGCGACAACCATGGATTTCTACCGTAGCGTTCAAAAACCATGGATCTGAGGAACTTTAATCCACGGTTTTTAAATTATGTTTGCCTATATACCCAACCAAACGAGCATTACCACATTTATAATCATTGCATATTTCATATTACTCATTATCGTGAACCATAATGTATCCGTATTCCCATTAACTCAAATTTAACTGCTTTAATAAAATAAAGATTAATGAAAAGAGCAAAATAAAATGAATCCTACAATTTCAATCCCGTTTACTCTGTGCAAAAGACGAAAAGAGGTTTAAGCGTCAAACGTCTGCCCAAATATCGTAACATGGGCATTCAAATGCGCCTGAGATTTGTTTTTGTGTCGGGGGTTATAGCAGATACTCGGCTTTGAAATATAAGACATGACAACATGAGCATCGTTAGCTGCAGAGATTACCTTAACCCAACCGACAAACTATATAACGCAATACCTAAAAACAAGTAAATACCTGGACACTGCGATTATATTTGAAAACCATGGATTTGAAGAAGAGGTACTCGAGTAGTTACAAAACACGTTGATACATACACTTGAGCAGACAAGCATTGTCAATTATATACATTATTGTACATTCCTTCTATCACACGAGGAAAGTGTCCGAGTGTCAGAAAGAAGCACGCGTCGCGCCAAGCTGGGGCGGCGCGGGGCGCGCGCGGGGCGGCGCAGGGCGGCGCGGGCGGCGCGGGCGCGGCGGCGCGGGCGGCGGGGCGGCGCGGGCGGCGCGGGGCGGCGCGGGCGGCGCGGGCGGCGCGGGGCGGCGCGGGGCGGCGCGGGCGGCGCGGGCGGCGCGGGCGGCGCGGGGCGGCGCAGGGCGGCGCGGGGCGGCGCGGGCGGCGCGGGGCGGCGCGCGGCGGCGCGGGCGGCGCGGGCGGCGCGGGCGGCGCGGGCGGCGCGGGCGGCGCGGCTAGGGGCGGCGAGGGGTGGCGAGGGCGGCCAGGGCGGCGAGGGCGGCGCGGGCGGCGCGGGCGGCGCGGGCGGCGCGCGGCGCGGCTAGGGGCGGCGAGGGTGGCGAGGCGGCCAGGGCGGCGAGGGCGGCCAGGGCGGCGAGGGCGGCCAGGGGCGGCAATTGGTGACACGTGGGGAGGGCGAGGGGCGGCGAGAGCAGCGGGTGACTGCGAGAGACGATGAGGGACGGCGAGAGACGACGAACGACGGCGAGGGAGGGCGAGGGATGGCGAGAGGCGGCGAGTAGTGGCAAGGGGCGGCGAGCGGCGGCACCGGAGAGTGCGAGGCGACAGGTGTGGAACTCGCTACTCCGTGCTTTTGTCGCCAGCAAAGCGCTTCTCCGCTCAAAGCGCCAGGCGGACGACTTTCATGGGGCGAATAAAACGATGTGTGGCTTATATGAAAATTAATGGCACATGCCGAAAAGAGTCGGCGCCCGACCGGCCGGGTGTGTGGCGGGAGAGCACGTGCATAAACGTCAACGCGCGATTTAAAGTGTGGGCGAGGCAAAATATCGAAATCTTTTCAGTGTTGGTGACGATTTCGTCGCGACAGACGATTCTAAGCAAGTAAAAAGGTGTTTTATACGTTTCACAACTCGTTTTCCCTTTTCAACCATATCAGAATATGTTGAAAGTTTAAATAAGTCATCTCAATGACTCTGAAAAAGATACGAAATTAAAGTAAAACTTTTTTCATTAACGCACTGCATTTCTTGAAAACGTGTACGCTTGTTTTCAGTGAAAATGGTCACACAACGAGAACTGTACACATGTCCATGTTTAACACGATTGACTATTAAATTACGCAGAATACTTTTTATTCAACGAACAAATCGTAAAATTCCATTGGCAGATTCTACACACGATTCTCCACATCGTCGGATGATACTTTTTTTAAAACAACAGAGCAGAGCAAACGGACATTTGCCTCTCTAGTTTCCTGTAATGATACTTTTAAATAGGACCAATTTTTATCCGTAATGAACTCATGTAAAAACAAACACTGTGGTCGAAAATCAAGCACACAGAAATGAGAAATTAGCGGAGAATTGAACAAAAGCATTCGTCCCGGATATCAGCACTAAACGGCGCGTGTAGTTCTGTCAAACAGAAATGCACGCGGAGTAAATCATGAAAAAGCAGTTTACATAAAAGTTGCCAGAAAATAACCCGAAATAACTTTGGCAATCGTCACGGTTGGAGTGCTTCAATGGTCGCTGACGCATTGAACGAAAGCAAAGCAAACTAATGGTTTCTGATGGATGCGAATCGGTTGGTTTGCAAATTGGTCACACTCGCAGAAATTTAAAGACGTCAATTGTGGCGGAGGGCGATATGAAATATAAAAAAAAAGTTCAATGTTTGTCCACTATTATGGCCTCAGTGTATCAGAGTGAACGAGAGCACACCTTCTATGTTACATTCTACAGATCTGAGAGCTCGATTGTAATACGGTTGCAGCGTCCTAGAACATCAACCAGGTGAGACTCTCCATCACTATGCTGAAAGGGATTGATGGCTGGTATGCGATGGACGATATAGCTTGAACTATGTGAACTGTGTTGGGTAATATTGACAACGGATCGTTAACTACATGATGACCTAGGAGGAGATAGAGGGAGAGTTTGCGGGTGGCATGGAATGGCAGCCAATTGACAATGAACAATGGATGTTTGCCTATGACCCGGAACAATGGCAAGATAAGGATACGTGAAAGAAAGTCTCCGTTATGGAATGTCACACTTATGGAATTATTGGAAAGGGAAAATGTAGAAGAGAAAGAAACATCAGGGGAAGAAGAGAATTCGTAGAGAATGGGTGGACGTTGTTACAAGGTCAGAAACGACAATGTGAAAGAAAAATAGGTATGTAATGTCGCATGTGGTAAAGAAACAAGCAGAAGAGGACAGAGAAATTGAGATGTTTATGAAACAGAGAAGATGACCGACAAATGCAGGGAAAAGGTAAAGAGCGTCGACGATAAAGGTGCAAAGACAACAAAAAGGATATGAAACACGAAGAATGACTGACAATGACAGGGAGCCAATTGTGAACAAGAAGTGTCGACGGAAGACAGAGCAGTGAAAACAGAGAGGCGATGACGAGGCAGTGAAGAACTGAAGAGTGACAGGCAGAGTGACAGTGGACGCGAATGGGCGAGTGACGCGATGACGGCAATGAAGGGAGTGACGAGGCAGTGACATGACCAGTGAGGAGTGACGACGAGAGCGAGCAGCCGGGGTGACGGCGCGGCAGTGACGACGCGCGAGTGACGGCGCGGACGCGAGTGACGACAGGACGCGCGTGAGCGCAGCGCGCAGGACGAGATGACCAACTGCGAGGCTGGTGAGTTATAGCGAATGTAGCAAGTTTAGAGCATCGCAACCAGTTATTGACCGTGTCAGCAAATGACAGTGATTGTGCGATTGTGACAGTGAGAGGGTGACAAGCGAGAGTAACGCGCTCCGAGCGGCGGAGAGGATTCGGGCCCGCGGGAGGCTTTTTGTGAGCGAAAGGGGCGTGGCGCCCGCGGCGGCAGCGGCGGCCGGCCATCGCATCGCTCTTTGACAGGGAATTTGTCTCCAAGAATGCGCCGCGCCGCCCGTGCCAAGTTATAGAAGGAAAAGCGACGAGGGCGAGGTGAGTGACCGCTCTAGAAGGTTTAACAGCAGATTCACATGGATTAACAAGGATTCCGATTAACAGCATTAGCACCTCTGAAAACACATAGAAGATTTCTGCAAAAGAAAGGATTGTAATTTTTTCTAAAGAAGAGAAAACACTGTTTCAAATTACTGTATTTCATTACAGAAAATGAAACTCAACATTCCCTAAATCTGACAGTTGATATTGTGTTCAGATCAATAATCTGTCAATATTGTTTTTTTATTAAATGACACGATGAAAGTAGATAAAGAAGCATGTAAGTTCTATTGAAACACTCCAGAAAGAAACAGAAATCAGACATGAAAAAACAAACAAAAGGGGTTTCAGAAAAGATGAAAATAAAATAATAAAGTCGGGTGGGAAACTAATCGTAACAAAGATAATCGCAACAGAATTATCAGATAATAACGACTAGGAGCTTGAAGGCAAAACCTGACGCTGAAGATCAACAAAGAAAAAAAGGCAAGGAAGAACAAAGCATTCGAAAATTGAATTACGCATCCACAGTGTGATGGATTTAAGAAGGTGAGCGCGGGCGCCGGGTCGGTGCGCGGAAGTCCATAGATCAGGGCAATAAAAAGGAAGCGGCCGCTTGAGAGCCCGTGATGGAGGGCGACGCACAGACGGCGATCCGCGATAGCGCAAGGCCTATTACCGCCGCCGTGCTTCGCCCGCTGCGCCAATCCCACCCCGTCCACGCCCCCACCGTTCATGCCTTCACTGCCACTCCCATCGCTGCCTCAGCCGCCACTCTTGTCTCCGCCCCGCTTTCACCATCGCTTCCGCTGCCGTTTCACACCATTCGTCATCAACAAGTTCGACGCTCTTCAGTTTCACCGTTCGCTGCACACGGCGCATCTTCCATTTCCCCGCCCCTTGTCAGCATTATCCTTTTCTGTGCCTCCGTCTCCACACCGGCCTTCGCCCCCTCTGCCTTCGCCACCCAGCCTCGCCGCACCAACTGACGCTCTCATCATTGCTTCACCAGCCGCACCGATCTCCCTCACCCTTGTCACCGCCTCCTCCGTACCCCGCTCGACGCCCTCTTCTTCAACCCAATCCGTAGCGTCGCCGCTGTTCCTGTCTCCAATCTCGCCCACGCCGCGCCTCCACCCCACCACCATCGCCATCGCTATTCCCCCACTCCCTCCCGCTGTGTAAATACGCGATCGAGATCTTGATTATCGCGCACTCCGGCTCGTCCAGGCCCTCGACTCTCGTAAAGTTTGCGGCGGCGGCAGAAGCGGGGGCATTGGCGGCGATGGCGGTGGCGGTGGCGGTGGCGGTGGCGGTGGCGGTGGCGGTGGCGGTGGCGGTGGCGGTGGCGGTGGCGGTGGCGGTGGCGGTGGCGGTGGCGGTGGCGGTGGCGGTGGCGGTGGCGGTGGCGGTGGCGGTGGCGGTGGCGGTGGCGGTGGCGGTGGCGGTGGCGGTGGCCGTGGCGGCGGCGGCGGCGGCATTGACAGCGATGGCGGTGAAGGTAGCTTTCGCAGGACACAACGCGGAACCGGCCGGAGGCACAACAGACTTGAACGATCGAGAGAAGTGGAGAAACCAATCAATGAAAATAGGAAAGAATGAAGAAGCGAAATTAAAGACGAAGATCACAAAGCAAGCGAGAGATAGATAATATTGTGTACACAGAAATTATGACAACGAAAATAAAAATATCATAAAAATCAAAAGAAGAATTACGTTCAAATAAGCAGAAGAAATAGAAGGAAAAATAATGAAAAATGTTAGGAAATTAAAAATAACTGTTTACTTGCCGACAAAAATAAAACAATGAATAATAATCGAAGAAGTAAAGAGACAATGTGAATGCTGAACAAAGGACGATTGATGATTATTTCTGGACGCGTGAATTGCCCTGGTCGTTCGACGCGTAAGTGTAGAGCATGCTTTCCAATGGAGGTATGGATATTCTTCCCTCTTGATGGAGAGTTCCATCACTTACCTCCACGTCGGCTGATGGGGTTTCCCCATCCAAGTATCTCCCACCAGTACCACCCAAGTATCTCCCACCACCTGTGATCACAGGCGCAGTCGGAGAGCCTGTAAGCTCCCGTCATGTGTGGTAGTGTAGTGCATATAGTGTGTGTGTGTGTGTGTGTGTGTGTGCAAGTAAGAGGTGAGAATACAAGGAAGAAGGAGGAAATATCGCACTTAGGCCGAGTCCCATTTGTCAGAGTACTGCTCTGGCATTCGCCCGGCATTTATCTTCATAGAAAACTACGGAAACACCGGATAACGACCGATGAATGAAGCCAACCGCTAGAATTCTTCCCCAGACAGCGGCGGTTTTGATTGATTGATTGATTGATTTTTCGTGTTTCTGGGCACGTCAACTGCTTTGGTCATTAATCCCGTTAGTTTAGTGCATGTTTTCTCTCAGGAGATGGCGGTGATCTTCCCCGCTGGGTAGCGAGATCCCGCGCCGACCTACCGTCAGCAAGTGGGGATTCCCCTAACCAGGACTCTCCCACCAGCGGGGTACCGCGTCAACCGCGACAAGCACTAAGCTCCCGACCGGTCTCCCGGAATATGTGATAGTATAGTGCATGTTAGTGTAAGTGTGTGTGTGTAAGGGAGAAGATAGGACAAGGAAAAAGAAAGACAGATTGCGCGCGGTCCGTGACCCGTTTGTTAGGAGTACTGCTCCGGCATTCACCTGGTGTTGATCGGAGAAACCACGGAAAAGTACCGATCAGAGCAGCCGGCGCTAGAATTCTCCTCCAGACAGCGGCTGAATTCGACCTAGCTGAAATGCTAGTGTCGAAAATCCTGCCGCCGTCAGGACTCGAACCTAGGGCCTCCGGTCACAGTTGACATCAGTTGATGCACTGAGCTACCGCTCCTGGTGAAAGCGGCGGAATTCGACCTAACACTCTAACTAGTGTCTAAAATCCTGCCAGATTTTGGAGTCGAACTATAGGAAGCCCCGATCAGAGGCAATGCAGCGACATCGGGTGATGCCTAAATCACCTCTATCCAGTTGATTGGTGATGACATTGGTATGATTTAAACGATGGTGGAGCTATGGTGGAATGAAATGCACAGGAAGCGGAGAACCTCGAGAAAACTGGCCACGACCTCGCGATGTCCCCATATATTCGCATGCATCGCCAGGAAACCGAGTCCAGGTTCGAGCATATTCAACGCCGTCGGAAGGACTAACTTTCCTGCCAGATCTCCAAGAAGAAAAATCGGAAAACAATGTATACGAAGAAGCCGATGACAGTCCCTTCATCTGTGATGGAAAAGGAGTATTCGGCGACGTTCAGGCAATCAACGATCACAAGGACAGACTAAAATATCGATTTAAGGCCATTAGCCACCCTGTCCTTCCCAAAGTGATATTTCACGACCTCTGATTAATTAGAACACGAAACGCTCTAACTTGGGACCATCAGTAAAGGCAATAAACTAATCCTAGATCTGCTGATCCCTTTGTCATTGAATAAAGATAACTGGTTGGGGTCTTTGAAAGAAACTCATTTTTGAACAAGGACAATACCCCATGTTAACAGAGACATTTCAAGTCTTTTTCTATCGGACGAGAAAAAGGCATCCTTTATGTGTCACTCATCTGAGTGACATAAGCCATTTTAGTAGCAACTCAATTCAAAATTCCATTAATAAAATGCACTTCACTAATTATCTCAATCTAAGAATAAATTAGATATTCCATAGAACGGTCTTCAAAAAAATCTTATATGTATTGTGATGTACGCATGTAATGTATTGTGAACTTAAGTTTACCGAGTTAAACTGTCTGAAATGATTGATTACGTAAACATATTCATTTCTTCATAAAATAGATTTTTAACTTTTTTGAAGCTATATATTAAAGACTCTTTCAATAACAAGGACCTTGAATTTGAGTTTTTCAGTCGAAAAATTGACACTTTCCCTTTAGAGTTACAATACTTTCTCTTCACTATGTCAGTAACCAATACGTGGGAAAATAAAAATATGCTGACCTGAATTCAATTCATCTACAGATCGTCTTACTTTGCTGAGACATACGAGTAATGTAAAATAAATAATAGTACTCCTATATGTTTTAGTTCTTAGGCGACGGAAGGGCTGTTACAGTTCCCTGATTCTCCTCTTTTGTTAAGTACCATAACATCGGACGAATAAGAACGTATTACCGACATGTCATTCGGGTTTAATTCGCACACGTGCTCCAATTCGAAAGAAAGTAAATTTTACTTTCTACGTCTAAATAAACTACATCTAAAAAGGTATTTTTGATTTAATAATATTGCCATACCTAATTACATAATACATTCCATAAGTCTGTCTAAAATTAATCATCCGGTCCGGTCCACGAAAATAACCTGTGAACTTTGAGAAAAGTCACCTTCAAAAATAAATGTTCGGTTTAATAGTCATACGACGGAACTCAGCGTAATCGATGGGAAACGGAAGCTGACACAAAGCAACCAGCTATTTGCCCGACGGTGGCGGCGACGGTGGCGGCGGTGGTGGCGGCGGCGGCGAAGGCGGCGGCGGAGGCGGCGGCGGAGGCGGCGGCGGAGGCGGCGGCGGAGGCGGCGGCGGAGGCGGCGGCGGTGGAGGCGACGGCGGCGGCGGTGGCGGCGGCGGAGGCGGCGGCGGTGGAGGCGACGGCGGCGGCGGAGGCGGCGGCGGAGGCGGCGGTGGAGGCGGCGGCGGTGGAGGCGACGGCGGCGGTGGTGGCGGCGGCGGCGGCGGCGGCGGCGGCGGTGACGGCGCGCGCAAAGAGCCACGCCTACACACGGGCGCGCGTCGTGTCCTCCGCCGCGGCCGCTCGCTTTTCCGAACGCGTCCTCGCGCCGCGCCGCACGAAGCGCTGTGGGGCGCGTTCAGAAAAAGCGCCCACGCAACGCGCGGCGCCGCACGCGATGCGGCAGCCGCGCCCCCTGGGGGGAAAGGCGCGTTTAGCGAAAGCGAAAGCGGCGGCCGCGGGGGCGGTACAGTGCGGCGAAAAATGTCGCCGCAGACACGTACAACACACTAATTCCTTTTAGCTACAGGACGCTTCAGAAAAAAGGTCATTCCGCATTCAATTCAATTCAACTCTATTATTGAATTATTCGAATTAAGAATTATTAACGCTGAAGTCATTATTTCTGCCTTAGCACCTCTATGCCTCTCTCCTCTGCTAGCGAAACACTATTTAGCGCCTCCTACTGCAAAATGTTTCACATTACGATCTATCTACCTTACGTCTCTTAGCCTGAAACAATGAGTACCCATATTAATGGAGTGAACGTTGAAATGCCGACTTTGGAGGGGAACAACTGCGTTACTTGTGAAGCCAGGCGCTGAGTTCAGGGTTCACCGGCGAAAACGGTTGCTCTTGACCGCCCATCCCAGCCACGCACAATATCTTCCTTTTCCATTTTTGCTGAAACTATTTGAAGTGGCTATGGAACCTTTTTAAGCCTACATAAGGGTGTTTTTCTTTACAAATTTTGTATTTCATTAAAATAAAAGAACAAAGTTGCAAAGAAATAGCATCAAGTTAAATGAAATTTAATCACACAACAATAATGACACCGCATATTCTCGAGAAAGGTTCGAGTACATCACTGGCTCTTTTGCCGCTTGAAAGAGAAGACCTTCCTCTCATAGACAAATTTTCTATTTATCGTCATGCAAATTACATCACTATATTGAATTTTTTATTTCATATTATTAATTCATCCATCACAAATTCATCCATCCATATCCATCCAATCCATCCAATCCATTCAATCCATTCAATCCATTCAATCCGTCCGTCCGTCCATTCATTAAATACATAATTCGTCCATCCATTCAATACATCATTCATCCATTCATTTATTCATTCATTTTATCATTCATTCATCTATTCATACATTAAATACATCAATCATTAATTCATTTAATTCATCATTCAGTCACTCATTTCATACATCAATCATTTGATTCGAAGAGGTTTCTTTTCGTGGTATGTTCGGAGCCAGAGTGCGACGGCGCGGCGCGGCACTGTAGTCGGGAGCCGGGTGCCGGGAGCCGGACGCACGGGGGAGGGGAAGCGCCGCGGCGCTGCAGACGCCTGCAAGGACGGCGGGCGCCCGCGGCGGCGAGCGGCTGGCTCGGCATGGGACGGGGCGGGGCGGGGCGGGGCGGAACGGCTCCGGCAGTGCACACGGAAGGCCCAACGTCGAGCCGGTGCACAAACATCAGATCAAAGCGCGAGATAAAAGTGCTTGGTGGGCGTTGGCGAAAGCAGAAGAGGTTGTAGAAGTGATGGGAGCATAGTGCACCAGACAGTTTCTCCTGTCCTCACAATCGCCCCCTGTCGCCAAAATCACTACTGTCTTCACAATCCTCCCTACTCGCTCATCAACATGTTATCATCTTTATGCTAGAAATTACAACACGTATTGTATTTCTGAGGAAAATATTTTCGGCGACCTATTAAGCATAATAAATAAAGAAATTTGAATTTTGTTGATTTTTAATTGTGATGAATTTGCAACAAAAAAATGTTGATAAAACAAACCACACAAATTGTTTGCCAAAAAGGAGCATTTGGGCTGCTTGAAAGCAGGAAATAAAATCCCTCGAATAACACTGCTGAAATTATGTATTTTAATAAAACCATTGTTCACGAATAGTATTCAGAATTCAATAGATAGTAGTACAAGAGATCCTTACACTTCAACAACATAAACAAACAGTTCCCTAAAGAAACACGTCAATATCAAATATTTAAAAGCGGTCGGCCTCTTCCTAGGATCCTTGCTGGCTTAACACTTCGTTAAAATAAATGTTTGTTGAAGATAAATCGGCAAATAAATCCAAGAAAATAATTTCGACAACTTATATTTTCGTGACACGAACCTAAAAAGTGATTATGCACTGAAGAAGATAAGGACAACAAACACGGTGAAAACAGCGATAATGAGGACAGCAACGACACAACGCAGGGCTGGCCATCCGAGGTCGCTAAGAGGACCGTGGCTGCCTCCGCTGGAAGGGTAGTAGGTATGAATCCCGCCCCGAGCATGTCTGTTTGTGGGTAAGTGTTGTCCTTATGTATCCCCTTACAGTTACCCCGATGTTAGAAATCACAGTGGTATATGAGCAAGCAGTTAAAAAACCGACCTTACGTTAAAAAAATTAAAAATAACGTAACGACCACAATGACTACAAGAACGACACAATGACAGAAGGTACAACTGCAATAACGACAACTGCAACAAGGATAACTACAACTACAACGACTACGGCGACAACAACAACATGGTCGCTTGGCGCCAGTGCGGCTCGCAACCTTGGCACCAGTGCCAGGAATCCAGGTTTAGGAACATAAACATAACCGGACACCAAGCGTCTAGTAAGGCCGTATTTTGTTTCATTTTATTGGTGGAAGTTTAAAGTGACGATCCTGGAAGCCTAACGATCTGAAAAATTTGCACTACACATTCAATTTGCATATGTTGAATTAGTTGCTTCACATGCTAAAATCGAGAATAGACCATTAGTTGTGAAATGTTCTGTCAGTTAATAAATTACTAAATTGAGTGTCTGACCATGAAACTATGTTGATGCTAACATATTCCAAATGGATGGATACACGTAGCTCAAAGGTTATTGGAATGTGAGAGTGCTTAATACAACTTAATGTTTGTACCAAGTTAGGTTCAATATTAATCATTCCTTTGTCAGAAATTAGAAAGCAAATACAAAAGCTGCCCAATGTTCTCAAGCTTCAATTAGTCGCTAATAAAATGTTATTGAGTATTTTTGATTTAAAGTTAAATTATATATATATATATATATATATATATATATATATATATATATATAGAGAGAGAGAGAGAGAGAGAGAGAGAGACAGACAGACAGACAGACAGACAGACACTTGCCAACAAGCAATAAAACCAAACCTTTTCATGTAGATGATAACAAAATATGGAAGATACTTTCACAATCACTATACATATACATGCAAAACAAATATTATTAGCCGTGGCTCACTAACATCACTGTACATTTCCTATGTAGTCTTTGTAGGTTTTTGTCTTAAATTTAATACAATTATTATTATTATTATTATTATTATTATTATTATTATTGTTATTATTATTATTGTTGATGTTGTAGATACATTTTCATAACTATTCAAAACTCCTCTCTTCGGATATTTTACTTCGTTACGTAGTTGTGATATTCTATCTTTCTATTCATTCTGTCTCTTCTTCTTCTTCTAATCAATTTCCCTTCCATCTTACATTGCTATGCCTGACCCTTCTCATTCTCTCAGCGCCTCCTCTCGGGCCGCTGCATTCTTCCTCGCCCTCTCCCGGCCTCTCATGGAATATTTACCGGAGCGAATGAGCTGCTTGGCGCGCGCGATGCAGCGCCGCGGAGGGGGCGGGGCCGCGCGGCGAGTGTCGCTTGCAGCGCACGTCGCCCGTGCGGCCGCGGGAGCAGAGGCAGCGCCCCCACAAAGAGGCGGCGCGACCTGCATGCGGAGCAAGGCGGTCGCAGCCACGCGGAGCGACGAGGAACGATGTGGCAGGGAGGAAGTGAACAAGCCAAGGAGTAGCGAGTTGGGTTGGAGGCGGAAAAGGAGGAACGGGACGAGGATGAGGGGGGGGGAAGGGGAAAGGGGGGGGGAGGACAGGCGTGTTGGAGCGGGAAGAGGAGAAGCGGGATGTGGAAGAGAGGCTTGAGAATCAGGAGGAGCGGAGAGAGAAGCGGAGATGGGGGGGGGCGGGGAGAATAGGAGGCAGATGGAGTGGGGAAAGAAGGAGGGGTAAAGGAGCGGGGACAAAGGGGGAGCGGGGGGAGGACAAGCGGGGATTGATTGATTGATTTTTTCGTGTTACCGGGCGCGTCAACTGCTTCGGTCACTTGTCCCGTTAGTGTAGTGCATGTTTTTTCTCTCGGGAGATGGCGGTGGTCTTCCTCCGCTGGATGGAAGATCCGGCGCCGACCTACCGTCGGCTAGTGGGTTTCCCTAACCAAGACTCTCCCACCAGCGGGTGCCGCTCCAGTCGGACATGCTGTAAGTTCCCGACCGGTCTCCAGGAATATGTGGTAGTGTAGTGCATGTTAGTGTGAGTGTGTAAGGGAGAGGATAGGACAAGGAAGGAGAAAGACAGATCGCGCGCGGTCCGTGGTCCGTTTGGTAGGGTACTGCTCCGGCATTCGCCTGGTGTTGATCGGAGAACCCACGGAAAACTACCGATCAAAGCAGCCGGCCACTGAATTCTCCTCCAGACAGCGACTGAATTCGACCTGGCTAGAAAGCTATTGTCAAAAATCCTGCGGCCGTCAGGACTCGAACCTAGGACCTCCCGATTAGAGGCGCTGCAGTGACATCAATTGATGCACTGAGCTACCGCTATCGGTGACAAGCGGGGTGGTGAGGCGCGGGGACAGGCGAGAAGGAACGGGACGGAGAGCAACAGGGACGAAAAGCCATGTAGGGAGGAGAGGGAGGGCGAGGATACCGTGGAGATGCGGAGTGGCGGGGTAGGCAACGAAGAGAGGATGAGGCGTTTTGACCTGCCGGGGGGGGGGGTGTGAGGGGCGCGGTGGGCGGGGTGTGTGTCGGTGTCGGACGCGCACCGGGCGGGAAGGAGCCAGACGTGCGAGTGCGGCGCGCCAAGGCACGCCCCACGCCTCCGCCTCCGCCGCGATGCGATGCGACGCGCACACGCGCACGCGCACGCGGGGACAAGCCAGGTGCAGGGCAGCGAAGGTCAGGCCACCAAGGTCGCGCCTGCGGACGGGCGGACTCGCAACAAGAAGCACGTCGGACACTCGGATCTTTACGCTTCACTAGTAGAAAAAAAGGTCATTGGACACCCATAAACTCTAAACTATCACGTTTCACTCTAAATGATCAAACACTAAAACATTGATTTTTATCCCAAAATCGCGTGTGGACTTCTGGCGCCAACATCGCATTATAGATTCAGACGAGCTGACTTGCAACAAAGAAGCACGTCAGACAGATCTTTACTCTTCACCAGTAGAGAGAAAAAGGGCATTGGAAACGTACAGACTCAAAACTACCACGTTACACTCTAAATTATCAAAAACTAAAACAATTTTTATCGCAAAATCGCATGTGGATTTCTGGCACCAACATCGAATTAGAGGTTCTGTTCTAAATAAAAAGATGAAAATGACATTTCTCATACACCTGGCGTTGCGCCGGTTTCTCGGATTTTCGTGGAACTACAGCAGCAGGAAGGGGATCATTGAAGTGATTATAGAGTCACATTTTGAAGTCTCTTTGACCATCGGCTAAATACTTAAATAAGACATCGGGATCAAAAACGGATCATGCAAAAAAAAAAAAAAAATCTTCCTGCACATTTAAATGTTGGTTAAATGTGGAAGTCGTAAACATAATAAGGTCTTTTGTGGAACTTCCTTGCTCCACTGATGGAGTGCATGGCGGCCAAACTCCCGTAACCAAGAGCATCGCCAACACGCTGTCACGTCAAAGCGCCAGAAACGCTCTCCCTACGCTCTCCCGCCTTACCTAATTTGCTATTTCTGTTTAGCGCGCATCTTTCATATCTCAAAAACGATATTAAATTTTTTTATTATTTCCTATCTTCTGAAGTAATAGCTTAAAATTACAGTGGCCAACATAATGTTCAATGTGATAGCTATCGTACTATTGTCGTTTTATTTTAGTGAATAATTCGTAATGGGTGATCGCTACAGTTATATCCACTTGATTTTTGAGAAATTACGATTCAGTGAATGATGATTTACATCTTACATGCAACACGCAATGGTTTTCCTTTAAGATTTAAGCTGGCAATAGAAATATCTAGTAGTACGTATACCTCATTCAAGATATAAACCCAGAACTTGTTTAATGTGGCTGTAGTCTAGTTCAGAATACCTTGTCAGTGGTATTCAAAATTAAAATAAAATTGGACATTTGGAGAGGCGAATGGCGTACACGCAGGAATCACATGTTTAAGACAACCGTGATGTTTCGACGCTGTATTCAAGAACGAGTCATGAAAAAGTCGCCGTATAATGCCGAGATGGGAATTTTACGTGCGAAGAGATTAACATTGCATACACCCCAAGGTTTTCTAGAGATCCCGTATTACCAACTTACAAAATAAAACAAAACTCATGATAAATAAGGACAAAATACGGAAGGAGGATGCAGAATGAAGAAATAATCTAATTGAAATTGAATAGGTAAAATTTGATGTGAGTGTTGGTATTCTCAGAAAAATTAATAAAGGGATAATCACTATAAAGTAAAGGTCGAGGAGGATTATTTAAAAAGATCGCGAACAAATTTCAAGGTAAAAATAAGAGAGAATGCAAAGATCGTGGACTTTGCAAATGAAAAAAGATAAAATTAATGCGTGTTCTCACATTCATTTACAATATTTGCTCGAATTTGAGAAAAAAAAAAATAAAAACTGGTATCCAGAAGCGTGAAAGTCTTTACAGCACCCCTTCGGGTTTACAAAAGCAGAGCAAACGCGATGCATACGATATTTCAATAAGTAAATGAATGCGATGGGAATGCCAATAAATTCATGTGATTTCAGCTTGAACGTGCTTTTACTCTCTTCAATGTAATTTTCAGAAAATATCGCATTCAGTGTCGATTAATACGTAAAAGCACCAATATAAGTATAAAAAGCACTTATCTTTTTACAGTAAGGTTACATTTAGCAACTATGTTCATACTGCCTATTGAGTGCAGCCTCGTTGGACCCTTGGCATTTCCAGTTGTTTTTGCACTTCTAATAAATGTTTACAGTATCTAACAGGACTTGAGGAATGCAATGCATTGAACGCGAGTTGTAAGACTCCAGTGTGAAAATTAAGTGAGGCTGTTACAATTCCAATAAAAGTACATTTTTGGACGTGAAAGCATCTAAGTGAATTATTACATAATGAATTTCAGTAACAACTTCCACGCTTTTAACAGTTTTTATTTAATTATTTCAAAAATTATCTCAGAATGTCCAGATTTAATTATTTGATGTTCTTAATTAAAGATATGAAGGAACTAGAGTTGAAAAATCACAAACATGTGATTACGGATCGACAATTTAAAACATGCTTACATAGTGTAATAATAATAATAATAATAATAATAATAATAATAATAATAATAATAATAATAATAAATTCTATAAGTACACCTCTCCCCAAACAGCACGCTGCGACTGGAATGCTTTCACCTCGCTTCGCCCAAACGATGGACACGAAAGGGTCAAACCGTGAGTGACGGACAAATAGACGTACCCAGGTTTCCTGGTTACTACAGGTAGGATTTTTCATCCCAACAAAACATTCGAATGATGGAAGGCGCAGAAATGTAAAATCAAAACATGTTTTTTTATCGGGAATAAACACGTGTATGCAACCCGCCAAACAGAACTGTAAAGCAGACCGTTATCATCACACACCATCATATCAAGACAACACACTAGCCAGGCCCTTGTCATCAGTTGATGTACGTTCGTTCAAATACTACCACTTTAATTCCAAGAGAGACCAGGCGCCTACATGAAACTGCATCACTACGCAGTGTTCAGACGGATGCTCCATATGCAAAATTAGCTCAGCGCGTTGCATTACACGAACGCGGGCAACATTCCGATTTGAATATCGTAATGGCATGAAGTGAATTACTTGTTTCGGGAGATTCGATCTCCCTTGCACTTAAGGTAATTGATGAACCCATAGTAATCACACGAAACTACTTTGGGCAGGACCAATTAAGGAACAGGCCTCCGTGAAGAATAGTCCTAAATCACACGGAGGAAACTCGGTTCGTTGAGTCTTCGCGTGGCACACAGGCAGCTGGGGTCAGAGCCGTTCATTACGATGAACGATGGTTCTAATGACTGTCCTAAGACTTCCAATGAAAGATGAATGTGTCAACGCACGAACGTTACAAATTGCAAAGACAAACGATGGCTGGAAAATCTCACACAAACATGTGATTATGAATCAACAATTCAAAACATGTTTGTATAGTTAGTAAATTGATATATCAGAATGCTCAGGGGAAAAAGTACGCAATAAATTATAGTTAATTTTTGATTCAAAATATACCATAATTTATATTCATAAAAATTATTCCTCACTTTATTAAGTGTGCATCGTGTTTTTATCGTAATCTTTATATTCACTGATTCATCAAGTAGTACTATTTACTCAATGCTGATCTGAATTTCCCTCTACTTTAAGTGTCATAGCAATGACTTGGAAACTAAAGTTGACATACTAACACCGTCATGGCAAAATACTGAAGCTAGATCGAACATCTCTATCCGATTAGCACTCTTTAAACGTTGAGATAAATCGTTTTACTCACACTAACACAAAGCGTTTAATACAAAATTATGCTTAATAATTTGTTAAAGACTGGTTTGTACAGAAAAAATGTCTGTAATACTACAAAACACAATGAACTGTTCTAAAAGATAAAACATTTCGATAAAGAGAATTTCGATTTCGAATTTTTATAATAATGTTTGTTAACCATTTTTCCAACAACTAGCGATATGAATTTAAATCGGATTTTTGCAAATTACATGCACTGCTTTTAAAAACTAATATGAACATATATAGTCATTATCATTGAAACTGTTACAATAAATCATTAAAACCGAGAAATGATTTAGTCGATAAGAATTCATTACCTATTTAGGCCAAAATTTCTTTCCAAACCAAATATAGGAACCAGAGGAAAATAACTTAGAATAAATACAAACAAACTAAAAATAGATCAATAAATATAATTAGAAAGAAGTTTCGATCATTTACATGCTTACATACGTATTTTATATGAAGTTGCCTAGACGAAAAAGTTTTAATGAACACAATAACTGAATATTAACTAAATATTTAACTAGTAGTTTTGGCATAAACATATCAGAGAGGCGAAAATTACATAAATCAATAAAATTAAGGAGCAAACGTGAGCAGAAACGACGAGGATGACGTCTGTGCACGTCATAACCATCTCACGGGTCAACCGTCCCGCGCAGATGGAAAAATGATTCAGGAGTAATTAGAACGACGCCACAGAAAAAAGACTCCGTTTTTCTCCAAAGGCTACGCGCAATCAGGAAACGAATTACGAGAGGGGTTTTGTGAGGTAAAACAGAGAATTTCCATTCCGAGTTTCCGTTACATCCGCCGCGTTTAAAACGCACGCATCTAAGGAGCCCGGGCGTAAAAAAAAAAGTGGATTTACTTCTAGTTCCGTCCCTGCCCTAAATGTAATTTAAAATTTTCTTTACATCCGGCTCTGCAAGAGAGAGAGAGAAAGAGATTCGCGTTGGATGGTGGAGAGAGGTCTACCCTCAAAGAGTTTGCAGCTTCTCTGCGGCTACACTCGGCGTGTGCCTCTGGCGGGCGGGAGTTTTACTTCTCTCTCTCTCTCCTGCGCGCGCATGACACAACGGCATATGCTGGGTGGAAATGCGAGTATACCACAAAGCTTCGAAAATCCATTCGTACCACCTGCCAGTTGAAGATTCACCTATCCTGACCATACACGCAGTTATAATCTCACGTAATATTCAAGCAGTGATAACGTATAGGCTGCTCCTTCCAAGCATTCGATCAGGTTTTTCATCCAGTTAGATCCTTCGGCAAACGCTGAGATGTCTCCTTGTTTTGCTTCTGGAGTCACTTCACTATCTGTGTACTTCTAGAATTCAGTGGGAAATATGGTTCTTCAAATTATCGTTCTCCATGTTGTCGCAGCAGTAAGTATTATTCTTTCACGAAAGATATGATGATGGATAAAGGCTCTGCATACCTGATTTAATTTTGAAAATAGATTCTATTACATCTGAGCGAGTATTTTGTTAACAATTCTTGCCAAAAACGCTAATTTCTTTCTGTGCTCAGAATTCATCTTATATAGGGCTTAGGGTAGGGATCACAGAATTAAGAAAACGTGTACAGAATCTCTTCTTCTAGCACGCGACACACAATTTTTAACTGTTTTTGATGTAAAATAAATTCATAAATAAATAAAATCTACCTGCGAGTAGCATCATAGCGCTGCTTGCACGGCCGTGATGAAGCTGCACGACAGAGACGTTCGTGTGTTTGGAAAAAGCAGTCATTTGCAGTGCTTGGATATTAGGAGAGGTTATAACGGCGTGTATGATCAGAATAGGTGAATCTTCAATTTGCAGGCCGTACAAACTGATTTTCAAATACCAACATTTTCGAAAATTTGTTCAAGATATTAATAAAACAACAAATGTACTAACTTTCGAAATCTTTCTAAAGAATAAACTAAATTTATTTTTTGTAATGAATTACAGTAATGGAATTATCGTAATTTATTTAAATTAGTTGAAATGATGACCGTAATATCGCAAATACCGCATAATACAACAAAATGTAGAAAAGTTTTAAAATTTTGATATAAAATAATTGAGAAGCATTCGTGAAAACAATCTGCAAAATCAGAACACAGAAGCAAAATTACTTTGCTAATCCAATTACTTGACCATTATAGCAATGCATGAACCATCCGTGCAATATACTAAAACAATACCATTTAAAAATTTTAAAAAAAAAATAAAAGTTATTGAAAAAATTCATGAAGAACATTCACCTATCTCAGAAAGCTGGACAGAGGCTTCTGGGGAGATGGCGGTGATCTTCCCCAGCTGGATGGCGAGATCCGGCGCCGACCTACCGTCGGCTAGTGGGTTTCCCCTTATCAGAACTCTCCACCAGCGGGGCACCGCCCAGCCGGACAAGCTCTAAGCTCCCGACCGGTCTCCCGGAATATGTGGTAGTGTAGTGCATGATAGTGTAAGTGAGTGTGTGAGGGAGGATAGGACAAGGAAGATGAAGGACAGATCGAGCGCGATCCGTGGCCCGTTTGTTAGGTACTGCTCCAGCATTCGCCTGCTGTTGATCGAAGAAACAACGGAAAACTACTGAACAGCAGCCGGCCGCTAGAATTCTCCTCCAGACAGCGGCTGAATTCGACCTAGCTGAAAAGCTAGCGTCGAAAATCCTGCCGCCGTCAAGACTCGAATCTAGGACATCCAGGTCAGAGGCGCTGCAGTGGCATCAGTTGATGCACTGAGCTACCGCTCCCGGTCTGGTTGTGGTTGTGGAGGTGCAGGTGCATGTTGTGATGGTGGAATTTGTTTTTCTCAGAGTTAGTTTTTTAGCTTGAGATTCCTTCATATGACATAACTGCACATCATGAGCTTTCTGTAAAGACCTCTAACTTTTTTACATTTCAATGTTCGTTACATTGATATCCAAAATTTGATAAGATATACTGCCATATATTTGTAGAACTTATTGTTTTTTATTAAGAGGAGTTAAATAAAATAGTCCTATATTGAGAATAATAAGGTTCAACTTCTTCTATTTCTTACTCATTAAATAATTTGCTACGACGGTGAGTTTCATTGTCTTGACTTGTACCTGATTTGAAATCTAATAAAAACTCAAATATCGAAGACCTACATTTTGTAAAATGTGTAACGTAAACCGACGTCGAATTCAATAGACTCGCAGTTTTACCTACCCGATATTTAACCAAGAAAGTTATAAAAAAACAACGAAATAATCCATAAGTACGGATCACAGAAGTGGGGAATAAAGGACTTAGGTCGAAATTCGCCGTTTTTATTAAATGATCTACTTGAATCAGATTGTTTTCTCTTTAGGACGTTTTTAAGATATTAGGTATTTTCTTTCTGCATCCGCAACAAAGCTCCTTGGTTCAAGACTCTTGGTTTCTGCAGAGGTTTTACAGAGCTTCCTAAAGTTTGTTTCCTCTCTCCTGTAAGATGAGATGTTCTGACTGAAGTTCCTCTTACCGCCCATCATAGAAATTAGTTGTTGCAAAAGTAAGGGGCATGCGTGTGCACTCACTATATGTTGCCATAACCGATTCCTGGAATATTAAAGAGTGTTTGTAAGTCGTGGCTTTAAAAGACGTAACATGACAATTCTAGGGAGAATTGTACTGCGCATGCGTCGGCATCCAATGACGGAATTTCGATTGTCGGGTCCCATCATTCTCCCTGTTTTGTCGTCCACGACAAACTTACACTTTACGTAGCTTCCGCCGCCACCACTAAAAACGAATTCAACACTGACAGACAATGAGCATGGAAATAATGATAAATACAATGTTCATACTACCAATATAATGTTGCAGGAACTTAATCGTTATTTTTCCTCAAATTAATTCAAATAGGTCAGGAATAAACTAACGTAACTGTTTAAGATTTGGAGGTTATGTATATAGTGAGGCTACATTGATAGTCACGAAAAATGTATTATTTGTCCATATGACGTTATAATTGTCAAACATTTCCCATTCCTAATATAAACAATATAAATAAAGGGAGGAAGCTGAGTTTTCAGATAGACAAGTTTTACATATTCGTATGATACAATGAGATTTCATGTATTATTATGTATTTACTATCTTGTAATCCTAATAAAAGCACAAATAGAGTCAAAAATACACAGATATTCCATAAAAGCTTTTAGTTCGTGTTAGAGGTATTCAGTTACATTTTTTCTTAGTTTTAACGTATGTTTTCGATTGTACAACATGCAAAAACTAATTTTTTTTAAAGATACGTTATTTCCTTTTGACGATAATGTTAACGTACTGCGACAATGAATTATCGCATGCTTCATGCGTCTTGCAAAAATTCTCTAATGAGTCATCCTCGATTTCGATAATTATAAAAATGGCGTGTCGAACCTGTCACTTTTTATATCCACTGACAATGCGTTTAATTATTGATGTACATTATTACATAGATTGTTGTATTTCAGAATAGTTCAACATTAAGGAACAGAAGAAGGCGTTGCTTTACCGTCGCGCAGCCTTACTTCGGCCACGTCGGCACGGCGCGGTGCGGCGCAGCAATGAAATATTGAAGTTTTCATGGTCTATATTTCACTCCGTTTCCCAGACGTAGTTGAGAAACATGTTCTCTCCGCCAACGAAATTTAGTTTCGCTGCAACAGTAGATTTAACCTGTTGTTGACTCTCGAGAGAATAGCGAAGCTGCTGAAGTGCTGGTACTTCAAAAACAACAGCACATCATCATCAACAACAAGAACAACAACTGCTACAACAACAACAACAACAACAACAACAACAACAAGATAAAAGGAAATAACATGAGATGAAAACGTTGTGGTTCTTCAAAGGTGGTTTTCTGATATATTATTGCTTGTTGTTGCCGTCTATACGGAGTTCGATATTTATTATATAACTTCAAGGATCGAGAAGATAGTGGTTACAAATAAAATATGAAAACAGTTGAATGATGCTACATATTCCCTTATGGAGGAAATTATGGAAGGAAATTATGGGAGGGAAATATGAAAAGAAAAAACGTGAGTCGAGTTAATAACTTGCTAATCAGTTCATACATCAATCTGCATCATTAAAATTACGTAAAAAATAAAATCATGTATGTAGCACAGGAATTAACTGGTTCTAATGAACCTTGGGCGACAAAATTCTCTTGGCCCAAAAGCCCTTGGTAGTTTTGTCACCGCTCATTAGAATTCTTATAACGCCCTTGGTGCAAATATAACTATTATTCTCAAGTTACGTCTAAAATATTCGAGCAGTGACTCACAAAAATACATTGTTTGAATTGTATTATATTTTTAATTACACTGATAAACATGCAGTATTTATATAAAATTGTTTTATTATCATTCAAGATACAAACATTAACATTAATAAAAGATATCACGCTTATATTATTACTATTATCTGCACATTAAAAAAACTCTAAGACTATCAAAATATAATACAATTTCAACGTTTTGGTTCTTCACAGTAAGAACACGATTAGAAAAATTAATCAAAAGAAAATTTTAGGTGTATGAACTATTCACCTTCAAATAAATAAATAATATATAAATAATCAGTATAATGACCACCACATCCGCGAAGAAACACATCCTAAAATGTGACTTAAGAATACAACAGATTTATTGTTCAGCTGTCGACACAAATCGTCACAATTGTTACCCTCTTCACTTGGAACAAAGTTCACAGCCAGCGTTCCTCGAACTTGGCGACCGCTCAGATCGGATCAGCGACACCCATCCCTCATACAAAGAACGGCGCACAGAGTTGGGGAAGGAACAGAGGCCCCAGCTCCTCTTCGGGACTTGTGACATCCGACTGCGGTCGCAGCTGCTACAACGCCCTCGCCTACGGAGGACTCGGAGAATATTCACAGAGGGTAGTTTTCAAACATAAAGGAATGATATTTTTAAAGGACTGTATTTATGCTAATAAATTAATTATACATTACATTTAATTATTAGATTTAATATGCAAACTGAAATTAAATATAATGATATATTTATAATGTATATTGTTGTTATTAATATTATGGTTATCATTATTGTTGTTATTATTATTATTATTATTATTATTATTGTCAGAACTATTATTCCCCTAATTCACGACTACAGATGTTATGAGTCGGTTAAAAATAAAATCTACTCCAAGTTGCAATTACAAATGCAATTTATCCCAATATACAGTTATCTTGACACTCTTCTCTCTCTCGTAATTATTACAAAATAAAATACGCACGTTTTTCTACTTAAAAGCTTGTTCCATATAACAATGTGTTTTCGATCGTTGTCAAAACTAGTGGTGGTAAACAGCACATACTTTCTCGCATTAATTCTGAATTTTCTCTTTTCGAAAATTCAGAGAGATTCACGAAAATGAGAGCCGCGATATTCTTTTAAGCATCCCTTCTTCTATCCATGGAACAAATTTAAAAAAAACTGAAGTGGTTTTTGAGACAAAAAATGTTTCCTTTTTTAAATTGCCTATATTTCGCGCCAAATTATACGAAAATTACTCATATTTTCAAAAAATTGAACATGAACTTATTTAAAGATCCTTCTTTAAGGAAAGATTTATTAGAAAAATAATTTCCATCTTCAATTTTGTAGTTGTAGGAAAAAACGCACTCAAAAAATTGAACTTTCACATTCTCAAAAAAATCTGGAATTTCAATAAACATGAGACCTGCACCATTCTCTTAAGTGTCCTTTTTGCTACCCGGAGACAAATTTTGATCTAAAATTCGTTGCCACTTTTGACAAAATTTTGAAAAGTTTTTGAGGTTTCCTGTAAGTATCCCCAAAGTCTGGAATTCACACAGATCAATTGAAGAGAAAAAAATTTGAAGAAAATCAGCTCAACGGTTTACGTACTAGCGTTGACTATACACGGACAGACAGACGTTTTGCCTTCAATCGACTTTTAAGTATCAATAATCCACAAAACATGGATTCTGGCAACACCACATGTTAGAGGATTTTTTCTCTATTTAGCAACATGATTTGTCCACATTGTCGTTACCAGGCCATGGCAATGAGTTTTTTTGTTTGTTTTTGGCGAAAATTCGCCGTTTTCTGGCAACATTCTTTTCTTGCGAAGTACCTTCGTAAGGGCCAGAAAGTAAAAAAGTACTTGCTACAGCCTGCACGGCACTGTGGAAGGAGACTGGGAGGTGTGGGGCGCGGAGGTCGCGACAGGGTGGGTGCGGGAGGGGGAGCGGAGTTGGTATGCGCTGCGGCCGAGGCCTTCGCTGTGCTCGGCCAGGTGGCCGGTCCAATTCGGTTCGATCTCTTTAGCCGATGATATTCGCAACTCTACTATTGAAATGGCGACCAATGGAACCGGAAACTAGGAGTGATTGAACGTCAAAAGATGTGTCTCTTTACTGGGCACTAATTTTATTTTTTCTTTTCGTCAAGGGTGTAAGAGAGGTCTTTAAAATTTTTAGATTATATGTTTTGTCAATCTGTAGGATTTGTGACATGTTGATTCCAAGATACTTTAACTCAGCCATATTTTTCACAGAAAAAGGCCATTTCTAATAAATATACAAGAAGGGAATCGGTCCTTCAGCAATCTCTAGTAATGCAATTATGGTTTGAGCCGTAGGTGTGAATATTAGATCACGAAAAGCGAGTGGTCAACCATAAATCCCATGCTAAAAGGACTCCATGGGACGGAGACGATAAGGACTCCCGTCTTGAAGACATCAGTTGCATATAATTCTTGACATCAAAGAAATAACATTTAATACATTCAATATGACGCCAATCAATAATTTCATAGAATATAAAACTTAAAACTCAAGAGATCTATTTAACGCTCTGTAGACATACGAGAACTGCACAGGTCACACTGAAAGGAGAAATTTCGTGATTACGAAGGTAAACAGTAGGCGGAGTAACCACTTTTAAAGTATAAAACCAACTCATCCATTAAGAAGATTATTACGAATCTCCCCACGAAAATGATCTTGTTGCATTTCGATATTTCCTTTTTTAAAACTTAATTCTTCCGTAACGTCTCGCACGCTAGTTTTCGTAGAGATTCCACCTTGGAGAATGCCTGCCAAGAGGCAGTGGCGATTTGCGCGACAGAGTGGCGAAACCCGCCCCCAGGGATGCGGACGGTGCTGGAGGGTGGAGTTTGCCGCTCGATAATGCTTCGCTGCCAGACTGTCGCGGACTCGAGTCGGAGGAGGACGAGGACTAAGACACAGTCGGTGAGAGAGGGCGAGGAATAGAAGGAGGAGAGAAGGAGGGAGAAATAGTGTGGACAAGAGAGAAGAGAGGGAGAGTGGAGTAAAGGGAGACGAAGGAGGAAGAAAGGGGAATAGAACGAGGAGAAGAGATGGAGGACGAAATAACAGTCGGCGGGAGAAGGTGAGGAATACGGGGAGGAGGAGAAGGAGGAGAGGAGGGGGGAAGAGGAGGAGGAAAGGAGGAGGAAGGACAGTAGATTTTTATCCATTTACTTCTAATAACAATGTAGGCTAAAAAATAGCTATTTTAAATATAATGATATTGTTTCAATAATATAATTCAGTTTTAATAGCAACGTTGCAAAAAAGTATTATATTCTCATCACGAAACATTAATGGATTCAAGTAAGATATTTCAATAAATTACACACACATATCAATAACATACACATTTATACAACGTACAAAATCGAATAACATTTTAATTTGCGCCATATAACTGTTTTATAATAGACTTATTGTTCCACATAACTTTTTCGTTGTTCCCATGACAATGTCACAGGACAATATCTTTTGATCGGAAAGTAATAAAAGAATGGGTACTGGAAGAAGGAGAGGGGCAGATGAAGGCATAAAGAGAAGAGGAGCGGGATGAAGGAATTTCTTCAATTTGCTCCCCTTCTTCCGGTGATGGCGGCTGGGAGAAAAGAGCGGAAATTTGGGCGCATGCGGGAATATTAATGGAGAACTGCGACTTCGTTCTATTTGTAATAATCACATAATCCATTTTCAAGTTCTGGATTGGTGTTTTTTAAATCCTAATTTCTAGTGTGAAGAAAGATTAGATGGAGTAACGAATGAATTTCTATTATTATCCATTTCAACACATGGCAAGTAAAACTAGCATCAAAATGATTTTAAGTGGTAGTAACATATCAAGAGGATTGTAGATCAGTAGAGAATATAATGTTTTTGACGTTGACAACTGTCCCCATCAAATACAAAATTGCTGGAAATTTTCTAGGTGGCACTCTTGGCGCCAAGTGCTGCCTGTAAACTTTAACTCCAATGCCAGGGAGATCCAAAGCGGTTTTATTAATATTTATCCATTTCTTGAAGAGTTTTTTCACGAAGGCAAAAATGGGGTTGATTGGGAATTGGGGCTTCAAACCAATATTCTTCGAGTATTCTAGAGTTAAAGACAAAAAAGTATTGATTTTTATTTCTTTACAATGTTAGAATTGATTTTCACATAACTATTTCGATTTCTGCATTATAGTGCCGTTTTAGCAGTATCACTTCTCGTCGTCTTTGGCGCTAGTGGATGGAAAGGGTTGGAAAGGAAACGGGAAGGTAAGATCTCGCGCGGTCCATCGCACACTGATGCTGCGGCTCCCGGAAGTGGTCCAGATACCACCTAACCAGAGCAGTCGGCCTACGAACTCTATTCCAATAAGCACCACCAACTCACTTGCGCGAAACGCATCAAGCAAATTTTCGACAACCTGACCGCAACGAACACGCGACCTCCCTCTCATACGTCCTATCAGGCTCAAACCGTAAATTCATTGCTTTCACACACGTCGCTACAGGTGATGGAGGCTCTCTGGATGATAAAAGAATTTGCTGTGACCGAGTGACTTATCGGAACGAGGTGAGGAGTAAGGGATTAGGGAACAACTGAAGTAAACCCAGTCGCTCACATAATTCGACCGTGACGCCAGCCGAAGCGACATTTGAAGTCTCGCTGACGCCGTCAAAGACCCCGCCCACCCGGTCCAGTGACGCGGCGGGCGTCGCCGAGAGTCGAGTGGCTAGCGCGCGACACAACGCGAAGGGGGCGGGGCCGGCGAGGACAGGCCTAGCAGTCCTCAGAAGCGTCAACAGCCCGCGGGATCGCCCGCGGTCAACAGTTCGACCCTCGCTCAGGCCGTGACTCCGCAGCGCCCGCGACCACTCGCGGACTCGGCCGTGCAGGGGGCGTGAGTGTTTGCTCGCGGGGATTGCTGTCCCTTCCCCTGCTGGACCCCTCCCCCGGCCCTGTCCACTCGTGATTGCGTTCGCGCGAGCGGGCGCCCGGGGTTCGCGCCCCGGCCACGACACTCGATGGCCATCGTGCTCGAGGGCTCTCCGCGCCTCGCCACGGCCACGCCCCACCCCGGCACGCCTCCGCTCGGTCCTGCTCCGCCCCGCCCCCATTTCTACCCAAGCTGTCTGCACTCCGCTTCCCCTCTCCGTTTCGCCCCAATCACCGCTGCATTTGCCGCATATCTGTCCGCCTCAATCATCACTGCGCCCGCCTCTCCTTTCCGTTTTCGTCCCTCCTACCCCATCTTCACCCATCCTACTTCGTCTTCGCCCCCTCCCCGTACTCGGCCTCGTCCACGCGCCTCGTCCACGTCCATCGGCGCTCACTCTCCTGCATTCTCCCAATCCATCTACATCGCCTACGCCCTCGGACCAGCCCCCGCCCAGCCTATTGGTCAGCGTTTGCGCAGCGTTGTGCTGCTAACGTCTGGCCCTCCATAGGCCGCAGCAAATTGCTGCTCGTTGGCGACTTGGCTTTCGCATTTGCCACCCCACGCAACGCCACGCCCTCGAATCACGAGCAGCCGCTGAAGTGTAAAAATAATGCTCGCTCTCAACGCGACCCCGATGGGAACCCAGAATTCTTTTATTTTCTCTCTCGCCAAAACAAAGTGAATGATCTCAGCAAACACTCACGCTTGTTGGTGTCATCTATGGAGGTACTTAACGAACAACCGTCTGCTAAACAACTTTTGTTTGCTGAAAAGAATTTTTTCTACAGAGGAAACTTAATAATATTTCATGTCAGTCCTACAGTTTAATTCATGTGTTTGGATAATGTTTCCTTTAAATACTTAAGTAAATGAACTAACGGAAGAAAAAAATGCAATTACTGAGAAGGTGATTAACGGTAATGAAACTACATGTATGAAAAATAATTCATGCATTTGGATCTACACACTCGCAAAAACATTAATGTATCGTGTTATCTCCACTCTAGCGCTCAAATCAAAACATTTGCATTTGCCAACATTTACACAGTACGAATAAATACCATTTTCTTAAAAATTATAGTTTCGATTTGAAAGTATCATGTCTTTTGTATGGTATTTCTTTGTAAGTATTTTAGTATAATAATAAGTATACACCAACAACAATTAGCTGAAAATCTAATAACAAATGCTTCAATTATCCTATTGTCGTTGTTGTTGAATTAATAAGGTCAACTTTTCGCTCATTGGTCTTCTGAAAAGAAAAATGAAAATGCTAAGAAACAATTTCTTCACAAAAATTTCCAAACTTTCCATCATCATGAATAAAAATAATAATAAAACTTTTAATTTATATTATTCAGAAGGAACTGAAAATTTTTAACCTAATTGTAAGATCTAATAATTCAGTTGTAGTTACTAATACAGTATATCTAATATTATGGACAACAGGAACTTCAGAATCAATTATAATGGCTATTTTATGCGTTTTATTAGCAAGGAGAATGTCAGAGCTGTTGTAATCCTCTGTTTTGTTCGTAATAACAAAGGTGATCCGTTTGACACATATGATCCTTTGCCAATAACATGGGGACTAACAGAATAGAAGCATCAAGCTATTAAGTTCTTTGGGTTATGGGTTATAACTGTTCATTTTGTGTGTTGAATGGATTCACCAATACGAGTAACATTTTCTGCATTTAGTCTACCACACTCAATATTATTATAATATTTACTATAAGTAATAATATTGTTGATGATGATGACATACATTCCTTTCATAGATCCAGTCTTTCAAACAAGTTTATTCAGTCGCTGTCGGGAGGAGAATTCTAGCGGCCGGCTGCTCTGATCGGTAGTTTTCCGTGGTTTCTCCGATCAACACCAGACGAATGCCGGAGCAGTACCTTACCAAACGGGCCACGGACCGCGCGGAGATCTGTCCTTGCTCTTCCTTGTCCTATCCTCTCCCCTTACACACACACTAACATGCACTACACTACCATATATCCGGGAGCTTAGAGCATGTTCCGGCTGGGACGGTGCCCCGATGGTGGGGAAACCCCAGTAACCGACGGTAGGTCGGCGCCGGATCTCGCCATCTCCCACGATCTCCCGCGAAAATACATGCTCTACACTAACGGGACTAATAACCAAAGCAGTTGACGCGCCCGGAAACACGAAAAAAATAAAATCAAATCAATCCAACAAGTTTACAACAATAGTTCACATTTCATTTGTACATTCGTACGAAACACATTTCCTTCAGAGGTTCTTCACTTACTGCCTCACTTCACACTCACGTTCCAGCCCACCCTTCGCCGCTGCGTGGAGTTGATTTTCTTCGCGAGACGAGCGGACTCTCTCCGTCACCTAAACAAAGCGGCTCTCCTACATTTCCGCCGTTAGATAAAGGATTAATTTTAATGAAAACCCTCTATCTCGCCGAGAGAGAGGAACTTAATTAAAGGAGGACCTCATTAATGAATCTCGCCGAGTAGACAACGCAAAATGCGGCTCTCGCCATAAACACGCGCACGCCTCCGACCATGTACTCGCCGCCGGCACCGCCGCTACCCCCACCGCCATCACACCCACGGTCGTCACCGACCACGCTGCCATCCCCCCCATCTCCGCCTTCAACATCGCCCAACATCGCCCCCAACATCGCCCCCAACATCGCCCCCAACATCGCCCCCAACATCGCCCCCAACATCGCCCCCAACATCGCCCCCAACATCGCCCCCAACATTGCCCCCAACATCGCTGCAGATGCTGCTCACACACCTCTACCCCGCCCCACCCCTATGACACCAACGTCCGACGTAATTCCCCCGCCAGCTCCCCCGCCACCATCTCACGCCCTCACAGCCACCTCCTCCGCCCTTGTAGCCCGCGCCGCCGCCACCGTCGCCCCTGCCTCCAACGCGTGCCCGCGAGCGAGAGTGCGTACTTCGAGGGAATGCGCTCTTTAAACCGTAAGCACGTACGCAACGAGTCTGCCAAAGTGCGGGGGAAGGGGGGCGGGCGGAAACGCTGGTGGACGCGCGAGGAGGGCGGGGTGCGTGGGCGGTGTATGGCGGCCTCGCCCGCTCCTTCGCTCCTCCAACTCGCCCCAGACTTCGCTTCAACGAGTATCCCCATCAGCCGGGCGTGTGTTACAATTAACTCCCGTTCACAGCAGAAACTCAAGTTGCACAAAACCCCTTTGGTGAACAGGCATTTCAGAACAAGATGTTGCAAACGTAATTTAAACTAAATTTCAACTACATAACACACATACTTCTTGTTTGTTTTTTCCACTTTTACCTAACCTAATAAGTATAAATACTAAAAACCAATAATCTTAGTTTGCGTAAGGCTTTCGAGACTGCTGCTTCGATTAAATGCTAATGTAAAACAGGTACCACCAGATGGAATTCAAGTAGAAATCAAGAGCAACTGCACTCTCTCCGTAAAAAGAGGTGCAAGAAAATTAAAGAAATGAATATGAGAAGATTACAATGTGGGATCGATGATCATAATACAACATTCAAGACTATAAAACATCCAGTAGATCAGGTTTTGCAAAATCAAGGGAGCGTTCTACTGATCATTCTCCTAATGCGAAATGAAGGAATCATACCGATGGATTAAAAATGTGAAAGCAACAAGTTTAGTAAAAAAAAAAATATTAAAATGAAACAGCACCCAAAATTTATATAAAAAAATAAATACTGACGCATGAAAGGATGTTTAAGAGACATACTCGTCCTCAAACTTAAAATACAGGCAATTTTTTTTCTTGAACGCACCGTATACTCTATTCCGACGTTTTTAATAAATCTGGAATTTTTGTTGATGTTCCTAATTGTTCACAAAACGACGATTCACTGTTCACTCACAAAATCACAATCCCACCTCCACAAATCATTTATGATGATCAACAATATCCAAAATACGTTAAACAGAAAAAAAACATTGACAAATTTCTTATATGTTTTGATTAGGATGTATAAGTCTATTGAGGACATTAAATTCACATTTTTGTACAAAAACTTGAATTCGAACTAGCCAGAAACGTGTGACCTTAAATGGGGACCCTTGGCTTTAACGAGTTACAAAAATATTTTGCTTTCTTCACAACTCAATAATCAAATCCCTCCATCAACAACAATCCCTTAGTTCTCTCTGTCTACCAAGTCAACTGACGTGTACTAACATCCTTATAAAACTATTTTTAAAATACAATTATTTCAATTTCGGTCTTGGAAACATAACATCGATGGACAAGAATCGTCAAGAGCAACCATTGTGAATATTTTCACAGGTTTTCACAAGTCTGATAATTGAGCCAGAATGGACGGATTTGAGTCCAGAGATACAAGAGAAAGTCTAAACGTCTTCTTCGGGCCTGTTTAAATCTGGAAACTTCAAAACGAGACGGCGGCGATTTCGCCCACCGTTGAACTTTTAATAATATTTACATTGCGAAAGTATTTCGAAGTTATCTCCCTAATTTAATTCGCTCTAACGAAGTTTCCGTTGTGAGACGACAGCGGCAGAGGCACCGCTGGCCGGCAGGGGCGTTTAATCGCCCGCGGGCGTGGTGGGAGGCGATTGGCGGGCGATAGAGGGCGGTGGAAGGTGACGGGGAAGAAGAGACAGCAACCCTTGAAGGGAGAGGGAAAGGAACGCGCGAGTACAGAGATGGAAAGAAGCAATAGGCCTAGGAATTTCAAACGGTTAGAGAGTGCCAGAAGAATGTAATGAAAATGTTGTTGGGTCAGACAATCGTAAGCAAGAGAAAGAATTCTGCTGAGTGAATGAAGTCTTCCATTGACATGGTTGAGAAAGCTCTCCAACTCACCACAAGAAATCTTTATTATATGCACGATAACTTATAGTTACTTAGTACCCAAAATTCTCCTGGATGTGTTAAACGACAGACACTAGAAATGGTATTTTCAGGGTCATATTATTGAAGTATATAATTGGTTTTATATCAAGGAATTTTTGTGTCCCGATAACATGCATGCTAAATAAATGCATGATATTTCAGGATGTTAAAATAATATTTCTTATATACTATATTAACATTTGAAGATAATCAAACAAGTCTTATTTTTTTAAATCTACAGTTAACTTATTAACTAAATTCACGATATTTGTAAAAAGATGAAAACCAGGTAAATAGTGAATAAAAAGCTTATAAATACGGTTTTCGAAGAGTCAGTGGTGTAAAGATATCTCATAAATGCCAATAATAAACTTGCTGAATATTGGCAAATGAGGAAAAAAGTGTGTTCTTATTCCAAGAAAAGAAAACCAATGAAATACTCGGCAAACCGATACTTTTCTCTTAGTGTTATTACTAATTCAACAATTACTCATATTTTTTTAAGTGTGGGCCATCATGTGAATATGTAAAATCAAGGGTAAATTTCATTGAGAAAAAAATGTTTGCCTTTAATATTGAAGGTGTAGATCATGTTCCAAAATATATCTGTGATTTTCATCTTTGATAAGTTTTCCGAAAATTGAAACTTAACAATATTAGAGTAAAACTAGTGGTGCTAAAACAGCACGTACTTTTCGCCCGTATTTTCACGCAAAATTACGCAAAAGTACTCAAATTTTTGAAAAATTGTACATTATCTTATTGCAAAATCTATCATTAAGGAACAGATTTTGTTAAGGGAAATATCTCTATCTTTAATATATTTGTTGTAGGAAGAAATTTTGAACTTTTGCAATTTCAATGAGACGTGCATCATTACCTTAAACGTCCTTCACACTATTCAACAAAAAAATTAATCATAATCGACTGAGCCATATTTGATAACTTTGAAAATGCCTCTAAGATTTCATGTAAAGTACCTCCTAAAATTAAAATATCTGTTTCAAATTCAAGAGGACGTGGCTTCAGCCAGATCGATTGAAGAATATCAATTTGGGAATAAATGAGCTGAATTGTTTAGCCGCTACAGCCGTACACGGACGGACGTATAGATGGACGGAGACAGACAGAGAGAAGAAGATGCGGATGGACGATTCGCCGCCATTCGATTTTTCGGTATTAAGGACCTACAAAACATGGATTGTGGCTAAACCACGTGATACAGGATTTCTTTCTATATTTAGCATCTTTATCCACTTGTTCTTTGCCAGGGCTTTGTAATAAGACTTGTCTGCCAAAAATTCGCCTTTCTTGCGCAGCGTTACATAACATTCTCTCTTCTTCTTAGAGAGAAAGTAAAAATATTTTAGAACTGAAATCAGGGAGGAAATATATTCTATACAAAATAATACAAAGAGAAAATAATGGGAAAATAGGAAAGTGCATTTTGTAATTTTAAACTTGAAGATGTGTATTTTAAGAAGAAATTAAATAAAACTATTAGAAAACAAATCTGAGATGCCCTAGAATATGACAGCTAATTTCCACAAGTTATCCACTAATTGCAGCTACTACTACGTTACACATATCAGTAAACAAATTTGCTGATCAAAATTTATCTTGACTATAAAACCATATTTACAAGTCATCGTGAATCTTTCCACATCTTATGCAAGTTCCAATTGCCAATTTGACTTACTTCTCCTTCACATTTCCAAGTCGACGCCCAGACTGTTGCTTTCGGCCTCCGAGTTTATGATAAAACGTCTTTGAATACAACCACAGCACAATTTCCCTCGGGTCACTACAACTAAAGCACTTCCACAAAATGAAATACGCGCATCCCGCATATGTTCCATTTATCCACAGGCTTAGCTGTGAGTCAAAAAGCACAGGCTACCGTCAATCAGCCGCCGGTCGCCAGCCACAAGACACGCCTCCCTCAAGCCCGCACCGACGCCGCTCTCAGAAACACGCTGCAGCAAAGCTCTTGCGGGCCGCGCCCGCTTGCGGAAAAATTATAAAATCACGATATTACAGCGCAATTTCCGTAAGTGGGCGGCGGCGATGGTATCTGCGGGGGCATAGGACGACTCTCACGGGAAGGCAAGGAGCAGCAGCGGAAGGCATTGCTTGTTGGGATGAGGGAGGGGAGGGGGGAGAAGCGTGAAGGAGGGGAAAGAAGGGGCGGCGGCAAAGACTGCCTCGAGCTACTAGGGGAAGCTGACTCTTCAAGGGGAGCTGCGATTTTTTTTTTTAATCTGCATTTGAATATTAATGTTTTCCGCGGCGAATCTCCCGACAGATTCTTCAGATGAGGAATGCTTCTCGTCGTTATCGGGATAAAGGAGGGTCGGAAACGTCTAGGTGGGTTGTAATAGTTGGCATAATTTATCCTTCTAATTTTTACTGTCTGTTTTTTCTGCCCTTTGAAAACAAAAGCCTGACTTTCTCAGACCCCCATCCCTAACTTTCCATCCCCCAATTCTCATTTCCCTAGTCTTCAATTCACCAATCCTCAATAACTCGATCTTCTCTTTTCCTCACACAGTATTTTACAGAGAGAATTGATTCTGTCAGAGTGGATCAAAATCTTCAAAGTCAGTTACAACTTATTTTATTTCACATAAAATGCTCTCAATACAACTCAAGACTGACATACATGAAGGCAAAACAAAATCCAGTAACTAAGCAACAAAATAGTACGAAACAACCTAGTGCGAAATTATTGATTTTAATTACTCTTAGAACTTGTATTCTATTGACAAATAAATTAACATGAATATTGATACTCAATACTCTCCCTCAATCTTCATATTATATTTATTCTGTTAAAAAATTATTTTATGTAATTACCATTCCAATCAATAATTTCATTATTTTAAATTTATTTGAAGATAAACCTTTCGTAAAAATGTCTGCTACTTGATCGTTTGTCGAAATATATTCAACTTCAATCTTCTTTTCATTTACTAATTGACGAACATAATGATAACTAGTAACAAATATGTTTAGACCGTTCGTGAAAACCAGGAATCTTCAAAAACTTGATAGTGCTTTGATTGTCTATACATAAGTTTGGAACGAATTCTTCTTTAATTGCTCCAATTTCTTTCAAAAAACGATTTAACCACATTAATGATTTAGCTGCTTCACTTGCTGCAACATATTCTGCTTCCATTGACGATAAAGCCACACGTCAATGCATCTTACTTTTCCACATTACAGTCCCATTTGAATATTTCATTAAATAACCACTGGTTGAACCACTGCCTTCTTGATTGACTTCAATATAATACTTGGTTCTTTTAATTTGTAATCCTAAAAAATTATTAACCACATCTGAAGTAATTTCAAATCGTTTTCCTTTTTTAAAAATAAAAATCAAAAAATCTACCCTTTTTAAATTAAATTTTTCAAGAAAGTAGATTAAACATTTTTACCAACATTTTGAGGCTTGTTTTAACCCGTATAAACTGCGAATTAATTTACATACTTTGTTACTTCCATCTTTAAATCCCTCAGGATGCTTCATATAAATATCTTCTTCAAGAATACCATGTAAAAATGCAGTTTTCATATCATATTGCTTCATACTCCAGTTTCTTTGAACAACAATTCCTAAAAGTATTCTTATTGTTTCAAATCATACAACAGGACTAAAAGTATCTGTATAATCTATACCTGGTCTCTGCGTAAATCCCTTTGCTACTAATCTTGCTTTATATCGAACTATTTCATTATCATTATTTACCTTTAAAGCAAAAACCCATCGATTATCAACAACTTTCGCTTTTGGTGGTAAATCAACTAATTCCCACGTTTTATTATCTTTTAAAGACTTTATTTCTTCATCCACAGCAGTCTTCCACTTTTGAACATCATCTGATTCTAATGCTTCGATAAAGTTCTTCGGAGCTTCTTTTAATACCATTACTCTTGGTTTCTTCTCGTAATCTTCGTTACGATAATGACATGGTTTAGAAATCAATCTTCTGTCTCTAAAGACACGAATGTTATTTACACCATTTTCTACTTCTTTATTAATGTTATTACCCTTTTTATATTCCTTTCTACTGCTTCCAATTATTTCCTCTTCATGACTTCTGTTATTACTTCTTTCCTCTTTTTTATTATTACTCACAACTTCATAATCAACAAAATATTCTTCCTCTTCAATGATTTCATTAATGCTTTGTTGATTTTCACTTTTATCAGCATGCTTAACAAAGTGCTCAATTGTATCTTCACTTTCCTCTTCATATAAAACATCTTCAAACTTCGGTACATTGATTTTGATTGGTTGTTGTAAGACGTCATTCTTAAATGTAACATCTCTGCAAATATAAACATTCTTCTTTTCTGGAAAGTAAATCCGATAGCTGCAAACTGCATACCCAACCATATATTCTTTGCAAGATTTAGCATCAGGTTTTTTACGATTCTGAGAAGAAATCCACGCAAAACATTCTGTTCCAAAAATCTGAAACATTCTGTTCCAAAAATCTGTAAATGATCCGAACGAATCTCCTTTTTCAAAAATAATTCCATTGGAGATTTATAATCAATTTTTGTTGGACCAGCTCCATTTAAAATATACGTTGCAGTTAAAATAGCTTCTCCCCATGAAGTTTTTGGAAGATGTTGTGCTGATTGTAACCATGATCTTGCCATTTCACAAAGAATCCTATTTTCTCTTTCAGCAACACCATTCTCTTGTGGGGTATATGGAGCTGTAATTTAATGATTCAATCCTATCTTCTCTGCATAATTCCGCATGTCTTGATTGTCAAATTTTTTACCTCCATCAGGTCTTAATTCTTTAATTGTAACTTCAGCTTGCGTCTTTATCATCTCAATAAATTACGGCAATTTTTCTTTAACTCCATCTTTTCTTCGTGGTAAATGCGTCACCCTAAAACTTGAAAAATCATCTTTAAAAACAAGATAATACATATACCCATGTATGCCCTTTCCTTCTATTGGTCCACAAACATCAGCAAAATTAACTCTCCCGGTTTGGTAGACTTTTCTCTTCTATTCCCAAAAGTCATTCGATGACGCTTTCCCAAAACACAACCTTCACAAAATTCACCATCTATTTCTGCGTTGATTCCTTTATTTGCTAAAAATTTCTTCACATGACGTTTATTTTGATGTCCTAATTTTTCATGCCACTTTTGAATAGTATTATCATCACTATAAGAAGTGATTGGAGTTATTGGTGAATTGAAGACTAGGGAACTAGCTACGTGAGTCGAAGATCATCATTGATTGAAGGAAAGTTCTAGCCGCCGGCTGATCAGATCGGTAGTTTTTGAAAGAGCTAACCAAAGAAACTATAGAAAACTACTGATTGGAGCACCTGACCGCTAGAATTCTCCTCCAGACACCTGATTTCGTTGAGTAGTTACTGTCCAAAATCCCGCCACGTCGGGAATCGACCCCTCGGACCTCCCGGTCAGATACACAGCAATATCACCGGTAGATGCCCTGAGCCACCGAAGCCGGTGGGCGGGGCCGGTGGGCGGGGCCGGTGGGCGGGACCGGTGGGCGGGGCCGGTGGGCGGGGCCGGTGGGCGGGGCCGGTGGGCGGGCCGGGGCCGGTGGGCGGGGCCGGTGGGCGGGGCCGGTGGGGGCCGGTGGCGGCCGTGGCGGGCCGGTGGGCGGGCTGCGCGGTGGGCGGGGCCGGTGGGGCCGGGGCCGGTGGGCGGGGCCGGTGGGCGGGGCCGGTGGCGGTGGCGGCCGGTGGGCGGGGCCGGTGGGCGGGGCCGGTGGGCGGGGCCGGTGGGCGGGCCGGTGGGCGGGGCCGGTGGGCGGGCCGGTGGGCGGGGCCGGTGGGCGGGGCCGGTGGGCGGGCCGGTGGGCGCCGGTGGGCGGGGCCGGTGGGCGGGGCCGGTGGGCGGGGCCGGTGGGCGGGCCGGTGGGCGGGCCGGTGGCGGCGGGCGCGGTGGGCGCGTGGGGGGGCGGGCGGGCCGGTGGGCGGGCCGGGGGCCGGTGGGCGGGGCCGGTGGGCGGGCCGGGCGGGTGGGCGGGGCCGGTGGGCGGGGCGTGGGGCCGGGGCGCGGACGTGCGGTGGCCGGGCGTCGTCGGGGTGGGGCGGGTTGCGTAGGTCGCCCGAGGCGCGCATGAAATATCGTCGTCGACGCACGCGGCGCCGCGTATTTCACGTCGCGCGCACGCTTAATGAACTGATTATTCGCTTTAATGCGATACGCGACGCCGCCACCGGCGTCTTCGGCGGCGGCGCGCGGGCGCCCCGCGGGACCTACGCGGCCGCCGTCCACCGCGCCGCCACCCCCCGCAGGGCGTCGCGGCGGCGGCTCCGGGTCTTGCGCCATGGCCGCAGAGGCCTCCCCGAAGTAAGCGCGTCCACCATCATGACACCGCTCGCAATGGACATGCAAGCCGTGTTCTTTCCGCCTGCGCTGCCAAACGAGAAAATACTTACAGTTGTGAAGTCTCCATACCGCTATGCCAAGAAAGTGATGCCGTTGTAGAATGTATGACACATGCGTTGTCACTGAATCTGCATCTTGAACTTATTCAACGCGTTGAATGTATTAGCAGAATTAAAGAGTCACCACAAAACATCAACAGACATCCACAAGATGAATATAGAAACGGGTGGCGCCATCAGCATCAAGACCGTTAACAGCATCACTAATATCTTACACATCAACGGCATCAACGCATCAACAACACCAACGCCATCAACAAGCACCAACGCCATCAACAGCATTAACGCCATCAACAGCATCAACGCCATCAACAGCATCAACGCCATCAACAGCATCAACGCCATCAACAGCATCAACGCCATCAACAGCATCAACCCATGAACAGCATCAACCCCATGAACAGCATCAACCCCATGAACAGCATCAACCCCATGAACAGCATCAACCCCATGAACAGCATCAATCCGGCAACTTCTTCACTTGCATGAGAGGATGAAACGCGGGGACGATCTTGGCGCTTGCAGCTTCGCCACGGGGGGTTGGCGGAGCCGTTGAATCCACTGTCGCCGCCATTGCAGGAGCAACCTCTCCAGGAAACCGCTACCACCGCCAAGTACCTGCAAGCATGCATTCTTTTTTGCCTGACATCCCGATCCGACAAACCATCTACATATGCGCATATATACACAAAACTGTCGAAGTATCACTGTGTCAAGAAGTCAATGAAGCTATTAAGTAAATGTCTCTTATGCTGTCAGATCAACCTCTTTACTTCATCAACATAATCTTCGCATCCACACCATCGTGTCATCATCATCCCCAACACATCTATTGCATTTATACATCAACGGTAGTGACAACAGCATCAACATCAGCATAACAATATCAACAACCGTATCATTGATGGTTCAATACTTAGTTTCCAGAGAATGAGGTAGACCCGCCGAAGACTTCGCAATTCGCGGCTGTGCGTGAGCAGTTTGTATCATCCACACCGCAATACGAGCTATCAGAAGTACCCACTCCCATCATCATATCGAAGATGTAAATATATAAGATATATATTTCAGGCCAATGAAAGAATTCATATCTCTAACACCGTAACAATGTGATTTAACATTAACAATGGAAAATCCCTCACGTTAACAACACCCTCTATTGCCATGCGAACAACGGGAGTTACTGTAGACAACACAGTCATTGGAACTTAGGTCTCAACATTGTGTACATAATGAGTTCATTAGTACCATCGATTCATAAAACAATCACACATATACACCATTAACTTTATCACCCAACAACATCAACACATCGACAGCATGAATTCATCAAGACAGAAAACGCGTGTCCGCATCAACATTCGACAGCATCAACAGGCGACATCATCATCAGACGAGAGGTAAACGCGCGACAGCACCATCACACGGAGCGTCAACACACGACAACGCGTCAATATGCGACAATAACAGGGTCAACACATAATTGCGTCAACCAAGAAAGCCAACCGAACATTCCAAAGCCCCTGAATATACCTACGTCATAAATGCTTAACAAGCAGCACAGAGGCATTTATCAAGTTGTTACAATTAATTGACGCAAAACGAATTAATATTAATTTTTAAATTGCCATTTACAGGAAGTTTAAAGGTAATGTTTGTATGAAGCTACAATGATTAATTGCAAAAGGCATGACTCCGCATAAAAAAAAGTTACGATCTTTCCCTCATGGAGAAAGAGAAAACATGTTATGCAATATTCGGTTCCCGGAAGTAATACATCACGCAATTCTCAACAGGGCGCGGCTGCGATAAAATCGCCAACGTCAATACCGCAAACACTATAATAACGTGACCGGAACATCATGATGAAATTCTATAATAAATCATTAGAAATATCGAGCGTATCTTGAGTTGGGGCCCTTGCACGAAGCCCTTCACAGAATTAACTTATTACATTGTTATCCACGCTCATTCAGGCTATGAACTTTCAAAAAAATTATATACTAATATAAAATGGAAGTTTGGAAAGAAATGTGCACATTTTATAACCTGTTTATTCAATTATTTTCAATCTCAAGGATGTAGACACACTGTTTCAAGTTCGGATGAAATCCTTTTAAATAATAGATATATGTGATCACTTACAGAATTGTAATCTGAGGCTGCGGGTTGTTTTGGCTTTTCACTCACCTAGAACAAAAGAGGAAACAATGATACTGTAAGGAATTTCACGAGAGGTTTACTAATTGAAAAAGCAGGCAATGGAAATGGAAGTTGTGTGGGCACGGCATTGACATTTTATCAACAATAAAGATTTTGTTTTCTCCCTAAACTCAGTATTCTTACCATTAAATTTTGCTGAATAGCAATGTTCAGTTGAAATTCTTACAAGGGTAGAGAAATATATTTTCGGCATTGTAGTCAACTTCATCGACACTCAGAACCTCGATGCACAAATATAAATCAAAACTCGAAAAATAGAGTTACGTCCAACAAATCACAGAGTGTGATTAATTAACATGTTTTCCCAAATACAATTTCAACCCGTCAGTGTCATTTGTTCCTATGTAAACGCAGCTTTTTCGAAACTCATTTCATATGTATCCTCATTAGTAGTTATTCACGTAATAATGATAATAAAATGTTACGATAGGAATACCGCACGTTTTATTTACTTTCTAAAATGTACAATGCACTATAATTTTCATTTAAATTTTACTATTTATCCTGTAAAAGGTTATAGACCTTGGCTCATAGCCAATAGATCATGGATTACAGCAAGATTTGCATGGACTCTTTTCCTTTACATGCCAAACGATCATTGCTCTTGATAGTGGGTCATGGTTTCTTAAAACACTTTTGTTCTAACTACCTAAATTACGAAACTGATCTCAGTTTAGTAAAGTTTGACTCAAGATAACCAAAGTTGACATATGTTTATAGAAACATTTATGTAACGTAATAAAAATTAAAAACTGTATGAGGTATTGGAGAAGAATTCAAATCAGTGTAGGGTTTCTTGAGCACTGGAACTCTGGCTTAACTTGTATGCGTATATTGAGAATTGGTAAGAAAATACTCACTCCCTTGTAATAAGAACTATTTGCAAAGGCGTATCAACTACAGCTACTACCCCCTATCATACAGTTCATGACGAAATCAACTTACTGCCGCGAGAACGCAAAGAACAATAATTTGAATAACTATATTCCCCACTGAACTCAAGAAACATGAACAGGCAGTGAAGCTACATTTGTTTTCCGAAGCAAAACAAGGGACCATCTCATCAGCATTTGCTCAAAGGATATAAAGGAAACTGGATGAAGAAATTCGAGATGGGGGGTGGGTCATCGACCCAAGTTGAGGTACAATACTTAATTCAGGCATACAGTCTTTGAGAATTATACCGTCAAAATGGTATTTAATACATTACAAACACATTTAATACATATCATAGATTAAAACACCATTATTTCCCTGTAAGTAAATAATCCATGGCATCGATTGTCGAAGAGACTAGAGATAAAGCGAGGGAAGTCGCGTTTGCCCCAAGGACAGACAAAACCATGCAGCGCAGAAAGTGCTTCGATTGTGTGTTCGTGCTCAGCATATAAGTCTAAGCGCCCGAGGTGTATTTGACGAATAAAATAACATCTTTCACGAAAACAATATTAATAAAAGAATTCGGAGGGAGAGTCCGGATGTTGACTCAATGCGCCAACGCTCAGGGGAATCTCGTTTGAAGAGAAAGACGTTGGCGAGGGGGGGGGGCGAGGGAGAAACGAGAGTTTTAAAGACACAGTCGAATACAGACAAAAATATTTACATAGATGCACGTATGTGCCAAAAAATATATCATCTCATTGGGTCAAATTATAATATCTTAGCTAAAATATCAAATACAAAAATAAAATATGTAAATAAGTCTAATAAACTTCTGAACTGAATAACAAAACCCGAATGTCGATAAATGCTAAGAAATATATTTATTCTTTACGCATTCGTTCAATTCCGTACTAGAATCTGGTGAATATTAGACTTTTTTAGATATAATGTAGTTGATAAATGTGTATACGTATACAACAATACAATGTGGTGTGAAATTGGAGGAGTAACAACATAAGCCACACAGCAAGCCTTAAAACTTAATTTTCCATTCGAAGTGTTTTCAGTACAATTTTAAATAATCGTGAAACACAACAAATCAAGTTCTATTTCGTTTCATAATCCCCCCTCCCCCAATTTTTATGTATTAAAGTCGACTCTTCATTTCTTCTCAATAATCTGGAATCGTTCGTAAAAGCATTTTGTTATGAATTGAAACTTGACATTCAAAACTCGTAATGATCACTCCCTTACCAAGTAAATGGAGGCGACACACTTTTCAAGCAGCAACGATCAATGAGCTACACCAGCACATCGCTCGTAATAAGATAATTGCATTCGACTGAGCGGGCAATTTGGAGAAGCCCGTCCGGTTTTACTCCTGTCCCCGCTGATTCTGCCAACCGTTTCTTTCACAGCAAGGGAATTTCAAACACGATTTCACATTTCGATGCACACGTGTAGATAATTGCACGTGTGGTTGTTCTACATATTTTCGCAATTCAAACAAGAATTCCCGCCCGCCTCCAGGCAAGCAGAAAAAAGTGTTCGGAATGCTAATCAATGCAGAGCTCCACACGTACGAGCAAGGTCGTAAGCAATTACAGTGGTAATAATTTCGACGCAATCGTTGCAGTTTAAAATGGTTTCTACTAGATTTAATTAGTGGAATAAAGAAACGTTATCGCGCGTTTGAGACTTTCATTGGTGTATTTTCAGAACATCATTAAATTAAAAAAAACTTTTAAAAAACTTTTCACCAATTGCGTTTCGTAAGGGAATTTGTGTTGCATTGATATCTGCAATGGTCTTTAACTTATCGTAGAAAAACGTAAAATTCATCATTTTGTGTTGTCTTTATTGAGAGCAGACAAAAATTGAAATATCATTGATCTGACTACTGATTACAAAAAGCAGTCATCAATCTAAAACTTATTGAATTTGCAGATATTGAAGAATTTGTACAGCAATATAATACGAGAATACTATCTTGGTTATGTTGTAAAGCCAAGTTCTTCGCCACAGAGAAACGGTTAAAACGGGTGCAATAATCCTCCAAATATAGGGACACACGCAGGTGATTTTATTGTGTCGCGTAGGGAAATTAAATATTTTCGAGCAAACGTAATTACTAACTGACAAATACAAATCCACTTAAAAGCATTTTGCTCTTAGTTGTCATAAGGAGTAAACTACTCCCCAATATTAAATAAAGATTTCCAAAAATAGAATGTACGATGACCAAAGACAATGAATAATTTCTGAAACAATTTATCTCTGAAACACATGTGGCGTGTTTTCTCAAATGTTAGAAAACGTGCTTTCGGAACTAACACAGTAATGTCATACAGCGATTTTGTATGCAGGGACACCTCGAAATGTTTCTTCTCTAGTCATTATTTGAAGATACATCGGAATCATCACACGTAGATCAAGTCTGATCACAATGCCTCTTCATCAACAGTAATCTGAGGCATAATACGTATATCAATTCCTTTCCATCTAATCTGAGAAGATGAGCGGAATTCATGTTAATGATGTAAGTGATGATTTTTTGCATATTTTACTCTGTATTTTGTCATCAACGGTAGTTAGTCTGCATTCGTCATTGATTGATTGTGATTCCGGGCGCGTCAACAAAGGAGGTCATTAGTCCCGTAAGTGTAGTGCATGTTTTTTAGTGGTGGCAGTGATCTTCCCCACTGGATAGCGAGATCCGTCACCGACCTACCGTCGGACAAGTTGTAAGTTCCTGACCGATCTCCCGGGATGTGTGGTAGTGTAGTGCATGTTAGTGTAAGTTTGTGTGTAAAGGGGAGAGGATAGGACAAGGAAGAGGAAGGAAATATCGCGCGCGGTCCGTGGCCCGTTTGTTAGGTTACTGCTCCGACATTCGCCTGGTGTTGACCGAAAAAACACGATCAGAGCAGTCGGCGAATTCTCCTCCAGACAGTGACTGAATTCGTCTTTGAGCTTCACCGCACTTTGCACAAGCAAAAAACGAAATTTCATCGACTGTCCCTATTATCAGATACATCCGTCTCGGTAACATCCAGCATAGAATATTGATAACAAGAAGTTTGTAAATATTGTCACAACTTTATTCGAAAATTTCTACGTACGAAAACGCCCACCTTCAGCATAGATTCTTTTTCCTGCTTCCAGCTCCGGGTTCTTCAAATTAGTACGATTTCCTCTCGTCCCCTTTCCACGCCTGCTCAGACGTCAATACGAAGAGAAGGCAGGTGCAAAATTTTACCTATTTGCTCATTACTACTGCTGGTTTCTTTTGGAAAACTAAATTCACGGAAAGATCATCAATGACAGGAACGTATCTTCTTCGTTTCAAGCACACTCAATCCACATTCGCAGCCGTAATTCCTGTTGGTAGCGTGTTTTAATCCACTTTTGGTAAACGTGTCTTGGCACTTGCGTAGATTGGGCAAGCAAAAGAAATTACTAACCACATATCCAGAACATTAATTTCCCTGGCACAGAAATTTCTTGAACTCACTTTCCCATCCAGAGAATCAGTTACCTGTGGCAAAGTAACCTTCAAAAAAGAGAGCGTTGGTAAGTTAGTGAATATTTTTACACGCTTTCTCTTAGTTTCCAACATACCGAAACACCACCTGCAGCCTGAATATCTTATTATAGTGTCCATGAGTACGCTTTCGCAGCTGGTCTTGTGGAGGCTGTGCTGAGAATAAAATGTAAATAAGGTCTTGCAAAAATAAGCAAGTTAAGCACCAACATTTTCAAAACGAAGATTTTGACATGAAGATAATTGGCGGCATAAATTGGCGCCAATCACAGATAAAACAGCGATGTTCTAAACACCTTTCAAGTAGCTGAAACATCCACACTGTGATGGCTCTGGTTGTGTGTGAAGAATACGTATTTATACAATTTTTATTGATTTACCGAATAAAACAACATGTTTGGCACTTAGCTCTCTCGGCTTTGCTAAGGTCTCAAATAATGTCACATCCTCAGCATTAGATAGATTCAACAGTGTCGGTTTAAAAACAGGGTTCCAATGACATCAGCAAGTGTCACACTATCTTCAAGATTCAACCATAACGGACCCCCTCTCCTAGCTGATTCTTTTTTCCAGCTTCCAATTCTCCGCCGCGCTGATGGATCACCTTTCATATCATGCAATGAGAGACGCATCCAATCCCATCTCTGTGCAGTTACCCAGGCTACTTCACGTTGAAAATGCTCGATGAAACACTGAATTACCAATTCCTAGCTTCAGATAACTTTGGTAAATTTGCCTTGAAGACAGAGGATCATCAAGGTCGTGGATAATTTCATACGCATTCTCTTTGTTTCCTTCGTAGCAAATCCCCGATGCTAGCTTTCGCCTGGATCTCTCCGACATAAATAAGCTCGCACGCTTCTCAATAATTGGCTAGACTATAGAATGTGGAGAATGTACAGTCGAAAATTTACTCATCCGCCAATTTCTACTACAGTTCCCTGAATAAGTACTACAGTTCCCTGATAAAGCAAACCTCTAGATGTAATGGACTTTGTGAATGTTTTGACACATATCCTCGTAGTTTCCAGCACTCCAAATCCTCACCTTGTGCACGGCCTCCTGTTTCCAGCGCCACCGACTCCGCCCCCTGTGTCTGCGCGCGCCGGGCACGGCGCGGTCCGAGGGCCGTTAAATATTCGGCAACGGCCATTACCATCCCATTCGCCGCGCTCGCTTCAGGAAGCGTTGGCGCCGCGGGCGTGGAGGGGGAGGGGGAGGGGGGCAGGGGAGGGAGCACCAAGCAGAGAGAGGCGTCTCTATCAGGCGGCGGCGTAATGACTGCAATTACGACGCGATACGTCTCAAGCAGCGCGGACCACCGGGTGAACAGAGCGTGCGAGACGCCTGCTCGAGACATCTGACAAGAACCGCGTTCTTATTCTGAAGAGCAAGAGTGTAACTTACGACAAAGAGGGCGCATGCCCCCTCCTCTGCTATATTTTGAGCTTCATATGGTTTTTGTAATCATGTAAAATGTTTTTTCGAACTGCTGATCTGATTTGTAGATTAAAAGCAACCAAACAAGAATGAAAATTACTCTTAATGGTCGGCGACCGTTAAGAATTTTACAGTCCGCCGATCGCTGTTAAAAACATTGAAAATAAATGAGTTATATCTGAATATGGTGAATCAGTACTTCTTCATGAAAAGTTATTCCATATTTATATTATTTTTCTCTCGTGAAGGTGGTATTAGGAGAAGAATTAAACGACACCCAGCCGTAATCACAGATAACAGACTTGGTTGAATAATATCTTGACTATCTCTCGGTTACAAATTCAAGCACTTGATTTTTTATCTTTATATTGGTTTAATGGCGTCAATAACTAAAAAAATTGTTAATCAAATATCAAAAACCTTTTTAAAACCAGTTATATAACTTCGAGTTATTACAAATAAATGGAAATCTGTCAAAACCAAATTTATAATAAACCATAATGCAATTGAGAGTCATTTTTCATTCCACGAAAAAATCGTTGCAAATTTCTCGGGAGCGTCACGTCTGACGTCATGAAAGAAATGACTAGGCAAAGGCTAGCATTGTGATCAATGGGCTGTTATCTATATTACTAATTGCGTATGCGAGCAGAAATTGTGATAAAACTAAGCAGCTGAAACTACAACTAAGCCTACAATGGCATGAGGTGGGTGTCAATGGTTTGCTTACCACCCAGGGACTAAAAAAATAGATTTTCAATAAAAATGCAAATAATGTTATTCCATTTTTTCTCATCCTGCACATACCACCCACAAACAATCCTTGCTTACGCACAGCCGACGACACGAGACAGCAAGGCTCCTAAGAAGACCCCGACCCTATTAAGTATTTGCTACTCACATTTTGGAACTGCAGCTTTCGCGATGTTTTTGATATGAAAAGAACTGATGTACTCTATTAATTCTATAGTAGCTTGGCGAAATTACAAGACAGTTTTTGTTAAAATATTTAATTTATTGCCGTGTTCTATGCATTTTATTTATTCTTGAACAGTGTGGTGCTACGTTTTGGAAAGCAATTTTCTGTGGTTTTGTTCAACGGCATTTTTGTCCCTGCATGCAATTAAATCTACATCTCCTCGTACTTAATAATAATAATAATAATAATAATAATAATAATAATAATAATAATAATAATAATAATAATAATCGAATCATATTACTAAAATGCATTATAATGTACAGATAATGCGAATAATTTAGTTCAAGAAGGCCATATATATGCTATGAACATACAGTACGAGAACATTCTGAAAGCACATGTCATATGGAGGATAAAGTCTTCAAAATTCTAAATTTGGTGTTTTCTCAAAACACACAAAAAAACGCAGCTCTTACAGGATGTGTTTGAATGAAAAGCGTTACCGCTACCCTTTGGGTACTCCACCTGGCGCATACTGGCCCGCCGCATCGTCCACGCTTCATCCACCGTGACGCAAGCGCGGCTTCTGAGCATTCGTCTCGGTGCCGGCCAATTGCTACCGCGCTACCGCCAAGGCGCTCGCGACGGAGCAGGCCGGGGGCGGCGCGAGGGGCGTGGGAGAGAGGAGAAAGAGGGTGGGGGAGGCGGGGTGGATTGGGAGGGAAGGTAGCTCGGGCTGGAAAGAGAAATTTCAGATACACATGTCATGACGGAGGGTATTGGGGGAAAAGAGAATCAGAGAAAAGGACGAGGCAGGGAAAGGAGTGTGAGTAACGGAGAAGAGAGGTTGCCAGGAGTGAGGTGGGTGAGGATATGAGTAAAGTGGCGGATGAGAATGATGAGATGATATTGAGGATGAGGCTAAGAGCGCGACGTTGGGTTTTGATGAGTGCACCTGTGGGAGAATACACGGGCTGTGGCTAATGTGATTTGGGCAGTGTGCTGTGAGCAGTTGCGGGTAGGACATGATTGATGGTGGTCAGCTTTAGGCAGTAGACGATCAATGCGCGGTGGGCACAGAAGGTGGCACGTGAGCGGGGAGGGGGCAGTGAGGAGATGCAGGAGTAGGACATGATTGATGGTGGGAGAGCATAGCAGGGCAGTGAGACGACAGCAGGCGGTGGGCAAGAGGTGGCACGTGAGCGGAGGGCAGTGAGTGGAGAGCGGAGTGAGGCAGTGAGGAGGGCACTAAGCGGAGGGCGGTGAGCGGATCGTAGTAAGCGGAGGGCAGTAAGCGGAGCGGCGGGTAGTGAGCTGTGAGTAGCGAGTGGAGGGCTGTGAGCGGCGGACAGTGAGTGGTAGTCAATAGACTGTGGGTAGTGGTTTCTGAGAGGTGGGCAGGGAGCGGTGAGCAGTGACTATTGAGTGGTGAGCGTGGAGTAGAGGAGGGGAGAGGTGGGGCGGTGGGCCGCCCCAAGGAAGAGCGGCGGCGGCGGGGCGGGGCGCGGCGGCGCGACAGCGGACGGAGGGTAAATATTCCGAGGCGTATTTCCATACGCCGAGGCGCGTAATGGCATAAACACGTAGCCCGGATCTGATAGCGCGCCCTGGCGGAGGGCCACCGCCGCCACCACCGCCACCGCCACTACCGCCGTCGGGCGACCGGACTTAACGGGTGGGGGCGATGGGGGTGGGGGAGGTGCGGGGCGACACGTAACGTGCGCTCGCCCGCGACCTGACGTGTGGACACAAAAACGCCTTCGCCCTCCGTTCCCGCCCCCGCCCTGGACACAAAAACGCCTTCGCCCTCCGTTCCCGCCCCCGCCCCCGCCATCGCCGTTGCCGTCACCTGCGACCGCTGTCTCTGGTTGTTGTCTCTTCCGGGTGAGTCCACAGTCACACACAGCCTATGCGATGGCTGTCCATTGCAAACACCACAATGACACGTCATGTCGCAGAGAGCTAACAAGAGTTCATATTCAAGGGTGACGTTATGATGATTCTTATTGCTTAGATGCCTCACGTTCCGCACTCCGTACGTACCTGCATTGTCATTATCATGGAATTTTACTTCAAATAATTATTATAATTCCTTGCGACAAGGCAATGTGGTGCAGCAAACCCAAACCTAACGCACCAACCAGGAAGATAACAATGTGATAAATATATGAAACCCCATTTACATCATATTTCAGACGAACTTTCTCCCCTCTTTTCACAAACTTAAATCATTCTGTTTTAAAATTTATTTCTTTTTCTCCCCCAATCCTTCCCGTCATTTCAGTCTGCCTTAATTTACACTTCGCCTCCACAAACCCCTACCCTTCATTCAAACCTTGCTGTCTCCATTTCACACAACCTCGCACGATTTTGATTTCCCAGGCGCTTCTTCTACTGGGACGAGAGTAAAGCAGACTCCCACTCATTTCTCCCTGTTGGTTGCTGAAAATTCTGAGAACAACGTCATGAACGCTTGAGGAATTCCAAATGTAGCCGCAGTGTAGCAATGCGTCTCACCATAGCACCTGAACTACGTGGGTTGCAGATTACACTGTAATATTCGCGAATCATGATTTTATGTACTTTGAGCTTCCAACAACTTGCAAATTGATTTAAAATGATGTAACCTGCTCTCAATTGCGGAAAATAAAAATAAATTAACATATTCGGAGTTAAAATCTTTATGCTTCCTGAAATGCTCTTACCTCCCCCGTTTAAAATATAAGAGGCAACTATGCTATATCGGACACACTCCTCTTAAATATTTAGGATTAATGGTGGATTAAAATACCTTAGATCATAAAAAAGATAACCTCTAATAAAAATGGAAAATTAACGAAACAATATCAATTTATATGATATGATAACTTGAAATGGACACTAATCAAAAATTTATTTTCAGATTTATTTTACGACCTATATTATTTTCAGCTCCCCCGCCTAGAGCCGACGAAATAATCAAAAAAGTTTTAACTTATTTTCTAGCGAAGATATTAACTAGTAAATAGTATTATAAATCAAGAAATTAAAAAAAATTAAATCCACCCATAAAAGAACGTTCTTGACAAGAAAACCGCACTATACCTATAAGCCCTACCCATCGGAAAAGCATAGTTGCGCATTTATTGAGAAAGTGCAATTTACACAAAAGATTCGTGCATCGTACTAATCCTCCCGGTTCTTCTACTTGGACGAGAGCAAAGCCATTTTTCACGCATGTCCATCGCCGCCGCCTACTGGAAATTCCGAGAAGCGCGACACGATCGCGTGGATAATTCCAAATGTAACCGTACGGCGGCAATGCGTGACAGGGCAGCGTCGAAATCCCAACCCAACCCGGCCCGGCCCAGCCCAAAACGACACGACAGGACACCACAGAGCACGACACGGCCGCGAGGTTGGGGGCGTCGCAAGAAGTGAAAATTAACCTCCCGGTCGATGGTTCCCCCTTAAAAAGAGCCCTCTGCGCCACATATAAATTATCCACTTAATCAATTCTGCTCTCGCGCGTGCAGTTTGCTGGTGTTTAACGGTTTCCGTAAAACGTCCTCACGCTACCGATTCGCTCGACTCCGTCCTAAGAAAAAAAATCGTAACTACCTCCCGTTCTACACGAACAATGTATAATTTACGCAGCCGGCTTCTGTGTACGCTCGATCAATACACGTGTATATCATTTTTGTTGCAGAGTAAACATAGTGTGACTCAGAAATGTCGAACAATCTGAATGTACCGCATGGTGCCACTGGAGATGTAATTTCTGTTTTTGGGGGATAAAATGAACGGTGAATTGTGAGCGGTGAATTGAACGGTTGTGGGCAAGAATATGGTAACACACAAGAGTTATTGGAATGATTGAGCGTTGTCTATGTCAACAATATTAAACCACTGAATCAATACAAACACACAAGAGACTCGTTTTGAATCAATAGCGATACTGCCGACAATAATAAAAAAAGCAAAACTTTCATTTTGTTTAAAACTTTGTTTAAAGAACCACTTGGCTTTATTCTCTCGAGAAAAATCCCAAAACCAAAACTTTCTATGCACCAGAGATTTCTGAGATACTATTCATAACTATTCTTTCCGTTTGTGAATTGTGAGTTATCATGTTTTTGGATACAACCCTTTAATTGTAAGCGGTGAACTCCAAGTACACTGGTCCGGAGAGACAAGAACACTGGCTCTATCTGAAAATAATTATCTCTCAAGTTTAAGCTACTCACAAAACCCGCAAAATGTACCACCTAAGAGAAAAAAATCGAATAAAGAATAATAAAGAAAGTATAAAATATAGTGCGCTAGGAAAAAGTCTCTGCAGGGGCACTTAACCGGTGAGAGCGCTGGCAAAAGAAATTACGTTGGTAGCACGAACTGCAGTTTGTAACAAAAGAAAACGTAAAGTTCATATTCACAACAATCAGAGCAGATGATAAACGTTTTGTCCTCTTCATTTGTTTTACCAGTGATCTAGTTGCTACCAACAAAAATACGATTTTTAATTGGAGATCCTCAATCGGGTCGGTGCGAAGGGACTTTCCTAGCGCAATGAATGTTTGGAAGTGCAGTTCATTGAGCTCTTTATCTTTTATCATAGGTCTTAGTAACATATCCGTTAAGTGATTAGAACCACTAATAACACAGAAATGAAAGATGGTGACAAAATTTGCTCACCCTTGGAGCTACAACGATTAATGATGAAATATGTCTTCTACCCTCTTACGCCTGATACTATGAGAAAAATTAGAAAATATAACCAGCAAATATTTTATTTTCGATCTTTTTCGTTGGCGCACTTTACCGCATATTTTATAAAATATGAAGAAGTAAGTATCCGTTCATTTTCACTGGGGAGCGTTCAGAAGTGAAAAAGTTTAATAGCAGTCAAAACGTTTCAATATTTCAAAAATTTTCGAAGTTCCCGAATGCTCAAATGAATTCTATCAATGCATTTTTATGTTCGTCTGAATATTCATCTTTTGGAGTCTTTCTTCTAAGTACTAGTTCCTTTAGTCTAGTTATTCAGTTAATGCCTTATTTTACGAAGCGAGACTCGGGTCATCAGGCCCGCTTTTCCGTCTCACCACGCAAATTTCGCTACGCTCCTTTCACCATCTAGCGGAGAAAGTAGGTTTTATCCTGGGCGACGAAACAGGCGATTTGAATTTAGCTCCGAGGCTTCATTTAGGCTTGAGGATATTATAATGCAGCAAATTTACTAATGGACACGGCTTTGCTTTCCTTCGAAGAAAGGTGTTTTGCCCTTAAAAATCCACGGCTTCAGTCGGGCTTGACCCCGCTAACTTGGGTACAACAGCCCCGTACGCTAACCGTTACACGACCGAATCCGCAAAAATTTAGTTTAGTATTGCGATAATTTCTGATTTGCGATTTTGCAAATACTTATACTCCTTCTTAATACGTCAAATTTTCAGTGACTACCCCGTGAATTTTTCTACAGCTTAGAAGATATGCTACTATGCAGCAGCTTGCTTTGATTTAAAATATGCAAAATGCATCTAATGATCCCCCACTCAGAAACATGGGTTCCGAATCGCGCTTTATCTTGTTGATTGCTGGGTTCCTGTATAAAAATATTCTTCCGCGCATTCAATGACAATGGTTTTATCGTCGTCAGTTTCTTTGTAACTTCTGTTCACTAAAGTGGCCGTGCATTTATCATTTCATCACGCAGCCAAGGCACCCAATTCATCAGTATAATAATGAAGTGATCCTTCCAGTTCTGAATGGGGTACGGCGGTATTATGCTGATGACCTTGGACAGCCTTTTGAATGGTTCCAAACCACATGTTTTTGGAACATTATGTAATGTTACACGTTACAAAATAAAATGGCGTGTAACTGAATTATTTTGTTGAGGAAAAAACGTTTCAACACGAGGTGCCGACACGAAGCTGTAGTTCTCATTGAAATATGTCTTTAAAATATTTTTAGCTGGAGTTTTAGTAACTGCGTCTTTGCTACAAAATATAGTATTTAATAATGCGATTGTAAACTCTTTCGCAGTTTCTTTGGAAAACGATGATGTATTTGCTAAGCAAAAATCATTAAAAGTATCAGTCACACATAATTATTACAATTCAAACTCAGAATATGAGAACAAATGCATTGACAATTCTGGCGAACACAAAAAATTTCCCGCTTAACTTGTAGAACATCACAAGAAAACCAGAAGCGGCACGACACCGAAGTAAAATTCCGAAAAACTGAACAAATAATTCCGGCAAAACTGAACACGTTTCCACTCAACTTGCAGAACAGGCCGGCGCTTTGCTGTGAACCGTTCGTGACAGCGGCGGCGGGCGACAGAAGGCGTGGGCGGCACTCGGGGGTCACGCCACTGGCCTTCCATCGCCATCGCCCCGTGGGCCTCCGTCTCCACCCCCCTTCGTCCCTTCCCACCGGGAGCGGTGGCTCAGTGCATCAACTGATATCACTGACCGCGAGATCTTAGCCTTCCGCTCCCTACGATAGCTGTCATTTCGACACTAGCTTGTCAGCTACGTCGAATACAGTCGCTGTCTGGAGGGGAATCCTAGCGGCCAGCTGCTCTGATCGGTAGTTTTCCGTGGTTTCTCCGATCAACACCAGGCGAATGCCGCAGCAGTACCCTAACAAACGGCTCTCAGACCGCGCGCAATCTTTCTTTCATCTCCTTAGTCCCATTCTCATTCCTCTCACACACATACTAGCATGCACTACACTACCACACATGCCGGGAGACCGGTCGGGAACTTAGAACTCGTTCCAGCTGGGACGATGCCCCGCTGGAGGAAGACACCTGGTATGGGAAAACCCCACAAGTCGACGGTAGGTGGGCGCCGGATATCACCATCCAGTAGGTGAAGATCACCGCCTGATGAAAAATTCGCACTAAACTTACGGACTAATTACCTTAGTAGTACACGCGCCCGGACTCACTAACAATCAATCAATCGGTCCTTCGCACCACCTCTGAACTTGACCTTGATACCAGCCTTTGACTAGGATTTCTAGTCGCCCCGTCCCTGTCTCCGTCTCAACTCTCACTCACGTTCCTTCCCACCCACCCTTCCCTTGCCTTGCCTTTCAAATCAGCCTGCTCGTTTGATTCCTACTCCGTTTCCCACGCCCACACACCCATCTTCTCACTCAGGCTTTTCCTTCTGCATCGTACGTACACTGCCACCGGCCTATGCCATCTCACTGTCATCTCCTCCGCTGCTCTCATCTCCGGGAACAAACCCCGCCAACATCCCGCTCTAACCTATGTCTCTTCCCCCTCCCTCGTCTCTAACTCCAATCCGCCCCCGTTCCCACATCCAACCCCGCTTTCTCCCCTGTCCCCCCTGCCCTTACCCTTGCTCTGAACTCATCCCCTTCCAAACCATGTGTTCCGTTCCGTGTCCCATATTCAGTTCGTTCTTCACTTTCCTTTGAACCCGTCTACGCCGTAGGTCTGCCTTCTCCTGCCCGCGCCGTCGCCGTCGCCGTCGCCGTCGCCGTCGCCGTCGCCGTCGCCGTCGCCCTCGCCCTCGCCCTCGCCGTCGCCGTCGCCGTCGCCGTCGCCGTCGCCGTCGCCGTCGCCGTCGCCGTCGCCGTCGCCCTCGCCGTCGCCCACGCCCTCGCCCACGCCTTCGCCCACGCCCTCGCCCTCGCCGACGCCCTCGCCCACGCCCTCGCCCACGCCCTCGCCCACGCCCTCGCCCACGCCCTCGCCCACGCCCTCGCCCACGCCCTCGCCCACGCCCTCGCCCACGCCCTCGCCCACGCCCTCGCCCACGCCCTCGCCCACGCCCTCGCCCACGCCCTCGCCCACGCCCTCGCCCCGCCCTCGCCCACGCCCTCGCCCACGCCCTCGCCCACGCCCTCGCCCACGCCCTCGCCCACGCCCTCGCCCACGCCCTCGCCCTCGCCCACGCCCTCGCCCACGCCCTCGCCCACGCTCACGCCCACGCTCTCGCCCTCGCCCTCGCCCTCGCCCTCGCCCACGCCCCCGCCCTCGCCCTCGCCCCGCCCCGCCCTCGCCCTCGCCCACGCCCTCGCCCTCGCCCTCGCCCACCCCGCCCTCGCCCACGCCCACGCCCACGCCCACGCCCACGCCCTGGCATTCCCCTGTCCGAGTCACCTGCTTGGCTCCGCTCCGCTCCCTCCTCCTGCCCACACCAGACCTCCTACCCTCTCCTTCCCCGAGTTCCGCTTTCGCGACGGGTCTGTCATGTCCCGGCCCCCGCTCCGGCCCTGCTCCGCCCTCCCGCTCGACCCTCGCGTCGCGTGCGCGGGCTCGCGGCACGCCCCCTACGGCGCGTCCGTCCGCCGCCGCCGCTGCTGAATTCTTCAGCCGTGTTTTCCAAATCCCTCTAACACTCCGGGACAAAACGCAACTTTGCTGCCGGCGGATCGGCCGAGCGCGCTCTCCCCTCCAAGCGGCAGCAGAGATTGGAATCTCCTGGAAGTTCCGTGTCCCTGCTTGTGTTGTTTGCCATGTATCTCACCGGCTGCTGTGGTGCAGTGGAAACATTGCTGTTGCCTCTGCAGCATCGCGGACTGACAGAATCTCAGAGATTGAGTCCCGGCGGTGGTTTTGACGCTAACTTCGGAACTACGGAGAATTCAACCACTCGAGGAGGGTGAAAATTCCAGCGGTCGGCAGCTTCGACCGGCAGTTTTTCTTAGTTTGTTCCATCAATAGCAGACGAATAACGGAGCAGTAACCTAACAAACGGGGTATGGATCGCGCGCGATCTTCTATTCCTCTTCTTTGCACTTACACATGCTCTTTTTCACTTAGATGCACTAGACCAGTCCGTACATCTTGTCGCAGCTGAGACGATGTTCCGCTGAGGGATACGGGGAGATAGAAAAACTCTCCTTGCCGACGTGTAGGTAGGCGCCGGTTCCCGTGTTCCAGCGAGGAACACCACTACATCCCAAGAGAGAACATTCATTACTCATACGAGACAAATCAATACAGTAGTTGATGAGATAGAAAGCACTAAATATTCAGTCAATTAATAATTTAAAGTTCCTAGTATCTATTGACATGTGCGTTTTCCTTACGATGTCTCAGTATATGTTGCTGTGTGAAGATGGGAAAACTCACTTCTCAAGTTGAGCAGACCAGAATAAGTTACCTACCGCAAGCTAACTACACGAACCCCTTATCCAATGGCCGCGTGACCCGGATGATGCTGATAGGCCATGGCCCGTACGCAGGCTGTCACGCCATGTACAAGACAGAAACTATTCGCAATAAATCTATTCGCGCGCTGTCGTAAGAAGAGTGGACCGGAATGTAGGTAACCATCAGGTGACACCAGACAATTGTTTTCGGGGGGAAGAGCATTTCTTTCTTCATTATTTGGCTTCGCACCCTCCTTGCGGTTCAGACAGGTGGATATGTCTCAAATAAACTATTCGTGGTGTAGCGTCCGCTACTGCGGCACGGCAGCGTGGTGCACAGCGGGTATCAGAGTGTACACGTGTGGAATGCATCACAATGGGCAGGAAGCGAGGGAGGCCGAGCCTAATGGCGCAGTTCGATAGGATACGCGTCACACTAGTGCTAGATGCGTCGCAAGACTCGGCGGGCAGTGGCACCCGGCGGGTAGTGAAGCAGTTATGTATGGAAATCAGCAAATTAACAATAACAATATTTTTATTACAGCTTCGCTGGCATTACAAAAAGTGGCACCAAAATCCAAAGAGAGTGAAACTATATAACATAGCCGAGTCACCAGATGTTCCGTAGAAGTCCAAGTCCAAAGCCAAGTTCCCCACAGTTAGTCAGAAGAAATTACCTAGTACATTGCCGGGTCACAATCACAATACTCAACACAATCAAAGCTCAAATTACACTCGGTACACTGTTCTGCTGCTACCCCAGCGGCTGCCCGTTATAACTTGCTGCGCGTCGAAGACTCGTCTCCTCGTAGAGGCTTCGCGCGCCGGCCGTTCCGTCCTCATTGGCCGGCTCCTTCTTTGCTCGGCTGCCCAGTTCATGCTCGCTGACGTCACGGCGTGCCGACTCCGCGGCGCGCTTTTTGGTGTGTCGGACACCGCCGCAACACTGAGTGAGCCTATAAATGCGAATGGGGCCCTGAAAAGGGCTGCTTTGTTCCTCGAACTTTCATCGCGAGACTTTCACAAAACGCGAGTGTGCGTGGGATGGCGCAAGCTAGCGAGTATGAGCGCTAGGCTCATGTTAACAGTGCATTCGGCAGCGGATGCCAACAGAGAGCAAATGCTCCTGTAGTAAATGGTGGAGCAGTTATGAGCATATATTAAATAAACTGTGTATTTACCAAAGCCATCTTGTCTGTGATTTGTCGCCACGACATCACAGTGGTTACGCACCAGATATGTTCTTTCACTGAGCCACATTACCTAATGCTCTGGCAGTGTCCGTTATCCTGATCAGTGTGATCAGTGAGATAGACGACTACCACTGCTCTCATGGAGCCTCCAGTCTGTTAAGAGTTCATAAGTAGCTCTTTCCCGTGTTAGATTTCTGGAACATCATGCAATGGATTATATTTTTCCAGCTTACTGCAGTCAGGAGACTTAAGTATTTAATAATTTCACTACCGCTCTCACCGACTGTTCTCAGCAATTTGTCAGGTACACTGTCCTGAAATCATGTATTTGCTTGAACCTTGTGTGCTAAACATATTAAACAACGAAATACTTATAATGTAAATTTTAATGACCTCATAGATACTTCTAATAAAACTGCACGAACTAATGCACGAACAATGCCAACTAAACCGTCGATGGCTTTAATGAGGTCCCACAATCCACACCATTTACCACGAACGTATTCTTGCGGTTGCATCCGTACTGATGAGCAGATATAGCCAGCCTAAGCATTTACTTTCACCGTTCTCATCGCCTTACCTTCTTGCCTATTCTACTCTAACTCCTTGACTCAACCCGTCAAACATTTCATGCCATTTCTTTTCAACTTCGTTTTTTATTCAACTCTCCCCAAGCAACCATTTCTTTCCATCAACCTCTTCCTCCTCCTCGACTCAGTCACTGTCAGCATCACATCTTCCTCCTCCTCTTCCACACCGTTACCACCACCTCCTCCTCCTCTTCATTCTCATCCCCCAACTCCAGCCTACCCCTCCTTGCTTTCCCTACCCACTGAGGGCAACTTTCCCCGGTCGTGAGGAATCGAACCTCGCGATCTGTGATCGCCGAGGTGAAAGGAAAACTCTCTGATCCTTCGCTGCAGCTGGGTGGGACGGGGAGGTCGGCGCGGCTTTCGGAACGCACCCTGGGGTGGGGAGAGGGATGGGAAGGGGAGGGGAAGAGAGGTTGAGGAAACCGCAGCGCCCTGTTAGGACGGGGAAGCTTTCTCCAGACTTGCCGAGATCTCGATGTTAGGAGATTTATGGCCGACTGCAATAGCGAGTTGAAAGGGATCGATAGTGTTTGCGAGTTCTTAATCGATAGTTCAATTTGTATAATTTGCAAAATAATTGTAGAACTTAATCAATGGATTAACGTAATAATGATGTAATAAAACATCGTTTTTATTCGTGGTTGGGTCAAACTTTCAAATTCGTGCTATGTTATTGAACAAAATAAAAGCTGAAAATGCTGTATATTCCTACTTTGTTGACCCTTTTCTCTTTCACATTCCGTAACTTGTCTTCACTTTGTTTCAATTATTGCAATCATAATACTTGTAATATCCTAAGAAAAAGGAAGAACTATCGGAGAACACAAATTCAGAAGATGAACAACCAGAGATGATTTAACACTATCGGAAACGAAACTATTAATGGTAAAAATAAACATATGAAGCTTTACAAAAACCATTTTTTCCTTTAAAATTCGATCTTATCAGTTATCAATGAGATATTATCAATGATTAAAAGTTTCAAGGAAAGAACAGATCCATTTGCAGAGCTCGTTTTCATGTTGCTGTTCATGACTTATCTTCGAAAAGAAAGTTATAAAGATTAATACGTTCAACAAAAAACACGAAAATACTTTAATTTTATATTTTGGGTAAACTTTTAACTTACTTTCTTGAACATTGTTAACAGAATATCACAAACGGAGTTGTCACAAAATCTAATTTAAAATGTCTGTCACCTATGACAGGACAGAACGAACAACTGAGCAAGTCACATGACAAACAACGAACATTGACGAAGGAGAGAGTAATGGAGTTGATTGATGTAACAAAACAACACAAAATATTATCCACGTGTCCCCACCCTGCATTCAGCCATCGAATCTCATCTACGCATTATATAATTCTGAATAAATATTTCCTCTCTTCACCCCACTTCACAGTCTCCTCCGAAATCGGCGGATTTTGCGGGGGTTGGGCTGCCGACATTTTAAAAAACACCTCCATCAAAGGACCGCATCGAAACGCTGCTAAATTCAGCAGCCGTATAAGGGCGGACGAGTTCCGGGACGTGATGGCTCAGCGTGAACCGTCGAAAATCTCGCGGAAACCGCGGAATTACAGCCTCGTCGACATTAGCCCTGCCGCGCGAGCCGAACGTGCCCCGATATTTCGTCGAACGAACTCCATAACGCTTTCCCGTGTTTTTCAAAGAACGCTCCGCCGCCGACGTCGACGCCACTCTAACCGTCTGCCGCAGCTGCCAGTCGTGTCGGCCACGCCGCCTGGGTAATTTATTCCTCTCAGGCCATGAAGAAGCTGGCATTACGGAAGGTAAATGAGGCGTCAATATGGCATGGACACCAGTGTCCAGCTACGCCGCCGCCCCCTTCGCCATAGACACAGTCCTCACCGCCGCCCTTCTCACGGTACTTTTGTATTGCTCCCAAATCGCCGCTCCCTCCCCGTCTCGTGCCCCCCCCAAATTAAACCCCCCGCCACTCTCATCACCGGAATTGGAAATTCTTGCTTTCATTCCTACTACCATTTCTTCCTTTCATCCCCCCTCCGTACCTGTCTCCCTCCTTTCTCTCCTCCCTCCCTTCTTTCTCACCTCCCTCTCTTCTTTGTTTCTTCCCTGCCTTCCTTCTTCCCTTTTTTTTTTTCTTTCTCTTCTTTTTTTTTCCTCCCTTCTTTCTTTCTTACTTACTTCCCTCCCTCCTTTCTTTTTTCCCTCGTTTCTTTTCTTTCTCTCTTCTTTCTTTTCTCCCTCTCTTTCCCCCTGTGCCGAATACCAACGCGTCCGGTTCACATGATCCTTGCTTCCGCGTTTGTACTCTGCCTCTCTGCAATTTCACGCGCTCGCGGCTCCGATCGCGCACTGTCCGCTTCAGGGAGGTCCTCTTGCAACCTGTACTAGAAGTGTCTCATGTCAATATAATCTACACGCCCGATCGCAACTACTGCCATCGCTCTCGCCGGGAATATTGCTTCCGATGCAATGTCTGCTCGTTGACCTGACAGCTCCGTTATTATCAATACCTCCTCGGGCGTTTACAGGTTATTGAGCCACTATGTTATCTTTCGTTCTTGTTGAGTTGTTGTTCCTTCTTTCGCTATCGGAACATTTATCTACTTTAATCTCATTACTTTTTAGCCAATTCTGTCGCACACCACCGCTTCTCTAATGTACCAGTCCTACTATTATACAGACCTCACGATATTCCGAACTGTTGCTCGTGATATTCCGAACGTAATGTTAACATAAAATCGAACAAATATTTTAGAGAACTAATGGTTATTTTCTTTTCCATCTTAGCATCCTTTTATATTATTAACGTACTGTGACATACCAGATTGTCACACAATATTTTGATGGGAATTGGGGACAAGAATTTATTAAATTCTTCGTAAAAAGTGTAAATGTTGAGGGCATAGGCATGCAGGCAGGGCGTTCCTTAGCAACAAGGGAGGCGGAAGTAAACAAACATAGCGCGGCAAGTAACGGACAGAAGATTGTGATATAAGGGCATGTAGGATTGGTGGTAAACTAGTAATGGAGTATGACGTAGAAGGAAACTGGAGATTGTTTTGGTAAAACAAGAGACAAGAAGGTATGAAAGTTATGGAGGGTTGAACCTCGTAATATTTGAAGAGAGAAGCTTTAGACCGCGTACCGTGCACATTGTAGAGGTCATTGTAAATGATAGATGAGGGACTTGATGGAATTTTGCGGGAAATAATTGAGCAGTGAGGACTTATATTTTGTGTGCATAATTCTATTTGGAATTTTGAATAATTCTGGCACCGGGAGTCGTAAGTGAAACAATAAGTTGAGGAGGACATTGACCCGGCAGCGGACCGAGAACAAGATACAAGAGAGAAGATTGGTCGAAGCAGTGGATTCTTCCTGGCCTCATCGTCCAAGAGCGCATAGATATATAAATAGTAAGAATAATAGCGCTATTTACAATTTCTACTAACGGTATGACCAGGTGACATTTTAGTCATCGTCCAAGAGCGCATGGATATATAAATAATAAGAATAAACTTACAACTTTCTCCTTTTGAAAAGAAAAGCTGATGATCATTTCTTTAGCATATTGTGCAATCCATAGTTTAATAATTTCTTTCTACAAACAAATTTCAGATTCTCGCTTCTTCCGTCTGGAGAGTCAGTACCGGCGACAATTATTTTCGTAAGAACCCAACCGGCAGAGCTAGTAGGATAACTATTTCCCTTTAGATATGTTTGTGGGAAATTTAAAATCGCAACCCTTTCCTGGCGCCCAAAATGATATGAATTCGGAAACCGGTTGGATAAATAATTTAACAGAAACGGAGAGCGTTTCAGTACATATTCTCAAAAATTATTTTTCACTGAATTAGAACTAGGAGTTGCCATATTATTATTGTATTAACGTTCCGTATCACACGTCTTACAATTGTGTGTTTCATGTAACCGTTTTTAAATTCCGTTATTTCGACCCCAACATCATTTTATTGATCATTCCCTCGCCTTTATTCTATTCACTATAGGGATGGCCGTAGGTCGTAGAGTCTATCTCTTTGTCTCTCACACTTGTTATGTTCCCTTCCGCTCTAAACATCGACATTATCTAATTCACTTCCACCCTGCCTGACGGTCTCTCCTCAACCCGTGTTTCCCCTATGCCATCAGTGTCCGCATCATTACCCTCTCCCTCACCGCAGCCTCGTCACTTCCTCGTCTCCCACCGCCTATTTCCGCCCCTGGGGCGCTTCCACTGGCCTCTGCACACCACTAGCAACGTATAGAGGACGACCCAACGCCGCCCCCCCCTCCGCCCCCACCATATTCTCACCACGTCCCCGCCTCCTGCCCCCGCCTCCTGCCCCCGCCTCCTGCCCACGCCTCCTGCCCACGCCTCCTGCCCACGCCTCTGCCCACGCCTCCTGCCCACGCCTCTTGCCCCCGCCTTTTGCCCACGCCTCTTGCCCACGCCTCTTGCCCACGCCTCTTGCCCACGCCTCTTGCCCACGCCTCTTGCCCACGCCTCTTGCCCACGCCTCTTGCCCACGCCTCTTGCCCACGCCTCTTGCCCACGCCTCTTGCCCACGCCTCTTGCTTCGCCTCCTGCCCCACCCCTGTTCCCGCCCCCGCCTCCTGCCTCCGCCCCCCTGCCCCCGCCTCCTGCCCCCCTCCTGCCACCGCCTCTCCCCACCACAGTGCTGTTACAACCCCACCCATCTCTGTAGCAAACCCGTTGCAATTCTAATCCCCTCGACGACCCCGTTACGTCCCCTCACGTCCCAGCCCTGACCATACATCTTATTCGCCCTTCCTCGCCCTATCTGAACAGCGGCCCCGCCTCATTCCTCTCCCGAGCCCACCCCATCTCCACTTCGTACTCCGTTTGTTCCCGACCGCATTTCATCTCATCTGCGCCTCCCGGCCTCCTATCTCACCTGTTACACCCGACTCCTTGTTCGTCCCCGCCCCGTCTCCACATTTACAAAACATCCCTTTTCTGTCACCGTCACATACTCTTCATGTCCCCACCTGATCGGCTTCACATATCCGCCCATTTCCTCGATCCCTTCCCTTTGGCCCGGTCTCCACGCCCGCCCCTCCGCTAGGCTCCCGTATCACCTCCGTATCACGCGCCACCAACATTTCTCCTTCACGCCCCCCACGCTACACCCTGTACTTCTCCGCACATCCCGCGCCTTCCTCCACCACAGGCCCTAACCCTCCCGACCCCCTCCCCCCACTTTTCCGTGCTGCTTCGCCCCCCCCTCCGCTGGCGCCCTGCGCGGCTCGGAAGCGCCGAGCGGCGAAGGCCCCTCGAGGCGGCGGCGTGGGCGGGAGCGCCGCGTAAATGCTGCTCATTCATCCTAGTTACCTTCCTTTCCCGAATAACAACCGCCGCGCCGCCGGCTCGCAAAAGCCCCCGGCGCCGTCGAGCACTGATAGGCTGCGCCCGGAGCCAGGCCAGCGACGGCGCCGGCCTGCAAGTGGCGGGGTGGGGTGGGGTGGGGTAGAGCCCAAGAAATATTTTATGCTGCTTGGGGAACGAATGGATCGGTTTTATCAAACCATTCATCATGCTTAGAGATCAATTCTACAACGATATTTACGAACAATTCTATTCTAATCAGTAGTGAAAAATTTTAAAAGAACGTGAGATGTGTTGACGGGAAATGTGTGACGAGAAAGCGGAAAATACAATTCAGTATGAGAAAGAAACGACAGTCAGAGAATTCAGTTGTGAAACAGACTTACAATACGTAAATATGTAATAAAGATATTGTTCATCATGCAAAATACCATTTTCTAAATAATTTAAATTTTCCTTTGGAAATTAAAAAAAACAGATATACGCTGCAAGAAATGTTTGACGAAAAAAAGTGGACAATCAAACAAGGGACACGTACCAGTCTTCCGATATTCTTGCTCGCAAACTTGGTGGTGGCTATTGAAAGAGTTTGGAATCGGCCGGCGAGCGAGTTTTCTAAGGCACATTTGTGCTCCACTGATTTTGTAAACAGGAGGCGCGAGCCGCTGGTTAGCCTTACGATAGAACACAGTGAGGTTTTTGAGAAGTGAAAGATGTGATAATCAACCGATTTTTTAATTTTTTTTCGATTTTTTATTTAAACAAAAATGAATGCGGATAGTCTTGTGTGTAAAATAATCTTTCATTGAATGAAACAAGCGATGAACAATATAAAAATCAAAACTTAAAGGAAAAGACTTGGAAGATTGAATTAGAAAACTAAAATCAATTACTCGTTAAATACAATGCAACTGTTTATTATTGTTCGGGTGATTCCAGTTCATTATACAGAGGATATACATTTGAATTCACAAAACGGCCCCCTCTCAACTAGCAAATTAGGAAAATCTCGTCTTGCGGTAAGTGAAATAATTTCCAGATATCGGAAGCCCTATTTCTGTTTGGCGGCCGCTAAATTAATTAATTGGTGATAGGGACACGTCAAATTCTAAGGTCATTAGTCCCATAAGTGTAGAACACGTTTTATTGCGAGAGGTGGTAGTAATCTTCCCCCGCCTAATGGTGAGATCCTGCGCAGACCTACCAGTTGGCTAGCGATGCTTTCCTCTACCAGGTATCTCCGACCAGCGAGGCACCGCTCCGGCCGGGACAAGCTCTACGCTCCCGACCGGTCTCCCGTCGTGTCTGGAAGTGTAGCGCATGTAAGTGTAAGTGTATGTAAGTAAGGGGTGAGGATAGGACAAGGAAGGGGAAGGAAAAATCGTGTTCGGGCCGTGGCCCGTTCGTTATGCTACTGCTCCGGCATTCGGCTGGTGTTTATCGGAGAAACCACGGAAAACTACCAATCAAAGCAGCCGAATTCTCCTCCAGACAATGACAGATGTCGACCTAGCAATCTAGCTAGTGTCGAAAATCGTCCCACCGTCGGGACTCGAACCTAAGACCTCCCGGTTAGAGAAGCCTCTCCCTGTTTGTGCGGTCGCAACCACACCGACCTCATTCCTCATTTCTCAACCCTCACATGACGCAACTCATCTCCAGTTGAAGTATGTTGCGAGCCGAACGATTCCTTGCCTCAAACAGGAAAATCAGCTATCGCCAGAAGACTCATTTCCAACATTTTCCGATCGTATCAACGACTCCACAATCCACGAACATCCGCTCTCTTGTATCCCGCTTCCGAACGTCTGATCCGGCGTTCGGGGACGTTAAAATATGCATTCATTCCGCATAACCGCGGTCGCGTGCTTCTGTTGGCGCGGTTGGGGCGGAGATATGAACCTCTGCCCCGGCGCGGTCTATCTCCATCAGGGGGGGGGGGGTTAGCGGCAGCAGGAAGAGCAGAGAACATGAGGCGGGCAACGTTGGCAAGCAATGTCAATGTTCAAGAGAAACTTTGAAGTCTACATCAGAATCAATATATAGAGGTATCGTCGATGCACAACACCAGTGACTCATTTAAAAAAACTTATTTCGCTGGAAAACATCTATAGTATGACTGGAGTTCTCTATTTTAGAGTCAAAGACCGCATTTTTCTCTATCTACAGCTTGACTTGTGAACTTTATTTTTTCCTGTGTTTAATAGACATATGTCATTCAATTAAACAAAAAATTATCAAGAATTCTGAGATGTCACTGTTCTTATTTACGGAAAACCGAAGGGGAAATGCTCGTTTGTCAATTGGCACTGAAAAACGGAAAGACATAAATGTTGAAAATCATCTAGCGTGAACTATCTGGAGTTCAAGTGAATTGGACGGGTAGTTTATGTGCTAGAAATTATAGCAGAAGTTCCAAAGAAAAAGAAAAGAATGTTTTAATTGAAAGAATATTGTAAAATTAAATGCCAAGTGAACATATCTAAATAATAAATGCCTCTGAAACTTTAAATAAGTGAAGATTTTTTTCAGTAACATGAGTAGCATGAGGATTAGAGAACAGATTAAACATAAAGGACGAGCAATGTAAAATCATGTTTATGGAAAACGTAGGCGGTTGAAATTTTTATTACAAATAGTTGGAAATCAAGTATGAATGTGGAAATTATGTATGTACATTCCACGACATAAATGTTATTTTTAACGAAACGTAACAACACTTGAATATGCTTCACAGGCAGGTGAATATCCAAAACCATTTCAGGACGTGGGGGACAGTTTTAATTTGCAATCTCCGTAGTATATTTCTGATAAAAAAAATTGAATTTTCATCCGATTTTTTAAAAATAAACTGCAGAAAGTAGGATTTGGAGATATATTGACAGCCAGCATGCCATCCCCTATGTATTGACACTGCTTGCAGAATAATATTTATATGCACAAGACACTTTGTGAAATCACTTCGAGACAATGAATCTATGTTTAGAAATACTGAGGAGTTTTGATTGTTTTAATGCTGCTTTGATATTCTGCATGTTTCATTAATATTAAAATCTGTAGAACAGTTACTTAGAGAGCTACAAAAAAACGTAATACTACAGTAGCATTTTAGGATAATCATCATAACATTATCGTTACGTATCAACATTACGTCATTACGTCCGTCATTCCCGTCATTATCGTCCCCGTCATTATCGTCCCCGTCATTATCGTCCCCGTCATTATCGTCCCCGTCATTATCGTCATTATCGTCGCCGTCATTATCGTCGCCGACGAATTCGTGGTCGTAACGGCTGTTTTAAACGCAAGTTCATGCGTCAAAATGGAACCATTGTTCACCCCTCCAAACATTCACTGGTGCGAAATTCGCACTCGTACACCATACAATCCACCGGTTACATAAACCACGTCCCCTGTGGAGAGCCGGTATTTAATTAGTTCTGAGGAGCTCCGCCGGCGGCGGTGCGGGGCACGGCGATCGCGCGGGTATCTCGGGCGCGATCCCGCCTTCTGCGGCTATTCATAGCTTATCTGCGCCGCGCGGCACGGCACGGCGCAACGCGGGGCGGAGAGGGGCGGCGCGGCATCGCTGCCGGCCGCATCCGCACACGCAAAACGCTCCCGGTGGCACCTCGCTTCTCTCTTCACGCACACTTCTCCCCCCCTCTTCCTCTTCCCTTCCCTCTCCTCTCCCTCTTCTTCCATCTCTCACTCCCTATCCCTCTGTGTCTTTGCCTCTCCCTCCTTCTCCGTCTCCCTCTCATACTTTCAATATCCATATGTAGTACACATTACATTTCACAGTCCTCTAATGTATTGCTAAGATCCCACATTTTAAAGTTCAAGCATAAGCATATTTTTGATAAATAATACATCTCTCCTTCTCTTTCTCTCTCTCTCTCTCTGCTTCTCTCTCTCTCTCTCTCTCTCTCTCTCTCTCTCTCTTCTCTCTCTCTCTCTTCTCTCTCTCTCTGCTTCTCTCTCTCTCTCTCTCTCTGCTTCTCTCTCTCTCTCTCTCTCTCAGCTTTTCTTTCTCTGCTCCACTCTCTCAATCTTTAAATTACCATATGTAGTAGACCGTACATTTCTATTTCAGTGACCTCTAACATATTGCTAAGAACTCGCAAATTAATGTGGCTGAGAATTTAAATACATTTTTGATAAATATCACACAATAATTACTGATATTTAAACTACTCATTTATGTATGTGAGTAAAGAGAATTCCTTTGTTTCAGTGTTTAATATTATACCAAATAGTACGATAATTTTACATTCCAGGAACATCTTGCCTCTCAACATACCTCCAGATAAAAATAGTACCTTTCAGCCCCGTTCCTCCGCCCACACTTTGACTGGCAGAGAGACCCGTCACCTACGTCAGACGCACAGCCACCCCCGCCACCACCTTACTTCCACCACCTTCGTCCCCTCCCGACCCGCCGACCCGCCGACCCGCCGACCCGCCGACCCGCCGACCCGCCGACCCGCCGACCCCGCCGCTACCACCACCTGCAATGCATCGCGTAACAAGCGGCGTCAAGCGCGTCCTACGCGACAACAGGCGATGGCGGCGCGGCGGGCGGGGGCGCGTGCGGGAGGGAGGGCGGGCGTGCGAGTGGGGGTCGGCCGACGCGACGCGTCGCGAAGCGTCCTCGACGAGGCAAATTTCTCCCCTCCGTCGGCAGAGGCGCTCATCGCCAGCCTTTCACGGCGAGTCGCGACGCTTTGTGTGGCAGTACAATATTTTACCGGGCGCCCGGTAAACAACGCAACAAAGCGCGCCCGACAGCCCACGTCGACGCCGGCAGCGGCTCCGACGCCGACAACGGCGACGTCGGCTAGGGAGGGCGGCGGTGACGGTGACGGTGACGGTGACGGCGGTTGGAGCGGCGGGGAAGGGGGACGGGGAGGCGAGGGGGAGGGCGGGGGGTGGTGGGGGGGGGGGGGGGGGGGGTTGGGGTGGGGTTGGTTGGTGTTGGGGGGGGATGGAGGTTTCGGTGGGGTTGGAGTGGAGGTTAATGTGAAGTTGGGGCTGAGTTTAAGTCGTAAGTTGAAGTGGAAGTTGAAGCAGTGGGTTGAGGCGAGGGGAGGGGGGAGGGGGAGGGGGGGGGGTTAAAGGGGGGGGGGGGGCGGGGGCGGGGGTACCGGGGGGGAGGCATCTATTCGGCGGCGGGTGCTCGGCCGAGGGAGAGCCCATCGATTTGGCAGGGTGTCACCGCAGTAACCGCGCTAAATGAAAACAATTTATGATCAATAAAGCGGCGTTATTCATTATTCACTGTCTTGCCAGGCTTCGGCCGTCAGTTGCTGTGTGTATGTCTGTGTATGTATATGCGTTAGTGTGTGCAGTGGAGTGAGGAGATAGAGAGACTGAATGCGGAAGTCACTGAAAGGCACTGCTTTCAGAAATCAGAGGGAATATCGGCTTCATCGTCATCTACAATGTTATATAAAAAAGTATAAATTTAGATATTGATTATCGAACATATTTTCTGTTACAATGACAATACACTCCAAAACAATATTTTATCTATAAAAACGTCCATTTTTTTAAATAAGGTGTGTTTACTCCTTACTGCCCTACCACTCAAACGCAAAAGAAACAAATTTTAATAACACATTTAATAACAATATTTGGGACTTAATAGTACATCTGCTAGACAACTTTATTTCAAATAGGAAATATCAGAAAGTAGAAACTAAATTTAAATGGAAATAGCATTTTGGTAGAAACTAATAAAATCAGTTGTTTGACTGATACTGAAAATAAGCTATAAGAGTCATTATCATGGAGAAATGAATTTGAATTATATTTTTAACTATACCTTTTTATTACTGTTACAAGACAGAGTTGTCAAATACAATGCATATCTGGTGACCGTAAAAAATTTGTTTTAAGATCTTTAAAATCCTGAGTACGTAACACATCTCTAATTAAGCTCAATGGCCCAACACCACTTGTCGAGGTAATACGCTTACATCTCGTAATCCGTAAGTAACTGTCTGCTATTTGCAATTCTCCTCACACAGTCCCAAATAACAATAAAATAAAATGTATTGAAACATCTCTTCTCCAATACTTAATATCTTTCAGAAAAGACGAGGACCTCAGTATAAAGTACAAAAACTTAATTTTACCCCTTTTCAGAACGTGAAATAATAAACATTTCTTATGGTAAGGAACTTCAGATACACCCATGCTCTCGTCCTAATATATAACATATACATGTATGGTATTTCATACATTGTATTGCATTGCATTGCATTTGTTTTACCGTGTGTAATAAGTATCATCCTGAAACCGGTAACCTTGTGTAATAAAACAATAATAATATTTTCTGATCAACTTTTCAACTACAATTTGTTTTGTCATTTCAATTATAACCCCAAAAATTAAACTAGATTCAAAACAGATAAATGTTTAGATATTATTGGTGTTCAGATTTTGCACAAATAATAGTTAAAATTCTATACTTTAGTCAAGAGATTGTAATATACGATACTCCTAATAATTTAAAAATATATTTAAAAACAAACAAAATAACAACAAATTTTAGCAGGGCTCGATTTCTGACGGAACGCGACGAAACGCCATTCCAGAACCACGGAATAATTATTAATTCATATTACAAGTATATGACTATTTCTATTAAATTAATAATTAATTTGGGGCGCGTTCCGGAACCTAAAATTTTATAAACCAAGCACTGGATTTTAGTAATAATAAAAAGCATTCACTGGGCCACCCGCTATTACTACACGAATACCAACATACTTCACAGCACGCGAAAGAGTGAATTCGGAAATGTTAGTTAACCGCCATTAGCAGAGTCCTAAGCATTTCGAGCCAAACCGGAGCAGCGACGGTACCATTCGCTGTCATCGGCTCGGCGTGGCGGTCCCTTTCGCCGCCGGGCCGATATGGGCCCCAGCGGCGGCGCTCGTTGCAATATGCAAATACAGAGGTTTCGGAGGCGTCAGCGGCGTCGACGCCGGCGGAGGCTCGTTCGGAGGAGACACTGACGGATGTGCGGAGAGCGCGGACTCGCTATTAAAGTTTTAATAGTTTTATGGAAATCGGCGCTCGAGAAATGCCGGTCCTCGGTGACGGGCGACTGTGGTGGAGGCGGTGCCCAGGGTGATGAAGATGAAAGTATCCATTACGGTGACGGGTTAGGGTGTCGGGGTCTGAGATGGTGACGGTTTGTGACGGTGTTGGTGTCGCTGACCGTGATGGTGACAGTTGGTAATGATGGTGACTGTGACGGTTATAGTCACGGTCATTACTATTCTTTTCCGTGATGGTCGTGGTGATGGAGTACGTGGTGATCACGATAACGGTTTTATTGTTCGTGAAAATGAGAAGTCACAGTGACGGTGTAGATGTTTCCTCCCGTGACGGTGAAGAAGAGCGTGTCCGTAATGGCGACGGTGACGGTCATGGTGATTGTGTTTGTGTGCATAGAAGTGACGGTGTTAGTAGAGTTGGTGGTGCCCGTAATGGGAACGTGGACGGTAATGAATTCAGCGATAGCAGAGACGGTGATGCTTCTGAAGTACATCTTGCAAATGGTTCATGGAACTGCACAGTTTCTGAGAACTTTCAGCCTGGCTCTCGATGTCTCGCGGCTTGTGAGAGGAGGCAGTTACTGATGACACGATTTCACCAAGGAAATGCGTTGGAACATCTTTAAAAGTGCTATTTATCAGATATGTCCGATTGAAAAAAATCCATTAGATGAAAATGTATATTCTAACGTTTTTCGTAACTTTAAAAATTACGTAATAACTCTTAGGAATTCGTTCTTGGAGGATTAATCCTTCTCTCATCTTCTGTTTGAAATCTTCATTTTGTATTGAAAAATGTTAACAAATGTGGCCAATCAATAACATATCGTAGAAGTGAACATTGCCTATCTCTTTGAACCATTCTCCAAGGACGATATTCGGAAAGCAGTCGTGTTTCACACAAGAGATTTGAATTGTTCTCCCGCATGAATATGAAGTGCCGGTATCAGCTTTATGCGATTCCTGGAACTGCCTGGCGCATGTTGTTCCTACTACTCCCAGCATTCAGCCGGTGACGTTTGAATGCTGGCAAGGGGTTACGTAAATGTTGATCTTTCTCTGGTCATTAAATTATTGCTCATCTGTCATTTAACTGAATTGAAATATTGTGAAAAACTGGCAGTAAGAAATACTGAGAATTACAAGAAATATTGTTTCAAAGAAATTGACACAACTTTGCAGTAGGAGAAAAGTTATTTTGGTAACAAATAAAACTATTTTGGAAAATTTTAAGTTCAAAAATCAATAATATTACACTCCATTTGTTACCCTAAGAAATCAAATATTCTTGAACTCATTAACATAACTAGCCCAGACGAAGAACTTTTCTTAAGATTGAATTACGTTCATTTCAGATGGAAAATTTGAGTCACCACAAAAATATTTAATGCGACGAAAGAAATTATATTTTTAAATTGTGTCTACAATATTAGCAACATGATATCTATGAAGTATTATGATATAAATGTGTCGCTGGTGAACAAATCGGTCAAACATATTGAAAATAAAATATATTTAAAAATTCGACGCATTTAATTACAGTTTCACACGTTCTCGACTTTGCACTTCCAACAATCCTCAGTTTCTGCTCCTGACGTTGAAGAGGCGATGTTACTCGACTTCTTGAGCAGTGGAAACTTATTACTCCGATAAGCAAGCAGATACCAACGTTGCGAAAACCTAAATTTCCTCGTTACGGCCATGTTTCACGCCAGTCACCAAGCAGATACGTAGCAGCGCAGAGCGAGGCAAAAATTCCGCAAAACTCGCACTTCCCCCGAAAGGTGGCGGCGCGGCGCGGGCGAGGACGTCGAGGGGGAGCGAGGGAGGCGGCGGAAGCGGACGCGTCGAGCGAACGAGGTAATTTGTTCCGACGCCCGACGCGTCGCATCCGCGCACACGCCCCCCTCCAGCCCACCCGCCCACCCGCTCACCCGGTGCTCCTCGCCGATCGCCCACCCCTGCCCCTGCCTAACCTCCAGAACGCCTAATCGACTAACAAAACGGCCGTCTAAGCGATTCCCAAACCTACCGTCTAAGCGGCTAACTATCCGACCTCCTAAGCGTCTATTTATTCGACCCCCTCAGTGCCTAACTACCCAACAGCTTAAGTGGACCCTACGCATGTAACTAGCCAACCGCCTGAGGTGTAACGAGCCCCCCCTAAGCGTCGAACTAGCCGACCGTTAAGCGTCTAACTAACCGACTTCCACAGCGTCTAACTAACCGACCGCTTAAGAGTCTAACCGATCGCTTTAGCGTCTAACTAACCGACCGCTTTAGCGTCTACCTGACCTACTTCCTAAGCGTCAACCCCCCAAAAGCGACTCCTTGCTCTGCTTGATCCCACACCTTCAGGTCTTGCGCTTCCCACGTACATCACTACCCCACATCCACGTCTTGCAATCAAGGCCTGAAACTTCCTACCTATTCTGCATCTGTACTTCATACTCACTATTCATACTCAATTTTGTGAAGAACGCGCGCTCAAATACGCCTTGAAATTCTCCACGGCCCATTCATTCGCAGTAATTGGTAATCGCAATTCCAATATTCCTGGTAACTATCACTTGCGTCAGTCCTTGGAACACCCACTCACCACCGTACACTCAGCCAAATGGTATGAGTATTCGGCTCTACATTGAACAGTCTGGATGTCATTCACTGCCACATACGGAGCATCCAAGTGACTTCTATCGTCATTCCTACCGCCTGCGGTATACATCGCCACCCCTTCATCCTGCTGTGTCACCATGTTCACAGACAGCCCCCCCCAACCCCCCGCGCTACTCCCTTCCCCCCCAACCAACCCCCCCACCCGCGCGCCTTCGAAGATTAACCGCCGGGGCCTTTCAAGATGATTGATACGAGCGAGTACACGCCGTTAATTGAAAGATAAGCCACTCGTTCATCAATCAGGAAGTGGGCGCCGCGCCGCCGCCGGTGGCAAGCGGGCGCTCGGGTTCGCGCCCGGGCTGACGCACGCGTTTTCCGCCCTGCACCAGCTCCACCCTCGCTCACGCTCCTCCCCCGCAGGAAATGCAACCGCGCCCCCGCCGTCGCGTCAGCCTCCGCGCCCGGCACCACGCCCATCCCTGCACTCGGCACAGCGTCCGTCTCTAGCGCCGTGCCATACACGCCACCCCACACGATTCCAGAGCTCTAACGCTGCTGTGCCTGCCATGTCTTCGGCCTGGACTCTACGCTCACTTTCAGTCCCCGTCTGTCGTTTGACCCCATGTTTAACTCCACTCCCACCCATTTACCTTGCCGGGCCTCCCTTGATTTATTGAATGATTTTTCTGTTTCCGGGTTCGTCAACTATTTGGTCATTAGTCCCGTTACTATAGTGCATGTTTTTTTCTCGGGAGATGGCGATGATCATCCTCCGCCGGATGGCGAGATCCGGCGCCGACCTACCGTCGGTTAGTGGGGTTTCCCCCTAACCAGGACTCTCCCACCAGCGCAGCACCGCTCCAGCCAGGACAACTTCTAAGCTCCCGACCGGTCTCCCGGAATATGTGGTAGTGTAGTGCATGTTAGTGTGAGTGTAAAGGAGAGGATAGGACGAGGAAGAGAAAAGAAATATCTCGCGCGGTTCGTGGCCCGTTTGGTAGAATACTGTTCCGGCATTCGCCTGGTGTTGATCGGAGAAACCACGAAAACTACCGATCAGAGCAGCCGGCCGCTAGAATTCTCCTCCAGACAGCGACTGAATTCGACCTAGCTGAAAAGCTAGAGTCGAATCCTGCCGCCGTCAGGATTCGAACCTAGGACCTTCCGGTCAGAAGCGCTACCGTTCCCGGTTCGGGCCTCCCTTCACCCTTACCTCTGTTGCCGCGTCGGTCCGGTGAACCTTCTTCGTAGTCCCCACCCCAGGCGCTACCCCAGGTCCCGCCCACGCCAACACACCCTTCCGCATCTCTGCGTGGGCGTCTCACCGCTTCCAGTCCTGCACTCCCCGTCTCCCTCCCCCCCCCCCCCCCCCGTTCTGCACCGGCCTCGCCCCCCCCCCGCTCGCCCCTCGCGCCATGCTGCTGACGGGTGACTTGCGAGGGCGACGGGTTGGATTCGTCCCCTGCCTCGGAGTGCGCGTGGCAGGTCAGCAGCAAGTGGAGCTGCGGCGCGGGCGCCCAAATCGCTGCCGCCATCTGCTTTCTGTTTTGCAATCTCTGCTCACGTGAACGCGTTTATGCGACGTTCTCCAACAGAAAGAAAGCTTCAATTGGTATCCAAGATGATTGCTGCGTATAATGTTTTATTTTGTTTTAATAAAATACAAAATTGAAACATTACGAACAAAATAAAAGAATAATGAAAACTGATATTATAAATTTGTTCGGTTCTGGTTATCATCGAATAGTGATGGTTGCGTTAATACATTCAAACAATACTACAAGAGTGCAGAGTCAAGGAATAGATCATTAGTAACTTCTCTTCATTATTAACAGAATTATTAAAGCAACTCGTAAAAAAATACTCTTGATATAAGATGAAGTTTAATGTTAAAATACGTAAATATATCTCACGAGATATTCGGGTAGGTTCCCGCTTTTAGGTATCAAATTTTGCTAACTTCTGATCTATGAATGTAGTACTTACTCCGAAAGAAATTGTCAGAGAAGAGCCGGAAAATTGAAAGAATTGAAGAAAATATTATTTTTCTAATTGTCAAAATATTTCCTTCGAAAGAAGATTGACGGGAATGTGGTAACAATAATAACAGTTGGTAATCTGAAAACATGAACAACAATGCGTTAATAATTGTATTATAAAAGATAACTGGGAATGAAACGCAGAGTAAAGTTCACTTTCTTTGTGAGTATATGGGTGTAGATAGCACAAATTTAATGATGATTGTGTTTGCTGTGACAACCACAGCAAATACTCAATGTATCAATACCCATACCAATATATGAGCCAATATATAGCGTATTAAATATAAATGTTCATAACACATTGGCATGACAGAAGCATCGTGAATAAAAAAACAAATATTTTATATAAATCAACAAATATCTCTCTATGATTAAAAAATTCTTCAAATTCTCAGACAACTTTATTCTTATAACGAACATAAAACTGGGATGCTTATGACTACATATAACCAATAACTCGCCAGTTCGGAATAAACGGAGAGAAAATGCTCAATGGAAGGAATCATAACAAATTCCAGTGATGCAAACAAATATTATTCATCTATTTCAAATTAATTTTTTGAAAAGTACTCGCATTCCTATAATTTCACTGCGAATGGGCATTTTAGCGTGAAATTTTACCATCATACTGGAACTACTAGTTATGCAGGTATCACATCTTAGAACTATTCAGTTTATGGCTTATCTTGACTTTTTACCTTCACATACTGGAAATTGTTATTAAAGACATAAATTTCACCCTTAACTTTGCGATCGTTAGCGTGAAATGAAAATAAAACGACACTGCAGTGAATCACGAACTCTTATCCCGAGGAAACCATGTTAAGTGCCTGATACTGCGCGAGATTTAAGTAAATGATTACCACTACAGCAGCTGGCGAAAGTAAACAAGGTAAATAAACGTAAGCGAATAAAAGCGCGTATAACACTGATCTTTCACTTCTCGTAACGTGTCGGAAACTCATGTACCATCAACGTAAATGCGTGGGCTGTTTCGTGTTGTTGAAAAGTAAATGTTCTCATTCGAGCCAGACCCTCAAACGAGTCCAAGAGCACTCTTGTAGATATGAGCGTCCCCTTTTAACACAATGGATCCGAAAAACTAAGAGAGGTCAGTAGATTACCAGAGGTTGACACTTCTTTTCGAGGGCAGAAGGGAAGTAGGGGAAAGGGGGGGGGGTCGGAGTGGAGTAGCGTTGTGTTTGTTGACAGACACATCGTTCCGACTCGGAACAGAAATGTAATACAAGAGGGAGAGCGCAAGATAAGAGGCACTCGACGCAATGCCAGCTCTCCTTCACCCAACACGCTGCCGCCACAGTCGCACCGCCCCTCCGTCACCACCACTCACACCGCCACTACAAATAGCGTGCCCGCACTGCACTCGCTCCTACTCGCTTCATTGCATCACTCCCGCGATTCCAGCAGCCCTCAAAGAACTACCACAACTATTTCCATCTCTAACTTACCCCCCTTCCCCCCCCCCCATCACGATTCTTCCATCACTCTCCCCCCCCCACACGCCCCGCCTTCCCACACGCCCACCACCTTCCCACACGCCCCACCACCTTCCACACGCCCCTCTCCCCACACGCCCCTCCACACACACGCCCCTCTCCACACATGCCCCTCTCTCACACACGCCCCTCTCCACACACGCCCCTCTCCCACACGCCCCTCTCCCCACACGCCCCTCTCCACACGCCCCTCTCCACACGCCCCTCTCACACACGCCCCTCTCACACACGCCCCTCTCCACACACGCCCCTCCCACCCCGCCCCTCTCCCACACGCCCCCTCTCCCACCACACGCCCCCTCTCCCACACACGCCCCCTCTCCCCCACACGCCCCCTCTCCCACACACGCCCCCTCTCCCACACGCCCCCTCCCCCCACACGCCCCTCCGCCCCCTCCCCACAGCCCCTATCACGCGACTTCAGCGTCATCACTCCGTCTCTACCCTTCACTATCCGTTATTTTTCCGCCAATACCCCACCTTTCCCTCATCGTTATCCCACCACTACGTCCCGTCCACTCCACTCTTACGACACCCCCACCCCCACCTTCCACCGCATTTCCCGGGCCGCGCCGCCGGCTGTCGTACGTCCGCGGCCGCACGCACTGCGGGGCGGCCGGCGCGGCGCCGCGAGGCCGCTTTTCCACGGCGACGCACGCAGAGACAGCGACTTTACGAGAGGCTGCTGCGTAATTTGCTCTTGAATTACAACTCTATTATCCTTTTTTCATGCATTCTTTCCCGATACGACTCCGCGGCGAATAAAATGTCTTAATTGCCTGAATAAGGACGCTACAAACTAGAAAGCAACTTTCCACGAGCTTTGCATTCAGAATGTTGTTGGTACGGCGAAGAAAATGATGAGTATTTTTAGTGAATAGTATGTTTAAACAGTGCAGCGGAATAGTCAAGGATCTACCTCTACTTAAACGCCAGTATTATTATAAATTCTGTGACGTTCCTAGGCTTATTTTGAACAATAAAATAATTATTTAAAATTAGTACTTACCCAAGTAACACAGATTAAACGAATAATTTCATGGAAAGTCGTCACAGTATGATGCCATTTTGATCGTACGCTGTACGAAAGCAGACTGCGGGATGGTAAGGGAAGAGAAGGTAAATACTAATTTCAAATAATTATTTTATTGTTCACTGTTTATATATGATTTTGTTGACGTTAATACATGTGTAATTTGTTTATGTACTTAATTGTAAATTGTAGAATCACTGAAGATGGGAAGTGTTCCCGAAGCACGTGTCTGGCTATATGTAATCATATTAAAATTACATTTAATACTATTGTGGTAGATACCTCATTGACCCCAGATAGTATTACAATAATTACTCATACTTTACAAATTGTGTACAATAGTGATATTGGATTATGCATCTAATGAGTCACGGGGTGGAGCGGGGGGAATACAGTTTGAAATATTTACAACATAATTTAAAACAAGTTTTTATTTTAGAATTATTAGAATTAGCACTAGCTGAGCTAAACTCAACTAAATCCACTCTCCACGTCCACGTACCTCAACAGCATGAAACTGTGAAATGCAACTATGTAACTAGAAGAAGAGTCAAACAGTTTCATTGACAGTTCCAAATACATTATACTCTACGAGTCGATCAGAATTGCCCAATCGTCAAGGTTCGGTGTTTGTTTTAATTCGTAATTCATGCGAGAATGATACAAATACAAACGAGTGTGCCATTTATTAATGTGAGTCTATGAATATTCATTATAGTGTTATATACATAAAAACTCTATTACGGCTGCCAGAGGTGTAATGGAACAATTGCACTACCACATACGCTCGAAAGTGAACGAATGTTTTTGTTGTTTTTGAAGAGAATTATGCGGAGAAATGTTTGGACTAGAAACATGCAAAATAGATCTCACATTGCAGCTTCACTGCTTGGAAAAAAAATCTTACGTCTTCCTTGCGTTGACAAATTCAACAACGAGCGCTCTTCCCAACTTTTAAATTAAGTGGTTGACGGACAAGGAGATTGGATGGCCTCAGAGACTTTCCAATTAAAATGAGGTCTATTTCAATTCCATTCAAATCGATTCGAAAGCTCGACAGAGTTCCATTTATGGAATGGAACTTTAAGAACAGAGTTAGAGAAAAATAAACACTAACAAACGAACTAACGAGTCGAGAATGCACTCAAATTATGGCGCTTCTACCGAAGACAATTGACGAATCGAAGAGAAGATAAAAAGTACGTAAATTGAAATTTTTATAACATTACCCAAAGTATACTAATAGAATTAAAATGTAGATTACAAGGAAACTATCTACAAATATTTTTCGCAAATCGAATTCGTTTAATTATCAAGTTTAATCCTTATGCATTGGGGTTATGAGAGGATTTAATGAGCAAAACGATACTTTCTGCCACCAGCGCAGAAAAAAGTCATGAAAAATTCTCAAACAAAGCAGGTTACGTGAAAAAAATGAAACCTAAGGAGATTCCCTCGCATCTCGTACTCTCTCTAGCCACCATTAGGCATTTAGAGGCCGCAGCAAGGTGTACTTTCTTGAACATATTTCTTGTTTGCTGTACGCAACTTTTTTTTGAAACCCTTGCCCCACCCTACGCCTAACATCTATTTATTTACTTGGAATCATCGACTCCGCCACACAAAAAGATTCTTTATAAATCTTAATTATGATCCGCAGACGCTACCCATTTGAAATTAATAGTTTTGGTAAATGGGAGATGACAATGGTGAAGAAGCAATAGAGAGATGAGAGGCAGGCGGAACGGGTGAACCCAGGGAAAACCCGCCGGGATCGCTCTTTGTCCACCACACATTCTACTACATCGTTACAGATTTCAACTCTGGTATCCAGAGGTGCAACGTCCGCATTCGGACCACTCCACTAGGGTCTCGCGCCTCACAGGGGCAGTAGACCCACACAAACTACATTTTCGTAGCTGCCCACTAATACTGTCCCCGCCCTATCCTCGCTCCACCCCCTTCCGAGCGGCACAAGTGGCTCAGGGCGTTAATTGGTGGCACTGCTGTGCATCTGGCCGGGAGGTTCTGGAGCTAGAGACCCCTCTGTGGCAGGTTGATTGATTTTTCGTGTTCCGGGCACGTCAACTGCTTTGGTCACCGGTCCCGTTAGTGTAGTGCATGTTTTTCCTGAAATGGGGTGATCTTCCCCGCTGGATGGCGAGATCCGGCGCCCACCTACCGTCGGCTAGTGGGCGTCGGCTAGTGGCTAACCAGGACTCTCCACCAGCGGGCACGCCCCAATCGAGACAAGCTCTAAGCTCCCGACCGGCCTCCCGGAATATGTGGTAGTGTAGTGAATGTTAGTGTTAGGGTGTGGGAGAGGATAGGACAAGGTAGAGGAAGGACAGATCGCGCGCGGTTCGTGGCCCGTTTGGTAGGGTACTGCTCCGGCATTCGCCTGGTGTTGATCGGAGAAACTACGGAAAACTACCGATCAGAGCAGCCGGCCGCTAGAACTCTCCTCCAGACAGGACTGAATTGCCGCTGCCCCCGCCGCGCGAAGACGTTGCTGCTTCCCGGCCTCTGGCATTTCGTGGTCGGCGGCGCCACCGCCGCCGTCGCCGCCGCCGCCGCCGCCGCCGCCGCCGTTGCCGCCGCCGTTGCCCCGCCGTTGCCGCCGCCGTTGGCCGCGCCGCGCGCTGTCGATACGTCGACGTACGCGACGTCGCGAACGCCGCCTCGGCACGCGACCGCGCATACGTCACAAGGGGGTAACAAGGGGCGCGCACCGTCCCTCCCCCCCCTGTTCCTCCATCCATGCTTGCCCGTGCCGCCGCGTCCGTCCGCGATGCGCTCGCCACGGCCCGCGCTCAGACGTCTTATCCCAGCCAATCCCCGGCCATAAAAGCCTTATCTAAGAGGATTTTATGGTTTCAATTTAATAAATCATCCCTGCGTATGTAATAAATCCATCTGGCCGCATCACCGTGCGGACGAAGGGGTAACACGAGAGAGACAGACACAGAGACATACTGAGACACATGGTGATACGTGAGACAGAGATACAGAGAGTAACAGAGAAAGGCAGAGTAACAGAGAGAGGCAGACAGATACAGAGAGTAACAGACTACGAGAGTAACAGACAGATACAGAGAGTAACAGTGACTGAGCGAGAGACAGAGCTTGAGAGATACAGAACATGACAGATAGAGAACCTGAGAGACAGAGCTGAGAGGGATAACAAAGAAAGACAGGAGAGAGACACAGGAAAGAGATAGAAACCTAATGAGCCCGCGATTTGCTTTCAATAAGACTATCACGAGGCGTCTATGTTACCGGGGCCACGTATTCCCGTTTGAGGAAGGGTGCGGGGGAGGGGAGGAGCGCCTTAATAGAGCCGTGCCCGAAGGCAAATGAAAAGGCAAATAACGCGCCAGAGACGCGAGACGCGGGGCCCGCGGCCGCCGAAGAAATATGCCTATGCATTACGGGGGGCAGCAAAAGCCGGCAGCAAATGGCGGGACGGCACGACAGCGGGGGATTAGTGGTCGTGGGGACGAGGGACAATCCGCGGGGACCTGGCTGGGGCGGACGCGGCGCCGTTCGCGACGGAGATTGGGCGGGTCGCGAGAGCGAGAAATGGTGCGTGGAAATGCGACCAATTTGCACCTGCTCAAGGTGGTGTTTCTTGTCGTGTGTTTTGTGCGACACACTTGTGAGGGGATCGATTGCCAGCGAGCGCCTCCCTCTGAGTGTGGTTCATGTTCTGGGAGACGTATGTGGTGTGTCTGGAATAATTGCCGTTTCAGCTTGACTAGCGTGAGGGCAACGACATGCTACTCAACAGTAAGTGGGGGAACGGGATTGCAAATTACATAGAATGGCTCTCCGCATCGTGCAATTATACCAGCCAAGTTGGCTCTGGGCATCAACTGATGTCACTGCAGTGTCTAATGATCTTGAGGTCCTCCTGACCCGAAGGTGGCACTATTTTCTACACTGTCGTAGGTCAGAATTTTAGCACAGTGTAGGACTTTTTGAATATAAAAGTGAAAAAAAAAAAGAATTTTAATCTAAAACTTCTGAAATTATTATCTTTTAATTTCTAAAGATATTTGGCAGGGATATTCACTTTGTCAGTTACTGTGTATTATTGAAATTTCCAAGAATTTTCGCAGTAAAACAGCATGTACTTTCTCTCCTGTATCTTCACCCAAAATTAGGATAAAAGTATTCGAATTTTCGAAACATTGTACATGAAATTTCAAAATATATCTTTAAGGAATATACTTCATTAAAAGAAAAATCTCTATTTGAATGTTTTAGTTGAAGGAAGATCCATTTGCAATTTTTGAAAAATCAGGATTTTCAACGAACATGAGACCCGCACCATTCTCTTCAATGTCTACCACACTATTCAATAACAATATTTAATCAAAAACGATGGAGTCACTTCTTTCAAAATGTCCCAGAGACTTCATGAAAAGTACCTTCCAACATTAAAAATATCGATTTCAACTTAAGGGACCGCAACATCAGCCAAATCGATTGAGAGTATCGATTTTGGAGAAAAGACCGAGAGACACAGACAGAGAGACGTTTTATCATCATTCGATTTATAGGAATCAAAACCCCACAAACACAGATTCTGACTACATCACGTGTTAGAGGATTTTTTTCTAAGTCTTAACCGAATATCTCCACTTTTTCGTTATGAGGACCCTGTAATAGGAGTTTCTCTGGGGAAAATTCGCCATCTTCCAACAGCATGACAATGTTCTCTCTACTCCTTAGCGAGAAAGTAAAAAAATAAAAAGAAGGAAATCGAGTAGCCAAAAATAATATCATCATCCAAGAAGTGAATTACAGGAAGAAGACTTCTCTTGGAAGTACGAGTCGCTCCATTCACTATTAGTAATAGAAGGCAAGTACTTTATGAGAGAGAAAAATTCTCCTTTTGGTAAAAAATGCAAAACATTATTCTTTTACTTTTGTTCCAGCATATCTTCATGAAATCTGAAATATTTTATAAGTTTTCGTTCGCGTCTCAACACCTTTTATTTCTTATGATCAACATCTGAATGGTGTGTAGGAGTTTCATTAAAAGTTTTACCTTCCAATTTGAAAGAAAAGAGGTTTCCGAGAATACGACATTTCAAGATTCGAAGATTACAATTTCGACATTCTTTATTAATATTTCAATAAAGTGTCTTATGTAACGTGTCACATTGACGATATATAGAATTACAATGTTCAGAATGTGCTGTCGGCGAGTATTGTTTTGAAAACTGAAGAATACCTGTATGAATAAATGTAACACAGTTGAAGATAGCTATGTTATCAGATTCAAATCTAATTCAAAATGCTAGGTGTAACTACTGTTAACGCAACATTATTAGATATCTCGTTTAATAAAATGTCCGTGATATGTCGCGTAATTACCTGCGTAAGAAGGAAATGTGTCGGTGTTACCGAGTCGTCGAAAGTCAAACACTGCTTTGCGGTTCCGTCAGTCGAAATTTCTTCACCGAGGTACATGCCCAGAGGATACCGGCCGACGAAAGAAGAGTATTCTTAATGGCCGATAAAGACAGTACCCAATATTGAAGTAGGGTTTGATGATGGTCAGCTGAACATTAACCTCATTTATCAAAACAGTTGTTTCCTAATTACTTACGTCGGGTCTAGTTTAATAAGCTTGATAATTGCCATCTAGAGTTGTATAGAACCTTCCAGAGACTCTTTGCAACCAACCCTTTTCGAAAGTTCCGAGTCTCTCCGAAGCTTGCCAACGGGATAACCCTTGGACCCTTCTCTACTAAACGCTTAACCAATGCCCATCGGATGTCGTGGGAATAGGGGGTGGGGCAATTTGTATTGGTGTCATTGTTATAGTTGCCATACCTATTGTCTCGAACATATCTTTATCATTCCCATATGAGGCGAAAGGAGAAGAACAGGACATGGGTTGACGGACGATTGCATGGGCCTGGGCATGCCTCCAACCAACAATCACAGCAGGGAACAGCCATGCGCTAGGCCACATTCGAACTCATAAAATTGATGACACATGATGACAAGTGATGACACAATTCACTTTTCCCCATAGCACGTCATACGAAGTTTTAACTGTTTTTTGACATAAAATAAATAATAATAATAATAATAATAATAATAATAATAATAATAATAATAATAATAATAATAATAATAGATGTCTAACGCTCTTAGGCTCGCAGAACTGCACACCACGTTACATTCATTTTCTCTTTTGAAAGGATGAGGCCCGAGGCCTATTCGGGTTTCACCACGTATTCCTCGGTCTTCCCATACTTATTTAACCCAATGAATTATATTCCATTGCTGGTTTTAGCATTCTGATGGCATAAGAAAGACAACCTCTCTCAATTTTTCTTTACGGTGGATCGCCTTTTCGGTTATTAGTTGCATCGGTTGTTCGTGGGTCATCACTTCATTTAGGAATATCTCGTAATATGACGCTATATTGTCTCTATTTAATACACACACAACGATATATTGTCTGTACTTAATACGCTTAAAGTTAGACGCTCGAATTATTTCCCAATGTACCGACAGAACGAATTGCAAAACGTTCCTCGGAGCGAGAGAGAGCTTACATATTTTTTAGAACTAACGAAATAGGGACCACGTGACCCCGATAAGCTGTAATTTGGAACTCTATTTCTATTTTACACACACATAATGCCCAAGTATTTCAATAACTGATGCGTGCTCCTTATGTCTTATCTTAATGTCATTTTTCCACATAATTATGAGGGTTATAGTGGTTTTGCTGATCCTTTCTGATATTGAGGGCTCTCTCGTTCGTTCGTCCGCCCTGGTAATTTGCCATCCAACGCGGGATTGTCCCATCGGCGATGCCCAATGTCTTCCTCTCTCCTCTTCTTCCTTCTACTCCTCTACTTGGGAACAACAAGTAGAGGAAAATAAGAAAATAGAGACAGACGTTTACTTCAAGTCGACACTTTGTATTTGAAAATGTTTATGTTCACTTTCGCAATAAACTCCTAGTGTTTCATTTCACCAAGTTTGTTTGAGTAAACTATCTGGGATCGTTGAGGTATCTACCACAATAGTATTAAATGCAATTTAAAATGATTACATATAGCCAGACACGTGTTTCGGGAACACTCTTCCCATCTTCAGTGGTTCCAAGTAACACAGATTAAACGCACTATTTCATGGAAAGTCGTCAAAGTATGGCGCCATTTTGAGCGAATGCAGCAAAAATCTACACCAACTAAAGAAGGAAATTCGACACAGCAAATCGTAGCATATGGTTTAACAAATCATGCCTACTCTACAACATCGTGCCAAACTATGTGAACATGAAGACTTCTGCCACCACCGCCTCTGCACGAACTGCATTAAATAAAACCCAGGTAACATGGATTAAACAAGAATTTTTTAAATGGTATTCAATTAGGGACGCTTTCAAAAAAAATAATAAATAAAAAATATACTTTGACGACTTTCCATGAAATTGTGCGTTTAATCTGTGTTACTTGGAACCACTGAGTATGGGAAGAGTGTTCCCGAAACACGTGTCCGGCAATATGTAATCATATTAAAATTACATTTAATACTATTGGGTACATACCTCAATGTCCCCATATAGTTTATCGTAGAGTACCACAAAATCTCTGCTGCCACCACAGAATTTGTATGAGTACTTTGTCGACTAGCCATCGACATCTGTAACTCTCGTTCCTTTTTTCCCCACCAGTAGCCCTGATGAGGCTGGAGTTTATTCATGTACTGGGTTTACAATTTTTGCTCCAGCATTACTGCTTTTGGAGCTTGGGGAGGGAGTTATCTTAAAAACACTACTTAATATTAAAACTAAAAACTAAAACAAATGCCTCTTTGGGCGATTGACGTTTTTATATACAGTTTTCTCTGGAGAATTAAAGTTCTTAAAAACTCTCGTTCGCAGATCCTTCGCCGAGGGACCCCCCTGGAGGGGGCGGGCCCGCGAAAGAAGAGCGTCGCCGGTCGCCGGTGCGGCGCCGCGCAGCGTCGGCAAGTGAGCGTTGACGCCGGCGGCGGCTGCTCTTTCGCGGAGCCTTCAGCGAATCTGCGGCGATCGGCGGCGGCGATAGCTTTGAGGGCGCGCACAAGCGTGGGCGGCGGTTGCGGGGGCTGGGGTGGTGAGGGGCGCGGCGGGGCGTTGGGCCGCGGTCGACGGGAGACCGGACGGCCGGTGGCAGACCGAAGCCGGCAGGCCGAAGCCCCGGGGGGGGAAGGGGGGACGGGGCGGGGCGGGGAGGGGGCGGAGGGAGGGGAGGCGGGGGCGGGGCGGAGCGGGCGGAGAGCGGGCGGAGCGGGGCGGAGAGCGGGGCGGAGCGGGGCGGAGCGGGGCGGAGCGGCGGGCGGAGCAGGGGCGGAGCGGGCGGAGAGGGCGGGAGCGGGGCGGAGCAGGGGCGGGGCGGAGGCGGGGCGGAGCGGGCGGAGCGGGCGGAGCGGGGCGGAGGGCGGGCGGGCGGGGCAGGGCGGAGCGGGGCGGAGCGGGGCGGAGCGGGGCGGAGCGGGGCGGAGCGGGGCGGAGCGGGGCGGAGCGGGGCGGAGCGGGGCGGAGCGGGGCGGAGCGGGGCGGAGCGGGGCGGAGCGGGGCGGAGCGGGGCGGAGCGGGGGGAGCGGAGCGGGGCGGAGCGGAACGGGCGGGGTGCAGCGGGGCGGGCGGGGCGGTCGGTTTCCCGCGGCGACGAAGGTGGAGCCGCTGCATTAGATATTCATACGGCTCATGAATATAAAACACGGGTGAAAAGGCCGCTTTGAAGGAATCCGGGAGGCGGCGGCGGCAGGTGAGGCGCCGAGACGCCGGGGGCGGCGCGGGCGGCGGGAGCGAATGGGGCGCTGGGGGCTATGCACGCGGCGGCGGCGGTGGTGGTGCGGTAGCTGTGACGATAGCCACCTGATAGCAGGGCTAGCGGTAGTGAGGAAGTGGTAGTGGTAGTAAAAATGGTAATGCTCGTGACGTAGAGCTGGTGATTCCAGTACTACTGCTTGTTGTAGTGGTGACAGTACTGGAATTAGTGATTCTAGTGCAGTGCTGTTAGTGACGCAGTGCTGGTGATAATCTTATTTGGTATTATTAATGATATTAGTACTGCTGCAGATAATGATGCTAGTATTGTTGGAGGCAATGATGTTAATTGGGGATAAGGTTAAGGTGGTGTTGATATGTTTTATGATAATGTGTAGATGACGTCCGTAATCGTAATAGAGGTATTCGTGTTGTAATCAATGCATACATATGGAAATTGTGGTCTTACTTATAAGGTAATAAACGGTAGTAACGGCGTTAATTTTGGTAACTTTTAGCCATCAAAAGTGTACTAACGAAAGCGCAATGTGAATTTCATTCTTTGCAATTTTGAAATAGTTGATTGTTGTGTCTCTTTTGATTTTGGTGCGCGCTTGCGGGTATTAGCCACAAAGGGTGATATTTGTAACCGTATAATACACGTGCACTGGTCACACTGGGTTCTCGTCTGTGGGTAAAGGCTATACAAACTTGCGACTGCGATCCTACAGACAAAGAAGGCAAGGGTGGTTCCACTCGTAGTGGCAATGGTGCTGGTGGAGAATGGTGGTGATAGTCGACGGTGGGGGTTGAGACGAGGCTGAGGAGGATTTTCGAAACAATAGCTGGCTTAGAGTCTTCCCCAACCTTCAAGAAAGAATATAAAGAATGTATGCGACAACGTGAAGATACGTTGTATTTGTCTATGTAGCCTGGCTGGAGATTCGGGTAAAAAAATACGACCAAAGGAAAATTTGAAATTTAAATTTAATTTGTACTATATTTTGAGAAATAATTGTATGTTAAATAATGGAATTTTAAATAGTATCACACGACAGTGAAATACATATATTAGACAAAAATCCAAACTGCAATGAAAATTTATTTCTTCCAACCAACACATCACAAACTCGTATCATGCATGAAGTGTAGTTCACCTTCATATGACAGTGCGTTCTTTAAAATAAAACGTCTAAACGGGAACACCATATTATTGACGAGTTCAAAGCGTGGATACGATGTGTTTGTTCCAGCAAAAGACAAACCTGCTGACAGAATTGCAAAATGACAAGAGCAAAGCCACGATCGATAGCGGCGGGGAACGCTGAAGAACCAACTAAAGAATAACCTTCGGTCCAGAGGCTTCAGCAGAGCGTGGCGAGTGTGTGTGTTTCAGTAACCGTGAGATCGTGAAGAACGTCATAAATAGGGGCGGAATTTAATGAAATGTCATTTTTTTCTTTTCACTTTAGAACAATGCCGTTTAGTGTAGAAATTAATATTAATGTTATATCAAAAGCAAATGAGCCATTTGTATGCGTAGTTTTTTGCATTTTTCCTCGATTTCGACTAATAAGTCATATTTTACTCTTTTCCCTCATTTTTAATGCATTTTCGCTGATTTGATTGATTTTAATATTTTAATGGTACAACCTTGAAAGAATATTTGCGAGATGTAACAAATGTTCTGCACAGAATTCTTGAGTAGTCTTTTCGATTTGGTGTAATGTCAGCCGTTGTGATTATGCAATCTAATGTGTTTGTGACACCTACCAATCATCGCCATTGTCGGTTTGGGGCGATTTCGGTTTAACTAAAGACAGATTTCCCGGTAAAGAACAGTCCTCACCAAACGTTTGCGAGCTGAGTTCTCTTGAACGAATGGAAGTAGCGTCGATTACATCAGTATGAAATCCTACAGCTTGATATGTCCATCCGAATTGGTTTGGATCACATTTTTTATGTCATTTTTCTTTGTTTTTAGGGCATTTTAAAAACACTTTAAGAGTATGTTATTGATCGCTTTTGACGATGTTTTACGTCATCAAAATCCGCCATCTAGTCATAAATATAAGTAGATAGTCGTTATACATAGAATACATATGGGAGAAATTAATACATAAAGGGAGAAATTAATACTCAAAACTAACGGATATAATGCATATTTTAATGGGACGACCTGTGGTGTTGGTTTCAGTTCGTTTGTGGTCAGATAGGGAATGATAGAATTGGGTGGAGATGTATGTTAATTGGTTTCGAATGGAGTATAACTGAAATTCTTTGGGGAAATCGAGCATTTGTGAAGTAGGGGGCGCTGGTGATTGCTCTAAAAAGCTACCTCTGATCATTTGAAGCTTGTTGATATTTGTCTTTGAAACATTGATCCTGGTCGAAATTGATTATAGTTGTGAGGAAACCGCGTAGCTCACAGCCGTTAAAGTAGAAACGAAAGGCCAACGCGTCGTCCACTTGCCCGTTAGCGGCGCGAGGGCGTTGTGGTCAGATAGGGTATGATAGAATTGGGTGGAGAGGTATGTTAATTGGTTTTAAATGGAGTATATCTGAAATTATTCGGGGAAATTGGGCATTTGTGGTGAAGTAGAGGGCATTGGTGACTGCCCTAAGGAAGTTTCTTAGGATAATTTGAAGTTTGTTATTTGTCGTGGCAACATTGATCCTGATTGGACTTGCAACGACGCGTAGTCCTGTTAAAGTAGAAACGAAGGGCCAACGCGTCGCCCGTCAGCGGCGCGGCGAGGGCGTTGAGGTCAGCGGCCGCAGGGCCATCGTCGACGTCGTTGACGTCGTCGGCCGTCGGGCTGATCGAGCGGAAGCAGCTCGCGCCGCCTAATCCCTCAATGATTTGTCGGCGCCCTGACGCCCGCCCCAAGCTCACCAGACACCTCCTCCCAGCTCCTCTCCCCGCCATGGCTGCAGCCACACCCCTCCGGCCCCCCCCCCCCCCCCCCCCCCCCCCCCCCCCCCCTCCCCCACTCAAGGTCTTCCTCTCCCTCACCTCCCATTCCCACCCCATCCCAGTCTCGGCCCTGGCTTCGGTTCTGCTCTTCCCCGCTCGCCCCGCCCTCCCCGCCCCCCCCGCGGCGGAAGGGCGGCGTGACATATTGCGGAGCTGTCGCTCATAATCGCGGGGTTACCAGACGCGCCCGGAGCGCGCAGACACGACGGGGCCTATCGCCCGCGAGCGCGGCGCGGGTCAAGGGCAAGGGTGGGGAGAGGATGGGGGAGGAGGGGACGGGACGACATGGGTACCCACAAACGTCGATCTCCTTGCCCGGCAGACCACAGCACGTCATAGACTTCAAAATTGGTTCGCAAGCGCTTTAAGGCGGCTGGAAATGCGATGCACAGATATACGACTGCGATGCCTTGTGTGGAAAGACAACGTGTCGATATCTTTGCTATCGATCCTTCGAATATATAACAACAAAACGAATGCTCCTCTTGGGTTACATTTCTACTCGCGTAAACATTATTAAATTATTTGTCTAATATATTCGTGAAATAAATGGTAAATAAAATAAACAATTTATCAGTAACAAAAATTGATTATTGATTATCTATTCTTCAATATCTCTTGCTGGCAATATAATGCTGGTATGCGGAACAGTTAACTAGTTTTTCAAGATATGTTAAATATATTACATAAAATTGAACTTAAAATTATCGCTTTTCTCTTAATAGCGATTCATCGGAATTCTTATCAATACAGTTTGAGCCTAAAATTTAATAAATAATTCAATTCTTGAAAGTTGTGGGCACAAGCCGAGTGAGCAAATTTTAGCTAAGGGTAGATGCTTTTATGTTAATTCGTTAAAATATTTCAATTTGGTAATCTTGTCTGTAAGTTATTTCTGAAAAATTTTACTTTTTTGTTCACATCAGTATTTGACAAGGTATTGCTTCATTGAAAGTCTTTTTATTTGACTTCCAAACTCCAAAAAATGAGGAAAAATATTTATTAAATATTTCTTAATGTACGTAGATAATACCAACTATTTTATTTCGAACCCTGACAGAAGACTGTGTGGACAAGAAAACTCTGGCTCCCGTCGGAACTTACAGAGAAATAGTCCGCACAATGAGCAAAACACACTGCTCCAGAGTGAAAGAAACGCTTGAGTGTACGCCATTTCCGTGCTTGCAACCGCTGACTGCGCTGAGAACAAGGAATTGAAATCAGAACATCTTTCGTGCGCCGGCTATCGCACTCGATCTCCAAAGAGACCACCCCCTCGCTCGGGCAAGACCTGACCATTTCGCGGGGAAACCTTAAAATTCAAAGCGAGCTCCCAGAGAACTACCAGGCCGACACTTACATCGACAGAGCGCCCGTTACCGCACGCAACAGCAAATCACGGGTCCACAGAGGAAGTAACGACTTCCTCCAGCACTTGGCAAACGACCTGGCGGCGGCAGCCCGCCCTCTCGCCCGCCCCGAGCGCTGCCATCGCATCTCCATCACGCACCCAGCGCCCGGCGACATCACGCGGGACACAGAGAGAGAGAGAGAGAGAGAGAGAGAGAGAGAGAGAGAGAGAGAGATGTGGTTGGGAAAGAGTAAACGATGGCGTACACCATGAGGAATACAAGGAATAAGAAAACGCGGAGGAGGGGGAGGAAGAGAAGGGGGAAGAGGAAGAGGAGGAAAAGAAAACAGGGAAAAGGAAGTGAAGACGAGCACAGGAAAAGAAGCGAACTAAATGACAAATTAAAAAAAAAAAAGGAAAAACACACATGAATAAACTGATGATGTTTCAACAACTTTCTCGCATTTAGTAACTGTTACGTAATATTCCTCAATTTCTGTCTTTATTAACACTTGTCTGTCATTACTAATAAAACTTATTTTCATACACTCCAGCCATAAACATCTTCCAACTAAATGAAGGAATTCTCAGAATTTTTAACTGCCGTGTCGCGGTGCGGCGTCGCTTTTGGTGTAATGCAATCTATATGCCGTGAAGGACTCTAACAAATGAAACGCGGACAATTGGAATTTCCAATTTAAAAGATGACAAACTTACACTAAAATACCCGTATTTTACAAACATGTACATGTTCTTATTTAAAGATTCTTCTTTTTTGTTCTAATATTGAAAAACTCATTTCATTAGGAAGAAATCCCTACCATCAATATTTTAGTTTTGTCATAATTTTTATCAATTCTGAAAAAACTGGGAGTTTCCTGAAAATAGGTCCTGTTCCAATTTCAAAAGCGTACTTATCTGAGAAAACAAATTAAAGAAAACTTTGGAGCAATTTTTTAGAAAATTAGTGTTGATAAATTTACAATATTTTAGGCACAATTACTCGCAAACAATTCATATTTTCGAAACATTATGTGACCTTCATTTAAGATGTTTTGATGAACAGATTTTACTAACGGAAAAATTCTCTAAACTCGTCAACAAAAAGTCTATATTATTTTTTAATAAATGAAAAAGGTAACCCAAGTTTTGTTAATTGTCTTGATGATTTTTTGACTATGGTTTGACAATTATACGTCAATTTAACTTCTACTGGTTACTTATCCAGTTTTTAAAACTTCGATGTAACTTCTATGATTTTGGGTCGATATTTTATTAACCTCTGTTTCAATTTTAAGCAAGTTTAAGCGATATTTAAAAACACCGATGTTTTGATTTTTTGACGATATGAGAAAACAAGTATAAATGAAGCATTTCTTTGAAAGTTTGATAACAGTACATGTAATCCTTGTGTTGCCGAAGTTACTGAAGCGAAATTACCACAAGCAGCACGTACTATTGTTACGTACTATCACCAAGTGATATTTTTTCTCTAATTTATTTCACTACTTTGAGAAATAAATCCGAAGGCGACGACGGTGATGAGAGTGACGAGGTCGACGAGGACATGAGGGACGACGAGTGCGACAAGGCATCGGGGACGACGAGGGTGACGGAGATGTTGGGGCCGACGAGAACATCGGTGGCGATGTGGAGAAAATTTGAAATTTGAAAACTTTAATTTTCAAAAATTCGGTGTGTTCTATGTAACTCATTCCTCCGCTATTTTTAGGCGTACATTAATATATCCGACGAAAATATTAATAAAAAAATTGCAGACTTTTTGAGAACTTTTCAAAATGCTGAGTCCACTTGGTAAGTACCTCCACAATCAAAAAATCCATTTCAAATTTTGAGAGACCCGAATTCGGCCAGGTCCATGACGGAATATTTACATCGGAGAAAATTGTCTGAACGGTTTAGGCGCTAGCCTTGATCACAGATTAACAGGTACACGGATATAGACGTTTGACACTCAATCAATTTGTCAGAATAAGGGATCCACAAAACGTGAATTCGGACGACGAAATGTAATAAAGGAAGTTATTTACTAAATGCAGTAAGAAGATTTATCCACATTTTTAATACCAGGGTCCAGAATAGGAGTTTTTCTGACCACAAATCACCTATATTTTCGCGATTTCTATACTTCCTCTTTACGAAGTACCTAGCATGTACACTACGTAAGTACGTAGTATGTCGAGTAAGACTACTGGGAGCGGCACTTCAGTGCATTAACTGATGTCACTGCAGTACCTCTGACCGGGAGGTCCTAGGGTCGACTCCTGACGGCAGCAGGATTTTCGACACTAGCTTTTCAGCTAGGTCGAATTCAGTCGCTGTCTGGAAGAGAATCTATCGGCCGGCTGCTCTGATCGGTAGTTTTCTGTGGTTTCTCCGATCAACACCAGGCGAATGGCGGAGCAGTACCATACCAAACGGGCCACGTACTGCGCGTGATCTTTCCTTCCTCTTTCTTGACATATCCGCAACCCCTACACACACACACACTTACTCTAACATGCACTACACGACCACACCTACCGGTCGGGGACTTAGAACGTGTCCCGACTGGGGCGGTTTCACGCTGGAGGCAGAAACTTGGTTGGGGAAAACCGCGGTAGTTGACGGTATGTCGACGCCGGATCTCGCCATCCAGTGGGGAAACCACCGCCACCTCCCGGTAGAAAACATGCACTACACTTACGGGACTAATGACCTCAGTAGATGCCGCGTCCGGAATCACTAACAATCAATCAATCAATGGAGTAAGTCAAAATAACGATGTTTGTACGAAGCGATCGAAGGCGATGACGAAGAAGCAGAGAAAAGCGAACGCCTGCTTTCTCGAGAGGAGAGGGCGGCCGGCAGAGCTGCAAGGTGCGCGAAAGCTCTTCGTCAGGTGCGCGCCGTTGGCTGCACGCGATGCCCACACCGAGCCCAGCGCCGACGCCATCGCTTCCATCTTCCTTCCCCAACACGATGCCAAACAGGCACTGCACCTACGCCAACATTACGCCCTTCACAACGCTTTTCCCAACACCCTCACCCGCACCGGTGCCCTGCAACATCGGAAGCGAGACCCGACATGGTAAACGGCCTTTACCGGCCGAGATACTGACATCGGGGCATCTTCAGAAGCAGAGAGATTGATATCGGACAACATCGACATCGACAACATCGACATCGACATCGACATCATCGACATCGACCTCAACATTGTCATCAGAAGCGACACCGTGACAGACACCGGACGCCGGCAGCATTCTCCGACACGAGCACTGACAACAGATACGATATAGAATTGCCAACTGATTGTTAGTTATTCCAGGCGCGTGAACCATTGAGGTCACTAGTCCCGTCAGTGTAGTTCATTTTTTATCGTGAGGTGACAGCGATTTTCCCCAACTGGATGGTGAGATCCTGCGCCAATCTACCGACGACTAGCGATATTTTCCCCAATCCTGTATCTTCCACCAGCGGAGCACCGCCCCAGCTACGTTTGACGCTTTCCCCGAATCCGAGTCGACGTTTCATTCGAAACCAGCCACGTTTTTAGCCGCCACAGACTGCAACAAAGTCAACGCAGACGCGATGTCGTTTCATCGACATTTGGTGCAAATACGTTTAACGTGAATGTTGTGTGCACTGCTTTGAATCGACCTTTAAAAGAAATTGCAGGATAGATTTACACTTAATAAATCACTCACGGCGAGAACGAATAAAAGCTAGAAGGCTAGAATGACCTTTGCGTACTAGAGAAAAACCTGTTTAAATGTACTGTTGTATTTTTTGTCAAAATGATGCTGAAATAACTCTTTACTGTAGATATTATTGCTGAACCTTTTACTACCATTTCTATTTGTGTGGACAACATGCAGGCTGGAGAAAAACTTTCAGGCTACATGGTTATTTTTTAATGTATTGTTGTATATAAATATACTGCAATTATAATTTTTAATATTTTACGAGTATTGTGATTATATATATATATATATATATATATATATATATATATCATAAACTCAAAATAATAACTAAGTAATACCTCACAATACAGCAAGCAAACCAAATACTCCCAGCAGCTTGAGATCACATGCAATAAAACACCTGTTTCACTTTACTTCGCGTAAATTCATCGGATCATTTGGATGATTATGCATGCACCTTTTCACTAATTTTACCAAAAATAAGAATTGTTAAAATGAATAATTCCACGAAAAATTTTCAGTATCGAAGAAATTGCATATATTGAGGAGTTTTATGAAATATAACAGTGGGACTAAGAACTAAATGGTTCACAGACGAGATTCACTAAATTTTGACCACGCAGAAAACAATGTTCCATAGCACATGATCTAAAACTTTGATTGCGGGTCTTTCTTCCTCCGTAATCATCTGCTGCCGCCCAACTGTCAGTTGTCACTGCCTTTCCATTGTTGAATTTGGTGTCGCCGATCAGTATAAGTGAGACTATATTCTTCTAGTACAACGCCACCACACGAATCGCCAATCGCAGAACATCAGTAGCGCATAACACAGCCCCCAATCACGCGAAGACGCAACTCGCCCAACTCGCCCATCTTACCCATCGCCCACTCGCCAATTATGCTACGCTGACCATTTTCGTATGTCTGTTTGATGTTTTACGTGTACGCCTATCTCGTTTTACCTATATATCTACACCTGTATCAAAGATATCGCCAATCAGACTGAATCTTCTCACTCAGCTGCAACCCCGATAGTTACATGACACACTCTCCTTCCATCGCGCCAAAGTGACTCATGAGCCCATCTCAGTCAAATTAAGTACTTATCCTCAGCCACCTGGATCGCAAGCCCATCTGTGAGCAGTCCGATACAGAGGGAGAGCGCCAGGCTAAACCTCGTTGCCTTGCGTAGGGTCAGTAGATCCGGACACAGGTCTTTTACATCACATATTCTTACATACAATTTTAAGGGAAGTTCCTGGGAATGTGTACCACTCACAAAAGAATTGATTGATTGATTGATTTTTTCGTGTTTCCGGGCGCGTCAACTGCTTTGGTCATTAGTCCCGTTAGTGTAGTGCATGTGTTTTCTCGGGAGATGGCGGTGATCTTCCCCGCTGGATGGCGAGATCCGGCGCCGACCTACCGTCGGCTAGTGGGGTTTCCCCCTAACCAGGACTCTCCCACCAGCGGGGCACCGCCCCAACCGGGACAAGCTCTAAGCTCCCGACCGGTCTCCCGGAATATGTGGTAGTGTAGTGCATGTTAGTGTAAGTGTGTGTGTAAAGGGAGAGGATAGGACAAGAAAGAGGAAGAAGGACAGATCGCGCGCGGTCCGGAGCCCGTTTGGTAGGGTACTGCTCCGGCATTCGCCTGATGTTGATCGGAGAAACCACGAAAAACTACTAATCAGAGCAGCTGGCTGCTAGAATTCTCCTTCAGACAGCGACGGAATTCGACCTACCTGAAAAGCTAGTGTCGAAATTCCTGCCGCCGTCAGGACTCGAACCTAGGACCTCCCGGTCAGAGGCGCTGCAGTGACATCAGTTGATGCACTGAGCTTCCGCTCCCGATAAAAAAAAATTGAATACCTGCGCACCTTTTCGAACACAGAATTCGAACTCGAAGCCTGCTCGACATTGACATTGATGTCGCCTCTCTACTAAAATGTCGGCCTTGTTCGCCAGAGCGCGTCGTGTACTCTGGGGCGGTGTCTGAACTCACGCGAGTGTTCAAAACATTCGGGCGTACACGGCTGAGTTCAACCGAACGCGTATTCGGCGAAACACGGATCAACTCTGACCGCACCCTTAGTGTACTCAGCGGTGGGGAAGAAATACCATAACTCGCAACGTCCCCGCACCGGCTTGCGAGCCACACGCTAAAAGAAACCTCCCCTGTTCCTGCACGTTGTACGCGCGGTTAAGTCCTTGTAGCAAACCCGGAGGGTGAAGGCAGCGGCGTGGCGCGCACGTGTTATTCATTACTCCCCCTCCCCCCCGCAGCCCTGAGTTACTGTAGGGAGCCGGAGGAGAGCGGACGTGCCGAAAGCGCGGCAAGTCACGACAGCCAACCCGCCCCCTTCGCGTCCCTCCCCCCTCCCTCGCCGTCTCCCCCGCCCACGGCGCCATCGCGCGACCCCGAGGTCAGCGCGGGTCAAACGGGCGAATTATTTTAACGAGTTCAACGAGTTTGGGGGGCTTGGCGAACGGTGCCCGTTGCGTTTATTCTCGTAACAAGATTGCCGAAGTAGTTACTTAAGTATTTAATCGAATTACTGGCGTCGCACTGGGGAGAGATTTAAAAGAAATTGTTCTTATTTCATCAGACATACATTTGTGTGGAATGTTTAAAACATTATATTTCTGTCATGCGCATCAGAAAATGTAACTGCGACTCAGTTTTTGAAACTTAAGCGATCAAACTTAAGCGACTCGTAAATGGCGGACCAAACCACTACGTACATAATAATACTAAAAGCTAGCTTCTTTGATGTATCGTTTCATTGGTTTCTTGACTTCGATCAATTCCAGGTGCATGCCGGATTGCTTTGAAACACAAAGGGAGATGAACCCTGTGCGATCCCATCTCCATATGTCTCTTTCCCTTGTTTCCCATAGACGTATTCGAACAGAACAGGGAATGTGCTTATATCAGTTACAGTATTGGGATGAAGACAATTAAGGAAAAAAATAAACACATATATAACATAATTTCCTGCGTCTCCGAGATTGCATTGTAAAGTTTGAGCAACTGGAGCAATACAAAGACTAAATCCTTTTTGTATATTATTACTTATGGTTTAAGGATATGCTGCCAAAAATGATTTCTTGTAGAGAACGTTTTAATACGCAATAAAAATATATAATCGACCTGATCGCTAGAAAATGTAGTGTTATTCGAACGACATTTGACGATAAATTTCAGGAGTTTGCTTGGCGTGAATTTGGCTCCACGATTTGAGTGAGGTTAGAGGTGTCGGCAATCTGTCTTGCACGTTTGTGCAGGAAGTCGGCGCCGCGAGCCCCCTTACCCCCTAGGCAATCACACGCTTCGGTACTCGAGATTGTGGAAGCAGAACGATTAAATAACACTAGCCGCGGGAATGAACATCGCTGATGATTAGAGGAAAGCAACAGAGCTTAAATGCCATGGCATTGTCCGGTTGTACTGAATCTACTATTGTTCTGGGCAACAATCAATTTTAAAAATTTCCCTTCAGGGTTTTTCAAAAACACCTTCAGTTCTCTTTCAAATTGTTTCGTGGTCCCATATAGGAGCGCAGACCCCAGTGTAAGAAACTTTTACTGATAAAGGCATTTTTGAAATGCAGAAAATTTTTAACTTAGGATTGAAGAAATTAAATTATGATCTACATTCATTGTAATGAATTAATAAAGAAGTTGGTCGTCATTTTTTACCCGTAACCACTCGTTATTTTAAAATACTTGAAAACGAAACAAAATATCCATCTACGACCGACCTGAAAATAAGAATGCAAGTAAAAATGTTCCGTTGAGATGAAAAGAAAAGTTCTTAGAAATGAAACTATAGTTAATGCATTTTTCAGACAATTCTGACAATTAGAAATCTTTTCTAGTAAATGTAGTCTATCTGATGTGAAATACTTTTCCTATTTTAAATAAAACATTGCGACAAAAAAGCATGACGTTTTATTACAAACTGAGATGTCACTCATCATTTAATTCCTCTGACAACCTCACAAAAATATACAACGCTCGAAAAACAAATTACAGTTCTGTGTATATTTTACTCAACCACTCCGGATATCCCTCTGAGATAAGAAGAAAACAAAGGAAACTACCTTTTTCGATCACAAGAGAGTTTGAACGAAGTGAAAAAGAAACGTATTCTCTTTCAGTCCGTGAAAGAAACGCCACAGTTTGTCAGAACCCTCAAGTGGGAAAAGTATGGCTAGTTTTGATGAAGTTTCTCCGGAAAGAAAAAAGCCTCCGCAGTACTTGCCCCTCCCCTCCAGGCCGCGTTGTGACCTCGAAAGCTGGTTAAAAAGTTCAGGCCCATTTTCACTCTGTCTAGTCTGCGGGAACTCTCCACAACTCAAGCGAAGAACTTTCAAGAAAATTCGCCAATTGTAATGTCGATTTCGGATTATTATGCTTGAAAAAGCCCCGAATGTTAACAAAATATCATAAAAACGTTTAGCGTTATATTTTAGGTATTTGTATAACCACGTAAAAGTATTTGAAGTAAAAATGTTTTTGCTAATAAAAATTAACACTTTTTACTTCATAAATGATGTAAGAGTACGTGATATAAGATTTATCTCGGGAGTAGGTTTCAGCTCTCAAATGGTCCCTCAAAGGGTAACCCGTTCGAGCTGAAGGAGGAATGAATGTAAACTACAAAAATGCATGTGATTGATTGATGGCTGCAGTCATTGTTTACTCGTTGTTCCTAGAACATGGTTTCCTCGTTTTTGTTTCTGTTATGGTATATTAAAGAACTCATTTATTGTTCATTTATTTAGAAATAAATGTGAAACATATAAACAAGTCTTTACGTAAGTAATATCCACTAGTAAAATCCTTTTTAATACAGCGTTTATAAACGTTGACTGTTAAAAGAGCGGATAGCACTTTCAACAGTCAAAACATGTTCTAACGCCAACATACACATTACATACCATTATCATGCTGGTACGTAAAAGCAATTATAAAATCAAGATTCTTTCGTTTCAAAATTTTTAATCTGTTAATTCAACTGTTAATTTCAAATGTGACATTTCATTTCAATGAATAATTACTTTGCACTGATAATTGAAATAAAAATTAATAACAATTTTTGTCCTAAAATCAGCCAACCAACTTCTTCAAAAGACTGTCATGACTCATGAGCCAGATGCCCAGTGATGTAACGCCACTCGAAAGTAATTTGTCTTGCTTCTCAACATCACCGCTGTTGCTCTTGACTCATTGCCCGCAACTCTACTAAGCATATCCACGCCACAAAATTTGTGAAACTGACATTAGCAGTTAGTGTGGGGCTATCAAATCTTATTTTGTATGATAAATTGGTTCAAAATAAATCATTTTAAAACAGATTTATGATCTTGATTGGCAGAGAAAGCAAAAATTCTATTAGTACAGATTTATTTCCTTTCAAAGTCACATGTAGATTTGCAGCTTTTTTAACTAGAATAATCACGACGATGGTAAAAGAAAAAATTTAAACACATATGTTTGAGATATGCATTTTGGGAAGGCCTTGCTCTTCGTTTCGGGGCACGTACAATCTACGATCGAGAATTGCTCGTGTTGAGCCCCGAAAAACCGCTCCTCCCAGCACACAAACAAAGCAGCGGGAGGATGGGGGCCGGACGGAAGGCGATCGACGCCGACGGCGGCGGCGTCGGCGCCGCCCGGACGCCTGGGAAGAAAAGGGGCGGTGCGGCGCCGCGACGCTGTTCGTCACGCCCACTCGCATAATCCGCTTGTCAAACGCCCGCGACGCTGCGCCGGCTCCTCCCGGAATTTCACGAAATTTCCCAACGGCCGCCTCTTGCGCAATCGCCTCGCGGCGGCTGGCCGGAAGGGGCCGATCGCTCAGAGCGAATTGCGCTGCGAAGTTAAGAACCTGCGGACTCCGTCTTCCTCCTCCACATTTCCATCTACTTTTTAACCATCCACGCCCCTCTTTCACTCCTCCACGCCCCTCTTTCCTCCTCCACGCCCCTCTTTCCTCCTCCACCCCTCTTTCCCCTCCCGCCCCCTCTTTCACTCCTCCACGCCCCCCTCTTTCACTCCTCCACGCCCCCCTCTTTCACTCCTCCACGCCCCCCTCTTTCACTCCTCCACGCCCCCCTCTTTCACTCCTCCAAGGCCCCTCTCCTACCCTCCACCCTCTCCTCATCCTCCTCCATTTCCCATCCGCTCTTCGTCTTCCATTCCTTTTTCCACCTCCAGTGCCCACTCCTCCCCCTCCTCCTCCTCCACACACCCTCTTCCTGCTACTCACACCCTCTTCCTTCTTCTCCTCCCTCTCCCTCCTCCACATCCCCTATTCCTCCACCACTTTCCCTCTTCATTTCTCAATAGCATCCTCCTTCTCCTCCTCCACCTTTACGAATCCTTGATTCCGAAAACTAGGTTTACAGCAAACCGTGGGTCCGACGTGATAAAAACTTAGCGGTTAAACCGTACGAAAATTGCTATTCCCGATCAATCTGGTTGATGTCACGGCCCCATTTGGAGATACATTCCGTAAAGCCCTACCAACACTCAAAATGTTCTTACATATAGCTCTAACTTTTTTCTTTAATTTTTTTCTCAAAGAGATCTAAGTACATTTATACAAATGGCGCAGATATGATTGATTGAATATTTCGTGTTTCTAGGAGCATCAGCTACTAAGGTCATTAGTCTTGTAAGTGTAGTGCGCGTTTTATCACGGGAGGCGGCTGTGTTCTTCCACTTGAAGGTGAGATTCGGTACCTACACGTCGGCTTGCGGTGTTTTGCCGTCCAGGTATCTTCCACCAGCAGAGCACTTCCCCCACCGAACAAGCTCTAAGATTCTGAAGGATCGCTCGATATGTGTGGTACTTTAGAGCATGAATGAATTCGTGTGTAAGTAAGCAAGGTGTGAAGATAGGACAACGAAGAAGGAACGATTGTGCGTGGACCGTGGCCCGTTTGTTAGGTTACTGACTCGGCATTCGCCTGGTTAGATTGGCAAAACCACGGAAACCTAACAATCAGAGCAGCCGGCCGCTATAATTCTCCCCAGAAAGCAGCTGAATTTGACCTAGCTATGAAGCTAATGACAGAAAACCTGCCTCTGTCGGGACTATAACTCTAGGATCTTCCGGTCAGAGGCACTGCAGTGACATTTTATGCCCGGAACCACCTGAGGTAGCCCCCACATTCAAATGTTTGAAAATTTCACAACTTTGGATTTTTGGACGTCCACAAAAACTATACTTCAAAATGATATGTTTAAATAACGCCATGTACATTTTGTTTCAACATATGAGCAGTTTTCGCGTAATTTTGAGAAAAATTAAAGGCAATTTTATAAACAAGAGTTTCTTGTTTTTCTTTAAACTTTTTGAATGAGTCGGTTGAACTGAATGACATAGTTATTTTGAAGTAAACTTGTAATTTTTCAAAAATTGCACAAAGATGTGTTGGAGCAGCTTTTTATTACGTAACCGTTACAAATAAAGTCAGTTATTACGTTGTAGTTTGCTGTTGTATTTGAATAATAACTGCAATTATAAAAGCTGAGAACTCAACGTTGTGAGCGGTATCATATATGGGGTTCTGGTTGATTCTCTCTCTCTCCAAGATGTTACAATATGTACATACGGACATATTATAATATACGTACATGTGAGAAGAAGCAAACACGTATGGAGTACGACAGTAGAAAATGACACAGTGGCCGATAAGAACAGAACAATCGATAGCGTCTGGAAACAATTGAAATGCCACGAGGAATTAAAATAGTAGGGGTGTCAGGAAGCTACCAAACGCAGAAAGCACAACATTTCCCGTGACGTGAGCACCACTTTAGAGAATGTGCCCTGCACAAGCAAAACGTCGATGTTGCAGGTAAGATCAGCAACTCACGTGGCGCGCGTTATCAGGTTGGAAACAGGCGGTTCGCGGAGTGGTTGAGGGAATGTCATGGAGTGTGGACGGCGGTGGGAGGATCTCAGCATGAGACGCCAACCAAACGACTGCAAGTCAGGAGCTCGATTGTCGGGTCTTCGAAAAATGAATCTGTGTCGTAAACGGTGCCAAGTAGGGAAAGAGAAAGTCTGGAGTGACGTATTAGGTCTGAATCGCCTGAAATTGAACCGGAAATTAGTAAGAGCCGTCACTTGAATTCCAGACGCCAATTACAGGCATCACAATGAGCTAAAATGTCTTCCAACGTTCTCTGTAAAAATACTAATGACTATCTAACACCTGAATAATAATAAATTAAAATTCAAATAATGATTTGAGTCAAAAAAAATAATAATAATGATATCTTAATAACCAGTTCATTGTTTAAAATATAATTTTGAAGTTTTGAGGAGAACTAAGCAACTTTTAAAATCGAGTTCTTGTTTCTTTAGATTTGAATGAAAAGCTGAATGATAGTTATTTTGAATAAGTTACTAGCATTTTCAATTGACACTAAAATTTGTTAACCAAACTAATATTAAACGTAATTGCAACGATAATGAATTATAGCATTGTAAGTCTTTTAAAATAATAATAAATCTATAATTAAAACTCAACTTTAGCATAGTTTCTTTAAATGGTTCTGGTACATATCTATCTTCTTCTATGACTCTAATAATATATATAAGTTTTTTATATTTAAAAAGAACGTAATAAAAGATTTATAATATGTACATTTAATTTTAATTCGATAAAATTGCCAAGGAAGAACAGAGTGACAGTGAAAGAAAGGGTGACATAAACAAAAGATAGCGGGAAACAATGAAAGTCACGAGTTTCAAATGAGGTGTATGGAGGCAGATGATTCTATGGGTCCCCATTTGATAAAAAAACTGACCACAGTTAAAATACGCAACCAAAGCACGGAGTTATCGAGTTGGAATTAAAACAATGGGGTGTTTGACGGAATTGTATGGAAGTTACCAGCAGTGATTGACCCAAAACATGCACAAATTCTGACTGCAAGAGTCAGGAGCATCGAGTGGTTCGTTTCCGAAAAACCCCTACTTTGAGGTTGCATGATATTAAAGAATAATGGGGATGGACAGTGAAGAAGATAATGGACTGATCTTTCCGATAGCATTGCAGACGAGCAATCCTACCTAATAATACAATGAATAAAATAATCTTCAACGCCTTAATAATAATAATAATAATAATAATAATAATAATAATAATAATAATAATAAGTAATGGTGGCTTGGAAGTCCAAGGCGATCCATCAAGAATCGCATATACTCTTCTATATTATCTCTTTTAAATCACCGTTTAGCATATCATACTTGTCCATACAAGGCAACAAACTATTCTTTCAACTTGTTCGCCAACACACCGTTATGGACATGTGTCATGGTTTCTATATATCTATAATAAATATATATCCCCACAACCCCTTCTAAATATGCCTCCCTGAAATGACACAAATAAATAAGCCCGCATGAAATTATTTATCCATGGGTTGCGAGCACCATTCAAACAAATTTCTTTGAAATCGTGGGTACGCGAATTTACCCGATACAGGGAATCGAAAATAATAATATTACTGCTTTGGGAAGAGGTATGAATTCAAATTTATTCGTATTTTGCTGATATAATACCGCCGGAAATAATAACTCCCAAGTTTTCCAATTAAAAATTCTGAATTTATTCTGAATTTTGTTTCTTTTCTTCTGAAATGTTGGCAAGAATCTTCTTGCTACTTGTAACTAATTTAACAAATAACAGCAGACAAATTACATGTAAAACCCTCTTCACAATATCCTAACAATAATATTTACAATTAATTTTCTTTGCTTTTACCAACAGAAATTTTCATCACTAAGCAAGTGCACTTAGTCAATTTTTTAAAACAACAATTAATTTAATCCTTAATAATTTATGCATAGCCATGTTTTCTCAATACCTTAAAATAAAATGACATTCTTGGCCTTGTTATAATCTGTACATAATAGAATAATAAAAGTTTGTTTACACTTCCCTTTGTCGTAGTTCTGTGATCTATCGATCTCCACCATCCATATCCTAATCTACACTAATTGTAAACAGGAGCATCCTCCATTTTCCGCTGCATTTTAACGTTCGAATTCCAACACACTTCCATCGTCCGCGGCTTAACGACCGATCCTCCTCGTAACTCGGCTCGACTGCGTCTCAAGAAGTTAGATCTTCTGACCACGTTGTTTTTACAAACAAAGGACTACTTCATTACGATGTTCTTTCGTTTTTCTACTTTTATTTATGTTACTCACTCAATAAACCTCGCGGTATTGTCACAATTTCCACAAAATGCTCGCAATTAATGATAATTTCCGTGGTTCATTTTAAAAATACTGGTTCCATTTTATTTAATAAATAAATACAGTTCTGTTTGTCACCTTCTTATAACATCTGACGGTCTTCTCACAATGTATAATATTTCTTATCATTACGAATTCTATTTCCTATTGAACGGAACAACTTGGTGACATGTTTTTATCGTCAAAAACTGCCATAATTTTATTTGTGGCCGTCCTCAAAGTCTATTTTAATCTTCGTTTCGATAATGGAATAATTGCGATTTATTACATTTCACCAACGCATCTTCATTTGTTTTTTTCTAATAAAAAATTAAACATTGGACGCGTCTTAATAGACCGTCAAACATGGTACTAGAAGAAGCACAGGAAGAAGATTATTAAGGAGGAGGAGGAAATTATAAAGGATAAGAAAGAAGAGACGAAGAATTAGAAGAAGAAAGAAGGAGAAAAAGAAAAAAAGGAAGAAAAAGACGAAGGTGAAGAAGAGCGAAGATGGTGATAATAATAATCAAGCAGTATAAGGTCGCCAATACATCACTCCAATAGACCAAGGACTACGTTACGCTGGGTCCTCGTGGCTACAGATGGTAGCTCAAGTGGCGGTGATATGCTGTATGGTGTGGTGTGGTGTGCAATGATTTTTGAATCTTAATGATGGTGTGTGGTGATGCGGGGTGAGGTGTGGGAATGCGGTGCGTGGCGTGGCGTGGCGTGGCGTAGTGCAGTATGGCGTGGTTGGACGGGACGGGGTGGCATGGGGCGGCGTGGAAGGGATGGCGGGTGACGGGCTGAACGGCGTAAGATGGCGGCGGCGGCAACGGCAGCGCCGGTGGCCGAGACACCGGGCAAACACGATCCTAATGACACCCGGGGAAAATGGTCGCGTCGCGTCGCCTGGCCTCTGCCACGATTAATGTCAGTTCCCCCATTACGGCGCTCGGGGCCAGCAGCGCCTTTTGTTCGGAGGCGGCGGCGGCGACGACGGAGGGCAGCTGAGGCGAGGGCGAAGGCGCTTTGAGGAGGCGACAGCGGAGACAGAAACAGAAGTGGAGAAGGCTGGGGCAGTACAAGACTGCGACGAAGGTGGCGGCGGTAAAAGGCTGGGGCAGTCAGGTGGTGGTCGTGGTGGTGGTGGTGTCGTGGTGGTGGTGTGTCGTGGTGGTGGTGTGTCGTGGTGGTGGTGGTTGTCGTGGTGGTGGTGGTCGTGTGGTGGTGGTGGTGGTTGTCGTGGTGGTGGTGGTTGCGTGGTGTGGTGGTGGTGTCGTGGTGTGGTGGTCGTGGTGGTGGATGGTGGTGGTGGTGGTAGGTGGTGGTGGTGGTTTGGGGGTGGTGGTAGTGTGGTGGTGGTGGTGGTGGTGGTGGTAGTGCGTGGTGGTGGTGGTCGTGTGGTGGTGGTGGTGTGTGGTAGCGTGGTGGTAGTGGTGAGTGGAGGAGTGTAGTGGAGGTGGATGTGGTGGTGAGATGATGTAGGTAGCGGTGGTATAGGGTGGGGGGGAGGCAGGTGTGGGGTGTGAATAGGAGAAATGGCGGCGGAGAGGTGGTGGTGAAGATGGCGAAGGTGGTGATGGTGATGATGGTGGGAGATGGTGGAGATGGCGTGGAGAGGTCGGTGGTAGGTGCGGTTGTGGAGGGGGCGGAAGGCAGTGGCGGGGGCAATGACGACGGCGGCGGGGGCGGGGGCGGAAGGGACGGCGCAGGCCGGCCTGGTTGAACGCAGGCGGGGAATTCGTAGCGGCCGAGGGCACGAACCAGACAGCAAATACAAAGCTGATACCTGCCGCACACCAGCGGGTGTTAGCGTGTGGTTCTAACTGCAATTCTAGCCAAGGACACAAGAGTATTTAATGGTTTACGTGACCAAACGAAAAAAAATATTAATAATATTGGCAGTGAAGACTGAGGAACAGAAAGCAACTTTTAAAGTACGTGCCGGACACATATTTATAAATATCGGGTAATAAATCGAGTGAACTTCATACTGATATAAGGTTGAATGTCCAATTGTCAGGTGTTTGGATGAGTTTTGGCTTTTTTTAAAGAATTGTTTGTTGAACGAAGTATGGTAGAAGAATACTGTAATACTGGTGACACGCTTTAAGGATTTGTGTAAATTCACTGAATAAACTCGCCTTTACCAGCAGTTTATTCATTACATAAAACTGTAATAAAACAATCAAATCAATATAAAATCTTTTTTTGAGAAGGGGACGTACATAATCCAGCTGATTACTTGGGAGGTTTTACAGAGGAAAGGCGGTGTAAATGGACAGCCATTGCCGTCCGTATGCAAGCAGGGGAACAAAGCCAACTGGAGGCTGTATAACACAGCCATGCTAACTTCAAAGAAAAATAGACAAATGCCTACCATCTTATACTGTAACACAACACAGCTGTATGGCATGAACTTAGATGTGGTTGCACCAGTGGATACTGCAAAGAAGGCGATTTTACATATCGTTTTGTAGAGTTTTGTTTAATTATTTTCCTGAAGCGATATTGGGCATCATATAAAAGTACAATAAACGGTATGTATGGAACCACATCATTTGCGTGTGAAAGGCGATCATGCATGTAAATATTTACTGTAAATAATGTAGTACACATGATCAAAATTGCCTAATTTTACTAATTCGTTCTTATTCAAATTTGAAGAGTCTAATAATATCCGACACGGACACAGGGATATATTTTAATAGTAACAAAATTTTTTTACAAGTTATCAACTGACAAAAACTATGAATATGAATAAAAAATACATCCGGTTTGGGTAAACTATAAAGAAAATAAAACAATGACAGCAACAAGTAATAAGGGCGGAAAACGTGTCCTGAAATTTGTGAAACTACGACTTGTAACTCGAGACACGGGCTTGTGATGACGAAAAGAGAAAAAAACAGATAATGATGGTTCTACATCAGATGCTCATGATATGTCACGGATCTTTTCCCTCACAGATCCATAATACACCACAAAATGCATGAGAGACGCTGAAATTGCCAACGAACAAACTTTGTATACTCCGTAAACCAAATATCTCACTAGTCACATAAATGGAACCATGAAAGTTTTTAACAATATTCAATTCTCCTGGAAGCTTATAACCACAAGAAGCATGCCATGAGTATTTAAGAACTTGAGTAGTCACGGCGCCTACTAAATTATGACTACCACGTGCTGTAGTGCAAGTACGATGACACTCCTAGGATTATGCATCAATGAAGAACTTGTCTTGTACTTCTCATGTAATTCCTAAAGTCAGCTATTGGCTCACCATAACCACAGACTTCGACCCAGCAGGAAGCTTACACTTTCTCCCCTCCAGTTCAACGAGGTGTCATCACGGTGATAGATGAACTTCGAACCCGATCGCAACTCTTGCAGAGAGCGCCAATAGTGAAGTTTCCGTGTTTGTTGCGTTTCCAAAGACCTCTCACGACCACCCTCAAAATATCCATACACATTTACGGGCGGACGGACTCTAAGAAGCAGCAGGCAGGAGGAAACGGTTTCTTTACGACTCTCAAGACCAGCATTGTCTTTAAAATTATTTCTAATATGATAAATATCTTTTTTATATACTAGCATTATAAACGACCTTTTATGTTGCGAGAAACTGTTCATAAAACGGCATTTTACGGAACAAATGACAACGTATTAGCATTTACAGCACGAATGATTGCGTCATCACATATTCAGTCAATAGCAGGGAGAGAATCGTGGGGTAGTAGCGGTAAACGGGCCGACCACCGTTTACTCGCACAGATGTCAAATACCCGAGACGTCACATGAAAGTTGTCTCGCAAAACTAAGTTTGATTCTCTTATACATTTATAATGCTGTTATACAAAAAATAGCGTGTGTAATACGTTTATAATGTTGCTTATTGCATTCGTACAAATTTAAAAACTCACTGCTAAGGTCGCTCGTTTTCAAAACATGTACTCATGCAATAGAGGTTAACATTGTATAAACTAACTAATTGCATAAACTTCTATTATCGTTCTTGAAAATATTTGTTGTAAGAAATCTTATGATAAGAATATTTTCATTTGTCACTGCCGCATTCATTCATTCATTCATTCATAATTTTTTTCCCCGCCGCAAACTCCTCAAGGAGATCACTCCGGAAAAGAAGGGGAGACAAATGGAATCAAAGTATCTGCGGCAGCGGCGAAAATCAAGGGGAAGGAAACGAGCAGATCGGCGGCAGCGTCCCGTGAAGGAACCGGGCACTCGTTAGCTTTTGGCACGGGGCCGACGCCGGAGCAGGCACGTCCGTCCAACGGTCGGCCGTCCCCCACTGGCACATCGACGATCCTCTCTGTCCGACAGGCTGCCTGCCCCAGACCTTTTCGTGGAAGCATTACCTTTCACCTGCGATAGCGTATGCTCAGCGCCAGACATGTTCGTTGATTGATTATTAGTGGTTCCGGCGCGTCAACTACGAGTGTCAATAGTCCTGTAAGTGTAGTGCATGTTTTTTGCTCGGAAGGTGGTGGTGGTGGTGGTGGTGGTGGTGGGTGTTCTCCCGCTGGTTGGCGAGATCGGACGCCGACCTACCGACGGCCAGAGGGATTTTACTAAGTATTTCTCACCAGCGGGGCACCGCCCCAGTCGGAACAAGCTCTAAGCTCCCGACCGGTCTCCCGGCACGTGTGGTAGTGTAGTGCATGTTAGAGTGAGTGGTGTAAGGGAAGAGGATAGGATAAGGAAGAGGTAGGAAAGATCGCACGACCCGTGGCCAATTTGTTAGGGTACTGCTCCGACATTCGCCTAGTGTTGATAGGAGAAACCACGGAAACTACCGTTCAGAGTAGCCGGCCGCTAGAATTCTCCTCCAGACAGTAACTAAATTCAATCTAGCTGACAAGCTAGTGTAAAAAATCCTGACACCGTCGGGACTCGAACCTATTACCTGCCGATCAGAGATACTGCAGCAGACATGTTCGTCCTATGGACGGCTGTCCCACTCGTCCTTCCCTCGACCCCTTGTGTCAGTCTGTCAGTCTTTACTAAACATTTTCATGGAAAGTATTACTTTTTCATCGGCTGCAATAACGTATGTACAGGCTGGGGCAGTAATGTTCAAGCAATGGACACCCATCTCACTTGCTCGTCCGTCGATCCTCCCTGTCCGACAGCCTGACCATTTCTGTTTGTTGGTAGTACGTATTACCTTCTCTAGGCAGCGAGAACCTTTGCAGTTGCGAGGAACGTAGTTAAATCGAAGCAGACCTCTGACTAAACGAGAATTCTAGTGGCAAACTGCTGTGACGAGTCATTTTCGTGATTCCCTCTGAGCAATTACGGGTGGTTTCGGGTGTTTCGTTATATAGTGAATGCATGCTCTCTTTTCTTCCCTCACCAACCCTAATTCTCTACCCTAGGGACAGGCTGAAACCCGACATCGGCGGTTGAGAAAGTCTCCGTCAAACAGCAGACATGGGGGATGATCATCCCAAAGTCTCTTGACGTTTTACTATTTATTTTACCCTCATTAACGACCAAATTAATTTTGTGCACATAGCACTCGCCCATTGTCGTCGCGTTCGTGCGTGCATTGTTGAAGCCCTCTGGCAGCATGTTTTTGCAACTTTGAGTGTTAATCTATGGTTGTATTACTACATAATTTATACTAGAACGCTCATAAACACAATCTGAAGCGCGGTTTCAGATAATTCGAACGCATGATGCAAGTCATGAATTCACCCTGACCAGAAGTGAATCATGTTTCAGCGAGCACAGCTACATCGGTATCTATCAATCAGAAATGAAAATCGTGCTTATGTTTCGTTTAGGATGTCTACGTCTATTGCAGAAATAGAATTCACGAAGAATTGGACAAGAAGCAAATTTGAGTTGACCTCAAATGAGGACGCTGGGCGTTATTCCCCGAGTGACACAGAAGTCGACATATTGAGTTCCACGAGCGGGAGATTGAGCTGCAGGCCCGCGACCGCCGCGGGGCGAGAGTGGTCTTATGTAAGGCGGCGTGCGCTGACTGGAGTAGGCCGGTCGATGGCATCGACCAGGCCGGTCGATGGCATCGACCTCACTCGTGGTGGGGGCGGCGAGGGCGGCGGCGAGGGGCGGCGAGGGCGGCGGCGAGGGCGGCGGCGAGGGCGGCGGCGAGGGCGGCGGCGAGGGCGGCGGCGAGGGCGGCGGCGAGGGCGGCGGCGAGGGCGGTGTAGGTGCTGAGGGCGTCAGCGAAGGCGGTCGCGAGGGCAGTGGCGAGAGCGGCGGCGAGGGCAGCGGCGCGGCGAGGGCGGCAGGCGAGGCGGCGGCGGCGGCGGCGGGAGGAGGCGGCGGCGGCGGGAGGCGGCAGGGGGCGGAGGGGTGGCGGGGCGGCGGCGGGGGTGGCGGAGCGGCGGCGGGGGTGGCGGAGGGCGGCAGGCGGGGTGGTGCAGGGCGGAGGCGAGCGGGAGTGCAGGGAGCGCGCGGTGAGCGCAGAGGGCATGGCCGAGCGGGAGGAGCGGCGGGGCGGCAGCGGGGCGAGGGCAGGGGGCGGCGCAGGGAGGCGGCGAGGGCCGGCGGGGGGGCGGCGAGGGCGGCGGCGAGGGCGGGAGGCGAGGGCGGCAAGGCGGCGCGAGCGGCAGGGCGAGCGGCGGCGAGGCAGCGGCGGGGCGGCGGCGGGGCGAGGGCGGCGGCGGCGGCGGCGAGCGGACGGCGGGGGAGGCGGCGGGGCGGGGGAGGGCGGGGCGGCGGCGGGGCGGCGGGGCGGCGGAGGGCGGCGGAGGGGGGCGGGGGCGGCGGCAGGGGCGGGCGGCGGGGGGCGGCGAGGCGGGGCGGCGGGGGCGGCGGGGCGGCGGGGCGTCGGGCGGCGTCGGGGGCGCGGGGGCGGTGGCGGGGGCGGTGACGGCGAGTGCGGTGGCGAGGGCGGGCGTATTTGCCCCCGGTGTAGTGCGATGTCGAGAGTAAATAAATCGGAACTGCCGCCCACGCGTTCTTTGCTTACGCCTTCGGTTCAAAAACAAGGAGCGAAGGGAAACACGATATGAGTAAATTTCCAAGTTAACGAAAATTGTTAGTATTGATGTTGTATTTGGCTAAATTGTAATTAGGGTTCAAGGCTTCACATGTATTAAAATTACAAGGTAACAGCCTTCACGCCAAATAGTTTAATTGTGATAAAATTACTTTTTATTTTATTTTTATATTCTATTTCTTGGATAACAATGTTCCAAGCTTTTTTGGCGTCGAAAGGGGAGCAATTTTCCTTGAACATCGTCAGGAATACGTCATGTCGTAAATCATTGCCTTCAAAAATTCAGAAATTCTTTCAGAAAACAAAGAACTCACAGAAACGAGTTTTTCTTGGAGATTCACCATGTCTTTGAATACTGTTCATTAAACAAATCCGATTATGTCAAGAATGTTACGGTTTCGCTGCAAGTAACTCATGCAAGTCTCAAACTTACGTTAAGTAAATAGTTCTCTTCCGTTAATACATATTAAATTACATAAGAATTAAATATTTCGCACCTTCAATTGCTGAATACTGTTTCCAAAACTGAATGAATAGTAAAGTTGATAATTTGACTCACCCATGTTGCAACGCATACACGTACTCATCAATAATTCCTTTCGGCATTTACCTGCAAAGGAAACAATAATAAATAAAACAAATATAAAAAGTGACAGTAGCACGAATGTGACACAAACAAGCTCTGAACTGGACACTACTCATAGAAGTTGTATAAGTCCATTTCACATACACATTCCTGTAACCTTCTCAAATTTCACAACGACATCGCTTTGGTACATTTCTAAACAATTTATATGAGTTGAAGAGGCAGCGTGAAAGTGAATTTTACTTGAATTAACTGTTCCTTGTGTGGATTAAATGTTTGTTGTAATATTAATAAAAGTTCTTAAAATCAAAATTACCGTAACCGAGATAGAGTACTTGTATCACTTACTGCTACAACCGCATTTCGTTTTTCTTTTATCCCTTGTTAGAAATATGATCTCAGCATGCTCCAGAAGGTAATTTGTCTTAGAAGTATGGATTTATTTTATGTTTATATACCAAAAGTGGCGGCAAGAATTACTTGTTTCAGTAGTGAATGACGGCTTTTTGTTGAGGCTTTAAAAGGCATAGAATTCTGTTTGGAAGTCAAATTGAATGTTTCATTTTTTGACACACGTCAATAACAAAATCAGAACTTTTAACTGATGTGGAGAACAATTATTGTGGCTACACCCTTCGAATACCGTCCTCGTCAAAACAAAAAATAAGCTTGTCACTATTGTACTATATATAGCAAACTTCACTATTGAAATTTACGAAATAAGAACAACAAAAACTTTGGTCTGGATTAGTAGCCATTGCTACTTCACAAACACAATTATTGTATTAGTAATAACATTACCAATATTTGCAAATTCTCGAAGCATTTTTATCCAAACCATATTTCCGAACTTATGCATTCGAAGAATATTGACCATGGATGTTCAAACTAACCTTTAGTTCTTTTTTGGCTTATATCCTGTTACGACATGAACCATAAACAAGCTACGTAGATTTTTCGACAGATGCAGTAGGCCAAGCTAATTTTCAGAGCGGTAAAACGAATTTCTGTTTAAAACAACTAGGCATGATGCTGACGCGGAGTAAATGAGATCCAATGGGAACGGTCATTGAAATTAATTTAATTTACTTAAATTTCGTGACTAACACTACACATGTGGTGCGTCAATTGATATTTCAAACGACAGACATTGTCCTTCAACACGATTTCGTACATTCGTCATCAGGCGTCAAGAAGGAAAGAAGAGTCTGGAGTTTGGAGTCCGTAAATGTGCGGTTTCTTTAACCTATGCCTAACGGGGGTTACTAGTAACCCCACGGAAAAAATTAAACATTAATGATTAGCAAATGATGCGGTTGGCTGTACTGAGATCTTCTGTATTCTTCGTTGGTAATGTCCACTTTTACATGAGCAGTTCAGCTTGCTAAATAATTGTTGCAATTTACTGGTGAGTTAAGATTTATGGAAACCTCCTGTTCATCTTCGAAATGCAATTGACAGATTATCAGACACACCAAAAAACTATTGACGAACAACAACAATTTCCAAATAAATTAGAAAAGCAAGCTAGTTGTACCATGTGTGAAAAAACAAACAAAACTGCTTGTTTTTAATGTGGTATACCCGTTTGTTCAGAACATCGCCATGAAATTTGTTTCAATTGTTTGTTAAGTTATTTTAGTGTCATGGACAAAGTTATGATAAAATCAGAATAAGCAACATTATATTTTTATAAATTCTGATAATATAAATGTTTCCAAATAATTTAGATTTATTTCTTACATTTTCCTGCTTAAAGAACATGGGGTCATGAATAACCCCATGTTAGTAGTAAGTGGGAATAAAATCATGTTAGGGTACAAGGGTTTATAACACAAGGGAGTCCGAAATATTTCAACTTGTAAGAGCATTATAATTAGAGAGGACAAAACGTTTACAGACCCAAGGTGTATATCACTTTAAATCCGGGTCAACGTCAACCCCGCGCGTTGTCGCAGCAGCTTTCACGCGTGTCAGATTTCGCTTTCGCCGTGCGCTTTCAGCCACTTCCCCGCCCGGTCGCGCGGGGGCGCGGAACAACTGCGGCGTTCGAGGAGTGAAATGTTTACAGAGCAGACGTAAACCGAGGTACCACCCAGCACATCTGTTCGCTCGCCTTATCGATTTTCGCCGCCTGCGACCTCCCGCGCGCGCCCGAGCACGAAACACGTGCGAGCGCGGCCGGCTGCGGCGGGGGTGCGGGCGCCGGAGAACCGGGTTCGATTCCGGCCCTTCGGGAGGGAGGCGATAGCGGGCGATATGACTCACGCTTCGATGCTGGTGCGCCCAGTGCCCGCCCGCCGGCCGTCTCCCACGCCCCCCGCTGCCGCTCCTTCTGCATCTGGCTTCACCCGTTCGCGTCCCCGGCCGCGCCCCAGACTGCCCTCGTCACCACGACCCTGTCCCCAACCGGGTCCCTGCCCTCATTCCCACTCACGTCCCTGTACAAGTTCCCACCTGTGTATCCCTAAGCTGTTCGTCCCTCTTCAAGCCCCATCATCACTCTCACCTCGCCAACGTACCCGCCAACGAACCAGCCAACATACCCACCATCACACCCACCCTCACACGTACCCTCGTTCTGTCTTGAACCCACCGTCGTACGCGCCGAGTCGTGTGCGGGTGCCGTCGGCCGCCGGCAAACGCTCCCGCGACGCGAGACGCCGCCGCGAAGGGGTGACAGTGGGACGGGCGGGCTGGTCGGGCGTGCGGGCGGGCGGGCGGGCGGGCGGGCGGGCGGGCGGGCGGGCGGGCGGGTGGTCGGTGGTCGGGTGGAGGTGGTCGGGCGGGCGGGTGGTCAGAGCGGACGGGGCGGTGGGCGGGTCAGCGGGCGGGTGGGTGGTCGGGCGGGTGGGTGGTCGGGCGGGTGGGTGGGTGGTCGGGCGGGTGGGTGGGCGGGCGGGCGGGCGGGCGGGCGGGGGGCGGGCGGGCGGGCGGGCGGGGCGGGCGGGCGGGCGGGCGGGCGGGCAGGTTGTTGGGCTGGGCGGCGGGGAGGCAGGTCAAGGACGGGGGCCGCCGCACGAAATGTCAGGTCCGGAGCGCGGCAAACAGCGCGCGGCGAGGGTCATAGCACCGGGGGGCGGGGGAGGCAGAAATGGCGAGCGCTAGTGGTGGTAAAGGTGTTGACGCGAACAAGAAACGACTTATGGAGAGAGAGAAATGCTGGGGTGGAAGTGGGCGGATGACTATTTGTGATGGACGAGGTGTTGGGATGGAAGGGAAGGAAAATAAGAACAAAAGCAATTGCCTGAAGATGGTGGGACTAGTGAGGACTGAAGTCAATGGGACAGATGAGAAGGACCACGTAAAGAGAGTAATACCGTGTTCATTAGGGCTTTAGAAGGTGGAGCTGTGAAGATGCCGAAAATGGTAAATGTTCGTAATATAAACGAAACGCTTGTGATATTTTTGGCGAAGGATGGAGATTCGGAGATGTCTGTGACAATACGTACGCACAGGATATGTGAAGTGAAGATGCCAGGAGTTGAAGTGGGAAAAATAGGTATGTAAAGGAGACGACAACAAGGGTTAAAGAGTACTTAACGAAGGTGCGGGTTGCATGACTACAATTAACGATATGACGCGGGTTGCACAAGAGGAAAAGATCGAAAAGTGAGAAATTAACTTGGAACAGGTAAGCACAGAAAAGTGTGTGACTGAAGACAAAGCAGCCAAGTGACATGTTGTCAAGGCGCCGGAAAAAGTGCAAAACCGAATACAGTCAGAGTTGCGAGGAAGAAATGTTACGACACCAAGAATGAAAAGTGGAAGTTTTATATAGATACATCCTGGGGACTGGAAACCTGCCTACTCCTGACATAGGTTTTAAACATTCGAATTTCTGAACTTCCGACGCCTGACTCAACATCGATATCAACCATTTATAATTTTATTTGATACTTATGTTGTATATTAGTAGATGAAGTTGGTATTTTTAAATTAGGACTAGAATTACCTGAAGATTTAAAAGCGGTCATTAACCAGGATCCTTGACATGAAACAAGCATGGTACACTCAGGACTTGGCACGTTTGAATATTCACCGCCTCCGAAATGAAGTGAACCAGAGACCTCGATTGATTGATCGATGTCTCCGAGCACGTAAGGTGGCATGTAAGGTTGTTCTCCCGCTGGATGGTAGCAGCCGGCGCCGAATTTCAAGTCGGCCTGCGGAATTTCCCCACCATGTATCTCGCTCATCGGGGCACCGCTTCAGCCGGTAAAAGCTCTAAGTTCCGGACATGTGTGATAGTGTAGTGTGTGTAAGTGTAAGGGTGTGTACGGGAAGAGAATAGGACAAGGTAGGAAAGATCGCGCGCGGTCCGCGGCCCCTTTCTTAGGGTACTGCTCCGACATTCGCCTGGTGTTAAACGGAGAAACTACGGAAAATACCGATCAGAGCAACCGACCACTGGAATTATACTCCGCAAAACGGCTGAATTCGACCAACTATTCGACTAGCTGGTGTCGAAAATGTGCCAACGACTGGATTCGAACCTAGAACCTACCAGTCGGAGTCTCTGGACAATGCTGACTCTGGCGCAACTCAGTCCTTCAGAGATTTGGGGTATTGGAACCAATAAGATGACGCCAACAGAATCGCTGAAGTTCGGAGAAAAGATAATGACAGGATCATTAAAATAATAGAAATGAGAAAGGACGAGACAAAAGCAAAGCGTAATTTATCTAAGCAGTTACAAGTTCGGAGGAGAACTTTCCTGACCTGCAATCTGACAAGAAGGCGAGAAGAGAAGCTAGAGAACACTTGATAATGGGAGCAGATACATTGTAAAAGATCAAGGGCATTCGGATCTTGAAATATCAGGTAGATACAAAAGTTGGTAAGAGGAATGTTCACGGTTTCCACTACATTTACACAGCAGAGTTTCGGAATTACGGCGCAAACAAAAAGACTTGGAGATGAATGCCAATGCTATTAAACTACCATTTCCTTGTCAGTGCTCCAAACACTTCACTAATAAGAAAGTTGGTTCCATTAAATGGTAATTGACAAAGACAAACTACAAGTTGAAGCTTTTATGGAAACAAACACGCAAACGATTTCAAGTTATTCTGAAGAAAGGAATTCAATCGACAGTTGTTTACCATAAGAACTTGTGTGAATTGACGCATTAGGACATTTTATTATATTAATGGCAAGTAAATATGCGAGGTTCTAATAAAGGACAATTCAGGAAAATATCAAGGAAACATTTATCATCATAATCTTATAAACAACGATACTTTTAAAGAATATTTCATTGAAAAGAGGAGAGATAAGAAAACAGTATTAGGCCATCAGTCTCCCATAGAAGCTCAATTCTATTTTAAAAGTAACGAAACAATCATCCTTAAAGCCTAAATTCACACAAAATCGATTAACGAATTTAATGCATACTTCTGTAATGATCTAGCGTGAGGCAAAATCAGAAGTTATTTTTATTTCCATATATATTGTCTCATTTGCGACATTATACATACGCAAACTATTTTTAAAAACCGCAAACTGCAAAACCATACCGAGAAATTTTGTTTAAAAACGTATGGTTGCAGAAGTAAGAATATAACAGAATATACGAGAATAGAAAACCCACAGAAAAAATCAACACGCTCTTATTCAAGGTAGCATTTAGCCGGGCAGAATAACAGAGTAGATACGAAAGGGGGGACTGAAGTGTGACGTCGTGGGAATACAACAGTAATCACAGACACGAGCTTCAGATTTTTACAGATTTATTAACAAGTATTTACAAAGAAATAGTTTGATCAGTTATGTACAGCTCTGATAGACCCTATATCCCGATCGCAGGAGCGATCCTTAAATGATGAAAATCTGCCTGGCTCGTGGCCCTCGCTACTCCTCAGCGAGCTTACGCGCACAGCCTAGAGCCCCGGCGACCGCAGTCACCCGTTGAAAAAATGTTCCATAGCGGCGTCCCAACACATGGGTTGCCCTACGAGCATAGCTCGTCTTCGCACCGCCCTGGGCGCACGTTTTCGTACGAGGTTTTCACTCAGCTCCACCCCCCTCCCCGCGCTTTGCGCTATCGCTTATATACCTTCCAGATCACGTGACACGCAACGTCATCTCGCTTTCACGCGCCACATCATGCCACGTGACTGTCGCGCTGCCACGCATTTTCGGCATCCCTTCCCATGGATTGGTGGAAGTTCCCAAAATACTTCAGGGTGCCTCCGCCCCTAGCTACCGCCTATTCACTTGTACTTTCCTTTCTCCAACCAGCATTCTCTGGTTGCCCTAATCCTGCGACGCGATGCCTGCCTGATGCCCTATTCCTGCTTGTTAATACAATACGTTACAGAAGAATTGTCAATGAGGGGGAAATTATATGAACGATCGATGGGTCCCAGTAGAAGGCGGACGGTCCATAATGGAGAGTATGAGAGGTAGAAATGTAGGCTAGGAAATACCGCGGGAGAGAATATGGAATGCTTACTGTAATTCAAAAAATTACAATTGGCGACGGCAGATGAATTGAAGATTTGTTAATGAATAGACCTGTTTTCTAATGAATGATTACTAGTCGGGCGCGTCAAGAGCTAAGATCATTAGTCCCGTAAGTGTAGAGGATGTTTTTGTTCGAGAGTTTTTGATCTTGCCCTGCGGGTTGGCAAGACCTAGCGCCGACCTAGCGTCGGATAGCGTTTTTTACAACTAGGTATGTCCCACCAGCGGGGCACCACTCCAGCCGGAACAAATTCTAAGCTACCGACCGGTGTCCCGGAATATCTGGCAATGTATGTAAGTGTAAGTGTGTTTAAGGGGTGAGGATATGACAAGTGACAAGGAATGGGAAGGAAAGATCGTGCAGGGTACGTGGCCCCATTTTATAAAGTACTGCTCCTGGTATTGATCGAAGAAACCAAGGAAAATGACCGCTCAGAGCAGCCGGCCGCTAGAATTCTCCTCCAGAAAGAACAGAACTCGACCTAGCTATCTGATTAGTGTTGAAAATCCTGCCAATGTCGGGAATCGAACACCAGGACCTCCCCGTCAGAGGCATAGCAGTGACATCAGTTGATCCCCTGAGCCACCTCCACGGTGCCTGTTTTCTAGTTATATAAAAAGACAAGATAAGTTGAAAATGAAGAAAACATTACAGAGCATGCATTCATGAAGACAGTAATGCAAATGAATCTCAGACAAACAGGGTAAATTAAAAGAATAATAATTAAGAAAGATATTAACATATGACACAAATTGGGCAACGGAGAAGCCAACGAAAACAAATTTGGAATAAGAACATAGGTAAAATTGCTGGAAATGTAACTTTTGATATTTATTTGGGAACAAGCAATGAAAACGGGGAATCTTAACCTAAGAGTTCGGAGGAGAGCTCCTGTGTTCAACTATCAAGAAACGTGAACGAGGTGAGCATGAAGGCGGGGGCGGGAGCAAGAGCGGAATCGAAAGTGTGAAGTGAAGTTTGAGGCGTGACATAGGGTGGGGCCTAGGGAAGGGGGGGGGGGGGAGGGGGAAGGGCTAAGGGCAGGGTAAGGGCAAGGGCATGAGCGAAAACGAGGGCGAGAGCGATGGTGGGAGCGAAAGCGAAAGAGCGGGCGCGGGCTACAGTGAAAAGCGAGGGTAAAGGTAGAGGCGATGGCCGGAGCGTGGAGCGTCGGGGGGCGCGGCCGTGGGCGCGGCGCCGGGTCAGTCCGGTAGCAACTCGCGGCCGAACAATCGTTAATCTCCCGGCTTCCTTTTCCTTTTTGCATTACTCCGTTCCATTTATAGAGCCGAACTTCAGCGCCATATATTTGTATGCTCATTTCCCGCGCGGGGCGCCGGACAAAGCGCCACTTCGTGCTGCGGGGGCGGTGCCAACGCGGAGGCGGGAGTGGGGGCTGCTGGTCACGTGTAACGAAGCCCTCAACCCCACCACAGCTACCACCCTCAAGGCGTTCGACGCCTCCGCCACCGACAACTCCGCCACCGACAACTCCGCCACCGACAACTCCGCCACCGACAACTCCGCCACCGACAACTCCGCCACCTACAACTCCGCCACCTACAACTCCGCCACCTACAACTCCGCCACCTACAACTCCGCCACCTACAACTCCGCCACCTACAACTCCGCCACCTACAACTCCGCCACCTACAACTCCACCACCTACAACTCCGCCACCTACAACTCCGCCACCTACAACTCCGCCACCTACAACTCCGCCACCTACAACTCCGCCACCTACAACTCCACCAACTGCCACCTACAACTCCGCCACCTACAACTCCGCCACCTACAACTCCGCCACCTACAACTCCGCCACCTACAACTCCGCCACCATACAACTCCGCCACCTACAACTCCGCCACCTACAACTCCGCCACCTACAACTCCGCCACCTACAACTCCGCCACCTACAACTCCGCCACCTACAACTCCGCCACCTACAACTCCGCCACTACAACTCCGCCACCGACAACTCCGCCACCGACAACTCCGCCACCGACAACTCCGCCACCCAACTCGCCACCGACAACTCCGCCACCGACAACTCCGCCACCGACAACTCCGCCACCGACAACTCCGCCACCGACAACTCCGCCACCGACAACTCCGCCACCGACAACTCCGCCACCGACAACTCCGCCACCGACAACTCCGCCACCGACAACTCCGCCACCGACAACTCCGCCACCGACAACTCCGCCACCGACAACTCCGCCACCGACAACTCCGCCACCGACAACTCCGCCACCGACAACTCCGCCACCGACAACTCCGCCACCGACAACTCCGCCACCGACAACTCCGCCACCGACACCGCACACTCCGCCTCGACAACTCCGCCCGACAACTCCGCTCTACGACAACTCCGCCTCGACAACTCCGCACCGACAACTCCGCCTTCCACAACTCCGCCTTCGACAACTCCGCCTTCGACAACTCCGCCTTCGACAACTCCGCCTTCGACAACTCCGCCTTCGACAACTCCGCCTTTCCACAACTCCGCCTTCCACAACTCCGCCTTCCACAACTCCGCCTTCCACAACTCCGCCTTCCACAGCTCCGCCTTCCACAGCTCCGCCTTCGCCACCTCTCACATCGCCATCTCCCACTCGCCAGCCCGCCTCCGCCAACTCTCCCACCACCACCATCCCCTCTATCATTCCCTTCGCTGCGGAGTCACCGCTACTACCCGCCTCCCCCTCCATCATTCCCACGTGTCCACCGCCATCTCTGCGCCGGGCTCTTTCTCCACCAGCTCCGCGCGGTTTTTGCGACGTCGTCGCCGCGTCCTCGCCCTCGCGACCGCCCCCGGGGCCGAGAGGCCGCGCGGAGGGCAGCGGGTGGGGGAGGGCGTCGAGAAGGGTGGGCCGCGTGAGAGTCGCCGGCAGATAAACAGTCGGACGGGCCGGGCTCCGCCCCCTACAAAACACGCGGCCGCGGGAGCTGCCAAAGGCCGCGCTCTGCCCCGCCCCCGCCCCCGCCCCTGCCCCTGCGCCCCGTGCCGTGTCTCACGCCGGGGGCTCTTGTGGCCCGAGCACGCCCTCCGCCTGCCGCGCGCAGACCCGTGCGCCTTGTGGGTCAACAAATAAAACGCCTGAGCTGCCACGCCGCGCTACACCGCAAGATGAGGCCGTCATTGGCATTCATAATTGGGTGTACAGAAGTTTCAGATGTCATGAAAGTGGCACTTACGAGGAACGTATAATCTACTCCTCTCGAAAGTGAAACGTTTACTATATTGTCGATTTATTCGAATGGATTTGTAGGCAAATATCTTTGTCCCAGGTGAATAACGAGAGCAAAAAACAACGTTTAAATAAATGAAACCAGCAATTAATGATATTCAAACGAAGCTGATATTCAAACAAAACAATTTTTGTGTAGGTTTTCTTTGAATATCACTAATCCCTTATTTATAGCATTAGTTTAAAGTATTTTTGCTACCTTGTAAAACTGAGTTTTTCTGACTTATCAGCTTCATCTTATACACCGGTCAAAGATACATGTTCCGAACAATTTTTCGCGTATCCAACTTTTGTTGACCAAACACAACAAATAGTTAATACCGAACATTCTCCTAGTTGCAACAGTAGTGTCAATAGCCTCCTCCTCCTCCTCCTAGAACTACCACATTTGCAATTTTGCAAATAGAGATGAAAATCAGTTTCTATTTAATATTGTGGTGTTTTGTTAATCCAACTCAATTGAATTTTTGTATTGAATGTTATTTTCCCATACATCAAATCAACATTTAGAACATTTTTATCAGTAGCACTAGATGGCAAAAGAAATTTTTGTTTCATGTCAGTACTGATCACAAGAACATCCGGGATAAAAAAATGTGAAACAAGTTACTTACGAATTGGAACAGTGTATCTCCTGCAAATTATATTCAGCAAAAGTGTACTGTTACATCAATTGAAGGCAAGCCGAGAACACAAAGCTCTTTTTAATGGCTGGAGTTCACCAAGGTTGTAACAAAGCCGTACGCTAAGAATAATTCAAACAATTGAGTTGTACCAAATATGCATATGAGAACATCATTCTAAAAAATTGTATCAATAAAGGCTATTTCCACGGTTTACACGTTTTAACGGCGTCTTAATTTGCTGCATAATTGGTCTAACGACGTCCTACGAATACCTATAGTGTATTCCCTGAAAAGCCCACTTTATTATCTCAGGAACTATTAGAATATTCTTAAATTTCTTACTAGATTGTCAGTCAGAGAACACCGGATTATCAGCCACTACCGTGTAAAAGTAACTGATTTAAATTTAGACCTGTCTTTTTCTCAAATTCTCCTAGACCAAGGGTTCTGGGGAATACTTTTCACTGCATTTGAAACACCGTAAGCTCACAACGGAAAAAGAATTTGAGTGGAATGTAGAGTTAGTGTAGAGTATGTAGATTGTTAGAAACATTCCAGTGGGAGAGGATTAATAGAATTTAAAAGCAAACAACTGTTTTACAAAAAATTGAATTATGTATTTTTGTTTACAGTTTACTGGCAAATATTAACATTGCCATTTGACGGATTTGTAATTCAGGCGCATCAATTACATGCACTGTAAGTGGACCCTGGAATGTAACCCTGGAAGTGGAAGGGTTCCTTCCCCACTAGAACGGAAATCGGGCGCGGACCAACACGTCGCTTTGCGGGAAATTTCCTCTTCCCGCAGCGGGGACAAGCTCTATACTGCGGTTTTTACAGAGCTGCCTCTCAATTACACTCAAGGCCCGTCACCACAGTGACATTATGGCACGGTTCTTTACGTCTTTCTCGGTCGTGCCGTTAGGTGTCGGATGCTCGCGACTTATCAAGCAGTGCTGCAGATGAAGCGACTCTAGTGTCACGACGGAGAAAGACGCGAAAATCCGTGCTTAAATGCTTTCGTGGTGACGAGCCTTGAGTGGAATTGAGAGGCAGCTCCGTAAAAACCGCAGTATAACTTCCAGACTGGTCTCCCGTAATAGGTTGTAGTGAAGTGAATGTAAGCTTGGTAGTGTTTTAGTTAGGGGAATGTATATGACAAGAAGTTGAACGAAAGATCGGGCGTGGTCCTTAACTCCTTAGATAAGGTCTCCGGAAACCGCCTAATGTTTATCGGAGAAATGGCAGAAAACCGTCGTTCAGAGTAACCAGTCATTAGAATTTTCCTCCAGAGATCATTTCAATTCGTCCTAATGTAGCTAGTGTCAAAATCTGCCATCATCAGGACTGGAAACCGAGAACTGCCCTAGAGACACTGCAGAAATAAAGCTGTTGTCCCGAGCCCTGCCAGCCAGTGTTTTATAAAAATAATTGATTTTTGATTTAAGTCTGTGTAGTAAACACCCAAATTGAACGGATTTTATTAATCCAATGGAAATATACCTATAAATAATCGTTTACCCAGTATTTAATGAAAACATTATGCACGTTGGATAATTAAAGACACTTGATTTTTCATAGCAGTTGACAAATTGTATTCACAAATTTAACAAGTATGTGTCACATTAATAGAACATCCTGCTTGGCGGAAAGCACGACATCGAAATTCTTGTCTTCAAAATCTTAACCACTTGCTACTGGTTGAATGAATCTGATATTCAGAGAACCTCCCTTCTGGGCACTACGAAAATACAGACTCTTTCATCCGTAATAATGACATCAGAAAGAACGTTAACGACATTTTCATCTAAATGGAGTCAAACAAATTTGAAGTACAGCAACAGAACCAGGAGGATACCTCAACTACAAAAAAAAAAACAAGTTTCATCTCATTTCCTTCACTTGCACAGCCTTAGACCGACTTGTTTATTCGGAAGGGGACGCCGTTTTACACAAGCGACGAGGTATATAAAACACGGTCTTCGACACAGTCCACTTTTCTTCCTCCATCTTTTCCTTCGCAATCTCTCCCCATTTTTCCTGCTCCGCCTCCCGGACCTTTGACAACGGTTTCTATATAGCCAAGAGGCTATCGTCAGAGCTGCCAGCTCCCGATGCGACAACCGCAACAACAAAAAAAAAAAGAGGAAATATTCTGGGAGGGAGGAAAGTGTGGAAGGGGCAACCTTGCCGACAAAAAGAGGCTGAAGGTGGGGAGAGAGGAACACAGCGATTACGCCGAGCCGCCTCGCGTCCGACTCTGTTAATTCCCCTTCGAAATATAAATAACGCAAAAGGCTGCGAGAGTTCGGGTGTGCCGGCAGGCCGTCGCAGATACGCGCTAATAACTTCTGCGGATTAGACCGTAATTCATGGGGTGGTTCGCACGACTGAAAACGATAGCGACAATAAAGTTATATTGCTCGCGAGTATAAATAATGCAAGGGATGCAGGGCGGACGACTAGCTCGGCTCTTTTCCGTTGTTTGGGGGCGATGGGGCGTATGGCGGTGGCGGTGGCGGTGGCGGTGGCGGTGGCAGTGGCGGTGGCGGTGGCGGTGGCGGTGGCGGTGGAGTTGGCGGTGGCGGTGGCGGTGGCGGTGGCGGTGGCGGTGGCGGTGGGGGTGGCGGTGGGGTGGCGGTGGGGTGGAGGTGGCGGTGGCGGTGGCGGTGGCGGTGGCGTGGCGGTGGCGGTGGCGGTGGCGGTGGCTGGCGGTGGCGGTGGCGGTGGCGGTGGCGGCGGCGGCGGCGGTGGCGGCGGCGGGCAGCGGCGGTGGCGGTGGCGGTGGCGGCTGGCGTGGCTGCGGTGGCGGCGGGGGCGGGGCGCATGGCGGTGGCGGGGCGGTGGCGGTGGCGGTGGCGGTGGCGGTGGCGGTGGCGGGTTGCACTCTACGAAATGTGAGTTTGCCGAAGTACAACTGCGAACTTTTATTATCTCGTGCTATTATCTGTAATGCTTTTAGTGCATTTGAATCTTCTATTTCCAACGTGACTACCTAACTACTACCGATAAACATTCTCAAATATCTGATTTGTGAAATAACGGACCTAAATATGAAAGGTATTGTCAGATTTCCGATACCAGAATGTATATTTCGGCATCAGCCGCAGAAGTTGGGATCACTGTCAGAGTATCAATACAACTTCCTAATGAGAGGAAGAGGAAAAGAGAAAAATTGAAAGAAAAAAAAACACCCTCGGAATATCGGTCGAAACATTATCTTTTTTATTGCAAAGGAACAGTGCATGTAATAAACTAATTACCGTTAAATACCAGCTATTAATTCGAAAAAAAATTAAATCATAGTCTTTTGCTTAAAATCTATCGTCCAACGAGAAAGACATCGCCTACGAGTACATCACTATCAATGGTGGCAACAACTATCCCACAATGGAACAGAAGATAAAACATTAGAGAGATGAGGACATTGAATTGAATGTGCCTTTATTTTACGTGGCGAGACTCAGGCCTTGAGGTCTGCTCTTCCGCCTGACCACGCAAATTCCGCTACGCTCCTTTCACCAACCATGGGAGAAAGAAGGTATTGCTCGGGCGACGAAACCGGCAATTTGAATCTAACTCAGAGGCATCATTTAGGCTTGATCTTTTACATGCAGTACATCTACTAACATGGGCCAACCGGATTTACTTCTCCTCCGAAGAAAGGCGTACGAAGGATTTTTTCGCCCTTAAAATTCCACGTCTTCGATCCCGCAAACTTGGGTATAACAGTCCGATACGCTAACCGTTACACCTCCGCCGCCGCCGGACATTTCGGTTATGATTATGTCTATTTGTCAATTCTATTATGTCATCTATTATGTCAATTTTGATTATGTCTATGAACGATTTCGTTGGTTGAAGGGAGAACGTGAGAACTTAATGACGTCAGGACGGCAGAATATCAGGACGACACACCGGGAGGACGACAGGGCTGGAAATCGTCAGAACGGGAGGACGGCAAGACGCCACGAGAAGAGTGAAAGCAGTCATAAACACCAAGTAACAACGACAAAAGCGTCGTCATCAGCAAAGTCCCTGCAGGCATCGACCGGCAGAAAGAAACCGAAGACAACGCAGACAGGCGCACCGACGGCAAGCGAGCGAGAGGTGATGGCGGGGAACGCAAAGATGCTGCTTTGGCGGCTGCGGAGGCCGCGACCCGGCGCGCCGGCTTTGCGTCAGGAAGAGCTTCCTGGCGGAGCGTCCCTTTCAGGCGTAGGGCGCAAGGGCGGGAGGCCCGGGGTGGCGCAGGACGAGGCGTGGGGCAGGGAAGGGGAGATCGCAGAAGCGCACTGGGGCATCAGCGGCGGCAGGGGGGCGGGGTAGGAGGACGATTGGGGGAAGGAGAGGAGGAGGGGTGAAGCGGAGGGCGGAGCGGAGGGTGGAGCGTGGGGCGGGGCGGGGCCGGAGGCGAGGCGGGAGGCTGGGACGAAGAGGGGCGGGGGCGAGGTGGCTTTATCGCGCGCGATCGAAGTCCTCGGTTCTTTCCTTTGTGCCCTGGGAGCTGTCGGCGCGAGAGCCTCGCGCCGCTCGGGGCCGCTGCGGCCGATGTGGCGGCGCTGCGACACTCGACCGCCGCCCACCGCCCGAATGCGTTCGCTCCCAACGCGCGCACGGGGCCTACTTCGCGGCGCCAGATTGTAGGGTACGGGACGCTCTTTTTCCATTCGGACGCCAAGGGAACGCACTCTCCAAGATTATATTCACCAACTGATTGGTTCATTGATTATTTCGTGTTTCCGTATGCGTCGACTGTTATGATCCTTAGTCCCGTAAGTTGATTGATTGATTTTTTCGTGTTTCCGGGCATGTCAACAGCGGGGCACCGCCCCAGCCGGGACAAGCTCTAAGCTCCCGACCATCTCCCGGAATAGTGGTAGTGTAGTGCATGTTAGTGTAAGTGAGTGTGTAAGAGGAGAGGATAGGACAAGGAAGGGGAAGGAAAGATCGCGCGAGGTCCGTGGCCCATTTGGTAGGGTACTACTCCGGCATTCACCTGGTGTTGCTCGGAGAAACAGTACCGTAAGTGTGGTGCATATTTTTGCCGCGGGAGGTGGCTGTAATCTTCCTCCGCTGGGTGGTGATCTACACGTTGGCTTGCGGGGTTTTCCCCAACAAGGTTTTTCCCACCAATGGAGAACCGCCTAAGACGGAACAAGCTCTAATCTCACGACTGGACTCCCAACATCTGTAGTGCATGAAAGTAAGTGTGTGTGAGAGGTACGGATAGGACAAGGATTAGGAAGGAAAGATCGCGCGCGGTTGGTTTTTAAGAGCCTACTCTGGCATTCGCCTTGCGTTGATGAAAACAAAACACGGAAAACTACCGATCAGAGCAGCGACCGTTAAAATTCTTCTCCAAACTCTAATTTGACCTCGCTAACTAGTGTCCAAAATCGTGTCATTGTCGGGACTCAAACCCTGGGATCTCTCGTTCTTATGCATACCCTTTAGATCAGTTGATGCCCTGAGCCACCAAAATCGGTTCATCAATGCAGGTATTTATAATCGTTGTAATAAATGAATATATTGTGTGAGGAGAACAAAACATTACAAAGTTGGATTAATTCCAGGTAAAACTCCTCTTCCACGTGGAAAGATTGAACGACAACCGATTTCCATGTGCTGTAAATGTAGTGTCACAGCCAAAGTGCACAGGTTTCCAAAGTCGAGATGAAAGAATCAATTTAAAATAAACTTTGAAATGGAACAATCTGAAGAGTAATAATAGTACCCGAAAATGTTGATAGTTTCATATTTATTAAGGCTTTGTTATGCTTTTGATTTTTCAAGACTACCATGTTTATCTTCTCTTTTAACTTCCAAAACCAATTCTACTTTTTCTCTCCCAAGTATGTTCCACATTTCCATATTAATTTTGCTTAACCGCCCCCCCATGTAGTGTACAAACAAGAAGTATCTTAATAAGATTCGCTTGAATAAAAAGTTAGCATCTCTTTTTTATATTTTTATTTACTGCAAGTAATCATTAGCAACTCTAAACAAATATAGTATGGGATTAGAGTAGAATAAAACACAGATTCATCTTTCCTATTTCTTCACATATAACACGAATAAAATGAATAACAGAATACGAAAGCTTATTCCATTCATAAGAAGTAACAAAATTTTGTATCTTTTCCAAATATTTTCGGAATTTAGTGACTTATGAGCAGTAAAGTTGTAGATTCCTTACATCTTTCATATTGTCATTACTTAATTCCTTTTGCGATATAGTTTATCACTGTCTTCTACTTTCGATATGCTACTAAATTTTGCGTCTGCACTCTCTTCCGCCTTAAGAACCCCACTCCCACTCTCCCGCAGATATCCCCGCCCCGTGCATGCCACCCACGGTTTCCCACTTCCCGGTCGCGCCCATCTACCCCTCTTTTCTCGTCTTCGCACCTCCCCCCCTCCCTTCGCCCCGTTGGAAACCCCCCTCGCGCGAATTCACCCATTCATCACGGGCCGCCGACAAAACAGACTGTAGATACCGTGTGGGGGACTGCATCATTAATATCAAGTTAAACATTGGAGTCCACGGTTGTGCCGGCGGGGGCGTCTGGAATGAAGGGGTGGAGGCAGCGGCGGGGAGGGGAATGGATCCAGCCGTGGCTGGGTGGAAGTGGGATGGCACGGGGGTGGCGGGGAGGTGGGTGGAAGGGGGGGGGGCGGGTGGGCGGTGTAGGGATGGCACTGGGGGGGGGGAGTGGGCGTGGCATTAGTGGCAGGGGGAGACCAGAGGCGCGCTTGGCGCTAGGTGTTTAATTACAAAATCGAAGACCGTCGGGTGTGCGGCAGAGGGGGGCGTGAAGAGGCGAGCAAAGCAGGGGAACGCAACCCCAAGGTGACGATAGTGGCAATGTTTGTACGGGGTGGCGAAGGTTGTGAAAAGGGTTGTGATAACGGTGCGATAGATAATGATGGTTGAGAAGAGAATGGCGACGCGGGTGAATAAAACTGCGAATGTCGCAGCAGTGGGCAGGAAGATGCACTTGACAAGAAAGGCGAGCTGAGGAATGGAAGGGCAAGAAGAAGAAGGAACAGGCTCCTTCAGAAATGGTTCAGGTGGCAGTAATGACGAGGACGTCGTTCTCAGAATGTGCGCATGGAAATTTGCACGAAAGGGAAATTTGGAGCGAGACATATGGGAAACACGAGCGTTACTAACAGGAACACACGTGCTAATGGAGGGAAGTCGAGAAGGGAGATGTTGCAATTGCAGTATTCCACGGTGTATGTCAAGAAATTTTCCTCCTTGTTGCGTTGAATACATGGACTAAAATTAATTTCCGTACGTCACATATTAGCTCCCAAGCTACCATTACGTGTCTTTCCAGTCTAACAGACCAAAGTTACGTTTATAATGCCGAATTTGTATTGCAAAATAATCTAAACGCATTAGAAACAAAGACAGCACAATATTCAATACTGCCAAATCAATTCTTAAAATAACAACATATTTTAGTTATAAAATGCGTTAACACGATGATGATTAATTCAATAATGAATTTATTAATGAAATTATGCAACTAAAAATAAATTCCCATGCACCCCGTTTGCTCCAAATTGAAACGAGGTAATTAATTCTGCTATAATGAGTAGGGGTCGTTCATTTAGAGATGTTAAGAATGTTTCAAACTCGTGGCAAGAAACTTATCTTAGTAATTATTAAAATACTGAATTACGATTCAGTTTTGGAGTAACCAAAATCTTATTGATATTTAGAAATAGACGAACATACTTATCTGATAACACTACATGCATTACTCTCTTGATTAGGCCAAGCGTTTATTCATAAAATTAGCCGTTTGGAGCTATTTCTCGCAAAACAAGAAAAAAATTCATCCATACATTTCAAAGAAGATAATTAGAATTTATTTTAGACTAAAATTCAGAAATAAGAATAGGAAAAATATGCATGTAATTAAAAGGAGGTATTTCAGTTACATTTGTATAAATTCTAGATACATGAAAATGTAATGCACCAATCGCAAATTATTCTCTCGTCCATTCCACGTGTGATAATTTGTTCGCTGAATGCGAGAAGCGTAAAAAATACGTATTCGAATTATTACATTAGAATTACTCTTTTCATTTAATTGATTACAGCGGGAACAATACACTACTTTAACTGGAAATTTTTGTGTTTACTTACCAATCACATATTGCAGATATAAATATGGTACACGAACATTTTAAAAGGGAACCTCTAAATATTTATGTGAAATCTCAGAAGTAGGTCAATGAAATTGCTGCAATACATATTCTTCTCGCAATTACATACATAATCATTCGCAGATATAGATTTCTCTTTTTGTTTGTTACAAATCACCGGAAAGATATGAGAAAGGGTCTATTGATGTATGAATGGAGAACTAAATAGAAAATAGATATCAACGACGTGTGAAGGGAGTCTGCAAAGAGGGGTTCAGTTCAGCGAGGAGTCGGCCATTGCTCTGAGGGTGGGCAGATTAAGCACAGAAACTCAAAAGCTACGCATAACAAGATCACAGAATGTGCAGAGAATGAACGGAAAGTATGTCATTAAAATATGAAGAATGGTAAAACATTAGAAATAGCAAGCAGAGAGAGCAAGTGGAAGAAGTCAGTAGATTGTCGTAATGCATTAAGCAAAAGTGTAAGGAAGTAGTTGAACAATTAGAATATAAGGGTGAAGAGTGTCAGAATAAAACACATTTTGAAATAAATAATCCAGAAGGGACCTATCAGGCAATGAGCATTCAGTAGGCAACACCCCGGAATGCGAATGTTCGAATAGCGAATGAGTGGGTGAGAGAATTGGCGATGAGTGCTCCGACGGTGAGCAAACGACCGGACCGTGAGCAAATGACCGGACCGTGAGCACATGACCGGACCGTGAGCACATGACCGCGACCGTGAGCAAACGACCGGACCGTGAGCAAACGACCGGACGGTGAGCAAACGACCGGATGGTGAGCAAACGACCGGACGGTGAGCAAACGACCGGATGGTGAGCAAACGACCGGACGGTGAGCAAACGACCGGATGGTAAGCAAACGACCGGATGGTGAGCAAACGACCGGATGGTGAGCAAACGACCGGATGGTGAGCAAACGACCGGAGGTGCGATCGATCGATTAGTAAGCGATCGATCATTGAACCAGCGATCGCCCGGTAATCACTCAATCGGGCAGTTCACAATCCAACGGGCAGTGAGTAAGTAAGCAACGTGGCGGCGAGCAAGCCATGGCCGATGAGCGACCCACTAATGAACGGGAACGCTAAGAGTGCGGGCGGTGGGCGGAAGAGCGAGGGAGCGGGCAGGGAAAAAAAAAGTCGGCGCTCAGACCTCGTAAATAATAAATCCGCGAGCGCTCCAACTTTGCGTGCGCGCGGCGCCGACGGGCGGGGCGGGGTGGAGCGGGGCGGAGCGGGGTGCTGGGGGGGGCGGGGCGAAACGGGGCGGGACGGGGCGGGACGGGGCACGGGCCGGCGGGAAGCGTTGAACGGTGAGCTGGCCGCGTGATCGGATTCGTTCGCCTCGTTACTCTTCGACGCCACCGACACTCTCTCCCCCTCCCAACCCCCTCCTCTTCTCCCCACCCGCCACCCACCCTCCGCCCGCCCCACCCACGCGCCAGCAGTCTCGGTTCGTGTGTCACGATCATCGGCATGCGCGCCGCACGCGCCAGCTCGTAATAGATTCCGCGCGTCTCCCTTGATGCCTTTCAATTAAGGGACATGTGCGAATGTGTGTGCATTTCGTTTCTGAACTATAATCATACGAATTATTAGTTAGGAATAAAAGCCTTTCAAAATAAAATCTCTTTGAAAAATGTTAAATGATATTGTATCGATCGTACTTTTCGGTAACCATTGTCGCAGATACATGCAATTCACTCACTGTTACGGGGGTTACACATTATATTTACTCTTTGTAATAGCCTAGAGTAAAAATACGAAGTAATAATGTTCATTTTTTACAAAACTTTTCAACCTCTATGTACTGTAACAAATGCTTAATAACGTTCCGGCAATTTCAAAACATCGATCATATTTAAGCGTATTAAAAGTTAATTCATAAATATTAGTTAATTAATCCATCCCAACGAGCATCCATGGAAACTACTAATTCCCATTGGTTGCGTCCGCTCCCTACAATGCTGGGAAATATATGTAGTTTTGCTCCTATACCTCCATAGCCGTTGGTTGGTTAGTTATTCTGAGAACATAAAAAGCTTAGGTTGTTAGTCCCGTAAGTGTAGAGCATGTTTTTTTCCTCGGGAGATGGATGATCTTCCCCCGTTGAATGGCGAGATCCAGTGAGACCGTCGGCTAGTGGGGTTTCCCTCTAACCAGGACTCTTCCACCAGCGGGGCACCGCCCCAGCCGGGACAAGCTCTAAGCTCCTGATCGGTCTCCGGGAATACGTGGTAGTGTAGTGCATCTTAGTGTAAGTGTGTGTAAGGGGAGAGGATAGGACAATGAAGAGCAGAGATCTAGAGAGAAGGAGAGATCGTGCGCGGTCCGTGGCCCGTACAGCTCTGGTAATCGCCTGGTGTTGATCGAAGAAACCACGGAAAACTACCGATTAGAGCAGCCGACCGCTAGAATTCTCCTCCACACAGCGACTGAATTCGACCCAGCTGAAAAGCTAGTGTCGAAAATCCTGCCGCCGTCAGGACTCCAACCTAAGATCTCCCGGTCAGAGTCGCTACAGTGACACGAGTTGATGCACTGAGCTCCCACCCCCCGTTCCGTAGGCGTCTCAGCGCGCCAGTCTCAGAAGTACAAACAGATCTGAAGACGCTAGCTCGGACCAGGCTCCGGGGGGCACTCCACTGAACTCAAACGCAAACCCGGTGCCGAAGAGGGCGCTGGAACGAGCGTCCGGTCGCGAGGGCCGCGCTGCGCCGGCATCTGCAAGTCCCCGCCCTCCCACTCCTCCTACTAGATCGCCGCTCCACACGGGGCAAGTTGACGGCAAGATTTTCGACACTAGCTTTTCAGCTAGGTCGAATTCAGTCGCTGCCTGGAGGAGAATTCTAGCGGCCGGCTGCTCTGATCGGTAGTTTCCGTGGTTTCTCCCATCAACACCAGGAGAATGCCGGAGCAGTACCTACCAAACGGGCCACGGACCGCACACGATCTGTCCTTCCTCTTCCTTGTCCTATCGTCTCCTCCTTCACACACACACACCTACACAACATGCACTACACTACCACTTATTCCGGGAGACCGGTCGGGCTTAGAGCTTGTCCCGGCTGGGGCGGTGCCCCGCTGGTGGAGAGTCCTGGTTAGGAAACCCACATAGCCGACGGTAGGTCGGCGCCGGATCTCGGCATCCAGCGGATGATCACCGCCATCTCCCGAGAAAAACATGCACTACACTAACGGACTAATGACCAAAGCAGTTGACGGGCCCGGAAGCACGAAAAATCAAACCAAACCAAACGGGCAAGTCGTCACAGCGGCCACCCCTGCGCCGAACGGAGGGCGGTCGCGGGGCGATGGGCAGTGGGCGGAACAATCACTGCGGGGCCTCCGGAAAATTCGCTCGGAAGAAGTCAGCGCGGCCAGGGGGATCGATAGACGCAGACCCTCGGTGGCGACGGGCACGGAGAGGGACGGAGTGATCGGAAGCGGAAGGAGTGGCGCCAACGTCGAGAGGGATTTAGGGGAAAGGGATGTCCTAGAGGAAGTTTTAGAACCGATGAGCGTATCAGTGCGGAACATATTTATAAAGTTATTGATATCACTGTCGGTCATCTATAGTGAGAATGTCGAGCGCGAATGTCGTATGCGCGAATGTCGTATGCGCGAATGTCGTATGCGCGAATGTCGTATGCGCGAATGTCGTATGCGCGAATGTCGTATGCGCGAATGTCGTAGGCGCGAATGTCGTAGGCGCGAATGTCGTAGGCGCGAATGTATAAACAACAGTGCGATGTCGGTGGCTGGGATGTCGGAAACGTATGTCGTACTCGTGGGTGTCCGTGGACGAATTGCCGAAACCGTTGTCTGAAGGATGGCAGACGCGAGAATGTTGGGGGAAGCGATGATCGAAAATATATGATAGATGTCAAAAGTAGAAGACAAAAATACCTCGAAGATGGAAACGATGGAAGCAGGGTGCCAGCAAGTGCAAAGAAGGGGTAGTAATCGACGTAGTCGATGGCGGGGGGGAGGGGCGGGAGTGATGGAAGCGTGGAGTGTGGAAGTGAGCGGGAACAGTGGAGGCCGCCGAGATGACGGCGACCGGGGAGAGCAGCTGCGAGAGGGCCGTCAAGGGAGGAGAGAGTAGGCTGGGGCAGCGGGGCCCGGTCGGGGCCAACTTCCGGCCGGCCGCAACTTCATGCGCCCTTTTATGTGGTCCCACTCTTTATCGTCCGCCGCCAAACTAATCGTCGGGATGAATGATTAAATTCCTGCCGGCAACTGCGAAGTTCAGCTATCGGGCAGGCCCCGGGGCGCAACGCCGCTGCCGCCGACTCGGCGCACCCGCTCCCGTACCCCCCCCCCGCCCCCCTCGCTCGCGGCCATAGAGTTGGACTTCGCCTTCGACGGGCCTTCGCCCTCACATGAGAAGGGTTGAGGGTTCCCTTCGAGCAGGCGGAGTGGAAACAGTAAACCTTCCTCAAAAAGGGAACAAATCGTAGAGCTGGTAAGTGAATGATGTAACGTACGTAAAATTTACGAAATGTTACCGCGAGAAATGATCGTAGTTTCAGATATACTGTCAAGTTAGTGAAATTAGTTTCGTTAATAAACTTGCTGTGTGATATTGGCAAGGAAAATTGATTAAGTTTAGGCAGATATTGCAAGTTAACACAGAGTTATGGACTTAAAGTTAAAAGGCAATAGCCTTAAGTGTTGCCCAAAAAATTAATGGGGTGAAACAGTACGAATATTGAAAAAATAAAAATTTAGGATGGTGGAAAACTGACATTGTGGTAGCTTCAATACAGCTATGCGGTTTAGAGGCACCGTGTGACCAAAGGAAGTAAAATAAATATAACTGAGAACAACGAAATTGTTGAAAATTAATGTCGAGACAAGCCATACCACACATGATGAGCAGAAAAAGTTTCACATCAGCGGACACCTTTCGTGACGAGAAATACTATAAGGGGGAGATAATCCCTAAGACAGCAGGAAGGGCAAAAATAGCTAAAGAGAAAATAAATTCATCTTAAACAGAAATTAAAATTAGTGCAATTCTTTTGCACAATTTAATGGGATGTTACAGAAAGCTTAAAAATCAAATGTACCTCTTCAATACATAGAACATTGAATGAGAGATAATCAGGATACTAGGCTACGTCTGACTGAACGAAACCAAAAGAATTGGAACACCATCGGAACAAGCAGCGGACAGGTCGAAGAAAAGAAACCGAAAATAGACCCGCCAAAACAGGAAGAATTTCTGGTTCACTTTAAACCTTACCAAAACGTTACCCCAACTTAATTAGCCTCAAACAGCTCGTAGTGAAGTTTCAGATGAATAAATACACTTGGAAAAAGGCGAAGACGAAAACCCTCGGGCTAGGGTGACGCGAGAGGCGAGCAACCAGGACACGAAGAGCCGCAACCAAAGGGCTCTGAAAGCGCGCTGGCGGGCGTACGTGGGCGGCCGGACAGCGCCGGACGGCGGGAGGGGGGCGGGCGGTGGGCGGGGCGCGCGCGGTCGGACGACGCCCAAGGGAGCCGCCTTCGAGCCCCCGCCGGGGCCTCGTTTATCACCGCGCGCCGCCCGCTGCAAGAAAGATGGAAAGTTGGCAGAACTGTCGGGAGTTTTGCCGCCGCCGTTCCACCGCCGCCGTCGCCGCCTGCCGCCGCCCCGCCGCCCCCGGGCCTCGGTCCAGCGGCAGACGTGAGCTTCGGCCGCCGCCGCCGCCGGACGGACGCCCGCCGACGCGCCGCGCCGCCCGGGACGGAAGGAGGCGGGCCGCCATCGAAAGGCCGAACGAGATGGGTGGGACGGAAAGGGACGGCGGGGGACGGAAAGGGACGGAGGGGAAGTTGGACCGGCGCCTGACGCGGCCTGAGGAACCACCCGCGGGCTGGGTACTCGTACGCAGCCGTAGCAGCAACAGCAAAGAAAAGATGCCACTGTAATTCGACACCATATTTCCTTTCGCGCGAGGAAGCAGGAACAGAAAAAGAGGTAAGGGGAGGGGGATCCAACAAATCTTTTGATCTTCGCAGCGTGAGCGCAGTGTGAAGGAAAGGGGGTGGGCGATGGGAGCGGAAATATGCTGCCTCGCGTTCACCCGGAGTTGCCGGCCTTTTCTTTTGCCGAATGCCGGGTGCCCGACTGCGCCTTGAGGTACTCCCTGTTCTCTGTCATTTGCACAAGAGCTAATGAACTCGTAGATTTCAGCATCACGGATTTTGGAGTTGATGGTGAAGAAATTATTTCGTAAAAGTTGTTTTCGGCGTTGCACTGAACCCATGAGACATTGACTTATCTCTAACCGTGAAGTAGACAAAAACTGCAGTACTTAATAGGGTTATATGTGCCTTATTGAGCACAAAACGAGTCTCGATTTTCTTCTCGCAGACTCCTCTATTTTTATAATCTACAAACGTATATCCACGAGAGAAAATGCTACTAATATTGCCTCAAACGAGTAAAATCGCTTCGTTTCTTATGTCTGGAAGTAAATTCTGATAAGAAAGAAGAGTGATGTCAGCAGATACAAAACCGAACCAAAATTCGAATTTCTTGAGGAATAAGAAGTACAAAAATCTCCTGATTAATATGGCGATGGTTTACATAATATTGAGGTAAGTACGTGGACAGTAATTAAAATTATAATTTCAATTTAGTGTTCAATATTAGTGACGTAAAATAAAGCATTTTAATCCTAATAAAAATAAAATAAAGCAAATAAAACAATACTAACAATACACCTCTGAGCTACGCAAATTATCTAACTCCTGTTTCCACCAATTTAAAGAAATAGAATACGGGCAACATTTCGTATTCTACGCAACACGAAGAACAGGAAAAATAGAGCAAATATATGACAATGCTATATTTATTATATGTTTCATTACATTCATTAAATGAATAATGGATTAAGCAACGTTTTGTTTTACCAACTATCTCATTGCTTTCTATAATACCAGTAAATGTGATTACATATCTTTAATTAATGAAATTTCATATAGACCGTCCATTTTTTGCAATCTTCGTGATAAAGATCATGAATGGGCATTCACGGCAGGAAAGTTTGCCAAATAGTAAATGATGTTAAATGATAATGAACTAAGTTTTATATTAATAATTACATTTTTCTATTTTTTACTATTACATAGTTAAATTAAATCCACAAATTTGCTCTTCGCAACAAAATAAACTAAGATATATACTATTATAATAGTTTGAATAAAATATAGTCATGATTACTATACAAATAACAAGGTATAATGTTGAAACAGAGTTAATTAAAACACAAGCTTATTCACGATTCAAATGGGAGATAAATGAAAGTACATGAATTGAAGTTACTGTCGACAATTGCAGTGCTAAAAGCCCGGGTTCATTTTTCACCAGGCTTGGTGATGTTTTCGAAGCTCTGCCAATAACGTTGTAGATATTTGCTGCAACTCATTGTACACGCATTTTTTGTCAAGTTATTTTAGTTTCGAAACGTATGATTGATGAAGCCAGAATATTGAATGTCACTGAATTCGAGATGTACTGATATGCCGCAGATACTCCATGAGGAAAACGAAAATGTAAATCAGGATGTCCGTTTGTCAGCACGTTGTCTCTATTTTTCTTGTTGACGTACTCGTGTTTCCACGCGTTGGGTGTTAAATTACGTGATATTTTACATTTTAATTTGGACCATTTCGCTTTAAATTCATGAATTCATTTGCAAGAATTGAATTCAGCAAGGCAATATATAAAATAAGATTGGCAGACTTAAATTACATCAAACGCAACAGATTTTCTCTCAATACTCCCGGCATCTGTAAAGCAATGAGGTAAAAGTGAAAAATGGTTTTAGGAAAAATGAACAATGGCTATAAATACAACCAGTAAGGTGAATATTAATTTCAAGATCTGAGAATCTACACTTGACGCCAGAAACAAAAGTTTTAAAGATCTGAACATAGTGTGTAATCACGGCCTTTGATCATTCTAAATGCTTTTCCAAGTATTTTTCATAGATTGCACTGCCAATTCGTTTAATTAAAATATCTGTAAATCAAATATTTATACTTAGAACGATCGGTAAGAACAGAGAGAAAGTGTGATAATTATTAATAATGTTTGGGCTAGGATATTGAGGTAGAGTTTTCAAGATTATCTAATTGTTTTGTGTCGCGACAAAGGACTATAAAAGAGTCCTTGTAGCGTACCTGAGGAATTTAATAGGAGCTTTTGTAAACTGAATGAAAAACCCATGCCGACCAATTAGCTGACTACCTATTGAATAACAACAGAAATTAGGTCCATTGGCGAAGGTTCAAATTCCGACCAAAAAGTAGATTCCACTCCATGATATTAAGCAAATTTTTTATTACAAAACGCAAAGGTTGAAGATTTTTTCTTTTTGATAAAAAGACTGATATTTCCAGCGAGAAAAAATTTAGCAGTGAAGAAGTTTGTCTTGACAGCGTCGTCGGGGAGGAGAGAAAAAGAGAGAGGAAAAAGTCTTTACCCGAAAAAGTGGAGGCGGCTGCCGCGGTGCAACAGACTCTTGAGTGGGGGGAAGGAGAGATAAAGAGAGGGGAGAAAACTCCGACCGAAATTCCGAGGAGACCCGCGAGGGGTGCTTGCTCAGGTGAGGTCAAAGATCACCGGAAGGGAAGGACGGGAGGAAAATGGTGTAGAGTAAATGACGAACACGAAAAGGCTAAAGCTTGAGTGGGGGGAAGGAGAGATAAAGAGAGGGGAGAAAACTCCGACCGAAATTCCGAGGAGACCCGCGAGGGGTGCTTGCTCAGGTGAGGTCAAAGATCACCGGAAGGGAAGGACGGGGAGGAAAATGGTGGAGAGTAAATGACGAACACGAAAAGGGTAAAGCAACTGGGTGAAAAAGGTGATATGAAATAGAAGAGGAAACAGTGTAACAGAGGAGGAAGAAAATTCTTAGAGGGCAACATGACGGAGAAGAGTGCGGGGAGTTAAATAACGGAAAGTTAAGGAGAGTGGAGGTTAAAAGGAAGTGGTCAGGTAAAACGTGACCAGTTTGGACACACTCCCTAATTTTTATTTTCTCGCTATGGACTTGAACGAAACTTATGTAATGCTGTGGGAAAAAACGGCGAACAACCCTTTATTACAGGACCCTGGTAATGAAAAATTGAATAAATCCAGTTGCTAAATTTAGAGAAAAAATGCTCTATCACGTGGTGCAGCCAGAACCCATGTTTCGTGGGTCCTTGATACCGAAAAATCGAATGACAGCCTAACATCTGTCAGTCCATCTGTGAGCGTTAGCAGCTAAACCGTTCAGCCGACTTTCTCCAAAATTGATAATCACCAATTGATCTGCTTATGTCGTGGTTTCTTGGGGGTAATTTTCGGGGGTACTTTATATGAAGACCCTGGGATATTTTCAATATTTTCAAAAACACTGCTCCATCGCTTTTATTAGTTTGTTGTTGGAAAGTGTGAAGAACGTTTAAGAGAATTATGCAGGTTTCATGTTCGTTTAAAACCCTGATTTTTCGAAAATTGCAAGAGATCAAACTTTTTTCGGAGTCTTTCTACAACTAAAGATATTTTTCTCTTAATAAAATAAGTTACTTAAAGATAAATTTTGAAATAACGTCATGTGCAATTTTTCGAAAATGTAAATCTTTTCGAGTAATTTAGCGCAAAAGAACGGACGAGCAAGTACATGCTGTTTTAGCACCACTAGTTTCACTATGACATGGTTTAACAACGTGAATTTCTTTCGTAAACGTCCACTCAAACTTTAAAAAGCGACTGTTAAAGTGACCCGTTCGTGAAAATTGTTTTGAATAATTTGAGGGGAAAAAAAGAAGAAAACTATTGGGTTTCGGGGGAGACAGACCCGGCCCCCTTGCTCCTTTCGGACGAGCCCCCGTAAGGAGGGGGCACAGCCGCATCAGCAACCCGGGTGCCGTCGTCCTGAGCGCCGACGCGACGCCTCCGTGACGCCCGCGCCGTCCCCGCGGCCGCCGACGCACCGCCCGCCTGCTGGAGGGTTGACACTAGGAACAATAGCGCCCAAGACAATGCTATTAGGACGTCCAGAGGCCGCCGGCGCCGCCGGCGACAGCGGCTGCGACGGAGGGAGTTGCGGCGCAAGCGGGCGCGCTGTCGGCGGGCGGCGGGGGTGGAGATGCCACGGATGGAGGGCGGCTGGGATGGCGACGGGAGCACGGTTGGCAGTAAAGGTAGCAGTGTTGGTTGATGACAAATCGAGATGTAGGCAGGTGCCAGAATTATGCCATGCACCCACTCCGCCATCGACGGAAAGCACCACAGAAGACTCCATGAGAAATATTCCGCCAGACACCGCCGCTCCTACAGCCAGGCGCTGTTATCGGCTTACTAAATAATTCCACGGTAGAAACCTTCCGTAGATTACTAATGAGTTGTTGTGATTCAATATTCTTTCCATTGAAGGAACCTTCCAGATATACAATGTAAACATATCAAGTGTAATCACATTATTTCTAGTATACCGCAGGAACCTTCGAAATACATGTTGTAAACACATCCAAATGTAAACCATCATCTGTAAAAACCCTATATATACACACGCAAGGTTCAGAAGGAAAGTAGCGCATAAGCTCACCAGACGTTTTTGTGCTAATATCTTCGGCCAAGACCTGGCCTGTACAGAGCTTTGAGTCAGCATTATACTTTTTGACGTTATACTTTTTGTGTGTTTTATTGAAGATCATCAGTCAATCCTTCCTGTGGTAGTGAACCTGAGGAAGCTAAGTTGCAGAATCAACATTATTCGCAACATTAGCAAATTTAACTCCAGTATGGGTTAGCAATCAATGTTGGAGCTATTGAACGCCTCGGAGTCGTTGAACGTGTTGAAACTAGGGATGGCAAAAAAAATCATCGATGTTTCTGAAACATCAATGTTTTTCGCCAGAAACAACTATATATTAAAATCGATATTCTACTTTCGATTTTCTTCACATCGATATTTTGTTGCCAAAACATCGATGTTCTTTTATATTTAATAAAGCAATATCGATGTTTTGCATCATCCTCATTACCACGCTGCATATTTTGCCTTTGCAATCAGAGGAAGTTTGGGAGCTGCTCGCGTTATGAGTGTATGGTATCGGTAGGCGTGTCATTGCCTGAATCGATAGTGTTAGACCACAGACGTTTTGACAGGTCGTGAATGAGACTCACTCCATTCAATCCAGGGAAGTCTCACAGTAAAATTACCCAGTACTGTAATTAAAATTTCATAGGAAAATAGCAAGTTTATTAGTCTATATCTAAAACATGGATGTTTTAAACATTGATGTTTCTTTGTCGAAGTTTTCATTGACATCGAAAACCCTTTAGCGAGTATCGATGTTTTGGTAAAATTTGCCATCACTAGTCGAAAAATTTGAACGGATTGAAAGTATTGAACGCATTTAAGACGGAAGTGTTGGAAGTGCTGTAAATGTTGGACGTGTGAACATGCACAAGACGTTGAATGCAAAGGAGGCGTTGGAGGTGGCGTGTCGGGACAAACGTGTTGAAGAAGTTGAATGCGTTGGCAGAGTGGGCGGATGAGATGGAGGATTGAAAGTATTGAACGCATTGAACACGAAAATGTTGGAAGTGCTGTAAATGTTGGACGTATTGAACATGCACAAAACGTTGAATGCAAAGGAGGCGTTGGAGGCGGGGTGTCGGGGCGATCGTTTTGAAGAAGTTGAGTGCGTTGGCAGAGTGGGCGGGGGAGATGGAGGAGGGAACGACAGTGAACGGAGGAGATGGAGATGGCGTGGTGGCAGACGTCAGCGGTCACGGCGTCGGCGGCAGAGGCGGTGGAAGCGATTGTGGCGAGCACGAGGGAGCCGGCGGCGGCAGCGGCGTCGTTGCACTTTGACTGCGATGGTCTCCGCCGCCGCCGCCCCGAGGCTGGTGCCGCCCCTGCCTCTGCCTCTGCCTCAGCCGGTGCCTGCGCACCCCCGCCTACGCCCTTTGATGTCGGACAGACCAAAGCAGACTAGACTAGAACCACGGAGGAATATAATACAGGGGGTGCAACTCTCGCTGTTGGATAGTATGGACAAGAGGGCGCGCTAGCGTGATTTTCCTTGTACGGATTTTTTAAGGAACATTTGCAAATGGTACTTCAGTAATGTGGTTGGCACGTAGAGGTGCCATCTTGAGATTCTTCTACCACTGATTTCAGGTATGAATGCAACGTCCGGGCCAGGGCGAACCTGACGTATTTCTTGTGCAATGCGTGTCGATTCAAAGCGATTCTTTAGCAGTGAGTTAACAATTGGTATCAAATGATTGAAAAGATAAATTGGGTTATAATTAAGTCTGTAGATTGTTATATGAAGATCTGTTTACATGGGTGTCGAGAATACCAGGTGGCACTTTTTACCTATATCGTACTGGTATACGATCATGTAAGATTGTTTTCAGAATATGTTTAATGATTACTATACAGAAATAGTATCTTTATAATTACCAACTCATTCTTCCCCTACTCTGTTTTCCGTTTTTTAACAAGTTGACGCGATAATATCGGAATTCTTAATATTATAGGTTACTATCTTTTCATACTTTCAAGGATGATTATTATCTTCCTGTAATGACGGTAATAATTGTACTTGGATCTCCAAAAAGTAGATTCAAATCCGTGGACCAAGATAGCACAATGATCAAGAAGTGTCCATTCCGGCCAGCAGAGTGTATTGCTCTCGGTTTTTGCATGTTTTTTTTATTCTAGATAGCGCCACACGAGTTTCCGGTAGCTCTGCGGTAGTTGCAGTGTCTGCTATCATCCCGTGCAGGAAGGTGCCTGAAGGGGAGGAAGCCCTGAAAAAGGACGCCAACCGAAGTGGGGTGGGGAGAGGTTTGCATGGACGGAGATAGTAGTCGAGAACACGACGTATTGAAGGTTCATCTAAAGTTCTTGGAAGCAACGATGCATGAAGATGAGTCATCCAGCACGTTACCTTTCCACCTTTTAAAATCGAGAGTTCAAATTCCGATGAATCAATGTTAAATTTTTGGAGAGAAAATGGGTTTGAAGCAAGTTTCTTCAGTATTAATGAATTTCCCTTGTCATTTCACCGTTTCTCAATCTTAGATCACCAATCATCAAATCCAACATTACCACCATTATCATCACCCTCAAAACAAAAAACTCGTCAGAATCTAGGAGCAAAATGGGATTGAAAACATTAATAGATGCTTATGTATTGAATGCCAAGAAATCGCATTCTACCGTTTAAACTACGAACATGAAAACAAGAACTTTCGATGACAAGTTGCCCAGGATAAAACCCGAAGAGAGCCGAGAAGAAATGCAGGAGAGTATCGGCAATTAGGATAAAGCGAAAAAGCCATAGATAGTCGAAAACTAATTATAACCACACCTAAGGGTGAGAATAATCTTAGAGAGTATACCATTATTACAGTTATAAAGGCTGAAATGAAGCTAGAGCGAATAGAATAATGGAAGATAATGCGAAATCTAATAACAGCGCGCTTGTTAGACGCCAGGACAACGTAAAATTATAACAAGGTGCTTGCGGGATGTAAAGACTTGTTGGCGCCACAATGGACGGCATCCTGGAGAGAAGAGATTGCAGCAATGCATCGACAACAGAGCGAGTGTAGAAGAGGCGACGGCACAAAGCACGCAGAAAATTTGCCGCTTCCTCGGAGATTGGGGGAGAGCGAGAGTGTTGGCGGGCGGGAGGGCGCAGCGCGACGGAAGGCCGGGGACGGCGGGCGCGACAAACGACAGGCTCCAGGACGCGGGGTCGGAAGGTGAGGGAGGCGGCGACGGAACCTAACGGGTGCGCGGAGACCGCCCCGACGGTAATGGATAAGCACTGCGCCATCCACTTGCCAAGTGTGTTTTCATTATTATGCTAATTAGTTTGAGGGGCGATTTGGCGAGAAGGGCTGCCGCCCGCGTTGCCTCGCCCGAGGACCCGGTGGCACAGAGGCCGCGCTCGGTGAGGGCGACGGGGCGTCGAGGGCGGCGGGGGCGGCAGCGGGGCGGCAGCGGAGCGGCAGCAGGGGCGGCGGAGGGGCGGCGGGGCAACGGAGCGTCGAGGGCAGCGGGAGTGGGAGCGGCGGGGAAAAGATGAGGAGGCGGGGAAGGACGGCAGGAAGGGGACGGCGGGAGGGACGGAGAGAGATGGAATGGGAGGGCGTCGGAGAAGGGCGTTGGTAGGGACCTGGGAGGGTGTCAGGAGTGAGAACGGTGGAGGAGGAGGAGGAGGAGAGGATGAGGAGAGAGGGAGGATGAGGATGAGGAGAGATGAGGATGAGGATGAGGAGGGGAGGAGGAGGAGGAGGAGGGGAGGAGGAGGAGGAGGCGGGGGCGGCGGGCGCGGGGCGGCGGGTCGGCGGGGCGGCGGGGCGGCGGGGCGGCGGGGCGGCGGGGCGGCGGGGCGGCGGGGCGGCGGGGGCGGCGGGGCGGCGGGGCGGCGGGGCGGCGGGGCGGGGCGGCGGGGGGGGCGGGGCGGCGGGGCGGCGGGGGCAGCGGGGGCGGCGGGGGCGGCGGGGGCGGCGGGGGCGGCGGAGGCGACGGACGCGAAAGGGGGCAGCAGCGGTGGAGACGATGCTAGAAACGATGCGATCCAGACCTGCGTTAAATACAAAGGCTGTTAGTCGAGGCAGATTCCGATGCAGACAATTGCTAGATGCGTTTCATATCTTGTGCAACACAAACGAGATTGCTCTATTCATTCGTTCAAGTACCTTTAAACAAAGAGCGTTTTGTTGTCCTGAATATGGTTATATGTTTCATTGAAATCCAACTATTACCGGGGAAAAGGATCCTAAACATACAACTGTTCTCATGCTAATAAGAGTATATTCACACTATGAAATTGGAATAAAGGCTTATGTTAACACATGCCCAATGGTGAAACAATATTTTAAAAAATGCCAGACATAATTTGTCTAACTTACAACTGAGTTAGAAACTGCCGGCAATCTATGTATGCAATAAAATAACAAGCAAAAAAATATTCGAATTTTTAATCGTGTCGATACTAATATTTTTAAATAATCTGATAAATGAGTGATGTAATTTTCGTACAAATATTTAAATTTTATCTCTACGCAACATTTACGTTATAAACTAGAGAACAATATGATCAATATTTTTAAACACTGTATTCATTGGAGTTGAAAATTCTCTAATCACTATCCGAAAATGGCAAAATTGCATTTTTCAGAAAGTTGTCAAACATCAACATTCCATATCATTTTATTCAATAAAAGCAATATTTACAGGTCAATCGAAACGAGAATGAGATTTTCTTTGCTGGTACGAACACTTCACGAAAAACAGACGTTACCCACAATTTACATTACGCGTGATAAAACAAATTGCACTCATACCGAGAGACAATGGGCTTTTTTTGAACGCACGAAAAAACGTTCGCAAAAGCGACGCACGAACTGAAATTGAGCGCAGGATCAACTACCGCACACATCGACCACGCCCCCTTGGCAACCCCACCCCGCGCCCTCCAACGCACATGAAACATTCAACGCTGTTTTATGTTAAATGGGCGTACGGTCGAAACCCCATAAATGCATTATACACGATTTAATTTACTGGCAAATTACATCAAAGGCCGTGTCCGCGATAATTTCTGTGTCCGCGCAAGTACAGTGCTCGTATTGTGAAAAAAAAGAACCTCGCGAAACACGAATATAAAATAGTGTGCCACGAAAGCACTTCGGGATGAACGTGCTCAATATTGGCGGTGTATGAGCCTTACAAAAGGCAGTCGGGTTACCCGCGGGGAGATATGTCAGGAAATTGCTCCGTGTTTCTGAGGACCATATACAATTTCAATTTCATTCACTTGGTTTTGGTACGAAGATGGAAGTTTGCAACGGAGTGAAGGCTATGATATGTTTTGGGTCTCACGAAAGTCTCCGTGTTATGTTTACATTTACGTTATTACCTAATTATATACCATGTAATTGTATGTGAATGAGAACGAAAAAGATAGCGACGATTAATTCTTTTAAAAAACAATTTTTAGTTATTCAAATTCATGTAAAGAACTGTATGAAATATTAATACAGCGTTGTAAGCTAACACGCAAAATTAAAAGCTTATCAAAAGAATTTAACAGTTATTTACGACAACATTAAATTAAAAAAGTGGCACAATAGTATTGCCACTTTTATAAAAACTCTAAAGAAAAAAATTGTAATTATAAAAATATTTCGTACGTCTACCAGGTGAGCTCAGTTGATTTCAGTTTATGCTGTGCTAATGATGTGTGTATATTACGGTATAATTATCTCAAAATGGCAACTAATGAAAATAATAATAATTATTATTGTAGTTTGGAAATATATTTTCAATGGACCACGGCCCTTCAGCCCGGAAGAAATCTTTGACTACAACTCCGGCCGTGAAAGCCTACATTGTTTATTTATTATTATTATCATTATTTATTATTTAATTGTAACTAACAATGTGATGAAAAACGTATATATAAACAATATTATCAATCAAAATCATGTACATATTTGAAACTTAGTTCTTAAGATGTTGAAATGGAATTTTCACACACACACACACACACACACACATTTAGCTATCAAGAATAACAGGACACCAATTCGATGTTTGGTCGCTTCTTTTGGACGTAGAATTCGTATACTGTGGATTTTACAGAGATGCCTTTGACATATGATCAGCTGTTACGGTGCTGAGCAATCGGGACCTTACACATCACTACAGTGACGTCATAATGGTTGCGTTCAGCCTTCAGATTGGATGACACCGTAACAGTTGATATCCTTCAAACGCAGCTCTGTAAAAAACGCAGTATAAGTGCGACGTAACACCACCACCCCGCCAGGTCGGCCCCAACCACGGCTCGGCATTTTCCGGTAAAAACACACTTGGTTTCTCGGAGGCTGGTAGTGTTTTATGGGCGACCCGACCCGCAGACATATTGAAGAACACCCGGAGCACTGCGTGAAACGAGCCTTCGGCGCCGCGTAGCCACCCACCGGAGCGCGCCAGCCGTCTTCACTAGGACACAGCGTACAGTGAGGCTCGTTCCGAATCAAGCAGGACCAAAGCTGAACCTATCGCCCGATTGAAATATAGTGAGTTGTGACGGATCATCTGTTGTGACGCGATTATCCAATCGGGAGCTTCAATACCAATTAAAGTCGTAAGGAAGCTCCTGATTGGATAAATCGTGCCCAACTGATCTGTCAGAAGTTATTACATTTAAATAGCACAACAGAGCATAGCCCATCATGTTATTGAAGGTTGTTACGGCTTGTTTGTTAACCATTCGGGTATAGGAATAGAATGTTACAACACGAATCTCGTATAACGTTTAAAATAAAATCCAATGTAACATCATTTTCGTTTAAATATTATTACATTTAAATAATCATTCTAGAAAACTAGGGTGGCTCAAAGTTTAGCGTTGAAATGAGACAATAATTCATTATAAATCTTGTATTCTAATAACAGTAATTACAAAAACGATCTGAATTTCGTAAAGTTTCAATTTAGATACTCAAAGTATTTTTTAATTCAGCTCAAATAACTTGAAATATATCTTTTTTAGACAGCCACTAGTGAAAGTGGTTCTTTCGTAGCTAAAACCATAGTGTGCTAAATATTCATATTTTAGCACCAGTGCTAACAGTGAGGCGATTCTCAAGAATTCAGAAATCTATGATTGCAACAAAGGAAACAAAATTATTCCGTCTGGCTGAATGAGCTACTACTGGTCTTAATGTATTATTAAGTGATTTATAAACTTGAATAAAAATAAAATGAACTGCAGTAAGGCTATCTAAAAAATAATATGTATGTCAGGCGGTAAAAGGGAGTTCATTTTCTTTGTAGGATTGCGCCTCTCGTCCTACCGGCCTCGTGCCGTAATCTTTCCTACTCGCAAAATAAAAAGGCTTTTTTACCACTAAGTAACTATTTTTGCATTAAGAAGTTTAATAGCATTAAATGTTCAAAGCTCGGGTGTCTGTAAAACAGACTAAAGCAAACGAAATAACGTGAGAGAATCTAATGCAGGAAGACATGCGAGCTAATACTCCCCTACAAAATAACATAATGAGAGCAAAGGACTGTGGAATTTCTACCTTATTAGAACCGTTACAAATGTGAATATAACCCAAAACTTTAGGTTTTAACAAAGTCAAAAATGCTATCACAATTAACACGAAAATTTCATAAGATATTAAACTTAATATGTAACTGAACAATACCTTACGTAATATAATTACATTCATGTATTCTGCATTCATTGCAATCCTTCTTCCAAAATAGTCATTAATATAATTATGAAAGGTGGGTGAGAGTTAGTCTACTGGCCTATGAAATCCCAGTGCGCAGGTTCGATCCCGGCCGGTGTGCCCGGATTTTCGAAAGGGGCGGAAAATTCACACAGCCATGTCACACTTGTGGCATGTAAAAGAAACCTGGCGGTATGCCCGGCAAAATTTAATCCCTTCGACTACATTCGCTCTAACGAGAGCTCACTTCCCCCAGACAGTTCGCATATAGTAACTGAGACTGACATCTGACGGAGAAAGAGAGAGTCATATTCCAGGCGTATTAGGGGACCGCCTCCGAGGCGCGACTGCTCGATAAGGTCTGCAGATCCGTGACGGAGGTAGGCTTCTAAAGGAGCCTGGGTCGAAAACTCAGGGAAGGCAACGGGAAACCACCTTGAGTACTTCCTCCCAAAAAATCCCATCATGGGTCACCGAACTTGCGCATAAGAAAGAAAGGACCAAAGATGATTCTGAATCATTTAAGGTATTCAATCCTTCCGTACCCAAACAGATCTTTATAAACAGAGACGCAAACGAACATGACTCAGATCATGAAAGAATTTAATGGTCGAACAAACACATCGTCGTCGTTTCGAGAGTTTTAAAGGAGCGCATTGCGAAAGGTACTTTCGTCCGACGACATCGGCGAGATCCCACAGTGCGGAGGTTGCGCGGCGTAACCCATTTGCTGCAATAGGGCGCGAGATGGCGCGCTCGTGGGCGGGTAGGCGGACGGGCGGAAGCGGGGGCGTCCGCGGAGGCGCCTTCGCCGCAACCTCTGCAGGAAGGAATTCAATCCGCGCCCGGCCGCACCCCCCCCCCGCCCCCATCCCGCCCTCCGCAATTATTGGATCCTTATGCTAATGCCATTGCCGCCTATTCCGTACGTAAAAGAAATTTAGTACCTCAACAGCCGCTGCGGAATGGCAGGAGCAGAGAGGGCGCACGGGGGCGGTGGATGCAGAAGTGGAAAGGGACGTGGGGGGGGATGGGGGGGGATGGGGCGAGTGCTGTAGAAAGGGTGGAGGGAGTAGCGGAAGTGGCAAATGTGGCGTAATTGTTACATGCTGAGGACATGGTAGTTGTGGTGGACGCGTTGGAAGTGAAGGCCGTAGTGGACCTCGAGGACGTGGTGGACGTGATGGTCGTGGTGGGAATGGCGAACGCGGTGGGCGCTGTGAACGTAGTAGATCTGGTGGACGAGGTGGAGGTGGTGGAAGTGGTAGTGACTGGTGGCTGTCGCGGTGACGGTCGAAATACGGGATGGATAATGTAAGTCCCAGACGCGAAGAACGATTAAAGGTAGAGAAGATGCAACACCATCATGAAATGATCATAGTAGAAACATGTTTAATATGTCTAATACACAACGTTAAACAACAGTTAATAATAATAATAACATAATAATAATAATAAACATGATAATAATATTATTAATAATTTCTGAAGTATTCTGTATATGGCAAATGCTTCTCCTAAGTCAAAAGTAACCCTTTTGGGTAGGACTCACAACACAACAAGTTTTTTTGTTTTTTTTTTGTTTGATAAGACTCTCTCTGAATTTTTAAATGTGTATTCGCTTCATATCACTTCAAATCTTCAGGGGTCCTGGGCCTCAAGTCACCCGCTCTCTTCATTTATTTCGCTCATCTTCATGTGTGTCTCCCTTGCTAATGTTTCTCAATTTTTGTATTCTGTAACGTTATGTTATGTACCCAGCGTTTTTACTTTATCTCTATATTTCCTCATGAAAAATTACAAGTTATGCTACCAAATATAAAAATTAATAAAAATATTATAATAGCTATTACCCTAAAAAAATAATACAGAGACGCTGCATTATGGTACGTCCAGGCCAGTAGACATTATATGACAAGTTGTAAAACAGTTTATCAAAACCGAAGACCGGATGATTCTGCGATGTATAGATGCCAGCCAGATGAGCCAAGTGACAGCTGTTAGGGAATCTATGTCTTAGTTGCGGGCGTACATTTAAGGTTTTATCTGATATCTAAAAACTATAATCACTAAAACAATAGTAATAAATTTGACATAAATCATATCGAAAAGCAAATGTGAATTAAGTCATGAAAATGATACGCTATCAATAGGTACTGAATTTTTAAGACTACGCGCGCTGTACATTCATCACCGTTTTAATAAAATTCAGAAAAGACAAATTTTAATCATATAATTATGCCAATAAATAATATTTCTCAAAAAGAAAGCTTGAAATTCTCCTTTTCCAGAATTCTATTTCCAAAAATACATTTATTTCAAGCGAATAGTTCAGTACAAGACAGAAATAATAGTGAATAAAACGTATCTAAACCATGTTAGCCAACGTTTGTGACATAAAAAGAATTACTAAACCCAATTTGGTTTGGCATCAATGTGCGTTAAAAAGCCGCTCACATGGCCGAAGAAACAATAAGAGAGTACCTATTCTCCCTGCATCTTCTAGACAACACCGTGAATGGTCAGCAACAAAGATGCTCGATATGAGACGGGAGGTACTGGGCTGTAGCGTCATGCACAAACGCAATTGTACGAACGGCCGCGTGGCATAGGCGACGCTAAGGCACCACGCGGCAGCCTTTGTTACGAGCGGATGTGACGTCGGCGGGAAACCCTAGGAGGCAGCGTGGTGGGGGAAGGGGAGCGTCAGCCCTGGCGAGCGGCGGAACGCTCTCTTGGTTACTGGACGCGGTGCGACACGGACGTCTGGGTGGGGCGGGCCGCGGCTGGCAAGAGCCGGCAATGTGTTGACGTACAGAGGCTGACTCGATGTTGAGTCGTAGGTGGGTTGCGGCGCTTCACGCCATCTAATATTTGAGATTAGTGCGTAGTGGTGTGGTAGCCGTAACGGGAAATTACTCCGTGTAGGGATATTAGTAATTACGTTATTTTGTAATAAGGTGGTGGTCTGTTAATAAACCTCTAAATTACTAAACCCACACTCGTCTGTGTTATTATTGCAAATGCATGACGCCACAGGGCAAAGCTGTTGGCAGGCATGAAAGCGGGCGGTAGCTGCCAAAGGGTTGAAGGCCGTTTACGGAAGGGTGTGGCAGTTACGGTGGCCCAGTAACGGACTCGCAGGAGACTGATGAGGGGACATCGTCTTCTGGAGGCAGCGAATTTAAGAGCCGCTCCAATGGCGGGAGAACGGCGGGGTAACAAACTGCCGAATGGCCGGAACATAGCCTTATAAAGTGAAGGAAAGTGGATCGTTTTATGGATTACTTTCTTTGCCAAAAGAAATTTCTCGGTGTGATTTGAGACTTCTTGAGAGCGCGAGGAGAAAGAACCTTGAACAATACCCATCACACTGAAAATTTCGTGAAAAAGATGAATTAAAAATTTTACGCAATTTATCGTTCCATTTAGAATCTTTCAAATCAATAAAAAAAGAATATAATGCAGTGAAAATAAAAATTTCATTCGATAATAGTATCCTTGTATCAAATGGGTCTTTTTTGTAGAATAAACTAAATGTCACCAGCACAATTTTCAGTCAACTGAAAATAAATAGAAACAAAAGCTCGTAAACCTGATTTGCTGTTCTTCTTTTCGCCTATAGCCAACGTTGGTCTGGCCGTGAATAGCTTGACACTGGCAATCCTCCTTACTCTTGTTCCAATAAATATAGTATGTATTTATTTGGCATTAATCTATTAGAGAACTCGTTTTGTACTCTCAGAAAATTAAAGTGTTTAAAATGAATTTTGGAGTTCTATAATGCCATTTCGTTAATTCATACCGTCAACTATTGAGCATGAGGTAAAAGACACGAACACACTCTACAAAAACACATATTAGTAAAATGTAACTTTAGAAGCAAGTGTAGACTTAATTCTTTAAACTTTGACAGACATGTGAAGACGGGTTTCAATTGTATTTAAGTATAACACTCAAGTAATAGTTCCGTGAGTGAGAAAAATTTACAGCGACTAGACTCAGGACAATTTTTCTTAGTTGCGGAGGCCAAAGGCTGGAGTTTCGCCGGTGACTTGGAAATGTGCCAATCGAATTGCCGGTATCAAATCTGCAATAACTTTGACAAAAAGATTAAGCCAACTCCCTTGACAATTACAACTTTCTGAAATAGAACTCATTTACACTGAACATTTCACACATGTTCTATTTACATTATTACATTACTACTCGCGCAACTTTTCTTGAACGATGAATTGAGGAAATGCGGGCGGAGTGGGGGTATTAGTTACAAAGTCGGCCACTAGAGTATTTACAGTAACGCCAACTTCTGAAAAATCAAAGTCAACCTGCTACGTGTGCGGCCAGGTCATCGCTCTGGGTAGGCAACAGCAGGGACACTAGATTCGAGTTTAAGGTGTCTCCCTTGAAGGACCTCAACATGCCTCAGCCATTTTTTTAGATAATGGTATTGAAGCTGAACAGAAGTTCTCGACTCTGAAAGCAATTAGCTTTGACTAGTTTCTGTTTCGCGCCAACGAAGTATTAATACTTGAAATGTTGTCATCAGTGCTCGCTGCTAGCTTTTGCTCTCAACTGTTTGTTGCTCAAGGGAGGGGGAAGTAAGGTCATCGTTCCAGAAAAGTTGCGCGAGTGATAGTTAGGTATTTTTATTTTATTGTTGCTTTTTTTAAAAAAGTCTGTCTTGGCACCTGCTGTTTTGTCGTTGCCGCTGTCACCAGCACCCGTGTGCTTCTGCGAACGCACTGCGCGTGTTCGCCTACGAGCAATATTAGCTTTCCCGCGGGGCACCTGACCGCCGCGCCGCCACCTCACCCTGGACGGACATTACCGACCGCAGATTGCGCCTCGTTCATCTTCATCAGCGACTCGACCACTCTCTCCAGCCGCCCAAACCACAGCCGCTCCGCCGATGGGGACGACTGCCTTGCTGCTGTTGACTCAAGAACCTTCCCGCCAACAGGCTGGGAAACAACCTGAGCCTTGCAATGAAGCTCATACATTCACTGAGCAGCGAGCTACCTGATCGTCCGTTCCCTAACAGCTGATACCGGCAGACGTGGTTGAGGGTATCAACTGCTGTGCCTCTGATCAGGAGGTTCTAGGTTCGAGTCCCGACGGTAGCAGGACTATCGACATACTAGCTCGTCAGCTAGGTCGAATTCAGTCGCTGCCTGGAGGAGAATTTTGGAGGCCGGCTGCTCTGATCGGTAATTTTCCGTGGTTCTCCGATCAACATCAGACGAATGGCGGAGCAGTACCCTAACAAACGGGCCACGGACCTCCCGTGATCTTTCCTTCCTCTCCTTCGTCCTATCCTCACCCCTTACTTACATGCACTACATTATCACAAATTCCGGGAGACCGCTCTGGAGCTTAGAGCTTGTCCTGGTCGGGCGGTGTCTCGCTGGCTGCTAAGTTAATGTTAATGCCTAATTTTCCGTGGCGAGACTCGGGCCATCAGACCCGCTCATCCGTTTAACCACGCAAATTTCGCTACGCTCCTTTCACGACCTAGCGGAGAAAGGAGGTATTATCTTGGGCGACGAAACAGGCAGATCTAAATTTATCTCAGAGGCTTCTTTTAGGCTTGAGGATCTTTTACATGCAGTAAATCTACTACATGAGACAGTCGGCTTTACTTCCCCTCCGAAGGCATACGAAGGATTTTTACGCCCTTAAAAATCCACGGCATCGATCGGGTTTGAACCCGCAAACTCCGATAAAACAGTCCGGTACGCTGACCGTTATAGCACCGAATCCGCAAACAGCTTTTTGGGGCAAATCAGAAAAACCAACGGTGGGTTGGCGCCGGATCTCGTCATCCAGCGGGTGAAGATTACTGCCTCCTCCAGACGACAAAACATACACTACACTTACGGGACTAATGACCTTACCCCCTTGACGCGCTCGGAATCATTAACAAAGAAACCGAACAGTCGTTGTGTTCGGAATACGCTCCCTCATTTTGATGTGCCCTAAAGACCGACGCGTGATGGATAGGGTGAGCACCAAATGTTCGTCACTTGGCAAATAGCAAGCAACTCATCCACACTACTCGGGATTCGGCGAGCGACCGCTCGCTACTCACCTAATAACGAATGTGTGGAGCCGCTTTTACTCCAATAGTATCTAACAACTATCATCAAGAATTATTCTTTTGCAGCCTACTCCTGCGATCTATTTCGTGGCTTAAACAGGTATTTGGAATTGCATCACATAATGAGTCTGTATGGTGTTGTTATCTATTTACATCGCCAAAGATTGAAGAAAACAAAGAAATTACCATGAATGTAGTCAACTTCGCGAAAATAACTACACAATTTCCTTATGACACCTCCACTTTACTACGTTAAACGAGAGAAAGTGTACATATTGTTTTAAAAGCGTCATTTTGTTGTTGTTTATTGATCACCATCTCTTGATATCAATTTCATCTTCATAGCCTATACAAGCGAAAGAAAAAAATCCCATACTCAATTTTGAGAACAATAAAGTATCATTCGTTGTTTTTATATGATTCATCAGTTTCACGAAGTTAATTACTGCACGTCCAACAGCTGCGACACTTTGTTCTCGAATCACCTCCTTTCGTCACAGTGTCTTCGTCAAGTACTCGCAAAATCTTTTTATTCACAATAGTATGACTGTGGGATTACTCTTACCACAATTGCCGTTCACATTACTCTCGCAGCCGTCCTGCAACATCACCCCCCCAGGCTAATCCGTCAATTCAGTTCTTCCAAGACGCAGTCTAGCACAGAATGTAGCGCAGATAATTCTGCAGAAGAAGTCTAGCACAGAATGTAGCGCAGATAATTCTGAGAAAAGTCTAGCACAGAATGTAGCGCAGATAATTCTGAAGAAACAGTCTAGCACAGAATGTAGCGCAGATAAATTAGGCAGGACGCTTCCTCTCTTTGAATTCCCCACTCCATGATCACCCTTCGTGCAGAATACTTCCCCTTCCTCTTGCAGGAAAATGAAATTCCCTGCTTTGTTACGATTCCGGTAATACATCGTAAGTGCTCAGGTGAGACCAGTGACATGGTGTGGGAGCTCCCAGTCACCCGCTTTTCGAGCCGTGTGGCCCTCGGTTGGGATCTGGGACTTCAACGTGCCGATTCCCGATACTTTTTGGAAATTAAGGAGGATTTATCTGGGGGTTTGTGATTAGTACTCAAACACGACTCCAATATCAACCTAGAAAGTTGGTAGCTACGTGCTGGCTGGGTGGTACTGCCGCGAAATTGGGGAGAGTTCCTGAGAGAGTTGTGTTTCAGCGTATCCGAATATGATTCACCACTATCACGAAATGAACACCCACATCCGCCCATCCAATAGCCGCGACACTTCATCTTTGTGTCATTTCCTTTCGTCACAAGTTCGCATATGCCAGCCTGGCGGTGCATTGGTGCAATCTGGGGGGGGGGGATGTGAATTGAGTTCGCTCTAGAATAAGTAAATTCCTCGCTGATATGTAATTATGTGTACTTGACCGGCAGGTCGTTCATGAGCACAAAGGTCAAACATACGATTTCCCCGTCCCAGGATAAACATTCGGTACTACGTGAAAGTTAGACTATTGCTGTTTGCAGACAACAGAAAGTCGCGGGCAATGCAAGAGTGAGCAGTGGAGAGTTCTCTTCGAAAATGACCTTTAGCCGCTTAGATTTATGGTTCCTCAAGTTCAGCTGAAGAGGCTACGCAATCGAGGCTGTGCGATGCTCTTGACAGGCAATTGTGCGCGGATTGCTCTGAAACTGCGTTCGCCATATCCTGTGTCTAATCCTTTTTATTTTGTGGCCTATTAGCAGACGACAATTTTGTTGGAAAAGAAATCTGTGGGAAGGTACTTAAAGCAGATGTTCGATTCACACCGGAGATGCGCCCTTACAAGCGTAATAAAAGCAACAAGAATTTTTAAAAATGGAACAGGCAGATATAATGATGACTAAAGCTCGGTAACCCTGTGGAAAATTAAACAATGCCCGATAAAGGAAGGAAAACCTTCTTCAGTAATTAGCAGTAACGTATAAAGCAAAATATGCTGCGATAATAATAATAATAATAATAATAATAATAATAATAATAATAATAATAATAATAATATCTGAATCCGACTTTCATTATATGGACAATATTTTCCCTTCTTTCTCATTATTTGAAAATAATATTTCACGTAAAAATCTTTAAAAAATGTATCGTTAATAAATCATTATTCCTCACAAATTGTAAATGTAACAAAATTAATATTCTTGGAGTACATTATTTTTAGTATTCATATTTCACTTATATTTTTTGGTAGGACAATACATACAATTTCAGTAGGACAAAAAAGAAGCTTAATAACACTTTTATTTTTATTCCACAAAACGAGAAATAATCAGGATGAGAATGTAGGACAATACATACAATTTCAGCAAACTAACAAAAATACTATTCTACTTACAAAGTTGCCGAAATGGAAACCAAGTACTAAATGTATTAGCGTTGCTCTCTTCAATATTCCACTTACTTATTAACCTGAATGAACTCTTCACCGAAGAGTGACTTGCGGGAACTTCCTGTTATTTTGTTGTAAGTTAATTGTAAACAACTTTGCATTGTGCTTACTTATTATTTAAAGTATAAAATAGATCTAAAATTTTCACATAGTAATATAACGAAAAAATGAAAACGGCGAGAACGAGAGGAGGAGGGCGCTTTCTACCATCCAGGAAATGCACCTCCTCTACTGGAGCCATCCACCTGTTCTTAATTCCGAAGAACGACGCAGAAAAACCACATACACCCCTTTCCCGCCGAGGGCTCAAATTTTAAAGCGAGAGCAAGTCGTCCTGAGGTCGATGCGACTTTGTTTCTGCCCTTCTCCTTCATCCCACCTCTTCCCACCAGGCGAGATCTCACTTGACGCGAAGTTCCCTTTTTTCAACCGCCGGCGCTCATCACAATTACAGACTCCGACGGAGAACGCAGCACGTTAACCGGCGCTCCGCGATCTCACGGCCGCGTCTCTGAGTGTCCGTCTGGAGGTGCCGTCTGGAGGTCCTGACTGCCCGGCGACTCTTCGCATCTAATGTGAGACAACATCAAGGTCTACTAGTATTTGATTATTGTAGCACATTAACATGTGGCTACATCAAGGTCTCTAACATTTGCTTATTGTAGCACATTAACATGTGGCTACATCAAGGTCTCTAACATTTGCTTATTGTAGCACATTAACACGTGGCTACACCAAGGTCTCTAGCATTTGTTTGGGTCACTCAAACCGTTTGAATACCTTCTCTCGAATTTCAGCAAATGTGTCCAACATTCGGAAGTTTGAGAGCATTGGTTTACGTCATTCGAAAAACATGTTTGGAGATTTCTTATATAAATAAACTATTAACTTATAATAATTATCAAGATCGAATTATTAATTTTATTAGTACTTCTTAATATTTGAAAATATAATATTTACAATACATTTTCTCAAAGATCTTTACAGGAAATGAGCAAATATTGACTATTACCTTTTGGAGCTAAACATAATATTTCGTTTGAAATCCCTTTCTAGAAGGGAATTTATAAAAAATTTTACTATAATTCTTATAATTACTATTTTTATTAATGGTATTTTTTCAGAAACGAATTATTAATTATATATTCCTTGCTTATTTCCGCCAATGGTATTGCACTTTTATAAGACGTAATCCTAACTCCAAAATATTTGTTTATATACACATTTCATTTGCTCTGCAGCACGAGCATATGTTTACATATTAAAGTGAATGCAGGGTTAACACGCGTTGGCTAGCGTTAAAGTCCGCTATCCGCTAGGTAACAACAGACGCATTTTAACAAATGTCATTGGACACTCGTGTGCCGCTATCCATATAGTTCAAAATTGTATCCATACAATTTTGAATAAATTTAGAAATTTAGTATCCTTTCAAAGGTTTAAAGGTTTTTTAAGCAAAGTTTAAAGCAATTTTTTCAAGCCTGAGTCTAGATAATGACATGTCAGTATCCTCGACAAAACACCATACGATGCCGCGTCGTCAAAGACTACAGGGAGAATTCAGAGTGTGAAAGCTCATATTGGTCTGGCTTCTTTCTCAAAAAACCAACAACAAAAAACAAGTTACATAACAAAGTTTTTTAATGCATCTATTTTACAAGAATGAAGCCAAGACGCGCGATTCGATCGATATTCCAGAAGATAAAAGGCCCGCCCGGCTGACTCCGGGAGATCGCTATCGGAAAGAATATTAATTCCGGGCGTCTCCGGCGGCAGACTGCTCTTCTGTTTAAACCTCCGGAGAGCTGCAGGAGGCGCGGAAATACCCCGAAGCGATTTCGTTGCAGAGGCGCGTGGCGTCCTTTCGGAGAGACTCTGGTTAAATCGGCGCCGCCGGGGCGTCGCGACGGCAGAAGTGGCCTCGGATACGACGATCGTCCGATTTGCAAAGTTAAACGAACGGTTTTCGCTTAGAACAGGTCGTGGCAAAATCATACCGAAACTAATCATACTTTGTGAACTTCTTACAAAGTGCATTCAGAAAGAAAACGCTCAAGTAGATGTGAGAATATAAACATATTCTTTTAACATAATATTGAACGTTCTATTCAATATAGCATATAAATAGATACAAACCACATCGATATCGATACAATAAATACTATTCAAAGAAATTCTTCATACGACATTAAGCAAAATGAATAAAATGGAGTTTATCATTTTCAATGTGAAGATTCCATAGAGTATTAAATGATAAATCGCAATTTATGCTCTCACAAACTGCATTGGTTTTCTTCTAACAAACACAAGAAGAACTTTGTATCTTGTTGCAGTACATAATGTTGTGCTGTTCTCGGATGCATTGAAAGCTGGCAAGTCAACGTGAAAGCTTAGAACTAAAGAACTTGCACGGTTGCTTTTTTGTTTATGATTACGTTTACCTTCACATTTTGAATAAGTGTTACAAATAGTAAAATGGCATCCATCTTTTACATTTACGTTACTTTTACGTTTAATTGTAAATCGATTTGAAGAGAAACAAAAATATGACAACTATTTTTGTGCGATAGGATGTGTAGGCAATAAATTTGAAAACACACAATTGGAGAATTCAAATGTTAAATGTAACAAAGTCTTACGAATATTGAGATCTGTACACAAATATAAATCGTTTGTTACTATTAAGTACTGTTTATTTCATTACAAAATATAAACCGTTGGTATACGCGCAACTTCAAAGCACTCCAAAGTAGTCTCCCTAAGAAATTATCACACGCTGACATTTCGCTGCCTGACGTCAAAGAAAAAAACCATTCTCAGAATGTGCCCGTCTCTCACGGGCCTCTCACGTCGCAACAAGCTGATCAATCGACTGATTCAGTAATTAGAATTGTAGATACCACAAGTAAGCGTAGATGCATGGTATTTCCGTTCATCATGTTCCGGATCCAAAAATCCCCTCAGTAAATCACCAGGCAAACTAATTCCGCGTCCTCCGATTCGCCTACACTTTGTAGACGTAAACACATGTTGATATGCGTTCGGTCTGTTGCAAATAACGATTCAGATCTAAAAATCTAATTCCACGACCTACGAAGAGCTTTCGCTGAGGAGCTCCAAATGTACACTTATAACTTCATCAAAAAGGAGAAAACAAGAAATACGCGAAACATAATGAACCCTCAAGGGGGCGAGTATTCACCAAAGCACAACGAGGCAACCGTGACATAAATATCGGTAAATGAGCAGACCAGCCAATAAGGAGCCCGACAATTCTGCTAAACGGCGCTTCGCTATGACGGCGAGAATAGCGACGGGGGCGACGAAGACGCCGACGACGCCGCGACGAAAAACGTCACAAAAGACTTCCGGCGCGACGAGCGCAGCGGAAGGAAGCGGCGGAAAGTTGGCGGCCCTGCGTGGCGGCGGGGGCGGCGGCGCCGGCGAAGGCGTCGGACTCGAGCTGCTAATTGATGAAGCTGCGCCATTAGCTGCGGTGCGTCGGGTGAGGGTGGAGCGGGGGTGGAGGGATGGGGAAGGGGTGGGAGGGCGTTGCGGTGGCCGCGGGGATGCGCTTTGGGGGAGAAACGCCGGGGCAAAGGGCAAGGGAAGGGGAAGGAGAAGGAGAGGGGGAAGGGCAAGGGCTGGGGGACTTGAGCTCACCGTAGGGCGCGACGCTTTCGAGGGCGACCCGGATGAAGACGCTTGGTATGCGCGGGGTCTCTCAATGTTCACTAGATTGGCCATTCAATGAAACTTTTTTTTTTAAAAAAATAGAGTGCTTCACTAATGAGGTGTTACTATTGTAATAGATAGAAAAAAATACTCTTGTGTGGTTAGCATTTTCGGGTAAATATGCAAAGTAATGTATGGCCAGCAAGGTTTTTCCAAGATACGCGACTTAAGTCATCTTCTTCAGCTCTGGTATAAATTGTGGGATGGATATTAATAATAAATTTACTTAATATTTAAATATGATACACAAAAGACAGAAAACGTAAAAAGTAATAAGTAATTAACATTATCAAAGAGAATATCGGATAATAAAATTTTGCTAAAAAATTGTCATGCAGATAAAATTTAGGAAGAATTAAATAGAATAAAATAATCTAATTAAGAAATGAATTTCTGTTCGATTACATTTCACTGAAAAATTAAATGCTTTAATTTTTTAATGTTCTGTTAAACATTACCTTCAATGAAATCGAAAAATGATGGCAATCCTCTCAAATAGCAATGCTGCTAAAAACAAAATCTCGTATTTCAACTCGTACAGCAATGCAGATTTCATAGCTTATATAAACTTTTTGATTTTCATTTTAATGATGACTTACCGTATCATGTCGTCTGAAGACAGGAACATGCGATTTGCATGAAGACAGTAACAGTTGACGATGGCAAAAACCCTCAAAATCTGCTAATCATTCATTGGAAATTTTCCATCCTGAATTACTTGGAAAAGAGAATGCATTTTATGTGACATGTAGTTAACCAAGGATCGGTCTGTTAAAGAAAGCAGCGAATTGCAAAATAGTACAGGTTAGTTGTAAGCGCATGGGAGTCTAGAGTTGCGAACAACTGAAGATATAATTTCGTTTAAGTTGCTTGTAGTACGAAGTTATCCAGAGAGAAGATATGACATGCCAACCTTCTCAATACCCCCATCAACCAAATTATCATTTGAAGCACTAACATAATGCTGGAAATCAGGTATATATTTCTTAGAAAATTGAGCGTGTAAGTTCTGTAAACACTAGGAAAGTGTTTGTCCTAACCATATAAATGTAACGGCTGAGTTACCTTAGAGCCAGAATTACCCTTATTTATGCAGAGATTCGGATCGGGAGATCGTAAGATTCGAGTTCCACCGATGTCTGACATTTTAGATCGGGATCAGCCGCTGTCTGGAAGAGAATTCTAGCAACGTACTAATCTTATAGGCAGTTTTCCGTAGTTTCTCCTATCAATACCATGTTTGTACTGGCTGGAGTGGTGCCAAGCTGAGGAAGACACTGAAAGTAGTTATACGCAGGAACGGACCTGTAGGTTCCAGATCTCACCATCCAACGACGGAGAACTCCACAAACTTAGGAGATAAAACATTCACTACACTAACGAGACTAATGACCTTGACGTGCTGTAAACATTGTATCAATAAACAATGTATCAAAAAAACTAAGTAAAATGCTTTGCTTTTTTAGAAATATTTACTCTGAAAATAAATATTTCTCGAAAGTTTAAAAGCAGAGGGCCAGAAGAAGGATTTCCTTAGGAGAAATATTCAGAATTACTTCTCCAGCGATGTCTGAATAAATAAGCAGAAAGAAGATGCAGTTCTCAAACTATCATTTTTCCATCAAACCATTTTCCTATCAAACCATATTTCATGCTATCCATGTGAATACCCATGGAGGTCACTGTCCTTGAAGCTTTCGCTTCAACACAAAGTAAGAATCGATTTTCTTAAAACGAGTTACTCAATATTTGGTTCTGCGGCAGGGTTGTGAATGGTGTACATTAAGAAAATTAAATTGTAAGATTTCGAAGTTCTATTTGCCATTTCGAAGCTTCATGTCAAATGTTGTTTCTAAGATTTAAGTACCAAAGACTTCCTTCTCTATCCTAAGATTTTCTTAGCGAGAAATCTTTATTTAAAATTCTATTTATTAAACTGTCTGGTAGGTATTAATGTTGGGATACTAGACAACGTATTAATTTTCTGTTCCGCCATGGTAATCCGGGATTACTATTGAATACATATTTATCCATCACTAGTACTTTCTCTTTAAAAACTCTTCAGAATTTATTCCACACGTCTTCATTTACATATTAGAGACATTTGAGTATTTTTGTAGGATTTTCAGAGCGAATAGGCAATTTATGCATGTGAAGAAATGGAGAAATAGTAATTTTGACGCACAATTAATTTTGTTCCTTTAATTCATAAAAATCATGTTTATTTTACGCTGAAAGAGAAAAAACGCAAAAACTCAAAATATACCCAAAAACGTACGTATTTTCCCCAGTTACATTATTCAGTACATTCCAGTTGTTCTGAAAGTTGATTTCGCTTACTCTTGGCGCCCCGATTTCTCGGCGTGTTGAGCGGGTGACACGCCGGGGGAGGTAAGGGGCGGGGCGACCGAAAGGAATCCGCGGTGAGCCCAACAGTGACGTGCGTGGCGGGGGTGGGAGGAGCTGAAAGGTGGCAGATTCAAGCCGCGGGAGCGACCGTTGCGAGTCGGAGACGCCCCCTGCACGGCGCGGGGCGGGCGGGCGGGCGGGCGGGAGAGGCGGGCGGGGAGGGTGGGGCGGGGCGGGGCGGGGCGGGGCGGGGCGGGGCGGGGCGGCGTCGGGAACCTAGACACATGTCTCGCCCTGGAATGCGGGCGGGCGTCGCGACGCGAGTGCGGAGCCGCGCCCGAGGGTCTGGACGGAGGTGGGCGGGGCTCGGTGGGCGGGGCTGGAGGCACTGGGGAGAGGAGGCGGCGGCAGGAGCTGGAAGCATATGAAAGGGACTCGGAAGGGAGAGAAGCGCTGGAAGGAATTCAAAGGTGTGGGCGGAGATGGGCGGGGATAGGTGGACGGGGTTGGTGGATCTGGGAAAAGGAGCAAGAGAGGAGCTGGAAGACTCTGGAAAGCACTCGGTTGGGAGGAGTTGGAAAGGATTCGGAGGGTTGGTAAGAGGTAGGATGAGAGGGAAGGAGCAGAGCTAATAGAAGCTGGAAGCTCCAGAAGACGTACGGAGAGGTGTGAAGATTTGGAAGGAAGGTGGTGGTGAACAGGTGCCGAAGTGGTTGGGAGTAGCTGGGAAAGACCAGAAAGGGTTAGGGAGATAGAGATTTCGGTAGTTCAAGACGGACGTGCGGCAGAGAAAAAACGCACCAGTGCCGGGTAAGGAGAGTATTGAGATTGACTGATTGTTAGTGGTTCTGGGCGGGTCAACTACTAGTGTCATTAGTCCCTTAAGTGTAGTACATGATTTTTTATTGGGAAGTGGCGGTATTCTTCCCTGCTGGAAGGCGAGATCCAGCGCCGACCTACGATCGGCTAGCGGGGTTTTCCTCAACCAGGTACCTCCACCACAAGCGAGAGAAGATGCCACAAAGATCGCGCGCGGTCCGTGGCCCATTTGTTAAGGCACTGCTCCGACATTCACCTGGTGTTGATCGGACAAACCACGGAAAACTATCGATCATAGCAACCGGCCGCTAGAATTCTCCTTCAGACAGCAACTGAATTCGTCCAATCTGACTAGATAGTGTCGAAATTTTTGCCATCATCAGGCCTCGAACTTAGGACCCCCCTGGTCAGAGGGCAAATTTTTAACTGAGAAGAGGGATTGATCGGCCATCGGTATGTGATTGAGGGGCATCGGTATGTGAAGCCGGGATGGGGCGCGTCGTGATACGTTAGCCTAATTCTGAGTGTAATGTGGCTTCGTGATAGCAAAATACACACAAAAGCTCTATTTACAATTTGTTTATCTACAAAATTTTTACTACTATGTAAAGATCTGAGTGTTCTTAACATTTTTTTGTAATCTACTGTAACGTCGTGGGTAGGGATCTACGCCACAAGGAACAGACCCGAGTGGGTATATACAATTTATTTACACTAATTTGTGTACACTACTTACAGACCTCACTCTAAGGTGTTTGTCGGAGCTACCTGCAGCAGCCCTCCCCTCCCAACCCGCGCCTTGCGGCCGCGCCTGCGATTAGCCAACTCGGCCGAGTCGCAACTTGGCACCTAGGGTGTGCCTCGGCAGACAATCTACCCCGAAATATCGAGCATACTTCACAGTGCTCGAGTCTCGAACACCTACACGTGCCTACAGCACTTACGCGCCAGACTTGGCGGACAAGTTTTTGCGGTTTTTGCCGCGGGGAAACCAGAATCGCTACCCAACCCAGGGCTTCTGCGACAGCCCTTTCATATGCTCGCCTCACGTGACTTCCTGCGTCATCTTTCCCCACGCACTCGTCTTGAGGCGTCTGCTTCTCCGTTGCAATTTGCACCCGCACCTCAAGCCCTCTCCCCTTTTGGACTTTCCCTGAAGGGTTGGCCTTTGTTCGGAGCTTATTTTTGGCTCCCTCATCCCCATACCTTGCAACTTGTCTCTCTGGAGCAGGGAGTCAAGTCTATGACGCTACACTACCTCCGTTACTCTCACGCACACTGCTCCCCTGGCCAGTGCACCCTCCACCCAGACGCCTCACCGGGCGCCCGTACCGGGACACCCAGTGCAACGTACTCGCAGTGTCACGAGGAATACGCGTCTGCCTACCTAGATAGCAGTTGCGACCGCACTCGAGGCGCTCTAGGAGCAAAGTCCTTCTACAGCCCCGCATCCCTGCTGACTTATTTCTGGCGGTCACAAGATCTCAGCCTCCTTGAGGGGTGGTTCCGGCGGTCACAGCCTCCTTGAGGGGTGAAGGCGGCCGCTCAGCCAACACACACACACGCATTCGAGGGGTCACTATTCCCATGCACTGCTTTCCCTGCGCCCTCGGGGATCACTCTCTTCTCAGCTGATCGCGTGTTTGCGCCGCACTTTGTTCCCATGTAGCAGCCAGCATTCCAACGCCCGTGTAACGTCACCAGTTGCCAGCCACGTTTCCGAACTCTTAGCGGGAGAGCTGGCTGTCAGTGGGGAACGAACTAAAGGCCGCGTGTAAGAGGGCCGGTTGATGGGGAGTAGGACCCCCATGACGCAAGGCGAGCGGGGCAGGAGAGAGTGGCCCGCCAGTGAGCTGGCATATGCTGACCGAGCGACGCCTCTCCTCAGGGAAGCTGGGACCGATCACGTGACCGCCAACAAAGAAGTTAACGGATAGGCAGAAGGGAAAGAGTTCGTCGTGAATGTGCCTCGCGTGCGGACGTGCCTGCTCATCCCGGAAGGCGAATGTGCATTCACCAGGACACTGCGATTGCATAGCACTAGTGTCAGGGCACTGGCACGGTTAAGCGTCTGGGTAAATGATGTACTAGCCAAGGGACAGGGAGCAGTGTGCGTAGAAGTATGTAGGGAAATGACGAACCTAACCGCAGAGCTGTACATAGTGTAAATATTGTAAATAAACAGGTTTGTAAGTAGAGCTCGTGCCTGCGTTGTCATTTCGCTACCAGGACGCCACATATGCCCGGAAGTCTGTCTTTGAACTGATGTTGGAGTAGTGATACGAAGAGAATCGAAGCGAGGTGGAAGTCAGTGGGGAAGAATGGAGCAGCGGAACGGAGCGGTAAGATGAGCTAAACAAATGGTGGCGACTCAGCTTCTCTGTCTCTTTCTTTCCGGTTGACGACACTAATTTTCGTGGAAATGCAATCGCAACTTACGTCATCAGATGTTATACAACTAAAGCAAATAATGAGGTTTTGTCCTCCCCCCTTCTAACCTGTGGAACATATCGCCCAAAGCTCAAGACAGGAGGAAAACACTTCCAAAAGGGAAAAATATAATTGTTCAAATTTCTACTATAAAATAATAACACCGGGAGCGGTAGCTCAGTGCATCAGTGAGAGTCCTGGTTAGGGGGAACCCCACTAGCCGACGGTAGGTCGGCGCCGGATCTCGCCATCCATCGGGGAAAAATCACCGCCATCTCCCGAGAAAAACCACGCACTACTCTAACGGGACTAATGACCAAAGCAGTTGACGCGCCCGGAAATACGAAAAATCAATCGATCAATCAAAATAATAACACAGACCATAAAATGAAGCCAAGGAAGGAAACTGATCGGAGAAGGTAAAATGTACAAGCAAAAATAACTACTCTAACGGGACTAATGACCAAAGCAGTTGACGCGCCCGGAATTTTTTACAAGAAAAAATAACAATTGAGTAAATGTTATTTTCTTGTAGTTTATCTCCTTCATATTTTGTTATATATTTGTACGGATCTCTAAACAATTTTTGTTTATTCCTTCCAAATACAATACGACAGATATAAAGAAAAGCAGAAGGTAAGACGTGGGCACCTTTACAAAGATTTTAAAACGAAATCAAAAACGAAAAATTTAAAAAGATACCCGCCTCAGGAATTAAGATTCACGTCTTAACCATAATTTCTTCAATATTGCGTGTACAAACACCTCACGCAATTCCTCAAGCTCTTCTATTGTGAAAATCTCGGAGGAATTTCATTTACACCGGCCACAGACCTATTGTCACCACGCGGGCCCGCCTGTGGGAGACGCCTCCCGCCGCCGCCGCCGCCGCCGCCGCCGCCGCCGCCCCGCCGCCGCCGCCCCGCCCCCCCCCCGCCCCGCCGCCGCCGCCGCCCCGCCGCCCGCCGCCGCCCCTGCCCCCGCCGCCGCCGCCGCCGCCGCCGCCGCCGCCGCCGCGCCGCCCCGCCACCGCCACCGCCACCGCCGCCCCGCCTCCGCTGCGGGGCCGCGCCCCATCACGAAAGCGAGAGAAGGTGCCAGCGCGGACAAAAATGTTACGAACAGTTGTCTAAACAGCTGTCGCAACTTAAAACTCCCGGTACTACTCCTTCCCGGGAAAGACGGGGGAAAAAGCGACGCTACCGAGCGCGCATCGTCGGTTCGCAACAGCAAATAAAGAAAACGAAAAAAACATTTCCCCTCTCTCCCTCCTTCCCTCCCTCTTTCTCCTCGTGAAATGTTTGGAGACAATTTAAAGTTACTGCCGGTGCGGACAAGCGTCCGCGAAGAAACTTATCCACTTAGGTAGCGCGACACGGAAAAGATTCTAAATGAAATAATTATTTAAAAACTCGACGAAACGCAAGACTGAGACGGAGTAGCGGTGGCTAGGCGGGGGTGCAGAGCAAAGTGGAGGGGAGGAGGAAGCGGAAGAAGGAGGGGGACGAAGGGAGTAAAGGAGACGGCAATCAGAGTGACAAAGGGAAGACGGGCTGAGAAAGGGGCGGGATCGCCAGTCTTGCAGGTTGAGACTGTTGGATTACACTTCTGGCCTCAGAGAGTAGAGGGAAACGCAAATGGAGGACAGGATATAAAGAGAACAAGTGATGAAAAGGGGCGGGAAGAAAATATAAGAAGAGGTAAAACAGGTTTGGTAGAAGAGAGAGCGGAAAATGACCTTCAGTAAAAAATTAAAAACGTGAGAACTAATATTCTATGCCATATTTTCATATATTTCTAAGGAATTTAAAAAGTTGGAAATTCATAATTATTGCAGTACAACAAGATTGATATTACCCATTAAGTATTTTTACCCTGTAATTATGTGAATAAATATTTCAGAAGTCACACTCAAACCGATAAGCAAAGGTTGATGATTACAACAGGAAAGTATAATCTATAAAAAGTAGGACATGGAAACAAGGAAGTCTAGTTATATTGACTAGTGTCATCTAATACTAGTGCGCAAAACGATAAAAACTTCATAGGACAATATGAGACACAATGTTTTTGCACGTTAGACATAACACAGATAAGATGACAAAGCCAAATCATAATGTTCAGATCAGTTATAGGAAAGCACGGTCGTTTCTGTCACATAAAATGGGAGGAGGGAATCAAAGGAAACGAGTAGCTCTGTGTAAATAAGAAAGAAGAGAGAAGAGAACAAGAAAGAAAAAAGAAAAGTATAAACACAAAGTGACATCAGGAGATCAAGGAACGCACGAAACTAGACGAGGTGGATCAAAATGAGACAAAATGAGAAGGTACGAAACAAGAAACAGCGAGACAAAATAAAAGACCAATTAAGTCAAAACGAAACTACATATAGTGAAAACCAGACAAAACGAGTGAGTATTTTCGTACGCGTCATCTATTATAGTCATTTGTCCTGCGGGTGAAGTGCATGTTAAAGCCGTTAATTCACTGTATTCCTCCCCCAACTGAAATCACAATAAGGGTACCTAATGAAATGGAGTCAAGGATCGCGCCCTCACTGTGGTAGTCCACCTCTTGCGGTAGTCCAACATTCGTCTGATATTGTTAGAGGACCCATAGAAAACTACCGATCAGAGCGGCTGGTCGAAGACAAGAGGCGTACGAAAAGAGGCGGTACGAAAAGAGGCGGTACGAAAAGAGGCGATACGAAAAGAGGCGATACGAAAGAGGCGATACGAAAGAGGCGATACGAAAGAGGCGATACGAAAGAGGCGATACGAAAAGAGGCGATACGAAAGAGGCGATACGAAAGAGGCGATACGAAAAGAGGCGATACGAAAAGAGGCGATACGAAAAGAGGCGATACGAAAGAGGCGATACGAAAGAGGCGATACGAAATAGGCGGTACGAAAATAGGCGGTACGAAAATAGGCGGTACGAAAATAGGCGGTACGAAAATAGGCGGTACGAAAATAGGCGGTACGAAAATAGGCGGTACGAAAATAGGCGGTACGAAAATAGGAGGTACGAAAATAGGAGGTACGAAAACAGGCAGTACGAAAAGGGGCGGTACGAAAAGGGGCGGTACGAAAAGAGGCGGTACGAAAAGAGGCGGTACGAAAATAGGCGGTACGAAAAGAGGCGGTACGAAAAGAGGCGGTACGAAAAGAGGAGAAACAGAAAACAGGGGAAATAAGGAAGAGGCGAAACGAGAAAAAGAGACGAGAGGAAAGGAGACGAGGAGTTCGGGGAAGAGCGGGTGGGGTGTGGGTCAGGCGAAGGCATTTCCAAGGGCGGTGGCGCGGCGGGGTGGGGGGTGGAAGGGGAAAGGGGTAGGGGGCATGCTAATGGCGTTACGTCTTGGCAAGGCGCTCGGGGCGGGGTTCAGGGAGAGGAGGGGCGGGGCGCGTGCGTTGGGGAGAGGAAGGGCCTAATGCGGGAGACAGGCGTTAATCCCAGGCCGGCTGTAATGGACAGGCCGCGGGGAAAATGCGAAGTCGTGACGCGGGAGGTGTGGGGAGGGGAGAGGTGGGTGACGATGTGAAGGGGAGGGGGAAGGGTGGGTCGTCGTAGCGCGGCGGGACAAGTGTTGGTGGGACGCTCTCTTCTCGTGTGGCTGCTAATCAGGGTGGTCTGCCCGCGCGTGTGCACTTGCGTTTGCGACTGCGGATGCGGACGCTAATGCGACTGCGCTTGGCCTTCGGTTGCGGTTGCTGTCTACTGCAATGATCTACTTAGGCGTAGAGTGTAAATGTGAATGAGTGAATGTGTGAGGAAATGTAAATGTAGAAGTGTGAGTGTAAAGTGAATGTGAGTGTAAATGTGATATGTAATTGTATAATGTGTGAGCGTAAGTGGTGGGTGAGAATGTATCAGTCGTGTCAGTGCGTGTGAGGAAGAGTGAGGTGAGGGTGTTGACTGCGGAGTGACTGCGACTCTGGGCTACAATGCGGTTGTGAATGTGGGAGTGAGTGGTGACCAGTTACACTGGCATGGACTGCGACTGTCATTGCGAGTATGGTCACGACATGTCCGCACACGACCGATGAGTCCATAGGCGCAGGAAAACAGCACAGTATTGTCTATTCAGAAGATACTTTCCACGAATGGTAAATCAATCTGACAATTAGATAAAGTTAACGTTTTAGAGTGAATAATAATGCAGCAAGAATTAAATTTATTTAATCCGCTCGGTAGAACCGTCACGAAGCTACCGTGCAGACGGTAAATCGCTACTGAATCTATCGAGATCTGAAGCTCTGTTCTCGAGAGGTGAAAAGTTAGCGTTTCGGTGCCCAAATCACACGACTTAAGTACATGAAGAAAAAGAAGAGTAGGATGCAAAAAGACCACAGTGAGCCACGAGCTGCGTGCACAAGTCACCGCAGGAGGACCCTAGCGGGCAGCTGGCCCGTGATCGGCCGCCACGTGCGGCGCGTGCGGGGAAGGGGCGAGGCAGGGACGGGGGCGGCGTGGGGGATGGGCAGTGGAGAGGGGTGGTCGCTGGGAGGGGCGAGACGGGGACGGTTCAGGGGTGGTATGAGGGCGGGGGGCAAGGTTTGGCGGAGAAAGCCGGGCGGGGCGAAGGGCGGGCGGGCGGGTACTTGGCGGGGGCGGGGCGGAGGCGGGGGCGGGGGCGATGCGGGGAATAGGCAGTGGAGAGGGGTTGTCACTGGGTGGGACGAGGCGGTGATGGTTCAAGGGTGGTGTGAGGTCGGGGCGGGTGTCGTAGCGGGGTTTGGCGGAGAGGAGGGCGGGGCAAAGTCCGGGCGGGGACGGGGACCGGGGCGGCGCGGAGGTGGGCGGCGACCGCTGCGGCGGGGGCCGGGCCGGCCGGGGGGGGGGGGGGAGGACGTGCGGGGGGGCGGGGGCGAACGGATTCCGCCACGCTTCGCTGCCCGCCCATCTGCGCCCCGCCCTGGGGGCGATGGCGCACAGCGAGACGGGCAGGGTAGTGTGTACACCACTGGCGGAGAGTGGTGATGGAGATGGAGATGGTGGACCCGAGAGAGTTGTACAAGGGGTCGGGAAGAAGTGTAAATGCGTACGAAAGGGGTGAGGATATGACAAGAAAGAGGAAGGAAAGATCGCACGCAGTTCGTGGCCCGTTTTTTTACGGTACTGCTCCGGCATTCGCCTGGTGTTGATTGGAGAAACCACGGAAAACTACCCAGCATAATCGGCCGCTAAAGTTCTCTCCCAGACAGCGGCTGAACTCCACTTAGATTTAGCTACTTCCTAAATTTTCCGACCGTCAGGACTCAAGCCCTAGTCAAAGGCACTGCAGCGACATCGTTTGATGAACCTGAACCACCTAAGCCGGTGAGTGGAGAGAAAACTAGAGGCAAGATGATGTGAGTTGATGTGGAGTGTTGGGGCAAGGCTGCGCTGGACAGAGCAGGGCGTTGCATACCGAGGAGGTGCCGGTTCGAGCGAGAAAGAAAGGCGGCGAAAAGCGGAGAATGGATGTACGGAAGTGCTTAAGGCGTGTGCTGGGATGATCCCGTGTTTTGCACTCCCAGTGATAAATGTATAGCTCGTCCTCCCTCTTAGTATCTCTCCTTTCTTCTCTTTTGGATTTTCTTCTTAATTTTCATTTATGTATCTCTTCTCTTTCACTTCTATGTACTGATAATTTTCGACCGTAAGTCGCCATTCTGATTGAGATTTTCTGGATTTACTCAATCGCTTAAGGCGTATGCCGGGATGCCTAGTTTTGCTCTCCCAGACATAAATGATCTGGCTGCCCACCCCTTTCTAATGTTTATACTCTGTATTCATGTATATTCCGTGGAAGATGCCTAAGGCCTGAGCCTCATTATTATTATTTTTATCATTATTATTATCATTTTTATCATTATTATTTATCACTATCATTATCATTATTATCATTATTTTGGGGCGGGGTAGGAGCGAAGAATGGCGGGAAGAGCAAAGTAGATGCGCAGGGGGAAGAAGCTAGAAAGGGAGGGCTAGGGAGAGTACAGGATGGAGATGAGAGTTTTGATAGGCGCGGAGGGAGATGAGCAGAGGAGGATCTCTTTCGCGCTAAGGGACGATCTGGCAGGCAGGAAGGTCTTCATCGGACAAAAGGCCGCCTCCTTGTACATACCTCTACATTTTTTTTAATTTAAATAGTTTTGCTATTTTGTTGATATTACATTGTACAGTTTACAAGAAAACTGTGCAAATTCTTGAAGACTTAATCTAATTAGCTTAATCTAGTTTAAATTTATACTTAAATAATTAAAAATTATACCTAACTAATTTTTCCACAGGGCGAGGAAACGAAAACACTTCGGAGGAATCATTCGATGTTTGATAATGTTTGGAGGACGGAATGGAGAGGAAATCTGTTCTTAATTCTGGTTTTGTACTTAGTATTTTTTTTACATTGAGTCGATACCTTTATGAAGCATAAGTTTGTTTAAAACTGGTTTGATATGAATGTTATTTGGTTCGCTATTTCACTTATATTTGGATCATGATGTAGCTATTCATTGATAATGAACCATGAAGCTCTTGTTACTGGTCTTATATTTGTTGAAATACTTGTATTTCGCCCCCTCTACATTGTTCGTGCATTCGACCATCACAACCACTTTCTTTCGAAACAGAAAGGCCATGAAGGGTCGATTAGGAACACAGTTGAAATCACTTAGTAAATTTAAAATAACTGGCAGAGAAAACAGTACAGCGGTTTAAAAGTTCAAAGTTGACTCCTTTGAAATACTTTCAACGTCAACTTCTAGTACACAATAAAGCAATGTTGACTCTATTCTCTTAAATTATGCTTTGGAATTTCTCTTTCATCTGCTTTATGCTTCTAAATTGCTGAACATTTTGTTTTCACAGCGCGTAACTAGACAAGAGTATTCTTTTTATTAAGCTTACCTTTAAACGTTTCCCCCTTTTTCTTCTCTTAAGAAAGTTATTTCAAAAAGCAATATCCTTTATTGAACAGCCAAATATTAGCCCAGTATATACCAATTAATTGCATATCTCAAAGTTTTTCGTGACCCAATTTGATGACGTAATATCGTAGAAATAAATGTTTAAAAACATTGATTTATTTCTCTTTGTTATTATGCCTTGAAAATTCTTTACATTTGCATAGAAATATGTATATAACTTTTCTATTATACAACACACACACACACACACACACACACACACTTTCTTGTACAGATTTTAATATTTTCTAAAGCAGAGAGGGTTCGAATTGAAAGGGATAACGAATAGGAATCCTACAGAGATGTTTACCTATACTGACAATGGGCTCAGTAGTGGCCTTTCAGAATGTACAATCAACTCGGTTATACTCAGCAAAATAATTCCAAAGAAAGACTAGGTAATCATTTGTATGTTTAAACCTCTTATTACCATAATTATAAATATTGAAAATTGGGAAAGATGTCGCGTTATCAATTGTACTTCATTTAATCTCAAAGCAAATGATTCTGACATTTCAACCCACAACCTTTCTTTTGGGTATCCAATTACCGATTAAATAACTTTTCTTTGTCAAATTTTCTACATATATACCAAGTACAAACCTATTTTCATCCTAACATCCACAGCCGTTCTTTTAGGCATAGACCATGTTTCATGAATGAATATAGTAAACATTTATTGCTCATGTGATTATCATCAGTGCATTTAGGCAACACAGAGTTTGCACGCCGGCAGACAATCCAGGTTTGTGTGCAGCGGGGAACTTATTGGCGATGCAAAATGATTGCCGTGTCTGCAGCTAGTCCTCTTCTGCTTCATAAAGGTCAAACCTCTCCCTGAATCAAACAAATAGTGTTTATGAAGCACACAGAATCAAGTTTTGTTTATCAAATGAAAACAGTATCATCACAAGATAGCGGCCAGTGTAGTTGACAGAAGGGAGTCTGATGGAGCAGCATAAAGCAACATGGCAACTAGGCGCTCTTAAACACATCGTCTACTCGACATTTTGACATTGAAACGTACCGAAAATTCGAGACACTAGTATACTCAAATTATTGGTAATTCTGTCTCACGCAGAAAGCGCTCATCTAGCAAGATCACTACATAGAAAAAAAACGCGATGCGAGCATTATCATAATGCCATTTAAGGAAAAATCAGGAATAATGCGTGCTTCTCCTAATTAATAAAAATATTATTATATTATTATTACTATTACTATTATTATTATTATTATTATTATTATTACTATTACTATTATTATTATTATTATTATTATTATTATATTATTATTACTACTATTATTAACGTATCGGCCATTTCTGACCACGCTATACGTTCTCTTCCGAAGTCCAGTCATATTCTATTCTGGAGAGAGACGTCTGTAATTATGGGGCTCAGTTTTTCAGCAAGACAAGGTTGTTCAGCCTTAAATTATGAATTATGAGATATAAGGAAGATGATGAGAGGTGATCATTTTTTTACAATCCCAGCATTCGCCTGTACGACCGCGGGAAACCATGAAAATCTCAGTCAAGATGGCTGGCGCGGGGATCGAACCTGGGCCTCCCGACAGCGAAGTCAGAGCGCTACACACAGAGCCACTTTGCTCAGTTATTGTTATTGTTATTGTTATTATTATTATTATTACTATTATTATTACTATTATTATGATCATTATTATTTATATGATCCATTCACATGCGAACTTCAACTTCGAACAAAAAGAGAAACTGTTCAACTTCTTCGGACACTTTCTTTCCTAAGTTCTTCAGAGTTTGTGAGATTCATCAGAGAGACTCAAATCTTTTTAACACGCCATAAAAATGAATAAATCGTTTTTAACGGCAAGAAACATTACAATCCATCACGTCATGAAATACGCTATAGTTTTCCTGCCAACAAATGAACTGGAGCTTTGGTCGTAAAGGAATTCATAAAATCAAGCAACGTGAAACGCAGATAGTGGATTTCTCAGAATCTATGCAATATAAGGAAATTCTCTCAATCGAAATAGTGATCTGAACGAAATTACACAAACGATAATGAGGCTGCGTTAACGTAAGTGCAAGATATAATATATGATTAATTTATACTACATATTTTAATAAAATTGTTGCCAACATATTTGTAGATGAGAATGATGTATGAGAATGAGAATGTAGTTTATACAGGCAATTTAATATAATATCAGATTTATTTTGTAAAAAGTTATTAACTAAAATATTACTCGCGTTAATGACATTTAAAAAAACAATTTTTTTTTTTTTGAAAAATTAATGGTTTCATGTTTCTCGCTCATTTATGTCCTTTGAGCATTGAAAAATGAAAATAAAGAAATAATCACAAAAAGCAATGAGACGGGGAAACAAACAGATCAAAGAAAAGATATAGGCACCTGTTCAACGCCTTATCACGCATCAGAACAGTTCTATTCACTAAAAAGGGAACTACTTCCTCTACTACGCGCACTCGCTCACGTTTTACGGCCTTGTTCGTCAGGGAAAAAAGTGCAGAAATCAGTCTTCTCAACGCCACACTGCCCGGCGCAGTAGACTGCAGTGGGCCTAAAGCACGTAAGCGTCTTTGCAAAATGTCTGCTTCTATAAATTGAGTTAATCATATGATTACATACGCAGGTATAATTATATTATTTAATTGACGACCAACTTATACGGACTGTCCATAACCAATGGCTACATACCAAATTAACAATAAATCATTTCGTGTAACGACTATTATTAGTAGACCTTTTCTGGTAATACTCTAAAATTGTTTCGAAACGAAAATTACACAATAATTCGATTGGAAACGGATTTATATTGTATAACTATCATTTTGTAACAACTTTGCGCTTACTATAAACAATGGTAGAGCGTAATGATTTTTAAATATGTAACCGTTAGTTGGAAACCTTTATAAATTTGTCTGTTAATAAACTAGTTATATAAATTGTTTCATGAAAATTATAGGTGTTCAAAACGTTTTTCACGATGGAGATTGAGAATCTTTTGCCGAGACCGGTAGGTCAAGGCGCAAAATCAATTCAGATCATGCAGGAAACAACAATTTCGCCACGCAATTTGAACAATTTTATAAAAGTCTACCAGCATATTAAAATGTTCCTCAATAAATCATTGTTTATTTATCTCTAATATTAATGGTTACAGAAATAAAAAATATTTGTTCACCATGTTCCGCATTTATATTTTATTTTCTTGTATTGTTACTTCATCACCCAAATATGTCTTTATTTGACCACGGACAAAAAGTTTCTCAGGAAAACGGGCATCTCTTAGGAAAATACCAACTACACACGAAGTATGGTTCACAATCCATTAATTTTTATATATTCATAAAATTACATGATTTTCAGCTAAAGAGAAGAATGTATTTCTTTGCATTGTTTGGCCTTGCTTTGCTTTCACACAATGTGAAACATCGAAGGAATTGTAGTGTCTTGTATATCGTGTTCCTATGGCAGATACTTCCAGACCAGCAAAAGGACAGATGCCGAAATCTTAATTTGAAAGAATGACAAGAAATGTGAGTGAAAAATAAATTGGTATAAAAACATATAAAACATAATTTATTCAGTAATAATCAAAATAGTTCATGGTGTGTTCGTAAAAACCCTGATCTGTTCTGTTACGAAGTAGCAACTTATTTATGTAATTAGAATTAGAGAAAAGGTTCTTTAAACAATTCTACTTCTAATATGGAGAAGAAATATCCCTCCAGCTCCCCAGTTTAGATTTTTTCGGTCCACGTCAGCGTTTCAGACCAACGTGCGTGCAGCGAGGAGCAAGGCAGAGCGGGGCGGAGCGCGTAGCAAGAAACAATCCCCTTGGCACCGAGGTCCCTAAAGCCGTCATTCCGAAACGGAGTGCGGACAATTCACGTAGCGGCTGCTGCTGCCGCCTCTCCGACGGCCGTATTTCTCCGAGACGCTATCTGACAACCGCCCGCCCGCACGCGTTCCCGCCCGCCGCCGCAGCTCCGGCCCTTAATGAACCCGTGAGGCGACGAACGCGTACAAGACGGCGGAGGCGGCGCGTGCGTTGGCGCGTGCGTTGGGGTGGCGCGTTGGCGCGTGCGTTGGCGCGTGCGTTGGCGCGTGCGTTGGCGCGTGCGTTGGCGAGTGCGTTGGAGAGTGCGTTGGAGAGTGCGTTGGGGAGTGCGTTGGAGAGTGCGTTGAGAGTGCGTTGGAGAGTGCGTTGGAGAGTGCGTTGGAGAGTGCGTTGGAGAGTGCGTTGGAGGCAAGTGCGTTGGAGTGCGTTGAGCGTGCGTTGGCGTGTGCGTTGGCGTGTGCGTTGGCGTGTGCGTTGGCGTGTGCGTTGGCGTGTGCGTTGGCGTGTGCGTTGGCGTGTGCGTTGGCGCGTGCGTTGGCGCGTGCGTTGGCGCGTGCGTTGGCGCGTGCGTTGGCGCGTGCGTTGGGCGTGCGTTGGCGCGTGCGTTGGCGCGTGCGTTGGGGCGGTGCGTTGGGCGTGCGTTGGCGCGTGCGTTGGCGTGTGCGTTGGGTGTGCGTTGGCGTGTGCGTTGGCGTGTGCGTTGAGGAGAATAATAAAAAAGGGCAAGAGTGACGACCGTGAGATTGTGACAAAGAGGCCGGTAGTGACAATGTTGATGGGTAGAGGAGTATTCATAATAACGTCACACCCGAAAGTGGGTACAAATGTAAATTAAACGTACGGTTTAGTACAAACGGGGGTTTGGATGATATAAGCAATGCCTCGGTGAAAGTGTCATGGTGGAGGGCGACAACTGGTACACATGATGTCTGACAAAGAGACGATGCCTTAAGCCAGAGTGCAGAGAATCGTGTGGGTGTAGTGGCAACGGCTACGAAAAATAACGGCGAAATTTACAACAGTAAACTTATTAAAGCTGTCATATTCGAGAATGCCATTGATTTGTGAAGGTGAATTCGCTATGTGGAGACAGGAACTCGAGGGGTTAAGGAAGATATAACAAGTTGTAGAAAGAAAAAGTCAAGAAACAGTAACAGCGAGCGAACTGGAGGATAGGACGCAACAAAAGTTATGAGCTAGGAGAAGGAACAAATAATGATGGAAGTGGTAAAAGCTGGTTGTATCAGCAATTGTAGTACCAAGGATCTAAAGTCACGAAAGCCATTTGCGGTAGCGGCGTACGTTACAGCAATGTTATGACAATGGGAACGAACAGGTGGAAACCTACTATCGCGAACTATCGTTTGGCCGGTACAAGTGCGCTGTAAAAAGAGGTATAACGGGAATGAAGTGGGTACATCAAAACACTGGACTGCTCAATCATCATCAACCAAATTATTTATGAACGTTCAACACAATTTTGATAGCAGTAAAGATATTTATAAAAAATGTGGATTTAAACTGCACTTAAGTTATCACGGCAAAGAGTGTGGAAATGGCAGATAATACGCATGTAAAGGAAGGAAATGTGTAGAATTTTGAAGCTAACGTAGAGATCAAACCCCCCATTTAAAATGACATGTACACAAAAATATAATAAAGCAAGGAAATAATTGGAGAGTCTGTAAATTGTGACACGTTGATAACTGAATAAATAAGTCACGATGTCAATTATCAATTGTCGATTGATCGGTTTTGATTACGAAAATAACAGTGTTATGAATATGTCTGTTATTCTGAAATGGAGTCACACCAGAAAAGCTACAACTAAACTTATTGACTTTAAATCATTAATTTCACTTTTAACTTTAAAACACTACGTTAATGAGAAACTGACCACGATCATAACAATGAATAATGATAATACGCAGAGTGCCAGAAAATGGAGGAATTCACTTTAACAAAATATATTTTCAGTTCGAAGTTAGTTCCTCAGCTATGACCACATTGTCTATTCGAGCCATGAATGTTTTGACAAAGCACTAGAGAATACTGAAGTAGGAGAAGCCATTGCGTCGAAATACCGTCCCTGTGAATGGAAAGGCTAGTGTACTATAAGTTGCAGCTGCGAGAAATTCACAGATGGATGAGTGGATTATATATTTTATTTAATTTTATGATTTATTGGGGTTAGCAGTTCTTGAACTGGTGAGGTCATTGAAGCTAGAGAGTGATGATCTAATACGTAAAAATACCGAAATCATTATGTGTTAGCAATAATAATGACAGATATAATAATGAAGGGAAATTGAAGAATGGCATTCAAGAGAAAGGAGAAAACGCTGAGAAAACCTGCCGACAGCTCTCTTCTTCACAAATTTGATATGAATTGGTCGGGTGGGAGAGGGTGGGGGAAATGATCCTTCTCTCTTTACCCCTCTCCCTCTCTCTCCCTCCTCATCCCTCTCTCCCCTCCTCTCTCTCTCTCACACACACACAAACGGTTAGAGAATATAAAAAATGCATTCAAATTTAATGAAAATGCATTCATATTGTATGAAACGAATGAGATTGATCAGCCTAAATTTTTTCCGTCAGCGTGTGGTACTGTCAACGAACTACGATTTTGCTTGTAAATGTTTTCTCGTGTTGAATTCAATTTCTTTGCATGGGGGTATGTGAAGATAAGAAATTGATTTTGTTAATACAAATTATATTAAAATTGCATTAAGTTAAGCTTGCATAAACGTGAAATTGAATCCAATATTGTTTTCGAGATAAATTGTGTTGTTTGGATTCGTAAACAAAAGTTCAGACACACAAACTTGGTCGAACGATAAACAAATGATGTTTCAAATTTTGACAAATTTGTGAATTCTTTCGACCAGCGTGATACGTGCTTCCAAAAGTTTGATTGGGTTTAATTGTCTTTGCGAGTTTGCGAGAGACGGTAGAGAAGAAAGAAAGAGGAGGAGGAGAGGCAGGGGAGAAGGCAAGTAAAGGAGGCGTGGAAGGGTATCAAGGAGAGAGGGGGTATCAAGGGAGGGCGGAGGGTGTATCAAGGAGAGCGGATAATGTATCAAGGAGAGGCGGATAATGTATCAAGGGAGAGCGGGATAACGTATCAAGGAGAGCGGGAGGGTGTTTCAAGGGAGAGAGGGGGGTGTATCAAGGGAGAGAAGGGGTGTATCAAGGAGAGCGGAGGGTATATCAAGGAGGGCCGGATAGTGTATCAAGGAGGGCGGGGGGTGTATCAAGGGAGGGCGGGAGGGTGTATCAAGGGAGGGCGGGAGGGTGTATCAAGGGAGGGCGGGAGGGTGTATCAAGGGAGGGCGGGAGGGTGTATCAAGGGAGGGCGGGAGGGTGTATCAAGGGAGGGCGGGAGGGTGGATGAAGGGAGGGCGGGAGGGTGCATCAAGGAGGGCGGAGGGTGCATCAAGGAGGGCGGGAGGGTGTATGAAGGGAGGGCGGGAAGATGTATGAAGGGAGGGCGGGAAGATGTATGAAGGGAGGGCGGGAGGGTGTATCAAGGGAGGGCGGGAGGAAGGGTGTGTACAGGGATGTGTATGGGAGTGTATGGCGAGTGAGACAGGTGGGAGGGGGAGAGGGGGTGAGGAAGGGAGGGAAGAAGGCGAGGGCGTCGCGTGCCTCGTAAACGCCTTCCGTCGGGGCGTGCGCCGTTTGTTCAGCAGCCTCTAACGAGCAGCACCGCGGAAACTGCCTCGAGGAAGTATCAAGCAGCTTTTCGCCTCGACCGCCGACGCCCGCACCACGTTATCCTGCACAAAATTCCTGCGCCTAGAGCACACTAACGTTTTCTCTACATAGTACTACTGAATGATCTCTACTAGAAGTAGTATGAAACGTATTTACTAACTTTCGGGGCCAAAGCAGTCCCAATAAAAAACACTTAATTTTTATCAAGTTGGAGTCCCTTAGAATATATTAAAGTTAACTTCACCTACGTAGTCTATAGACATAACAATAATTTTTATGAGCGATTTATTTAGCTTCTTTACTAAGACAAACGTGAAAAAATTTCATTAAAACGTTAGATGAAATGGTGCAGACAAATATTGTCAGCGTCCGTCGTTCGTCGTTGAATTGTAGTTGTTTTCTCCTCATAACAGTATTTTACATTCAGAATGAAGTCCACTTATAATCTCTCATGAAGAAAATTAATGTTATTTTTTCTCTTTTAGAAATGAATAATGTACGAGTGTTGAACAAATTTAGTAATATTCATTTATTAAGTTTTGCAAAAATTGTATTTTCACCACATTTTCAGGTAAAATTATGGACACCATTTACATTCACAAATAATATGATTTTACTGCTATTTGCTAATTAATACTACAGGAACACGATAGGTAAGCGTTTGACAGCTCCCAATAACGGGTTGACAGCTTTGTAACTAAACACAAATCACGAATCTAGATTGTACTATTATCTTTTGGGAATTAAAGTAACATTATTTATACAAACTCAAGCCCTCAAGAGGTCGAAAAAATCAAGGATTTATTTCTTGTAATACGCATGTTCTGACATTACGAGTCAGTGTGTCAGCAATAGCTGATCTCTTCATGAAATGTGTATCACTCATTGCTTCCTAAAGCTGTCACCAACATCCTCGGCGAGCATCTTAACACAGCTCAACTGGGAAGAAACGCCACCCAAGCACCTCTTCTCAGAGCAACAAGAAGCAAAGCAACTGAAAGCTAACGACCATCGACGCTAAGTACGGCCGGTTGGCAGCTCTGCGGTGCCCACGCGCTGTCCAGTGGAAAAACGTGGCGGCGGCGGGAAGGACGCGGGCGGGGAGGCAGAAGAGGAGGCGAAGGAGCAGAGGTGGCGGTGAAGGCGGCAGAGGTGGTAAATGTGATAAGGGCAGCGGGGTCGGTTGGAGAGGTGAGAGAGGCGGAACCGGTGGCGGGGGCGGCGGCGGCGAAGGCGGTGGAGGCGGCGCAACTCCGCGCGGCGCTAAACCGGCTCGTAAAGCTGCGTCGGCTTGAAACAAGAACGCAGCCGCCTGTATTAGCTCTTTAATGTGCGCTATTAACGTTGGGTGAAACTTTTAACTTCTACACAGATAACGGAGTTACGCTTGAAAGAGAGGGGGCAGCCACCGCGCGCCGGCCCGCGCCCCACGCAGCACCGCTCCTCCCCGCTCCGCCCCCTCCCCGTTTCTCTCCTCCCCGCTCCTCATTCCACCCCGCGCCGCCCCGCTCCCGGTCGCTCCGCCTCTCCCCGCTCAGACCCTACCCTCTCCACTCCGCCCCTTCCCGTCCACCCGTCTCCATTTTTCCCCCTCCCCGCACCGCCCCGCTCCACCACGGTCGTCCCCGCTCCATGCCGCCCCGCCACGTCCCGCCTCGCCCCAGCAAGCTCCCGCCGCGCGCCCCGAGGCAAGCAGCCGGATGACGCCGGGGGGCAGGGAGAGCCAGGAGAAATTACACCAAGAAAGAGATGAGTCAAGGAGGGAAGGAAGATACTCTGGTTGTAATGAAGGGTGTGGTCTTCGTAAAGAAATAGAATCTACCGGACTAAAAGGGCTTGGAAAAATAATGAATGATGGAATTAAGAAAAAGAAATAGATGGGTTAGAAGACTGACGAAATGAATATATGCATAAAAAGTCAATGAGGAATTACGAAAGATATAGTCACGGTAATGTTATAGAGTGAAAGGGATGAAATCATGCACACACTTGAAAGTGACAGAAGACAGAGAGAAGTAAGGGAGGAAAAGGCGAGTTAAAATTTGAGTGGGCAAGTAAGAAGTTAATTCTGTAAAGGAGAGTTGTGGGGAAGAGCTTATGAAAAAACGATGAAGCTTACCCTATAGAACATTCGAAAACTTCTCTGTCTGGAGAATAATTTTGCGAAGGTCCCAACTCGACAACTTTTACTATTTAAGAGATCAGAAAAGATGAATTATTTACTTATCAACAATTTCTTTGTTTCACACATTGATTGCATATCGCAAGAACGGTTTATTAATAATGACAAAAGGTGCAAGGAAATTGGTCAGTACAATAGCGTTTACTCCAAGATTCGAAAATGCCAAACGATGTCATTTAATTCAAAATTTATTTAACAAAAGCAATTTTTCTGGAAAGTAAATTGAAGATACAAGAAGCCGTTATGCTGCGGGGATAAATACTGACAAATCCTTCTAGAATATATGAAATACACACCGTGAAATAAGATTAATTAGACAGACTTGCAACGATTCACAGAAAAACAATGCACACTTATACATCATTTGACAAAATCAATGAATTTTTCGATTCTTTTTTTGCTCTCCACTCTAACTTGCAATACATTGCACTGAGAATAAAAACACATATTTGCTCAGACAAATACGATTTCGCAGAGCGTAGTTAGAAAAGAAGATAATAGGAGTTTAATCTAGCTGCAATAAATACGAAGAGACCGGCAGAGAGCGGAAATTACACAGAAATGCGCCAGTACGTTTTACTAAACGATAGTCGGGACAAAGATTTCTAACTCGGTACGCTCCACCGGGTAATGCGAGGGAAAGAGATAAACATGGGCCAAAATGATAAAGTAACATAACTAAAAGGCGCAGTGGCAAAAAAGGATTAAAACCGGAAAGGACCTTTAAATAAAAGTAATAATCTCAATGTATACATAAGACAACAGAAGTATACACGTAGAAACAATGACTGAGAGAACCGAAAAGAACGGTAGCGTAAAGAACGTAATAAGCAGGATGAGCAACGACAGAAATGGGCTGGGCAAGGAAGGATATGTCTGCGACGCGGAATGCCTTCAGGTCCGCCCCATTCCATCACATAGGCCTTGCGACGACGAGGGGAGAGGGAGTGGACGAGGAGCGAGAGGGAGAAACAGAAGCAGGAAACAACAGAGGTGGGGACCAAGGCGAGCACACGGGCAGGAGAACTCCTACATTACAATCTGTCTACGTTGTAGAGGGTTAGAGGAAAAAAAGTGGTAACGGATAACAGTGTGGATTGACCGATTGATTTTTTCGTGTTTCCGGGCACGTCGAATGCTTTGGTAATTAGTCCCGTTAGTGTAGTGCATGTTTTTCCTCGGGAGATGGCGGTGATCTTCCCCCATTGGATGGCGAGATCCCACGCCGACCTACCGTCGGCTAGTGGGGTATCAGGACCAGGACTCTCCCACCAGCGGGGCACCGCCCAGCCGGGACAAGCTCTAAGCTTCGATCTGTCTCGATCTGTGTCCCGGAATATGTGGTAGTGTAGTACATGTTAGTGTGTGTGTGTGTGTGTGTGTGTGTGTGTGTGTGTGTGTGTGTGTGTAAGGGGAGAGGATAGGACAAGGAAGAGGAGGGACAGATCGCGCGCGGTCCGTGGCCCGTTTGTTAGGTACTGCTCCGGCATTCGCCTGGTGGTGATCAGAGAAACCACGGAAAACTACCGATCAGAGCAGCCGACCGCTAGAATTCTCCTGCAGACAGCGACTGAATTCGACCTTGCTGAAAAGCTATGTCGAAAATCCTGCCGCCGTCAGGACTCGAACCTAGGACCTCCCATTCATAGGCGCTGCAGTGTCATCAGTTGATGCACTGAGCTACCGCTCCCGGTAATAACAGTGTGGAGAACATGAGGTGGGAACACGAATGAAGAAGCAGAGAACAGGGACCGCGGAGCAATGGGGTGGGAGGAAGCGAGTGGTGCATGACTCGGGAGCAGAGGCCAGCATCAGAGGCGGGGAACACAGCCGGTGGAAAAGGATTTGGGGCACGTAGCGGGGGGGGGGCAGAAGGGGGCGGGGAGCAGTGCGCGTGAAGCAATGGGGGAGGGAGTGGATAAAGAGGAGGGGGCGAAAAGATGAAGAGGAGGAATGGAATAAGGGGGTGGGGAGTAGGAACGGAGAGCAGTGAGGGTAAAGTACACGGGACGCGGAACAGAGGAGGAGGGGGTGGGATACAGGGGGGCGAGGAGTAGGGACGGGGAGCAGAGGGGGTGTACTGCAGGGGACGGGAAACAGATGGGGGTGGAAAACAGGGGGTTGAGGGCAGGGCGAGGAACGATAGCGCCTCGTTCCTAGTCACCCTCGTCAGGAGCAGTCGCGCCGATATTACGAGGGGCCGGAAAACGTTCCGCAGGTGTATAATTCCCTCCACCCCTCGTCCCGTTCCCTTCCCCTGCACCTCGTGCCGCTGTTTGCCGACAAAAATGAGGGCGGCGCATTACAAAGTTTCCAGACGAATATTTCGTTCTTTTTATCGCTAGTCAAACAACCCTTCCCACCCCATCACCGCGCGCGCACCATCACCCCCGCCCCAGCGGGCAATCAGCTGATGGTTACGCCACGGCGCAGAGGTGCGAAGGAGTTTATTTATAGGCCCAGGACCGGGGGAGAAACTTGCCGACACTTCCGCTGAGAAACCTTCTGCCCGTGCGGCCCCGCCCACTAGCTCCCATCCCACGAGGCCAAGGACGACCGCGTTTCTTCCCACCGGGGAGTGTACACAATTTTTACGTTAATCAGACACTCGCTCTCCCTTTCTCTTTGCCACGACGAAGAAAACTTTTTTTTGCCGCGAGACCTAATTAAATGAAGAAGTTCTACATATCCATGTCCAAACGAATCCCATACCTGCTGGCGCGGAGTCGTTCTTTCTCGCTGGGGAAAAAGACGCGTTCTGAGTCTCTGGGCGTTAAACTTTGCAGGGGGGGCGGGGTCGCCGGAGGGGGCGGGGTCGCCGGAGGCGGCGGGTCGCCGGAAGGCGTCGGGGTCGCCGGAGAGGCGGGGTCGTCGGAGGGCGTCGGGGTCGCCGGAGGGCGGGGTCGGCGGAGGGGCGGGTCGCCGGAGGGCGGGTCGGCGGAGGGCGGGGTCGCCGGAGGGCGGGGTCGCCGGAGAGGCGGGGTCGTCGGAGGGCGTCGGGTCGCCGGAGGGCGGGGTCGGCGGAGGGCGGGGTCGCCGGAGGGCGGGGTCGGCGGAGGGGCGGGGTCGCCGGAGGGCGGGGTCGGCGGGGGGGCTGGGTCGCCGGAGGGCGGGGTCGGCGGAGGGGCGGGTCGCCGGAGGGCGGGGTCGCCGGAAGGCGTCGGGGTCGCCGGAGGGCGGGTCGTCGGAGGGCGTCGGGGTCGCCGGAGGGCGGGGCGGCGGAGGGCGGGGTCGCCGGAGGGGGGTCGGCGGAGGGGCGGGTCGGCGGAGGGCGGGGTCGGCGGAGGGCGGGGTCGCCGGAGGGGGGGTCGCCGGAGGGCGGGGTCGCCGGAGGGCGGGGTCGGCGGAGGGCGGGTCGCCGGAGAGGGCGGGGTCGTCGGAGGGGGTCGGGGTCGCCGGACAGGGCGGGGTCGCCGGAAGGCGTCGGGGTCGCCGGAGAGGCGGGTCGTCGGAGGGCGTCGGGTCGCCGGAGGGCGGGTCAGGGGAGGCGGGTCGCCGGAGGGCGGCTCGCCGGAGGGGCGGGGTCGGCGAGGGCGGGGTCGGCGGAGGGGCGGGGTCGGGGTCGCCGGAGGAGCGGGGTCGGCGGAGGGCGGGGTCGGCGGAGGGGCGGGGTCGGCGGAGGGCCAGGTCGGCGGAAGGGCCGGGGACGGCGGAAGGGCGGGGTCGCCGGAGGGTGAGGTCGCCGAAGAGGACGGGTTCGCCGGAGGGGCGGGGAGCCAGCGGAGCGGTCGCCGGAGGGCGTGCACGCGGGAAAGGGGGCAGGGTCGCCGGAGGGCGGGGCGGCGGAGGGCGGGGTCGCCGGAGGGGCGGGTCGGCGGAGGGGCGGGTCGGCGGAGGGGCGGGGTCGGCGGAGGGCGGGGTCGGCGGAGGGCGGGGTCGCCGGAGGGGCGGGTCGGCGGAGGGGGCGGGTCGCCGGAGGGCGGGGTCGGCGGAGGGCGGGGTCGCCGGAGAGGGCGGGTCGTCGGAGGGCGTCGGGTCGCCGGAGGGCGGGTCGCCGGAAGGCGTCGGGGTCGCCGGAGAGGGCGGGTCGTCGGAGGGCGTCGGGGTCGCCGGAGGGCGGGGTCGGCGGAGGGCGCGGGGTCGCCGGAGGGGCGGGTCGGCGGAGGGGCTGGGTCGCCGGAGGGCGGGTCGGCGGAGGGCGGGGTCGCCGGAGGGCGGGTCGTCGGAGGGCGTCGGGGTCGCCGGAGGGCGGGGTCGCCGGAAGGCGTCGGGGTCGCCGGAGAGGCGGGGTCGTCGGAGGGCGTCGGGTCGCCGGAGGGCGGGGCGGCGGAGGGCGGGGTCGGCGGAGGGGCGGGGTCGGCGGAGGGCGGGGTCGGCGGAGGGCGGGGTCGCCGGAGGGCGGGGTCGGCGGAGGGCGGGGTCGCCGGAGGGCGGGGTCGGCGGAGGGGCGGGGTCGCCGGAGAGGGCGGGGTCGTCGGAGGGCGTCGGGTCGCCGGAGGGGGCGGGGTCGCCGGAAGGGGTCGGGGTCGCCGGAGGGGGCGGGGTCGTCGGAGGGGGTGCCGGAGAGGGCAGGGTCGACGACGAAAAGGCGAGCATGGGCGACTGCCGCGAAAGAGGCGTCTGCGAAAGCGGTGGCGGCACGGAGGGATTTGCAGGCAATGCCGAAGGAATTTTCTTCCTCCGGAGGATTGCGGCGTTTGCAGGCAATTTATGAATCCCTCTGTGTCCCTCTGGAAATATTAGAGTACTTTCCAGGCGCGTCAATATCATGAAGTAATATTGCCAGTTCGTATCACAACTCATTCTGAGTGTCTCATTTGTTTCTGCAGAGGAAAATTGAAGTTTGTATTATGAGAAAAAAACGTCGTATTACTATCCATTCTAACCCACTCTCGCGTCAAGTTTAGTTTCTCGTAATGGATGACTTGCAATAGTATATTTCCAGCTCATACATACGTTTTGTATGCATTTATTTATTATTTAAATTAATGAAGGTATTGCTTTTCTCTATTGATATATCTTGAACGCATATACAGATTTCATTACACAGTCGATTTTATATTTGATGGCAGTCACAAATACACAAATGTAAAAATCTGTGTCAAAAGTTTCATTTGAACAATTTATTTTCTCAACAAGGTTACACCTTTCTTATAGAATAGCAGAAATCAAAAATATATCTTAAAAATTCCGGTTTCGTGTACCTAAGCGAGAGCATATTATTCAAACTAAATTAATTATAATTCTGTATTTATTTAAACTAAAGCGGAAATTATTCACAATGTATTCATAATGTTTTACATACACAAAAGAAATGAATATGGCAAACAACCTCACAAAAGAAGAAATCAATTTGCTCTCCAAGACAGATTAAACAAAAGTCATTTTAACATATCATGCTACACATGAGTGTTGAAGAATTTGAATGTTAAATAGCTCGTTACTCCTTCACCAAATGAAGAGTAAGTGTTAATTCGAGAACTAACAAATATTTAAACAACGAAAATTTCCTACCCATTTGAAACGGATTAGGACTAATACACAAACATCTTTCCATAAATTACGAGATATATTTTAATGATTATTCTGGCCGCCTCGTAGAGAATGTTTCCCAGAAATAAAAAAAAGAGAATCTCCATTGCTTACGTCTGCCACTTCCAGATCTCCGTCACCTCAACTGCACATTTCACGAATCAATTCGCCGAACTGACGAAAGAGGATCTCTTCTGCCTCCATCACAGTCGCCACCTCCGCTCTCACAACCAACCGACCCCTATTTCTCCATCCCTTTCCCCGAACTGTTGCCTGTCCTGTTTCCACCTAAGCCATCGTCATTTACACCTCATCGCGACAACAGCAACCACCCACACCCGTCCTCTCCACCGCCCCCACCCGTCATCACCATCCTCTCCGCCATCCTCACTAGCACAATCCTACCGCAGACGCCCCAGCCCCGCCCCCGTCACCTCGGCACAATCCCCGCTATCGTCCCCACAATTCATCATCGTCCCATATCACTACTATCACCATCATCCCTGCAGCCTGTCGCTGGCCCCCTACCACCGCCTCCGCCGTCACCCACACCTCTATATTCACCACTGCCACGCCTCGCCTCATCTCACCACCGCCAACTGCGTTATCTCGCGGAGAAACAGGGGCGATAGTTCAGGCACGGACGCGCACATAAAAACGGCCGGCTTACCGACGCCGCCGTCGCGGACGCCGTAAGTCCATAGGGCAAACGACTTCCAACTACCGGGATCGAGAGACTACCGGTGCGTGGCGGAGCCGAGTCACCGAGAGGGTGGCGGCGGGGGGGGACGGTTGCAGCGTCGCGGCGGCGAAGAGACGGCGCTGGAGGGAGAGGGGAGGGAGCAACGTTAAAAATCCTCCTAGCTCCGCGAATTTATTGCGCGCTCTCTATTTTATGCTCGAGCCAGCTTTAAGCGCAGGAATAGGCCTTCCGATGCCTTTTTACGAGTCCGAGTCGGTATTTGGGCGGCGCACCCGCTACCCCTTCACCCCGGTTTATGTCCGCGGATCCTCACGGAAAAGAGTTGGCGAAATTTTAATTAAAACCAGTCGAGAGTACTGTGCGCGCTGAGCGCTTCAGATGGCAATGATTATTAATTCCATGTAAATGTGAGTAATAGATGTTTTGGGGACAAGTACAATGGAGTAGGTTTATACGGAAAATTATGGCTTCTTTTATGAATAATATGGAATAATATTACGCCATTTTACGCGAATTATAAACTTAGATGAATAATTAGACATAGGATTGTAAACAAGGATCTGTTCTTTAAAATTACAGTTGTAAAAGTGCCATGTGAATGCTAAACCTTTCCCCGATTTCAAAATGACTTACCGTTGTTTGTCATGAATAAGCAACCAGTCACATAAACTTCTGGCAAAACCTTATAACCCATTATTACTTGCTACTAACCCACTGGATTAATTCCTTCAATGACTACATTATACTAATTTACCTGCTGCATAAATTATTTCTTACTTCAGGGAAAATTATAGTAGGAAAAATTGGGCAAAAACATAACAGACTAGACGTACAGGAACAGCACAGATATGTTCCGGAATAGAAGCCCTTTTTTTCAGCATTCATTTTCGCCAATAGAAAATACCTGATCAGGAAATTTACATTAAAGTTTGTATTTAGAGAGAAACACATTTAACGAACAATCACTTCCGAAAATAAGACAAGTCAAGAAGTATTTTGGTTCTCGTTGTTTCGTTTTGTTTCACCCATAACATAAAGGCAATTTCGTTGAAAAAATGAGTTGTTCTGGGGGGTCAGCACATTAATTTTTGCACTATTTCTTTGATTGCTCATCCAATTTATTCCGGATTACTAGAATGATAGATATTATTCTTGATATTATAGATTAACATTATATACTTACTAAAACTACCTCCAAATTCAAACTAATTTATCATTATCGATAATATTCAACGAACACATATAGAACAAATCTAAACAACTGACGAAACCTATCACATGTGATTATCTGGAATACCTTTTTTAAATAAAACTGCAAGTTTTTAATCGTTTTTTTCCTTATTGTAAGAAATTTCTTCAAACCGCTAACAACAAAACCAACCAATCAGAATAATCAAAAATGAACCTTCTCGCGATCTGCACTAGATACACCGTTTTCAAAATAATCCTTACTCTACACAGCTATAGTTTGTTAGAATTACTGAGGTTACATTTCGATTTAATGTAACAAACACTTCCCTCAAACAAAGACGCCATCGCGTAGGATAATTCATTGGCGAAGTTAACCGTATCAACATTGTAAACAGGCCGGCAGGCGATTGCCTGCCGCGAAGCAGAAATTTTATGAGACCGTTTGAAAAAGAGTTCCACAATTCAAATACACGGCGACCGGCAGGGAGCTGGAGCTGGGGCAAGGGCGGGGCGGGGCGGGGCGGGGCGGGGCGGGGCGGGGCGGAGGAGTGGAACTGCGGGAGAGGACGGGGGAGTGGATGAGGACCGCGGGGCACAGTTCGATCTGCCGCTACCAACCTCAATTAAAGGGACGCGAGTGCTCTGCTGGGCGGTGTCCTCGCGGCAGAAATAAGAGCCGGGGCCTGGGTTGGGCGGAGAGGACGCCGAAGGGGCAACGACAAAAACTTCGCGGTCGGAGGTAAATCAGAGGGAACGAGGGTAATGGCAGATAAACGATTGGGAAGAACAATAATTTGCTTTTGACGGATAGATGAGACGAAATAAATGAGAAAAAAACATTAGAGTGATAACTACTAAAACCCCAAAAATGTTCATGAGTGAAAATAAAAAAAATAATTTTAAAAAATACATTACTGTTATTTTGAAACAACTAAAACGTGAATTCAAGTTTTTAAGCAAGATTATGCATTCGAAGAATAAGTATAAGGAAAAAAAAAAAAAAAAAAAAAAAAAAAGGAAAAAAAGGAAAACGAATGGGGAGGAGACAAGAAATATAAGTGAAAAATAAAATTAATATTGAGCTAGGAAAACTAAACAAATGATTCGATCTTGGGCGCTGTTTCATTCAGGGTTTGAGGAGCCCAAAGACCGAAAGGAGACGATGTCCACGCCAGGAAATTAATAAATACTTTTGAATATTTTTGATAAATAAAGTTTTTCCTCAGCTATACCATAATGACACTTTTCCGCGGGTTTGGTGCGATTGAGAGACCATTTGGGGTGAACGCCAGAATTGAAAAGGTTAGTACGCGGTAGGATGTAAGTATTGTAATGACTTAAAGGCCTTCGGCATAGTCACATACAGTACCAGCAGCGTATAAGAGACTGACAGATCAGTGCGCTGTTGCCACACATAACTACACACATGGTACCACCTACATCACCGAAAAATTAAATCTCAAGCAATTAACATTTACAGACAGACAATGTCAAGTCTTGATATCATATTCATTACCTTCGCCTCAGCCGAATCTTATCGCCTCCGCATGAGTCAGAGGAGAGGCAACAATGAACTCTGGCTGTAAGAAAGTGAATAAACTCGTGCAAGCTGATTGTTTCAGAGCAGGTTACATGACGTACCACAGCACATTGCATGAGAACCGTCAGAGTTGCTATACACTGCCGATATTGTAGTTATAAGGTAAAATATATATAATGAATGCCAGTTCTGAACTAACTCCGCCGAGTCCACCCGTTTCATCGCCGGACGTTCAAGAGAGCCCGGCGGTGACGTCGTTGGGGCTGCTGTGTTCATAGCGTCGCCAGTGCATCGAACGCACTACACTGTCCAGCTGCGCCCGGAGCCTGCAATTGGCGACCGCCTGTTCCCCGCCCCGTGCCGCTCCACTCCCCCCTCCCTGTCCCGTTCCGCTACGCTGCCCCCCCCCCCCCCCCCCCGCCCAACCCCGCCCACCCCCAATTCGCGCGCGGTCCGTCGCCCGCGGGCTCCCGCATACTGATGGCCCTAAAGTCCAGCATCGCACGATGAAGCGAACCGGCCTTGCTGCCGCGCCGCTCCGTTGGAACGCCGACCCACTAGCGCAGCGCATGGAGTTAACAGTCTAGCGAGAGATATTCGCGGAAAGAACCATCCAAATTGCTTTGAAATTTTCCTGCGTTATTTTCAAAACCTCAAAACAAACCGTAAAAATGTATTTGAAAATACCGCAGGAAAAGGTAGGAAATATTGGTTTATTATACAATGTGGTAAAGAGCTGAGTTATCTACCAGAAGATGATTTCCCTCAGTTCTTCTTTCGTTGCTCGCGAGATATCTTTCCGGAGTAGATACAGTACATTTGTCGTCATAATTAATATTTGCTCATATATTTTATTTTGTTAATTTTTGCAAAATACGAAAAAATTATTACTTTAGATTACGAAGTAGATTAAATAGTTTTCAACGCTGCCGCAAGGAATGCCCATCAGTATAGTTCACCGTGCGGAGCGCCCACGTATTTACAAAAAATTAAAGAGGAGATAATTTGGGAACATATTACTTGAATATTAAAAGTGTCTCTAATCTTATGAATAAAATAGTAATTTAGAAATTTATTTGATGGCGGATGACGCAGAATGTATTTCAGAAAATGTTATATTTATGTAAAGACTGTCTTAGCCAATTGAAAGCATAAAAAGTTTAATTGAATACAAAATTTTATTTTATATTCAATTAATTTTATCCATTGGATTGGAACAAACGTTCGCTCGGCATTCACACGAATGTAGTCAAATTTCCATTTATAAGTTAACGGTACAAGAGAAAACAAATGACAATGTGGTTGCTTCACTTTTGAAGAGTGAAAAGGATTGAATATATATTCGTTGGATTAGTACAAAGTATTGTGAGTAGGGTTGTGTTTATTTGCAATTACAGGTAATTTTTCAAACTGGTGTGCCAAGCAAAAACCAGTCAAATTGTATATTCAAAATGATAATTCATGAGTTCCTGTGTAATATTTATGAAGGTTTTTACACATATTATTTTTTTAAAGATTCGCAGACCAGTTCCATTTAACGGAGTAATTTAAAAAGTTATTTCACAAATATTCTCAGAGGCAAGCGTGTGAACACTAAAATTACTCTTATTACCCAACAACAGACCACAAATATATGTTAAACAATATAACGGTGAAATAAAGGGAGGTACGTTAAAATGGAAGAACTATTTTCAGCAGGACAAAAGTAATTTAAATAACTAAAAATAATAGATATGATAGGATTTAGAAAAACAAAAAAAAGGCTTATATAATCTCCTGTAATTACGAGCTAATGCAGGGGATTATATCAAACGAACGAAAAATACTATTTGATTGGTAGTCTAGGCATGCTGTCTTAAATTGTGCCATGTGATACTGTCAAGCGAACTAAAATGATAAAACCAATTCATTTGCACAAGTTATTTCAATTATGAATCTGATGTGTGGATATATCAAGAGTTGTTAAAAGGATCGGGTTTAATTTCACTATAGGTTACGATCCCGATGAGGAACAGAAGAGGAACTATCTGCAAAATGGAAATAACAATCAAATGTACTTATTCTCAAACTGTTCTTCGGACCTAACCGCGCAGTTGTGGAAGAATGAAAATCTTAAGGTGAATATTCGTGAAAAATTCGGTAGTATGTAAGAGAGGCGAAAATAATTGTATGATTAAATACGGATATTAAAATAATTATACGGAGAAATGGACACTGTTAGTAATTAGTATTATTGCTGTAAAAATATCTTTATGTGCTAGAAGTTGTTAAAAAATTACCTTTTGAATATGGAAAATAAAAGAACTTCTCTGGCAATTTAATTAAGTGATGTTAATTATTGTATTATATGTCCAGCATCAATGACCTGTAGCAATAAATAGTGGCTGTGACATCCACAAAGAAAGGTTATTTGAAGACACATTCCACAGGAATGCAAGTAAACAAAAAAAACACTATCTGCGAGCATTCTTTGCCTTTGTTCTTACGTCCGTTCATTATAACTTATTTTGTCTCCATAATGTAACTCTAGAACCCACCCATTTAAATCTCCTGAGTGGATCTTCAGCCATTCACAAGAAAGTTTTCACGAATTAGGTTACCGCACTAAAAATATGCACCCTTCTTCACTGAATTTACCTGAGCGTATGCTTCATCGTCGTAATGGTATATTCACTATCATAATTAGTAGCTGGATGAAAGAGTTTACTTCTTGAGACACACTGTTCAAAAGAAAACCTACGTGTGAACTAAGGTTTTTTTCTCGCCGAGAGTCCGATATTGGCATGCAACTGGATAGTAGAAAATATTGAAAAGAAAAAACAGGAGTCGTCGACGGCGTTTGTGGTCCAAACGGGCACGAGAACAGAAGCCAAAACCGACGAGAAGGGTCCGGAGTGTGGGGTAGAGCCTCGGGCGGAGTGGAATCGAAAGGAGCTGCAGAAGAAGGAGAGCAGGGAAAAAAGCTGTTCTTCGCCCGGGCGGAGCGGGGCGGGGAAGGGGGGTGAGAGCGAGGCCGAGGGCGGCGGCGGAGCAGGGACGAGGGTGGTGGCGGGGCAGAGACGAGAGCGGGGCCGGGGGGGCAGGGGGGCGCGGGCGGAGCAGGGACGAGGGCAGAGGCGGGGCAGGGGCCGGGATGGGGCAGGGAGCCGGGGCCGGGGTTAGGCAGAGGCAGGGGCGTGGGGGGGGGCAGGCGGGGACGTAGCAGGGCGGTGACTGGTGCGGCGAGGGATGGAGGTGGCAGTCTGGGCGGGGCGGGAGGGGGGGGGCGGAGCCGGGGGAAAGTGGCGCAAGGGCTCCGTGATGGATGGAAGGGGGCGCAGAAGCGGCGTGGGAACGGGGGCCAACTTAAAAAGCACGATCAGCAAAATTCATGCACGGCATACTAAGCGGCGCCTGAGCCGGGTGCGAGCAGGCGGTGACTGCCTGGGCAGGGGAGGGGAAACGGACACGTCGGGAAAGGAGGCGACGGTGCGAGTCAAGACAAGAAGAGTACACAGAGGAAATAAGTTACGTGAAAAAGCACACGCTTGAGGGGAGGTGGTGCTTTATGGAGGACGGGAAATATAATTGAAAAAATGGGTTAGCAGCTGGCAAATGAACATAGATGGAGGTAGGTACTCAATCGTGGTAGTCGAGGTGAGTCGAATTGCAAATACTGTAGATGAGGTCATGACAAAAGAGGAGGGAAGTGTGCATCACATACTAGTAATGTCTAGTTGTGAGTAATAGGACTGCCTCAAGCTAAGCGCTGGGGGTGGCGTCAGAAATCTTGAGAATTCAACAAAACATCATTTACCCCCAGAAACGAGTACCCGGGAAAGTGAGACGCACGACGAGATAAGTCGCCATCTGCGGCAAGAGGGCCGGAGGTGGCAGCTTCCTTGCAGTGCCCGTGCGGGGAGATCCAGGAGGAGCAAACAGTCGGGCCTGCCTCCCTGCCCACCCGCCAACCACCCTGTCAGTCGTTCAGGATGCATACCAAGAAATCTGGGAAGTTTCCGCGCCGTGTGCACGAGGCCGCGAGTGAAAAATGCCCCAGTCGAGCTGAGAGCGCCACCGCCACCCCCGCTGTTGTCACCACCATCGGCTCCCTTGCACTCGCATCTCTCGTCGCCGTCTCTTCTGCGTCCCATCCACTCTCGCCTCCAATCCCGCCGTTCAAGCGCAAATCCCATCAATCCTGCATTACCCATGATCATCATCCTCGCCGTCCCTCCGTTCCCTCAATCCCATCATCCTCGCCGTCCCCGCCGTTCCCTCAATCCCATCATCCTCGCCGTCCCTCCGTTCCCCTCAATCCCATCATCCTCGCCGTCCCCTCCGTTCCCCTCAATCCCATCATCCTCGCCGTCCCTGCGTTCCCTCAATCCCATCATCCTCGCCGTCCCCGCCGTTTCCCTCAATCCCATCATCCTCGCCGTCCCTGCCGTTCCCCTCAATCCCATCATCCTCGCCGTCCCTGCCGTTCCCTCAATCCCATCATCCTCGCCGTCCCTGCCGTTCCCCTCAATCCCATCATCCTCGCCGTCCCTGCCGTCCCCCCCTTCCCCCAATCCCATCACCGCCGCCGTTCCCCCAATCCCATCATCCTCGCCGTCCCGCCGTTCCCCTCAATCCCATCATCCTCGCCGTCCCTGCCGTTCCCCCAATCCCATCATCCTCGCCGTCCCTGCCGTTCCCCCAATCCCATCATCCTCGCCGTCCCTGCCGTTCCCTCAATCCCATCATCCTCGCCGTCCCTGCCGTTTCCCTCAATCCCATCATCCTCGCCGTCCCTGCCGTTCCCTCAATCCCATCATCCTCCCGTCCCTGCCGTTTCCTCAATCCCATCATCCTCGCCGTCCCTCCGTTCCCCTCAATCCCATCATCCTCGCCGTCCCCCCGTTCCCTCAATCCCATCATCCTCGCCGTCCCTCCGTTCCCTCAATCCCATCATCCTCGCCGTCCCTGCCGTTCCCCGCAATCCCATCATCCTCGCCGTCCCTGCCGTTCCCTCAATCCCATCATCCTCGCCGTCCCTGCCGTTTCCCTCAATCCCATCATCCTCGCCGTCCCTGCCGTTCCCCTCAATCCCATCATCCTCGCCGTCCCTGCCGTTCCCCTCAATCCCATCATCCTCGCCGTCCCGCCGTTCCCCTCAATCCCATCATCCTCGCCGTCCCCGCCGTTCCCCTCAATCCCATCATCCTCGCCGTCCCTGCCGTTCCCCTCAATCCCATCATCCTCGCCGTCCCTGCCGTTCCCCTCAATCCCATCATCCTCGCCGTCCCTGCCGTTCCCCTCAATCCCATCATCCTCGCCGTCCCTGCCGTTCCCCGCAATCCCATCATCCTCGCCGTCCCTGCCGTTCCCCTCAATCCCATCATCCTCGCCGTCCCTGCCGTTCCCCTCAATCCCATCATCCTCGCCGTCGCCGTCATCCCCGCCGTCGCCGTATTCCTCACTGCCCCCGTCATCCCCGCCGTCCCCGTCATCCTATCCGTGCCCGCGATCGCCTCATCCCCGCCGGACCCGTCATACCGGAACTCCTCGCAGGCCTCGTCATCACCGCGGGCGCCAGCACACCCACCGTCTCCATTCTTACCACCACCGCCATACTTTAAATCCCGTCCCGTCATTCCCGCCTTCCCTACCTCACTCGTCACCCGAACCTTTCCCGCCGACCCCTCAGGCCCCTAGTCTGCTTCCATTTGTAGGCGCTCGCCACCCCCACTGGTTCGCCCCTTCCCGCTATCGCCGCCCTCGCCCCCGCCTCGCCTCAGCCACTGCCACCGCCTTCGCAGCTATCCTCGCTGCCAGTACTAACGCCACCTCCCCCACCCACGCTACCACTCCCAACGCCACCATTCCTTGCTGCCGTTTCCACATTCTACCCCTCCCTCATCATCGGCACTCCCGCCATTAGCACAGGCCCCGCCCTCGCTCCCGTTACCTTTGCCGTCCGCGCTGCCAGATTCTTTCCGCCGCCGCCCGCGCATTTTACGAATTCTCCGCGGCGATCGCCCGGGCGCCCGCGCTCGGGGCGCCGTATGTCCGCGCGGGCCACGAACCTCCTCGAGCATTAAGATCACGGCGCACCAAGAGAGCCCTTTCTGGAGAGCTCACGAGGACCGCCGAGTTCCCGTCCCGCGAATTTAGTGAGGCAGAGTAAGAGGATCACCGAGCACTAGCATGAACATATTCTCTAGTGAATGTAAATTACTGTAGGGATTCATTTGTATACATTAGCTTCTTACTATTCACATATTTGTACGTGTCAAAACCATAGGGAGAAAAAAAAGAAAAGCAAGAGATTGATTGCGTAAGTATTATGAAAGCACAATATTTTAAATTATATGTTAGTATCAAATCACCAAAGATAATTACGGAAACATTTATTTCAAAGCATATGGAGCCATACAATTTTAAAATACAATTTGTGTGTCCTCTCGAAAACACTTTTTCTGTTCTTAGTTCCTACATTATATCATACTGCACAAGCGGTGTGTTATTTGTATGTTTCATTTGCTTGGGTAGAAATGTATTATAATTAAAACATAGAAGCAGGGAAAACAAAATTTAAAAACAACAAATATTTTTAAAAATCGAAAATCTTGGTACATTGGTCTGAAACGAAAATAAAAATATATTTTTATATGCGTGCTGTTATAACAGAAATGTATGGAACAATATTTTGAAAACAAGAAGGAATCGTGCGACTAGAAAGTTTGAAATAGTACAGACGTAACATTGACACATAATGCAACACTTGCACAACACAAATGAACCCAGAAACCTTAAAGTGCGCCCGGAATGCTCCAGCAACAGCCGTCCGCACTTGTATATGTCAAGTCGTAGGTTAAATGTCAAGGGGACCGTCGGAATTCACACTTTGGTGGCTTCGTGGGGCTTCGTCACAATCTGCTTAACAAGTGCTTCGCATGTTCCCCAAACGCTGCCATTGTCACCTCGTCACGACTCGTCTTGGCGCGGGAGGGGCGGGGCTCAGTTTCAAACCAGCACAACACGTGTCATCTCAGAGGCACCGAGAAATCGATTCTGTTAAATCTTGCCTGCGTTGACACCTAGAACTTTCTGTTCGGATGGGTGAGATTGCAATGATGCTGCATCAGTTTTACCTCAATATGAGAGATAATTCCAACCATTCTAAAACTGTGAGATGGCAGCTAACATGCTTCACAAATTGCTATAAATATGGTAATATTTAAAATAAAAGTTATACATTCTGTATATCACAAATATGATTAATAATTCCTTATTTTTATAAGGTTACTGTCGGTGATCAAAACAGCCGTTACTATGTTGTTATTTTAAACTCCCTGAAAAACTTGTAGTCGAACAGGTAGAAATAATTTCTTTTAAAAATCTGGCCTATTTGGAAACGGACAACGTTTTAAATTCCTTTTGGCTCCGGTCAGTAAAAAATCAGTGTCTGTCAAACAAACGTTTCGGTTCAGTTTGGAAATAGGTTCAAACAGTTTTTCAATCACTACGGTCATTATACACTAAACGAATTGAATTTTAATTTCAGGAAGATTATATGAAAAAGTATTGAGGATTAAAACTCACAAATGTTATTTTGTACCAAACAAAACGATGTAAAGTCAAATCAGACAATATACGGAATAAATTAAGAACTGTGAATGAGGTGAACTGACGAATGTTCTACGTTCTACACTATCTCTAATGAATTAGAGCCTTAAATACAAAATTGGAACGACAGAAAAAGAAATGGGTATTATACTGTTTACACGTACATTATTCTTAATCTGCGAATTATAATTCCCTGATTGAAATGTCTAACTCAGCAAAAAGAACGAAAACAGTTCTTCACAGAATTTTCTCGGGGAAACAAATCATTCCCATCATGTTTCTTTCCAAATCATCAATAATTAATTCCTTTTCTGTTTTGCCCTTAAAGGTTAGAATGTTCGTATACAGCACTGAAAATGCGTACATTCCCATTAGGGTCTGGTGCTTTTTTTTTTTTTTTAATGCAGCAACAATTCAATTTCACACACCGTGAAAGTCTATGAAGAGTTTAGTGATACAGGAGGTTAGCTGCATTCTACTTTCAGTTTTCATCTTAACCTAGCATAGAAAACAATTCGCCAGTTATTCACGCTGTGTGCAGAATTTGTGAAGTTTTATTCAGAAATATTCAAATTTTGAGTAATATTGCAATAAAAGTTATCTGATTCCGAACTTCAACTGCAGGAGACATCTACAGAACTTCGTCGAGGTACGGTTTAATACAGCACTGTTGATTTCGCTCTCCATTCCATCAATTCACAAACTTGTGTTTACGTCACTTGCGTACAATCAGAGTACATTTTCTCCCCGGTGATAATAATAACCATACTGATGAGACACGCCAAGTGGACACGCTTACGGGTATTACGGAACAACAGAAATCGAGATCAGCTGCTCAGCAACGAAGCATTTTCCAGCAAAGTGACATACACACTTTAGTTCATCTCATTTCAGATTGCATCCTGGTAGTGTTTTTTACACTTGAAATAATTTAACCTTTACATCATTTACGAAAAAATATTTGAAAATGGATATACAAAAACTTTTGAATGAAAACGAAACAGAAAAGTTCTGACAACTTTTAAATAAAAAACGGAAAGTTTTGACAAAGTCAGAGGTAGAACACTGTATAATTTATAGCTGGTTGTATATTTTGCCCAAACAAATTAATATGCGGGCAGATGGAAACCAAACGTATCAGAAAACTATTATCAGTAAGATTCGTAATTTTTAACAATACGAGTGACGTTCGAAAAAAGTTAACGATCGGTGATATGTTGTTATAGATGAATGAGTAAATATCGCACGAATATTCTTAATCTGTTCTACTATTCTATACATTCGCTGTTCTACTTGCAATGAACGTAAGGTATTTTTCAGGCAAACTGCAATTAGCGTTTCTAGTATATTACAACAGGTCTCGACACGACAGCAAAGCTCATAAGATACGCGCAAGAAAAGATAATGTCAATTTGACCGTCAGATCAGCTTGTAGAAACGACTTCCAACCTTTCTGGCGAAAACGAAGGTACGCGAAACTAAAAACAAATCTCTGCTCAAAGAATACAATGGTTATGTAGAGAGAATAATCCACTAACTAATCTTTGAAAATATTCTGTGAATGAATTTGACCAAAAAAAGAAATAAAATAGGTGATTGTACAAATCTGCATTCGAATGTTAACGGACGCGATGCTACACATTACGGCCACAAAAGATAACTAAATGAACACGTGTGTACATTCTCCAATATGGTAATCACCATTTTAAAAGAGAAAATAGCTTCGTACTGAAACTCCGTTACAATTAATTCAATACACGTGTACGAAGTGCAATCGTAACATTTATTGTTGAACTAAAAAAATGCGTGGATTACGTCATAAGAAATAACACCGAGTGGATTTGAAATGCCTCGGTCGCGTCGTTTCTGAGCCGTGCACGAGGGTAGCATGCGCTGTAGTGTAACGCGTGTTGCATATAGGCCTGATGATTCCCTCATCAAAATCTGTGTAGTTCCTTTTTTCGCCATAAATATGAGACGGAGTACTATAGGAAATTGTCTGTCCTGCAGTAGTCACGAACGAGAGTTCTTTGACGATGGTTTGTTTCTTTCTTTTCTGTGACGACAGTACATCACCGCATTACTTCCGCATAGTCACGAGGACCAGCGCGGAACCTTCCACAGCCCCATCTAGAGTGAGCTCCTGAGTGCGTGTAGTTATCGCACACATTAGGTGTTGTAGTGAGGTTCAGTGCGGAGCTGTGGTCTCTACTTTCGCGTGGGCGGCTCCGTCCTCATCATCACAAAGACGCCAATCGCGCGCCCGCTCATTAAGGCGCCCATTGCCTGCTATTGGCGCCGCTGCCAAAGCTGCCATCTGCAGAACGCTGCGTAAGCTGCAGCTACGGTAGGTGATGGCGATGGAGGCGCCGATGGCGGTGACAAATTCAGTGGAGTGGCAAATGCAGTGTCCGGAGAGAATTTAGTGGTGGTGGCGCACGCATGAGTGGGAGAGGAGCAATGGGGACGGTGGTGTCCGAGACGGGGTCCGAGACGGGGTCCGAGACGGGGTCCGAGACGGGGTCCGAGACGGGGTCGGGGGGGGGGGTCCGAGACGGGGTCCGAGACGGGGTCCGAGACGGGGTCCGAGACGGGGTCCGAGACGGGGTCCGAGACGGGGTCCGAGACGGGTTTGACATCCAGTCGTTGGGCGGTTGGGGGCAGCAGAGAGAGAAGGGACGATAGAGAGATGTTGCTGAGGGTAGGGCGGGGTCCTAGTTGCGAGTTGGCGCAAGAGTCGGGGAGGAGATGGAGAGGTGGCAGGCGCAGCCGCGCCATTAGCAGCGCGCGAGGCGGCTCGTTGCGCGCTAGAACAATGGAGGCGCGCGCTTTGAGGCGGCACTCGAGGAACGGGGGACAGCACGAACACGTTCCGGGTGGCGATGAAGACGATAGTCACAGCAGATGGACTTGCAATACCGATACTGTGAGCAAGAGTAAGCAGCTATGGCGGAAATATAAACTACACTATACTTCGATGTATTTAACATGGCGCCTCAAGGTCACGAGCTGGAAGGAGAGGTGCACAATATCATCCAATCGGTAGCTCCAAACCAAAAATTTAAATTGTAACGAAGCTCCCGATTGGATGACAGCGACCCCCTCTTCGTCCTGCTCGTGGCCTCGAGGCGCCACGTTAAATAAAACCGGGGTATATTTGACGGTTTAAATAAGTGCAATTGATGAAACCGGCTTATTTGAACTCAGAGCGAGTTTGTCGTTTATTCTACAACTCTGACAGGGTCCTAGAGTTCGAGTGTCGGCGGTGGTGGATTTTCGACACCGGTCGTCGTATCTACGTCAAAATCAGTCGCTGTATGGAAGAAACGTCTAGCAGCTGTCTGTTCTGACCATTAGTTTTCCATGATTTCTTCGATCATTACCACGCGAATGACGGGCCGTTCGCGATATTTCCTTCCTACTCCTTGTTCTACCATCTCCCCTTAATGACATGCACGTGCACACACACACACACACACACACACACACACGCGAATGCATTTTCAAACACTACACAACCACACATGTTAAGAGACCAATTTGGAGTTTAGAGTTTGTCTTGGTTGGGACGGACCCCAGCTGGAAGGAAAAAAAATTAAAAAAACAGCAAGCCGTCATATAGGACGGCGTCGGATATCTCGATTGATCAGATGATTGGATCAGAAAGAACAAAGAAAAGATAGATCGCGACAACTATTATTTGCGTATGCAATGACTGAATTAGTATTAGTTTCAATAAAGACACAAATGCACAACATGATAAATGTGATCTTGATATGATAAATGTAAAGGGACTTATGATGTGGCGAAGCACTAACAGAGATCTTAGCAGAGAGTGGTAGGATAGATAGTCAAGGTGATCTGGCTTGACTGTCTTGTCTCTAAGTGTTGCGCGCAGACGAGTGCTTGTGCAGTACCAGGAGATACCTGAAGAGACAGAAGGTCCAATCGTGTGCTTGTATGGTGTTGACATGGTACCCAGGAGATACCTGAAGAGACAGAAGGTCCAATCGTGTGCTTGTATGGTGTTGACATGGTACCCAGGAGATACCTGAAGAGACAGAAGGTCCAATCCCCAACTACAGCAATGAAATAGACGAAAGCGATGTACTGTGGCCGAATTTGATCTTCGAGAGAACCGACTAAACGGTTATGGGATCAAAAAAGAACAAAAAAACGTTAATTCCCAACCTACAGTGCTTGGTGCTGTAGAATAGAAGTGAAGGAGAGTCGTCAGGGCAGCGACAACAGAGCGAGTCAGGGCTCCGGAAAAAGAGTGCCACCAGGTCGAAGCCGGTGATTGTGGGTGATGAAGGGGCAGGGCGTCGTTGGCGGGCAGACGAGTGCGTGCGAAGGAAGTGCGCCAAAGGGCGAGAGTTCCCCAGAAGGTGGGTTGGAGGAAAGGTTGGGAATACAGCAGAGTGGGTAGGAAGCAATCGTAAGAGAGGGCGAGGAATGTGGAATGAGGCAGATGAACATTGGCTGGAGATATAGAATATAATATAACATAACGTAACATAATATATATATATATATATATATATATATATATATATATATATACACGATATAACTACACGATAATAACTGAATCGAAGTCAGTGGTATCAGGATAAGGCAGATGAAGGAGTAGCAGACGCGAGGATTATAATGAAGCAGTCGCTTGGAATGGTCAAGAGCACAGGTTGGGCAGTAGGGTAGGGATGGAGTAGTAGTGACGATGGAGACGAATGTGTGAAGGGGCAAAGGCGGCCTCGGCGAAAAAGATGTTCAGGAGTGTGTCGGAAACTGGCGAAGAAGTGAAGGTGAGGACAGGAGGTGTGGTTGTGAAAACAACAAAAATGTAGGTCGAGACGCAGGACCGCGAACACGCACGATAGGAGAAACAATGCTGGAGGGTTCTAACGACCAAGGGGGTGGTGGGGTCTCCAGGCGATTGTCACCAGGCCGGAGGGGTGGAAGAAGAAAGCGGGTGGCGCAGGCGTGGGGACGGCAGCGGGGTTCGACTGGAGAATGAGCAGAGGGATTCTAAAAGGGGCGCGAGGTAGAGCGTGGGCGGGGTGATGGCGTTGGGGGAACGGAGAAGTAGCAGGGGAAGAGGCGGAGCTGGAAACGCGGGCGGCGGGGGCGGCAGCCGTGGCAATGTCAAGCGCCTGCTTCGCGCACGCAGATTAAGGCGTACCGGAAGCGGGTAATAGATATGATTACAGGGCTCCAAAGATGGATCGCGCTAGTTAAGCGGCGCTGCGGCTCCGGCGTCGTCGAGGGCGCCTTCGCGCGCGCGGCCGCCTCCACCGCCACATCCGACATCGCGTTCTTCGCTGTCGTCCCCTCGCCTCCTCTCCTGCCGTCACCGCCAACTCCGCACACGCCATGTCAACACCTCCCCCGCCTCTTCTCGCCAAAAAACGCCTCTTTCTCCGCCATCAACTCCTCTCCAGCTATCGTCTCTCCTCGCCAACTTCTCCTTGCCACCACCTCCTCCATCTACTCGCCCCGCCCCTTTTCCCTGCCACCGTTCCTCTTTCGCCCTGCCTCTTCCCGTCATCGCCCCTCCCCTATCGTTTCCACCACCATCAGCCCCACTTTCCCAGCCGCCACAGTCGCCACCGTCACCCCCGTCTCCTCCACCGAAGAAAAGTTTCCGTCTGCCGCCGCCGCCGCCGCCGCCTTTGGCGCCGCGAAATTACAGCTAAGACTTCGCGCCCGCGGCGGAGACGGCACGGCGGAAGAAAGGTGACGACCAGAGCAGCGGTTAGAGAAGGGCTTGAGAAAAGAGGGCTAATAGGAAATCGTAGGCCTCGTCAGCTACAACAAGGAGCGAGGCGGGCGAGAACAGCTCTATGCGAGATCGTTAAGAACGAGTGGCTCGCGTGGTCTGGGGAAATTCGTCGAGGAATTGAAGACCAAGCCAAGAATACTGGCTCTTTTTACATTTCCTTCTGCCAAAACAGAGGTTTTATATATAGATTCTGGATATAGACACGATTCATTATAATGAATTACGGAAAGAAATGGAGTGAGTAGAATGAATGCACAACAGTGAAACTCTCCTAACGACACTGCCATCCACAGACAATTCGAGTGTCTAGACAGGAATGTCACACAATATAAAGTATAATGTCGATGTAGAAGAAGTTAATGGAAATAGTATTATAGAAAGCAACTCTATTCTCTACTCTCAAGATTCAACGATTTGGTACGAAGAAAGATTATGGTGACGATAGTGATAACAACGACAGATACAGGGAAAGTTCAAGAGTACCTCCATCTCAGATGAGACTGAGTGTACAAATCGCACTAAACCACCGGGACAAAAGAGAATAAATGGGCTTTCAGATACTCTGAGACATATCTTTGGTTTTAGTCAGTCCTACATTTTGGTTTTGACCTATTATCTCTCCGGCTCCAAGCAATTTCCCCCCTACGGACCTACCAGGGTTTTCAGCCATTGCAGCGACACTCCGTCTGAGAGAAATTTTCATTGATAAGTCCTCTCTCCCGTACTCCCCTATGAACTCGCCGAGATAGCCCTAAGTCCATCTCGGTCCTATGTGGTACTTCCATAACTTTCTGGCCTCACTAATTGTAATTTTGATAGAAATAAAAATTAACTAACTTTTCAACTTAATCATTGTTTACTACAAGCCACTTTTCGCATCTGTAGTTTAACATTTCTAGGCTTTCGAAAAAATACTTCGGAAGTTTGTTTGCAAATGTTCAAACCGCTTCGTTCACCCCACGCTCGTCTGAAACGTGATGAAAGATGTAGACGTTGGTCTGTCCTGTCTGCTGGTTGGTCAGGTAAGATGTAGGCGTTGGTCCCAGTCTGAAATTTGATGTGAAGTGGTCTAACTCCTTGAAATCTTAGTCCTTTACAACATTCTTTGCATTCTGAATAGTAAGCACAGGTACATTGCCGTGAAGAAGCTAAACACCTTGAGATTTCACGCACCGCACCCAACTCGAGTACCTCCCTCCACAAAACTGAATGAGATGTCGGCTGCGAATTTATATCATTACGACAATTAAAGAAAACACTATAAACTGCTCAGAAGGGTTTCTCATTGATGAGCTATATCTTTGTCAGCTCGGAAACTTATGGAACTACCTATGTGTACCATCGCTCGAGGTAGCTCGTCAGCACATTCGTGCTAACTCGAGGAGCAAGATGAGTAGAGAGAGAGAGAGAGAGAGAGAGAGAGAGAGAGAGAGAGAGAGAGAGAGAGAGAGAGAGGAGCCAGTTCTTTAATCAAGCACATACATCACACTCGGCGGTCAATTCCTGTCAGGATAATAGGTTATAGAATAAGTAGAGTGTAGAGATAATATCCGAGGAATACACCCCACACTACAAACAGAACTAAAACACACATTGGTTTATGCAGGATTCAAATCCACAGCCTTATGAATCACGTTAGTGTCCTGGTATAACTGCGAATGTGGTCGTTGCAGACACAGCGAAGTTGTAGCTCCTCTCGTCCGTTAACGTGCAGAACGTTGCGGTAACACAGACATCGGATCGGCCAGTGCGTCGCGTCACGGCAGCGTACGGAGGCGACAGCTTGGGAGGGGGCGAGGGCGAGCTAAGCTGAAAGCGAGCGTGGGGGGGGGGGGGGGGGAGGTTGGAACGGCGGCGTCAAAGCCGCCTGTACTTAGCGTCGACGCGAATAAAGTGGGGAGATCGCTGATCTGTCGGCCGCGACCCGGGCGGCGCGGGGATAACTTTATCAAGTTCATTGCGCCGTCGTGGCGCAGCGTTGGTGTCGCAGGCTTTCGACGGCTACGCCAAGGCAGTGGCGGTGGATTTAGGGGCGGAGAAAGAGGCGGAAGCGGAGAAGAGGCGGAAGCGGAGAAAGCAGGAGAAAGCGAAGGAAGAGCGAACGGAGAAAGAGGCGGAAGCGGAGAAAGCGGAACGGAGAAAGCCGAACGGAGAGAAGCGAACGGAGAAAAGCCGAAGCGAGAGAAGCCGAACTGGAGAGAAGCCGAACTGGAGAGAGAAGCCGAACTGAGAGAGAAGCCGAACTGGAGAAGCCGAACTGGAAGAGAAGCCGAACTGGAAGAAGCCGAACTGAGAGAAAGCCGAACTGGAGAGAGAAGCCGAACTGGAGAGAAGCCGAACTGGAGAGAAGCCGAACTGGAGAGAAGCCGAACTGGAGAAGCCGAACTGGAGAAAAGCCGAACTGGAGAGAAGCGAACTGGAAAGCCGGAATGGAGAAAGCCGAAGAGGAAAGCCGAAGCGGAAGAGAAGCCGAAGCGAGAGAGAAGCCGAAGCGAGAGAAGCCGAAGAGAGAAGCCGAAGCGGAGAGAGAAGCCGAAGGAGAGAAGCCGAAGCGGAGAGAGAAGCCGAAGCGGAGAGAGAAGCCGAAGCGGAGAGAGAAGCCGAAGCGGGAAGAAAGCGAAGCGGAGGAGAATGGGGAGACAGAGGAACAGGAAGAAGCGGGGTCGATAGGGCGCGCATCGGCGGGGAAGGGATTCAACGATTGTGGAGTCGGTGGCAGGGTCGGGGGTGGGCATGTACAGGCGGAGGTGCCGTCGGTGACGGCGATACTAACAGCATAGGTGCTGGCGGTGGGGGGGGGGGGGCGCGCTGACGGGGGGTGGATGCGAAGCAGGCGTTCGCTCCAACCATCGGACCTCCTCGAGCGGGGACGTTCTTTTCTTTCGGGCGTGCGGGTGTGAGGATAAAAAGCGTTGCAAGGGCTTAACGTTGGGGTTGGCGCTTTCGCGCCGGCACGTTCGCCTTGCGAATCGATGACGACGCGAGCGCGGCGGCGGCGGCGGCGGAGCAACGGTGAGGGGCAGCGACTCAGGTGTGTGAGCTGCCGAACGCGGAGGAATGAAGCTCGGGGAGTCTCCACTCTGGATTTGGGGAAGAGAAGAACAGGTGTGCTAATGGCAAAAGAAAGAAAGCTGAGCTTACAATACTTCATCAATGAAAGGGCGAGTAAGAAGGGGATGAATTATTGCGAATCACCAATGCTGTGAGCCGTGGAATAGTGAAAGTATCACTGTGTCATCCTGGTACCTTTTTTTTTCTTCATTTATTTCTGCTTGGCCCGAAGGCCTTCAGCAGCCGAGTACGATACATTGGAGGTACATTCAATTATGTTAGCATAGTTTAAGAAACATTATTGACTGATAAATTACATTGAGTTCATGCAGATTAAATGTGCGAAGCAACTCGGGTTCATGATGATCAGGGAGGGTCGAATAACTGTCGCGGCAGTTTACGCTTTAATCTATTGTGGTGAGGATTTTGTTTTCCGATTTTGAAATGTACGGTTGAGGGAATCTGGGGAATTTTAGGATAGAAGCGAGAGGATAGGAGGGAGAAATGGACGGAAATCGGAGTAATGCCGAGTTCATTATGTAACTGGGAGTTAGGTAAAAAGCAGGGAGCTTTTATAATGGTTCGAAGGAATTTATTTTGGAAAATTTTCATTTTAGGAATATTTGACTTGCTGGCTGAGATCCAGATAGGAGAAGCATAAGATAAGATTGGACGGATCATTGATTGATATAGGTGAGTAGCAACATCGAGTCGTAGGGGTGATGTCTTTTTGAGTACGGGATATAACTGGTGGGTTCTACGGGTGGCCAGAGTTATTCTGTGAAGCATATTAGATTTCCAGGTGAGCCTTCTATCAAAAAGAACACCAAGATATTTCACGGGATTGCTCATACTTTCTGGAATGAAGGAAAGCCGACGTGTTACGACTAAAAACTAAATCCGCAATACACAACCGTTCAAAGTGTAAAACACGATAGTTATTTAATAAATGAGAATCAACAAGGTATTAAAAACTTAATAACGTACTGGGAATATTTGTTGAGCTAAAATTCTCAAATAATGTAATTAAAAACCTCACAAAAATATATATGTTGGTGAAGATGCTTGATTAAGAGGCTACCACAGAAGATGGTAGTTGAGCAAGCAAATATGTTCACACAAGTCACAGGAACATAAAGAAAAGATAGCACTGGATCATCCACATACATTACATCAAAATCCTTCCACACATTCATCAAGCACACACCGATCGCAAGTTTCTCCCCAAAAAACATACAAGAACGCAGCGTTCCCGCACTTGGCGCTAGCACCAGTTGCCGACGCAGTGCCGGGCATCCACGCGGGCGGTTAGTTGTTTCCGTAGTGCTCCCGGCTGCACGTGCCGTGACGCGGCCGTCCAAATTCCCGCGCGAGTGCAGCGTCGGCGAGCGGTCAGGCGCAAGACCTCTCCATTTGCATCGGAGTCCCGGGGTGCGTGCCGCGCGCTGGCTCGGCGGGAATGTAATTTGGGTTCGTTAACAGTTTTCGACGACTGCATAAAAGCGCGCGCCGCATTCCGCATGTGTGGCGTGTGCGTGTGTGTGTGTTTTTTTGCTCGGCTCCGCCCCTGATAACCGCGCCGGGAAGTATGGCGCGGGCGCGCACGCGCGCGAGCTCTCCCGAGTTGTCACCGGGAACGTTTCTATCTGCACCGGGCGGGAGGGAGGGAGGAATGTTGTACGTGAGAGCCGCGCGCGGTCGGCGTTATCTGGTCGGGTGTGCTTCAAATGCAGAGGAAGTATTTTTTCGGGGCTCTGATATCTACGCGCGATTCGCGTGGCGGGAAACGGTACTATGTAAATGCGTGTGTGTACGACCTGCGTTGCTTTTATCACAGCCCCTCACCCTCCCCTTGGCACTCACGATTGTTTCTCTTTCTTTGAATTTTTATGTTAATGCGAGAAATGATCGCATTGTCTCAGAATTAATTTTATAGTTACTTGAATATTTTAATGAATAGGCTATGATATCGTACTTGTATATATTTCTTTACTCAATGCAATTCATTCATTTCTAAACGTCATGCTAGATATCCTTTATATTTATAAAAAAACGAAGTGACAGGCTGGCTAACATATCAAGCATATGAAACCCGGAAGCCAGGCGGAATGGTGACCAAGAAACCTGAAAACGAGGACGCGGCCGGGAGGGATGGGGCCAGGTGGGACGGAGCCAGGCGGTCCCGGCCGGACGGGACAGAGACGAAAGGTCGAGGCGAGCGTGACGATGCTGATCGGGATAGGGCTGGGGGGGACGAGACGTATCGGGACCGGGCGAGATCGGGCCAGGCATTTGGGGCCGGACGGAACTGAGCCGGATGGAATGGAGGCAAAATGAGGGCGGGCGGGATCAGTCGGGCCGAATCCGAACGGAATGGGTAGGGGGGCGGGGCCGAGCTGGGAGGAACTTTTAATAAAATTACTTTCACATTACACTATAAATAGTATTCAACTCATTTGCCTATAACATTCTGTTCTGATTAACCCTAGAACACTAACCAATAGTCGAATCGACTCACATGGTACACATAAGTTTGCATGAGCAGCCTGCATGATGAGCTAGCACTCGGGCCGGTCACCTAAAGTTTATTATTTAGAGCCTGGTGAGATCCCACCTAGGTTGTGCCTCTGCCTTCCATCGGGTTCGTGTGGCGTCATCATCTTAAAAGGTCCGTGCGTCAAAATTACTCATGAATAGCAATAAGGGACTGTATTAATGTGCGTCGATCTTAGTCATCGTGAGTAAAAGAAGGTGTTTTTGTAAGGTATATTCATAGTTACTAATAGTGTACTGACAATTACAAGTAGAATTCAGTATTTTATTATTTCATGTTGTTTTTAAACAAGCGTAAGGATAATTTGGAGGACGAAGATTTTGACTCAGGACAGTGATGCAGAATCTTATTAGAAACAACGTTCATTAGAAGAGATTTTTGAAGAAATGCAGAGGTAGAGGTTAGAGAACCTAGACGAAAAAGAGGACAGCGCGGGTACACCAATTATCATAACGTGGCTCAAACATCAGTATTCAGTGAAATAACAACTCTTGTTGTCCCGACTGGGGTGGTGCCCCGCTGGTGGGAGAGTCCTGGTTAGGGGGAAACCCCACTAGCCGACGGTAGGTCGGTGCTGGATCTCGCCATCCAGCGGAGGAAGATCACCGCCATCTCCCGAGAAAAAAATATGCACTACACTAACGGGACTAATGACCAAAGCAGTCGACGCGCCCGGAAACACGAAAAAATCAATCAATCGATAATAACATCTCTTGAATTCAGCTGACCTAGTCTCCTCGTCTGATTCACCTTCATACATCGTAACTTTTTCAGAGTACAGTAAAAGGCAAAAATGTATTTCGATGTAAAACATCCACATCGGTAACAGCCTGAACCAGGAAACTGAGGGAAAATATATCTCATTTTCAAACCGGACTTATTAGAAATGCTAGAAATTGTACTACCTCTCTTGAATACCCCCTGCTTTTATCACAGACCTGTAGGTGATGGTACATAACATAACTGTGTAACAGCGGGATATACATTTATGAACAGCATTGACAAAAATGTCCTTTATGAAATGAGTAACTGATGATATTAATTGTTTATTGAAATTCTAATTTTTTGAATGAAAACTGATTAATTTGTAAGCTTTTGATTAGACTGAATTATAAATATATGATTTTGAAAAAAGAAAGTTTATTTATTTATTTATTTATTTATTTTATTTATTTTACGTCAAGAAAATAGTTAAAAACTGCGTATGACGTGCTATGGGAAAAGTGAATTGTGTGCACATTTTCAAAATTCTGTGATCCTACACTAAGTCATATACTACTTAAATTTTGAATTTTTGAAAGGAGAAAAAACTCCCATGTAATAAAACTATTTTCAAGGATAAACAAGCAATAAATTTTGAATTGAAGTTACTGATTTATTTTGTGATTAGATTAAGTTTATAGACTACTATATATTTTTGACGATATTTTTTAGCAGAAATTATATTTTCAATTTTTATACGTCACCAATCACTGGTTTAGTCACTCCATTAAATGTAATTCTTTGAAAACCAAGGAAAAATAAAGTACTTTCTTTTTTTATTTACACTTGTTTTGCGTTAAGTGAGTCGATTCGAGTCATGGTTAGTAATAACATACCTATAAATATGCGTAGTGTTCTAGGTTAATATATACACGTTCAACAGCGAATCTCTTCCTCTCTCCTTGGTGACAGCGCAGATCAGTGACGTACTCGCCGAGAATTGTGGGATGAAGATCATCCGGGTTGCCAAACTACCGGGTGGGAAATCAGTTCGCTTGGCGCTTTCAATTGGAACGGAGGAGGATGACGACGGATCGCGCAAGGAACGCGACCCGTTCTTTTAAGTGCAAGTACTCCGGCATCATTTAATCACATCGAAAACGACCAATTAGAACACAGCCGGCCTCTGGAATAGAATTCGTCCAGAATAAGTAATTTTTCCACTCAGCCTCTTAGCGAGTGTAGAAACTACGCGACCATTACATCTCAAATGAAACCTCACTCTTAATTTATTTTATTTACCTTCAATTATTCATTTCTAAAGCTCACGCTAGTAATATACAACATTCAGTGTGTTTTAAAGCATGCAATTGCATCGGTTCATTTTTGCCGTTCAATAAAACGGGATGTTAATTTTTTTTCCGCAGTCAGTAAAAACTTCCTGGAACTCGCAGCGATACGCAAGAAAAGCGAAACACTTCATTGAAGAAGCCGAGAAATGAACTTTTATTTCCGCAGCCGAGTGCAGAGGTGCCAAAAGTTGCCGTGACTCCCAACCACTCCACTTTTATCTTGGGACGGGGGAGGGGAGAGGATATTTGCCTAGCTGTTTGCGCACGATTGTATGGACGAAACGCCGGAACATAAAACGAAAGTATCATCGTTGGCACTGCGCGAGCGACCCGCCAGTAAAATGGTTCTCGCAATAAAACTGTCCTTGGTCGAGTTTCCTCGAGGCAGATAGGATCTACACAAATGAACATCATCCGGACCGGCGCTCGCCGTGAACAATCGACCGAGCAATCGATGTTCGTCTCTTCGCAGCCGCCAGGAGTCTGCCGGAATCAAAGGCGGGTGAGTGAGTGCAACGGCAGGTTGACTGACGAAGCAGAGGGAACTGAAATAAAGTAACGGAGAAAACAAATGAGGTGGAAATGGTAAGAAGAAAAAATATTCAACGGAGTCTTAGTGTTGGATTTATGTTGTGAAAATGAAGTGGATAATGGTGGGGTTGATACTACTGGTGAAAGTGACGAGACACAGCGGCGCTAGCGACAGACACAGCGGCGCTAGCGACAGAAACAACGGCGCTAGCGACAAACAGTGGGTTATGGACGATGGTAAGGACCATGAAAATATTACTAACGGTAGTGATAACCGTACTGAGAGTTGGTTTGGTTTGGTTTTTCGTGTTTCCGGGCGCGTCAACTGCTTTGTTCATTAGTCCCGTTAGTGTAGTGCATGTTTTTCTCGGGAAATGGCGGTGATCTTCCCCCGCTGGATGGCGAGATCCGGCGCCGACCTACCGTCGGCTAGTGGGGTTTCCCCTAACCAGGACTCTCCCACCAGCGGGCACCGCCCAGCCGGACAAGCTGTAAGCTCACGACCGGTCTCCGGAATATGTGGTAGTGTAGTGCATGTTAGTGTAGGTGTGTGTGTGTAAGGGGAGAGAATAGGACAAGGAAGAGGAAGGACAGATCGCGCGCGGTAGTTGGGTGAACAATTTGGTAGGGTACTGCTCCGGCATTCGCCTGGTGTTGATCAGAGAAACCACGGAAAACTACCGATCAGAGCAGCCGGCCGCTAGAATTCTCCCCCGGCAGCGACTGAATTCGACCTAGCTGAAAAGCTAGGTGGAAAATCCTGCCGCCGTCAGGACTCGGACCTCCGGTCAGAGGCGCAGCAGTGACATCAGTTGATGCACTGAGCTACCGCTCCCGGTCCGTACTGAGAGTGATGTAGTGACAATGGCAATGGTAGTGGTGGCGGGGCGCGGGCGGGGTGCGCGTGGCTGATAAAGGGCCGTCTTCGGCGAACGCGCGCATTCTGATTTCACTTGCGTCCTACGCACGTCGCGTCGTATCCGCTGGGCCGCTCTAACTCGGAGGGACGTAAAAGGGCGCGGCTGTTTCGTCGACCTCAGCCCGCACCTCCGCACTTTTGCGACCTTCTCCGTTGACAGAGCAGCGTTTTCCAGGAACCGCGGCCTTGCTCCGAGAAGCGCTGTCGTATTGTTTCGGTGAAATTTAATAACGCAGTGTTTACTAGAGCATGCATTTCCAATGTCTTCTAGAGTTGTCCCCTCAGGTTCCTGTGGTTTTAATTCCCTGTGAAACTTTGTTGTGCCTATAAGATATTAGCAAACTGAATGAAAACATCGCGGGAAATGTACGTACATTCATGTTGAACTCTGTTCTTTTTAATTTAATACCCATGTATCTCCATGAATAACTGATTTGCTAATCTTTCCTATTTTTTCGTGACACAAGTTTCCATAAAGCAGCACAACTACTATTTCCGATAACTTTTAGATTAGCCGACCATGTAAAAGATAAAGTAAACGGGAACGTTGGGACATATCTACTTATCAACAACCTCCAGAGGGAATATCACACCTCGGTTCTGCGATAAATTCAAACTAATGGTCGTCAACTGTTCAGGAAGATTCAATTTAAAGATAGACTTGAGAATAAGTAAAAAACTCATTTCCTTCACAAATTAGACCGCTTCATAGTTGTCGCTGTGTCAGATAGATTCAACATTCCCACTGCCGAGTTAAACAAAACTTGTTTATATAATCTAATTTAATTCACAAACTATTTTTTAAAATAATTTTATGTTTCCAGAAGAATTTCCGTCGTGTTGCTACTTTTACTAAAATTGTGCCGATTTCTCACGGATTTTCTTCTCATTAACGTCTCACCAAAAATATTTCCATCCACGATTTGGAGCAAAGTACCCAACACTGCCTCTCCCGTGGCCGGAGGCTGGGCCACGTGCCCCCTCCCCTGTCTCCCTTTTTTTTAATTTCTTTATTGCTTTTGTTGGATGTACATAGGTCAGTTTTAGTATAAACTTTACATATGTTTGATAGGCTTACTTACTAACTTATATTTAAAACTTATTTCTAAGACTTGAATCTAACATAAGGTTGAGGATGGCTTACTGGGTCTCTATTCTGGTTCAAATTCGGAGAAGGTTTTGAGGAATATATTGTAGGGTATCTGTTTTTATTCTGGTATGGTTCGGGTTTTTATCGAGTTAAAGGTTGCAAGGGAAGAGATTTGAGGTAATAATAATAAAAGTTGAGTTCTTTGTGAAGCTGATGATTCGTGACAAACCACGGTGCATTGGTAATGGTTCTGAGAAATTGGTTCTGATGATCTGTAATTTCTTTAGATTGGTTTTTGGAATTTATCCAGATGGGACAAGCATACAGCAGCAGCGGTCTTAGAATGGCTTTGTATATTGCAATTGAGAAATGATATGGTAATGGACTGTTTCTATAGATTAAAAGGTTTTAATTGCAGTAGTTTTATTTTAGCCTGTTTTATTTTTTCGTCTATGTGCTGTTTCCAATTCAGTTTCCCTGTCTCACTAAGACCGCGCGAGACGCAGGTAATCACTATACAAAATGCATCGGCGGTACACAGAGCACTGATGCGCTCGTCCTTGTCGACATCGAAATGCGGGCGCTCCCACGCGCAGCCCGCCCTTCACCATCCCCGACCGCTGGCAGGCGTGCAAATGGGGCCGCAGAACTTGGCCCCGCTTGGTTGTCATGCGGCGAAAGCTCACGGCTCCGCTCTTTGGAGCTCGTTTCCATTTCGTTTGCTCTCCGTGGTAGATAGTGTGTTCTCGATGCTAGTGTGTTGTTTTTGCCTATAGCCTTTTGAATTTATTCCGAATTTCTCTTATTCCCTTTCTCTCTCTCTCTTCAACTCATTCCTTTCTCTCTCTCTTTCAACTCATTCCCTTTCTCTCTCTCTCTCTCTCTTTTCTCTTCAACTCATTCCTTTCTCTCTCTCTCTTTCAACTCATTCCTTCTCTCTCTCTCTCTTTCAACTCATTCCCTTTCTCTCTCTCTCTCTTTCAACTCATTCCCTTTCTCTCTCTCTCTTCTTTCCACTCATTCCCTTTCTCTCTCTCTCTTTCAACTCATTCCCTTTCTCTCTCTCTCTCTTTCAACTCATTCCCTTTCTCTCTCTCTCTTTCAACTCATTCCCTTTCTCTCTCTCTCTCTTTCAACTCATTCCCTTTCTCTCTCTCTCTTTCAACTCTTTCTCTTGCATCCCGTTTCTGTTGTTTCCATTTTCGTCTATTTTTTCTAGTTCAACATGTTCTCGTAGTTTTACAAAACATTTTAACTCCAACACCTTCAATTTAATGTAAGAAGTCTCCCCGACATATAAACAAATACTTCGCACTCCGTGAAACCTACGGTGAAGACCCAGCCTCTGGGGCCTACGCTCTACTCTCTCGTACTTTCCGACCCAATTTTTCCCACCCCCACGTGCACGTGACCACGAAACCCTATCCTTCCCCGCCACCTTCCCAACAGGCCTCGGCCGCCCGACCTCTCTTCCTGCGAGCGACCCTGTTTGATGTTTTCTCCACACAAAGTAAAGCCGCGCGGCCGTCGGGGAGGTGGAGTAGGGCGAAAGTGTTTTTGTTCGGCACAGTCACCCGTGAAATTCGTCTAAACGAAATTTCGCGAAAACGCCCGGAGGAGAGGCGAGCAGGGCGCAGGGCACGGGGCGGAGGGCGCGAAGCGACGCAACGAGCGGTCAGGCAGAGTTTGAACCAATCACGGCGCTGCAATTTTTCTTCCATTACGCGCATACATAAATTCAATTAGCGAGACGTACAAATGCATTCGTTCCAGAAACTGCGTACAAATAATTCAATATGTCATTGTCCGCACATAATACTGTAAAGCGATACACTACAACACTCGCCCCAACGACCTTTTGTTACAAATAAACTACGTCATTAGTGAAAAACAATCCATAAAATTCGCTTTTGTCAATAACCCATAAAATATGCACAATCGGAACTCGTTACATATATAAATGACGGTATAACGAGCGAAGCTTATCTGAGCGACGCATCGGCGGGTGAGGGCGCCAAACGCCCGAGTAAGTGGTGCTCGCCTCATCCGCCCCCACAGCTGCGTTGCTGCTGAAGCTGCTCTGTCATTCATTGCTCTTGCTCACAGAGCACAGAACACGAGAACGGAGAAGTCATTACGACTCTAGTACGAAATTCATTAGTAGTAATTATATACACTGTACTGATGCGTTTTTTTTTTAAAAAAAACAATGGTTCTTATCAGAAAAATAACGTTACACAATATTTCATTGTCCACTCATGGTGTTTATACAGTAATTCATCAAAAATATAAATTTACTTACATTACTTTGTGAAAACAAACTTAAGATCGTCTTGAAAACTAAAGCAATTTAAAAATGGATATTTTATATTTTAAAAATTTTTTATTTTATATTTTGACAAATATTTTTTATTTATTATTGAGCTTTAAAAACGATAATTTCATGCAGTGACAAATTCGAACATGAGGAGTGATCAGATAGGAAATAATCATAAAAAAATTCAGTAAATGGTGAGAACAAGGAATATTTATCCCAAAACAGAACAATTCACCTTCCATGAAGCGAGTGCAAATGTGGCGTAAAATATATTCATGATAACTGGCGTCAATAATGAAAAGTTTTCCTTCAATATGAGCCAACCTTAAAGGAGGTACTTCATTGAAATTACTTTACATTCGAAATAGTATTTGATATTAGTTTTATTTCTCATTTAAAAATACACAGATTTTTATTCGAAATATCGAAGAAATAAAATATCATTGCAGTTACTACCAAATATTAACCTGGACCCTCGACAAAGTTGCACTTAACTTTCTTCCTTTTCTCGTTTCAATCTTATTTCTTGAATGGCGTATTTTTGAAATGTGATGATAATTTTAAAAACTCTTTTACAGAATTTTGCAGCAATAGGTATATATTTAGAATAAATTGCATTTCTGTTTGCGACAATGATATTCAAGAAAAATAATGTCTTTATCAGTGTCGAGGAAGTATCACAAAGTATCACAACGGAAGTATCACACAATCCACCATTTCCACCCAGCAGATCAAGAGTTGCACTGATTGCTAGGTGTACATTGCCCTAATGACTGTGACACAAGTTCAAGAAACTAGTCTGGAACCTTAAATACTTAACTAGATAACACGCTAGAACAACCAGGTAACACGCTAGAATCAACATTCTAGCCAACCCATCCCTTCAGCCACAGAATCAACAAGCTGAACCTCTGCAGCACCAAGTTGGAATTCTCATTCCGAATTCATTAAAAGATGTTAAAATATCATGACAGGACGCGAAAATTATACAAACCAATCTATCAATCGAGTTGTTGATACTATGATCAAATGTATATTTGGCCTCTGTTTTTTACGCTGATTCGTCAGCTTTTTTATGAAAATGAGATACGTACACTACTAGTGTCTTTTACTACTAGTTTCTTTCAAGCACTCTCTACATTTGTTTCTAATTTAAGGTGAATTTTCTTATTATTTACGTTAGAAGATTAGTTGAAATAATCGCAGTACGGCAAGATATATTTTTCTCCTGTAAAATTTAGTTTTCACAAGTTGGGCCTTTCGACATGCCCCAAAATACCCTATAACTGTACGTCAGTGAAATAGCTTTGCTAGCTGCGATGTATGAGGTACCGTCCGAAAATAATCGATGTTGATAACTTACTAACCGCCGATTTTATCACGAAAGAGTGACGCGTTGCTTGATTTTGATCAACATCGCGAGTAGGGGTGGGATCGAGTCCGTAGTTCGATTTCGTAGTTTGGCTTCTCTGATCGTCGGTTTCTGTCGGTGTCAATGAATTTTGGCAAATGCTGAAACAACACCCTATACAAACGAGCCATGGTCCGCGGGACTCTTTTTCAATCTCTTCCTATTCATCTCTTCCAAACCAGGCTGCAACGTCCACTTTCTAGATCTTTGTGTCCTCTGTATGCGTGAATGTTTAAAAGAATGCAGTTGCTTCCAATGCAATAAAATGGAACAAATAACGTAAATACCCTGTGCGCAGAGAAAAGTTTCAAAAGGATTATATTTGGTAATCTTTGGTTATACTCGGTAATAAATTCCGCGTTAGGACGTGCGCTTTAAAAACAATAGTACTGGAGTGCCAAGACGGAAAAAACATGCTCATCAAACCTTTGACAAAATCATTATTTTATTAATGTCGTAACTGACACATTAATATCATAAACATTACTGTAACTGAAATTATACTTTTTGAAATCGATGTTCACTGAAACCATATAATCATAATGGAATCGCTTTGAAGGTTTACCCATTGTTTTCTCTTGCCTCAATATTAAATTTTATTCGAATTTATTGAACACAACTTTCTATCGCAGTGCACACTAATTTAACCGTAATTTCGGCACGTTGTGCCTAACACAAATCGTCAATTCCATTTTACAATTTATTCAGAACTATAATTTATGTACCACGAAAAATGAAGATATGAAACATTTACCACTAGGAAGAAAAAGCGAGACCGAATAAAGAAAAAAAAACGGTTACAATCTGTTTGTAAATATACGTAGTTCGTGGTGCATTTTATAAAATAACCTTGATGTCACTGATCACGAAGTTATCTGAATCACTAGTAACAAAGAAATTAAAGTCTGAGGAAAATTTTTCACATGCCCATTAAAGAGTTAATAGACATGCGCATTTATTGCGAAGAAGACGACGACCTGACGTAATTAAGAATAATTCCTCATTGTGCCGTCGTCAGACATAAAGTGAACAAGTAATACGTCCCCTTAATAACCAGCACACATCGGTGGAAAAGAGGCATTTATTTATTTATTTATTTTACGTAAAACAGTTAAAAACTGCGTATGACGTGCTATGGGAAAAGTGAATGTGTGCACATTTCAAAATTCTGTGATCCTACACTAAGTCATATATTACTTAAATTTTGAATTTTGAAAGGGAGAAAAAAAACAAAAACTCCCATGTAGTAAAATCTATTTTCAAGGATAAATAAACAATAAATTTTGAATTTTGAAGGAGAAAAAACAAAAACTCCCATGTAATAAATCTATTTTCAAGGATAAATAAGCAATAAATTTTGAATTTTGAAAGGAGAAAAAACAACAAAAACTCTCCATGTAATAAAATCTATTTTCAGGATAAATAAGCAATAAATTTTGCTCTTATTACTTCCTGCAGCGACAACATGAAACGATAATTTGAATAATTTGTTTCCACTGAATTCTAAGACGTCACAGAAAATGAAGTACATTTGCCATTTAAAGGCCAGCACACAGGCTTATTAAAAATCCAAAACCACAAGCGTTCAAATTCAAGTCACCATCCGATTCAGATTGTCCGTCCCTGCAGCTATTAATCTCTTATTCAATCACTATTATCATCCAAGCTTCGTAATCACTATGTTTCGCAGAATCTGATTGATGACTGTCTAATTGTGGAAACGGAGACCTTAAAAACCACCCGCTCACGCAACGCCTACGAATCAATAGCAATCAACTCCCCCTCTCTCCATGCATCCGGCTAACGCCGCTGAGGTGCGGTGTGTCCTCAGGGGCGGATTAACAGTTCGGAAATCGCGTGTTCTTCCCTTGAAGTTACCTGACACATGGAGATGCCCGTGATCGTTCCGTGAGCACACTTTAATATAAGTACCAAATTGACATTGATTTTGATCATTCCTAAGTTATTTATTCTTTATTGATGTTGTGGGCACATCAACAACCATGGTAATTAGTCCCGTTAATGTAATGAATGTTTTATCCCTGAAAGTAGCGGTGTTCCTTCTCCACAAGATGGTGAGATCCGTCGCCGGTAAGCACATCAGTTTGCGAGGAATTTCCCTGACCAGCTATCTCCCCGAGATACCGCCTAGGCAGGACAAGTGCCGGAATGGTCTCCAGACACGTGTGGTAGTGCAGTGCTTGTTCAATGTAAGTGCTTGTGTGCGCGGGAAAAGAAGAGGAAAAGAGATAAGGAAGGAAAGATCGCGCGCGGTTCGGCGACCCGTTTGTTGTTCCCTAAACAGACATTCGCCAGGAATGGATGAAAGAAACCACGGAAAACTACCGATATGAGCAGTCGGTCGTTTGAATTCTCGTCCACACACGGACTGAATTTGTCCTAGCTATGTAACTAGTAATATTATATAGTCAGTTCCGAAAATCCTCCACCGCCGGATTTCGAACCATAGGACCTCCCAGTTAGAGTCGCTGCAGAGACACCAAGATTGCACGCTCAGAGATAACTGAGCTGATATTATTTTCACCATATATCATTTTATTACAATACATAATTCATATATCATGACGCACAGTGTTTTAGAATACGTTACAAACTTTAAGGGCAGTAGAAGGATGCAAGATCACTCGTTGCCAATGAATTTGTGATGGGAAATTTCACATAACAAAGTTCCACATGTGATGTTTGCCCGTCATTGTCTGGCAACTCCTAATGTATTGGTGCTCGGGAGATAAACGAAATCCCCTCGATCCCGTCAGAACGTGACCCGCCGAACACCAGTGCATGAAAGTATGCCTAACAATCAGAGACAAATGTCACATTTGTAACTTCGTGTTTACACTATTGTGTAAACCGTCATTAACACGAATTAGAAGGATCAAAATAATCGGAGTTTGTGTAATAAAAATTCGTGTTATCCGAGAATTATAAGTATCCGTATTACCGTAATTCCTTTGCCGGAACTAAAGTTTTCGTGTTACGCCGAAATTCGTGTTAAGCAAGTTCGTGCTAACGAGGGTTTCCTGAATAAAATTTTCCTACACATTCATTGACAAAACGTGTTCTCTTTGACCTCTGTCTTGAAGTCTGCAAAATTTATTTTGAGACTTTCTGTATAACCAATGCATGTAGCACATATATGTGTTAATGTTTTCAAATGCAAAATCATCTAAACGCTAATGACAGTTAGACCTCCTTGAGGTTTAACCTCAATTTTAAGTATGGTTGCCAAATTTTATCTCAAGAAAAAAACCTTTAAAATTAAATAAAGTAAACAAAAAAAATAAATTCATAAATACATGAAATGAACAAAAGGACGCTTTTGGAAACTGCTAATTTAACATTTTCAGTGCATAATGCAGTTAATAATATATTTAACTCTTAGCCGCAATACTTCAGCAGATTGACGATTGATTGATTGATTGATTTTTTCGTGTTTCCGGACGCGTCAACTGCTTTGCTCATTAGTCCCGTTAGTGTAGTGCTTGTTTTTTCTCGGGAGATGGCGGTGATCTTCCCCCGCTGGACGACGAGATCCGGCGCCGACCTACCGTCGGCTAGTGGGGTTTCTCCCTAACCAGGACTCTCCCACCAGCGGGGCACCGCCCCAGCTGGGACAAGCTCTAAGCTCCCGACCGGTCTTCCGCAATATGTGCTAGTGTAGTGCATGTTAGTGTAAGGGGAGAGGAAAGTACAAGGAAGAGGAAGGACAAATCGCGCGCGATCCGTGGCACGTTTTGTAGGTTACTGCTCCGGCATTCGCCTGGTGTTGATCGGAGAAACCACGGAAAACTACCGATCAGGGCAGCCGGCCGCTAGAATTCTCCTTCACACAGCGACTGAATTCGACCTAGCTGAAAAGCTAGTGTCGAAAATCCTACCGTCGTCAGGACTCGAACCTAGGACCTCCCGGTCAGAAGAGCTGCAGTGACATCAGATGATGCACTGAGCTACCGCTACCGGTCAGATTAACGAATGCATCCTGTGTTTTAGTTAGAGGTCGAAGTAGCCTGCAGTCTCTTTTCAGCCACTGTGGGTTTTCTCAAATGTTTATTGCTACCTGGGTGCTCCTGATCATATCTACGCGTTTGTGTCTCAACTTGGCCTCTTCTATATCGCTGCAACGCATTGAGGAAGCGGTTAAGATGAAGAGTAGCGCGCATATAGGAGCTCAGGGGGGGAAATCTTCACGTTTGACAAAAAAGGCTTATTAGCTCAGAGTCGCTGACTTTGCAGTGATTCTCCCTTAAGGCCCCAGAGTTCGAATTCCGATTGTAGCGAATTTTAGACAGCATCAAGCTTAGATAGCTAGGTCCAGTTGCGCCACTGTTAGGAAGAGAATTCAACCGGCCTCCTACTGAGATCGGAAATTTCCTTTGTTTTTCCCATCAACACCAGGCGAATGCCGGAGCAATACCCCACCGGTCACGGACCGCACGCGATTATTGCATCCTATTTTTCGTTCTATCGACTCTCCCCTACAACATTTATTCTTAGATGCTCTACACTACTACACGTATGGAGTGATCACCGGGAGTCTAGAGCTTGTTTCAGTTGGGGCGGTGCCCCGCTGGGATAGACACCTGGAGTGGTATCTCCTCACAGTCCATTCGAGGAGAGCTCTGCCACCTCTCTGGAGAAAACATTCCCCACACTAACAGAACTAATGACAACAGCAGGTGACATACCCCCAAAACAATCAAATTAACGAAAAACGCATAGTTTAAATAAATAAGTCAATTTTGGTTAAGAGTGTGAGATGAAACAACTATTTCTTCTTTGCAAGCGAAGTTAATCCGGTGTCGGACCTGATTTCGCGGAGGGAGCATTGGAAGGGCGCTTCTTTCGGCGTCAGCTAGAAGCCAATCGTAATTACCAACATACACATACCCTTCCTCCCACTGAGTCCATAGCGCGCTTGCCTACGGACAGGCAAACAGGCATCCGCGCTCCACAGGACTGCGTTGAAACAGCACAAGCTAGATCACAACGCCGGTGCCACAGGAGGGGTATTTTTAATTACCTGGAGTCCCACAGGGACCACCAACGTGTCGCTCTGCCGTGCCACCGCTTCCCTCTCCCCTCCCCCATCGATTAACGGGCGTACGTCGCGGGCGGCCCGCGTGCAAGCGAGCATCTCCCGCCGTCATTGGGCGTCTCGGGTCACGCGACGGCGTCGCTCGGCGTCGCGACGCCCGCCAGCCTGCGTGATCTCGCGACGACGCTAAAGGCGAGAAGAGCATTCGACGAATTCTCGGCGCGAGGTTCTCCTCCCCCCTCTTCCGCGCTTCGCCGTTCGCCAGCCCGGCTGCCTTTTCATGCATGATTTACTCGAACGCGGTGTTTTTCTGACGCTGAAAATTCCATTTGGAACCTTATTCTCCCGGATGAATATAACATGGCGCCGCCCGCGCACCGCTGCCCCGCCGGTCTCCGACGCGCACGACGCCGCCGCCGAGATTTCGTGTCGCGCACGTGATGGAATACAAATTTCTATTCTCTTTGGCAGCGTCTATACGTTACGTCACACGCCGCCGGCGGCGCGTCGGCGGAAGGCAAGCGGAGCAAACGGGGAGGCGGTTAAGAGGACGTCAGCAAGAGGGCAAACAGGAAGGTGAGGTCTTAAAGAGAGGGAGGAGTCTCAAAGAGTGAGAAACAGTAGTGTAGTGAAAGGGGAAACGAGGGAAGGTAAGAACATAGAAGGCAACCGAAAGGAAAAAGAAAGAAATGGATAAAGAAAGCGGGAGACAGAGTCAATAACTGAATGTATGATAGAGATTGAATTCGCCGATAAATTGAGAGGACGTGAATTACTGATTAGTGAGACGGACCGAAAATGCACTGAAAATATGGAACGCATTCAAATATATGATTTAATCCTTATCTACCTAGCAGTCCCGTATGGGCACATGCTGTAGATAGTTGTACAATGCTGTAGATAGTTCAAACTTTCAACTAAATGTTGTAGTAATGCAATTGGAACTTCATGTTTGTGCCATAACATCCTAAAAGGTGTCTCCATGTGCATTTCAAAATTTTGAGGAAAAAAGGTTTAATTTTTTATAATTACACAATGGTCTAATGATTTTTTTATAAATAATTCAGGCTGATAAGGGTTAAACACAAGAAATGTGAAGTATTAAAATAAATGAGTAGGGTCGGGTGTAAGACAGAGAAAATGTAAAAAATAAGCAAAATATACAGTTTTAATCGACATAACAAAACATATCAACGAACAATTAATATGGGATCCCGCTGGTATTAAAAGAAACAACATCAGGAGTAACTAGACACATCGTTAAAGTTAAAAACTGAGTAGTACGGGTCATCACGGGGTTGAATTTTCTCGAACCACTTACATTTCGGGAACATTTTAATCAAATCTATAAGAACATTTGTTCGCAAGCGAGAATGTATAATTGACCATTAACACACTTGGAAAAACAATGTAAGTTTATTTATACTTTTTATATTACTACGAAAGTATTCATTACCTGATTCATAAAATATTTCTCTTTCAAAAATGCATTTATATTTAAAACGAGGGATTAAATTATTGTGTAATATTTAAAATCACTTCATAACACATTTTAGTCGAGGAGTCCTTTCATGCAATTTAAACCCAATCGACATAGTTTATCACATTTCAGAATTCATATCTGAAGAACAAACTCCATACAATACATTGGAGATTGGAAAATATAACGTGCAGATAGGTTTTATCACGACAGACGAGCACTAACTGCCTAGGGATACGGTTTTACCTCGAGGCGCTCTGCCCGGAAGCGAGGGGGCAGCGGCGAGAAACGACTCCGAAAACGGGGGCGGCGCCCGGCGTCGGCGACGTGCGGGCCCGCCGGGGCAGAGGTGCAGAGGAGGGCTGCGTGCTGGGCAGAGCGGCAGATCGGGGACGTCGAGATTAGTTTTACAGAGCGCCGCGTGGCGCGCCCTCCGTGCGGGGAATTGCGATCCCTCGGGCGCGCACGCGTGGAGCGGAGGGGAGCAGAGGTGAGGACAGGAGGGAGGGCGGACGGGAGGAGTAGGCGGGGGCGACGGGCACTAAGTGGAAACAAAAACGAACGCGAATGCGGAGGCGAAAGCGGAGACAAAAAAGGGGGGGAGAGAGGATGAAGGTGACAGCAGACACGAGAACGAGGGGAGGAGCGAGGGACGAGGAGAGCGCAGGCCAGGCGCAGGCCAGAGCGCAGGCCAGGCGCAGGCCAGAGCGCAGGCCAGAGCGCAGGCCAGAGCGCAGGCCAGAGCGCAGGCCAGAGCGCAGGCCAGAGCGCAGGCCAGAGCGCAGGCCAGAGCGGAGGCCAGAGCGGAGACCAGAGCGAGACCAGAGCGAGACCAGAGCGAGGCCAGAGCGCAGGCCAGAGCGGAGGCCAGAGCGGAGGCCAGAGCGGAGGCCAGAGCGGAGACCAGAGCGGAGACCAGAGCGGAGACCAGAGCGGAGACCAGAGCGGAGACCAGAGCGAGACCAGAGCGGAGACCAGAGCGAGACCAGAGCGAGCCAGAGCGAGAGACCAGAGCGAGACCAGAGCGGAGACCAGAGCGAGACCAGAGCGGAGACCAGAGCGGAGACCAGAGCGGAGACCAGAGCGGAGACCAGAGCGGAGACCAGAGCGGAGACCAGAGCGGAGACCAGAGCAGAGACCAGAGCAGAGACCAGAGCAGAGACCAGAGCAGAAGACCAGAGCAGAGACCAGAGTGGAGACCAGAGCGGAGACCAGAGCGGAGACCAGAGCGGAGACCAGAGCGGAGACCAGAGCAGAGACCAGAGCAGAGACCAGAGCGGAGGCGAGAGCGGAGACCAAAACGGAGGCGAGAGCGGAGGCGGGAGTCTTCGGAGTTGAGAGGGGTTAGAGGAGAGCATGAAGGCAGATGCGCAAGCTGGAGAGGGGCTAGAACGGGGCGGAGGTGAGTTAAGGCGATGCAGAGGCGGCCTAAGTGGGCGGGGAGTAATCAGCCAAATAAGACCGCTCAGCGAAGGGCGTGAGATGCGGCGAATGGACAACAGACATGAGGATAATCGACGGGTGCAAGATAATACGACAGAATGCTGGAAACGAAAGACATATAAAATTGTAACTATTTGGATACACGCGCGAAATGGAGAGTGGAATGATGTGAAAATTCGTACGAGTTCTTTCTTACCGCTATATTATATCTTTTTCTATTATATCTATTTTACACTAAAACTTTTGAATTGAAGGAGAAGGTAGTCTGCACATAGGAACTAGTACATGCAAAGATTGTTCGAATCCATTTCAGGTCCATTAAAATACTGGTGTAGCATGTGACTCGAATGTGTATTTCGAGGAAAGGATGAAAGAAGTTAACTCTGTGCCGTGTGTTCTACAGAGATAATGACAGTGCATTTTGGTCACGTACAAAATCGACCAGACTGGAAGTCGAATGACGAACAAGTACTGTCATATGAATGAAACGAGGCTCTTTCACACACGTCAATTCAATACTGCAAACTTATCACTCATTCGGTAATGGAAAACCTACAAATATTAAAGCAAATATGTGGTTGAATAGGGTAACCATGAGAATGTATGATAGGTAAATAATAAATCATCGTGTATTAAACTAGTGGTGCTAGAACAGCATGTACTTTCTCACCCGTACTTTCATGCCAATTTACCAAAACTACTCAAAGTTTCTAAAAATTGAACATAAACTTGTTTCAAAATCTATATTTAAGGAACATATTTCATTAAAAATCTGTATTTTCATAATTATAGTTGCAAGAAGATGCCAAAAACTTGAAATTTTGCAATTTTCCCAAAACTCATTTTCAATGAACATGAGAACTGTACCACTTTTTAAACGTCCTTCACAATATCCAACAATAAAATTTAATAAAAACGATGGAGTATATTTTCGAAATTTTGAAAATGTTCCAGGGTCTGCATGTAAATATTTCCCAAAATTTAAATATTGCTTTCAAATTCAAGGAACCGCAACATCAGCCACATCGATTGTGCAACATCAATGTTGAGAAAATCAGCTGAACGGTTAAGCGCTAGCGTGTTTCACGGAAGGACGGACGGACGGACGGACGGACGGACGGACGAACATTTTGCCATCATTCGATTTTTCGGTATCGAAGACTCACAAAACATGGATTCTGGCTACATCACGTTTTACAGGACTTTTCTATACATTTAAAATCTGGTTTTGACGATATTTTTGTTAACAGGCACTGTAGTGAGAGTTTTTCTGCCGAAAATTTGCTTTTTCGCGCAGCATTTCATAATTTTCTCCAATCCGTAGCGATAAAGTAAAACCGTCTAAAACATGTCAGTTTGCAGGAGAGATGTTTTATGCTAAGTATTTTATTTCGAGGCCAAGGCTGAGTTTGCTCTACACTCTGATATTCTTCTCAAATATATTCAAGAAATTTTTATTGTAAAATGTATCTCAAAGCATATTTTTCACTTAGCTAAAAATTATTTTGAGATGTGTCACTTTTCTTGACAACGTCGAAATTAAACGTTTGTCCGACTAAAAATGTTAGAATTGATTGGAAGAATAGAGGTAAGTACAAACACTGATCTCTACGAGTAATGTATTACCGTGGCCAATATTAGATTGTGAAATAATAAAAACTAATTTCTAAGATGTACACTATACTGTGACATACCAACATGTCACACATTTATTTACTAATATTTGTCGTAAATGGGGTAAATATACAAGGATAAACAAATAGAAATATGGCGCCCTAGCAACGGCAGCCGAGTTGTTGTCAAGGTCAATAAACTTCATTCTGGCGTTGGACCTGAGGACACGGCTAGCTGATCAAGTAAATAATTTAGGGATTGGTTAAGAAAGCAATGACAGTCTAAGGCATAGCTAGTTGATTATATAATCAATTTAGGGATTGTCAGGACAACAGTGACAGTCTATTCACGACAGAAGTGCGTCGAATGATTCTGGTGAAAAACAGTAGAAAAAATAGGCCGAGTCTTGAAGGGCTGAACAGAAATATTATTTTCACATTCTGACATACGTTAGTTAGTTAATGCCTTATTTTACGTGGCGAGACTCGGGCCACCAGGCCCGCTCTTCCGTCTAACCACACAAATTTCGCTACGCTATTTCACAACCTAGCGGAGAAAGGAGGTATTATCTTGGGCGACGAAAGAGGCGGAACTCAATTTTGCTCACAGGCTTCATTTAGGCTTGAGGATCTTTTACATGCAGTAAATCTTCATGGGACAGCCGGCTTTACTTCCCCTCCGAAGGAAGGCGTACGAAGGATTTCTCACCTTTAAAAATCCACGGCTTCGATCGTGTTTGAACCCGCAAACTCGGGTACAACAGTCCAATACGCTAACCGTTACACCACCGAATCCAAATATGTCGTGGTGCTGTGCGGGTCGCTCGCGGATGATTAATTTTGTAAGATTGGGACTCGTACTTTTTTTTAGGGTGAATAGTTATCGGACTTTCATTCTTGAGTTATTCTTGAGTGCGACGAACGGAAATTAGAATTTTCTCGGGATGAAATAACGTGATGGACTTCGAATAATTTGCTGGTAAAAATGTGTAACTTGTAATTTTCGTGTGTGAGCTAATAATTTCAGACTGATAGAATTGATAAGATCTACAAGTTGGGACTCTGAATATTTTTGCGATGAGCGGAAATTAGAATTTGAATGAATTTGTACGCGACAGGATTTGGAATAATTCTGAGTAAGTAATAGTTTGCTGAACTTTAACATTCTCGTCGCGTAATCAAAAAGAACTGGGAACTTTTGCGAAGTAAATTAAATTAGAACTACAAGTAGTTGAGGTGGTGAAGATCAGTGACTCGACAACATTTGTGCAAGAGCAGGAGAGAAGAATCTGGTACTTGGAATTTGGAATTCTCGTCACCGAGAAGAAGAGGAAAATGGTTCTTCGTGGCGCTCTCGTTCAAGTGCGCGCGAAGACGGGTACTGCTGGATAAGGTTCAAAAGAGCTCATGACCAAAAGAACATTCTTTATTTGTTACACATTTTGCAAGTCATATTTTTGCCTGGCATTGAGATTAAACTATAAGTTTCTTTTGAAACAGAACAAACGATTTTCATTTGGCCAATTCCAACTAATAAGTAGCTAGTCAATATATATTTGTTTTCAGATTCCTCGCCACTCTGTATAGATGTCAGATCGGATAATCGGCTCTTAGTAGGTAATAGCGATTATTTCTAATGAAACCCATCGACCCAGCTAGCGGGATATTGATTTTATTTAGATAACGGTTAAAGCATTAATTTTAATAATATTAACGTAACCTTTTCCTGGCGCCCATGTTTAAAACATAAATTCGGAACGGGTTACATCGAAACGCCCAATAATTTTATAAGCAGTTTGTGTGTGGGCATTGTTTCAATACATAATACCAGACGCGCAGCAACGCGGCGTCGCTGCCCTGAGGAAGCCTGCGACATGACAGGCGAAGCGTCGGCCGCTCAGCCCACTACGCGACGTCACCCGGACAACCAGGAAGTCATTGTAATTTCCAATATGCCCGAAAGTAAAGAGAAGTATCGCAATCTTTCTAAAAAATCGTTTTCACTCCAAATAAAAAGAAACTCTCGGATATTGTCCAAAATTGAAACATGTAATAGACTGTTTCATTGACGTTTACATCCAGTTATTTTCGTTTTCCGTGATTCGTAGACTGAATGTAGGCTTATTTTAAAGCTTCAAAAAGTTCTTAAGTAATCTTCATTAGTTACATTTTCAGGCAGTCAATGCATAAGAATTTTCCAACTAGTTTCCGACTAGTTTATAACCTTGACGTTGTGACAACGGACTTTAATGATAATTTCAAATGTCACATGTCAATATGGACTGACGTAAATGTCGTAAAAAGTACTATATACTACACTAGTATGTAAGTGCAATGGTTTCCACATGGTTGTAATTGCGCTACATACCATGTGATTCTGTAAATGATGTGAATGAAAAACGTTCAATATTTTTTCACATTAGTAGGAACATGCCAATACAGTCACTTATCTAGGACTTGTATCGACTCAACAAGGATTAAAGAGAAATTTCCGAGAATATTCGAGTGAAAATACTACGCATTTGCCATCTTACCTTCCATTAGTGATGGCAAGCAATAATTTACGAGAATGAGATACTTCAGTAGAAACGCTCAATTACACTTCGAAGAAGAAATCCGTTCGGACAGAGGAATACTTAACAAGCAAAAACATGACATTACAATAAATGACGACGAATACGATGTGCTTCATTGAAGGGTTTGAACCAACCCGTTACCAACAGCTGCTTTCGCTGCCAGGAGAACACCGCTTCAGCGCTCTGAAACACAGTGACATCCAGCTACGAGAGCGAGTAAGCATTGTAGACACTACGAAACGCGATATTAGAGGTAAAGCTGGTCGACGTAGACGACTGTTGCGTGCATGGGGAGAAACTGTAGTGAAATGACAACAACGAGGAGAGGATAGAAATGCCTTTGACAATGGTGTACATTGTGACGTCATCGACGGTGACGGTAATTAGGACGGTCGCCGTAGTACGAGGGTGTGCAACCAGCCAAGAGCCGGTGTTGGTTGAAAGGGGACGATTGTATCCACTCCACCGAAAGGGAGGCTCGGTGGCTGCATAACATAGCAATCCTCAGTGGCGGCCGGGGGGGGGGGGTCCGCTCCGGATGGCACCATTTTGGTGGGGTGACTAATAGAAAATTTTTTAGTTGGAATCATATAATTTTAATGATTTATTTAAAAATTATAGATTTTGTTGGAATTATTTATAGTTTGTCGCCCTTCAATTTCGAAAAGCGTTTTATAAAAAACATTAATTTGTTAATTAGACTTCGTTTTAGATAATTTATTTAAAAAATATATTGCAATTCATCTGAATTACATACAGTTTTTAATACATTATAAATGAATGTCATGTGCAAATATACTTGTATTTTTATTAAATGATGTACAAACAATTCAGTAATAGGTATTTTTATATTGAATTAATGGGGAAGGTGATACCATTGTTTTACCCGGGTGACACCAATTGAAGCTACGCCACTAATACGCTGGACAAATATTCGTCTAGTCCACGCGAATCTGACATCATTCAACTAAACTGAAATGACAACTTGATACTAGTGCAACAGTAAGAGTTAATGACTATTTGGTGCATTAAATCATATAATAAAGAGACTTATATAATATACAATGAATACGCAAATTTCCATTTACACTTAAAATTTAAAAATATGCCTTCAAAGCAACAATTACGGCAGAAGGAAATATCAACATAACCACATTTTAAAAAAAACTTTATATATGACTTCCCGACCTGTGAGTACATATGAGCTGGAATGCTGGGTGAAGAAAAACCATTTCACTCTTTTTGATGTATCATGACATAAAACGGTTTCACGTGAACTAGTTTCATTTAATAAAATATTCTAATATCGTTCTTGCTTGCAATTTTGATGAGAAAAAAGTTTTGTTTTGCATTGATTCCAAATGGTTTTCTTACATTTTCATTATAATACATATTGATGAATAAAATATTTTGAGTGAATTAAAAATATGCCTCAACACGCAATATTTATTCTATTATTTTGTCTACTACATATCACAAAAGCGCACGAAATAAAGACTTGTGCGGTTTCGAGTATTTTCTGGGTGTACATTGAAGCAGCTCAAAAGAATATTTTCAATTTCTCTCTGAAGTATCCAATAAAACAAAAGAGAATATTTTATATTTTAGAGGTACTTGAAAACTCGACCACTCAGACATCCGTTGTTTACACGACGAGACACTTCACGTCACGTTATCCAGGCTTAACAAGTTGCACAAACTTAAAAAAAACATATTTTTCGGTTAAGTTCCCAGCCATGAAATAAATAATGGATTACGTTTGCAGTTACACCATTCACTCGTTTTTTAACGTTTTCGGTTCGATGCCTTCACTCTGGCGGCAGCGGCGCCGCCGCCAATAGCGTTGGCCCCGGAGCCGGGCCACCCCTGGACGTCGATACGACATTAACACAGCACGCGTGTCCGCCCGGGAAAATAAAATAATTCATCTTAGCCCGAGCAATCGATAGGACAGCGCTCTGCGGCGTGGCTGGACGGCGCGGCGGCGGCCGCAGCCGCGCGGGAAGCAGGCGCGGGCGGCGGGTGCTGGGCAAAATGCGGAAGCAGAATGGATGAGGAGAGGACGGAGGAAGAGGCATGAGGGGCGACGGAAGAGGCAGAGGCTTAAGCGGAAGGGCCGGGAGCGGAGACGGATGGAAGCAGGGACAGGGCGGTAAGAGGTGGAGCTGGAGGGCGGGAGGGGTGCAGGAGGGTTAGCGGGAGGAAGCAGGAGGAAGCAGGAGGAGCGGGAGGAAGCGGGCAGGAGCGGGCGGGGCGGGCGGGAGCGGGCGGGGGAGGCGGGGGGCGGGCGGGAGCGGGCGGGAGCGGGCGGGAGCGGGCGGGAGCGGGCGGGGAGCGGGCGGGAGCGGGCGGGGAGCGGGCGGGGAGCGGGCGGGGGCGGGCGGGAGCGGGGGGGAGCGGGCGGGGAGCGGGCGGGGAGCGGGCGGGAGCAGGGGGAGCGGGAGGGAGCAGGGCGGGAGCGGAGGGCAGGAGGGAGAGGGGCGAGGGAGCAGGGAGGGGAGCGGAAAGCGAGCGTAGGGGCGACGGCGCGAAACGGGGAGTGGATACGGTTGACAGGGAACGGGGATGTGGATACGAATAGATGAAAGGAAGAAAATGCGTAATCGGAGGAAGAAGCAAAGGCGAGGAAGGGCCGCTACCCGTCCGAGATGAGGAAACGGGGTAGAGGTGAGCAGCGGGGAAGTGTTGTGGTGGGTGCGACGTCTGGGAGCGAGGTGAAAGCGGTAGGGAAAACGGGGACTGGACAGGTGGGGCCTGGGGGCGTGTGAGAGGGCGGGGTCGGGAATGGTGTCGAGAGGCGGGAAATGCGTGGGGAGAGAAAGGGATGGCGATGGGGCATGGGAGCGGGAAGGGTGAGGGCGGAGGCTGTGGTGGTCGCAGTAGACGCGGGTGGAAAGGGGGTGTTGGGGAACTGTGGAGCACGGACGTCGGAGAGGGTTGGGCGTGGTGGAGCAGAATGTGTAAGAGAAGCGAGCAGATAGCGGCGACTCGATACTTGAAGGGGGAGCTAGAGGAGTAGTGAAAGGAAGAGTAGTGCACGGTGTACGCAGGGCTACTGAATAAGGGCGTCACTTCATAAGTCTACTTCGGGGAAGTGATATTGGGCAGTAGGGATTGAACATAAATTGATGACTTTTCTCAGAGGAGTGGTTCTTGCATAATCCTAACGTTTGTAACACACACGAGCAACTGCAGTACGAATAGCATTAGCGGAGAGAACAATGGATGTGCTAAAACGTAACAGCGCCAAGAGGAAAGACAGATGCCTTTACCCCCAAAATGTTTCCTAAACGGAAGCCGTCTTAACATACACGAAGAATGCGCATTAAGTACGACAGTGATGTAACTCTGCAACGAGCACAACACCAGCATTTGAAACTGGAAATTTCGGCGAACGTGCAAATCAACGACTAAAGGGGAAAGAGGTAAAACGAAAGTGGTCGAGTGTTAAGCAGTGCCTGTCGACGTCGGTTTCGATTACACTCGAGGCCGGCTGAGGTAGGAACGGGCCGCCAGAGGGAGGAACGACGATATGCAACTGCCTCTCGTGTTGAGGACGTCACCTCCGCTGTCTTGGAGAGGGGGGAGGGGGAGCTGTTGTGGAATAACTTGCTCCCGCGCGCCGTCGAACAGCGAGGCCAGCCTACAGCCCCCGGTATATAACGGCGGGCAACGAGGCAGGGCTGGCCACGCCGTGGACTCTCCTTGGACTTCGCGAGAATAAACACACTTCGCAGTTTGTCTGTACTGTTTAATTCATTATTAGACTCTGTCGTTCTAACTAAAAAAGTTGTAGTTAATACATTACTACAAAACATAATTTTCATATTGAAATATTTATATAAATTGTATTTAAAAATTTCATTACAAGAAAGACATCAAAGAGATAAAAATTAATTCATAAACTTTTTTAATGTTTGAAACATATTTCCACAGTTTAGTGTGGAAATAAAAATAACCTAACTTAAGAAATATAAACAATATTTTTTTCCTTCAATTTCCATTGAACAAGTTTTGATATATACTTTTGTGCAATAACCTGTCTTTCTGCCCTCTAAGCAATACATCCTTATTTTTGTATATAATTATACTCGACAACTGTATAAGCACACTGCTCCTGCTTAGCCCTGTAGTAATAGAAGTTATAAATATGAACTTTCATGTACTATCTTTAAAGCCCGTTTATCTGCACACAGAATACATTTCCAAGATTATAATGCTGTGTAGTATTTATAGCATTTTAATCTAAAATATTGTCTCAAATTACTACTCGTTTTAATATATAAATCGCACAATCTTTCACCATAAAATTGAGCGTTAATAATAATCATGCGTGAGAATAAAATTTACTCATGAATTCCCATAATTCATTTAGCTAATAAAAAAGATTTTACAGCCGGTTTAATTTTATGTTCATTATGATCTTATCGTAAAGAATTCTGTAAAACTAGCTTTGAAAAAGTTAATGTTAGTCGTGCATGCAACTTACAAATGTACGTGCTCAAAGTTCGTGAAACAATTTGTCGTTGAATATCGATGAAACAAGTAATTAGAGAACAGTTTGGGGGTACAATGTCGTTTGATCTAGGCATGCTCTTTATTGAATACAGTTATAAATAGGTTATTGCAATAATTAATAAGCATCGTTTTTTCTGTCATCGAGTTTGAACGACCTGTACAATACGAACTCTCTACTTTAATATTCTCCTGAAAAATGTGTGCATAAATAATAATCAATTATTGCATTTGCATTTTTACTTTTCACTAATTGGAAGCGTATTATCATTTTCAAGAAAAAAAGTTAATCTAATGATTTAATATGGAAACCGAAACATTGTTTCTACGTTTAACGATTATTGCATCCCCAATTTGAAATGAACTCAAAATGAGGAAAAATTAGTGAACAAAACGACCCTTCTGGTATATTTATATGGGTTTAGAATTTTGACAAGCACGCTAAGAACAGCTAAATGAGAAATTCTAAGTTATGAAATAAAAAGTAGTAAAACATATTTATGAAAAGCGTTAGCCTGTGTGGAGTAGTCACGAACATCAGGTGTATTGTAAACATGTTTTCCAATCGCACAAAGTCAAATTATAGGGGCAATAAGAGAAAATTCCACCAAATAAAATTCATCGTTCCAACATGAAATACTAACTTGTTGCAGTCAGAATACAAGACTGGTGCTATATTTAAAAGGTTATTATGTTTTAACTAAATGTGAAGTGTTTACACGGTAGCTTAATTAAGAAGGAAAAATCGAAAATGTGGACAGTTCCAATACAAAGAATTGAGACGAACATTTTTCAAGTCATGAAATCATTCCGAGTATAGTATAATTTCTGTATTTGTTTACACAATAACATAGTTTATAAAGACCTAGTTTTGATGTCACTATTTGCGTTTGCAAAAATAGTGGCTAATAATGACAAACGTACTTTTCAAAATTTTAAAAGAATTACACATGAATAATACTAGTAAAAACTTACTCACTTCTAGGTAAATGCATAACAATGTCAACAAAACTTGAGCGGAAGAATGTAAGAAAAATCAGAAAGAGCTAATAAAGACATGTTTGAAGAAGAATATGAATGGTAGACAATAAGATAAATAAGTTGAATAGCGATCAGTTGAACAAAACCAATGCAATAAATTTAAATAGATAAATAAACAAATATACGACATAAAGTTGCATGTTGTCCTATTCCTGGGGCAAAATGATAGATTGCCCCAGGAGCTTGCGGTAAGTGTCACCACAATTAAAAGCGACCGGTGCTACAACAAGAAATACTTTCTCGCATTAATTATAACTTTTGCAATGTTGTAATAATTAGATAATTCAAAGAAAATGAGCCCTGTGCCATTGTTAAGCGTCCTTTGTTCTATTCGTGGAAAAAATGTTTAAGAAAATTCGGAGTCGTATTTGAGAAATATTGTAAATTCCATTACTTTCAAGTATAAATTACGCAAAACGTACTCACAGTACTGGTCAAAATTTAATTTAATTTTTTTAAATGTAAACATTCGAAGTATACATTTTGTACAACATTTTGTTTACCTCTCGCTGGCGACATAATGACGTTTATACATGATTTTGCCAGTCTGCCAATTTAATGAGGGAGATGACATTGGATGATAGTCAAACAATCTATGCCGTACGATGTAAGTTTCAGAAATCTATAAAAGTAAATTAAAATCGCAAAAAATTAGTTACATATTTTAAAACCTTTTTCAAACTTCTTTGATCACATACGTTCCGTTTTCACTTAATTTTCCCGACATTTTATGTACACCCCCGTATTTGCAATTTCTTTTCACTATCACTTTATCATTACCTTTCTAATGAAAAACTACTCTTAATAATTAAACCATTTTTTAAACCGTAACATCGTAACAACAATGTAACTACAAAATCTTAACTAGAACTAACACACACAGAATTTTTTTTCTAGATACTTTAAATATTTTACATAAATTATGGAAGTCTAAAAGTGTACTGCATTACGTTGTATTTGTTTCTTCCGTGATGTCCAAACAACCATTCCACCTTATGTAATTTGTGATGGGCAATGTTTACCGTACACCGATTTCCCGAAAACAATGATTTATACTGCATTTTCTTTATAAACATTTCTATACTTGTCTAATTTTGGTAACTTCTATCTTAATAACTACGTAATTATCTCTACGGCCTCGCATTGTCTGTCTGTAACATTCTTACACTCAACCAAACACTCCAATTCTCAATCATTTATATCATTTCATATTAAAATAACATTTATCTTTAATATCTTTTAATATTTCGTCATCAATGGTGTACATTCATTTACCATCATCTTATGTTAGTATTTATACAATATGAACCCATTTTTGATTCAACTATGAGTACAGTATCTTCACTTATATCTCCTAAAATACTGATAGGTGTTCTTGCTGCATTCTGCTTACGCAAATAGTTTTTACTATCGATATACATCTGTCAATCACACGTGATTTTAGAGGAAGCCTAGACGATAGCATTACGAAACGGAGACTTCTTCCTCGTTTTTAAAAAGAAAAGTTTTCAAAAACTTGTGGCCCTGATCATTACACCTCGTCAATACAAAAGAGCGATTCTTGTGTAACACCAAAAGGACGTACACATTTGTTTTACACCAGGCAGCGGCATTTACTTTAACGAAGCCACCCATTGGCCTTTCTTTGCTGCGACCAAATGACAAGGGAGCTGTCCAAATACCCTCGGTGTGACCCCCAGCTCTATCGACTGCAGCGTGCCTCGGTCGACCAAACGACCGCCAACGGCCGGCGATGAGAGGCTTCGAAATTTGGGCATCGCTCGGTTCTTTCCATGCACGACGATAGAATCCTTCAGTTGGAGGGGCATCAGTCCACGTATAAGAATTAGCATTACACAGTAAACGATCGTTCCGGGAGTAAGACACAAAAACAACACACACACACACACACACACAAAGGTGTGACATTTGTTTCTAAGCATTTTACATAACTGAAGCTATCAAACAAAGTCAACGTATGCGTGTGGTCTGGTCAGGTTATCTGCCCAATACATTCGAACCCAACATTATAGGGGGAAAAAACGAAGTTAATTTGAAACTTGAAACCTCTCTTCTAAAAACGTACCTAATTTTGAGTCATACTCCTCCTTTACAGAACGACATATTAGTAAGAACCTTACAGAATTTTCTGAATGCGAAGGTTGAGGGATCGAACCATTCTCACCAACATGAATTAGCCTCCTTTTTGAACTCATTTTGGAAATTACTAATTTTAAAGTAATTGCATGACAAAATAAATTGCAAATAAATTTTGTCTTGAAATTATTCATTGAAATATTCTTAAACATAAAGTAAACTTAGTAAACTACTCATTTTTGACTCAGTAGTTACGTGACTTTACGGTACAACGATGATATTTATTCTTATTTTGGGCGGCAGAAAGTTAAGATTTATACTTCAGTGTAACCGATAAGAAACTCTAAATTTCCTACCACTGAAGTAAAATTGACTTGTATAGCGGACTCTACACTGACAAAATAAAATAAATAAAATGTAGAAATAAATCCTTGAAACAGTGTCAGATTAAACATTAGAATATATCATTTCTACACTATGTAATATTATTTGTTTCTATATTGCTTTTTACCTAGAATTCCCAAAAAAATAAAACCCATTCTAATATTACTATTAATAAAAATAAAAATAATAATAATAATAGTAATATAATATTAAGCAAAATTTCTCCGTGCCTTTCTTCATCACTTCCTGTGCTTCAGGTAATTCTGGCGTCCTCTCTTCACTGCCATCATCCCTCGCTTTACCTTCCTCCACCGCACGCGCTCCGCCCCCGCCTCGCCCCGGCGCTGCTCCCAGCAATTAGGTTACCCGACTCGTGTAAACAGATATTTCCAAATTACCCGCACCGCGGCGCGCCGAACACGCTGGGTGGAAGGTGACCAGCGCCAACAGCATCCTCCTCTGCGAGCCCTCACCGCTCCCTCAGGGCAGAGGCACCATCACCCACCCACTCCCTACACAGGTCCCCTTGCCTGTTAGTCCCCAGAGACATGTGCACCTGCACCCCTGCTCCACCCCACTCAGCGTTCCCCCTCTTTCTCACAAACTGGCTCGCCGAAACAACACGAAACATCCCTCGAAACCCTCGAAACCCCTCGAAACATCCCTCGAAACATCCCCGAAACATCCCGAAACATGCCCCGAAACATCACCCGAAACATGCCCCGAAACATCACCCGAAACATCCCCCCGAAACATCCCCGAAACATGCCCCCAACCCAATCGCAACATTTACCAGTTCTGACAGTCGTTATTTTTGAATAGGGTTAGTGATTAAACACTAACCCTACTCTACACTCTAAAATATTGCATACATTTCTTAACCATGAATGGTTGGAAGTATTTAAGCATTTTATAGTGTTGATATGATCGATCAGGAATTATTCTGCTGCATAGACCGGGAGGTATGAATGATTCGGGAGGCCAACCAAACTGTTCCTATCTGTATACATCTAGGATCATATAATGCTGACATGACTGTTCTCCATGAATCAAAACAGCTGCTAGAATTGTGTTTCATCGCATCGCACTTACGCCCTAAACACGTGACACCCATATGCAGTGACCACCATGTTGTCCCTTTCAACAGATGTTTTGGAGATATTATTTCGCGAAATATTGCATATAAAGAAGTTTTCTCAAGCTGATCAGCAGAGATTAAATAACTTGTGAATTCCACTTTTTTATGAAAAACACTTAAGTTTTTTATGCGCACGGTTTATCTGCGTATGGGCTTGGTAAAACTTCAATTTCACACAAGACATCTAGACATGTCGAACTTCCAAGAACGCTAAAGTCGTGACATTTTGACAGGGGGCACCAGTAGAGTTTTGTATTGAACGAGTTTGTTTCCAGCACACGAAGTTCAAAAACTCGGAACACCAGGAAAGTCAAACAAGACAATTTGCGTTAAAGATTCTTAAATCTGTCTACGCCTTACTGAAGTTGAATTTTGATTTTCAAAGAATGTGAAGCAACTATTTTAGAGAATAATTTTTGTTTACAGTTTCGCAAAAAGTGAAGTATTTCAAGTGTTTTAACCTAGCAAACCGGTAATGCCTATATACTATACCAATGGAGCATTGTATTTTCCTATCCGTAAGTGAACAATTTCTCTTGTACAAAAATCGCAATGTAATTGGATTTCTTTGAATAGTTCCCGGAACATGTTGAAAAATAAATAAATTTCACTGGAAGTACTATACCAGTGGAGCATTGTATTTTCTCATCAGTTAGTGAACAAATTCTCTTGCACAAAAATCGCAATGTAATTGGATTTCTTAGAATAGTTTCCAGAACATTCTGAGAAACAAATATATTTCATTGAAATTACTATATCAAATCATAATCCGTAGCTCGTATTTACAGCAAGGCTTCATTTACACCAATTACATTAAGGATGGATGCAACTGAATGTTTATGAGTGGTGCACACAACGTGTTACCCGCATTTTTACCGATGAGTTCCACGCATACTAACTTCTCCTAACAGTAGAGAAACATAACTGATGAAAAATATTCGATTCAGGGAATTTGTAATGTACTATTACCTGAAATGATCTTATCTATATCAGGAAAAACTAATTAAATGCATTTTATAGGATTAGTGCTGATATGACGAATACTAATTTTTATTTAACTTTGAACTACAGAAAAATCTGTCTAAATCGGAACCTATTGAAGCCGGAAACCTGCCTTTACCGAAAAAATTGCCCGGGCCAGTATTTTAATGTCCCTTGCTATGGTCGGGGTCTGAACTAGTTGTGTAGCTGGTTACTGGATTGCGTTTAAATTAAACGTTATTTGATTAATTAATAAGTAATTAAGAATACCGAGCGCGTCAACTGCTAAGGTCATTAGTTCCATAAATGTAGTGCATGATTTTACCGCGAAGGTGATGGTGATCGTTTGTTGGCGAGATTCGCGCCGACCAAAGCGGCGGGCGGGATACTGTCGGAATACTGGGACCTGTCGGCTTGCGGGATATTCCTCAAACAGGTATCGCCCATGAGCAGGCTGCGCCATGGGGTAAGCTGTAAGCTCCTGTTGGGTGTCCTGTCTTGTATGGTAGTGGAGTGCATGTAAGTGTACGTGTATGTAAGGAAGAGGATGGAAAGATTTCTCACTGTCCATGGCCCTTTTGTTAGAGTACTGCTCCGCCGTTAATTTGATGTTGATCGGAAAACCCTCGAAAAACTACCGATCAGAGCAGCCGATCGCTTCTCCTCCAAACAGTGGCTGAATTCGATTTAGCTAGTGTCTAAAATATTTCCACTGTCAGGAATCGAACTCTACGGTTTCCCTGTCAGAAGTACTGCCGTGACATGAATTGAAGGCTTTTACAAGAACCAAACTAGTACGAATTCGAGATGATACAGGAGTCACAAATAACTTCATACCATAGACTGTTTAGTGACACATTTATGAATTTTCCACGCCTTATATTTTTCAGTGTGTTTGGCACTTACCGAAAACAAATATTCCAGCAGATAGCGCTAGTTTTAGTGAATAACTTGGTTTATAACTCAACATATAAATTTTGGACTTGTGTGGTTCTTGTAAAAAATGCTGTGTTGATGCCCTGGGCCTTTTATACCTAGTTGACATTGTTTATTTATATTAATAAATATAATTGAAAATGTAATTTAAAGTTTTTAATTTAAAAGTTTACGGACAATATATGAATGGATGATATTTAAAATATATGAACTGGCTACAGTAAAAAACAAGAAAATAATGTATACTTCAGTACCTTCATTTGTCGTCTCCTAAGTCGAGAAACAGTGTGTCCACAAAATGCTTCAGGTCTCGCAGGAGAAGTTGAGAGAAATCGCCGACACGTACTTTCCCGACATCTGTGCCGAGAACATGATGCAGTTTAATATGTACGACGCACTTCGCTCTCATAGAGAAACTAAACCTGTTTCGCAGTCTCCAGTTTTGGGTAGATAATGTGAATCACTGACTTCTCGACATAGAAGTTGTAAGGTTTATTCGATTTGGGAATGGATTATTTTCTTTTAATTTTTGAGAACCGCTATTTTAGTCTATTTGTTCCGATTCTTGTTGGAATCGATTCCAAAATACTGAATCAAATCAAATTCATACATGAGAGTTTTTAAATAAAGCCCTGATATAATATGAGTACATACTACATTTTATTTTCATACATTGACGGAATAAATTTTGACGACTTCATGAAAAGTAATCTTGATACTTCAAGATTGGCTTGTCTGGGCTTCATTCAGAAACACTGACTCTTATTTTGTGGGAGTTGCAGAAGTGGTAGTTCTTTCAGGTTTCACAATCTGTCGACGAAAATGATTTTATTGCCAGAAATAGTGTCTCTCATTCTGACACTCCTGTAGTTTATCATGAAACCTTTTTAAATTTTAAATTCCGAAAACAATACGTTATTAGATACATTTCTTTATGTTTCTTATATAATGAAAATAAGATATCTTCAAATCTCGATACTTTTCTTACGACTCGATTTCGATATTGATGCTTTCTTTTAACACGTCTGTTTTTTCTATCATGAAAAACTTACCAAACTTATACCACTGTTTAAGAGAAGATTGAGGAAGATTCCTGACAATCGATTCTTTTCTTGCTATTAGATTCCAGAATCTTTAAGTACCTTTCAATTCCGTTATCAACTCCGGAATCAATTCTTTTGTAGGAATCGAATGTCCCTATACGGTTGTGTTGGCCACTTGGTAGCGTACATGTTCAAGGTACGCCACGCTGTTCTTAAATCTCACCACTTCAATAACTAAATATTTTAATTCGGGAGAACAGGATCAGAGGATAAATGTTCTGCTTCAGATTCTATAAACGCCACATACGTTGTCGTTTCAAACAATAAATTCAATTAATTATATATTGAGAAATCCGAAAAACACCTACGAGAAATTTTTATCAGACAAAATCCTTAACAGGTGGAGACAGTCTACAATAGAACACAACAAAAGAAGGAAACAGAGGGAAAAGAAAAGAGGAGAAGAAGATAGAAGAGGGGATGGATAAGGAGAAGAAAGAGAAGGAAGAGAAGAAAGTGGAGGAGGAAGGAGAAGAAAGATCTAAATAAAATGTTCGCATCTTGTATTTCTGTTCGACCAAAATGAATGAGACATTCATGTGTTAGACAAAAAATTATTAGACATTTTTGACAATTGTTCCAGGTTTTTATTAGAAGTTTTCATGGAACTCCGATCTTTAGACTTATAAAATAAAACTTCTGTCATTTGACTAATAGACCTAAGAATCTCTAGCCCTTAGACCTAACGATCTCTGATCACGGAATGCTATTTTTAATATATTTTACAATAATCATCTCAGCTTTACACCCACTTTTTTACTAACGGATTAAAAGTCCGCATAATATTAAAAAAAACAAGTTTCAATAGCACACTACGATTTTTTGGAAATAACTAACACAAACAGTGTGTGCTCCATTGTACACCCTTAATAATTAAAAGCGATCGTGAATAATTAAAAACAAACCGTTCTCGCGGTAATACAGCGGGCCCAATGCTCCCCGCCCGCGAGGCGGAGCGTGCCGAACTGCGGCTCCGGGGGCGAGCGGCGCGGGAAGGGGCCAGGCTGCGCCACCGCGCACTCGCCCCTGCAGCTCGTAAATCGCGCCACGCACCTGCGGGAGCCCCGTGGAGGACGGTTGCCGAGGACAGGGATGCTCCGTCGAAGGGCGTGGGCGTGGGGTGGGGAAGGGTAGTGAGAGGCAAGGATGGGCAGGAGGGATGTGAAGGGATATGGAGGGAATGGAGAGACGTAGAGGAAAGTGCAAAGATGTAGAGGGAAGAGGAGTGACGGGGGGAATTTGGAGGAAGGAGGAGGGTCGGAGAGGGATGAAGGACTTAGAGTGAGGGGTCGCGGCGTGGCGTTGTATGACGTGGCGTGGCAAGGCAAAGAAGTTTGAGGGGCGGGGCGCTATGAGGGGCCGGTGATTTGACGGGGTGACCAAGCGAGACCTGCATAGGAGACATCGTTCGTGCGGGTGCGAATGAGCACTGGTGCACCCACTGGTGACCGTGGAAAACAGCAAGGAGAGCAGTAGGAACAGTTATAGTGAGTAAGTCGGGGTGTAATGGGTGGAGGAGAGATGATTTTGGAAGTTGTCCCCAGCAACAGTGGCGGATCCAGGGGCGGGGAGGGGGCATGCCCCTCCAAAAAATGCTTTATTTTGTTACCTTACTCATTTGGCAAAAATGATGTAAATATTTATGGACGTTAGAATTACGTAATTATTCCAAAAATAATACTGTGTAGTATCAAATGTACACTACAAAAATAATATAAAATATAATATATGTTTATTATTTGACAAAAATCTACGATGGCCCCCATCCAAAATGATCGGCTGGATCCGCCTCTGCCTAGTAGTAGCTAGAGTACCGTAGTTGGCTGCAAGGGTAGAGCGTAGCTAGCTGGTAGAGTAGAGAGCAGACTGTTTCAGTACAATAGATGGCTGCGGGCGACTGGAATACAATAGTTAGAGGCTGCAATCATTGGCGGTTGGAGTGCATGGCGAGTGGAGTAGATAGCTAGATTGGTATGGAAGAGCATTTCCATTCCGCAAGCAGGAAGGCAAGCAGCGGTGAAGCGGAAGGTGCAAGCGCGGCTTCGAGTCCAGAAATCGCAGTTCCGAAGCAGGTGGTGGCGAGGCGGAGGAACGGCGTGTGTGCCGAAGAGGCTTCTGCGACCGAGGCGAGAGGCAGCGCTTCGCGCGGTGAACGCCGGCAAAATTAAAGGCGAAGAGACTCCCGCCGAGAGGGTGAAATATCCCCTCGCGACTCCCGCGGTCGGAACGCGTGTATACCACATAATAGCGGCCATGTTTAAAAATATATTAAATTCTCCCGTGTCGCGGTGACATATTGAGGGGGTTTAGGGCCCGCAACGGGGCGCTCTCTCCCAATTTTTCAAAAGTTCTCTTTGGGCGGTAATAAAGAAAGTTTGATTCACTGCGCGCGATATATATACCCCTTTCGCGAGCGGTGCGCAAGGTGGCGGCGGCGACGCAGGCGCCGCCCAGGGAGCACTTTGGGCGCCGCGACGGCGCGAGAGGAAGGATGCGGAGGCGGAAGAGGAAGGGCGGGGAACGGAAGGCGCTGGGCTTGTGGAGGAGCTGGAGAATGGGAGAGAGGGCGTGGCGAGTTCGGTAGGGGATACTGGACTCATGAGCAGGACGGAGACATGCGAGGACGCAGGGAGCTGAAAGAAAAAGAGAAAGAGAGCACAAAGCAGAAGAAGAAGAAAGAGAGTATAAAGCAGAAGAAGAAGAAAAAGAAAGGGAGCATAAAGCAGAAGAAAAAGAAGAGAGCGTAATAGAAGAAAAAAGAGAGGCATAAAGCAGAAGGAAAAGAAAGAGAGCAGAAGGCAAAGGAAGGATGAGAGGAAAGCAGAAGGAAGAGAAAGAAGGAGAAAGCAAAAATAATGAGCTAAAGAGCGGAAAGGAAAGGAGGAGAGGCAGAAGGAAGGAAAGGAGTGAGCAGAAAGAAAAGGGAAAGACCGAGAGCGGAAAGGAAAGGGGAAGAGTGAACGGGAACAACAATAGAAAGGAGGGAAAAGGCGGAAAGGAGAGCAGAAAGGGCGGAGGGAGTGAAGAAGGAGTGGACGGCGAGAACGACCAAGACGACTTGGACAGCACAGACGTAAAGGATTTTGGGGGGGGCATCGCCAGTGGTGACAGTGACAGCAACGGAGACGAGGCGCGGGCGACTACAACAGGAGCTGAGCGGGTGTTGGTGACGTGTTGGTGAGGCATCGCCAGTGGTGACAGTGACAGCAAGGGGAGGAGGGGAGGCGGAGGCGGAGGAGGCAGAAGGAGGCAGAAGGTGGCAAAGGGAGGCGAAGAGTAGAAGGTGGAAGAGGCGGAGGAGACGTAAGGGACGGGAAGGTGGAGGAGGCGGAGGAGTAGGAAGCAGAGAAGGTGGAGGAGGCGGTGGAGGAGGCAGATGAGTCGGCAGAGGAGGCGGCTGGGACAGTGGCAGCGGTAGAGTGGTCTGAGACTCGGAGAGATTTTGCGAGAAGAGCGCGGAACTCTCGCTCCGACCAAAGACTCTGTAATGCGCAGCTGCACTTCCCTTTACTCGGGCGCGTACATCACCCCTCCTTGCAATCCGCTCAGCCTCTCCGCTGCCGCAATTCACAGAGACAACCGGATTTGATGCAGGCGCTGCTCGCCGCGGGGACGTGATATTTCCGTAAGAAGGATGGATTGTTGGAGAATGTTATTCCACTGCGCTGCCAAAATGGGCGTTGTTCGAGTTTGCACGTTGTACAGAAAGAAAGTCCCGAATGAAAAATTGCACACACTGTTTCAAAATATTGGAGTTGTCTACTAGTAACACGAACCGTCCATCCACGGAATTATACTTTCGGTAATAAATATTACTTAACCCATGCTCTGATTCATTCGTAAATCACTGCACTGCATTATTTCGCCAATGTGCGGAAAATTCCACGCGAATAAGAATTTTAATTGCTATTTGGTATTTACGACTCTTGTGCAACTTGTAACAAATATAAATTATTCTTAATATTTATTATTATTATTATTACTATTATTATATTATTATTAATATTTATTTCAATTATTGCACATTAAACAAAAGCATCATCGCCAAATTGCTATTATAATACTTATACGGGTGACAGTTTACATATATCGACAAAATTATGCACTGCGATCCGCGAGTAAATAATTGTATGGCCAAACTTTCAATACCGAAAGTAGAATCCCCAAGATGGGAGTTTACTTGTTTACAGTCTCCAACTAACGGCTTCCGTATATTGTATTTGTGTAATTTTGATTTTAGGATAATATAATAGCATTTCCAATTAGGCAAAATAAAATAATTGCAAAACATGAATAATGGCAATCATAAATTCTTCAATTTATTTTTTCTTTAAATCTGGTGTAGTACTTGTTGCTACCTATGTCATCGGTTACATTTCATTGTACTTAACAAATCAAGTGATACCGAAAAGATGTACTGATTCGATCAAATAAAGTCTGGATGAATCTAAATTTTAAATCGTATAAAAAAAACAGACAAAACAACAACTAGGAATTGCACTGGAGGCAGGGAAGAGCGTATCGTTTCTTAAGTGTTTTCGTAAGGTGCCAAGTATAAAACTTGAGAGACTAAAACCAAGGACAACGAAACTACATTATGTTAAGTAAGTGCGTTAAAATTATTTGTAGAGAAAAGAGAGAGAAGACATGAGAGGGAGCCAAGGTTGAAAGACTGGAACACACATTTCACAGCAAGTCATTGATTCAACACTCAATTTCACTGTTTGACATGGACTTATTACAAACACTTTTGGGTTTTGACACCAGGAATTTCAAATCAGTTATCATAGTTGCGTAAGAAGTAGTAAACGGTACCCCTTGTAAGGACAGTCGACTATGGTGGCGCTCTAGAGTAGCGCAGAGCCACCACCTCCTAAAGTTATAGAACTAGGTGTGCGTGTATGTATGTATGTATATAAATATATATTTATATATATATTTATATATATATTTATATATATATTTATATATATATTTATATATATATATATACACACTATTTAATTCATTGATTAGGGATTCCGGGCGTGTCAATTACTGAGGTCATTAGTCGCGTAAGTGTACTGCATGCTTTTCATCGGGAGATGGCGATGATGTTCCCCCTCTGGATGGCGAGATCCGGCGCCGACCTATCGTCGACTAGAGCGATTTTGCAACCACGTATCTCCCACCAGCGGGCACCGCCCCAGCTGGGACAAGTTTTAAGTCCCCGACAAGTGTCCCGCATGTGTGGTAGTGGTGTCGTGCATGTTAATGTAAGTATGTGCGTGAGGGGAGAGGACAGGACAAGAGAGAGGAAGGAAAGATCACACGCGGTCGGTAGCCCGCTTGTTATGGTACTGCTCCGGCATTCGCCCGGTGTCGATCGGAGAAACCACGGGAAAATATCGATCAGAGCAACCGACTGCTAGAATTCTCCTTCAGACAGCGACTGAATTCGACCTAGCTTACAAGCTAGTGCCGAAAATGCCTGCAATTTTGGAAAAATAGTTTTTCTGTCAAAAATTAACCGTTTTTTTCCTGCAGAATTACATAAATTTCTCTCTACTCCACAGCACGAAAGGAAAAACAAACTTTTACCACAAACAGGACATGAACTTCGGTATGCGGAGCCTTGTCGTTGCCGTGCATGAACGTTGCCTTGCAACAAGTGCTCGGCAAAGCAATACTTTTGAATAAAATATGTGGGAAATATGTAGGGTTTCAGGTTGTCGTTCTTCGTGCACTCGCAACCGATGTTCATGCGAGACGATTCCTTCACAGTCATGACGTGATGGGATAAGAACAGAAAACCGTCACTAAAAATATGATCAATCCAATAATAATGCGAAAGAACTTCAGAATTTCTCATCAATCAGTAAAAACAGGAATATAATTTATTTTTACAATGGTTTACAATAATTATGAAATACCCCCCAAAATTACCCCCCAAACCACATGAAAAGTTCAATTTTAAAGGAATGAACGCTAAGTCGCTCCGCTAACATGAGATAGCTTATGGCATAACAAGGCATGCGCCGCACTACCCCGTTACCTACGCCAAATTGTTTTGACCTTGCATCGACTGTGTTATATTGTGAGCCAGATTTTACCCTTAAAAACACGGCGACAACCAATGCTCTTTGCAACTTGCACTTGGCGAAATTCTGATTTCGGAGTAAAACAAAAGTGGCATTTGCACATCTTGTAATGTACTGACGACTCGCAAGTTGCGAGCAAGCTTGTTCGAGCAAGCTTGTTCGAGCAAGCTTGTTCGAGCAAAGCTTGTTCGAGCAAGCTTGTTCGAGCAAGCTTGTTCGAGCAAGCTTGTTCGAGCAAGCTTGTTCGAGCAAGCTTGTTCGAGCAAGCTTGTTCGAGCAAGCTTGTTCGAGCAAGCTTGTTCGAGCAAGCTTCTTCGAGCAAGCTTCTTCGAGCAAGCTTCTTCGAGCAAGCTTCTTCGAGCAAGCTTCTTCGAGCAAGCTTCTTCGAGCAAGCTTCTTCGAGCAAGCTTCTTCGAGCAAGCTTCTTCGAGCAAGCTTCTTCGAGAGCAAGCTTTCGGAAGCCTTCGAGCAAGCTTCTTCGAGCAAGCTTCTTCGAGGCAAGCTTCTTCGAGCAAGCTTCTCCGAGCAAGCTTCTTCGAGCAAGCTTCTTGGAGCAAGCTTCTTCGAGCAAGCTTGTTCGAGCAAGCTTGTTCGAGCGAGGCTTGTTCGAGCAAGCTTGTTCGAGCAAGCTTGTTCGAGCAAGCTTTTCGAGCAAGCTTCTTCGAGCAAGCTTCTTCGAGCAAGCTTCTTCGAGCAAGCTTCTTCGAGCAAGCTCTTCGAGCAAGCTTCTTCGAGCAAGCTTCTTCGAGGAAGCTTCTTCGAGGAAGCTTCTTCGAGCAAGCTTCTTCGAGCAAGCTTCTTCGAGGAAGCTTCTTCGAGGAAGCTTCTTCGAGGAAGCTTCTTCGAGGAAGCTTCTTCGAGGAAGCTTCTTCGAGAAGCTTCTTCGAGGAAGCTTCTTCGAGGAAGCTTTCGAGAAGCTTCTTCGAGAAGCTTTTCGAGCAAACTGTTCGAGCAAGCTTGTTCGAGCAAGCTTGTTCGAGCAAGCTGTTCGAGCAAGCTTGTTCGAGCAAAGCTTCTTCGGCAAGCTTCTTCGAGCAAGCTTCTTCGAGCAAGCTTCTTCGAGCAAGCTTCTTCGGGAAGCTTCTTCGAGAAGCTTCTTCGAGAAGCTTCTTCGAGAAGCTTCTTCAGGCAAGCTTCTTCGAGCAAGCTTCTTCGAGCAAGCTTCTTCGAGCAAGCTTCTTCGAGCAAGCTTCTTCGAGCAAGCTTGTTCGAGCAAGCTTGTTCGAGCAAGCTTGTTCGAGCAAGCTCTTCGAGCAAGCTTCTTCGAGTAAGCTTCTTCGAGCAAGCTTCTTCGAGCAAGCTTCCTCGAGCAAGCTTCTTCGAGCAAGCTTCTTCGAGGAAGCTTCTTCGAGCAAGCTTCTTCGAGGAAGCTTCTTCGAGGAAGCTTCTTCGAGGAAGCTTCTTCGAGGAAGCTTCTTCGAGGAAGCTTCTTCGAGGAAGCTTGTTCGAGGAAGCTTGTTCGAGGAAGCTTGTTCGAGGAAGGACGCTGCGCATTGACTACAGTACCGGCTGCGTATAAGCAACTCTCACAGTTCTCTCGTCACCTGCTCCGGCAAGTCTTATGATCTGCTCTGAAGCAATCAGCTTACGAGGATTTGTTTGCTTTCTCACAGCCAGAGATCAGCGTTGACGCTCATCTGACTCATATGAAGTCGCGGAGGCGATAAGGTTCGGCTGTGGCGAAGGTTATGAACACATCAAAAAGTGTCAACGTCTATCGGCAAGTGTTAATATTTTGAGATTTAATGTATGATGTTGGTGGTGCCAAGTCGGTAGTAATGTGTGGCAGCGGCTCATCGAACTGTCAGAGTCGCTTATATGCTGACGATATTGTAGTATGATGCATGCCAATTGAAAACACCTGAAGAGCAAGAAATAACGAGCATAACGCTTGTTTCTCACCATGCGGCCAGAAAAGTGGTATCGTTCTATCTAATGGCGACGTCTGTTCAATGTAAATGTAGCGCCGAACGGGAGATAAGTACGAAGAGCGGAAATTGGGTATCGAACATAGTACGGCGGAGGACAGACCGGTTTCGAAACGGAAGTTCGAAGGGCTTGAAATAACACAACTTGAGGTACAACACCACTGCCTGTTTTACTAGTGACGGAAGTGCATTTAATGCTGCATCGACTGTTAGAAGACATACTTCTCAATGTTCCCCGCGGTTATAGCGTAACAGGACACGCGCCGCATTGCTCAACCACATCGTATTGTTGCCCTTCTGTTCGTGCCCAACTGTTAATGCCCTACTGTTAATGCCCTACTGTTAATGCCCTACTGTTAATGCCCTACTGTTAATGCCCTACTGTTAATGCCCTACTGTTAATGCCCTACTGTTAATGCCCTACTGTTAATGCCCTACTGTTAATGCCCTACTGTTAATGCCCTACTGTTAATGCCCTACTGTTAATGCCCTACTGTTAATGCCCTACTGTTAATGCCCTACTGTTAATGCCCTACTGTTAATAACCCCCTTGTTCAAAATAGTTTTGTTACGCCCTTGTTGGAAAACATGAAAAATATGAATAAGAGAAAATATAATTAGAATAAGAAGAAAAAGAAAAATTAAGAAACACGAAAACGGATAGACTGTGGTGATTGATTTGATATGCGTGATATACAACTCCCATCATGATATCTGCTTACAAAAAAATAAAAATAATTGAGTGCAACGTTCAGAAATTTGTAGTCTGAATTGTCTTGGTGAGACACGTACTTGCAGGCTTTGAGTCACTTCAATGACCGAAGTTCTTTTTAAAGAGTAGAAAGAAAAGAATCAGAATTGATATCCAAGTAATACAAAAAATTGTTACGTTCAACTAGTAAGGAATACGGTGAAAACGAACACGTAATGTTCAGTGTACAAATAAGGTCGTATTGTATACAACAGCAATGCGAACATGAAGATGAAATTGATATTAAAGTGGTTTATCGCCATTTTATCTGCGAATAAACTCTTTCAAACGACGTCGAGAATCCCAGTGAAATGATTAACGAAAAATGCGCCGAAGAAAATGAAAATCGCAATTAGAGAATGGTAATTGACATTGCGGGATTCATTGAAACGTTCCACTGAAGCACACAATTCGAGCGGAGCAGATCTGCGGACAGAGCGACGCGACAAATACGAGAGAGCCCGGCTCAGCGAGCGACCAGGAGCGTGGGTGGCTGGGCGAAGGGGCGCGGCGTCGCGAGGCCGGAGCGTCTGGGGAATCGCCAGCGACGCGTCAAGGTAACGGCCCGGCACGGGGGGCGGCCATGGGCGCGGTGGCGAAAGGGCACGGTGTGGAAACGGGCCACTCGGGAGTGGCGAAGCGACACGGGGGCCACAAGTGGCGAGGGGAGGGGCGAAGAGACAGTTGCTAGGCCAGACAGCGGCGGAGCTGACGGCCTTGGAAACAACACCGCAGCCCAAAGGATAAAGCGCGATGTAAAATACAGTATCAAAAATACAGTATTCAAATATGTGTATATTTGAATATATTGAAATCGTCTTTTTAAGCCATTACGATACGCTAAAATTTAGCATAGGGTTCCATTTAAAAAAACAAAGTTGACCTTATATCTTCATAGTAAAAAATAGCGCAAAGACGAAGTATGCTGTAATCAAGTAGCCCCTGTTCCAGCAATCGACTGTCCAATCGGCATCTTCGTATCTTGCGCGGTTGAGGAGATACAAGGGGTGTTAACACTTAGCTGTTCCCCCCTGTATAATGGTGTGAGAGCAGTTCAGAACGATTTGTTCTAAAAATACCGGGAATTAATTAAACCACAGTCCTTCACTTTGCTTTGTAAAGAAAGTACGTCGAATTTGCACAATCATTATTTCCGAAAGGCTACGTAAAAAGGTGTCTGACCGTTAAGTCTTGCATGCACATACAACTCCCCGCTTGTTAACTCTACCCCTTTACTCCCGCACAGATACGTGAATAAAAATTCTACGGTGCTCCAGAAGGCAGTAAAGTGTTCATGGTTCCTTTCAGAATGATGCTCCTGATGGAATGTCGGAGCATAAAGTGTTGCAAGGGAATATGCAAATCATAGTGAGAATGCGGGAAGATAGTTAGGGAACGTGTCACCAAGACGAACAGCGGCTTAAAGGGAAACAAGAATACTGAAAGCCGCGAACGCAATGTGTATGAGTCATATACTTGCGTGAGTCGGAGAGGAAGATGAAGAATCAAAGAACGTAGTTCACAAAAGCATGATAAAAAGAGACCCACCTAAACATGCTTTGGCCATGGACGCACGTAATAAAAGACGAGAGTTGGTGTCATTTTCTAGCAAAAATTCTTTCTTCTTGACATTTGTGAGACTACTATATTGACAGATGTAAACTATACAGATTGAATTTGGCGACTGAATTAGAAGACAAAGCAGATTGATCGTCGAAACCTACTTAGACTATATTTCTTTATTTGTTTGTTTGTTTGTTTGTTGATCTGAACCCGACGACGAGATCCCCACAGATTTTTATCGAACGGATAAAGATAATCGCGTTAACACGAGCGATGAAGGCATAGATGGAATAATGAGAGGCAGAGGAAGCAAAAGGAAACAATAAAAAACCTGCCTTGAGATCAGTCTATCCACTAGAAACTCCAATAAAGCAGGCGAAGGCACTGAGAAATACACTAGAATCACGAAGGAAGGAGTATCATATCCTTCCTCTACGCTAGAAGCTTCTTGAGTAAGGTAACTCCACAACTACGCAGGCTGTGGCAGCAGAGCTACCCCAGCTGCAAATCGACGCAAGGAGAGCCCCGCCGACGAGTGGGCGGCAGCGGTTGGGTTCCAAGCTGCAGGGGTCGCGCCACAGGAGACGCCTGGCGCTGAAGCAGCGGCGTCGGGCGTCGGGCGTCGGCGACGCTGAGAAGAGCGTCAACGTAGGGGGGCGGAGGGGGTGGGTGTGGAATGTTTCGCGCGCAGGAAACTCCGAGGGCGGGGGGAGGGGAGGGGGAAGAGGGTGAAGCAGCAGCTTGATGCCGCTCTCGACTCTCGTTTTTTACGCGCGCAGTCCTCGTCTCCTTGCGAGATGGGGCCTGGGCGCCAGGGGCGACGGCGAGGGCGAGGGCGAAGGAAGAGGAGGAGGAGGAGCTCAGTATAGACGTAAAGCGCGATGCGGTGCAGCGAGGACGCGGCTGAGGACACGAGTAAGAGGATGTCTCTCACTCCAAGTACTGGGGACGTCCTATGCTTTTCAACGCTGTTTGCGGCATAGTTTGGCATCGGTTGGTCACAGAAGATTCCATATTTCAACGTGAATGTTTAGGCAACCGTCATGGAAAGGGAAAAACGACACAATCATAAGTGTTATTTCATACATTGCCTAGAGACCATGTTTGTGAGTAAATCTTTTAAATGACGCTAAGAAAGAGAAGCTACGAAATTAAAGAATCAGGTAGGTTCCGTGGTGGTAGCAGAAATCTTGTGGTAAACCATAATGAGTGATAGGGATAATCATCCGCAACAATAAATGATTGTTGTGGATGATTATCCATATCTCTCATTAAATCAGGTAGGATTGGACAACAAGTGACTATCCTTTTGAATATCAAAAAATAAAATCATAGTCGACTGACAATGGACAATATTTGAAAGACCAAGATGAGGAACACACGCATGAGTGATGACGGGCTCTGAGTGAACGCGAGTGGCGAGTGAGGGCAAGCGCCGAATGAGGACGAACGCAGAATGAGGGCAAACATAAAGTGTGAACAAATGACGCCCAATGAGGACGGACGCAGGAATGAGGACGGCGCAGCGTGAGAAGGACGCCAGATGAGGACGGACGCAGAATGAGGACGGACGCAGAGTGAGGACGACGCATGAGGTGAGGACGACGCAGGTGAGGACGACGCAGAGTGAGGACGAACGCAGAGTGAGGACGAACTCCAAGTAAGAAAGCGCTGACATCGTGAGTGCGGAATAACGTCGCGCCGAAATTCAAGATTGAAAAACAAAAAAAGAAACACGAAAACAGCATTGAGAAAGACCAAAAGTGCTTAGATATCAGGGTACTAACAGAACCCGAAAATCAGCTACGATAATAAACTGAAAAATGAAGTTAAATGCACCTAAACACTGGACAGTGAAAGCAGGACGAGTCCCGGCACGGGCATCGACCAGCGACCGAGTCCGGCAGCCCGGCGCGGCAAGCGAACCAGCGCGAGTGCCCGACCGCGCCGACTGCAGCGGGCGGCGACGACAAACGCAGCGAGAACGGGACGACGGAGCTGCGCCGAATGACTCGCCCCCATTCGCGCAACGAACTCCCGAAAGCAGCGAAAACCCTCAAAGCGAAGAGCCAGCTGCGGTCGCGTCGCTGGGATGGACAGTTGTAACGTAGACGTTTACCGTTGTCATCCTAGCTACAGGGTATTATGATAGAAGACCCTAAAATAACAGGCGGAATGCTTCACAATATCGCGAAGTCTGTTTCAAAAGATTCTCCGAGCCTTGGGGATGTGAATTTATGCAAATTATGCTAGATATGTGAGCAATAATAACTTCGAAGTGGTTAAGAAGTATGTGTAGCAAGTGAACTGTAAGATGGAAGTCTAATATAAATTATTTTCTGTTATTGAGAAATACTTTATTTTTTTCAAAGAAGTCGTCGTCGGGATGTCAATAATATTATCCGTGCATTTTCCTCGAGACCACATTACACTAGATGGAAGAGGAGTAGGGGGTTTGATAATTTTGACGACAGTACTATTACATAAAATCTGAATCTCTTTTTAGATGCAAAACCATTTCTATTACAAGAGGGCGAACACTTCTGGTTATCATATTCTGTCGTTAACGCTCGTTGCTGTCATTTAATTTAACTAATGCTAGTAAAGGGGTACGTGTAGATATTCCGGGGCTGAAGGAATCTTCCAGATATAATAACGTAACTGTAACGTTCGGACGATTGAGGCGTTCCACGCTGCGTAGAGCAATGAAGCAGCGGCGATCGCCGAACAGTCCCCGCTGCCGTCCGTGGGCCCCACGCGCCGGGCTGCCGGCCTCCACCACGCGCAACCGCCGCCGCCGCCGCTCGGATTGGAGGTCGCCGGCACCGCTCGCGCCGACTACACTACCGAGCGATCAAGGTCACGCTACGAGCTGTCGATGACGGTTGGACGCCGAAGGTTCGCTCTGGCAGGTGTGGAGAACTATGAAGCTATTCGTGTCGACGATTTGTTTGGCTGAATTCAAAAATTAGTAAATATATCATAAACAGAAGAGATTTTTTCAAAACTAATTTTGTGTTTTATAGTCATGAGAAAAATGCTGTCTCTCGGACATTCATAAAGGGGTCAGTCTAAACAATTTGGCTTTTTAATTGTGACAAATCCGCGTGGTCACAGTTTCGGGTTTTATTTGGTTGGAGGTCAAGCTCGAGAATGTGCTGATACATCAATGCCCAGATGAATTACCTAAACCTTTTTTAAATTTGTAATCGACGTAAGGCAACAAAACATCTCATACTTCGATGACACTGACGTTCGACTAGATGTTCCGGCTACGTAAGAGAGCGGAAACAGCAACGATGTTTCATTTGGCTGTGAATTATGTGCTGAGAATATGTTACCAATGCTAACGTAAATAATTTACATGTTATATTTTTCTTTGTTGTAGTGAGGTAGGAATTCATGTCGGTACCCACACTGACAAGTTGACCGCATGTTGTACACCCAAGCCCCTGTCTTCTCACTCACCTTGAGCAACAGCAACCCTCACACAGTGGCAGCAGCGTCCTCGTCGCCTCTGCAACTCCACTCATGATGCGAGCATCCTCATCGAACCGCAGACGAAACGTCACACTGTGTCACCACACACGCACCACACAAAAGCGTAGCCACAAACAACAACAACAACTGAGCTTCCACCACAAGCACAGCACGAAGAGGAGTCGTTGTCGTCGATGTCGGCGCACGTACCAAGAAATCACACAAAGTTCCCGCGTCCAGAGCAGAAGCGCGCGCTCACCGCAATTCCATTGCCTGCGGGGCCGTCGACCCGGGGGCTTCGGAGCCCGCCACTGTCACACACAACCACACAACACGTACGCACGGGGCGGGTGTGGGCACGCGCGCGGGGCGGCCGCTGCGGGCGACTAGGGCGTCGGGATGCCGGGCACCGCGGCCTACTACGAATTCCTATCGATCGCCGGCGGTTTACTCGCCGTTCGCCGGCAACTCAATGAGTCAGTCCCACGCCGCCGGTGTGTCCACGCAGGCCGGAGGGCGCGTGTTGGAACCCCGCCGCGTGCAGGTGCTCTCGCTCTGCCAACGGGCCCTCGCAGGAGGGGGGCGTGCCGCGTCAAGGCCGCGTCCTTCGGCGGGGTGGCCGGGCGCGGCGGTGGAGCTCCGCGTGACAGCCGAGAGGGCGGTGGTGGCGGTGGAGGAGGGGGGAGCGGGAGCGCGCGCGTGAGCGGTTGCCGGCGGCGGCCGCACGGGTGCGCTGAGCGACGACGACCGTGGCGCAGGCCAAATCTCGACTGCGGCGGCCGGCGCGCTCGGGGCGCGCGCCGCTGGGACTTCGGCTGCGTTCGGCGGCGTTCGGCGCGGTCCGAAGCCGCTCCGCGGGTGTACCTGCCGCCGCGGCGGCGATGCGCGCGCACGCTTCGCCCTTGCACAGTGGGTTTGCGCCCTGTTATCGGGTATTTTTGAGACGATTTTTCGTCGCAGTTTTAATGATCGTGTGAATCAATGCTCCGAATTATTTAGAATTGCGTCTTCTCAGTATTTTCTTACAACCTTTACACTTATTGGTTTCTTCCGTTCAGGAAAGACGACGTCACAAAAACGTATTCACTAGTGTGTGTGTCTTGTGATGGCACAGCTCAGTATTGATTGCTGAATAAAACATCAACACACAAGTGTAAAAACGTGTACCATAGAAAATATCTAACCCATAGCGTTTCATGTCTAATACAACTACTACGTAGTAGTCGGCACCAGCAAACACGCTCCTGAATAAACCCAGACAAAACGGTTTTCCAAAAAGTTGCTGTTGCAAATGATATGCTCCGAGCAAATTAAATGCCTCCGAGAACATTCTGAAAATACAAAAATAAAATTTATAAACATATTAGAAGTTACAACTGAGTGGGAATTCAATTTTAAATGATATACTATTTTATTATTAACATAACATTGCTGAAGGTTACTAGTCTTACGACAGTGCAAATCGCATCAAAATATTACTTTAAAAACTGTATTTGAAAACCTCTGTAAATCAATGCTGTTGCGAATGAAGAATAGTTTTTTTTAAAGATGCAGGTCAACTGCTCAAGAACAACTAGTATAATACTCCTACACAACTCAGCAATAAATTAAATATTTTAACAAAAACAGGCTTCACAATAATTGCAGTAATACAGTTCAACAGTTCTTTCTTGCATACAAATAATACAAAAATTTGCTCTTCCAAAATGGAACATGTGAATAGCAAATAGTTAGTGGTATTTTCTTGGAATTTTGGTGTCGTGTGGCAAAACATCAGGTGTCATATGCAGCGACATCCAAAGCGTGGTCATTTAGTCGGTACGTGCAATATGAAGGCAGGCGGAATAACACAATAAAATAATTGCACTTTCAGTGAAACCTAATCTGTTTCGTTGGTTTTCATTCTTCCCTAGATCCTGAGTATCTACAGAAACCATAGATATCTTTCAAAAGGCTGGATACTGCGTAATTTTCTTTTAATTTCTGCATGCAATTGGATTCACTAATGTAGACTCAACACTAAGAATTTAATAATAGACGTTATCAATTTTAGCTGTTCTAGGAACCTAGAATGGTGTCTCAGAAGTTTAGGTATCTCCGATTTATTGACTAGTTTTTATAGGCCAACAATTGTGTACCCAATCGATATAGTGGCGCATGAAACACAATTATCGGATTCTAGTACATTGATGCATTAGTGTGGTACAGCTGGTTATGTACACACGATTGTCTTGTAATTGGATATTGTCTTATAATCATTTAGATTTGCAATTTTCAATGATTCATACTGCCACATCACGTCGTCATGATATCTAGTTCTCAAGGCATGAAACAAAAGTCTTTTTATGAAAAGGAGAAGTAAACAAAATTACAGAAGAGACAAGTGTTCATTACGGGAGGCACAAATAAAATAAAAAAATGACACTGATTTCGTAAATTTTCAAGTCAATGTTCGCCTTTCTTTTAGAGGAAGATTGTAGTGTATTAACTCTAGTTTAACAAGGACTTGTAAGCATTTTATAGATAAGAGATATCAAGGTTGCGGACAAGTTATCAAATTAAGTGGGGTTTGCGGGCAATACGTTCACAGCAACTGACGCGAGATTTAAAAATTAGGTTTGTGCAAATGCTCCGGAATACCTATTTGTCACTGGATACATGGCCCATGACAATATTTGTAGAAGGCAGTTGACAGCTACAACCTGAAATTTAGCTATATTAATTTCTATTACCTCTCCTAGACAAAGAAATGGTCCATTAAAATGTAATAACAATCAGATTTCAAATTTTCACTGATGGGAGAGTCCTGGTTAGGGGGAAACCCCATTAGCCGACGGTAGGTCGACGCTGGATTTCGCCATCCAGTGGGGAAGATCACCGCCATCTCCCGAGAAAAGCATACCCTACACTAACGGGACTAATGACCAAAGCAGTTGACGCGTCCGGAATCACGAAAAAATTATTCAATCAATCAATCAAACCTTAAATCGAAGTATACCTCGGAGGTTCGGCGGGGGGCTGGGCTGTCTGGCATTCGTACCAGAGAACTTCGGGAAGTTTCTATGCGCCAGTAGTAAGCAGCTGGGTAAGGAGTGAGGCAAATCCGTTAAGATAGACCAGACCGTAAATAATGGGCGAACAACACTACAAAAACACTACTATAATATCAGATGATAACTGAAACCATAAATAATCTGCAGGGCTAAGAACGCCCCCTCAAATTTACAGCGTACAATTTCAGGGTGTTTTTCGCGATTTAGAAAAAGTGGAAGCAATTCTGACTTCAGATTAAGATTAGCGTGTCGGCATATTAGAGAAACATGTGTCAAGTCTTTGGTTGTGACAACAACTTTTGAAAACAAAAATACAATTTTACGATGGTTTTTATTGCGATTAAAAAAATTGGAAGGTGGTGGCGCAATTCTGGCTTCAGGTTCGGATTCAGCGTGTCGACATACGTTGATATACACGTGTGAAGTCTTTGGGTCTGACACCTTTTGGTGGTTGTGATATGCTATGTGCTCGCACATTACTTCCTCGCTAGAGGTTGGAACATTTCTCAGTTTGAATAAATCGATATTGCAATATGTATTGATAGAACAAAACTTTATTCTCCAAAAACAATATTGCGTAAAATATGCCTATTTCTTTAAAGATGGGCTTTAGCGAATATCTTCAAAACGATTTGAAGTATGGAATTCGGTTTTCGACAAGTTGTTGTAAATTATTACGAAAATTACATTTCGTTCAGTCGGAACTTTATGATTTTGAAATATTGACACATCATTGGTTTTCAAAGAAGTATAAATTTATTCTACCGCCATACTGAAGTACTCGACTAGACGCGTAGAACGGTGGTAGAAAATAAACACTTCCAATTAAAGTTGGTTGATACAACTCCGCCTAACTTTTCCTGTACCTACAGCATTGTATGAAAGGAATAAGTTTACATTAAAAGTGTAAAACATTCCTGAAAAATTCCATGGAATTATCAGGATCGATAATTTCAGTACACTGACTATCGAGAAGAGTCTGCTAAATTAACGTTACAGAAACGACAGCTTTAAATAACAAGTTATCGTCGCTTTTGCTGAACAAAAATGATGAATGCAGGTAATTTAAAAAAAAAAAAAAAAAAAAGAAGCTAAGATTTTCGGAATACCAACTGCGTGAGTTTAGCTTCGCCACTGCTCATTTAGAATTTCTTCCCTTCGCCCCCGCCATCAGCGATTTGTTCCAGCGCCAGTCCGCCCATTGCGATATTTTCGACCACTGTCGGCATGGGAGTGAGCGACGCGAACGCTGGACGCTGGACGCGGGGCGCAGAATGTCGTCCCACATTCGTTCCGTCCCTCTCCTCCCTCGCCGCCAGCCCCGCCCCGGACTGGGAGCCAGTGGCCGGACACGGCACCGCGTTCACGACGACGACGGCGACGACGACGACGACGACGGCGGCGGTGGCGGCGGCGGTGGCGGCGGCGGCGGCGGCGGCGGCAGGCGGAGGCGGCGGCGGCAGGGCGGAGGCGGGGGAGGCGGCGGCGGCGGCGGCGGAGGCGGTGGAGGCGGTGGGGGCGGCGGCGGCGGCGGCGGCGGCGGCGGCGGCGGCGGCGGAGGCGGCGGCGGCGGCGGAGGCGGCGGAGGCGGCGGAGGCGGCGGAGGCGGCGGAGGCGGCGGAGGCGGCGGAGGCGGCGGGGCGGCGGCGGCGGAGGCGGCGGCGGCGGCGGCGGCGACGGCTCAAGTTCTGCAGGCGCGTACGCACACTCGGTGAAGGTCGCTCCCAGCCACAGTGCCAGACAGACATCCCCAGGCTTGGCGCCACTCAAATCAGTCTGCCCAGTCATTCTCAACTAGACGACAGTATGCTTGGGTTTTCGTAACGTGGCCGATGACGTTAGGTAATTTTGACACCTTCCGCCTTATAAAATGAATCTTTTTAGTTGATTCGCGAACGTCCTTCTCAACTGGGCTCATGGCCACAAACATGTGCTCATCACTGTTATAAAGATTCATTTTATAAGTCAGGAGGTGTAAAAATGATCTAATGTCATCGGCCACGTTATAAAAACCAAAATGTAAGCAAGCGTTTGAAAGAATCTGTTATTGGAGGCAAAGTATATTCAGAATAATTGAAGAAATAAAGTATAAATAAATAAGTTTTATTCTTTAGATGATCAGTTACTATATTACACTAGATTAAAAACGTTTTTGAACTTCATTTTTCTCTTATTAGGGTTGTAGATTACACTTTCAAATTTCATTACTACTTTGCTTAATATTACCATATTTTTTATATTAAAGATTATTATTTACAGCTATATCAAATCTTATTTTGGAAATGTTTTATTTTCAAATGTGTTTTTAATTAGTTAATAATTATGTAATATATTAATCAGTGTAGTGAATTGTGAACTTTTGTCTGCGATCGACAGCCCAAATGAAAGATGTAATTCTCAAACTCCAGAAAGCTATTGTAGTTTCGTATGGTTTCTCATGTGAAAACGGTATTTGTGGTATATCATTAATAAAATCTAAATAATAATAGGTTGCCAAATGTTTCTATGAGTGGATTCTTCACAGTCGCATATACTAGCTCTGGTGTCAAGTAAAATTCAAAAATTCCTTGACAAACCAGTACTCCCAGTCATTTTCAACTCAAAGCTAGGATTAGCGAATATTCGGTCACTCAAGACTATTGACATTCAAGGATAGAGAATTAAATAAAATAAAATGGACATAAGTGATAGAAGTGATTGTTGAATAAGCGTTGAAACTGCATTCACGTCATACCATAAGCATCTATCAAATTTTCATTAGTGAATTCTTTAATGTCACTTGTAGTTCCAGCTCAAAACAAAATTCTAACTATCAATAAAAAAATAATCCTCTCAGTCATACTCAACCAGATAAAGGGGTAGAATCGGTGAAGGAAAGAAAAGGGTAAGACCTTTCTTAGAGACCGTAAACGATTGTTTTGAGGGCTTAGAAGAAATTCACTTTTGGAGACGGATGAAAACGAGAGAGAAGGAGAGAGAGGAAAAGAAAGACAGAGAAGAAGAGAAGAGAGAAGAAGAGAGAGAGAAAGAAAGAAAGAGAGAGAGAAAGAAAGAAAGAGAGGGAGAAAGAAAAAAGAGAGAGAGAAAGAAAGAAAGAGAGAGAGAGAGACCAATGGAAAGTAAAGCCACTGCCACGTAGTACTTCTGCGTGCCAAAGTAAATACATAATTAAGTAAATGAAAGGAAAAATATATGGTTATCTAACGTTGCGATGTATAGTTCTCTTTGGTCGTACAAACACCAAGTCGCTTTAATGGGACCGAGCAAACGTAGATTAGAAATGAAAACAAACATTCTGACGTGCAAGAATTTCAAATAAATTAAGGGTTAAATAAATAAAATGAAAAAGTACATTTTTAATTACTCAATACAGCATTATTTGTATATATCTTGTATTATTGTTAGTAGCCCTTATTGCATAACTGCTTTTGCTGTTCAAAACGTTACTCGGACCTTAATTTTTTCGCCTCCTAACATTCCAACTTGTATGTCAAGGAGCCACACAAGTATATTTTAATGTGTATCTGAGTCAAACAAATTATTTTATCAACCTAAATCTTCTAAACATTATTTATTTGTTTGAAGATAAATACAACTTTCAAGATAGACAAAATACATTTTTCTATTACTCTAGAACCCAATTACATAGATTATTCCAGAGCCCTGAGCTACTATCACTTAATATTTATGAGAGCGTTTGTGGAGAATACTGAATTCATCCTTTAACGAATACATTCCTGGTTCAAACCGAGTAGGACTTTTCAGTGTCAATATTTTTTGTTTCGTGATTGCTCGTCTTTCCGCGAAGGGCACGTATATTAATATACTCAAAATGAAACCTTGTAAGTAATGTTAAAATCCGGCAAACGCAGAAAGAATAGAACCAAGCAGTAGGGGAAGTGTGACAAAATCCAACAGGAGAGCATAAGGGCATAAAACACTGTTTTCAGATTAACGAAAAGACTCATTATAATCACACTCAATGAAAATCTACAAATGAATGAAAATAAATATCAATGAAATACACATATAAATGAACACACTCTTTGCTTTTCTAAAAATACACTTCTGCATTTCATTAGTGACATGTTACTGAATTAAACAAAATTTACAATACATGATTACCACATTGTTAATTTTCAGAGTAAGGTTTGGTCAGTTCAATAATAAATACAGAAACTTCAAAGTCATCTTAAATACGACCCTTTTTTTTCAAAATTTTGCTTATAATTCAAAAGCTTTTAAGACAGGATCGTTCACTCTTTTTCAATTACCATCTCAAAACAACACCGAATTTCTGAGAATCTCAGGAAATTCTAAAGCCCATCTAAAAAGAGAGAGTTCCTTGGAAAACATAAACATTTGAATATTCATTTTTTAACTTTTTAAAACATTTCTTTGAAAGTTACTAAATGTTCCCTTCAAAACACGGAAGGAAACAAAGTGCAGTCTGAAAGAACAGGAAATGGAATCAATTTATTTTCCTTTTGTGATAACTTTTTGAGCAAGGTATTTACGAAAAGGTTTTCAAACAAAACATCTGAATACTTCTCCATGCTTTCACCACAACCTGAAAGCAGTATCGTTTCGAATTTTCGATTTCGTGACATGCACTAAAGGAAAAGTCAACCTGCTTTCGGGCAGGGGCAAGAACGTTTCCTAGCAACGTGCCAGAAATGTATTCGCGTTCATTTGCCTACTTCTTTAGGCGACATATAGATTGTCGGAAGAACGAAAAGCTTAGCGAACCTTAAGCGTTGAGCAGAACATTCGTCGACCTTTCTGAAAACAATCAATACTTACTAATTACCTTTCCTGACTCCATCGTGTCGCAGTGCGCGACTTTCAAAGGTACTAACACACCACGCACTTTATGCAGTTAGACATTTCCACTTTTTTAACAAATATATAAAACATATTTTAGGGATTGAATTAGTTTTATTCCATTCCTGAGAATCAGTGGTGATTCACACACATGAGAGATTCAGGATGACGGAAGTGACGAAGTAGTGTTCGGAATCATCATCTTCCTCAATAGAACTACATTAGTCTAGTTTTCAAGCACATATGAAATACATATAAATCTTCATCAATTAACTCCATCTTTTAAGACAATGCAAAGATATTGACATTTTAGTGAATTAGAAAAACTTACAGTACATGATTACCACATTGTTAATTTTGTGAGCTAGAAAGGTCTAGTCAGTTCAGTTAAGTATTTCGTAACTTCGTAACTTCACAAATACTTGCCATATTCTTTTTTCATATTTATAAAATAAAGTTATGGGTTTCGACTAACTATAATGGATTAAATTTATTCAGTTTAATTATTTAAATCTATGGTAATTTCTTTAAATTTTATGTTTCAAATTTATTTAACAGGATTGAAATGATTGAAGGCGTTGTCATTGTCAACAATAGTAGTGTTGACACTGAACAATAGTACTTACTATTGTTGACAATGACAACGCCTTCAATCATTTCAATTATGTAAATGTCAACTACACCTCACCACTGAATCAATTATTTAATAGGAGACTGATCAATTTTTACTATTTGGGTTATTCTAGATGAAATTAAAAAATGACGATACAATGTGAAGTAACTAGTAGTATTTGTGCTGTACTTTAGAACTTCATATAAACCTCATAGTTTTTACTGCAGCTTTTGATATTATTCTAGAACTACAAGTTAAGATAAACGTAACTCAAAAGGAACTTAAGCAATTTTTACATGTTATTAAATTGCGAGAGAGTATTCATAAGCTCAACGATGGGTCAACAATATTCGATATGCATGGGTCACGTAACTAAGGCATCTTCTGTAGTTTTTGTACAGTTCAAACTATTGCAATGCAATTTTCAGGGAAATGCATGAGGCAATAATTCATTTCTATTTTATCACTTTTTTACGAGATATTGAAGGTAACTTTTTTTTTTTAATGGAAAACTACATATTATTTTAGCTTATCATGACAAGCATAAAAAGACGAATTCAATTATACACATATTGTCATATGTTAGATAAGTATTTTTGAGTAATTCTGATTTTTTGCGACTCGTGTTTAACGGATATTTAGAAAGTAACAGTCCTCCACACAAGGTCACATAGAGCTCCCCCTTCTAACGCGCTCTCGGAGAAAAGCTGATCGAAGTATTTGAAGATGCGAAACGTATCTTCACAAAACTGTTGATTTTTTCTCTGAACACTGCTTTCCATCCTTCCACATTTTCAGATTTTTTCTCTTTCTTTGATTGAAAGAACTGAAGGGTTGAAATTAAGGACTTGTCATAACAAGTGTATTTTGAAATAAAATTGTTTGTCACTTCAACTCTATTTAATGAGTTAATATAGCACTTTTAAGTTTTTTTGTATCTGAAATCGATTTATAACCATCAGGAAATTTAGTCTCAATCTTTGCAAATTGATCAAATTTTTTATTGTTTTCATTTCGTGAATTCGTGCATACTTTAACTCAGTACAATCACTGTGTTAACTCAATTCGTTCCTTAGAACATTGCTAACTATGTTACTTTTACTTCTCCCAGTACCTTACTCAGTATGTTATTCAATACATCTATGCTCATTATATTCATCTGTGTTCAACTATGCTCACTTATGTTGTTCAGTAAGTTGCCCATCAACTTGCTAAGTATCAGGTTCAGTAAATGTATCAATACCTTGCTCAATACATTGTTCAGTTCCTTGCTCAGTATCATGCTCAGTATATTTATCAGTACCTTGATCTATACATTGTTCTGTTCCTTGCTCTGTATGTTACTCATCACATGTGTTATGGACGGGCGCAACCATGCAAAACAGAAGCAGTTTACTGTGCTTGCAACAGAACAAAAAATGCCCAGTGACTACCACACCCCACCTGTACCATGTGGAACAGGTCCCACGCGCTCATTTTCACAATAATAAATCTACAGCGTGCCACCAGTACCAAATGTACACATCGCGCGGTACTCGGCGTCTGCAAATCGTTACATCAAAATACCCGTCACCGCAGTTGTCACCAGAGAGAAAAATCGCTGTCCAGGATGAATAATAATTTCATTAAAATCTAATTACTCGCAGCCTTTTAAAACGGCCGCCGCCTCGTCGATAAACATCGACGCGGCGTGAAGCGCTACAAGTGCAACTAATGTATAATGGCATTTCAATGCGGTCTTTGATAAATACAAAAATAATTTTCGAAGTTTATTTAAGCAGCGCAAACAAAGTACGTGCGTGCGAGTGTCATCTAGTAAAAACACAATTATCCGCTCTCACGCGGCGCATGGCACGTAGCACGCGTGAGCGTAGCCGCACTCCCTGCGCCAGGCAGGGATCAATTACGTCTACCCTTCTGTGACGTCGCGGGAGCACGACAGCCATCACAGACACGAGCTTCAGATTGATTGATTGATTTTTTCGTGTTTCCGGGCGCGTCAACTGCTTCGGTCATTAGTCCCGTTAGTGTTGTGCATGATTTTTTCTTGGGAGATGGCGGTGATTTTCCCCCGCTGGATGGTCAGATCCGGCGCCGACCTACCGTCGGCTAGTGGGTTTCCCCCTAACCAAGACTCTCCCACCAGCGAGGCACCGCCCCAGCAGGACAAGCTCTAAGCTCCGACCGGTCTCCCGGAATTGTGTGGTAGTGTAGTGATGTAGTGTAAGTGTTTTGTAAGGGAGAGATAGGACAAGGACGAGGAAGGACAGATCGCGCGCGGTCCGTGGCCCGTTTGGTAGGGTACTGCTCCGGCATTCGTCTGGTGTTGATCGGAGAAACCACGGAAAACTACCGATCAGAGCAACCGGCTGCTAGAATTCTCCTCCAGGCAGCAGCTGAATTCGACCTAGCTGAAAAGCTAGTGTCGAAAATCCTGCCGCCGTCAGGACTCGAACCTAGGACCTCCCGGTTAGAGGCGCTACAGTGACATCAGTTGATGCATTGAGCTACCGCTACCGGTACGAGCTTCAGACATTTACAGAGTAATTAATATGTATTTAAAAATAAATAGTTTGATTATGTACAGCTCTGATAGACCCTATTCTCCGATCGCAGGAGCGATCCTTAAAATATGCAAATCTGCCTGACTCGTGGACCTCGCCACTCCTCAGCGAGCTTATGCGCACAGCGTAGAGCCCCGGCGACCGCAGTCACCCGTGGAAAAATGTTCCACAGCGGCGTCCCAACACATGGGTTGCCCTACGAGCAAGCTCGTCTCCGCACCGCCCTGGGCGCAAGTTTCGTGCGTTCGCACGAGGTTTTCACTCAGCTCAAACCACCCCGCGCTTTGCGCCTCTTCCAGACCACGTGACACGCAACGTCATCCCGCTTTCGCGCGGCACTTCATCCACGTGACTGTCGACCGCCACGCATTTTGAGCATCCTTCCCATGGATTGGTGGAAGTTCCCAAAATACCTCGGGGTGCCTCCGTTCCTAGCTACCACCTTTTCATTGTAATTTCTCCACCCAGTATTCTCTGGCGCCCTAATCCTGCGACGCGGTGCCTGCAAGGCGCCGGTCTTTCTGCTTGTGTTAATACAATTCGTTACAACACAATAGTTATTTATGCACCAAGGACGTAAGAAGGGTTATCATGATTGAGCGGAGACAAAATGCGCGAGGGCCTTTGGCCCGATGGCTTTTGTCGCCCCCACATAATTAGAACCAGTTAACACCCGTGGTACATACATAATTTTATTTTTCAGCTGATTTTTAATGATTCACTTATTTACTAATTAACTAGATGTTAACTTGTTTCGGTTTGTCTTTTCATATTTTCCTCCCGTAATTCCCTTTCATAATTCACTCTTACAATTCCCTTCATAAGAGAACATGAAGCACCATTCAACTGTTTACGTATTTCCTTCTTAGCCACGATCTTCTCAATTCAGGTAAGTTATGCAGTGCATATCTAAGGAGTAACAAGCTATAATGTATCAGTAAAAAATAAACATATTTTAACCCTTGATCACTAGTAGAATATGAAATTTCAGGCAAATATCCTGAATTGACATGTCAACACGCTCATCTAAAGTTATTTTATTATAACGTTTACATTAAATTTCAAATATTATGTCAAGTTTGTTTACTTTTACTTTTAGTCTAATATTTCATTTGTTTTACAGTAGTTTCATGTTTCATATTTTAAAAAGTAATTCTAATTATTTCTCGTCAAATATTTCAGTACTGCCAGATTCATACACTTTATGTCATCGTTAATAGATTCAATTCTAAGTTAGTAGATTCAATTTTAAGTTATTTTTTAGATTTTTTAAATTAAAAATTCATATTTGGATGTATTGTGTAGCACTCAAGATATCCGTAATGCAACCTAAACATATTTATGCTGAATTAAGAAGTTATAGTGGAATTATGCCTGACATTTTATTTTCCGATGCCAAGAAAATCATGCACCTCCACACCTGTTACTACTATTATAACGGATCTCTAAGTATTACTGGGTATGTTAAAAGGCGCTAAATCGAGCAACTTCCATTTAGGTGCTATTGTACGAATTCGGTGGCAAATCATTATGAAAGTTGATTTTTAAAAACGTTATTTTCAATTTCAAAACTTACATTCACAATTTTCTTTATAAATGGCTAATAGGTGCTATTTTTGTAGATAAAAATGAAATTTTGCGATTTTTTAATAATGGCTACTGATAAGCTTAACGAATTGTGATAAATGACAACTTGAAGATGGTTACATATATTAGTGTAACGAAATTGACATATTTTCTTCAGTCCAACACAGACTTACATTACACCCACACACACATGAACAGGGCTGGATTTGCGCTTCAGTATCGAAGGGAAGTTTTCGCTGCTCGCCGTAGAGCGTAGCACTGTTCAGCCCGGGTGGTAGGAGGGGCCTCGAAAGTGGATTTTTTATGAGAAATTATTAATATTTAGAGCAGAAATATTTGTTCTTAAAGTAGTTTATTCACGCCTTTGCACTCCAAGTGGCCTAGTAATTTGAACCAAAGTTTCCTTATCTTACCTTCTCTCGCACGGGCGTACTCGTAAATTTCGTACTAAGACTAAACCATTATTTGCATGCTGCGATGTCAAAGGAAAAATATTAATAATGTTCATGAATAAAGCGGTTCATACCTTAATCTTCTGCGAGTCTTCTGCAGGAGTATTCTAATCTGACCACTTAGCAGTACTGAATATGAAAATATCAGCGATGTAGTGAAAATTACAACTTGGGATGGTGACGGTGATTCAAATATTAGGTTATTAGAACAACAAAATAAATTCAGAGTTATTAAACTTGGAGAAAAAGAAGGTGAACGTAACTACACAAAAACCCAAACCATAATATTTATTCTCGTGTTTCAGAATTCACAAAAACTGGGAAAATGCGTGAACGTTCTCTTTATAAATAAATGTTAGCGGAACTTTACTCTCAAACCGTCAACATTCGTGATAAAATCCAACATTTAAATAAACTTCTTTCACAGTTGACTTGAGAGAGTAGGAAAGAACAAAAACAACCCGATAATATTTCTCCAAAGTCTCTCACATAAAAAGAAACATTTAACTCCACGACTTTCAGCAGAAGAAGAGAAAACCTCAGAAATCTGAGAGGGGCCGGAGAAAGCATCTCTCCACCGCCACACCGCCACACCGCCCCCGCCGCCGCCGCCGCCGTCGCCGCCACCGCCGCCGCCCCCCCGCCGCCTCGGCACTGCCACGACCGCCACCGCTGCCATCCCCACTGCCGCCACTGCAGAGACCCACCGAACGTGGTCTTCTCCACCGCTATCGCCGTCTTTGCCACCACCACCGTTGCCACTGCCCCCCCCCTCCACGCCCCCACAGCCAACAACACCACAGCCTTCCACCATCACCGCCGTCAGCATCATCGCTGCCACCGCCGTCACCTCACTGTTGCCACTTCCGTCACTGCACCCGCACTCACTGCCACCATCGCCACCGCCACCTTTCCTTCACAGATTCCGCCGCCACCCTATCCACCGCCAAAAAACCCCGTTGCCTCCCCCACCAACGTTACTGCTATCAAGCAGTCACCGCATCATGAACCCACGCCGCCATCCCACTTTATGGCCTCATTTACTTCTTCAATTGTTACCCACTAACAGCATTGCCGTCTACGCAATATTCAACGTGCGACCAGTGGGTTAATTTTTGGCGACCCACAATCAAATATTATGTTAAATACCATGCAGCCCGTTGCTCCACTTTTGAAGGTCTGCAAACAAATAATATTTCTAAGTAAAAAATAGTAGTGCTAACATAGCAAGTACCTTCTCTTCCTCATTTTCACCCAAAATTACGCGAAAACTTCTCAAATTTGCAAAAAATTGTACATGACCTTATTTTAAAATATATCTTTAAGGAACAGCTTTTATTAAGGGAACAATATCTATCTTTAATATTTTAGTTGCAGGAAGACTCCGAAAAACTTTTGAAATTTTCGAAAAATCAGGTTTTTCAACGAACATGAGACCTGCATCATTTTCTTAAACGTCCTTTACACTATTCATTAACAAAATTTAATCGAAAACTTTGGAACAACTTTTTTGAAAATTTGGAAAATGTGCCAGGGGTTTCATGTAAAGTACCCCCTAAATTAAAATATAAATTTCAAATTCAAGGATATGCGACATCAGACCGATTTGGGAATATCAATTTTGAAGAAAATCGGCTGAACGAGTTAGCCACTGTCGTTCTCAGACGGACGAACGGTCGGACACACGTTTCGCCGACATTCGATTCTTCGATATGAAGGACCCACAAAACTTCGATTTACTCGATACTACACCACGAGATAGAGAATTTTTTTCTTAAGTTAGCAACTGGATTTTTCCACATTTTCGTTTTCAAGGCTCTGTAACAAGAGTTTTTCTGTCGAAAATTAGGAGTTTTTTCGCGCAGCATTACATAACTTTCTCTCCACAACGTATGGAGAAATTAATTGTAATCTTTAACTAATCTTTTTCTATTTTATTTTTAAGATGAGAGGTTGCAAGTTGTCATGCAATAGGAAGTTACCAGAATGCTCCGAATTTGATCCCGGGACATATGTATCAGAAGTTATTTTGTTATTAATTAATCAATGCGGCCGTTTCACAAAACGAAACCGAGATTTGGTTTAAAAAACTATCCGAATATCACCGATCTACCACGTGCCACTGCCTCCTCGACCGCCGCCCGCCTCCTCGGCCCCTTGGGGTGGCATTGGAGCCCCACACGCCGTCCCTCTCGCGAGCGCAGGGGCCAGCGGCCACGAGTCGTCGACCGGCGCGCCGCCCGCACGTGCCCTCGCCAGGGCATTTTCAATTCCGGCCCGAGTGTTGTTTGGAGCTCCGAGCGCGCCGAACAGAACTCGGAGGATAGGCGGGCGCCGCTGGGGACCGGAGAGCGTCTTCTCCCTAGCAGTCTCCCACCTCCTCTCTCCACCCGAACTCTCACCCCGTACTCTCCACCCCGAATAATGCACCCCGAATACTGCACCCCGAATAATGCACCCCGAATACTCCACACCGAATACTCCAACCCGAATACTCCAACCCGAATACTCCACCCCGAACTCTCCACCCCGAACTCTCCACCCCGAACTCTCCACCCCGAACTCTCCACCCCGAACTCTCCACCCCGAACTCTCCACCCCGAACTCTCCACCCCGAACTCTCCACCCCGAACTCTCCATCTCTGTCAGTGCTGGCGCCTTCTTCCCTCACCCCTCCCGGTCATCCCAGTCCGTTCTCTCCACATTCATTCTCTCCTTGTCATTTCCTCTATTCTTTCTTTAGCCTTTCTCCTAGCCTTTAACCTTACTCGTTCTAACACTTCTCCGAACTACTTCTCTCTACTACTCTTTCTTATCACTTCTCCCTTTCCATTTAACTCCGTGCCCTTTCTCCAAATTCTCTCCTCGATCTGCTATCCTCTCGTCATTGTGCCTGCCCCATTCTTTCCAAGCTCGTTGTCTGTTTCTATTCGTCCCCCTTTATCCCGCCCACTTCCCTTCATCCCATTTCTCCGCGCCATACTCTCCGCCTCGCTTCCCCCCACTCTCCGCGCCGTACCCGTATTCTCCCGGGCTCTGCACCCTAATTCTCCACCCGTACTCTCCACCCGAGCTCTCCATCCCGAGCTCTCCATCCCGAACTCTCCACCCCGAACTCTCCACCCCGTACTCTCCACCCCGTACTCCCCACCCGTACTCTCCACCCCGTACTCTCCACCCGAACTCTCACCGAACTCTCACCCGTTCTCTCCACCCTGACTCTCACCCGAACTCTCCTCCCGAACTCTCCACCCCGAACTCTCCACCCCGAACTCTCCACCCCGAACTCTCCACCTCTCTGTCAATGCTGGCCACCTTCTTCCCCCCAGCCCCCTGCCCCGGTCATCCCAGCCCGTTCTCTCCACATTCATTCTCTCCTCGTCATTTCCTCTATTCTTTCTTTAGCCTTTCTCCTACCCTTTAACCTTACTCGTTCTAACACTTAACTACTTCTCTCTACTACTCTTTCTTATCACTTCTCCTCCTTTCTCTTCCTCCATGCTGTACCGTATTCTCCCGGGCTCTGGCCCGAATTTCCCCCCTGAACTCCCCACCCGAACTCTCCGTCCCGAACTCCATCCCGAACTTCCACCCTGAACTCCTTTCCCAAATTTCTCCACCCGATTCCACCCGTACTCTTCACCCTGTACTTTTCACCCCGTCCCTCCACCCCGTACTCTCCATCCGAACCCCATCCCAAACTCCCCACCCTGAACTCCACCTAAACCCCCGAACTCCCCACCCTGAACTCCACCCCGAACTCTCCACCTGAACTCTCCACCCTGAACTCTCCCCCCCGGAACACTCCCCCCCGAACCTCCACCCTGAACACTCCACCTGAACACTCCACCCGAACACTCCACCCGAACACTCCACCCGAACACTCCCCCCTGAACACTCCCCCCCCGAACACTCCACCCCAACACTCCACCCTGAACACTCCACCCTGAACACTCCACCCCTGAACACTCCACCGAACACTCCCCCCCGAACATCCACCCGAACACTCCCCCCCGAACACTCCCCGAACACTCCACCCCGAACACCCACCCGAACACTCCACCCCGAACACTCCACCCCGAACACTCCACCCGAACACTCCCCCCCGAACACTCCCCCCCGAACACCCCCCCCGAACACTCCACCCTGAACACTCCACCCTGAACACTCCACCCGAACACTCCACCCGAACACTCCACCCGAACACTCCCCCCCGAACACTCCCCACCCCGAACACTCCACCTGAACTTCCCCCCCGTCTCCTCACCCCGTACTCTTCCCCCTGTATTTTTCTACCCTGACTTCCACTGTACCCCTCCAGCTCTACTCCCCACCCCGTACATCTCACTCAAAGACCGCCCCCCCCGCTTCCGCTCGCCCAGACCTCCCCAGTCGCCTTTTCCGCTTCCTGCACTCCCCACCCGCGCTCTTCCCGCTCGAGAAGTCCGGAGTCCCACCTTTAATCCGGGGACTAGTTATCTTAATTGGGGTTTTCTTTGTGAAGGATTTACGAAATCCAGGCCGGCCAATGTTGCGATAGGGCGGCCGGAGAGCTGAAGCGTAGATGCGATGGCGGTGGTGGGGGCGGCGGCTGCGCCGAGGTGCGGTCGGGGAGTGGGGAGGGAGGCGGGTGTGCAATCGAGCGACCTATCGGCGAGTGGAGGAGGTGGAGGGGGCGGTGTGGGTGACCACAGAATGCGAACGAGCCGCAGAGGCCTTGTGATGCGGCAGATGAATACACAGAGGGGTCAGAATGGTGGGGTGACCGACACCAAATTGCCGGATGCCTCAACATATAGGAGAGTTGGATAGGCTCTTTAAAGGTACACCTGTCATGTAGAACTGACTATAATTCTGCGTTGTGGTAAATGAACTCCACAACTGTTTAAATGCTAAGGCTGGCGGTTTTGAAAAAACAAATCAGCGTTGGGCAAATACGAATTACTAGCGGCCTGCAGAAGCAAAATTGCTGGTGAACAAAACCACATAAAATAACTTTCCAAAAAGTAATAGGCACTATTCAAGAAAAATAAATAAACATCTCTTTACTTATCACGCATTTACGCTTTACACGCGCATTCAGGTATCTAATGAGCATTATTAAATACTGTAATTATTTGTAATCAGCGGAACTCTCAATAGACTAATTTTCACGGGTATAATCAGTCAGAAGATACAAGATAAATCATGACATTTATTGCTTCTCACTAATTAATAATTTGTTCACAAATTAATAAATAAGTATAGTATAAATGTATTTATTTTTTTGGGGCCTGACAAAAATATACATGCCATACAAGGGCAAACGCTCTTGATGTGTAAATAGTGTTGTTAAAATGCATTTTAAAAGTTCTTTCCTCAGATGTTCTCTACATGGACTCATCGTCTTCTCGGTGTAATATTACTACTCCTTTCTCATTTCCTTTTTGTACAAAAACACTAAATACATGGTTATCGTTTACATCAAAGTATTAAAATGAAACCCCAAAGAAATATTTGTTCATGGAATAACCCAAACACTAGTATCAAGAAATATTTTAATAGTAAGGGAGCGGTAGCTCAGTGCAGTTTAAAGTACCGGGAGCGGTAGCTCAGTGCACCAACTGATGTCACTGCTGCGCCTCTGACCGGGAGGTCCTAGGTTCGAGTCCTGATGGCGGCAGGATTTTCGACACGAGCTTTTCAGCTAGGTCCAATTCAGTCGCTGTCTGGAGGAGAATCTAGCGGCCGGCTGCTCTGATCGGTAGTTTTCCGTGGTTTCTCTGATCAACACCAGGCGAATGCCGGAGCAGTACCCTAACAAACGGGCCACAGACAGCGCGCGATCTTTCCTTTCTCTTCCTTGTCCTATCCTCTCCTCCTACACTACCACATATTTCGGGAGACCGGTGGGGAGTTTAGAGCTTGTCCCGGCTGGGGCGGTGCCCCGCTGGTGGGAGAGTCCTGGTTAGGGGGAAACCCCATTAGCCGACGGCAGGTCGGCGCCGGATCTCGCCATCCGGCTGGGGAAGATCACCGCCATTTCCGTAGAAAAACATGCACTACATTAACGGTACTGATGACTGAAGCAGTTGACGTGCCCGGAAACACGAAAAAATCAGTCTATATATATATATATATATATATATATATATATATATATATATATATATATATATATATATAATATCAAGAAATTTTTTATAGCAATTCTGGCCACAAAGATTCTCAGTTTCCATCGTTCTCAGCGTGGAGACCAACGCGCCGAGACCGCTAGTTCCGGCACTACCATTTATCGAGAACGATCGACACCGATATTCGGTCAGTTATAGGGCTGCGCCCGCCGCGTCAGCGGACGAAATTTAAACGATGGAAAATGAATGTTAAAGACGTCACCGCTTCTCTGTATACCGCCCATCGCTAAAACGTTTCTATTAAACAGCTTAGACTCATAATTTATATCACTTTCAATGGACTGCGTAACTGAACTATGTGTGTAAACTAGTTTGTCATGCTTTACGACGGAACTCAATTAAAATTCGGCCCCTCACGACTCGTTGAAATCTTCTGCATAGTTGATATTACGGTAGCACGGAAGTGAGGTATTTTTAAAAGTATTATTTTAATTTTGTTCTGATTAAAACTAATTAAAATTCAATACTAAATTATTTTCTCCTTTGTAAGAAAGCTCGCGGTGCTCTTCACGAGCAAATCACACTGAAACTACCTCGACCTGCGCACAGAGTACTCTCTGCCGATACTACCAAGAAAAACCGAGAAAGGGTGTTCCGAGACTCAGTTGCCAAACTCGATGGGGATCTTCTCAGTACGAGATCAAGCGCACACTTGCTCTCCGAGACTGCAAAAGCAAGCCAGTGAGAACGATCGATAATAGAATGGTTTAGTCAAACTTTAGTCTGTAATATTTTATAATTTGTCCCTTCTTCCTTGTTTACAACTATTGTATATTATTATTATTATTATTATTATTATTATTATTATTATTATTATTATTATTATTATTATTATTATTATTATAGGCATATCGACCATTTATAACCGGATACACATTCTCTTCTGAGGCTGTCATATTTCTCCCAGAGAGATTAACGTTTACCATTATGGGCATCAGCTTTCGATTGTATCTCTTGGCAAGACAAGATTGTTACGCCTTGAGCTATGAATTATGAGGCAATAGGGCGATGATCAGGGGTGAAGGGACAATCACAAATACCACAATACATTCGCAGAACTGGAACCTGCAGCCTCCTCGGCGCAGACGACGGCTGCCGCAACCGTCTGAGCCAAGGGGATCGACTATTATAATTAATATTAATTATTATTATTTTCACCATTATTATTATTATCATTATTATCATTATTATCATCATTATTATTATCATTATTATTATCATTATTATTATCATTATTATAATCATTATTATTATTGTATTGTTATTATCATTATTATTATTATTATTGTTATTATTATTATTTTCATTGCGGCACTATTTTCATTTCAATGAACGTTTTTACGTTATTTATATCATTACAGATCTGGAATGTTTCCCAAACCGAATTGTGAGTCTAAAACATTACACGCACATCCACGCACCGAAATGTACAGAGAACGTTCTGGGTGATGCGGTAGATGGTGATGACTAACGACCGTCTGCCACAGCGCCACACCACGTCACTTGCTCCCTGCGCGGGCCTTGTACTAATAATTTTGTAAATAAATGATCGGCGGCCGCGAAATATTTAATCAATCCATTAATATAAATTAATAGCTCGGTCCCTGGTTTTTGCAACCTCGCGGTCGCCCGTTTGGCCGAGCGAGTTGCACGTTCTGCCTACGACAACGCACTCTGCGGGCGCAAGTCCCTGGGGTCAATGGTTTGCTCTGCTGTTCGCATCAAATGTTATAAAAAAGATTGTACAGTAAAATCTGCCTAAGTCGGAATCGATCGGAACACAAAACAAAATCCAGTTTAGAGAAATTTCCGTTTTATCAAGGTTGTCCATTTTATGACCTGATATTGACGTTTCTGCCCTAAAAGCAGTAAATTATTATAATTATCAAAATACATTACCATATAAGGTATTTATAGAAGGAATCATTAACAAATGAATATTAAACACTCTTCATTGACAGATTTTTATTTTAGTTGAAAAATGCACAACTTCATGGAGGTATTGGAACTGCTCGCAGACTCAACGCGTAATGAGACACAATCTCTGCTTTTCTGATACATGCATGACCTTAAGCAATGCGTATTTGATCGAGGGGTTATGTTTTTAAATGCGAAGCAAGGACACGCGTGAGAAGAAGTCGTGCCCTACACTTCCACACGCTCAGAGAGTCGGGAAAGCGGGAATTCCCCTAAGTCCTACGCCTTGAGAGACAAGCGACCACAAGGGCGAATTCTATGCTGAGAGATAAAGTCCGTCTCCTTCAGTATCCGGCTGCCACGACTTAATCGCATGCCACAGGGATAGGGAATTTAAAAGCAAGCTTGCAGATGCATGCATTTTATCAAGAACAGTTCGCGTCTCTCTGCCAATTGCATTAGACCCCTTCCAGTTCATCATTTAAGTTCACCAAGTCAAGTGAGATTTTTCCACGCGTCTCGATTGACTGGAGAAGAACTGAACATTTTTCGTACTTTTTGAGAAAATTGTCGTTATTTTTTACATTTTACAAAAAAAAATTAGTTACTAGATAAGAGCAGATGGTATCGTACTTAAGGTGAGCTACGAGAAGAAGTTTTATTTTATTTAATAGGTAATTATTACAGCCAAATTAGAAACTTGATCCAATGTGGCTAGGCCGAAGGCCTTAAGCCATTACAATACCTACATTCTACCGAGTTCTAACCTTCGCCTTCTGGTATTCACCCCAAATGGTCTCTCCATCGCCTCAAAGCCGCGGAAACGAGACCATAAGGTACGCTGAGGAAAAACCCTGAAGGGGAAAACCTGCGTCAGAAGCCGAGTACATGCTACTCTATCCGGTTTTAGACTATTTATTTATTTGGCGCGGGCGTCAGGCATTCTCCTTCCAGTGTTTGGCCTCCACCGCACCTGAAAACAAACAGCACCACAGAAAATCGTCCGCACCAACGCCTCTGCCTAACATTTCGATTCCACTTCCTTCGCCCCTAATGTGCTTTATTTTAGCCGTTTCCTTTTATTTTATTTTAATTTAATTTATTTTTAATTTATTTAACTTATTTTAATTAATTTAATTTTAATTGATATAACTTATTTTAATTTATTTAACTTGTTTTAAATTAATTTATTTTTTTTTGACTTATTTATCTACTTATACTTAACAATTGACTACAATTTATAACTTTTTTTTTTTTTTTTTTTTATTTTTTTTTTTTGTACTGTTTACTAACCTAACATAACTTACTGACTAACTTAATTATTGTTAGTTTATTGATTTATTACATATTTCTCTCCAGTCTAGGCTCTGCTCGTACTAACCACTGCTGTTTTCCCACTCCTTAATTTCCGTTTCTCTAGTGGTCCGAACCTTTCCGAGAAATGTTCCTAATTCTTTCATGAAATTTTTTTTTTTTTTGTTTTGTTTATTAACCTAACTTTTCTCTTTATCCCCTAGAATGTTTTGGGCAAGCCGTTACGTTCCTATGTTGGAAGTAGTATTTCCCCATTCCCATCCATTTTCCTCTCCAAGTTTCGGTCGCACTGCAAATTAAAAGGATATGGATCCAGTCTTCCCTATCACCGCAAAGCACACAGATGCCATTACCATTCGAGTCCTTTAATCTACGTTGCATCCACCCCCCGACCCTGACCCAAGCGTATCCCCCTCTTGCGTCCTTCTGCAGTGTGTTTACGTAACGTTCGCAACCCCATAACGGACTCGCGTGAATTTGCGCAACTAGCGAACGTTTTTCGGCCGTTGCTGCCAGGATCTCTTGCCTTTAATATCCGCAAGTCTATCCGAAATTAACCGTTCTATGTCACGTGTTCCCTATCTCCCACCATTTCCGGAGAAACGTTTCCCAGACCTGAACGTTCCAGTAGCAGTTTAATTTTATACGACCAGTAGCGTTGGTTGCTTCCTGTAACTGCACCGAAAACATCTATTTATAAGTGAGTCAGCCTGTTCACCTGCTAATTTAATCCAAAGTTTAATGGGTTTCATTTTAAAATCTTTCCAAATTCCTACACTACCGACCTCTCTTAGGACTCCGGCATTTGCTGCGAATCTAGAGACTCGAGAATTAATTTGAAATAATCTGTTTCGACGCTTTCTAGTCGATCTATCCTATCCACTCCCCAAATTTCTGCCCCATAATTCATTGCTGGGAGAACTAGCGATTTAAACATCGTCTCGCACACCTTTAAAGGCAATTCCGGAACCCTGCGCACTGCGCAAACGATTTCTTTGAGCGCAATTCTTCCTTTACTGTGCGCCGCCACTATGTGATTACTCCATCCACCATTCATGGAAAATTTTGCCCCAAGATATGTAAATGTTTTAACCCGGTCAATCTCCTCCTGAGCGTAAAACCATCTCTCCTTGTTACCCCAGATAAATCCATTCTTGAAGACAACTACTTTGGTTTTTTGAATATTTACTTTTAATCCCCATGTTTCACTATACGTTTCTAGGATATTTAAACTTTTTTGTAAGCCGTCAATAGTCTCCGAACATAAAACTAAATCATCAGCATATAGTAGTCCGGGAATGTTCAGGCCCTCAATTTCCGGCCAGATGTATCCGCATCCTGTAACCACGTCAATAAATCGTTTATAAACAAGATAAACAATAGCGGTGAGAGAGGACAGCCCTGTCTTACTCCTACTGTCGATTTTATTTTTCGCGTTGTACTTCCATCACCGCACCTGACACAGAAATTTACGTCTTCGTATATGCTCTGCAACACTTTTAAAACTTTACGTGAGACGCCTAGCTCATTAGTTTTGCCATAAAGCTTTCCTATTGATAGAGTCAAAAGCCATTTCGAAATCTACAAAACTGCAATATAAGTGGCCCCGTTTACGCGCAAGCGCCTGCTTTACTAGGGTATCTAACACAAAGATATTGTCGGTAGTCGCGAAGCCTCTCCTAAAGCCTGCTTGCAATTCTGATATTTTACTGTGCTTTTCCGCCCATTCACTCAGTCGCCCGTTGAGCATTTTACAAAATAGCTTGCTCAGCGCTGGTAAAAGACTAATTCCGCGATAATTTTGTGGGCAATTCGTATTACCTTTATTCTTAAAGACTGGTTGGAGGATCGCTGTACTCACGTTTCTGGATACGATCCAGAATCAACTATTGCATTAAATAAATTTAGAATACTCTCTGGTCTATGTGCCACAATTCCGAAATAAATTGTGTCGGAATGCGTCCGCGCCGCCTGCCTTCTTATTATTCATCTGCGAGAAGAAGTTATTACGAAGAGATGAAAGGTTCTCCCTTATGGGCAAGCAAGTCGTCATTCAACGTGTCTTGGTTTACTGGAGGACTGGCCATTTTTCCATATCCTTAAAATGTCATTAAAACAACTGAGTTGATAAATATTAATACTTCCTAAACTGTTTTAAGCGTCGTTTAAAACACATTAAGCTACTAACTTTGAGTCATTTGAGAGTTATAGTAAGAGTGTACGTGAGGATAGTAACATGTGTGTGTAATTGTTTCTCTGTGAGGTCTGTGTGTGTTTGCTTCTTTGTGAGTGTTTCTACGAGTATTGAGGCTATGTGTACTGTGTGGGTTCGTGTGAGTGTCTGCGCTTGTCTATGGCTGTCTGTATGTCTGCGCAAGTGCGTACATGTCTCTTCGTACTTATTGTGCGTGCGTCACCGAGCATCTACGTGTTTGCCAGTGTGTGCCAGCTTATTATGTAATGTTACCTGTTATATAATTTTTATGTTTAGTTGTGTCCATCAAAAATGGGGAATCAGCCCCTAGGTCGGCCCTAGTGATAGAATTGGAAACAGGAAAGACAAGGAAGGATTTCACGGTGTACTTGCCCAGTTGTTTACGTTACATCTCTAGCGTCCGCAGCAGTGGCGGCTCGTAGGTATTCGCACATTCGCATGTGCACACCCAAACAATTGCGATGCAATTTTTCTTAAACATTTCTTAACAAGAGGGGAATACAAGTCCTCTCAGAGCGTTTCCTAAACACGGTATTTCAAAACACGCGCCGTTCGGAAGCTGTGATTGAGAGTCCGCCGCCAATGCCCTTCGTAACAGCCAGCTAGAGCACACTCGGGAAATGCGAACGAGCCGAGTGTGTCCGTGGGTACCGCGGGGTTGGAGGGGAAAGAGGGGGAACAATGGTCGCTTATGGGCGCTTGGAGCAGACTCCGGACAGTGCGGACAATTCTGCGCAGACGCAGTGGCGACCTCTGGACGTGCCTTGACATGTCGTGAAGATGTAACACTCGGCTGCACAAGTTTTTAAGAGAAGTAAGTGTGGCATTGAACGAAGAAAGTGCGACATATCTCTCCACTTAAATGAGCTCTCATCCCTTCCAAAGCAATTCTTCGGTAGCGCGCGAAACGCAAACACATTGCTGTGGAGTGTTGCATTCATAAGTATTGTGTAAACGTATGTAGTAAGCTACTTTTAATGCGTTTTGAAAAACCGAAGTTAGAGTGTTCTTTTTTTCTGTGAAGTATGTTTGTACAACTGACAATTAATAGCGTCGAAAATATTAAAATGACATCAATGAAAAAGTCACAGAAAAAAATTGCTGAAAAGAAACAGCATTTACTGAAGCGATACAGCTTTTGCGTTTCGTCAAACACTGTAGACGGCAAACTGTCCAGATTTTTTGAGTATTGGGTATAGAAACTTGTACTTTTAACTTTAAATTTGTACAGCGAGTTTATGGAAAATTTAGCAAAAGTGCGAGTAAAAAAGTTTCGAATCAATGTGTTTTGAAAAACCGTTCTTGAAGTGCCGAATCATGCGGTAACACGACGCAAGTTGTAAATATTTCGGAGGGGTCCTTGCCAAGCGAAGTCGAAGTAGGTACAGTGAAAAGAAATGCGGCAAACCCTCGTTGCTGATAAAAGAAACTATTCAATATGTTATCAAACTTCATAAGATGCCTTGTTTCTAATTGTCATTATCTATGTTAATGAATATGTGTATGCTTGTAATGTATGCCTCTGTGTGTGTGTGTGTGTGTGTGTAGAGAGAGAGAGAGAGAGGGGGGGCGAGGGGGGAGGAAGGGAGAGAGAAGAGAGGCGTTGCACACCCTAATAGTATGACCACGAGCCGCCACTGGTCCGCAGGTAGGCAAGGCTCGGCCGAGCCAAAGAACTAGATTCGAATCACTCCTGTGACGGTGAGAACCAGAATTTCCTACGGGCTGAGGTGGTTCAGGGTACGAACTGATATCACTACAGTTACTCTGACCTGGAAGTCCTAGGGTTCTAGTCCCGACGGTGGCAGGATTTTTGACAATATCTAGATCAAGTCGTTTAGCTGCTATCTGGAGGAGACTTCTAGCGGCCGGATGCTCTGATAGGTCGTTTTGCGTGTTTTCTCCTATCAATACCAGGAGAATACCAGAGCAAAAGTCGAAGAAATGGGCCACGGAAAATGCGCCAACTTTCTTTCCTCTTCCTTGTCATATCTTAATCCCTTACTTTCACGGACACACACTTATACTTACATGCTATATACTACCACACTTATCGGGATACCGATCGGGAGATTAGAGCTTGTTCCGGCTGGAGCGGTGTCGGGGCGGTGAGAGGTATCTGGAGGGGGAAAACACCGCAAGCCAACTTATTAGTCGGCGTCGGATCTCACTATCTAGTCGGGGAAGAACAACGCCACCTCCCGAGATGAAAAATTTGCACTACACTTATGGGACTAATAACCACAGCCGTTGGCGCGCCCGTAAACACGAAATAATGGATCAATCAATCAGAATATTCTGGTATACGAAACGTTACTGAACCTTCCAAAACAGGACAATTCGCTTCACCGCATGAACTGTCCATCAAGGTTTCGAATTAACGTGACTAAATAACTCTGAACCTTTTGCCTCTTAGAAAAACATTTATTAACAAAACTAGTGGTGTTAAACAGCATGTACTTTCTCACCCGTATTTTCACACAGAATTAAGCGAAAAGTTCTCAAATTTTCGAAAAATTGTACATGGCCTTATTTCAATATCTATCTTTAAGAAACATATTTCTGTCTAAGAAAAAATATGTCTTTAAAATTTTAGTTGTAAGTAGAAGCCGAAAACATTTTCAATATTTGCAAAAAACTTTCGAAAAATTGGAGTTTTTAATGAAAGTAAGACACGACTCTTAAACATCCTTCACTCTATTCAACAAGATTTAATCTAAAATGATGGACCCGTTTGTTTTTAAAATTTTGCTAATGTGCCAGTGGCTACATGTAAAGTACACCAAAAATTAAAATATTGTTTTTAAATTCAAGGTTTTGTTTTCGCGCACCATTGAAGAACTTTGTCTCTACTGCGTAGCGAGAAAGTAAAAAGTAATAGAACATTATGAATCGATGATGTAATGATGGGTATTAATACACTCGTGTGAAATTTATGATACTCGCTCGCATCGTAATCTCACACTCGTGTATTAATACCCACTACATCGAGTTTCATACGGTACGTTTTCTACAACTTTGGTAAATTTTATAAATTATACTTTTACATTGAATCGTTTCGTGGCAGTTGACGTGCAGGATTCAGCCAAGGCCACCTAGCGGACAACTACCCTACCTGCCGCAGGTGCCTTTGGTTCACCAGTCGACCTGCAAGAGTACAAAAGTAGCAGTCAATAATTTCTTTTTCTCATTTCTGGAGGTGCCAATTCATCCTATGATTCACTAGACATTTCAAACTAAAGGATTGGCCAGTTTTTAAGGACATGACGGCAATAAAACACAAAATAACTTGCGATCTAATCTTAACGTCAGTCAAATGTGCCCTCTATCACTACCACTGAACTAGTCAAATAGAATCAAAGTGAACTTACGATCCAGTTTATTTTAAATAATATTCCACGTAAAAAAAAAAAAAAATTAAAAATTTTAAAAATAATATTCCACGTAAAAATGACTGATAAAAAATTAAAACTGACAATCATAATATAATATTAAACGCAATTTTAATGTACAGAATCTAAAAACACATTTATTATAGAGATTCTCAATGATTAATGAAGTGTCAAAACTTCGTTTGAAAACTTCTGTGCAATTGGTCAAGAACCTGTATCATAATGAAATCTGTATTGTAATGAGTATCATTATGCAACGGATTGCAGCCATCAAATGACAGAATTATACAATGGGAGTAGAAAAATTAATTTTTGATTGCTGACTTAGATTCGCCTGGATCATGCCGTGCGCCACTGTTTGTCGCGTCTCGAAATAGCGCTGCGCAAACTTTCTAGGGATTCGGATGGTGTAGTCACAAGGCCGTTGTTTTCCTGATCCCAATACACATAATTAAAACTTTTCTGTATTCATTGTGTGTATTAAGAACGTTAAGTTCTCTTTCTCGTGAACCACAGATGAGAGAGTAGCACATGGCTAGCGTCTGTTACAGCGTTCTCAATTTAAAGTGTACCTCTAAAATGTATGTCTACTGAAGCGTTTGTCAACATAATGCCTTAAAAATATTTTGATCAGTACAATATTTAGAATTCCTTGATGAAGAGCTTATTTGGGAGAAATGACACATTCTTTACATGCTTTGGCCCACTTAATTGAAATACCTCATCTATAACACTTTTCTTTAACAGTCACAGACAAATACGGGGTGTTAACTTTAGCGTAGTTTTTCCCTTTATCTTGGTTTAGGTAAAGAGTTCCTTTTCCGTAGTTTAGGACGTATACAATTAGAACCATTTTTAAAACTAAACCTTTTAATCGATATCACATATGTTTTTAAAATCGAAGCGAATGTGTATTTGTTTTGTGAAAACTCCGGGCTTTTCTTACAGAAAAACTTACATATAATCACGTTCCAATCGTACTTTAGTTTCAATCAAAGTAGATAACAGGTTGCAAACGGAGCAAGATAGCGAAGGATGAACTGGCTCTTAAAATAAAATAAAATTTAAAATCAGGACTTAGCCTTCCGTGTCCCGTGGAAAGATCCGAAAGTACAGGAAATATTAAAATTATACGAATATATATTTGTCTCACCTAAAAAATGGAACTATTGTAACGCAAACTTACAGGAAACGATTGTAATATATTGCTAAAAACATGTAGCGTTAGTTTTTAAATATATAACATTTTCCTCCAAATATTCGAGGGAAGATCCCCCTTAATTGGTGATCACAGGGTATCTCAATAGTATTGGTACACGACTGTTAATGTGCCTGAAAGGAAGAACTTTCATTTCACATGTATCACCTTCCCGTCACACTCAGAAAAACCCTTTTCCTTTCAAAGACAAGACACGTCGCCGAACCTCCCAAAACTCTTGCGTGAATCACGATTCTCGCCCAGTCGAGAAATCAAATAGAATTAGCACGTGAATAAACCATTACAAAACTTGTTGATCGAGGCGGCGTCGGGATCAATGGCGTCGTTATTCGGAAGCCATCTATCGAGCGGTGGCGGCGGGGAAGGAGTCGGAGGCGGTGCGATGGCAGCTCTGTGGTGGAGAACAACAGAACAAGCAGTGAGAAGGGTGTCGATAATGTGAAACGGAAGGGGCATTCAATTGGGTGAATTTGATGAAGGTTTTTTGGCTGTAACCGTCTAATAAAATATCTTGCTTATTATTATACCATTAGATTTAAAGACAGTTATGTTTCCCAATCTGTTTTATAAGAACGTATTAGAGCAAGTGGAAATAAAGTGAATATTGAGAAATTTCTCAAAATTTATTTTATTAGTACATACTAGAGCAAGCGAAAATAAAGTGAATTTTAAGAAATAATTGTCTTTAAATATAGTGGGATCATTTTTACAATTAACAACAATGGTATGAAATGTTTTAGATTACCGGAATCTCAAAAAGTCTCTGGATATAAACATTGTTTTTAACTGATCAAAATTTAAAGCAATCAATATCGTACATAAAAATCAGAGCTACTTTAGTTTGAAAATGAATGCATACTCATTAACCTGCCATTGGTCGACAGATAAGTGCTGCGCTCACATTTGATTCAAAATGTTTGTAGTACAAGCTATACTCTACAGAAATAATATACTGTTGAAACTTCATCTAGCTTCCTACAAGTGCGTAATAAGAATAGAAGAATGAAGTATTGAGCATATCTGCAAATTCGTTTCTAGCGATCCGTCGTTTCTGTTGCTACTGCCTAAGAATGAGCGCCAAGCTCACTGTAGACTATTAATTAATTCTCTAATTGCAATTTTTAGTTTAACCTTTAATTTAAGGAGGGTCCGTAAAGAAAATATTCCATTCGTTTGTTATTATTGAAACTGAAATTACTATTAAAATGTTAAAAATTGTCAACATTTAAAAACACAATACTTTTTTATCTTACAAATCTTACAAGACCTATTCTGCTTGCAATATATTTTCAATTTCTTCACTTTAATCGTAGCAGCGTCATTATATCTTGAACGAAGACCAGATTACTTCCGTCTTTCAAACATACCCGGTATTTCAAAATTACTTATTAAACTAATTTAATTATGTTTCTATGAAATAAACATATTCGTACATTTTACTATTACCCTCTACAAACACGGCACTACCCACACAATACGACCACTCAAAACTCAGTCTCAGGAAGCAATCTCCACTCCGCCCGAACTCCTTCTGTTCTTCCTCCCCATTCTCGAAACAACATACGAATTGTTTTCACTTGAACGCTAGCTGATCGGTTGAAACTTTTCAGAGACTGTTCAGCTTTATAAAATATTGTACGCAAGACGGATCTAATAGTATTTCTCCTTCGCTACTACGCGTCAAGTCATCTGTTTATTTTCCTAAACTAATAAGCTACATTTTAATTGACTAATTCCCAGTTTAGGTATAATTTTATTCCTTTGTCACTATTTTATTTCTTTGATATTTTATCGCATGACGAGTAGCATTTAATTATTCTACTATCCTGGCAATTTATCAAAGCGAAATTCAATTACTCACGCTATTACGTCCATTTTTATTCCTACCGATATGTCACGTTAAAATAAACTAACATTTATTTGTAGACAATATGGTGGAACATGCATTACGAAATATCACGAGAGCTAGAGCTTAGCAACGACCGTGAATAAACAATGTAGTTTTTGTTTTTTCTAAATGCATTAAGAGATGGCTTGGTGCCGAAAGTAGAAAATTTGGGATTGGGTGAAGAAGTTTAGACGGTCAAATGTTATGAAAAAAAATGAAGGTAGTTTAATACGAAGTCTTCGAGGGATGAATCATGCAAGAAGATTTCATTGTGCTCGGAAACGCGCTTCTGAACTGATCGTAGGTTCGTGAGAGGGAACGAGTACAATCTAGATAGAATTGGGTTATCAGTGAAATTTTAAGGACAGTGAATGATATTGCAGATATTTTGATGTGGAAGCAATATTGATGTATAAATTGGAACTTTGTCGGGAGTGGTAATCGAGTTCGGGACTATGTCATAGGACGTAATCGGACTGATAATTTTGATAGTTGGAGACCAGCTTGGATAGGGGCAGAAGGATTTCTTGGAACTTTGGACTACGGCAAGATCGCAAGATATTTCGACTGAGAAGTCTACGAGGACATCAACGAAGAAAGATAAGTTAACCGCGGTATAAATTGTAAATTGAAAGATATCTTGATCAAAGGCCTAAAATTTGTAAATTCACTAAATTGTTTGCTAAAAGCGTAAAAATAAACTTTGTTGAATTTTGTTCTTTAGAAAAGAAAGTGATCTTTCATTTAGTCAATCCAAACAGAAATGAACTAGGAATAGAATCATTCTATTTCAGATTCCCAGCTGCGCTGTATAGTCAGGGATCCTATAATCCATTATAGAGGTAATAAGGATTATAATATATCGTGACCCATTGACCCAGCAAGCCGGACGCTAAGATCTTTAGCAGATATAAATGTAGAGAGAGGAAAATTTTTGTATATCTCATTATAAAATACTAGCAAAACCCGACAGACGTTGTCCTTCCATCTCTCTCTTTTTCCTCTTTCTCTCTCCCTCTCTCTTTTCACTCTAACTTTTTCTCTCTCTTTTTCCTGATCTCTTTTCCCTATCTCTTACCCTTTCCCTCTTCTCCCTCTCATTTCCCACTTCTCTCTTTTCCTCTCTGTTTTCCCTTTCTATTTTCCGCTCTCTTTTTATCTCAATTATCCCAATATTTTTCTCTCTTTTGTCTCTGTCTTTTTCTACCTCCCTCCTTTCCCTCCTCTTCCTTTCCACTTTCCCCCAAAATTTCCTTTTCCCTCCCTTTTTTTTCCTCTCTCTTCTTTCATTTCTTTCCACCTCTATCTCTGTTTCTCTTCTCTCTCCTTTTCTCCTCTTTTCCTCTTTTTTTTGTTAATATATTGAAGATTTCTCAGTCTTCTGTATCATTCACTCACTCACTTTTTTATATTATGTTAAAAAAATACTTTTCGACTTTTTAAAAATTTTCTTTTATACAAACCTTGCCCTGATAATAACGAGCACACACACACACACAAAAAATTATCCAATTTAGTGCAAGCATTCGAAAGTTATGCGCTTACATATATTTCAACGATTCATTTTTATTTATATAGATTGTCTTCTTTAATAACAGAAGATACGAACTACCCGAATGGGATGATGATTATTTTGGTAAGATTGGAATATCTTCAATTTCCTCTCATATTTAAACATAAAAATTGGAATAAAAATATTCATAGCGATTGAGCAATATTAACCCGTATGTGTATATTTACAATACTTGATAATGAATTTCGTTAAATATTTAAGGTGTCTTACCTGAAAAAAAAGAAAAAAAACGAATCACGAGACATTCTAAGTGATGGATAGTAAATGGAATTTAAATTGGTACGAGACCTTTGAGGAGTATTATATATTAAGACGTTAAGTATTATTCTCGTTTCCTTTGTATTTTAAATGTTGTATGGAGGACAAAGACATTAATGTTCATATCTTCCTTGCAACAATTTCCTTTTTTAATTTCCGCATTTCGGTAATTCAGGCTCATGAAGGGATTGATTGCTTCAGCAGTATTCTAATTTTCCACAGTAGTTAAGGGTATTGAAATGAAATATGTACATTAATTGTTGAAGTTAAAGTTTGTAAATATAAAATGTAAAAATAATTTTTACTATTAATTTTTTTCGTAATTAATTATCCGAAACGGATCCAATTTTTTACAAATATATTACTGAGAAAATGCTACTGTGTTTTGAAAATATATTATGAACTTTTTAAAAATATTTTTATTGTATATCAAATTTCAATTAATAGATTTGACACTATTCTTTAAGCTATTTTCTGTTTTGATCCACTTTGATTCTTAATTTATCGGATCACAATATTATTAATATAAACATAGCAATAATGCATACAAATGGATAACGAATTCATTTGAGAGTTAATGGCTCATGAATAGCTTGCGTAATAAAGGTCAAAATAATGCATTTCGATGTGACCGAGGTCTACAGGTTGTTTCTGCTGTCAGGCACTTATTATTCACACAACTAAATGCGTCACATATTGAATTTTCATTCCAATTTAAGGGAAATAATTACGTTTCAAAAATCGAGAATTACTGACACCCGCGATTGTCAAAACAAGAGTTACTTCACTAATGTCACAATGGAATTCGTAATATTATGAACATATTTTCCCCAATCATTGTTATTTTACATTTTGAGGTATATTTAATCTCACAGACACTATTTTTTGCTATAGGACATCACGAGAGAGAATATGATGAACACAAAGAATTTAATTTGTTCTTACTTTTCCCAAAGTCAAGCAGGGAAAGCTAAGTAAAATCATACTCATGGAATTGAAATTGTAAAGTGACCATGATGTGTAAATATATCGTAAAATTCACCAAGTCCATTATTTATTTTCTGAAATATTTACATTCACTATATAACATATTTTCTATTTCTGAATAATGAAATCGTTGAAGTCTATGAGTTTCAGTGACACAAGTTAACAATTACTATCGGTTATAATTGCACACAAAAGTGTAAAGAAAAATTCATTATTATGCCTGAGGTGTTTTAGTTCTTAAAAACAACAATGCTTATTACGGTGTTAAACAGATTTCATCTCCTATCTAAGAACCGTTATTGCGAAGACAAATTTAAAAGATCTTTATCTTAATTTATTTCAAAACACAGATTGTAGACTTGGATACAGACGATATATTCGAAACACAAAATTTTACACAAAATTGTTTGTGTGAATGTGGGCATCTCCAGTTTCCGAACAGTTTTAGTCGAAAATCTGAATATGTCGCAAGGGCTTCAGGTAAAGTACTCCCAAAATTCTTAATGATTTTCGGAACATATTTACCTACTTTCAGCTCAAACGCTTCTGATCTGAGAGATGCCCTTATGTGTGAGACATGCCCACCTACCTACCTACCTACCTACCTACATACATACATACATACATACATACATACATACACATGTACTGTAATGAAAATTGCATCATCCGTCGGAATCCGCTGCGCGGAATGCATCGTCTGCGCCCCCGGACTGGACGGTTCCGGGGTATTCGCGGGTCGCGTAGAAGTGTGACGCAAGTTCTGGAAGGGTCCAGGCGGGCGTCAGATATGTATAAATTCGTCTCTGCCGTTGGCCACCAGTTAGTCTGAAGTGGAAGCTGAGCCGTGAAGTGTGTGCATTGCGGTAAACAACAGTGCAGTGGACTATGCTCAGTGACGTGAATACTGTGACCAGCGCCGAGAACTGTGGTCAAGCATCGGACGGTGGTGATGCTTAGGACTGTGAGACAGTGCAAAAAGAAGTGAACAGTGAAAAGATATAATCAAAAGAAGTGTGCCGTATAAACAAATAACCAAGTGAAGAATATAAGGACTGTGAAGACTATCTGTACATAAATCAAGTATTTTTAGTATATCTTTAAGAAACAAAATAAACGTTTTCATTAAAATAGTATCTGTTTTTTAATCCTCCACATAGAATCATTACTATGCATATACACAAACATACATATACTATACATACACAGACATTCCGATTTTAGGTGCAAAATTGCGTGTATCTCTTCGCCACCTGATTCAATCTTAATCATCTTTAAAACATCACAAACAAATCTTAATTATGACGTTAGTGCGAGGTTATAACTTGAAATAACCTTAAAGACTGGACTGCAAATTCGCGATATTATTGATAAGGTGATTCCAATACTTTTCCACACTATACTATAGTACAGGGAGGAAAAGTAAAAATGGATTTTCTATTAGTCTTATGCATGGATCACCTTAGAAGACGATCAAATTGAATTGGTGGAGTTCGTGTAATAAATTATTATGTTAATTTTTCTCATTTTTCGCTACATTCGCATAATTGATGGTACAAGTTACTGGTACACGATTATTATTGGAGTAATGTGAAGCTCTTCAATATGCCATTGTTTCTTAATGAGTTCAATGCGTTCTGAGTACTTATTGACACTTGCGGTGCTTTTAATATGTAGGTTGCCTGAATTTGGCATATAAATATCAATCCGTGCGACATATTCACCTCTATTGTTATTCGCGAGTACTTATTGACACTTGCGGTGCTTTTAATAGGTTTTCTGTTAATTAAAATGTGATCTAAAATTCAGCCTTATTTTAAGAAAACACAAGTTGAAATTTCTCAGGCAATGATTAATATAAAATATTGGCCATTATATGATTCATTTGTTTATATTCAGTATCTGGGAAATGCGTGTGCCTGAGTAATACGTTGAACTGTTTCTGTTGGACGACTATAAGGACAGTACTCATTCTGCGTACTTCCATAAATAACAATTACCTTGAAATTTCTCAGTGTCGTGATAAGTTGGTACTGAATAGCGGTCATAAAACCTTCGGTTTTGGAAGATACGTCTTGATAAGAACTAGAAGTTCGACGCCTTCTTATCGACATGCGCTTGACTCATTTCCTGTGAATCCTCGCAGGAGTGATCAGGATGGTGCAGGTTGTCGTGGTATCTGCTGGAGTGTCGTAGACGACCACCCGGACCGTGAGACTCGCGGCTCCGCTCACGTCGTTAGCCTGAAGGTGCAGGGAGTGCGAAGGCAGTTGAGTAAGCTCCTGGCAGTAGGGTTCGCCCGGCTACCCACCAGTTGAGCCTATGGCGCGTTGACCGTGGAGCAGGATTGGCTGAAGGATGCTTTTCGAAGTACTCCGGATCCTACTTTAAAGTTCGGCGGAAAGCTCGATACCACCCGTCAGGTTGCCCAGCTTCCGGCGTTACCCGCGTCGAAAGCTGGCGGTAAGCAATGGAGAGATGGGATAGGGATGTCCGAGCGGCCTGGACCTTGGTTCAGGTGGACCCTAGTTGGGCTCTCGGATTCGTCGTGGCAGTGGCCCAATACTCTGGGCAATGATGAGGGAACTCGTTCCCGACGCATGTGAGTGGCGCATAGTTTTGAGTCCGGTACTAGGCTGGATAGCTAGTAGTTCTGAGCTGGTAGGGTGGCCCGACCCAGGCATTGTATACGGAGGTTACCGTGAGGGTCAACTGCGGTCTGGCGGGACCCAGATACCAGTCCAAAGACGGACTTGTGCGCCTGCGGGGGTGAGGATAAGAGGCTAGCGCCTTGGTATCCACCGCGGGACCATCCTCCTAGTAAAGAACAAATGTGTGATAGGCACACGGTTGACAAATACACCTCCTGTGAATTTATTCCATGAAAAGGTTTCGTCCATTAATCCAGCCTTTGTCCAACATGTAAAGGCAACAAACGGTTATCGTGATAACTCTAAAGCTGTAAATGTAACTTCTTCTGTAGTTATAATTATTATTATATTGGGACAAAATAAAGCCTAAGCTTTCTTTTATTTTAGTTTATTACCTCTCTTTCGACATTTATGCCATGCGAGGAGTTTGAGATACATAATCTTATATCGCTTTTTAGGATATGGACATCCTTAAGTTGTGGTTGGTTTCTGAACTGTACTGAAGGATTTTGCCTTTTTTCTTTGTTTAGAGGATGGTATACTGGTGGAAAGGTGCGAGGGAAAAGTCTCGTTAAGGAATTTTAACTTTATCTTTCGTTCGGTAATCTTGATACAATTTGCGGTCTGCTATTGTTTCTTCCAAGGTTGTATATTGCGGTGCAGGGAGCATTTTGATAGGTGGCTATTGCTGGCAAGATTTTTTCATGTCTCTTTGAATTCTGGTATGTCTAATTCCCGTCGGATATGATGGTTGGGAATGAACCATTCTGCGTTGAGAGTTATTTTCAGATACTTATTTTGGAGAACACTAGATCAGTTGATAGTGCTTGATGCAGTACCACCCCATATTAGGCATGCGTAAGTCATTGTTGGTAATGCAACTGACTTAGTCTGCATTCCAATATCAGAGAAGTACGCGATCTATAATAGGGTTAAATTGAATATTTTAATTTTTATTTTGTCAATGACTGCATTAACATGGGGTTTCCAGGTGAGTTCTTTTTATCGAAGAGTACCCCGAGATATTTTATAGGGGAAGTTGAGCATCGGATTTTTCTTCCTTGGATTATGATTTTTGGAAGATTTGTGGGACGGCGGAGAGTAAACATTTTGCCGTTACTGTTATGTGGATTAATTCTAACTCTCGAATTCTGAGTCCATTCTACGTAATTATTTACGCTTTTTTTGTAGACGATCTTTAGCCACTAATACATTGATGTTTGTACCGTAAATTGCTACATCACCACTGTATCATGCTATTTTAGCACGACCTGGAATCAAAACCGGGATCGCACCACGGAAAGCAAGTACGTTGTCCATGAGCCACCCCAGGGGATAATATAGATGTCTATACTATCTTTTTTATCTACGTATCCACGCCCTATTCTTTCAGCACTTTTTTTCAAGGACTTTACCGTACCGACGGTTGGTTACACTTTACGTCCAGATGGGACGCATATTCGACCGTACACTAGACATCAACACACTTGCGAGCTCCTCTGATCTGGGGTCAGCAGAACGCGACGCCCTTCGCGGCAACCAATACATCGGAGACAAGGGATTAACAACCATGCCCAAGGCGAGACTCGAACCCGCGACCCTACGGACCTAAGCTGTGAGTCAGTGCACCTCTTAGCCAACTCGGTTAAACATGTCGGATCTTCCAGAATTTTGCTGCTTTTATTTTCACTTCTCTTCGCTTCTCTTCTCTGCTTGGCTACACCTGGGCTTTTCTTCCCGTTCCTTCTTTGCTTCTCATTCTTCTTCGTCATTCCGCCCTTCCTTTCCGTTCTCCTCTCTTCGTTTCTCTTCTCTACTCGGCTACACATCGCCCCTTCTTCCCGTTTCTTCTCATTCTCCCTCGCCCTTCCAGCTCGGCGACGGCGAGCGCGTCCATTCGCGGGTTCCATTACCGCCCGGGCCGCGGGCCCGCGGCCGCCCGCTGCGCCTGGGAAAGCGCCATCCTTCTCCGGCCGACAGCTCTCTAATTCACGCGCGACGCCGCACTCCGCCCCACTCCGGCGCCCCCCCCCCCACGCCCACCCACCCGCTGAGGCTGCGGACGGCATCCCGGTCGACTACACACCGCTTCCAGGTGGACACCTCCACTTCAGATAATAGTCATAATAATAGTAATAGTAATAATAATAATAATAATAATAATAATAATAGATAGATAGATAGATAGATAGATAGATAGATAGATAGATAGATAGATAGATATTATTATTCTGCAGATGGTAAATACAACCTGGTGGCAGAACTTCGTCAATACAATACTACTTGAATAATAATAATAATAATAAATAATAATAATAATAATAATAATAATAATAATAATAATAATAATAATAATTAATAATAATAATGAGGATTGCGCATTACACCGGTTGGCTGCACGAGTTGGTTGGCAGTAGCAGTTTGAAGGTCGGCGGCGAAGGAAGGTGCTGTGCGAAAGGGAGTCAGAAGAGATGAGCCGAGTCGAAGACAACTTCTGTATTGTTTATGAGTGATCGCAATCGCTGCAATTTGTATGAAGTGGCGTGGAAAAAAAAAGACTCCTGAAGGTGTTGAGGGCTGTGGTGGGAAATAGGGTGTGCTTTGTTTAACAATCGTATTCCTGTAACAAGTTATTAATGAAACTTTATTGTTGAAAAGTCTCTGTTTCATTTAAATAGTTTTCCCTCCAGCATCCCTTCCATAATAATAATAATAATAATGATAATAATAATAATAATAATAATAATAATAATAATAATAATAATAATAATAACAAAACACATTACCGAGGGAAGTGACTCAGGGTGCAACGCCGTGACTTCACAGGAGGCCCTCGTTTCATTACCGAGCCGGTCATCCTGACCGAGATTTTCGTGGTTTCCCTCCGTTATACTAGCGAATGCTCGGATGGTTAAAAAACGCCACGACCACCTCTCATCGTCACCTTATCACCTCATAATTTATAATTCAATAATCAAAAATTAATAATCATCCAGTTCAAATCATATCTGCCTACAAACCTCGAAACAAGGCATTTCCTCAAACCGCTCTTTACGAAATCTTCAAAAGTAACTGCCCTACCATCTTAACTGGTGATTTAAACTGTAAAAACAGCATGGGAATGTAACATTACGACTTATCAGGTCAAAAAACTGCAGTTTCCCGCCTTGGGCATGGTTGTTAATCCCTTGTCTCCGATGTATTGGTTGCCGCGAAGGGCGTCGCGTTCTGCTGACCCCAGATCAGAGGAGCCCGCAAGTGTGTTGGTGTCTAGTGTACGGTCTAACATGCGTCCCATCGGGACGTAAAGTATAACCGACCGTCGGCTGGATAAAGCCCTTGAAAAAAAGTGCTGAAAGAATAGAGCGTGGATACGTAAATAAAAAAGATAGTATAGACATCTATATTATTCCCTAAGGTGGCTCATGGACAACGTTGTTGCTTTCCGTGGTGCGATCCCGGTTTCGATTCCAGGACGGGGCAAAAATAGAGCTGTATCTTTCCAACACAATCGTTTCAGATTCTATAGCCCTGTAAGGAAAGAAAAGCACAGGCAGGATATTTATTAACGGAAAATTAAAATATTATAATGTTTTTCAGAAATGCACAAGTAGATCTGACTCCCGACGAGTTAGCCAAGACTCAGCTCAATAGCTAGTAATCTAAAAATAATCTTGATCTTAAGTAGGCATTTTACAACCGACAATTAGAGGTTGTATTGTTGAGTTGATTCCAATATTTTTTCTATATGCTACAGAATAGTGATAGATAAGGTAATAATGATATTTCTGAGAATAATGACAGAATCCTAAAAGTGAAGAAACTAATGTCGATTATAATAAATCGGGAAAGATAAAACGATGTTTGTAGCCATTGTAATGGTTCGGTACTTACGAGAAGCAAAACTATTGTTTGTTGGTTGGTGAAAGTATAAAGAAGATGATTGTAATGAAAATCAATTGTCAAAAGAAAACGATGTAAGTGGAAGATACAATCCTGATGTAGAAATGGATTTTGCTTTTTCAAAACTGCGTGTAATGAACTTCCATCTAGTAATTTCCTCACATCAACAGTATAACTTGGGAAACAGTATTCAGCCAACATCTTCTGGCAATGACAGCGTCAAACGCTGCATGTAACAGTTACATTCAAACAAGACCTAAGCAAAGCAGCGCCAAAACCTCGCCCGGAGCGAAATAAGCCCCGTTTCGTGATCGTTGCCATTTACCAAGAACTTCATCGACCGCATTTAAAATAATTTCATTCCCGAGCGAGCGCCGTGAACTTCGTATCCTTTCTTTACTTCTTATTTTAAAAACCAGCCAACACAGTTACCAATTCTTATGTTTTAAAGTTTCCAATGAGGAAGCCGAGTAAAACCGAGTGAAGTGGAGGTGAAGTTAGTGACAATTTTTTTTTCACCAGAAAAATTCCCTGAAAGGAGGTCACACAGCAACGGAGACGGCTGTGACAGGTCTCGTGCATAAACAGCTTTCTTGCGTCGATTACTCTGAACAAAAAGGGGGCGCATGAATTTATCTCGAGAGGGAAAAACTCTTTCCTTGCTCTCTCGGGTCTTAGCTCCAAGTTTTCAAGCTCTATAAAGATAACTTTTTCGGTAAAAGGCGACAAGTACACAGAGATATCCAGCGCGAGAGCCCACAACCTTATTCCCCCCGGCAGGACATCGAGAAACGTATCTACGTTAAGGGAGAACCGGAGGCGACGCATTAAGACACGTAGAAAGTTCTAAAAGGCATAGCTTCCTGGAGAGCACAGACGTCTGAAACATATCTTAGAAAATACGCCGCCCTAATGCTCAGGAATTTGTCTGTATGGAAACTACAGTACGGTTATTCAACGAGAAAATAAAATTTAATTTCAAAGGAGAGAAATGAATGTAGGAAAAGTAAATTCATTTCTCTTCTTAGTTAAGTCGGCTTTCATATCCCAGTTTACGAATTTCAATTTATTTGAAATTGTAGATTTTAAGTGACCAAATTTCAGTCGTACTTCCTCTATGAAACAAACGTGATGTTTGTTGCCTCATAGCGCACATCTGCAAGATATAAAAGATACTTCATGCATAAATAACAAATCTCTAAAGCCGTAGTAATAGTACCTTCCTTCAGTAGAAGATGACATTCTGTCAATATTCTTGCCCCCTAACAAATAATATCAATTGAACTGCGAAAGTAGCATCAACAAATTCCCTGCAGAAATCGAGGTGGCAAACTCTTTAGCGATGCATGGCTTCGGTTGTATAGGACGCTGTACAACAGGCCAACAGGCAGGCTATAGTTCGTCGATATGGTTATCCAAATGAACCAGAGAAGCACAAAACTAGGCCAGAACGTTTGCCACGTCTAAGGGCAAGGTCGTCAAATCGATACTTTTTTGTGGCCAATGCTGAGCATTAAGACAAAAAAATCAATATTGTCGATGTCAGTGCAAATCGTCCCTTGAGAGTTTATGTTCCTGCCAAACACGAGTGCTGGATGTGTTCACGGTGCTATATCAAAATCGTCACATAAATAACACCGTAAGGAGCCTTCTCACCACTTTTATTGACAAAACGTGATCATCTTCTTTCCTCCTATACGTCCTAGAAGTTTGTAATTTTTTTCCCTGTAGGTATCTGTGATTTTCTACATGCTGACTCGAGTGACTAAGTCGCTTATCGCCTCACACCCTCGGCGATCAGAAGAGTCATGGGTTTCAATCTCACTCTGGATGTGGGTGATTGTCTTTCATGTCTGGCGAAAGACACCGCGTTCATTTGGCTCTTCATATAAGGAACATATCCGTGAAAACATTCAGACTACCCTGTTCTTCACAGGTGTTGCTAGGTTTGTAACGTCGTAGACTAGCTCTCTGATCCCTTTATGAAAGACGGTCCCGCCTGACAACAGATTACCATGGTGCCATATCAACATGTGAAGGTTGTTATTAGAGAATCATCATCAGTTTTCCGTAAACGACACGCAGATGATACAAATCTGGTACTATCCTTGCATATAATGTACAAATTAAATGTACACATATGAGAATCCTGTTGTCTTTATTCACGACGCTACAGGTTCTCGCAGGCCCCAGTGTGAAAAGTCGAAATGGGACCCCTAACTGTGAGTTAAACGAGAAATCAATTTTGAATGTAACATATGGGTAAGCAATATAAACTAGATTTAATAGTTTAAGTAATAGATAAATCAATATTTAATGTCATGAAGATTCCCATAAATATAGGGAGCAAATTGTTGTTATAAAAAAGAAATATTCAGCAAAAATGTAATAACTTAAGCTACAATTTTGCAGGAATACAATGGCCAAACCTAAGCATAAGATACATGCATATTTTAATGTCCATGAAAGGCAGCAACACTGAAGAGGTAGAATAAAGTTTCAAAGCAGAATTCCCATTCCCCGGGTTATAATCTGAGTTCTTAAAATGTTCTCGTAAACCAGGTGATGCAGATGTAGAACAGACAGTAGGTCTAGCATGTAAAATACAAACAACACAAGTTGATCATAAATTAATTTTGTACTATTGGCAGTATTACATCGCTGAAACAAAAAAAAAATTGAAATTCATTTTCAAAATACGGACCCTGGTCGGAAGGAAGATTTCGATCAAGTTGCTCCGCTGACTATCAAGTGCGTAAAAACAAACACACTACAACGCGGCGCATGTGGTGTGAATTCCCCTCACTCAGACACTATTCCGCAGTATATTCTTTGTTTATTTACTAATTAATTATCTCACGAATTGCATATCAATTAGAAATAACCTAATTACATATTCAGATGAAGTATAATTACTATAGGAATGTGAACTGAATTGAATTGAATTGATTTGAATTGATGCCTTATTTTACGTGGCGAGAATCAGGCCATGAGTCTGACCCCTGGTCTTTTGTCTGATCACGCAAATTTCGTAACGCTTCTTTCACCAACTAGGGGAGAAAGAAGGTATTACTTTGGCGACGAAATAGGCAATTTGAAATGAGTTCACAGGCTTCATTTAGTTTGCGGATCTTTTATATTCAGTAAATCTACTAAAATAAGAAAGCCGGCTTTACTTCCCCTCCGAAGGAAGGCGTACGAAGAATTTTTCGCCCTGAAAAATTCACGGACGGGTTTGAACCTGCCAAATTGCGTATAACAGTCCGATACGCTAACCGTTACACCATCGATGACCGCTAAATGTATGCCGCAGAATGTGTATGTTGACATGCTCTCAAAATGTTTTAGGAAGAAGTCCTTCATTAGAGATGAGTCAGGGTGCTTATTCGGGCGCCCAGGAGCGGTTAAACGCTTTCGCCGAGCTAGCTGTGCGGCTGTCTTACTTTTTTCCCTCCCTCAGAAGAACACTCAGCCGGAAGTTGCACGGAAGCACGCGAAAGAAAATTACGAGAAAATTGTCCTAAAAAGGGATAATTTCATACATCAATTTCCATACATCGTCCCGTGCTCCTATTAATCTTCATGCAAACGTTGGCGATGTGAGAAAGTTTCTACACAAGGATTAGATTCTTTAACGGGGCCGTTTGGAACCTAAACTAAGACATAAATCGCGGGAACTAATTAATGATATTGTGCTTTAATTCTGATGTGATTCGGAAACGTTACTTCATAATAAGCTTATGCTAGCGATTCTGTGCCTGCATTGGTACGGTAGGTGAAAATACACGGCCAGAATACCATACTATTGCCATACTAAATTTTCATTTTCGAAAATAGGATTTCGTTTTCAGTGTAATTACAATTCTAAAATTATGATTATATGCTGACCATGAATTACAATTTAGCCGTTTTCTAAAGAAGGAATCAAGATCGTTAAACGCAAAAATGAGAAGAAAATTCGCTGATTTTTTCACTGAATTGCAAGGGAAGGCAATATAAAGAGAAGTAGGTTTAAATGGAAAGGTATCTAGCTTATTTAACTAGATTCGACGATAATTTTAAACATAGGAATGAAAAGTTAAATTAATGGCATGACATTCCTTCTATTATAGTTTCAACACAAGCAATCATTCAAAGATAAATCCCTAATAGCGAATAACTAAGATATAAAGAATTATAATTACTGTCATGATTCACTTGCCTCGTAAGAATCAACTCTTGCGGATCTTACAATTACTTTTCCACTTACGAAATTTTAGCAAATAGTGTGCATGATTTAGGATCATACCAATTAGAGAAGACTTACCCATGCAAAATTATCAGTTTTTACCACCTGATAGTGAAAATGTTAAGAGATTTTTATTGTTGCAAGCAACCATGCGTATAAAGAGCAAATATTCTTGCTATAGTAATTGAACTTATTGAATACTTGCAATATAACAAGATTAACCTTCATTTTGTGCATTCATTTATAGGCGTAATAAATTCAAAATTATTTCGGGATAAAGTCTTTCTTAACTTCGCGACTCGAAAACATCAAAATTTTCCAAACTACTCATGGAATTATCTATGGCAAACAAGAAAGTTACCTTTTAATATTTTCATTAAATGTACAATTTTATATATCTATTTTAATACAAATTATCTCGTCACAAAAATCAAATATATCGAAACATTTTCATGACAAATGTAATAAAATAGATATATTGTAGAAGATATGTAATAAATTGACACGAAATACATGCAATACCTCATTCATTGTAAGTTATTTCTTATAATTTAAAAATTAAATTTTGCGAATACATTTTCAGATTTCCCGTGAGAGGTACAGCGTACATTTTTCATGAGGAAGAGTAGTAATCTCTTTCGCACGAAATTTCGCCGGCAGGGAGCAAGTCGTGCGGCATTTAACAGCGAGCTGCAGTCCGCCGACAGTTAAAGCCAAAACCGTGTACAATTCGGTAAAAATATTTTGATAGCTTGACACAGCCATAAAAACATATTAAGTTCTTAGATCCCGCCGCAGGGACGGCGCCGGTCGTCGGCAACGCGTTGGAATGCACGGCGCGCCAGCAACGCACATGGCACGCACAACGCACGCACAAGAACGCTCCCGACACGCGCGTGCGCCGCGAGTCAACGCGTGGGCGTCCATTGCCGGCCCCGCCCCCTCCCGGAGCGTTGGAATCCGGGGAGCAGGGCAATAAGAGCGGCGCGCCGCGACGCGACGCGCACCTTCAACCTTCCCCTAGCGGCGGGGTGGGGAACTGCGGCGAATTGGCGGGGAGTGGTGGACGTTTATAGGGGGGACTTATTGAGATACCGGGTTGAATTGCCTGGTTTTTTGCATGTGCGTTTCAAACTGAAATATGCCAAAAAGGTGGTATGCACAGAGAGAAGAGAATCATGAGAAATGCAGAGGGAAGGAGGAGAACTAAATTTTGAACGATATAGTTCCTGAAAAGTTTTAATTATATAAATATTATTTATTTACATTGGTGTGCACCTTCAACCTTCCTCTAGCGGCGGGGTGGGGAACTGCGGCGAATTGGTGGGGAGTGGTGGACGTTTATAGGGTGGACTTATTGAGATACCGGGTTGAATGGTCTGGATTTGCATGTGCATTCCAAACTGAAATATGCCAAAAAGATGGTATGCGCAGAGAGAAGAGAATCGTGTGAAATGCAGAGGGAAAGAGGAGAACTACATTTTGAACGACATAACTCCTGACAATGTTTAATTAAATAAATATTATTTATTTACATCGCCGCTAATCTTCAACCTTCCCCTAGCGGCGGGGTGGGGAACTGCGGCGAATTGGCGGGGAGTGGTGGACGTTTATAGGGTGGACTTATTGAGATACCGAGTTGAATTGCCTGGGTTTTGCATGTGCGTTTCAAACTGAAATATGCCAAAAAGGTAGTATGCACAGAGAGAAGAGAATCGTGTGAAATGCAGAGGGAAAGAGGAGAACTACATTTTGAACGACATAATTTCTGAAAAGTGTTAATTAAATAAATATTATTTATTTACATCGCCGCTCATCTTCAACCTTCCCCTTGCGGCGGTGTGGGGAACTGCGGCGAAGTGGCGGGGAGTGGTGGACGTTTATAGGGCGGACTTATTGAGATACCGGGTTGAATTGCCTGGGTTTTGCATGTGCGTTTCAAATTGAAATATGCCAAAAAGATGGTATGCGCAGAGAGAAGAGAAATGCAGAGGGAAAGAGGAGAACTACATTTTGAACGACATAATTCCTGAACAGTTTTAATTAAATAAATATGATTTATTTACATCTATATTTATTTGCTTATATATTTATTTTTCACAGGTTCCGATGTTTCACAGACAGCATTGATATTACTTCTGCAGTGTCGCCGATTTTCGACTCTAGCGATATAGCTCGGCCGTAGGAGAATTCTAGCATACGACCGCACTGATTGATAGATTTCCGTGGTTTATACGATCAATGTCAGGCGAGAACCAGAGAAACTATCCTAACAAACGGGCCACGGACCGGGTGCGGTCTTTCGTTCGTCGTCCATGCCTCCATCTATTCTCCTACACACACAGGGCCACATTTACAGTCGTCATAGGATAAGAAAATACTTAAGCTATAATAAGTTACTTTTGATAAGGAAATGCGTCCGTCGGATAACATAACCTACATTGTTTCTTAAATAGTGGCAGTACCTTAAACAGAAACTTAAATGGGGGTGAAATTGGTAAACCTCTATTAGTTAGAGGTGGATTTGGTCATATCTACGACACTCTTCAACGCACGAAGAGAGTGTTCACTTCTGAGTGAACTTATAATGAAGGCAGGAACTTCCTTATAGCTATTAAGATTTTCTCATGTGGATGGATAAGTTGCTACTATGAATTGAAAAACGTTATAAGGAACTCCTTAAGGTTTTCCTTATTGTAAGTGACGACTACGAATACGGCCGATAGACATATATACACTACAATACCACGTAAGTCAGGAGACCAGTTGAGAGCTTAGCGGTTGTGCCTGCTGGACCGGCGCCCCAGTGGAGGAGATACATAGAAGGAGAAAGCCCGCACGCCGATGTATATGTAGATACCATGTATCAAATTGCAATGCGAAAAGAAACTCACCCTCACCCAGGAAAAACGTGCTTTATACCAACGGCTACATGAATATAGTATTTGATGCACCCCGAAATTCCAAATAATCAATCACTTTTTTATTAACGTTAGATAATAAATGGAAGACTTGGAAAAGGAAATATATTATCATATTGTTTTGGAATAAATTATTTTTTTGAATTTTACAAAATCTGAATCAATAAACTGGAGAGCGAAACTAGTGTGCTATGGCATCGTATGAGAGGGTTTCTAAATGAGGTGAAAAATACGAGAAACCTGGAACGTGGGAAATAAGTAACAGATACAAAGATAGCATTCATTGGAAAAAATAATCATTTGTGCACTTATACTTCTGGGATTATATAAATCGTTTTTTTTTGTTTTGAAATATTATCCAGTTACAAATAAGTACATTTTCAAATAAATTTCATTTCATGTATAAAATTTCCGTTTAAAGTCTTACTATTTTGTGAACAAGCAGATAATTTAACAATCTTGGAATGTAAATAAAATGAGGTGGTTTCTTAATAATAAATACAAAATACTTTTTTAAAACACTCATTGATAAAGATCGAAAAAGCCATAAAAAGAAAATATTCACCACCAAACATTATCATGAAATTAATTACATTACTGAAATCACTTAAAAAATGATCAAAAGGAGTGAATAAGACTTTATCATTAAAAATAACTTATTTTTATAGAATTATGAAACAATTTTTCAAAAGAATTAAATATTACAGGTGATTTATAATAAAGAAAACTCAATGTATAAAATGTATACCTCTTTTGACATGTATGTATCATACGTATAAAATATACATAAAAAATACAAATAAAAAACAAATTATTAGATTTGTTCCAATTATTCACACAATTTCGAAAGCATTTGCAACAAGTTAGAACTGAAGAAACTAATATTCATCTTCGGCCCGCTTAGGGACGATCAACGCCCTGCAAACATTTTCGCCCCCCAGGAGGATTCTCACGCCCGGCTTTGTCCGCCCCGCGCCGCCCCGCCCCGCCCCGCCCCGCCCCGCCGGCAGCACATAATTAGCACAAACGCCCTCTTCAACGAAGCGCCCGCACACACGCGCTCGCGTTGCGCCGGGCGCCGACGACGGCGGCGGCGGCGGCGGCGGCGGCGGGCGGGAGGCGCGTGGGCTGGGGCGGTGGGGCGGCGGTGCCCGCCCGGGCCTCCGCCGCTGGCTCGCTTGCCGCTGCATCGATCTCGACGCCCCGCGCCGCCCCGCCCAGCGTCCGCCCCCGCTTTGGGCCCGCCCCGTCGCCGCCGCCGCCACCGCCTCCGGGATCGGTTTTGGCAGGCCCGCCCCGCGCCCCCCGCCCGCGCCCGCGCCGCGCGCCGCAAGCTTGTATTTTTGCTTTGCAGATGCGCCCCGTCGCCGAAGACTCCACAAAAGCACGAGGGCTCCGTCTTCATCTTTCTCGTCTTCCGCTCCCACTCGCTTTCTGTTTCTCGCTGTGGGTTTGATCCCACCTTATGTAGCTCGCTCTTTCTCCCATTCCTATTTCTCTCCTCTCCCTCGCTGCTCACTATTGCTCTGTTCTCGCTCTGTTTTTTTTTTTTCTCTCGCTCTCCTCCTTCTCTTCTCTCTCGCTTCTCAGTTAGTTCTTGCCTTTGCTAGCTTTATCTATCGTCTGTTGCTCTTTGAAGATCTTCTCCTATCTTACTATCGCTCGCCCTCCATTCTCTATTCTTGTCTTTATTTAACCTTCTATTTTTTTTTTCCTTTTTTTTTCATTTTCCTACTTCCTCTCGTGGACTATCTCCTTTTTTTTTGTTTTTTTCCTTTTTTCTTTCTTTCTAGTTCTCGTTTAATTTAATACCCTTAATTTAAATAACTTCTTAATTCTTTTTTTCCTTTTTCCTATCTTTTCATCGTTTCCTGTTTCATCCCCTTTTAATTAATTTCTCCTATTCTGATCTTGCATATCTCTCTTGCATATCTCATTTTACATTTCTCATGAACTCCAAGAGTCTACGTTTTATTCATTTTGTACTCCTGTCTTATCTTCTTCTTCCTCCTCCTAATTTTTCTCCAGCTCACTCTTCGTTTCCACTTGTCATTCTTCTGACTTTTCCAACATATTTTTGAGACTTTTCCCTTTCCCTTCTTTCTTTTTCCTATCTTGAACCCCATTTCTTATTCTTCTCTTACTTCTTGACACACTTTTCCCTCTTCCTCATTAGCCATGTATTTCTCACTCTTCCTTTACATTTTTCCCTTTTTTTTTTTCTTGCGGGGCGCTTTTTGCTCGTGCAACTGCATCACCTCGCGTTCTCGCTCAACTCTCATCTCTTTCGCTTTCCCGTTCCTCCCCCACGCAATCGCTGCTCTTTCTCCGTCTCCCGCGGGACGTTCCTTCTCGCTGTCCGCTTTTTTCCGCCCTCTCAATGAAATATTACGAGGCGGCGGTGGCGGCAGCGCTTCCCCCCCCCCCTCCCCTCCCCCTCCTCCGGCGCGCCCGCGAAGCGCCGGGGCCCGCGACTTCGGAATTGTAAATACTCGATAAGAAACAACGCTGATTTCCATAAATATGAGGAACAGGTTGCCGCTGTGTCGTATACGGCTGCGGAGGGCGGCTTTTGAAAGGAGAGGGCGGCAGAGGTTAAGACTAATTGTACGTGGTAGAGCAAGAAAGATGTTCCCGCTTCTCTTGTTCCTGTGTCTCTGACAGATTGGTGTGTTTTCTCCACGCAGCTGCAGATACGGGCAATCGGAACATCCGTACGTGAGCGTGTGTGTGGGTGCGTATGTCTGTGTCGGGGGGGGGGGGCGATCTTAGATTTCTCAAAAAATCCTTTAATGTTTATATTTTCTTTTATAGTTAAAAAGTAGTTAACACAAATTTGAATTCTTTTTGCTTGTATTTTGTAAATACTAGTATTTAAGGTTAGCTCAGATATCAGGATTAAGATATGAAACATGCCCGACGTTGACTGGTGCCAATTTGAAACAAGCCCCGTCTTTCTATTTAAAAACAAGCCTCATTGGAGGGACATTTTGAAACATAATTATTAATGATAAATGTGATTTGGGCGCCATGAAAAGGTTACGCTTGAAACTTAATGACTCCTATGTAATTTAAATATCTCTCATTCCAAAACTATGTTGTGCTAGCTCAGTTAATTGGGGTTCGAAGTTCATAATTGTTGCTACTTACTCTGCAACCCATTATTCAATCTGCCATCCATACGGAGTGGCGAGGAATCTGAAAATCTTATTATGCTGGATTGCACGTAACGAATAATGATATCTGCTTTCTTTCAACTTAACAAATTAGAATTTATTATAATACAAACTACGATTCTTTTTCAAGTTAAACAATTATTACATTGATAATAAAAAATGAATTGATCTTTGGTCAATTTTCTCTATATTACAATAGTTATAAAACCTTGCTATTCATTCGTGGTCTTTGCGCGCTCTTCACTTCTTCGTTTGATCTACGGGGGTAGAACCTTCTCCGTCGACGCAGCAGAATCTTGCTTGTTATTATCGTTTTCTTGTCATTCCTTGCCTAATGTCCGTGTCTGGTTCCAAATTCTCCCGGAGATACTATTATAATCCGTGACTTCCCTCACTTGCGTCTCGGGCGGACGCCTAGACACGTATTTATTTCCTAAAAGAACGCTCTCTCCTAATATAAGAAATGAGAGTTAATTTTATACAACTGTCAATTACAGTATTTCCTCGACCTGGTAAAATATATCAGGAGCCGACCCGCTCATCACCGCGTTGCTCGAGCGAATGAATGTTCCCTCTAAATTCGGAAGCATCCGAATTTACTTTTCTTCTGTCTCTCAAAACAATGCTTATTACGCCTCTGCTCCATCATTTCAACCAAATGAAGATGATTCTTAACGCCGGTTGTTTATTTATCACATCACGATCGTCTACTGACATCCCTATATTCTATGTTATACGTATAAAATGACATTTCCATAATATAATGGTTCGTCATTTTGGTATATCACAGATGAAGTTGTAGGAGAGATAAGTAGCCCTAAATTGTTTCAACTACCTCTTCTCTACAATTTTTGGGACCAACATTCAGTAATAAAAGAACTCTCATATATCAGGGACATTTTAAGCGCGAAAACATTTTTTTTCGACCATCCTGTACGTGATTAAAACGTTTGTTGTAACAACAGTTCGACAGGGTTCGTCTTATCCAAACATTCTGTATACTTTACATCGTTGATTTAATAAAGGTAGACAATCTTTAAAAAACAGATGAATTCGTTTCTTCGAAATCTCTGAAAAAAGGTCTCGGTAGCTCTGCGTTGTTCCTTTCGGCTGTTTGTTTCGTTCCTCCTCCCGTTCACCTACTCTCCCACCTCCTGCATAGCACACTTGTACCAGCCTCTCATCAGCACTGCCCTCTCACCCACACAGCTCTCACATCCACAACACCCACTAATCCGAACTGCCCTCTCACCTGTATCACCCTCTCACAAGTACTGCCCTCGTAGCCATGCCACCCTCTCACTCCTATTGCCCTCACACCCGTACTACCCCCTCGCCTTCCTCTCACGTCTACTCTCCTCATACTCGTGCTCTTTCTCCCTCTTACTACCCTCTCCCCAAACCCCCTTTAGTCATCTTTCCCATATCGCCCTAACCGTACCATTCTTTCACGCCTACAGCCCATCAATATTTGTACCACCCTCACCCCCTACCTCCCTCTCACAAGTACTTTGGTCATACTGTTGCTTCTATCTCCCTCGTAGCATTGTACGCTGTCTACTGTATGCTACTGTACTTTTATCCATACTTCCCTCTCACACGTAGTGTCATCTACTCATTCTGCTCTCTCCTCGTAGCACCGTCTGCCTCTACTGTATGCTATGTCATCTCATCCATCTCCCCTCTCTCATTCTCACTCCTCTCTCTCTCTCTCTCTCACGTACCGCTGTCATACCCTCCCTCGTAGCAGTACGCCCTCTACTGTATGCCGTTGTCCACTCATCCGTACTTCCCTCTCACACGTAGTGTCATCATACTCATTCTGCTCTCTCCCTCGAAGCACCGTCTGCCCTCTACTGTACGCTGCTGCCATCTCACCCGCATCTCCGACGTCGGTTGCATCGTCCGTGCCGCTCTCTCCGCCCGCCCTCACAACAGCGCGTCCTGCCTCGTGCTATGAGGTTCTCATTAATAAGAAAGCAACCCCGAGAGCGCGCCGAGGCTCCTAGCACAGTGTTGTTATTTGCCTTCCCTCCTTTTTTTCTGATCCGGATTTAATTATGTAGTTTCCTCCACGAGAATGGGGATGAAATTTAATGTATACGAGTTAAGAAACGGGCCAAGGATTCCGTAATGCAGCAAGAATTACGAAGGAAAATTAAAAATTCTAAGAACGTTGTAACTTGCGCGGTCATTCGCCCTTAAAGTTGCGAAGTCCACATGGCGCGTCTCCAAGTCCAGAGGGGTCGCACAGTGAACGAGATTGTGCATCTAGGTGAAGAAGGAATTTTGCGACTTTATAACCGCCCCTTTTAATTACTCCAACTTGTATTTTTATATACAGATTTTTGGTCGTTAATTTGAGTCCTTGGACGGGATCTCTGCAAATCAACTGAGCTTTTGGTCCTGAAAGTTCACTGGATTTATAGAACGTAATTTACCTATGGGGTATTCTTTTAATATGAATATGTGTATATTGTTCAGCTATCTGTTCTGAACACGAAGATAATTTTTCGTATTTAGTACAGCAAACAATTTGTTTGTTATTTTAGCGTTATTTTCTGCGTGAAAATGTTTTTTAATTTCATTAATGAAAATTGTCACTGTCTTTTCCCATTTTTTGAAATGACCAATGCAATGAGGCACAGCTTTCAATTGCAAACGCCATCCTATTTGACATTAGGTAAAAGGAATTTGACTTCCAGGCGGCAGGTCTGCAGAACTATTTCAATGTCAACAACTCACAGTAGATTATTTAATTGTACAAATTAACAGCAAAACTTAATTCAGGCGACCATGAAAGTGGTATTCACAATCGTGATAGAAATGCACGTTTCGCTTCTCCCATTGGCCATCTTTAGAAGTGGATGACGAGCTCAAATTCTGATTACCAATAACATTACATGTTACATAAGAACTTTCTGATAATTCTGTAGATGTACCAATTAATTCTTCTCCTATCTAATTGTGATACATAAATTTCCGGGCAATGTCAGGTTACTTCCACGAGTAATGAATAAAAAAATATAAAAAGACTTAATACGATTACGTTCTTCTTAAGAATATCGACGACGCACTTCCAACACACATTATGTAATTTTTTTATAAAGTTTTATTTTAAACATTTCAAAAGACCAATATGAATATCTTATCTAATCCTTTCTGGCAAAACATATCTATGATTTCAGAGGTGTAGCTCACACACATTCACATTCAAAAACGTGTCACGCGAGTCTTATTCGCCATTTCCCGTTTTATCGCTTTTGAATGGGGAAGGAATTAGCAGGAGGTGGGAAATCTCTTAAAAATATGTAAATTTGGTACTTAATACCTTAAATTATTACGATATTATTGCTACTTTTTCCACCTGTATTTATAATTTAACTTGTATACAGGTTACGGTAGAGTTCCCAGAGTTTACAGAAACATGCTCAGAATACACTTCTGATGGTACGTCTCACACAGTTTTTAAATATTTTTTTTTACTTTAAATATATTTATAAAAATTACGTTGTTGCTTTGTTAGGTACCTCTTTGTTAGTTTGTTATTTGTTTTCTTCTGAAAAAGATCAAAAGAGAAAACTTGAATACACAAGAACATGCAATGAATGAGATTAATGCAAGAAAGCAGTATAAATAAGAATAATTATATTGAAAACACGGAGTTGAATTCGATATCCATTTAGAGACCAAAGTGCTGTGGCAAAGAACACACACTTTCCGCCTGCCGGAAATCCATAGCGTTAAGGTACGGATGTTTTCAAGACATGTAGGGAGTATTTTCCTAGTTTCTTTCCGAATAATGCAAATATATATATAATTCTACCCCAATCGTTGAGACATTTAGAATGTGAATTGGTGTGGCCGACTTGGAGGGGCAGGGGGCTCACAATGTTTATAAACATCCGCCAGCTCTCCGTGAAATTATCTTTGAATAAATATCTTGTAAAATATCCGACATAAATATATTTTATTGATAATTGGTTGGCTTAGAGAAAACCAGAAAAAATATCTGATTATCTACAAATAGGATATTTTTATATTGTCCATCTTCTATATCACTAATTTCAAATGCACGCTGACATTGAAATGAAATTATGCAGCCTCTAGTCATGTGAAGGGTATACAGTTTCATTAGATACCAAGGAACTCGGAAAAAATATATTTATATACACAAAACAACACATTTATATACAAAAGAATATTTATATCAGTAATTTCCAACGCACATAAAAATTCAAAGGAAACTATCCTCCAGCCATGCAAAGATGGCGGTGGTCTTTTAGATGCCAAAGGACTCGAGAAAAAAAACGAATAAAATGAAACAGTTTCGATTTTCACTGAAAATTGTAAATTGTGCCATTCTGTCTGTTCCTATACTGCGCGCACCGACGGAATTATCATTCACAGTACGTCACTGCAAATTATTGGAGCTCTGAGCGGTATCATTTTTTTACGGTGGGAACGCTGCTCACGCAGGCACCCCCTCCTTTTTTCGGGGCTTGGGACCGGCAGTGGGCTGCTAAGCTACTCAATTCACCTAGCAGACGCCACAAGCGCAGGATACGCAGGAGAAACAAGAAGCGAAACCAAACGCACCCAACAACAACCTGAGGTCGCCGAAATGAGAGTTCTGAGAATAATTACAAATCACACCCTACTGGATAAGGAAAGAAACAGAAACATCAAGGAAATGTGCGAAATTAAGCCCATTACGGAATGGGTAGCAGACCGAAGAAAGGAATGGAATGGCCATATTTAGAGAATGGAGGAGAAGAAGAGAAGCTGGCAGACCAAGGAGAAGATGGAATAAGTTTTAGACTTTTTAGGAAGATGAAGAAGATCACTGCTTAAGACATAGCTTACGTCATGAGACACCCAGATTCTAAGGTAAAGGCCGCCCACCATGATATATTTGCTATTAACGTGATGTGTTACGGAATAGCAACTTTTTTTTTATAGTTTTGGATTCTAAAGAACTGTTGAACTATAAACTATTCCACTGTGTTATTACAATATTCGTTAAGAATGTTTTGTCAAAATATTCAATTTATTGCAGTGCAGTTCTGTTTTATTTGTTATTCTTAGGCAGAGTGCCTGCTACAGTTTGGAAAACCATTTTCAATTCTTTTTTCCAAGCAGCATTCTTGCTGCTGCAGGCAGGACTAGTAGCATTCTACATTTTTCAAGCACGGAGTAATTAGAAAATTTTTGCACTAGTTGCACAGCTCGGACCTCAACTCACATCAATATCTGACAAGCAAAAGTCTAGTAGCTTTTGTAAACAAATGATTCTCGGGAGTTCTGCCGGCATTTATCATGCCTAAAACATTTTTTGGTACTTCTGAGAACTATTTTCTGCAATATTTAGCGGTGATTCATAAATTGTCCCACCATGAAACAAAACACACGTAGAAAAAATGATGGTTCAAATTTTGTACCTCCGTGAGGCCGACGCATCACGCCCAGTGGTACATATTTTGTACCACCATGCTCGAAAAAGCTACTTGCTGTTTCATGAAAACTCGGAACAGGGTGTGGGTCGGTGTCCCCTCAGAAAGCAATTTCTGTGCACTGTGCCTTGGCGGAGGAGACTTGGACTCTCGCCACCCCCTCCCTCTCCGCCGTCTTCCAGACAAAAGGAGAGGATCCTCCGAGATTCCAAGCGCTCGCGCCAACACACACTGCTTGTTTCACAGGCGGCGGCCTCTCTTTTGTAGAGAGCGGAACAAGTGTCGATTTCATTCCGACCGTCTTCTTTGTCCCCCCACTTCATAAAGCGAAATGCTTTTGGCGACCGCGTCCATGTTGCGGGATGAAGTTTTCAGACGCAACGGTTGGCGCGAGATTATTTCCAGTGCGTGACGAAATGTAAAGTGAGTAATGCACGAGCTTTAAAAATAAAAGTTTTGCAGGTTCCTTCTCTCGATTCATCACTTTTTTCCTTTTTTTCTAACCCCATCCTCTATTTTGTCCATTTACGTATTCATTTACTCGTGCATGTGTAAAGACAAATCCTGGGATTGTCTGAATCTATCATATGATCTCCTGCGCCCCCGAGCTTGCATCGTTAAGTTCCAGCAACTGGAGCAAGATAGTTTTGGCTTATAATGACATAGGGTTTAGGAATGCTAACGAAAGCTATTTTTTGGGTGGAATGTTTCCATTATCAATAAACAATTATTAACCGACCGAATCGCAAACAAATGTGGTACTATTAGAACGACATCTGACGGTACAATTCAATAGTTTTCGCTGCGCACAATTCGGTTTCGCAGGATGAGTGGTTGGGCCACAGAGGCTCTTGTATGTTTGTGTAGGAGTTAGGTGTTGGAGGCACGCCCAGCAATTCCCACGCTCTGGAACTCGAGATCTGCGGAGGCAGAAGGATTAATTATTACCCACGCTTCAGAGTATAACGTTGGAAATACCGAAAAAGCTACAGGAGCTCTATTGTAAAGCCAGTCATGTTCATGTAAATCCTCTATCAATTAGTAAACATTAATTAGATTAATAATAATAATAATAATAATAATAATAATAATAATAATAATAATAATAGTAATAATAATAATCTATCGCCACAAATTACACTAAAATCAAAAAATACTAATTTATTACAAAGAACATGTGTCAATAAAGTCGACCTGGATGTCCGAGGTAGGTAGAGCGTGCGCCGACTCAGCTCCTCGGTCAGAAAAGTCGCGGGATCGAGTCCCGTTGTGGGTATGGCTGTTAGTCCTTTGTGTTTTATGTATGTGTGTTGTCGCGGAAAGCCTTGTGAGTCAGCTAACCACAGATCGAGAAGCCCTCAAGTGTGTCAGTGTTTAGTGTAAAGGTAATAATAATATGTAATAATATGTGTCCCCATGAGGGGTAGAATAGACACCCGGCGCAGATAGTCGAAATAGGCATCCCCTGAAGCGGGAAAAGCCCCAGGAAGGGAAAAAGCAACATATGTCAGTAAAAATTATTTTTTGAAAACGAATGAGGAAAGGATATAAAATTTAAACAACAAACGACGCGAAAAGAACTCTGAAGAGGTGACAAAAGATCCCTGCTCTCATGACAGAGGATTGGAAGATGCCCACACCAGCGAGCTACGCGCACGTACGGGCAATTTCTGCGAACAGTGGATCTAATCTTCGATAAATACGCTGTTGGGTTCCGAGAACACAGTGTGTCTCAACGACAGTAGGGAGTTTGTGCACTCTCGAACGTTAAAACGGGAGCGGTAGCTCAGTGCATCAACTGATGTCACTGAGGCCTCTGACCGGAGGTCCTAGGTTCGAGTCCTGATGGCGGCAGGATTTTCGACACTAGCTTTTCAGCTAGGTCGAATTCAGTCGCTGTCTGGAGGAGAATTCTAGCGGCGGCTGCTCTGATGGTAGTTTTCCGTGGTTTCTCCGATCAACGCTAGGCGAATGCCGGAGCAGTACCCTACGAAACGGGCCACGGACCGCGCACGATCTGTGTTTCCTCTTCCCTGTCCTATCATCTCCCCTTACACACACACTTACACTAACATGCACTACACTACCCATATTCCGGGAGACCAGAATTCTAGCGGCGGCTGCTCTATGGTAGTTTTCCGTGGTTGTCCCGATCGGAGCTTAGAGCTTGTCCGGCTGGGCGGTGCCCCGCTGGTGGAGAGTCCTGGTTAGGGGAAACCCCACTAGCCGACGGTAGTCGGCGCCGGATCTCGCCATCCAGCGGGGGAAGACCACCGCCATCTCCAGAGAAAAAACATGCACTACACTAACGGGACTAATGACCAAAGCAGTTGACGCGCCCGGAAACACGAAAAAAAGAACCAAACCGATTTCTGCACATGCGCAGTTGAAGTTTCGCATCACTTTTGTGCAACTGCGCATGCGTAGAAGATCAATAGTGCTGCCCGCTATGGCGTGTACAAACTAGTAAAAAGTACCTGAGGAACTAAATTCGATTCCTTAATGGGAAGTGGCAACCCGTGACAACAATCACAAATAGCTCAGAATTTCAAATGGTGTCCCCTCCGGATCTCAGGAGATATCGAGCCCCCTTAAAGAACCGCATTCAGAACCGATTACTAATAATAAAAAAAAGTTTGATATATGAAAAAAAAAATTAATATGAAAGAAAAAGAACTGCGTTCTTCTATTTATTTTCATGAAATTATTAATATGGGTGATTGATTTTGTCCCGTCATTTTTGACAGGTAACACCCCAGTAATCACGTAATCTTCTGCAATGGAGATGAAAATATTTTGCTGACTTACTCATTGTCTCTAATCTCATGAAATACTGACTCTCTTTGTAATCAGAAACACTTCAGAAGATTGGATTGGACTAGTTTAAAAAATACTTGATTTGAAAAACAACACTGATGAAAATCCATTATGTCAAGTAACACATTTGAACTACAATTATTACACATTAGAATATATGATGTGAGAACTATTCCTTAAAGAAAACTAATGTTTACCTCCAATAAAAATATTTTTATGATAGCTAAAGTTATTCACGACATAAAATACATCAATAAAAAATAAGAAATATGTAAGTATATCGTAAATATGCATTATCGAAGTGTAATTATTGCTCGAAAGTTTGAAATTTAAGGAAGGAATATTTTTAAAATGTGAACGAATTTCACAACAAAACGTAAACTTTTTAAAAGTTATTTCTATTAATTATTCTCAAATTTACCAATTCGCACCTCTCAATATCAACAAACAAACAATCCCATTATTTTTTATGTAAACAGTGTGTGATTAAAAGTTGTATTTGGTTTATGTTTGTATTCGGTTTTAATGTACAACAAATGTGTTTTCCTAACCAGATTAAACATCAAATTACTGTTTGCTATTACTCCATTTCTTATTGTTCTCAGTGATGGGTTTTTGCTGACTAGGTGACTCAGCTATTAACATTTTGGGGGTAAACAAATCTTAATCCCAGCAAAAACATTAAACAGTATCGCTCTCACTGAAATGCGAGAGCTGTTTCTTAATGATCTCCACTCAAGAAAGTTATTCGTATTTTTTTTTTTTTGTTGTTTGGTGGGACGAAAATTCAACGAATTTGGGGAACCTTACTCAAATTCAAATGTGTAGAAGCTAGTTATTGATATATTGGGCACTAATGCTAAACCTCGTAATTATGCCGACTTGGCACACACATTCCGTAAATGTTTTTACATTAACTCTCTACAAAAAAAACCTTAGACTTATCACTCCGTAGCAGAATTTACTTGGAACGAAGACAGCAACAATCACCACCCGCTACACGACTCTACACGCGACTGCTACGACCAGCGCGGGAAGTTCCTAACACCTACTAAACATGGAACTTCATCACGGCCGTTCTCTCACTTCGCGTCGTAATGTCGCCGTATTAGCAACATCAATTTAAACTTATCTCATTTATTACCCGACCGCTGTTGATAATGACTTAAAAGCCGAAACAGGTTTCGGTCCTCATTTAAATAACGTACAGCCGCAGGTAGGGTTTTGACGCGCCACTGCGCAAAGATTCAGGCGCGACAGCCGCGGTGGCGGCGGAGGCGGCGAGGCGGCGGAGGCGGCAGAGGCAGCGGAGGCGGCGGAGGTGGCGGAGGCGGAGGCGGCGGCGGCGGCGGCGGAGACGGCGGCGGAGGCGGCGGAGGCGGCGGAGGCGGCGGAGGCGGCGGAGGCGGCGGAGGCGGCGGAGGCGGCGGAGGCGGCGGAGGCGGCGGAGGCGGCGGAGGCGGCGGAGGCGGCGGAGGCGGCGGAGGCGGCGGAGGCGGCGGAGACGGCGAAGGCGGCGGAGGCGGCGGAGGCGGCGGAGGCGGCGGAGGCGGCGGAGGCGGCGGAGGCGGCGGAGGCGGCGGAGGCGGCGGAGGCGGCGGCGGCGGCGACGGAGGCAGCGGAGGTGGCGGCGGCGTCGGAGGCGGCAGGGTCGGGGAAGGGCGGCGGCGGAGAAAGCGGGGGAGGCCCGGGGCGGAGGCAGCGGAGGGGCGGGGCGGGGGCGTGGGGAAGGTGGCGCGGGTAGCGGTCGCCGTGGGCCGGAATGGGTCAATGAACAATGGGTCAATAGGGCGTTTCTTACACGTATAATTATAACAACTTATAATTATAATTAATACAACGACTGGACTGTATATTGTTCATCCTATGTAAAAGTGGTAATTTGACAGTAGGAGCGCCAATAATGATGTTTTCTCGAAGCAAAATACATTATTACTCGCTGAACCTCTGAAATTATATTGCACAAAAGAACTGTAGAAAATTTACAATAGAAAAAGTACTCGTGTCTCTTACGCATATGAACGAAGTGTTCCCTTCACGCCTGGCTGAAGTATCGGTCATCCTTCCATCATGACCCGACAACTTCTCTCTTTTGTGCGACTTTACTCCAAAATCCTCGGGTAATAAATCATCGTTTGCTGGCCTCCCTCAGAATCTTGACATATCAAAACGTTGCGAGTGTGTGAGTGGGCATTGACTCCGAGCGAGTCAACTTGGGGTCATTAGTCCCGTGAGTATAGTGCGTTATATCCCGAGAGGTGGCACAGTTTATGTAACAACGGAATGTGAGATTCTGTGCTGACCTACACTTGCTGATTTCCCCATCCAGGAATCTCCCGAATCGGGACAAGATCTAAGATCTCCACTGGTTAGTAAACAGATAAGTAAACGAAAGTGTGTGTGGAGAGGAGAAGACAAGAAAAGGGAAAGGAAGATCATTTGCGCTGCATAGCCCGAGTTAGGGTACAGCGCCATCATTCGCCTGGTATTGATCGCGAAAACTACGGAAAACAACCGCTTTGAGCAGCCGATCGTAGAGCTCTCCTCCAGACAGTGTAAAATTCAACCAAGCAGAATTATGTAGTGTCGAAAATCCACCACCGTCGAAACACGATTCTAGAACCTCCCGATCAACGATGATTCGATTTTTACGCTGAGCGATCGCAGCCGGTTACAGTTCGTTACGATACGAGTGGTACAATTGGCATTTTATTTTGCAAGTAGGAAAGACGGTGATACGAGGTCAATGGGCAAAGTGACACAATCCTACGGCCAAAATAAAATGACCTTTACCACGTGTGGCATGAACTATTATTTTTTTAATGATTTGCGTTTATTTTAATTCAAGTAATGAAATGAGAGACTTGGGTATTATGTTACATTAAGGTTGCTACTAGCTGATCAGATGAAAATATTTAGTTTTCTTTGTTGCATTCACAATTTTATCTGAATATTTAAACATCGACTCACGTTTAGCACTAGGGCTAAAAAGCTAGACACAAAACATGCCCGTAAAGTAACTCGTTCAATAGTGGCCAACTAAAAAATATGTTTCGAAACTGCGCTGATTAATTAGTGATTTCGGGCACGTCAACTACGGAGAGTAGTCCCGTAAGTGTAATGCATGTTTTCATGGGAGCGGTAGGTTCTTTCTCCGCTGGATGGCGAGATCCAGCGCCGATCTACCGTCCGCTAGCGAGGTTTTTCCCAAACCAGGTATCTCCCACCAGCGGGGCACTGCCCCAGCCGGGAAAAGCTCCAAGGCCCCGACCGCTCTCCTGATGTGTGTCCTAGTGTCGTGCTTGTTGTTGTGTGTGTGTGTGTGTGTAAGGGGCCATGATAGGACAAGGAAGAGGAAGGAAAGATCGTGCGCGGTCCGTTACCCGTTTGTTAGGATACTGCTTCGGCATTCGCCTAGTGTTGCTCGGAGAAACCACGGAAAACTACCGATCAGAGCAGCTGGCCGCTAGAATTCTCCTCCAGACAGCCACTGAATTCGACCTAGCTGACAAGATAATGTCGAAAATCCTGCCGCCGTCGGGACTCGAACCTAGGCAGAGGCACTGCAGTGACATCAGTTGATGCCTTGAGCCACTTCTCCCGGTACAATACGCTGTTTAGTACGCGTTCTGGCCCTGTGTGCTGCGGTGGAGACTGAAGGAGCGAGCGCGGGCACAAGTCATCGATTTGGGCGAGACGAAAGCCGCGCCGCTAATGGAAGGATTTTGTCACACGTGACACGCGACTTTCTGCCGGGCGGCCGACAGCGCGCGTGACTGCGCCTACTGCCGCGTGGGGCGACCCCGACTGCGCCGCACGGGCCAGCTGTGAGGAGAATTCTAGCGGCCGGCTGCTCTGTTCGGTTCGCTCCTAGGGTTCTGTCGGTCTGTCCTTGGTTTCTCCGGTCAAGACCAGGCGAATGTCAGTGCAGTACCCTAAAAAAAGGGCCACGCGGGGTATACGAGCGGAGACAGGGTAATGCGCTGTGCTATGCTCATTTGTTTGTCTCCGCAGTGACGTAACAGGGTAGTGACTTAACCATTAAAGTGCTTTCTAATAAAAGATAATTTTTAATTATGCGGTGGATAGACTGAAGGTTGTTTGTAGTGAACGCGAGGGCCGAAGGCCCGAGACTCACCGTGACTTGGATCTGGGCGAGCGAAGCGAGAAAACTTGCCTTCGAAAGTAACTTGGCATTACAATGTGGAGGGAACAAAGCGTATGCGAATATATGGGTATGAGCGAGTATGAGCCCTATTTATTCCTGTATCATATTCCTTCCGCTTAGGTTGGCAATATGATTACAACTAGAAATTATGATTAGAACTGGAAATCAATTAATGTGAAAATTGATGTCTTTAAGGGGTAAAAATCATCTAGTAAGATAATCATTAGTCGTGTCGTGTTCAAACTTGCCTTGACTTTCCAAAGTGTTATGTGTAGTTCTTATGCAGCGCTGCTGAAATAAACTAGAAGTAATAGAAAAAATAAATGGAATTTCCCACGTAGTTCGGGGCTTTGAAGATCCGTTTGTACAACGTTCGATACGATGAGCACAGTTCAGGCACACAGGGGAGCGGTGTAGATACTTTCTGAGAGGTATTCCAACCACCACTACATGTTATTTTAGAAATTATTATGCACACTCTTTAGATCCTTTAAATTATCCTTATTGTTTTAAAAATTAGTTATTTTTTTAGAATAAGTTGCGCTTTTCTTCCGCAGCAAAACTTTTTCATGTGAACCACATGAGATCTCAACTATTTCAGAAACAAAATTATACGCTTTCAACAGAACGTATCACTGCTTTGTTTAATATACATTATTAATGATAATTTTACTGAATATGTGAAAAACATTTACCTAGATTGCAATGTTTCGACCTGTCCGGGTGTTGCTTTGATATTGGGGAAATTCGAAAGATATATCAGCAATGACCACGCAAGTAGCTTTGCATTACTATTTTCATTATGTACTTAAATCTGACTAGTTAAATAAATCAGCTCTTTCTGGTATGTTCTTATGCCAATCTACTCAATGGCTTTTTATTCAACTCATTCAATAATAATTTTCCGATACACTACAATTGAAACAAAGTTACGGTCAATCGTAACATTGAGTGCGACATCGTTCCACATATCATTGTCGTCATCGAACCGTCATTGTTGACCTCACCCACTCCATCACATTGCCTGTTGTCAACCATACCACGGAGTCGATAATGGTGCTTTCGTTACATACATTTTTTCGCTTCCGAAGTCTTGTCATCATCACACATTGTCGACTCATTCTACTTTCTTTCATCTCTGTCCCCAGTACATACATCGCCATCATCATCAACAACACCACAACCACCACGATCATCACCTCATTATGAGCATTATTACTATCATCATCACCTGTTACGTCATAATCATCTACCCATTACACATAGGTGACTCCCACTGCCAATTTTTAACCAGGAAAAAATAAATAAATTTATTTCAAAATTGGGCACAATGTTCCTTCAACATGATCTCAAGTATTCGCAGCAGTATATTATCTGATATATATTCTTTAATGAAACATTTTAACTTCAAAATGTGAGTTTCCAGTAATACACACTTCGTTTCGCCACTGAATTTGATAGCAAAATATTACTTCTAAGAGTTTTCAGCAATATGTACTCGCATTGCCATTGGAACTCAAATCGTTAACTTTTTCTTACAGCTATTCCGCTTCCCATTGAATGCAAGAAACAAGTGCAACGTGTCGGAAATCTAGTGGATTTGAAATTGTTGTGTCATTTTATTTCAAACAACACCCCAAATCGCCTTGTTGAACGTCATGTCACATAATTGTCCTTCGCAAGTGATCACGTAAAACACCATACCGTGCTGTTGACATCAATAGCGTCACCACTTGGTATGAAGCCACAGAAATCACTGGCAGTTTCAGAATAGTGCTCTCGCCAATCCATCAACTCTCGCCCATCGACAGTCATCATTTAATCATCATTGTAATTTACTTTATTATTGGCTCCAGTAGGTCCTACGTTATCATACAAATCTCTTCTCTGGATATGTGAGGTGAATTACCATCATCGTTATTTCATCATTCCTCATCATCAACAATATTTACCTCATTGCCATCATCGATCGGTTGTTAATCGTTGTTTCCGTGGTGGATATGTGAAATCGGTAATGCGACTCTCACCATTCCATTAACATTACCGTAACCATCATCTTCATTACTTCACACCGGTAGCGGTAGCTCAGTGCATCAACTGATGTCACTGCAGCGCTTCTGTCCGGGAGGTCCTAGGTTCCAGTCCTCACGGCGGCAGGATTTTCGACACTAGCTTTTCAGCTAGATCGAATTCAGTCGCTGCGGAGGAGAATTCTAGCAGCCGACTCTCTGATCGTAGTTTTCCGTGGTTTCTCTGATCAACGCCAGGCGAATGCCGGAGCACTACCGTACAAACGGGCCACAGACCGCGCGCGATCTGTCCTTCCTCTTCCTTGTCCTATCCTCTCCCCTTACACATACACACACACTTACACTAACATGCACTGCACTACCAGATATTCCGGGAGACCGGTCGGCAGCTTAGAGCTTGTTTCGGCTGGGGCGGTGTCCCATTGGTGGGAGAGTCCTGGTTAGGGGGAAACCCCACTAGCCGACGGTAGGTCGGTGCCGGGTCTCGCCATCCATCGGGGGAAGATCACCGCCATCTCCCGAGAAAAAAACATGCACTCCACTAACGGGACTAATGACCGAAGCTCTTGACGCGCCCGGAAACACGAAAAAATCAATCAATCATTACTTCACCAACATTGTGATCATACGTTATCCTTGATTTCTAGTATTATGTTCTCAGACGTTCAGGCAGATATATCTCTGCTCTGAAGATTATGAGATCAAGAAGAGTGCCCTCTCCAGGCCGTACCATTATCACTGCCCTGAGTACAAGAGTAAGATCATCATCACCACCACCATCATCAAGTTACGGAATATTTTATCCACACGGCAAGCACGCGTTCTGCGCCGACATTGACATCCCCGGAATGAACACCGCGTTGTCTAGAACGGCGTCCTGTCCGCGCGTCTGTCGGCCATCGGGGGCGGAGGCCGGCGCGCCCACATCGCCCCTCCGTGGGAACGCCCCCGCCCTCCTCTCCTCCGCCGCCCACGGCCCCCTCCGCGCTCATTTCACGCTCCCTGTGTGTCTGGAATCGCGGTCAATAAAGCAATTAGCGCCCCTAACAGACAGTGAAATTTAAATTTAAAACGAAGAGCACCCAGGCGGCCGGGCGGCCCGCGCAAACTGCAGAAGCTGTGCCGCTGACCTGGTTAAACTGCGCCCGCCCAGGGAAGCAGGGATGGGGAATTGAGGGAGGAGGGGGACGTGAGGGCAGCCTAGTTGCACGGGAGGGACTCTGGCCGGCGCAAAGGGCTGCGGAGGGCAAGGGCTCTCGTCGGAGAGAGGGAGTTGAATTGAAGGAACGAGTTTGAAAAGGTCACATTTCAGCGAACAAAAGGTTTTATAACCCCATTTCTTTAATGAAATGTCAGGTAACTAGAATATGAGACGCTTTTTTTTTGAAAAAAAAAGACATTTGGTGTATTTAGACTCATATTTAGTTTCGTAAACATTTTAAATTATGCGTTTAAAGACATACGGTTCTATTTGAAAATAAAGTTTGCCTTTGGGAGGGAAACGAAATATTTCAGTTTACAGGAAGTTTATAAATCACACCCTATTTAATTAAATAAACTTGATGAAAAATAGCGTTTGAATGCTTAAGTAAATTACAAGAGACAAAGCGAAACTCCATCTACCAATTTCAGCAAATAAGTACATTTTAAGTAGCACCTGTTTAAAAAATACACCAAGAAGTTCACACAAATTCAGAATTTGTTTTCACCACTGTGACTGAAAAAACATTCTGGGCGTTTTAAGTCAGTTTTGCAACTAATTAAGAGATAATTAGACTGGAAAATAATGAATACATTTACATGAAGCTCTTGAGCCTATGATTATACATATATTGACATGGAGCATATGAGAATAAAACAAGCCAATTTAAATTTTCGGAGAAGGATGTTTATGGTACATATTTGTGTTCATAGTTTAAAAAAATAGCTAAAGACTTATTACTGTATTTTTTGTAGAAACTAAATGCAATATTAAACATGAGATGAAGTATTTCGTAATTTATATATAACTTATATGAAAGAATAGTGTAATTCTTCAATGCAGATTATTAAGCATTAAATTATATCAACTTCCTTAACATTAAAATCTGAATGAAAAGGAAAAAACAACACGCGATTTTGTGGTGTATGAACCCTCCCCCCTACGAGACGTCAGTATACGTCGTGGTATTTTAATTAATTACCAGTTCTAGTATATTGTGGTAGGAAGGCTATGAACACCTAAGTTATTTTTGTGAAGTTTTTCATAATAATTACATTGTACGTTAGTTAATAAAATATAGCATATAATAACATGTCGGTTCTAGTTTCATCGATGCAAAATTGGAAACAAGAGGGACGTTATTAACGGCACATTTTTAAATCGCAATAAAATGCATGGTTTAATTTTATATTCGTCTTTATTGTAGAAGAAAATGTTGCCAAAGAGATACCGAGACTTAAAATGTTTTAGGCTGCCAATATTTTTACAGAGTTTTCCATTCTTATTTTTGGGGTTAAAATAAATATCTTAAAGGGATAATATACCGACATTTTACTTTACAGCCAAGACACAGTTACCCAAAGATCATGTTTTCGTAGATTAATGCAGTGATGACGAGAAATTTGATTACTTTTGTATTAATTAAAAGATAAACATTTCGGAAAATTCTTTAAGTGTGCCAAGTGACTAACTAATGAATAGTAAAATTCGAAAGTAAATATGGATTTTAGAAACAAATTCTACAATGCACATAGTGATGAGGGAAGCTTGCGAGAAAATTTAAAATAACATTGTAACAAGTTTCTGAGTACTTTCTTTTAGTAATAAGAGATAGTGGATTAAGAATTATAGAAAAAATCACAATAAAATAATGTTTCATGTATTTTTGTTAGTGGTGAGTAACAGACAATGCACATCCCATGAATAATGATATCGTACAGCAAACCGTACATATTAATCGATTATCTTTGCATTACTTTGGGTTACAAGAAAGTTGTAGTAATATTAAAGTAACTTCAGAAAAAATGACCACAAGATTACAAGAAAAAATGTTTAAACGGAGGTCTTAAATAGAACTGTTTTATTTACCGCTACACTGAAACGGCGGTTTAACTGAAACGGAGGTTCGTACTACACTAGATTGATATTTTCTCGCTCTTGCTAGTCGGAGTGCAAAACAGGTAGTAATTTGCAGTTTACGAAGAACCTCTGTCGTTGGATGGCTGGAAGGTCAGAAGAGGACTCCTATCTATTCCCATCATTGCCACCACAATGGTTCTTTCCCGAAGCAGCCGGCCGTTACAAGCCAACACGTTTATGGCGAAGCGGAGGGAAAGTGGCAGATGTTACAAAAGCGCCCGGGCCATCATAAATGTGTGACGACAATTCCAGCTACGTGTTATACTCGGAGTAGCGAACATCTCAAGATGTGGCATAGAAATATTTCACGGCACGCTAACTTTATTCGACACTGCTAGGAACAAATCGAAAGCACTTTTCGCGATAAAAGTTGTTCACAAGGGAGCTTTCTAAAGTGACGATGCTGCTCAAGCTCACTGTACATGGGTTTTTTCAATCGCAAAGAAAAGCAGACAAAACGTATTATATTTTTTTTCTTTTTTCAAAGTATTTGTAGTTGCACCAAAGACGGCTAATAGCAATTGTTGGAAATGTTATCTAAGGAAATTAATTACTGGCGGAGGTGGCTCAGGGAATCACCTGACGCCATTCAGTGCTTCTGACCCAGTGGTTCTAGGATCTAGTTCCGACACTGACAGGATTTAGTATTGGTCCCGACAGAGACAGAATTTAATGATGGTGATCCAGAGGAAAATGATTCAGATTAGATGACGAAAACTACAGAAATCTACAGGCAATGATTTATTCAAAACATTTTAAATAGAGGATGTTATGTTAGAAACAATGATAGAAAATGAACTTTGGTTTCTAGAATAGTGTATGACTGCATGGTTTGGAAATACCAACAAAACTGGGGTTTTGTTGGTAATGCACCAGTTGGCCACAATATCTACTGATATCATATGAGTAAGAGTCGCAATCAAATACCTTGAAAAAGTTTTCGTTTAAGGCTATCATTCCATATAAAGTTGCGGTAAATATTTTTGATACCTTCACAATATCAATTCATAACCTCCAAAACCACTGAGGATATTTCATTTTGAATCATGTTCCCTTAGGTTTCTCAACTAAGTACACGTAACAAGCAACCTTTAAATAGTAACTTAGAAAATTTCAAGGAACAAACTTTACCAGCGGATTGCGTTTAAAACGATTTAAGACGTGAAAGGGTAATCAGATTGTTGAGTGGAGAGTTGTGGGGGGGGGAGAGACCCACTAGAATCTAAGGCCGAGCAAGCGTCGCACGAAGGGACAAGCCCTTGACAGAGACAAACGCTCGCGCTGTGAGCCGCTGGGGGGGGGGGGGGGGAGGAGGGCAAGAGGCGGGTGGCACGTGAAGGCAGGGGCGGTCAAGCATGGAAGGAGCAAGCACGAACAGACAGCCTGTTTTGTGAAGTGGCGTAAAGACAGACTTGTGGTGACACTAATGTTTTGTAGAGGGCATTGGAGTTTTCGAGGTCCTTCAACAACTACGGTATTTGAGGCCGATGAGTGGGGATCTAGTGAGTTGATGATAGCAATAATGACAGAAGTGGTGAAATGCGAAACAAGGAAAACAGGAGAATTGCAAGAACGGTATCGAGAGTTACCTTCGTCCATTCACAAAATCTACGCAATGTCCTGGTGAGGGAGATACTTTGAGGTGAGAAATATCCCGCATGCCGACGCGGTCGGCGCAGAATTCCATCATCTTACGAGGAGGAAAACAGGTGACACCTCCCGGAATTAAAACATTTACTACACTAACGGGACAAATGATAACAGCACGTGACGTGTCTGGAAACATCAAACAATGGCCGGACTTCCCCTAACCAACCAGCAACCGGCAAGCTTTTTTGTTTACACGGACATTTGTGGGTGTGTGCCGAACCGAATTTTTTATGACATTCTGACATAACGGTTGGTTGGTTGTTAGTGATTCTGGGCACGTCAACAAATGATGTCATTAGCGCCGTAAGTGTAGTGTATGCTTTTTATCAAGGGAAGTGGTGGTGATCTTCCCTCGCTGAATGGCGAGATCCAGCGCCGAACTATCGTCGGCTAGAGGGGTTTCCCTCAACCAGGTATCTCCCACCAGCGGGGCACCGCTCTAGGAGGGACAAGCTCTGAACTCCCGACCGGTTTCCCGGTAAGTATGGTAGTGTAGTGCATATTAGAGTATGTGTAAAAGGAAGAGGATAGGACAAGGAAGAGGAATGAAAGATCGTGCGCGATTCGTGGCCCGTTTGTTAGGATACTGCTCCAGCATACGCCTGGAACTAGGGTATTGCTCCAGTATAACCCCGGAAAAATACCGATTAGAGCAGTCGGACGCTAGAATTCTCCTCCAGACAGCGACTGCATTCGATCTAGCTAACAAGGTAGTGTAGAAAATCTTGTCAATGTCGGGACTCTAACCTAGGATCTCCCGGTCAGAGGCACCGCAGCGACGTCATTTAATGCACTGAGCCACCTCTCCCGGTCTGACATTTCAGGGTCATTCCAGATATCATTTCAAAGGTCACCCCAGATGGTACCTCAAAACGAGAGAAAAGAGTGAGAGTGATCGTGACTATCCCAGGAGAGAATGTAAGATATATTTTAATGATTAGTATTTAATATACATTGAAAATTTCAGTTTCATAAATTTCGCAATATTTTTTTACTATTGCATTGAAACATTACTCGCATATCAGTTGATTGTGTATTTTTCGTCTCAGTGGTAGTATTTCTTGAGGGTAGTGCAACGTGATGTAACATTTAATTTGCTCTGTATTCATTATGACGTTCATGCCATTGGAATGGATTTGTCTTCAATAAAACACCAAAAGAAATGTTACCTGTCAAACAATATCATTCTCCAGTCGAAAAATATAATGATTCTCTCAAATCAGAAGGAACATGGAGGATTTCAAGCTACGTTAGCCAGCTGATTCGGACACTTCTAGCTCTCGCGAGCAAAGGAAAACTAGTTAGCACTCCTCAATTTGCTGTAACCACCAGGTGCAGTTTAACGTTTCCGGAGCACGACCGCGCACCATCTGGCCTCACAACGGCGGAGTGGGCGGGCTACGGAATTCCAGCCGGCCCGTTGCGCGCCGAGAGATTACAAAGGGCGAATCAATTTCCACGGGGGGCGGAACCCGCGACCTCCAGCAGCGCTTTCTGCGCCGCCTACGTCGTCGCCATCGTCGTTTCCGTCGCCGCGGCGCGCCGGTCGCAGATACTCGCGACGTCTCCACCAGGAGAGGTGGCTCAGGGCATCAACTGATGTTACTGCTGTGTCCCATACTGGGAGACCCTGTGGTTCAAGTCTCAACGGTGGCACGATTTTCGACACTAGCCAGATAGATAGGACGAGTTCTGTCGCTGTCTGGACGAGAATTCTAGCGGCGAGCTGTTTCTAGCGGCCAACTTGTCGTGGTTTCTCCGATCAATACCAGACAAATGCCGAAGCCCTTGCCCTTGTTTTGCTTCTGGACATAAATGTAACTTCATTTTCTGTGCACGTCTTCTAGAATTCAGTGGGAAATATAATTATTCAAATTATCGTTTCCATGTTGTCGCGGCAGGAAGTAATAAGAGCCAAAATTTATTGCTTATTTATCTTTGAAAATAGATTTCATTACATGGGAGTTTTTTTTGTTGTTTTTTTCTCCCTTTCAAAATTCAAAATTTATTGCTTGTTTATCCTTGAAAATAGATTTTATTACATGGGAGTTTTTTTTCCCCCTTTCAAAAATTCAAAATTTAAGTAGTATATGACTTAGTGTAGGGATCACATAATTTTGAAAATGTGCACACAATTCACTTTTCCCCATAGGACGTCATACGCAGTTTTTAACTGTTTTTTGACGTAAAATAAAATAAAAAAAGTAATGTATACTATAAAAAAAGCAGTATCCTACCAAACGGTCCACGGACCGCGTGCGATATTATTTTCTCATTACTTGTCGCATACTCAACCCTTACACACACTTACATTTACATACTCTACACTGCCACACCTGCCGGGAGACCGGTCGGAAGCTTAGAGGTTGTGTCGGCTGTGTTCGTGCCCCGCTGGTTGGATATAGCTGTTTGGGGAAAACCCCGCTAGCCGAAAGTAGGTTGGCACTGGATCTCCAGTGGGACACAATCACCGGCACCTTCCGAGCAAAAAGCTTGCACTACACTTGCGGGACTAATGACTTCAGCTGTTGACGCGCCCAGAATCACTAGTAATCAATCAATCTATCAATGAGCGGCATGTGATCCACCCATCCTCGCTACGACCTTCCCCGCCTCCACATGTGCTTTGCCCACATCCACCGTTACCGCTGCTGCCATCTCCACCGTCTCCAGCTCCCCCCATCCCACCCGCTTAATCACCCCTGCCTCCACTTCCGAATTCCCCAGCCCAGCCTCGCCGCCAGTTCGCCCACCTCTGTCTAGCCCATCCCCCCATTCCGACACCATCTTAGCTGGTGGTTCTTTGCGAAATGGTTGTAAACTAATAACTGTTACTAATTATTATATTTAAAATTATTACAGCACTAGGGAATGAAAATAACAAAATTCTGAGGTTACATTTACGAATAACGATGATAGACATACTACGACTTTTAACATTTTTTCAATCATGCCTCAGTTCGTCACTGATAATACTCCAACAAAAACAAAACGCAACGAACTATTTTATCAATCGGTTGGCTAATATTGTAATGTGTATTATAAATTAATTTGCGGATTCCTATTTTTATTCAAACTCCTAATTTTAATTTAATTTAATAATTTTAGGTCTCTGCAGAAACTACTTACGTACCAACCAACATCATTATTTTCAGCATTAGTAACATTTTAAACATCAGATAGACGGAATACAACACACACAAAGAATAATGAATTACACTACTTGTCACAATAATTTAAATTAATTTTCAAATTTTTTAATAAATGATTAATTCTTATTATCAATTAAACATTGTCCTGCATCTAAGCTGGAGCTTTTGTTAGGACTTTCAAATTATATATCATATTATTTACAAAACGTTTCTGAACCATTATACAAATTAAATAGACTATAACAACTTCTTTGTAATGACTTTCCTAATACAAGAGAACATACATAAAACTAGTAGTTGAAGTGGTGAAAAATGAACTGCATAAGCATTGCAAATACATTGCAAAATTTCGTAGTATCCCTTAATAGTGTCTCAGTAGTTCAATTTCACATCCTTATTCCAGTGTTTATTTCGTTCTTGTGCCCCAACGAGACCATTGCGACTTCCTCCTCACATTCATCCACCCGCGAGGCGCCGGAGGAAGCTCAGGAAGGAACAAGTGAGCGGAGTTCGCGTCGCGCCAGCGGAAATATTTACTGCGGCCGCACGAGGCAGACGGGGTGAAGTGCGGGTGAGGTGGGGCAAGGGTGGTTGGGGTGGGGCAAGGGCGGGCTGGGCGGGGCGGGGCGGCTCGGGTCGGGGTCGGGGTCAGGGTGGTCAGGGGTCAGGGGTGGTCGGGTTGGTCGGGGTGGTCGGGGTGGTCGGGGTGGTCGAGGGGTCAGGGGTCAGGGGTCGGGCGTGGCGAGGGCAGGCGGGGCGGTGAAGGGGTGGCGCCAAAGGAGTGTTTTTGCGCGAGGGCGTCCGATAATTACGGAGATAACCCCGAGCTCCGCAGCAGCGTCCGCATAAACCTTTTACAAATGGACCGCGGAGATGGGCGACCGATTGCGGGCTGACTGGGAAAAGGGGAGTAGTGAGGAGTGGTAGGGATTGGAGGGGGGCGGAAAGGTTTGGGGGGGGGGGGGGTTCGCTGTGGGAGTGGCGGGGAAGGATGGAGGATGGGGAATGACGAGGAATGGTGAGGAATGGCGAGGAGTCGTAATAAATGGAAAGAACTGCAGGGGGAATGGTGGGAATAGTGATGCGTAGAGATGAGTGGTGGGAAATGTCATCAAATCGAGGGTGAACTAAGAGGTGAGGGAAGCAAATGAAAGAAAATGACTGTAATGATAATTTTATCAAGTCAAAGACAAGTGGATATGACATGCCATGCAGAGCCGAAGTTAATTCAGGTGTGTAAGTGAGATCATTGATAACGATAAAAAGTAAGAAGTTTAATGAGTCGAGGTGTGGCAAAATATCTATGAAGTAGATATGACGATGAGGGTAGTAAAGGAAGGTCAGTAGAGTATGTAGATTTTTGCTATGGTGTAGAAAATTCTACATGGCTGCGGATGATTTTGGGAAAGGCTTGTGCGCATGTTATATAGAAACAGGTGTTATCGAAAATTACGTGATCTGCAAAATACGTCATGGTTGATAATAATAATAGTAGAAAAAGTGCCTATATTGAAACGCTCTCTGTTTCTGTTAAATTATTTATGCCACCGGTTTCCGAATTTATATCATTTTTGGGCGTCAGGAAAGGGTTGCGATTTTAAATTTCCCGCAAACACATCTAAAGGGAAATAATTATCCTACTAGCTCTGCCGGTTGGGTTTTTACGAAAATAATCGTCGCCGGTACTTACTTTCTTCGTAGCAAACGATCATTCGATCCTCTCTCCATACGGAAGAAGCGAGGAATCTGAAATATTTTTGGAAAGAAATTATTAAACTATAGATTGCACAAGATGCTAAAGAAATGATAATCAGCTTTTCTTTTTCAATATGAGAACGTTGTAAGTTTATTCATCGAAGAATTCTTTGTAACATAAAATGTCACCTTGGTCATGACTGGTAGTATAAATTGTAAATAGCGCTATTATTCTTAGTATTTACATATCAATGCGCTCTTGGACGATGAGGCCAGGAAGAATCCACTGGTCCGACCAATCTTCTCTCTTGTATCTTGTTCTCGGTCCACTGCCGGATCAATGTCCTCCTCAACTTATTGTTTCACTTACGACTCCTGGTGCCAGAATTATTCAAAGTTCCAAATAGAATTACGCACACAAAATATAAATCCTCACTGCTCAATTATTTCCTGCAAAATTTCACCAAGTGCCGCATCTATCATTTACAATGACCTCTACGATGTGCACGGTACGCGGTCTAAAGCTCCTCTCAAATATTACAAAAAGTTCAACCCTCGATAGCTTTTATACATTCTTGTATCTTGTTTGACAAAACAATCTCCAGTTTCCTTCTACGTCATACCCCATTACTAGTTTACCACCAATCCTACATGCCCTTATATCACAATCTTCTGTCCGTTACTTGCCGCGCTATGTTTGTTTACTTCCGCTTCCATAGTTTCTAAGGAACGCCCTGCCTGCATGCCTATACCCTCAACATTTACACTTTTCACGATAAATTTAATAAATGTTTGTCCCCAATTCCCATCAAAATATTGGGTGACAGTCTGGTATGTCACAATATTTATACCAGACACTATCCACCTATATACCAGAGTAGGCAAAATAGAAGTTCATCGTTTCCTTATAACCACATGTTTGCCCTCTTTATTAGACGTTTGTGCAAGTGAAGAGCTTGGTTTAGTAACAAGATAAGCTACATCATGACTCCCGCTAGAAAGAAATGTTAATACTATCTCGAATTTGCTCAAAGTGTCTTAATTCGTTACTGAAAAAATCCCTTCATAATTGTGAACAAGCAATATGTAGTGTCAACACATTCCCCCACATCGAGATATTAGCTTTTAGTAACAGCGGAAGGATTGCTATGGCTAGTGTCACATCTCATTCTACCACTCCAAGCCCTTCAAAATAGCCCTTGTAAAAGTTATTGTTTGCTGTATCGTAAGTTTCAACACACATAGTTTTTTATAGCAGTGCATGGGAATTATTGACATACCAAAAGAGATAAGGCGGGATACTCCTAAACGTTTCCTCGTCTTAGTCTGAAAAAATGCTTTCTTTACCTTGAAAAATTTTCAACCTTATTGTTATTTAAAAAAATTGCTCGAAATTAATAAACCATTCAGAAAAGGTAGTAAAATAAGATATTTAAATACTTTCTCAAGCAACATGACGGTTTGATTTTCTTTCCTATCTTTTTTATAAATACTGTTTTATCAAAGAACACATATACTTTTATGCCCACGAACATCCACTCATTCATCCGCATATCGATCCATAACACACAGTAAAAACAATTTGAGTATCCATTAAGGGTAACATTAAAATGATACAAGGGTGTACATTTTTCAATACCCAGCTACACATAATTGGTTTCAAAAAAGGAACTAAAAAAAACAAACAAACAAAAAATTGAACTTACATATCAAGACATAGCATTCACAATGTAGCAATCGACCGAACGATGACACTGCAGTCTGTCCACATATGGCTGCCTTCATCTGTAAAGAAGGAAGCTTTCTTTGAGCATCGCTCATCACCTTCCAATGCCCGGCGCGTAACACCGCAAGCACCACAATTACACGACCGACTCAACCTTCTAATCGACCATTCATTTCTCGTTGCAGTCGCACAATGAACCGCTTCAAGATAAGGTGGCCGCGAGCTGGGGACGACATGCGCCCGCGGAAGGCAGCAAGAAGTTCATTGTTGGCGGCGCCCGCCGTCGCCCCAACGCCCACCTCGCGACCCGGCATCAGCGTCGTTAAAAGTAACTGACGTGCGAAGGAAATGATGTCAGCATAAACGTCACCAGGCACCCCCCGCGCACACCTCCAACGCTTGCGGGATTCGGGGACGCAAAAACCAGCCAGCTGCCGTCACGGAACGATACGGTGAGGATTTGCTCATCACATCCCCCCGGATGTTGGAGGCAGTGTGGCTGTAGATGGCTATTTGGTTGTTTTTTCTTAATACCGTTACTTTGTTTCAACGTACCGGTGTTAAATTATAAAATATTAAATATTTGCTGTAATCAAGCATTATTTTCACCTATCGACTCTGTTTCTCCATTACTTACGTGGATTTTTTTTTGCAGGGGGGGTCTGTTTAACCTCAGACGTTTCATACAATCGTTTACACATCTTTCATGCACGGATGTTATTTGGAATTACTGAGCAATTTATTTGCATTATTTACTACATCGTACTAATTAACAAAGAATAGTATTATTTCCAGAAAAATATTTTATCATATTCTCATAGTTACACTCAACAAACATATCTTTCCAGCATAAGAAATCTTTGAAACAGGGACACTGTCACGTTGTAGACAAATACGGCAGATTATTATTTATAAATCAGAACATAATATTATGAAGTGGAAAAGCCCAGGCTTTTGGAATTTTTCTTGTAATTTAGATGTGCAATGTAGAAGGTTTGGGGGCATTTCTGATCCCAATCGCAAACAGATGAAAGTACTTCCTACCAATAAAAAATAAAAAGACTTAAAAGTTTACATGTAAAACTGGACGTAAAGAGAATTTCTAAAATAAAAACTTCATGTAAATAATTTTCAGAGTGTTGCGAAATAGTATTTCCGTCTGGTTTCACCAATGACTCCAGAGTCTAAGCGGTGGTAATATATGTTGTCAGAACTTTATAAATTGCATCTTTTTTATAAAAATGACGATAGCTCGTTCCCTAATTTTCTCATCGCTTACAGGATTTTCCTTGACAAATGACATTTGAGTTGTAGTTCCAATGAAACAGTGTCAGAATAATGATAAAATAAAATTTGTTCTGAGAAGTTATTTCCAAGTCATTTTATATTTTGTACTTCCCTAAAGAAATTAAAAAGGTTCTTTCCCTTTTAAGATCCTATTTCCGCTTAAAATGGACGATTAGACGCTAAAAATTCTAAGTCTATTCCTCCCAGTCAGCGTTCCCAGGCGGGACTCGAAGTCCGGTCTCTGGAAGCAAAACCACTTTGAGCTACTTGTCCGTGAAATGCGCACGGCCTGTCACCCGACGGATTGATCTGCTGAACCAGTCGGCTATCTGCGGCTCGCGGACGAGTGACGTCGGCAGAAGAAATCGCGGCGGCCGCCGCAGCTCAGGCATCTCCGAATGCCACCGCGTACGAATCCTGGGGAGGCGACGTCAACTCGAGCGGAACGTCGTCCTTCTTTCGATCCGCTTAATTCCATTCTTCGTCCACGATCCGCTTCTCAAAGGAGCGCCATTTCAAACTAATCACCGTGTGACTTGAATGACACATCTCGGCGTTGTGTGGTAGTTAACAAGCCAATTTCGTTGGGCTAATAAAAGTGATATTTCACGATTGTGATTGCTTAGTTTATTTTGCTGAAGATAAATCGCTCGTAAATGGCGAACGTAAGGTAGTTACGTACTTAACGTTGACGGCCTTCAATACAGGAAGAGAAAGACCACATTTTTATATTAGAGCTAGCTGAATTTTAGATTTTTAAAAACAAAAACGTAAACGAATGTTTTTTTTTATTTAAAAAAAATACTTGGAAAAATTAAGTATTTCACGAACCTAAATTAGCGTACGTGTGTGTGTGTGTGTGTGTGTGTCTGTGTGTGTGTGTGTGTCTGAGAGTGCGTAATAACGAGTAGATATCTACACTTACAAATTCCTGATTGTGAGAAAGGGAAAACGTGAGAGTACCTTCTAACGAACAGTATTATGTAATTGGGCAAAAACTTTCAAATAAATGTCACCAAATAGTTAATTATGAACTTCTTTAGAGCGGTCTGAGAACGTCCTCAGAACTTATCACTCGTTTCTCTGAATCAATCCGTGTTGTGAGAATTTACATTTATGTTTCGTGTTTAAAAAATGTACGTTATAAGTTCTCATTACGATTTACCCTTTATTAGATGTTATCTTTTTACATTCAAACTGAGTATAATGTATTTTCACATACTAAGAGATTTTCAGGTAATAGTAGAGGACAGTACCCAATCCCGGGCCTGGTTCCTAATGCAAGCCTCTTAATTTGCTGCGCTGTAGAGTGCTGTTGCCAATTGGAAACGTACTAAAATTGTAGTACTTTGCAAGACCGCAGCCCAGTCAAGCTTCATCTTCACTTGTTGCCGGCCATTTGTGTGGACAGTGAAAAGCAAGTTTTTTCCACGTGCTTATTCTCAGTTGTCTCATTTCAATACTTCATCGGTAAGCCTTCTACCCATTACATTATTTTGAAGGGGACATTACAAGCTATTGATGTACGGTAATGTAATTTATTTTACTTCCCTTGTAAAAATATTAGCATTAGGAATATAAGCATGCTGGTGCCTAACCCATGTCCCCTTAAGGTTCTTAACCTGGGCCCCCCAATTTTTCGTCTTTGAATCTAAAAACAATTAAGATATTTGGCACTTCCTATAACTTAGGAGGCTAATAAAAAGCTAGACCCTACTCTGAAGACTATCAGTTCGCAAGAACAGGAAGAAGAGAGCGGTCAAGATTTAATAATTTAATCCCAGAGAAGTCGAAAAGAGAGATATTTAACCAAATTCTGAAGTTAAACAAAAAGCAAAGTATGATTCCATCTCCAGCGGCGAATCAAACATGTTCTCTTGCTCTTCCGAATTGAAGGTTATACCAGGAATATCTTCCCTCTCGGGTTAAAAAGATCTAGAGGGCATGTTTTGCTGAGTAACCTTTTAAAAGGGCTGCAGGAGAAGTATGTATGGGTAATGTGCCTAATGTGTGTGATTTTGGACTCGTGTAGAATGTGCTGGGGTGGAACAATATGCTAATGTGTGAGATTTTTGTCGCACTTGAATATATATGCTATATGCTAGACGTATACTACAATATCTTATGAATAAGATGTTAAACTTGTATTTTTGTAAAAATTATACAGTGTTCAATCTGTTTGCAGTTATTTCACTTATTTTTACTTGTTTATTAAAGCGTTTGCGGGGAGCTCACATCTCGATACCCTTTTAAAAATATACAAAATGTAATGTTTACAAAAAAATTATTTTATTCTTAAAGTACTAGGTCAACAATTTTAAGTAGAAAGCATATCTAAGTATATTTTGATTAATTGCGCATAAAATCGGATTTAAAAATATTTGACAAAAAAATTGGAGCCTGGGTTTGGGTACTGTCCTCACGTATTTCAGTTCACAGTTCATATTAATAACTAAAGAACAATTTTTCGAAATGAATAATCAATAAACATACTTATTTTCCAAACACAACCAATAATAACAAAAAACTAGTGACACCCGTGCAAGTTATTTCATTGTATTTTTTTTCTTTACAGAGACCACGATGATTGAAGTGATAATGTAGTTTTATGGCATTTTTCTGGAAAAAATCTATATTGGATCGACGCAGACCTGACTCATGTGATGTTCGTATCTTGTCAAAAAAATGTTTGATAGTACGTACCATCATTTCGTTATCAAAAATGTTTGATGGTACGTATATCATAGTATGTTCGTTTTCACCATACCGTTCTGAGTCCCAGCAAATTTGCGTAGTCCCTCTCAGAATTCACAACGCAGCCGTCGTAACAGCCGTATCACTCCCACCGCCATCCCACGGGCACGGATGCCTCGGCGCGCGTCACCGGCGGCCGTCTTGTATGCTAATTGCCCGGCGGTAATGACGCCTCGCTAAACGCCCCAAAGCCGGCGTCCCACAAGGGCGGGCCGCGGGGCGCGGGGCCGGGGCCGAGGCGGAGGCGGGCCGGTCTGGACGGAACAATAAAGCAATCGCAGCCCCCGGGGCGAGGAGTCGCCCTCCGCCGCGCGCGTTTAAAATTCGCATTCCGCAGGGGCGACGAGGCGAACGCCGCGGCCGCCGCCACGCACGGCCACGCACGGCCGCCCGCACGCCACCTGCTGCGCCGCCGCCTCCGCTCCCGCCTCCTCCCTCCAGCGACCCTGCAGCACAACCTGCGACTCCTCACCGACATCCCCCCCCCCCCCGGGGCAGCCTGCGTCCCCCCCCCCCCCCGGCCTTCCCCGTTCACCGGCTAGGCGGTGGTTCCCTCCGCTGTAAGTCACTACTGTACACTACTGTTGCAGTATCTCCGATGGGGAAGTTCGCATCTCAACGGCCGGTGGTGGATTTTCGGCACTAGCTAGATTGCTGGTTTGAAGTCAGTCTCTGTCTGAAGAAGAATTCCAACGGCCAGCTCATTTAATCAGTTGTTTTTTATAGTTTTATTGACCAAAACTTGGCAAATGGTTGACTAGAACCTTACCAAATGCGCCAAGTAGCGCACCTTTCAAATACGTGCACTACTCAACCGCACACATTCGAAAACCAGTTAGGAGCGTAGAGCTTGTCCCAGCTCGGGCAGTGATCAGTCGGAAGTGATTCTAGAAAACGCCTACGTCGGCACCGGATCTCTTCCAGGGAGAAATCTGACACCAAGCACTTTGCTTACCAAGACTGATGACCATAGAAGTTGACGCGCCAAAAACAGCAAATAATCAATCAATCCTATTCCCTCCACCGAATCCTCATTGACACCCCCACCATGACCGCCTTTACTGTCTCTATCGTCACTACCACCGTCATTGTTTCTGTCGCCGTTGTTTCTATCACTTCCATCGTGCCCAGTGTCTGCACCGTATCAAGCACTTCCGCTGCCTCCTCCAGCTCCACCTCCGCCCCACCCCCCGCCGCGCCGCCACCTCACTTTCTTTGCTATCTGTGCCCACCACCATCTTTCTATGCTATCTGTGCCCATCACCACGCCCACCACCATCTCCGCCTCCACCACCTCCGTTTCCCTACTGCCTCCGGTTGCAGCGGTCTCCCGCTGCCTGTTGCCACTCCCACCTTCCTCATATATTTCCATCCGTGACGGATGTACACGTTTTGTCGCTCTAAATATATAGATTGATAGATTTATTCAAGTTCGCTTTGAGCTAATGCTCGGTGGCAAACATTATTACAACTAGATATACGACAATTACAAAACTATTACGAATATTTACAAATATAATTACAATTAGAATGAGAATTAGAGATTGATATCCTAGTTATAATTATTTTTGAGTTATCTGTAAGTTGACTTAAAGCTTTTTAACACTTCACTGCACTCCACTTTACTTCACTTCATTTCACTGCGCTGCACTGCGCTGCACTCCACTCCACCCCTCCCCTCCCCTCCTGTCCCCCACCACAATACACTTCACTTCACTGTATAAGGGACATGACCATATTATTAATAATACTAACGATTATAATGTAAGTAATAATATATAATAATAATAATAATAAAATAATAATAATAATAAATATAGTACTGTGTATTGAACGGCTTTGATTGTCTTCAGTGAGACTATTTCATATGATTCAGAATCACAAAATAACTTATTCTTAATGAATCGTTACATTAGTGATTTATTTATTGCGCCTCTTAAATAGTAGGAAAGAGCAAGTGGTGTCCCATTTAAATGTTTGGCTCCCACGTATCTATTTTGTCTTGTTTTCATATTTTAAAGTTTGAAATGGAGATCAAGGACGTTTTACAATCTTTCATTCCTGAATACTTTGTGAATATCCACTAACTTTCATTTCTAATTTCAGAATTGTACAATGAGTACAGTCAAGTATTAAATTTCTGAAAATCAAGGACGGCTCTCTACTCGTTCAGAGCAATTACGTCCAATTACACGAAGGCTGAGAATTGCAGACTACAGTACAGTGTTCTAGGTGTTTTCGCAATTTAACTGTGATGTGAATTAATGAGTACTGTGATTACATGAACATCAACTACTGAGGGCATCAGTTCTGTAAATGTAGCACTTGATACATTCCGAGAGATGGCCATGGATCCTTCCTGCAGGATTGTGAGATCTTACCACAACGTACGGCAGGAGCAGTTTCCTCCTCTAAGAAACTTCCCCAGCGACACACCGCCCAGTCGGGAACTTTAAGATTACAACTGGTATCCAGACGAGTGTGGTAGTGTAGTGCATGCAAGTGTAAGCATGATTAAGAGGTGAGGATGATACAAGAATGAAATGAAAGATCGTACGCAGTTTGTGATCCATTTATTAGGGAGATCGCCCCATTATTTTTGAATAGCGAAGGGTAATGACAAGCAAGCATTGTTGTTTGTAACCACGAAAATGAATATATTAAGGTGCAAGATTGCTCTTCTGCATGCTAGCTTACCTACCTTCGGGTTGAGGAGATCCATCATAAATCTCAAGAACCAAATCAATACATTTTGAAGTACATTATATTATGAACATCCGAATATCAACATATTATGTCAATTTAGGCGTTTCATTTGATAAATATACGGCGGCATAAATGTAAGAAAAAGATGAAAAGGGGAGTTGAAAAGGAATAGCTAAGAGAAGAGCATGATTAAGTTCAACAGAAAGAGGAAGGAGAATAGCAAGAGAAATAACAAGAAAAGCATATGTTTCAAGCCTTATCGTCTTAAATTATTACGAAATGTCAGTGTTGGTGTTGCCTTATGGAGAAAGCGTTAAAGTAAGTAGTTAATTTGATGGGAAATATCTTTACTGTGACACATACAAATACCAAAATTGTTGCCACAAATACTAAAATTTCTAATGAACGAATTGCTTTATAGTTCACCGGGTAAGGGACAGCTGAAGGTCCATTGATTTCCATGAACCACCGCTTCCGCACGTGCCAAAAACGCGGCGGCGCGAGATAACAAGAGGAGGGAAATTTCCAGTTCCCGTTGGCATTCCCGTTGCCTCCGCGTCCGGGGGCAGATACCCCGGAAGCAACTCCATTACCCGCCGCGCGCGGCGCCAGGGGAGTGGCGGGGGCGGAGCGCACGTGGCGGGGAGAGGCGAAGCGAGGCGAGGCGAGGCGATCTCTTCCCTAGAGCCTCATCACTCGGCAGCCGCCGTCAATGGGCGCGATTCCATCACGCGACCCCGCCCCCCTTCGTCGCTTCCGCCGCAGCCGATGGGGACCCGTTGAGGGGTGACTCAGGCCCCCTCCCCTCTTCATCGTACCGCCGCGCCGTGACGCTGTGATTCTTCGCTTCAGTGCGATGGTATCACAGAACTCGGTGCGATGGCATCTGAAATTTCTTCTTGTATTTTCTTTCCGCTTCTCTCACAATGTTTCTTTCTATTAAAACTATATTTTTAATTGGAGAGTAACTTACAAATACTATTAGTGGAAACCCACCAAAATTTAATGGTAACTGAGAAAAAATTCACAGTAGCGAAATCGAAGAATTTCAAAACGAAAAAGATAATAAGACGTCATAGGACGATATTAATAAGAATTTCAAAACGAAAAAGATAATAAGACGTAAGACAAGAATCGCTTCTTGTCTTCCAACCCCTATTGCTTTTGTCCCAAACACAATTAACCAGTGTTTTCAGAATAAGAATAAATTTCAGAAAATACTATTAGTTTAAATTAAATCAAATTGTTAAGGCTCCAAATTATTCATTAGCATTTTTGGGAGAGCAGTAAAGATGAAATGTGAAATGTTGTCATATTGTCAAGTGTCGAGCGATCCTGGTTTCTCGAATATAACAATTATGAGAGCTTAGGTTTCAGTGCATATGACAATTATGTTGTCATCACATGCAATCGTTCGCATATGTTTACAAACGCTAAATATATCGCATTTTACATCATCTTTCTTTCACAAATATTACATCACCTTTTTTGGCATTATATTCTCGAGCTTTTACTGCACTTCCACGTGGCTCCCGTTAGCTGATGCTTTCACATGTTTTATGCACCAGTGCCAACATTTCAACATTCATCGAACGTGCAATTAAAATCTGCAATACTTGAATGTGCAAGAGGTTAGACTGGATTTGTGTTGACGAGTGCTTATAACTGTTCATTAGGTATTAGGCGCCAAATTGAAATAAATTTCGAAAGTAAAGTTGTAACACAAGCATTGAATTCTGTGTATTTTACTTGTTCTCAATGTCTCAGTATTGTCTTCACTAAAATATACATGCAACAAATGAACTAGTAAGCAGATCACACTGCGCGATTATTTATTGTAGTCGAAAATACTCAAACAAAGCTTCACATGAACTTACATATCTCATAGTAAGAAGTATGGAGACCTCATCGTGAATAAGATATTCAATTTTTTTGTTGTGATGAGCATGTCTGTACTGCCATGGCAACGATTATGATACGCATTACATTCACAGTCAATTTAACCACAACTCTAACCTCACCACCGCAGACTTCCCTGAGCCATGTGTCGAAACTACAATCAATTTCAACTCGCAGAACAATATAATGAACAAATGACAGCACATAAGAATTAACCCTATTAAATTTTACGATTTTATTAAAATTTAATGTTTACATTACAAAACCTGTGAAAATAGCAAGTTACAACACAACTGGGGCCTATTACCTTCCATATTAAAAAAAAAATCACGAAATTTGGTTCAGCGGAAAGTTCGAATTGCTTTCTAAAGAAAAATCCTTACTGTTTTAAATATAAGTATTTTATACGTGCACGTCGAGATATCGTTGTTCTAAACACATTTCCAAATGTACACCGACTGATGTGGCTCAGGGCATCAACTTAGGTCATTGTAGTGCTTCTGTTAAGGATGGCCAAGGGTTCGAGTCCCAATGTGAGCAGGATTTTCAACACTAGCTAGACAGATAGTGGACATATATGAATTCGGCCACTCTCTAAAGAAGAATTCTAGAGGCAGGCTGCTCTGATCGGTAGTTTTATGTGTTTTTTAGATACCAGGTGAATGCCGGAGCAGTATTTTAACATGTGCTGCGGATCATGGGCGATCTGTCCTTTCTCTTTCTGCCTTGACTTAATAGTAATTATGCCAATGTAGAGTAAATAACAATCAAATCTGTTATTTGTGATATCTGCAGCGTGTCGTTCAATACTCCTCGAAACATTATCTTCTTATACGAAAAACTCATATACACAAAAAATATCTTTTCTTGCAGTGTGAGCCATATTTAGCTACAATTCATGTTCATGTGTAGCCATATTTAGAACAATATTCAAGCTACATTGTTCTAAACAAACAGTGAACTTCTTAATTCTCAAAGGATGCCGGGCGTTAACAGTGGTTTTTTGTTCCACTGGTTACGTTGTAGAAATTTAACAGTACAGTACAAGAATTTTAAAAAAATATTTGCTTCGACTTAGAGCATACATCTGCAGTTACTCATATTAATCCTTGATTATTTACTTTGATGCTGTGATAACGTAATCGCACCGGAGTGAGCATTCCTTTTATTGTTCTATTGAAACCTCATTTGCATGCGAACGGGTCATCATTAGAAAATCCTGGATATGATCATTGTACTGGGTATATGTACAAGGTCAATTACTATGACTTCAAAATTGAAAAAACTTTGACGTATAATTAATTTTTACGCTAAATGGGTACGTTTGATGAAGACATGTTGGTGGAATTGCCTTGTTAAATAAACGTCCATTCAGCATTCCGTATCACCGCCGCGCCGTGACAACATTATTCTCCGCCCCGATGCTCCAGCATTACACGCACCCAGTAATGTGTTTTATTTGCATATTCCTTCCGGTATATCGTCCTATTAAAATCACATTTGCATTTGAAAAGTATCACATGAAAGGATCATTGTAGGAGAGCAGGTATAAAATTAGGTTTTATGAAGGGCTAGTATCAATAGAGATATCCAAATGAGATAAAAATTTTTTGTGGATGACATACCAAAAGAAAAAAGTCAAAATGACAACTGAATGAATTCAGGGTTAAGAATAAGATTTGTACATCACCTGAATCAACAGAGAATTTTGTTTAATGACCACAGGGTGAGTGCAGGATTCAATACATACCATTTCAAGGGGCAGAAACATTTAACTTTTGTTATTTTCATACCTTGTGTGTGTGCGTAAATTCCTAAAAACAACAAACAAACTACTCGTAGTTTGTTTTAACAAGATTCACACCCATCCTCGGTCACTTTGACCCTTACCACCGTAATTGCTGTTGTAATTCCATTATTCCTTCATTCCGTCTACGACACTATCGGACGGGTGAAGTAGTATGAACTTCTAGCGCCGACTTTGAAAAACTGCATTGTTCTATTAAAATTATAATGATTGCACATTATGTATACCAAGAGAGATTAGAACTGTATGTTAAGGATTTTATGTAGGTCAAAATTCTTCGGACTATTCATACAGTATAGCGTAATGTATTTCGTATGTAAAATACATGACCTACAAAAAATATTTAAATAATCAATGAGCGATGACATCTGAAAGTCAGAATAAATTTCATTGCGATGTCGCTATTTCCTTCAGAAAACCCTGCACATCACGCGAGAACTCCAGCTCAGGTACAGATTTATTATGTTCACAGTTACCACACACCATTATCTCGACCGGGAGAGGTGGCTCAGTGCATCAACTGATGTCTGACAACGGGGGAAGATCACCTCCAACACCCGATGAAAGAACATACGGGACTAATGACCTGAGTAGTGGACGTGCCGGGAATCGCTGACAACCAACCAACCATCACTATCTCGAACGCTTACCGACGTTCTTAGGTGGTCCATACACCTCGAAGCACCGCTCTTCGACCAACTGCGACAGCGCCAGTTGTAAAACTGCCACTGCGGTATTTATTCTTATATCTCTTATTCTGAATCCGAATAAGATGTACCAACGAGCAAACCTCTCTGACAATATATTACGGGCAACACAACATATTCCCACAACCTGCTCCGGTGTGGTAGAAATTCGACAGCGACAGATTTAGAACGCATGCAGTGAGGCAGACTTTTCTATGGATGCGCCTCTTTACTCTCCCCCTCGCACGTTCCCGTGCGCTGCACTCGAGCGCTAAGAACTGCATGTTAGGGAGGGGCGCGTCTCGGGCTATAGTGTGCGAGTGCAGGGGCAGACTGCACTTCGCGTGTGAAGTGCTTCGGATCAAGCAGGGGGAAGTTATTCAGGGGTTTCAAAATTTTTCTTGCGTCCGCAATTCCTTGGTGTGGTCCGTCAGCCTCTGCGAGAGCCCATCTCTGAGTCTCGGTTGAAATGAAGTTGACAGTCGGGTGTACAGGGGGGCGGCGTTGCCGCGAAAATATTGTATGAGACATCTGGGCTCTTGATGACCGTTGAAAGTGCGAGTGTGACACACGAGAAGGGAGACACTTCGCATCCGCAGAAGAGCCAGTTGCACATGCATTCGCTGTTCAGAAAACATTGGGTAGCCCAATGTGAGCTTGAGATTGTAATCGCCCGAACATTTGCTGTACCTGCGTTGTAATTTGTTTCAATGATTTTCTTGTATGACAGAAATGTAAATGTAATTTTTTTGTGCTGAGGCTGCCAGTCAAAACGATAAGAAGTCGATGTTTTTCGAACTGCATTTAGTGTTGCTGTCTCTCCACCGTGAGGTCAGGCTGCTGCACATATTTCTCGTGCGAACTCCACTACAAGTTCTACAACATAGTACCGTTACCATGCTACAATGTACGATTAAAAACAACAAAACCAACAGTACTCACAATTCCCGGTAATGAATCTGATTTGAACGCACTTATCCTCGGTCTCGATCTGTATTTCGATTTTCCTACAGTGGCCGATGACATTAGGTCATTGTTACACCTCCTGCCTTACAAAATTAATATTTTTAATTAATTCACGAACGTCCTTCTCAACGAGGCGCATGGCCACTTAAATATGTTTACCACCATATTAAAAATATACATTTTATAAAGTAGGAGGTGTAACAAGGATCTAATGTAATCGGCCACTACAGAAACATCAATATATACTAACAACACTTGAAATACAATTAAAATATTTGAGCCATAGTTTTTTCGTTCGTTCTGTAATCTGAGATGACAACACTGCAAATAATTAAGCTTCTGGTTAGCTAATACTCAGGCTACGGTACTAGCGTAATCAAAGTAACTAGAGAATGTGAACCTCCGTTTAATTTTATTCATAGTGTATTTCTTTGCACAATATTTCCTTGAAGAGAGACTGGCAAAGACGTCATAATCTCGAGAGATTCGTTTAACTGGGTTCAGTGATTCGCGAGAAAGGTAATTTAATTTTCTTAATACACACAACTACATATCGCCCAATTTTTGATTCTGTGAAGTGAAAACACTCCCCCCACAAAAAAAAATAAACACAAAAAGTCAGTCTTTATCAGCATCGACAAGACTTCTGGCTTATCCATTTAGAATATAGCTCGGAGGAAAACCTCCAGAAAATAGTTGTACAGAATTTTTCGCAATTAAAAGTTGGTACAAAATGTTTTGAAAAACAGACTAAGGTTGTTTTGTTTCTCATATAGCTACAAACTTGTTGGCGGGGAGATAGGGCGTGTGATGCAAATCTCCTTGCATATTTAGAGAATCTATTGAAAGGAACCTGGATCTGACCAATGCAGGTTCTATAAGAGATGGATCGGCTGGTATTTTCTATTATAATAATAATAATAATAATAATAATAATAATAATAATAATAATAATAAATGTAATACATCAAAATGCATCGATATTGTAAACTTTATTTCACGGTTTTGGTTTCATTGAGAAAATATGGTTTGCTTACAAAATTGAAACTATTAAAATGAAAAATTGGACTTCAATCTTGATAACAAGTACGGCCTCCACAAATATCAAGAACCTTCCGATAATTTTCCAACTTATCCGATACATTTTTCAGACACGTATAATAACTAACACAATAAAATACGAGAGTATTAAATAAGCCAGGAAGGCCTAATTACACGAGGAGAGAAACAAAACGCAACAATGCCCCTTCGTCATTTTCACCTAACCAAAACTTATTTGCATGTTTCTTAATAGGAACATCATGTTACACGTTAAAGGTGCATGTTAGTTTGCATCTTACAGATTGTTAGGCTATGAAAAGAACCTAATGAAGGTGACCTGTTGATTAAATTAACGTGCGCTCCCATACCTTGTGTTCAGTATTAAAAATACTCTAGATGCTTAAGGTAGTTAAGTGGCAAGAAAAATAAGTAAAAAAAGGCCCCAAACTTGTGATAATGGGGTTGTTCATTATCGAGATAAGGAAAATCAAAACAGAAAGCTTTCGTTGATACCGATTAAATATAAAAATTCCAGACGCAAACACATTACTTTTTTGTGTTGGATATAGAATAGGAAGCCAGATTGTGATTGCTAAAAACATAAGTCAAATATAATTCATATAGAGAATACAGTCGATTTAAATTTTCAAAAATCGTGTTGCAATACGTGGAAGCTCTTTTTCCAGAAGTCATGGACGAAACATAGTTTTGTTCGAAACAATATTGCGTGGTTAGCCGTTAATGAATCAAAGTAATAAAATGGTTAATGGTGTTATTCAACGATCTGTCGTATTTCTTTCCTGATGAACCTTTTTTAGAACTCTGGACACACTTGTGCAGCTGTCGTCCTTGTTATAATCATAAAAAATACCGAACCACCTACTAAGAAAGAAATTTGTTAAAATTCGTCTTGGTACCAATTTTAAACTTTTGAGAGCAATAAGTACCAATCACAGGACATGAAGAGTGAAAACCAATTCTTTTAAAGCTCAACACAAAATCAACAATCTAAACCATTATCGCTTATCAGTGTTATAGAATAACTATTCTACGAATTTCAAATTGCTATATTGTGGCGTTCCCATTCTCATTTTGCGACCTGATATGAACTTAGGAACGTTCACAATTACAAGAAACCATTATTAATTAGACTGTTGGTGATGTAGATACCTTATTAATTCAAAGTAAATAAAACAGATGTTGTCTGGTATCAATTTTTATATTTCTGCTTAAGATCTTTACGATCGCGTAGCGATCATCGTCAGAGCTGAAAATTACAAATTAAACATTAAACAAATTATCTACAAATTAATATATACAAAAGAAGTATGCAGATGTGTAAGCAAACTGAATCGGTCGTACCTTGTAGCTGCTGGGCGGAAAACGAAGTTCTGCGGTTTTTTTTTTTAGAGTGGCGGTTCGCTTAAGAAGGCAGGACTGCGGTCGGACGTGTGTGGGGGCGGGGCAGGGGAGGGCGCGGCCGAAGGATCGAGAGACGCGGCTGCAGGGCCTGGCGTGATTCAATTGATTCACACATGCTTTCACAGACATGCTTTCTATTTCTTAATTTAAATACTAATGATATTCCGTTTACGAATTCCAACTAAAAGTCGTTAGTGTTGAACACTTAACAATTCAAAATTTTCATAAACTAAAATCTATTAACTTATTTTAAAGTTAAAATCGAAAATACGGCACAATATCTTAATAGGGTAGATTTCCCTTCGCAATCCAAAAAGTAAACATCATCTTCTTTCCGCTTTATTTCGTAACAGAACAAAAACACACAGCATTCTTTAAATATTCGCTATTTACAATTTTCCAATGTATTCTAACGAGAATGTAGCACAAACACTTTCAAAGCGAAATATCCCTTTTGTCCACAGCGCCACGCTGGGCCAGGCGGGCGCTTCTCCGAAGCCCTCAAGGGCTTCATGGACCCTCCTCTCGGCAGCTCCGTGCGCGTCATCGCCCGTTCTTCCTTCGCCCTCCCTCCCGCCCCGCGGGCGATCGCCCGGGGCGACGGCAGAGGCGGCGCCCTTTATTTAGATAAGGCGACGCGGCGCGCCCTCTTCCGATTGGATTGTCCGCCGTTCTCCTGCGCGCCGGAATAACACGGCCCGAATCATAGGCGCCCGCGCATTCTTTAGGAACTCCGCGCGGATAACCTGCCCCCCCCCTTGCCGAACGCGTTGCGTGTGTATCTAGTCTCCCTCTGGGACACGGAAACGTTTAAACTTTGGCTCCTCGCGAGACTCCGCAACACATTTTTTTATGATGCCAGTGGTGAAGCTTTACGGCTAAACTAGGAATCGGTGAAAGGTTTAATGGATAGGCGATTATGATATGATGTATATGATAAATGATATGATATATAAGATTGATTGATTGATACTGATACCTGACGCCTCAACGACGGAGATCATTAGTACAGTGAATGGCGAGATCCGGCGCCGACCAAACGTCGACTGCGGTTTTTCCCAACCGGGAGTGCATCAACTCAGTTCACTGCAGCACCTCTGACCGGGAAGTGCTAGGATCGAGTCCTGACGGCGGCAGGATTTTCGACACTAGCTTTCAACTAGGTCGAATTCTGTCGCTGCCTGGAGGGAATTCTAGCGGCCGGCTGCTGTGATCGGTAGTTTTGCGTGGTTTCTCCAATCAAAACCAGGCGAATGCCGGAGCAGTACCCTATCAAACGGGCCACGGACCGCGCGGATCTGTCCTTCTTCTTCCTGGTCTTATCCGCTCCTTACACACACACCTACACTAACATACACTGCACTACCACATATTCCGGGAGACTGGTCGGAGCTTAGAGCTTGCCCGGCTGGTGCGGTGCCCCGCTGGTGGAGAGTCCTGGTTGGAAACCCTACTAGCCGACGGTAGGTTGGAGCCGGATCTCGCCATCCAGCGGGGATGATCATCGCCATCGCCCGAGAAAAACATGCACTACACTAACGGACTAATGACCAAAGCAGTTGACGTGCCTGGAAACACGAAAAATGAATCAATCAATCCATCCAGGATTTTCTCACCAGCGCGGTGCAGCGGCGCACCGTCCGAGCTGGGACAAGTGCTAAGCCACCGACTATTCTCCCGGCATGGGTGGTTGTGTAGTGCACGTTAGTGTAACTGTGTGTGTAAGGGGTGAGGAGACGACAAGGAAAAGGAAGGAAAGCTCGCGCGCGGTCCTTGGTCCGTTTGTTAAGGTACTGCTCGGGCATTCGCCTGCTGCTGAATGGACAAATCACGGAAAACTATCGATCAGAGCAGCCGGCCGCTAGAATTCTCCTCCAGATAGCGACTGAATTCGACCTAGCTGAAAAGCTAGTGTCGAAACTCCTGCCATCGTTATCGTATATGACATGAATAATGGTGATATGAGAAGTAAGGGAAACCGACTGACGCTCTGGAAAACCGGTCACGATTCCACTGTGCTACGGAGACATGAGTGACAAGTATGAATGTTCCTTGCTAATAACGTAGGTGGTTATGCACATGATGTCAGTTGATTTGAATGTCGATATTTGAATGGTTGAAATAAATATGCTGGGTGTAGCTGGAAGGTTTTCTAGAAACATACGTGCAGCTACTTGTACCGGTGTTCAGTATTTTTTTGTTATGGCCCCGTATTCTGGCTTATTTCCCCCCTCAGCTTCAGTTCTTATTTTGACCGTACATGTTCAATCACGCCTGCTGTGTAAGGATCTAATCTGGTTCTTTGTCTTATTGTTTGTCTTCTTTTTATTGTTCAAATGTGTGCGAATTTTGAGTTTTTCGCTGAAGTTCTTTATTGATACAAAGACACAAATCTTCTGTAGAGAAAGATAGCTTTTTACCAGAACCTCATGGCTACCATGCTTTCGTTTTTTCTCCCCTTCCTCCACTACCTAGATAGACGGCTTTCATTCTCTGGGCAAAACCGGTAATCCATTACACTGCTGGAATAATAGAATAGATGCAAGCAGGACTGGGCAATATGGATCGGCAAACCAGAAAACATGACAACAGATCGAGATCTCTAACATCCGCGCTGTCTACAGACACAATCTTTCCCGTTGATCAGGAGGGCGGAGACCTCAGATAATAAACCAGACAAGGGGTGCGCAGAGTAACTTAGCAAGGCTAGTCGCTCCAAGGATATTATACCCGAATCATTGAATGGAAGGTGGGCGGTGTTTTCAGATGGAGCTGGTTGCGATATGGTTTCCTTCAGAAAGATAATGAAACTTGCAGATTAAGAACAAACACTAAGAAGTGAAGCCCTTGAAACCACAAGAGATGAGGCTATAGAGAACGGCAAATTCAGACTGTGCATACAAGACGAAATAATTAATTATCTAATCAGTGCCTTAAGTAAGATTGATAATAGAGATTAGAACAATGCCATGAATACCTATTATTCTACGTCGGAATCTGCGCAAAATGCGATACCGGCATATGAATTCGAAAAAAAAAAAAAATTGAGCCCTGATCACATACAGCATAGGTACACCTCCTGAGATTCTCAGAAAGGAGTACCAATCAGTCCAAAGGCTGCGAATTGCAATGCATAAGGTAAATAATAAGCCCTGTATAAGTTAGAAACCATCCATCACATCGTCTTAGCTTTTACAATTCTAGCAACGAATAAGAAAAGACCCGATAACCTCTATATTTGCACTGAAGATCTGTATTTGTGATAAAATTCCAAACCTATGCTACAAGTAATACGAACGCTCACTTATACTTGAAACGTCTATTTGAATATATTAAGTATAACAAATTCACACTGATCGTATCATCGGAGCAAACTATAATATTTAATCGGATTTTAGAAAAGGAAACGTAATTACTTGTAGACGTTGCTGTACATGTGATTAGAATGTCGTTACCAAGGAAGGAGAGAAATGTCTTGAATACAAAGGTTTTGAAATCGAGATCAGCAGAATGTGGGGCGTAGAAAATATATCGTACTGATAGTTATAGTAGTGGATTTATTCCCCAAAATTCATGTAGAACTTGTTAAAACTGTCAGGACATTGAAAAGCCAGGGGAATGCAAGACAGCGTTATTTGGAACAACGCTATTTTGTGCAAAGTATTGTACAGACTCCCAAAAGTTCTGGATCTCCTTGTTAAGAAATTGTTCGCAACCTGGAGTAGATATTATATTTGACGAACATCTAACATATTAATTCGTCACGCAGGCGAATACTGGGATGGTACATAAAAGCCACAATCATCTCTCATCAACATCCTATCTCTTCATAATTTATAATTCAAGGTTTAACAACCTTGTCTTACCACGGAATACAGCCGAAAAGGTGATCCCATAATGACACACGTTAATCTCTCTGGGATAAATGTCACTCGGCCCCGAAAGATAAACGTGTAGCGTGGACAGAAGTGGCCTATACGCAAATAATAATAATAATAATAATAATAATAATAATAATAATAATAATAATAATAACATAATTCGTATGTGATTGGGAAAATCCTGAAGAAACAAGAACAAAAAAAATGACTGCAAGCTGCTTCATATATAAACATCTGGATATTACGATCCGACCATTGATCTTTCAACGCTGGGACGAAGTTCTATTACCGTCAATCTATCTAAAATGTATGGAAGTACAAGCGCTTGCCGTGCCTTTCATTTTACCATTGTCACTCGGCATTTCGTTTTCAATTACTTCACCCACCAACAATTCGTTTAATTTATTCCAAAATATTCGTAAACTACCTAGTTATAAGGAGCATCGAGATCTTGTTGATTGATATACTGAATATTGAGTTTCCTGGAGCATCGACTGTTACGGTCATTAGTCCCGGAAATGTAATGCATGTTATATCCCTGGATGTGACGGTGTTGATCCCCACTAAAAGATGATAACCGGCGCTGACCCACACTCCGGCTTGTTTTTCTCCTCTAGGTATCACCACCCATAACAGAGCTCCGAACCGCCGAGATAAGCTCTAAGCTCTCAACTGGTCCCTCGACAAGTGTGTTAGTGTCGTACACGTAAGTATAAGCGTGTGTGTGTATGTCTTTAAGGCAAAAGGAGAGGACAATGATGAAGAAAAGATCGCCCACGGTCCGATGAGTATTGATGTAACTGATGAGTATAAATGATAACTTGATGAATAAATAACTTGATGAGTATAAATGTAACTTCATTTTCTGTGCACGTCGTCTACAATTCAGTGGAAATACAATTATTCAAATTATCGTTTCCATGTTGTCGCGGCAGGAAGTATTATTCGAAGCACAACATGATAAACAAAATTTATTGCTTATTTATCCTTGAAAATAGATTTTATTACATGGGACTTTTTTCTCCTTTCAAAATTTAAGTAGTATATGACTTAGTGTAGGGATCACAGAATTTTGAAAATGTACACAATTCACTTTTCCCCATAGACGTCATACGCAGTTTTAACTGTTTTTTGACGAAAAATAAATAAATAAATTGATTAAGGTACTTCTTGCTGATTCATCCGATGTTGACCGGAGAATTCACGTAAAAATTACCGTTCAGAGCAGCAGATTGGTAGAACTCCGGTTCCTAGCTGTGGTTCCTAGCTATATAGTTAGTTTCGCGCCACTGTCCGGACTCGAACCTTCGGATCTATGGGTCAGCGACACTGAAGTAGTAACGGTAATCTTGCCTCTGATTCATTACTGGCGGTGAATGTGGTTTATTCAATTATAGTGGTTCTGAAATGCCCTTAGATAGAAAACTAAGACGAGCCATATCCGGATTTCGAATCGACTCCGTCCTCCACAGGGACCCGCAACGCGTCCCGTGCTGCCGAAGGGGCTCCTAATTCCGAGACGGCGCTGGAGCTGAGATGTAAATTAAATTGTCTGCACTGCCCGCGCCCCGCCGCGTTCTCTTTCGCTTTCGGAGGGGGCGTGTCCATTAGCGCCCCCTGTCGCGTGCTCCCCCCGTGCACCCCCCACCTTCCAGGGCGAAGCGCAATGAAGCGACCTGTTAGAAAGTCGCGCGCGCAGCGATTCCGCATGTCTTAGGACCACCCCGCCCCGCCCCGCCCCCCGTCTCTCTCCTGTATTTACCCGAAAGGGAAAAGTAGATTGGCAATGAATGTGCAGTATCTTTTAAATGTCTCCCTTTCGCGATATGCACGCGTTGACATTGCAGGGCAGACATAAAGCGATTTTGTTATATGGAAATGTTACTCGACAGCACCTGGCTGTTTCTGTTAATGCTTTTGCGTCAGTCCTATACTGCAGTATTACGTCGTTACCTGAATTCTGTTTTAGGTACTGCCCATGAATGCTATAACGTTTCAAAAGCGAAAAGTCGTAAACGAAAAGAATTGTTTGGGTTTCGAAAACTGAAAGTTTCATTGATTTCATTCATGATTATATTATATAAAAACTGTGAAGTCATAAATTGTTTCATTTTATCCTCTGAGATAAAATTGGAGTTCATACGACATTAAATTTAGATCCGAATGAAATTACAAAAGTTAAATTATAATTATTAATGTAATATAATAAAAAATAAATTAAATTTTTTAAAATTTAATTAATGATCATTTTTCTCAAATTAAAAAAATCTTTGGTACAAAAAATGTTTGGTTTTAACTTTAGACATTGCAAATGCAAATCATTTGTTAAACGTCACTACATTTTGATGAGTAATAGAAAAATCCCTTTGTTAACTCAATTTTTAGTTCATTTTATGATAACAGCACGATGGAGCAAGTAGATCGAACCGTATATCACTCAACGTGACATTAATGGCTTCGATAAGCGACTTCAAACACTGTCCCAGCACGTCATTCACTTGCCGAATTTCAGAGGGTCCGATAAAATGAAAGGCCCGTGAGTGAAGACCCATCGTCAAAAAACAAGAGTAGACAAATAGAACGACGATACAAATTGCAATGAATGCTTCTCCCTCTGAACCAACATCCCCTTCCCTTTCCTCATTTTCGCCTTTCCCATTTCCTCATTACATCCGGTGAATCTTCCGAAATTAATTCGAGAACAGACTTGTTATGTTTCAATGGTAATTACCTAGGCGACACGTGCTTCTAGCGCTTCTGTTTGCTAATGTGAGGTAATTTCGACAAAAGCGAGTCGGACGCGCAGTGGTACGCAGTGCGGCAACAAAGCGAGAGCGGGGACGCGGCGGGAAGAGGGGTGGCAGGGAGGGCAGTGGGGGTGAGGGCCGGGGACGAGGCGGCAGATGCGGGAGAGAGCTAGAGGGGGGGGGAGGGGGGGGTGGGAGGGGTGGGGGGAAGGGGGTAAGGGAAGTGGGACGGGAAGAGAGATGAGTAGGAGCGGAAACGGATGGGGAGTGGAGACGGGAAGGGGTAGTAGGGATTGTTGTCGTGGAACGGTGAGGGAGTGATTGGAAGCTTAGGAGAGGCGCTGAAGGGCGGGGAAGAGGAGGGAGTTCCTAGTGGTGGTGGGCAGAAGCCGGGAGGGAGATGGTAGCGAGGTCGGTGTCACTGGAAACGGAGGTGACGGGATGAGAGAGTTATTGTACGCGTGCTCTGTATGTAGCAGCGCAGGCAGCGGCGCAGACTGGAGAATACACCAGCCAGAGCTGCCAACGATGTGAGGATGTCGCTGACGAGTTGTAACTTGTTTTCCGGAATGATGTAGTTTATGGAATAACGGAGAGGCATGAACTAGTTGGGAACATTAGACTGCGTTCTGGATGACAGAATTACACACGCAAAACTCTGAAAAAACTTCAAAAAATATGATATGTTTAATTAATTTTTTATATATTTTGATTAAATATGATATATTTAACCAATTATATCAGAAAAAAAAACATAGTTCTAAGAGAAAAATTTTTAACAGAATATCAGGGTGATCATTCACGCCTGCTAACGACTTATCTGCGCAGATCTAAATGCAAACTATCTTCAATTGGGGAAACGATACGGGGCCATATTGAGGTTGATTACAAGAGAATGTTGAAAGGAAAGTAGAATTGTGTGCGGGAAGCACATGGAACAAAAAGCACGATGGTGCATTTGGTGGAAAAATAAAATGACCATTATTAGAAAAAAAAAAAAGAAACGAGAAGCTGAAAATATAAGCTGAGTTGTAAGAAAATAAGGTCGTTGTTAGAAAAAGAAAATGACCGTTGCTAGATTGATTGATTGATTTTTTCGTGTTTCCGGGCGCGTCGACTGCTTTGGTCATTAGTCTCGTTAGTGTAGTGCATGTTTTTTCTCGGGAGATAGCGGTGAACTTCCCCTGCTGGATGGCAAGATGCGGCGCCGACCTACCCTCGGCTAGTGGGGTTTCCCCTTACCAGGACTCCCCCACCACCCAGGACAAGCTCTAATCTCTCGACCGGTTTCATGTAATACGCAGTATTGTAGTGCATGTTAAGTGTAAGTGTGTGTGTAAGAGGAGATGAAAGGACAAGAAGAGGAAGGAAAGAACGCGTGCGGTCCGTGGCCCGTTTGTTAGGGTTCTGCTCCGGCATTCGCCTGGTGTTGATCGGAGAAACCACGGAAAACGACCGATCAGAGCAGCCGGCTGCTAGAATTCTCCTCCAGACAGCGACTGAATTCGACCTAGCTGAAAAGCTAGTGTCATCTTTTTTCATCTTTTACTCTCTTGTTTAAAACAAAATTATGCGATCTACCTTGCAGCGTCATCTACGTCATTATGTTTGACCAATAACTCACGGATGCTACTTATCTTCCGCTTTTGAATTAATGGGCATTGTTTATATGTTGGATTTCGGTACTATGGTAACCAGCGTCTTTTGCTAATAAGTATTATTTTAATGAAATCCGCTGAATTTCATATTGGTGACAATCTGGTATGTCACAATATATATAATGATAAAATCAACTAAAGAACGAGAGTTCTCTGAAGTATATCTAAAAATTATGTAATAAGAAAGTATCTTATTTTTCATATTATAAGTTTACGCAATTCGACGTGCAACATCGTTGTAGGATACGATGCGTATTGGAAAGATAATTTTTATTTCTCTTATATATTAATGAAACAAACGTGAAAGAGGCAAAGAGAAATGAAGCATTTCATAACCCGGTGGCATTTGCCGTTTCTTTTTATTTATTCGACTAAAAGGTCATAGTAAAATTCTGAGAGACTAGACGTCGAAATAATTTTCTGAGCCATTTCGTTACGCCAAGCGTTTGCGTGATGAAATTCGTTACACGCTAAGAAGCAACAAGAAGGTGCAAATATCATTAGTAAGACATAACGTAATTATTAAAAATCGTATATTTAGAATAGCTTAAATGTGTGATTTTCGTGCATTTCTTGTCATAAATATGAGAGAAGGAAATGAAAAACAGTTTTTCGAAGAAATCTGAAAAATGTGTAGTTTGCAAAACGTGAATAAGGTCGAGCTCTGTTTTTTACAGAGAATACAGAAGAAGAGAGTATATGAAGTATAAATCTACGAAAGTGCCAAAAATAAAGAAATGTGTGAGATGAAGTTATTGGAGGTTAATGTAAGGATAAGCCGTATAAGGAGAAGGAGGTATAACTTCATGCGGAGAGGTTAAACAAAATTGTGAACTGAAAATGAGAATATACAGAACATATGAAATAATCATCATTCAGGTAAAGCTAGAAACAACAGGTTTTTCATCTAATATTCGTGTTGTGATTTCTTGCATTTAATTATTATCATTTTGTAGTTTTTTTGTTTATTGAAAGACTTATTAACGTCTATGGTCATTATCAATAATGAATCCATTTCCATTTATGACTACACAATTATCACAACAATATTCTTCAAATAGCTAACATAGACCTTAATAAACTAAATCACTTTATTCTACAAAGATATAAATAAACCATTTAAACATTTAAAACATTAAAAACCCTTTCGATTTTAACTAGAAATTTAGCCTCAATGTAAACATTTTAAGACGTGTTATATTTATAAATATTACTAAGTTGTACGTACGTCGATACTAGTAATGCAGAAAAAACAAATAAAACAAATACAAAGCAGCAAATGGATTCGTATTTCAATGGTTTATAATTAGTTATTACAGCTGCAACTGACTTCTGGGAAAGTGAATATTTTCCTTCCATGTAAAATCATTTACTATTCTTTCCGAGTATCAGATTTCAAAGAGAAATACTTGTTAACACCAAATGATTTGACGAGAATTCCCACCTCTCACTTTGTGTAGATTGAGCACTTAGAGGGGTCGGCGTGTGTGTGTGTGTGTGTGTGTGTATATATATATATATATATATATATATATATATATATATATATATATATATATATATATATACAAAACCAAACACCTGAAACCAAACCAAATAGAAACAGAAAACCAAACATTCATTTCAATTTTATCGTAGAGCATTATTTCTTTCTCTATTCCTTCAATTTAATTTTACGTAGATTTCAAGTTACTTTAGGAATTTGAGCATCCAAGCTATAGAGTAGGGGTCCCCAGAAGAGCTAAATATCTAAAATTGTTATAGAAGGAACCATTTTTAGAATATACTTATGACACATTACTGTAGTTCCACGTGTCCACATCTTGTCCCTACATATCTCTCTCTCGCCCGAATCTGCTTCCACCTTTCTCCAACATGCCAAGTAAACATCTCACCCTAACCCAAAACTCGTGTCACCACAAAACGTACCCGTACCCACAAAACTTATGTCTCTCTGGGTTTGCGAAAAGTTCCCTCTAGTTTAATTGCCAAGGTAGCATCGTCATCGAGTTATGCGAAATTGATCCGTTTTGCAGTACTTTTTTTTATGTCTTACGCCATTCAGTTTTTTTACATCTTCGATGCAGGAAAAGAAATTCCTATTCTATGGCACTTACGGTTATTGTATGTTTCAAATTTTAATTCTTATCTGGTTATTATAAATAGAAAGAATTCAATGTAACATCTCAGATTTTACATAAATAATAAAATTGTCTTGCGTCGGTTAGGATATACTATTATACATTCCGTGACATAGGAATGTTTTCGAAGTAGAGCTAAAAGATCATTATCAACTAAAAATGTTAAAAACAATAACCGTACAAAAGTAGAAAGGTTTCATGAACGTCCGGAAACCTACGTGGATATCAGAAAACTTCGAATCTTTATACCCATTCTTTTACATATTCTTTGACCATTTTTTCAATTGCTCTCACACTCATAAGATTTCAGAGGAGATGCGATGGCTTTCAATTGTGCAGGTAATCTCTTCGTAAGATGATTGTCCGGGGTGACTAAATCTGTGGCCTCGCTGGAAAGCAATGAAGATGCGGGCGGCGTGACCTTCAGGCCTTTCTTCTCGCTGCGCAGCACGATCTTATGTGTTTTATTACGATTAAAGTCTACCTTGTTGGTCCTAACAAGCCACAGGAATAAATTTTAAACACATGAATTGGGATTGTTTTACAAGGATTGTGCTTATGCTTTCTCCTCCATCCTAAATATCATTGGCTTCTATCTATTTCATTGTTATTGCCTTTCGCTTTGCATATCTCTACTTCATTACACGTTTACATGCTAGTAATATTTTTTTGCAAATATCGAAGACATTAAACACAACGTTCAACGCAAAAATTTACAGCTCTTCAGGTTCAAAACTACCACAACGTAACTGAAATGATAAGTCGCAGATAATCTTACTTATCTAGACAGTCTTAGTCACTATGTTCCTAATCTTGTTTTTACTACGTACATATGTTCTAGAAAACAATTATATTAACATTACCTTGACTTTACAATGTATACATTCCAAGAAAAAGCAAACACGCGGTCTCTCTCTCACACACATATTCACACATATATGCACATTCACACATTCACATACATGCATTAAAACACCAGATTTGCCCCCAGGTGCACAGTTGACTTTCGTGATAGATATAAACAATATTTCTGCCATACATATCAGCTTCGCTAAAGAAACTGGCCGTGTTATTTGAGTACATTATAACATATCTCACAAGGCTGTTCCCATGGAGTTAGCATCTTCAACGACCTCTCTGGAACGCACGAAGATGCGGGCTCTTTCATTTTCTATTATGTTCCAGCATATACTCCTGCTCTTAGTGTTTCATCACCTCCGTTTTCTCTTTTCCCTCGGCTCATTCCAACTCTTCCCACTCAGAATCGAGTTACCTGGTAGTAACTTCCAAAGTACAGATTTCTTGGCAGTTACACTGTGGTGGCACTTGCGTGATACTCTGCACACCAGAGCGATTATAGCGTTAATTGTGTATTTTAATGCTGAACTAATGCGAGGATAAGTATTCGCTCAATGGTTCAAAACTGTATTAACAATTAACAAATTTATATTTTTGAATTTTACAATAAAGTCTTTAAATATTCACCGACATGAATAACTTGACACTTTTCAAAAAATTCATTTCTACGCGTATGATCGTAGTGGATACGTGTTCGGCAGAAATTAAGTTCGAGCCGGCAGATTCTGTCAAACTGCACTCTACTGTCTCAGACACTCATCTACAATCATTACGTGCAGGCGACATGTAGTGGAAGGAAAAATATAAAAACTTCTTGCGGAGGGCTATCTTGAATGCGAGACAGATTTGATGTGACATAAGAGGTACTTCGTAAAAGAGACCTCACATTCCTATTGCATTAATGTGGTTAAGTTCAGGTTTGACAGACAAATACCAGTAACATATTTCGTAGATTTTTGCATTTTTCTGCGATAATTTCGCAGGTTCATAAATCAACGACTCGAATTTTTCCAGGTTCCATGTCTACGGTGACTGACTCAGTTCCGCCGAATAATTAAAAATTATTCGATTTCATTCAGCCGACTAGAAAAGTCGGCCTTGAGTGCCAGAATCCGTTAGAAGTAAACAAATCGTATTGGCGCTCAAGAAGTGTTTTCAAACATTCATTGTGGGAATTATGATTTGGTGTTGTTGACGTTCTTATAAGAAGAAATAAAAGAGGTCATCTTCGTCAACATGTTGACGAAGATGACCTCTTTTATTTTTTCTTTCAAACATTCGTAAACGGGTGTGTTCGTCCGAACGCCCCGTCAGCCTATCACGGATACAGGTTGTCGAAGCCTTAAAACCGCTGCTCCGACGCATATTGGCTTTTGGAACTGAATGAAGTAGGTTACCGCTTATTGATGGTGCTGAGGCTGAAAATTAGCTTGAGTTTTTGGGAGAGTATCACACGATGATTCGGGTTGACAAAAAGACTCCCTCCGCCTCTTTTAACCACAACACCCGGAAAGATACTGAAGGCCAATGATTTAAGAACTATTAGTTTACCTCAGCGTAAGAATTATTGAGTATTAAAGAAGTTGTCAATATTACCTTTGTCTGGGCGAAAAGAAATCGATCTCTCTTGTAATACGGGCGTGATATTGTTATTACCCAGAGATCGCGCGCCGACGTGTTGTTTTCACGGAGGCTGCATTTCTGTGCTAGGTACGTTGCCAATCGTCAAAAGTCTAATTTTCAATTCAGCCAAGGTGTGAATTACTTAGCTTTTTTTTACAGACAAGGCGATCCTTCGTAAAATCGCTCGGCTGAAGATTTTCAAAGAATATACTTTCGTGCCGTCTTATTTGGAAAGGCAACTGATTCTAAGAAATTGTCCACAAATTGTCGAAATGCTATCTGTGGTCATCTTCCAGTAACTGGCGCGATCTCGCAACCGTCTTCGAAAGCAGTTTAAAATTAAAAAACAGTCAGTCCTTCCAAAGAGTTTCATACGAAAAATGTGTTGCCCTTCTCTCTGGAAGTCCGCCCGCTGTTTTTACAGAAAATAATATTATAGGTCTAACGCGTGACGTTTAAAATGTATACCCTTTGATGTTAATTACCGCCAAGGAATTGTTACAAATGACTGAATTCCAAGTAAATTTGAATTCATTATGGCCATCTATATGCCAACAGATGGGATCTGGATGAAGCAGATCAGAGGATCGTCCTTTCTTTCAACTCAATTCACACAATTTATCAGAATTCGACAATGTCGTTGTGTTTCAGAAAAAATAAGATCTCTTTTTCTTGAATCAGAGCTCAGTAATTAATATCAGTCACATAGTAGAATATGCCGACGTTCATAAATTCATAAATTAACGGTACGTACAGACTGGAACAGACGTGAACAACGACATACTGAACAGACGGACAGGCTGAACAGCGGACAGACTGAACAGACGGACAGATGAACGACGAGACAGACTGAACAGACGACAACTGAACTAGACGGACAGACTGAACAGACGGACAGACTGAACAGACGACAGACTGAACAGACGGACAGACTGAACAGACGGACAGACTGAACAGACGGACAGACTGAACAGACGGACATACTGAACAGACGGACAGACTGGAACAAATGAACGGACAGACTGAACAGACGGACAGACTGAACAGACGGACAGACTGAACAGACGGACAGACTGAACAGACGGACAGACTGAACAGACGGACAGACTGAACAGACGGACAGACTGAACAGACGGACAGACTGAACAGACGGACAGACTGAACAGACGACAGCACGACACAGACGATAGTGAAAAACAATACATTTTTGGGATGAGGGAGCCCCAAAACATGCATTTCCGCAACATCTTCGAAGTCCGTTTTAGGCAGCATTCCAATATTTTCTCCCCCCTACGTCCAGGAGGAAGTAACACCAACTCTTTTAAAGCGGCGAGTGGCAGCCCCTTCCCACGCGGTGGGTGGCTGCGGCGGGACGTCGCCGGGACGTCGTGGAGCGCTTGCCGCCGAGATGCGGGCGCGAGGGGCGCGGCTCCGCGCAGGCGCACACAATCGCAGAACAATGCGCGTGGGCGCCGCCGGAGGTCGCGCGTGATCGCACTGTGGGCGGCCGACCGCCGCCAGGCGCCCGCTACGAGGCGGAACAGATCGCTCGCTCGCGCCCGCCTTTGTGGCCCAGCCCCTAACAGATACTTGGGCTGTCTTTATTGAGCAACTGCTCCTGGATGAAATCAAAATAATCATTTGTGATGAGTGAATGTGGTGAGAGAGAAAGAGAGGAGAAGAGGAAAGGGGAGAGGGAGAGGAGGAATGGAGAGAGAGGGAGGGAGATGGGGAGAGAGAGGAGAGAGAGAGAGTGAGGAGAGAGAGAGTGAGGGAGAGAGAGTGAGGGAGAGAGGAGAGGAGAAAGTGGGAAGGAGAGTGAGGAGGGAGGATTGGGGAGGCAGTGGGGGGAGAGAGTTCCTGAGGGATTGTGAGATCGTGCATGAGACAGTGCCTATGTAAGTTTATGAGAGAGTGTGTACATAAAAGTGCGTGAGAGAGAGAGAGTGGGTAAGACGGGTGCATTTGAGACAGTGAACATGAAATAGTTCGTGTGAGAATGCGGTATAATAACGTTGTGCACGTGTGTGAGAGACACTTTATGTGAGTGTGTGTGTGTGTGTGAGAGAGAGAGAGAGAGAAAGAGAGAGAAAGAGAGAGAGAGAAAAGAGAGAGAAAGAGAATGAGTCACTGAGAGAGGGGAAGAGGTGATTTGAGAGTGAGAAGGAAAGCGTGAGAGAGAGAGGGAAAGAGTGGAGAGAAATGAGTGTGTGGAAATAGGAGAGAGAGAGAGAGAGAGAGAGAGAGAGAGAGAGAGAGAGAGAGAGATGGAGAAGGATATCTGTCTGATATCTCAACCTGTAAGAACATCGCCATGGAAATGCGGTGTAAAATAAATTCTCAATAATGATGGAATAAGTACGAACAAGACATTATGGTTGGTGAGCAGTCATGAATCTTTGCTGGTTCTGTATTTGCATCTGAGTTTCCGTGCAGTAAGTTTCAGCAGCAAAAGAAATCAAAAGAGTGAAGTGAAAAAAAAAGTAGTATGTTTTGACAAATAGCATATTAGAGTAATGAATAGAAAATGATTAACAAAGATATCTAGTTTCATAAGAATTTGAAAAAATTAATAATTTGCAAACCGTGAAAAAATGATGAAAAGAATCCAAACAAACCTGCAATAAAGTGTCAACATGTACGGCATCGACGCAATGTTACTACACATGTTTTGCCGAATAAATGTTACACATTTCTAGAGCATGCAGAGAGATTTACAGTGACAACGTTTAAAAAAAAATTTTTTGAAGTTATCCAATGATATTTGCCCCAAAAGGTTTTTAAAATTAAAGTGAATTTTTATCAGGATTGTTGTCCGTGTGCGAAACAGCTAATTTTTTCAAAGTATGCGAAACATCGCGAAGCGTATGCGAAACATCTGTAACCATTGGCAATTGCCTTTCGTCTTGGCGATGTCTGTTTATTATTTACAAACAGTAGAATGACGACACTGACTGGACTACATTTACTTTTGTTCATGTAAGGTATTTCTTGTTACTTGATATTTAATTTATATTCCTTTACTTGACGCATTGTGTGTCGCTCACGGCGATGCAGCGCCTCAGACCGGGAGGTCCTAGGTTCGAGTCCCGACGGCGACAAGAATTTCGACACTAGCTATTCAGCTAGGTCGAATTCAGTCGCTGTCTGGAGGAGAATTCTAGCGGCCGGCTGCTCTGATCGGTAGTTTTCGAGGTTTCTCCGATCAACACCAGGCGAATGTCGGAGCAGTACCCTACCAAACGGGCCACGGACCGCGCGCGATCTTTCCTTCCTCTTCCTTGTCCTATCCTCTCTCCCTTACACACACACTTACACTAACATGCACTACACTACCATATATTCCGGGAGACCGGTCGGGAGCTTGGAGCTTGTCCCGGCTGGGGCTTTGCCCCGCTGGTGGGAGAGTCCTGGTTAGGGGGAAACCCCTACTAGCTGACGGTAGGTCGGCGCCGGATCTCGCCATCCAGCGGGGAAAGATCACCGCCATCTTCCGAGAAAAAGAACATGCACTACACTAACGGGACTAATGACCAAAGCAGTTGACGCGCCCGGAAACTCGAAAAAACCAAACCAAACCAAACCAAATCGCTCACGGCGTGTTAAAAATATACGCAGCACGGGCGTGAGGTGATGCCCGCGCTCGTTTCTTTGTCAAAAACTCGACTCGTGCGTGAATCACTTGTTTCGTGCCCTTGTTACGTAAACTACTATTTGTGCTGCCAAAGACAGGTTCCTATCAAGTTGCCTAACAATCAGGGGCAAATAATTAACTTTGTAATTGGAAATTTCCTATCACGCGTTCATTGCCCAAAATGAATTATTTTCTATTTTATAAACCCTTCTACACGCTCTAGAAGTTTGTTCTAGGTGTCTGATGCATTCTGCAGACTGCACAGTACGAAATATATATCTTGTAAAGAGTCTGTCAAACACGAACATGGTCTCTTTTTTCTATTTCTAACGAACGTTTTATTACAATCATCCACACAAATGTGACAATTATTTAATAGTCTATTCATTCCAGTGATAATGTCGGAATACGATACAAACTTTATAAATTAAAATTCATAAGATTCAATAAATCAGACTAACAAAGCTTTCAAAGGCAATTGTTTAAAAATAATAATTAGAAAGAAACAAAAGAAAACGAATGAAAATTAAAGAAAAAACTTCAAGAGATTCAATACTTATCTACTGAAGAATTCGCTCGTCAACGTAAGAAGTACTAATAATGAACGTACATCCACTTCTGAAAATTCATTTGAAAAATCTCTATTAGATACTTGCTTCAAATGAAAGCTTTCACCTTCGCGGTGCTTTATTTGGAGTCGTCAATTTACAGATGACTCATACGTTGATGATATGTGTGATACCTCCTTCAGTGGTGTCGGTTACTCTGAATATAAAACATATATTTAACGGTGAAGTGTCGTGGAAACGCATTATTCTCTCGTTAAATCTCTAACAATGCCTATTGTTTGATTAAAATGGGAATGAGATTGAAACATGTAATAAGTTGGCCATTACACAACAAAGCACCAATCACTGTGTTCATAAGCTGGACAAGTTCCTTCAGCCATCTAAGTGGGTGTCTGGCATACAGATATGTATTACTTATTTCCAATGCAAGCAGCTATTGCAAGGAAACTATTCAGCCTCACGCCCTGTGAGAGGATTCTATGGTTTCGTATAAATCAAATAAAGCACTGCGAAGATTCTATTTTTTCGTTAGACAGACAGGAACTCAGAAAAATTCCAAAACAATGAAATAAGTTCCTATTCAGAATGAATAATGCAAATATTTGATCGTGTTATCACCATATTCTCAAACAATGAATATCGACTCAATTATCACAGTGAGTGCGCCAGTGTTCCTGACACAGCTGACGTCATATGACATTTACAATCCAAGGATGAGGCGCGCTATTCAATATTTGTTATTAACGTGTTGCATGATGAAAAAGCAACTTTTTGACATTCTTGGTATACAAACAATTGTTTTTCATTGTACATTCATGGTAAGAAAATAAGAACGAGTATATTGTTTTTTTTTTTGTTAATTTTGGGGAAAATATTTAATTTATTGCAGTGTCATACGAGAGTATTTCGTTTGTTGTTCTTGAGGAGTGTTCCTGATACGTTTTGAAAAACCATTTGGTGCTGCATGGTAATAGTCAGCCCTATTTTATTTTTTGCGGAGAGTAACATCCAAACAAATTCATCAGAACTCAGGAAGTAAGGTAATTGGAAACTGTTTAAACTATCCCGTTCAAATATGAAATACGGATTTTTTTTCGATTTTCTACAACCCTGTCGGCTCTGCTCGTCCATATGGCATGCTTGCATTCACTAAGGAGTGTTCCGGCGGCCAGTATACACTCATATCTACAGAACACACACAAACATAAATGCAGATATCAACCATGAAACTAAGCACAAAACGTACCGAAAGCATACATAAATCTTGTTTTAGAATCTTTTCTTATAAAAAATTCGCTGGTACTTGGCTATTCAAGGCAGTTGTAAAATGATTAACGTTTATGTAGATGGGATATGTGGGGAATGAATGAATGAATGAATGAATGAATGAGTGAGTGAACGAATGAGTGAATGAGTGATGAATGAGTGAACGAATGAGTGATGAATGAGTGATGAATGAGTGAATGAATGAGTGAATGAGTGAGTGAATTAATAAGTGAATGAATGAGTGAATGAATGAATGAATAAATAAATAAATAATTAAATAAATAAATAAATAAATAAATAAATAAATAACACAGCTCTGTAGCTTATTTTTGCTGTGTATGAATGGTTCTCTGGTGGATGAATATTGCTAGCGTATTATTATTGACATGGCTAATATAGGTGCGGAATAATTGAACCGTCGCGGCAATCAATTTCTGCCCGTTCGAATGGCTGCGCGCGTCCACTGCGTCGCCGCCGGTGGCGATGGCGGTGGCGGTGGTGGTGGTGGTGGAGGTGGTTAAGGTGGAGGAGGCTGCGGGGCGCGGGGCGAATGCGGCGCTGGAGCCACTCCGCGCGGCGGGCGGCAGCTGGCGCTCTCTCCCCCGCCCGCGCTCGCCCGCCGGGGCCGGGGCCAGGGCGGGCAGGTGGTCTGCGCGCCGCAAGGCCGCTCGCGCAGGGGCAGCTGCAGCCCGCAAGGTCACCCCTCCCGCCCACTCACTCGGCGCCGCCTTCCCTGTCTATCTCCTCCACCTCCGTCGGCGCCTCCACCACGAACTCCCTCCACTTCCTCCTCTCCTCTCGTTCACCTCCTTTTCGTCCTCCTTGTGCTCCATTTTTATTACTATTATTATTATTATTATATTATTATTATTATTATTATTATTATTATTATTATTTATTACTATTATTAATATTATTACTATTATTATTCCCCTTTATCTCTTCCTGCTCCTCATTTTTCTTCCTTGCCCATCTTCCCCTTCTCAGTCCCTGCCGCAACTCTCTCCTCCACTTTCACTCCCTGCCGTCGTTGCCGCTAGGACCCGCTTGCACTGTCATCACCTCTCCCGCTCCCGTCGGCATTGCGTAGTCTGTCTCGGCTGCCCATAGTCTGGCGCGGCGCCTCGCCCCGCCCCGCCCCCTCTTGCAACAGCTGGCCTCCGCGAGCCGCCAAGCGCAAGCAGGCCCTCGCGGACGCACACCGCAAGTGATGGGTTAAGTGGGAAGACGCGTGCACAACGAGGGGGAATACCATTTGCATGAAAGGTGCAGGCTGACGAGCAACAAAGTGTAAGGAAGAAAATAAGGCTTGGTGCAGCCTATTTTTGACGCCTCAAGGAGTCAAAATTTCACATTATGAGGGGAATATCCAATCCAATTGCATCATTCCTCAGCAACGATTATTGACTTCATCTTGTTCAGTGTGAGGACAAGTGGTAGGAAAAACAAGACAAAAACGTGCAATACAAACAGAATATTTTTTTTATTTAATAGGTAATTATTACATACATATTAGAGAACTTGATGCTAAGTGGCTAGGCCGAAGGCCTTTAAGCCATTACAATACCTACATTCTACCGCGTTCTAACCTTTCGTATTCTGGTATTCACCCCAAATGGTCTTTTTATCGCATCAATGCCGCGGAAAAGAGACCATAAGGTACGGCTGAGAAAAAAAACCCTGAAGGGGGAAAAACCTGCCGACAAACAGAATATGCATTCATGATAGATCATTTTGACTACAATTACAAACAATCACGTGACGACTAAGGGATGTGTAAATGTTTGATTTAGAAGGAAGAATATACAGAGTGATACACGGATATAATACATCACACGGATATAATTGATTGAGAAAAGTAGGAGTAATAATACTGACAAGCAAGATGATCTGAACGTAAAAGTGTGTGGGTGGGAAATATTTTATCCGTGTGTAAAGCCAGTGTATGGGCCCATGGGGATAAAGATTTGCGTAGATACACGTGAATAAAAATACGTCATTTAATTAAAGAGAATGAACTACATAACATTAGAATTCTACAGATGACACTGAAAAAATATACCAAATACTGACATGTCCAGAGGTCACATATACCGCCATTGACGCTACTCTCTCATAAATGCAATTGCTTTTCCTCTATAAACACTTTTTGAAGCGTTAAAGATAAAACTATGTGGCAGTTTAATTCAAAATAGTTATCGGTTTGATCGTTTTATCAAAATAATGCTCTCCCCGGTCATTCCAAACTCGTGTACATATAAGCGGAGGCTGTGCGCCCAACATTTCGAGTTTCCTCCACCAGGTCGCGGCACGTGCTTGAGCTGGATATTGAGACTACTTGTACGCCTTGGTGGAATTTATTAACAAACCCTTCGCACTACTTCGTACTACTATAAATGTTCCATGTCAAAAGTTCAATACTTCAATAAAAGTCGTATGCAAGTAATTTTCATTTATTTACTAATTAGTACAACACATGGTATATTTTAGACAATGACGTATTTTAAGCGGGGGTAGTTAAATAGGTTGAGAGTTCATAAACATATTGAAATGATGGGAACTTCGTGGTACAATTTTCACCTATACGCTAAGAAGCCTACGAAATTTTGGGAAATGTAACACCTTATTTCGCCATTCGATACGTATGTATGTTATTTGAATGATTAATTATATTCAAAATTCCCAGTCAATTGTGTGGAGAAATTTAGTATGAATTATTAGTCATTACTTTAATCACTCATAAGTTACATGGCCAAGCACTTATTGCGCTACTTACGAAAGAAATTCGAGATTTTTAATAGCGCTGTCAATAAAATACTGATTTTGAGTTATGAACACAAGACTCGATTTACATAGAAGTAACAAGTTCACTCTTTGTGAATGTTTTTATAAACGAATATACGTATGAGTTTCTTTATTATAGTGTCTATTTTATTTGTTAACGTTTTGATCTCTTAAATAATTATATACGAACAAATATGCTTATTACAATTCCACTTTATCAAATATTTACGAAATCATACAATTTTTATGTGTTCATGTGTGTAATTCATGTTGTTTTTGAACTATTGCATTTCCATATCACTGATAAAATATTAACGAGCATTAAGCACTGATTTAATGTATAAGATACATTTTTACATTTTGATGTATTGTAGAAAGAGAAATGCAGTGGACCTTACAATAAATTTGTGGTGGTCCAGTAAGAAATACAGAAAAATAAGTCATATTATCGAAGAAGATCAACTTTATGGAGAAGCATTTTGCAATACAAAACTCATTAAGTAATTAAATGCAAACATAAATGTAAAGGAAATATTTCATCTCGAGAAAATAATACTACTTACTTGTTAATTTTAAAATAAGACCTCCATTTTATGATTGATTCTAAATAACAGAGCATGATCATTCGTGAGCTAGACTCTAACTGTCAAAGGCGTTTTCTAAGAAAGTTTTACGTAACATAGTAATTAGAATCACATCCATATATCCATTTTATTTGCTTTTGATTAATGTTTCTCATTAATTTTCTCCTTTTCGTATAAAATTGTTCAGAGTTTTGATGTGAAGAGGCAAAAACTCCGTGTATTTTATAATAAAAGTGAAACAAAACAGAATATATCAACGTTGAATATCAGCAATGGCCGCCAGTGAAGGCTTACGACACGGTTTCACCGAGGACAAGCTCAAAGGATTACTGCCATAAGCAACAACACAAGAGAAAGGCGAGCCCACCAATCACAGAAGGCAATGTGAAAGTCCAGTCCTTCTTGAGACTCTTATTGGTTGATCCATGGTCACCAGCATGGGAGATTGCATCAGCAACCGAATCCCAGCCTGGTAGGTTTCTCGACAAATGGAGCCGACGAAAATGTCAATATTTCCTGATCGTATGTCGGGATTGAAATACTCTAAAATACACAACCCACGGACACATCACTGAACTGCTTACCGCCCTAAATAAAATTACCACGTGCAAGAGATCGAAATAGAGATGTCATATATATTACATTCCCAGCTACCCGGTTTGTTTATGAACATTTTGACTATTACTGTCTGCTACCATCTACTGAATCCTTTAACTACTATGTCCAAACCACTCCAGTCGTCCCTTCACATTGTCATTATAAGGAAATATGAAAGTCATACTTCAGGAAGATTTTTTTTATTTCAAACAAGCCACTCTGTATAAATGCTATCAAAAAATAAAATAAATTATTTCATTGTTCTGTAAATAACAAATTCTCTTCTTCCCATTCTCTCTACAAACATATCAATAGTAATTTGGTGAACAAATTTGTTAACGGGTTTCCTTAGAACAAAAAGAAATGAGTTATGAGAAAGATGATATATGTGCCTGTGATTAGAAAGCTCCAGATATTTAACATAGAAAAGTAATGATTACGTATCTTGTACAGTCAAAGAGAAGAAATTCCAACTGAAAGTGCAAGCAGGCGCTTTCGCACTTGCCTCTGCTGAAAGTGCGAGTTTTGCAGTGCAGGGAACCCATAGCCTGCGGTTTGCCGCGCCGAATGCCATTGCCGAAAGCGAGAGGGGTCGTAGGAGCAGGAAGGAGCGGGGACCGCCGGGTGCGCGTGGTCCAGGCATTTTTTTCATGGCGGAGGCGTAATGATGGCCCCTGATGGCCCCGGCGCCAGGTGTCTCGCGGAGACGGCATCCCGCTGGCGCGCACCTGCCGCAGCCGCTGCAGCACGGGGGGCACCGCGTGGCAAGTTGCTCGCGAGGCTCTTGGGGATACGGGAGACACTCTTCTTCAGCTCCTTCTTTTTCGCCATCTTCTCCTCATTTGCCTTCTTCAGCTGCTACTGCTTTTTCTCCACCTGCTCATTCTTTTCCGCTGTCATCTTATGTTTCTTTTTCGCCTTCATCTGCGCCATTTCCGCCTTCATCTGCTCCTTTTCCTCCTTCATCTGATCTTTCTTTTACGCCTTCATCTCCGCCTTATTTTCTACCTCCATCTGCTGCTTCTTTTCCGCCGTTTTTTTATTTCTTTACTTCTTCAGTTTCTTTACTCTCTTCATCTGCGACTTCTTTTGCTCCTTTATCTGGGTTCTTTTTTTTTTTTTTTTCCTTCCACAATTCTCAGTCCTCTAAACATCTCTTTTTTTTTTTTTATTACTCACTCTTCTGTCTCTTTTTTTTCATTTAGCTCCTTCTTTCTAGTGATGTAAGTTATATTGGACAGAATGACACACTTTTGTCACATTTGTTTCAAAATTATATTTCTCTTCCAGAATGTTCGTCCACTTGAAGAAGGAACATCTCCTTAGGCTGCCTCAGGCCATTGGTGCACCAGAGGACTCCATGCTCGTTGTATTGTTCGTGTTCAACATTTAATATTCTACATCTCGGTATTGAAAATACTGAAAAATTCCAAACGTACAGAAAAGATGTGCTTCCTTTCTTGTTAACATATATCGGTTGGCATAGTCAAAGGTATCACAATCGACGTGTCTGCAATGATTATAACCTGGAGATCCTAGGGTATCTGTCCTGTCTGTAGCGGGTTTCCAAAACTAGCTAAATAGCGTGCGGCTGCTCTGATCGATAGTTTTCCGTGGTTCCTTCGATCAATACCAGTGGAATGCTGGAGCAGTACCCTAACAAACGTGTCACGGACCGCGCGTAATCGTTACTTCCTCTTCGTTGTCTCTTCCTCTCTCCTTACAATGTACCCTATGTTCACCTCTGTACTTACATTTACATACATCACACTATCATACATTCTAAGGGACCAGTTGAGAGCTTAAGAGCTTGTTCCGGCAGGGGCGGTGCCCAGGTGGCGGAGATACCTGCATTTGAAAACCCCGTAAGCCGATGTATTACACACGAAGAGTGTATAGGGCGACAATTATGATTCCTAAACTAGACGATTTATGTACTGTTATCACGAGTTTCTATGAACAGTTAACGAATTAGAACGGCAAATAAAAATTATTATTCGTTCACATATTTGGACTTCGAGATGATTGAATCACGGATGAAAATTTTGTTTAATCTATATCGGTTCGAAAAAAAGCGTCTGAAACTTCTAGTCACAATATTTCACATAGAACCTTTGAAGTTAATTAAATACGATTGTTTATATATTAAACTAATTTTATTGGAAATAAAAGTTGCATAAAATACATAAATCTATTCAGAAACTTTTCCGAGTATCCTTTCGAACACTCTTTAATAATTTTAACAATCCCCCATTCAAAGTTTCAATAATAATAGCGAAAAATGTAACTATGTCTAATAAATTAAAAATTTACGCTCATAATCATTCAGTCAATACAATGTTCTTTGATACCGATCATCTCTCTCGATCTCTAATTTATTCTTTCTTACGCTATCATAAATTGCACACATTTCTGAAGATGATATTTTGGGTTCGCAAATCGGTTACTTAATTTTTTTGGAGCAATCGGTATACTATAAAAATGTCTTAAATATAGAATATCCTAAAGTGGAGACAATGCTTAATATGTATTTTAAATTAAGTAGTTGAGTTTTTTGTCTTCCATGCTTTCGAGGGAAACGTAATTTAAAAACAACATATCGCATAACAAATACTGATGAATAGGAAAATAAGAATGGTAAAGAACTGCGATATTCCTAAGATCCACGCCATTAGGAAGCTGAAACTTCGCAATGCGTACCTTCGTAAAGTTGGCCAACTATACCCTCTTTGCACGGAGAGGGGCGCCTAACGGCGCTGAAAGCACAAGGAGTGTGTCGAAAGAGGGAACCGGGTCCAAATGGGGCCAACCCCTGCCCTAGTTTCCCTTTCTCACATACTCCATTCGTGATATTGCACATGAAATTAATTAACATGGGTTTCACTCATTTCTGAGAGTAGTCATATTGCTATCAGTTAAATTTTTGCAGATGACATTGGAAAATTGAACTGGCTCATTTCTCAGGAGAACAAAGAAGTGTTAAAGAGGAACACTGTTTAGAAGTCGAAAATTATCGGAAACGAAAGGTGAATTGACAATTCAATTGTAACATTGATTGCAAATATTCGTTAATAAACCCTTTTAAAAAATTTCCGAGGTATTATAATGGTAGAGCAAATATCTATAATAGTTTATAAATAACTAAGTATTCAACCATTCATCACAATATTGAGAAACGCCTTACATTGATACTTGCAGTAAAACGGTTTTACCACAATTCAAATGTTGACACAGACAAAAAAATTGGGAAAATACACTTAAAAATTGGGTTTCCAAAAAAAAAAAAAAAAATTTTTAAAAAAATGGATCAAAAAAATTATTAAAATATAATTAGTAATGTGAAATTAATGTAATTTCTGTCATTTTTAATCTGTTTCTTTGTTTAGAGCTTTTGACGTCGACCGGAAAACAAAATGGCGGCTGAAGGCGTTTCCAGATCTGAGCTGCTTTGTTCGTCCCAAGTGACCTCGAAGATTCTTACGGTCGCTAGGGAAATCATTGCAAGCAGTTCGCCTTGAGCGATCTATTTTCCCGGGCGAAATGTATTCCTACGCCGTTCTTCACTTTTTCTCAAAAACGTGCAGTAAAGTCGAGATATTGAATTATGTACGCGGAAAGGTATATATGACAGAAAATGTAACAATGCTCAATAAACTAAGTTAGATATTGCTATAACCTCCGCTTCCTTCATAGAAAACACAATTTAGAGTTGCAGTTCTTATTCATACATACGCAGAAAAATGTGCAAAATTAAAATACATGATACAAAAAGTGGAACATTAACGACTGTGACTGATCTTGCGTAATCCTGATTATAAATAGGAAAGGGTTTTTACGTGAAAGATTTCATGGACTTCAAAGACTTCAGTTAACAAGAACCTTTCTCTCCTCACACATTAAAATGTTTTGTTTGTAGCACATTCAACAAGGAAAGCACTAACTCGTTTCATTGCTTGTGTATTGTTCATAACGTTAGCAAATTGTATTATAATAGTAATTCTTTATTACAGCAAAAATTAACACGATAATTAATGGAATAAAACATCTCCCTTTCTCGAGTAATTTTGAAGATATAGCAAATTTATTGCCAAAAATAATAATCCTTTCATTATTACTCAATGGAAAAGATTAGAGATGATACAAAGAAATATTTCAGTGAATATAATAAAATAAACACACAGCTTTGAACAACATTTTATTCATTTTTTTTAATTCACACGTATTTTATACCTTTAGAAGCGTTCTTCTCTCTAATGTTGCAAGGGAGCAATATACTTAAATTGTCTAATTCTTCTTCGGAATTCTGGTTAACACGTTGATTTCCAAGAAGTTTCTTTAGTACAAAACAACTTGTAGACAAAGAACCATAAACTTGTTCAAGCATGATTCTTTTTATACCTTGTTGCATAGCTCTTAGATTTCTTCGGCATTCCTCGTAAGACAAACGAAGTGGGAAACCTCTTCATAACAGTTTCTTAATCAATTACGCAATTAGCTACGCAACCACAAGGGGAGAGAAACGTGAAGTGGAACGGCGCGAAACCACGAAAAATCCTCACACATCTCATTAATCCCCTCACGTCCCCCGATCTTCACGCGCTGGCTCCGGTGCCGCGGAGCGGGGCTCGCCGTCTGTCGCATCGCGCCGCGCCGTGAGAAAGGCCGGGGCCGGGGTGGCTCCCTTTCTTTTGAGGGGCCTCGTTCCACACGGGTGCACATCCCTTTGTTTAAGCAGCCCCCGATATTTCACGGCTGCAGCTACTGCTACCGCTCCTCCCGCGCCGTCATCCCCTGGCTGCGTTGCCCGCGCCCACCTTGCCGTCCCCGCTGCCACTGGTGTCTGCCGCCCTCGCACCATGCCTGCCCACGGTGCCCTCCCCCAACCACTGATATCAAGACCCCGCCGCCCCTATCCTCGTCTTCCGTACCGTCCTTGTCGTTCCCTACCGACCTCGCCGTCTGCACCGTTCTCGTCGTCCCCACCTGTTCTCGTCGCCCCCACCATCCTCGTCGACCCCACCGTCCTCGTCGACCCCACCGTCCTCATCACCCCCAGCGTCCTCGTCGTCTCCGTCGTCTTCGTTGTCTCCACCGCCCTCGCCACCCCTGACGTCCGCGTTTCCTCTACCGTCGTCATCACCCCCACTCGTCACCCCTGCTGTACTCATCATCCATGTCGCCCGTATCCCGCCACCCTCGTCATCCCTGCCGTCCTCGTCTCCGCCGTCCCTGTGTCCTCGTCGTCCTTGTCACCGATCGTTTCTGTGTTCCTTACGAACCCTACAAATCCCCGCCGTCTCTCAGTTCACCGTCTTCTGACCGTCTGAGCACACCGATCCAGAATTGTACTTGTGATTCCCTCATTCGTCATACCTTCACTAATCCACCATCCCCGCAAATTTCTATCTCTCCGCTCTATTTACAACCTATCCCCACCGTTCCTATCTTGTCTCTCAACAGGAAACTCTTGCTCTTCTTGCCGTCGTTTACCTTGCCATTTTCGCCGGCTACCCGCTTGTCTTCGATTTACTATGTGTGCTCGCGATATTGTATCTCTCTCCACCGTCCCCTGAACACATCATCTCCTCTCTGAGCTCACCAACCTCTACTAGACCGTGCCGTTCACTCATTACGTCCCCTAACTGTCCCCGCTGTTTCCTGTCTCTCACATCTCCCTCGCCTTCTCCATTCCCGACCGCCCTCCGCCTCTGATCCAACCATCACCTCCACAGTCCATTGCCACCCCGACCCCGCCGCCTTCCCCGCCAGCGACCTTTACTCCCTCCTCCCTCTTCGCCCGAGTATTTGATTTGCCTCCCAAAGCGAGTCCAGATTTTATATTCTTTGACTTGGATAGAATTAGCCCGCCGCGAAACGAAACCCGGATTGAATCGGAGGGCGAGTCGAAGCGCGCGACGCGGCGTGGCGAGGAGGTGTAAGGCGCGGAGGCACCGAAGCCAGCGCTCGCTGCCTTGTCGCTCCTCTGACGTCTTAAGCCGAGAGACTCAGGCCGGGAGACGAGAGGCAGTTCACTGGGCTGACAGTTGGCAATCACCGGCGTTCTAGCTTCTCTTAAAGATTTTCGGTTGAAACAAGCTGGACGCTACACTGTCCCGAATAGTAGATGTTAATATCCATGCCAATGTTGAAACCAATCCGTGTCAACACGTTATTCATGTTGTCCACAATAAAACTCAACACAAGAACTAATGTTGGCGGTTAGCTAGTTACAACGTTTGGAAATAAATAGTAGCATTAAACTTATAGTACTTGAGGAGAACACTTCTAAAGTTAATGAACATTTTGAATTCGTCTCTATCGACTTAAAGGATAATTAAACATCACACTATCAAAATTTCTACAATATAATTTATGAAAAAGATGTAAGGACATGCATATCTCACTGCCTTCTTTACATGCATTAAACGTTCTTGCAAAGCCCGGGCGTAATGACTAGTAGCGCAAAGGCATTCCACCGCTGGGGTCCCAGTTCAATCTCGGGTAAATGTCAATATGTTAAGTTTCTGTAGGTTTTCTTGGAATCCTCCCGTTTGCCCTGCTGCTTCCTCCATCTTTCCTTCACAGTCATTCATGTCATCATCATCGCTATCATCTCATTAGTCACCATGCATGGGTCTCAATTACATTAGCGTTCAGAGGAGGGTGGAAGATCATTTAAAGTAAGTAAACCGAAAACTCGCCCTAAAACATAATTACAAGCTTTGTCTGGCGTATAATCTACGGGCATATGTTAATGAGGCTGTCTCTATCTTGATAAAATATTTCAAAAACATTACTCAAGAAAGAGAATGCATATCATTTAACAATAATTTCCGAAATAAGTTTCGGGTAATGTCACATATAATTATTTAAACAAATGAGATTGAATTGAGCAGTTCAAAGTATTGACATAAGTAATACAATTTCATTTACAATTATGAATGAAAATATTAGTGAATGTATGAGTGTATTCCATGAATAATATACATCCATGTATAATACATTTACATAACACATTATTTAATAAAATGTACACAAAATCTCCGAAACAATTTGTAAATCAAACAGCGACCACATAAATAAAACGTAAACCAATTCAATCATAATAAAATATACACCTCTATTCCCAATAAAGTTAGCGTGCTAACGCGCGACGCGGCGCACACATTACATACCACGTAAAACGTCTCCGAAAAGATCGACGTAGTTATGGGAAGCCAGTGATTACATACTTCGCTTAACGAGTCCGCGTTGGGTTCGAACACCGCCCGTGCGAGCCAGTTCTTGCCCGGCACGCGCCGCCGTCTGGCCCGGCCGCCCGGCAGGTGCGCGCCGGCGCGGGCAGGCGGCGCCGTTATTTTTTCGAACCGGCTCCGCGCGCCCGCCGCCCGGGCTCTGGGACTGCGCTTTTTCCATCTAACCGCTCTATTCCCGTCAACGCCAAGGGGTGACGTTGGGATACGGAGATTCCTACACAGTTGACAGATCCCGGTATCTTTTTTGGTGAATTTAACAGATGCGTGGTGTTATGCTACACTGATTTGGTTGGTTGGTTAGTGATTCCGGGGGCGTCAATAGCTCAAGTCATTGGTCCCGTTAGTGTAGTGCATGTTTTTCTTCGGGAGGTGGCGGTGATCTCCCCCCGCTGGATGGCGAGACCAACCATCGGCGAGCGGGGTTTCCTAACCATGACTCTCCCACCAGCGGGCACCACCTCAGCCGAGACAAGCTCTAAGCTCCTGACCGGCCTCCAGGAATATGTGATAGTGTAGTGTAAGTGTGTGTAAGGGAGAGGATAGGACAAGGAAGAGGAAGGATAGATCGCGCGCGGTCCTGACCCGTTTGCTAGGTTACTGTTCCGGCATTCGCCTGGTGGTGATCGGAGGAACCGCGGAAAACTACCGTTCAGAGCAGCCGGCAGCTAGAAGTCTTCTCCAGACAGAGACGAATTCGACCTAGGTGAAAGGCTAGTGTCGAAAATCCTGCCGCCGTCAGGACTCGAACCTAGGACCTCCGGTCAGAAGCGCTGCAGTGGCATTAGTTGATGCACTTAGCTACCGCTCCAGGTTGCTACACTGACTTCATGACATTATTGTTCCTACGGGAGAAAATTAATCATACATGCTTTCACTGTAAACAAAATTGACGTCCCAAATAGTTTCACAATGATTATTTTGTGTTTCTAGACGCGTCAACGACTATGATATTTAGCCCCGTAAGTGTTGTGCATTTATTTATATTGTGCGAAGTGACATTGTTGTTTGCTTGATGGATGGCGAGATTCGGCGCTCATTTTTCGTCCCAAAATTTCGAAGAAACAGTTCAGCTGATTAATAGGAGCAACACATTTGAGCCTTTCAGTGCTTGGACTTGTCTGAATCTTGTACTTTATTACCACATTTCAAGACTCGTGATGTCTATTGTTTCCCCATTTTCGCCTCATTTTTATTTGTGCGTTATTATTGCTGTTTCATCACAGTTCTAATAATCGCAGTTTTCTTCACGCTCCCCAGTCTTCGACCTTGACACCACTGTAGATGTCGCCTCCGCCTTTCATGGTTACTATCCCATTTTCCCCTACTTCCAAATTCTACAAAGGGGACCTCCGCCACTCCAGCCACCTTCGCGATCATCTGTTTGTTAACTGATTAATTGTTTCTCCACCCTTTGAAACTCACTATACCTCCCACATCTGTCTTTTTTTATTGTAGGGCACACGCCTTCCTCCACCACTATCCCCACCACCTCAAAGATTACCATTAACTGGCACCCGAAGTCCGCTCATCTCATCGCATTCGCCCTCTCTACTTGCACCTCCCAGTCGAGGTGTGGAGCTCATTCTTGCTCCAGAAGATTATCTCCGAGTGTCTGCGCGTTGGCATCAAAGGGTTAGTTAAAGGTGGAGTTAATTAGATGATCATTCAGCCGGGAAGGCTCCAGCAACGCGGCCAAGAAAGAGGACGTCGTTGAAATTTAATTGCGTCTCCCCGAGATTCAATGTGCGTGTCCCACCGGAAGAGGCGGAGGTGGTGGCGGCGGTGGCGGGGTGGCGGAGCGCGGGGCGGCGGGGCGGCGGGGCGGCGGGGCGGCGGGGCGGCGGGGCGGCGGGGCGGCGGGGGCGGCGGGGCGGCGGGGCGGCGGGGGCGGCGGGGCGGCGGGGGCGGCGGGGCGGCGGGGGCGGCGGGGCGGCGGGGCGGCGGGGGCGGCGGGGCGGCGGGGCGGCGGGCGGCGGGGCGGCGGGGCGGCGGGGGCGGCGGGGCGGCGGGGCGGCGGGGCGGGGGGGCGGCGGGGCGGGGGGCGGCGGGGCGGGGGCGGCGGGCGGGGGGGGCGGCGGGGGGGGGGGCGGAGGCGGCGGCGGCGGCGGGGAGGACGGAGGCGGAGGAGACAGCAAGAACGTCGTCCGCTGAGAAAAGTAGAACTCTCAAGGAAAACCACTTACTATTATTTCCGTCGCGAACGTCAGTGAAATGCAGTAACTGTATCTACTTCAAGGTAAGATAAATCTTGAAAGCGATATGTTATTAGTAAATCAAGTAATTGTTGGATCGAAATAAACGAATGCACAATAATTTATTTTTTTCGCCGTCGACTTGAATCTTGATTGACGTAGCTAACTATTCAAATTATTTTTGACGTGATCTTCTCAATAAGTCATGCTCTATTATGTACTGTTGTGGTTACTTATTAACAAAACAAAGAAAACGACCTTTCTTATCGACTAGTGTTCGTTAAGAATTTTAACAGACCGTCTCGGCGGTCTGTTACTCACCCTCCAGTGAGAGGAAATCATCACCTCTCGAAAAAAATGCAGCAGACTTACGGGACTAATTATCTTAGCAGTTGACGCGCCCGGTTTCACTAATCAAACAATCCAAACACGCGGCAATATGCCCGAAAGTGGCTGCCACCTCGCATCCCACGAGTATATATCCGTTCTTTATACTTTCCATGAATTCTTTCTAGAAAAAAATAATGTAAGCAACTCATACGAAAGTGATTTTGGCACACTCCTTTCACAATGCCTAACTTAGCTTCAATCATCCTCCGTTAGTATTTGATTCGTACGCCACAAATACACGCCCTGCGTAACAAGATGCGTAAATGACTATTCTTTTTTAAATACGTCTTCCAGTGGCGTATCCTGTGGGCTACCGAGACTACGGCGGTAGCCCGTAAAAATTACGAGAGCAAAATTATGTAAAGATAAATTTTATTAAAAGATAATAATTGGCCACATTCTTTTTCATCGACATAATTTTTCAAGATTCTGTATACTTTGTTCTGTTGAAAACTGCGTTAAATCGCTTTCTCGTCGGCAGATCGCAAGGCGCACTCTTGCAAGGCGGCAACGTCGAAGAAATCGCTGGGACTCAGCGGCATCCTCGCAGCGTGCGTTCGTTGCATGACTCTCACTCCCCCCTCGTACTGTTAAGAAAGGGTAAGCCAAGGGCTCAGGTTGCCGATTTCCCGAGCGGCTTCTTGACACGTTTGGAGCAGTTTGGAGGCAGTGGGCAATAAACGAACAGAGTAAATTAGATGTGCAAGACATACACGTTTGGTGGTGAGTGAATACATACGTAATAAATTATATTAAGCGTGTTTTAAGTGTTAAAATTGCAACATATTAAATATGTATCTTTACCTCAGAATGTCGAAAATTTTTAAATTGGACTAAGTAAATATGGTTAATTGATTAATTTTGTAAAATTGTATTTGGTAACATGTAAATATTTTAATGTTGTTTGATGTTTGTTTTGTGTATTTTTAGTAATTCCTTAGAAAACGCTACCACCAGGAGTATTCTATGTATTCCTAAGTAGCAAAATAAATATTCTATTTTATTCTGTTCTATGTGATAGTGTCCAACTTAACTGTTATCAATTTGGTAAGATATTTTGAAAAAAATGTCACAGCAAACTTCGGGAAGTTTATCTGTTGACAATGTGTGTGTTGTGCAGCATTTATTAGAGAAGCTTTTTATTCGTTTGTATAACGAGAAATTGTAAAATTATTGTCAAAGGAAACAATCATTTTACAATTATTCAGAATATATATATATATATATATATATATATATATATATATATATATCATTGTATAATAAAAATCGTACAAACTAGCAAAACTACATAATCGAAGATTATGTATAGTTATATAGTCAAAGATTATTTTTAAAATCATCGGTAGCCCAGGCCATGAGAGCAGTATACGCCACTGATGGCTTCCTCGTCTGCGCGCGTGTGCAGGGGGTTCACAGCAGAGCGCGCCGCGCCGCCTCCGGAGGAGCCGCGGCCTGCGCTCGGAACGAATGGCGCGCCGGAGCGTGCGGTCGCTGGACCTGCGCCTGCACCTGCTCCTCTCGCGGCCGACGACGGCGGCGGTGGAGACTGGGAGAGCAAGATGGAGGTAGTGGTGATGACAGTAAGGGGAGCTGGGGAGGGAGGCAGTTGTAGAAAATTAGATGGAAATGGACTGAGAGGTGGTCACGAGAACAGAGGAGGCGCAGGCTGTGACGGTGGGGAATTCAGGTCATAGATGGAGGCAGGGGGGGACACTGTGATGGAAGCAGGGTGGAGGTAAAGCAGAGATGCAGGCCAGGAGCATCGAGGAGGCGAAGGCGGTGACGAAGAAGAAGGGAAAGTCGCGGGTAGAGTTGGTGAGAGTAGTGGTGGAGAGAGTAGTGGAAGCAGAGACGAATGTAAGGATGGAGCAAATATTGGCCGTGAGGGAGGCAGTGGTGAGAGGGAGCGGTGGAAGCAGCAATGGAAGCTGAGGTGGAAGGAGAGTCGAAGGCTAGGGCCAAGAGAATGAAGGAGGCGAAGGCGATATCGATGGGGAACAAGGACAGAGATCGAGACGGTGGTGAAGAGAATAATGAAAGCGGAGGAAGAAAGACGTGAAAACGGCAAAGAAGTTGACTAAGATGCAGAAATAGATGCACTCGCTGCAGCAGCTGTGGACGATGAAGCGGAGATGTACAGGGAGGTGAAAGTATATGACGACACGGGGACAGTAGCGGAGGGAGAGGTGAAGATAGAGGCAGGGGCGGAGGACACAGAGGAGAAGGAGTGGAAGAAATGGAACAGTAGCAGAGATGTTGTAGGGAAGGCTGGTGCGGAGGTGGTGGCCAAAGAAAAGGCGGTGTCGAAAGCCGTAACGATGACAAGTGGAATCTGAAGGTAGAAGTAGAGGCGGTGGCGTACGAGTCTTGGAAAGACTCGAGCAGGAGGAAGAAAAAAGAAGAATGAAGGAGGAAGATACGGAGAAAAAGAATGGAGGAAGAAAAGAATAAAAAGAAGAGAGCGGGGAAAAGAGGGAGGCGTGGAGAGGGGAAGGGCCAGGAGATTACTGCAAATGGCAGGCCAAGAAGTGGGCGATGTCAGATCCTGAATGAATAACGTTTGATCCTGATTGGTTTAGCGTTTGTTCTATCAGAACCAATCTTAAAACAATCGAAGAAACGTGTGGAAGAACGTTTCGTACAAGAATGGCCAGCACTCTGGGATTCTATCCCTGGGCACCTGGCATTTCAAGCCGTGGTCACTAAATGCAAACCTTGAGGTGAAAAAAGAAGGTATGAAGCAAGTTTTCAAGGAATTATCACGCTCCTCCCATCTCCCACTAACATGTCGAGATTCCTTCTTTGTAATTTATTTGATCAATTATTAATATTCAGTCAATTATCATCCCAGTTGTAATAGGTTGCACAATACCTAACATTATAAGGACTTTCAGGGAAAAATGAAATTATCCAGAAAGAAATGAATCGTGAAATATTAATAAGCACGCGAGAGATATTATGTGGTCTTTTATTTTGAATTTTTGCTTCGGTTTATTAAAAATATTTTCAGATAATGAACGTGTGTCTGAATCACATCTAAAACAAAACAAGTGTTTAAAACATATCACATTCTAATACTCACATCTGACTAAAAATACAAATTACTCAATTTTTCTTCACAACTAAAACAATGTTTCATTTGAATAATAAATCAATGTTTTTAATAATGGCATTTTTGGTTTTACAATGCCACATCGAACTCACATGGAACAATTTTGCATTTTTAATAATGTAATTTACAACTTATTACCACGTAAACTAGAAATATTAGAAACAAAAAAACTCACGTTCACAAAGAGCAGGGAAGGTACTTTGTTGTGATTTTCAGATAAAAATTTCAAGTTTTGTATTGAAAAACATTAAATTTCTCTTTGTAACATCTATCGTGTCAATAAATAATGTAAAAGATAATGTGACAGTGATTCTCGCATATAGCAAACATATTCAAAAAGACTTCATTTTGATTGAATGTATTTTATTTACACAGAGATGATTGTTTGCTTTTGTGCAGCGAGATTGCATTAAAAATTGAAGAACGATGATTGTGTACACATCGCTGGATACGTAACATTTTATCAAATATTAATAATATCAATTTATTTCGCGCTCTCCAAAAAGATAATCATTCCCACTCATATTAAGTTCTATTTAGAAAGAACGAGAATTAACTATTGAAACAAGGAGATAAAAACGGTCTAAAGCTCTTTCAATTCAACTTCTTTCGCGAGCAGGGGACTTTTTTAAAACTCTTCTAGCTCTGAGAACAAATGAATTGGCGCCGGTGATTTAGAACCAAAAGAGAGCGATATTGTGATGCAGATGAGATTTTTGTTCGTCTCAACTTCTGTCGGTCGACATGAAAAGGAACGCAACGGATTTAATTACTCTTTCATCGCATAAACAGCGACTCTATATTCAAGAACAAGAAAAAGACTGAAAAGGGGTCGAGGGATCGATTAACGTGAATAGCGAATAGCAGAGCACCTCTCGCTTTACAATCAGTTATTATCTGATTATTACTTCAGGGGGGGGATCACAGAAGCTAATTATCTTCTGAACTGGGATAGAAATTAGTAATGCGGGACAAGAAACTATTTGTGAGAAAAATAACATTTCTCTAATATTAACACGAATAATAATTATTCTTTTTCAGAAACTTGATGAAATGGTTTCTTTATAATTCGATTGTCAACATGTCCCTAAGAAACCATGACAGTGGAACAAACTGAAACCATGACAGTGGGACAACAAAACAAATGTTGATGTTTGGTAGTACATCGAACACTTGAAATAGTTATCATCACAATGTTCAATTTAGGTTCAGTGAGTAACCAATTTCCGATTATTATGGCATTCTAAATATAATTAGCTAACTAACATTAAAGCAGTTTTCTAAACTTTCTTATTTCTGAGATTTTCGTAAATGTGAAACCTTTTGCCCATCTGATCTACATTGCACAAGTTGAAAATCAAATTAAATGTAAAAATCTCACTTAATGTTAAGTGATCTGATAATTTTATCTTGATAGATCATCCTTGAGAAATATGTTCTAGAGATAATGTGAGATGACTTGATAGGTCAGATCTCATATTCAAAAGAACTCTTACTAATGGATATTATGTCAATTTCATTTAAGTTTGAAAATCATAATAACAATGTTCATTTTTGATGATTCACAGAGGTGTTATAAAGTTTACTGTTCCCAATGAAACGTGATAGCACAGATGGCATAATGAAATTTTTGCTCTAAGCGTTGGCCATCTCGTCACAAAAGAGCAGTATTGAAAAATTGACAGCTAACCGAGAGCTTGGAAAATCAATTACAGAAAGTTTTTTTTTATTTATTAACATTAATATTTTTATTTTTCTGTGCCCATTCTCCTTTTCCTTTTTCCTTTTCCATGAAAGCATTTCATATTCTTTGACGAACAACCTATTGGTAGCGTCATCGCTATAGGGGAATTGAATGCACGAAATACAGAAAGTTTCCTTGCATGATACTAGTTGCGCTGATGAGCTCGTGATATGCCTCATTGGGACACGAGTGCCACTATTACAGGTAGACAAGAATGACATATCCGTCCTACATCAATTACTCATAATTGGGAACCCGTAAAGACAATAAGAAAAATAATCCACGTACTTTTCAAAAATAATTAACTTCGAAAGCAACAAATGGACTATCACTCTGTTGTAAAAACATTCACAATTCATGTAATAAACATTTCATATTGATAAGTTACAATTGCAATATTTCAATAAATAATTTAAAAGCCTGACAATAATGTTTCAACCATCATTAGCAAATTTTCCCAATTCTTGACAGAATAACGAATAAGTGGGCAAAATTACACTGAAATACTCTTAAAAAATGTATCCCTTCGGGGCTACTTCTCCAATCAGATAGCCTACCAAACGAACCTGCTTTCTACAAAATGGAATTATCCTGCAAACCCAGAAATATTAAGAAATCGTGAAAATGAACGTTGAAAGATCTGATAAGGACATTATCTTGATAGGCCATCGTTACAAACCAGTTCGAACGCGAAAGCTCGGCCTCTCGCAAATTGGCTTCTAGACGGCGGTGCAAACCCGCTGGTCACCGCCGAACAAATCATGCTGCGTGCAGACCGAACCGGGTCCCACGCTGCGCGCAGCCTTGGCCTCGTGGCGCGGCCATTTCTTCTGCGCTCGAGAGGCGCAGCAGGCGCAGAATAAAACCACTAGCGCCACACGCGTGGAGCCGTACTGTCAATTGCACTCCCGCAACCGGTTCAAGTCTGAGCACAGGTTTTTTTCCACCGCTTTATCTCAAGAACTGGATCACTGCACAGACAGTTAATGGGGGCAAAGAAAAAGGGCTAAAAATAATCAGAGAGAACTCGTCAGCGGCTTTTACAGGAGTTCAGACACCGAATGTGATACCACGTTTTTAATTTTATGTTGTTTATTTCACTTGGTACATATTTGTATTTCGGTTACAAATTTTGCATTCTACGTTACTGTTCCATTTGTGATCAATTAAGTTCAAGAGATTTTCCTTGTAGAAAATCAGAGGGTTGTCGGCGAATGCCACTACGATTTTACATTTGTTATTATTTTATAGCCTTGCGTTCATATTAATTAATATTTTTAAATTATTGTCAATACCCTGATGAAGCCTGCGACATGTCAGGCGAAACGTCGGCCTCTCAGCCCACCACGCGGCGTCACCCGGACAGCGAAGAAAAGTCAAGACAATTTGTTGTTAAACGCAATAAAATCAGTAAGAAAATATGAAATTCAGTGTCAAAAATAGATTTAATACTATCAATATTGCTTGGTTTTCAAGACATTTGTGCGTTTGACCTTTCTTCTCGTGAAATGGTTTTATTAGTATGTACAATATATGGATTGACCTAGTAGCCGGTATGTCATATTCACACTCATTACGAAGCTTTCCTGGTTTCGCGTTTATATTTTCATCCTATCTTTGAGTAGCTTTAAACTGAATTACGTCCAAAATCTGTGAAATTATTAAAGATATTTTACGCACTTCTGTGCTTTTCGTTGCTAACGATATCAGGAATACTAAATAATACAACCGATAATCGGGAAATAGTTTCAAGAATTTCGTAACGAGTCTCAAGAAAATAGGAATGAAAATTTCTGTAACCGTATGTGTTACAGGAATCATGGTCGATATATGGGTTTAATTTCAGATTTATGAACAATGTTTCTTCGTGAGACAATGGTGGTTTTAGAAAATAGAAGAAATACGTCAAGTACTTAAACATCAGATTGTTTGTGTTTGAAAACATTACCGTAAAAACAGGTTACTTAGATTCTGCGTTCGTTAGTAATTTCTCCAGAAACGATAAAATACTATACGCAAATATTTTTATTTTCGTTACGTTACACATGCAGATAGAAGGCTGTGTCCGTCCAATCAAAACGACAGCGATCGTCAAGTGGTTATATCAGCATACTGATGTGACAAGTGCAAGAGAAGATACGCTGGTAAATAACTGGCAATAACTATTGTTATGATTTCTTGCTATTTAAAGAGCACAAACCAGTTTACACCGTTTTTGACGAAAAAGAGTTTTTAAAACAATGCCTCTAATTGAACAAAAAGAAAGAGAAAGAACAATTTTGGCATTCCTGTGCTCAGTATTCGCGCGTCCTTGCTGCCGGGCGCGGCACGTCGGTCTCAGTTTCCACTCGCGCCGCCCAGAGCGCGCCCATTGTCACGTGGGCGGTTATCACGTGCGTGAAATTCGCGATCGCGGCGTGCAAATTCGCGCTTCCGCTGGATTACGGTGGCCGTCTCGAAGGGCGGGGAGGCGCGAAGCGGGTCGGCGCGGGGCGGGATGGGGCAGGGCGGGGGGGGGGGGCGGGCCAGAGCAGGGCGGGTGAAGCGGCGGGGAGGGGAAACGACGGAGAGAAGCGGGTGAAAACGGGCGGAGCGAGCGGTGCGCCGGAGAAAACGCAGAGTCGTTTCGCAGCGGCGGCGTAGGGGTGAGGGGAAAAAAGGAGTTCAAGGAAAGAGCTGGCGCTGGATGATGTGGCACTAAACGGCAGGGATGAGGCGATGGTGAAGCGCGGAGGTGCAGAGCGTGACGTGAGGGGCTGCGGCAGAAGTCTCTGGGTATAGCGCGGAGGAGACACGGGCATTACGTGAGTACCGCCAGGCGTTGAAGGAGGAAAGAGTGCGGAAGGTAGTGGTAACGTGCAGTTCCGTAAAATGACTGAAGACTGCTCTTGGTTGGGTGGAAATTCCACCTGGGCTGAAGGGAAACGTGGAGATGGCGCAGGATCGTTGGGTGGATCAAGGAAACTGTGGATCAGCATAGGGTGGAGAGTAATTCGTCAAAGGATTGAGAGGAGCAAAAAGAGGCAGACGGGATGGTATAGAGTGCTAATAGCAACGCCAGGACACAGACGAGGATGGACAGAGTGAGGCTTGACGTGGCAGGTTGTGGTGTGGCGAGGCGAGCTGCACAGAGCGAGACATCTTGTAACGTGGGAGGAGTGATGCGGCTTGGGAGTGTACAGGGCGAGGCAGCAATAAGCAAGGGAAACCGAAGAAGAAGGAAGAGGAGCCGCAGTGAATTGGCACGGCTCGGCAGGTCAGGAAACAACGAGAAATAACCGTGAAGAACGAAAACCAAAACGAAGAATGCGAGAAATGTTGAAGACAATCTGATAGTGAAGGACGGCCAGGGAAGGAAAAAAGCATGAAAACCTGCCGCTCCGGACCAGGTCGGAGCAACAGAGCGGAATAGGGCTGAAAGAGCAGGGCAGCACACGGGGTGCCGTGCGCACGTAACATGGAGCAGTTAGCGTGGGAGTCCTAAGGTGGTGAAGGCTCAGCGGGGGGGTAAGGTGGTGAAGGCATGTGGCAGTTAGCGTGGGAGCGGCCGGGCGGCGGAGGCGTCGGGTGCGTCGGGGCGTCGGGGCGTCGGGTGCGTCGGTGCGTCGGGTGCGTCGGGGGCGTCGGGGGCGTCGGGGGCGTCGGGGGCGTCGGGGCGTCCGCGGGGCGCGCGTCGGGGGCGTCGGGGGCGTCGGGGCGTCGGGGGCGTCGGGGCGTCAGCGTCGGGGCGTCGGGGCGTCGGGGCGTCGGGGGCGTCGGGGCGTCGGGGGCGTCGGGGGCGTCAGGGGCGTCGGGGCGTCGGGGCGTCGGGGCGTCAGGGGCGTCGGGGCGTCGGGGCGTCGGGGGCGTCGGGGGCGTCGGGGCGTCAGGGGCGTCGGGGCGTCGGGGGCGTCGGGGCGTCGGGGCGTCGGGGCGTCGGGGGTCGGGGCGTCGGGGCGTCGAGCGGGGCGCGGGGCTGCGGGGCGGCGAGGACGGCGGGGCGGCGGGCTGGCGTGGGCGCGTGGGCGGCGGGGGCGGCGGGGCGCGGGGGCGGGGGCGTTGGGCGGGCGGGCGACGGGCGTCGGGGGCGCGGGGACGGGGGGGGCGGCGGCGGGGCGTCGGGCGCGGGGCGGCGGGGCGGCGGGGGCGCCGGAGCGGCGGGCGGCGGGGGCCGCGGGTGGCGGGGCGGCGGGCGACGGGGCGGCGGCGAGGCGGCGGATCAGGCGGCGGGACGGGCGGTGTCTGCGGGGCGGCGGGAGCGGGGCTGCGGGGCGAGGGAGCGGCGTGAGCGAGGCGGCGGGGCGGCATGGGCGGCGGGGACGCGGTCGTAGAGCGGTGTGCGCGGTGCGTTAAATTTTATCTAACGGCACTTGCCGCCCCCGCTGCTTCCGACACCACCGTGCGCGGCGCTGTAAAGCCGGCGCCGGGGCCGGGCGCCGGGACGGCCCGGGCGGCTCGCAGACGATTCGCCGCAAGGTAGCTGAAAAGGGACCGTGGCTCTGATGGGTATTTCACACATGAACAGGTAAACTAGAAGGAAAGACAAAGGCGAGGAATTCAAGTACAAAGAAGGAACGAGAAGAAGCGAAGAATAAATGTGTACGTTATGTATTACGTTAAATATGAAGTGAAGGTACTTTAGATTTAAAAATAATTGAAAAATATGTACCATGAAACGGCCAGAAAGAAGAGAAAAATGTACTCTGGGAGTATAATAACTGAATCCTTTTATTGTAAACATCAGCTTTCCTTTGTCTAAATAAAGGTAAAGCGCAGAGGATACGATGCAAGGTAGCTAAATAATACATATGAACACGTAAATTATAGGAAAAGACAAACACAAGTATTTCTGAAGCAAAGAAAGAACGAGAGGTATAGAAAAATGAGCAGATGAATTATCACATCAAGTACGTTATGAAGTCCTCTTCGATTAAAAAATATTTAGAAACAATGTTTATATAAAAATGCGATTTGGATATCAAGTAGACATTAGAAACAGAGGGAGAATGTAAAAAATATAATCCCCTATTAATGCTGAACTATCGGTCGCTTTCGGCCGACTGATCTTCCTGGCTGCCGGGTGACCACTTATAATTGACCACCAATGGTTCTACTGATCCTATTCACTGATCATCATGTGACGTTCTAGCAGTTCTGTCACCAATCATTCTGCCCAGCTTCCCACACTTCAACCCAAACATCGCCCTCTGCTTGCACTTGGGTTCATCTCAGTTTCATAAAACGAGTCCATTTTGAATTTTGTACCTCTTGGGACCTGCTCTCTTAGCGCCATTCTAGATTCTTCAGAGAGTGATTGTAGAAGATATCCTCCTTTGCCGTGTAAAACTTAGGTTTGAGGAATCAAGTGTAGTGGTCAGCAAAGAACAAACTGTTCTCTGGTAAGGTGATTGTACACCGTAGTTTAGTATGGATCAGTGATTGTACACGGTAGCTTACGTCAGCCTATCTAACCCTAAAATATATTCTAAAGGATGTTTCAGGAAAAATTAAACAAACTCCGAGATCAGCAAGACGATTCACTTTGCATGAATGAACTCTTGAATTTAAGAGGACGGGGATGGGCGTTAAAAGACTCGCCTTTCCATCAGTGAGGTCCGCATACTCTCAGCTCACTCCAGTCGTTCGGGTGTCCTCTTTTTCAGGCTGAGGGGGGAAAGGCGGAACTTAATGTCGTATTGTGGAGCGATAATTATTAATAAAAAGAATGTAATAATCGTATTTTGAATTGAATATCATCAACTGTACAGTATATAATGCTTCAGTTTCCAACACTTCCGTCTTTCGAGAAGTGATACTTTCTTTCGACTTCTGCTGCATTGTTTTGCCCTACTTCCCTCTGGTCCGAAATATCCGTATGACTCCAGTAAGTGATTATGTGTTGGTATCACAGGCAGCAAGATGCAGTTTTTGACACTATACCCCAGAGATCTATGACAAAAATTACTACCCTTAATCCTCTCTACCTTATCTACGAATTTGTGTACTTTATTCTGAAAAATATTGTTTTCAAATTCGCAGGGCCTCGAGTTCGGCCAGATCGATCGAGCACTACCCATTTTGGAGAAAAATTAACAGTTTACGCACAAGAGTTCTCCACTGACAGATGTGTAACCCAATTTTTCAATATTTTTCGGAATCAGATGCATGCAAGTTTTTCTGTCAAAAAATTGTCACTATTTGATACAGCATTACAAAGCTTTCTCTTTACAACGTAAGTGTGTAGTATGCGAGAAAGTATAATGCGCTACTACTGCACGTAATTCTGCTACTGAACGTAACATGCGTGGAGTCTGCAAGCACTCGTCGTCGGGGCGCCCTTCCCCTCCCTTGCCGCCTCCCCACCCCACTGCGCTCCCTTCCCTCGGAGGCCCCCTTCTCCCCACCGGCCCCTTCCCTCCCTTTAAAGCGTGCCGCGCCGGGAAGCTCCGGGCCGGCTGCCGCTCGCCGCTTGTCCGCCCGCGGCCCCTCCTTCCTCCTGGCCACACCACCCTCCCGCACCGCCCTGCCCTGCCAAGCCTCACCCGCCCCGCCCGTTCTACCCCGTCTCGCTCCGTCCAGCCCATCCCATCCCATCCTGACAGGTCCGTCCCGTCTCGTCTCACCCGACCCTCTTCGCCCCATTCCATCCCGTCTCGACGCCTCACCCGTCCCGCCCGTTCTACCCTGTCTCGCTCCGTCCAGCCTATCCCATCCCGTCCTGACAGATCCCGTCGCGTCTCGTCTCACCCCGACCCTCTTCGTCCCATTCCGTCTCGTCTCGACCGGTCCCTTCCCGTATCGTCCGTTCCGTCTCGCCTCGTCCCGTCGCCGTTCCGATTCTTCCCGATCCGTCTAGTCTCATTCTGCCCCGCTCCATGCCGTCCCGTTCTGTCCCCCCCGCCTCCTCCCGTAGCGTTCCGTCCTAATCCGCCGCATTCCTACCCGTTCCGCACGGCCCCGCTCTTTCTTTCCGCTTCGTCCGCTTTGTCTCGTCTCATCCCGCCCCGCTCCGTCCTGTCCCGTCCCTCCCCGCCCTTCCCCGTCCCCTCTTCGCCCCATTCCTCCCGTTCCCCGGCCGCCCGTCTCGCCCGTTCCCTTTGTTCCCCCCCCCCCCCGGCCCCCCCCCCTTCTATCCCTTTCTCCCTACCCCCCCTTCCTGGGCCCCCGCTCCCCCCTCCCTCTCCCCACTTTCCCGATTCTACCCCCCTACCTCTCTTTTCCTCTCGTCTTCAGCCTATCCCACTTCTAATTTCCCAACCACGCACTGCCCCAAACCAGCCTTCACTCCCAAACACTTCCCTGACCCTGCACTTCACCGACCCAACCCTGACTCCGTTGCTACAGCGGTCTTAAAGACCCTACATCTCCATGCCTATTCCGCCTTCAATCTAATCCTTTACTCCCATTCTATGGCGCCGCTCCTCCCCATCTCGCGCTTCACCGACCCAATATTTACCCTACTCCGTCCCTACACCCTGACCCCGCACCAAACCATTCCCCGCTCCGCCATCTGCTCTGCTTCGCACCTTCCCCATCTGGCACATCAATCAACCAATGAGCCTAATTTTCTGCTCCTTTCACCGCCTGGCACAGAGAGGACGCATCACTCGGGCGATGAAACAGGCGGTTTGAATTTTGCCTAGAGGCTTCATTTAGACTTGAGGGCTGTAAATCTCCAACATGGGACAGTCGGTTTTACTTCCCTTCCCGAAGAAGGCGTACGTACGCTGGACTCCACCCCCGTAGCCCCGAGAACCCGTTGCCACGTCCACTCTCCCCCAGGCCTCCCTAGCGCCCCCGAGCGAACGCTCATGCGTGACAGCTGTTGGACCGTTGGGTGTCCCGCATTGTTCCTCGATCTGGGACTCTCCGGCGTTTGCAACTTCAGTTACAAACTTCAAAGAGCGATTCCTCATGAATAATCACAATACCACGGTCAACACTGCGAGTGCTACACTTTCACACACCTGTAGATTCAAAAATTTGTTCGGTTACACCAATTCGACACTAAATAATACTCATCTGATATTAATAATAGTGATTATAATAGTATGTGTGATCACCAAAAGATATAAAGAGATAATCGCCAAATATTGATCCAGACCCTCAGTCCAGATCCAGATTGATGCAGCCAGCCCACCAGTGATGGATGAATGCTCTTTTGAAATCGTGGAAAAATGTTTAATTTGCTCCTGAATGTCCTGATTCCCGTACTAATTTTAAGCAGTAGTTACAAAATTAACTTTATCTTCCAAAATGTATCCTTTGATTTTTTTCTGTTGTGCGGTATGATTGCCTTTCAGAAAACCTAAATATTCGGCAGTGCTCATTACGAAGATTATCCTGTTCTACTTTGAAATGCAGACTCATGAGCTGATTTGTTTAAGTAGAAATATTACCAGAAGTAGTTCGTTTTATGAATGCTTACATTGTACTTTGTCTTCTTTCTATCAAATTGCTTCTCGACCAGATTACTGATCTAAATACTCTGAGAGACTGGCGCGATTGATTCTCATCCTCAGAATTTAACACAGACCTCTCAGAGATACAACACGAATAACTTAAAAATAAGATGATTATTATCCCAATGGCCGTATTTAAGAGATATTATAATAAAAAGGAGAGAACATTCATATTATTTTTTGGGAGTTTCAAGAAAATAATACGAAATTCCGCTATTATTAGTGCAAAGAAATTGACATTCTGTAGTTCAGTGACATTTTAAGTTCTAATTAACACATTATAATAAAAATGTTTTATTAATTTGTTTAAAATTTCAGTCTCATCATTAGAAGTTTTCTTAAAACGGCGTTTTTTTTAATTTTATGCAATTGTGTTAACAGTGAAATTTAAAAATTCTTAACAAATTAATATTGTATTAATTTTAAAAATGCAATGCTATCTTATATTCTCAAATTTAAAGTATAAAAGCAACAATCATAGGTGGTAATAATTAAAATTAATATAATAATTAAAATGACCGTATGGGCCGTCATTGTTGAAATATATCGGTAATATATATTTCCACAAGTGATGTTCTAGAATTAATCTTTAAGTAAATTCTAGACAATTTTTTAGAGGAAGAGAAAAATTAACCATGGAACTTCACAGCCATTACAAACAGGAAATTTCATGTTTTATCCCTTCATTAGGGACAGCGCTACCATTCATATCTCATATTCGTATCAGCGAGGTGTAAATTACCTCTCATAAGTAATGAAAAAGTAGTAAAGCGGATGTTAGGTTAGTTTCCTTTTCATAATTGTCACATTATTTGTTCCTGCAAAGTGAAATTGAACATTGATAAAATCGACATTTGTGATAACACGCTTTAACCGCCCCCATATCTTTGGTTCCAACACTTTAACCGCCGTAATTATCTTAAAGGTACGATAGTCGCGGAGGATTTTATATGCTTGTGATTGCGTTAAAGACTATGCGTCGACTCCCGTACCCCCCATCGATCATAAAATCGATTACACCCAGCAAAGCAGATGCAGAGAAGGCAAAACGGGAGCGGTGGAGCAATTTCCACAGTACGGAATGCGCGATTGGAGATGGGAGATTTGGCGCTTCACGCTGGCGACCTCCCATCGGCTCGCTTCTAATCTTTGATCACAAATTATCACACGGATTGGACGCATGGATCTTGCGTTCCTCTCATTTTCTGTCACTTGTCAGGATGGAATTTCAGACTCGTGGTGGCCAAAACTTGAAATCATTCTTACTGCTTATACAATGCAGTCGATGGGGAGCCAAAAGGGGTCCCTGCAAAAGGTGAGATAGAAAGATTTATTTTGTTTATGTTGTTATTAGTAAGAAAACCCTAAGCTGTTCACCTCGAAATACTTCGGGAAAAGATAGCCAAAAATAGAAAAAAATAGGTATTTTTTGTTTTTTGCGTAATCACGTTTTTAATCGATGATTGTAGTGCAAAAATATTTATGTACAATTTTAAAGATCATAAAAGGCTCCAAAAATTTGCTTTGAAAATTATTTTTCTAAAATAAATAATAACAGAGCTACGAGATTTGAAACTTTCACTAAATTTTCCTTTTTATTCTGGTTGTCCAAAATTACTAATAGTCTATTTTTGTGGTATTTGTGTATACCTAAAGTCATTATAAATAAGAAAAGGTTAAATACTAATGCTTTTAATACTTACTGAGGTTACCTCGAAAAGTTCTCTATTTAATTGTCTATCATTCTTTTATTCCCTCTCTTTCCTTTTCTCTACTTCTCTATTTTCTTTTCTCAGTTTTCTCCTCATTTCCCCTTACGTTTTTCTCTCGTCTCACTTTTACCGTCTTTACTTCCGTCTCGTCCCCTCTCTTTCCCATTCTCTCTTTCCCACTCTCTCTGTTTCCCCTCTCTCTTTTCCTTACTCACTCTTTTTGTCCCTCCCTTTTCACATTTCTCTCTTTTCCCTCTTACCTTTTTCCCTTCTCTCATTTTTCTCTTTCGTATCTCTTTTTTTTTCTCTCTTTTCTCCTCTCTTTTCTCTTCTCCTTTCACCTCTCCTTTCCCTCTTTAATAATTTCTTAATATATTGATGATATCTCATAGTCTTCTGTCACATTCACATACTCACTTTTCATATTATGAGATTTAAAAACTTGTTGGATTTTAACATGTTTCTTTAATACAAACCTTGTACTAACAATAACAAATGCATACACACACACACACACACACACACACACACAAAGAATAATACATTTTGACCTTTTGGTGCAGTCGTTCGAAAATTATGCACTTACATACATTTTGGCGATTCATTTTTATTTATATAGATAAGAAAGCATCAATTTTGAAAACCATACACTACTTTACCAGAATAAATGTTACTCTTGTTTTCTTAATTTGACTGTCAATAATGTTGTATTTTGAGGTGTCCCTTTACGATGTTGTTCACTATTGTTGTATGACATCATAACCGTACATATTAATTAGAAAATAATAATCAATTTATTCAGTCCTGTATAATTTATATTTGAATTGTATTTCTAGAACTCTTCAGTTTCAAACTTCCAGGGAATTAGGAGTTTTTAATTGTGAGTGTGAGAATCCAAGAGGAGGATAATCACATTTTTCCAATGAAAATGCTGTGAGAAATTTCAAGAGTCTCGACTTCGACAGCTACACGAAATATTTTTAACTACGTCAAAACGTAATCTGCCAAACACCAATGCTGCCTAACAATATCACATGTTACTATTATATGAAATTTCCCACTACACGCTCATTGAAAAAATGAAACGTTATTTTGTTCTTTTCTGACAAAGTAACTTGGCTAAATCCAGGTGCGCATCTGATAGTAAAAGAAAGAGAAAGGGAAAAGAGAGGAAAATAGAGATTCATTCAGCATACAATCATAGTGAATGATTGATTCTCTAAAAAAAAGCATTATAAAACACACATAATGCAAGTAAAACAATTATTCTTGCCATCTTCACTCACTCGGGGGGGGGGTGTTCTCTGGAGTAGGACACAAACTGTTTGTTTGACAAATGAGGTAGAAGGAACGAAGTTTAGAGCCAAAAATTGGACGAAAAGTTTATGAGGATTAATTATCGAAATCTAAAATAGGCATTAAAGGCAAGGAAAATAACATTAAAATGACCATTTACAAGTACAGAAAAAGTATTTTTAATTAAACAATCACAAACGTAGAAAATAAATAAGTCCAAAAAATATAGGTAAGATCCATGGAATATCAATGTTCAGGTTGAAAAACAGTTAATGGTCTCTTGAGAAGATGTATTTACTCCTTGAGTTACTACTGGAAAACTTATATTTTGCCATTATTTACTTTAAAACAATAACTTTCGAAACAAACTATCTATTAAAGAAAATTTGTAATTTAAAATAATTTGTTGCTAAACCACGTAAAGAAATAATTATGTTGAGAGTTAGGAAATAATCAACCCCAACAATCACAGTTATATTAATTACAACATACCTAAAGTTAATTTTCTGGAAATACTTTTCCCAACTTCAGTGGGTTGCACAAGCAACGTGGATCACTCACAAACATAACAGGAGATATATAACATAAGAAAGAAAATCAATCAACGTTGCTTGGGGAACTCACTGAAGATGAGGAAAAGTGTTTCTCGAAAGTTAACTTTGGATATGTTGTAATAAATATTATATCTGTGATTGTTGTGGTTGATTATTTCCTTACTCACATTCTGGATTAACACACGATATCTGCTACCAACACAGAATAATTCTAAATTATGAAGAGTGTAAATCAAGGGAAAATCACCTATTACTCATGTGTGGCGTGTCGAAGGATCGTAAACAAGCAGAAAATCAATGTGCAGGTTTTTAAGAGATCATCTCCATTGCCGGGCGCGTGTCCCAATCAAGTCCACACCCGACGGTGTGTATTCATTGAAACTCGTTCTGCGCAACCCAGTTGGCAAAGAATACTTGCGGAACTCGCTACATCTGGCCATTCGCCTTTCGGCCAAGTATGTGGACCTCACCATTATACACGACGAAACGGGATGCAGGAACACCTGCCGCTTAACGGGAGCTCTCCCTTTCTGTAGACACATCTGCTGCCTCACGGCGACGCTAGACCTTGATCGAGTGGCACTTTTTCTCACTCTCGGATATCACTTAAGTTTTATGTTTAGAAGTACCGTGTTGAGATGGCATTCCTTTCGCCACTATTCGCGGATATTCGTACCTAGGCGTCGACGTATTTTCCCCTGCGGACCGTTATGATGTGTGGAGACGCAGAATTTCTATTGTGGCACCGGGAGCGGTAGCTCAGTGCATCAACTGATGTCCCTGCAGCGCCTCTGACCGGGAGGTCCTAGGTTCGAGTCCTGACGGAGGCAGGATTTTCGACACTAGCTTTTCAGCTAGGTCGAATTCAGTGGCTGTGTGGAGGAGAATTCTAGCGGCCGGCTGCTCTGGACGGTAGTTTTCTGAGGTTTCTCCGATCAACTCCAGGAGAATGCCGGAGCAGTACCCAAACGAACGGGCCACGGACCGCGCACGATCTTTCCTTCCTCTTCCTTGTCCTATCCTCTCCCCTTACACATACACACACACACTACACTACCACATATTCTGGGAGACCGGTCGGGAGTTTAGAGTTTGTCCCGGCTGGGGCGGTGCCCCGCTGGTGGGAGAGTTCTGGTTAAGGGGAAACCCAACTAGCCGACGATAGGTGGGTGTCGGATCTCGCCATCCAGTGGGGGAAGATTAGCGCCATCTCCCGACGAAAATAACATCCACTACACTTACGAAACTAATGACCTAAGCTGTTGACGCGCCTGAAAAGACCAACCAAACAAACAACCAAGGTGGTGCACCCATCGTCGAACCACCTGCTACTGCCGTGACGCGAAGTCCCTTTCCCTTTATCCGCGTACCCCACATAGGCTCCGGGTTGCAGGGTTCAAATATGATACACTGTTTGTTGCAGTGACGTAAGAATTAGCACATGTCAAATACTGCGTTTGCGAATTCAACTGCGGCTGGTTGGGGCTGATTTTTGACGGGCAAAATCCTCACTGTGTCACGTTACGGTTCTGGAACGTGAACCAACCTTAGCGAAATACTCGGCAAAACACTTGAGCAGATGCGCACCAATTGTAAATCTTTTGTGATCCCGCGAAATAGAGAAAACTCCACTTTATAAACTAACGTTTAGTGCATATATTGACTTTAACCAAAAGAATTATGACACTTATTTTAACTTTGATTTTTCTTCAATTAATAAATGTGTTTAATTGGTCTCATTTGAAATCAAAAAATGTTTTTGCCTCGTTAGTTAGATTCCAGATGCGACAAAGCATTGTTGGCAAATTGCCAAAAAGTGCTTTTTCAGAAACACACAATTGATAGACTCGCATTTCTTTTGAAAAAAGAAACCTGATGAAACATCTCACATCTTTACGAAATTCATGAAATATTTCATTTTTATTTTTCTCAAAGAATATTGACATACAATCAGTTGCACTGATTATACCATAGCGAAGAAGCGGCTTGAGACTTCCTGTAACTTCAATTCTTGCAAATAATTCATCAAAAGCGGAGTTGTTTGATGTCACCGGTTTTTGCAGACATGATTCAAAAAACAACGAAACAATCCTAATGGTATAACAGAAAATATTGCGTATCTTTTGACAGTGGCATAAGTTGTACATCGCAGTCACTACTTATGGGTCAACAATCTTCCCACATTGAATATCCGATCTAATTTGATTCCACATTCGTTTATTCATGGAACGACACAACTAATGGAACAATGTAATTAAGAATAAGATGTTTTGTAACCTATGGACGAATATCCTAGAAAATGATCGGGTGAGTAAAGAAAGTCCCAGAAACATCCCAAGTCGGTGGACTAAGGAACACATTATCAAGTTGTGTTTTCAAATTATTTGCGGGTTAAGGAAATCTAAACAGTAAACATTCAATCTTCATTGTTGGGCAAACTAAAAAAGACTGTTGGCGTAGAGAGTAATACCTAAAATTGTCTATCTGTCGTGTAAGTGAGCAGTGGCTGTTGGTGTAATTCTGAGGCCTCGTGCACTCTCAGTTAAGACAAAATTTGAACGAACTTTTTTCTAGTACATCGATTCCCTCTACAAACGACATGTGTTTGTCAGAAGTACTTTCCGGATAATACATTCCCCTGGCAGTTCAATTTCTATATATGTCGCCCGATCTGTTGCCTACGAAATGTATGGAGTTAGTTGAAACGGCAGTTTCAGCCTTCAACGGTTCTGCAACATCTGGAGCCACAATTGCAGCACCTGTGGAATAATTTATCACAGGCGTAGACACCTCTATGACTTTATGCCACCCAGTATCGCCGCATGTGTCCAGGCTAAATCAGGAGCGAAAATGTATTAGTATTCAGTTACGTAATAATTACGTTATAGGGGAAGTAATATACAAGCATAAAATCTAACTTCGCAGTTCCTAGCCACGTCGGTACGGACGTAGTAAGTTTCCCAAACAGTGTGTCCCCTAAACCAAGTGCACCACAATTACAAGTATTAGAGAACTAAATAATTACACAAATCAACTTTAAAAATTGACGCGAATTATAAGCGTATTTAAAACTATTGCACGTTTTGGTTTCTGTGGGCGCTGCTTTGTTATTAAATGCAATATACTGCCTTCTAGTCTTTTATTATATCCAAATAAAGAGAGTAGTTTGTAAAGAAGTAAAATTTCTGCGAATTTCGATAAGTTGCGACAGTATCACAATGACCCAATGTCAATAATATTTTGTTATAGTGCTGTGATTATTTATTTACTTCATGAAGTTATCTTACACATGCTGCTCAGATATTCATGATTCATGAATTTAAATGAAGAGGTGGAATTTGGGAACAAAAGGTATTTGCTAACGAGTTTTCAGTTGGTCTCATCGTACGCAACACCATATTTTTATTTAAATCATGAACGGGCTTATCAAGAAATCTTTTTATTTAAATCATGAACGGGTCTACGTAAACCCGAGGAAGTGAGATGTATGACTTTCCCTGCTCTTAGTGGGTCCGGGAATCATATTAGGTTCGGTTCCCGAATTGACAATATTCCGGATCCCGGATCCCGTACTGTCGCCTTCCATTGAACTGTCATCTAAGGGAAATCGAAGACGTAACCCATCTCTTGGATAGCTTAGTGCTCAGAGAAGGTCGACGAAATGCCCGCAGGGATTTGAAGATTTTAACGTTGTATATTTAAAAAAAGGATTAAAATTGGGTTGATAGTGTTGGACATTTTTAAATGATTCTCTCAGATCCACTTTCCAAATATCCTTTGACAGATTCTTCTGCATAATCTGTCAAAGGATATTTCCCACTATCAAGTGTTTCTCAATTAACTCCCCACCCTACGATTTCCTACAAAGACTTCTAATTAGCTCTCAGAGGACTGGACTATTTGTAACTGGTAATTTGGATTATTATCTACGGGACTTTAAAGACTCATAAATAACTTGGGGCTTATCACATTTTGGCGATATATCTTCACATGTTTCAGTATCATTGAAAGATTCTAAATTAGTATGTATTGATGAAAAATGTATGCATTGAAATTGCGTTGCTTTTTTCTCGTCCATTAATCAGTAATTCATCACTCGCAACCAGATATAACGATTTTCCTTCGATTAAATGGTACTTCACAACGCTCTAGAGCACTCTAAACATCATGAAAGCTTAGACAATTTCCCGGATGTATCAGAAACTTAGCAGGTATTATTAACTGTGTTGGAGAAAGAATCATGAATTATATTTTCAATCAACAATTCCATTACTTTCGCATTTTGCATCTAAAATAATACTGAAAGTACGCATAAATTGACGGAAAACTATGCAGCCTCTGGCAAAGTGAGAGGTGGCAATAGTTTGTTTAGATACCCAGAAAGACTGCAAAAATATGAAAACAAAGAAACATTTTTGTTTGACTGAAAAATGCAAATATTTCATTATGTTAACCCCTAATTTTTAAAATCTGACGCTTCGACTACAGTCTCATACCCAGTGAGCAGCGTATGGCTGGTTAGTTTTCCGTCAATTTAGGCGTTCTTTCTAAATTATGTATGTATGTATGTATGTGTGTGTGTGTGAGCATCGACTGACGCTCAATATCCTCGGCATGTACTTTTGTACGTTATATACTACACTGTTGCTACTGTTGAGGGACTTCAATTTCCACACACTCAAACAGCAGCATTTTTGCCACCGCAGACCACTAGTAACTATTCGCCTCTGTAATCTATCAAAGAGAATTTCGGGCCACTCCAGTGCTTTGCGATTCGGCCTCGTCGCAGCGCCGCGATCACCGCCGAGAGCGGCTGCCTATCGCCGGCGCTTAACGCGGAGCGACGCGTGGCGCGTGAGGCCGGGCCGTGGGCGGGGCGGGGGAGGCGCATCCATATGCAACGTGTTTGTCGACACGCGCACGCGACGTTCCACAGCACGGCCCCCGCCCCCGCACCTCAACCAGCGATCGGGGCGTGTATTTTTGTGACAAACAACTAAAGCAAACGAATAAATGGAATACGTGTGGAATACGCAGTGTGAGGGCTGATGATTCGAAAAGTTGAGCATGTTGGTGCTAGTTGGGTTACGTGAGCTAAAGAAAAATAGTGGTACTAAAAACAGCCCATACGGTCTCGCATCATTTTAAACCTTTGCATAGGCTTAGGTGGCTCATCAACTGATGCACCTGCCTTGGCTCTGACCGGGAGGTCCCAGGATTCGAGTCCCGGCGGTGAATGAATTAATCAGTCTGGTTAAGTAGCCCGGTTAAATGTCTTTTTCAGTTACACTAAACACTCTCAATAAGCTAAGTACAGTCAAAAATAAATATCTCAGATCAACACTATGCACCATGGTTCATCCCCATTCAACAAATCCGATAAGAATTAGTTCTCCAGAATTCAAGGAGATGGTAAAATAACCAACCAATGATTTTTTCAACAAATTACCAAACTCTTCCTGCTCTAGAACGTTTAACTTGGATAGAAACAAAATTACCGCATTACCCCTCGAAAACCTTGTTACTTAGCTCTATTCTAGTCAAAATCTCAAATACAGATAAACAAACCAATCTGGACTTAAAGATGGCCATATCCTAAAAGACCTATATTGTAATGTACTACCTTAGAATACTCGAAATACATATGTGCCGAACGGAAATCAATAAATTGAAAACATGGAATTAATTATTGTCTATTTTGTTCTTGATCTCTTACTGATTAAGTTTCTTTGAAGACTACTTTGACTTTTATAAAAATTATACCAATTACAGAAATACAAGATCTGACTTCGTGTTGGTGACATTTAAGTATATCTCGATACTTCTCTGAAGAAATATTAGCATTATTTTTTATAATAAAAATATTAATTATATTTTTTAATAATTAAATATATTTTTATAATTAATTATAAGTTTATATGCAACAATATTAATTATACTAATTTTATAATTAAAATTAATTCAACAACATGAATTCTGCATACGCAAAAGAAAATATTTTCGAAAGTTGTGATGAATCATTTTCAGTTCTAATGTTTTTATGGGTAATTAACATTTTAAACATTTTTTAATACATATAACCAAATGACACGTAATCAAATGTGGAATTATTTACTTTTCGCAATGTATAAAATCTCATATTGTTTCAATTATACTTTTTGCTAATCACTATTACTTTATCAGAAATATGAAACAACCACATTGACTCGGCCTTGAAGTCAATGAAGCTGTTCATCCTTATAAAAGTGTGTGGAATAAAGAGACTCTACATTTGGGATATAATTGAAATCACTAGAATGGCAACATTTGATTAATCTAGAGTGTGCTCTGAATACAATGCAGAGAATTAACTGTTTAATATCAAGAAAATATTGTATTATATTACTTTAAGATTGCTAAAACGCATTACCCGGAACAAATGAATTACAAAAATATCGAACAAAAACGTTACGTCCAATTAAAGAACTCATTACATTAAAGTTAATGGAGCGGAAAAAGGCCGTTCCAAAGCTGTGTCTCACGCTGCACACCACTTCTGTCCTTCGTTGTGAAAGTCGCCAATTGACAATAATGAACTTCTGGGAAACTATGTCATCAACTATGCTGTGTACTCGATAACTGACAATCTTAAGCTTCAACAACAAACGAAAGCTGTCCTTAATTTGACACTGATAAATGTTATCTAGCAAAGACAAAAGCAAATAATGCGGAACATTATTTGGAAGTTAATTACAGAAACAAGATTTCGCAAATCGCTGTCTAAGGACCACCGGCATGGAGGAATAAAGACCTGAGGTAGGTTTCACAGGGTGTGAAAATGGTTGACAGCAAATACTGAGGGCGTCGGTGTAAGCTTAAGCGGATAAACCGACGATAAACCAAACCTGATGTTGATGCTGATGGAATAAGTGTAGTACTTCCCTGCGATTCTTTGCCTGTGTGTCTGCTTGTTCCTCTGTCTGTCTCTGTCTGTCTCTGTCCTGTCTCTGTCCTCGTCTCTGTCTGCTCTGTCGTCTCTGTCTGTCTCTGTCCGTCTCTGTCTCTCTGTCTGTCTCTGTCGTCTCTGCCGTCTCGTCGTCCTGTCCGTCTGTCCGTCTCTGCTCCTGTCGTCTGTCTGTCCTGTCTGTCTCTGCCTCTGTCTTCTGTCCGTCTGTCTGTCTGTCTCTGTCCCGTCTCTGTCTGTTCTGTCTGCCTGTCCGTCTGTCTCCCTGCTGCCGTCTCCCGTCCTGTTCTCTGCTCTGTCTCTCCGTCTGCTGCTGCTTCTCTGCCTGCTCTGTCTCTGCTGCTCTGTCTGCTCTCTGTCTGTCTCTGTCCGTCTCTGTCTGTCTCTGTCTGTCTCTGTCTGCTCTGTTCTGTCCGTCTCGTCTGCTCGTTCTCCTGTCGTCTGTCTGTCTGTCTGTCTGCCCTGCCTCGTCTGTCCTGCTTCTGTCTCTCTGTCTGTCCGTCTGTCTCCGTCTGTCCTGCTGTCTGTCTTCTCGTCTCTGCTCTCTGTCGTCGTCTGTCTGTCTGTCTGTCTGTCTCTGCCTCTGTCGTCTGTCTTCTGTCTCTCGTCTGTCTCGCTTCTGTCGTCTTCTGTCTCTCTGTCTGTCTGTCTCTTCTCTCTGTCTCTCTCCTCTCTGTCTCTCTCTCCTCTCTCTCTCTCTCTCTCTCCTCTCTCTCTAGGAAATATTGTACAAGGAAGTTTATTACAACTTTGACAGACTGGTATGCATATTGGCACTCTCTTAGAAAAATACACGAATCAAGAAAGTCATATGGGAAAGATGTGAGATTCCCAAACCGCTGAACTCAAGCCCATATTTCCAAACAAAACTCATGCTCATTTTGTTACAGAGGTTGAACCCTTTGATATAATTAAAACACTATGGTGGTCTAGATGTCCTTTAAATTATTACTTACGCAATTTTCAATCACTTAGCGGTAATCATCAGAGCTGAAAATTTGTAATATAAAAACTCTGTAAAATTAAAGGAGTCTACAAAGTTGCGAGGCTATGAAATTGTATATTCCTTGTTTCGAGCCCGACAATGGAGCATTTTCGGTATCAGCTAACGATACGATGAAGATGATCTTGCTTCTCAATGAAATTTCTAAAGACTGGTTGCTCTAATCGGCTGTGAATACAATTCCCCCAATCAATTTCCATTTGAAGCAGATGGCGAATGTACTACATTCAACAATGGGCTACGCACCAAGCGCGATTCTTCCTCTCTCATCCGGTCCCCAGCCTCTTCCTTAAGGCTAGGGAATGGGCAGTTCTCCTCGCTAAGGGTTGTCTGGAGGAGAATTCTAGCGGCCGGCTGCTCTGATCGGTAGTTTTCCGTGATTTCTCCGATCAACACCAGGCGAATGCCGGAGCAGTACCCTACCAAAGGCCACGGACGCGCGCGATCTGTCCTTCCCATTCCTTGTCCTATCCTCTCCCTTACACACACACTTACACTAATATGCACTACACTACCACATACTCTGGGAGATCGGTCGGGAGTTTAGAGCTTGTCCCGGCTGGGCGGTGCCCGCTGGTGGGAGAGTCCTGGGTAGGGAAACCCACTAGCTGACGGTAAGTCGGCGCCGGTTCTCGCCATCCAGCGGGGAAGATCACCGCCATCTCCCGAGAAAAACATGCACTACACTAACTACTATTGACGACTATTGACCAAAGCAGTTGAAGCGCCCGAAACACGAAAAAATCAATCAATCCTCCCAAGCGTGTCAGCAATGTTGCGAATATCAGGCCATGGTTGTAATCGGTCTACAATGAGGTATAAAATAAGACAAAGTACGTGTATTTTTTTTTTTTTTTTTTTTTGATAATCACTTTAAAGAAAATATTAGATCGAATTTGTAAGATACCGGAAACTGTAAACCTATCACCAGTTTTCAAAAATATCCTAAAATAAGTTGGTTTTTACATTGTAAACAAAATTATGACTTTGTGACATCTGCGTATTGATAACTGTAGAAGGCAGTGTTCCGCCTGAACTTCCGGGAGGTAGCTGGTTGTGGAACTTCGATTCTTTGACGGGCTCCTTAGCATAGCATGTGTTCTTTGGCGGTGCCACCCTAATCCATCATGTGCGGAGCGGCGTGGGGCAGCGTGAGGCGGGGCAGAGAGGGGCGTGGCGCGGGGACAATTGGGGCATGGAGCGGGGAATAGGGGAATGGGGGAGTGGGAGAGCGGTGCAGTGGAGAACTGGAGAAATGGGAGAGTGGTGTAGCGGAGGAGCGGAGCTGTGGAGAATGGGGCAAACGGGGTGAGGAAGTTGGGGAGCGGGCAAAGGGATATGACAAACGGGCGAGTGGGACAAAAGGGGGAGTGGGGCTGTTAGAGAGCAGGGCAGTAGGAGCAGGGGCAAAGGGGGCGTCGGGCAGTTGGCGTTCGAGGCACTGTGGAATTGAGGCAGTAGGGGAGCGGGACAAAGGAAGAGCGGGGCAGAGGGTGACAGGGGCAGTGGGCGAGAGGGGCAATAGGATAACGTGGCATTTGGAGAGCGAGACAGTGGGGTGAGGGGCACTGGGAGCAGGGTAATGAGGAGCGGGTAATGAGGGCGGGTAATGAGGAGCAGGGTAATGAGGAGCAGGGTAATGAGGAGCAGGGTAATGAGGAGCAGGGTAATGAGGAGCAGGGCAATGAGAGACAGGAAATGGGGGCAGGTTAATGGGGAGCAGGAAATGGGGAGCGGGTAATGGGGAGCAGGGTAATGGGGAGCAGGGTAATGAGGAGCAGGGTAATGAGGAGCAGGGAAATGGGGCGGGAAATGGGGGAGCAGGGTAATGGGGAGCGGGACAGTGAGGAAGCGAGGGAACGGGGAATTGCGGGATCGGGGCACTTGGGGATGAGAGAGTGAGTTAGAAGGGCAGTGGGGAAGCGGGGAATTGGGAGTGGGGCAGTGAGGCAGCGGGGAGGCAGGGAACGGGTCAGCGGGAGGCGAAGCAGCGGGAGCCAGAGCAGCTTGAAGCGGGGCAGCAGAGAGCACGGCAGCGGGACAGAGGGGCGGCAGGGGGCCGTGGGGCGGGGCTTCGTGGTCGAATCGCACTCGCTTTCGCGCGTCGCCACGCGGCCCAGCACTCGGCGGAGCAGCGCTTCAAACGCCCCGCGCGCGCCACCACTTCAAAGGGCGCGCTCGCGGCGGGGGCGGGGCGGGGCGGGGAGGGCGGGCAGCAGTGCGTGATAGTGGCAAGGGGCGCAAATGGGAACATTCAAAATTGGGGGGGGAGGGAATGGGGACGGTGGTTGTTGCGCTGGAGGCAGTGGTGCGTATTTATGGAGACGGAGGCAGTGGGCGTGGGGGGAGGGAATAGGGGGCGGAGTAGGGGGGCATCGTGGAGAATCGGTTTGCGGTGGTTGGGGGTGGGGTGAGCGTGGCGACGGCTGTGTGGTTGTGAGTGGAGATGGGTAGTAGTGCGTAATTGCGGCAGAGGGCGACGATAATGATAGGAAAAATAAACTGGGGTGAAGTCAGCGACATAGACGGTGGATGGCGAGTAGAACGCGCTAAGGGAATTATGATGGTAGAGGTGCTGGCGTAAGGGTGACTTGTGGGTGATGGTGGCAGCGATGATGAGTGTGAAAATAGAGAGCGGTACGAAATGACTTCCAAACTTCATTGTATGAAATTGCACATCGTCTGGTATGATATTCATTAGAAAGAAATGAAATACGTAAACAAGACTTACTACTTTATAACAAACGTTTTGCATGGAATAAAGTTTTGTTTCAAATTTTGGAAGAAGGAAATATATGTGTAAAGTAGTAATTTATAAATAGTACAACTGCATCATCACATATATTACTTTGTAATGAAATTGTGATGATAATAATATGATAAACTCCATTTCATTTTAATGTGATGAATATATAATGTTTGGAATGCATTGCTTACTTTCAACTAATTAAATGTAAGAAATTATTTTCAATAATAAATGACCAATTCTTTTTTACTATCTCGGCCTTAAAAAGGCATTGCGTAAAAAGAGAAGGTTTTGTAATGCTGGAGGAATAAGCGGCGAATTTTCGGCAGAAAACCGTATATAGGTACCTAAAAAGTGGATAAATTCTGTTGCTATAATACAGTAAACTAGCGTACTGCCCTCCATCTCCCTCTTTCTTCTTCCCTCTCCCTTTCTCTCACCGTCTCTCTCTCCGTCTCTCTCTCCCTGCCTCTGCCTCTGATTCTCTCTTTGTCTATGTCTCTCTTTAGTGAGATAATATCGAAAAGCGCCGGAACAGCAAACACGTAATAGGATGTTAACGAAGATCTCATATTGTACAATACGGTGTGAGAAACGTTTAATTGAGGCCTTTGGCCTCAAAAGTGTAGTTTTTAATGCCCTAGAACGCTTTGTTTATGAGTTATTTAACGATACAGGTTCAGAAACGCTGCAAAGTTTTGCGGGTTACATTTGAAATGAATATTTAGTAATGTTCTACAGCGCCATCTAGTATAGTTACAACAAAATTAACAGCACATAAACCTGGGTTAAAATCACGTTCATGTATCAATTTTCATGGAGATCGGTAACACAGTATCGGAGTTAACCGCTCTTATATATACCAACATCCATTTTTATATGAAGTAAATTACTTCCTCTGACACGTGATGTAGCGGATATCCTTGTTTTGTGGGTACTTGTTACAGACAAATCGACTGACGGCATAACGTCTGTCCGTCCGACAGTCTGACTGTCCATCCGTCCACTTATTAGTCAATCCGTTCCTCAATCCACCTGATGTCAACGCTAGCGCACATATCGTTCAGCCGATTTTCTCCAAAATCAAATAAAAAAAATACAAATAAAAAAAATCAACACATTGCCTATCGTTAAGTTGCCGAGAAGGTAGAACGTTTCTGGGTTCGGTTAACTAAACAACTGAACACCTCTACGTGCGAATCAACACACATATACTATATAAACCATGGCTTTGAGAAAGTTATCAGGAAATGTAAAACAATCTTAGTTATCACTTTCTTGTGTGTTAAGGCATAAACCCGCTCGCAAGTAATAGACAGCTACCTTAATAATCCAGATCTTGTCTGCCACAGGAGAGTATGCAATTTCTCTGATGCTTGGTTTCCAGCCGGTTCCTCCTCGGCACCGACGAGTCCGCTGTGTCTGCAGCTCTCCACGTCCCTCGTTTTCGATTTCCGCTGATTTTATTTGCGGGCGGCGACGGCGCCACGCGTTCCAGGACGTCGTTGTTTGCCGTCGGACGGCAGGGCGTCGCGACGCTTTTCGCCGCCCCATCGCCGTCGCCTTCCCCGCCTCGCTGCTGGAACCGTCACGGCCGCCTCCACCGCCGCGGTCGGTGGCACAGATGCGTTTTCCCATTTCTGCAAACCTCAAGCTCTTTCGCAGAGTGACAACGTACGCCGATTCTGCGAAAACCTTTCGTGGAATTTGGTTACTTCTGCCGCGGACCATGTTTCAATTTTTTGGTTGTACCTTAAACGATGATGCTTTTCCAGATGTTGCAGTCACTAATATAAAAAAATCATTGCGAAAATCAATGAGATGAAAGTAAACATTAATGAACTTTTAACTTCAGAGACCCAATTTTCAATTAGATACTTTTGTTTACTTTCTGATGTACTGCGTTCTTAATCAATGAGATGAAAGTAAATTTTAATGTTATTAGTGTATATATGAAAGAGGCTATTTTTTGTCATAAAAACTTGTATTTTGAGGCACTGACAAAAAGGAGATAAACTGTGTTCCTACATATCGAAAAGTACATTCTCTAACACGTTGTGTTGTTAGAACCCAAGTTTTAGAGGTCCGTGATACCAAACAACTGGTTTACGGTAAGACGTTTGTTTGGTTGTTTGTCAATGCGTCCGTCTGCCAAGTGCAATTTTAATCGCCAAAAAAACACCAGATTCTACAAAAATTGTAACATTTTCGTGAGTTCATTTAACGTTCTTTTAATCATATCTAGCACCTTTTAAGAATATCTGGGAAAGCAAAGTTTGGCAACTAAAACCTTATGGTTGCTTGACACAACCAAACAAATTGTGGGAATTCTGATTTGGAGTTGTTGACGTTCTTTAAGAAGAAATAAAAGAGGTCATCTTCGTCAACATATTAGCTTTATTAAGAGAGCCGGCTTTCGACGGCTTTTCCGTCATCGTCAGTCTACAAGATACAGAAAGATACTTGTAGACTGACGATGACGGAAAAGTCGTCGAAAGCCGGCTATCTTAATAAAGCTAATATGTTGACGAAGATGACCTCTTTTATTTCTTCTTACAACCAAACAAAGCTACGTTCTAAAGAACGACTTGCAGCCAATGCACGAGAGAATCTCTGGGCGGCCAATCGGGCAAGTGAAAGTCGTGGACAAGTACAAACGAGATCTCCACCAGCCGTCAACGCCTTAATAAATACAGTGGCCGTGGTTCGGGGAACGTGTATAATCACAGACATCACTAGCATCGCCTTTGGCGCCAAGAGCTTCATCTGACGGTGGCCACCTCGGTCACGTTCGCAGCTTGCCTTCCTCCGTCCGCCATCCGCGCATGCGCCTCGGGCACCGATTGACACCCGGGAAAGCAAAGGGAGACGTGACACAGGCGCTAATGAGAAAATAATGCCGAACAGAACTTGGAGAAAAATAAGTTTAAAAAAGTCTAATAAAAATTAGTAAATGGCGAGAACACAAGTATAATTCAATCGTGTACTGCTAATATTTATAGCACCGGGAACTTGATGTGTATCTTCCAAAACGTTGTTCAAAATAAATATATTTTCCTGATAATACGGCAATGTGTGGGTGTATGTGCGCGCGCGCGCGTTTGAGTGCATATGAGAAGGAAGAAGGAAGAAGAGAGAGAGAGAGAGAGAGAGAGAGAGAGAGAGAGAGAGAGAGAGAGGAGGGTGCAGAACGCGGGTGCGAGAAGGAGAGAAAGAGAGACTAAATGCTCGACTTACTAGAAGATCCACCCTCGTTGCAAGGGAAACGAGATAACGATTATCTGAATATAAGTGTCATGTTTCACACAGAGCACACAGTAGTCAGGTAGCAAACCCCAGTACTTTCAGGTGACAGAGCTTAATTTTGGCTGAGAAATTTTGGACGTTTGATCAGACAAATGTTTTTTCCTACAATTAGTTCCGATCGTAGTCCATTCGTACCGTTTTTAAACTGCACATACTAATATATTAATCTGAGCACATACTGTTGCAATCATGCACACCAACTATTTTAACAGGGAAATTATAAAATCAAGCTAATATAACTTTAATTCATCTTCACCAACTATTATAATAGCATTATTCTACTACAAAACCAACTGATATAACAAAAAGATTCAATCCAAATCGTTATTTGCTGGGCAATATTAAGAAAGAAGAGAGAAATTAAGTGCAACTATATTCGACGGAACTTTAATTATTTATCATTCAACAACACTCAAGTTCCTAAATAACATCCTCGATTTAGAGATTTGTTTATGTCTAATTTGTATAATTTCAAAATGAATAATTTTTTTTTTTTTTAATTTTTTTTTAAATTTTTAAACTGTTTATATATTCTCACACACTTGATAATAATCACAATACCAATAGCTACATCTCAACAAGTTAAAGAAATGCTGCCAATTCATATTTTTAATAATATAATCCACATATTGTTTAAAAGCACCCGATGACTAGTCATACCAGAAAAGTTGTATTAACAAAAAGTATTTTACTGTTGGAATAATTATCTGAATTTTTTCCCTCGCCAGCTTCTTAAAAATAAAGTCCTGTTGCAGCAAGAGATGAGTTGACTTTATCTCAAGAGAAATGAGAGTGTAATACACGGGGTCATTTGTAGGGAAGACTGCGATGCCAAGTTCGTATTCCCGTTAGACAGCACTTACTTCATTTATATTCCTTGCCCATAAAGCACTAAAAAGAGAGGCAATAAGGCGACAAATCTGCATGTCGTCTGAAGCAGCAGAATATAAATGAAAACGTTCATGTATAGTATAAATTTAACTACTTTGCAAGAAAAGTAATAAAGGATTTAATTTCGACTAAAAACTTACAGCTCGGACATAAAACATTTTCCTAGCGTAGGCTATTTGATGCTTGATGTTGCTGTAGACTGACAAGAGCCTACAGATACATAGACTAAATGTTCTATGAAGCAAGAAACCTGTTTTTCAAGGGAAAAAATGAATTTTGTATTTTGTGTATTTAAGAATTAAAATATTCTTATACCTGGAAAGACAAATATATACTTTAATATAAAAATAATATGTTTCCCAATAATATAGTAATTGTTTCAAAGAAAACCGGAGATATAGTGATAAAAGGAAAGAAAAAATTAATGTTTAAAATGACAGAGTAAAATACTCTTCAGAACATACACTTTTATCAACACATTTCTATATAATCGTAATTTTATTTTATTATAAAAATTCTCATACCATTAAGATAGTCAAGCTCGTGATTATTGCTATGCCAAAGTAATTTTTAATGAATAACTTGTGTTATTTTAACACCGATTTAAAATAACATTTACCAATTAAGAAGGAACAAACACATTTCGGCGCTAATGTTCGTATAATGAATTTTATCACTTTTAAAGGCATATAACATCTTTACGTTACGCTACAAACGACTTAAAACAACATTTTCTACCTCCACAGCTGTTAGTGATTTATATTCCTACTCAGAGATAACGTCCCATTCAATGCGGCGCTGCGAAATCTCTCGCAGCACATTGTGCACAATCGGCAAAGACAAATGAAGGCGAGGTGCGAAAATAACACAAACGACTCTCGAAGGCGTCGAGAATCGATGTCGGAAACAAGCGACTGCGGAGCGATTGTCGATTCGGCGGAGCGCGGCGCGCCGGCTGGCTGCGAGATTACTACTCGTTAGCGGATGCTCCGGAAACGACGGGAGTATGCAAATATCGACCTTGGGGCCGCGTGCTGCTGCAGCCGATCGCGATCAGGTGGCGCTCTGGTAGGGGCGGGCGCGGAGACGGACGCGCAGCCGGAGGAACGGGAACGGAGCGTCGCCGGAGAGGGAGATGGAAGTGGACGAAACGGCGAGATGGAGAAGGACACGGAAAGGAGGGAGAACTAGGTGCCTGCGGAGATGGTGGAGGAGGTGACGGGTGGAAGAGGCGGAGGTGGAGAAGGAAGCGGTGCGGAGATTTACGAGTAAATTTAGGTAGGCATGGGCAGAGGCAGAGAACAAGATGTCCGTGAGGAATATGGAAGCGAAGGAGATGGTGGAGAAGGATACGGGTGGGAGAAGTAGATGAGGCGCGGAGGGCGGAGACGGACGCGCAGCCGGAGGAACAGGAACGGAGCGTCGCCGGAGGCGAGATGGAAGTGGACGAAACGGCGAGATGGAGAAGGACACGGAAGGAGGAGAACTAGCTGTCTGCGGAGATGGCGGAGGAGGTGACGGTGGAAGAGGCGGAGGTGGAGAAGGAAGCGGTGCGGAGATTTACGAGTAAATTTAGGTAGGCATGGGCAGAGGCAGAGAACAAGATGTCCGTGAGGAATATGGAAGCGAAGGAGATGGTGGAGAAGGATACGGGTGGGAGAAGTAGATGAGGGCGCGGAGGCGGAGACGGACGCGCAGCCGGAGGAACAGGGAACGGAGTGTCGCCGGAGAGTGAGATGGAAGTGGACGAAACGGCGAGATGGAGAAGGACACGGAAAGGAGGGAGAACTAGGTGCCTGCGGAGATGGTGGAGGAGGTGACGGGTGGAAGAGGCGGAGATGGAGAAGGAAGTGGTGCGGAGATTTACGAGTAAATTGTAGGTAGGCATGGGCAGAGGCAGAGAACAAGATGTCCGTGAGGAATATGGAAGCGAAGGAGATGGTGGAGAAGGATACGGTGGGAGAAGTAGATGAGGGCGCGGAGGGCGGAGATGGACGCGCAGCCGGAGGAACGGAACGGAGCGTCGCCGGAGAGCGAGATGGAAGTGGACGAAACGGCGAGATGGAGAAGGACACGGAAAGGAGGGAGAACTAGGTGCCTGCGGAGATGGTGGAGGAGGTGACGGGTGGAAGAGGCGGAGATGGAGAAGGAAGTGGTGCGGAGATTTACGAGTAAATTGTAGGTAGGCATGGGCAGAGGCAGAGAACAAGATTCCGTGAGGAATATGGAAGCGAAGGAGGAAGTAAGTCGGAAAAGAACGTGTCGGGGGAGGGGGTCTGAGGACAGTGGAGGAGGTGGGGGTCGGCGGAAACGCGGGTAGAGGAGGTGGTGTGAAGTAGACGTGTGGCGGAGGGGCGCGAGAGATGAAGACGAAGCAGAGGTTGAGGGGGTGAAGTAAGGACAAGAAAAGGCGGAAGCAGAAGAAGACACATCAAGTACAGAACTGGTACTGTGTGACCAGCTGGAGTGGACGATTTGGAGGCGACGGCTATCATCGTGTCGAGACGAATCAGGAGGAGAGGTGATAACTGAAGTGGGGCCTGTGACGGAGATGGAGTGGTGAGAAGAGAGTCGAGATGGAAAGGAATTGGCGATGCGGAGGCGGGAAAAGAGACGGAGGGGGAAACCAGTTGTATGCGGGCTGTAGGGGAGACGAAGGCTGAAGCGGAAGTGAGGAAGCGGGTGGAGGCTGGAGACAGGTATGGTGAATAGAGAGGCCGAGAAGCCAAATCTGTCGAAGAGGAGTGTTGGAGGGGCAGAAAAGAATACAGAGCGAGTGATTGGAGCTAGAAAGGAAGTCGTTAAGAAGGAAGAGGGGTACACAGACTGAAGGAAGGTTCAACGGCGCTAGTTATGAGGATAGCTCCTCAGGTTCAGTTCACAAGATTTATGTGTCTTATCATTAAGGCACATCATGCCCTAGGCCTACGTTAGAACTTCCTCTATGATATATGAACCACTACATTCGTTCATAAGTTCTTGAAATGAAATGTACTATACTGTACTTAACGTAACATATTAAACATTCTTGAAATTTAATATTGTATATGAAACCTTATAAAGGGATTTTTCGTGATTTTACGATTTCTTCTAGAACAAATTATATTTGTCATCAGGAGGTGATGAAAAAGCAGCAACTACAATAACGGATAATAATTGTAAAGCGAGAATGAAATGGTTCAGACTATTCAAGACTGAAGGGCGAAATTGCACGGTGGGAGAAATGTAGACAGAAAATATGAGGAATAATTCAAAATATAATATGTAGAACTGAAAGCGTAATAAGGAAGGAACTGTCATTGAGCACTCACGAATTAGATGTAAATTAATGGCATACACGGTACAAAAAAATGAGAAAGGTAGAAACGATATAAAATTGATCGAGATAGAGGCCAGACTCGAGAGATAGACTGACGAAGATCGGCGAATAAGGAAGGAGGCGAAAGGAAGCTATGGAAAAAGCCAGGAAAGGAAATACAGGAAGGAAAGTGAGGGAAGTGCTGAGGGAGTGGTAGTGACGCGCAGGCAGACGCAGGTGAGAGCAGAAGTGCGCGGGTTCGTGTGAGAGAATGTCTGACGGGGAAGGGTGTTATGGCGCAAGAGGAACGGACGGGGCAGCCGTGACAAGGCACGATGCGTCCGGGGAGACAGAAGGGATCGAGAAGACGGGTAGGTTGTTAGAACGTGTGGAAAGAGTGGAAGGAAGATAGCGGGCGGGACAAGATGAAAACAGCTGAGAGCGCATAGGTGAATATAGGAGATGTTGGATATGGTGATAGCGCAAGGGTCGGGTTCGAACCGTTAGGTGTGGAGGGTTGAGAGAGGAAGAGTGTGGTGATGGTTGGAAGCGGATATTAGCGGTTGAGTTGGGACGAGGGCGAGTGAGTGCGGGAAAGGGCAGTAAAGGGTTATGATGAATGCGGTTTGGTGAGGTTGAATGAGAATTGATGAGGCGGGGTGAAGGTTGATGAAAGCGTGGTGGGTGTTGGCGTGGGCGAAAGGGTGAGCGAGGGTGAGCGAGTGAGCGAGGGTAAGCAAGGGTGAGCGGGGTGAGCGGGGTGAGCGGGGTGAGCGGGGTGAGCAGGGGTGAGCGGGGTGAGCTGGGGTGAGCGGGGGTGAGCGGGGTGAGCGAGGCCGGAAGGTGCCAGTAGGAACGAGTAAGAAGACGCAAATGGAAGCGGGTGGAGATGTGCGGAGCGAGCGTGCGCGGGTAAACGCATGGGGGTGAACGGTTTGAAGCAAACAGTGGTGTGTAGGAAGCCGAGTCGAGAGCGCCGCGTCGCATCGTGTCGCGCCGCGCCCCGCCCCCTCCAGCCCTGAGCCCCGCGGCACCGCCGCGCCGCTTCCCCAATAAGAAACTCCAATAATCCCGGGCGACGAGGGCGGCGAGGCGGTCGCGCCGTTCGGCAGACGTAGCACTTCCGGTGACAAACGGCACGTCACGGGCGCCGCGCCCGCATGCGGTCGCCGAGCCCCGCCCTCTCCCACCCCCATTCCCGCCGCTTCTCGACCGCAGCGCCGTCGCGCCTCACGCCGGATTACTGCTGAGTTTCTTAGCTCTTCGACTTGAGCATTCTGAGATTCCAGCGGGTGAAAGCCCTCTCGTAAATCAATAGAATACGAATGAGTAGGTGAGCCACGTAGAAAACCACCTTCTACTTGCGCTAAAATTTAAATTGGTAGTTGTGGCACTTTCATAACCATCGACTACCTAGTAAAAAGTTCCCCTCCGTCATTCAACATGATTTCGCCATGCGTTCGATATCAGTGACAGTTGATGGTATTTGAGTTCAATTGCGCCGCATGCGTATGGAGTCAATAGCATGTTGTCAGTTGCTTAGCCCTAAGAATGCACACCCGGAGGTATTCGCAAGCTTAGAGAGTCAGGAGAAAATAACTGCCCCTCCGCGCCAAGAGAATGGCCCAAGTTACTCTACCTGAATATAATATTACTTAATACGTAAATAAAGGACTTGAAAGCACGCGTTGCTTTCGGATTTCCGTTTTTTACGGTTGTGTTTTAGAACAGCAAATTGGTTGATACTCTTGGTTTATGAGAAACTGGCATACTCTCTACATACAAGACGATCGTGGCAACATTTTGTTAAAATATTTAATTCATTGAAGTGTTGTAAGATTATTTTATTCGAAGTTTGGTGCCTGCAATTTTTTGAAAAAAAAAATTTTTTTGTTGTGGTTTTGTTAAGTAGAATTTCTGCTTTTAGAGGTCACTGGTGATAAAAATTTGTTTTATTTGTTCATCTTCTCGTTCGCTAATCCCTTACGTCTTTTTGAAAACAAAACCCACCACCAAGCAAGATCTGCATATTTACTATGCTTACTTAAGCCAATCTGTAAGCGATTCTCTAATACCATTCTCCTACTTTTGTGTTAGAACTTCAGTTACTCCTTTTTCATTGTCTTTGAATGTAAATTAATTGCCGCGTCAACTAACACCTCTTTCGTTGGGAAATTCTACTTAAAGAGAGATAAGCCAATCTCTTTTTCACAACGTGACTTGTTTTAATAGAAACTCGTAGGTTAGAGGCAGAGGAAGACGCAGGTATTCTTACACTTCAGGTAACTGAAGACGGTTGTAAATTCTAGTAATTTACATTTTGCTTTCCAATTAAGGAAGTGTAGCATGTTTTCGATAAAATTCAAGACAACTGGCAATGACAGTTTCAAGACTACTGTCAGTGATACAAAGACCCACATTGCATTGCATTTGTAAAAATACATAAACAGTTGTCTTAAATTACGGTACTTGTAGCATGATATATCAATGTGAAGAATTTAAAAAGCAACTTTTTAAGATTAATAACTTTTTGTGCTTACTTTCACAATATTCAGGTCAAGTTTACTTTAAGAACTCTTCTTAAGATTTTTCACGAGTTATAAAACAATGATTTCCGGTGATTTGATTTTATTCATTACACTAATTTTACTAACAACTCACTTGTGCATCATCATATGTGTAATTAATCCACTTTCTAGAAGTTTCCTTTCTGCGACAACTACACGCTAACTGTTCCTTCTATTCATGAATTTAAAGAAGCAATAAGAATGCAGAAATCCCCCAAGCTTCACATGCAAAAATGCAGAATTAAGAGGAAATGAAACAGAAAGAACGAGAGAGACAGAAAAAGAGAAAGATGAATAACAAGACGGCACCCTATTAATAAAGGCAGAAACCCAATCCGTGTCGTCGACAGTTATTTAATTATTTTAGGCAGTCTCCTCTGGAGATGGCACGTGCAAACCTGATGCACTCTCCTGGAGATAGCTAGTGCTTCAGTTGGTATTCCTGTTCCCAACAAAAGCGGTCTTACAATCATCACTCAATCAGATAACGAAAAAGTACTTGGTAAAAGTACCTTTTATCTTTATAGACTCTTCTTTAAAACTACGGTCATCTTTAAGTCATCACAAGTATTATACAAGTCGTTTAATAGCCTTAATTCTGATATTAAAGCAATTCAGTCCCTATTGCCCTTCTGTTACACAAATAGGAAACGCGGCCGACACTGGTTGAAGTTCGAATTCGTATTTACCAGTATTAAAACAGCTGTGCTGCAATAACAAAAGTGCTGCAAGTGCAGCAAAATTTATGATATAAGTTTAACAATCAGTGGGTAATTCTTTTAATTGCACTTTCACAGCAATAATATATTTTTTCCAATTTTTTTAAAATAGATCATTAAAATCAGCTATTCTTACTAGTAAACTCTCCAGTATCAACTTTATCATTATCACCAACAATGTCCCAACATTGACTACCACAATAGCAAGCACATTCATATTTCAGTAAATGCATATGGGAGTAAATGAGTTTAATATCAACCCCTCTAGTCACAACTGACAAAAACATCTTCATTAATTGCATCACTAGTACTATAAGTGAGGATACCATTAAGACTTTTTTAATAATGCAGATTGTGCCCGCCCCTTGTCATGGAAATCCCTTCTGCAATCATTGTTACTTCCACCTTCATCACAGACTGAAACTAAAATATTTCATTTTCGCCTCGATGTTATTCAGCATGAGTGCTTTCGCCGCTTCCTCGAAGCTAGCTGCCCTCGGGAGCTGCGACTTCCTCCCGTTCGCTGCAAATCGCAGCTGCGAGAAAGTGGAGAGAGAGCCAGGCTTCCGCGTCGCCAAAGGAAGAACCTTTATTAACCGAAATTAGTTCTCCGGCACCGACATTTTTATACACAATGCTCGCAGTCGAGATGTATTTAGTTCATCGGCAAAGTTCATTCTGGAGCTTCGCATTCGCTTAATTAGATTCTTGTAACTGGAGACGCCGCTCCCCCCGCCGCACGCCAGACGCCCTTCCGCCCGCCCTCCCACTCGCCCTACCGTTTGCCCTTCCTCCCGCCTCGCCCCGTCGCACACTGGTTCGAACTGACCAAAAACCTGGCCATAATTAAAAAAATCGAACTTTGCACTTAGAGGTTAGTCTCATCAAACCGTGTACATATGTCCTTGATGCATCATATTCCAGCGTGACAGAGGAATTCCAACCTTATTTCCTTCCCATATTCGACGGAGAAGTTAGTATTATCTGAACGTCGAAAAATACGCGATATTGTGAAGCAAGTTTTTGTCAGCAAAAATGGTGTTTTTTAAACGTTTTCAGATGGAAATTAATTTATATATATATATATATATATATATATATATATATATATATATATATATATAGAGAGAGAAGAGAGAGAGAGAGAGAGACAAGTAATGCGTGTGTATCGTAACCTTTGCCACGTATCTTTTTCTTTTAAATACATTGAGGTCTATAACTTTTGTATCGCATAGTACCACTCTGAAATTTCACTTGTCTGAAAGGGACTTTCAGCCGAATTATAGCTTAAACATTTTTTCCCCTTTTTGATTTATCATCATTTAATTACTGGAGTGCGTAACCGCTGTCCTCATACGGCACGCCGCGGTCCGCGCCATCCGGCGGCGGGAGGCTATATGTGCGTGATACTCCGTTTGCCTTCGGTAGCTGTACCTGGCGTTCAAAATTACACAACAGTGTGTCATACACAGAGACTAATAATTAATTATATATCCTTATATAATAATTATACATTGTGTACTATTTTATTATATAATAAATTCAATTAAATATTATTTTGAATATTTAAGTATTGACCTCAAATTTGTAATGTAATCAGCAACTCTGAAAATACTTAAATAAATTTTCATGTGAATCCTTTTAATTCTTGGGTATTGGATCCGCCATTTTGAGTTTTTAAATTTTGATATCAAATTCATAATCAGCATAAAAGCTCCTAAAATACTTAAATATATAGTTCCACATAAATGTGCTTTATTTTTAAATATTTGATCAGCCATAGTGGATACTCCGTTTTGGATTTTTTAATTCGGACATAAAATTAGTAATCAGCGACCCCCAAAACCATAATACACACATTTTCATAGAGTTTTATGTATAGCTTCTAATTATGGGCAGGAGTTTGGTCAGTTGGCACCACACAGACCTCTGAACCTCTCACCCGCCCATCTCTCCCTATCACTCGCCCGTCTGTCCTCCTACTTGCCCCCTCTCTTACCCACCCGCCCGCACATCCAACAATCCTCCCACTACTCCACTGTTCCACGCGCCCATTAGCACCCCACATCCCCCCTTTTCCACCCCACCCCCCGACCCATTTCCACTATCCTCTCATCAGAGTACCTGCATACCCACCAACCCACCCACTGCCCCTCTCCCCACCTCACACTCATCAACCCTCCCTCCACTCCTCCCCCCTCCTTTCACTTACCCACCGTTCCACGCCGCCAGTCCGATCAGTTCGCTCAATCCCTTACCATTCCTCCCCCTGTTGGACAACATCCTACACGTAGACCAGCCTACTCGTGCCACCCAACCGCCCACCCACCTGCGCCCCTCGTTCACCTACCCCCCTTACTGTCCTCCCGTCCTTCTGTTCGCCCTCCCATTCTTTTGCTCGACTTCTCACCCTCTCCTCTAACCCTTTCGCTGCACCTCCTACCCTCACGCCCGCTGTTTCCTCCTCTCACTCGCTCTCAAGCCCGATCTCCCGCGCGCTCGCTCTCTCACCCACCTCCCAGACACCACACTGGAGGCGCCGTGCCGCGCCGCGAACGAGAATTTCAGGAGACCAACTTTTTAGAGTGAATTAAAAGGCGAGCTAACGGAGTTGGGGATCGGGAGGTTAGGTGGGGCGGGGCCGTAGGGGTCCTGGCTGTGCGGGACGTGCATATCGGGTGGGGTGGGGTACGGGGTGCGAAGCGATGGGAGAGGTGGTGTGAAGGTAGCGGTGTGCAAAGGGAGTTCTGGTGAGGGGAGAGGGGCGAAATGGGATGTGGCAGGGTTCTTAAGCCGTGCGAAGGCGGTGGAAGAGGTGCCGGAATAATCTCAGTGATTTAGTTGGAGCCGTGCAGGTAGATTTACATGGCCAATACAGAACATTCTCATGCAGGAAGGCGTATTATTTCTCAGTAAGATGGTAAAACTTGAAGAGAGGCGAGTAATCAGTAAGAACGTTGTATAGTAACGTTTCACGACTACATAATTCATTTCTCGTTAAAGTAAATCAGACTACACATATATACTATTAATATTCGAAGAAGATTCCTACATTTTGAAAATTTAAAGGATTGTAAATAAATGGTCCACATGCATGTGTATTAATTGATTTGAAATGTTTAACCCAACTATTAAATTACGAGCATATTAATATAGTGTACTTACTACTTTCCAAGAGTAAACCATATTTATACTTCCTTCGTTTCATGAATTACCTGCATTAAACAAATGAAAATGATGTCCCAAGAAATCCATCCTCGTCATTTCAATGCTTTCATATTTTTGATTTCCTGCATCAGTTTTACGTGCAATGCGGCAGAAAAACCTTTGGATCATAAAATATTTTACTACTTTCCTAAAATTATCTTCATCTAATGAATTTTAATTTGAAATTTACAGTAAGGAAAAGTACACGAGATGGTATTAAAATATTTTAGCAATTGAAGCCGAGTGGTGTTGAAACCGATGCCTCATCAATACATCAACTCAGTTGTGCATGCTTATCTAGATATTCAGGCACCCATGACAAGTATAGAGTTTGCGCCCTGTCACGATATTTAAAATTAGGTTTGTTGTTATTTGTTTTAGCGTGCATACTATTTATATAGCGCTGCTCGTGAGTGGTGTCAATGGCACGTGCCATGTCTTCACGCCATAGATACGACTCTCACCTATATATGATATTAAAATATTTTAGCAATTGAAGCCGAGTGGTGTTGAAACCGATGCCTCATCAATACATCAACTCAGTTGTGCATGCTTATCTAGATATTCAGGCACCCATGACAAGTATAGAGTTTGCGCCCCTGTCACGATATTTAAATTAGGTTTGTTGTTATTTGTTTTAGCGTGCATACATTTATATAGCGCTGCTCGTGAGTGGTGTCAATGGCACGTGCCAGGTCTGCTTCCGCATAGATATGACTCTCACCTATAAATATCGAGATTCGCCGAATGTCTGTAATAATCCTCCTTGTTGAAGATCCTCTGAAACTAGTATTGGATTACTTCGTAGCAATGGAGGATCTGGAAACCAGACAAAAGACGAACTGCGGAGTTTGTGGAAGATACTGCGCACCACCCGCGCAAAACGTTACCTTCTCTACCTTTTAAAGCTATTCTGGAACCGCTTAATGAAATCCGTCGCTCAAAAGGAGAGTCTTCAAAACAAGCGCTCAAATTCTCACCCGTCCTCACACAGCACCGTGGTTCCTATAAAACAACAAAGGACGCTTCTTCGGACGTTGTCGTCCTCAGAGAATGCCCACAGTAGGTACTTCATTAGAATTGCTTTCAATTATTCCATGACTCCTATTTCTAATCTCAGTATCTTTTTTGGAATTCCACTATACGTTGTCGTTGTCAGATTGCCAGTAGTGCCATAACAAGATCACCAACCATCCTCAAGGAATAACTTCATTGATTACCCCACACAAAATTATGATGGGAGCGGTAATTACCGTACAAGTAATATAATTTGTTTTGTTGAACGATGAAGATTACGTATGCTCAAGAAACGCGACACTGGTATGGCCAAGGTTTGCGCGGAAGTGTGAAGCTTTGTCCGGGTATTCATTTATCTCAGTCCATAAGACAGAAAAACAAATTCTATCTGTTCCTGACCGATCGCTATTTCTATTTTCTAGTTTCCCGCTCTACCACACCTCACCTGACCATCTTGTAGCACAATATATGCCTAACCGCAAATATGTAACTAGGCAACTTTAATATGTAACAAGGCAACCACAAATATGTAACTAGGCAACCTTAATAGCAACATTTAAAGGTTTTCCAGCAAAAATGTTAAACTTGTAATAAATTACCCTTGTTAAGCTAACAAACTAAACGTTGTATTACTCACCCCAAGTTTCATTAACAAGCGAAATATATATATATATATATATATATATATATATATATATATTACTAATTTCCTATTTTCAGATAATGAAAGAAACTATGAAGCCTCCTCTTCTGAGAGGAGCCATCGTTTGAGGATAAATGATCTCAGTCTGGAATCAATATTTACTCACTCATGCATCGACAAAAACCGCGATTTCTTCGAAGTGTTTGTAACCACTGTGCTGGTCGGTCCACGACCTGTTGACCCAAACAGGAACAAAATGACGGGCTTCTTTGTTTCCTTTTTACGGAAGAAATATCACCGCGCGACGAAGAGGCAGCGGGGTGGCGGCGGTGAAATAGGTCACAGAGAGACCTTTTAGACGGAGATGTAATAGAGGAAATGTACGTTGCACAGCGTCGTAAAGAGACCATAAAGCAATTCGGGAGCTCGAAACGTTTGCCTGGAATTAAAGAAGGAAGAACGAAGCAAGACACATATGTGTACCTTACATTTTGAATGAAAATTCAAAAAAACATTGTTTTTCCTTCCCATACATTACATTAATTACGTACTAATTTATGAGAAGGAAATTAATGTACGTATTAATGTAAGAATGAATGTAATTAATTATTCTAATATTTAGATACTGAATATATAATAAAACAATTTAATTATTCGAAACATATCACGGATAACTTTTATAAAAGAACGGGATCTTATAAAACAAGTGTTCGGCCACAAACCTGATAGAACAATACTTTACAATTCATTGGAGTAACATATAATTAGGTATAATGTTACTACAACCAGGCATTTGTGCTCTGTGACGTCTCATTTTCACGTTCATTTCTTTCAGTATTGTAGATTGAAGAGAAGACATGATTCTTTATTAATAAGGACAAGTTTTGATAATGACGTTCCAGAATTTAAATATCATAAATTACAATTAACAATCATTGTGTATAATTGTCGAGTTAATTGCCGTAAGATACTTTTTAATTTGTTAATATATCATATTAACTAGTAGTATCCTTGTGCGGATTCTCTTTCATACAGAATATAACAGAGAAAAACTATACGGATGCCCAATGTTTTTACTAACCATATAGTCACTTGAAAAGAAAAAACTGCATTCATTAGAGTCCCTAGAAATTCATGTAATACAGGGAAAGAACGCAATCACCCTAATTATAATTACGTTCCAAAAAACCCTCTGAATATTGACAATTGTATTTGTAATCTCTTCGGAAACAAATGAAATTTACAAAAATTAATAAAATTTTGAGTTTTCGGCGAGAAGAAGTATCTGACGACATACTTGAAATATAGAAAAGTCTTGAAAACACAATAACAGAGAATTAAAATGTGTATATACCGGAAGTTACCACAGAATGAAAACAAAAATCAATATGAAATTTTTCACAATAAAAAATTGCCCTTAAAATGAAGAAAAGCCCCTAAATTCTAAAACAAATCACTGAACGGTTGCTAAGTGATGCAGAAGGCTTCCGCGGCCAGAATCATGCCATGATCTTGTCTGTCCACGTGATGCGACGTCGAAGGCTGTGATGCCGACATTTCGACATAGACACTCAAATTCTGAAGAGAACCTCGATAAGATGGTCAAAGTGACTGCCACACCACCTTCGACTTGGTACTATCCGGACAAAATCACTGCAAACGGTACTCGTCTTTGCTTCAAAATTAAGATGCAAATACACGAATTGTTTTGAATGTAAATGTACGAATATATCGTACGCATAAACAAATAAAAATTATTTCCTTTTTAATTATGTCCTGTATTATTTTCCAAACACGTTCTCCCTATCAAATGTACATAAAAATTGAAATGGGAGTTCTATCGACTATAAGAGACGATCGTTAAAAGCTGAAAAGAAATACGATTGGCAGCAATTTCTTTCAAAAGCAGGGTAATTAAAATACGTTCAGTCCTTCCACCTAGGGCCCAGAACACTTCCCCCAGGAATACATCCTAATAAATAAGACCGCTGTTTATTGCCTCGTGTTTTCTGTCGCTCAGAGCTGCCGCCTAGCGGGAGCGACCGGCGAAAGGCGAGAAGTAGTATCAATGCATCGCTCATCGCGTGCGCATTTTCGATCAGAAGCAGCAGGGGGCGCGTGCTACTGGACTTAAGCGAGAAAGGAGGTGTGGAATTGGAGAGCAGAGAAAGATTGACACAAACCCAGGGGCGCGTGCTACTGGCCTTAAGCGAGAAAGGAGGTGTGGAATTGGAGAGCAGAGAAAGATTGACACGAACCCAAACCTTCAGCAGCTTAAGTCACTCGAAAGAAAGAAAGAAAGAAAGAAAGAAAGAAAGAAAGAAAGAAGAAAGAACGAAAGAAAAAATAAAGAAAGATAGGAACGAATGAAAAAGAAGAAAGAAAGAAAGAAAGAAAAGATATGAAACGAAAGAACGGAAAGAAACAAAAAGTAAAGAAAGGAAGAATACAGAGAATACACAGAATACATAAAGAAAAAAAGAAAAACACAATTCATCGGTGGTGGTGTTACTTGGCGCATACATTTGGGTTTCCAGTTTGCTAGTTGCAATAGTCATTTTTTTCGGCTGTAATATCAAATGAAATTTGTAGCCCGTCTCTCGAGGCAAAAAGTTTCTGCTACTTCTACTACACAGAAGCGAACAATTTTTGTTTTAAAAGGTCACGAGTGTTTGTTTATAATTATATTCGTATCTTTTAATCATAATTTAACTGTAATGTTAGAAAACAAGGTGAAGATATTCCTGTCCAGAAAACGTGCACAGATCTTAGAAGATCTTGCATAGGGACAACATCCAGAAGCGCCAGAATTATTCTTCAATCCCTAGAAAACCCGACTGTTATCCGTGATAACGTAAATCGTTTTAATATATATTATACAACTTTTCATATCGGATTTCATGTCAACTATGCATAAGGTTTCTCGTCCCTTTATAAAACGATACTTCACGAGTGAAGTTTTGACCAACAGTTCAAGTTGTGGAGTGATTTGTTGTCTAAAATTCACAAACAGTCGCTGAGTTCCCTTTAAGACAACTAAATCGGTAATGCTATGCCGGCCAAAAAAAGACTTATGTCCTTCCGCCTTAAAAATTAATTGATAATTTCTCAGATTGATTATCTGCATATGACGGAGCTAAGAATCAAAGTGACCTGCAAACAAGATAAGCGACCGATTAAGGCGGGAGAGGTACGAAAGGGATATGTTCTTAAAGACAAGGCACAGAATGGATATCTTTCACTCCAGGTATTCACTCATTCATCTCGAGATGGTAATTCTTCAACCGTCCAAATGAAGCACTAAATGCCAAAACTATTAATTCTTCCTGTGATACATCAGAAATCATGGAAACAGACATGTAATTTTACATACAATCACCTGCATCGATTTGATTAACTGCAATTGCGCGACAATCATTCACTTCTGAAACGCTGAATTTAACCAATCGTTATTATACCTTCTATTGAATTATATACTATAAATGTTTATTTTCTCACAAGTAATTACTCCGTCACATTAGTTCTCTTTTGGAATCCAAAAAAAATTATGTTTATTCTGAAATGTTATCTCTGATCTACTTATTTCTCCAATTATTTTCTTTCTTTTCATGGCTTTGTTTTCTAATGGATTATTTTTGTAAATTTTGTTTGATACAATGAGGTCGTGTAACACACTTCCTCTTCGCCCAATTGTATTTCTAACATTCCATATACCATTATCATTGACTTCTGATACTTCAATTTACAGAATAATTTTTTTCCAAGATTTTAGGTTTATCTGAATTTGATTTATTTACTTCTTACGTTCCGTACTTTCTAAATCGCCTTGATGTCTATGCGCTTTTATTGCAAAATGTTTGTATTCATTTTATTTTTATTTTCTCGCTGCGGAGTAGACAAAGTTATGTAATGGTGCACGAAAAAAGGCGAATTTTCGACAGAATAACTCTTTTACAGGGCCCTGCTAACGATAAATCATGTACATTATTTTACAACACTTTTCCAGATGACATTAAACGATTAAATTCAATAGAAAAGTTTAAATCCCAAGTGAAATCGTTTCTGCTGCATGACTGTTTCTATACAATTAGAGACTATACTCAGCATCACAAGAAAAGTAACATTAATTTTAACAATGATACATAATGCATTATTTACCATTTGGACTGTATAAATGAGTACAAAAACCTGTAACAACTATTGTACTACAGCTTCCGGGTCAATGACCTCCATCTCGATCAGGTTTTTTGTCCAGTTTCCCTGATCCATTGAGCAAATGCTGAGATGGCCCCTTGTTTTGCTTCTGGACATAAATGTAACTTCATTTTGTGTGTACGTCTTCTAGAATTCAGTGGGAAATACAATTATTCAAATTATCGTTTCCATGTTGTCGCGGCAGGAAGTAATAAGAGCCAAAATTTATTGCTTATTTATCCTTGAAAATATATTTTATTACATGGGAGTTTTTGTTTTTTTCTCCCTTTCGAAATTCAAAATTTAAGTAGTATATGACTTAGTGTAGGGATCACAGAATTTTGAAAATGTGCACACAATTCACTTTTCCCCATAGCACCTCATACGCAGTTTTTAACTTTTTTTTGACGTAAAATAAATAAAATAAATAAATAAATAAATAAATCCAGTTCCTAAATCTATTAAAAATCCTCTACCATGTAATGTAGCGATCCATGGTTTGAGGGTCCGTGATACCGCAAATTCGAATGATGACAAAACGTCTCCCTGACCGTCCGTCTGTGAGCAACGCTCTAGCGGCGAGAACATTTAGCCGATTTTCCTCAAAATTGATATTTCTCAATAGATCTAACTGATGTCACGGCGCCTTGAATTTGAAATTTAAATTAAATTTTTTTGGGGGGTGGTACTTAACTTGAAGCTCATAGAACATTTAAAAAAATGGCTCCATCGGTTTTGATTAAATGTTGTTTTGGGATAGTGTGAAGGGCGTTTAAGAGAAAGGTATAATGTACCCTCTTAGTTGAAAGGCCTGTGTTTTCAAAAATTGCAAAAGTTTAAAATTCTTTCGGCGTCTTCCTACCACTAAAATATTCAAGATAGAGAAGATAGAATTTTTTCTCTTAATGAAATTTGTTTCTAAAAGATAGCTTTTGAAATAAAGTCATGTACAATTTTTCGAAAATTTGAGTACTTTTCACGTAATTTCGCGAGAAAATACGAGCGAGAAAGTACGTGGTGTTGTACCACCGCTAGTTAATTTTCAAGTGCATGAGTGAGCAAGTGAGTATTGATTCCAAGCGGGTAAACTTCTAGGCTATTAGTTCGGTTGATTGATTGATAGGATTCCGGGTGCGTCAACTACTATGGTAATTAGTCCCGTTCATGTAGTGGGTGTTTTTGCTTGGGAGGTGGGAGTGGTCATCCCCCGCTGGACGGCGAAATCCGGTACCGACGTACTGTCATCTAGCGCGGTTTTCTTCAACCAGGTATTTCCCACCAGCGGGTTATTTTTAATTTTTTTTGTTACACATTTTCACTGATCCGAACTACTATTTTCATCTGCCTTGCAAGTTAGGGAAGTGGATAGGAGATAAATCTACAGAGATAGAAATAGAGACAGAAAGAACGGTAAAGGGAGAGTTGAATCTTCCGCGCCGGTGGATTTTAAACGGTGCTAAATCTAAATAAATAAATAAATAAAGAGAAGAGAGGCAGAGAGGCAGAGAGCAGAGAGAGGCAGAGAGAGAGAGAGAGAGAGAGAGCGAAGAAAGAAAAAGTGAAGAAAGAAAGACAAAGAATGAGGGAGTAAGAATGATTAAGAAAGAGTGAAGAAAGTAAGATTAAGAACGAGAGAGAAAGAATGATTAAAAAAGAGTGAAGAAAGTAAGATTATGAACGAGAGAGAAATAATGATTAAAAAAGAGTGAAGAAAGGAAGATTAAGAAAGAGAGAGCAAGAAGGAAACTAATCGCGCAGTGGGGGTCGAACGAGGGATCTCTTGAAAGCAAGTTCCAACGACGACCGCTGCACGACTGGCTTCCGGCGACGTCAGCCAGTGATGCACGGTCGATTTAATGGCTGTAGACACGAAGGAAAATACTTCTTCAATGTCTGTTAATTTTTTCAGAGCTCAATTGAAGCAAAATTGTTACCACTGCTTCTGACTCGGAAACATTCCAATTATTTATAGTTACGATCATAATTCATCTTGATCAATATGCGCTAACTAATAATTTGAATGATAAACTGTATTCTTTGACGTGGGGAGTCAAAAGTGTTCAAACTAATACAATATTTCAAAAATGTCATGTACTTTATGTAAGCAGTATGCATATTCAGAAATTTAGATATTTGAAAATTTTAAGACACATTTACTTTTCATTCGCAGAAATTATAGAAGTGGAATATTGTATAACAATGAGATAATATTATGAACTTTTATTGTCTTAATTTTACAGGCTCATTCACAGCTTAATTGCATGCATTTATTAACAATGGCTTGCACTAAAGTAAACGAAAAATAAGATTATATCTGTTTGTAGAACCAAATGTGCCTCAAGAAGCCAAAAATAAATGTTTCACATCCAATAATGCACAATCATATTCTAACTGCACTTAATTCCCGTTGTTTTTACTTCTATCATCGATTACTTATTGTATTGACTTCTCATCTGTTGATAATTCCGATTTATTTGCGTTTCATCTTAACAGAAACGACACATATTTTGATGGAAGTAGCAGTATACAAAAGCAATTGGATAAGGAACAATATTGCCTTTCAGAGTTCATCGAAATTCAGATCTGTAGTATCCGAGAAAAATGTCATGGTATTTGAAACTATTTTTGAGAAAATTTTCGAAAATGTATTAGTGTTTTCGTGTATCGTATCCGCAAAAATAAAAAAAATTCATTTCATATCTGGGGAACTTCAAGTCCATCCTGGAATGCTAAATTTGGAGGTCATCGTCTGAACGGTTTGGGCGCCAGAGTTGACCACAGATGGACATTCTTACAGACGTTTTGTTGTAAACAAAATTTTCAGTAACAAAGATCCACAAAACGTTGATATGACTAACATTTTGTTAGAGGGAGTTATTTACTGCAGGAAGAAGGATAATCCACTTTTTCCGTTCCAAGCACACACAGAACAGAAGTTTTTCTGTCGAAGAATTGCAGTTTTTTGCCGTGGTATTATAATACTTTCACTACATTACGTAAGTTATATGCGAGAACATAAAAATGAATAATAAATTTAAAATCTGAAACAACATAAGCAGAAAAATTATTAAATACCACTAGGACGGACAAACTGTCTGACTGAGAAAGTTGTATAGGAAAGAAATCCTTGGAACAGGGACAGATAATTTTTTTTAAATTAAAGAAGACGACGGAGACAAAAAAAAAAAGAAAGTAAAAATGGCGTTACGAAAATAGAAAGGGAAAATGAGGATTAGTGAAAGAAGCTTTAGAAATAAGAAGAGGAGAAGGGGAATAAGGAAAACAAGTTGGAGGGGAAGAACCATGAAGAAAAAGAAGACATAGAGAGAAAAGAAACAGAAAAAGAATAAAAGAAGGAGACGTAGAAACAGAAGAAAGATGTGGATAACAAGCGCCTCCTTCCGTGACTCATTGGTTAGTGGGTTTGCTTTCTACGGCGCAACCCCGCGTTCGATTCCCGGCCGAAACTGTGCGCTTCCTTACAAATGTCCCAGTATCTATTGCTGTGTGGCGATGAGAAAGCCCACCCTATGAAGACCAGTGTATACAGAGAACGAAAGTCTTCGTGCTAGCCATACGAACCCCTTATCCCATGGCCGAAAGGCTGGGTCACCGCTGGTCGGACAACACCCGTAGCGGGCTGTCGAGCCAAAGAATAGCAACATGATAACAAACAGACTGTTAATATGTTGTATAGGTTGTCTTTTTATATAGGATTTTTAGACAAAAACAGCTTCAATTTATTATAGACAACGTATCTCATTTTTGTTTTATTCATAGCAGGCAGCATTGAAGTCTATTAATAAAACAAAATGTGATACGTTGTCTATAATAAATTGAAGCTGTTTTTGTCTAAAAAACAAACAGGCTGATATTTCGGAAAACGAATAAGAAAAGAAGAGGGAGAAGTCATCGGAGAAGATCATAACAAGTAATGACCTTCCCCAAGTAATGACCCCCTGGGCCCGATCCGCGAGCGCAGCCTGTGCTGCGCGGGGCTCGGCCGCAGCGAGAAGTGCGAGCTGCGCGCGCAGCGTGTAGCAGGTGCAGGCGCTTCTCCGCCCGGGGAGGGGGGGGGGGGGGGGGGGACGGGCGTTTTACGACAGGCGCAATCAGAGAGCGAGTCCCACTGTCGCTTCCCTCCAGGGAGTCTGCGCGGCCGCTGACGTCCGCAGCCCAACACGGGCTCGCCAGGCAATAACGGCCAGAGGCGTCATGGCCAAATCTAACCTCAAATTGCTGGCCTTAAATGTTGGAATACGAAAACACGATTGTCATTTTTCGTTACTGTTACATCCACATAACCCAATGTAAGAGATGTATGAAAATATTTTCTTAACAGCCGGCGTCCGTTACGAAATTTAACAGTTTGCCGACCTCTAAGAACAATCGACAGGAGTTGTAGATAGAAATGGGGCATGATTATTTCAAATCAAAGAAACTGCATAGATTATTTGGGTGCCTTCTATATTAAGGAAAGTATTGAACGGCAGTCACTTTGCCGAGATAACTAATAACGCACTTGGTTGGTTATAAACCGAGGATGTTGATATAGTTTTCGATTTACAAACTTTAACCGTTCCCGTTCTATATAGGCAACTATTTCGTAAATTTGCCGTCCTGAATAATAAAGTTGTCCCTTCTCGCGGCTCATTTTTTTTCTACTATTAAAATGTGAAGGATGAATACGACAACGTAAAGCCTAGTATTTGTTCTGAACTGAATATTTGTTCATTTTAAGAGAGTTCTAGTCTATGTACCACAAACTCCAATACATTCGCCCTACCCAATTAATCGCACGTGTGAAAATATAATAAACATTTATTGAACAGTTTGAACGTGCTGAGATTTTAATATAAACAGGGTCATCAACAAAATGCTCTAAATTTCGTTGCAATATCAATCTAATCTGCATGAAATGAATCCAAAGACGGCTCAAAAATCAAGGAATGACAGTTAAAGCAGAATGAAAGCATATATGTGGATTTGTGTGTGTAGATGAAAATGCGATCAGATAGTTTCCAATCATTGGTGATAAATTGTTGCGAGTTTGTTGTCAAGAATGGTATCGGTTGACGGGTGAATGATACGGATTTATTGGCACGGTAGAACAGATAGCGAAGGTGTGAGAGGATGATTTTAAACCAATGTAGAGGTTACAGATTAACGGTGCAGCAGTTGTCAATAGAGGAAGGGATTGGCATTGCGGATAGTGCAATTTGAACATGTTTACGAATTAAGGATTTTTTTTTCTTGAAATTTCTCCGTTTAAAGAATGTATATTTTTGATAAAAGAACATATATTTAACATTTAAGAGTAAAAAGCTTTCAAAACGTTTGTTATATTACAGATTTATTCAGTTAGCTGCAGAAGTGTCTTCTAGTATTGTAGACGTGATCGCAATGCGCGACACTGTCAGTTATTATTATTATTATTATTATTATTATTATTATTATTATATTATTATTATTATTATTATCTTTTCTTTATTCACAGTTTCCTGGTATTGTACAATCACACAGATATCAATCAGAGCATGATTACATAATGATGTAAAACACATACAATCAAACATTAAAACATATTACCATCAAATAAAATTATATTATATGTTATTATTATTATTATTATTATTATCATCATTATTATTATTGTTATTATTATTATTATGATTATTATTATGTCTTCATGGCCTCGCGAATAACTCATTGGTCAGCTTGTTCACTTTCCATGAGGCGACCCCGGGTTCGATTCTCGGTCGACAAGATTATAGTATGCGTTTTCCTTGCAAAGTCCCAGTGCATATTGCTGTGTGACGATGGGAAATTTCTCTTCTCAGGGAGAGAAGACCAGAACACGGCGTAGCGATGCCTACGTGCTAACCACACGTACCTAACCCGTGACCGCAAGGTCGGGACGCCGCTGGTAGGCCGATGCTTCGTCAGAGGCTATTGCGCCAAAGTGTATGTGTATGTGTGTATATATATATATATATATATATATATATATATATATATAAAACCATGCTTTCATAAAACATAAACTAAAGGTTTGGATTCATTTGTCTCCAATTAGTGTGATTAAGAAATTATTGTGTAACCTCATTAACATTTCCTTCACAAAGAAATGTTCTAGATGTATGTTCACGTTTCTAAGAATTACAGCTCGCACACACCAGGTACTTCGGCATTCGGATCACGTGTTATTTTCACTGAGGTGCACAAGAGTCCTTCTCTCTCTTCAGCATCCGCTCTTCTTCGCCTACGCACCTCCCACTGCGAAGGCGCGCTCTCAACCATCGATGTATAAAAATATCAAAATATCGCTCGGAATACACAGCTCACACTAATCACGGCCGGAGGAGGTCTTCACAAAGACCTAATGAGCTCATTAAGGAGCAATAGCAAAGGATGAAAAGGCACACGAGAGAGGCCGCCGCGCCGTCTCCGCGGCGCAAGCTCGTGTGCACGTGCACGCACACACACACACACACACGAACACACACACACGAACACATACACCTACGCCAGCATAAACCCACATACAAGCACGAGCACACTCACGAACAGGTATGCGAACTCACACATATACGAACATACTCATGCGCAGTCACACATGAACACGAACACACTACCGCATACATGGAATTGACCCAATACAAACAATCGAACACATTCAAAGGGTGAACCACCAACACATAAAAAAACACACACATACAGTCGAACACACACATACAGTCGAACACACACATACAATCGAACACACACATACAGTCGAACACACACATACAGTCGAACACACACATACAATTGAACGCACACTTACAGTCGAACACACGCATAATACAAAACACACTCATACACACCTATATACACAGATGCTCACGCATGCACGTTACAAAAGCACGCATTTCTCAGTGGCGCCGGCCCGTCGCTTCACCTCCCGCAACCATCTCCCCGCCCTTTCCCCCTCCACGGCGCTGCCGCTACCAAGTGTTTTCTCTCCGCGACTGCCCTCTCTTTATTACCTCTGGACGGTGTATCGCGTCTTTTAGTGGGGCCACGAATTAAGTAATGCGACTCGGAAACAGGTTCGTGACGGTTGTAAAAAAGAACATACTTTAGAAATTGGAAATACATATCTAGACACGATACTACCGCATGAAAGAAGGATTCGAATGCATGGACCGCGTTTGTCTGGACAAAAAGCTTCCGAAAGAAGTCCCTAAGCCGGCCTGCCGTTGTGTTGCAGGACGATGTAATTGCCGTCTTCAACCAGAGGGTGGGCAGTTCGAGAAATCGCTCGTTCGATCATTGAGCGAGTGATCGATCGAAGAGACGAATGTAACGGAACTAATTCGAAATGTAGATCGAAAGTGCGATAAAGAGGCGGGCGATGAAACGCCGCCATATTTTTTTTTCATGTTTAATAGTATGTAGTTAGCTGGCGAATTGCGTCACGTTCCACGATGCGTAGAATAACATGTTGAATAGTCCTTTCTGTGTGACTGCAAAAAGGATGCTGACGGCAATAAATTTTCGCTGGTTGCGGTTTAACTTTCTGCTAATGACTGTAATTTTAATGGAAGTAGCAAATGTTTATGTATACCTCTATCAAATTGAGAATTATAGGTCGTGATGCCACTCATCAAAATATTATTCTTTGTGTAAAATATTTAAATATTTTGTATATAAATTATTGCTTTCGGATATGATCCATCGGAAACTTACCTTCAAGTTACAAACTTTTCGCTTCGTGGTACTGAAATGTTTGGATAATCAGGTATGTTCCATATTAAATTCCATTAAGAAGATTCAATATTCCATTTGTTTACCTGTGCACTATGAAACACTCAAATATTAGTCTTGGAGGGTAATATTGGGACCTGGCTTATGTTGAAATCACAGGGAAATTTTGATTAGAGATGATTATGTTGGCTTGGTGACTAATGTGACGTTAGATAAGAATAATATCGTTCTTTTGAGCTTTCAATGAATAGTTTGCCAAATACTTGTTTGGGATTGGAATCACTCAAAATGTACGTCATGACAAGATTCACGTCAGCAAAAATCGTCCGAGATCTGCCTTCAATACAATTTATCGTTGGGAAATGAGGTTTTCCAAGGGGCCACCTATGCAAAAGCTAACGAAGACGCCGATGAATGCTACCTTCCAGAATGAAAGCGTAGTTCTTCCTCGCAGTAACACGCGAGAACATTTCTTAGAATCCCAAAACTAATCGATATTCACGTTTGGCAAAGCCGAACAGGAACCAATCGCACCAACACATTCGAATTAAGCAGTCACGACATACACGACGAGCCATCATTTCAATTCCATCACGAAACCCGTGGAAACTGACACAACGGAACGGAGCCCGGCAGCGAAGCCAAAGCAGACACGACATGAGCGCCGCTAATAGACCCCGAAAACCTACGACCCCGCGCAGGAAGGAGACCAGAGCGCGAGCCGTGGCGTCGGAGACCGCGAGTGCGGCGGAGGGGGGCGGGGCACGCCAAAGGAGCTCCCAAATTGGGGGGCCATTACTTTAATTCCACCTTAACGCGTCGCCTGGGGCCGGCGAGCGCCTGCGCCGCGGCCCCGAGCACCTTTGAAATGTAAATTCATAAGCTTCGCGGTGACGGAATTAACGTAAACTATTGGAAGCGACGACTCCGGAGACGCAATAAGGCAATGCGGTGGGAGCGTGCAGATGGTGGTGGGGTCGGAAAAGGGCGAGGCAGTGTTGGGTTGATAGAGAGAAAGAGACGGGACGGAACGAAGAAGAAAGAGGGATGGAGGGGAAGGAAGGAGGAGAAGAAAGTGATGGGAAAAGAGAGAAGAACGCAAACGAGAAACAAGAACGAAAAGGTGGGGATGTCAGGGAGAATGAGTGGAGGGGACAGAGGTTGTTGGTGTTGGGGTGTGTGAAGGGAGGAGAGGAATGACGGTAGTTGATGAGGGTGGAAAGGGAAGGACATGCCGGAAAAGAGAAGTGTTTATGTCGGGGATGGCGTGGAGGGGGTATGGCTGGGAGGGGCGCATGCTAGGTCAAACATAACGTAGTACGATGACATTAGGTAAGGGTAAGCTTGCAGTGAGTATAGAGGAGCAGAGGAAGCAGCGCGAGGGATGGGGTATGACGGGGATATCGTGGTGAGATGGTGGAAAGGGAAAAGACAAGGCCCAATGTAATGAGGACACGGGTGTTAGTTGGGTTGGTCAAGTGTGTGAGGCGATATGATATTCAACAACGCGGGATGTTATGGGGTGAGCCGGGGTGGGCCGGGTGGGCCGGGGTGGGCCAGGGTGGGCCGGGTGGGCCGGGTGGGCCGGGGTGGGCCGGGTGGGCCGGGTGGGCCGGGTGGGCCGGGTGGGCCGGGTGGGCCGGGTGGGCCGGGGTGAGTCGTGGTGGGACGAGGTTTGACGGGGGGCATGGAGTTTGACGGGGTTTAATGGGGTTTGACAGGGTGGGACGGGGCTGGGCGTGGTGGGGACAGAGTGGGACTAGGTGAGGAAGGGGTGGAACGGGGTGTGACATGGGGAAAGCAGCAGGGCGATGCAGAGCAGGGCGGGCAATGCGCGCTTATTACGTAAGGAAATATCTCCCCTTCTGGAGATCCCGCGGGCGTGGGACGGTGGGGCGAGAGGAATTTCGCTTTCCTTGCCGTGCCCGCTTCGGTTCTGCTCCCTCGCTCGCTCTTGCGCCTTTCGTCATGCTATTGGTTTCTAACAATGTTTACCTCCTCTGTACCCTCCCAGAATTACAGGCAACGCCCGGGACCTGAGTGCCCTTTCTAGGGACAAAAGGGTATATTCGCCATTTCGAGAGGTTCAGCGCTCGCTCGGAATAATAGAGCTTGTTAAGAGAAGTTCAATTATCTATACCGGGGGAAAGAAGGAGCTCAAATGGCAGCACGAAATCTCTCTAATATTTCAAAACTCTTTTTGGTGATTATATAGAATATTAAGACTGAAATAATAATTGTAATATTTATTGTACGTGCATATATTTTTTAACTGTGGTTTTAAGTTCCTGTGGTATTTTTGATCACAGAGAAAACGTCCAGCTATGGCTTAATCTCTCTAGTGGCAGAGCAGCGTCATTGCATTTCCAATTGTTTCCTGGGCACCGAGAGCTTCTTTGTTGTATTATTCCTTTTATTACTCCTCTTCCTTAATACCTTCCTTCATTCACACCTCTAACCATCCAATGTTCGTAGTTTGCTCTTATCTGTCCTTCCTTATTTTAGAATTCTGACTTCATTCTCACACTCTTATATTATATTTACTACTAGGAGCACTTTCTTTTTCAATTTATAATTTCACGTCTTATTGCAATTGATAGATTCAGAGGAGAATGTGGAAATCATGAACTCCCCTCAAAGTTATCACTTTTTGTAATTTTATAATTATCATTTTTGTTACTATTCATATTATAAACATAAGTGGTCTCTGCTTGTGAACGGATGTGGCTTCTGGTTGTTGCTTTCAAAGCAGCCCCGATCACTAATGCAAATCAGCCAAAAAAAAATTCCCATATTTACGATCCATTGTCTCCGAGCCGAGACAAGCTCTAAGCACTCGACTGGTAGATAGTGCATGTACGTAAGGTGTGTGTAAGTAAGGGGTGGAGATAGGATAAGGAAGAGGAAGGAAAGATCGCTCGCGGTCCGTGATCCTTTTGTTAGGATACTGCTTTGGCATTGACTTCGCGGTTTGGTCAGCGTGCTCGCTTTCCATAACCCAACTCTGGGTTCGATTTACGCTCGAGCAAGGTGATAATGTGCGTTGATTTTTTTCTTTTGCAATGTCCCATATATGTTGCTGTGTGACGGTAACAAAACTCACATCTCAAGGTTGAGAAGACCAGAATACGTTATGGGAATGTCTTCGTGCTAACCACAAGTACTCCCATAACCCCGGGCCGCGAGGCCGGAACAGTTCTGGTAGGCCATGGTCCGCACGCGAGCTGTCACCCAAAGTACAGATAGACACACCGCTTCGACATTCGCCCGGTATTGATTGATGAAACCACGGAAAGCTACCGATCACAGCAACCAGACGCCAGAATTCTCCTCCAGACAGTGGCTGAGCTCGACATAGCGATCTAATTAGTACCGAAAATCCTGCAACGGTCGGGATTCACACCCTAGGACCTCCCTGACCGAGGCACCGTCTGGATTCAAACCTTAGATCCTTGGGGACCCGGCGACATCTCGGTGACAGTTGATGCCCTGAGCCACTTCAACCGGTCGGTCATTCGCATCCTGCTGCTATCGCTCCTGTCTGTCCCTTCTCGTGACTCAGCTCCGGTCTCGTCACCCCCTCCCCCCGCTTCGCTTTCCTTGTTCCGTTTCTCGCCCGCAGCTACGCGTTCCTTCGGTGCCGGACTCTGCATAATGCAGCAGCCTCGCGCGCCACAATTTAGCGAAACCCACCGCCTCGCCTCGCAATTTCCATGGCCCCCTGTGCGCTACCCTTCCGTGTTCGCAGTCAGGTGTTTCCTGAGGGGATCCGTCGCCGCCGTCTCGCCGCAGGAACAATTTTCGCTCTCGTGCGCGATGCACGAAGTTGCGAGAAACGACTGACAATAACGCAAATGTGTGGATACGGTTCTAGGTACGAACACCTGTTATTTTAAGTCCACGCTGTGCGTTGCAGTAAATATCTATATTCTGCGTCAGTTTAGAGAACATTTTTCTTCGTGGATGTGTAAGGTAATGTTGGCGTCCAGTTGAAATGGATAAAAAATGCAAATGCACTGCAAATGATAATTCTATGAAGTATTCTATTTTAGGAAGACTCTTTTCTTATTCAAGGCAAAGACAACGAAAATTGAAATCCAAAACAAAGCAATACAGTTACTGTTCGTGATAAATTCAAAAGAATTTTCAGGATTTCTAGATTTTACATTCTGTTAATTTATTTATTCATTTTTAACACGCGCTGGAAGGAGAAAATTCCTTTTCATTGTGAACCTTGATTTCCTTCCTTTCTTCAAACACAATCAATTAAAAGATAAGCAACAAAACTCAAATTATCTATTATCAAACTGGAAGTACTAAAAGCACTGTAAACAAGAGTAAGGGCTCGTCAATTAATTACATTCTTTGTTTTTATTACTAGATCTTGCAGAATGAAAATAGAGTAATGGTTTTCGAGCATTTGAATGAATGTGAAGGTTTTTTCCAATCTAGCCAGAATGAGTACCACATTTTTTCTTACCTTTTGTTTGATTTGTCTTGATTCTCCTACTAGTATTACTGACTACTATTACTCTTTACTTGGTATTGAATATTGACTGTACTGCCGTTCTAAATATTTTCAACGGTCATTGATTTGAAAAACAATGAAATTTTGTACTGTTACAGCGAATAATACTTTTGCACTGGAATACTAAAGTAAAAATAAATGTTTTTATGCAAAATTGCAGATACTTTTTATTTCACTCAAGGTCCTACTTTCAAGGTTTCAGAATTCCAAATTTTCTTTTTTTTTCTTTTTCTCCTGCAGTTCAGAAGCCAGGTCTTTGTCTACTTTTCCATTTCAAATCCTCACCCTCTCGTTAACATGCACCACTTCCTCCACACTGGCGCCTCCAGCAATCACGCTAGCTTCCGCCCTGCGCCCGACAACACACAGGCAGCCAAGGAGCACGTGCGTGTCTGCCAATCTTCTGCGTCGACTTCCGCGAAAACGCGCACCAGAAGCCCCATCGCTCCGAGGAATGCCTCATTTTTTCCTCACAAAAGCCGATTATAAATTGGAAGAAAAATGCTGCATTATTTAAAGTATAAGAGCCGGATGAAGACATAAATATAACGTAACTACCATTCAGAGCCTAATATTAGGCCTATCGGTGGACGGCATTGAAAATAAACGAGCATCAGGCGCGGAGAAAGTGGGTGTTGTCGCGATTGGTTCTGACAGCCAAAACAGGAGTCTCCCTGAACGAGTGGAAGCCCAGGCAGTGCTTATGCAAAGGCGTTGACATGCTGGCGCTCCTAACACCATGTTCCCAAGTGTATACCTAAACTAGCTTGAGCTATTTCCTCGTGTTGCCCGAGTGTTTATTACAATCACCTATTAAACAGCAAAAGGAGTGAATTCTATTAATAGTGTAACTTTGGAGTAGTTTTATTTGTATCCCCCCTCGTTACCCAGATCCATCATTTCCCGCTCGGATACACTCCGCTTTATGCAGCTCGTTTGGTAAAATATAGTGGCTGTCGGGCTTATGTATGACACAGCAAAAAAGTTAAGGTTAATCTGACACACTTTATGAACTGTTACTGATAGCCAAAATTAAGATAAAATACCAAATAATATGAAATATATTCTATTATTAATGGCCATATGGTAGGAAGTAAAAATGTTACAGTATTTAGGCCCAGCAAAATAGAAAAAAATGAAAAAATACAGTTGAGACACTAGACTCTAAGGTGTCTCACTATCCCGCTCCATGGTTCCGAATCAAAATTATATAGATCTCACTTCAGCCCCATCAATGTATCGTATTAGCACCATTTGATGGCGCTAATTTGTTTCACTTTTTAAATTTTTTTAAACAGTTGTGGTAGGTCTTAAATTATGTTTAACTTCATATATATCTTGAGCAGCAAAAGGGACAAATTCAGTATTTTTCATGCATTTGTTACAGACGGTATAGAAGATAATGCGAAAAGTTTGCAAATCTGTTACAAAATAGCTCCGAATCACCCTAGTCAAGAATTGGAGGGAGGATGTTAAGTAAACGAGTGACTGGAGAAAACAGCCCTTTAACATTTCATCCAAGCATTCAGACATTGTCATGGTTGAAGATATTTGGGTGATGCCAAAACCAGTCCCCGTAATAAAAGATTCCCGATTTACCTGGTTTCCGTGGCGATTCTCTCTCATATATACAAGCGTACTAGGTTCTTCATTCCTTAGTGTACTATTAAACTTTCTCTAATTAAATAAAACTAATTATTTAATATTCTTCAGAATCCTCCCCTTCTGTTTAAATACTTAAACTGTTCCTCTAAACGATGTTTCTGAGCGAGCAGTGAATTGAAGACAGTGCTTACGTAGGCAAGACGTCCACATGCGAGTTTGTACGCTTCGAATGTTTGCCAGCGCAGCAGCACAAGTGGGTGTATTTTCGGGGCCTCGCCATGAATGATGATCGATTGATATTGAGTCCTCCAAGTCACAATCCCAATTGTCTTTAAATACTCCGCTCGTATTGCTGGAAAGCGAATGTCAGGATGGAATGCGATCGTAGCTGTAGGATTATCGGAGAAAACATTTATTTTCAATCTATCGACTAATTGTATTGTTTTCATTCTTCGTCTAAACAACACTCGACACGCTCTAATTCTCTCTGTCTCTTTACGTGGTACTCCTGATCCTGAGCTAGGAGTGGAGCCGGTGCTTACGTATTCAAGGGCTTCAACAAGCGGGCTCGCGCCTGTAAGCGCCGACAGAGAGCAGCAGCGGCCGGCGGAGCTGTGAGATGTTTTGTCGAGGAGAACGATAAAAATACTGAGTGCGTGTGTAGTTGCATTCACCAACTGAACCTTTGTAGAATGTAATTCTACATGAGAGTTCCAACCGCCAGGTATTTTCCACCCCAAAGTATGGAAACGATGCTTTTATCTGGGTGACCATTCCAGATGGTGAACATTCTGAGTGAATATACCACGTGGGTGAGCATTTTCCATTCACGATCGTTCCAGTAGCTTCCTCAAATCCATTCTAGACGTAGGACTGTGCAGTATCATAATTGACTGGCACAAACACCGCAAATTCCTTCTATCGGAATATCATTTTCATTTCCATATTATCTCCTTAGATAATGCGCCTGATCCTCTATTACCCCGTGTCACATTCCCAATTATCCTAAAAGGCTGCGAGTACACGAATGTTAGACTGGAAGGCGATCTGAGCTGTTCCACTAAGGAGTTTTTGCATGGAATAGCGCACAGCGGCAGCAACTTGTACTGCAAGCTCGATCTATTGCGCATGCACAGATCCACAAATGTGATGCGAATCTCGAACTACGCATGCGCAGAAGATGGAGAGTTCTGTCTATTTCTATGACTCTTTGCCGTGCAAAAATTCCCTACTATCGGAGAGAGCAACAAAAAAAAGTACAGTATTCTTTTTGCATTCACTACTTCTCTGAATTATTGTTCTTATTTTCTATCAAAACAACACTCAACACGCACCAATTCATTCTGTCTCTTCCCGTACTACTCCTGTTCCTGACCGGCGAGTGGTAGCCGGTGCTTATGCATGCAAGGCCGTCCACAAGTGGGCCGCGCCTGTAACCGCCAGCAGAGTGCAGCAGCGGCCGGCTCAGCTGTGAGATGTTTTGTAGACGAGGGCGATATAAATATGCAGTGCGTGAGTAGTTTCATTTAGCATCTAAACCTTCGTAAGCTGTGCTTCTACATAAGAATTCCAAACGTGGGGTATTTTTTACATCAAGCAAAGAATGGGAGCCTTATCTGGGCGAGCATTTTAGAGGGTGAACATTCAGAGGGATTTTTTTTTTCAAAATTTAAGTAGTGTAGACTTAGTGTAGGGATCACAGAATTTTGAAAATGTGCACACAATTCACTTTTCCACATAGCACGTCATACGCAGTTTTAACTGTTTTTATGTAAAATAAATAAATAAATAAATTCTGTGAAGGTGAGCGTTTTCCATACACTGTAGTGTCCATAGCTTTCATTTTCATTTTTATCTTATTTTCTTCGGCTAATCCTCCATTCTAGCGCATCGCATTCCCAATTATATTAAAATGCCTTTCTCGTACTGCGAGTATGCGAATAGTAAACTGGATGTTCATCTACGCTGTGGTACTGTAGAAGATGGGGTAAAACTGTCCCTCATTCCGGGTGAGTCGTTTCCTCCCCGCCTCCCACACACACACACAGTCCGCGCACGGTCCTTTCCGTTGTTTTCTCCAATTCATTCTAGACGTATACCAGAGCAGTATCTTAAAAACGGGCAGAAACACCGCACGACCCTTCGTTCGAAATTTCCTTTTCATTCCCATCTTTATCTCCTTAGGTCCAGGAGTCGGGCTGATCCTCCATTCCCCGGGCTAAATTCCCAATTATTCCCCAATTTTAGAAAGGAAGACTATATAAGCTCTGGCACTATCGTAGAGGGGGTAAAACATTGGCAACATTTCTTTATGCACTAACTTATCTACCTGTTGTATTGTTCTCATGTTCTATCAAAACAACACTCAAGACGCACCAATTCTCTCTGACTCTTTCCGTGCTACTTCTGTTCCTGAGCGGCGAATGGTAGCCGGTACTTATGCATGCACGAGCGTCGACTAGCGGGCCCTAGTGTGTAACCGCCGGCAGAGCGCAGCAGCGGTCGGTGCTGCTGCGAGATGTTTGGTGGATGAGAATGATGTAAATTCTGAGTGCGTGAGTAGTTGCATTCAGCAACTAGACCTTCGTAGGCCGTGCTTCTCTATGAGTTTTAACCGCGGGGTATTTTCTACACCAAGCGAAGAATGAGAACCCTATGTGAGTGAGCATTCTAGAGGGTGAATATTCTGGTTGACAATTCTACGTAGGAGAGCATTTTCCATTCACGGTAGTTTTCATGGCTTCCTCCAATCCATTCTAGATGTCTGTCAGAACAGTATCTTAAACAACGGGCAAAAAACACCGCATGATTCTTCTTTTGGAATTTCATCTTCTATCCTATCTTTTCCTATTAGGTTTAGATGATGGGCTAACCCTCTATTCCCCTGAGTCATATTCCCAATTATCGTAAAATACGCTGCTTGTCCTGCGAGCAAACTAAACTGTGGCACTATCATAGTGTGGGAAAAGCGTTGACAACATTTCTTTATGCATGAACTTATCTACCAATTGTATTGTTCTCATTCTCGTCCAAAACAACACTCAACACGCACTAATTCTCTCTCACTCTTTCCGTGCTACTCCTGTTCCTGAGCGGCGAGTGGTAGCCGGTGCTTAGGCATGCACGAGCGTCGACAAGCAGGCCCGCGCCTGTAACCGCCGGCAGAGCGCAGCAGCGGCCGGCGCGGCTGCGAGATGTTTTGTGGAGGAGAGCGATGTACACGCGGAGCGGTGGCCGGCGACGAGTGGCCTCGGGGCAGCGCCAGTGCGCGGACTAGTCGCTAGGCGGCGCGCGCGGCAACCGGTTCCCCAGTCGCTAGGCGCTCGTGCAGGCGGTTTGGGTTTCCGCGCGGGAAGCAGTGAACCTCCAGCGCTTTTGTTAACGGAATTCGAAATTCACAACTTTAAGGAAGAAGCAGTGGATTTCTATTTGTTTTACCCAAGAGATGAGAAAAAACAATAAATAAATCTACATTGTAATGATGGTTGGGTGCTTTCACATCTTTGCAGATATAATAATTTTTGTGTTTTTGTTTTACTTAGCCTCGAGTATTAAGGTTTAGGAAAGAATAAGCATCCCTTGGCCAATCTCTTTTTCACTGACCTTTTATTCATTTTTTTACCATTTTCGTAAGCTTGAATATTTATAACTCGGTCCTGATAATTATAGTTTTTGTACAAATAATATTTAATGTTCACGAGTTAAAAGCGTATTATGAAATAAACCTCTCTCTTGGGCAGTTGGCAAATAATGAATAGTTCGACATTTTTCTAAGACAAATTGACCATTTTTCACTTCTAAAAATCAACATCAAATGAAAAAATGTGATAAATATATTTCTATTTTTAAAAAATATTCTCAAAAAGGAACAAGGATCGTTTTAGTTGCAACAATGTGTCATGTAGAATTATATTTTAAATTAATACGTATGAAAATATTTACAAAATTATAAGCAAAAAAACGTAGAGATTCACTTTAAAATATCACGAAAGTATTTGTATTTCAAGTATCTTAGAAAATATATTTTACATGTTTATTTAATAATAATGCTAGTAATTATTCTCTTGTTTGTTAAGTCAAGAGTTCATTGTCTTCGTTTACAAGATTCTCAGAGATGTAATGTTTATCCTCAAATAGCATTCATCGACTGGAATAAATTACCGTAATCATATCAGCAGCGGCAAAGCACTTGGGCGAGAGGCGATTTCAACCCAAGTTCCTCGGGTGCAACACGAACCCATAGCGAAGGGTCAGCGGGCGACTAGGGGCGGCCAACGCGCTGGCTTTGGAGGCCCTCAGCCTTCAACGAAATACTACCACTCGTAGATCTCGCTTTCAAAGCCGTAATCATAAAAATCATAATCATAAAAACCGAGACGACACTAGCCCCTTAAAACAGAAAATATTTGTTTTAATATTCTTACAAACTCATTAGTTTTCATTTGTTTTGTATAGTTCTAAAATAACCAATATGCCTTAACAAGTATTATACTTGAGCTTCCGGATCAAAATTACCGTTTAGATCATGTTTTTAGAGAAGTTCATATTGGAGCAAATGATGAGATGGCTCCTTGCCTCACTTCTGGACTAATCTAGCTTGAATTTGTGCACGTTTTGTTGGGCGCTCTTTTGTTTATTGCTGAAGGAGGAGGCCAATGCGAGTTAACATAAAATCAAACCTGTTCTCAGTTTGTTGATGAAAATAAGTTTCCTTTACTTCATAGCTAAATTTTCTATTTTTCAAATGCTGCTAAACACACGAGTTATTCATAAGTAATGGACAGTAAAAGAGAGGGGATGGACTGAGGAGCTCATGAAAACGTGCACAGGTTACACTTCTTCACATAAGTCACGTGCCACTGTCATTGATTTTCGTATTTTTTTCAATGATAAATAAAAAATACGACAACAAATCGTTTCAAATAACGTTCAGAGTTTTTCTTCGGTAAATAAAAGATATCGGTTTTGTTTTCGATAACAAAATATTTCGGTTTTGATTTCAATATTGAAGTGGTTCCAAGTGTTATTTCAAACGTTTGATCAAAATAGTGCGGTGAAGCAGTACCTCTTCTCTTGGACGGCACATTAAAAAATAAAAACGTGTATTGTGTATTGCTGATTGCGATACCACTCAATTTGTGCCATGATAAACCTCTGTACACTCGCGGTACTGCTGGAGCCTTCCATTTCGTGGGAATGGGCTGATTGGAACGCAGCCCCAAATCAGGTCTTACGGAAGAGATTTGAAAAGGAAGGATCGTACACGGTTCGTTGGCCAGTGTCGAAGATACTGCACCGGCGTCTACCTCGAATTAACTTTAAACAGATTATATTGTTGCTTTTATCATTATTCTTCCATTATTAATACCAATTATGGCGCTACACAGTTAAATTATATCATATAAGGTATGAAAGTTGCATGACACTGATATACAACATTATATTTATTATATACACAGAGATCTTGACTTAATAACAAATTGAATGATACATTTCACAGCCTCGTAATTGCTATTGTTCTCTAACAATTAAACTCTCCTTTTTCACTCCCATATCATCATTCACTCTAATTTCTGATATGTCCGTAAAAGCTTCTAGCAGGAAGAAAATGCCAAATGCGTAAAGTGTTGCGATCTACTTTTTGCAGAATTCAGACTTGTGTTGTTTGCACTATTTACACTTTCGGCAACGTGAATCCAGTGAAACACTATACGGACACGAGATCATGCAATCTTTCAGAAACCGAAACCTGAACTGAAACAAAAACCGTTTAATTCCGTTGCGCTTCCGACATTATGTTTATTGAAATAATAATGATTGTGGCTAATGACTCTCAAATGGAATTGTTTTTAACGATTAGGGTTTTTATTTCCGTTTCGGTTTGATGCTTTTCACGTAACATTTTGGAAAGCTGTGCTACGAATTACTGATATTTAACATAAGGGGGAAGTGAAAAACATTCTCATCGTAACTCTAAGACATTTTTTAAATTACAAAAGTTAAGTTGGTTCATTAATAATTTGCAACAACATAAAGATATATTAATCAGGAAATAATGGCAAAACATTATGTGTGATTTGTTTTATTTTGGAATGGAGCGTTAGTCTCGTCCTAGCTATGAGTCTGCTTGTCGCCACCATCTTTTCCGTTCCGTTCTTTCTTGGTCTCTGTGGAATGTGCAGCTGTTCTCGAGACACCCGAAGGGAGAAGGCTACAGAAAAACACAGCTCGGTGAATCGAGGCGCAAAGGGAAACGAACCTTTTGCCTCTCTCAGGAGATGCGGTCTTTTACCGGTTGTCGTTGTGGTTAAGTTGCAACTAATATTTGGGATCCAATGGAGCACTCCTTTTATTTGTAAAGTCGATGGTCACATAAGATAACTAACCATCACTAGTAACTGCCCCTTTCATCACAAATTTTCCGTCACAGCTCATTTGCCGATCTTCTCTGCAGTCTACTGAATTTTACTTATATTAATATCACCCTGTTTCTCGTGTTTCTTTCAATGAAGTTTAATCAAATTCAACGTTTATCCGCTTTGTCACGTTTTCAGTGATCTGTATACTCTATCAGCATACCCTATACATTATATTATCCATCGCTTCGATAACAATGCTGAATCTACTAGACAAACCACGTTTTCTCTTTCTTCAGTATTCCACTATCTATCGTTTCCGACTCGTCTACTTCACTTCCCTAATTTCATAAGAATTCATCCCAGAGCACACGATTGCTCTTTTCTTTCCTTTTCTTTCCTTTCCCCCACCTCCTTAATACGACCCCTAATTTTTGCATATGTTATTGTTTATTGACTTTATATAACTTCTTGTATGTGTCTGTTTGGCATAAAAGAAATCGATTGTTCGACCTTGACGGCCAGCTAATGGTGCCTAGACCTAGTTTCATTCCTTCGCTTGGGGGCTAAGGGAGACATGCGGCGAACATGACGTATTCCCTTCACCTTAAGCAAACCCCGTCTGTCTGAGCTTTTCTTCGTCACACAGCTACAAACTGCGATGATTGCAAAGGAATGCTACTTTTTTGCCCAGTCTGAAAATCAAACCCGGGTTCGCTCATGAGAAGCTAGTACCTACGCATGAGCCACCGTAGAGCGTTATTACTTATATTATTGTTTATGAAAGCGTTATTACTTATATTATTGTTTATGAAAATATTATTATTATTATTACTACTATTATTATTATTACTTGCCTCTGGGATGGCTCATGGGCAGCGTACTAACTTACCGGGAGCGGTAACTCAGTGCATCAACTGATGTCACTGCAGCGCTTCTGACCGGGAGGTCCTAGGTTACACCCCCCACGGAGGCAGGATTTTCGACTCTAGCTTTTCAGATAGGTCGCTGCCTGGAGGAGAATTCTAGCGGCCGGCTGCTCAGATCGGTAGTTTTCCGTGGTTTCTCCGATCAACACCAGGCGAATGCCGGAGCAGTACCCTACCAAACGGGCCACGGACCGCGCGCGATCTTTCCTTCCACTTCCTTGTCCTATCCTCTCTCCTTACACACACACACACACTAACATGCACTACACTAACACATATTACGAGAGACCGGTCGGAAGCTTAGAGCTTGTCCCGGCTTGGAGAGTCCTGGTTAAGGGGAAATCCCATTAGCCAACGGTAGGTCGGCGCCGGATCTCGCCATCCAGCGGGGGAAGATCACCGCCATCGCCTGAGAGAAGAACATGCACTACATTAACGGGACTAATGACCAAAGCAGTTGACGCCCCCGGAAACACGAAAAAATCAATCAATCAATCGTACTAACTTCCTGTGCTGTGGTCCCGGGTTCGATTTCCGATCGAGACAAAAATAAAGTTAGCTTTCGTTTAAAATCGTTCCAGTTTCTGCAGCTCTGTAGCGAAGAAAAGCTCAAGCAGGCGGATCTTGTCAGTTACGGTGAAGAGAATACATCATGTTCGCCTCATGTCGCTCTTACCCCCAAGCCTGGGAACGTTACTAGGCCCAGGCATGGGGGACACCGTTAGCTGGCCGGCGAAGTCGGATACCGATCCAATAACGCTAAATACATACATACATATTATTACCTCATGTATTATTGGTTCAATTCGTTCATTCCACTTCCAATCCATCCATATCAAGTCCACGGCATCACGGCTTCCTTGTTCCATCTCCTTTCCTCCCGGTACTTCCTCGTCCGCCTGCCCGTAGGCCGGCCTGGCCTGCTCGCCCTGGCCTCCCGCTTGCACGGGGCCGTCGCTGTTTCTGCGGAGGCCGCGCCCGCGCCCTCATTACCCCTGCGGTGCGGCGCGCACCGCCCCAAGCGACCGGCGCGGCGGGCGAGCGGGCGGGCGGGCGCACGGGCGCGCTGGCGAGCGAGCGGGCGGGCGGGTGGCCGCCGGTCAAGATTATTCAAATTCCTGGCGGGCCGCGTCCCCGGCGTGTTGAACTTGCTTGTTGCGCGCGGGGCGCTCGCGCCGGTGATTAAGCCTGAATATTGTATGAGTGCGGGGGCCCAAGGCGGTCTGCGGCGGCGGGGCTGGGCGACGCGGGGGGGTTGAGGTGGCAGGCAAAGAGCGGGACAGGTGGACTGGGCGGAACGGGTAGAGAAAGGTTGTGGGAAGGGACGGCGGAGTGACTTGTGAGGACAGTGGGGGTGGGGAGGACAAGGTGGGCGGTGAGGTCGCAGCGGGCTGGGAGGACGGGGCGGGCGGGGAAGGTCGGAGCAGGCCGGGAGGACAGGGTTACCGTGGAGGACGGGGTGGGTGCTGAGGACGGGGCGGGAGGGATGGTGTGGGTCGGTCGCTATGATGCGAGATGAGCCTGGGTGGGACAGAACAGGGCTGTCCAGACGAAGCAGGGGGGGGGGGACTTGGGTGAGCCGCGAGACAAGGGAGGGCGGAAGTTGGGCGGGGAGGGCGTGGCTGCTCGGGGAAGAGGAGGGGGAAGTGATGAGGGTGAGGCAGCAAAGTCGAGAGGATGTGATGACTGCCGCCGGCGAAGTGTTTAAGACGAGGATGGGCGCTTTTATGGTGAAAATGACGTATGTTTGTATGTTACTTTGTCTACGCGGCTTTGTTCACTCTCCTTCCATTTTCAACGTGACGTCGTTTATGGAATGATGAAATGTGTTTTTTAACAGTTTCCTTTTACAATTTTTAAGTGTCATTTCCATGCATTTTATATTCTCGGCTGACTTGTTGATTGTTCAAAGCACTTGATATTGAGAAATTTTTCTGGTGTAATATTTCTTTTCCATATTCACACACGTTCCGAAATTTTTATTTTTAATTTTTAAGTTCTACCGTTTAAATTGTTCGCTTTATAGTTTTCGGAATAATTTTTATAACAATAAAATTAATAATTATAGTTGTTAACATTTATATTTTGGAATAAGAATTTATTTTCAGCTCGACAATATTTCAAGAATCGATCTACATATTCCATTTTCATCTTAGTCACCTTCCTGATGTTGGTCGAGCAATTAAGTAAATGTGTTTATCAAATTGGAAATATCGTTTTTTTTATTGTCGTGTAGGACTATTATAGCGAAGAGTTTGAATGTTGTGTGTCAGTCATACGTTATTTATTGATCACTTTTCCCAATCATTCGTAGAAGCAACCTCACTTATTCTTAAGAGACATCACCCTCATTTTGCTCTCCAGCGGTGTCTCCCACACAATGAAACCCGGCACATGAAAACACTTGGCAGGATACGATGCCGCGCAGTCGGCGGAGAGCGAGAGCAGCGTTGCCAACTGGCGCGCGCAAAAATGCCCCCAAGGGGCACATTAGAGCCGGCCGGAGCGGGCACCCTCGGGGCGCGGCGTACACGAACGCGCCGTCGCAATCGCCACTGTTGCCACCCTCCGCGCTACAAACACCCGCCCACTCGCCCACTCGCTCCATCGCACGGACGCTCGCGTGCCTGCCATCTCCTGCCGTTACGTCTCCCAAGCACTGTGCATCGAAGTTGGTAATAGGAGAGCGTCGGTTATCCAGACTAAGCAATGACACCCCTATTCCGGAAAACGAAATATTTCAGTATAGAATACATTATAGGTAAAATAAATTAGAATATAATGGCACAAGTAATTACGCTGTAAATTATTATATTTGTTTATGTAAACATTTGTACTTTTGTAATGTTGAAAATTAAACAAACAACGGAATTAAACTCACCGGACGTATGAAACATTGAAACACATATTTGGATGCAAAAATATAAATACATTTTAAACACAAAACCGAGTCCAGATAATTAGTGGTCCTGTTAATTGAGATCCAGATAACTCACGCTATACTGTAAATGTATTGTTTCTTTGCTAGCATATAAGATCTCTGGTATCATTAATTCGAGTTCTCCTACATCTTCATACTAATTGGTTTCTTCTGTCAGATTAATACGCGCTGTTACGCGGAGGTATTTAGAATTAGAATTTCTTCATTATCATTGATAAGTGTCATCGATTAGAATTAGAATTTCTTCATTATCATTGATAAGTGTCATCGATGTTATCATCTATTCAATTTTTTAACGTTTTGGCCGGACTTGGTTCTTCAAATTGTTTTACAACTGGTCGAAGATTTTATGTTTAAACTTAGAGAGTCAAGCCACACTAGACACTCCCTGCTATTGTGACAATCCGCCACATGCTCCTACCATCTCCCATTATTTTGTTCAAACCCTCACTTCAACATATACATTCGTTCGTCGCTACAGGAAGTTCAATATGGCTGTTGTCAAATCTTAATTTGATCGATCGATTCTAGTGGTGAAGCCGAACCCCTATCTCTCACTCGGTACACAGCATTCCATTCTGCAGTCTCCAACTTAATTCAATCTTTCATTTCCAACATTCATGGTGCCACCTCAGCCCTTATTCCTCCATTCCCACCTCACGACATCCTCACCCTTATTCCTCCATTCCCACCTTCACGACATATCTCCACCCTTCTCTAGCCTCCCACCTCACGCCTCCCCCCCCACGCTGACTTTATCCCTCAATCTTCAACTCCCACCTCCACAACATATCTCCACCCTTTTCCAGCCTCCCACCACATCGCCTCCCCCGCCCCAATCCACCTGCCTTCCGACCCCACCCGCCCAACCCCGGCTCCAGCCGCCGCCTGCGCCCCATCCCGAACCGCTCCCACGTGCGTCGGCGAACGGGCCGATAATGAACGCCGTAATCGCCGGACAAAATGCACCCTAAAGGGAGGAAAGAACTGCTAAGGGCCGAGGGGCCTCCTGCAAACGACTGAACGCTCTCGCGGTGCGAAGGATTACGGCCGCCGTACGTGCAGTAATTTACTTGCAGACGGAACGACCGGAATGTTGACTCTACGAAATAACGGAAGCGTTCCGCCCCCACCCCCACTTCCCTTCTACGAGGGAAAGTGCGTCGAGAATACCTCCAGCTGGCTCTCGAGGGAGAATGGGGCGAAAAATTCTGTTTGTTCTCCTTTTCGGAACGCCAAAGTAAAGTGGGAATAGGCTGGTACATATACTTTTTTCATCACACTCCTCTCAGACAATGGGACAAATAGATTACATCGCAAAAGAAAGTTCCTAAGAGGTTTCGAAGCGTTTTCAAACAACGATTCCATTTATGTTTCAAGTAATTAATGTTGACTTGTTGTATATGCCGAGATGGAGAAGAATTTACGTTACAAATGTGAAGAAAAGTTTCTCGGACATTTATTTTTTTCTCATGGGAAACAGTAATGTGTGTAATGTTTTAATGGATTTTTAGGTAATGAAAAACATTTTCATTGTTTTGGTGTTTTCAGAGTTTATATGTTATCAGTGCCACAAAATAGAATGCATCGGTGTAGATCCTTTAAATCCGCAAGTCCTATTTCTTGAACAATGATTAAAGAACAGTAAGTAAAATATTGGTAGTAGCGCAAAGTTTTAATACTATGATTTTATTCCAATTGCAATGTGAATCTAAAACTAAGAATTAACCAGGTTATTTTGGGAGACTAGGTTAAACTTTATTAATGATTGTTCCCTGATTTTTCACATGATACAATTTAATTATGTTTATTAAAATATACATTGTAACATATAAATTGTGATGTGTTGTTACCATTCTTTTATTGCTGACAATACAATAAAGACTTCAAAATATTTCTGTTTTACCTAGAGTCACAGTAAAAACATATCGCTGGATACGATGAAAAGATTATACTTACACCATTTGACATTACTTGAACATACACACTTGTCAAGCCGTGTTCACCTGGTGATACACTTCACTCACATTTACTCCATCGTTAAACTTGCACTCTTACTAATCAGATATGCGCTGGAAACGAACAAGTCGAGAGGCGCTGTTGATAGGGTGTAGTGCGGAGAGCGAGTTCCATAGAGAAGCAAGGAGCGCGCAGACAACGCTAGGTGTGTTCGCGTGCCTCGGGAGTTCCTTTCGCAGAAGATGCGCGTTGGGAAGTTTGCAAAGAAAAGTTTCCGGCGCGGCGGGGAGTGTGTGGAGGCGCGTGTGGTAGGGAATGAGCGGTGAGCACTACGCGGCACGAAATGGCTGCCAGGAAGCAGGGGGCGTCTGACAAGGAACACACACCAGAGTGGGCGGGGGGAAGTATGTAGTTCAAGATGGGGAGGGAGGGGCGGGAGGGGCCGCGTGGTGCAAGATTACACGCAAGGAATGCGTTAAGCAGAACTTGCACGGAGAGTAGTTAGTTGAGCCGAAAGGGCAAGACATCGGAGAAGATAATGGGCAGGAAAATGGAAGGGAAGATGAGCAGCAGGGCCGAGAAGTGTGAAGTTGCATGAGAAGGTTGGGACGGCCAGAGGGAAAGGGGGGGGGAAGAAAGGGAATGAGAAAAAAATCCGTAAAAGTGTAATGGGGTGTGGGTCGTGGGAAATGGTAGTAGTGAGCGTTGTTAGTTGAGAGCAGGTAGTGCCGAGCGAGGAGTGAGCGAGGAGTGGTGAGTGTGTAGTTGTGAGCGGGTAGTTAGAGTAGGTAGTGGAGATGGGGTAGTGGTGAGCAGGTGGTGTTGCATGAACATTGGAAAAGAAATACCGAAGAGGCCTAGGTGAACGCTTTCGGTACAATGAAATGGAAATAGAGAGACGGCTGCTGAAGATGAGCGCGGGGCGACGAGTGAGAAGTGTATATTAAGAAGCTGTAAGAAAGGAACGGTGAGCGAGGAATGGTGATCGAGGAGCGGTGAGCGAGAGGAGGTGAGCAAAGAGACTTGAGCGAGAAGCCGTGAGCGAGCAGGTGCAAACACCGGGAAAGCGGAATGCTGAGAGGAAGCAATGAGGAGCGGGCGACGAGGAACGTGTAGCTAGGAGCAGTGAGCAGGCGAGGAAAGGAGGTAGGGTTGAGGGGGAGAGAAGGCGGGACCTAACTGTGATGAGGAGCAATAGGTTCGGGTAGCCGGGAACGGAAACTCAGAAGCAGCGAGCGGCGCGGGAAGAACGCACAAATAGGAAGCGCGTAATAGAAAGAAAGCAGTCTGCGGAGTGTAGCAGGAGCAGGTAGTCGTAAACGAGTATGAGCGAGCGAGGAGCGAGCAGCGGGGTGCACGGCCGGGGTCGGGCGCATAACCGCGGGAGGCCGAGCGGCGGTGGCGGTGATGTAGACGGAGGCGGCGGCGGAGGCGGTGGCAGTGGCAGTGGCAGTGGCAGTGGCAGTGGCAGTGGCAGTGGCAGTGGCAGTGGCGTGGCAGTGGCGGTGGCATGGCGGTGGCGGTGGCGGCGTGGCGGTGGCGGTGGCGGTGGCGGTGGCGGTGGCGGTGGCGGTGGCGGTGGCGGTGGCGGGGCGGTGGCGGTGGCGGTGGCGGTGGCGGTGGCGGTGATGTAGACGGAGGCGGCGGCGGAGGCGGTGGCAGTGGCGGTGGCGGTGGCGGTGGCGGTGGCGGTGGCGGTGGCGGTGGCGGTGGCGGTGGCGTAGGCGGCGGTGGTTGTGGCGGTGGCGGGGCGGGCGACGATAGAGGCGGTGGCGGCGGCAGTGGAGGCGGAGGCGGCGGTGGCGGATGCCGGGCGGCGGGGCGCGGCGGCGGCGACGGCGTAGGCGGTGGGGGTGGCAGGGGCGGCGGCGGCGGAGGCGGTGCAGGCGGCGGGGCAGCGGCGGTGGTTGACGGTGGCGGGCCGGGACGATGAGGCGGTGGCGGCGGCGGTGGAGGCGGGGCGGCGGTGGCGGAGCGGCGGTGCGGCGGGCGGGCCGGCGCGATGAGCGGCGGCGGCGGGCGGGCGGCGGGCGGAGAGGTGAGGGCGCACAGCGGTGTCGGCGTCAGGGTGCAGGACCGCGGGCGCCGTCGGACGGCCCAGGCCTTTGCCTCCTCTGCCTTGCCTTGCCTTGCCCTGCCCTGCCTTGCCCCGCCAAAAGAACTCCCCGACGGCACGGCAGCGGCAGCGGCGGCGGCGGCGGCGGCTCCATTAGAAAAAGGCCCTAATTAAATTTCCCGCTGGGCCACGCGGCCACGGGAGCGACAAGCGCGCGAGCCAGGGGCTTGCGTTGGAGTGGCGGCGGCTTCGGAGGGCGACGCCACCGCGCCTGCCGCGCCGAAAACATTGCGAGGGCGATGACCCACGTGCGGTGTATGGACACGGCAGTGGTGATATCACAGTCGACTTCTCGGTGAAATGGGAAGATATAATTTTAATCGAAGGAATCTATTATCGCTTGCATTATTTCTATAGAGGAGTTGTTTCGTAGCCATTAATTTCAGGCAATCTCGACAAATAAAGTGTCATAAGAAAGAGAATTTCACCGAGATGTGAAGAGTTGCACTTTGGATTTGAAATATTTGTGGAAAAACTAGTTTGAATTAAGTACGCGCATTTCAGAAAACACGGCTCGCTGAACGGTATATATCGTTCTTTACTGATTATGGTGATTTCTGAGTCCTCAATACAGGATTTTTGAGGCTGCGAATTCCAAGTTACTTTTCTCGCGTCGTATTCTACAAAATTAGATATTTTAGCACCTTCTCCAGTTGTGAGAGTGCGTCTTTTTTTCGGCTATTTCCATTCTGTGGTAAGGGTCGGGAAGGCAGAATATCGAATTTTATTAAAATGAATTTCGCAAATATAACTTACTTGAAAGTTGTGGCAGAGGTAGGCCAGTTATTGATTTTTTCCAATGGAGCATACTTCAATACTTGGAGGAGGACTGAAGGTGTAGAGTCCAGTTAACTTATATTTTTATGAATTCGTGTTTTTATGTATATTCGTGATGAATTTACAATTTAAATGTATTTGTTGATTTACAGTTATAACATGTTCACGTAAGATATCCAATACCTTTCGTTACTGTAAACAGTTAAAATTATTGTGAATGTGTATCATCGGCTGGTAGAGACTTGCTGACCCATGAAACTTTCCCCATTGGGGTGTGCCAATATTTTAATGTTTTGTGTAAGATTTTTAAGTTGTTTTTCTTTCACAATTTTGAACATTTAAAATAAGGTTCTTATGAAACAAACTTAAAATTAAAGATTGCTGTGAAATTTGCTAGGGCTCGAGTTGAATGAATGCCTGGATATGGTTTTGTCGCAGTGTTTGCACCGTTATTCTGTTGACTTAATTACTTATTATGATAAATATCATAAATTTCTGTGTTACTTCCGTTGTAACATTTACAGCAAATAAATAATCATTTACATTTAGTTACATTTGCAAAAATTATGGCTGAACAAATATGCAAATATAAACACTGAATATTCTATAACATTCTCTTTTCAAAGAACATTAATTTTTTAGATAGAAAATGGTCATTTTTGAACAGATGCGCTATCATATATGTCGATAATTTGCTAATGCAAGGAAGATGACTATTACTCTCTAATTGTAATCTCAAAATCAAAATACTAAAACCATTCTCTACATTGAAATCTCATCAAGTAAATGTAATGAAAATATTTTTGAGAGTTAAATGATATAGAGTTGCGGTGTAATTGGTCTTGACAATTGAAGGATTTAACATTGCAAGTCTATATAATAAAGTCGTGTCTTTGAATGTGTCAAGCAAAAGTGTGTAGAGAAGAAGGTAGAAAGAAAGAAAATACGATACGCTTGCGGATCCTTGTGTAGTTTTCAATGTCCAACGCGAACATTCTTAACACTGAGTTTGTGTATAAACAAGCATCGAGATTGAAAACACATTTTCTGAAGTAGAAGCAAGAGCTCGAGATTGTTCCAGTAGATTCTTATTTTTGCTTGAATTTATCCTCATAGGTCTCCATTTACGTTACAACGTTCCCAAACAATGAAAACAAACAAAACTGTATTATCAAATAACTTGTGTAGACTCCAAAGGTAAAAGGAGTCTTCAGAGGGAGTCTAAACGTAATCTTAAAGTGATTTAAGATATACAAACGCAATGATCAATCATTATTAAAACATATTTTTAGGTACTAAAGATTACCGCAATTCCATCGAAATAGTCCTCTGCAATGAAATTTAATGATAAATGTGATAAATCCTTGTAATATTTGCTTGTGTGTTTTATGGCATGGTGGAGCTCATCCAACTACCGTGTATCACATTTCGACCTCCCGGCCTTCCCGCCCGTTACTGCCATAACCTCTCCCAAAATCGTTAATGTGTAGCAGAGATGGTTCAACTGAGTATCTCGGCACTTATAGAAAACTGACCGAGATGGGTCCATGGGCAAACTCCCGCAAAATGTATAATGTTCCAGTAGGTGATCGAAATGGGAAAGCGATTTAAATGCATAGATAAATTTATTCAAATACCACTTGCTCTGATTCTGAGACATTAGCAAGCAATATAATATATTCCTGTTGAATTAGATCTAATGAGATATTTTTTCAACTGAATCTCCTTACAGTGAATAAAATAACACACGATACGTTGTATAGGTGAGGGGCTTTTGAAGAGGAAGTATGACAAAAATTTCTGAATGGATCTTTTTCTACTATTCCTGGCACGTCAAAAAGTTGTGTACCGAATCATTTAAAAAATCAAAATTGATTCTATATCTTCACTAAAAAATAGAAGAAAGACAATTTGATTTGATTTTTTCGTGTTTCCGGGCACGTCAACGGCTTTGGTCATTAGTCCCGTTAGTGTAGTGCATGTTTTTCTCGGGGTATGCGCGGTGATCTTTCCCCGCTGGATGGCGAGATCCGGCGCCGTCCTACCGTCGGCTAGTGGGGTTTCCCCCTAACCAGGACTCTCCTCCCAGCGGGGCACCACCCCAACCGGAAGAAGCTCTAAGCTCCCGACCGGCCTCCCGGAATATGTGGTAGTGTAGTGCATGTTAGTGTAAGTGTGTGTGTGTGTAAGGGGAGATGATAGGACAAGGATGAGGAAGGACAGATCGCGCGCGGTCCGTGGCCCGTTTGGTAGAGTACTGCTCCAGCATTCGCCTGGTGTTGATCGGAGAAACCACGGAAAACTACCGATCAGAGCAGCCGGCCGCAATTCTCCTCCAGACAGCGACTGAATTCGACCTAGCTGAAAAGCTAGTGTCGAAAATCCTGCCGCCGTCAGGACTCGAACCTAGGAGCTCCGGTCAGAAAAGAAAGACAAAATGATGGTATCCGTCAGTAACGAGTTCATCGAATATTTCCGTGATGATAAAATAAAATGCATGGTATGACTTACGTGATGCAGTTTACCAGAATGGAAGAGTTCGGTGCGGGCCAGCAAGCTGAGGACGGCCAGCCTCATCGCCGGGATCCCTATAGGCGAGGGGGGAGGGATTTCCACGGACGAAGCAGCTCCCGCAGTCGACGAGATGCCTATTAAAATATGAATAATCTCATGAGGCAATCCCCGACGATTGTAAAGTGAGTGACTGGACTTGGGGGCAAGTGATGTCAGGCTACGAGACGGACGACGTCAGATTAGGAGCGGTTACATGCCGTGTGACGGCGAAGATAGAAATTTCAGAATAAACTATGCGTAACAGGTCATTAACTTGTGCAAGTCATAATGTTTTATTTTAAAATTGAAATAGAATATGCTGGTGGTATTTCGTCAACTGACAACCCTTTCCAAAACTCCAATCCAATTAGCTTATTTAGTAAGTAATATAAATATGTTATGTACAAAATACATATAACATGGACATTTCAATTAGAAAGAACGTAATAACAGAAACAATCTCCTTCAAAAATCTAAATAAAAGAAAAAAATATTGCATTCTTGGGAGTTTGTAACCAAACTCACACTTCACAGTCAACTGTTCTTGAATAGCTAATTTTTGCCGATTCGTTTACTTTTATATTAAAATTTTAGTTCTGGTGAATTGGCATTAACACAATAAGCATATGACAATAAGAATCTGACAATAAGCATCAGACAAAATATGTATCTCACATTTGACACATGCCAGATACTCTTCAAATCACAGATCTATATTTGAATCTAGCTTGCCTTCTTCAGTTTCTGAACTTCAAACAGAGCATTTCGAGTGTCTTGCTGATAGCCTAGCACTTGTTTCTGATACCTACCGACTAATTCCCTTAGTACCATGCATTATTAGTTAACTGTTAGGGTAGTCGCAAAGTGTGACGCAGGTCCGTGGCACGACGCGGGGTGGCTCTTGGTGAGTTTCTGCGAATCACTACTTATTGGACCCGCGCAGCAGCGCGAATCCAATAAGCAGTGGTTCGCGATTCACCGCGAGTCACCCTGCGTCACGTCACGGACCTGCGTCTCATTTTGCGACCAGCCTTACTGTGGTCACGCTTCGCCTTTGCGTGGCATACGCAATTTCCTTGAACTCCTCGCATCACCTGGACGGTCGCCGCTTCCTCCCCCTGATCTTCTCCGCCGTAAGTTTCCTCATCTCGCCTCGACCTGCCCCCTTCCACCCTCCACTGGCCCACTTACCTCGACTGTTCCGGCGCCCTCACGTGCTGTACGCCTCCGCCGCGGCCCTAGCCGTAAACAAGGCGGTCTGCAAACAGGAGCGCCGCGGCAAACGCGAATTAATTAAGAAACTTGATTCTTTCCCCTTGATTTAATGAAGGGGAAGCGAGTCGCTTCTTCTAGTTAAAATGTGTAAAACTTAAAAGCCAGCGCCCCCGGGAGTAAGCAGCTTTGGCCTCGAAACGCGACCCCGCGGCGCCGCCGTGGGGCGAGCGTGGGAGGGAGGGGGAGGGTGGGGAGGAGACGGGTAGAGAAAAAGGGGGCGGGCAGGACAGGGAGGGATTGAAAAGGCTTATAAGGGAGAGGAGTAGGACAGGCCACATGCGAGGAATTTGGAAGGCGGAGATCGGGGAAGAAAGAGGTGGAGAGGAAAGGTCCGGAGAGTAGAGGGGAGAAGTGTCGCGGGGTGGGGGGGGGGAAAAGAGGCGAGGAGAAAAGGCTTCGGGAAAAGAGAGGGCAGGATAGAAGAGGGACGCAAATGCGAGGAGCGGGGTAAGGGAAAAAGGGGAGTAAAAGAAGGAGAAAGGCGAAGTATGAGAGAGTTGAGAGCAAAAGGTCTAGAAGGAGAAAGATGAGAGCAAACGGTATGGATGGCAAAGAGTGAGAGAGTAGAGAGCAAAAGGTCAGTAGGGGGGAACTTCTACCATGAGAGAGAATGGTAAGGGAGGGGTCGGAGTAGGGATGGAGCAGAGGTGAGTCCACGCATAAGACGGAGTGGGGAAGTCGAGAGGAAAAAGCAATCTGCGTACACATTGAAGAGATCTGTTAGCAGGGCTCGCAGCAGCTGAGAAAGGCATGGGCGAACGATTGAATGCGTCCCGGCTTCGACCAGTGAGCGAGCAGTTAAGGCAGAATCCTTGAATACGCAAGCCGTATCTTGAATGTATCGAACAAAACGAGCGAATATGAAAGATTTACTCAAAACTATTGCTTCAGACATCATGACAGAATGAAAGAAACGGACGTGTTGTGCAAACTCACTCTCTTCTGGATATCTTTCCCTTTTGCAATCGTTCGAAGCAAGACTATGCTTATAAATACAATCTTCACTGTAATGCATCATAATTAATTTATCTTTTGTTAAATATATTGCACTCTTCAACTATTTCATTCTGCTTAACTTTACACAGACGTATTGCAAAACATGTTGCGAAATAAACAAAATTTCTCGGGAAGACTGAGAATCTAGAAATAAAATGAACTTTCTTTCACAATAGAACAAAACATTCGGCTTTTTCAGATAGTTAACAAAAACTTTAATTATGGCCGGGAAACTTTGACTAATGCACAGGCAAAGCAGGAAAGAAATAGTTTTGAATGTTTACCTGTTGACCCTTGTAAATAGCTTTAAATCTAAGATGTTCATTACTTTAATCTGGGTTGTATTTGTTTAGTACTCATTTAGTGATCACCTCTCGGAAATTATGCAAGAGATATGACGGAAATGAAACAATTATGAGGATCCAAATTATTTACAAGTCACATTAAATAGGCAATGGTAAGAAATTAAGTCACTTTGATACGTAGACTAAACACATCATTAAAAAAGATTTCGAGAAGTTGGAAATGGGGGAGATGGAATGGAGCGTGGAGGGGGATGGGGAGGTGAGGGGAGAGGAAAAGGAGATGAGAGAGAAGAGGAAGAGGCGAAAGAGAGGCAAGGGAGAAGGGAGGAGTGGAAAGGAGAAGAAAAGCCATCACAAAAGTCATAATATCAAACATGGCAATGAAGCATGTAACAATATCCCAATAACGCACCCAAAGAACATGAGCCTATGTAATCTTTCATTGTCCCAAAAATTGAACGCCACCTATTTTTTTTAAATTTTTAGTCTACATCTTTTCATCCTCCTTTAATTGTTAGACTTCATCTTTAGTCTCCATCGACTTTAATTAGTTTGCATTTTCACGGTAGCTTACTAGACCGTCCGCATAGTGAAAGATCATACCCAATGCAGTAAGAATGACTGCAGTAAGGATGCAGTAAGAACTGTAGTATTTGAGAGTCGAAATAAGAATTCTTTCGTAGGGCAATTAAGAAAGAAAATAAAAATGTCTTGTCTACATTTAAGTGATCAAAGTCAAAAGAGAAACTTAGATATATTAGTAATAGGAATTATTTTAACTTACACTTTAATGAGAAAGCAATAAGTAATCATCAATACTGAAACAGCGTGAATAATAATGGGGAAAAGAGTAAGAGAGTTAGAGAAAAAGAAGAAAATGGCAAGAAGAGAGTAAACTAACCCAATAGGGAAAAAGTATTATAGGATACAATGGAAAAGGAAGTAGGAAAGAGAGAGAAAATGGAAGAACGGAATGAATTAAAAAAGAAAGAGAATACTTAAACTAGAAAGGAAAGCAATGGTAGGAAAATGAAAACAAGAGACGATAAGAACTGCGGGAAGAATAAAGCAAAGAAACTTAGTGAAAGGTGAAAGAAAGGAGAAAAGAGGAATTTCCTCATGTAATACCTTCGCAAAGTGGAAAGTTGAAGGGAGGGGGCCAAGAACTGCAACCCTTTTAAGTGGTAGTGGCACCGGGGTGCGCGTTCAGGGCAATAAGGGCATGAATAATAAAAGTGCAGATGCATTACTTCACTCGGAAAAGGAAAACCTCGTGCAGCATGCATCTTAGTTGGGTAATGGAAGCTGAGAGTGCAGTCCTAAGTGTCCGTCCAGATTTACAGAGGAAAAACGCCATTCTCAACACGTTAATCTGAGCTTGAAGTTGAAAGAAGAGATATTTTCGGGACATAAGAGAAACTACCTAGTATTTCTTGAAGGCATTTCAATTGTGGCGAGTGATCATGCTATATGTCGAGAATAAGGATGATATAAATATGGACGAATAATAAAAAGTATTACCAGATGTAGGAAAGACGAGCGTAAAGAGAGATAGACATTTTTAACGCTTTTTAGAACCGTATAGAAGTAGAATTTGGTAGTAATAGCATTGTCAATGACTCGAAGTAAAACGTGAATTAATTTAATAAAAATGTATTCAAAGATCAAATTAAGTCGATCAGCATTAGTCAAATAATTAAATTTAAAAGGAATTTTAAATTTTAGCCCTTGATTTGATGCAGTGCTCTACTAATGTTTTAATGTGTTGTAAGCACCTCATATTTTCATCCTGGAAGCCACAAACCGCCCTTCATAATAAATCAAATAATAAATTAAAACATTAGTTAAAAGTCATTCGAACTAAATCGAACTGAAGGGAAAATTTAGATGGTGACTTTCGTTGTAGTGAAATCAAAAATCTATTGACACAAAAGTGCAACTACCCTCACTCAAGTGCATTCAAAACAAAAAAAAAATCAACAACGATCATGCGCAACGCTGCATATGAATACGTAAAATACTACACGTAAACGCGGGTAAGGCTTCATATAAAAAAAACGCGTACCGCTGCATATGAAATTCGGCAAGTGGTAAGCAAAAGAAACAGAGAACGTCTGGCGAGCGGTCGTCCAGCCTAGCGGATTCCACAGCGGCCGTCGGCCAGGGATACGGCCCGCGTCCGCCGCCGCCGGGCGCGGGCTTCCGCTCCAGATCGTGCGGCCACTTCCTGCCGCCCCCGCCGCCCCACCCCCGCGCCGTGCGGGCGGCAATTACCGCATAGCGACCCTGAGCAGTCCAGCTATCTCTTGAACACCGCTGTAACGATCTGCTGCAAACCAAGTTTCCACAGACGTTACTGAGGATACCAGGTCTCGCACATGTGGGGCTCAGAGGGAAACGCGGCTCAGTCACTTTTTAGAAAAAAAAAGTTAAGTGAATATTTGAATGCTAGATATTCAACACCATAAAAGAGGAAAACATTCCAAGTATCTCCAACGGCGGCTGCTGGCATCAACTTTAACTGCTGTTTAAAGATTTGTTATTTTCTCGCATGGTACTTACGTACCATAGAGAAAGTGTTGCAGTGCTGCGGAGAAAACGGCGAATTTTTTTCCTAAATACGAGTATTGAGGAGTCCGATACGAAAAAGTAGATAAACATTGTTTGAATATGTTACCCTAATACGTGGTGTATTTGGAATCCACGTTTTGTGAGTCCTTCTGTGGGATTTAATAATGATTTTGTGGGATTTAATTCATAGGAGTTTTTTGTTGTTTTTTTTCTCCCTTTCAAAATTCAAAATTTATTGCTTATTTATCCTTGAAAATAGATTTTATTACATGGGAGTTTTTTTTCTCCCTTTCAAAATTCAAAATTTATTGCTTGTTTATCCTTCAAAATAGATTTTATTACATGGGAGTTTTTTTTCTCCCTTTCAAAATTCAAAATTTAGTGTTATCTTAAGGGATACAGAATTTTGAAAATGTGCACACAATTCACTTTTCCCCATAGCACGTCATACGCAGTTTTTAACTGTTTTTTGACGTAAAATAAATAAATAAATAAATAAATAAATAAATAAATAAATAAATAAATAAATAAATAAATAAATAAATAAATAAATAAATAAATAAATAAATAAATAAATATGACATGTGATTCATTTTACTTCATTCACAACACAAAAAGCATTTACAGGCAAAATTTGGGGACTTTTTTGGGGGGAAAAGCTGACGTATTTTCCAGAGAACGTCACGATTTCACTCAAAATTAAGCAAAATATACTCTAATTTTGAGAAATTCGTACAGGATATCACTTAAAAAATTAATTTTTAAGACATGATTTCATTTCAAAAATTCGGAATCTCCAATAATGTAGGCTTGCAATGGAACCCCAAAAAATTTTAACGCGAGCAGTTTTTAAAGTTTCTGGGATTTTAATGAAAATATGACCTGTATAATTTTTCTAAAATTACTTTGTTCTATTGAAATAAAAAATTAAAGAAACAATTTAAAACAATGTGATAACATTTAGAAAGCTTCCATACACGAGGACTTCATTTAAAGTATTCCAAAAATTAACAAAAAATCGATTCAAATTTGCTTGGTTTAGAGTGCGGTGAGCCCAATTGGAGAAAATAAATTTTGGAGAATATTCTATGAACGCTTTTTGCATCGTTGTTGTTCACAAGTCAATGAAAGGACGTACAGACAGAGAGACATATAGAAGAATGGACGGACAAAAATTTATTATACTATTTATTATATTATTGTACTATTTAACAGTACAAATATTATCCGCATACCTACATCCACGATAAGATGACGGTACAAAAAGGAAACGTGATCTAACACGCGGTATTTCAATTCGTTCGTGCATCAGCAACCTACCAAAAAGCGCATGTCGGCAAATAAAATTACTATTTCAATAGCATCTCGGGCCCAAAGGAACTGCGAGATTAACGATCATTTGAAGTCGATCGTTTCAAACTCGACTATTACCTACGCTGAAACGTGCTGTCCACCAAGTATAACAGGGCATGTAAACACGAACTCAACCAGAGCGAAGGCAAAACGCTCTTCCAGGAAATTCTCATTCAATAACCGTGCCATCCTGATTCCGGGTACGCCACTTTGGATGTCGATACTCTTTGAATCTTCTTTCTGCTGGCTCTTTGTATTCCGTCTCGTCTCTGTGGAAAGCAGACAATCTCCGGCGAGCGACAGGTGCTCGCTAGTCTTGCCGATGGCGACTCCCAAAATGGAGGCTTCATCAAGGTCGTTGAACCCTAGTGTTTATTTAAAATGATTTATTGATTGTTAGTAGTTCATGGAGCATCAACTGATAAGGTCATTAGTCTTGTAGGAGTAGTGTATGTTTTTCCCCGGGAGGTAGTGGTAATCATACCCGCTATTTGCGCGGCTAGTTGGGCTTTCTCAACCAGGTATCTGTCACCAGCGGGGTATCACCGCATTTGGGACAAGCTCTAAGTTCCCGGTCGATCTCCCTGCTTGTGCGTAAATAAGGGGTGAGGATAGGACAAAGAAGAGGAAGGAAAGGTCGTGCGCAGTCCGTGACCCGTTTGTTAGGATACTGTTCCGATATTCGCCTGGTGTTGATCAGAGAAGCCACGGAAAACTACCGATCAGAGAACCCGTCACCTAGAAGTCTCGTCCCAGACAGCAACAGCATTCGACCAAGCTGACAAGCTAGTGTCGAAAATATTGCCACCGTCAGGACTCGAACCTAGGACCTTTCGGCCACAGTGTTTATTTAAAAGCAGATTTCCTTTTCTCCCATAAACGTTTCTCCTACGTCTGCCAGATATAGTAATATGTAAAAATATAAAGTAATTTGTTAGAAAACGGTGTACTAATGATCTACAATTTTTTTATTCGTTTCTATTGACTAAGATCTGCATAGTCCATGACGATGTTACTTGGTGCTAAGCCTCACGAAAAAAACGAATTTTCTAATTCGTACAATGACAAAAAGTTTTTTAATTCGTTTAATTGAAGTCATAGTGGCATCATCATGAAGTGTCAACCATGTCTCTGCAGTATTGTGAACTCTTCCCTGATGACACCATGCAACACGCCACCGTGCTCAGCGAGAAGTCTAGCTCGTATAGTCGTAGAAAATGTTGCTCAATTAAAAATTCATTTTAAAATATTTTTAGAAGTATCTTTCCATATACGAGGAAAAAGGTCAATTTACGGTCAAGGATATTTTGTTTTTCATCTAGTTCAGAGATTGCAGGGTTTGTGAGTGGTTGAAGCTAATTCCCCAACATAATTGCGAATCTCCAAGTGAATTGATTGTCCAATTGATTAGTTTTTCCTGTCGCGTCAACTACTACGGTCATTAGACCTGCAAATATAGTCTACGTTTTATCGAAGTATGTGGCGGTGATCTTTCCGCGCTGGATGGGGAGATCCAGCGCCGAATTACATGTTGGCGAGACGGAATTTTTGTAGCTGTATCAACACCATCGGGGCCCCATTCCAACAGAGACAAGCTCTAAGCTCACGACCGGTTTCCCGTGGTAGTGCAGGGCATGTAAGGGTAAAACTGTGTAATTAAGGGCGACGATAGGACAAGGAAGAGGAAGGAAATATCGCGCACGGTCTCTGATGCGTTTGTTAGGGTACTTCTTGGGTATTTGCCTGGGGTTGTGCGGAGAAATCTCGGAAAACTACCGATCAGGGCACTCTGCCGCTTGAATTATCCCCCAGACAACGACTGAGTGAATTCTCGACAATCGCAAAAGTTACAAATAATACGAGAAAGTATGTGATGACGTAGCGAGGCTAGTTTCAATTGGCTCCTAATTGATGAGGCGCGACCCTTCGAGACGCGCTAGATCGAATTCAGTCGCTGTCTGGAGGAGAATTCTAGCGGCCGGCTGCTCTGATCGGTAGTTTTCCGTGGTTTCTTCGATCAACACCAGGCGAATGCCGGAGCAGTACCCTATCAAACGGGCCACGGACCGCGCGCGATCTGTCCTTCCCATTCCTTGTCCTATCCTCTCCCTACACACACACGATCGGTAGTTTTCCGTGGTTTCTTCGCTCAACACACACACACACACACACACACACTAACATGCACTATACTACCACATATTCCGGGAGACCGGTCGGGAGCTTAGAGCTTGTCCCGGCTGGGGCGGTGCCCCGTTGGTGGGAGGAGTCCTGGTTAGTGGGAAACCCCACTAGCCGACGGTAGGGGGGCGCCGGATCTTGCCATGCAGCGGGGGAAGATCACCGCCATCTCCCGGGAAAAAAATGCACTACACTAACGGGACTAATGACCAGAGCAGTTGTCGCGCCCGGAGACATGAATAAATCAATCAATCGAGACGCGCCACGCGAATGCCGTTGTTCCTGTGGCTGCGCGGCGTCTGAGTGCCGACTGGTTTTTCGCACACGGCTACCGCAGCCACTTATTACTTTGCGGTGGTTCCGGAGAGTTTTTGGTTGAAGCATAAAATCGCTCTGTCACCTGTTCGGTAGGTGGGCCGGTTTTTGGAACCGTTTTGAAGAGTCGGAATCGTTTTCAAAGTGTGGATTACCCGGGATGTTCTACACTTTTTCTCAAGCACGAGTGAAGATATTCATTTGGCAAACCGCGGTGGGAATAAAACATTGTATGGTAGAACAAAAACCATAAAATGGGAGGAATATCCTTCAACCCTGTCATTCAAAGAAATAATTAAATATGTTGAATTCTATAAAACATAGGTCTATAGTAATCGTTTAAGGATGCCTTAAATGTCCTGGAAGGTTACTTGACTATTTCAGAGTCATTTGATCTAAACCGGCGAGTTCAATTCGGTTTTAGAAGATGTCTATTTACAATCAATAATGTCTATTAACAGTTTCTTGGCAACAATTTTGATATGCTTCTGATTACTCCAATACTTCATTTACAATGGACTTTTAAAATGGTAATAATCGAGAAAATTCAGATGATGACCCTCAAAACTTGGGTAAAATCTTCATAATACATTGTACTGATAATTACAAAAATGAACAGTACTAACGAGGACAGTACAGTCATTGCTTTTGATGTAAAACACTTCAGTAAAAAAAAAAAAAGGTTAAAAAATTTTAATAACATGCTAAAGCGTAAAATATTCAATGATGATTGAATATATTTTGATACGTACCCTTCAGAACCCATAGCGGAGAAAATATTTCGTAAAAAACCTCGTCAAATATATCGTCTTCTTCACGTTCAGCGTTGTTGTCAGATCACTGCCTTTTCAACTAACACATTTTTCTTCTAGGCGCCTCTGATCGCATTTAAGACCTGTTTTTAACGGGTAAATATGTTTGTTTTCATGTAAAATAACAGAAGAAATTTTAAAACGTTATTTTATCACTCTTGATTGATTTTGGGAGCATATTATTCGATCTTCCTGCCACTAAGAACTGGCTGGCTCAAACGAAGGAAAAAAAAGTAGGTAGGAGGAGTAAATTTCCTATTATTCCTTTTTTATCATGATATACTTACTATGAGGCGTGCATAAGATACTGTCAAAACGATGATCAGATATAAATTGTAAAAAGAGTAAGAAATAAGATGTTTTTGGCACTGATAGTCTCGAATTTTTTTTTAGATCACTTCGAAACAAAATCGGGCCGCAGCGCAGTCCACAACCTTGAGTGTCAGCGCGTTGCCTCAGGATGGTGACACTTCGCGTGCTACTAATCGGTGCCAGCGAGAGGGCGACAAGTTCAAAACGACACACGTGCGTAAATAATCTCAACAAGAAGATTAAAACGAAAGGGCAAATAGACGACCTCGCGCAAAAACGATCACCGGAAATTCTGCTCTGCTATGCAGCGAGACAGCAGTACGGTGAAAGAGGATTGAAAATCCATGTGAGCAAGAAGTAACAGGTGCACAACTTGGGAATAACTTTACATTCAACCAAGAGAGAACAAATGGGATGCTTGAGTTGTGAACCTATTCTACCATCAGAATCAATAAAAAACTAATACTTTTTGAATTGGAAGATAACTTATTATCTGGCCTAACGTTGTCTTGTTAACTCATTTAATTCACTGCCGGCGTTTTAAGTCTACAAAACTGTCAGAAAACAGTAGGAGATAATGTTTAAAACACAAATTCAGTGCTGTAGTTGTAAATATTTGGGAATTTTATTTGACCTTTAACAATACACAAATGCAAAATTCTGTAATAAACCGTTATATTACACTCATTGTATGAATTTAATTACAAGTTTTACATCCTGAGAAAGTGATCTCCAAATTTTGATTTTAATCTCCAATTTACTTTCGCACGTAACATTTTAGTTTTTAGGAATCCGAATTAGCATATGGATAATGGAATATGGATACTGCATAATGGATATCAGAAATAAATATAGTGAAAGCCAATTAACATGCAAATAACTTTCGATGAACCAATTTTGAACCTCACTTCAATGATTGATAATCTCTGACAAAGATACCACAGCTTGTGATCTAAATAATATTACACTTAAAGACCTGACAAGAATAAATGTGTCTTATCCAATCTGAACTTCTGAGTGAATATTTTACACAAAACGATGTAAACGTTGAGAACTCGATGGACAAAGAATTCAATGCTCACATTAAGTAGTAGCAAGAAAGGATGTACATTTCCACCCACTTTAACAATCGTGAAGTCACTTAAACCGCACATAATAGTACAAGCAACACTTGTGTTGAGCAGTGTTTCCTAAACGCTTTCAACGCCTCCGGCCCTACATCCCAATCGAAGCGTGACAACTCTACTGTCGGATTTCTTCCCTTTGAACCTCGGCGGCGCATTACCAAGGGATGCATTCACAACACTCTCTTCCACTGCGGACGGTTGTCCACAGCCGTAAGAGATAAAACAATGCATCGGCGCCCGCATCAGCGTAACTCCTCCTTGGGGAGATCATAAGTAACGCGGAGACAAGCGCCTTCCCACCCCGCCCGCCCGGAGCCGCCTCGTTCCTTCTCGCGCCGCGCTGCCTGCCTCGGCCCCTCCCATCACCGTCCCTCTCCACTCCGCACCCCCGCCCACGGCCCCGCCCAACCCCTTCCCCCTAAGCAGCTCCGCCTCGTCCCTATCCAACTCGCTCTTGCCCCTCGCTCTTGCCCCTCGCTCTTGCCCGCATCGATCCGACCCGCCTCACTCATGCCCGCCTCGCGCTTGCCCGCCTCGCTCTTGTCCGCCTCGCACTTGCCCGTCTCGCACTTGCCCGCCTCTATCTGATCCGCCTCGCTCTTGCCCGCCTCGATCTTGTCCGCCTCGCTCTTGTCCGTCTCGCTCTTGACCCGCCTCGCACTTGGCCCGCCTCGCACTTGCCCGCCTCGCTCTTGCCCGCATCGATCCGGCCCGCCTCGCTCTTGCCCGCCTCGCTCTTGCCCGCCTCGCTCTTGTCCGCCTCGCACTTGCCCGTCTCGCACTTGCCCGCCTCGCTGTTGCACGCGTTGTTCTTGCCCGCCTCTCTCTACCACCACCAGACCCACCCAACCCGAACCCCTCGCATCAACTTTGCGTTCCGCCCCACCCAAATCTCCCCGATCCGCCCCGCCCCCCGCTCCACCCCGCCCCCGCATCTCCACTCCGTCCCCTCCCACCACACCAAGCACACCCTTCTCCAACACATCCCGGTCCGTCCCGCCGCACTCCTTTACGTCCCTGCCTTGCAGCTCCAAATCAAACTGTTACACCCATATCCGCCCCGCTTTGCGCGACTTAACCCATCCTGCTTCGAACATCACCGTTCCGAACAGTTTCATTCCTAACCACCCCCACACCATCACTCTCCCGTGCTCACCGAGCCGACATCCCTTGCTTTAGCGTGCCTGGCTTTAACAGCTTTGATTCAATACGCTCTGCCCCAGCTTCGCCGCCCCTCCTCGTGCTCGATCGTCCATCCTCAGCTTCTCGCTCCATGTTCTTCCATGACACTCTCGCAGGTCCATCTAGCTGTTCTCTGCCTGCTCTAACTTAACTTTTCTGGCACCATATCACCATTTCTCATCCTTCAGCTTCCTGGGTCTCCTTTCTCCGCTCCAGATCAACTGGCCCTTAATCGGCCACTCCTTGTCCTTCTCTGTCCCATTTCACAAATCACCTTTTTCCCTTTCCCTTCCCAATATCAGCTTCTTACCCCTATCTCAAGCAACCCTTTCATCCTTCCCACTCAATTCTCCTCCCTCCTATATCCTCCTCTGTCCTATCTCCACCCGGTCCTGGCCCCATCCGTCCTAGTCAGTCCCGTCCTACTCTTTCCCGTTGTAATTCGTCCCGTTTGGTTTGGTTTGGTTTTTTCGTGTTTCCGGGCGCGTCAACTGCTTTGGTCATTAGTTCCGTAAGTGTAGTGCATGTTTTTCTCGGGAGATGGCGATGGTCTTCCCCCGCTGGATGACGAGATCCGGCGCCGACCTACCGACGGCTAGTGGGGTTTCCCCCTCACCAGGACTCTCCCACCAGCGGGGCACCGCCTCAGCCGGGACAAGCTCTAAGCTCCCGACCGGCCTCCCGGAATATGTGATAGTGTCGTACATGTTAGTGTAAGGTGTGTGTAGGGGAGAGGATAGGACAAGGAAGAGGAAGGAAAGATCGCGCGCCGTCCGTGGCCCGTTTGGTAGGGTACTGCTCCGACATTCGCCTGGTGTTGATCGGAGAAACCACAGAAAACTACCGATCAGAGCAGCCGGACGCTAGAATTCTCCTCCAGGCAGCGACTGAATTCGACCCAGCTGAAAAGCTACTGTCGAAATTCCTGCCGCCGTGAGGAGTGAACCTAGGACCTCCCGATCAGAGGCGCTGCAGTGACATCAGTTGATGCACTGAGCTACCGCTACCGGTACAATTCGTCCCGTCTTATCCCGTCCTGACCCGTTCCGTATAAGCCCCTCCTGTCATAGTTTCTCCCCCCGGCCTCCCCGGCCTTACTCTCCCCCACTCCCCACCGGCTCCCGTCGCGCCTCGTCGTTTATCTCGAGGAGCGGCGAGGCGACGCGGGCGCCGCCTGGCGAGCGGCCGGTCGGTGATTTACGTGGCGGCCGCCCCAGCTACTGCTGCTTCATTCAAAGGCTCCCACAAACCGGCGCGGTAGATCCGCAGCGGATGCAGCGCGGAAAGTTCCGCGCTGGACGCGGCGGCGGAATTTTCGGGTCCGTTGAAACTGGAGCGTCAATCATGAGTTAGCGTTTGGTCCAACAAAGAAGAGGCACTTATTTCTTTTCATGCAGGGATAGAAATGTCAAGTTCATAGAACGTTTTCTGAGCACATGCAGTGTGTAAAGCATTTTTCCTTCTTTATTGACGATTTTCCCTCAAATTGTTGATATCTCTTTAGAAAACGCAGAAAAGGGGACCATAATTGTGGCCTAGAAAGGAAAAAGTACGGAGAATTTCACACTTTGATGCCACAAGAGAAACTCTTAATTTACTAGAACTTTAATTTGAACTTGTTACACACACACACACACACACACACTATATTTATTATATTTATATATATTTATTTATTTAAATTCCACCGACCAACAAATGACCGCTCTGTCCTGTCAGATTCATTGGCGAGCTGAAAATATTCGAGATCTGACGAGTCTTTGTCGTGGTTTTCACAGCAAAATTGGATCGGCAGTTGAAAACAATGCGTCCGACCACGGATGGAAATCCTCAGTGAATAAAACGCTACCAATCCGCTGCCGCGCCACTCGCCAGCCGCGCAGGTCTGAACGTGTTCATAAGGAAATAAATCAATAATTCTTCTTGATTATCAATATATGTTTACAAATAAAAGTATCCAAAGTTTTTTATGACAATCATTTATTCAGCAATATCACAACGTTTCGTAACTCGTTTTGTTACATGTAACAAAAGTAGTATAGTTGTAGTATATTTGTTACATGTAACAAAACGAGTTACGAAACGTTGTGAAATTGCTGAATAAATGATTGTCTTAAAAAACTTTGGATACTTTTATTTGTAAACGTGAAGCGAAACTTCCGCTGCGGAGAATCCGCGGCGGTGGCGTATGTTCCGCGCCAGTCTGTGGGAGCCTCAAAGCAGCGCGGGCGCGGCCTTTTCTTCGCGGGGAGCGGAGGCGACAACCTCCGCGCGCGGGACCGCACCGACGTGAGGCAGGCGGCCAGAAATCGGGATAGCACAACATTTGGAGGAGTGGGAGATAATTGAACCGCCCAATATAGAAAGGGTTCATGTCCATATTTCGGCTATTTTAATGTTATGATTGGTATGAATTTCTTTTGGCTTTATATTTCACTGTGCAAGGAGGATGTTTGTAGTATATTACGTTCAGATATTGCAAATGTATCTACAAAAAATGTTACAAAATATAATAATAATAATAATAATAATAATAATAATAATAATAATAATAGTAATAATAGTAATAATAGTAATAATAATAATAATAATAATAATAATAATAATAATAATAATGTCTTCTTGTAAATCGATTTTTCTATCTCCTGTTACGTTATGAAAATGTAAGAAGTAAGATGTACCTTTTCTGCATTGTGCGGTTCAATTACCTGGATTGTGGGGTGTAATTATTGGGTATTTCGAATAGAATCGTATTCGTATTGCAATTCATCTCATGAAAACAATGTTAGGATGTTTTATTTAAATTTTTTGAACTTCTGACACCATATAATTTGAAGTTCTTTGAGGCAATAAATTAAATGGAAGATTTTGTTAATCGTCTAAAAACAAAAATTCAGCAACAAAAACCTATTAAGTTTGTCATTAAATAAAAGAACCTTCTGTTATCTATGTGCCTGATTTTCATCAGAAAAAGTAACACTCAAATCAACGCGTCCCCTCATTAACGATAGTTTCATTTCGTTTGGATATCAATTTTATTGTTGGATAGTACCTTTTTGTACTGATAAATCATTTCTGATTAAGAGACGTTTTTGTGAATTTTTAAGTATTTATTCTAATGGCTGAATTGTCCTGGTGACGTATGGGCTTCGAGAGTTGTCTCAGTGTGAATACGAAGGCTGTGGGTTCGGATCTCAAAGTTATGAGTGATTTCATCCTATTATTGTGTTGTGGTTTACTTCTAATACCACCACGTACCATATATAAACCATCGACGTCGTAGGTCTTCTGCCTCACCTACCCTTGGGGATCAGATATGAAATTCCTCATCAAAAAATGAAATATCAAGAAGGGTACATATATTATTAAAACTAGCTCCTGGAGGATTTCATTGCAATTGATCTCATTTGAAAAATCATTACCTCGCTTTCGGACAAGATATAATTTATTCTTAAAGAAAACACCTACGTTTGTATATACTTCAAGTAGCAAAAACAATTGCGTACCATCATCTTACCAAATCTCGTCAATCTGGCGTTTGACAAACTCCGGAGAAAAATACAAAACTAAATTCTTTCACTATCTTCGAAAAAGTAACTATCAGTGGGTCCCAGTAACATAAAACTTGTAACCTAAAGATTGGAAAAAAATGCTATCAGCTCAGAAAATCACAAAGAATATTTCACACGTGAACAACAACATTCTCAGACGTCTGAATCCCCTCTCCCTCCACTTGCTTCTGGCTCGAGGGCTTCCATCACCCTCACAGCCCGAGGCCCCGTGGACGGCGAGTGGGACTTGGGCGACCACCTGTCTCGTGTGCTCGGTTCCCAACGCCCCGCCCCTCGTCCCCGCCCCGCGGGCGCCTACGCCCCCGCCACGTCGCAGGTGCTTGAAATCGATGCCTCGGCTTGGTCAAGCCGCAGGAGGTCCGGCGAGCGGTAATGAAATGCGAACTTCGTCATTAGCTCCGTAGTGGGGTTGACGCCGGGAAGTATGTTCCTGGACAAAGAGGTGGAACTGAGTTTGAAGGTGCTGGCGATGGATGATAATCGTGAAGAAAAGCATCGGGTGTTGTAGTATACAGAGTGAATCGCATAACTCGAGCACCTCCTGCAATTTTCGAACGGTTTAAGTAATTGCAATTCAGTTTTTACAGCTGTGCATGAGGTAATGGAGCTAGTTTATCATATATTCATTTTCATAAATCACTTGTATTTTATGAAATATTGAGGATATTGCAAGACTCCCAGTGCACGTTAGTAGAAAGAACGATGGTTGACCTTGGATGGTGGACTGTTGCATTCAAAATACCCGTTATAAAGGAGTCGCAAAAAATCAAAATTACTCAAAAAACCTTATCTAACTTATGACAATATGTATATTGTGTAGTCTGGATTAGTCTTTTCACGCTCGTCTTAATAGACTAAAAATATGTACCGTTCTATGTGGAAAAACAGAGCTACGTCAACATTTGGTAAAAGACAAGAGATAAACTGGACACGAATACACACACCAATTAGCGTCATTCCCTCACGCACTTACGTAAAAACTGCTTTGCAATAACTTCAGCAGTTCAAAAATTTCACGAGGATGCTAAAGATACGAGACTCACACTGTTTATAGTAGCAACGTTTATAGTACGTACGTACTTAAAGTACCGTTGACAGAAAAATCCTTCGTACTTCCAGGATATAAGGTTTTAAACTCCACAGAAGTTCCTGGGACGGATAGGGCAAAATAGTACGTTCTAGTGTCAGACCCCTCACTTTCCATCACTAGGACCGAGGTTCAGTACCCAGATGACCCATGTATAATTTATGATGGACAAATTGAATTTGATCTCCCACAGTTACGTGGCAATTTCATTGCTGTTTCGGTCTGTCATTGAGTTGGTCACGTTCGCTGCAATGAAATTGTGGTGGCAATCTATGGGTTACAGAATACAATATTTTGTGGAATCCTTACGTGTATACGCGCTTCAGTCAGACGCTCGATTTTCCTTTGCAAAAGCATCCTGTCTCTTGAAATTTGAAAAAGAACTTTTGAATTTATTAACCGAATGGTGGGTCAGTTCCGGAATGGAAATGCCTTTGATCAAACACGACAGAATGGGGGAGTAAAAATCTAGAATGCTTAATGATGCCTATCAGTGGCCACTTTAATCAGAGACAATACCCGTATCTGGTGAAATCCAGACCAACTACTACAACTGATACAGTTCGACAAAATGAACTTAGATTGTCTTTAACAGCAAATACAGGTTTTCATGAAAAGCCGATTATATTTTTCAAAAGAAAATATAAAATCGGGAACATCACTTCAACTTATTCTGTCTATTCAAGATTAACGTCATCGTAATTGGATAGTAGTTATTTAAAAATATATATCCCGCAAACACCTTAATCATCGTGTGACCTACTAACGAAACATCCATTGTTCTTTTTATTTGCTGCCATGTCCCTGTTCCGCACGGGTGAGCCTTTGTCGCTTTCGAGAATCAACGAATGCCAGCTCGTAGGAGGCGTTCCAGTGGTAGAAGGAAATACTGCCGTGACAGGCAATACACGCGGATATATGCAGGTTTATGGCTGCCTTTTCCGCTGCATCCATCCTCACTCGCTCTGGGAGCCCGGAGGTGGGAGGGCGCCGGGAGGAGGAGGATGCACGGAAGAGAAGGACGAGGACGGGGAAACGAGGGGTGAGGAGGTGGGAGAGGGGGAGTCACCATTTCGGCAAAAGTTTCGCCTCTGCTGCTCAACGATGTCTGCTGTTACCTGGGTCCCTTTGTGGCGAAGTCTGCCAGTAACACACTAGACAGTAATAACTGATGACGCTTACATGAAATGATTAAAAGAAGCTGGGTAGAAAATCTCTGTGATTGTGTTACTTGGACCATAATATTGGACCAAAATTCTCGTTATTCTCAAATACTCGCCACAAATACAAAACAGCTCAGGAAGGTACTGTGAATTAAAGGAGTTTCAAGTTGTTGTTATTGTTTGTACTTTTAAATACCAGTACACTGATTGATCCTAAGTTTAGATTTTACTGATAAAGAACTTAAGAATATTCTTAGGCTGATCTCTATGCACCAAACATTCCATAATTGTACTCTGCTATTTTTAGAGCTAGTAGACAATTTTAACGAGCACATTCATGCATTGACTGTTACCGATAGTATTACCGGTTTCGCCATTCCAAGATAAGACCCTCCACGAGGCAATTTTTTTGTCCCTTTTAACGCTTTTCAGATACTTAACAATACCCCTCCGCCATGGTTTTGCCTTAGTTTGTAGTGGACTCACAACGCTAGGATATCTACATATTTTCCTATTCACAAGTTTTCGTTACTTTTTACTACATATTTCTCATCCAAAAAAAGAGAGTTTCTATCTTCAACTTCTTTTTATTTTTATAAATTTTTATAAATGTGCAATGCATTCCTTCTATCTTTTAATAGAAGATTTTTTAAAAATTAAATACACTTTCATCGACATGTATTTTTCTCAAACATTCTAACGTCAAACGTACTCATTGACATTTTTCCTTCAACCCTTAAAAATTTTACATTGCCCGCCAAACACCTCAAACACCCACTTCTTCCCATTTATTTCGCTGCCTCCTCCTGCGTCTACTTTTATCACGGAAGCCTCCTCTGTCGGCTGTACCTAAACCCCCGAGTTGCCACCACAGCTTTTCCTACCACCTCCGTTGCAGCTATTGCATGCCCCGATCCTCTGTCGCCAACGCTGTCACCTCCGGCATCCCCTCCCCCCGGCCCCGCCGCCACCCCCTCCCGGAAGATGTAGACGAAGAGCGCTCTTCGAGAATCGAGACGGGGGCGGCGGAGAGATGGGAATGGGAGAGACGCGGGAATGGGCAAAGAGGGGCGGGGAATTGACAGGATAATGAAGGGACGGGTGTAGCGGGGAAACCTGAGCCGGGAAAATACAGAGAGCATCCGAAAGTGCTCGGGTTAATGCGAAGAGAGGCGGGGAATTGACATTAGAAACTAACGGTGAAGGGCGGGGAGGGGATGTACATATAGTGAGGGGGGAAGGAGGGGGAAGGGAGAGAATGAAAGTAGGTGGGGGGGGGGGCGGGGAAGGTGAGGCGTGGAAGTTGAGGGGGGCGGAGATTGGTCGGGTTTATCGGGGAGGGGCGGGGAAGGGATGTACGAAACGGGTGGGGAAAGGGCGGGGGGGGCGGGGTCGTACGCGCCGCACCGGTCTAGATTTATCGCCCGCACTGCGTGCCGCTAAGGGGGGAAATTCCTTGAAGCACTTAAAATATCGCTAATAATAAATCTGCGGCTTTCGTACGGCGCGGGCGAGAGAGGCGGCGCGGGCGGCAAGACCGGCAACTGTGGCGGCGGCCCCTCCCCCATTTGAAGGGGGGGGGAATGGTGGAGAGGGCGGGGTTGTTTTGCTGCTGGATGAGAGGGTTGCGGGCCGCTTCGGGCACTTGCGGTAGCGCACCACCAGATCGGGCTTGGAAATGGATGATAATGAGAGTGGCGCCACTTGACGGAAGAAGGACAAGGTGCAAGTGGGAGCAAATTGGCTGGCGTATATCGTTACAAGAACAAAGGCGGCTAGTAAATGGAATTCAAAGTGGGGACAGAAAAGAGAGAAGAGGACCCAGAAGCCCAGACTTGTAGGTGAGGGAAAGTAATGATCAGAGTACAAAGTGTGTAATGTGACCGTTAAAGAAACAGAAGTTAGAAACACGCTGAGAATGGTGCTATTTCATAAAATAAGGCAGAGAGATTAAATAACTGAGCCATTGAAAAAGAAGAAGGACGCCACAGATGAGGAAATTAGAAATACTGAATAAAAAGATAAATCACAGGAATAGAAGATGGAGAGAAAATATTATAGTGAATAGATGGTGATGTGATTAATTTAAGTAAAATATAAGGCAGGAAAAGGTGAACATGTGCAATTGGAGAAAGTAAATACGCGACAGAATGAGAAAAGGAGAGAATATGAAATAAAGCTGTTACTATGCAGCGTGAGAAAAAACATAAATAAATGTTATTGTATTACAAAATTATTGAGGTAAATCAACGAGCTCATACCGATATTCAAAAATATGTACTCCGTCATCAACAATTAGCATAATGTTCAGTCTACTAGTACTCGTAAACATACAATTTAAATTATTGAATGTTCAATTACGTGATGCAAATGAGTACGACACGACGCAGGGCAGAGTGTTACATAAATCGGGAAGGATCTGAAAGAATATTTGAGTTCCGTGTGCCTTGTGTTTTGAATTGAGAGAAGTCACGCCACACCACATCCTCACTCACGTTATACTTATTTATACCTTATGGACTGAATGTCGACGTAAGTTGTTTGGAAAGTCGGAACCCGTTCAATATTCTTGGGGCATCTGCTTTTAATGGAGCTCCACTGGATACCTATGATGCTTCCAGTTGAACTGATTCAGATCTCACCATGGCATTAGAAATGAGAAATACAATGATATAAAACTCATACGTTCGCATAGTAAGCTTATGTTTCCGTCCTCGATGTGAGTTGTGTCGTTTTTGTTGAAAAAAAATAGTTTATCTTTCAAAAATTCGGAAACATAAATCTTTTAGAGACGCAATGTCGCAATAATATTATCTTCAATATGTAAAAAGAATTAAAAAGAAAATAACATCACATGGTTATAACAATATTTCACCCAAGACAATGGGTTCTTTTCATTAAAATCCACAAGCATTTTCCGAATATGCCCCTACCTTTCCTCAGCAACTCATGAATGTTCATAATGTGTTAAATATATTCAAATATCTTGCATTCAAATATCGCAATTCTTTCTGTTCTCTATACACGTGTATTTATAGTTACATATCTGTTTTTACAGTTTCACTTTTGTCACATTAATAAGCAACTTCCGTCCACTTGACTTTTAATAGGAAAATGCAACAAAGATTTCTTGGGAAAAAAATACAGCTTTTGATTATCTCTGAAACAATCAATATATTTGCTGTTAAGTGATAAAATAAATTACACATCTTATATAAAATTAAGATATAATAAGAAAAACTTGTTTGCTTACCACTAAATGGTTGTATTTGGGTAATTTCATTCCTATTTTGCAAATTGAATTCGATTGGCTCCTTTTCAATCATTGCCACTGATAAAAACTTACACTAAATAGTATACTGAAAACTTCAACAAATTAAATAAGAATGTGGAGGTAGAAAAGAAGTCGTTGTATCAACCTATAAAATCATTTTAATTTTCCATATTAATAATATGGAAACTTTTTTATATATTTTAAAGAATGTAGAAAACTTTCATTTATTACAAGTATACCGTGTAGCATCTCTACGGAGTCTTTTAAGGTTTTAAATACTTCATTTGTTACCAGAAGCAGTTTTGCGTTTAATGATAGTGAAAATTCAAACCTCGCATTCACATGCTTCTATGATTTTAATTTTTACGGGTATTTGTTTCCTTTTTTTTTTTTTTAAAAAAAAATCTTTACAATTTTTTTTCGTGGGCATCAGAAAAAAGAAAGTCAAATAACAGCATGTAAGTATTTTGAAACCACGTTGGAATAGAATTAAATTAGACGCACTGTAATGGAAATGTGTGTACCTCACACACATCGTTCCGTCAGTGACAGAGGCAAGTTAGTTGTTTAGAATAACGATATTTTATTTTCGGTGGGTGTATTGTTTCACTGTATAAAGATATACGTGATATTATATGCTTAAGCGTTGTCCGGCATATAATAATTGCATGAACATATTCAGTGTGCGAGTTTTCACAGTTCGACTCTTTGATTGACTGACTGATTGGTTGATTGATTAGTGATTCCGTGCGCGTCAAACTACTGAGGTCATTAGTTCCGTAAGTGTACGTTTTTTCATCGGGCGGTGGCGAAGATTTTCCCCTACTGAATGACGAGATCCGGCGCCGACCTATCGTCGACTAACGGGGTTTTCTCTAAACAGGTATCTCCCACCAGCGAAGCACCGCTTCAGTCAGGACAAGTTCTAAGTACCCGATCGGTCTCCCGGCATGTGTTGTTGAGTAGTGTATTTTAGTGTAAGTGTGTAAGGGCTGAAGATAGGACAAGGAACAGGAAGGAAAGATCGCGCGCAGTTCGTGGCCAGTTTGTTAGGATACTGCTCCGACATTCGCCTGGTGTTGATAGAAGAAACTACGGAAAACTACCGATCAGAGAAGCCAACCGCTAGAACACGCTTCCCGACAGCGATTGAATTCGATGTAGCTGAAAAGCCAGTGTGAAAAACCTACCGCCGTCGGGGCTCGAACTTGGAACCTCCCGTCGGAGGCACTGCAGTGATATCAGTTGATGAACTGAGCCACCGATCCCGGTTTAGGCTCTTCAGAACGAAATATTAAGAGGGAAACATTCGTAATCGGTAATTAATTGTACAAGTTGAAGACCTTTCATGTGAAAATTTGCATATTTGTATAGTCAAAAATGGCAGATGGGGCACAAAACGAGTACTTGAACATTATACACATACTGCTAAGATTTTGATTTTTCATTTTATATTTTTATTTATTTTACACTCCCCCCAAAAGAAAGATAATGATGGAAACGAGCGCAATGGCAGAGTAAGAATTGAAACATGCGTGCAAAGCATCCACTATAATGGCTACCATGACCCCTATCAATTTATCCAAGAACCTGAACTGTCCCGTCCGTGGAATTGTAGGAGGTCGGGTCATCACGAATCCGGACGACCTCTTCCGATGGCTCCAAAAATATCAGCTAACGGTCGACAAAATACTTCGTTTCGTTCTGTCGGTTCTATTCACCCGAAATCAGTTGGTCACACGAAGCAATCAGCAATACATGTAGATTGTCTTTAGTGAACTTCTCGTAAATGTCTCGAAAAATGAGCTGGAGATTATGAGAATATTCGGACAGTTTCGGATGCAACATTTGGGTGTTTTTGGATGAAATACGTCGGTCGATTTCGCTCGCAGTCCTCCGGTCACGAAAAATCGATATTTAGGCTGTTCCGCTATCGTAGCCTAAGGCGGTGGTCACAGTCCAGCCGATTTATGCCAAAAGTTTGGTCGGCCGACGTCGGACGTTCGCGTCCGATTTGCCCAATTCGTTTAATCACATGCTAGTAACTGGAAATGAGCATCCTCTCGTTCTCTTCCGAAGGTGTCCGGAAACATCGATTGTCGGACGGAGATCGGTTTAGTTTGATTTTTTTGGTTCCATTCAATCGAAATCAGCTGGAGAGTCAAGGCCATCTGTAATATCAAAGCGATCTGTATTACATGAAGATGATAAGTGCGAGCGTGAACATAAGTGAGCGCGCAGGCACGTGTGCACCAAACATATTTCAGCTATTTGTACAACTGTATTGTAATTTTTTTTCAGTTTATGGCACATATCGTTATTTCTTTGTCTATTACACAATATTGTTCTATTATGAATGTATTTTTCCTTGGTAACTGGATGTGGGAGTTGTTGAGGTGAAAAATGAGAATCAGATGAAAAATAAAAACAAATGGTCAAGAGAACCATATTAACTTGTTAGTATATATTGATTAAACTGTAGTAAAGTGTCCATATTCTTTTACAACTAAAAGAAAATTGACAGTTTTTTTTTTTAGATTTACACATAATTTATTATTAAGGTATATTACATAACTCTATACGCAGCGGTACCGGAAGCGGTAGCTATGCCAAATGATGTCACTGCAGCGCCTCTGACCGGGAAGTCCTGGGTTTGAGTCCTGACGGCGGAAGAATTTTCGACATTAGCATTTCACCTACAGAGGAGGAGGAGCTAGGAGGATAATTCTAGCGGCCCGCTGCTGTGATCGGGAGTTTTCTGTGGTTTCTCCGAACAACACGAGGTGAATGCCGGAACCCTACTAAACGGGCCACGGACCGCGCGCGATATTTCCTTCCTCTTCCTTATCCTCTCCTCTCCCCTTACGCACACACTTACACTAACATGCACTACACTACCACACATGCCGGGAGATCGGTCGGGAGCTTAGGGCTTGTCCTGGCTGGGCGGTTCCCGCTGGTGGGAGAGTCCTGGTTAGGGGGAAACCCGTTAGCCGACGGCAGGTCGGCGCCGGATCTCGCCATCCAGCGGGAGAAGATTACCGCCATCTCCCGAGGAAAACACACGGAACTAATGACCTAAGCTGTTGACGCGCTCGGAATCACTAACCAATCAACGAACCATGCGCGGCGCACACAATCTACTAGTAATTCAACGCAGGAGAGAGTGACGATAACCAAACTTCACACACAGGAAGCCAAAGGCTACTCTGAAAGGTCACACGAAGAGATAACAAATGACTCATGTATCAGAAATGACGCAACAATATCCGCCAATGGCGCAGGCTGTGCGTCAACGCGCGCACTTACGGGTTAAGCGTGCTTCTCTGAAATGTTTCAAAAAATGAACTACAAAATTAACAGAATATTAGAACAATTTCGGGTACAACATTCGGATGAAATGAGACCTACGACTTTGCTCGTAGTCGTCCGGTAGCGTGCGACCGATATTTCGGCTGCACTGTGACCGGTGCCTGGGGGTGCGTTTGTTCATACCGTGCTAGAAAAAAAGGATCATCGCGATTGCGTGGGAAAAGGGCATGAAGAATTAAAGGAAAAGAGAAGTATCGAGACATTGACGTGGAAACAAGCGGCGGTGTCTGAAAGTCAATGTTTAAATAGCGTATTTTTTACCCACACGATTCTTTCCGCTTTGTTCTTTTTATACCAATCCCTCGAACAGCTGAACGTTCTCGTTTACGACCTAGCGTGGGAACGCAGCCGAAAGGACAGATCGATTTACGAGAATCGGAAGGAACTCAGGGATTTAAGCCTTTGATCGACAGAACCACATTTCGTGGGACACCGTCACAGACAGGCAAAAACACTAATTGTTGACAGACGAAGGTAGATTTCTTGTTCTCTTAAGAGTTTGATAAAAAATATTGTATTAACAACCCCTTCATTCCTAGTTTTTCAATTATTTAATTGTAGCTGTATTCCGCAGATTTCTCTTTTCTCATGCTACTCCAAAGAAAAATGTTCCGTTTCACTTAAATTGATTTACTTTTAAATTATCATCTATGACACAGACATAAGATTATAGAATACAAGCCTCTATATTTATTAATGATTAACAAAAACATGAAACTTTCATATCTTACGACCTGTAGCCACATAGGAGTTATTTTTATTGGAGAAAATCGGTGTTTAATTATTTAATATTAATTACTACTAAAATATAGATAGTAGTATTTCATATAGAGTAAAATATGAGTTAGTATATGTTTCCGATATTTGAAAGTGTTCCGAAAGTTCCATAACTACTAGAAGTCATTGAAGATAGAAGATCATCACTTATCCTATTGGCTGAAATAAATCATCCGAACATTTAATTGAATTTGGAGGAAGTGGAACATTAACTTTTGAAATATGTTATGTAGGGCGAACAAATACTCGCGTTCTGGAAGGCGCAATAATATGTGAGTGTGAATTTCAAAAGAACGTGGGTATTGACATTAAACAACCTGTACCGATAGTTCTTTCCATACCTCTAGATAAATGAATTTTGGAAGCGGTTTAAACAGTCCAGGAAGCTCCAGAATTTTTATTCCTCGTATGTACGACATGTACAGTTCATTCAAGTCTTTCCCAAATGTTCCAAAACGCTATGTAAATGTGGAAGACTCCAGATACCCTCTCTCTCACCATGAACAACTTTCATTCTTCAAGAGAATTAAGGGTGGGAAGTTCTCGGGCATATATTATATTATAGTGGAGACAATTTATTTCAACGGGTCCCTTCCACTCACTATAAACTCTACTCTGAGTCAATGACCATGTTTTTCCCTTCCGAAACTCCGACGCGAAAGCCGAGCTATTCGTGCTAGTATATAGAAAAGGGCAGAGAACAGACGAGGCTAGAGATAGCCATAAGGAAACCTCGAAAATGACATTGATTTGCAAGTTTATTGCCTCTGGTGAAGCTGAATTTTACTTAACATGCTTTCGATCTCATTAAAATTGAAAGTCATTTCAGATAGGGAAGTCGTTGCCAAAGAAAGGACACATAAAATCAAAATATTCTCATAAACGATTGTTGTTACATATTTTCTCTTTTCACCATCCCCATGTATCAAGACATTCCATGATATTGACCTCTTTTGCTATTTAGAAATCAAGCATTAAAGGTAAGCAAATATTACAATACCCTACAATTACACATTGTAAAATTTCTCACCTGACTCTCACTTTTGCGAAATAAAATACCTAGATGCTATGCGTTCTGTGGTAAACATTGCATTACAATAGCCTTCGAGACACATTGCAAACTAGACAGAACGTGTGCTTAAAAACAATTATCATTTTAATCGAAATACTATATTACTTCTCGCACTTGAAGCCCTCCCTCCTTTCCTTCTAATTGCCTTCGTGACGCTTCGCTCACGAAGATGAACAAACATAAATCTGCCTTTCAGCCCGGTCGTAAGACTGTACGGAAGCTGAGTGCGCTGGCCCGTAGCCAAGTAGCAGCAGGTGCGCAGTACTTCCCACTTTTTCCAGTAGCTACTCAGCCGGCGCTTATTGCCGTTATGCCCGGTGCGTCTCCAGTCTCACTCTTTACAGGCATGGAGTGACAGGAAACGTTGCATATAAAATTCACGATGACGAAGCAAATAGGAACAACAGTCGGTGTAGCTGATGTCACTGCAGCGCCTCTAACCGGGAAGTCCTAGGTTCGAGTCCTGACGGCGGGAGGATTTTCGACACTAGCTTTTCATGCACTACACTAAAGGGACTAATGACCGAAGCAGTTGACGCGCCCGGAAACACGAAAAAATCAATCAATCAATTAAAAATAACAGTCGATGCCATGTGAAAACTCAAGTATTCCGCTACCAACAAATGAAATTGTCATTTAGGGGAAGTAGTTACCAATGAATTGTTTCACAGGGTAGGTAAAGTAGTAAAAGATTATTCATATACACCACGACTTATTCAGATTTCGGAAAATAATTTCGTTGTTAGAACCACATAAAAGTTTAGTTAGTTGAAAGTCTACAATTTAAATCTATTCTAATGAATTGATTTTTTTATGTCGTCTTGAAAACACAAATTAAAACATTGGAATTAGTGCTCCCTGCGAGAAATAACACCGAATAAATAAACATTTCATTTAAACTTTCTCACTTTCAGATTAGATCCCGAATATCTCGTTGCCTAAGACAGTAGCAGTAAACTCTTAAAATTGTCACGCTGATATGCTAACACAAAAGGAAGTAATTTCAATGCGTTGCAGTATTATTGCATTTAAATTTTTAACTAATCAAAAGGGTAGATTTGAACTTTCAAACGCCAACAAATCAGAGAGTAATGGAAGAAACCACGGAAAACTACCTACCCGTGCAATGAATCCCTAGAAATCTCCTCCAGATAGCAACAGAATTTGGCCTTGCTAAGTAGATAGTCGCCATGTCGCGACTCGAACCTTAGGATCACCCGGACAAAGAGATTCTGCGGAGAAAACTTCCCCGCAAGGTCTTGGCATGTCTAGCCTAACATGTCGACATTCTAACAACTATCAAAAAAGAATCGGTATAATTCTAATTTAAATGTCTCTGTGAACCGCAGTAATCAAATATCGACAATTTAGTGATAAATTCGTGACGAAGAAAACGGCCCAGTTGCAATATTTGCTTAAGGAGAATCAGTTTCCCCCAATCTACGCTTTAAGTGTTTTCTCTTTTTCGCTCTTTTTTTTTTCTTTCTTACTTTCTTCTCTCCCTTTTTTCTCCTTTACTGTTTTCTCTTACTGTATTCTCTTTTTATTTTCCTCTCTCTCTCTCTCTCTCTCTCTCTCTCACACACACACACACACACACACACACACACACATATGCGCAGGGAGCGGATGATCACACGGAATTCAAGGGTGGGAAACAATCGTTCAAGTGAATGATGCACGAGATTCTCTTACCATGATTGCTTCGTAGCTCCGGTTTCCCACAATTCATCAATTAATAATTATTCACTGAACAGAAGTCTATTTTCACCAGCATTGGCTCTCTCAATACTCTCGTACACAATTCGTCGAATGTAACTGTAATTATGTCGCAGATTTGTGACTTCGGTGTTGCTTTTGTAAACATTTTGTTAATGTATTGGCAATAGATTTTACTTTTCAAAACATTTATTTATTTAATAATGAGTAAGACGATGTAAAACAAAAACGTTCCTCAAGTGTGCGCGTATTAAATAAGAGTGTAAACAAATTTCTGAAAACAGTTCACTGAGAAACAAAACTTTTGACTAGAGACACACTCAGTATTACTGACACTGTTTCATAATCGCTCGATTGTAATATATCAATTTCCAGAATCGTATTTCAGTGACTAGAGCACACCCAGTAATTTAACATTGACTAGAGCACCACAAGTAAATGAACAAGTTTCGTGAGTTCATTAAAGTATTATTTTATTAATGTATGTGTCGTGACCGCCCGCGCGCATTTGAAAGAACCGCCGCCGAGCGACGTCAGCGGGTCGTTACCGCCCCGGTGGGAGAGGAAGGCGACCGTTGCGGGCCGGCCTGGGCTGTCCGCGCGCGGCCGTCACGCCCGAGCAAGCGGTAGGGACTCGCCACCGCCCCTACTCCGCAGCTAGTCGGAGGGCCGCTAGCCCTAGCAGGCTATAAGAGGGCTCCGACCCGACGCCAAGACATATAGCGAGCGACGGTGTTAGCGACTGGATTCTGGCGAGTGACTTGAAGAGTGAAGAGTGGTGATAGGCTACGACGACGACCTGTGTAACGTAAGAGGAACTCTCTAGTGCATATTTGATGACTCGGCTGATTTTGGGACTTCTTCTGGACAACGATAACACGGCTTCGCTTTTGGTACACTCTACTGGTAATACGGAACTTCGGCAATTGTACCTGGTCTTGAATAAAAATCGTTTTATGAATTCTTGCCTTTTGATTGGATACTACAGTATGCCTACTAGATTTTGCGAAATTCTGTTTCATAAAGATATGAAGTTCAGAATTTAATTTTATTTCAATACGCATCTGCTCAATTAGACTGTTTGTGTGGTACCATGAAGGGAAGGGTCGTAAACTGTCCGTGAACTGTCGTACATAATATTGTGTAACCGCTATCCCGCGTTTACAAGTCAGAATATTTGCAATTTAACTTCTTGTCGGTGTGAAGAGCTGTACCTGTGATGAGTACTCGCATTGACCACTAGAAGGCGCAGATAATTGCCACCGCTTCAGAAATTGTTCGCTCAACGCACCGACCAATCACAAATTTCTTCGACAAGCTCTCGAATTACGAGGAAGAATTCTCGTCCATTTTGCCTTTGACCTGCGAAGAAGAACGTTGTTCTGGAAGATTGCGGACTGCGGAGGAAATCGACGGATAACGTCTTCTAAAAAGCTCATTAGATGTAATGAAGTTACAATTTACTAAATGATAATATTTAACGTAAACAAAATACACGATTTTCTATATTAACGTGTCAAGAATAATCATGAAATACCATGAGAAGTGTACCATGCATTTTCAAATTCTGAATTGCAGAGCACCATACCATGCGCTAGTAACTTTCGGCAAATTCGCGACTAATAAGTAACGTTTTATCCACAGCTTTTTTTCTTCTTTCCTTTGCCTAATTTTCTTACCTACGCGACACAGAAGCAAGAGGACTAATTTTCGTTCTGGGAAACGGAAATATACGACGCAACCACACTGCTACGCAAGGCGACGGAGCGCAGGTTAGAATTCGCTGCGGAAACGACACCACGTCAGGAAACTCGGCTGTCTGATCTTGGTTGCGGAGGATGTCTATATTTCCGACGTCTGCGGGCAGATTTTAAAGCGACCAGTGGTATCGTGAGTTGTAACCTTTTGCTGTGAACTGCATTGCCGTTTTCCCTTGTTAGCATATCGAGCGAAATTTAGCTAGAAGCTATATTTGCAAGCAAAGTGAATGCAACTCAAGTTACTTTAGGCGTATATGATTAAAATCACTGCTATAGAAAGTGTAACTCAATCAACGACTGTCGTAACTGAAAACAGACAATTTAACATAATAAAGCTATTGTAAATTTCACGCTACAGAAGTCTTAGGAAGTAACGAGGCCAAAGAAAGTATTAATATGATGTTCCATTTTCTTATTTCATCAAAGAATTCATTCTAGTTACTGATTCATTGATATAATCTTTGTGAGATTTCTGTCAAAAAGTTATTAGATTCATGTTGTAACAAACGTTATTTAACTGGATTATACAATTTCATGTAATTGTAAATAAGTTAAGCAAGTTCATTTTTAATTCACGCTAGAATTTGTACGTACTGTACGGAAATTATACGAGAATTATTTCCCGATTCTTTTTTCATGCTGTGAATTTTCGTACATAAGTATATATGTGTATGTTCATTTTTTTCAGATAGTGTCTTTTCATTGTTATTGTGCTTAGAATACAATCATTTGAAGTGTTTGTCTCAAGTATTAGTGCGTAATGTAATCCAATTTAACGATTGCTGCCATTATTTTCAAATTTTCGTAATTCTAAGAAAAAGTATTATCTCCTGTTAATTTTTCGAAAGTACCTTATCTTTTATTCATTGGTATTGAAAGACGACCCCATAATCTGCATTATAGTGGGAACATTTCAACTGTAATAAATCTGGTGACATCCGTTGTTGATATGGATGCCGCTCATCGAGGAAATATAATCTTCTGTTCGAGTCGTTTGTCCAAAATCTCGCATCAAAGGGGGAGTAAGGAAGATGACAATTGCTTCAATCTCTCCTCAGAATTGATCGCATGACCCATGAAACGACCGAGAAGAGAAGCCAGTCGCGAGAATTCTCATACAAAGTTATTGTTCAACTTGAATGAAAAGTGTGTGTTGATTACACGCCTCTACGTGGTCAACAATTTAAGACCTCCTATATTAAGAATATTTAGCAAAGTTCTAGCATATATACAATGTGATTTAAAATAGCCTCTGGAACCCTGAAAGTAAGTAGCGGTATTATTCATCAAGTTTGAAATCCTCTTTTTTCCTTCAAAATTGTAAGCAAATTCCTGCCAGTGAAGAACAATCATATTTTGTCAAAGCTTTCGATACACAAACATAGACACCGTCAGCTCAACATTTCAAAGCAGATCTACCAAAGCGATGACCCTCTGGAAACGAAATTAACACGCTTAGCAAACCTCACTGTGCTGGTCATTAGTCCGTCATTTGTATTGGGAATGTTTTACCCGTGAGATGGCGGGGATTTACTTGCAACTGGAAGATGAGAACTGGCGCCGACCTACATGTCGACTTGCGGAGGATATCACCATTCAGGTATCTCCTCCCACCGGGGCACTGCCCTAGCTGGGTCGAGCTTTCAACTCTCAAGTGCTCATGTGCTAGTGTGTTCATGTGTATATGTACGAGGATAGGAGAGAACACGGATGTGGAAAGAAAGATCGCATGCGGTTCGTGGCCTGTTTGTTAGGGTATTGTTTCTATATTCGTCAGGTCAGAAACCGAACAGAACGTCGGTTCGCTAGAATTTTCATCTAGACACGGGCTGAACTTGATCTAACTATACAGCTTGTGTCGAATATATATGCCACCGCCGGGACGCGATCCTTTTTGTTAATGTGGACAATGCACTATAGCGAAAGAATTTCATAATCTTGTCTCTCGTATTGCCCGTACAATATTTCTTTGATAATTTGAAAACGTCGGCTATTTTCAACTTTCTTTTTCAGAAATAACATCAACACGGAATACAGAAGGCTTCCCTCGCGAGTTAAAATGCAATTTTGAATCACCTTTAAACTCTAAAACATCTTTTTTAAAATTTATTTCTGCCTGTTCGACAAGAATGATTTTCAGGGATTTTTACATTACAAAATGACATTACTGTTGATTTGGATCTCACAGGGAACCTGACGAAGGGATTATTGACAATGTTATTTTAAAAATATAGATTCTATTAGGATAAACATTGTAGTTAGATATTGATTTTTTTGAACGAGGGAGGAAGTAAGTAAATATAATGTAGTTTATGGAAGATGGAATTTATCTTTCGGAAATCTTGAAAGCATTCGTCGTGGAAGTTGATATGATTGACCTAGATTAAAAGTATGTGTTTGTTGCAAAAACAGTTGAAGAATTTCTGGTTTAAAAATTTAGTCATTCGTGGAATGATTTGTATTATAATGAATTTATTCTGGTGTATCTGCATTTTGTTAATGTGAGATTGGGCCGCATTGGACCAGATGGGACAGGCAAACACTACCTAAAACATCTGATCAGTTATTGATGTGTTGCCGCATTAATTTACTCAATTCACCAGGTTTGCAATCGCATGTTCACATCCCTATTTTCCCCTTCCAGAGTTACGTCCTTTCGTGCCCTTCGGACGATGTTTCCGCTTTAGGAAACGCACCATCACCCTAGCGAGCACTCGCAGAGAATGTACGCTTCGCAGACGGACAGGACACAGCCGTCCGTCACTGCTGCAGTCGTTTTTTCCTCAACAGCCGGCACGCAAGAGCAGGGACTTCGTTGGACAAGCAACGTCTGCTTCCCCCCCTTCTCCCAGCTCCTTCGTCTTGGACACCAGCACCCCATTTCTCTTGGGCGTTGCAGTCTGTCGTTGGTCAAGCGTACGGTGGGGTTCAGGCCACATCCGACGCACCCACGCAAACGCTTCCAGTAATTAAACGCTATTACACACGACTCTTGCCCGGAGGGGCATGCACAGGATACATGCTCTCATTCCTTCGTCTAGCATATATTGCTTCATGAGGCGCAATGCGCGTTTTTTGGATGCTTTCTGTCGGTAAGTTGGTTCCCAGAGATACAGTCAATATATTGTTCCCTTACAGAACAGTTCATTATTCCAACCTTGTATTGAATTTTATGAGATAACCCTTTGATGAGATCGCTTTTAATTTCATCTACACAGCTGTGCATTTGCTTCAGATCTGCTGACATTATAAATTGACGTGACAACAATTTTGAAATTGAAACTCGCATATATTAATTTTCTCGAAAGGATATTTCCTCCCTGTCTTATTCTCTTTTCTCTAACTGCTATAACTGAAAAAAAAACAAGTATGACGAGCTAAAAACTCGCTTTTAAAACAAAAATAGTTAAAATTAAAAGTCATTATTAAAAATTATGCAATGCTACTCAAAAGTTTCAAAATTCTGCAAGTATAATCCTGGACCCAAGATACAATTTTTGAAAAAGACTCTCAAAAGGGTCAAAACGTTAAACAAAATAAATTATTGAAAAATAGTATTAGTGCGTCTGTTTTGAAAAGAAGTCAGAACGTAATAAGCGATAACATAATAACAGAAGGTAATAGATGACAGAATATTCCTTAAAATAGATAACAATTCAACAAATGAATGTCACTACTGAAACTCGTGAATGCATTACATGCGAACCGAACTACCTCTTTGTCCAATATTTGATATTTCCTTATTTTCATCTCTGTTTTTCACATCATTGACGTTTCCACTTTTAGCTCAACTTGCAAGGTTCCTTCCATGAAACCAGCAATATGTCACTCTCCTCCCTTCTCCTTCCCCAAGTGGGGAAATCGGCCGACACGTATTGCGTGAGCCTTATTGTCCAGCCGTCGTGTCCCGACAGTCCCCCCTCCCCTTACCCTTACCCTTACCCTTACCCTTCGTCTACCTGCAACGGGCGCGCCGTTATCAGCTCGTGCATCAGCGCGCCCATCCATCATAGCGGCCTGATGGGTCCGGCTTCCTCGGGAACGGGAAATGAAGGTGCCACTTCCGGGCGTTGTCCATCGCAGTGCTTTGATTTCCCGCTTGCCGCGCCACACGCACGTGGGCCGAGCCGGGGCTCCCGGCTGCAGATGTTCCTGCGGGTGATGCATGTGTCGATGGGCGTTTCGGCGACGGGTAAGTAGGTTAATGCGTTGACAGATTGATGCGTTGCGTTTCCGTCTAAGAGATTCTAAAACGGCGCCTACATTTGTCTATAAGCTGAAGTTCGTGAAATGGCAAATATGATTACAGTACAATGGTTGTCACAATTGAAATACAAAGTGAGATCAGCTAGTTGTGCTTGTTAATGTACGTTTCCTTTCGGGAGTAATTTCGGAATTAATTCAGTATTTTACAAATCCATTCCTGCTGTTCTTCAATTCAGAAAAAAACATAGTTCAGTTAATTAATTTAAACAAATCATAGAGTATTTTTTCACACCACACGTAGACTGTCAATTAAAAAGTTATTTTGGGTTTACCTCAATTATTTTAAAAGAAAATAAAGCTTTCCTTTCTGACTACTTCAGTGTTATTTTAAGTTCTTAAAGCATTATGTTCTAATAAGGATCTTAGCCAACAGGTTGACCGGGCGTTTATAAAAACATTTTAAACATGAATCATTATATTTTCAATTAACGAAATAATCTTATTACGTTTTCGTCGCCAATGTCTAAGTAGAGCCTATTCATTTGTTTTTGTAACTAAATTGAAACTAATTATCAACAAAATTGAAATTAAATCATTGAATTTCAGTCAATATCAAATAACATTATTTCATTAGTGATGCAGGAAAGACTGCAAAATCAAACATGATAATATTGCCGGTTACGGAAGAATTCGGAGATATAATCGTTTCAAGAATCCAGTAAGGTTAATTTCCCGGAACATATTTCCCGAGCATTTCATTCCCAATTAAGCCCTCGATTAAGTTTTACAGCAGCGAGGTAGATTCGGTCAGAGACTCTTCTTCTTTTGCTGTAATTTCCCATAACAGGCCTTACGACCTCCGTAAAAAAGAATCCGATTGTTTTGTGCCTTGCCGAGAATCTGCGAGATTTCGTTATGCCCTCTCTCTCTCTCTCGTTTCAGTCTCCTTAGGCTCTTCTCTGCCGCCGCTGTGTTTGCTGCAACGATCTTAATAAGCCTTTGAGAGGGGAACGGCAATGACGGGGGCGGGGTTGGGCGAGACGAGGCGAGGTGGAGCGAGCAGGCAAGGGGCGGGGCAGGGCGGGGCGGGAGGGACGGGCTCTAGATGCAAGAGCGGCGTACTTTGAAGGGGCAAAGGCGTGAGGAAAATTCGTGACCGCTTCCACCACAAGCCTCTCCCCCGCCTTCACCACCGCGCCCCGTCTGCTTTTCCTCATAACTCGAGCCCGCATCCTTACACAGGAACATTTATTACCATTATAAACAGCGCCATTTACTTTTAACGATATTTGATCTTTCCCCGGGTCGTTGATTTCCTCGTAATGGCGGCGAGATGGGGCGGGTCTCTAGAAGAAGGTGCTGGAGGCATGGAATCGGGTAGTGTGAGAACGACGGGGTGTTGACTAAGAATATACAGATAGGAAGGAAACATGAATGGAAGAGGTAAGCCTGTAGAGGAAATGAAAGAATTGCAAGGTACCGGACGGGGAAGGGCAAAATTGAAGATGTGCATACACGTGGGTGGGCTTTCAATGATATCAGGAAACTATAACTCCAATCCAGACGAAAAGGAGATACGGCGCACTAGTTGATGGCGAAACAAAACAGGATACCGCGTAGTGGGATAAATAAGAGGAAGAAAAAGCTCAGATTTTCTGTCTGCTCCGGTCCGAGGACGAGCAAGAATTCACGGGAGATAATGGATGGTAACAGGTTACAATCCGAAAGCTTTTTCGAGAACCATGTATCAATAGGACTTCACATGAACGGGGGGAATAACTAGCGATAGGAATGGTTGTATTGGAACGTGTGGAAGAAGACGAAGTGGGCATTATGAGAAAATTATGGATAATTGATATTCATAACTCTGAGAGGGCATTTGTACCAGGAGCGGAACGTGGAAACAGCGAGATTGAAAAGAATGAAGTGTGGCAATAGACGATTTTGCGAGGGCGATAGACGCACCGTGGTTGGTGGATGGATCGAGGGCATTACGTGGCACGAGAAGGTCGTTGCGAGCGGGGCGGTTTTTGCGAACGACGGGGAGCTAAGCGGGGTGGAGCAGAAAGGTGGAAACGGACCGGACGGCGAGGCGTGAAATGGAGAGCAGCAAAAGGAGGAGGTTGGAAAAGCGATAAGAGCCACATGACGAAGCACAGATGGCGATGTGGGAAAGGAGAGATGGGAAAGAACCGCAATGGTAAGTTAGTGTAGAACGGGACGGAACGGTGAGCAGTGACGCGTTGTAGGGGAATCGGGGGGAGGGATACAGAAGTGGGGCGGGGCAAGAAAAGCAGAGTGACTGGATTGGGTGGACTGACAGATCTGGGGTGGACGGAGAGGGACCGAGGGGAATGAGTATGAGAAGGACGGGGCTTGGACGGAAAGACGTACGCCGAAGCGTGGCTGGTCAGGGCTTGGGATCGGAGCAGGACGGGCCATACAGGTGGTAGTGAAGTGAGAGGACGGAGCTCATGAAGCGGGGTGGGGCGGACGGGATGAATTTGGAAGAAGCGGAGTGAACAGAGGGGGGGGTGGACCGAGAGGGCGGGGTGAACCGGAGTTGGGGCGGGCGGGGCAGGCCGGAAAGAACCGGGAGGATCGCGGTGGACCGGAGCGGACCGCGGTGGACCAGGGCGGACCGATGTGTTGGGATGAATCAGGGCGGACCGGGGCGACCGGGGCGGACCGAGGTAGATGGGTGACGGGAGGGAGGGGGACCGGGGCGGACCGGGGCGGACCGGGGCGGACCAGGGCGGACCAGGAGCGGACCGGGAGCCCGGGCCGGGGCGGACCAGGGCGGACCGGGGCAGGACCGGGGCGGACCGGGGCGGACCGGGGCGGACCGGGGCGGACCGGGGCGGACCAGGGCGGACCAGGGCGGACCGGGGCGGACCGGGGCGGACCGGGCGGACCGGGGCGGACCAGGGCGGACCGGGAGCGGACCGGGGCGGACCGGGAGGACCGGGGCGGACCGGGGCGGACCGGGGCGGACCGGGGCGGACCGGGGCGGACCGGGGCGGACCGGGGCGGACCGGGGCGGACCGGGGCGGACCGGGGCGGACCGGGGCGGACCGGGGCGGACCGGGGCGGACCGGGGCGGACCGGGGCGGACCGGGGCGGACCGGGGCGGACCGGGGCGGACCGGGGCGGACCGGGGCGAGGCGTTGCGTCGGGCTCAGGGCGATCCGAGTCGCCGGGGCCGATCATCATGCGGCGCACGTTTTGCGTCGCTGTCATTCATAACGGCCGCGCCGCCGCCGCCGCCTTCGCAATCTCCCGACCTGCGCGCGTGGGAGCGAGCGGCGCGCGGCGATGTGGCGTCGGGGCTTCGGAAGCCAAGTGGAGGGCGCGTGCAGCGAGCGCTAAGGTGGCTGCGTTGCGGGCGCCGCCCCCTTCCCCACCTCATAAGCGATGGCGCCATGCGTCGCAGCGAAATTGCCGAGAGCAGATTATCATACAATGAATGTTTCCTCTCTGTGAGGAGAAAAATCAAGTTTATATCGTCGGTGCACAAGAATATCAAAAATCGTTATTTTTCAGTGATGTGAAGAACGTTTAGAAAGTGGTATAATTTTACTTGTAAAAATTTCATAAAGATATCGCATATGAAAGCTCTACTTCGTGACTAGCGCAATCGAAAAAGTCTCTGGTGTGTAAGGCCACTGCAATAAAAATGAAAAGACAATGTGAGGGGAATATATTAAATGAACTTTCTATAATAAAATAAACAGAAATATATTACCATATACCTTTCACTATTTCAATATCTCAACGTAAAATAATAATCACTACCTTTCACTTATTTACTTAATGTACGGCCTCGGCTAGCTGGTAGGCCTTTTATACAACTACTTTCGTAATTTGAATGTTTTCACGATATGAAAATATTAATTATGCGACATAAAACATGAAGCGTGTATGTTTTTTTACTTTTATAGAAATATTTTTTCCTCGGAAAGTATGTAATGCATCAAACAAAATTAAAATTGTTTAACCTTGGAGACGTCTCTGAAAAGAAAAAAGTACCATTAAATATATGAGAGACCGGGGCCTTTTGGCACACGGAGCTGGTTACCATTCAGGTTCCTACATCGGTGACTAGCGTACTTCTCAATCGAACGAACTTTTGACAGGAGGCTCTTATGATCAAGGCAACAATGGTAAAAATGAGATCTCAAATATGTTTCAGAGCTTGGAGAGTAATTGTAGTTATTTCGTTGTTAATAGATTGTCTTCTGAAATATTGGAAAGGGAAGATGTTATTTCTCTTTTTTAGATTAAATCGTTTAACAGGCTCTTGATTTTCATGTATCATTTTTTTTAGTTTGGTGTTCTTTGTTACCTCAACGGTTTTCTTGAATCAAAAACCTGTTAAGGGACAGTCGGAACATTTCAATTGGGGCTGGATGGAACAGTATCAATTAGCCCCATTCTCCTTCAGCCAACGTTCTCCACAAAATAAAATTATTTTTCTGTTCCTACGTCTACAGTATAATCATTAGAAGTGGGCACAATTATAAATATTTTAATAGTATTCTTTCCATTATTTGGTTCCAGTACTAAATTCATTATGAGAAACTTAATGGCCAATTATCATTCCGAAAGAATTCCCTGCATAAAAATGGTCAGTTTGTTAAATTTCTCCTTTTTATTTAATTTGCAAATCCAGTTTTATTCCAGTTTTGGCCACTTAAAAATTGCAAAACGTTGGTAGAGGTGAGATAATTTTCTTAGAAATAACTAGTCAATATTCTATCCCTGAACTTTGTTGGGACACAGAACAAAAAATCTCGTTTCGTTACCTTACAACTAATCGTTTTGGTAATAATACAATTTCGTGTCATTTCTGTCATCTTTTCAAAAGCATAAAAACAACTTTTCAAAACGAACCAACCATTTCATGGTATATCTTGTGAAGGTCTGTGCTGTGAGCCCGTGTTTCGGTGCACGGCAACGCAGTGTGTTCACTAGTACTACGTGAGCTCTCCCGCCGCTCGTGACGTTACTCGAGCGGGAGACACACATGAGACCGACTGCACATTTGGAGCAGCAGCAGCAGCAGCAGCGAGCTCTTCATCGCGGTGTGTGGAGAGGTGGAGAATGCGTCTCAGGAGAAATGTTTCCCCATCCATCGTTCCTCTTACAACAAATATGATTTCGCGTAAATTAAAAAACGATTCGTAACTTTTTGTTATCAAACAGCGATGTTTAGTTTTCTAAAGAGTTATCATTCATTTGTTTAAACATTTATCTATTTATTCATTTATTTATTCATGCATTTTATTTATTTATTTATTTACTCTATTTATTTATTTATTTATTGATATCTTAAACTTGCAACGTTCTCTAATTCGTATATAGTGTGTTTAAGATATCTTTAACGTGAAACTTGAAATAATTTAATGAGTTTACATACTCAATGTTTCCAAGAAGTCAAGAGGCATTTGTATTAAAAATAGGTAAAAGTTATTATTCAATACTTTATTATGAAACTTCCAATACTTCGGTAGTTGTCAATGTGAGTTTGTTCTTCAAGACCAAAAGGTGTTAAACACATTGTCATTTATTTGAGTAAATAAAAGAATGAAAAATGATTCATTTTGACATTTATATATAACTCCTCAAAAAAAGTAATGTGACAAAATATTCCATGCTACAAATAGAGTTGATTGGCACATTGTAACATGACTTTTAATGACTTGAAAAGTTCAACACAAGATTCAAAAACAAAATAATAAAATATTGTTTATTAAATATAGTTTATATTGATGCATTCAAATTTGCCAAAACTAAACCAGAATTGAGTAAAATTAATACGAGCTATTGCCATGCAGTCCCAGAATCCTCTACTATGCCTCATTGCATCCTTATTCGAATGATGAATTTACCAACCTTTTTAAACACCTTCCATTCATTATGTTTTTATCGCTCAACTGAACGCTCTCTAAAATCGCTGCTTGCCCACCGCGTTAATTTTTGTGGCTAGATCGACCGAAGCGTGAAACTAACCACCAAGAGAAACCACTGCTGGAATAACAGTGGCTGGCGAAGAAACTGGCCACTAATGAGATTATTGTCACTCCGACAAGTTCAGGCGTGGTTTTCCATCAGGTCACAGAACCATGTGCCCATCCAAGCACGTGTTTGGAAGACTTTCATTTAGATCTACATTCAATAAATAACAGAAATGAAAAATTTCTATCTTTAAAGTAAAAAGGAAGTAAATTTCTCCCTCCTCCTCTTTTGAGACTCACTCGACCCTTCAAACTTTAACCCAATGGGCAAAAAATGGATAATTGCAATCAATCTGTAAAAATGACCCAAAACCGTCTGTCTAAACATAGGTGGCAATGATATGCCTTAGAAAAATGAACCAATAAAGTATCTCGGAGTATTGTTAGACAAGAAACTTTCCTGGAAACCCCATGTTCACACAGTAATCAACAAATCCTATGCCAAAATATCAAAATTTAATCCGTTCATAAATCAACACTCCCCACACTAACTTATGCTTGCCCAGTGTGGGGGTACGCAGCTCCTACCACCAAACAAAAAATTAAAATACAAAATAAATACTTAGGAAGTCAATTAAATCTCCATGACTTATACCTAATCAAATTAACAGAGAACTCCTAATCGACTCCGTTCTAGAACATATAAAAATATAGTAAATAATTTCTATTTTTCCTTCCCCTCATCTCATACAGCTCATAAATTCCAACTAGGCCGAACAGCAGACATCCCACGTCGAATCAAATCGAAATTTCTCAAACATATGCTTAAACGTTCCCGAACTAATAATTTCGAGTAGAATCCTTGCTTTTTCTCTTCCTATTGCTCAAGCAATAGGGCAATCCTAACAGTTTATCCCCAAAATTCAATAGCATCTACAACAAAACTAATTGATTACATGTGCCAGAGTGATTTAACCCCAATTTGTCAAGGAATGCCCAAATCCAAAAGAGTCAACTTGTGAAACTGAAATTCTCGAAAGACCTCAGGTCAAACGAGGATATTTTTTTAAATAGACCATTCACGTTTATGATGATGATCACGTTTTTAAGATGATCACTACGCGATTGAAAAGATCTTAAGCCAATAAAATATGATACCAACACAACACTCGTTTATTAATTTATAGGGAGGTAACAACGTCACCAAAACATACAAAAGAAGTAATTTCATTCACATCTCCGCTCCAGCCTCCTTTTTCCTCCGTCTTGCTCCATTCCGCCCTTTTCCGACTGACCGCTCCGTCACTCTCCCCCTGCCCCACTTTCAGCATCTTCTCCTCTTGTCTCTGGCCAGGTCTTCACCACTCCGCCCAGCTCGAAGAAACATCACACGCTCCAGTTCACCATGCCCCACCATGTCTACCCATCTCTACATGCATTACAGGTTGCATACTTTCGTTCTTGATGCTCTACAATATAATTTTCTGCTTCTTCGAGATTTACCCGCTTACACTTTCTGTAAGAAGGTTTATCGGATAAAATGTCTCAATAAGCAATACAAAATTAAAAACAGACCGGGTATCTATGAAATGTAATGCTATTAGAACGAAAACAGTTGGGCGGTACAATTCGTTAATTTTCTCCGGGCGAAATTTGGTTTCGGAGTTTCAGTGTGGTTAGAAGTGACAGGAATTGCTCTTGCATATTTGTGCAGGAAGTCGGCCCGGCACGCAGCCCGGAGAAATCGCACGCATCGGAACTCCAGATCTCCGGAGGCAGACGGATAAAATATTCCCGACCTGTACTTTACTGCCAATTTGTAAGATAAACCAAAAATACAGATATATTACGAAGAACATAGATCACGGTATAAAATTATTTTGAAAAACAAAAGAAAAATTATATAAATATAAAAGTATACGAAAAGGCGAGAATAACCCTGAAGAAGTAACTCTGCTCCCATGGGAGAACATTGGATGATGCCCATACGGACGGGCCGTTAGCACGTACATGCGAGTACTGTGAACAAAGCTGACCCAATCTTTGATACATGCGCCGTTGGATTCTGAGAACGTAGTTTTTTCCTAAAGGACTGTAACAAGTATTAGAGGAACTAAATTCTATTTCTTCACGCGATGTGGCAACAGTAGCAACAACAACTAATGACAAAATTTTACCTGATGGGACTTTCTGTATCTTCCTAAAATTGCTTTGCGGCTCATAAGAAGAATTGAATGTTAAAGAAATTAAATTGTATTTCACTATAAATATTTCACTATTGATTATAATGAATTATTAATATGGGAGTTTGATTTCTCCTCTCATTTTGACGAATTACTCCTAGTATTTATGTATCTTTCCCCACTTCTATTGACCCCTTTGACGATCAATTTCTAACATTCGTTCTTAATGGTTACATGTCGAATAACAGGAAAGTGTCCTCGTAGTACAACATTTCACGCATCATCAGTTAATAGTATCAATCAGTAGATTTGTATTCGCATGATACGCCAATGTTCTGTCTTAAATAGGAAGAATAGCCTTTACAAATATTTTTCTGTAAACTTCTCGTAAGTTACTGTGTTCAGTAAAGTGAAAGAAAAATGTTTACTACACTTTTGCCACCCTAAACATTTTGCCTCTTAACTTAGCGTACTGTAGTTTTCAGACATTACAATTGAAGTGCAGCGTACTGCAGGCCTGGTGAAGAAAACACACATTTCAGCAAGGACGATCACACTATGCAACGGTAATACGAGTTGAGAGTTTAATTAAAGAATAATTAATATGATTGTAATACTTGTAATTAAAACAGAAAACGTGTTTTAAAAGAGACTACTTCATCGTAACAAACAAATAAGACATAACACGAACCGCCAACGATCAAGCTGTCGGCGCCCGGTTTCTTGTGACGTCATGCAATTTTGCGGCGGCATCATCTGGTTCGTCTCCGCCACCGTTGGCACGAAGCCTGTCCCGCGTCTCTTCAGACGGGGCGGCGTCCGAGAAAGGCGAGTTCCCTTCAAAACTGTTGCCCAAATCTTGTTATTTCGTCTCCATTAAAGAATGCGGATGCAGCGGGCACGTTGCCAAACGACTGACGGTTTGCAAGGGCGCGTTTCATTTCATGCAAAGTATTTCTACGTGCGGTTCAATGAAATGTCTCTCTCCGTATTGCGTTCATAATTTTAATGGTATGATCGGTTTCTCTCTTTGGGATTCAGTACGAATCCGTATTTCGTGTCTGATGAGTCTTCGGAAAAGGATTCCGCGACGTCTGGAAGATCAGTATTATAGCAGAAATGTTGAAAATCTTTTATTTGCTAATTCGCCGCTCCCTCCAGCGATTCCTCGTCATTAATCACGAGCGAGTCCATGATGCTCTAATTACGGCTGCAGTTAATCCGTACTATCCTGACTGTAGATGAGCTTTGAATTATAGAGAATGACTTCCGAGAAGAGATATTTCGCCCTTGTGTACAACATACAATTAAATTCCAAGAATTCAATATTGTGCAAACGTGATGGTGGTTCAAAGAACTTCGTGATTCCGAGTAAATGCGATGTTTAGATGAATGACCGTTAAAAGTGAAATATTAGATTTATAAAAACCACAAGCAAGACATCTAATGTGTTTGGAGTAGTGATAGTAAGCTAAGTCATTTGTTCAAGTACATATACATCACTTCACATCATTTATTGTTGTACCATTGGAAGGTGATTTCTTCATTCCAGCAGGTGAAGAATTGATTATTTTTTGTGTACTCTGCTTCAATCTTAGCATGCACCTATATGATATTCAATGTTAAAAGGCGGTAAATAAAGGTCATATGAAGAGAAAGTGCGTAACAAAAACGTGTAATACAATCCCAAAAATGTATTCCCCTTATGATCGAAAAAGATTATTCACCACATAACTTGGCAGGTCTCGAAGACCCCCATGTTAAGTGTCAAACTAAATCGTAAATCCAATCACCAAGTTCTCTGGATTCATGACAACTGAACCACCACACATTATGCGGGATTGATCGAATGCCGGAACGTGTAAAAATCTATCGAGATACACGAGTATACATCACGTTATGCATAATACGAACTATATTTTATACATTTACAAGCACAAATTAATAAACTGCATCTACGCGTCTTTCAGCATCATAAAGTTATTGTAGCAATATGAATAATATATCATATTGCGAAACATCAACAAACAACATGACTCAATAAGAAACCGTACATGATTACTTATCCAGATAAACATATTATTCATACATAAACTTCAGGCTCTCGGGATCGACACAAGCTGTTCCCCTGGATTTGATGCTTCAGATTCGCTGAGGAAACTCGCTCCGGAATCACCGATCGCGTCCCGCGTTGCGATGGCGCCGAAGTCCGGCGGGGCGAGGGAGAATGAGGAATGCGCGCGGCTCAGGAATGCAGTCTGTGGCCGTGAGGAAGGTCCCGGCGTCGAACCTCGGTCCGCGGACCGGCCCGCCCGGGCGCCTGGGCGCGGCGGGGGCTGCATTCCGGCGACGGTGGCGGCGCGCAGTGGGATAACTCGTGTTCATTGTATTCTTCGCTTTTTACTGCACTGCGTCTTACCATTGCTGGGCTCTTTTATCTTTACAATACATTACCCCTGTTGCTAATGCAATATAAGTAAATTACATTACTTCTCATACCTTTAATTACATTACTCACTACAATGCATTACTCATTACACCTTACATTAGAGTACTTCTTACTATTAATTCCATTACTTCTTACTCCTTTCTGAACTTATTATTTCTCATCTCTTATTACATTCATTACTCCTTACGCCTTATGTTCATTACTCCGAACTCCTTAAATTCCTAACTTCTTACTTGCATTATTCCTAACTCCTTACACATTACTCTTAACTCCTTACATTCCTAAATGTTTACTTTCGTAACTCCTAACACCTTACTTGCATTATTCTAACTCCTTGCATAACTTCTTACATTCATTACTTTTTACACTCTTTACTCTACATTTCATTACTGTCTCTTTCCTTTTTCATTCTCTTCCTTCCTTTTTCCTCTTCTTCCATGTTTCCCGTTCTTTCCTTCATCTTTCTTTTTTTACTTTTCCTCCCCCCAGAGTTTCTAGTTACTCAGCATTTTAGCACTCTTGGAGGTGGAAGCAATGTTGATTACGATGGATGGGGGATCAAGCATGTGATTGGTAAATGATGGTAGCAATGGGTCTACAGGCTAAAACTTGACGCGAACGTGCTCCCTCCACTACAAGATCCATTTCGAACAGAGATCGGTCGGGAACCGGAGGGGAATCGAACGAGGTCGTTCGGTCGAAGGAGAACATTCTGATCGCTACACCAAACGTCGCAAAGCTTCTGGCTATATCAATAACAGATGATACACTCAGGACTGGTATGTAATTCGAAATCCACGGACAACTTAAAAGAAGTTTTAACAATGCAAAATTAAACAATATTTAATGTTATTAAAATATTTAATCAAGAAACTCATTTTAAAAATGATAAATATATTGCACTTACAGCAGTAACAGATACAGCGGTATTTGACATAGTTTTTATAGAGACCGGAGAAGTCGACTCAGAAAAGGCAGAAAAAGAAGAAGATGAGGTGGAAAAGAAGAAAAAGAAAAAGAAGAAGAGGAAGAAAAGGAGGAAGAAGAACAACCAAGCATTAAGTTGCACACTTTCATATATGGCCGGGTTTTATATAATTTAAGCTGAAAGAAAAACAATGGCACTTGAGAAATGGATGAAAAGAGTAATGGGGAATCTGAAGTTGTAAGCGAATTTTACGATACTTTCATCGTAATTAGATGACTATCCTTGTTTGTATATCAGTAACGATTATTGGTTTCCGACATCGCATTATATTGTTTATATAAACGACGTAGTTGGTGGAGTGTTAATTAATAATTCCAAAATGAAACAGATTTCTGAACACATACCTGGCCCCACCTCCGGATAATGTAATTAAAATCCTATTAAAATCTTGTGCAATTTAGGCTAGGAACATATTCGAGGCTATTTTCCATTCGCTCTTTCGTTAAAATCCATTCTCCTTACATTATTATTTTTTTCCTTCCACGGTAATACACATTGTTCCCCTCATCCCATGATATCCCACTGCATTCATAATGCTGTAGATACCAGCCAAATTCTTGCATAGGCTGTAGAATAAGAACCTAGGTCGTTATTTTGGAACCATTTTTCCACAGATCACCTCACTTAAAAGACGTATTTTCAGATTGTCTCTCTGAAATACAAGTACTTCCGCTTAAATAATGTCAAAAGTATGCAGTTCACTTGTTCACTTCTATTGTCTACATTCTTTTCCCCAACCGATTTCTACATTTATTCATCTAGTCACAAGAAAGTAACTAGAAATGTCATTGTTAAAAAAGACATGCCGTGGAACCGAGCAGCGATTGCTTCGACTCGAAGCTGCTTCGCCTACAATGTGGCTTCCCGCGCCTCGCGCCGCCCGCAGCGAGATGACCTTCGGGTGGGCACCTGTGCGTTGCCGCAGCCCGTTCACAACAGCGCTCGCGGCGCCGAGACTGCAGCCGCCACCAACACCGCCCCCGTCGCCGCTGACATCACCTCCTCACCTTCCTCCGCCGTCTCCTCCCCCTCCCCCCCCCCCTCCTTTCACCATTCCTCCTCCACTATCGTCTCGTCCATCCCCCGCCACCATTGCCGCCACCTCTGGCAATGTCCTCGCCACCTATGACTGTCCCCGGCACCTCAGTCTCTATACCCCACCACTTTCTCCACCTTTACCTTTGCCCCTCTTATCCTCTCCGCCTCCATTCCCGCTACCTCCCTCTCTGTCACCACCACCGTCTGCAAAGAATCTTATCCCTTTACCACCTCTACCTCCAACTCCAACCCACCATCTCTTTCGCATCACCACCTTCCCTTGCGTCACCGTCACCACCTACGCAGCCTCCCCATCCTCCCGCGCCGCCGCCACCGGCGTCAGAAAGAGAGAATGGCGCCGCGCCGGGCGATGCGAAGTACTCGAGAGCTGAGGAGGTGGTCGGCCGGGGGGAAACCGGGTCTGGAGCGCGGGGCGGCGCGCGAACGCCAGGGCTACCAACCGCCTCCGGGAACGCAGGCGCGCGCCTCCGACCACGTAGTGCCAACTGGACCTCGTTCCGCCCAAGGTGGCCGTGTTCGAATGTCAACGAAGATGAATATCTGGGGATAACACGAGCGCGAGATACCTGGATCGGTTACGATGAAGCGAGCTTCTTCCAAGGAGAGGGCGAGATAAAATTCCAGGGCGCTGTCGAGTGACTTAATTGCTACGAGGAGTAAATGTTTTTAGTTTTATATTATTCTCTTCGCAACTGTAGGAAAAATACAGTTTAAACAATTCTAAGAAATATATTTTGAACAAATTATATTTATTCCCATATAAAGGATTCGTATCGAGAGTAAAAAAGTATCAAATTGGTAAAAATGTTATTTATGTTCTGCGGATATTTTTGTCGCCTGCACATTTTTTTATCGTATTTTCACGTAATGACAAAGAAAGTTCTGAGAAGCATTTATAAAAATCTCCTTTTTAGAAAAAAAATGTCGAGGAAAATTCTTGGAAAACAAACATAATATAAAATTCAGTAATATTTTTAAATAAAATATGTTAATATATTTATTCAAACGTCAGATATATCGACACTAGAGCTAAAGCAGAATATGCATGAAAAGACCTTCATTCCAGGCACCCTTTCAGGTCAACATAAGTTGTACAGATACAAATAGTAATAATATTAGAATCGTAGGAGTGGGCATAATGCATTCAAAACGAGTAGCCGCAATCTTGTATCTTAGTAGGCATGCTGCATGTCATTACAGAGGAATAAAAAATGCTCGTTTTAGCACCTAATAATAAACAAAAAATGAAAGATAATACTGGTATGAAAAATATTGTAAGATGTCGCTAGTTGCGACAATTTAACGCCGTGCTTAGAGAGTGCTGTAGAGAGAAGCGAATCCGCTAAAACAAAGAGAAATCATTAATAAACCGCCGTCAAAGACTTGAAATCATGAAATAAAAGCACTCTTTGAAAATATCCTGATAATAAAATATATAAAATAAATTTCGTTCCTTCATTACTCGAAAGTAAGCAAGTACACGTGAATGCAAAAGAGAACGCGCATAAGCCGTTTTAATGTTTTGAATTCCTAACGCAGATCCGTAGAAGAAAAAGACGTGCACCGCTTTACCTTCAACTCCAAGATTACATACAGAAACCCTATCGTCAGAGCAGAGAAACGAAGAATGCTCGTTACGACACAAAATAACAAGAAAAAACATTCCGAGATAATAGTCATATCGCTAACTGCGGCGGGAACTTAACGCAGTACTTTGGGCGTCGGAATGAATTCGCTAATAAGTCAGCGGCTGATCACCTGCCAGAGGCTCGTTGGCGCTGAACAATGTTATGGAGCCGCCGCTGGCTGCCCCGCGCGCCGCCTAACGAGGCAACTGCCAGGCTGAGACTGCGCCGACGGACCCCGCGTTCCTCGCTGGCACTCGCCCCCACCACCACTTCCGTTTCCTTCGAAACTAAGACACGACGCGAGTTTGCATTGGCATTTTGCTCTGATCGAACGAGAGGGATTTTTAACTCCAAGGATACAGAGGTCTTAATACTATATAGATACATTTCTCAAACTAAGTTTTTAAGAAAATAACACAAAAAGATCTTGGTAGCAAAAGCAATAGCGTAACGGATGACATAAATGAACTAATTCCCGAACTGAAAAAAAGTAAAAATAGTTTGTTTACTTTCATTAATAACCATTTTGTTCAATATTGGAAAACCTCATTTACTTCCTATCGATAATAAATTCATATTTTGAAAACAAGTCTCCAATTACATGTTTCATTCACTTTTGTAAATATAAAGTTAAACGTAACGCAACACGTAACAAATGTAGAAGAATAAAAGAAATATATAAAATAATTTTTATAATTAATGAAATCAGACATTATTCATGAAGTTATTAATCTCTTTGTTAGGAATAGAATTACCAACACTCAGTCACCTAAAAAATCCTTGGCAAGCATTTCTGCCACACAAAATAAAATAAAATTGAAAAGAATGTTGTGTTAATGCGATGATGGGCTTCGCTGACGATCTCCACCGGAGAGCATCGTTTTCCTTAGATGCGGCGCTGCGCCTGTGTAACTTGTTCGTGCACTTTCTGTTTATCTGTACACTTAATCATCGCTATTTAAAACTGAAGGGAGTATAGAGTTTCTTCGGGTAGTGCAGGCACTGAATAATCGAGCTTTTCGGATATAACAAGAAAATCTAAGATTTTAAAAACAAAGAAATAAAAATTTATGTAGGAAGTTAATATACCAGTAACTGGTAACAAATTGTCATATGTTAGTGGAACGTTATTATGGAATACATATAAAAAGAGTTGAACCGAGCCCGTATTCCAAAAACTTCTTCAAAAACGTATTAGTATTAAAGTGAACATTTCTTGCAAATTCGGTTTCAGCATTTTCGAGTTCCTAATGTTTTGTACATAAATTATCAAATTACAGATGAGACATTATCTCAAGAACTAAATACATTTTTCCAAATTGATTACAACGCTTACATCGACTAAATATTAAACGAAACACAGTAGTTTAGTAAACGAAATACAGCAGTCTTAAGGCGTGTGTAAATACAAGATCATACATATTCATTGACAGATTTGCAACATACATCATAAATGATGTAGTATATCTCACCTAAACGCCTCCTATTGGCAAAATGTCAATACTTAAATACATCGGCATCCGATACGCAACGTTTCGATGAATTATACAAAATACTAGTTAAGAGTGTGGATCAAGTTTTCGGCTGAGAGTACAAGCTGAAATAGCTCAGGCAAGACGATTCGAGTATATGTATTGTCAAAAACGTACTTGTATTGTATTGTTAAATAATCATACTTTCGTCAGATACAAATAATGAAAAAAGCGAAATTGAGATTTGACAAGATTGGGGTGCATATTACGATAACACTTTATCAGCTGGGCCCTGCGATTGCGTCCGGCCTTACCAGCCGGCCATCAGTATTACGATTAACTCGCAGTTTGCAGAGAACTTCTCGAGACTTCAATAGTACTATGTGTCTTAGATTTGCGTAGAATCTTCAGTGACATACAATCTTCAGTGAAATATGAAAGTCATAAAAAGGCACTTTCTACGGGAATCTACCCTGACACTAAAACTGTAAAGAAACTATTTATCGCTAGTATATGAGAAACATCTGGTGTGATTTTATCCCACCAGAAACCGCTCTTCTAGTATAATGCGGGGTGGATCAGTGGATTAGAGGCTTGGAGCACTGCCCAATGACGCTGAGCCGATGGCTGTGTGAGTAGCGGTCTTTTTATGTGGTGAGTTTCCTATTCATCACTCATCACGTCTGAATCATTCATCTCTTTTCATCTTTCTCCCTTCATCATTTTCATCATCTATATTGTGGAACGCAATCCCAAATCACCACTGTGATAACTGTTAGTAAATAAGGTCATTGCATAAAGGCGTACGACTTCTTCCTCAAACAAAACCAGGGAGTCTGCTTCTTTCTGATCTTGTCACTATTCGGTATCATCACTGACTCCTTCTTCAGTCGCTGTCTGGAGGAGAATTCCAGCGGCCGGCTGCTCTGATCGATAGTTTTCCGTGGTTTCTACGATCAACACCAGGCGAATGCCGGAGCAGTACCCTAACAAACGGGCCACGGGCCGCGCGCGATCTGTCCTTCCTCTTCCTTGTCCTATCCTCTCCCCTTACACATACACACACACACACACACACACACACTTATACTCAACTGCACTTCACTACCGACATTTGTGCTGGGGCGGTGCCCCGCTGGTGGGAGAGTCCTGGTGAGGGGGAAACCACACTAGCCGACGGTAGGTCGGCGCCGGATCTCGCCATCCAGCGATGAAAGATCACCGCGCATATCCCGAGAAAACATGCACTTCACTAACGGAACTAATGACCAAAGCAGTTGACGTGCCCGGAAACTCGAAAAAATCAAATCAAATCAAATCACTGACCCCTCCATTCGTAGTACATACTCCTCCATTCTTAGTACCCCTGAGAGTAAATTTGGATCCTCTGCGCCGGACTCCTAGATTATCTTGCGTAGAATTCTCTTTTGGTTCCAATATATCGCCTCATATTATAACATGGCCGCACTAGTGACAAATACTTATTATTTAGCTCTCATGGTACTATCGGCATAAAAAGATCTCTAGGATTTCCCCTTAAACGAAACATTCTTATTTTTCTGGCTCAATTTACTGAATAGTTGTACTTCTAAGTATTTGCAAGACGTGACTCGAGGGTAACATTGTTACTCAATTTTTTGACAGTTTCATAATTTCGATTCATATCAAAGTGATGGTTTGCTCCATAAACTTTTGCTCAATTTACTGAATAGTTGTACTTCTAAGTATTTGCAAGACGTGACTCGAGGTTGATAACCTGATATTATACAATCATCAGCAAAAGTGGTACTTTGAACCTAAATGCCACAGGACTCGACATTAACTTTTATCATGTCCTTGCCCGAGTCCTAGTTGATGCCAGTGTCAGTTTTATACAATCATCTACAAAGATAAATTGTCGCTTTGGGAGAATAGGCGTGCTCTGATCGGAGTTATTCCTGGTTTCTATCAACCAACGTGCAGGGCATGACCAGAAACGGACCGCGCGATCTCTTCCTCAGGTCCTATCCTCATCCCTTACTTACACACACACACACACTCATATGTACTACATTATCACAAAACGAGAGACCAGTAGGGAACGTAGGGCTTTTCCGGGCTGGGGCAGTGCCTCGCTAGAGGGAGATACGTGATTGGGCAAAATTTCCGCCAACTGACGTAGGTCGGCGCCGTATATCGCCATCCAGTGTGGGAAGATAAACCGACATCTCCCGCGATGAAAACATGCATTACACTTACGAGAATAGTGACCTTCGCTTTGAAATGGGATCTCTAATCAATCAATCAATCAATTGAAGCTAAATTTATTCGGAAATCATTCTCAAAAGCGAGAAACACAGTCTAATGATTATTAAATTCTGAAAGATGAAAAATCTATGATTAGCCGTCTGTTCGATCACAAGATTCATTTATCTACGCTCTTGTGTCATTGGTGAATATATTGTGACGTTGAATAAACAGACACAGCTTCAATGAAATCGTTTATTCATGTACATATTTAGTTACTTACCTGAACGTTTATCTGATCGCAGGAGGATTATATCTGACTGTGGCCCGGCCACTCAGCGAACCTTATACAGCACGCCGTAACGTCACCGAAATTCACCGGCCAAACGGCCAAGCCGTCGCCCCGCGCGTTGACGAGTTCCCAGCCAAACCCGCGCCTGCGTTGCTATAGTCACATCGAACGCACGTTTCACAGCGCGCAGTCGGTTGCCAGATTTGGCATCCTTCGATTAAATTTTACGCGGCATGCATAAATGCTATCCGATTTGATCCTTCCTAGCTAGAATTCTCCAAACCGTCTAATGAACTTCTTTAAATTCCTGACTAACATTTCTGGCCGATAAATACCTATTGATTCGCCGTCTGTTTTCGATCACAAGCGATTCATTTATCTACCATTACCTGTGTCTATTCGTGAAATATTAAACTTTTTACTAGACGATCGTGTGGTACAACATCGGAAGCTTTGGCAAATCCATTACCATCGCGTCTCCCTTCCATTTTTATTAATTTTGTGGTTAGGTCTTGTCAAAATGAGACAAGCTGACTTTCACAAGAGAAACCATTTCTGCAAACTTACTGCCCTGAAACAACCATTCCTTATTCAAACAGCCTTGCCTGATTTAGCTACACTCCGATTAGAACAGTAAGTATCTTGAAGGTCATGAGATGGATGAGAGGGGACACTGTCATCCAATAGTAAGCGTAAATGTTTTGTGCAGACACTCCCGATTGAATGACAGTATCCCTCTCCTGCTAGCCTGTGGCTTTGAAACGACTTCCTGTTTTAATTGAAGTATAGTAATAGTATTCCATTTTCCAAGTTTCCACTGGGTGCGGTAGCTCAGTGCATCAAATGATGACACTGCAGCGCCTTTGACCGCGAGATCCTAGGTTCGAGTTCTGACGGCGGTAGGATTTTCGACACTAGCTTTTCAGCTAGGTCGAATTCAGCTGCTGTCCGGAGGAGAATTCTGGCGGCCGGCTGCTCTGATCGGTAGTTTTCCGTGGTTTCTCCTATCAACGCCAAGCGAATGCCGGAGCATACCCTACAAACGGACCGCGCGCGATCTGTCCTTCCTTCTCTTGCCATCCTCTACTCCACACACACCTACACTAACATGCACTACATACACAAACAGGAGACCGGTCGGGGCTTTTCCGGCTGGGGGTGCCTCGCGAGGGAGAGTCTGTTGGGAAATCCCCAAGCCGACGTAGGTCGGCGCCGTATCGCCATCCAGGGGGAAGATCACCGTCATCCCCGAGGAAAAATTGCATTCACTAACGAGAATAGTGACCTTCGGCTTGATGGGAAATCAACAAACAATCAATTAAGCTAATTTTTCCGAAATCATTCTAAAAGGCGGACACACAAGTCTAATGAATTCTTATAAATTCGACAACGTTTCTGAAGTCGAAAAATTATGATTCAGCCTGTCTGTTTTCGATCACAAAGGATTCATTTTTACGAACATCTTGTGTCCATTCGGTGTATTGTGACGTTTGGAATACAAAAACACGAACATTTCCAACCCATCAGCTTTCGGGATTGGGTATACAAGTTCGTGTCGGCAATCGAATGTACTTACCTTGAAGGCTTTATCTTGTCAGACTAAGTCTGTTTATACCGCTGTAAAGCCTCCTCGATTAACCTATTCCGTACGCAAGCGTTATCACGTAACTAATCACCGTGGAATAGCTTCACCCCGGTTCAAATTGCGTGGAATAACCTAAGCCTCGTTTTGTCCCGCCTTTCATTAATTTGATCGTTTCAGTAAGTTACATTGATCAGGTTTCTAGATAGCTGACTCATCCCGTGCTTGATTTCGCTTGTAGTTAGATTTTGTCGAATACAAGTACCGTAAAACTGCTTTTTCTCCGCACGCGTTGTTGATTCGCAGCATTTTGCATCTTTCCCTGATTCTAAGATTTTGCACGCGGCAGCGGCAAAAATCGCTGTCCGTATTTTGGGCATCCCTTTCCTAGCTCTCGGAATTCTCCCAATACCGCATTGTTCTTACATCCTGCCTGGCCCTTGCGTCTAATCCCTTTGGCGCCGCCATTTTGAGTGGAGCGTACAATACGTTACAATATTAAACTCTTTTACAATACGATCGTGTGGTACAACATCGGAAGCTTTGGCAAAATCCATTACTATCGAGTCTCCCTTCCATTTTTATTAATTTTGTTGGTTAGGTCTTGTAAAAATGAGACAAGCTGACTTTCACAAGAGAAACCGTTTCTGCAAACTTACTGCCCCTGAAACAACCATTCCTTATTCAAACATCCTTGCCTGATTTAGCTACACTCCGATTAGAACAGTAAGTATCTTGAAGGTCATGAGATGGCGTGAGAGGGGGACACTGTCATCCAATAGTAAGCTTCGTTACAGCGTAAATGTTTTGTGCAGACACTCCCGATTGAATGACAGTATCCCCCTCTCCTGCTAGCCTGTGGCTTTGAAACGACTTCCTGTTTTAATTGAAGTATTGTAATAGTATTCCATAAGTTTCCATCGGACTAATGTAAAGGCGGCTCCACACATTCGTTATTCAAGGAGTAGCGAGCAACCATTTCCCGAATCCCGAGAAGTGTGGATGGGTTGCTAGCCAATTGCCGAGTGACGAACATCTGGTACTGCCCTACCCATCGCGTGTCTGTCTTTTGGACACATAAAAAAAGCGAACATTTTGCCGAACCCATCAGCTGTTCGGGATTCAGCAAGCAGTAGTTCGCTGCTCGGAAAATGTCGAATGTGTGGAGCCACCTTCAGGCTTATCGGTTTGGCTACAGTTACTAAGTTCTGTTTTATCGCCGCTTTTAAAAATTCATACTTCGAGAGTTAACTTCCAATCTTCCGGTACGCAAGCGTTATACAGCGCATATAACCCAATTCTATCCGGTGGAATAGCTTCTCAATCTAGTTTAATATTGTCCGTGGAAATAAAATCTAAGCCTCGTTATTTTCCGCTTTTCATTAATTTGATTCTGTTTCAACACGTATTTACATTGATCTAAAGATTTCTAGATGGTAATCCTGATATCTCGGTATAGTTAGATTTATGCTTGATTAGTTAGATTTTAGTCTCAATGAACCGAAGTGCGCGTTAAAAACATTTGTCTTTTCTCTGCAATCACGCGTTGTTGAATAATTACGAACAACTAATTTTTCAATTTTATTTCCCTTCCTTGTACGTACATACTTTAAAAAAACACAATATGTTTTATCTTACAAAAAGTTACTGTTCTTCAATGAATGCATTATAATTTTCTCTTCTTTCGTTGCCTACGAAAACGGCCGAAATTTATGAAACCATATATTACGATTATCAACTATGCCAGACAATACTGTTTACGAACTCTAAGGTGAAACCATCCCAGAAAATACGTTGGTGTGAGTAGAATTAATTTTGAGATCGTGGTGTATTTAATGCAGATAAAGAAACAAAAATTTCAATCCATACATGCTCTTAATCACCCCACTTCTGTTACAATAAAATTGAATATTTGTTTTATTCCCGAAGAGAGAAAACAAAAACAGCACATACATGGGCCATACGCAAAGCAGTTATGTTTTTTGAGAAGAATCACGATCATCGACTCCGAATAAAGCAATCAAAGCAACCTGATTGAAGTCTTGTAGTAGTTTGCTTCAAAGGATGAGCTCTGAACGTTTATCAATCACCGCAAGCTGCGTTGCATGGAGCAACATCATTAATTCCAAACGGTCTCATTCACCGGTCATGCAACCCCATCCTGGTACTCTTCAGCTCTCGAGTCCGCGCAGCTGCTCCAGCGAACTCCGGCTCCGAAGGTTATCTTTGTCCAACATCTTCGTAGGCAGTTTGTCTGTCATCCTCTCCCATTGTCTTGAGAAGTCGACTTGTTCGAGTCAATGTGACAGTATCAGGCATATCTAGTGACTTACATATTTCCTGTCCTATCTATCCAGTGTGTAAAAGTTGCCTATTGCAATTCATTTCCACCAATATACAAACCTCTTTTAGATTAGAAGAATATGTTTATGATGAATTGCCAATATTTTAAATGTCAGCATTAATAAAATAAATCTGCTAAATACATACTGTTTAATCTTTCCAATACTATATCCATTTTGTAAAGTGGCAATACTCATTTACAAAACACCAAATCGTATTTATCCACCATACCTTTATCCAATAAAGTCTGTACTTAACTTTAAACTTTAATTCAAACTGATGGACATTCATTTGCAAATAATCAAACATTATTTAATCATATATTTTTTTAAATTCTCACACACATCCTTATATACATCATCCCCATCTCTAGAAGATCGAATAAGTTTCCTGAATCCAGGATTACATTTATCCCATCACGTATTATACGTTTTTTAAATCGCATTTTATTTGACTCGTTTTATTTTCATTAACATAATATCTTCTCAAAATTCTTTCTCAACGAAGGGGACGATTAAGAAGACGATTATGAAGACGACGACTCAGAAGAGGATTAAGTCAACGCGAAAGAAGACAAAGAAAAGAATACCGACCGACAAATAAGAAGATAAAAGCGAATAAAAAAACGATGAAGAAGAAAAAGACAGATGAAGACGACAAAGAGAAAGATATCGGTAAAAAAGGTAAAAATGACCAAACGACGAAAAACAACGGCGAAAAACGCCAATTATAATAATAGTACGAGTAATAATAATAATAATAATATAATAATAATAATAATAATAAAATAATAATAATAATAATAATAATAATAATAATGCGAAGGTCCCTGCCATCTTGCCCTTCTCACAACGGTGGAACAACAGCGCCTCTGGCGGCGCACGCATCAATTAGAGACTGCCCGCCGCGCGCCGTTCGTTACCCTCGCGCCGCCGACGCCCTCGCCGCGCCGCCCCCGACGGCCCCGGCGGCCGGCGAAACAAAAGCAGCCCCGGCGCCGGTCGCAGCCGCTTTGATCAGCGGCAGCCGATCGCGAATTAGCATTCGTTGATATTCCGGCGTGGGCAGCAGGGGAAGGGCAGGTGACGGTCCCACATTATCTCCCGCCCCTCCCTCTCTATCTGACGCCTCACGCTTCGCTTCCGCCTCCATCTCTCCTCCGCCTTCGGCTCCGTCCCCGCCTCCGACACAACCTCCGCCTCGATTGGTTTGGTGTGTTTTCCTCGTGTTTCCGTGCGCGTCAACTGCTTTGGTCATTAGTCCCGTTAGTGTAGTGCATGTTTTTTTCTCGGGAGATGGCTGTGGTCTTCCCAGCTGGATGGCGAGATCCGGCGCCGACCTACCGTCGGCTAGTGGGGTTTCCTAACCAGGATTCTCCCACCAGCGGGCACCACCGAGACGGGACAAGCTCTAAGCTCCTGACCGGTCTCCCGGAAATTGTGGTAGGGATGTTAGGTGTGTGTATGTGTTGGTGTGTGTGTGTGTGTGTGTGTGTGTAAAAGGGAGGCTAAGACAGGGAAGAGGAAGGACATATCTCACGCCGTCCGTGGCCCGTTTGGTAGGGTACTGCTCCGGCATTCGCCCTGTGTTGATCAGAGAAACCACGGAAAACTACCGATCAGAGCAGCCGGCCGCTAGAATTCTCCTCCAGACAGCGACTGAATTCGACCTAGCTGAAAAGCTAGTGTCGAAAATCCTGCCGCCGTCGGGACTCGAACATAGGACCTCCCGGTCAGAGGCGCTGCAGTGACATCAGTTGACGTACTGAGCTACCGCTCCCGGTACCTCCACCTCGATGCGAGTCCGCCCTATTCCGTCTACGCCCCGTCTTGATTCAGTCCCGTGTCCGCCCCGCCCCGTCCTGTCTCGTCTCCATCACGTCCATTCTCCGCCCCGCCCCATCTCCGTCTCGTCCCGTCTCCACGTCATCTCCCGCCTCGTACCGTCTCCAGCCAGTCCCGCCTCCGTCCCGTCTCCGGGTTTCATCTACTTTTCTTCATTATCACCTTCAATTTCCAGGCATTTTCAAAACGTGGAAGAAGCTTCTTAATACCTTTCTCGACGAGCAATGCCACTGATGAAGATAAGCAAGTTTTCGAGTGATCACTGCGAAAGTGTTGGCCGTTTGCGATTTCTTGAAATGAAACCGATGGAAGACATTTGTCCAAATCATAACAAGAATTTTCAAACAAACAAGTTGATGAGGCCTTGTGTTGGCTCTTGCTGATATAGCCTGCATGCAACACGACTTTACAATCAAAATTCAAAACCAATTCTTGGACGTTTTGTGAGGGTATCACTATATGTTTCAATCCTTAATACTTCACCTCTTCGTAAAAAGATATTAACAAGAACCATCAATTTTCTTGAATTTCTTCGCACACTCTTGATACCAAATTTTTATTCACAACAGAAAGGCGTCCACTTCTTTAGTCGTCAGGAATTTTAAGGAGCCCCAAGTTAATTTGTCCTATCCATTTACAAAGATTCATTCATTTACATCGCTTTCGTTATACTAACTCAAATTCACTAGTTACACTAATTTACAGATGCATTTCAGCTGATCTCAAATTTTTAGCGATCAAAAATCAAATGAAAGCGGAATTTCAAAATTACTGGGATCGATGATTCACTTCGATTCAAACAGAATAAAGAAACTAATAATAAGCATTTCTAAGATCGTGACGGCGGCTACGGACAGCTAGTAAACGGGAAAAATGACCTGCATTCGCAATCACAGCCCTATGCTGACAACACTGACACTGATCGAATTTGCTGGATATAACTCATATAATAAAAATGTCGGTTCCCCTCGACCTTTGTACTTGAGTCGGGGCACGCCCCCTTGCTCTGCACTGGCGTTGCTTTCATCGCGCCATCCGTGGGCGGCTGATTCAACGCAGAGGGGCTTCGCTATGTGCAGACGGCTGGCGCTTTCTCACGCTGCTTGGGCTTCGAACCAGGCGCCACCACCACCGCCACCACCGCCGCCGCCGCCGCCGCCGCCGCCGCCGCCGCCGCCATCGCCCCGCCGCGCCGCCGCCGCCGCCGCCGCCGCCGCCACCGCCCGCCGCCGCCGCCGCCGCCGCCGCCGCCGCCGCCGCCGCCGCCGCCACCGCCGCCGCCGCCGCCACCGCCGCCGCTACCGCCACCGCTGCCATCGCCGCCGCTGGCGCCACCGCCGCCACCACCGCAACCGCCGCCACCGCCGCCGCCTGCGCCGCCGCCGACCGCCGCCACCGCCGCCACCGCCGCCACCGCCGCCACCGCCGCCACCGCCGCCACCGCCGCACCGCCGCCACCGCCGCCACCGCCGCCGCCGCCGCCGCCCCCCGCCGCCGCCGCCGCCGCCGCCACCGCCACCGCCGCCGCCGCCGCCACCGCCGCCACCCCGCCGCCGCCACCGCCGGCGCCGCCGCGGCCACCGCCGCCACCGCCGCCACCGCCGCCACCGCCGCCGCCGCCACTGCCCCGGCCGCCGCCGCCACGGCCGTCTGCGTCACCTCCAGCACGTTGCCGCCGCCCTCGAGCTTCACGGGGGCGTTTAGGGTGTGATGATTCAAGAACGCCAAAGCATTGGGTGCTCCGATCCCTTCAGCAAATACTCTCGGAATTAATAAATACTGGATTGACTGGTGCTTAATGCGCTATATGTGGTATAAATTCTGGACGTGACCCATCCACTTCGTAAATCATCATTGATTTAAAAGTAAAAATAACTTTATGCTGGAACGCAAATTTCACGTTTCTGACAGTCATTGCCACAAAGTAATAGTACCCTTCAAAAATATAACACAAGGTATTATTTGGGTCGTTTATGACATAAGAAACATGACTCGTGTGATTATAAGGAACACTCGTAGTACAGGTTTTAAAGGGAAAACGATGAAATCAATATCATATTCTGGCCTGGATTGTCATTCTAATTTATGAGGTGTAGTGTAATATCTGATTTTAACCGCAATAAAAATATCTATTTAGCATTAAAACCGAATTTAAATAAGTCACTAAAAATTTCGGAACTTGCTTTAAGTAACCGTTTATTGCAATTGAATATTGGCTTCCATTCGTACGATGTGTCAGTTGTCTTTCGATTGATACAACAACCTCTATTCTTCATTTTTGTATTAAATGATTCTTCGATCTTCGATTTAATTCTTTGATAATATTGATTCTTTGAGCTTTTCATACTTTATTTTATTGCACCGCGTTATATTCCTCTTCTTTCACTATATTCATTTTTTTATAACTACTGCAGTATAGAGAATCCACTGATAAATCGAATAACATGTTAAGCTGCGTTATCTATGATTTTCAGATTGATATTATCTTTTGTTCTGTAAGCTTCCAATAGAACAATATTGTAATAAAATTATTAATATGATCCTGACAATCGTTGATAGAAAAAAATGAAACAGTAATACGGATACCATACGAAAAAGAATGATATAGGACAATTTAATTAGAAATATGTTTTAATCGCATTGACTAACACTAAAAAAAAGTTTGCAATGCTATTGTGAATACGCAAAATCGATCCCAATCGAACTACTGTCATCAATGGATACATGGATAATTGCCCCCACGGCACAATGTGACCCACGATAATCCTGAGTAATCCCTAGCGATTTCCGTATGAAACCCGTTGAACGCGCGTGTGCGTTAATACAGGAAATTCGGAAACTGCAGAGGGGGAGACGATTATCAAGAACAACGGACGCTTCCTGGCGGTGCCTTCCCGAGCGGAAAGCCTCGACAATTCCCCAGAGGGGACCGCCAGCCGAAACTCAATTAAGCCATCCAACCTGGAATCCTACACGCCGTCCATCGCTGGAATAGTTGACGGCTTGCGCGCCTAGCAGAACGAGCTCGGTCATCGGCGGAGTTATCCCCGGAGGGACAACAGCGCCCTGTGAAGCTGGGAGCCCGGGGCGCCTCCGTGGGGTCAGGCATGGTGCTTCCACTGCAACGTCGACTCACTGCCATCCCCAGCTCTACCGGTGCCGACACCACAGCCGCCGCCGCCATCACCGCCATCCCATATCGTCACTCGCGGTCGCCATTACACTCGCCGCCATCCCTATCATCACCGCCACCGCCACTGCCACCCTCTGTCGTCGCTGTCACCGGTACCCTCGCCGCCATCCCTATCATCACCGCCACCGCCACCTCCGTCGTCGATGTCAACGCTACTGACATTGCCACCGTCACTGCCACCCTCATCGTCACTGCCACCCTCATCGTCACTGCCACCCTCTCGTCACTGCCACCCTCGTCGTCACTGCCACCCTCGTCGTCACTGCCACCCTCATCGTCACTGCCACCCTCATCGTCACTGCCACCTTCATCACCCTCGCCGTTATCCTCAACATCATCGTCACCTTCACCGCAACGCCATCGTTATCGTCCCCCACCTTCCGCCACCCCACCGCCGTCCCCGTCCCATACGCCGCCAGCAACGCCGTCGAGATAAACAGGTAACCGCGCGCGACGCGGCGCGGCGCGGCGTGCCACAACGCGCCCATTAATTGCGCCATCTCCTGGGCGTATCATAAAGCAAATTGTGTTTCCTCTTTTTCGGCTGTCACTTAGCCATTGTGGCGGAGCGCCGCGCATAAATAAGGGCTCCCACAATGGACGCGGGACGCGCCGCCTCCGCCGCCGCCGCCACCGCTGTCACACCGTGTCGCCGCCGAGCCCTGCTGCTGGAACCGGGCTCCCGTTGTCGTTCCCGGAGGCGTCGCTGGTTTCATCACTGTTGCCTCGCACTGCGGGGTCAAATCCACGTCCACTGCAATGGACACGCGTCCCGCTAGTTATCATCCACACTGTTATCCACGTTCTGTGAGCGGCGCTTGTTGTTTTGTCGTCGTAGCCTTGACCTCCCCACGTTTTCTAATGCGTTGAGCATACTTCCAGCGCTCCATCATTTCTCCCCGCTGAAGTCACCTCCGCTTAATCTGTCTCCGAGTGGTAGTAATTTTGCAATTCTTTGCCATTTCGTGACTCTTTTCATCGCTGTTGCCTTGCCTCGCCGGGTCATAATCACTATTACCGGCATGATCATGCCGGCGTTGCAGTTTCCATCCTCGCTGTTATGGTCATTCTGTGGACGGCGCTAACAGTTTCGTCGTCACTCCACGTTTCCCATCGCATGCCTACATCAGTCTCCCCGCTGAAATCATTTCCAATTAATCTGTCCCCGGGCCCTTGCGCAGTACTTGGTATTTCTTTGACATTCATGACTTCTTTAATCACCATTGCCTCGCCTCGCCGGGTTATTATTACCACCGTCATGATCACTCGTCGCACTACAGTTGCCATCATTGCTGTTATTGTCATTCCGTTTTGAAAGACGCTTGTTGTTTTGTCGTCATAGCCTTGACTTTCCCACGTTTTCTATCGCGTTGAACCTACTTCAGTCCGCCATCAGTTCTACCCGCTGGAATCATCGCCGCTTAATATATGTCCTAGCCCTGGTGGTGTAATTGTTATTTCTTTGCCATTTCGTGACCTTTAATCACAGATTCCTCGCCTCACCGGGTGAAAATTATTACCACCGACATGATCTCTCGTCGCACTACAGTTGCCATTTTTGCTGTTATCGTCATTCCTTTGATCCATCATTCCGTTGATCCGCTTCCTGCTTTGTGGTAGCAATCCTCAATATATCCAAGTTTTCTGTCGCGATCGATTCAGTTCACTTCACCATCTTTCTATACATAGAGGCAACCTTCTATTACCACCCCTTCCCGCCGGGCCCTTGTATTGAATAGACTTTCGTAGTTACATTAATCAAACTAATTACCATCTGGTTTCAGTTAAAGACACTTGACAGATGACCTCTCAACAATTTATATTTCCCAAGTCTTACAGATCTACGAGACACTTCGCTTCGCCCTAAAGCACAAACATTCGGAACCAGACACTGCTTATAAACGTCCTTTAGTTCTCCTGACAATTTTTAAAATAATGTTCTTCTTCATTAAAAGTATTTTAGACCACATAAAAAATATTGTCTCTCCATATGGCTTTATTCTAAAACGGATGCCAATGCCTCCCTGTAGTCCTCTGCGATATCTTACTGAATTAAGTAATGCACATTCGTTTACTATTACTTCGTTCGTCTACACATTCCTGCATACACGTTCACCGTTATTAAATGTTCAGTATCGCAGCCATACAGACAATGCCAATGAAGTGGGAAAGACCTCATTTCCTTGAACTCATTTTGCTTTATCTGCATGTTTTATTGCTACCACCACTGACTTTTCTTTGAGTAATACTATTCATGGCATACGTCGTATCACTCTGTATGTGATGATATTCATGACAGCAAAAGCATAGTAAATTCTATTATTTTTGCCGTATTGTAATCCAATAATACCTGGAATGATTTGTTTTTTCGTTGTAGGAAAACATTACCAACAGTGGATCTAAAAGAAAACTTCTCTCCTTTGATCTTATTGTTTCAAACGACATAATTGCGGTTGATATATGTCATTCCCACACAGATTATATCAATGTTTCTCTGACATTTCGTCAATCATTTTTTCTTACCTTGCTTCTACTAAGATATAATTAATCACTATTATTCCTCTCATATAAATGATATCACATACATACCAACGTAAACGATGTTCTATCCGAATGGTGATGGTGGCGGGGATAATGGAATATTATTGTACAGACATTACTACTAATTCCGAATAAAATGTCTGATAATATTTTTAATTAATTGGGTTATACCATCACCAAACGTATTTCGTATCATGGGCGACCAGCACAGGTGGCTCCAACCCATACCTCCCACATCGAAAGAACGTGATCACGGATGGTTTTTAGAGTAATTCTCCGACCACCGTCTGAAATTGAATGGACGAAATCACGGACACAATTCATCTGAACAGACGTCTCCTCCACGCAGTGGAATCATTCAATCAATCTATTTAGCTGGTAGCAAATATCCTATTTACAAAGAACTCAAACCCCAGACTTTCCCACATTCAAAGCTTTAGTTGCAACCTCAAAGAAAACCGGCTTGCTTTCCGTTCTCATAGTAGTAAATATTATTATAAACTCCAAGTAAATATTATAAACTCGAAGTAGTGAAATGAAATGCTAGAAATCACAACGACTTACAGTTGTGTCATGAGTGAGAACAGGCAAATGTGACGACAAAATTTTTACATCTTCAAACATGGAATTTGAAATATGTCTGATATTTTAATGAGTAACATTTCAGAATCTGGCTGTAAATGATCACAAATTCTCACAGCAAAAGTATTTGCTATGGGAACATTTGCGCAGGAGTTAACGGATCCATAATCGGACATAGAGGTCCCAGTTCGATGTGGAAGTTTCGATTTTACTCCTATTAGCTGAACAACTTGGTCATTGCTTGGATGCAAATTACTCAGGTCAATTTCTGTGATCGGTTATTTACGTTACATACTACATCCAGGAAAAGTCTGAGTAAGTCATCAGTTCATTTGTAAATGCATTAAACATCAACTACACTGGCTTTGTGCTCATAAATAACACCAGACAGTGATAGAAATAAAACGAATGAATCGAACCGTACTAGACCGCTGTATACGAGTACTAGAATTATGTCGTGCAGGATTTCAAGAAGCATGCACAATAAAAGCAAGAGCTTCCTTTGAACGTACAAGTATCTTCCAAGAGGAAAAAAAACACACCTTTCCAATAGTACACAGGTAGCTCATTAGGAATTCAGAATTCAACACGACCCGAGCTCCCAACTCAATGTTGCACCTCGCACAAGGCAACGTCTCCCAAATGAGTTCGCACAACGCGAGACCGGCAGGGCGAGCAGCACGACGTCGCCGCGTGTGAACAACGCGGGCGGCGGAAGGCGAGCCGCGGCGGAGCGCCCATAATTGCTCTTGCGACTCCAGGACGCGCTGCAGCTGGCGGTCGAAGGTCCGCAGTCGGCGCATGGGATTCGCGGGGTGGCGGACTTTCCCCAGGGGGGGCGCGCTCGCTCGACCAGCTGGGCCGGGGCTCGAACGCGCGCTCCCCGGCGCGTGCGGCGCAGTGGGCACTCGAGGGCGGGCAGCGGGCATTTTGCCCCAAAACGGCCTAAGGCCAAAAACCAATTTATCGCGAAAGATCTTATCACAACTGAAAGTATTCTTCCCAAGTTACAATGAAAGCAGAGATACATTGGATTATTACTATTACTATTATTATTATTATTTATTATTATTATTATTATTATTATTATTATTATTATTATCAGCGTATGAGCTATTTCTGACCATGCTACACGTTCTCTTCCGAGGCCCAATCGTATTCTGTCCTGGAGAGATATGAATATAATTATGTGGATCAGTTTTTCGGCTGTATCCCTTCGTAAGACAAGGTTGTTGCGCCTTGAATTGTGAATTTTGAGGTGATAAGGTGACGATGAGAGCTGATCGTGGCATTTTTGAAGCGTCCCAGCATTTTCCTGTATGATAGAGGGAAATCATGAAAACCAGGAAATCATGAAAACCACGTTCGGGATGACCGGCCCGGTAATGAAATCGGGGCGTCCCGACTGCGAAGTTAGCGCGCTATGCCCTGAGCCACTTCTCTAGGTTGTTGATGTTATTGTTGTTATTATTATTATTATGTTATTATTATCATTATTGTAATTATTATTATCTACATTATGAATTTAACAATCAACTCCATGATATTAGAATTATTATGAGATATTTAGTGAAGACCAAGCATACGAAAGATTTTCCTTGCTTTATATGACATATTTTCAAATAAAATAATTCCAGAAATTGCCCTGAACAGACCCAAAAGTTGTTGACAGACTCTCAAGGTCCTTAAATTCAGATGTCTCAGATTATTTTCATTATAATTCCTTCATTAAAAACCTTCCTTATACAATAATTGACAGAACAAGGAAATGAGACTTACGTGATTTTTTAGGAAGGTGACGATACAGATAAACAGCACACATGGGAACTGTGGTGAATAGTTTGGCGTAATTAAAAAAAAATATTCATACGTTAAGGCAGTTAGTTTAAATTAGCTCAAAAACTAATCTCTAATTTGATACGACCAATCTGACTCTCCGTCCTCGTGTATTTTAAGTCGAGGCTGCGAACTTCGACCTCGGCATTTAACATAAAACATCTTTGGGTCTGGTAACCTACAATAATTTTCGAAGCATTTTACGCCAAAACACAGATACGTTATTACTTGGCTCGCTCCGCTAGCAGTATTATTAAAAAGGTATTTCTATTTAATTAAATACATGCTATCCACTCAATTTCCATTTATCCACAGGCTTCGGCCATATGAAGAAAAAAATAACTCGCAATTGAGAAGCGGAGATTTGCGATTTCACTGGAGTGCGTTTAATTATAAATTGTCTAGGTTTGGACACTGTATATGCAATTTCAGTTGGTCTATCAGATATTTGCTGATGTAGAGAAGAAAAAGAAAAGATGTTCTGTGAAGTTTTGTGATTAGATGTTCTCTACATTTTGAGATTCGAATGGGAGGCAAAGGTGAATTGTCACACATTAACAAATACAAAATTCACTTAACGTATTACTAATAGTTTCACTTTTGACTATAAAAGGCAAGTTCTCTGTTCGTGATAGCTATCATCCTGTAAGAGAACATACTGGAAAAAGAGATATTCTGCTCAGAGGTTCCTAAATTAGGGTCAGAGATGGAATTTTCTATTTCCAACGTTAGAACTTACTTATTACCTTGGGTTTCTTCTATATTCCTCTCTCCTTTTCCGTAACTGCTCTCAATTCAAAATCTATATTCATTATATTTCCTGCCATTACTCCGTCATCACAATGTAAACAATTTCAATAGAAATAGAAAAAAAGTAAAACATTAAGCAATTTTCTGCGCAAATCTAGTGGATCACAAGAACTTTGTCTCCCCCATATTTACATTGTCTCCCCCATATTTTAATCATTAGGCTGATGATGATGATAATGATGATGATGATGATTAGTTTGCATGAGTATGTATGCATATGAGAATGGTACTAGAAAGGACTATTCCCTGGAGCTGCGGCCGCATCGCCTCTCGCCCACTGCGCCCCATCGCCCCGTCGCCCCGCGCGCAAGGGCGCTCCGGGGGGCGTCCGGCCCGCCGCCAGTCGCCGCCGCCGCCCGCGATAATTGGAAGAAGAGGAGCGTGTTTGCGCCGGGGGAGGCGTTGACTTATTAGAGAATATGACTGGATGACTGGGCGGACGCGATGGGCTTCGGGAGCGTAACGAGCCATTGCCGCCGCGACCGCCGCCGCCCCGCCCCGCTCCGCCCCCCGCCGCCGCGCGCCGAACGAATTGCGCCGCGATTGGAAGTCGCGGAGATTGGAAAATGCCGCCGCCGCCGCCTCCGCCTACGTCGCCACCGCCCCTTCCCCGCGCCCCTTCCCCCCCCCCCCCTTCTTGCCCCCTTCGGCATCCTCACCCCGCCATCTCTCCCACCCCTTGATATCTCTCGCCGCGTCTACCACTGCCCTTCGCTGCAACCTCGCCGGATTCCTGATATGCCCTCCACGCCGTCTCATCCCCATCACTGCCCCATCCCCCGCCCACCTCCCCGCCATCTACTCCACCACCTCCTCATCTACACGCCATCTCCACCGCTTCCCCGCCGACCCACTGCCCCGCCACCACCGCGTCTCATCTCCACTTCCTCTATCACACCCCCGCCTTTCCTCTCCACCGCCTTCCTGACGCCACGTCACCCCGGAGCAACCTTCTCGCCACTTCCACCACATCCGCCATCTCCTCCTCCATCATCCACACAACCTTTCCGCCAACTCCATCTCCGCTGTTCCTTCGCAAGTCCCCACTCGCCGTTCTGCGGGCTCAACTCCCTCGCCCCCTTCACTCCACTGCAGCCTACGATCCTCTGGAAACTTACTCCAGAGTTACTAACGCGGTCACTGCTGCATCGCCACTCCCCCGATGATGCAACCGCCCTCCTGTATCCCGCCGCGTCCACCCCAACCTTCCCGCCTCATCAGCGCATCTCTCCTTAATCCACCGCAAATCTGCCTCACACCTCGGCCATCGTTTCTACCCCAGTCCTTCTCAGCAACCTCCTCAGCACCTGCTTGGGATCTGAAGCTGCTTCTGGCCTTATCACTTACTCTGCCTTTTCCCATTCCCCAATTATTCTCTTTCTCTGTCACTGCTCTGCCTCTGTACCAGCCTTTGTCCTCACCTCTCTGTTCTCTTTCACACACTCACAATCACCGTTGGTCTTGTCGCCTTCGTCTCTGCATCTATCCCCGTTTTCATTTTTCACCTGTGATCTACCATTGTGCCGCTGCTTTCGCCAATTTCCCGCCGGTTCCCGTCTTTTCTTCGCATCAATCCCCTCGTTTTCGCTCGTTTGGATCTCCACTTCCTCAGCCGTTACTTTATCTCAGGGTGCACCTCTGTTTTAGTATGTCTTTCGCCCCGTCATTCCTCGAATCGTTCCCCATTCTTTTGACCATCTCTTTAAACGCACGTTTCTCCACCTGTTCTTCGCTTCTTTTCCCTTTTTGCCCGCCATTCCTCGTTGATGCCTGCCCTCTGACATTGCATCTTCCCCATTCCAGCTTGTATGTTTATCGCAATTTGCATCTTCTGGCCAATCGTCTCTTTCACCTCAAGCCTAAATGAAGCATCTGAGCTAAATTCAAATTGCCTGTTCCGTCGCCCAAGAAATACCTTCTTTCTTTCTAGGTGAAAGGAGCGTATCAAAATCTGCGTGGTCAGACGGAAGAGCAGGCCTCATGGCCTGAGTCTTGCCACGTAAAATAAGGCATTCATTCATTCATTCACCGTCGTACCCATCATCTCCGCGTTTGCCTCCGCTCTCCCCCATTATTTTACGCGTCTGTGGACTGGACATTCGCTCTCTTGGGAACGAAGTCCCAGCGCCACAATGCGGAAGTAATGCCTCTCCAAACTTCGTTTTTTGCTCGCCCGATACACTCACACGGAGCATTCGTAACAGGCACAGTTGGGTAGCTGGATAACGATGTTCCAGGGCACTGAGGAAATTGACTAGTGTGAAACGGGTTATTTTATACCTTCGGGTGAGAAGAAATGTATTTCTGTTTTGTTGTTGCCATCGGCGCACACAATCTTCTCTGCTTCTTATGTCTCGAGAACACTGGAGTTTCAGTCATTCTCAATTCTATTCCGTGAGCGGAAGTATCAATAAATGAGTATATCTCTATTCTCTTACTTCATTTCTCATTCAAATGTGTATATATAAAAAACGTACCCCATGCTGAACTCTAAAACGGATACACATCGGTAATTCTTAAAACTAAGTTTATGAAGTGGAATTTATGAAGAAGCAAAGTGAATGAATAACTTCTAACTGCAGACTCGTTTCTTTCAAATACTTGTACGTTGGGGAAATATTCAGACAATATCATTGAAGCCATCTTTTAAATCTTCTTTGTAATGCAGCAAAACGTTTACCGACTGCACAAGTACTAATTGGTAATTATAATACACTATTAATATTTTTAATCGAATGACAACAAAATATTTATAGATTTTTCCGTCTAAAATAAAAATGAATCGATTTTATCAAAAATGAAGGAAGGCAGGACGTTTAAATCAAGTTTATGAACTATCTCCATGAGAGCCAATAACATTCAAATGATGAACAAGTTTCAGAAAACTAAGGCAAGTCTCCCGACATTGACTTGCTCATTTTGCAGTCACAACACACACACACACTTATATGCGAACAACCAACTAGCCCTTTCACAGCAACAAGCCTCACCACCTCATCATACTCCAATGAATTTTCACGCACAATGCACAATGCCCCCTGCCAAAAAAACAACAGAATACACCGCCCGGTTCCGCATATTACGTCACACTTTTTATATTAGTTTTTATCAATACCGTGTGAATTAAATATAGAAATTTAATTAAGGGACAAAGACGAGTTCGAGCAAATTCCATGCTTGTTGGGCACCCCACGGCCGCAACTACAGAAACGAACACAATGCACTATTATTCGCGCCGTGCTCCCCGCACAGAACGTATAATTGGCGTATAATTCTGCTAACGCTTCTATTCGCAGCGCAACGCAAGGCCGGGGCGGGGGCGGGGGGCGGGGGCGGGGTGGAAGAAGAGGCAGGTGCAATGCGAGGAGGCGGGTGCATGGCATGGGTGGGGACGTGGGAAGTGATGTGAACGAGTCGGTTCCAGGGCGGGCGGGGCCGGGGCGGGGTGGAACGGGGGGGAGGCAGAAGTTTGGCAGGGGCGGGGACGTGGGTGGAGATGTGAACGAGGCGTTTTTAGGGGCAGGGAGGGCACGGGAATTGGGGACAGAGGGGACGAAGGGGGGGCGGCGGTGGGTGTAGAGATGGGTCCGGTTTGGTCCCCGGGCCAAGGTGATAGGGCGGCGGCGGCGGGCGGGGACAGGGAAGGACAGTGTGAGTTGGACTAGGCGGGGTGGAGCATGGATGGCGTTGGGGGGGGGAATGGGGCGGGGAGGGGCTCGACGGGCAGTACGCCGGGGCTTCATCGCTCAATGAGCCCGCGCAATCCCGTTTTCCGCCCGGCCGCCGCCCTGGGGTTCGCGGCCCGGAATGGCCTGTTTGAATCTTCCGGCCGTCTGCATGCGGGCCCTGTCGGGGTAACCTGTGCGAATAACAATGATGTAGGGACTGTTTTCACATTCAGCTATTTATATATGAAGGGCTCAGGTAGACAAAGAGCTATCCCACATTGACCTAGTTCTGAAATATTACGGTTTTAGTATAATTTTCATAATATATCTCAGTACACTTTTAACCACTTGGATACAAAGTTCATCTTAGATTTAAAAAACACATTACACTAAAACAATAATAACTGAAGTTTTATTTAGAGCTAATAACTCAATTTCACAAAAAATGTGGAATAACACCTGTGTGTGTATATATATATATATATATATATATATATATATATATATATATATATATATATATATATATATATATATATATCTACTGTGATAATTAAGTTTGCTTCCATATATTGGTTTTAATCCAACAAATTTCGATATTTTACTTTTCCTTTTTATTTGATAATGTAAAAATATTTATTACCCGCATAGCTTTTATTGACCGATGACGTTCCTTCCCTCCTGGTACAATAAACATTGGAAGGCAATAGCTGAGGGCAGCCACTGGTGACAGCATTCCTAACACATCTTCATTCGCTCGAAACGGAAGCTATTTGCTGTTGAAGACGAGAAATTCTGTTCGTTATTTTTCGAGAAAAATCTAAAGGAATGGCTATTGCATGTCAAGGTCCTTCACAGGAAACCTTGAACTCCTGAGAAACTTAGAGGATTTTACAATAGCGGCGAACACAAAATTATTGAGAAAATTGCAAGGGCATGCGAGTTGTAAAAGGAACAAGATTTTGATGCATTCTCTAAGTACGGCTTTGGATCGGGTTTCTGCTTACTACGAAGCAAGTATTTCGACCAATAAAGGCTACAAGGGCTAATAATCCTTTAGAATCCCCAGAAGAAGGACGTTTTAAATTCTTCTCGACATTCCTGGTGTAAACAACACTATATCCTTCTTCATGGCAATCCATTGTAAAAAAATACAAGTTGAGAACAATGAAAAACACCACAATTAGGTCTATTAATAAATCATATTTTACTACGACAAATGCGTTATTTTGTACCCTTGCCTTTGAAAGGGTTTTCGTTGCAAACTATTTTCTATTACACCGAAGCAAACATTTCTGGTGGTCAGATTTTATCTGCAACGCTCGTTACTATCATTTATCCTGAAATCAACAAATGTCATTAAGGGAGTGGGGAAGCTCTTCCGGGGCTCAAGTAAAAGTGCGCGTATAACAATCGGTGCTCACCGTATTTTTGAGCGCAGTAAATAATTCAGAGAGTCAGGGTAAAGAGACAAAGTAGGGACTAAAATCCATAATCTCTTATTTAACAACTCGTCTGTGCTCGTTTGTTGTTGGTGCAATAAGCAACGTAACTAGCCAAGTTTCAGTGACGAATGAGTGTCGAACTTGCGCGTCGTTTATGCCTGATAACATTACGCCTCGCAAGCGAGGGCCGCTCCACCCACTACCGGCATTGGTGGAAGACGGTGTACGGCCACCTTATCCAGCATAGCTAATCCATGCCCAGGCGATCGACAGACGAACGGGACGATTTCTTCAGCCGATCAGATAAGCGGACTTGTTGGCGCTCGTCCAGGGCATCCGGCATCGTCAGAGCTGTCACAAAACCAATGGTATTGTAGTTTCCACCCCTCGGCTGCTTCATCAACACCATGATAACTTTCCGTGTTGTGATCTCGGAGTCAATTCTCGACCGGGTTAAAATAGAGCTGTAGTTTTCTAATACAATCATTTCAGTTTCTGCAGATGTGTGACGAAAGAAAAATTCAATCAGGTCAAGTAATCTAGAGACGGTGATACAATACGTTCAGCTGGCTCCCAGGCGTGGATAATAAATAAAAACAGGGCCCAAGTCTGGGGACACCGCTGTCTGGAAAAAGTTTGATTAAACTCGACGCTAAAATGACATTGTGTATCTCACACACAGATACAATGGTATCAAAAACAGCCGTGTTACCTCTGTTGTGTAAGTGAAAACTCTTGCTCCCATACAAAATATGAGCAGCATTTTGGAATAAAATATTACGTAATATTTACTGAGTGATGGTTGAAGAAGAAGAGAGGCTGAAATGCAAGATCCAAACATAACAAAAGTAAAATATCTGCCTTAGGTTAAACAGATGTAACGGGTTATATTATTTTTTATTTCTTCAAAAATGTTTTTCTAAATGCCCTTTCGGCAATGCCATTTTAATCATCAATCCATGTATGTGTTTGTGCATTACTGAATCTTCTCCCTTCCTCACTTCTCCGACCCAGAGTTGCCCACACCTGAGGTGCTCATGTCGAAGCATGCGACCCCTCTATAAATTTGGCGTTCCCGCAGCCTCCCAACAGGGCACTTGGCCTGGCGTCCGGGGTTGTCACGTGAATTCGGCGCTCACCCTACGGTCTCAGCCCGGGTACGCCACAATCAGAATTATTATAATTAATTCTCAGTTAATTATATAATAAACGTTTAAATAAACGTTAATAAACGTAAAAAAATATTTCTGAATAATTACAACCGAGGAATGTAAGATACCTCAAGTCTGCAAACGTTGCATGTTAAAATGTGTATAGATCTTGGTATAATCGCTCAATTACTTTTTTATCTTCAGTAGCATTTACAAAGAAAAAGTCGGACATCAAAATACAGATATCCACTGTAATTTCAATGTATTGAAATATGCGATTGCTAATTACTGAATTGACAATTTTCGAAATTATTTACATCACTGTTTTTCAATTGGAGCAACGAAATATCGGTTGTGCACCATGTACAAAGAGAACGGTTTTGGAGTAACTACAGACTAAAAGTTCATCACGAGATGAAAAATATCTATCCAGAGTAAACCTGGAGCTTCTCCAAATATCTCGCCCTCCCCCCTCCCCAGCTCACCGCTCGAAAAGGAAGAACTCCCGCTCGCAAAGCGGCGCGTCGCTCAGTTAAATCTCCCGAGGGCAGGATCGTATTTCACCCGCTCCTCGCATCGAGATTAACGAAAAGTTTCGAGCATAAAATAAGCTTAAATCGTATTCATTAACAATATCACGCCCGGCCCCCTAGTTAAGAGGAGAGCTGAGGGCGGAGCCGGGCGGGGCGTGGCGGGAAGGGAGGGCGGGGCGGAGCGGGGCGGGGCGAGCGCGAGGTCGTCAGAGAAGCTGAGAAAATACGGCGGGCCCGCCGGCCACGGGCGGAGCTTCCAGTCGTTTATTCGGATTATGAAGGTACAATACACTGTTAACTCTGGGCTTCCCTCCGTCACGACCTTTAAGTTATGAAAGTTGCCCAATTGAAGTTCAACTGTAATTAAAAGTTCCGGGAGATTTCGTTCCAGATTCCGGCGGGCAGGCGCCGCGGAGGCGAGTGTGTGTACAAGGGGTCTCTGCATAGATAAGCGTAGCGAAGCGCTCACTGGCCGCTGCTTCGGAGGGCTTGGCTACCCCTTCCCCCAAGGTTAATCGCGGAGCTACGCTTCCCGAGAAAGGGTAAGCGGTGTTTGTGTTTAAATGCTTTCATTTAACCCGACGAAAATGCATCGGTTCGGGTGGAGTAACGAAGAATTATCACGATGATGAAAAAATTTCAATAAGTTTCACAACTGCCTACTTCATAATTATCGTTATTACTGTTTTTATTAGGTTTTTCATCCTGACTAGTGTATTGAGATCTTACAATACAAAGCAATTGAAGGACATGGAATCAGGTTGCCTCTGCAACATTTTGACATACAGTGAGACTGATGTTCCTACAAATTTTATTAAACTTTGGAAACAAATGGCAGTATAATTCAATTGTTTGAAAGAGATTGTTTGGGTTATCTTTGAAATTTATTGTATTTCTTTAAAATTTAATTCCCGTCTAAAGCTGCAAAGGACTAGCGTCCACGATCTCTTTCATTATCAATAGTAATATATCAAACAAAGTTCCTATTCGCGTCTGATTGTTTTTTGTGCCGTGAAAAATTCAAAGTGGATTCTAATGCACGTGCTTGAAATCAATTAAAACGAAGCGATTTTTATTCATATTCATTTTGGTGGTCGTTTTAATAACGATTCCGTTTTGTTTTTCTTAGTTTTTTCAACGATTATTGCCAAAGGAAAACAGGAGTGCCATCATTTTGTGTTTGTCTATAAACGTGTCCGTTGCGTATTCCCTCGCCAACGGAAGACACGACTGCGATGAAGATTAGATATCAGGACATTTTGCGAGGCGTGCTTTTTAAAGATATACTAGTATTAATGACTCAAAAATAATTTTTACAGTGGAAATTTTCACAAGCATTTCACAAATGAAAAACAGCAAGTACTTCAGGATCATTATCTCTACTCCTTGGTTAGTTGCATTTCACAGCCTTTTCTTGCTGTGTTGTAGAAAACCTATTGTTCAGAGGGACTGCGAAATGCCAACCAAAATATTATTCATCATAGGCTGTAAACAATATTCGCTATACGCTATAAAGGCTTATAAATCATATTCGGCATAGGCTGTAAGCATATCTGATGAGTCTGACAGGACGAAACACTGATCCTTGCTAATTACTCTCTCAGGACCCTGTCGGGTATTTCACTGGACCGGAACGAATGTTCGTCCAGGATGGACAGAAAGGTCAAGGTCACGTCCCTGAGATATAAGTAAAACAATGCGGGAATCATGTGCTCTTTTCAGAGTATCGTCACCTACAAGTTGGTGATATGGCTGGATAGTCCCAGTTTGGCCTTGTTTCCGGCTCTTCAAATGCGGACAAACGACTGTTTTTTTGCGCAGTAAATAAGTGCAAGCATCTGCTAATGATAAACAGCTTCACGGCTACCAGCCGTTAAGTGATGTCCCGCCCTAGGAAATCTCTGCCTCTGAGCAGAGCCGTCGCAACTCGACTGAACGTATCGGTGCCGGCAGATATACTGCGATCTGGTTGCCACGATTCGTTCAGTTGCATAATGCATACTGCGATCTGCTGGCGCCAATACATTCAGTCGAGCTGCGACGGCGATGCACAGAGGAAGAGACTTCCTAGTGCAGAAACATCACTCAACGGCAGCTGGCCTGAAGCTGTTCATCATTATTCAATTTTGCTTGGAATAAATTGAATTTAAGGCTCTTGAATATCAAGGAAAGGAATCGGAGGAGGCATCGCGACAAGGACGTAAGTAGAATTACTTCCATTTCAGACGACATATTGAACTCATTTTTACTTTCTCGCTACGGAGTAGAGAGAAGGTTATGTAATGCGGCGAGAAAAACAGCGAATATTCGGCAGAAAAACTTTTATTACAGGGCCCTGGTAACGAAAAAGTGCATAAATCCAGTTGCTAATTTCAGAAAAAAATCTAATACGTGGCGTAGCCAGAATCTCTGTTTTGTGGATCATTAATGCCGAAAAATCGAATGATGGCAAAACGTCTGTCCGTCTGTGAACAACGCTAGCGGCTAAATCGCTGAGCCGATTTTCTACAAAATTTATATTCCCAAATCGATCTGCATGATGTCGTAGCCCCTTAAATTTGAAACCGATATTTTAATTTTGAAGGCTACTTTATATGAAGCCCTGGAATATTTTCAAAATTTTCAAAACAATGGCTTCATCGTTTTCGACTAATTTTGTTGTTGGATAGTGTGAAGAACGTGTAAGAGAATGATAGTGCAGGTATCATGTTCGTTGAAAACCCTGATTTTTCGAAAATTGCAAAAGTTCCAAATTTTTTCGACATTTTCCTTCAACTAAAATATTAAACAAAGATATTTTACCCTTTTTAAAATCTGTTCCTGAAAGACAGAATTGAAAACAAGGTCGTAGACAATTTTTTTAAAAATTTAGTACTTTTCCCGTAATTTTGCGTGAAAGTACGTGGTGTTTTAGCATCACTAGTTTTCTTTTCTACGAGAGGATTGTGATAAATTACCTGGGGATATTGGATACTTTAGTGAAGACATGGTAGTGAAATAATAAAGAGCTTGCTGAATTCACACAAACATATGCACTTCGTAATTCATTGGTTTGGAAAAGAAAACAACTTCGTTCGAGACTTCGTTTAAAGGACAGATTCTGAAGTAAAGTGTGCATTAGATTTAAGTTTTATACTTTGCTTGATAAAATATTGAAGTTATTAACAAAAGAATATGTAATTTAAAAATATAATTACAGAAAATCTCATAATTAACTTGCATAAAATATCAAAAATTCAATTTAATGTGACTTAATTCCCAAATTCTGCAGGTTTCTGACCATCGAGCTGAGAAGTAGAGGTACCAGAGGAGCTACTACACTTCGAAAATGAAAAGAAGTTTCAGAAGTCTTACTTTATAGGCTTCGACCAAAGAAGATCATAACTCGAAACGTAAGATCGAAATACAATCATATTCGAAAAATAACTCGAAAACCAGATGTTTAAGTCCTGGAACCCACTTTTCCCTCTTCTACAGGTGGATCAGCAAAATTTAACAGCGGGTTCCATGTGTGTCATCTGATGATAACCCTCGATACTTGGGGTTTTCTAACCTGACCGATGACTCAATCAAGAGCTAAAAGCGTCATCATAGTGACGTCACTGTGGTGACCTTTAAGCTCCTAATAGGACGAAACCGTAACTGCTGATCAGCTGTCATCAGTCAAATTACAGAAATCCAAGTATACAAAGGCGTCGTCAGTTACACGACGCAACTAGTGCCGATAGCTTCCTCCACCCCCTTCCTCTCACTCTCGTTTCTGACACTCTAGGTACATTCTTTGTGTGACTCGCCTTTGAAATACATGTAATCTTGTGTTGTGCGCGGGTATATTTCCAATATACGCTATTTTAACACGTGTCGGCTAGTAGACAACGCCTTTGTAGTTACGTCAGTGATATTTTTGGCGCTGAATTGGCTAATATTGTGAATAATTAATCCTTGTCTCGTACCATTTAAGTTATGTTCTGAACATTTAGTTATCATAATGGGACGACGGCCATTGTAACAAAGGTCGCTTGACGCGGTACTTCTGCGGATGTTTCTTAAAAGCCTACGTATGGACAGCACACAGCAAGTGTCTGTCCGTAAGCGTTAAGTTATTTAGGTGTTTCTATAAAAACCTTTAAAATGTGTTTCGTAACTCCATATCATGCATGTTCAATCCATTAAATTTAGTTCCTCATTGAAAAAATAAGTTCTTCATTATTTTTAGCCAAAGTACTCTGTCAGACTGCGCCTTTGTAATAATGCTTGGTACAGATCGGCTTTGTAATCTAGGGTTAATCATAATCTACAAAATTGTAAATCATTCGTCGTAGGTATACCACCAGTGAAAAGTGTTTCCTTATCCAGAAGTAGAACATTTATGGGGTTTGGTAGCGATACGTCGTATAAATCAAGCAAACTGTCATCTTTCCTTGACTTATTACATTCAGATAAGATTATGTGGGTGAGAAATATATTTTCTTCAAAATGAATTAACACTAGTCTAGTTTTCTTCTCGACTAAAACGTACTTGTGTAGTTAAGAGAGTGTTGTAATGCTGCAGGGGAAAATGGCGATTTTTTTACACAAAAATCGTAATGTGGGTGTTTGATGAGGATAAAGTCGATACTTCTTAGTCCTCTATACAATAAATTACTTTCTCTAATGCATTGTGTACTAAGAATCCACGTTTCAGAATTCACTGCCTACATAAATAGGATAGGTTTACATCAAAACATCAGTCTGCCTGTGTGTGGTCAACATTAGCTTCTAAACTGTTCAAATGATTTTCTCCAAAATTGGCATTTTCCGATTAACCTCGCCGAATTCGAGGCCCTGCATATTTAAAACGGATATTTTAGTTTTAGATTTTTTTTTCATTTTTTTAATAAAAGTGGCACAGGTCTTTCATTGTTTTTATACACCTTCCTGCAACTGCGATAGAAGATAGAAGATTTTTCTTAATGAAATAAATTATAATTAGTCTTCAACATTAGATGTTTAAATATTATCCTATAATTTATTTTGAAAATATGAGTAGTTTTTGCGTAATTGTGAGTGTTCATTACTAATAATGTGAAAAAGTACGAGCTGTTATAGCAACACTAGTATATAAATGTCGAATACTAAACTGCATCCTTTGTTAATAGCTCCCAAGGCACATACTCTCCCTGTTAGACCCTAGACATGCTACTGAGATTACGCAAATCTTCGCACACGGTCATCTCAGCAAAGGGTCGCGAGTTCAGTGTATTTTTTTAGAGCAGTACCAATCCGGGCGCCGCGCTGGGGTGTTTCAGCTTGAGGTGAGCCGAGAGGGCAAGATGGCGGCGGCGGCGGCGGCGGCGGCGGCGGCGGCGGCGGCGGCGACGGCGGCGGCGGCGGCGGCGGCGGCGGCGTTATCTGAGCTGGGCCCCTCGGCAGTCGGCGGTTCCGCTCCCGGCCGCGCATTAGGAGATAGAGGTCGCCAGGGAGGCGCGCGTCGAGATGGCCCATCGGCGCTGAGCCACAATCACTACGCCGCGCCCGGCCGCCGCCGCCGCTACACCAAGCCGCTCCGCCATTGCCGGTCCCGTGACTACTGTCCCTGCTGCCGCCCCAGCCGGTCACGATCGCCCGGCGCATCGTTATCCATGTCTATAACGTTCCCCGACCAATACGCGTAGGGGAAGGCAGACATAACCGCCGCCAATGTTTGTTTACCTTCTGAGATCAATCAGGGCAAGATGTGTTGCGATAATAATGTCTCTGACAGGAAGATACTTACTATACGAGTAGGAGTTGGATTGATTGATTGATTTGTTCGTGTTTCCGGGCGCGTCAACTGCTTCGGTCATTAGTCCCGTCAGTGTAGTGCATGTTTTTTTTCTCGGGAGATGGCGGTGATCTTCCCCCGCTGGATGGCGACGCTGGCGGAAGGCTGGACGGCCCGTGGCCCCTTTGGTAGGGTACTGCTCCGGCATTCGCCTGGTGTTGATCGGAGAAACCACGGAAAACTACCGATCAGAGCAGCCGGCCGCTAGAACTCTCCTCCAGACCGCGACTGAATTCGACCTAGCTGAAAAGCCAGGGTCGAAAATCCTGTCGCCGTCATGACTCGAACCTAGGACCTCCCGGTCAGAGGCGCTGCAGTGACATCAGTTGATGCACTGAGCTACCGCTACCGGTAGTAGGAGTTGGAGATTTTCGACACTTACACACTCTCTAGCTATACAGCTAGTTCGAATCCAGCTGCAGTATGCAGAAGAATATTCTATCAATCGGTTAGCTTTACACGGTTTCGCCGAATAGCATTCGAATGTCGAAGCCGTTCTTTAGCAAACGGTCCACGTACGATATTCATCGTCATCCTCGCCCCCTTCTCTCATCTTAAACACACACACACACACACACACACACACACACACACACACACACACACACACTCATATGCACCACCTCATAAGGGACTAGTCATGAGACGATTGCTTGTCCTGGATGGTGCCCTCTGTCGAAGATTACTGGAAGAGAGAATCTCCGCAAACCGTCGGGTATGCCAGTGCTAAATCTCATGTTCTAACGGCTGAGGAACACGACCGCCTCCCAGGATATTACACGATTGATTGATTTTTTCATTGATTGAATCTAGAATCTCGCGATCAAAGGTACGGGAACGATATCAGCTGACGCCCTGAGCCTCCTCTCCCAGTCCCAGGCGGGATAAGCTCTGGTCTCCAGCGTATCATATGGGGTAGTAGTGCTTTAAGTGTGTGTAATGGGTCAGAATAGGACAAGGAAGAGGAAGGAAAAATTGCGCGAGATCGGAGGTCCGTATTCCGACATTCGCCCTAAATTGAACGGAGAAACCACGGAAAACTCTCAATCAGTGCAGCCGGCCGCTAGAATTCTCCTCCAGACAGCGTTTTAATTCGACCTAACCTTTTAGCTGGTATTGAAGATCCTGCCACCGTTGGATCTCGAATTCTAGGACCTCCCTGTCAGAGGCACCATATTGACATCAATTGACGCCCTGTAGCACCTTAGCCTCTTCGATTGATTGTTTTTTTTCGTGTTTCCAGGCGCGTCAACTGCTTCGGTCATTAGTCCTGTTAGTGTAGTGCATGTTTTTCCTCGGGAGATGGCGGTGATCTTCCCTACCTGGATGGCGAGATCCGGCACCGACCTACCGTCGGCTAGTGGGATTTCCCCGTAACCAGAACTCTCCCACCTTCGGGACACCGCCCCAGCCGGGACATAGCCTCTTCAAAATAGTGCGAATCAATCATGAAATAATTTACAGCACTGAGAACCAACCTCACTAGTCGACACGCCTCCATAATCAAAACGCAAAACCTCGCGTCAATTCGCACCCTGACTTTTCGTTCCCGTTGCCAATCCCGCCCCAGAGTGAACCTCGCGTTGTTGCATCCGCTTCCTCCACCACTTTCTCTTCCTCCTCCCATTGCGCCACGCCCCCCTCCATCCCTCCCAAGAGCGGTCCGTTGCCGCGGGCGACGATTTGCCGGTGCCCTCTCGCCAGCCCAGAAGAGCACCACAGCGCAGCGAAATGGTCTTCAACCCCTTGGCTTCGAGCCCCGCGCGACCTCTACCGTATCTTGCCCTTCCTTTTCCTCCTCTCTAGGAAAACTGTTCCCGATATCTGCAGGCAGGAAATAAAACCAAACTATGTTTGGAAAATAATGATAGTTAATTGAAGTTTGTATTCATAGGAATTACGCTAAAATTCGAAATTATTTTACTAATTATGAGTGTGCGCTTCCTTTAAATTGTTTCTTTACTTCCGTTTCGAAATGCTCATTTTTTGTTCTAGAAATTTATAAAACTATTATTACTTTAAAATAATTAGTTTATAATATTATATTAATTAGATAAACAAGTTTTTGCACTTGTAAGCATGAATAACAGGGTTAGTACCAATTTTCCCAAATACTTTGCTCGTAATACTAGACGTATTTGCATCGTAAGTAGTTTAATCTCATCTCATTAAATTTTTATGCAAAGGACAATTAAAGAAAGGTTTTATAAAAGGGCTAATAGCATACTTTCTTAATACCAATTAAATGTGCAACTATTTTATTTTTAACGTTTGAGTCATATAGCTAGCTTAGATCAACTCGTAAATTTTCCAGTACTGAACCGTTTGATTCTGTATTACTACAGAACGCAAAATTCCAAACCGTAGTAGTACGTACAAGAGACACTTTCAAAGCAGTAATGGAAAGATGTTGATTCCCTCTGGCTACATCAACTCACTGAAATGAGAAGGTTCGAGAAATCGAAGAAAATAAGTTGCTAGTGTGACCAACTTCCGATTCCGCTACACGTACTAGAACATACTCGTTCGCAATTTGTGAACATGTGTGTACAGCTGCAGTAAATAATCAATACTTTAGATGGAGAGATGACTGACTAATTAAATAATGGAATTTTGACAAATTACTCGAAACGACAGAAATGTTAGATGAAACATTGTCATTCAAAGGGTCGAAATATTAAATTTACCCTAAGCCCATTTTGGCTGGCGCCATTTCACTACCGAGTTTTGGGATCAAAAATGATTAAACATACCATGAGTTGTATTACGAAAATAATATAGACCTATTGACATGGTTTTTTTCGTTAATTTACTCCTTCAAATGTACGGTAAAATACTACCTTTTCCTCTCGGAATGGCCTGAGTAAAAATTCGCATACTCTCTTCTCTACAACCTCCCGGCAAACAAAAGTACAGTAGTTGCTCCCCCACAATGTTTCACCACTATTCTACAGGCTCTTTCATTTCATGCAGTATCATTACCAATAGCAGTTCTCATGCTATCATCACCGTCACTACCGCAATACGCATTAACAAGAAGGAAACTATCACACGGCGATTCTCATACTTGGAGCGATAACCCGGAGTTAGTTAACTGGAAGTGGGATTGGAGCACTGCAGATGCAATCAGACCACTTGATTGCTAGTGAAAGCGATCGACAGTACGCCAGTCCAGAGAAGCCGATGTCTCGCCTTTCAGGAGGTGCAAAGGCCGCAGGCGGTGTAGTAGAAAGTATATCCGAAGGGCAATTTCATTATCCAATTTTAACTGGATCTTCTGAGATGAGAACAGGTTTCCAATACATGAAAATTATTTTCCATTTACCTCCTGTTAATCATTGTAGCATTACCTCTTAAGGCATCAATACTTGTACTTCATGGATTAACTACTGGTGTCAGCAATGAAGCTGGACTCATTATAACTCATTTACTTATGCTTTTCTCTATCACTTATTACTTTAAACTAGTTTGTAATGGGAAATGTCGTTACTGGTAGCGAACGATATACATTACTCCAAAACTACTACACTTTTATGCCAATTAATTTAATCCGTAGCAAACATCACGTTTGCTTTCTTCTCCACACTCGAATTATCACATTTTCCACATTTCTTAGTCATTTCATTAGCGACATTTCCTCTAAATATTGTCGTAGTAATAATCGTGATATCTAATATTATCGAATTACTCTTCACTATTTCTTTTAAGGTCACTGTTACTTTCTCCCCTACCGTCTTTCAAGTTGCAATCTTTTTGCGTCATGTACTTCTCATAGAAACAGCTGGAAAGTCAAGAATTTATTTATGTATTTATTTTTACTGGCATTTGGACCTAGTGAAACGTACAGAGACGTATCTTCCGTTCTTAGAGTATTAAGTACTAAGAAGAATTTGAGTCACCTAGGTGACTGTTAGTTGATGTGTTTTATTTAATAGACAAAATCGGTATTTATCGTATCATATGGGGTTAGACTAGCATTAAACAAGCCTTATTAATGTGATTGTAATATAAAACGAATTCTAATTAATAATTCAAAATTGTTCAAGACAGGCTCTATGGTGAACTCATTGAAGAGTTGTATAGATGAAACAAAAATGTGAGATTAGCAAAAAATATTTATGAGTATATTTGAGAAGAAAATGAAAAATGTTAATGAGGAATGGCAAAGAATGTGGACTAACGCACGTTGGCTCAAACAATAGAGAAAAGAACGAGCATGTGCTCAAACCATCCCATCTTGTACGCCGATGTGGAAGGTGAGCGGTCTGACCGCTAATCAAAGGATCGTCGAGACGGACAATGTCGGGGCACAGTGCGTCGGGGCGGAGCCCCGCGAGGCGTGGCTTTGCGGCGCGGGTCGCGACATCCCGCGGGGAGCGAGTTGAGCCTCTGGAGCAGGGAATATAACCGGGGGATTGCCGGCGGCCGCGTCGAGCCACGGGGGCGCTCCGGGCGAGAGCGAGAGACACAGGCTGTGAGGCCCGGATGGCGTGGCCCGTGGACGATGAATACTGGGCGCTGGGGGCGAGGTGCCGGACCGGGCGGGGAGGTGAGGGGGAAGGGGGGGGGGCGAGGCCAAGAAGGGTGTGGAAGAACGAAGCAAGGGGCGGGACAGGAAGGGGGCGGGGCGAGGGGGCGGGGAAAGGAATCGCTGAGTACAGGGACGATTAAGAGGTGTGGGGGTGAGGGTGGAAGTACGGATATGATAGATAAGGGATGCAGGTTTTGGTGTGCGGTGAGGGTCAGGGTTGATGGTGGCGCAAGGGGGCGGGGCTGGAGGCGGAAGCGGGGCGGGGAACGGCGCGCGATTGGAGCGGGGTGCGGCAAAGGGATGCGGGGATGAGGTGCGCGCATGGGACTCCGAACGTCGCAGTGTGCAGTGCAAAGACAAGGGCCGGGGGCGAGGGCCGTGGAGGGAGTGAGGCTTGGTGCGGGGCGCGGATGGTGCGGGGGAGAGAAGATTACCGCCGCCGCTGATGTCGCCGTATCGCACAGACGACACGTGTCGCCGGTCCCCACGACAGCGAACGGGAAGTGCGCGAAGTCCCTTTGTTGCTCCAAATGGATTAAGAGGATTTCGGCTGCTGGGTTTTGTTCTGGGAAGTGACTGCCCGTGGTGTCCTTGATTTATAGGCCTCTAAGGGTTGTGTTATTATCCCGGCCATGTGGACAGATGCGGTCGCTTCAAGGATGCTTATATATTTTGTCATCTTGATGTAAATTTAATCCCACAGTAAATTGTGTAATGCTGGTCACAGAAAAGAGCTCGTTTCGTGTACAAATTGATTTTGCTGATTTTTTTCTTAATATTACATAAGCAACCATAACACTTTGTAACCTTTATCGAACTCAATAATTGACTATTTATATTATTCCATGACATTTCTTCTACCAACACACTATTTTAAGAAGCACAATTGAGTTTGTGATCTAGTTGTGTATCTACAGCCCACGGATTCTCCCTAGTATATTTCAAACGCATGTTGTAATAAGCTTAATTGAAAGTCACATTAACATTTTTAGCAATAATGAATTAACTTTGATTTTGAAAATAAAATGTGAACATACTTTTGTTAAACTAGTGAGTAATACCGACTAACGAAAAACCCTTTTGTATTTGCTGATGTAATTTACTTTTCATTTTTCTTCGCGTAGCAACGTATTTTACGGAATTATAGATCCATTTAGCTGTTGGAATAAGTAATCTTTTTTTCGTGAAAATCACTGAAGGATTTTAAATGTTCCGACATGTATATAGTTTCCTTCATAATTCGTTTTTCCTTGTATCGATTAAAATTCACTTCTTACACAAATCGTTGCAAGTTTCGTAATAAATATAGGAAAATGTTTATTAATTCGTCAATTTTTCAAATAAAATCCTCGAAAATTAATACAATTTAATATTCTGGTCATCTTTATTATATATCTTAAAAGTACAGTATATTAAGTAATACTACAACGTACTGAATATAAACTCGTGATTTTTTATGGTCTCTTTGTTGCTAAATATGCCAAAATATTATAGTAGTTAAAATCATTTTGATAGTATTTTACAAAAATAAATAATGAAAATGGCATAGAGAGATTCTAAAAAGTGAATACACGAAAAACGACAAATTTCAATAAAGAATCTCCCCACTGCTTTTGTTTCTAATGGATATAAGAAACTGTTTTGTTTCGAATAATTGCTTAATAACATAAAAAACCATTAAAAGAATAACTCTTTGACACAATCGTTAGAGTGTCCACTTTTTATGCATATTCACTGTTTTCATCAGCAGTTTCTTTGAAGTACGAAAGCACATTTTTATCTAAAGTCCCATCGCCAATGGGCTAATAGACTGACTCCCCGCCGAAGAACTGAGAGTGTATGGACGCCGCATTCAAGCGACTTGCGCGCACCGCGAGGAATTCAATATCGGATAGTGTGGAAGCTCGGCGTCCCACAAGGTCTCGCGACTCGGCGCGCGTCGGCGTCAGCGCCGGCCGGTGGGGTTTGTCGACGCGAGCGAGCGAGCGATGCGATGCGATGCGATGCGATGCGATGCGATGCGATGCGATGCGATGCGATGCGATGCGATGCGATGCGATGCGATGCGATGCGATGCGATGCGATGCGATGCGATGCGATGCGATGCGATGCGATGCGATGCGATGCGATGCGATGCGATGCGATGCGATGCGATGCGATGCGATGCGATGCGATGCGATGCGATGCGATGCGATGCGATGCGATGCGATGCGATGCGATGCGATGCGATGCGATGCGATGCGATGCGATGCGATGCGATGCGATGCGATGCGATGCGATGCGATGCGATGCGATGCGAGGTGAAAGACAAATACAGAAATCCTTAATAGAGCGAGAATTGGGGAGACACGTGGAGCAGCGGTCCTATTGTTCGCCTTCCATCCCTGGGAACGAGGTACCAATCGCGGTCGAACTCGTGGATTTTGTGGTAGGACAAAGCGGTGTTTGCAGCACTTTTCCTTGACGATCATTTCTTTCTCTGTCTCTCCTTCCATCACTGAGCTACCATCACTCATATCTTATCTTCGTAATCGCCTATGCATGAAATCATTCTCCCTTCTAGGAAGCCGTGTGAAAGCACCACGATATATAGAACATTTTGCCAAATTTCATCATTCATGTGCAAAACTTCTGTATATTCAGAGAAAAAGAGAGGGAAAGAGAGAAAGAGAGAAAGAGAAATTATATATATATATATATATATATATATATATATATTGGAGAGAGAGAGAGAGAGAGAGAGAGAGAGAGAGAGAGAGAGAGATCGGCAGGTCTGGCAGTGCCACATTCGAACGATATGGACACCCAAAATTTGCAAGATTGTCTGGCATGGCGGGTGGCGGCGAGGGGTTCAATTCTAGTTGAACGATAATCTTCGGTCGTATTGGTGTAACACGAGCGCTCGGGGGCAGTAATTTGAACGCTCCATTTATGGTCAATTTTTTAAAATAATGACGTGATACGACAATCTCGACCCACGTCGGTTCAAATATCTCTGTGACTAAGCATTTCAAGTCCCGCATTATACTTCGTTTGTTTCTTCCTTCCATACGAGAAGCCAATATCCGCAATTTTGCCGATGATAATTCATAGATCTTAAATTAGAAAGTAATGATCCACGAACCATTTGGAGAATCATTCACCGTATTCGACTTTTGAGTCGGCGCGTACGGGGAGCGATATGCAGGCAAGAGGTTTCCCGGCACTTTTGCGCCGTCACTGCCTCGTTGACCCGCGTCTCACCGCCGCCACGCACCCACGCGCCGAGCGGGACTAGGGGGAGGGGCTCTTGCGCATCATATTCGACTTCAGCCAATGAGCTTCAGGTACGAATTTGCGTCACAATATAAGCGGGAATTTTAAATGCAGACAGACACCAAAATCATCACCTTGTTACAAGTAATTAAAACAGATGCATAAAGCATTTTTATTATATTATGCTTGGTCCTTTTTTAACAGACCTTGAGCAGCTAATGGAGATGAATTATTTCACACTTTTCATGATTTCACATTCATGAATCTCGAGAGGAAAAGTTAAGATGTTCCAAAAACCTCGATTTATTTCGATTCGAGCTATCGAATATCATTAAAGGAATGTCGAACGAAAGAAAGATCCGAGAATCTGAGAATTCCAAGTAATTAGGTTCAAGTTAGCTGAAAAACCTTCTCTCGTAATATTTCATGAAGTTGTTGATGGTTTTATTTTGTAAATCACTGGTTAAGAAAAATAATTCTCTTACGGTTCCCTGAAATTATGATTTTAAGAGCCTAGGACACTATCCGAAACTGATCCAAATAGCAGGGCAAGTGACCCAAGAAGGTTTACAGAGGAGGGTAGGAAGTTGTCTAGAGACGAAAAAGGGATGAGGAAAAGTGGTAAGGAAAAGGAGAGAAGGATGATGGTATGAAATGATCCCGGAGATGCCAAGAAAAGTTTTCGATTATATATATATATATATATATATATATATATATATATATATATATATATATATTTAAGGAGTCTAGGGCCGTTGAACTTTGAATGTTACTAAGGCTCATGAGTGGACTAATTTCAAGGCAATAGATAACGAGGATGACAGAGATTTGTCACCGTCGGGGACTCGAACCCTAGGGCCTCCCAGTGACAGTTGCCGAAGCATTCGTGTCATTCGACTTTTGACTTGCGAGAGAAGGGGGCGGCGTCAACCAGACAAAAGAATATCCGGCACGCCTGCGACGTCATCGCCTCGATGAGCCGTTGAAGCAGCGATTCGTCGCCACCGCTGCCACCACCACCGCCGCCGCCACCGCCGCCTCCGCCGCCGCCGCGGCCATCGCTTCGCGCCCACGCCACGCGTCTCCTGGGCAGCGCGGTGTACGAAAGCAAACAAGGAATAATGAAGCCTCCCGCCTGCCGCGTCTCTCACTCCCGCTTTTCGCACGTCGTAATATTTACCCGGATTTCGTTGCCTCTTTGAACTCCGGCCATACCGCTAGGCAGGAGAATGGCCGTCCACGTTATGCCTGCCAGAAGAGGTTTTGCAGGGGGTACCAAAGTGATCGAGTGAATTATCGCGTTGAGAACGAAAATCCAGGAGTCAAATTACGTCTAGAATAACTAAACATGTCACTTTCGTGATGTTTAATAATATGTAATACTACTGGGAATAAACAAATTTCTTACTTCAATTTCGATGCCAACCTGAATGAGTGCAACACTTTTTTTACATCCTGTAAATTTTCCGTAGATGATTATTTTACAAAGTATTTTACAGTACATACAAATATCATATTCCACTCATCTCGTAGCATTCATAGTTGATACTATTAGTGTTTATGCTGTTAGGATAATTATATTTATATTTGAAGATAAAGTAATTTTAAGAGGTCTGACAGGTGAAAACAGAAAGATGGGAGGTTTATATCAGCTCGCAGATTCTAAAAGTCGTGAAGAATGTTTCAAAATTGTTAAATGCTTGGTCAATTGTGAACACATGACCTGTACATTGTCGTTTTTATGGTTAAGTGACGTACAGCTCAGTTACATAACATATGCGTTCTAAGCATGCATAATGTTTGAAAAGTTTTTTCATCTTTTCCTTTTCTTCTTCTTCTTCACTATTTCTCCTCTCCTCTCCTTCATTTATACCGTTTCTTATTCTCCTCTCCCTATTTATCCGCCTTTTTTGATATCACTATTGTGGCGTGTCAATTTCGGTCAGTTTTCCACCTTTGGATGATGATAGGAAGGATGGGGATTGAGATGATCAGAAAATGAACGATGCCGCATTATTCAATTAAATAAGCGTATAAGAATCTAGCATTTTAGGGTCGAAATAATGACTTTTGGCAGCGAGCTCTTTGCCCAGACCTGGGCCCTGCTTTTATTTATAATTCACGTCTAGGTGTAGACACATATGCGGCGAGCAGGACCTATTCACGTCACCATACATAGCTAATGTGGGGTGCGCGAGCTTTCGTTCAACGCACGGGTATGGAAATTGAGGCGATTTGTATTAGAAAGCTACAGCTTCAATTCTTTCCCCGCCGGCGAATCGACCGGCCGGGTTCATTACTTTCCCGATTGAAATCGCGCCTCACGGAAAGCTATCGCGCTGTACATGAGCTACCCGAAGTGATATAAGAAGTAACAATTAAATTAATCACTACAATTAATTAATTATAGTTTGTTAATAATTTGAAATAGTTTTTACAGCAAATAAATTATATTATAGTGATTATAATAGTTAGAAATGAAATTATTAGAAGGATTATGAATGTATCACATTCTATTATACATTATACAGAAAAATTAAATCAACGGCGAACCTGATTTGGACATAAAAAAATTATATAAAGTAGTAAAAAATGAAGATGATAGTTATAATAGAGAAGAATGGAAATAATTAATGTATTAAACTACTAAAAATTGTATTAATAAGATTATATTGTTATTGTATAATAATCCATATATTACCAACAATTATAAAATAACAATATAATCATATTAATACAATTTTAGTAGTTTAATACAATAATTATTTCCATTCTCGATTATAACTATCATCTTCATTTTTACTTTCTCTTGCAATATTTTTTTTTTTCTGCAATGCTTCGGGGGCGGCCTTGGGGCGGAGGTGGCCGCGAAGGCAAGTGGAGCGCGGAGGGCCCTCGCAGCGGCGCCGCTCGTGTCGTGACGGGATGGAGAGCAGCCGCCCGCGCAGGTGCGCTCTCTCCAAGCGGCGCAGTGCGGCTGACCCTCGAACCACGGGGCCCACGTACTTGCTGGGAGGCGCGAGGCGACAGACTTGTTTGTGAAGAATGGGAAATCTGGAAAGAAGTTCGAAAACGCGAGCAGGAAAATGAAGCATTTCTCGATGACCTTATCGATCCATGCTATAACCATTTTCTTCCCTATCTCCCTACGTTATCTTACTTTCCGTTTGCTTTTTAGAATGTTTGGAATTGTACTTTCAGGTAAGTTCAATCATTATATCGTTCTTTTTTTTCACTTTCTGTGAAAAGATATACTGATGATGTGATGGAACGAATGATGAAAAGAGAAACTGAGCAAACTAGGGAAATCGCGGCGGAGATATTCTCTTTCTCTCTGTCTGTCTCCTCCTTCCACATCAAGCACTATGAAACGTCCGTACAGAAAGGAGATATATTCTTTCTCTCACCCATACTTACGTCAACAGTAATGGAAAGACTACAGCTACTGGTAGTGGTGAGAGCGAGGTTTTGTGAGAGGGTTTCCATCTCTCTTCTAGAACACTTTCTCCACCTCAATCACTGTGCAACGATCTACATGTACAGGCACAGATGAGAGGCATTTCTGTTCTTTCTCTCACACTACTCTCTTTGCAAGCTAATCATTGTCCTACGACCTGCAGGAGCAGGTGCAGAAGGAAGAAATTCTCCTTATTCCCTTTGCCGTTCGCACTATCCTCCCTCTAGTTAATAATTAAGCAAATATCTTCAAGTACATTCACAGATGGCACGAATTCTCCTACTCTCTCGTAGAACTCTCCCCCCCCCACCTTAATCATTGTGCAACAATCCACACTATGCACAGGTACTGGAACATCTTCAGATCGGAGATAGTCCTCTTTTTTCTCGTACAACCCTCCCTCGACATAGGTCATTGTACAACCATGCACAGGTACAGATATGGGGTATTTATCTTCTCTTTCATCTTACTCTTCCCCTCGTTCTATATACAGATACAGAAGGGAGGTATTAGGTCTTCTCTCTTGTCCTATCTCCCTTCCAGGCCGAGCACCGAGCAACGAACTGTACCCGAAGGTGAAAGCTATACTGCTGCACCAAGACCCTGTAGATCCGGGAATCTGCGCATTGTGCGGCGTCGCCGAAGCAGTGGTACCCCGCGCGCCCTCGCCCATCAAGCTCCACGAGGGCTTCCGTCGCCGAGTGATACTAGAGTGCAGGGAACCTGTGCGCAGCCGAGGCTGCGGGAATTCCGTGGCGGACAAGAGGCCGCGGGCGAGGAGGGGCTCTCGGATATGGAATATTGAGCATGAGCATGCAGTGCGTTACGATCGAATGGAGATACGAGAGGGCGCCGACAGAGAGGGGGGAGGGTTCTACGCAAGAGTAGGAGAATTCGTCTCATCTGTGAATGTACTTGAAGATCTTTGCTTAATTATTAACTAGAGGGAGGATAGTGCGAACGGCTAAGGGAATAAGGAGAATACCTCCCTTCTGTACCTGCTCCTGCAGGACGTAGCACAATGATTAGCTTGCAAAGAGAGTAGTGTGAGGGAAAGAAGAGAAATACCTCTCCAAGGAAAACGCAGAAGCAAGAAGCAAATGAGTAAACTGACGATGTACTGAGGCCTCGTTAATTTCATATCAGCAGCGAACAGAATTGGGCTTGATGCGTTAGTGAAGCATTTGTTGTTGACCACACCCAAAGATACAGTGCTTATTTACGTAACAAGAACAGAAAATATTATTAAGATACTGAAATTTTATCCGTTTATCAATTGAAAATCAAGCACCAGCATTGAAACGGCAATATGCTTTTTCAAATTCATAATCAAACCCTGTTTCACATATGCTTTCCAGATTTGGGGAGAAGCACCAAAAACCACATTTCATGAACTTGAAGTAATTCAAAACAAATATTTTTGCAATGCATTTAAAGCTCAAAGGTACATACGGAACAAACAAATTCAAAAAGAACTATCTATTGAACCCTTAAAGAACTGGATCTCAAAATTATCTTTAAGATTCTATTCAATCATATCTTTCTGCTCCTCCACTCTTACATTTAATCTTGACAAAACTTTTCCCAGAATTAAGACGACATAGTAAAGATCTCCTACGTCCTCTATAATTTGCAATCATATCAGACAAATTATTACTACAAGCTGCATCCTCTCACATTTAAACCAAAATGTAAACTCTTTTGTTGTATATATTCATTGTTGTCTACATTCTTAGTGTTAAATTAAGAAACTGTTAATGGGCGGTCCCTCCTTGGAAGACCCTCGAAAAGTTATGAAAATGTTATAAATGTAAAAATTGTCAAAAACCTTTATAAAGCAATAATTGCCGATCACGGATAACAAAAATTTAAGAAAGAACAGAAAGTGAGTCTTTAGAGTACTTAGAAATTTTGCTGAAGAAAGCGATGATAAGAAACGAGATGATTCATGTTTCACTTTTTGCCTCATAATAACGATTTGTGACTTATGGTAGACTTTTTTGACGACTACACAGAAATTTATATTCTTTTATATTTTATATCTATTAAGAATAATTCATGAACAATGGTTGAAATGTAACAAATCAGGAGAAAGCAATGAAGGATACTAGGTAAAGGGATCTGATAGTGAACGGTAACACCCATCAAGAATATACAACGACAAAAATCAGGAAGAGGATTTCGAGAAAAACTTCTATTATTCCGTACAGCGAACAGCATTTGGAGACCAAGAATTATCCAATGAGCACTTAGTAGATTGCATTAATTATAGTTCTGCAATCTCTTAGGAGTACCACCACTGTTATCAAAGTAGAGGTATCCAGGAAGCGTGCTCTGGGGCTGGACCAGCGCAGAAGCAGCCTGTGGGAACCCGGGAGTCCAGGAGTGGGTAGCCGCGCCGCTCTGGCCGACACGGTGCGCTCAGAAGCCCCGTTAGACGGGAGCAGCTGCAAGGAAGCCGAGATGCACCGGAGATCGGGCAGTTCGGCGAACCCCACGTCCCCCTCCTCGCATGTTTGCCTGTGGGAACCCGGGAGTCCAGGAGTGGGTAGCCGCGGCGCTCTGGGCGGCCCTGTGTGGTAGAGTAACGCACGCCACGTTCCCGCCCCCTGCGCCAGCGCCATCCCGCCAGTCCCGCCCGTCCCAGCTCTGCGCCCGCCCGCCCCGCCGCCCTCCCTCGCCCCCCCCCGCCTCCCCCCAGCCCACGCCCGCCCGCTCCGCCCGCCCCAGTCCCGCCAGCATTCCCGCCCACCCGCCAGCTCCCCGGCCCCGCCACGCCTCCGCCATGCCACGCCCCCCGCCTGCCTCCGGCCGCGCCCGCCCCACCACCGCCTCCTCCCGCCCCACCCCCGCGCCCCCCGCCCGGCCGCCCGCCCTCCTCGCCCGCCCCCGCCGCCCTCCTCATCACTTCCGCCCACCACTCCCGCCATGACATTCCCGCCATGCCACTCCCCGCCACGCCCTCCCCGCCATGCCACGCCACACCCCGTCCTGCCCATCCTTGGTCCGCCCCAAACACGTCACCATCCACCCTGCCTTCCCCATCCTCGCCCCATCGTTCCCCTCCTCGTCCCTCTCCGCATCTTAGGTCCATGCCTCGCCCCTCCTCGCTCTTCCCGTCTCTTTAATCCCCTCACGCCTTCCCGCCCAAATCCTACCCGCCTTTCCTCGCCGTTCCTCTCCACGATCCACCCATTCTTCCCCTCCGTTCCTCCGTCCGCCCCCCCCGCCCTTCCCTCCCCATCCCGCTCCGTCCTGTTCCTTCCTACCTCACCAGCCCCACCCCACATCTCCCCACCTCGCTTCACTCCTCATCTTCTTTTTTCCCGCTTCACCCCTCCTCACTCCCCGCCACCCCACTCCTCCCAAAACCCCATCTTTTCTTCTCTCCCCTCTTACTTCCGTCCCGTCCCAACCAGATCAGTTTACCTTTACGCAGATCAAGCCATTCCTTTCTCGTCCTCTCCGCTGTGGACGCCGAGATGTTCGCCTTGCCCTTGTTTGGTGCTGAACCACTTTCGCGGCTCCGCGGAGACGGACAACGGTGCCGCCCCTGGCCAACAGTTTCGTGCCTGATTCCACCAGCTGGCGGCCACCCGAATTCCAGGAACCAACTGCCTTTGCTTGCACCGCGGAAACGTTTCGGTGTTAATTCTCTTTCGAAGTACGAGCTGTCAGTTGGAAATCTCAATTCATGGAATCTTCCGCAATTTTCATTAGAAAAACGACAAGTTTTAAATTTTAACTTGGAATTGAAACAACGCTGAATTAAAACTTGAGGTCAACTTCAGATTGGATTTCTGCTTACATTGATTTGCCGCACTTATTTGTAACAAAGGCACGCGTTTTTATTACTATTAGAAGAAATATATAATCACCAGAAATAGTCATATCATTAGACAATATGAGAAAAACGGGTTGAATATAACGTTACATAAAAAGCCATATCTATATTGTTTCCATCCTTTTGGTACTATCTAGAGGTTACTTGATATTTCGGTCTTATATAAACGCAGCACATTTCGTCTTTTAGTTTCATATTCCTAAAGGTAGGTTAGTAAACAACTGATTCTTAAATTTCCTCAATGAAAAGGAAAGCAGGGATGGTCATGTAGGGGAGTGTATGAGGTCCTTTTTATACTGCTCTGCAAGCACAAGTGAAACATTCAAGCCTCACACGGGATAAGAACCCACCGTCGTATGACTTATCGCTTTCAGTCACAGCCTTATGTACTATTTCTACAAATTGATCAAAGTTTTCGGGCACAACAATTGCTGTGGTCCTTTATGTTAGTCCCGTTATTGTAGGGAAGGTGTTTATGTCTCGAGGTGACGGTCTCCCCCCTCCCTAATTGTGAGATCCGCTTCCGACCGACGCGATGAATTGCAGGGTAATACCCTCTTCAGATATCTCCCCGAGGGGCACCTCATTGTCCAGGACAAGCCGTTTTGTTGCTCCTGACATTTGTAATAGTGTCGTGCATATAAGTGTGTAATTAAGGGGTGAAAATATGGCAAGGAAGAGGAAGGAAAGATCGCGCGCGATACGGGGCCCATTTGCTAGGGAGTGCTCTGTCAATCGCTTGGTATCGATCGAAGAAACCACGGAAAACTATCGATGAGAGAACTCGACCACTATACTTTTCCTCCAGACTGGCACTTAATTAACCCTAGCTATGGAGCTAGTGGGGAATATCCTGCCCCCCCCCCCCCATTACAGCTCGAAACCTAGAACCATCCTCTGAGAGACACAGCAGTTACATATCTCTCCTCACAAAGCTATTACTCCAAGAGACAAGATTAGCAGCGCTGCCCAGAAGCAATTACGATCGCGTCCCGCGACCGCCCGCCTATCAGGAAGACGTCCTCGGCGTGGAGCGCGTCGCTCCGTGGAAGAGCGCGGGCATCGGGCGAAGGCGCCGACGGGGGCGCGCGGGCTCGGCTTCCGCGCTTGACCACTAGCCTTTGTTTTAAGTGATGCTGCGTCATCGAATCGAGGGCCCGCCGAGTTAGCTCGGGGCCAGCATTGCCGCTGCCTGTGCGCATCGACTCTGACCGAGAGGTTCTATTGTAACGTCGTGAGTAGGGATCTACACCACAAAGGAACAGACACGAGTGGGTATTTACAATAAATTATGTACACTATTCACAGACCTCACTCTAAGGTGTTTGTCGGAGCTACCTGCAGCAGCCCCCTCTCTCCCAACACGCGCCTTGCGGCCGCGCCTGCGTTTAGCCTACTCGGCAATCGCAAATGGCACCTGGTGTGCCTCGGCAGACAATCTGCCCCGAAGTATCAAGCATACTTCACAGTGCTCGAGACTCGAACACCTACACGTGCCTACAGCACTTCCGCGCCAGTCTTGGCCGGACACGTTTTGCGGTGTTTTGCCGCGAGGAAACCAGAAACGTTACCCAATCCAGGGCTTCTGCCACAGCCCTTATATATGCTCGAGTCACATAACTTCCTGCGTCATCTTTCCCCCACGCACTCGTCTTGAGGCGCCTGCTTATTCCGTTGCAATTTGCACCCGGCACCTCCAAGCCCTCTCTCCTTTTGGACTTTCCCTGAAGGGTTGGCCTTTGTTCGGGAGCCTATTTTTGGCTCCCTCATTCCCATACATTGCAACTTGTCTCTCTGGAGCAGGGAGTCACGTCTATGACGCTACACTATGCTTTGAGTTCCGATGGGGGCAGGATGTTCGACTAGCTACGGAGATAGTTCGAATTCAGTCGCTGTCTGGAGGGGGAGTGTAGCGTCCAGCTACTCTGATCGGTAGTTTTCGTCGTTTCTCCTTATGATGCCAGGCGAATGTCGGGCAAAATCAGGCAAAGGATCTTGCGCGATGTTTACTTCCTGTTTCTTGTCCTATGTTCTCCACTTCCTCACACACTTTCACATACATGTTCTACACTACCACACATGCCGGGGTCTTTTATTGCTTGTCCCGGTTGGGGCGGTGGTCCTTTGGGGTTAGATGGGAAGGGGAAATATTACATAAGCTGACGTGTAGGTCGGCGGCAGATATAATTATTCAGCAAGAAATGAATGTCTCATCTCACGAAAAAACATACACTACACCAACGGGACTAGTACCAATGCAGTTGACTGTGCGGAATCAATATCCATTCGTGCCCCTCAGAATGGTCATCAAATACTTGTATAGTTCGTATGCATTGATCTGCGAACCACGCAATATCATTTGACGCCACGTTCCGTAATGAATGAAAACGTAACAAGTCTCGCGAAAATTATGTTACAACCTTGCAATTTCAACTCCGTTTGAAGTCATTCCTGGCCGCGGTAATACTGTGCAACTCATCGACTGGAGTGGCCTTGTATCGTGAGAAGCGCCGAACGTCTAGTGTGCTGAAGCTGAAATGTTCCATATTCAATGTCTCGGTATAAGAAACATAACATTTTAAAAATTGTTTGAATAGTGATACACTTGAACCCTCATTGCGGCAGTTCTTTTCCCAGTCCCATGAAATTATGCTGCAACTGCTCATCGCGAGGCCGATCGATAAGTATATACGCCATCGATAAAACTTATGAACCTGGAGCAGTACCACGCATCGTAACGCTTCGTATGAAAGGCTTTGAATAATAAATATAAAATAAAATATAAGGTAGAAAAGTAACAAATTTGAAGCCGTTCGCGGTCGTTCCTTCCCTTGTAGTGACAAAAAATGTGTGATGTTCCTCGTCACGATTGACATCGCAATGCTGACAAGCGCCGAACCCCGAGCGTGACGAAGCGGGACGCATCAAAACGCTCGGCGCTTGCCATACCGATTCGGCCGATCGAGCAGAACGTTGAGACGCGCGGGGCAAAACGCTCGGCGCTTTGGTTACCGAGATCGTCACCAACCCCACCCCCGAATAAGGCATTAGTAGAGATGTAAGCGGCGGCGGTGACTGCAGTGGCCAAGGGAGCGGTCGTAGAAGTGGTGTTGGTGGTGGTGAAAGCGGCGGGGTGGTGAGAGGCGGTAGCAATGGTGGAGTCGGTAAGAGCGATGGCGGTTAATGTGAAGGCAAAAGTGGTGATGGTGGCGGGGGGGGGGGGGCGGTTGAGGCGGGAGGGCGTAGACGGCGTTTGCGACGGCGACGCGCCCCCTGTTTGCGCTCGGCCGGAAAGCCCCGCGCTCTGAGCCCCGTGGGCCGTTGGGGCCGGATTGTAGACCTTGCGGAACGCCGCCCTCCGTTGGGTCGTTACGGAGCACGTGCTCAATGGAGGCCCTGAGAGTATTCATGGCAATCTCGTAATCGCTTGGAAAATCTTCACTATTGATTCAACTTCATATGTTGCAGATGTGATCTTTCACGCAATAACAGTACACAGAGCAGAGTGTTATAATAAGTCAGTATGTGAATTAATTAAAATTAAATTAACAATTCTTTACTTTTCAGATGATACGTTGTTCATTGTTGGAATATTAAGTGACAGATGAATAGTGATAGTTTCGGAAATAATGGAAGTTTTATTGAAGAGTGTGTGTAACAGGTATTGACGATACTACCTACTGTCTCATTACTTTAATTCTCTCATCATTAAACTGAATCGAGACATGTAATGCAATTCAATATATAACGTAATTAATGCATCGTCTTACATATTAATTTAAGTAGTTGGTTATATTGCATCGCGGAACATAAGCTAAATATTGGGAAATATACATGTTTTGTCGTTTAATACAAAATATCAAAATAATGATTATACGATAACATTAACAGTACGTAATTTTGAATAGCAGGTGTCTGAACTCAAGAGGCCGGCATATTCAAGAAAGTAAGCACCACCATTAATATAAATAACGTCGCGGTTCTTTCCATCGCAATTACACAAAAATATGCTCAGAGCAACTTGGGGCGCGAACAGACGAGGCCTTTGTTCCCTGCGTCAATCGCACGTGGGGCTTCTCATCGCCTCCGAGAAGAATTACGTCCTTCTTAAATGTATCGGCGTTTTGTACAAACAGCTATTAGAGCTCCTTGAAAGCCGCCAGCTCACCTTAGCTCATTTCCACTCCGACGCACGCAGCGCCCTCTGGGCAAAAAGGCACAGAAAGCAGCGGCCGTTTCGCTGAAGTAGGCGTAATTGAACGCATCGCTCTAATTGCACGGTACGAGCTACTACAAAGAAAGAAGGACGCGCGAAGGACGTGTGAAGCACAAGAAAGTGTTTGGGAAGAAGACAAAACTTCAAGAAAGTAAAAAGAAAACACACGTTGTGTTGGGAAGAGAGAAGAAAATTAAGAAAAGAGAGAGATGGGGAGGTGAACGAAAGTACATACACTCAAGTCGGTACCTGGGTGACGATGCAGAGTATAGTGGCGTCATGGTGAAAAAGACACAGACATTTACAAGTATGTACAAGTTTATTTACATTTATGTACAATAACCAACTTCTGCTCCTAAACTACGCACTTGCGAGTATTTCCCTGTGGATACCCCACATAGCCAGGAGGCCCGCCTCCTGACGCTACTCCGCGCCACTACCGTGACCTCGTCACCCGTGCACTAGGCACGACACGATCCAGCCTGGGCGTGATGTTTTGCGCGAGGTTTCCAGAAAACCCACCGTCTGAGCTCGTCGGCTCGATTTTATGCCAGAGTGCAGCCGTCACGTGACCGTCCTAGGTGTGGGAGGGAGGCTCGCGTCTATCACGTGAGCTTCCCAGTCAAGCTGGCGTCCCCTTTGTCTAAATGTATCCAAGCGCCGTGGCGCCCAGCTATTTATGCCTGCAGGTATGCGATACTTCCGTTCCTCCTCCCACCCACGGCCGCCAACGTGAAGCTACAGTATTATATTTGAGTGTTACGAAAAATACTACACGAGTTGTGTGTAATGGCAGTGAACGATAATTACGATGATGAGTAATATAAAAGCACAGTTGAGAACACAGTAAATGACAAGTAAAAATCACGAATCAGAAAAACGATGTCATCTCCCAATATATTCCTTTAACTGATATTAACCTTTAATTCGCTATTCAAAATCTTTAATTAGAATCGGCGAACTGTGGTACCGCTCACGCTTAATTCCTACAATACAACGTATTATTGGACATTGAACTTATCTGCTAGTCTAAAAATTTATATTTGTTTTATCAAGGTTTATGGTGATGAAAAAGTTTGAGTTCGAGTCCCAGTGATGGCACGATTTTCCACAAGGGATCACGACACATACATTGGAGAACTGGAATAAGTCTCGTCGAAAGCGAGACTGGCGGAGAGAGAATGAGTGAAGTGGTATATCATGGGGTGAGTGAGACAATATTAAGGGACGACCGGCTGAGGAGGCTCACAGCTTCAATTCATGTTACTGCAATCGCCTCTGAACGGAGGGTTCTAGGGCTCGATTTTCGACACTAGCTAGAAACGAAATAACTGTTTCTGGAGAAGAATTCAAGCAGCCGACTGCTCTTGCTGGTATTTTTCCGTGGTTTTACCGGTGAACGCCAGGTTAATGCCAGTGCAATACCCCACAAACGGACCACGGACCGCACGCGATCTTTCCTTTCTTTTCCTTGTTCGATCATCACCCCTTACACTTACCCCATATACTTAGAGTTACATACGCAATTGGCATCGGCGGTATCTCGTACTCCACCGTACAACAATATTATATAACTCTAAAGAGAAACCACTAGTGAAGCTTTTACCTTGTTCAAAGATAGTTCTACACTAACAAGGAAGGTACTGAGCCTCTGGACGTGTGCACACAATATTCAGTGATTGTTCCATAAGTGTCAACTTGCCAGCGCATAATGTCAGACTGCGATACAAATTAAAGGTTTAGATAAACAAGCATACCGAGTGCACCAATCAATGTTTTGCACATTTTAATTAATTTAAAGTTTTCTCGGAATTGTCCATAAAACATTTTCAACGAGCTAACACGAGTCTTTATTCGACTCAAGTGTGCCGTAGAAATATAGAACAATCGTCACCGAGTCAAAATTTTTATGAGATGCAATGGAAAAAATGTCAGATTATGATCATCGTCTTCACTACATTAAACTGCACACGAGTCCCAGAGTTCTAAACAACTTGATAAAAGTAGATTTCCGGTACTATTTGCTTTAACAATTAACACAACAAAAAGGAAAGTACGTATAAGTATATGTTGTTAAAACATTATTTCATCAAAAATATCAAGTTTTGTGAGAGTAAAAGTGAGATGAAGGAGTTTCTGTTTAGACGTCCCTCCAGATATGTAAAACGTGCCCTACAACTATGTGAAGTGTCATGCACTTTCTACTCACTTTTTGATTAGATCTACCCTGATAAAGAATAACGGATTATTAACTATTGACTTTTAACTTATAATCTTAGTTTGCAACAGTTAGTTCTCGTCCCGTTGTTCGGTCGCACTCTACAGATTTCCAAAAACGAATATGAAATTTGGAGGTTGAAATGAATGTCCGATTCGTAAAGAAGTATGGTCCTACACGGAGTCCTAGAATAAATGTTATGAACTTCCAGAGCGGGTATAATAGAAAAATATATATTTGGCAACGAACATGTTGGGGAAAGTTGCATATACCGAAAAGATATGCATTTCTATATGTGGAATTGGCCATTTATTTTTAGGTAACCCCGAAGGCACAGATATTCGACAATACGTGAAATTTTCTAGACGGTGTCAGAATGTGTCTTGCCAACCAGCTGTGCATAACGAGTGGCCTAAAATCCGGGAAAAATATCACACATGTAAATCCATTATTTGAAATTCCGTACTACTTGTTCAGTGTCAAAAAGTGATCATTTTCGACATCCCTACATGTCATAGAAGATTGTAACATTTATTCCGATACGTGTGTAGAGCTGGAATAAACTGTAGAATTCAGTAACAAAAAACGTTGGGCATGATACGAACTTTTCCAAATTAAGGAAGGTGCCTGGAACAACGAAAACAAATAAATACACCCTACCACACTCTCCGTGTCTTCAGGAAAGACAAGATGAAGTCGCGCCAGACAATGGAGACGCGACGAAACCGTGCGAGACCCAGCAACATATTTGTAAGTCGGGGAGAGAGTGGGGAGAAGGGGCGAGGAGGCGAGAGGGTCCACGTGCACGCGCCAATACGCTCGCGAATTGGCAATAAAAACGGTTATCTGACGACCAGCGCAGCGGCGGCGGCGGCTGGCACCGATTTTACGAGGCAGCGGTCGCTCCAATGCTGACGGCGGATGTGGAAGCCGTGAAAATGGCTGCGATGGACGCAGCGACGCGTCCATGGTTCAGTCTGGACTCTATGCTCTTCTGGTGCGTTAGTGCATGAAGTTGGCAGTTCGCAACTGGAGTGATGTGCCATGGAGTTGTTAGGTTAAAGACCAGATTTCGGCGGATTTTAGAGACTATTTAAATAAAGTTAGGTTACCCAACATCACTGTTTAAATAAAAAATCTGAAGGTTGATTGCATTGATCGCTAAATTTTTCCGATCAACTACTGGCTGTGGTTTCTCCGATCAAAGCCGGGCGAATGCCAGAGAAGTACCACATCGAATGGGCGAGTGAGAGTGCGCAATCTTTCCTTCGTCATCCGTGTGCTTTCCTCTCCCTTTTTAACACATTTAAATTTACTTCCACCACACGACCATACACAATGTGAAAAGAGATAGGCGCTTTAAGGGTTTGTCGCAGCTGAGTTAATGTCTCACTGGAGGAGAAACCTCCAGGTGGAAACCTACAAGCTGATCTGAATTCCGGCGCCGAATGTCACGTTCCATCGGAAGTCACATCACCTGCCTGGATGTTTGCATGCACTACTCCCACAGAACTAGTAAGTTTAAGAGATGACACGCCCGGAATCAATGCTCAAGTACTGAATGCAGGAGATGTATCCCAAACAATGAGCCACACACAAAGTTCGAGCAACATTGAAACAAGAAAGAAGAGATTTCTACATTCAATACTTCGACATTTTACAATTCTCGTCATGGAAATAGTTCATTAAATAGAAAATTGTTCTCATATCCACCGGAAGTTGTCAGTAGTTGACAGTTGACTTCTTGGCAGTATTTTCAAGCACTTAACGAACCAGATTCCTCAGTGGAAGAGTACAGGAATACTAAGTGTGACGAATTATCTCACAAAAAGGATTCACTCGCAAAACAACGCTCCAGGACAAGTTCTACCGAAATCCTTTTGTCGAACAACTTACCGCACGCGATAGGGGTCGTTCTCACCAGCGCCACAAGCTTTCAACACATGGTCATAATGCCACGTTTAGAACGAGGTCATTGTTCAAACAATTAGCTCGTTATTCCAAATGTATGTTTGTGTTTTTAAATTCAATAAGCGAACTTCATATTCTTACTGTTTAGGTAGAATAATTACAGCAATACGACATAATGCGGGTATGTAAATACAATGTTATTATTTGATTTTATTTTTAATATAATAAATAAAATGTAAAATAGTTTCATAGACCTCATAGTTCCCTTGTCCAAATATTTCAAATCAATGAAATGACTGAAGAAAAATTTGAATACGGTAGGAATTCTTCGTCACATATTACAGAGTTCCTAAAACTGTTTGACAACAGCCTTTCTATAATGATTTAAACAATCTTGCGAAGAATTATGGTTTCTTATAATTTCGGAAAATATCAAGTCTATTTTATGTTGAAAAGAAGAAGTTCTTTATTATTTAATATGGGTATTTCGTGTTCATTTATTACTCTTCATCGTACTTTTGTCAAATACAGATTTTGTTTCGTAACAAAGTATGAGTTTCGTGCAATTCATACATCAATGTGATGTTAATATTTCCCCAGTAAACTACAAGTCCCACACCTTATTATAAACATATGAGGTTATCATGTACCTGTCGCCGCTCGCCCCGCCTAGTCATCCGTAACTAGGGTCATTCGATTCCCTCCTTATCATCCGTAACTAGGGTCTTGGGAGGGGGCGCCACCTCTCCCCATTCCCTCACAAATTTCCCTTCTCTAATTCGCCAGGCTATGCGTTCGCCTGATAAGCAGTAGACGGAATGGCTTCGAAGGGTAAAAGCTGGCATCTGAAGAGAAAGAAAAGAAACAAAAGTTTAGTTTAGAGTTCAGACCGGTAGCGGTAGCTCAGTGCATCAACTGATGTCCCTGCAGCGCTTCTGACCGGGAGGTCCTAGGTTCGAGTCCTGACGGCGGCAGGATTTTCGACACTAGCTTTTCAGCTAGATCGAATTCAGTCGCTGTCTGGAGGAGAATGCTAGCGTCCGGCTGCTCTGATCAATAATTTTCCGTGGTTTCTCCGATCAATACCAGGCGAATGCTGGAGCCGTACCCTATCAAACGGGCCACGGACCGCGCGCGATCTGTCCTTCCTCTTCCTTGTCCTTTCCTCTCCCGTTACACACACACACACACTTACACTAACATGCACTCACTACCACACATTCCGGGAGACCAGTCGGGAGCTTAGAGCTTGTCCCGACTGGGCGGTGCCCCGCTGGTGGGAGAGTCCTGATTAGGAGTAACCTACTAGCCGACGGTAGGTCGGTGCCGGATCTCGCCATCCAGCGGGGAAAGACCACCGCCATCTCCCGAGAAAAAACATGCACTACACTAACGAGACTAACGACCGAAGCAGTTGACGCGCCCGGAAACACGAAAAAATCAAATCAATTTTTGAGTTCAGGGAAACCTGCACTATCCCCAAACGCGACACCTGGCCTCCCGAAACCACGCCTCCTTCCTACCTGCAGAGTCGGCAACTACCGAGTGCTCGCCGTGACCGGCGTCGCTGACACCGACGTCGTGGCCTCCGCCCCGCCCCCCCCCCCCCCCCCCGGGCGCCCACCGGATGCGGTCGCGACGCGGAGGCGAATTACGAACCGTCGCGTCACGTTCAGGGCGCGCCACCGACTGGCACGACAAACGACGCAGTTAAACGATTTGACTTGAATAGCACCCGCAGCCCGAGGGACGGGGCTCGCCGGCGATCCAAAAAACTGTAATTTCGGGACGGGGAAGCGGCGTATTATTATTGTTTGTTTATTCCGGTGTTGTTGGTTTTTACAAAATTCTAAAGCGGAGCAAAATATTGGTGGTGGTTGGAAAAGGGGGCGTTTACTAAACAGAAGAAATATTCGAACTGTCATCAAGATGGAAGCAAATGCGTACGCTGTTTTGTTTTGTGATTTTTCTTCTACATGTGGACGTACAGGGATGTGGATCTTCATACATATCGTATTATTATTATTTTTCTTTACCTTCTTCTTCTTCTTCTTCTTCTTCTTCTTCAGATTTAGGTCATCTCCCTATTCTTTCTACAGTATTGTCATGCCAATCCCATTCTTCGACGTCCATTATATTTCACTCTTCACAAAAACGGCTTGCAATGTATGGTAATTATACAAAAATTACTTTTTTCTACATTATTGGAACGTTACTTAGAGAGCTTTGTCTGTTTTAGCGAAGTAAAACAAACAAAAAATGGATAATTACCAAGTAAGTCAAGAAGTTTCACAGAGATGCATCCAGAATTCACCAATAAATTAGATCGTTAATGAATATCGGTATTCTTATATGCATACGACAGCTGCGATAATGATATTCACGAAGTGTGAAGGGCCAAGTAAAAAACATCATTACGGCAGCACCTCGTTAAAAAAGTTTCCTGTTTCCAATCGCTGAAGACTGCGGTGGCGGGGCAAAATAGGGTCAGCACAAGAACTGGGGGTGATTGATCTCGAAGAGAACGGGGGTAGTGTAATGGTGATATTGTAAAAAGATTAAAAGGCAAACAAAGTCAGAAAAAACAAAAGAGTAAATAATAATGGGCTGACAGTCGAGGCTTCAAAATATCGCAGAAAGTTGACAAAAAATGACACTAAAAGGAAAACAAAATCTTGGAGGAGTCAACAACTTCTGAACGACGTTAACGTCTGACTGACGTTACTAAAATGAAATAATAATCTATAATAAATAATATTTAATCTAATAGTTACCTATAGTACGCTTCTAAAACCAGTTACACCCAGTCATAATTGCATAGTTATTACGGGAAAAAGTGTTTTTTAATTATAAGTATACACAATTCTCAAAAGAATGCATTAAAAGTACAATAAATGTAATCTTCATTTAATGTTGGGGATCTTCAGACAAAAAGGGGAAAAATGGGGAAAGAACAAACTAAGAAACTACGAATGATTGTCTAGCAAGTGTGACAAAATAACTGAAAGAAGACAAATAACGAAGAAAAAGTTTAAAATAGTTAGTGTACTGAAAATAAAATTTTGACGTATGCTTTTGTATCCAAACTGATTAGACAGGCTTCTCTACTTAAAAATAAGTAAAGAAGACACAGGAAAAGACATTGAAAATGCGGAGAATAACGGCTCGTGCTACGAGTCGCATGAAAATGAATAAGAAAAATCGAAATACAATATAATGTGTACATGAAAATAATACGAATTCTACTCTTGTATCAGTTTGCATCTATCATAGTGATGCATATTCGGAAGCCTCAGTCGTTGCTCGCCACCTTTGACATCCCACTGAGAGAGAGCTTTAGTCTAGCCGATGGTGCGTCGCAACAAACCTCTATAAAACTATTTGGAAAAGCTATCTTGGGCAGACACACATTATGGCCACATACGAAAGAAATCCGGAACAGGTGAGTTTCCTTCGTGGCAATTTTTCCCTTTTATGGGCTGGCGGAGGTGTCTCAATGCATCTACTCATGTCATTGCATTGCCTCTGACGGGGAGATTCCAGGATTAAGAGTCCCGATTGTGGCAGGGTTTTCGACACTAGATAGATAGCCAAGTCGAACTCAGCCACTTGGAGGAGGTGAATTCTAACAGCCGCCCGCTCTAATCGGTAGTTTTCCTTGTTTTCTTCGATCAGATCCAGACGACTACCGGAGCAGTTCTTAACAAACGGGCGCGGTATCTTTCCTGCCCCTTTCTTGTCCTATCTTCTCCTCACGCACATACACTACATTATCATACTTGATGGGGCACTAGTCGGATGCTTAGGGCTTGTCGTTGCTGGGGCAGAACCCGGCTAGTGTCAGATACGTGGATGGGGAAACCCTCAAACCGACGTGTAGACCGTCCTCGGATCCCGGCATCCAGCGGGGGAAGAACACCTCCTCCCACGATAAGAAGGCACCAAACTCACGGGAATAATTGCCATAGCTGATGACGCGCCCGGAACCACGAAAAGGGCCAGGGTGTGTCCACAGACGCTCGTGTTCATTTGAAAGGGTAGATAGAAACCGTCAAAATTGCCCCGTATCCTGAGAAAATGGAGACTACTTCACTGTATGCGATTCTCCACCGGGAGGACAGCCAAGGTAAACCGCTCCGAAGCGAGGAAACGCGAGGGGGCGTAGCAGAACGAGTGCGCGGGGGCGGAACAGTGCGGCGCTGGCGGCGGCAGAAGCAAAGGCGGAGGCCGAGGCAGAGGTGGTAACTGGGACGACGGGGAAGGTGGATGCGCAGGCGATGATGGTGGTGGTGTAGAGGCCAATGAGAAGGAAATGAACGTGAAGGCGGAGGAGGGGGCGCGGCGCGGCGCGAGGCGCGGCGCGGGCGCGGGCGCGGGCGCGGCGCAGGCGCGGGCGGGGGCGCGGGGGGGCGCGGGCGGGGCGCGGCGGTGGCGCGGGCGGGCGCGGCGGGGCGCGGGCGGGGCGCGGGCAGGGGCGCGGGCACGGGTGGGGACACGGGCGCGGGCAGCGACCCGGATGGTGGCGCGGGTGGTGGCCCGGAGTGGGAACGGGGGCGGGGACGCTGGGAGGGAAGCGGGCGAGACGGGACGCTGGGGGGCGGGCGTGGGCGAGGGAGTGGCGCGGGCAGGCGGGGCGCGAGCACGGGAGGAGCGGGATGGGGGGCGCGGGCGGGGCGCGGCCGTGAGCGTGGCAACGGTGGGAGGGTGTGGGCGCGAACGGCGCGCGGGCGGGGCGCGGCGGACAGGGCGGGGTGGCGGGGGGGCACGGGCAATCGGTGGCAGGGGGCGGTGGCAGAGGCATGGGCGGGGGATATGTGGTGGCGGGAGCGGGACTTGGGTGATGGCGGCAGGCGAGGAGTGGTGGCGGGAAGGAGGGAGCAGCGGGCCACGCAATGCAAGCCTACAGGCGGCCGAGGAAAAAGGCAGAGTTTTCCAGCAGATTAAAGCAAAAGCCGGACGGCGATCCTGATTACGAGGGAAGGCGCGCTGTAATAAATTCATCCGCGAGCGCCTTGCAGTGGGGGCGGCGTGTGGGCGGGCCAGTGGCGGGGCGTGGCAGGGAAAAGGCCAGTTGGAGAGGACAGGCGGATTTGGACACGGTAGCAGCGGTGGAGAGAATGAGGCACGGGAATGAGGCGGTGGCGAGCTGAGACGCGCATCATGGGGAGAGAAGACGGAGATGCACTTGGACGTGGGGCAGAAGCTTGGAAGGCCGGGTGCCGGGTGAATACAGAGATGAAGCAGATCGGTGGGAATGAGGTGGGGAAATGAGGGGGAGATGTAGGTGCTAAGTTTAATTAAGTTTTTTTTGTTCCATTTTCAAGGGTTTACATGGTTTAGTTTTTACAACTGTCACAATCATTGGTGACTTAAAAATAAATTGTAACTAATTTGCTAATATAATGGTTAAGGAAACCTGTACGTCATATTCCTACCCCCTAAACCTAAGGCACATCTGTTTATACCATTTTGAAGAATAATTTGTGGAATAGTGAAATGGACATTTGTTTTTAATTCTTGTATTGTGGATTGAGTTTCTGAACAACTTCAATGCGGATAGTGATGAGTTCTGCGTAAGATTTGTATACACGTTTGAGGAGAGTTTGTGATGTGATAAGTTAATTGCTCTAGGTTAAATTCTTAATGTAGTTGTTTGTTTGCAACATGTCGGAATGAATTGATTTTTAATACGTTTAAATTTATATTTATGTATTGTTCTTAGATATTGATTTAGGATGATATGCATTTTGTTAAGGTTTGTTTAGGATGCATTTAACCATATTGGACTGGGTTCAGCAGCAGGCATCTTACTATAATTTTGAATAATATCAGAACAGTAAGGGTGACAAGATATTTCTAATGACTGATTTCATTGCATAGCTGGTAATATGAAACAATTTCCATCTTGTAAATGTTGGTACATCTCGATGTTTACTCTTCCATGCTCTTCGTTTTCCAAATAACCATTGAACCTAATTTATATTATGATATGCTACCATTTAATTAGATGTTATGGTGATGTAATGACATTTGATCATAATTTATATAATGATTCATTCGTAACATCTTTTTTTATGTCAATTGACCAATATCACTCTATCAATAAAGCCATTACTGTATTATTTTCTGAATTAATGTTTTTACGAGATTAATTTGTAAGAGGGAAATATGACATTGTTTTTATAGACATGAATCTTTAAAAGGTTTCAGAAGTTTTTCAACCTCAGAATGAGTCATATTACTCACGGATATAAATACAAAAAATGCATACATTCGCATCTACAAAATGCTTGATCACTGAGTGAGAACAAGTTTAATAATGAGTCCAGCATGCTTTGAAACTTTAAATGGATCAATTTCTCTAATAACTGCTCATTTTTTGTGAAAGACACATTTACATCCCGGAACCTACATTGCGAATACATGGGCACTATAGGAACGGGAGTGAAATGCAGTGTCCCAAAACATTATTTTTAAATTATCAAAGAAGTTAATTAACTATGTTCTGTTTCATGTAATAATCACTAAACGGCGCTGATTTTGTTTCAGACAGATGAAAGGTTCTTATTTTTAAGCATTCTGAGAAAATATTGAAACAGGAAAGGCTCAGCCACTCGTAATAAAATAAACAGACAGATATTATCAATTTAAAGTTTTTTACGTATTTTTCATTAATCAATAATGAAGATAGTGAAAACGAAACACCACAGACTTAACATTTGCATGAGGTACATTTCTTCTTGTTATATTTGATAAAAGCCATGACCAAATAGTTTCAATACGGGAAACAATAATACAAATGTTATCTAACTTTTTTCAAAAAAAATTTTAAAAAAACAAACAATGATGACATGTAAAATTCTGATTATGCTACAATAATCAAACAACTAGCAGCAAACAAATATTCTGCAACTAAAATCCTTGTTACCTCACTCTTTGATTGGTTTTCTCTTTAATTCAAAACGATTTGAGGCACACTACGATTTCTACGTCCAAGAATATGTACTATGCCTCTGCGGAAATTATCTATATTGTATTTCTCATCTCTGCCCTATTGCCCTCTTAGAATCATAATCTCTACCACTGTATTCAGATGCCCCAGGCCGCGGCCCGCCTATAACACGCCTTGGCAAAACTGCTTGCGGCCGCGGTCCCCCCGCCCCAAACATAGCGCCCGCCACCGCCGCCACCGCCCCCACCGCAGCCGCCAAAAAACCCCAGCCCCCAGCCCCGGGGTCGGCAACTGTCAGATTAGCCGGTCTCTGGTGATTATATTTTGAAGGCGCTCATCGTGAATTAAAATTTAACGACCCCGGCCCCCCCAGTGCGGATGGAAGCCTCAAGGCGGAGCGCGGCCCCCTCCCCTCCCCCTCCCCCTGCGGGTCGGCGCGGCTGTGCGTGTGGGGGGATGCGTTGACCCCTCCTCAACAATCTGACTCACTCGAGGTGATGACAAAAAATGACAGTGGTCTTGCCGGGTTTCGATACCGGTAGTGAGCCAAAATGCTCAACAATCTGACGTCTACATACAAGAGCAGTATAATTTTGAAAACTGATACACGTGTAAATATTGAAATTCAAGAAATATTTCCAAGATGTTGTTGTTCATTGAAAATTACGTTTTGTAATTGAAATGATCAACTACATAGTGCAGAAGATGCACGGTTTGTAATTTTGCGAATCATTCAACTTGAATCTGCCAAAATATCATTGCACAATTGTGTGAAAGTTTGATAGAAGTACCGAGAAAGACTGCAAAAGTCAAAAGTGCTGAGCTAATATGTCTGGCATGAAGTCCCGTTTTTTAACGGAAAACCAGTATCATCTTATTTGTACTGTTGATACTAAGAATTAGTGGATTGTAGAAATGTATTTATTTCTACTAAGTATTCTATTTAAAACTGGGTATATACATAGAACTCTGAACATACATTGAAGAAATGTTTCCTGATGACCTCCATTAGTATGTCCCAATGCTTGCATGACAAATGAAGGCTGTACTCTCGGCCAAAAACATCCATATCCAGAGAGCAAATTAAAACTGGACGCTTCAGTGGCAAAACCAAACCTTGGACTGCCACGAATTGCAGCATATTTTAGAGTGAAAGTATTGTCAGAAACTTGGAATCGACAAATGAATTGAATTTTCATACTTGGTATTTAAAAATGAAAATAACATTTTCCCAAGGCATTTGATAGTGAATACAAATATAAAATAAATTAATCAATGCGTCAGAAAGTTTGCTTATATTTCATGCCAATTTAATCTTGAACTTTTGCAGTGTCTTGACACTTTTCGACAAATGAAAAACCCGATACTTTTTTTAAGATGTTAAACTTTTTTGTATTATTGGTAATAAAGATAAAATGATTAGACTTACGATTTTTTCTATTTCTCTAGTTGATAAGAAATCTAATTAATTATTAATAGGGGCGGATATTGATGTCCTTAAACATCACCAAAAATGATCAATAAAATGCTCTTAAATTTTTTTAAATGACCTAAAAGCAAAGAAAAATAATGTAAAAAAGTTTATTACAACCAGTTCAGATGAACAACTTAAGCTGCTGGATATAATACTAATGTAACCAAGTTTAAATCAGCTTGCACATTTGCTTACGACTGTACCAGGAAAGATCTGTCTTTAGTTATTGTGAAATCCGACGAACTGACAATGGTACTGATAGATGTCAGAGAAAACTTATATTACATACTCACAACGGCTAATATTACCATTTCTGTGCGAAGTAATCGAATATGCTTTCAAGAATTCTGTGAAGTTTAATTTGTGCATCTCTTAAAGATTATTTCAAGCAAGTACCATTAAAATGATATTAAATTATATAAAATCAGCCACAATTTCTTTAAAACTGACCGAAAAAGATAAAAAATTACCTAAGGGTCAAAATTAAAAAAAAATGAAAAAAAAATAAAAAAAAATGGTCATTTTTGAAAAAAATGAAAGAATGTCGATACAAGAGGCATTTTTTAAAGTGAAAAAAAAAATGACCTTTTCGCCCCCCTAGTTTTTAAATCAAATTGTAATTTAAAACGTGCGTTTTACGTTCCCGCAGGGTTAGGTGGCGGGCGGGGCTGCAGGGGTGGTTATCTGCAGGAATACGCAGGCGACGACAGTTTTTTTTCGATTTATTTAAATCCTGGAGCCCCCTGAAATTTAAATTTCGCGGGGCCCCAGGACAAAAGAGTAAACACAACTTGCAACAGATTTCCGTTTTCCCACGGTGTCGTGGGGTTCCACCCCCCCGCTATTTGATCTCAGAGGCGGTGTTTTCCCAATGCATGGGAGCCTAGGAATAAATACATGAATACTTTAAATGCTCTTTTCGCTTTATCGAAGCTACCGATCGAGGTTTCAACATCGACCGCGTCAAAACAGGTCCAATACGCACCCGCGTCGCGAGGGGGGGCAAGAGAATGTCACTGGATATTGGGAGAAGATTTGCAGGAACGGCAAAAAAAATTTTGGGAGGTTTTAAACAAACCAGAACGAATGCCGACGGAATGACGGGAAAACCCGGGGGGAAACCCCGCCCCGTAAACCGGTCCGAGGTTGGCCCTCAACGCCGGCACCTTGTCTTCCATGAGCAAGAGGGCAAACAGCTCGCCTGCGGAGATATCGACCCTTGCACGCGGGTGGGATTTTACGTATTGAAGTTGAAATTGTAGTGCATGAAAAGGACCGCCTGGGAATGAACATTTCAATTAAAATCATAATTAACTTGAGGGTATCTAACTTGTGTGACACATTTATCTGCGTGCATACATCTTAATATTTCGTCATTAGAATTACTACTCACTGTAGTAATAAATTTTTCTAAATATGAAATAATAATGCAGAAAAATGGATCAATGGCTTTTTAATAGGCCTATATTCAAATTATTTTTTCAAAAAAAAAGAAAAATAATTTTTTAAGTTATAGAATGTGAATTGTTCGCCTTGTCGACGTCAAATGGAACTTGATTTTTATTTCTTTTCAAAGGGGTGAATTGACAATTAAGAAAGGTAAGAGGCAAAGAAAAGTATGTAAATGTTTCCAAACATTTAAGGCGTTTAAAAGACTCTCTAACAATTCTTTTTAAAAATTGAAATGGTACTTTATTACATAAATAAGTGATTACATCTGTTGTTTTCTTATTGATGTTTTTACTCGATTCTTATAAAAGCAATAAATCTAAATATTAAAAAAAAGTAGAAATAAGCAATTTACAAAAAAAATACGTTTTCCCTGAGCCCCATCAAAAAAGCAATGCGAATTGGAAAAATTGAAAGACAATTTAAGATCCCCACAAAAAATTTTTGGAATCCGAAAAATTAAAATCCATCTGCAGAACTACAGAATCAAAAAGATTTGCACTACCCGGTAAGTACGCGAGATGGCGTGAGGGAAGGGCACTGCATTACGACGTCATCGGTCCGGCTGCAGCTTCACCGACATTAGAACGCGCTGTCTGGGGTCGCACGTAGCGCGGCAGCGCTCGCCCCCCCAGAGCTTATGACGATTTGGCGAAAAGGTGAGTGGGGGAAAACTGCGGTGGCCCCCAACGGCCCAATTTTCCGGGCGCTTACGGGGCCTGCGAGGGCTGAGGCTGGCGGGGGGGGGCGATCGGGTGGTTATCTGCGGCGAATGGGGGACCGCGGGGTGTTCAAAAAAACCGAGGGAAATTTCCCCGCGGGGGGAGGGCGACGGACCGAACGGGTCTCTCGCAACAGAGTGGGCGCCGATAACCCAGGAATTTAACGTTCGGAGGGGGAACGGAGCTGGTCTTGCTGGACAGGTAGGAAGAAACTTGCTCCAGAATGCACTCTCTAATAATTACAAATAATAATAATAATAATAATAATAATAATAATAATAATAACGATAATGATAATAATAATGATAATAATAATAATAATAATAATAATAATAATAATAATAATAATAATAATAATAATAATAAGAAGAAGAAGAAGAAGAAGAAGAAGAAGAAGAAGAAGAAGAAGAAGAATGTATGAAATATCTGCTGGGACACAAGCATCAATCGATGTTTTGGTCCCGACAATTGAAATCAATCTGTTTATTTTCCCCTTAAAGAATGTAAATCAAAAAGGTTAAATTTCAGTTAACAACATTTTTTTAATTAATGAAAATTTAAATTTTTATAATCATTATTAGCCATTGTAACTAAAGAAACATATAGTTTAAAATCCTTTGATCATAACTATAAGAATTTCATTATTTTCAAGAATTGTAGTTCACTTAATCTTTTTCTTTGCATTCCTAAGAAGGACTTCTTGTATTTCTTGAACAGTTTACTTTTTATTCGAATCATTATTTTCAAGAATTGTAGTTCCCAAAAACCCCAAACCCCCCGGTTTTATTGAAGCCGGTTTTGGCTTACCACCCCGGGCACAACGGGCTGAAATTTACGCCTGGCAGGCCCTACGCCTTGTAGTTGAAAAAACGTGGGGAAATTGTCTTCCAGATCTTTGCGAATTAGAAAAAATGTGCGAAACCAGAACCAGTCTCTATATGTCGTTTGAATTATGATATATGTCAATGAACATTCAATAAAGGTGCAACATTTAAAATGGGGGAAACCTTACAATTTACATGTCCCGTTTAATCCATAAAACAACTTATCAGAGAATAAATCAGATTCGGGAAGAAAATTCAGATTTCTTGATTTATCAGCTAAGATTCTTCCGATATAAATTATTTATGGATAGAATGGATAAGCGAAGACCAAAAATCAGAATTTTATAATTTGTAGAAAAACAAAAAATTTTTATTGAGGTTGAGAAATATTTTAAGGGAAAGAGAGAGAAAAAGTGAGAGAGACGAGGAGAAAGGGAGAGTTAAAGAAAGGGAGAAGAGTAGAGAGAGAAATAGAGGGGGAGATAAAATAGTCAGAGAGAAGAATTCATGAAATTAGTTCAAACACACAACACATTGAATAAACAAATTTCCCCCGCCGTCATGGGGGTAAAAAAGCTTAACAAATGTGATTTTAGTTATTGAAAAACAAGAACAATTTCTTTATACATGAACTATTCTTCACACACGTTCCTTCTAAAATTCAATCTTTATACAACTGGACCTGACATAGCACGTCATACGCAGTTTTTAACTGTTTTTTTTTACGTAAAATAAATAAAATAAATAAAATTTCTCCACAGTCCTACTCGTTCACCCACAATATGGAGTAAAATAGTGAAGTCCTACGCATACAAACACAAACACTTACACAAAACACACATTCCCCACAAAAAATCGTTTCATCCCCCCCAAATACACCAAAACCAAAACAAAACTTTAGACACACACACAAAAAATTTAATATACACTTACACAAATAAAACATCTACACATGCACAAATACACTCGGGGACAAAACACCATTATACAAACATTCCCGATTTCCTGGGGGGTCCCGGTCCGGGGGGGCGCGTGGAAACCTCGACGCCAAAGGTCTCCGAGGACCCGCAAGGAGCCAGCCGGCGGGGGGCGGGGCGGGGAAGTCGCGGCGGCGGCGGTGCGCGATTGCTCGGTGAATTCCGAAAAGGAGATTTGCCGGGGACCGCGTCCGACTCAGCCCCACGCGCCGGCGGGGCCCGGGGCGCGGCGGCGGGGGGGGGGCGGCGGCGGAGGGGGCGGGGCGGCGGCGGCGGGGGGAGGGGGCGGAGGCGGGAAAAGGGGGCCCCCCCATAAAGCCAAACCCGCGGGGGCGCGACGGTTTTTTGGCCGGGGATTCCCTTTTACCTGACGCCCTGGTGCGTGTTGGTTTTGTTGGACGAAACAGATGATGGATGCAACTGAAATGAACGCCTGAGGAGGAAAAGATTTGGGGTAAATGAGAATGATTGCGTAAGACAGTTTTGGTATAAAGATGTATTTCAAACGGGGAAAAGGGCGAGCATGATTCCTTTTGGAAAGGGAAATTTTAAAATTTGAACTAGTCCGAAAAAAACATGGTCCCGAAAGGATTTATGAAATGGAGGGTACTTGGCAGGAGGTTAAGCCAAAGAAAAGGGAAAAAGAATAAGAGAAAGAGGATGAAGAGGAAAAAGAAAGAGGTGAAGAAAACTTGGAAGAGATAGTGAGGAGAAAAAGAAAATGGAGGAAAAGAAAAGGAGAAGAAGAAAAGTTGTTTTCGCAAGGATTTCTCTTTACCTGATTTTTTCTTTTACTACCTCGTCAATCAACACATAAGCCGGGATATCGTCATCTGGTGTCCTATCTTCAACTTCAAATATATTTAAAAATGAGAAATTTGATGTGCCCAGAATCAAATTAATTTTAATCACGTATGCTTCGAAAGCGTCACAGTAGTTTAAAATTATTGAAGAATCGTTCGAGGTAAAAATTTTTTATGAATCCCTTGTCGTGGAACACATTCACATTCCATCACCAAAATTTTTTAAGAAAAATTTTGCCTAATGGTTTAAATTGATCGAACGTTTCTCCCCTTATATAGTTTGGAATGCAGCAAACATTTGAAGAAAGCTTCGGCTAAGAAATTCTAATGGATGATCCGCAAAAAAAAAAATTTGAAACTTTTCCCTGCGTCTGGTTTACTGCGTTGGAACAGAGCTTTTGCCCAATTAAAAACAGTAGACATCAGTGAATCTGTCACTGGTAGATCAACGGTTCCTCTTTTTTTCCTTTTTGATTCTCATATTCCGTGTAGTCGCACTCACCATCAAACCATGAGGGCGACATTTTAAATTGGTATACATTTCACGCACGGGTTTCAACTAATGCAAAGAACTTTGAATTCTTTAAAAGTGGAAAGATAATTATTTGTTATTGATTGTCTCAAAACAACGGAATCGTTCAGATGAGGAAGAATTGAAAAGACAATTATGGCAATATATGTTAAAACATACGTAAAGCACGTAGACGTTCGTAGTTGTCATATTTGTTTTTATATCATGTAAAACCAATATTCTACAGTTTTGCGCTCATCCTCGGTATTTTAAACGTGTTGAAAGAAAAAATGAGCGAATGAATTAACAAAAAGTAATTGAAGTAATAAAAACTAACACAATAATAAAAAATGAATAGTAAAAGTAATAATTACAATTACCGGTAACGGATAAAAATTACACATAAAAGCAAGGTGAGAATTAAAGTTTAATTGAACTAGATTTTTTCTTCGGCGAAAAAGAATTAGAGACTTCCCTCATCTCCACGTGAGACAAAAAATTCTTAAATATATACTACAATACATAAGAATAATCTCCAAACACAGTATCTCTGATATTCTAAAGTAGCTGTGTTTCGAACAAAGAAACATTGCCAACGTTTCTAAAAAAGTTCTTTGTCCTATGTCACTAGGAGAAAATGCGAAATGAAAAAATGCGAAACAATTGTTGGACACCCGTGATACACAATCAGATATATTGTTAGAATAAGTACGTACGTCTGTTTCTTTGTCTCACAAAAATAGACAATGTGCATAATTTAATGTCAAGTTAACATTGTTCATGTGAGAGAAATATTTGCAGGCACTTGTTAAGTAATCTATATATTTTGAAAAGGATGACAGTTTACTTTTCCCCTAGATCATACGCAGTTTCAACTGTTTTTTCACGTAAAATAAATAAATAAATAAATAGATGTACAAAGCCGTTTATTAGGCCTAAACATGGCTTAGGCAATTTAGAGGAACATTAATCTCACATAGGTGATTAAAACATGAACACCTGATAAAAAATCGGGGATTTTTGTGATTAACATTCATCTCAAAGAAAAAAAAAGCAAAATTGAAGGCAAAAAAAATTATCCTCGGGCTTTTTTTTCTGCTACGGAGTTCTTTCTCTTCTTCCTGCACTACAGGTCTTCTCTCTCCAAATACTTCAGTTACGCTCTAATTCTTTTTAAGTGTTTCCCAAAGGAAACACAGATCGAAATTTGATTAAAAACCTCAGTCACTGAAAAAACAACTTGTATCGGGCTTCCGGAAAAGACTCCGCAATTTTATGCCACAGGAAGTAAGTGGACCTCAAATAACGGGGATCTTTATTTCGGGTTTAGAGCCTTTTTGTCAAAAATCATCAAAAAAGGTGGGGCGGTTTTTTTAGGCCCCCAAATATTTCTATGATAGAAAGTCTAAAATCTATAAAATCAACTAGAAGTCACAGAAATTATCCCGAAAAAAAGAGAAAATTGACCAAACGAAACGACCGCGATTTCGGGAAAAGAGCTTTCCTGCACACATATTATTCTTAAATATACAGTTATTTTAATGCAGTTGAAAAGTGTAGTGAAATATACAGTTGAAAATATTCAACCCGCAGATTTAAACTCCGGTGTCAAGTCAGATCCGTGTGAATGCATAAATAACTCTGTAGCAGACGTATGTCATCGCCTTATAATGTTTCCAAGAAAGGTTCTCAAAAGAAGAAAAGAAAATCCTTACTTAACCTGAGGAAAATCTCATGATAGAATATCTCATTTACATAAGATGTATTTTGAAAGAGTTAGATTACTTTTTTTACAAAACTTTTCTTAAATCTTCTATTCAAAGTGTTTCCGTCACACCACTTTTCATAAGATGTACTAGCTATTTTGAAACACTTTTTCTTACAAAGCAAAATATATTTCATGTTATTTCAACAGCTATGCACACTAATCTTGGTATCTATGGGGTGACCTGCATCCATTTTTGGTAACACAAACTTAAATTCACTCAAAATGCAAATTTTAACACTACGCATGTATGGATATTACATTTAATTGGCCTCAAATTAAATCAGACTAAATTCCAATGAACTGCAACGAGGTGACAATGTCATGAAAAAAAAAAAAATTAGCAAGTGTTTAAATTGGTTCCAAAAAAAATTGTAAACGAAAAGAAAACGGTTTTAATGCAGTTTTCTATTTCAAATAAACAATTCTGTGCTCCATTGAAAATGAACAATGTACCATTGACTGATGTTAAGGTAACAAAATTTTTAGGTCTCTCAATTCAGTCAAACCTTAAATGGAACGTCCATTTAAAATGTACCATTGACTGATGTTCATTCCCGCCTGAGATATGGCATAATATTCTTGGGGAAATACATCTTATAGCTCCTAGACTTTTAGATTACAAAAACGAATTGTACGAATAATAACCAAATCCACCCACGTGATTCATGTGCTCTCTTCATTAATCTAGAATTTTACCATTACCGTGTCTTTTTATTTACGAATCAGTGGTTTTGTAAAAATGACTTGTCAAGGGGGGAATATATTTTCAGAAAACGCCGAAGTCTATTACTATAACACTCGACGTAGAAATCATATTCATCAGGTGACAGTATCAACAGCTCATTACAAAAATTCACATACAATACATGTACATTATTTTACAACATTTTGCCGGGGATGACATTAAACGATTAAATTCAAAAAAAGTTTAAACCCCAATGAAATCGTTTTGCCAAACTGTTTCATAAAATTAGAGACTATACGAGCATCCAAAAAAAAGGAACTTTAAATTTTTTAAAATGATACATAATGCATTATTTACCTTTTGGGACTGTATAAATGAGTATAAACAACCTGAAAAACTATTGTATAAACTTTGGGTCAAAGACCCCCATCTCGATCAGGTTTTTCGTCCAGTTTCTATCCTTACAAAGGAGATGGCCCTTGTTTTGCTTTGACATAAATGTAATTCATTTCTTGGACGTCTTTAGAATTAGGGGAAAAAACATTTTTTCAAATTATCCCATGTTGTCGCGGAGGGAAATAATAAGAGCTAAAAATTTTTTGCTTATTTTCTTTGAAAATAGATTTTATTACATGGGAGTTTTTTTTTTGTTTTTTTCCTTTCAAAATTCAAAAAATTTTTTCTTATTTTTTCCTGAAAAACGATTTTATTACATGGGAGTTTTTTTTTTTTTTCCCCTTTTAAAAATTTAAAAATTTTTTGCTTGTTTATCCTTGAAAATAGGTTTTATTACGGGGTTTTTTTTGTTTTTTTTTCCTTTCAAAAATTCAAAATTTAAGTATATTGACTTGGGTAGAGATGCAGAATTTTTTAAAATTTCACACAATTATTTTTTCCCCTAGCAGTCATACGCGTTTTAATTTTTTTTAGCAATAAATAAATAAATAAATAAATAAATAAAGATATTTTTAATACTGGAAAATCGAGGAATGCATTTCTTACTTTTTAAAATGCGTTTCAACTCGAACAATATTATTGCTCTTCTATTTCCATTGGATTAGCAAGGGTCAAATACGGGAAACCCAAAAGGACAAGAAATATTAAATACACGAACATATGGCATAACTAATTACTTCATTCATGAAAATTTTAGACGTTCATCATCATATTCATTCCATACCAAAAGAAATTAGTATATGGGTCCCGGTAAGACGTTGTTTGGATAGTAAAAATATGGAAATTGTCGACTTTGAGGACATTTATATATTATAAATAATCGGTTATTCCACTATTAACAACAATCGAATAAATAATAAAGTATTTTTTTTATTTTAACACAGCAGATTCGAAAATGACTAAAATGTTGAGGAATAGTATTTTTAATAACCTTTACGAAATGACAAAACGATGTGAGAGAAAACAAAACTTTAGTATTTGCTATTATTATTGAGATCAAATAACAATTTGCCCAAACTCAAACGAATAAATATAACAATAAAAATAAAAATAGTAATATTAATATTAGTAATAATAGTAATAATAATAATAATAATAATAATAATAACAATAATAATAATATATGTATAAAAATAAAACACACAACGATTGCCGTACCATCTACAATACGTTTTATACGTTACAAGCTGGATCATGTGATCCGCCTACCCACAAAACTATGCAACGGGAGCTATGACACAATGAAACAGCTATGTAGCAACTTCCGGGCCACGTCCTCCACCCGCCCATCCCTGCCTACCTGCCACCACCACCGCCACCGCCACCACCTCAGGGCGAGGCAGCGGTGACGCGCGCGGCGTGAGCGGAACGTTACACGCGGCACCCGCGCCTCCCAGAATGACCGCCGGTCACACTCCCTGAATTCGGCGCGTCCGGCGGCGGCGGCGGTGGCTGCTGTGGCGGCGGTGGCGGTGGCGGTGGCGGTGGCGGTGGCGGCGGCGGCGGCGGCGGCGGCGGCGGTGGCTGCTGTGGCGGTGGCGGTGGCGGTGGCGGTGGCGGTGGCGGCGCGGCGGTCGGCGGCGGCGGTGGCTGCTGTGGCGGCGGTCGGTGGCGGTGGCGGTGGCGGTGGCGGTGGCGGCGGCGGCGGCGGCGGCGGTGGCTGTGGTGGCGGTGGCGGTGGCGGTGGCGGTGAGGCGGGGGTGGCGGCGGCGGTGGCTGCTGTGGCGGCGGTGGCGGTGGTACTGGCGGTGGCGGCGGTGGCGGTGGCGGTGGCGGTGGCGGTGGCGGCGGCGGCGGCGGCGGCGGCGGCGGCGGCGGCTGTTGTGGCGGCGGTGGCGTTGGTGGTGGTGGTGGCGGTGGCGGCGGCGGTGGCGGCGGTGGCGGTGGCGGTGGCGGTGGCGGCGAGGGCGGTGGCGGTGAGGACGGGGGCGGCGGCAGAAGCTAAAGGAACACAGCACGGCGGCGGCATAGCGCCTCTCCAATGCCTTTTCTCCAACGCCCCCCTGTCCCCGCCTCCACGGGCCGTTCTGTGTCCCGCCACCCGCTGGTTGTGGCCATCGCTGTACACCTCCACTGCCTCCAGGCACAACGCTACCGCATACACACTACCTCTGTTACAATCGGCGCTATTGCCACCATTGTTACCGAGTCCATGTTACATCACCATCACTACCAGACTACTACTAGACACTACCGTCATAACCGTTTGAACAATCACCGCTCAGCACCTTCAAAACACTTGGTTTCAACACGGCTGACTTGACCGAGTATGTTGTGTACCTCCTCCAGCATCAGTACGAACATCACCATTTTCAAACTCTGCCACTGTTTCCATCACCACTACGGCAATGCCCACCGTCAGAATCAAGGCTACCACTCACACCGTCACGAAGATATCCATTACCGCCAGCACACAATCAACCACTACCTCCAAGGCAACCATCACCACCTAATCAACCATCACGACAAAGGAACTCCAGCCCAACCTCTATTACCAAGGTAATTTCTAATATCTATTAGCAAGAAAACCATACGCACCAAGTCAAACCACATTCGCAACCAAGACATCAACCACAACAACCACCTCCACTACCACCACCAACAACAACGACGACGATGGCGACAACTACAACAACAACAACAACAATAATAATAATAATAATAATAATAATAATAGTAACAATAATAGTAACAATAATAGTAATAATAGTAGTAATAATAATAATGATGATAATAATAACAACAGCAACACCACTGCATCATTGTTTCTTGCTCTAGAACTACATTCCCCACTGCTAACAATCCCCATGACAACATTAAGAGCAACAATAACAAGTACCAGGAACTCAAGAAGAAAATAGTCGTGCCATCCCCCGAGGCCCCGCCACCGCCTCCAGGTCTCTGGAGGAGGCAGACGCGGCCCTCCCGCCGTCTACGTGCGCGCGGCGCCCGCCCTCCCCCTCCCCCCCCCTCGCCCGCCCGCGCGGCGCTTGTTACGGCCTGGCCGCGCTCCGGGAGGAAGCGTGGCCCGCGGGCCCGCGCGGCGCGGCAACGCCGCGCACACACACCGGCAGCCAGCGGCGGGGGGCGCGGGGCGCCGAATGTTTTGGTGAGATTATACTGACAGAATGACCGGCCCACCTGCCTTTTCTTTCGTGCCCTCGTCCCTCCCGGGAGCCCGTCCAGGGCCTGGGAACGCGAGAGACCCCGCCCGCCCGCCACGCTCCCGCCGCGCCGGGAACTTCGGCCGTGCTCGGGAAGTCCGGGCACGCGAACGGCCACGCGAACGCGGCGCCGGGCCGGCGGAGGCGGTGGAGGAGGAGGAGGAGGTGGAGGAGGAGGGGGGCGGTGGCGGCGCCGGTGCGGCGCAGATGAAGCGAGAGAAGCCGACGCGCCCCGCTCGCCGGAGCACCGCGCCCCGCCACGTCCCGCCGCGCCTCGCCTCGCCCGCCCGCCTCCACGGTGGGGGAACGGCGTTCTCAGCGGGCACAAGGACTCACGCGGAATCGCAATTTTTCGCTAAGGCAACTATCACAACTTTCAAAACAACTACCTTACTACAACTACAATCACTAAGGCCGGTAATCACCGCTATCATTTCCACGAAGATAACCACCTCAACCACTACCCTCTCTACCATCTTCACCACCACCATCACCACTAATAACAAGATAACCACTGCCGCCACCAACACCAACAAGACAATGACTATCATCACCACTACCACCCCCATGACAACCACCACCAACACCAAGACTACTATCACGATCATTTATCACCACCACAATCACCACCATTAAGATAACCACTAAGACAATAACTACTATTAACACATCTGTCATCAAGGCAACAACCTCCATTGAGTTACAAACACCGTTGTGCAGACATCTTAAAGCACAGACAAGACAATCATCATCACTGTTACGTCCGAATATCACTCCGGTCATTGCATTGCTTATGTCATTGCATAACAATACGATACACATTACGATACACATAACAATCATCTTCATCGTCATCGTCATCGTCACCGTCATCATCAAAACAATCACGACCAAGGCAATAACAATGGATACAGACAGAAACAAAGACAACATAAATCAACTCCCACAACTCCCTCAGACAAGCCCACCAGAAGCGAATATCAATAAGGACAACCATGAAATCAATTAAATGGTTGAATCTTTCCTTCTGCTCGTTCATTCTTCATGCCCACATGAGTATGTATTGCACAAAATGGAAGTATTGTTTTTATTTTTGTAGATGCTGCTATTCGTGTTATACTATAGCGGCTCGTTAGTATTACTTCTCCTCCGAAGAATAATGTGTACTTGAGTCTATTGTCTTGCCTCGGAATTCAATCCGCTACATTCCGGCTCTGAAATCGTTTCTATTTACGCGTGATTTTCATACTTTCATGGGTGGTGTTGTACGGGACAGATACAATAGTGTCACCAGTTGGACTCTTTTAAATGAATTTCTAGTATAGTACGTGTTCATGAACTGACTTTTGAGTAACATTTACTAAGTATTCTTGTATTACAAGAGCGCTGGGATGACGCAAGTTTGAGAAATCAAAGACTACTTACAACTTTCACTTTTGTGCAATGAACAACAGTGCGGAGTTCAAGAACGTTTTTAGAATCTTCAAAAGTCATAAGCAACTCTTTCTGTTAGTTCACATTACCTCACAGCAAACTGGCAGGTGAAAGGGCGAATATGTTGCAATGTTACGAAGGAATACTTTTATGCGAGTAACTGTGGTGTGTTGCTTGAGACAAAGTCCATAAATCTAACATGTAACGAAAGAACAATGTTTAATCGTTAGATGAAAACTACCTTATCTTCAGCCCTTATGGTTAAAGGTAATAAAATTGGTTCGACTTGTTGACAAACAATTGTAAATTTACTACATATTTACAAATGTCGCATACATATATTACAACTTAGATAAGTTACAGTAAATATTTTGAAATCATCTAATTGTAATTTACGCAAATATTTTGTATTTCTTCTTAATAAACAACAACAAATTATTGTTGTTGCTTTTAACTGTGATCGTGCATTGATGCTTTTAATAATATAAACCCTTGGATAAGAGAAGGTACTTGTTCTCTCAAAAATCTTAATTTCAAAAATTTTAATTTAAAAAACAGTAAGTCCTGGAGGCAGCTTTTGAACAAGAGAAATACTACGTATGGTATTAGAAAACAAAGTCTTCCATCTCAGCTTTTGATGAATGGATGGTTCAAAAGACGATGCTGCTCAGGTGAATACAATATATTCCCGCATGGTAACACATCCAGGAGAGCGTAGGCGCTACTGTAAAGCGCTACTGAAAAACAGAATGAAATATAAGGCTTTGGAGAATAATTACAATGAGCGGATTGTGCCCAGCGATGGGATGGGCGAGCCCACTGTGCACCGCCGCGCCGCGCCGTGGGCTGCTCCCGCGCCTGCCGGCTGCCGCCTTCCCCGCCTGCGCCTCGGCCGCGCACCCTCCCCGCGCCCCGCCTAACAATAGGGCCCGTAATTGCGCGAGCGAGCTGGCGAGCGGGTGAGCGGGTGGACGGGCGGGCGAGTGAACGCGAGGTCAGCCAGACACGCAGGTAGCCCCCAGCCTCCGCCTCAGCTGCCGCCGCCGCCGCCGCCGCCGCCGCCGCCGCCGCCGTGCGCTCGCAGGCTGGGCTTCCGTCGCCCAGCCAGGTGAAGGCGGGGGCGCTGTGGGGTGGGGCGAGGAGAGGTGGGGGTGGGAGTGAAGCGGACACAGGCCCTGAGGGACGAAGTAAATGATGGAATGGGGTGAGACGGATTGGAGAGGACGGAACAGGACACCACAGGACACGTTACGAGACGGGATGGGGCAGGTTGGGATGGGGCAGGTTGGAATGGGGCAGGTTGGGATGGGGCAGGTTGGGATGGGGCAGGTTGGATGGTGCGGTTGGGATGGGGCAGGTTGGGATGGGGCAGGTTGGGATGGGAGGTTGGGATGGGCAGGTTGGGATGGGGCAGGTTGGGATGGGGCAGATTGGAATGAGGCAAGTTGGGATGGAGCAGATTGGGATAGGGCAGGCTAAGATGGGACATGTTGATATGGGCCGAGAAGGGTCGGGACGGAATGGGGCGGGCCGGAGACGACGATGGTTGAACGAGGCAGGGGGGGGGCGGGCGGGGTTGGAAAGAATGAGACGGAAGCGGGGGGAAAAAACGGGGGAAAGGGAAGGGGAAAGAATAGGGGGGAGTGGGCCTGCACGCGCTATGGTAAACAGACATAATTGGTCATTGTTGCGAACTTTTAAATAAAGAACATGAAATTCAGGCAAGAAGACCTACGAATTATTTATAATTATCACCACCTTGTCACCTTTTGGACGCGATTTACGCTCGGAAATATGTTCCGCAGACGTAAAGAGCCAAGTTGGGATCTTGTTACTGGGTAACAAATGTATTTTAATAATTAAATTTGTTCAAAGTATCCCGGTCGGGGTGACAATTCTTTGAACAAATTTAAGTACGAATTACTGTAATTTAGTTCCGCAAAACAATACAGAGCCCATAGCCGTCATATTCTCGTTTAATTCGTCACTGTGCGGAGGCACTTTTGTCCGAAATATGTTGAATCTTTAGATCCCGATAAAGTTCATGTATTTCTTTTCATTCTTTTATGTTTACTCATATTGTAACCAATATGAACGAATAAGAATTATCAATAAGGTGTTTTCCAGACCGCACGGGAATGCATGGCACCATCATAATCACGCTACAGCAAACTGGAGAGACAAAACGTTTCAATTTCATTGAGTAAAATTGCAAGGAACACGCAAATTTGCAAAGTTAAAAATATAAAACTAGAAAAAACATGAGATGACTGATAATTGGATAATGACTGAATAGCTGAACTTGATCATTTATATCTTTTGGAGAAAGAAATGTGTCAAATTATTTCATATTACGCAAATTTATCACTTTACTTAAAGTTTTAGTCTCCCGAGCACCAATCGATGCGTTCCTCCAGTAGTTGTATGTCATTACTTTTCTTTAACGGGGATGTTTTTGTTACGAATGCTCCAAATGCACCGAAACCACACCAAAGAAAGTACAAAAACTTCCTCGTTAGGTTTCACCGAACAGTATACTGCAATTCAAAATCCTAGCACGTACCAAATTGTGTTCAGCAGCAAAACGTCCAATCATGGAGTAGACTAGTTTAATGTTGAGATCGTATTCTGCAAGAGAAGAAAAACATAATCGATGTACGGGCAATTTACAGACGCAAAAATGCCTTGAACATTACTTAATACCATTACGTGGAGAGCTATGAAATAGATTTCCTCACCTCATTTTCCACTTCAGTGTTTGCGATTAGCTTTCAAAAGTAGTTTGAAAAACGAAATATTCTATCGTAAAACTCAATTACTAATGTATAAATTTGTTTTTATTAATTTCAACAAGATATCACGCCAATATTGTAAATGTCTAACGCGTAGAAAGGCTGACGAAGTTGCTCCTTACAGAATGAGGCAGCTTTGCCTCTCAAAGCAAAAGAAATTTTCGACCGCAGAGCGCAGCACTGTGCAGGCCGCGTTCCTCAGAGCTCAATGTGCGAAAAGACTAGCAACAGGCGAAGAAATATTGGAGCTTCAGATATCTAACACTTAACAACGTAAAACATTTATTTTATCGCTATTTCTACTATCTTCCAAAGAAATTTAATTATAATTATAACTATTTCTGATGAGTTCAATCGGAAACTCGTGTAAATTATTTTCCTAATGTAATAAGATACTTGAAATTAAGAAATCAATAAATTAATAAATCAAGACTTGGGACATTCAGTAGTAGACAAAATTACACCACAATGTTTTCATCGTTATCCTCTATTTGCTTCCGATTGGTCGTTTAAAGAGATTTTAAAATATGTGATATCAACTTCCTCCCAGAAAGTTTGAATTAAATTGAGTAAATCGAATTTATTGTTCCACGAAAACAACATAACTGACAAAAAACTTCCAGGGTAATCAATAATGTTATGATATAAAAAAAATATATGGCCATTTTACTATATTAAAATTAATTGGAAGATTTGTGTACACATCTATTTCGATTTTCCAATTTTTACAAATTAGGAATGTAGGTTTCTAAAAAGCACTATCCTTGAAGTATGGAACTAATCCTTGAAAAGTACACGAGAAGATAGTTCCAAAAGCAGGAATCAGCAGAAAACTCAATCCGAGGCTCCGAATCTGTCCGTGCAACAACATATGGAGCTCTGCGACGTGTCTACTGGCGCGAACAAAATCCGCCCGCGGAGCATTGCGAGTCGCAGACCCGTCGATTTGGCAATGCTGAGCTGCTCTCTATAAATCTAGGAGGTCTGTCAGCAGATCAGGCACACGAGGTGGGGAAGGGGGAGAAAAGTGGCAGGCGGAGAGAAAGAGGTTACTACAGGAATCAGGCCAGGAAAGGGAAGAAGTAGGATGGAGAGAGTAAACAGTAGATAGGGAAGAAGGAGGATGGAGAAAGAGTGTTGAGAGTGGAATACAAGGAGGATACAAAAGAGGAGGAAGATAAAGGAAAGTGTGTGTTTATCTTGGTCAGAACACTTACAAAGAATGGAAGACGATAGGCTCACAAAAGTGGCCCACCATTATCAACCAGCTGGAAAAAGAATTCCTGGTCGACTAAGGCAACGATGGAGAGAAGCTGGAACAAGTCTTTTGGCCTAAACCGTGAAAGCAAGAAGAGGAAGGTAAAGGAAAGGGAGGATGGGAAAGTGAAGCAAGAGAAGATGTAAGAAGAAAGAGAAGTAAAAGTAGGAGGATGTGGAGATAGAAGAGGGGGAGGAGGAGGAGGAGAATGAGGACTAAGAGGAAGAGGAGGCGAAGGAGAGATGAAGACTGAGCAAAGGGTGTGTAGGACTGGCAATCGCGCAGGTGAACACAGATCAGAGTCGGAGGAGGAGTATGTGGAGACGGCTCTAGATGAGGAGGGAGGCTAAGAGTGCAGGATCCAGATCTCCGGGCCGGTTCTCCAGGAAGTGCACCGAGTGAACTCAACTGGCCTCCAAGGAAGACGCGTCTACGTCGCAGCGAAAGTTACAGGGCCATGCTTTCCGAGAGTAGGTATCTAAGAATTCTACCATTACCGTGTCTTTTTATTTACGAATCAGTGGTTTTTGTAAAAAATGACTTGCTTAAGGGCGGGAATATCTTTTCAGAATATGCCGAAGTCTATTACTATAACACTCGACGTAGAAATCATATTCATCAGGTGACAGTATCAACAGCTCATTACAAAACATTCACATACAATACATGTACATTATTTTACAACACTTTGCCAGATGACATTAAACGATTAAATTCAATAGAAAAGTTTAAATCCCAAGTGAAATCGTTTCTGCTGCATAACTGTTTCTATACAATTAGAGACTATACTGAGCGTCACAAGAAAAGGAACATTAATTTTAACAATGATACATAATGCATTATTTACCATTTGGACTGTATAAATGAGTATAAACAACCTGTAACAACTATTGTAATACATCTTCCGGGTCAATGACCCCCATCTCGATCAGGTTTTTCGTCCAGTTTCCCTGATCCATTGAGCAAATACTGAGATGGCCCCTTGTTTTGCTTCTGGACATAAATGTAACTTCATTTTCTATGCACGTCTTCTAGAATTCACTGAGAAATACAATTATTTAAATTATCGTTTCCATGTTGTCACGGCAGGAAGTAATAAGAGCCAAAATTTATTGCTTATTTATCCTTGAAAATAGATTTTATTACATGGGAGTTTTTTGTTTTTTTCTCCCTTCCAAAATTCAAAATTTAAGTAGTATATGACTTAGTGTAGGGATCACAGAATTTTGAAAATGTGTACACAATTCACTTTTTCCCATAGCACGTCATACGCAGTTTTTTAACTGTTTTTTTTTGACGTAAAATAAATAAAAAATAAAAAAGTTATACAGCAATCCAAGCATCCCACACGTTGATGTCTTAGGAGAATATTTCCATATTTAGAAAGCCAGTATATGTTCTAATAACACGGCGGTACATTTTATATTCATAAAATTAGGTGCAAAATTGTGCTTGGTAAAATCACATAAAAATTTAGTTTACCAGCTTTGATTTTTAGATATTCATTTTTCAAGTATTGCCTTATCCAAGCGACCCAGTTGCACATTTCTCCTAAAACATGTCTTTAGTTTTTAACACAAAGAATAATGCTTCGATAGACAACTTTGATGTAGATTGGTGCAAATACGTAATATCTCTTTGCCTTTATATCTAGTCTCACATCACCTTCTAATTATTAGGGAGTTAAATCAAAGAGGTGAAGATGCAAGTTGCATGAAACAACCAAGTTGTACCTGCGCTAAAGACACAGTGTTAACTAGAAAGCTGAATACTAAATCGAGGGAACCTCCCAGAATTTCATAAAAAATGACAAGTTTCGTATCAATAAATTGTTAAGAAATTTGCTCTTATGCCCTTATCGGGAGTGTTAATAAACGTTCTAAAAGAGTGTGTCACATCATTTAGGGAACGAGCTGAAAACCTGAAAACGGCACTTCGAATGATGAAACATGTGAATCCTACGTCTACGATACATAACACAACGCAATCTTACATCATATATTTCAAGATATGACGCTGTGGAATTCTGACACTATGATCTGCAATTCAATGACCCGTCACTTGAAGGAGATTAGTCTGAGCTATTCAGCCGTAACTAACGAGTTAATCAAAATACATGCTGGCTCTGCAGGATTGTTGGTTCGCTTAAACGAGTTCACACGTGCTGCCATACAAAATACATTTAATACAATAGTTATGATTTAAGAAATTCGATTCCCGGTCGAGGCAAAAATATAGTTGTAGTTTTCCTTTAAAATCGTCTCAGTTTCTATCGCTGTGTGACGAATATGTTACACTTCTTCCTGGGCGTAGTCGGGTAAATATTAGAAATTCCAATTTAACACCTATTCATTATAAAGCGCAAATATGTTGGCAGGTTAAGAAGAAAATTATTCGAGGATTCATGCGATACCAATGCTGTTCGTTCGTCTCCAGTCATGGATTCAACGTGATTCAGAGGGTGGCGATAAGAGTGGTGTCCAATGACAAGGACGGGCTATTGCCCTTGGCAAGTTTTTTACATCAGTGTCAACACAACATCAATTTTGCACATCAGGAGCCTACACCACTCCAAAACCTAATCCTTCAGTTCTTCTTCACCAAATTCCGTTTATTTGTTCAGACGTGAGAAGAAACTTAGAAATTCGGCGGTATCATTGTTAAAGACATTTGGTCGATATAAAGTGAATAACAGACACTTTCAAATTTGTAAACCGAGGTAATAGCAAAGGTTTAAAACAAAGTTTATTTGTGATATTATCTGTGTGTCATTCAATACCTTTCTTTTAAGAAAATTTCAAATAATAAGAAATACACTTTCTTTGAGCAGGATTACTCATCCTCCATGGTTAGCCAGAAGTATGGTTGACATACATTCTCAAACAGCGGGATATGTTCTGAATTTAGACATGTGCCCTACTGTCATGTCATATTTTCCTTTGTTTCTGACAAATGTCCTGAATTTTTATACTCTGTTATTATTTCAAACATTTCTACAGAAAAAATCTGTTTTGGGGCGACTTATGAACTCCATCACAGAACTATGCACTATATAGTTGGCATGTTCTCCCTTGCAACCTTTAGACTCGCAAAAATCCGAACCATACCAGAATAAAAAACAGATATCCCAACAATATATGTCTCAAAACCTGAATAGAGAACCAATAGCGCATCCTCAACCTTATGTTAGATTTAAGTCTTAGAAGTAAGTTTTAAATATATGTTAGCACGTAAGCCGTCGAAACATATGTAAAGTTTAGACTTAAACTGACCTATGTACAATCAACAAAATTAACTAAAAAAGTCTGCATGTTCTGACTTGCGAACATGAGAACGCAAGAGGCTCATTCCTTTGCTAAGCAAATATAGTATTTTTTTGTCTTTTACGATGCAATATGAGAGTTGAAAGGACCTGTGTGTTTTCAATCGAACTGCGCGTGTCTCTCAAATTGTGTTAGTGCAAGAGAATCTGCGATGCAAAGGAGAAGAGGGCTCAGCCAATAAGTGTTTTAATATCGACCGAAATCATGCTTTATTTAACGTTTTATTTAAAAGCCCTGAAATACTTCACAAATTTTGTCATGGAAAAATAAGGAAATGACCTGAATAACCTGGAAAAGTCAGGAAATTCGTCCTAGAAAAAGTGGTCACCCTGTTATTCTAGAAAGTGAGCAATGTATCTACTACTGTAAACCCTCGTTATCACGAACTCCGTTAACACGAATTTCGCAGTAACACGAACAAAACTTCGGTCTGGGCAAAGGATTACAGTAGTATAGTAATTTATAATACTCGGATAACCCAAATTTTTATAACATGAACTCCGATAATTTCGATCCCTTGGAATTCGTGTAAATGAGGGTTTCCTGTATTTAGTTGTTTATTTGATATACTGTTTCCTTGTTATAGATTTACTTGACATAGTTTCATTGTTATATGATTTACATGATCTACTATTTAGTTGTATAAAAATAAACATTTTACTCTGAAGTATATTTCGAATACCCTGGATTTCATTATTATACTTACGACAATCCTAGCTACAAGTCAGTTGTTTCGATTGTTCTTCACGTACGCCGGTCAGTTAATTCCTAATGGGTGCGTTGTCTGTATAAAAGAGTATTACGAAAATATGTAAGTCCTTTCTTCGTAGACTCGAGTAATCGTAATGAAATCCAAAATTCCGCACCTACTCGAAACGAAGAATAATAAGTAAAAAACGTTCCTGGCCATCGTACTTACTTACGGTCCACGCGTTTTCTAGGATATTCGATGGGCTTCGAGCACCGACGCCGGAATGCCGAAGGGTAGTTGCTCAAGGGTGAGACAAGCGATTTCTAATTTGACAGCATAGTATCGATTTCAATAAGTTTTATTTTTAAGCAACATTACTAGAAAGCATATTACTACAAAAAGATATTCTTTAACCTTCGATAAAAAAAATCCATCGAATGGATCACAAGTTATAAAAATGAGAAAATAATGTTGAAACACTTAATGAAAATCATGAGCCTCCTTTCTTCGTGACCTCAGATAAACTCCTATACATTTCACACATCAGATCTTATTGAGTGATTATTTTTGTTTTTCGAAATTCTACTGCCGTACACTGTCAGAAATGTCATTAACTTTCATGTAGATTAATGTACTGTACATGAAAGTTAATTTAACCTTCAACATTAAAAGAGCTTAAATATATTTGTACATTAAATTGAATGCATAAGTTAAAATCAGTGTAAATTTAATGTAGAGGTTCTCCTGTTTCCTTTGCCTGTCTTATCATTCATCTCATGTATCATTATCACCAATCCATCAAGAACATTCATTCATTCCAGATATACCATAAAGCTTTGACTCTTGCATTCTAATGTATATGTACATTAAATTTAAGATGCGTTAATGATAATTACATTAAATTATTACGGAAATTTCTGAGAGTGTAGTCAATAATCCCTTTAGTGTATTACATGTTACATCTTCGTAGGCGACGGTGTTCATCCTCCGATGAAATGTGAAATCCAGTCAATGCGACGCACAAGGATGAGGATGAAAAGAGTGCACGCGGTTCGTGTTAGGGTACTGCTCCGGCATTCGCCTGGTAATGATCGTTGAAACCACGGAAAACTACCAATCAGAGTAGCCGGGTGCTAGAATTCCCCTCCAGACAGCTGTTGAATTCGACCCGGTACGTAGCTACTAATTTCGAAAATCCACCGCCGTGGGGTGTCGAACTCAAGATCCTCCGGCCCATGACGCTCCAGAGTCAAAGTTGTTACGCTGAGATATCTATTGTTCATTCACATATGACCCGCACTCATTAATCAAGAAAATCTAAAAATAAAAATGAAATTAAAAATCTCGTTATAATCCGGATTGTAGTGACCACAACTGAATTCAACCTCGCTATTCACCTAGTGTCGAAAATCCACCACCGTCGAGGCTCGAACCCTAGGACCTCCCAGTCAGAAAATTCACATCTCATTACGGGCATCAGGTCTAAGGGCGCGCGCGCCGATAAGAACCAAAAGCACGAGGCCGTCGTACCGAAGGGTCCACGAGGTTTGTAGGGCGTCCTTCGGGCTCGGGGCGGGCCAAAGGGCAGACGCCCCTGGGCGAGGCGAGCGGTGCCCAATTACGAGGCCGCGCGGCGCCGCTCCTTTACGATGGACGCGGCCTCCGACAAAGAGCGCTGCAGCAGGTGGGTCCTCGCGGTGGGATCACAGCGGCCCGCGCTCCTCTTTTTTTCCCCGTTCCACTTCTTTCAAAGTACTAAATTTCGCGGTCGATTCCGGTTCTATCCGCGACGGATACATAGTGGGAGCAGATCCTTTATTTTCATTCTTCGTTTCATTGGCACTTAGATATAGGTACGTTCATGTACGTATGGAATGATACGTCATAACCTTAATTAATGTAATAATCCATTTTAGAAAAGTCTAACACGACGAAATTTTCTAAACTTGAACTTTCATAAGACATAGCTCATAATGCAGATTGTGTCGCATCAGTCTAAAATAGTGTTTCACAAAATAACTGCGTTCTTTAAAATATGTAGCTCCTTTGTGCAGAAATGAATATGTGTCCCTCAATTTCGCCACGTGTCATCATTGTTCTGTCGAAAATGTAATAAAAAATTTTGAAAAACTAAATCAATAAAATATCTCGCGAAGATGTAATTCAATTTCTTAAATTTCCTTGATAAAAGAAGTTGCATTTCCTTCAATTGTTAGCAAGATCATGAAAATTCTGCAAGTAATCGTCAAGACTAGTCACGGTGAGAAACGTTTTTACTGTACGTTTCGCACTCGAACGTTCTTTTATTTTTGAGTGTTGTCGAATGGAGTCGGAGAAAAGTGTATTCAGTCGCGGTTATCCGACCAGTTCCGGTTCGGCACTTCGGCTCGAAGCGACGCAATGAGCCACGCGAGAAGAGGCTCTCAGTAGAGAAGAGGCTCCTTCCGGGCCTTCCACTCCCCCTCCCCCCTGCTGCCGCCCACCCCCGCCCCCACCCCCGCCATCGTCGCCGTCTCCGCCGCCGCCGTGTACATCGCCATCCTTGTGGGAAGCGACACAAGGCCGGTATCCTCTATTGCCATTGCTACCGCCGCCACAATCTCTGTCGCCATCGCTCCCGCAACCCCCATCCTCATCTCAGAGCCGCGCTACCACCATCGCTTCGGCCACCTTTGCTACTATCCCCCCCCTCTCCGCCGCCCCCCCCTTCCACCCCACCACCATTACCACTACACCCCAACCGCCACCATCACTACCGATCCACTACCACCGCCATTACTACCCAATCGTCACCAACGCTTCCTCCAACAATATCGCTTCCTCCGCCACCACAACAACCGTTGCTTCCGCAGATACAGCACCATCGCCCCAAAAACAATCCAAAGCACTCCAATGGCAACGCTCCCCACCTGCCCTCCAATAGCGACTTCACCGCTACCACCCCATCACCACGTAATATTACTCTATCGCCAATACCATCACCTCCACCCCCTTCATTACCTCTTCCACCACCATTACTTCCTCCACCACCACCACCACCACCCTCGAAGTCGGCGCCATCGCCATCGCCATGGCCGCCGGGCGTTGCGAGCGCCCCTGAAGACGTTGCCGGGGCGAGCGGCATAAAAAGCGGCGTGGGCAGAGCGGCCTGCCGCCGGCCGCCGCGGCGCGCCGGCCCAGGAGTAGCCGAGCGAGGTGAACAAACTCGGGGAGCGCGGCGCGGTGGTCGAGAGGCGACGGAGAGGGGAACACAGGCGAAAAGAGAAGGTGCGAGCGCGCAGCGGCAGCGGCGGAATAAAAGAGAAATAGTGAGGTCAACGTCGGTAGGAGGGGGGGAATGGCGAGAGAAGAGCTATGCTCAGATCCACGGCGAAGGAGGCGGCGGTGACAGTAACCACTAAGAAGTTGAGAGGGTAGTGTGAAGGACAAAAGACAGTAACAAGTCTACTGAAATTACTGCAGATTTGAAGGCAGACGACAAAGAAAAAAGAACGAACGTGAAAATTTACTGTCGCTGGAGCAATATTGGCTGGGATAAGGGACAATTCGATGCAGGGGTGGGAGTGGAATTTTCAAGGAGAGGAAAGGAGAGCGAGAGCGAGAGCGAGAGCGAGAGAGAGAGCGAGAGCGAGAGCGAGAGAGAGAGAGAGAGAAGGAAGGGAGAGGAGATGAATAGACAAGGAGAGTAACAGGAATTGGGGAAAATGTCGGAAAAAAATGTAGAAAAGAAAAGAAAGTGAAATAAAAGTAATGCGAGCGAGGAAGGGGAAGATGAGAGAAATGAAGTAAAGGTAGAGAGAAGAGAGAGGAGACGGATAGAAGTGAAGAGACGGAGAGAAGAAAAAATAGAGAGAGGGAGATACAAAGTGAGAGAGTGAGGAAAAGGCAGGTAAAAGTGGAGAAGCGGAGAAGAATTACATCACTTCAACACTGGGGGCGTTATGGAAAAATCAATGTTACGTGCAAATTACAAAATACAAAATAAACTAGCAGCCTCCTGTTAGAATTCATGACAAAATACTAACCCCCCCAGGTGAACAAGTACAACCGAAAAGCGACAACTTGTGGTCTGAGCCTTAGCGACGACCGCGGCGTGCACCGCCAGCGCATCGCATCGTCCACATGACGCAGCAACGGCAACGGCGGCGGCGGCCGCGACCGCGACCGGATGCAGCCCATCTCGTTCGGGACCCGGCCCAGCGCCGCAACCGGCCCGCAGCCCAGCGGAGCGGGCCCCAGCGCTCTACAGCAGGTGGCGACGCGATGCGGGCCGGGCGAGGCAGAGCGCTCCGCGGTTGGCTCCCAGCTGGAGGTGCGACCACGGGTGGAGATGCTATCGCTCGTTCCGTCCGGCAGGGCGACGCTCGCTCGCGGATTTCGACGAGCAGTTCCAGCGAAAGGACCACCAACTTCACCACCATCTCGACTGTGTTTGAGAAGGAAATGCAATACAAACGTTGAGTTTGATCTTTAAAAGATGTTTATTTTTCATTATACTGAATTAAATTTTTTAAACTGAAATATTTATAATCATGTTAGATGTGATTACGTAATAACAAATATTTCCTCGGAGTTTGCGCACTATGCGTCTTTCCATTGCATATAATCTTCATATATTGAAGATTACGAATCAAACGCATAAATATCTCTGAAACATGTGGAATAGAATTACCGTTTTTTAAACTCCTTGAAGAAGAACAACAACACTTAAATTCTATGCCGGATTCTAAATATTATGCTAAATAACAACGTAATGGTCAGAACATTTTTTCAATCCAGTTTCCACTCCCCCGCGTATTTTTCAATTTACCACATGTATCTCAGTTTTGTCGAGGCAGCTAGCGCACCCTGTAAAAGGAGATTGTATCTTTCAAGCTTCCGTCCAGCCGGGAGACGCGCTCTAAAAGGACGCACTCTCGCAGAACTGAACACTCAGTGCCCGCGAAATCACCATCAGCCTGTATCTACAATCTCTTCGCTGTTTCAGGGGAGATTGAAAAAAAGTTTAATTTCATCTAAAAGGAGTCAATTTTCGTATTATTTTTAATTTGGCGCTCCAGAATGTGTTTTATAAGCTGAATCGACACATTACATCTCACGTAATGACGAATCTAATTCCAAATTATAATGTGGTATCTACATAGTGTAAAATTACGTAAAGATATGAATCAACAAAACATTTTTTTCTGAAACCTGTGGAAGGGAAATTCTATTTCTTAAATTTCCTGATTACAAGCGTTACACGCTCTTCAACCATTTTCCGAATAGTAAATATTCAAGCAAGCTGAGACAAAAAAAGTTCGGTAAGGACGTTATTCCAGAACAGTTTGTGGCCAAGTGATTCTTTGTTTCATTCATTAGCGATATCAAGACAGTTCACGTCCGTAATTAATGAGGCGATCGGCGCGTGGAGACGTTCTCATGAAGTTTCGTTTCGCAAGACAACGTACGCAGAGTGAAGCGCTATCGCGTTATGAACAAGCAATTTCGCAAATTTGAGAGAAGTCGAACTCTCTAATTATCAGGCTTACAGTGGTGACGTTTGGTCTAGCTACTTAGCAGGAGTCAAAATCTTCCACCAGAGCCAGATCCGATAGGGAGACGTGTCATTCCCTAAGGCAACTTCTGAAAAGTATTCAATTTAATCTAAACAATGACAACATACAAATCGCACCATACCTATTTACATTATGAATATACTTCGGTTTTTCTCCAAGGCAATAATTCTTCTTATACATACACGAGGATAGTGTTCGAGGTGACATATTCCCCTCCTATAAAACAATTTCTGAATACGCCTGTTTCTAGGACAATCAAGTGTATGGATGATCAGTAACAGACAACATAACTCAATTTACTTTTTGTTGGGATTTATGTCTCCTTCAACTGCTATGGTCATTGAGCCCTGTGAATAATTCTTACGACCTAATAAGTTAATGACGAGGGGAACGATGATGGAGCAATGGTACCATGGCAGGTAGAAGAATCCCGAGAGTTCGCTTTATCCCCCACAATTTATTTATTTATTTATTTTACGTCAAAAAAGCAGTTAAAAACTGCGTATGGCGTGCTATGGGGAAAAGTGAATTGTGTGCACATTTTCAAAATTCCGTGATCCCTACACTAAGTCATATACTACTTAAAATTGAAAAAAAATCTCCCATGTAATAAAATCTATTTTCAAGGACAAAAAGGCAATAAATTTTGGCTCTTATCCATGTTGTCCTTCGGAATAATACTTCCTGCCGCGACAACATGGAAACGATAATTTGAATAATTGTATTTCACTGAATTTAGAAGACGCACAGAAAATGAAGTTACATTTATGTCCAGAAGCAAAAAAAGGGGCCATCTCAGCATTTGCTCAATGGATCAGGGAAACTGGACGAAAAACCTGATCGAGATGGGGGTCATTGACCCGGAGGCTGCAATACAATACTTGTTACAGGTTGTTTATACACATTTTCCACATAGATTGAACGGAGATCGAATGCGGCTTCTAACACTGAAAAGCTTATGCATTGCCATAACGCCATGAGTCCTCTCACGACCACGTACGTCTGGTAAATTACGGCATTGTAGCGTCCGCTACAGAAACACGCGGCAGTGTAGTGCACAGCGGGTTTCGTGGACCCTTTCAGAGTGGACGTGTGTAGAATCCATCACAATGAGCAGGAAGCGAGGGAGATCGAGCCCAAAGTGGCAGTTCTAGAGGGTACGTATCACATTTGCGCCAGATGTGTCGCAAGAGCAGGCAGTTGCACCCGGGGGGGGGTGAAGACGCGGTCAGCAAGACTGCAAAGGCGGGTGGGTTTGGAAAAGGATCAGCATTGTTCCTCGAACCTTTGTCGCGAGACGTCAGTGTGCTTGGATGGCCGCAAGTTTGTGAGTATGAGCGCCAGGCTCATGTTAACAGTGCATTCGGTAGTTGTCAGATGCTAAGGAAAGCAAATGCTCTGTAATAAATGGAACGGCACTTATTATTTTATACATGCGTAAATAGTTAAGTTAAGTTAATGCCTTATTTTACGTGGCGAGACTCGGGCCATCAGGCCAGCTCTTCCGTCTAACCACGCAAATTTCGATTCGCTCCTTTCACCACCTAGCGGAGAAAGGAGGTATGATCTTAGGCGACGAAACTGGCGGATTTCAATTTTGCTCAGAGGCTTCTTTTATGCTTGAGGATCTTTTACATGCAGTAAATCTACAACATGGGACAGCCGGCTTTACTTCCCCTCCGAAGGAAGGAGTACGAGGGATTTTTTCGCCCTTAAAAATCCACGGCTTCGATCGGGTTTGAACCCGCAAACTCGGGTACATCAGTCCGGTACGCTGACCGTTACACCACCGAATCCGCAACAAATAAATAAACTGTGTATATACGAAAGCCATCTTGTCTGCGATTAGTCCAACCCACGACATCACGTGTCTCACTCGATACAACTACTGTCTCTGAACTGCACTAGGATAGGCGCAGCAAAGAATTCTCACGGCCACCCATTCCCCCTTGTCGAAGAGCAGCTGAAAACCTAGCGGCGGAGAAACCGAGCCAAGCGTGGCTCGTAATTCCGTGCTCGTAGTCATTACTTCAACACCCGTCGCGTTTTTCTTTTAGCGCGCTGCTCGTCGCGCCTCCGAGCGCTGCGGCGTGGCGCGGCGCGGAGGGCGTGCGAACGCATATTTCACGCACCGCTCAGATCGAAGTCGCTGCCGCCGCCGCCGCCTCCGTCACTCGTTACGGGCCTCCGCCCTCGGCGACGGAAGAGTGCGCCGCGGCTCTCAAGCTCTACGGCTCTCTCCTGCTCCAACCCCTCGGCGCCGTCGATTCACAGTGGCTGAAATTTAATTTTACGTGGACTTTGTTGACTGTTTCTTAAAAAATGCGTTTGGAAGATAACATCCCTTTAATAGGGATGTAAAGTCTGCTGTACCATGTCGTACGCATTCGCATTCTTTCAATAGAGAAGAAAAGTTGGCTGTCCCATGTAGTAGATCTAAGGTTAGATTGTATGATTGGTAATGATTCCGTCAACTGCTTAGGTCATTAGTTCCGTAGGCGTAGTGTATGTTTTGCGCGTGAGGTGGCGGCGATCTTCCCCCTTGGATGGCGATACCCGGTGCTGGCCTACCATTGGCTAGTCGTGCGTCATCGTGTAATGCATGTTAGTGTAAGTAAGGGGTGATAATATAACATGGATGAGGAGGGAAAGATCGCGCGCGGTCCGTGGCCTGTTTGTTAGGGTTCTGTTCCGGCATTCGCCTGGTGTTGTTCGGAAAAAACACGAAAATCTTCCGATCAGAGTTGTCGTTCGCTAGAATTCTCCTCCAGAGAGTGACTGAATTCGTCCTAGCTGACAAGCTAGTGTCGAAAATCCTGCCACCGTCACTGTCACTCAATCCCAGGACCTGGGGATCAGACACACAGCAGTAAGAGCAGTTGATGCCCTGATTCAGGATTCACGGTCATACATCTAAGACATGTAAAAGAATATTCTCTGAAAGGGGTGTAGTTGTTAATTTTCAAATCCGCCCAACACTCTAATGTGGTCAGAACATTCGTTATTGGATGTCATTGTGGTATAAGCTTCGCCCCCCTCATCGTATTATTATTATTGTGAAAGGAGCCTAGTCGAATTCATATCTGAAGAAGAAATACCTTGCGTGATGGTTAGTAATGTCTTGATCGTAAACAAATTTGAATAAGAGTGCACAACTCAGTTGATGAAAAACGACAATTTTTATCATCTACGACAACGATTTACAGAGAGTCGAAACAAATTTTACTTTCATGCAATGCAACTACCTTCATGAAAAATTGTGTTTTAAAAGTAACTTAATTTAACAGTAATAATTTAATTTTTGAAACGAGAGAGACAGCTTTGAACCAAGCCTCGAGCAGCATGTAACATGAGTCTTAAGGATGCTCTGCAATGTTTGAATGACATGAACACGTTTTGTAATTTATATTCTCTTTTGAAATATAAAAAACCACAGAACATCAACAGTCAAACTTTCCGTATTTAATGAGTTTTAAAGAAAGACATTAACCAATCTTTCATTTTTGTCGTTTAATGTGTAGTCTAAAACATTTCAACCCGTCTTAGTTCCCATTCTTGACAGAACTAGCGCAGAGACTTCAACGCTCGTGTAGACGAGCAACCCACTGCAAGCTCATACTACTCCGCCCACCTGATTATTTTCGTTATGGATTGTGTTTGGAACCTGAGGGGAACATCATTCACAGCGAGGAACGATGGAGCAGAAGGATGTTCCTCCCACCTCGTTCCCTTGATGGGTGTTGAAGTGCCAAGTGATTAGAGGGCGGTTGGGATCCATGTTCCGACATCCGGCAGATTTTGATCTACGCGAATGTGTTGGATGAACTGCATTCGACATATTTATCAGATGTATTTTGAAAAATGTGTACTTCGAGTATCTTGTTTTTGACATTGTAATTATTTTACAATATTGTTTTCGACTCATATTGCATGGTTGAATGAAGATAAAAAAGGATTATTAAAATAACACGGGGCTCACGGGTTTTGCTTTTCATAAATTTCTGTTATCGTTCACAATATTGATGAGTAATGCATTGGTAGTTGGTTTGCGTAATATGAGGTATATCTTGGGTCTCACGTACGTGAACGCAATTTGTTCACAAATTGTACGAAGAAGGTGCTGCATTCACTCTTTTATTTGAACGAAAAAATCCTTGTTCCCGCGTTCTTGTTTTTCTCATAATTCATTAGAAACTTGAACAGAAAAAGCTAGCATATAAGTATTAGTATAGAAGAAATGAAGTGAGCTGCAAAGATGGTTAGGGAACTGATAGCCATTAAACTATTTTTAAAATGTTAATGAAAATCTGAAATTAGTTAATTTAGCTACACGCGAGTTAAGCGGATCTTTCCGTTAAAAAAAGCATAAATTGTCCTCAATATATAACAGATCATGACCATAAATTACTACCTCCTTGTTGGTAAGTGCTAGTGTTTTTGTAACAACATAAGTAAATAACGAGAATAAAATGGTATTTAATTATATTGTTTCCAAAAATACTAGCCTCTTTACCAATCATATATAACATTTTGCAGAAGAATTTATCTCTTTAGAAGCCGTTCCGAATGCACGAGTATAAAGCTAGTATTCGAACAAGTTCTCCACTGGTTCCCATCAACAAAGAAATTCCACATCTTCATGGAAACACAGAAACGAAACGTATAAAATTCCCAATACCACAATAAAGTTTGCAGTTATGTCCATTTTAAATTCAGACAGTTTGCCTCATTTGCCCTCGAAAATTGTATGCAATAAAACAAACAGTATTTCAAATAAACAATATTTAATTACAGTAAAAACATACATAAACGTAAATAAATAATACCGAAATGGTATGGTTTAAAGAAAACAAAACGTTTCGCAATGAAATATTTCGTTCCACAAAATTTACTGCTTATCCAACTACAACTTCCAAACGTAGCGCGCGTATCCGAGGGAATTCGATCAACAAAGAAATTCCACACCACCGTGCAGACGCAAGGACGAAACGTACAAAATTCCAGGTACGACAATAATGCAAGAGCGTCGTCGTCATTTGGGCTCTTCCAAGTCCGGCCCGCTTGTCCCATTTTCTCCCAGGGCCATTACGCGACAAAGAGGGCGGCCACTTTCGCTCCTCGCTAATTAGTCGGCCCGTTGTGGCGCGATCACGCTCCGCTCCGCATCGCCCCGCGCCCCGCCCCTCCCCTCCGCGCCGCGGTGACTGGAGCGAGCCTCGCCATTGGCCACGGCGCGTCGGCAGCGTGACCGCCCACGCCGACGCCACCGCACGGTGGTTAAGGAGAGCCCTGGAAACGTCGCGGCGCCACGGACGCCTGAGTAAAGTTGGCGCCGTGGCGTAAATTATAAAGTGTAAAAAGTGTAAATAGTGTATAGTGAAGTGTAGTGCCGTGTGTGAGAGAATGTGTTTGTATATATAGATTAAGAACGAATGAGTGAGTGAATGCCATATAAAAGAAAACAAGACTGAACTATCCAAGAACTTTATCACTTAAATAAATAACTAATTGTAAAAACGTCAATCGCCCAAAGAGGCATTTGTTTTAGTTTTTAGTATTAATATTAAGTAGTTTATTTAAGATAAATCCCTCCCCAAGCTCCAAAAACTGTAATGCTGGAGCAAAATGTAAATCCCAATACATGAATAAACTCCCGCCTCATCAGGGCTATTGGTGAGGGGAAAATAAAAAAAACGGTTAAGGAGATTCAACAACTGATCAAAATTCATTATCCTTCCAAAGTAGCGCAATGTTCATGATTCAAGTACATATGAACAGAGAAAGGTTCAGTAGTTTAGTGCAGGGTTGTTTGAAAGACGCAAAATGTTTGCAAAAGTGTCCAGTTTATCTGATTCAAGCTCGTATGAAGGGAAAATATCCAATGTTATGTGTTTCTTTCACGACGGTTTTAAAGGCACAAAACGCAATCAAATTTATTTTTTTAAACAGACCAGTCTATAAGCCACACTCTAAGATAAACGCGTATTATTTTTTTTTAAATCCCACGGAGGTCTGAAAATCACATTTTTAAAATTGTACATGATTCAAGCACTTATGAAAATAAAAGAGGTCTTGTGTTTCATGTTGCATGTTCAACGTATTTTTGTTTAGAATGGCAGAAAAACGGTACATATTTAGAGAGTTGGGCTGTCATAAAGTCTCCTTACTGATAATTTATCTTGATCCATATTTCTCTAGTGTTATAAATGCTAACGAATCACATTTTTTCTCATTACCCCTGATTTCTTCGTAGTAATATTTTCTTTACAAATACCATGTACTTCCTGATTTCTTATAATTCTGCTCTGTGGCTGTCTAAAGTCAAGCCTCTTAGTTCATACATTGCATTTACAATTCTCAAACTAAAAATGTTACAGAAGATTATCATCAAACTTTGTCTATTACAAGAAAAAGACTAGAGAATACGTTCATTAATCTGTAGTCCAAACTATGTAACTTACAATAAAATTAACTTTTAAGGAAGAATCGCCCAGGGTTGGTGGCCGTGTGACTGTGGTGACACACGCCATAAATTGATCTACAAAAAATATAACAAATTTAAAATAAAGTTTGTCAAAATAACGCCAACAATAATTGTTTAGGTCTGCATTAAAATGAGAAGTTTGCTTTTAGTTCGAGACAATCAACTACTCATAAAGCATTTATTATTTTATAATGCATTATATTTGAAAGCATTGTATTTGACAATTATAATTGTTGACAAGTAAAACTCATAAAATAATTCCTGGCTAAAGAGTAATTAATTGCCTTTAACTAGAGCATACGTCTCATTTTAATTAACAGAACATTTCTTTAAATGCCGCTTTATAAAAGGTTAGAACAATATAAGTCAAAAAATGGACAAAATGTTAGTCTCTCAGTCCTTGAGGGCAAATGTCCTTTCTTTTGGTTTATGAAGTGCATGTAAGGACTGAATAATTCCATAAATGTACAGTTTTAGACCTATACATGTTAGACAAAAAACTAAACTTGTTAAACTATTGCGATTTTTGTAATCAACTGGTGAACGTATGTCTCTTCTTTTGAACATTTTAAACTTATTTTATTTCAACCCAACGCTTTATTTTCGTCCTCTTTTTGCCACTTCGGGCCACAGTGCTTCGCCACCGTCGTGAGGTGAGGCGAGGCGAGGCGAGAAGCGGTCTTGGCCCGCAGCTCTTTCAATTTGGGGATCGCGCTGAGGAAGGGAAGCGAGAGGCTGGAGGGGGGGCCGCCGAGTGAACTGGAGTGTGGAAACAATGACGAAGGGCCAGGAAAGCGAAATGGACTCGTGGAACTTGCACTACGTAGCAATCATACTATAAATACCTCTTCGGATGTTGAAGGAGTAAGACGTAAATAAGATGTTGAAAATATACTCTACGAAACAGTAGGTTCACGAGAACGAGTTAGTATCGTTACTGTTTTATGGTTATCTGGGAATTGTGTAATGAACACAACTTAAATAGTATATTCTTTCGGTTTTGTTTGAGGGACTTAAAAGTTTCTAACAGGAAAATATAGATCAAGGAGGCAATTTAGGCTAAACATACCGTGCGCCAAGAAAGTCTCTCTGCACTGAGCTGAATTAGGGGCTCCAATTAAAAATTTCATTGATGTTGCTAGCAACCAGATCTCTGGAAAACAAGTGAAGGGGACAAAACTTTCAGCATCTTAATAATTGTGGTGAGTACGCAATTTACATTTTCTTTTGTTACAAGTAGCAGTTCGACCTACCAACATAATTTTTGTTGCAAGCACTGTCACCAGCAAGATGCTACTGTGGAGACTTTCCCGGCGCTCTATACTCGTATATTACTCTGTAAGTTGAAGTCAGAAAAATGAGATAGAAAAGTACGAATTTCGTTTTATTGTCATTTCGTCGTATTTCCATTTCGTTATTGACTGCTCTTATTTATTCCAAATAAATATTTAGATGTGACTTTCCTGCTTTTTCAGATATGATATTTGCTGAGACAAGCATATAAGTATATTCATTTTCTGACATTCATTAAAAGAAGGATTTGGGATCAAATAGCTCTGTGCCACACTTTTGCAAACTCTCTCTTTCGAATGATGGTGAGGCAAAGGCGATACGAAGAAACTCAAATTTCATACGAGTGACCAAAGCATTTGTACCCCTTTACGCAGACGTGCCGACCTAGCCGCAACTCTTCGTGTCACCCCGATGACACAGTGTGGTTCGAAATACGGTGCTGCGTCGGTGGGGCCGGCTGCCGCCTGGGAACCGCCTCACCGCCACGCGCGGGCCGCCGGCCGCCGCGCGCTCTCTGCTCCGTGCCAGGCAGGCAGCCGTCCGATGCGTAATTACAGGCCCTCGCCTCCGCCCTCGCCCCGCCCCCTCACCTACACCGCCCCGCCCCGCCGGGTCGGCCACTGTTGATAGATGGGGTCGGCCGGCCCCCGCGCCCCCGGCCGCTGCCGCTACGCCGCCGTCGCGCCACGGACAGCGCCGCGCCGCCGACCTCGAAGACCCTGCCTTGCGCCGCCGCTTCACCCCTCTTACCGCTGCTACCTACCGTCTTCCGTGATACTTGGGGCCTTTTTTATGACACCACCTCCTCTCGGAAGCCACACACCTCGCTTTGGTTCCCGAAGTATAACTTCTCAAATCATTGATGGTGCACCAAATATTTATGGCCGAAAATCCGTTATGTATTGAACTACGAGTAAATGATAAAGTTATGGCGCTTCACCACTCTTACCGCTTCTACCCACCGTTTTACGTGACAGTGAGGGGAAATTTTTTTATGACACCCCTCCTCTCGGAAACCACACACCTCGCATTTGCTCCCGATGTGTAACTTCTCAAATCGTTGATTGTGCGCCAAATATTTATGGCCGAAAATCCGTTTTATAGTGAACTATGAGTAGATATGGCGCTTCATCCGTCTTACCGCTTCTACCTACCGTCTCACCTGATACTTGGGGCCTTTTTTTATGACATCGCTTTCTCTCGGAAGCCACACACCTCGCATTTGCTCCCGATGTGTAACTTCTCAAATCGTTGATGGTACGACAAATATTTATGGCCGAAAATCTGTTTTATATTGAACAACTTATTAAGGTTATGGGTGCATTAGTGGCAGTGGTAACCACCATTACTTCTTCTATTTGAAGTATATCATCGTTAGCGTCTTTCAAAGAACACGAAAACAATTATTTCAAACGAATAATGGAGTAAGGAACAATCCAGCACGTAATAAATGCACATATGAAGAGAAAAAACTTCAATGCACGGTAAAGAGAGAAAATATGTGCATGATTTAACCATAAGTCGTCTTGAATATCACAGATATGTATTTATTTCTTCATCTCGTGTTCGACTCGCGACAAGATCGTGCGCCCAATCCGCCCAGCGCCCAATTTTGGGAGCGCGGTAACTAGCGTGCCGACACGCTGCCTCCCTTCCCGTGCGTCGATGATAGATGCCCCTCTCGGCCGCCCAGGGCCACGACGGAGAAACTGCTTCCGGCCGCTCTCGGCCCCAGGCGCATGCCGCCTCCCGCCCCCCCCACCTCCTCCTCCACCTTCATCACCGCCAACTCCATCCCCACTTCTTCCTTCATCACCGCCACCTCCCCTCCTCCGCCTTCAACTTCATCTCCACTTTCATCTCCTCCTCCTTCACCATCACTACCGCCGGGAGCGGTAGCTCAGTGCATTAACTGATGTCACTGCAGCGCCTCTGACCGGAAGGTGGTATGTTCGAGTCCTGATGGCGGCATGATTTTCGACACTAGCATTTCATCTACAGAGGAGGAGGACTAGGAGGAGAATTCTAGCGGCCGACTGCTCTGGTCGATAGTTTTCCGTGGTTTCTGCGATCAACATCAGGCGAATGCCGGAGCAGTACCCTAACAAACGGGCCACGGACCGCGCGCGATCTTTCCTTCATCCTCTTTGTCCTATCCTCTCTACTTACACACATACACTTACACTAACATGCTCTACACTACAACATATTCCGGGAGACTGGTCGGAAGCTTAGAGCTTCTCTCGGCTGGGGCGATGCCCCACTGATGGGAGCATCCTGGTTCCTGGTTAGGGGGAAACCCCACTAGCCCACGGTAGGTCGGCGCCGGATCTCGCCATCCAGCGGGGAAAGATCACCGCCATCTCCCGCAAAAACATGCACTTCACTTATGGGACTAATGTCCAAAGCAGTTGACGCGTCCAGAAGCATGCAAAATCAATCGATCAATCATCGCTACCCCTGCTTCCACCTCCATCTTCACCTGATAGTTCATATCCTCCACGTTGTCCTCCATAACGTCACCGTCTTCACCACCTCCTTCAACGTCTACACTTCACCATCTCCACTTCACCTTCCCCCCGTAACCACAACCGTCACCAATTTTTCCTTTGTTTTTTCACCCCACTTGCTCGTCCCCCACCCTCACTACCGCCACCTTCTTCTTCACCACGTCCGTCTCGGGCTGGTATTCCTCCTCCGCCTCCTGATGCGTCTTAGTCTGCTTCTCCGCCACCTCTACCACCGCTCTTTCTCCACTATTTCCGCCACCGCTTTCGCCCCTTCCACCGCCATATCCAATAAAACGGCTCCTGCTCCGCGTTTCTGTAGACAGGTTGCCCTAGAGCCCTGCAACATTGCACTCTCCGATTCGACGCGATAAAAGACGACGAGAATATGGAATTGAGGGCACGCTGTGAAAGTTGAAACACACAAAGGTGCTGATAATTTGAGCTTGAGATTAACAGACGCCCTGCATTACTGGAAAATGATTACAGATAAATTTGGATTTCAAAATTTTCAAACATACAATTGTGCCAGATTTGTAAGAAGACTATTTTGAAAAGTATTAATTATATACCAAACTGACGCCTATCGTTAACCATCAAATGACAGCCTCTAATTAATAGAGAACGAATGAGTATGATTTGTCGTCATAAAACGATTAATTAAGGCATTGAGATAGAGCAAATCTTCCATCTCTTTTTTTAAATTATCAAAATTTTTCATAATTTTCGAAATTAGAAAACACAAGTCGTTTTTAAAAAATTCCTGAGGAGAGGTGAACGATACAGGTTTATTCCAATACAGAAACATTTCTTTTATTTATGTTCGTAGTTTCTATTCATGTTGTTTCAAGAATCAGTTTTGAAAAATAATTTTGATTTCTAAATTTAGTTTGTTCAATTCGTTTTACAAAACTAGAATTGAAATTTGCCGAAGGAATCTGTAAACGGAATTTAAATTAGCAATGTTATCAGAAATTCAGATTACTCCATACATCTACGATAACATAACTTTTTAATTACACGGGTTACTGGTTACAATAATGGTACTAGATTGCTTGAAACAAATAATTGGGGTAGATATTTCTCAACCAAAAATCCGTTTTTCCAAGTCACTTTCGAATACGACGTGATTCAGAACCCTTTTCAGGTTTTCTTTTTTCAATTATTGCGCCTAATGAATGACATTTGTTTCCTGCGGTTTTTCAGCTCATCATCTTTGAATTTCCGTGACTGGAAACAACCTAACCCTGAGTTTCGATGTTAAAGTGAATCGTGCAGGAGATTATTCCCTGTTTCTCCCACTCTCCCTTCGTTTCCGGTGTTCTGAAGCACGTACTCTAATTTACTATATCCCACGCAACACTTCATTCGGGATAGTGCAGCAAGTTGAAATAATTCCATTTACGACTAATATTATCAAAAGAGGAGATCATTTTATATTACGTAAAACGTAAATTCAATGAAACACAACGTAGGCAATTGAAATAAAATGTTAAACGCAAAAGAAATCGCGTAAGCATAATTTATGTGGAATCAGAGAAAGTTTACTCAATTTTGCACTTTATAAGTTTTACAATTCATTTTCAGATCGAATCTAATCCTTTTAAAATATTTCCAAAAATAATAATTGTTTTCCGAGCTGAACTGAAGATTAATTCATTTATTTATACTTATTACATTTGACAAATTCATTTAATTTTACTTTCTTTACTTATTATTTAATTTTCTTTTACACTATTTCAGTTTTACTGTATAAAAGATCTACTTGTTTATTTTAGTTCAATTAGGAAAAGTAATTTTGTTTGCAGACGCTTGGACATTTTATCTTTAGTGTCATTAGTATTTTAGATAATTCATTATCTTTAAAATTCTATCTAAAATGGACTTCTTCTAGCATATAGTTTTTGCATTTGAATTTAAACAAGTCTACAATTTACTTCGAAGTATTGCAGTAATAATTCCACTGGTGAAATTCCACGAATTCTAAAATCGATTAATAGTGCATGACATTCTACGATTGTTAGGTTTGTATTTCTTATGTTTAAAGACTATTGAGAAGATGGAGTTTGATAAAAAGAAACAAATTAAAATGAGAGCGTAGAGAAGGGAATTACAAAGATAATGGCTTTTTTTATTCAACAAAAGCATCAAAAGATGTTTCATTTCGCCTGAAATAAAAATCATTGATATATACAGTTTCAAAAATACTGAGAATCTTCATGTAATTTCTGCAAATAGCCGATTGACAATCTTGTTGTAAAGAAAATGTCGGAATGTATAGAAGAATTGAGTTTATGCCTCATTCATTAAATCATACTTTTAATATTCTCAATACATATTCTCAATACAATACATATTTTCAATATTCTCACAACTACGATACAATTCAACAGTCCGAGACACACATTAAATGAAAACATTTAAACAATTAGTATAGCCGGGAGCAACTAAAAGCCTTCTAGAAGAAGTGACCTCTTTCATAGTATGTTACCACTATTTATTCCTAAGGAAGTGCTTTACATTTAAATGGATTTGTTTTGGCTTCACAGCCATGTTCTGAGAGAAGAGGTTTGATACTTTAACATTTTCCAATCAACGACACCAGAAATTAGCATCTTGAAAGTAAGATACCATCCAAAAGGTTCTTCGTAATTCCAGTCACACCCTTTGACTGGCTAATGCATTTCGAGATCTTACTTACGACACTATTTAAAAAGAAAGTGAGATGAAAATTAGTACCCAACGTGCTTCGTCCTGGCAAGTACATGCTATAATTAAGATAAAGGTGAAACCTAGCACTGAGCGTGGCGCATATTAAGTTGCTGGTCATGCGTCGGATAGAGGATGTATGCACTCAACGAGGCGGCAACTGTTCTCTAGATAGCGTCCAAAACGTGTGAAACGATCACCGGGCAGCAAGCGACCACCGGGTACATCCACGACACCTTCGTCAGCTATAATCAGTAACCAAAGTTACGCGAGAAGAATTTACATTATCGCGGAATATCCCAGAATGTATTTTAGAGCATGTATGTTATTGGTAACAGGCTGAGATAGTACATATATGAAGCTTCCTAAATAAAGCTTCGTAAACCGGAAGTCCTAGTTGAGGGACCCGACGGTGACAGGGTTTCGTCACAGACTGTATTTCCGGAGAAAATCGACAAGTGTCTGGATGATGTTTTAACATTCAGGCTGCTCTGATGGCAGCTATCCGAGGTTTCTATGATCAGTTCCAGGTGGATGCCGGAGCTGTACCATCAACAACAGGCCACGGATCGCGTGCAATCCTTCTCCATCTCTTCATTCCAATTCTGAGAGTGTAAGAGAGAGTGATTATTTTATCCAGACGTTTTAACTACAGAGGTAATTAGTTTCGAAAGTGTAATGCATATTACATTCCTGTAAATGGAGGTGTACCTTCCACACTAGTACGTGTAATTCAACGACCAACTTCATGATATGTGTGATAGTGTAGCACATGTGAATGAAAGTGTTGGTGTAAGGAGTGGAAAGAATAAAGAGAGGAAGGAAAGATTGTGCGTGATCCGTTGCCCTGCTCAGGCATTCATTAAGTGTTGAGCGAAGAAACCATGGAAATCCACCAATCAAAGCAGCCGACCGCTAGAATTCTTCTTCAGACTGGTTGAATTCGATCCACCTATGTGACTTCTTGTTTCCAAAATCCGCCACTTTCGGAACTTGAACCCTTGGACCTCTGGGTCAAAAGTGCTGCAGAGGTGAAGGTTTTGCACAAGGATATCGAAACCGGCCATTCCATAATAAGCTCCACACCTCATTCTTGGAGACAATATCGCACAAGCGGTGGAGTTCCGGAATATGCGTCCAGCTGCTGGTGCTCGGAAATGCTATGTGTATTTGGTAGTGAGTTAAATGAAATAATAAAATACCTGAAAGTTATTTTAAATTTTATTTATAGAAAGTACAAATAAACGAGTATAAAATGTTTAACTTTCCTGTCGTTAAAATAAAACATTCATTGTTCTACGAGATAATAATTCATTTTTTCCATATCTATATCTACATCTATGTCTAAAACTTGAACTCGTCTTATTAGTTTTATATGAAGCTTATTTTAAAATTAGTCCATGTGCTCTCGAAAGAGTGTTTACTTCGTTCTATTTAAGTTTATTTCTTAATTAAAACCATAATGGAATCTCGAAAAACCATGAACATGAAAAGACCAAAGTGCTGTTGACAAGAAAACAGATCTCCGATCCTCGACATTCTCCACTCTTTATGGTCATTAAAACAGACACCACGAAAGGAATGAAAATTAATTTCTTGTTAATTGGTCCTAAATGTTCTCTAGTTTTTAAGGACAAAATAAATGAGTCATTTAAAAGTATAAATTTCCTAAATATTTACGGGTGTGTCACAAGCAATCTCTCTTGTTCGTAATTAAGTAGAGGATAGCAGCCATAAATTCAGCAGTATGTATGTCATGATAAAACTAGCTGATTATGATGTCATAAAAAATGAATCCCGAAGAAAGGAAGCAAGTTTTGAGTGTCGTATTAGGATTTTTCGAGACGTTAACTTTTTGACTCTTTGTGTAATGTGGAAATAGATCTTCCTAAAAAGAAATTATGGAGGAAGTTACTCAGTACATAGGCTCAGTATTAATGATTTATTGTGAGAAGTAGTTAAAAACTGTTGAAAATTTAGAAAAATGTCTAATTGTTAATCAATTTTTTGTTTAAATATGTTTAAACTATTGAAGAATATAGTTCCAAAATATTGCACTGGCAGAACATTCTGTAAAATGTAACTAAGTGATGTGTGAAGAATGGTGTAGCTTTGAATCCGTTCAGTTCACATTTATTAAATATCAGAAATTCAAACAGGTCAGGAATTATTACACATTTAATTTTCAATCAAATCAGTGTTCGAATTCGGAAAATTTAGAATCTCCATTTGTGTCAACTTCTCAACAACTTCAAGGTTCAAAAGTTTATCTCGATACGAATTTTCATAAAGAAAATATCGTTATGAAATTATCAGCATTCGATTTCCATGAGTGTTAGGTGAAAATAGTTGGATCGAAAGTTCAAATCGCGAATACCTTACCTTGTGTAATAAAATGAACGCCGTACGTGAGTTTATTTGACATTATTGTTTTCTCTGAGAAAGTTATCTGGTCTAAGACTCAGTCTGCAGAAGTTCTTTCCAGCCCCGTTCGGTGAAAGTAAACCTTCACATGACATCAGAAGCGACAACAAGAGGTCATGTGTTTTGGGCTACAAAAAATTATCGGGCACATTATATCTACAGAGCAGCAAGACAAAATAATGAAGACGTGTTGATGAAGTTTGACTGAGGTTCAGCACAGGATACAAAATTTATCCGCTTTTTCAGTTCACGAAGACATTAAAAAACGATAAGCGGATTTTAGATTAAGGACAATTCAGCAAAAACAAAAGTCAATATCGGAATGGTCGTTGACAAGAAGACGCACTGCGAAGTTCATAATTTGGCCTGGCTTCAGAGAATAACTCCAAAATATCCACGGATTTTTAGTTCACTAAGTTTGAGTGAAAGCTCCTTCTATACATCGATTAATTTTTCTGATCACAAAGACAATTACCGAAGGTGTATAATCATTAAAAAAGAGAGGCGTCTTTGAGTATTCACCTATGTCAGTGTAACTTAAGAGTCGAAAGCCATGTCTACAGGCCAGGAAGGTCGATGGCAAGAGTACAAGCGTTAGAATTTGGAGCTGGCACGACTTCAGCGAAGGCTCTGTGGATTAAAACATGAAGCCTGCGACACTGATCCCTGGCGCACGCTGCCGTCGCCTCTCGCCGGATCCTCTCGCCAGTCTCTCTGCTCCTCCTTCCTTAGCTCTCTCCTCCACGTCTCTATCGCGCCCCTCCTGCCCGACCTCATCCCTTTCACAGTTCTATCTGTCCCTATCTCTATCTCATCCATCTTCTATCTCGGCATACTGTACCTCTATCCGTCCCATTTTCCCCTTCCGCCGCGTTCGGTTCCCGTTTCCCCGTCCAGATTCCCGTCCTTCGCCTCACGTTTCTCGTACCCGTTCTTTGTCCCCGTCCATTGTTCACCACCTCATGCGCGTTTTTCGTTCTCTTCCTTCGTACCGGGAGCGGTAGCTCAGTGCATAACTGATGTACTGCAGCGCCCTGACCGGGAGGTCCTAGGTTCGAGTCCCGACGGCGGCAGGGTTTTGTACACTACCTTTTCGGTAGGTCGAATTCAGTCGCTGTCTGAAGGAGAGCGGCCGGCTGCTCTGATCGGTAGTTTTCCGTGGTTTCTCCGAACAACATCAGGCGAATGCCGCAGCAGTACCCTACCAAACGGGTCACGGATCGCGCACGATCTGTCCTTCCTCTTCCTTGTCCTATCCTCTCCTCTTACTCACACACCTTACACTAACATGCACTACACTACCACATATTCCGGGAGACCGGTCGGGAGCTTAGAGCTTGTCCCAGCGTTGCCCGCTGGTGGAAAGTCCTGGTTAGAGTGAAACCCCACTAGCCGACGGTAGGTCGACGCCGGATTCGCCATCCAGCGGGGAAGATCACCGCCATCTCCGAGAAAACACACACTACAATAACGGGACTAATGACCAAAGCAGTTGACGCGCCCGAAAACACGAAAAATCAATCTTCCTTCGTACCTTTCGTTCGTCTCCGTACTTCGTCCCCGCTCCCGTCCTTCGTCCCCGACCCCCCCCCCCCCGTCCCCGCCCTTCTTACTCTGACCCCGTCCTTCGTCTCCCATTCTTCGCCCACTCCACGTTTTCGTTTCCACCCTGCTCTCGTCCCCTTTTCCCGCCACCATCCGCTTCCCCGTCTCCGTTCCTATCGTTGAAGAGATCGCCCCCATCCCCGTCTATCTGCGACCGTCTCCGTCCTGCCCGCGATCGCCCCCCTCTCATTCCGTCTGTCCTGCTCCGCATCCCCGCAGTCGACCCGCCGCTCCCGTGGCTGTGGCGGCCCCGCAGCTAACGTCCGTCAATACGTGTTAACGGCTTGTCTTCTGTCATATGCAAATCCGACGCGTTCAAATTACCGTGCTACGTCGGCAGCCGATGCGTCGGGGAGAACCTTGCGCGGATTTACATAATAAAAAAGTGCTACCCGTGACAGCGTTGTTTGCCAAAGGGGCGGCCTGCCAAAAACGTGCTGCGCGTTGCAGAAGGCGCGAATGAAAAGAGGAAAGTACATTGAAGCTCCGATAGTTTCATTTTGAAACTTGCACCCGAAAGCACACCTGATAAGGATATTATACCCAGCGAATAACGTGTGCTTCTAAAAATTCTAAAATATTTGGAATTGCTTTTTTTATTTTTTTAAAATAATATATTTTTAAAACATGCATTAATTTCATCAGATATATTTCCTGAATGTTTCAGAGAAGTATGACAGCTATCAACCATTATTTTATATGAAATAAACGAATCTGTATTTACTTGCTATTATGATAATGTATATAATAAAAATAAATGAAATAAAATTGTAAACCATAGCACCTAAAAGTATACGAATTGTCTTACTTAGTTATTAACTCAAGATCTTGATGAGAAATAAAAAACCAATATCATGCCAATCTAATGTAACTTTGTCAATATAATATTTTGGAAGTATTAAAAAAATAAATGAAAAACTTTTGTAAATTAATTCCTTTATAACAATGAGTTTTATTTAAAATATATATTAAATATTTTATTTAGTATTATTAAAATAAATTCACAAACAGTATACCACTTTCAAACATTTTTATAATTTCTAAACAATAAATGTTTAATTCTGAATTTTACGTGGTCCCTGGAAACTCCCGTCAGAAGCCGGGCTGGCATTGAGAAGCAGTCAAGTGTAGAACCAGCAAATGGTCGTTACAGCTAACCGTGAGTAGCGGGACACGGGGGTGTGGTCGCACGATGAAGACTCGAGTTTATTTTTATGGGCTCTTCGCAACGACACCTTCATTCGCCCATGCCACCGCGAAAGGAAACATTTGGACTTGGCCTCTGGCTCGTTTGGGTAAACGAACTGGGCAGCTATTTGTAAACCGAATACGACAACAGACCGCCACTGCCACATGTGGTCAGCGCTGATGGAGGCCTTCTACGTAGGAAAAAAAATTAAATACATTCCAGTGGCCAGAACCATCAGATTCTAGCTCGGTGTTTATTTAGCATTTCAGGTTTCCAATGGCCGGGATGTGTTTTTCAAGAGAATAAACTGGTAAGTTATATTAGCATTAGAATTTCAAATGTTTAATGTCGTTTTCAAAATGCAAAATTTGTTCGTAGCGCAAGTTTTTTTTTTTAAGGCTTTGAAAGCAAAAAAATTGTTTGGTGTCGCGTAAAACCAACACTATTTTATGTGCATATACCGAGCGGTATATTTGTTTTCGTTGAATATGACAATTCTCTTTGGTAATGCAATGTGTGCATCGCAGAAAGAAAAGCTAATGACACGAAATTAAATTATCCACGGAATGTATGAATAGCTCTTTCCCTAGAGGGTGATCATACGTGTCGAATGGATAAACAAAGATGCACTTGTATTTGATTTTTCATCCTTCTACCTTTTAACACTCAAAATACGCAGTTATATTTGAATTCACGGGTTGCTTCTCTAATTTAATGTGTCTCTCAGAGTAATTGCAACAGTGAATTGCGCACTGTAAACAGTGTTACATCGATGAAAATAATGAACAGTAAACAAAAAATACATTGGAAACTCCATCTAATACATAGTATTTCACTTATGATAGCATGTAAAAAATTGTAAGAAGAAATAGTATAAGTTAATAGTATTGGAAGGATTTGCAGATACGACCTTAAATGACGAATACGAGGTTTCATTTTTTGAAAATGTTGTATCATAAAAGAAAGAATGGTTAACTAAGAGAAATATTGATAATTAAAAAGTAAAACCTTTGAACTAAAATACATAAAAGCGGACACATCACTACTATATTTATCGTAGTCATGTCTTATATTGCGTTGAAAATATCCAAGAAATCCTCTTTAAAAATAGCTCGATTGTTCCAATTAACTGCTTTCCGAAAGTGCATTTATTACGGAATTCAAGGGAGCTGATACCATGCACAGTAACTGATCTGCCTCTGCAAAATGTAGCTAATTATTTCATCAATGAATGTTCGTTGCATTGTTAAATGAGTGAAAGAGCAAAACGTTCACAGTATCTACCGAAGTTCACCTTTTTCTGTACGGAGTTCACGCACTCTCTTAAGTACTTGGAAACACAATTAGATTGTTGTGATATTGGTTGTATTAAACAACACTTCTACCAAAACTAAGTTTAAAGTATTCATTCAATTTATTAGGGCACAATACTGGAATATAGCTCACTCCAACCTGCGACTTGTAAAACAGTGAAAAACGACATGTAAAAGGAGGAAACGAACACTTGACAAGGATGTCAACACCTTTCTCGGTGAAGAGGTCAACAGCAACTCATCATTCCTACACAAGAGGCCAACAACACCTCATCATTTCCACAAGACATTCATTGTGACAATTTCATGAAGAGTCTTTTTGTGCGACCCAGAAGCAACTCCAAACCGCTTCGCGACGCGACGCCTCCACGAAGGGAATCGTTACAGCGAAACGGCGAGGAGCTAGTCCGTGCTCACGGGCGAGGAGCTAGTCCGTCATCACGAAGGTTCGCGTCGCGTCGCGTCGCGTCGCTTCGTGTCGCGTCGCCCTCGTTATTTCCTTTGCGCGCCAGGCGGCGCCTGGGTGGAGAGTGTGTGAGAGTGCTGCACTACGCGAGAGGAGAAGAAAACCTGGAAGAAAGCTTGGTGGCGCCGACCTCTCAAAGGCTTGTAGACATGCGCGCTGGATTCGGGTACTAATTAAGGAATGCCAAGTCAGAAGAAGCAAACAGTTCCTTGATACCTTCATGAAGTACGAAAACGAGACAGTCTATTACACAATATTTAGAAAATGTAATCAGTTCTGAATGTTTGGTTGGTTCATTGAATATGACGTACTTTTTGTATCTGTTGAACCACTTCACAAAATCTTTGTCATTATTACTCAATATTTTAAACATACCAACAGTAAGCTATTCATAAACGCTTTACTTTATATATACAATTATTACAAAGTAATACTGAGTTAATCTTTAAAAAAATGCTGAATTTCATAAAGTTAGATACAAAATGTAACTTGGAAACAGAAGAAAAGTTTGAAAAATATGTTTCATATAATTACGTACATTCATCCACTCTAAATTTATAAAGTGGAACATGCGTTTCTTAAAATTAATGTAACCAACTCACCTTTCTTAGGAGCTGGCAAAGAATCCAGAAGATCAAGATTTATGGGATGATAACCTGAAAAAATAGCAAACATCAACTATCGTATTTTGACATTTATTTCATGAGAAAATTAATCCATAGAGTTTGAGTAGTTACACCTGAAATTATTACTTTAATCACTTGATATTTTATGGGGAAAAATATTACATGCCACAGTACACAATAGCAAATCCATGTATTCACGTTTAGATATAAGGATGGAATACTGGAAAACTAAATGCGCGTGAATGTTTCCTGTAGTTACACAGAAGATTCAACTTGTGTTTATATCCCACATTCCGGACGCAAAACAAATTTTCGAAACGTGTGCCACTATTAAAAATTTTTGTACAACAATTAAAGAATATGACGTTTTCGAGAACTACTACCTATCAATTTACATACCTCATCCAGATGTTAATAATGATTCAAATATGTTTGGCAACATAATGATACTGAAGTGAAAGTATCTGACAAAGAAAACTAATAATTCTATAAACAGATTTTGGAGGAAATTCTTTTTAATTCCTACAACGTGACCATGTAAGAATCGATAAGATTAAAAGATATTCACATAGTTTTGTTGAACAGAAAATATTGTCATGGTATGGTATTTTCATTTAAAAATGGTTTCTGAATGGCCTCCCAAAATGGATTACAAATGAACGCCTGAGAGAAGAATATAAGTAAAAAAAATAGTAAAGTGAAGGGTGGTGTAAAAGTTACAATGAAAAGACGAGAGATGATGTAGAACACAAGGCACGAGAAAATTAAATGGGAAGTTAAATGTCAAGGGGCCACAATAATGCCGTAAATATCTCTCCAAATACAAATACAATATTATTAACAGCGTATATTCACGTTGGAAAGATGCATCCAGAAAGATGGGCCTACGCCACAACAATATGGGATCTCAGAGTAGGAAAGAGAAATGTGGAAGACAGAAGACGAGATGGTGCGATGAACTTAAAAAAAAGTCAGGGAAGAAATGGATACGAGTGCCTCATGACAGACTAAGGTGGAAAGAGAAATACAGAAGTGTAGGTTAAATTAATGTTTAAACAAAACTATAGCAACCATCATCAAAAGTCGCTCATCTGATGTGTAATGTGAGCTATCCCTGTTTTGAAACTGGAGATCTTGGCCCAATAGGGATTTGTGTACGTATTATTATTATTATTATTATTATTATTATTATTATTATTATTATTATTATTATTATTATTATTTTCAACATACACACCGTTGGTGTGTTGTCTCTATGACCACCCTGGAGCCGCTCTCTTATGGAAGAGAAGTTCGTTGCGAACCCGCCCCCTGACATTCTGGAAAGCACCTCTTCGACACGCCAGCTCCGGGTCGGGTTGACGCTCAATTCCCCTCCCTTTCTCTTACCGCTCATCTCCCTTCCCCGCCCCTCCACGGAACGCACCTTACCTTCGGCACGGGACTGTGCCGCAAACGCATGCATCCTCATAAGTCGAAAGGCGCACTATGAGTGACACGCAATAAATTCAAAAATTATTTAACTCCATGTGCACGAGCATGATATGTATAAATCTGTTTGATTCTTTGTCAACGAAAGAACGATATAATGGAGTACGAGTACAGCTTTTTCCTTTACTTCTTACAACAAACCTTTATCAACCTGCACAGATCCCCAAGGAGATTCCGGGCCTCTCCCTTATAAGCCGGTTTCCAATGGGAGAGAAGATAGGTTACAAATCCGCCCTTTGCAAGTTGCGAGAGCACCATTTCCAGATGCAAGCTCCGACCGGATTCACATTGCACCTCCCATTTCCGCTCTTCATCCCCATCCCCTCTCCCGCCCCCCTCCCCCAAGGCGCGCGAGCACCCCACCCTCCCCCTCCCCGCAGATGCTGCGAGCGTAACAAGCCCTTGCCGCAAACAAGCAATTAAAGTTGCTCGTTTGCTAATTAACCCTCAGCAGCCGCTGGTGCCACCCCCTGCCGCCGCCCCCGCCGCTGCAGCCGTCGTGGTGAACCCTGTTCAAACAGGGACTTCCGCGCGAGGTCCGGGATCGATTTCCGACCGGGGCCAAGTCGAGCGAGGTGACCTCGCGTTGCCTGTTAGCACGAGGAAAAACGCGGGGATGTTCGGTCGAATGAAACTTCCACAAAGAGACTTGGACAGATGAGGTCAGGTCATTACACGGTCAATTCAATGAAGAATTAATTGATAGGTAAACTATCTAATTGATTTCAGAAATTTGAGACGCAAGGTTACCAAATCAAGGTGGACGCTATCAAACTGACGCAACGCACGGAAAGCGCATTATACTTATCCAATTGTCGATAAATAATAAGAAATCTTGAAATGTATAAGACACAACATAAATGAAGTTCAATTCTAACTTTTAATGCTTATGTCAAGTTTGTTCTAGAAAGTGTGAATATCAGTCTAAGTAAGAAATTGATTTCACTCCTGCAAAGAAAACATAAAGTAAAGCAAGAGAAAGAACATAATTTCAGCATTAAAACATTATCTTCATAATGTAAGATAACCAAACATTATCGAAACAAAGACTATTTCTGCACTTTGTGTGAAGCAAAATAAAAATGTCAACATATCTTTCCTGAGAAATAATAAGTAGATATTGTTTTTGAGATATTTGCGAGAGTGAGATACAAATCTGAGACTTCACAAGTCACTGTCGCAGAAATCTCAGCGTTCCAGCCATTGCTTGTTATGTATCCTACAGATAGTGCTGAAAAAGGAAACCCCTGGACCCAATTAAACATTCATTCTGGCTCACTCTCCACAGCAAATCACCTATAATTCTCTATGTTCTGCAACGAAAAATCAGTTGTGGATTGTGGCCGTCCATACCACGTTACATTATCCACTACGATTATTCTAAGAAAATGTAAAGATAATTGAGTGTACGAAAAGAGTAACATTGTGGGACTGACATTATGAGTTATATTCTCACAATTCTGCGTGATTTGCAGCACCTTCTGTCGCGAATACGTAAGCGCTAACGGCAAAACTTTGCACATGCTCGCCCGGGGGCCAGGATTGCTATTGGTGGGCCACAAAGGCTCACCGTCTGATGAATTAATTTCTACGAAAACACACGACTTAATAAACATACATGGAGAATATTTCATGATGAAGGGAGAGACAATAGGTGAGTTACAGAATCGTGAAAATATGAGTGGATGCTATATATTAAAAGATGCTATGAGGTAGTTACGTGTACGTATCACATACAGCTAATGCAAATTACATCGGTATTTAGTGTCAAATAAAACGCAAAAAGGCACTAACATTGCATATGTATATAAAATTGCAAATTTTTTCCGTTGAAAACGACTTTGAGGATGGAATTGAGGATAAATTTATAGATGTCATTTTGAAGAACAATTTTCATTAAGAAAAAAAATCTCTTTCTTCAATATTGTAGTTGTAGGAAGTAACCCGAAAAATTTTACATTTTTCGAATTTCCAAAAATTTGGAGATTTCAACGAAAATCGGATCTGCAGCATTTCTATTAATATATCTTGTTCTAACAAGTAACAACTTTAACCCGAAAAGTTTTTTTTTTTTAAGAAATGTTTGGAAATACCGTTGGGCTGCCATAAATTAAGAAATCAGTTTCAAATTCGCTGTTTTCATACATTAAGCAAAAATCCTATAAACACTTGTAGAACGGAGGAAATTCTATAAACCATTTACGGACTAGTGTTGTCCACAAACGGATGGACGGATAGGCAGGCTGACAGTTCAGCTGTAAATTAATTTTTCGTTATGAAGGAGCCACAAAACGGACTACACAATTCAGACTACACAACGTATTAAACTAATTTACTACATATAGGAGTAATGAAAACCCTCTCTTGCCATATCAGGAGCCACAAATCCCCCAAAAGTTTTTCTGTCGAAAAAACGGAGTTTTCGCCGCACCATTACGTAATTTTGTACCAAATATACCATTCCGTGTATACATACGTATACGAGAAAGTAAAGCGGGAATGCAGTGGGGAAGCCACCATTGCTGAGAGACAGTTTGAACACTCTGTATAATTCAACTATTTGTGCACTCGGTTCGCAAGAGTGTTGCTGGCGGGTAACGAAGTCTGAGTGGCGGATAGAAACATCATTGGCGGTCAGCGACTAATTAATTTAATAACGAATTTCTCCACAACTATCCAGAAATGATCTTTTGCACATTAGAGGCAATCGAGTGGCATACATTGTTTTATGTATCAAAAGCGTTTCGCATAACGTTCCTTATAAGAACATGATAGAAACACTAGCTTGTAACCAGGCCAGTGGATACTGCTACCAGTAAATTCCTTTAATTGCACATCCTTTAAAATCGCATTTGTTCTATTAGAGCTGTCCACCAACATAGGGAATTTAAAGTGTAGAGAACAAATTCCATCTTTCTTGATTACGTAACTTGTGTTGTAGACAAGTCGCGTAAGTACATTCGATCTGGGGAAGTATCGTTTCCCGATGTAATTTTAACATAATCTTAGAGTTTACACATGCGCAGAGGCTTGAAAGTGGGTATGTATCGTATATGATACACAGTTTCAGACTGTGCAAAACCTCTCCGCGTATCCACATCCGCCGTGCACGGCTTGCTCCCAGTCCGCTTCACGTAAAGGATGATTTTCCTAAGGATGAGCCAAAGTGACAGTTCGCGAAAACAAGTCAGAGAAGTATCCATCCGCCGCGATAGCTGTTCAGCGACACCCTTCTTAAAGTGTAATGGCTTCTGTGAAAACATTCCTACGAAGAAGTCTAAGAGTTTCGCTGAGGTATATGCACGTACGTGAGTCCGGGAAATATTTACATTTAATTACGTATGTGGAAAATCTCTTAACATGCTCTCACAATCAGTAAAAGAAAACTGCCACGAATGTAAATAGAAAGAAAATTGATTTTAAGCCGGAAACACGTGCACCGGTAAGCATCTCCATTCAAGTCTCGGTTTTAAATTAAAAGAAATATTTTACCCAGAAGAGCACATTACACTGCACTTCCTAATTCAATTATTTCTCGCAGCGCACTATATTTTGTCGGACAATGACACCACAAAAGGAAGTGTCGAAGCCATTTACAAGTTAGCCAACTGCAAACGAACGAATGCGGGAAGGGAGTCTAATGGGCTCAAGGGCACAACGACCACAGAACCTTCACTTATGTTGCCAGCAGTAGCTGTCACTTTGGCTCATCCTTAGGAAAATCGCTCTATAACTGTTGAGCGGCGGCGTGTGGGAGCCTCCGGGTGGGCGCCGGCGCCGGGGGCCTGAGATCGAGTTCTGCGCGAAAGCGACATCGAGTGCCAGCTGCTTCCGGCGCCGCCGTTGCCACGCGGAATCGGGGCGCGGTTCACTGGCCAAAGCGCACCTGGCCCAGGCCCGCCTGGCGCCCCGGGGGGCAAATTTGGCGGCGGCGATGCTGTAACGGTTAGCGTATCGGGCTGTTATACGCAAGTTCGCAGGTTCGAACCCGATCCCCGATCCTTCGTACGCCTTCCTTCGGAGGAGAAGTAAAGTCGGCTGTCCCATGTTAGTACATTTACTGCATGTAAAAGATCCTCAAGCCTAAATGAAGCCTTTGTGCTAAATTCAAATTGCCTGTTTCGTCCCCCAAGTAATACCTTCTTCATCCCTAGTAGGTGAAAGGAGTGTAACGAAATTTGCGTGGTAAGACGGAATAGCAGGCCTCATGGCCCGAGTCTCGCCACGTAAAATAAGGCATTCATTCAAATAACCTTGGAGAAACCGATTTGCTCTAACCTCTTGCACCCTGCAAGTAGGGTTGGACTTCGGCCCCACATGCAAGGGGACGTTTAATAAATACATACACTAAATCATCGTGTTTTGATACCCTTCTCCATGCGTTATTTTAAAGTAATAATCGTCTAACCTCTAAAATGTTTAGAGAGAATTATAAAAACATAATATAAATAGTTTAATGTTAATAGATAGTTATTTAATAATAATTAAAAGGGAAGAATGTGATCCTACTCATACGTATTTTTTCTCGGGAAAACGTGTTTTTCAGACACTTTTCGTGTCTTCTATGAGACATGTATTTACTCTTTTCAATTTGTCTTAATTGTATTAGTTTGCAACAACTCACACAATCGTGTATGCAGTCCTTAATGACCTGTAAATGTCCTAGTGGGGATTTGGATAGGATACCCCGGTTCCCTAGTTTCTCGATGATATCAAGAACGTTGATACCAAAAGGGGGCAATGTGGCAACCAAAGTCCCCATACACACGCACACATTCAAGGGAAACAGACTACACCGGAGTGTTTCGTGTATTTTCTCTCAATACAGCAGGTGGCTACTCAATATGAGGAAGAGAACAACTTATGTTTCTATGTGGGTAGTCCGTTGTTCTTGAAGGTCACGATTAAGCGTTAATCTTCATGTCAGCCGAAGGGATGCGCATCATTCATGAACTAAGAATGAGACAGTTACAATAATCAATCTTGTAGCCTTAAAACCCCGTAAAATTGGCTTTGTAACCTCGAGCATCAACATAGAAAATTCTCTTATTTTGAGTTAAGTGCTCTGATGGAAATGGAAATCGTTGGGTAGATTTTTTTCCTTTTCTGCTTCAAAATTAACATCTGTCGACATTTTAATCTGTTAAAGAAAAAAACAACTTAAGTTGTCTTTGTAGGATATTAAATGATTGTGGCGAAAACATATTTTAAGAAGTGCTCTCCGATTTTTTGTTTGGTCTTTGTCGTATCTTTTTGAATTACTATCTTGTAACTTAATATCTCTCTAAACAATTGAGACATATTGGTATTCGTTATGTGCTGTTTCAAAATGTGATTCATTTACAATTATCGACTGCAAGTTGGACGAAAAATATGAAGAGGCGATTATACCTTACGAAATTGATCTTGCCTTTGTTTCTTTCGAATTACTGTTAGGACTTACTCGAAATTGAAGGGACTTAAAACGAGCTGAACCAAATATTTACAACTTACATGAAATTAAAGTGAAATTTTCGAGATTGTAAATTTTTGATTTTCCAAGTTACAAGAGAATCTTTCAATGACTGACTGGGAATCCCAACATTTAGATAATATTTTTATGAACTCTGGAGAAATATATTCTTAATACACACGACAGTAAAGAAAGGGAAACTCTACCCCATATACTTCATGGCTTTTCTGATAGTCGTTTTTAATACTTTATTTGTAATTTTATTTTTATTAGTTTTTTAGAGTTATTTTTGTAAAATTCAGAAGCTCATCAAAACGATTAGTTTTTCAGACACGTTGTCAAGAAACAAGAAGATTCATACTACAGAAGGTAAATGATAGTATTTAAAAATTATGGAGTCTCTAAGAAATAGGTTTCATTTCTTATATCACAACTACTCAATACTGTAACAGTATTTAGGAAAAAATCATTAATCATTTTCGATTAAATATTAGATGTTAAACACAAGAACTACCTCATATTCCAACGGAATATTTCTTCATGAACTTAAATGGAATCCTGTCGTATTATTGTGGAAAAGGAATAAAAAGACCAAGGAGAAGAAGAGGAAAGTCTCGTTGAATCAATTATCCTCAACGGACGGGTCACTGGTATCAACACACGTCCACTCCCCGCAGGTGTCGTAGCACTGAGTAAACCGGATTAAGTCGTAAACGAGTTCACACAAAGATCCACACGTCCTCAAGCGCACTCACGCGTCGTTTGGCACTGACTGCCAACCCCCCGCCGTGCACGTGGGAGGAGGAGGAGGAGGAGGAGGTAGAGAAGTTGGCGGATGTGGCGGCGTGAGTGTAGAGAATGTTGGAGAGGCGAAGGTGATAAATCTACAACGTATATGCGCGATTGCGGGGTAGACGTTTCCCTCGCTATCAATTAAGAGATGGCAGTTCGAATGTAAGTGACGTGACGGCAGTTCCGTGAGGAAAATGGAAGATGGAGATGGAAGTTCTTAAGTCTAGGCTAATGGTGAGGATATTCAGTAAAGGTTCATTGACACTAAAGAATGAGTGAGAGGACTGAAATCAAGTTCGAAAAGGTATCACTGAAGAAGTCTCGACACCTCAGAGGTTCTGGTAGAAGCACGAGAGCTGAACGAAGGTTACGATGGTGGTTTGACTAATATTTACGAGTATCAATAATTTAAAATAATTACGTAATTATAAGTTATTAATTGCAAAAGGATAAGGTAATACCACTATTTTTAACTCCCCTTCTTGGGAAATAGCCGCTTGTGGTGTTTTGGTGTCTCTTGTCTGAGTCGTGTCGATCGCTTCATTGTCAAGAAGCCATTTTTAACATTATTCTTTTATTTTAATTTGTCTCCAATGTAAACATAATCTTCCTAAAACCACTTAAATTACAATGATATGTTCAGTGGTTAAGATGCGTCAAAACTTACGATAGAAATGTCGATTAATATCCTATCAGTGACACAATTATGACGTTTTGAGAGATCCAGTATGCAAGACATATATCTCTGTTTCGTAGCATCTACGGAGTTGGAGACATAAAAAGTTGCAGAGGTGGCGAAAACGAATGAAGATGGTGATGCGAAAGCGGTGGGCAGGGAAGTGGAGACGGAGACGGATGCGGTGCTTGCAGCCGCTAGCAGCCACGCCCTCGCCACCCGCCAAATTAGGAACGTTGTCCCGCTGCGTCTGCAACTGCTTGCCAAGCTCGTTGGAATACATGCCGCGTATGGGTAGCGGCCATGTTTAGAATGAAATGTACCGTTTGTTATGAGATGTTCTCACCACTGTAATGCTCAATAAATCTCATTGGATTGCACGTGAAACATTTCTATAAAATGACAGTTCTTTAATGCGTAATAAAGCAATTAAAGGTTTTAATTATGTCATTTGTATGTACTTTAACACACATTTCATGTTTGTTTTATAATCGATATTCTTTTTTTATAATTGTGGTAAAATGTAAAATTTAATAAATTCCGTAACTTTTCGGTAATAGTTCTAGAAATCAAAAGTTTCTACCTAATAAATGGAAGGAAAAACTCGTTTATTACTTCTACAATTTACACTGATTGTATTTAACACATATTTTGACGTCAAGTTATGCACATAATTCTAGTGCTCCATTATTATTGAAATTAAGATTGTAATAACATTCCTAAAAATTGAAATGAAATCGTAAAATCTATGAAACATAGGGTACTTATGAACATTTTAATTCAATAAATCGCAATGGTGTAAGACAAACTGATTCTGAGAATCTTGCAAATCACAGAAAGAGAGAGAGAGAGAGAGGTAGATAGAGGTAGCATAGAGTAAAGATGTATACCTCTATAGACTACGGAGATAGGTAGATAGAGATATAAGAGGAAGAGAGAGCAAGATGTTACGAGTTTGCCACATTTACTAATCACACATTTCGAAATACTCTTACAGCGAAAAACGCTAACATTATTTACGTGTACAAGTAAATATAATTCATATTTTGTGTCTTAATACATTGTTCTACGTAATTGTATAGTCACTCTCGCAAGCTTAACTCTTAATAGCAGTTTATTATATTTTGTTACTTGATATATTACAAAGAGTTTTTTTGGTTTAATTCATTTAGATTCAGTTTCTTATATATTGAAGTCCTCGCTGTTTTCTTAGATTTCATATCTTTTCCTAACACGATATTCTTTTCTCCATTATATTCTCTCTGCATTGCACTCGTCTTGCTATATATTTCGGTGAAAACTCCATATTTTCCGTAAATATCGTGTTCAATTTACACGTGTATCACGTTCTGTAACATTCACATTCTATGAGGTAAATCAACGATTAGATCTATTTTTCACATTACACTTTGCATGAGAAAAACATGTCCCTCTACTTTACCTGCTCGTTGTTTCCGTATTTTTTTTTGTTCCGTTCCATAGAAAGATGTTAATTGATCATTTATCACAGTTTTTATGTTCTCCAGGGGCACATACAAAGGAAAAACATTGCACTCGCCATGATAAAACACATAAAGTGGAAATTCTGACGCCTGAAGCGTAGATGATATATCACTCCGCAGGGCACATGAAGCTATCACTGTTACTCACAGAACAGAGCGATGCCATTTACGTTCGCATTTATTCAAACGAGGTGTGAACTCTGCTCTCGCATGCATATTTGTAACGAAAATCGTAGATAGAAATATTGAGTGAAAATAAATATGTAATGCTCAATATTTATTTAATCGAAACATACTTACACAGTATTTGGGCGCAGAAATCCATATACTTCAAGCATCTTCCTGGAAACCTATTTAAAGAACTTTTAATACGTTGTCAAAAAAAAACGTCTTGAAATGTACTCTAGCGATAATAATCTAATCATAATATACTCTTTGATGCTAACAAGATATCTACCAACCGTTGAACAAATGAATATACATTTGTATTCTTGGAATCACCAATTGGCGTCTCACATAAAAATTGTCATAAAAATGACTCGAAGAAAACACACGGCAAAAGTTCCTTTTCACGACTCGATAGAACACTTCTTTCTTGTCATGGAAAAAAACCATTGTTTACCTCGTTAAGTAAATTACAATTGTTGAGGTATCACTTTACTGACTAAAAGTGTTTCTACGAATGAATGGACGAAAGTACTTTAAGTACGAAAGAATGTTGCGGGTAATAAAACAACCAGTTTAAAAATAGGGCCTGCAGTATCACTTTTACTATCTCCAATTTTATGGCCATAGGTATATCTCATGGTATTGTCAAATTTACAAGAAGTCATATAGAATGCCACTATTTTGGTTGCGTCTAAAGAGAAGTTTCGACGAAGAACATTTGTATACAAGGTAAAAACTGAAAACACAATTTCAGTCTCAATATAGTATATTAATAGCTCTAACATTACTCGAGGTTCTTCAATTATTTTAAACGTTATCTTGGTAACAAAGAATTAACAACACTTATCGATTATTAATTTCTCTCCCCTCCCCCGCTAGAAAAACAAAACCCATAAAAAACTCGTAAATAATAGTACATCTCTTTCTCATGAACTCAAACCTGAACCGTGTCATTGGCCAGTTCACATATAACTCAAGAGCCAACAGAAACACTTAAACTGTCTTCCCACATACTACACAAAGTTTGATTTAAAAAATGAAGAAGAAAAAACACCTTCCTCCAGAAAATTAACGTGTCAAATAAATATCGAAGGATCGACCGCGTGATCGTGACGCGACGCCGGACATCACGCAAAGAGAAGGGGCGCGGCCGGCAGCTCACGGGAGGCCTTGGAACAGGTTCTCCGAGAGACCGACTTCGTGATTTACGTTGCCTGGTCTTGGGCGGATCTCGCGTTTAAAACATATTAAACAAGAAACGTCTCAACCCGATCCTCGGATTACGCGCGCGAAAAGTGACTAAAACCTTTTGACGTCATTAACGGGAATTGTTGAAAGCTTTCATTCGTATCTTTTGAGATGTTATTATTTGAGTTTATTTATTTATTTATTTAGTCAAAAACAGTCAAAAAGTGTTAGTTAAATAGAGTAAAAAACTGTCAAAGTCAAGAGTCAAAAACTGTTAGTTAAGTAGAGTTAAATAGGTCCTAGTGAGATCCTTGTAAAATAATGTTCAAGTTGTAGTAAAAGTATTGTTTACAGTACGAGCAAATTTCTCTCTCAGTTTACCAACCTATTGTGCTGGTATATTTTTTATTTGAAAACCACTAAAATAGTATTATATTGAACAATTGCAATATTTATTTATTCGTTTTGTATTTCTCTCACTAATATCTATTTTAAGCCCTAAAATTGATTTGGGGCTGTTACAAAACTAAAATTTTGGGTAATTTTTTTTAAAAACAGAGGGAGAAGTTATTTACAAAGAGCAAAACATCCTTACTTTGCGCACGAACTGACAGACACTTTTCTTCCTAAATTAGTGATTTTTCACGTACTCATTTACTATCTAGGAGAGCCATTTCCCAAATTTGGATATGAGATTTTCTTTACCTGGACTTACTTGGAGCTCGAGTTAAGAAGATATTAAACAAGAAATATCTCAGCTCCATCTTAAGATTAAGAGTGCTAAATCTAGCTTAATCTTTTCTCGTCATTAGCAAAGATTATTTAAAAATATGACCTAAAACCACTCAAAAGTTCTATTTTCAGCTTATAGAAAAATATAACAAAAGGAAGTAAAGGGGAATTTTAAAAGGGGAAATTTTTTAAATTTTTTTCAAAGAGAGTGATGGGACTGGGGAAATTTAAAATGGGAGCTTTTTCACTTGTTCGTATATATACTTTTATATACGAAGTAATATACGTAACATAGAGAAAGTTATGTAATGCTGCGGAAAATCGATTTCGATATTTCAATATACACGTTTTGGAGACCCCTGATACCGAAAAAGTAGTTTTACTCTCTAATCCATTGTATTTTCGGCTGTTGTCTTTTACATTAAGATAAAATGGCAATAGCAATAATTTGTTGGTTTTGGAGACCCCTGATGTCATTGCATCTACTTTGTTTCGCATCTTCTTAAATTTTGGTGCCTAACTTCTAATGCAAGTTCTTCTTGGGGCAAATCCAGTTTGAGGTGCGCAGCATTTTTGATGCGCGCTGGAGTTTTATTTTTCTCAAAACCCCGGACCCCAAAGGGCCCCCGAGGAAGAACCCCCAGGGGAACCTTTCTACGTTTAAAACAAAGGGTACATCCCAGTGCCCGGGGCGCAGCCCCGCCTGGTGGGCAAAAGATTTCGGTTTTTAAGAAATTTAATTCGGGGAAGACGTCATTTCATAAACCGTTGAAATGCGATACGCCCTATCTTGATATTCAGTTGACTGATGACAGAAGTCATTGTTAAAACCTCTTGCCCCATCTCATTTTTTTACAGGGAAAGTGGAAACACATTTGAGCCCTTTAGACCCGTTGGGGGTTAAACGAAAAATTTAAAAAAATATTAATTTTGTGGGGTTCGGGTGTCAATAACCCAATGCGATGGGGGATCCCCACAGTCCTAAGTAAAATTGGAAGTGAACGCAGAGGGTTTTCCCCGCCTAGGGGGGAAGAGTTGTCTTTGTCGAAAAAATCAGCACTTTTTTTGAAAATCTTAGCTGTCCCTAGTGCTTTTTTCTGAATCCCTTTGGGGCGCGCCGGACTTTTGCAGGTCTGAGAGGCGAGATCATCTGATGGGTCTACGCAAAGATCGCATAAAATCACGAGAATAAACGCCAAACAGCAGACATATAAATTGTTCTTGGCATATTTAGTGTTTGTAAGAAGATTCTAGCACTTGTTTGAGCTGTGTTGTAACATTTCAGGTAAGACAGACGTTGATCGCTGTATTTATTCCTCACGCGGTAGCGCAAATTTCTTCTAACTGGTCTCCCACAACTGATGATACCTATTCTGTAGCCTCCACAATCAATTTTGACTAGTTTTAACACATCAAATATAAAGGGGTAGAAAAATGAAAAACTAATTAAAACTGTTTTTAATTGTCAGAGAGAATTGTAAAAGTATACCAAAGATGCAAACGTAAAACTGCAAAGGAATAGATATCAGTGACAAAACTTTAAATGTGATAGTAAAAATGAAAAACTAACAATTAAAACTACGTTTTTAATTGTCAGAGAGAAAGAAAATGAGGGAAAATTTTTAAAAGAGAGAAGAAAATTATGGAAATCGAACATCCAGATACGAAATAAAAAGACAGAAATTGAAGTCAAAAAATTTAGATCTCAATTCCAAAATCTAGCATTAATGTGGATGGGTAAACCCTAAGTTTGGGAAAATGGTCTCAAGATCTCGTTTTTGTACTGGTTGAAAAATGCATTTTCTAAAAAAGGTAAAATTTTTTCATGCACCATGTTGCACTGTTCAATGGAGTGGGTTGCACTGTTCAGTAGATCAACTACGAGAAATCATCAACTTAAGAACATACTTCTCCCGGAACGCATCTTCTCCCTTTTGGATTTTCATTTCGATACCGGGAGCCGAGGGGTACCCACCAAAAGGATGGCCGACCGGGCATCGATTGAGCCCGTTTTTCCCCGGGTACAGCGTGTTTGCAGAAATCCCCGCCAGGGGCGGCGTAGCGCCCACGGCAGAGGGCGAGGTGAAGAAGTGCAAGCCCAGGCTGAGCGGGCGTGGGCGTGGGCGCCAGCTGGCGCGGCTGCGGGAGCGGCAGTTGGGCGGGCGCAAGTACAATCGCCCGCGCGCCAACTCTGCGGGTTGGGACCGCAGCGCCGCGTGGGGGAGGCCGAGTCGCACGCAGGAGCCGCAGAGCGGAAGGTGCGAACGAGGGGGGTGAAATGAGCACGGCCTACAGGGGGGTTGGGGAAGAAGGGGCCCAGAGCAGCGAGCGGGCAGGGGGGGGGGCGGGGGGAACGGGGGGACGGCGAAGGCGCCAAGGGTGGAGGAGGGGGGGCGTGGGGGCCCGGGCCGAGAACCTGAGAGGGCGGGGGAGGGGGGAGGAGGGGGGTAGGGGGCGAGGGGGGGACGAAGAGGGGGGGATTGGGCGGGGGGGTTGGGGGGGGAGGGGGGGGGGAAAGGAGGGAGGGCGGGGCGGACGGGGGGTCGGGGGGAGGGGGACGAGGGGGGGGGCGAGAGGGGGGATGGGGGTGGGCGGGGTTGGTCGTGGTCAGGCGTGGTTGAGCAGAGTTGGTCGGGGTTGGGCGGGTTGGGTGGAGGTGGGAGGTTGGGCTGGGGCGGGCGGGGGTGGGCGGGGGGGGGGGCGGTGGGGGCGGGCGGAGGGTGCCGGGGGGGGCGGGGGGCAGGTCCCGGGGGGGGACGACCGGAAGATAGGGGGCGGGGGCAGGGGAGGGCGTCGGGGGGGCAGTGGGGCAGGGTGACAAGGGCGAGATAGCGGAGGGGGGTGGCGAAGGCGGTGAGCGGTAGGACAGAGGGAAAAGGGAAAAAGAAGTAAAAGAAAGCGAGCGGACACAGATGTTAGAACACTCAGATGAGTTCGGTGCTGGTGGGGTGGGGGGGGGTTCAAAAGGAGTGGGGAAAAAAGCTAACAATATATTCTTATTTGTGAAAACCAAAATCAAAGGATGGGGCGGGGGGTAAAATTTTTGGGGCCCTAATGACGACGGGAAGAGACAAAATTTTTTTCTAGAGGATGGGAAAGATTATGTATCAATTTGGGAAAACCAGAGCTATCCACTAGCAAAGAGAGAAAGATCAGACCGTCATTAAAAAGGAAGGGAGGAAGACACAATATATGGCAAACGACCAAAGAAATTGCAAGAAAAAAAGAACATGAATGGATGTGAATTCAACCATTTGGAAAATGCCCAGAAGCAATAGTAAAGGATGTCATCAGTTTTTGTTTAAATATTAATTATTATTCCAACAAGACAGGAAGACGATCGCACACGACTAAACCAACAGTGTTGCTTGACATGCCATCAGACCCCGCAAAAACGGCGAGGCTGTCACGCCAGCGACGATGGGGTTTTCCAGCCCGACGTAATGTTCCCGTTGAAAATTTGGGCGTTGCAATGTGAATATACTGGTTAACAATAACAATAACGACGCGTTGGCCTGCGGGACGGCTCCGGGCCAGGGGCGACGGCCGGGAGGGCGGGCCGGGCCCGAGCGTGCGCCAGCCGGGAGAGTCGGGTGATTTCCCAGACGGTGCGCGCTAACGCGAGGAATGAAAGAAATATGAGTTAATAACCCTCGTGCGGTGCTGCAGCCACGTGCGGGCCCCCCCCCTGTCCCCCGCCCCGCAGCACGCCCCCAGCCCACACGTCCCGGCTCCCCCCGGGAGAACTGGGGAGAAGCCGCAGGGCAAACCACTGCTGCGGACAACTTTAACTGTGGGTGAACCACGGAGAAATATGTTCCATTATGACTGATTTTTTTGTAGTTCCGTGCACATCAACTGCTATCGCTTAGTCCAATTTAGTTTTTCCACCCCCGGGATGAGTGCCCCCCAAGAAGTGGGGTCTGATGCCGACCTACACATCGGTTTGCGAGGATTTCCTCATCCAGATATCTCCCAATGACGGATCAAGTCGAGATAAGCTGTAAGCTCTCGGCACGTGTGGTAGTGTAATGTATGTAATTGTGGGCAGAAAAGGGGAAAGAGGGTGGGGGCAAAAGAGATGGAAACATCGCGAGCGGTCCATGAGCGGATTTTTAGAGTAGTCCGACCTTTGCGTGGTGTGGTTCGGAGAAACCACGTAAAACCCCATCTGGGGGCAAAACAGTTGGTTAAAATTCCCCCTTACGCAGCGACTGAATTCGCCCCAACTATCTTGTTAATGTCGAGTAAAGAACTCTCAGACCGGGAGAGATGGCTCAGGGCATCAATTGATGTCACTACAGTCCCCCTGACAGAGAGGTCCTAGGTTCAAGTCCCCACAGTGGTAGGATGTTTGACACTAGCTTGTCAGATAAGTGGAATTCAGTCGCTGTGTGGATGAGAATTCTAGCGGCCGGCTGCTCTGATCTGTGGTTGTCCGTGGTTTCGTCGTTCAACACCACGTGAATGTCGGAGAAGTATCCTAACAAATGGGTCACAGTCCGCGCACGATATTTTCTACCTCTTCCTTGTCCCCCATCTTTTTTCCCCCTTTTTTTACACACACACACAGGTGGGAAAAAAGGGGCGTAACGAAATTTCCCCGGGGTTTTACGGGAAAAGCGGGGTTTTGGGGCCCCAGTCTCGCCACGTAAAAAAAAGGCAAAAAATTTAAATAACTAAACCAAAATTTATGCACTGAATTTCCACACATGCTGGGAGACTGGGCAGGAGCCTTTGAGCCTGTCAAGGTTTGGGGGCGCCCGGGTGGTGGGATACCTTTTTGGGAAAAAAGGGTTTTGGGTTTTTTTTCCAAATTTTTCCTTTTTCTTTTTTTTTCTTTTATTATTACTCAATCATCATTCACTTGGGCAACAACCAGACAATCAAAATCATTCCAGACATGGCTAGGATCGCGATGGCATTGGTGGCAGCTGAGCATCTTCCGCCCTTCGTTCAACATGATGTCGTTACACCTGCGTTACCGGTGACAGGTTATACTTTTTAAATACGATTACTTCAGAAGCATAGGGTGTCAGTCGCATTCTGCCAGTGTACCGATGTTCCGCGAACACCTATCAAGGAACAGTTCTTGCTCGATGCGAGAGTCAACCTTTGTCCTGAATGCTCTTTCTAAGAGGTTTATTTATAGGATCGCACATCCTCTTTGATTCTGGACGTCCGCTTATTGTTACGAATTTATTGCTGATACCGCTTTTCGTTAGGAGTTCTGTTTTTTAACGATAATTTTCACCTTTCCAAAAAAATTAAATCAATTATTAATATTATCTAAAAGTGCGAATAAAATCAAAAATTCATTTAAATTACACAATAACAAAACCTTATACTCCTACTTCCTCCGTACTTTTTTCAGAATGGAATGTTTTTTGAAACTAGTGAAAATAGCGCGGCTGTGAGATAAACGTATGAATACAACATGAATATTAGTATTACATCAAATAGTATTAACGTAGTTTTGATCATAGATGACCCTCCTTCATATCCTTTCTTTAAATGTCCATTTTATTAGATACAACTTAGCAATCTTACACAATGTACTCGAAAATATTCACCATCTGTTCACAACTCTATTATTATCTTCGTCTCAGATTTTGTGGTATGCCTAAAATTCGAAATATTCCTAATGTTCACATTTAAAGTATTTGACATATAAGCAAATAAAAATGTACATGAGTTTACAAAACATGGGAAAACGTGCTAATCACAGTTTTCACAAAAAATCAAAAATGGTGTAGGCATGTGCTGTGGTATTATTTTTATTTAAAATTCCCATTTTCCGCACTATTAAGAAGTAAAGCCTCAAATACAATACCATCGTGCCCATTGATTTGGTTAATGCGTTCCTCTTTGCTTGGGTGGTCACAAAAGCTGTGTTATTCCAAATCGAACACCGAACACGCACATATCGACACCGAGTGTAGAGCCTCTTTCGAGGGTCAACACGTCAGAACTTAATGAAGATGTTTGGACGATCGAGAGAAGAATTAACGTTTCGTAAGCTGGTTGTCAGATGGATCGAAAAAAGTGGTTTAAAACACTGCCTGAAAGGTGTTTGCAACCTAAAGTCGAGAGGCCGTTGAAATGGGGTTTAAAAAGTTTATAAAGAAAAACCCCCTGAAAAAAAAATTTTTATTGTAACTGAAATGTTTCCTAAGACAGCAGTTCAATGTAAATACGTGTCCGGTTCTTCAAATAAAAACAGAAAATAATGCCCGTTCTTTAGAAGCGTTAGATATGAGGAAACTGGATTAGCATGTCCCTGGCCTTTTCACATCTAACATATTATCGTAGTTTGTGAGACATTAATTCAACTCACAGAATTCGTGTGCTTTGGAAAACATAAATGTGTTCTACAATAGTGAAGGTATGTTTATACGCACTGGGCATTACATAACATAAGGGATGATTTGTATTGTTTTGAAATAAATTAAACATTTGAAACCCACGTAAACACACATTATATTATTTCCAGGTATAAAACCTTTTTATTCTACTTATAAACTCAGCAACTCTTAAAAAATACTACTTTTTATTTTCATGTTATATCTTACTATTCTTTTCAGAAATGTTTCATTTACATTACTGCTATTTTTACTTAGTTCATTAGCTATAGTTCGCATTATACCAACATTATTTTTGGAAAGATCTATCAAGAAGTTACGATTGAAAGTAGAGAATCTGAAATTTATTATTTGTAAAACAAAAAATCTATCTGTTATGACTGGGACTAAAAGTGCATTTTAAATTATTTTAAGAGACAATCCACAGTGATTACCTCAAATACTACATAGTTCAGTTCATATGTTTTAATGAATTCACAAATTATACACCAATCAACAACAAAAAAACCAACTCACTTTAGGGTTGATTTTGGAAAAAATCCAGCATTTGGGACAAAAAGGGACATGAAAGGATCGGATAATGGGGGGATTTTGATCGATTTTTAATCGACAGGGCCCCACGGAACAAACATGATGATATAGACAGCGCAGCTATTACACTTTGTCGGGAGTGATAATCCCCCTTCGAAAAAGAAGAGTGGCATTTCCAGGGAATGTCTGGAAGTTCGACTCACCGGGTGGCCACATCTTTCAAGCTCCTTCACCTCCTGTCCTCCTCGAAATGACAGCGCGAACAGGGAGCGGCACACGCTGTGCCTTTGGTCGCACGGTGTGGTCCAAGGGTGGATTAACACGTACGCAGACTCCCTAAATTTTGGGGTTCCAATGTTTTTAAACAAACTCTGATATTAATTTATACATATTTAAAACGTTTTAATACTAGTTTTTAAACTGGCAAAGACTACAATTAAGTGGCGAATGTCATTTTTCCCTAACCTGAGAACGATGCCTTTTAGTGTAGAAATTCGTTTCATGTTTTGACAAAAGGCAATAACCCATTTTTATATGACTTTGTTTTACATTTTTCTTTTCCATTTCGACTAATAAGTCATTTTTTACCTTTATCGTTATTTTTTTAAAGCATTTTTTACTGATAACTCTATTTTTAATATCATTTTAATGGTACTTGCTTCATATAATATTTACGTGATGCAACAAATGTTCTTCACAGGATTCCTGAGTAGCATATACGATTTCTTTGTTCAGAAACTGTAATGTCAGCAGTTGTATGTAATTGTTTCTGGGGACGCCCTTTTGCAACCCTTGTTGGTTCGGCGGATTCCAGATAACCCAAAACAAAGATTTCCTTCCAGTCTAAACCCAAAAATTTCCCAAAATTTAGTTCTTTAAGGTTAAAAAGTCGATTACATCAGAAAATATACTACAGCCGAGTTGTTATATTAAACACGCCCACCTTTTCCACCTTCCCAGCCGGTGGGATGAAGGTGAAATTTTGAATGCTCGTGAAGGGGCTTTTAATTCCTTTAGGAAGCAGGATCTTTTTGGATGAGAAAGGTCTGAAACCCCTTTACACAATGAATTATATAAAACCCGAAAAGGGGATATATTCAGTAAAAAAAATTACAAGTGGCACAAATATACAATAAGTGGGGTTTTTTTTTCGTAGATTTGGGCACTGCAAAAAACTAAAAAAAGAAAAAGGGGAAAAAAACAACCATAAGAAATGTATAGGGCACCGATGCCTGGGTTACTTCCCAAAACGCACTATTCCCCAATACTTTTTCTTTTTACCTCCTTCAATTATTTCTTCCCCATTTAACTTTGTTAATCTAAAGTTTTCCTTTTGCACTGCCCTTTTTAAATGATTTCTACAATTATTCTTTTTAGACTTCCAGAGGTTTTTTTTGAGCTGCGGGATTTATTACAATGCTGTTAACTTAACACTAGAATAAACGTGAAAAAGTTACTAAATCGGGACCCTTTACAAAAATTTTAGCAACTGGGAAACCCTGACATCATAAAAGGAAAAAAAATGACTTTTTAAAAAATTACTTTTTCATTCCGGGAAAAATTATAATTTACTTTTGGGAAAAGGCCCGGGTATGGATTCAAAAGAATTTACTGGGCGTAAGGGAAAGAAATTAAAACGCCGCTCATACGTCTGGGAAAAATTTTCCCGAATTATTTGGAACTTTCATCTATTTTAGACGCTTGCCTGGTATTTAAAGCCCACAAGGTTTCCCCAAAAAAAGTCTTGAAGTTTCCAAATTCTTTACCTCGACATTTCCTTCCCGCTCGCCGTCAGTTAACCTTGGGGTGTTCGGTCGCTCGCAGTCCTCGCCACGTCACTTGACTGGTTCGACGTCCCGCGGTCCACCTCTTCCGCGGTTACACCACTTCCTTCGCTCGATCTCAGGATGCCGCCACACGTCCAAATTCCAAACCTTTCTCTCGTCCTCAGGCTCGTACCATCCACGGATTGGTCCAAGTCCTTCTCGCCTACGCTTGAGTGTTGGAGTCGTCCTTCTGCCGCCTGCCGCGTACCCGTTGCTCGCGCTACCAGTTTTAAATAACAAACGTGCTTGAATTGACTACTTCTAGCACTCGGCCGACATACCACACTTTGAGCGTGCGTGGTCGTGGCGTACAAAATTAAATACTGGATTTCGTTCAGAGACCTTCTGCGCGAATTTACTTCGATTATGAAACTATTTCAAGTTCGAGCAGTCACATCGCTTGCTTACCCGCGTAATGTTAATGCAAATACTGTACATGCACTTTGCTTCTGAATTCTATCACTTATCACCGCGTTTCTTAAATCAGCTTTACTTAAGTAAAATGATACTCCTGCACTAACCAATTACTACCGCTGAAGAATCTAGTTGAGTCGCCGTCGCTGTCGAAGTCGTAAGAGAGCTCTACCGAAGTGCGTCGCGGTATTTATGCGTCTCCGCCTGGGGAAAAATTTCTGGAGGGGTGAATTTTCTCCTCCTTCGCGCCCTCTCGAGAAAATATTATCCGCTAACTTTGGACATCGAAGTGCGAAAACCTGCGGGTAGATGTCGCCTTCTCGGACCATCGCTCCGCCTCGTACCCTATTTCTCAGTTCTTTGGTCTTTTCTAGTGGTTTATGGTGGCGTTACGGGTTCGTATAACCCCGTGACGTCACAATATGAACTGGTTTTAATCAATTCTTTACGTCATTTCCCTTTGCTTTTATGGTTTTTTTTTAAACGTATTAAGAGTATTTTATTGATCATTTTTGGTGATGTTTTCGATCATCAAAATATGCCCCCTAATTATAATATATTGTATTAATTTTACGAATATTACGTACAATATTTCAAAAGTATTAGAGGACCCCGTAGGTTGATCTTTTCAAGGCCCTTCAAGATATTAATCCTGTCCTGAATGTTTTGTACATCCTCTTACCACATTCAGCTGACTTCTTCTTTACGGGCATTGTGTTTCCAATTTACCTCTTTGTTACATGTGCTCTTTGAGTTGTTTATAGGTGCCATGTAGACTCAAGGGCAAATGCTTTGCCGATTTTCAAGATTGATGAGGAATATGCAAATTTTTTTGTAATATAATATGTTGGCACATAATATGAATATTTCGAACATTTTTATATATATATAAATCTTCATCTGGTTATTTGTCGTAAATGGGTGGAAATGCTAGGGTAATTAAATAGAAATACGGCGCCTTAGCAACGGCGCCCAAGTTGTTGTCAAGATAAACAAATCTTCATCTGGCATTGAAAGTGACGGCGTGGCTAGTCAGATTTGAAAATGATTTGGGGATTGGTTGGAGAGAGTAACGATAGTCTACTACTGCGGAAGTACGCCTGATATCTTGAGACAAAAACAGTAGAAAAGGGAAGCCGAGGTTTGGAGGGCTGAGCAGTAATAAGAAAACACATTCTGTCATCTGTCGTGAAGCTGTGCGGGTCACTCGCGGATAGATAATTTGTGTAATTGGAACTTGTAATTTTTCACGAGATTGAGGAACGTTGGACGCCGAATAATTTACAGTGTGTTAGAAGTATAACTTGTTATTTTTCGCGAGGGAGCTCTACTAATTATTGAACTGATAGAATTTCGAACGGTCACGAACAGTTTGGACTTTGATTATTTTTACAACACGCGGGAATTAAAACTTGTGAGAAGTCGTATGTGATAGGACTCGGAAATATTCTAGACAAGTAATTAATTTGTGGAACTTTAAAATATTGCCACTGTGTAGTTGTAAAGAACTGGGTAATATTTTTGCACGTTTAATCGAACTAGAACTACGAATATTTGAAGTAGTGTGGTTCAGGGCTCGGCAACGTTCGCGTGGAAGAACAGGAGAGAAGAACGCGGTACTTCAACTCTGGAATTCGCATCACCGGGGAGAAGAGAAGATGGTCCTTCGTGGCGACGTCGATCAAGAGCGCGCGAAGTGGTTCGAACAATGTCATGACCAAAGGACAGTCTTTCTGTTGTAAATTTCCATTTAAAATTTTTACGTTGCAATAAGCAATAAATCCTAAGTTTCTGTTTGTAAGAAACAAAACAAACGATTTTCATTGGCCAATTCGAGCTAATAAGTAGCTAGATAAAATATTTGTTTTCAGATTCTTCGCCACTCTGTATGGATGGCAGATCGGGTAATCGGCTATCAATAGGTAATAGCGATTATTTCAGACGCAACCCATCGACCCAGCTAGCGGGACAATATTTAGTTTTCTTTGAAGCAATAATAGCTACAAATATCGTAACCTTTTTCCTGGCGCCCATGTTAACATATTGTATGGAAATGGAAATGGGTTACGACGAAACGCCCAATAATTGTTTGCAATTTGTTTCAGTATACACACACAACATACATACATACACACACACACACACACACACATATATATATATATATATATAGATATAGATATATATTATATATATATATATATATATATATATATATATATATACACATATATAAGTATACATGTCTATATGTATGTAAGTGTGCATATAATTTGTATTTATTTATTTATTTATTTATATTTGCAGTTTGTTACGAGTGAAAACTGTTACAGAAAAAGAACAAAATGGATTCAGCTATCAGTAATTATCTAGAGTTCTATTTAAAATGTTCGGATAGTTGATCTTAATAATTCTCTACTTAAGAGACAAAATACTAGGTAAAGACAAAAAGAAGAGATTAAACAGATATTCGTTCAGCAAAAAGGATGCTCAACTTTTGAGACGAACAGTGCAAACAGAAATGAAAATGAAGTTAAAGTGATAAGAAGAAATATGTGCGGTAAACTCACTTTTTTCCAATTCTTTCGATTTCCCCACAATTTCTAAATTAATTAGAAAATACTTCACTACATAGATTCTACAAAAGACTCGACCCGTGTCGCTCAAGTGTCGACTTTCGGACTACCAGTGTTCCAAAGAAAATGTTACAGGAACAGAAAATCTTATCTTTATATGTGCAGTATCCTGTGAACAACATTCGTTACCAAATACCAAGAACTGGTACACTGAGTTCGTGAGCAGGATTAACGATACGATAACGATAACGATAGACGAATATGTGAATTATATGACACATTTCTAAAGCCAACAAAGATTCTTGAGATAAAAACACGCACCGTATATCGAAAGCCACCGAGTACTTTCTTTTGATGTAAAGCATTTTCCTTATATTAGGAGAGTATGAATGACAGTTGGTGAGTTATTTGATAAAGCATCAAACTCACATAATACCCTTTCAGTGTGATGAAAGTCATTATACAGATAATTAATGTGATGAGAGTCATTATAGAGAGTTGATCCTATAAATTCCTTCTGCAGCATTCGAAACAAAAATTTACCATGTAGGTATTAACGTTGTAAAAATTATCTGTTGTTACACAGATCTAATAAGAGTGAGTCGCCAAAATTGGGAAAATTGGAGCATAATCATATTATGTACAGCCACAACGAAAACACCAATGCATCATACCAGAATCCTCATTACGCCGGTTCGTCCGAGCAGCCTCGCTCAATCACCTGGAAACCTGCCTGGCCCAACGTAACATTCCTGGTGAGCCGGACGTCCGCTCAGAAGCTGACGTAATGCCGGCGCGGCGCCCGGAGCCAACGCGCGGGGGGGGCGGGGGGGGGGCGTCGTGCAGAGCACCTGCCGCGGGAGGGCGGTGCCCGCGCGCCCCCTCGCCTCGTGAATGGGGCCCCGTCAATGACGGGACGCGCGCAGGTGGGCCAGCCGTGGAGCTTCGGCCCGCGCCGTCACGGTCCGCCCAGCCCAGCCCCGCCCCGCCGCGACCGGTAGGGACCGCCAACGCACAGCCACGCTGCTCAAATTTTCGCCTTTCGCCGGAAGTGTTCTTTTCAGACGCATTGTTCGTCTCCGCCAGGACCTCCTTCGTCATAATCGTTCCCGCCATATTCTTCCCGCCATTCTTCCCGCCATATTCTTCCCCGCCATATTCTTCCCCATCGTATTCTTTCTCGACATGGTGTTCCGCCATATTCTTCCTATCGTATTCTTTCTCGACATGGTCTTCCCGCCATGTTCTTCCCGTCATATTCTTTGCATATTCTTCCCCATCGTATTCTTTCTCGACATTCTTCCCCGCCATATTCTTCCCCATCGTATTCTTTCCCCCGCCATGTTCTTCCCCGCCATGTTCTTCCCCGCCATGTTCTTCCCCGCCACGTTCTTCCCGCCATGTTCTTCCCCGCCACGTTTCCCCCCATGTTCTTCCCAGCCATGTGTTTCCCCGTCCTGTTATTTCTAGTCATTTTCTCCCCGACGATGGTTTCTCGGTGATGATATTCCTCGTTTATGTTATTCCCCGTCAAGGTATTTCTTCGCATAGTCTTCCGCGCCATACCCCATCATTTACTTTCTGAACATGTTCTTCTCTGCCAAGCTGCTCCCCGCCATGTTTTCTCCCGCCTGGTAATATACAATGTTCTTCCTCACCGTGTCTCTCCCCGCCATGTTGAGTTCTGCCATTGCCAGCCTGCTGAAGGCGTGAGTGCTCTCCGGCCCCGCTCCCCTGCCAGCCGTGACCGAAGGGGTCGCGGGAAAACGTGCATGTGATTGAATGCACGACCCGACGGGAACACCTCGGCCCGGTTCAGCAGGTGCACGGCAGGGCGGTGAGGGGAACAACTGTAGACAGGTTACCTGAATGGAGGAACCGATTATGCGCGTGAATGGGGCTCTAAAATAGTGGGCAAAGGCGGAAGACGATGGAAAAAAGTATCGATTATATCCCGTTTTCGTGCTCTTCTGCCTTCATACAATTGCAATCGACTCGTTTATTTTGGGATAATGTGCCAAGCAATGGCTAAAGAATAACTGAATATCAGAAAAACAAACTTTTAAAATAAGTAGCGATATGCATGGAAAACATATGAGATGAAATGAAAACTTGAAATGGCCAAATTAATATAACAAATTAAATTATTAATCCTAGAAATATTTTTTTGATTATATGGAAGAATTCCTGATTTTTAAAACAAAAAAAAATATATTGCATGTGAAGCGGTAGAATAATGCCCAACTTCATTTTTCCCTTAGAAAAGTACTGTTATTGAAAACTGTTAATAAGTTCTGGCTTATCGATATGTACTCAAGAAACTAACCTATCTTCGCACAGGTTATAAGAATGTTATTTTTCATTCTCATATTTGTTTTCAAATCTATAAACTGCCAAACAATACAGATTTTTTTGACACAACATTGACAGATTTTGAGCATAAAATCATAGTCTCTGACTGGCGGCTTCTTACTATGCCTGGCTCTCTCGGGACCCACTCTCAAGTTCTCGCCACTAGAGCGCAGCACCGACCGACCACGCGCTGTTCAGTGCTCAGGTTTCTTAAGCTTCAGGCTGTATCCATCGCCGCTTCTCCAGTTTCATTCACTGTCCCTCTCAATCTTTACTTCTATCATCTACATCTCCTCATCCTTCATTCACCGTTTCTCCAGCCACATTTTCCTTTCTCCTTTGCATACTCCGACCTTGTAATCATCGACACTCTCAGATGATGATGCTAATAATAATAATAATAATAATAATAATAATAATAATAATAAAAATAAAAATAATAATAATAATAATAATAATAATAATAATAATAATAAAGTAATAAGTGTGTTTAATTGAAATTCGACGATGTCTAGGTAAGAAATGTCATTGATGTTGCATTGATATATTACACTGACTGCGCATCAAACATAGTTTTGAGATGAAGTATTGCGAACCACCTTAAATTTATTTCAATTTCCTTTACTTAAATTTACTTCACTTCCATTGCTATTATCATATTTAAGGAAATTTATAATTTAGGGTGGGTCGACGATCTTGCCTAGATCAGAGTCCTGATTCCAGGATAAAGTGTTTAGAAATGGACAGAAACTTTTTAAAATGACAAAAATAACACAGCCATTTCGTTTACCGATAAAACTGTTTCATGATAGAAAAAAACATTTAATCCACATTATATGGAGGAGAATTCAAGCAGCTGACTCCACTGATGGGTAATTTTCTGTGTTTTCTCCGAACAATACTGAGATATACCAAAATTTTCCTCTCTCTCTACATTTATATCTGCTAAAGATCTTAGAGTCCGGCTTGCTGGGTCAATGGGTCACGATATATTATAATCCTTATTACCTCTATAATGGATAATAGGATCCGCCGACTATACAGCGCAGCTGGGAATCTGAAATAGAATGATTCTATTCCTAGTTCATTTCTGTTTGGATTGACTAAATGAAAAATCACTTTCTTTTCTAAAGAACAAAATTCAACAAAGTTTATTTTTGCCTTTCTAACAAACGATTTAGAGAATTTACAATTTTTAGGCCTTTGATCAAGATATCTTTCAATTTACACCTTATACCGCGGTTAACTTATCTTTTCTTCGTTGATGTCCCTCGTAGACTTCTCAGTCGAAATATCTTGCGATCTTGCCGTAGTCCAAAGTTCCAAGAAATTCTCTTCTGCCCCTATCCAAGCTGGTCTCCAACTATCAAAATTATCAGTCCCGATTACATCCTATGACATAGTCCCGAACTCGATTACCACTCCCGACAAAGTTCCAATTTATACATCAATATTGCTTCCACATCAAAATATCTGCAATATCATTCACTGTCCTTAAAATTTCACTGATAACCCAATTCTATCTCGATTGTACTCGTTCCCTCTCACGAACATACGATCAGTTCAGAAGCGCGTTTCAGAGCGGAATGAAATCTTTCTGCATGATTCATCCCTCGAAGACTTCGTATTAAAACTACCTTCATTTTTTTCATAACATTTGACCGTCCTTCTCTCACCCAGCCAATCCATACGTTCGTTATATTTTGGTGTAGCTGACCTTTTGATCGTCTTTTGAACTTCTTCGCCCAATCCCAAATTTTCTACTTTCGGCATCCAGAGAACTCTTAATGCATTTAGAAAAACAAAAACTACATTGTTTATTCACGGTCGTTGCTAAGCTCTAGCTCTCGTGATATTTCGTAATGCATGTTCCACCATATTGTCTACAAATAAATGTTAGTTTATTTTAACGTGACATATCGGTATGTCACAATACTAAGCGAAAATTTAACGAACTGCGTGGGACATTTCCTTCCTCTTCCTCGTTCTACCTTTTCCCCTTACCTAGATATATACTTGCACCACCACATCACACATGTCGACAGCCTCGAACTTGCCCCGAAAGAGACTTTGCTCCGCTGGGAGAGATGCCTGGAGGAGGAAATACATCGGAAGCTGACCTGCATGTCAGCGCAGGATCTTACGTCCCAGCAGGAAAATCATCACTGCTACTTTCGGTGATGAAACATTCACCACACTAACGAAACTAATGACCATAGTAGTCATCCTGTGTGAAAACATCAATCAATCAATCAATCCACGACAAAAGCAGTCGTGAACGTCATTGCTTCCATCGTGCCACAATCTCTTCCATCTTAACCGCCGTCGCTGCCCGTCGCCCGCTGTCCTCTTCCCGTCTACCCACCGCCCGCTACACGCAGCCATCGCTACCGCCATCGTTATCGCCATCGCTACCGCCAAAGCTACCGCCAAAGCTACTGCCATCACTACCGCCATCGATACCGGCATCGTTTACGACATCGCTATTGCCATCGCTACCGCCATCGCTACCGCCATCGCTACCGCCATCGCTACCGCCATCGCTACCGCCATCGCTACCGCCGTCGCTCCGCCGTCGCTACCGCCGTCGCTACCGCCGTCGCTACCGCCGTCGCTACCGCCGTCGCTACCGCCATCGCCTACTGCCATCGCTACCGCCATCGCTACCGGCATCGTTTCCGCCATCGCTATTGCCATCGCTACCGCCATCGCTACCGCCATCGCTACCGCCGTCGCTACCGCCGTCGCTACCGCCATCGCTACCACCATCGCTACCGCCATCACTACTGCCTCGCTACCACCATCGCAACCACCATCGCTACCGCCATCGCTACCGCCATCGCGACCGCCATCGCTACCGCCGCCGCCGCCGTCGCGCGATCGCCATCGCTACCGCCACCACCGCCGCCGCCACCGCCACCACCGCCGCCACCGCCGCTACCGCCAGCATCACAGCCACCGCCGCCAGCGCTGAGGCATCTCACGCTTCGGAAGAATCGTGAGCTCGCTTCCCCGCGCGCGACCCAGCACCTCGGCTCACGCCTTCGTTCCCGCCGGAATCCGTTCAGGCATCCTCAGCGGCCTCGAGAGCGCTCATTCATGAAGACGCCAGGGATATGAAGCGATATCGTGCCACCCAACGCCCCGAGAAACCGATACTCTTCAGGGAACTCGTGCCGCCGCGTATCACGACGTAATTGTATCCATTAGAGCGGGAAATGCTGGTGTTTGCTCAGAGCAAGCACGCGCAACATTAAAGCGTTGTATTGATTCAGCGTAAATAAGGCGTAAAAAGTTCAAAAATCTATATAAATAATCAATTTTTGCTGGGTGTGGAAGTGGCGATTTTCATATCACGATTCCAAAACAGTGGGAGGATATGTATCAAAGAAGTCATCAGCACGTATTACATTTCAAAAAACTGAGTTTATAATGAAACTTTGCGTGTACGTAAACGGTTATTTCACGATAATATTCGAACTTGATCTTGACAAATGCATTGAAACTATTTTACTTAAAGCATTACAACTGAAAACTACCAACGTATTGGAAAGCTGCAACACAAATACTCCATTAAAACTATTCAGAGTACAGTCCTATTTGTTATTCTAACTCAATATTCAAGAAGTAGTACGACCTTCTGAAAACTGTTAAGTCGATTTGATCGTGTAATTTTATTTTGTAAACTCTCACAACTTCATAACCCGAATAAATATGCCAAACAGCATACCCTAAGAAGAATAAATCATTACTTCAAATTATAATTATATAAAATAATAACCACAGAAATTCAGAAAAATAAAATCAGAAGATTTACATAATTCTACAAGTGTATCCAAACATCTAATGAAAAAAATAAGTAGAACATGACAAAGAATGTTTTAGAAAAATAATTCTTTTTTGGGATTAAAAATTTCGGTTTTTAAAATTAACATTAATTATTATTTGTCACTCATTGCGAATTTACCTCCCCAAAATATTTTTATAAAACAAACTACAAATATTTGAAGAATATTTTTTTAAAACCGACCCCCCGCAAAAGCCACCCCCCTTATTCCGGTTAAACATTAAACCAAATTTCCAAGGGGGCCGGCGCACGTTGCCGCCGGGGCTTTGGGGCGATTTCCCCCGCCCCATCGCGACGCGTCCCCCGCGCGGACCGCTCAATCCCTGCCGTCGGCGGCCCCGTTCCCCGGGCAAACCGCCAAAAAAGGAAATTCGGGCGGGGGACAAAAAAGGGGGTCCCGCTGTCCACCCCACGCCGCCGCCGCCCCGCCCCGCCTTCGCCCTCGCCCCCGCCGCCGCCGCCTCTCCGCCGCCGCCCCCCCATCCGCCCCCGCGCCCCGGCCCCCCGCCCTGCCGTTTTCGCCGTCCTCCGCCGTCGGCCCCCTTCCCCCCCGCCCCGTCGCCCCGCCGTGCCCCCCCGGCCCCCGCCCCCCCCCTCTTTCCGCCGTTCGCCTCCCTCCCCGCCCCCGGGCCCCCCTCCCCCCACCCCCCCCGCCAGCCCGGGCCCCAATTGACCCCCCTTCCCCCTTTCCGCCCCCGCCCGTCGTCCTGCTGCCCCGCCTCCCCCGCCCCCGCCATCCGTCCCCCGTCGCCCCCGCCGCCCCCCCACCCGACCAAAAGCACCCCCGGCAGCCGCCCATCGAACCTCGCGCGCGCGCCCGCCGCGGGCGTCGTGCAACTCGTCTGACTTGACGCGCGACTCTTCTCGCGACGGCCGACGCTGCTTCCTCGTGCGCCTCACTTAAGCCTGTCCCATCGAGAATGGGCGGTTTTTGGGTCACTCACCCCCGGGTATTTTACTCGGCGGCCGGGGTGGTGGTGGTGGTAAGGGTAAGGGAGGTGGGGGGTGGTAAGGGGTGGGGCCACCAGATGGAGGCGATGGTGTTGGGCGAAACGATGGCGCTAAGTGATGGAGAAGGCTTTGGCAACAGCGATGGTGGTGGCGGCGACGGTAGCAGCGGCGGCGATGTCGAAGGCCGAAGCGATAATGGCGATGGTGATGTTGATGGTGACGGTGGGGCGTCGGCGGCAGACGGGGATGGCGGCAATGATGGAGGTTACGGCGATGGCTGAGGCAGTGGCGATGGCGGTGGCGATGGCGGCGGCAATGGCGGAGGCAGTGGGGATGGTGCCGTCGACGACGGAGATGGTAATGAAGGCGGAGGCGAAGAAGGCGGTAGTGAAAACGGAGACGGAAGAAGCGGCCGAGGCAGCGGCGGCGCTTAAAAACGCGTCCCCGCCACGAGTCGCACGCGCCGCGCCGCGCATGCCCGCCGCCGGCGGAGTGCAGCTCGCCCGACCTGACACGCGCCCCCCCGGGGGCCCCTTTGGCACGGCCGCCCCTCCCCGACATCGGCGCCGCCGGGAATCGGCCGAGGCAAGGTCGCGTTCCCGCGGTCTCGCGAGGGGGAAAAGGGTTACCTTGGACTTTTTAAAAACCGCAAAACGGGGGCCCGGCCCAATTTATTTTTATTTAATGCAGAAAAAGTTAAGGGGGGAAAAATTTCCCCTTATTGTGGCCCAAAAACATTATAATTCTCGGTTTCCCCGGGAAACCGTTAAATTTAAACACAAACATACCCAAAAATTATAAACCCTTTTTTTTTTTCCGGGGGGCCCCCCCTTGGAAAGCCCCCAAAAAATCCCCCTCCTCCACTCAAAAACAATTTAATTTTTGTTTTTACAAAAATAGTTTAAAATTTTCCCAACCAAACTTATATTTTTATTACATGAAAAGGTTTTCTAATAACGACACTCAATAATAATAATAATGATAATAATAATAATAATAATAATAATAATAACAATAATAACAACAATCTAAATGTCATAAAGGAAGAATCCCTGTAAACAAAACGATTAGCATTGGGTACGTAGTTGAACAGAATAAAGCTTATTTTATAATTTATTTTAAAATACATTTTAATTTATTCAAATAAATTGTCATAAAGGAAGAATCCCTGTAAACAAAACGATTAGCATTGGGCCATGAAAAAGGGTGAAACAGGCTCACGGGTGCCCCATAAAAAAAAAAATGTATTGATTTGTGGTTCATGAAAAAAATACTCTTTGCACGGTTAAAGGGCCCCATAAATTCATAATTTCAAGTTTTTTAAAACAAAAGAACAAATTTTGATTTCCCAAAGTTTTTCCTTAAAAACATTTTGTTTAAGCGCAAGAATTCTTATTTTTAACTTTTATAATTTCGTTTTTCTTAAAATTTTTAAATTGCCGGTATTATTTAGTTCGGATTTAAAAAGGGTCAGAACCCATCGTAAAGCGCCGCGCCGCCCGCTTTTCGTCTTTTTGGCCGCCGGGGAGGACAGCCAAAAAAGGCTTTTAAGTCCAGGCAGAAAAAAACTTCCCTTTTCCCGTCTTATGAGATTTTAAATGAAAAATTTTTCAGATCAGGATTTAAAATTTTTACACAGGAAATTCAGAATTTCCAAAATAATGGAGACAGTTTCACAAGCAGAACAGGAAAGAAATAATAAAAATAATAATGGGATTATACTCCATTATATTATCTTATTACATTTATTAAATTTTAAAGTCACTCCCGTTGAAAATTTAAAATTTTGTTTATTCCCTTAAAAGGTTACTAAGTTCTGTGAAAAAATGAATTATTTAAAATTGAATAAAAAAAGGAAAGCAAAAACCCAAAATTTAAAGCCCCCTCTATTTTTTCTTATTCATCAAAAATTTAAAGTCATAAAAAATACAAAAATTTCCCAAGGGTATTACAATTGAGTTAGCTTTTTGGATTAATTCTTGAACTCATAAATTTAAAAAATCACAAAAGTGAAATGGTTTGCGGATACGTAAGTTGTGAAGATTTTGAATTCTCGGGGCACAATTTTTTAAAAAGGAATTAATATTTTAAAGAAAATCAAAATTTTAAAAAAAATTTATTTATTCCCTTGGAAGATAAAAGAAAACCCATGTTAAAAAATTAACCTTTAAAAGATCCTCAACCAAAAGGTGCCTGCCCCTAAATTCAAACCCATTTTTGCCCTTTAAAATAATACCGTTTTTCCCTGGTTTTAAAAGGAGCGTGCAAAATTTTTGGTTTCGATGGAAGAGCGGGCCCCCCAATTTTAAAAGTCCCCCAAATCCAAAAAAAGAACATTAATTTTAAATTTCCCAAAAATCAAATCGATAAAATCAAAAAAACCACTACCCTTTTTTCTTTGGGAAATTTGAAGGGGAATTGTTACCCCTACCCCTTCCCGGGGGGGGAGGATTAAAATTTTCAATTTATCATCTTCTTCCCCTTTGGAATCATTACCCCGACTTATTAAAAATAAAAACGTTTCTCCGACCAAAGCTTTTGAAAAAATTTGTTTCAGTAGGGCAATGATGGGGGGAAATTTAAAAAGGGGAAGTACGGTTCTAAAAAAAATAATCGAATAAAAGGGGAAATGCAAAAAATACAAATCCATTCAAGGAAAAATTTGCAGATGTAAAATTTGTCGGAAAAAAAATTACAAACGGCTGTACTTGCAAAAAAAAGGAAAGAAGAGAAAGGGAAAAATTTAAAAGGCTCAAACAATTTAGAATGGGGAATCAAACGACAAGAAAATCAAAGCGAAACTTCCGTGGCGGCCCGGGCCCTTTTGGGGAAAACCCCCTTTTCCAACCTTAGCGGAGCTTTTCCCGTCGGTCCCCGCTGAGGCCTGCAGCCCGCCCGTTTTCCCTTTCATTACCTCCCCCCGCAAACCCCGCGTGGCTTTTCCCGGGGCCGACAGCTCCAGGCGGGCCCCGACGGGGTCAGATTCGACGTTTTGGGCGGTGATGGTCAATCGACGGGGCGGTAAACCGACTGTGACGGTAAACGGGGGACAAATGATGGCCAATATGACGGCCAAAATGTCGATGGTCACTCCCGGGCCACCCAGGTCCGTCACGGTGAGTTCAATGTGATGGAGATGGTCGCTGTCACGGTGACGGTCAATATCACGGCGACAGTTAACTTGCCGATGACAGTTAATTTGACGGTGACGGTTAATGTAACGGTGACAGTGAACAAGACAGTGACGGTTAACGTGACGGTGGCAGGCAACGGGATGATGGGGGGTAAATGGATGGCTTTTCCGGGGTGTCGCTGATGGAAACGTGACGGTGATGTCGAGCCGGAAAGCGGACCCGGGGCTGATTTTTTTGGACGCTGGGGAAAAGGGGGCCAAGAACGGGGGCGGAAGTCGGGGAGGGGGTGGCGGGGCAGTGGGGGTGGCGGCGGTGGCGGCTGAGGGTTGGGGGGCGCGGGGGGAAAAGGGAGCCCAGCGCATCGAAAAGGGGGGGCGATTGTGCATGCGGCCGGGCCATTTCAACTGCACCCACGACCCGGCCCTCGAACTAAAGGTGGGGCCAACCTGCCGTAGCCACCGCCATCTCTGCCCCCCTAATGTTCCCTTTTGAGGTTTATGATCTCAGATTCGGTAAGGCCAAAGTACCATGAGTTTGGGACAAGCCCGCTGGCCCCCGGGTAGCTAAAATTAACTTTTTGCGTGTAAAAGGACTTTTTTCGGGCGAATCGGGTTTTTAAATTTTATACTTCAATGTTTACCTACAAAAAGTAATGTTATTTGTCATTCAATTTTTAAAAAATAATTCAAAAGTATTATCTCCGGCAGAAAAAAGGCAACATGCAATTTGAAACATTTAATTTCCCAATGGTTTAGCAACTCAGAATAATGGCAGAATTAATTTGCCTCCTACATCAATTTTATTATGTGAATCATAATTTGCGACTATCAAGGCCAGAAATACAGTATATACAATGTCAAATGCAGAGAATAGAAAAAGGGGCATTAATTTGTTCAATGATCGGGAATATAAAGACGATCAAAAAGGAAAAGGCATTGGTTAGGATTTTTAAAAATTACAAGTAAAGTTTCCCTTGAAATTTAAATTTAAAATTTAAATATTTTCCCCAATTAACAAATAATTGTAAGGTTTAAAAGGGTTTAATTAGCTTTTTATAAAACCTTTTACCCCATTACAAAATTTTTTAACCCAAAAATTTCCCATTCGTTCATTAAAATTATCTTTCCCGTTGGTATCCCAATCAAAAAGAAACCAAGGGGTAGTTTCTGTCGATTTCGGAAGTTAAACCAGGGTTACTAATAAAAAAGAGGTATCCATGGTTTAAACCCAAAAAATACAAAACCAAATTAAATTTTAAAACCAACCCTTAATTTTAAAAGGCATTCGGGAGATTCTTTTGGGACAAAATTTCATTTGTGAAACAGTTTTAAAAAAAAAACCCTTATGCATAAAATTTACGGATACATTTCTTCTCATCGTAAATTTATCAAAATTACCAATTCACTAATGGTTAAGTATCAAAAAAATTTACGGGGAAAAAAAGGGGAAATTCGAAACTTTAATAAATACTTTCTCCTTTTTGTAGTTTGACCCTTTGGGGAAAGGAAAAGGGTTTCCCAATAACACTGTCTTTTCCCAGGAAATTCATGTCAAAATTTTCCCAAAAATTTTAATCATCTCTCCACCTAAAATTGATTTTTTAAAAAATTTATTTTTTCCCAACCGCAACACAGTACAATCCACTTGGATAAGTCACAAAAAACCCAAATGTCACATTACCCTTATTTTCTCCGATATTGTCATTGGTTTAAAAATTTCCCAAAAGGGGTCAAATTGGGATGACTGAGTCGGTGCCCAAAAAAAAGAAAAATTTTATATTATTGTAAATATTAATAAAAAACCCAAATTTTTTGCATTTTGGGAGAGGGGAAATTTTGGGGGAATACATCTGGAAAAAAGGCTTCCCGGAACCTAAATACAAATTTAAAGGGAAGAAAAAAATTAAATTTAAAAAGAGAAAGCCCTTTTCCCAATGGGACCCCATTAAAACCTACCCTTAGACAAAAAATTATTGATCTAAAAAGTCCTTTATATGGACAAGACCCCCCCAAAAATTTTGGGGGCAAAAACTAACGGGTGAAATCCCCTCCTTTTTAAAGAGATTTCACACCCCCTGGGATGATTCCTGCAGCCCCAAAGGGTATATTCCAAAAATTACACAATTCTATACAGAGATTTAAAAAATTCCCAAACAGTCTTTGAAAAAAAATCAAAAAAAACGCTCAAGCTATCTTTAACGTCGGGAAAACCACCCAAATCCTTTGGTCTTTAAACCCCTTTAGATAAAAACAAGAAATAAAGGATTACACGATTTGGATACTACTCCAAATATTTTCCCTTACCCCGATATCGTCACATACCCTCCCCCTTTTGGGCCCCAAACCAAAAGTAATGAAAGGGCCTTTTTTTCCCGAGACGTGAAGACCCTCCATAGGTTTAAAAAAATTTTGGATATTACCCCCCTTTCCCCACTACCATTCCCAAACTATCAATGTTAACATAAAAGTAATTTTTTAAAAAAAGATTGCAAATTTTTTTGTTAAAGAATGGGAAACAAAAGGCGGGGGGGCGTCGCAAAGTGGCGCGCCCGGGCCCGGCAGCGGCGACGGAGGCACGCGCGGGCGGGCGGCGGCGGAGCGAAGCGCGGCGGAGGGGGGGACGGGAGAGGGTCGCGGAGGGGGGGGGACGGGGGGGGCCCGAGCTGAGGAAGCCCGCTTTTCCGGGGGGCGTCGGGTGGTTCCCTTGGTGGGGGGACCCGGGGCGGCGCTCGCCCCCCTCCCCCCCCCGCCGCGCGGCCCGGCTCGGTCGCGCCCGGGACGTTCCTCTCGGCGGGGCTATGCGGCCCCTCCATTGCCTCGTCTTTCCCCTTTTATCTCTTCCCCCATCACCCGTCCTCATTTCTCCTCCTCCCCCCCACTTCCTCCTCCCCCCAAAATCCCTCGCCCTTACGTCCCCCCTTTTTCCCAAAATCTCCTCCTTTTTCCCCCCTATTTTTTTCTCTCCCCTTTCTTTTTTCTTCTTTCCTCCTTTTCCTCCGGGAACTATCTCCCCCTCTTCCTCCGATTCCCTCCTCTTTTGATTCTCCTCCTCCTCCTTAAAACCATCCCCCTTTAAAAATTTCCCCCTCCTAAAACCCTCCTCCTCCCCCCACCATCTCCTCCTCCTCCCTCCATTTTTTTCCTCCTCCTGCTTTTCCTCCCCACTCTTTTTTTTCTTCCTTTTTCCTTCCCAATCTCCCCCCTTTTCCTCCAAACCCCTTTTCCACTCCCCCTCCTCTTTTCTCTTTTTCCTCTTCTTCTTCTTCTCCCCCACACACTCCGCGCGGTCGGTCCGCCCTCTCCACAGCCTCCACCATCATCCCCTTCTCCCACTCTCCGCTGCCCGGCGACAGCGCCACCGGCTTCGCTGCACCCGTCTCCGCGCACCTGGCGCCCACGGGACGGCCCCCGCGCCAAAGGGCCCCGGCCCGCGCACCGGACGGCCAACGCGAGGGGCCTAAAGGGACGGCCCCCGATAAACGGACACGGCGCCACGGAACGAAAGCGACCCCCAAAAGGGAGGAAGGTGTTTTCCAAAAGGGAAAGTGCCCACACACTGCACGAACGGGTTATGGATACTCGAGGAAATAACGCTGTTATTTGGATCGTTCTAACCTACATCAACCTACAGAATGCTATAGTATTTCATTTGATTTGTTCTGTCATGATTCATATTAGCAATTGTTTGAATATATTATTCAAAATTTTATTAAAATACCCAATGAAAAGTTGGAAAAAAAATCATTTCTCAAAAAAATTTTTTCTTGATTTAAAGTAAAAACCTCCATTTGAAGGGCCCCTGAACAGTCTAAGAAGGGGAACACTAAAGATATTTCCGGGAAAATAATTTTTGTAAATTAGTTGCTCAAAGAAAAAGAAAAGACTTCATGAACCTCAGAATGTTATTTTTAATTTCATTTCTTCAATCTTGTGCCCATGTTAAAAATTGTATAAATTTTTTTCAAAAAATAGTTTTGTAAATGAAAATGCAAATCTTTTTTAAGGACTGGTTGGGCCGAGTCAATCCATTTTAAGGGGTAAAATTCGGGTTAAAAAACCATCTCAAAAAAAAAATTTATTTTTTGTATAAAAATTTTCCCATGGCTTTCAAAAACATCTTTATTTTTTTTTATTGTATCTGGTTTACAAATGGCGACCTTTTTTGTTTTCGCCTGGTTTTTTTCGTTTGAACTTTTTAATTTTTCTAAATTACTCAGCTCTGGTTGCTCTATTTTTAGAATAAAAGCTCTGGTTTAAAAGAAACTAAACCTACAACTGTAAAATCTACCTTCTTTTTTTTAAAAGAAATATTTGCAAAAATGAGAAACAATAACCAAAATTTTATTTTCAAGTAATTTCTCAAAAAAAGGTGAATCTAAAACCAATTTTTTTCTTGTTTTTACACATAAAAATTAGTTTACTTGTGGTAAAATATCTTTTAGTGGTTATTAACCCTTGAAAATTACACCCTTTTAAAAAATTGGGAAATTTTTGGGTTTTTCCCCCCTTTTTTTAACTGTAATATCTTTTTGGGGGGCCCAAAGATAAAAATTTGAAAATTGAAAACACACACACACACACACACACACACACACACCCCCCCTATGATCCAAATTTAAAAAAAGTTAAACCCTATAGATTTTTAAATTTTTTAAACAAACTTTCGAAAAAAGGACTTTTTTCCCACATTGAGAATACGTTGTGAAAGAAAATCAAAATTATTTTAAAAAAATTTAAAAAAAAATTCATTTCTTTAAAATAATTAATTATACATTATTATTAATAATTTTCCAATATATTTTTATTACATTCCTTAAAAAGAAATACACATCTTGACATTATGTTTGTAATTGAAAATATGATCATTTTGATGTTAAAAGATTAACTAGAAATAATAAGCAGTATGTCAAATTTAAACGCAAAAAATAAACAAAACGCAGAATTTTGTTATTTTTTATAAACTATTTTATATTACCCAGTTCATTTTTTCGGAAAAAACTGAAAACTGAGGCACGGGTTTATACCAACGCCCGAAGACGTGAACTATGTGGCCCTCATCAAGGCCATTTTATTTTTCAAAATCATGTGACAGTTCATTTAAAATTACGGAGAAATGCCGACACGTTTGATAAATATATTAATAAATATTGTGATAAGCCAAGAACCTATGAATTAAGTTTTAATGATAAAATCAATATTTGGCGTTTGAATGTAGAATCGTTTTTTCGGCAAAAAAAACGCTTTTTTTTGGGAAACCCATCAAAAAGGGGTTAATATTTTTGCTTGATGTCAGATCGTTATACAAATGGAAGGGCCCCCAAAACATATGATGTACAGAAAGTATGAAAAAAGGGTTGGATGGTCATGATCGTCAGGAAAAACCATGATTTTCTTTTCTAAAAAAAATTCTGGGAACACAGTGGGTTGGTGGGGGTGCATCGGGGTTTTCAATGGCGGGGGTTTTATCGGATGATAGTAACCGGGAATTTTTTTTAGTTTGAAGTTTGAAAATTTGGGGTATGGTAAAAATTTTGGATTTTAAAATTTTGTAAGGGGGAATTTTGATTGAAAAAAGAAGTTCAAAAAAAACCCAGACTTTTTGTTTCGAGGAGAGATACATAAAGGGAAACCCTTCGTAGATAAAAAAATTTTCCGATAATTAGATAATATAGTCAGCCCGGAGCAGATTTTCCCTTGAAACACAGAAAAGGGGGTCGCGTTGCTTTTAGTTTGGGAATAAAAAATTTTAAATTAAACAATCTTGAGGATATTCTAAAAAATTTTATTTGGGAAAAGGACAGAAAGTTGGTTCACAAGGTTTAGGTAACTTCATTCTGCCAGTCAGCTGAAAACCCAAACAAACAAGAAAAGAACATAATTACGAACGAAAACCAGGAACATAATCAAACCCTACTGTGTTTCAATGTTTAAAGTAAAAAGAAATTCCGTAAATTTGACAGAACTGCCATGTATAAATAATAAGAATAAATATTAAATTTTTATTATTGAAAAGTCGATAATTCATAGTAGTTGCCATCAATCTAAAAATTGTTTCCCAAAAAGGGGGAATTTCCCAAAAGGAACCCTGTTCTGAAAGAATCCCCGTCCACATGCAACAGGAAAAGGAGTGAAAGGTTTTTGTCAACCATTTTCAAATTGGCAGGAAATTTAATAATTTAATAAATTAATTTTAAGTTTTAAAATAACCAATAGAAAAATTTTAAAATTTTTCACAATATTAATAACAATATGAAGAATGGAAAATTTTGGAAACCCAACATTTTAAAACAGGCTGCACAAAAAATTTGAATATAATACTTTTATATTTTTCATATAATGAAAAAAAAATGTTTTTTTTAAATCCAGTTTTTAAAAAAATAAAACTTTCCCTGGAATTTTTGGGGAAATCGTTCATGAGTGATCAAATTATTAAATGTTTTCTGAGTGACTAACGTAATGTTTCTATGGAAAATTATGTGAGGATAATGTAATTTGACTGATTAATTAGTTACGTACTATGTTATGCAAACATGTTTTATTGCTGTAGAACAAGAACTTTCCTACATTTCGCTTGGCCGTGTTGTATGTAAAGAAATGTAGTACTGTATAAATATACAACACTATGTTATTGCAGTTTTTTCGTAAGGGTTTTTTTAAAATATTTAATTGAAAAAATCTTTTCCCAGGTATTTGCTTTTTTTTTCCTTGAGAGTTTCCCGGTTTTTTTTAAAAAATTTCCTTTTTGGGTGGTTTTGTTCAGCATTTTTGCTGAAAAAACTCTAACCTAAAGGGTGATTAATAAAATTATATTTTTTTTAAAGAAAATGCCAATAATAATCTATAAAAATATTAATAATCTATTAAGGAAAACAAATACTTTGTCTAGATACAAAATGGTAGCCAAAGGTACATTAATATGAAGAATGGTTTCTCTGGTCTCAAAGGATAAAATCGAATCAACCGGCACGTAAATGGATCAATCATCCACTCCCTTGATCAGATAACACATAAATGCTATCCTTAAGATGCCCTAATCTCTCGGAACAACACCTTTATTCGCAAATATCTGAAGATCTATACATTAATCAATTGCATTAATACTTTCTTTGGAGGGCTTATTTTATGAACTATATATAACTGCGCCGTTATAAATTTCTTTATTGAAGGAATTTTGAGATGCTGATTATTTTGAAAATTCGAAGTTTATAAATTCAATGAAACTAGATAAGAAATATAATTTTGATCCAGCACCTTAATTTTTAGAATCTAAATATTTTAGATTTCAGGCCCAAAAATACGAACCACTTAGTCGTAAAAATAAGTGAGTGTGTTGAAAAATATGATTTTTTTTTCATTTTTCTTCTTCTACTTCTTCACCTCCCCCAAGTGTCGAAATTTCCTTTTTTCTTTTTCTCATCTGGTCTTCGTTACTTCCCCCGGTTTAAGTTTTTCCTTGTTGATCTTAAACATGCCGTTCATGAAAGGGATTCTCTGAACCCCTTCCCATGTTTCGGTCCAGGAATTTATGTTCTTTTATGTTTCCTGGAGATTACTTTAAAATTTTCCGAATTTTCGGGTATAAGCTAATAACCATTCCCCGGCAGCAAGCTAGTTACAACCAGGCTTTGTTGGCAAAGTGTAGATGTAGATGATCAGTTAACGAACATGGACTGTTCAAAGACCACTTACACGTTCTTGTCGCTTAACACTGGTTGTCTTAAATTCCCCAAGATTCTTTTCCGATTTTTGCCGGGCGGCTCTAATAAAATATCTGCGTAACCACTCTACACCACTTCCTTAACCATCACATTCATTTGAAGAGAAAATATAATAGCGAGACGGTTTTGAATAAAAGATACCGAACGATTTTAAAATCGCAACTTCATATTTAATACCAAAGGTTTTTAGAAAATCAAAACCCCCAAAAAAGTAATAGAATCCCTAAAAAATCTTTTTTAAAAAAATTATGGCATGGGGGACGTAATACAAAATTTCTGGTTTGGGAAACCCAGTTTTTAAAGTTCGGGTTTTGTTTTGATGCATGATTGATGTCACGAAACAAATCGTAAGTGAGCCGTGTTTTGGAATGTTTCATTTGTGCCTGCCTATATTAATCATGTTTACTCAGCAAAAAATAATATGTATAAATTAAGGGAAAAAACAATTTCTCAGAAAAATTTTCCCTTTTTTGATACCCAATTGGTTAATTATAGTAGCTTGGGGTCCCCTGAAACCTTTTTTTGGCTAGAGAAGTAAACAGGTGATTTCCCAAAAATGTTAAGTTCCTTTGCTCGTAGCCCGTTGCCCTTTTAAAACCAATTACAACTATTTGGCGTCGTAGGCACTTTTAAAATTTTTAAAATTTAAAGTTTCTATTAATTGAAGGTTGAAAATAAGTTTAGAAAAAATTTGGAAAAATTTGGGGAACTTCCCCCCTACAGATAAAGCGCTTTGGAAATTCACCCCGCTTCCCAAACGATGGACCAAAAGGGTCCTTCATATATTTAAATTTTTTTAGATAACCAGTAGAAAGCGGTTCTTTTAGGGAGAAGAGCGCGCCAAAAGTGCAGTTTTTTGTACTGGGGTTTTAAAAAAAACGATGCTCAAAAATTTTACATAAAACTTGAAAGCAACAATGAAAACAAAATACTTTCCAAACAGATACTAATGATGTAACATTGTACCCAATTAAAAAGATTTTTTATATTTAATTAAAATAAAAACAAAGTCAATGGGGTGTATAAAAATAAGTTTATGACACACGTGTTGAAATTAATGTCCTTTAAAAACCAATTTTCCCATTTGAAACTATTTTCCCTACTTCTCCTTCACGATTTCCCTTTGTCCCCACCTGCTATCTTGTTTGGAAAATTTACACTTTAAAAATAATAATAATAAAAATTAAAAATTAAAAAAATAATATTCAGGAAGGATATACAACATGCGAGTTCTCTTTCACGAGACGCGGCGAATGACTGCGTTTTCCCCGAACGATGAATTGGGAAGATCTAATCGAGAGGGACGGAGCACAAGCAGGTTGCCCAATGATCGTTTGTAAGTGACAGAAGGGGGATATTTTTGTATTTTGAGAAGTTTGAAATAAAAAAATCTCTATTCCTCTCTCATGTATTTTCATTACGAAAATAATTTGCTATGAAGAAATAACAGATACATCTTTTTCTGAGCAATTACTTAGAATTAAACCCTGCTATAAATTTAAAGTTTCTTTTTCTTTTTTTCTTTTTAAATACTATCTTAGGGAACCGTGTACCAAAAAAGGGGAATCTAAAACCCAAATTTTGAATATTCAGTCATAAATAATGTTTTTTAAAAAAATGATACATTAGAATAGTTTTACTTGCGTAATCCCCAATTTTTTGGGGACATCAAAATTTATCAAATCAATTGTACAAGAAAAAATTATTTTTTTTAAAATTTCAGTGAATTTTCTAGTTTATTGGGATCCATAATATTAAAAACAAAATTTTTCCCCTGGAAACAAATTACGGTTAAAATTGAAGATTTTTTTAAAATAACAAATGTTCTAATTTGTCAGTAGGCGGGGTTATTTTGTTTATTGCTTTTGAAAATATGTATTTATCACACACTATAATGTAATGCTGTGGGATTTGAAAGAAATTGCGACTTTCCCAAAAAAACCATTCCCAATGCAATAAACTAAAAAAAAGTGGGAATATCTAAAAACTGATATATCTCAAGTAATTTTCACGGAAAAACGTTTTATCCTGAGCGACGCATTTTATATGGCAATCAAGAAATTTTTAAAATTTGTATACCTACGAACGATTATAACTCATCTTTCACAACTAAAAATATATTATGTTCGAAACGTTTTTCTTCATTCAATTAAAAATCACTATTTTTTAAATGAGTTACTTTTCTTGTGCACCTACGCCATGTTTAGCCCTTACGTCTTGTCTGTCTTGCCTTCGCGGATCCGGTCCGGATCCGATAGTTCGCGCACAGGCCCTCCAATCGCGTGACCGCAAACGGATTTTCCAGCGGGCTTTCATCTCCGAGCAGCAAGCTGCTAGGGTCTTCGCGTTTAACCCATGCCACTTTCACATTTCAAAAACCTCCCTCCAGCAGGGTGCGTTGGACGAAAACCGTTAACTTTCAGCTTGGGGGAGAACCGGTCCCCAATTACCCAGGCGTTCTTTTTTTGAGGCAGGATCTAAAAGTGGTTTCTGAGCGGGAAATAAACACATGAATGGCAATAAAGTCATCAAGCTGAAATTTTGTGGAACTGGCTTGGGATGGGGGGAGTACAATCAACTGCAATCAGAATATTTGGTGAATGAAACTTGAAAAAATCACTGGTGCAAAAAAAAAAAAAGTATATTTAAATGCACAATGCAGGTATTGTTCGGTCAATCAATTGAAGTTTCGAACGATTATTTTACATTGGGTTCTTTCTCACGCGCTCACGGCAACCCTACGTTAATTGAAATTCTGATTTGCTGCCTCAATTTTAACAATTTATTTTCAGTATCTGCACTGAAGTGTCGCTTTGAGTAAATTAGGAAATGTATCTATTTCCGATGAAACTCATGTCTTTTAATTTTATGTTAAAATAGCTGATTTTTAAAATACTTAAGCGAAATGTATTCTATAATTTAATCAAATATAATTAAAAAGTAAACAGATGAAACTCATGTCTTTTAATTTTATGTTAAAATAGCTGATTTTACATCCAATGGGAAAACCCCAAAATCAAAGATACAAAAATCAATTTAACAACAATGGGAAAATAAAAAGAGAATATGCGTCTGCAGAAAGGGGAAATATGTACGGGAAGGAAATGAACAAAAAGGGAAAGTTTTGTTTCATCATAATCTTTTGGGGGAAACTCTTGAAGAGACAGACCTGATAAGAAAATGGGGAGGTGGGGTTTTAATTTTGAAAAAAGGTGAACATTGGAAAATTTTGCTTTATATAAACATAGCAATCATCCAGCTTGGAAAGAAATTAAAAGGCGGTTAAGTAGTCCTATGTACATCAGTGTATGGATTCCCCAGGCACAAAATAAAAAATTTTAAAACCCCAGAGAAGGGTGTCGGGGAAAATTTTCTTTTACAAATCAAACGATAATAAAGTTGGGAAAAGATTGCCTGAAAAACTTTTTAATTCGTTCCTCGGGTTTTTCCCGTTCCCGTTTAGGAAATTAATTTAGGGGTATTTCTTTTTTGAGGGGGTTAACTAAGAATATTAGGGGGTTTTACAGTGAAGTGAGATTCTTTTTTTAGAGCAGAGAAAAAAAAGGAAATGTTTTAGTGTAAATAAATAGAAGTGAATAAAGGACAGTGCTGTGGGGGGTGTAATCCCTTTTAAACACTCAGTGGGCTTAAAATGATAGTTTTTTTTTTTTAGAATTTTTAAATTTTTTTAAAAATCATCAGTTTTTTCATTTTTTATTATTGTTTTTTTATTTTAGCAAATTTTTACCATTATTTATTTTTTGATGACATTTATTATTTTGTTGCCCCCTTTTGTTTACCAGAGACGTACAGATAATTAGTCAGCCCCGGATGATGCGGGATGAGCAACGACTCTCGTTAACCCATATCTCGATTTACTAGATCGATGATGATACCACATTTAAAAAGGCCCCCTTTTTTTGTCATGAGGCTGGGTGCCACCGTTTGGGGCCAACCAAAATTTGGGGAAAAAAAGTCCCCCATCGCCGGGCAATTGGGAAACCCTGGTTATTGTTTTCAATGATTTTAAACGTTTCTAGAAAAGCTACCATCCTTTTCCCCAAACTCCTGGGCACTAGTTGGGTAAAAAAACAAAATTAATTTTTTTCGAAAAAATTATACGAACATGAATGGAATTCCTTGACCCTTTTTAAGTTTTAATAGGTTTTTTGGAAAAACTCTCTCTAATTTTTAAACCAGTGAAAATGCAAAGGAAGGGTCACATTTCCCTAAGTTTAAATAAAAAATCTAAAAAAGGGTTGGGTCATGTTTTTAGTTCAAGCATCAAAAAAATTATTTGAAACGTGGGTTTTTTCAAAAAAATGATCGTAAAAAACTTTTTAGGCGTTTTTAAATTTCCAAAACTTGAAAGCAAAAGGATTTTCTTTTTCGGGAAGAAGACCATCTGTAAGATACCGGTGGACGTGACAAGGAAACCTGATTCTTCGCGTATGTCGACCGCGTTCGATCAGCAAATGAAAATCAATCAACAATTCTCTTGGCAGAGATATATGACTGTAATTTATTTAAAACACTACAACACCAAACTAAATACTACTCTTTACAATACATCATCAAGGGTCAGTTGATTTCAAGGGTCAAATGGTGCTGGTGTCTTAATGTGTAGCGTTATTTAGATAATAAACAGACTGAAAAAAAAAGATTTTTTTTTCTTTTTTTTCCCCAACTTCATTAATTTCCCCTTTTTTTTCTTTCATTTTTTTCGTTGTTCATTTCCAAAAGGGAAAAGAAATAGAAAAAAAAGTTGGAGTTTGAAAAAATTTTTTTCCTAATACTTTATGAAAAAAACATCTGCTAAGCCAATAGAGGAAAAAAAAAGCTAATCTTTGGCCCCGGGGCCTTAAAAAACTATAGTTTTCCGAACTAAATCAAATCATATTCCTTTTAAATAATCTTTCTTAATTGAATATAAAATGAAAAAAGTGAAAACTAACCTTCATGTTTTTCATTTTTGTTAACTAAAAAACATAATTTTAACGTTGAAATTTTCCCCCCACAAAGATATGGGGGGGTTTTTTTCGATTTTTTTTTTGCATACGCCAGCATTACTGGGGTTTATCCCGGGGTTTTGGGGGGACAGTTCCTTTGGTTTTCCCAAAGATTCCCTTTTTTTCTGGGTTCCCCTGTTTATAGTTGCCGGGTTTCCCTTAAAAAAGGAAATTTTTATGTTCAATTTAACTAGGAAGAAATCATTTAAATTTGTTGGCGGGTTTTGTTTTTCGCATTTTAAATCTTCTTCAAAAAAGGTTTGTTGTCTACTCAAATGGAAAGGGATGAATTTTTTTTTAAAAATAGTGTTCCCCTTTTAAAAAAAATTCTCTTTAAAGTGAGGAGGTTTTATATTGACGTGAGCGGGACGACAACGGAGGCGCGAACAAATTCGAACCGAGGGGCCAAAGGCCCCCGAACGTAACACGTTTAAACTTTGGGGAACGGCGGCGGTAGCACGTCCCCGACCCCGGTGAAAAAAAATGCGTTGGTTAAAAAATTGGGTAGGGTTTTAAAAATTTAAAATTTTTGGGGTGAAAAATCGAAAAATGCTTCTTTTAAAAGGGGTACGGTTTCGGAATTTATACGTAAGGGGTTTTTTGGGCGGGGTAGTTTTTCTCCCGATTAACCTTTATTTTAAATAATTATATTTATTTTTAAAATCATGAACAACTACCGCCACTTTTTGGAATAAAAAAAGGTTCAATTCAAAGTCGATTCTCTTCTAATTGAAACCCAATCAGTGAATCAAGAAACCCTCCACCCCAAACTCGGGTTTTCCCCTTGGTTTCATTTTATTCCCTTTTCATTCATTTATTTACATTTTTTCCCTTGAAATTTTGAAATTTTGTATTCCTTTTTCAAACCGTAATTTCGTTTTTTGTTTCCAAATCAAATTATCACTTTCCCTTTTCTCCACAAGATCTTCTGGAAATATTCATTTCAAATTTTTGGAAAAAATTTTTCTTTTTAATATTGTCCCAAAAAAGCCACCACTTATTAAACAATCATCAAAAAATCTCGCCAAGACAAATTTATAGTTGGTCTTGGGCTCGCTCCCGAAACGATATAGGGGACTTGCATTCCTTTCGTAAAACAAAAGGGAAGAACTTTTTTATTTATAATATTTTTCTTATAAGAAGATGGTATTACGAAAAGTATTGAACGACACACGGCCGATATAATAAACAACAGACTTGGTTGGGTTTTAAAACCCCGTCTGTTATTTTGGGTTTAATCGGGCCCAATGACTACCATACATAAATATGTTTTAAATATTAAAATAAAAAATAATTATCAAATTTTCCCAACTAATGAATCCATTACTTTTGAAAATTCGATATAAGTAATTTGCTTCATTTGTTGGACAATATCAGAGATTTAATAATAACTCTATTTTATTAGGAATTATCTTATTGGAAATAATTAATAAAAAGAAAATTTATAAATAAATCTATTCCCGATAATACACTAAATTCAACTTTTTCTTGAATAATTTGGGAAAAACATTTTTTTGGGTAACCCCTTTTTGTTTTTATTTTCAACCTCAGTTTTCTTTTTTGGTTTTAATTAATCCATTTCTTTTTTCAGAAAGAGACTTTTTTTTTTTTGCTTTAAAATTTTTAGTTTTTTCGGGAAAAAACAAAAAAAAAATTTGTTTTAATGTTTTATTTAAAAAAAATCATAAAATATCCTATAAAAGTATACGTTCCTTTGGGTGGGGAAAAATTTCAATAAATTATATCTATTTATATTTCCAATTAAAAAGGGTCCTTTTTGAAAGAATCCCCATAATTTTGTACCCAAAAAACCTTCCCTTCTATCCACCAAATCTGTTGGGAAAGGGACAAAAGGGGAAGTACAAAGGGGGGGCCAAAGGAGAAAGCATCCAAAAACTATTTTCTAAATATTTTTTTCTGAAAACTATTTTCTAAAAAGAATTTCACTAAACAATTTTTTTTTTAAGAGAAGCCAAATAACACCACAATTTAACCTTTTGTCACATCCCAAAAACGTGAACGTGTTCTCAACCTTTTTTTTCAAATTTTAATTTGTTGTTATCCTTAATAAATTTAAAATTTGACTTTTTTAATTTTTTGTTCCTAAAACTTTTTTTTTGGGGTGCCTGTTTGGTTCTTTTGGGCAAAAAAATTATTTATTTTTTTTTAAAAAATATAAATTAGGGTGAAAAATTTAGGGAAATTTAATATTATTTCAAATTGTTTTATCAACAATTTTGAAAGCACTGTTATTTAAATGACATTTTTGTCACGTATCTGGAAGCAATTGGCCACAAACGGACAGACGAACAGGCCGACGGTCGTTTTGCTGTTAATCAATTTTTAGGTATCAAGGTCACACAAAATATGGTTTCTGGCAACACTACTTGTTATAGGAAGAAATTTACTATATATCGGAATAGGATTTATTCACTTTTTCTTTATGAGGACCTGGCAATAAGAGTTTTTTTTTGTCGAAAATTCGTCGTTTCCCGCAGCACGATTACATAAGACGTATAAAAGTTTGTTTTTTTTAATTTTTTGGAAAAATTTTGAGGCTAACTCTCCCCAAATAAAAATAACTTTTGGAGGAAGGAAAACTCTTTTAACAAAATGGAAACCAAAGGAATGGCTGAACAGATTTTATGGCACGCTGATTAGCATGCATGGTTAACGCCAGAATATTTCTACGAAGTATACTTTCTCGATTATTTTTTGTATTTAAAAATTTTTTTTAATTTATCGGGGTGGCGCTTTACAGGAATTTTGGATTAATTATATAACAACTTGACCCCGTAAGAGCGACTCCTTTTCTGGGTCCTCCATTTTTAATTTTCGGATTATGTGGTTGCGGTGGAGGAATGGCAGATTAATCTGGATTGTAATTGGAAACAATCTGCAGCGATAAGAAGTGTAGAAAATGGTCGTGAGCTAATAAATAACTGCCTCTGTTTAATATTATTTGACTACAAAAGAAGCCTGTAAATAACCAAGATAATTTTTAAAAAGTTGAAAACGAAATTAGCAGAAGAATATGGATTTTTAGACTCTGACGCTGAAGTAGGCACTATAAATGTAAATAGTCTCTCTCCTTTTGATAAGTTATGGAAAATATTTTGAAATTAATTTTTTATGTTTTTATGTCAAAAGAGTATACAGGCATTTGTCTAAAAAATTGATGTATACTTATAACGTCGTTTATAACTTCGATACGTAATTTTCTCCGAGTGATGAATTCTGGAATTACGCCATCATGATTCTCACATGAGATATAAAGCACCTTTGGCGCTACCTCACCCCCAATGACCCCAATCCATTTTTTCCCCCTTGTCCCCAATTTTGGGACCCCCCTTTTGTTCCGCGGGCAAGGGGGGCCCTCCCAAGGGGGCCAACGAAGCTCGCCGGCCGCGCGCGGCCCGTTCATTCCCAACGACTCCACACATTTTAACAAAATTACAAGCTGCAATTGTCAGTAAAATATATACCACGACAGAATAACTTGATTAAATTAGTCCATTGAACGAGCAACTCAATTAAAAAATTTGGAAAGGATTTTACTTTAAATTTTGTATACCCGTGAGATGAAAAATGAATAAATGAAACGACGCTCTCTCTTGTGGGGCCGAAGCCCGCTGCCTGCGCGCCTGTCCTCGCCTCCCCGCCCCCTCCGGCCTCGCCTGCGGCCGCGACCGCGTCCTCGCCTCCACCCCCGACCCTTTGGGCCCAATAAACCCTTCCCCAATCCCGGGGACCTCCCCGCTTCGACGCCGAGGGGGCGACTCCCCCGGGGGGGGCCGGGAAAACCCCCAACGACAACTCGGGAAGATACACTCCCGGCTTTCTGCTCATTTCGCGTCAGCCAATAAACCCCACGTTTCTATTGAGGATGAGCCAGGACCATTTTGAGGGTTGGGAAACCCCACTCGAAAAAATCAGGAAAATCGAAGGTATTGCAACGAAGAAGGTGGCTGTAATATATTCAAGATTGAAATGGATATTTTGCGCTAAGAGTATTTAAAATGTCGTAGAAAATTTATTTTATTTCCCTTTTAAAGATAATTTTTTTAATTGAAAATGTGAAAGTAATAATGCATACTAACTTCCCGAACAAATTAGGTAATGAGTAAAGGGGGGGATTTTGATTTACTTCAAACATAGCCAAAAATTATCAATAAAATGCTCTTTAAAAAAGTTTTTTTAAAAATGCCCAAAAAAACAAAAGAAAATAACGAAAAAAAGCCATCAAAAGCAGTTAGGAAAAATTTAAGCTTTGGATCCTTGAAAGTAATTAGGCTCTTCCCAATTTTTAAGTAATTTTAGCTTTTTAAACCCTTTTGGGTTGGATTTCTTTATCAGGGGAAACCTTTTAATTATCCAAAACAACTGAACCCCCTGATGCCACAGGCGTCACAGGGAAAAACCAGATTACAAATACAATGGCTGACATTACAACTTCTGGACTGAAATTAATAATTGAATTTAAATGATTGGAAGGGTTTTCATTGCCAAAAAATTGTTGTTCTCTTTTTTGACAATAAAAAACCTTAACCCTTTCAATTTTGTTAAAACCTTCCCCAAATCCCCCTGAATCAATATAAGAAATGAAATTTTAAAGGTTTTGTAAGAAATTTTGGAGAACGTTTCATCTGGTTTTTTGAAATAAATTTCCATTAAATGATATTAAATTGATGAAATGAACGGGAAAAGTATTAGAAATGATGACGAAAGTAAAAAAATTTTAATTTGTCTTGTTTTTTTTTTAGTCACGAAAAAAAGAAAAAATTTATAAAAAATTTGTTATTTCCATACGTCATAACAAAAAATGAATTTCTATACTAAACAGCATTTCTTTAAAGTGAAAAGAAAAAAATTACATTTCATTAAAATCTGTCCCCTAGTAATGAGTAACATTTGTTAGTTGTAGCACTTTGCGCTTTCAACCAAAAAAAGCCGTTATGGAACATATATTTCAAGACATTCCCTATTTGCTTTAATTACCGATAATTTCAGCATCATAATTTTTACGTGATTTTCAAATGGTTAAGAAAGAAAAGATCCACGGGGACTCAAAGGGCGGAGGAAAAATCATTTTCCAAATTTTTCCCTTTAAAAAGCATGAAAACAAACCCGGGGCGGGAGCGGGGATGGGGAGCTGGGCATTGAAAAGCTTGTAGCTTGATGATGCTATGTAACATCTCAAAGGTTGGGGAAGAGATCGGAGTCGTCGGGCGGAATATGCGATCAGATCGGTTTCGCACGCGATGATTTTCCCAGAGTGTTTGGGGGAGCCGGGGGAAAGGGCATAAAGGCCCCCGCAAATTCGGGCATAAAAAAGGTTGCATAAAAAGATTTAACGTCAATTTTTATTTCTGAAAAAAGAAAAAACTTTTAAATTTTTGGAAATTCCCAAAAAATATAAAAAACGCTTTATATAATTTATATTTTGTTTAATAAATTAACAAGTTTAGCAGAAGGATGGATCTGTGAACGACAAAAAATTGGGCCACTTCTTCACTTTCTTGTAATACACTAACTTTTGAAGTTACTGTTTCCGCAAAACATTATTTAATAAGTAGAAACAAAATATTTTACAAAACCATAAAAAAAACAAAGGTGGAAAAAATTTAGAAAACAAAAACATTTAAAAGGGAAAGACCGAAAAAACATTCTCAAAAAAAACGTTTCGATGAGTCATTTAACTCTTTATTTTTTGGGCTAAAAAGCCATAAAAACAGCAACATCAAAAAGGGCCACCAAAAGTTAATATCCTCTCTGTTTGTCATGAATAACCCATTGTTCTTAAAAAGTTTCGGCGGGGCCACAAATCGAACCAAAAATTTAAAGAGTCCCTGGGCATTGTGGTGTTGCTTCATTGTTTTGGCCCCCCGATCTCGACACGTGAGTTAGTCCATTCTCTCGTTCCCAAATGAGTTTCTCAGAACTCCCATTGCCTGCCCACAGCCCATAAGAGGTAGGCTCCACCCTCAGGCCGCTGCTCTGTGGATTTCTCAAAGGGCTCAAATTTAAAAGTTTGCAAGAAACGAAATTGTTTTTCCGTTACACTCGGGGCCCGGAAAAAGTGGGCTTTCGTCTTTGTTTTTGTATATTTTGAAATCTTGGGAAACACATTTGTAGTGTCCCCCGTTTTTAATATTAGTGAAGTAAAATATGTTAAAATTTTTTTATTTTTAAGTTTTTTTTAAGTTTTGTATTTTTTAGTAACTGTATTTTTATTTGGTTTTATTTTCCTTTTTTCCCCTAATTGTATCGGGGTATAACTGGGGATTAAAATCAATAAATACAAATTTACTTTCTAACCTTTTGTCCCCCCTGTATCCCTTCTATTTTCAAGTTAAGATTGATATTTTAAAGTTCAATATTTTTTTTGATATGTAAGATTCTTAATGGAAAAAATTTAAAAAATAAACCCCGGGTTTCTGGATCATTGATCTTTGGGGGCCAGAAAAATTATTGAAAAAATTTTTATACAATGAATATTTTTAAATTTCTTGGGAAATTTTTTTACAATACAAGATTTAATTTTGGGCTCCTTTAAATTTATTTGTTTTAGGAAAAATGTGACTTAAAACCCCCAAAAATTTTTTTTAGAATTCCCCTTGAAATTTTTCTGAAAACCCTCGGATAAATTGGGAGTTCCGGCAAACAAAGGCGTTGGGGGGTGTCACCCCACTCAACAAACCCCGGGGTCTGTAGAAGTGTCAGTAGATTTAAAGTCTAGTAAAAGTGGGGGCAAAACACAGAAAACACGCAGTCTTGATTACTTTTGGGAGGGTTTTCCCCCGGGGGGGCACTATCTGAGTGGGAGGGGGCCCTTTAACCCTTTTCCGAAGTACTGGGTTCAAATTCCGGGGGAAATCATAGTGGACAAAGGGGGTCCTTTTCAAATTTCTAGGAATTAACCCGCTTGATTCCCTCTTCCCATCCCAAACCATTTTATTCGATTCCCCCAACATCAGTGGGCAAGAGGAAGGGGGAAGGGGGTTTTTGAGGCCCCCCTCCCCTCTATTGACAATGTTTCAATTTTTATTACAGTTTTTTACTAATTTTATCAAACAAAAATCATTTTAATTTTAAAAATAATTTACGTTATGAATTATAAGTATAAACAAATATATAACCATACATATTATAATCAGCATAAATGAAACATTTTTTAGGGAAAAAAACGGGGGAGGGGGCACTTCCCTTTTTTACCCGAGAAATTTCCGGGTCGCCTCTCTCATTACATCCCATCAAGTTCCCCTTTTTACTCTCCCCCCATGACGAACGCCGTAACTGTAACATAACAAGCAAGTTTGTTGAAAGTTGGTTTAAGGTAGCAGTCTACATGAGAATGATGAAAAATACGTGGAAAATTTTATGTTTTTCAATTTTTTTTGGGCCGTATGCGGGTTTTTTTCTCTTTTTTAAAAACTTTTTAAAACCCTTTTTTCTACGTTTTATATGTTTGAGAAAATATTTTTTAAGGGGAGTGTCAAATAGAAACCCCTTTGTGAGTGAACTTTTGATGGGGTTTTCCCCCAAATTGGGGAAAAAAGCATCCAAAAATTTTCTCATTTTTTAGCCCAAACAACGTTTTGCTGGAAAAACAATTAGTTATGGGAGAATTTTTGAACAAATGAAGTGAAACTTTGGGAAAGTTTCCCGATCAATAGGATGAATCCCCTAAAATACATTTAATTTTTTTTAAATTTAACTTTGTTCCCAAAACCAAAAACCTTTTGGGTTTTATTTTACTGAGAATATGAATTGTATAATGTCGCAGATACAGTTTTTCTTAATTTAACGTTTATTTACAATCTGTTCATACAGAATAATGTGAATAAAGAAAGTGATACTTTAAAAAATGTCGTTTTGCCCGGGTGCTGTTTCAAGAAACCCGTTATTTCACAACCCCGAAACAAAATGTTTTGCTCTTTTAACCTTGTCGTTTTTTTTAAACATTTTACGAGGAAAGTAAACTATTTTCAAAATATGTTTATTCCCTTTAATAAAAAGATGATTTGTAAGGGTGGCCCCTTTTTACCCCCCCTCTTCCCTACAAAAAGGCCCCCCAAATTTTTAAGTCATTAAAAAAAAAATCTCAAAAAATTTAAAAATTTCATAATTGAAATATTGCCTTTAAAAAAATATTAAATAGTTCTTGCACTGTGACACGTTTTTGGACTTATTTAATAATCTGAACTATTACAAAATAAATCTTTAAACGGCATTCGTTGGCAGATAAAATAATTTTTTCTACTACATAATTAACTTTTGATTCTTTGGGAGCACAAACATACACATTCAACCCTCTTCATACATTTCCCCGAAATATAGACAAGCTAATCTAAAAGGGTCTTTGTTTAAATTATAAAGGGATTGTAATTTTCCGTTCTAAGGGAAACTTTGGGGGTTTTAGTTCCTTCGTCTATTTCAACAAACATAGGAAGCTGGAACTTTAAGGATTTTCAACCCTTTTTTTCAGTTGTAAAGGGATTGTAAATCCGTTCTAAAAAACCTTGGGGGCATTTATTTCGCCTGAGATCGCTGCGTTTCCAGGGCAGGGCGTCTTGGACAGGGCATTTTAATCAAGGATCACCCGCTGTCCCTCCAAGGACCAACCAGATCTAGGCAGACGCCCTCAGACTCAGCAACGTGGAGCGGAGGTCGGTGAGGGATAGGGGGGAGGCGGAGGGAGGATGGCCTGGGGGCCGTGGGACGGGGAGAGCAGAGAGCGCGGACGGCGCTTGGGAAACGGAATATTTGCTCGCGAGACTTCGAGGAAATAACGAGAACAATGGTCCTGCAGCACGCGGGCGACCATCCCTCGCGAACGCCAGACAGACGCTGCTTCCCCTCAAGATTCGCCGTATGGATGGCTCTGTCACCTTTATGACGTCCGCCGGAGGTCCTAGGTTCGAGTCCTGACGGCGACAGGATTTTCGACACTAGCTTTTCAGCTAGATCGAATTCAGTCGCTGTCTGGAGGAGAATTATAGCGGCCGGCTGCTCTGATCGGTAGTTTTCCGTGGTTTCTCCGATCAACACCAGGCGAATGCCGGAGCAGTACTCTAACAAACGGGCCACGGACCGCGCGCGATCTGTCCTTCCTCTTCCTTGTCCTATCCTCTTCCCTTACACATACACACACACTGACACTAACATGCACTACACTACCACATATTCCGGGGGAGACCGGTCGGGAGCAGAGCTTGTCCGGCTGGGCGGTGCCCGCTGGTGGGAGAGTCCTGGTTAGGGAGAAATTCCACTAGCCGACGGTAGGTCGGCGCCGGATCTCACCATCCAGCGGGGGAAGATCACCGCCATCTCCCGAGAAAAAAACATGCACTACACTAACGGGACTAATGACCACAGCAGTTGACGTGCCCGGAAACACGAAAAAATCAATCAATCAATCAATCAATTTATGACGTCCGCGGAACATAAACCAAGGAAATCGCCCATCGGGTGATAACTATCACAGTTTCATTCAATCTTGTTTCAGATTACTACAATTACTTGGATTGATTCATTTACTGCGTAACGCTACGCTATTTTCTAAACTGTTTGATACATTCAAATAACCTTTTTTATGAGATCAAACCTAAGTACTGCACAAAAGCGTAATATATTCTGGTTTTATATAGTTCTCTCTTGTAGAGATATCAGTATCAACTATATTTCAATCTGCAAAACTATGTGGAGGTAGGAAAATAAAGAACGATGAAATTTATGTGGGAAGAATGAGCAAAAACTAACATTCAGTGTCCGATAAAATAAATAAAATGTTCTTTTTTATCCTATTTATCTCTTTTCACATTTTTACTGGTTTTACTCTCTTGTTTACGTACGTATTTACAGCGTAATATATGTAATATATATAAAGTTAGGTTTATGCTGCAGAAAATTGATTTTGAGATTTTAACGGAAATACACATATTGCGTTTCGCAGTTACCCCAAATATGGCTTTTTTCTAAACTTCCAATCGTCTATCTGTTTGTATGTTTCTCTTCGTCCGTCCGTCCGTCGATTAACAACACCAGCGCCTAAACCATTCACAAAATGTTTTCCAAAATGAATATTCCTCGAGCGATCTGGCCCCACTCAAGCACCGTGGATTTAAAACGAATTCTTTGAATTTTGGATGACTTCACATAAAGCGTCTGGGATACTTTTAGAGTTTTCTAAAAAATGACACCATTTTTCTTAAGTTTCTTGTAAGAATGGAGTGAAATACAGTTATAAATATAATAAACGTGTTATTTTCGCTATTAACTCTCAATGTTCAAAAATTGCATAACATTGAAATTTTTTGAACCCTTCTCGAGATATAAATGATTAAAGATGAGCGATTTTTTCATCAAATAAAACCTGTTCTCGACAATGAGATTTTTAATTAATGTAATGTATATTTTTCTGAAAATATTCCTTCAAATTTTGAGTAAAATTTAAAAAATAAGCGCTTTCTCAATACAAATCCAATTCTTTTCTTTAAATTATTTCCACTTACAGACTTAACTTTACAGACTTAATCGTATATGGCCACCTTTAAAAATTTTGCCTCTCACATCACATCTACTCATCCTCAACTACTATCCGCATCCCTTGATCCATTACGCCTCCGCCATCGCCATCATCTCCGTTATCACCTACTTCATCACGTACGCCACCAGCGTATAATCTCCATCCTTCTTTTCCATATCACATCTTCCCCTGCTGTTTGCTTCGTCTCCATCGAACCCACAGATATCTCTATCTAATGAACATATGATCCGCGGGCCGGAAATTAGCTGTGCTTTCTTCACTTTCCTAACGTCGCTGCCATGCGCCTCTCTCTTGTAATACATTTTAAATGAAACACTAAGTTCCAACACAAAATATACTGTACACGATTTGGGCTTTCCACAATCAACTGATAAATTATTACGTGCTCGGCGTCTGCAGATATTTTGTTCCGTATACTACCACCGATTAATTTTCTAAAATATCTTTCCCAAGGTTTCGCCAAACTTCTAATCTCTTGAAGATGCTACTATTTGGGCAGTTAAACCAGAATATCACTTAAAATTATCTCAACCTACATTTAGACACCAATTTCTTACCAAGTCTAGCCAGTCTCTAACAAACTTGCCTCCATTGCAACCGAAACTAGATACATTTTGTTTCGAGCTGATACAACTCGATCAATTTTATATTTTCATTTTGTAAGAACGTAATTCGCTTGCACCCTGTTCTCCCGATTCTCACTTGCCCCAAAATCGCCGCCGCCGATATGTCCAACCTCACTTTGGCCGCCTCTGCATCCTCATGTGTCGGCGTCCCACCTACGAGTATATTGTATCGTGTATATTGTACGAGTGTATTGTATCTTCGTATATTGCTGCGTTTGACATTTGCTCAGCTGTTACGATGCATTACATGTTCCTACAGTGACGTCATAATGGTGGCGTTCAGCCTTCCGATTGGATGATACCCTAACAGCTCATGTACTTCAAGAGCAGCTCTGTAAAAACCGCAGTATACGCTGCCTTCTACGCTTCCGCTGGCACTACCTCCTCCATCGTCTCGCCGTAACTTTCTCCGCCTTGACAGCCTCCGATGACTCGGCCTCCCTCGCCACCTCTACGGCCTCCAAGCAGCCGGAAACCGCAAGGGCCTAGCGCGGCGCGGGGGCGCGGGCGGGGGCGGGGGCGATGGCGGGCGTTGGGGGTGAGGACGCGGGCGGGAACGGGGACGTGGGAGGAGGCGGCGCTTCCTCAAGACGGGAGTCCAATATTCATCGGCTCTCGACCTCAATCGCGGCCGGGCAGCGCGGCGCAACTCACTCTGCCAAGTTGGGCGGGGCGGACGAGGAATGCCACTCGCCTAACAATCGGCCTTCTTAGAGCGCCGCGTGCGCCGCCTCGGAACGGAGGAGGTGGGGCGGGTGGAGGCTCGACGAAGAGAGTCTGGGGTGGCGCAGAGCGGGATGGAACACACCGAGACAGGAAGAGTTTAGCAGGTCGAAACGGGTCGCAAGTGGGATGGAAGCGTGGGGGGAGGAGAGGGGAGGAAGGGGAGAGGGTGGGGGCGGAGAGGCGGAGGGGATGGAGAGGGCGAGAGGGCGGAGGCGGAGAGGGCGGAGAGGGTCGGAGAGGGCCGAAGAGGGTCGGAGAGGGACGGAGTGGGACGGAGAGGGTCGGAGAGAGCCGGACAGGGTCGGAGAGTGATGCAGAGGGATGGAGAGGGATGAAGAAGAACGGAGAGGGCCGAAGAGGGTCGGAGAGGGTCGGAGAGGGCGGAGCGGGACGGAGCAGGACGGAAAGGGATGGAGCAAAACGGAGCTAGACGAAGCAGGACGGAGCAGAACGGGCTAGGAGGGGAGATGGGCTTCGGAGAGACGTTAGGCAAACAGCGCAGGCCATCTCCAAGCGGTTGTCTTCGCCGCTGACTACTGCGTACAGTGATCAATTTTACGTTGCAAGATGGACAAAAATTGTAAAAAAAATCGCGGCGATTGCAAAGACAACACCTTGTGGTCGAGTATGCCCGCGAATGGGAGGTCGTCAGTTCGATACCGGGCAACTGCCGGAAGCTTCATGTGCTTTCATGCGCTGTCATAAGCTTCATGAGATGAACTGGAGTGAGTTTGTGGTCTTGAAGAAATTGAAATGGTTATCTAACAGCTCTTACTCCGATCATTTCCAGGTGAATGCCGGAGTATCACCATATACAAAGACCTCACTCTACTGCAAAAATCGAAAAATGATATAATAAGATAATTAAGAAACGCTTCACAAATCTTTGTAAACGCATACAATATTTAAACAAATTTATTAGAGGATCTTATATTTCGTAATGAATAAAAGAATAAAACGAACTTTCAACGTACAACAAAATTGTTTGTAAAGAAATAATTTTGATTCTGAGGCTAATCTGTCTTCTATTCGCATGGTTGAGGTCACAAGACGTCCTTGTTGTTGGCTCAATTTGCAATCTTTCAAATGTTTAGGTTGGAGCTGAATAATGGTGTGTTTGTAGTCTCGTTCACTGAAGTTCACTAATGCTGACGTACTGAACATCAGTGACAGAGGAAGGAGTCAGCTGTCTCATATTTGTTTGGGTTTAATCGATACTGCACCAAGTGGTAAAATCACCACTGGTTAAAGAGAGAAGAAAGTTCTTAGAAGACATACTTTTTTAAAAGCAACCAAAAAGAGCTTTTTGTAAAATAACAATTACATTACACACATGAATGATATAAAAATAACATGGTTACGCATGGCCACAAAATTAAAAATTTATTATTGTTGACTGGAGGAAAGAAGCAAAGATCTACACATTTCAATCTTAAACACCAAATAAAACAAACACCAAATAATATATTGTTTTCACTTTCAAAAATAAACTAGTAAAAAATTAATAAATAGATATATTTTTGACATTTTAGACAAAATCTGGGTCAGATTCACTGTCATTGACCGTCTTCTAACCCTTTTTAAGTGATTACGCCACATGTTCACACTTAAATTTTCATTGACCCATTCACGATTCTTCACATCCATTTTTTAAATTTCCGTGCACATACCCTCCATCGTCGTATGATATTTAGGCAAAAAAATGCATAGTTTCTGCTACCGCTTTTTTAACATCATCTGACACCACCCCTGCTGCTGTTCGTGACAACACATGCTCCTGGAGCTCCTTCTCTAACTCCTTCATCCGCGCCTGAAGCACCTCGTCTGTCCGATCTAGTAGCTGTGAACTGTGTTACTTGGCGCACCGATCCTAAGAAACATCAACTTTTCTCAAAAGATCGCAAAGAGAAGCAAAAGATATTTATACACCTATTAAAACAGATATTCAGGAATAGGATATAGAAAAAAACAGAGAGATCATTTTTTATCTTTTTTTATAATCCAATTCAAAATACGCGTTCATTGTTTAGAACGACATGAGTCACAGATTGGTCTATTAAGAAATAAAGAAAACAAAGAAATTGTTGATTTTTTAAAATTTGGAAGTGTTGTATATACTCCGGGGAACAAGTTTCTTACTGAAAACTCTTCGTAGGTTGAGTCTCTGGGCATCTACAAGGACTGCATTCAACGGGGCTCCCAACGTGACTAATACGAAGGGAACTCAAAGTTGCTGAAGTAAGGTCTTCCATGCCGCCTCTGCTTAACAATTGAGGCTTACACAAGCTGTTTTCCGATACTTTAGACATCTGGGAATACGGCCATTTATGTTTCAAGTTCCAATAACAAAGATGAATTTTTGATTTTCATCCACCTACGATCGCAAAATTGATCACTGTGCGGCGCCCTTCCGACAGGGAGCGCCTTCTGGTATCAAGACGTTAATTGATTGATTTATTGATTGATTTTTTCGTGTTTGCGGGCACGTCAACTGCTTTGGTCATTAGTCCCGTTAGTTTAGTGCATGCTTTTTTCGGGAGAGGGCGGTGATCTTCCTCCGCTGGATGGCGAGATCGGCGCCGACCTACCGTCGGCTAGTGGGGATTCCCCCTAACCAGGACTCTCCCACCAGTGGGGCACCGCCCAAGCCAGGACAAGCTCTAAGCTCCCGACCGATCTCCCAGAATATGTGGTAGTGTAGTACATGTTAGTGTAAGTGTGTGTGTGCAAAGGGAGAGGATAGGACAAGGAAGAGGAAGGACAGATCGCGCGCGGTCCATGGCCTTTTGATAAGGTACTGCTCCGGCATTCGCCTGGTGTTGATCGGAGAAACCACGGAAAACTACCGATCACTGCAGCCGGCCGCTAGAATTATCCTCCAAGCAGCGAGTGAATTCGACCTAGCTGAAAAGCTAGGGTCGAAAATTCTGCCGCCGTCAGGACTCGAACCTAGGACCTCCCGGTCAGAGGCGCTGCAGTGACATCAGTTGATGCACTGAGCTACCGCTCCCGGTCAAGTCGTTACGTTACCGCCCACTGGTGTTCCCTTACGTTTGTTCACAGTTCCACTCCGGCCCCTCTCCTGCCCCTACCAAACCCCTTTCGCTCAGGCTTCTGCGCACTCGAGGATGCGGCAAGGGGAGGGAACATAGAGGCTATGGGGATCATGTCTTCACTCGAATTTTCTTTAAAAATTGAAAGAATATTTTTAAGCTTTAAAATATTTTTAAATCAGGTTTTCAAAATTATTTATATTTTTTTAATGTAATTTAATACTATTACCAATTACAATATTTTTAATAACTAATATTGGGGCATTCCATGTGAAATCGAACACCATTATGAACTTAACTTCTTAGATGTCGTTTTTTTATGTCAACTATGATAACGTAAATGGGACCCGTATTTTTTGTTTTGACATTGCTCACATAATTTTCGAGTTATGATTTTTTTAAGTTTGAGCAAAACCGCAATTTTTGGTGCATCAATATTTTGAATTTGCAATAATAAGTCTTTAAGTAGAAGCACAAACTATATCTTATTTGAAGGTAATTAAATACGCTTGAATTTAATATATTTTACTACTTCAAAAATAAATTTTCAAAATTGTTTTAAAATTACTTTTGAAAAAATATGAACGCAAGTCTAAAAATGATAACCACAAGATAATTCAGTTTTTCAACCGTCAAATAAAAGTACATGAAGTCTCTTTTTGTAACATAATTTTCAAGATGAAGAAACAATGGAGCATGTGACAATTACGCAATAATATATTTACTACTTACCTTCGTATCTCGGCAAGCAGGTGCTGGGTATGCAGAAGTGATGTTCATAATATTTTATACACAATTTAGTTTATGCTACAACTTACTAAGACACACACAAGTACCAGATTTAATCATGACAGATTCATATCTTCAGATTTTGAAAACACTTTTGCAATAATGATTCTGTTTTAGTACGGTAGAAATACGTGAAATGATTGTGCACCAGGTATTCTTAGTGCTGTTGAATTTCTAGTTTGAAGTGATTTGTCCTCTGCTGCATAATCCTTAGTGGTAAAAAATGTGTTTTAACAATCTGGATGATTTTCTGAACTCATCTAAAGAGTTTATGAGAAGTGTTTATTGGCTCTGTGAGACTGAAGACTGCCTCATGCTATCAAACGCTTGATCGTTCCTTGAACTCTATCACAGAGTCATTTTTCAGTGCGATGTTTTAAAAAAAGTGCCTTTCTGCAGGAACTCCGAAGCCTTCTTTATGATGACAAATTTATAAAGTCTTTTCTGTATTTGGGATATCTCGCACCAAGGATAAGTATATTATTTTGCTAATGACATTTAATTTTTCTTTCATGAAATTTTTTAAATGACTGGAATGTATGAAAGGCTGCGGTATAGTGTTTTAAATATTCCGAAATAGCAACAAAGGTGGTGTGCTTAATTTCTGAGCTCTCTTTATAATAAATTACAAATGGATGTTCTGTAACTTGTTCGTTGTTCCAGTGAACTTCTTGAATTGTGACTTGAATGATAAAAACCAATAATTTCCAGAAAAAACACATAACACTATTGAATCCACTTCTTTCAAATTGAAATTGAGTCACTGTCCAGTTCTGCCGACCCCCGTAAAGTTGGCCCAAAAATCTTTAAAATTGCGAATTTTCATGTCCATACGTTTCTTCATTCTTCTACCACGTTTGCCCACCCTTTAGAAAATTTTTATCAGGTCCCGTTCAAAAGTAGTTGACAAAAAACTTTTTTCCGACATTTTATTAATTGAAAAAATACCAAAAAAACACAGAAATTTCGATATCTTACTATCCTCTTCCTTTGCCCATCTTTGAAAAACAAATATCCATCACTTACAAAACATACACTACGTACAATATCTGCTAGAGGAAACGTGGTGAAAATAATCTAGTTAGTGATTAAATGTGGTCAAACGATGGACAAACGAAAGCGCACTTCAAATTCGGGTATTTTTAATATTTTAGAAACATCTTGTAATTTCCTAAAAGAAATTCTGAAGAGTGGGCAAACGTAGTCAAACAATGGAAAAAATATGCGCATGAATCTTCGAAATTTTTTTCGGGACGACTTCACAGAGGAGTTCTGTTGATGCGCGGAATGTGAAGACAGACGAATTTTCACTGCTTCTATCTGATGCCTTATGGTTTATTCCTCTTGGTCACTAGACACATTTCTAATTGTTAAAATTTTCGAAATTTGCAGCAGTCAAGAATCACAATTTTCATTCTTTTCGGCAATATTCTTTCACATTCCTTTCCCCTTATTGATAATCACGAAAGCGCGCTTTTTACACCAACACATTCCGATTTTCGTTTTCATATTTTCGTATTGTTTTCTGTTTCGTTGTTATTTTCGTGTGATTTAGTTTTAAGTGATATTTATTTCTCGACTCTTCCCACTAGCTGCTTCCATGTTTCTCATGATCAAAATATTCCATTTTATCTTGTAGACGTTGCAATAAATTCTGGTACTGCAACAACCATGAGTTTTTTGCGTATCCTAACCAAGTATTTCTATAGTTCATTCGCCGACAGTTCACGCACTATAGTGGTTTCGCGCAAGAAATAATAAAAACCTGGTATCCAGTGAGTGTGCAGATGCCGGTTGCAAAAAAGGTTATTAAACGGGTTTGAAACTTGAATATTTCATTACAAAAATGCGACAGGTAGTTGGAATAGTTGCACACTCCCTGCCGCAGTTATTGAGCAGCAAAAACCAAACTAAAAGGAAATAAAACAACTCCGTAAGAAAAATAAAAACAGTTCGTTGCAGTATTAAAGTGATTAATTCAATATGTAGCAAAGATTCTTATCAAACGTTTTAAGCAATAAGTAAGTTATTATAAAACTTGATGCAAGCAAGTATTCACAGCATTATTTTTCGCGAGCAATACAGCATATGGCAAAGGAAGAATATTTATACTATTACGTAAAAAATACCTTAAAAAGTTTGGCATGTTCTTTTACCTGATTTACCAGTAAACTCACCTACTTGATTCACTTTTCATTTGAAATTCCCTCAGTGCGTTCACCCCCACCATTAATGTAATAATTCTCCCGCCAACATTATTGCAATCTTAGTCCGTTCGGAACTTCCTTGTGGATTCCCTCATCTCATAACGCTGAATTTGTAAAGGTTAATTAAATCTTGTATAGTTAATGAGAGGATTGCGCTCACCCTATTTGCGATTCTATCTTTGCTTTGTTGCATTTAAATCGTGTATGGTTTCCAGTAAGACACTCGAGAGTTTGTGATGGATGTGTGTGAATATTTTCAAATTGATCCCATTTACTAATTTTAAACATTCTTATTTTTGCAATGTAAAATCCCCTAACAATTACTCCAAATTTAGAATAATATCATTTCTGAAAAGATCCCTAGCAGCAATGTTTTATGTTTTGTGGGTCAGTCGGTAAAATCAGAGATCATTTTAAGAAAGGAAAGGTGTCAAAGATTGCACCTGGCGTGGTTTTTTTCTATATCTTTTTTTAGGCAAGGATTCACAGTTACTTTTCATATTAGAACTTTTACGGAAAACCTCGTCTTTCTTCGCTTGTCGGGGGAGTAATCGCTTCGTGGAAGGTCCGGCGTTCCCTTTCACGCAAACTGCCCATACAGACACTGCAATGTCGTTCTGTTATTTTACTACCTTGTGATAAGCCAACAGTCCTGGGATTAGTTTTAATGATAGATTCGGCATCCAGCGGCTTTGTTTTCAAACTTAGTAGTCAAAGAATATGCGTTGTTAGGACAACCGATCAACAAAGTTTAATATTCCATACTTGGGTGTCATAACGCTCTGCAGATGGACACAGCCCCGAACACAATATTTGGAAAAAGTGTAGGGAGGGCATTGGATGACCGTGAGCTTGTAGAAAGACGCATGGGATAATTTTCTAGAAAAAAACATTGAATCGAACATACGTAAAGTGTTGGTGAATGCGAACGGATTTGCAGCATAGGTTGGGTATTGTGTAAATGATAGAAAGGCAGGAATTTATAATTAGTTTGAGGTTTGAGTGCTTGGTATTGAATATTATAGTAGTAAATTGTTATTGTAAATTCTATTAATGTAGTAGTTGGAAGCTTGGATTAAATTGACTCAGTACTTTGAGGCGATGCATAATAGGGTATCTCTGTAGATGGATTTTTTTTAATAAGTAGCTGAATATGTTAGTTCATATTAATTTTGTGGGAAAATTAAGTCCTAGTAATAGCAAATCGTTGAAAATATTCTGGAACATTTTTGCTTAGGCAAGGATGCGAGAATTAGTATGACAACATGATCAACATAATCAACATTCTGCCTTTCATCCGAGTATCCATCTATCAAGACATTACAGTAAGCTTACGAACTTTTATTCAAAACCGTACGGTGCTTTAAAGTTCTATATCGAAAAGTAATTCTCATGAAAAAAAGTTGTAATATACATATAAGAATATAATTATTTTTTTAAAAAGAATAAAGTTAATTTAAATGATATACGGAAAAGAATAGAATTCCTCAATATGACGATGTCGACGCAATCCGAGGAACATTGTAAATGTTGAAATAGTCCTTCAAAAATGAATATTGTCAGACTGACCTCGCGGAAAAAGACCGCAAGGACAGAAGATGTACAAAATGTGTATGGTTTTGCTATACGTCAAAAACTGGAAATAATTTTAAACACACTGGCAAAAAATAATTAATATGTTCCTTATAGTATTCTCTTTATTATAATATTATCGTTCCTTTAAATTCGTTCTTAAATATATCTAAAATTTTCCTTCAATTAAATGTCATGTTTTGCAGTTGCTGGAATGACGTTGGTACGCAACAATTTATGTACTGTCCCTCGAAATAGCTCTGACCACGAACTTCGCCGCCATCCTCCCGCCATCCCTCCCAATCCTCCGCAATCTCCATCCCTCCGCCAATCCCCTCCCCAATCCCCTCCAATCCTCCCCTCCCCCACCCCACCCAATCCCCTCCCCGCCCAATCCCGCCTGCTCCCATGCCAATCCCCTGCCATCCCCGCCAATCCCTCGCAATCCCTCGCCAATCCTCCCGCCAATCCCCCGCATCCCTCGCCAATCCTCCCATCCCCTCCCAATCCTCGCCAATCCTCCCTCAATCCCTCGCCAATCTCCCTGCCCCCATCCCGTCCGCCACCCCACCCGCAACGCCCGCCAATCAGCCCGGCATCCCCGCCAACTCGTGCAGCCGCCCCGTCAATCCCTCCTCAGCTCAAAGACCCAAATGGGCCTTCCGCCGCTGAAGGCCTCACCCTTTCCTGGCTTCGTCCACAACCGCCATCGCCCATCAACTGCCCCTCGCGTCCCGCCCACGGCCCACCGCCGCAACGCCCCGCCATCGGCCTGGCTGCCCGCCCTTTTCGTGTAGGCGCCGCGGTCACCCTGCTCAAGTGAAAAGAAAATGAGGTTACCGTCCGCCGAAGGCTACACTTAGTGGGCCATTTCCCAAACAGGCTCACATTTGATGCGACATTTTTGCTGCTTAGCTACGAAAACATCGACTTGGTAACAGGAAAATGGATATAAAATGCCTTCTGTTTTGGAGTGGGTCTTATTTACATACCTTAAGTATTTTGGTCAATTACGGTTCTTGGCAAATAATGTATTTAACATATCCATTTAATTCCTCTGATTTGTTGGGGAAAATTGATTTATAGACGTGAAAATAGTAGTTAATTTAAAATAAATTCCTGCATTTTCTTAAGGATAGAGAAATAACTTTGAAACTATAACACGCATTAAAATATCACGAATTCTCTTTCTGAGTATTTTCATAAACAGGTGTTTTTAGAGCTGTTGTATAATTCCTATAACATTAAAAAAATAGGTATAAGAAAATTCAAAAGAAAACACGTCAGTTTACAAAATAATGTGTTGGCTGATTTTTTTTCAATTCATGAATATTCTTTCATGCAATCGAACAATCAGAACTAATCAAGAAAGTTATAAGACATCAAAAACGTGAAGTTATACTCATTTGCTGTTCGGAAATGATCACAGAATTCTAAACGAAATGATTTCAATCAACTCCATTTCACAGCTTTCTGCATTAATGTTCTCATTTTAAGGTGTGGTCGGAATTTATTGGTTTGTGTGCCTGGATATGTCGAGAATTCAATACTTAGTGAACCACAAAAACACACACACACACACACACATACACACACACATAAATAAATATATATATATATATATATATATATATATATATATATATATATATATATATATAATACTGTATGAAATTATTGTATTAAAACAGTCGAAAATTATCAAATTACTGTATAGAAACAACTGGGAAAGTGTAATTGCACTAACATTTCCCTCATAAAGTTCAAATGGATGCTGGATCAATAGCTTAAACAATGGACCACAGTTATGGCTCCTTTTTTCCCCCCAATATTGACTCGCTTCTATTCTTAAGAGATGGACATTTAGCAGATCGCACTGTCCATCTCCGTATGACTAATCTTCAACACAGATCTTGAAGAAATGAGAGTATGCAGATATCAGACTAATGATCTGATCTCTGGAGTCGTACGAAGAAGACTAAGTTCTTGACACGTCCTCTCTACATTTGTAGGTTTGTCATCGAGACGAGCTGCCGTTCGTGGAGGTAAGAAGAATAACACACAGTCTTGGTGGTTGGTTGGTTGGTTGGTTGGTTGGTTGGTTGGTTGTGGTTGGTTGGTTGTTAGTGATTCCGAGCGCGCGATACTGATGCTATTAGTAGAGTGAAGGTTCGTGCCATTGTTGCAGTGTTGCACGACAACCAGATTTTTTCGGCCACAGATTTTTCCGGACTCATTAACATTAAACAGAAATCACTTTAATACCGTGCGAGTGTTCTATCTTCGAATGAAATTCTTATCTACAAGCGATAACAGACAAAGAGACGCCTCAGCGATCGTCCGAGCGTGGACATCAAGGGAGTTGGGTTTCAGCAACAACAACCGGGTGTCTTGGGCGTAGGTACAAGCCTAACGGGGCACCAGCGGGGCACCGCGCCAGCCGGGACAAGCTATAAGCTCCCGATCGGTCTCGTTGCATGAACACACAGTCTTCCAAATCGTCCACTCCCCAAGATCGCGTGTTCTATCGAGACTTAGAACAGTGAATTTTCGAAGTACAGAAACTCCTCAGTGCGCCATGTCACGCTTGTGTGACATAAAAGAACCGTGGCAGGTGCCCGCCGAAATTAAATCCCTCCGGCAATATCCTCCTCTAACGAGGTCTTATATTCTCCCAACCATAAAATTAGGATAGTATTAAGAGAGTCAGACATTTAGCGATAAAAATTATCACTAGACGCTGTAGTATGCCAGCTAAGTAAAGGAATGTCAGTGAGGGCAACTTGCTCAGAACATCCCCTAGACCCGAACCAAGGAAGGTATCAAAAGAAGTCTGAGGCGAAAATAAGAGTGCAAAGTTCCGTCTGATGACCGTATTCTTGTACTATATCTCTTACTATTAACAGATATACCAGCGTCTCTGACCGGGAGGTCCTAGGTTCCCACTCCCCATGGCGGCAGGATTGCAGGACACTAGCGTTTCAGCTAGGTCGAATTCAGTGGCTGTCTGGAGGAGAACTCTAGCTGCTCTGATCGGTAGTTTTCCGTGGTTTCTCCGATCAACACCAGGCGAATGCCGGAGCAGTACCCTACCAAACGGGCCACGGACCGCGCGCGATCTTTTCTTCCTCTTCCTTGTCCTATCCTCTCCCCTTACACAGTCACTTACACTAACATGCTCTACACTACCACATGTGCCGGGAGACCGGTCAGGAGCTTAGAGCTTGTCCGGCTGGGGCGGTGCCCTGTGGTGAGAGAGTCCTCGTTAGGAAACCCACTAGCTAACAGTAGGTGGGCGCCGGATCTTGCCATCGTTAACGTGCCCGGAAACACGAAAAATACAAACAAAACAAACAAACATACAAATATCAAGGCCTACGTGCAGCCCTGCAGTAATCTAAGCCGTTGAAGGCGAGTGTTCCGCCAGGGCCTTGACTGCCGAATCTCTCCCGTTGGGGCGAACGAATCGGCAGGTGGCTCGAGGGAGGGAACCGATCCACACCCCTGGCGGGGGTTGGAAAAAGTGCCACCGTCTAATTGCTACGCGGAGGAAACGGATCACCGACCATTAGGGGCCGCCGCACAATAAGAAGCCGGAGAGGGAGGGGATGGGAACCAGTGCCTCGGATGCGTTGGCAAGAGCTGCGAGAACGAGCCAGCCGGTAATGCTTCTTCACTAAACTTTTGGGGGAAAATTAATGTGATTTTGCAACACGAAAAGAAAAATAAGCACGTAAAAATTAAGCATCACCATGATTTACGTGAAAATGTTGAACTAAATTATTATTAATAATTAAATTTCTTCACATAAATGTCTCGCCGATCGACAATTGAGCTCTGGTCTCCTGGATAACGCACATCTGCGCCTACAACAAAGCTACCAAGATGATAAATGTTTTGTACGGTTTCTTAGGCCACAGGTTATTACGTCTCCAATAGGGTGCAGGGCGGTAAAAAGGGAATCATTCTTTACAAAATCATTTGCATAGACTTATTTCTGTGTTGCAATTTTAATATAGTAAAGTTAGATCTGCCGACATAGAACTTTCAGTATTCTTCACGATTTATTAAGAGATTATTGATCCGACTTTCTTATGACTTTTTCCTGGTAGTTTTTTTTTCAGGTTTTAATGAACTGAAGATACTATCAGTACGTAGGTTGGAGACGTAGAATGTAGGTTTTGTGGCTTAAATATCTCCGCCCTGGCATACATAACATAAAATGGCTACAATTACATGGCTATAATTTTATATTTTCTGTGAATAACCTACTACTAAATAAAAATTCTTTGATCTTTGTAGTTTCTATGACTTCAAATAAAAATTATTTTAAAAAAATAAAAAAAGTACAGTGAAGGCAACTCGCGACATTGTTTCCGTTAATTTCGATCGCGATCATGTGATCCGCCGCCCTTCCCCTCGTGGTGAAGTCGTTCGCGCAGTAAAGAACAAGTCCCTTGAAGGGCGCGCTCTGCAAATTCGGCCTCCCGCCTGGGCGACGACCGCCGCGCCCCTCGCCGCCTCGTCGCCGCAGGCAGCCGGGGAATCTGTCCGCCCGGCGGGTTTGCGTAGAAATAACAAAATCCCGAACGACAGCGGAATGTGTGCTTTGTGCATGATATATTTAGCGGCGCCGCTGTTTACCTTTCGATACCGTGCGGTATTTGCGGAGCCATCTGGCACAGAAGGAAGCAAGGAAGGAAGCTCCCGAGGTTAAGTGCGGAGGAAGACAAACACGTGAGACTCGCGGAGCGTAGTAGCTGTGGAAGCGGTGCACGGTGGCGACCGTCGGTCGCGGTGGTGGAGGGACTGGTGGTGGTGGTGGTGGTGGTGGTGTGGTGGTGGTGGTGGTGGTGGTGGTGGTGGTGGTGGTGGTGATGGTGGTGGTGAGTGGTGGTGATGATGTGGTGTGGTGGTGTGGTGGTGGTGGGGGGTGGGGCGGTGGCGGCGGTGGCGGAGGTGGCGGTGGCGGTGATGGTAGGGCGGTCGAAATTGGTGGTTATAGGCGTGGGAGTAGTAGATTTGAATGTGGTAGATGGCAGAGTCCAATTGCAAAGAGTCGTGTTTATAAGTGTTGCGGTGATGTAGAAATGGCGGTGATAGAATTCGTGCTGATAGAAATCGCAGTGATAGAAATAGCGATGATGGACGACGCGGTGATGTAATAGGGGTAAGAGGCGCTAGTGGGAGGGATGATGATCAAAGAGTGAATTGTGGGAAAAGCATTGATGGCGGCGAAGATGGAGGCTCTCCTGACAGATGTGATGATGAATGTTCATTATCATTTTGAGGCATCACAATATCATCTTCACAATTTTTTACAATCCTTTGTAGCTTTTCTTTCTATTTTGGGGGGGTTTCTTTGCACTAGTTGTACCATCCTTAACAAAACTACACTCTCTTCAGTGATGTGTTATTTTTTTCTCCCATGATTACTGTATCTTAATTTTCATTATTCAATCTTCAGAATCTTCCCTCTCCTTTTCCCCAAGTACTTACTGAAAGATCAATATGGAATCAAGATATTTCCACATTAGTGATGGACATCCATACGAAGTTAGGAAGTCAACGTCTACGGTAAATCGTGTGTAGAACCGCATATGTCGTACAAAGGTAATCTGTTTTTTGGAGAGGAAGGAGGAAGGCGATTTGTTTAACTTGTGGTCAGGGATCTGCACAGTATGAGTACTTCCACGCACAAGATTTGCAGAACATACAGGATAGAGCATAATTGCACAAAAAACAAAAGTCCTCAGCGCCAAATAAAAAACAGCAAAAAATGTGTAAGGTAAGTAATTATTAATTTAATGAAATATGTAGGTCAACTTGTAAATTTTTCGTTGAATTTTACCCCACATATTTTTACTTAAATTTTGTTCATTTTTCTGAAATTTTGTTATTTCTATATTTTTTAAATAATGTAAATATGTTTTCAAGTTATATGATCTATGTGAAATTCGTATTATATGATGGTATCTTTTCATTGTTTTTTTATTTATAATTTTCATTCACAAACGTACATTATCATTTTTTTCTATTTATTTCATAATATTTTTAAGTTCGTACTAAATTGTTTTTACATTCTTTTGGTTTAAAAATTTAAAAAAAATTTTGTTTTTTTTGAAATTTAATTTTACCGATTTTGGAATGATTTTGGGAATATGATTTGATAATTGGATCATTTGATGTGAAATATTATAAACATCTACACATATTACATTATGGAAATGATTGAAGGCGTTGCCATTGTCAACAATACTATTTATTTCAGTAAGAGCAGCTTTTGATGGCTTAGCCATCATCATCAGTTTTCGTCTGTCTGGGTGTCACAAAAACGACCAGTCGTTTTTGATGACCAACGCCTTCAATCATTTCAATTATGTAAATGTCAACTACAACTAACCACTAAACCAACATATTACATTGTCTACGTGTTCTTGGTGTAAAAAAGTCATATACTCTACATGTAAACTACATGTAGAAAATACGCGTAGATGTAAAATGATAGCCTACGGCACAGCCCTCGTCGAAATCTCTACGAGCCCTCCCCAACCCTCCCCTCGACGCCAGCCATTGGCGCGCGCCGTGCCGGATGCCTGCTCGCGCCTGCGGCTGGCGTGTCGCGCCGATACGTCGTTGATAACCGGATATTGGATACATAGCGGAGACGCGCGCGCTAGATGCAACGTCGAAAATGCGGTTCCCCTGCGGCGGAGGGCATCAATTGATGTCACTGCAATGCTTCTATACGGGAGGTCCTAGGGTTTCAGTCCCGACTATGGTAGGATTTTCGACTCTAGCTTGATAGTTGGGTAGCATTCAGCCGCATTCTGGAGGAGAATTCTAACGGCCGGCTGTTCTTGTCGGAAGTTTTCTGAGGTTCCTCCGATCAACAAAAGACGAATGCGGGAGCATTACCCAAACAAACGTGGTTTGGACCGCCCGTGACCTTTCCTTTCTCTTCTTTCTCCTATACTCACCTCTCACATTTTTATCTCGTACATGCACTACACTAGCCCAACATACTTTTGAATCAAATTCAAATTTTAATTCAAATCATAATTCAAATTTTAATGATCTTTCGCCTATCAAATTGTAAAGACCTTTCCAAAGTTTGCATTGGAAAGACGAAATAATACATTAACGTTGCATCATTTCTGCGTTAATGCGGTTGATATGTTTCGTAAGTGTGCATCAATCATAATCTCAAATCTATTATCTTGGTAACGGAAATGTAGATGATTATTCCTTGGTGGAATGGTAAATTATGATTAATAATTCCAGGGAAGTAAATATATTTGCCTGTTGTTTTTGTTGGGATATCACATGATAAGGGAGTTGAGTGACACCTGTTCTATAAAGCGTCCGGTTTACCGCAAATGTTATGCCTCTAAGAGAAATTGCAAACTGATAGAATTTTGAGTTACACGATGTGTACAAAATTATGTCATAATTTGTTGGCGTAACTTTGACATTAGAAGAAAAGTCATTGATTCTACGTACGTACTACTAACGTTCACAGTGTGAATTGAACCCATTTAAGTTTATTTTAGTATGAACTTTTAACCGATTTGAACACTAGATTATAATCAGAGTGTAAACACACAGGTAGCATTATATTGTTGGTTAATATGGAAAAATGCTTTCTTCGTACCAAACAAATACAATTGTTACAAAAGCTTTCTTTCATCAAGGAACGTCCATAGTGCGGCCGAGCGGCACGCGGATGTTACAAACGCTTTCTTTCATCAAAGAACGTCTATAGCACACGCCGAGCGGCCGAGCGACCGGGAGCCGTTAACTGGCAGTGTGTGTGACCGTCGGCGGTCGAGCGAGAACATGAGCCCAAGCGCTCACTCACAGTGCAATTCTGAAAACGTTAATTTATTTGATCTTTGTACTCCAACTTCTATTAATAATTTGTCGATCGAGTAATTATTCAATTGTGTAATGGTAAAACTTAGCATTCAACTGTGTACAGGTAAAACTAAGAAGTGTTACGCATGTGGAGAATAAGCTGATGCAATAACACGCCAAATCACCGGTGTGTTGTTCCTCGTGGTGCCGAGCAAACGGAATCTACAAACTATCATCTGGAAACGCAGCAACGGTTGTATTCAGTTTAAGTTAAACAATTCCTGTTATATCAACCATCAAGGCAATTTGAATATTGTATGTTTGCATGTAAGTATTTGTTGTCCCTCAGTAAAGTTTATTCATTAAAAATATTTCAAAACTTACGAACACATTTAATTACAGCCATCCACTTAATTCCCAGTTGATCAATGGTCATTCAAATAGATGTATCTGAATTCCATAACTGTTTCACCAAAGAGCTACCAGAGATGCAAAATAAACACTGGTATTCCAAAACCATAACCTTAATTCAGATTCATCAACAATACCTTTCTTTGTTGAGGTAGAAAGGTATATGGATCAAATTTTAAAGATATGTTCTGTGTGAACATTCTGCACTTAGAAAACATTGTTTAAAAATGTGAAAACAGCTAAGTACTTCGCTGTCCGGAGGCACCGCGTCCTAGGCAAAGGTGCCAATGGTTCGGCAACAACGTTAGCCACTGAGCCTAGAGCACGGCGTCTCACAGATAGCCAAGTAATTACTGACTCCGGCAACAGCAGCCTAGGCTCTCGTAAAAACAGCTGCCTACTGGTACACAATTTTGATGACGTCCCTGAACTGTACATTAAATTATTATACATCCGTCGAGTCTTTTGATGTGTCTGTTTAATTTTACATAGTGTTTTACATACGTTCTTCTCGAAGTTGATCATGCTAAAGAGTAGGGGTATCCAAAAGAGCGAAATCTCCAAGAATAAAAAGGAAGGATAAAATGGACTCATTTTGTAGAATACTGCTTAAAGAAACCTAACTCACGCTTCACTTGAATGCCCCCCCCCCTGCTTGTTTCTCAGCATGCGAATAACATGCCACATGTTCCCATTTCATGTTTCTATTGCATTTTAATATTTGAGACAGTGCCAGCTAAGGGCTTAAAAGTGTCAAAATTAAATATAATGAAAACTTTTCAACTTCATTTTCCGCAAAAATTGAGTGATTCATGGTTTTTGTGACATTTGTTATACTATTGGCGAAACGTGATGAAAAAAATATATTTCATTTACTTTTAATATACTACCAAAATAGAACCCGATTCACGTACTAGAAACGATCAAGTCAAGAACATCTTAAAAAACATTTATAAAAAAGATCTTAACTAAAACATTTTAAGACATACAATTTTTTAGAAACATTTTAAAAATATTCTACTTATTTCTTGAAATTAGAAAGTCCCATCTGAGTACATGACTACACGGGTCTCACAAGAAATTGGAAAATATGTTGTCAAAGCTAAAACAGAAACAATATAAAGTCGCCTAAACAAAGGAGCTACAATTAGAAGCGAAACAACAGAAGAGCGCGGAGAAAACTTAAACGAGCGAAAGAAGAAGAGCAATAACAGTCGGCGTCCAACAAAGAACGGCTAGGGCCCCCCAGCGCCCTCTAAAGCAGCGCGCGCAGGAATCTCGGTGTCGTGCCCAGAGAAGCTCGGGAGAGGGGTGATTTGGCGACAACACGAAGATCTTTTCTCTGTTTCGCGCCACTTCTTTCTGTCACGTTCCAGCCGTCGTGTTCTAGCCGTCCGTTGTTCCTATTGCGTCTGTTCTAGTCAGCGTCCGTGTTCCTTGCCGTGTTCTGCTCCGTGTTCTAGCCGTCCGTGTTCTAGCTCGTTCCGTGTTCTAGCCGTCTCGTTTCTTCTATGCCCGTCTTTCTGTTCTAGCCGTCCGTCGTTCTTTCCGTCTCGTTCTTTCCGTCTCGTTCTTCCGTCCTGTTCTTCCGTCTCTGTTCTTTCCGTCTCGTTCTTCCGTCTCGTTCTTTCCGTCTCGTTCTACCGTCTGTTCTCCGTCCGTTCTTCCGTCTCGTTCTTGCCGTCTCGTCTTCAGCCGTCTTTCGCGTCCGTTCTCCGTCCGTTCTCCGTCCGTTCTACCGTCCTTCTAGCGTCGTGTTCTAGCCGTCTCGTTCTAGCCGTCTGTTCTAGCCGTCCGTGTTCTAGCCGTCTCGTTCTAGCCGTCTCGTTCTGGCCGTCTCGTTCTATCAGTTTCTTTCTATCCGTTCTCCTTCAACCCTGTTCCCTTTCATTCCTTTGCTATCCCTTCCCAACTTATCGCATTACATAGCATCGTGTTCCGTCCTATTTCTTTCCTTCCCATTGCGTCCCGCCCTTTCCTGGGCGGCTCCCTTCGACCTTCCACCACTCCGCCCTCCTCCTCACTTCGCTGCCCTTCAGAGGACAGCCCCATTTCCAGCGCCGGGTGCCGCCAGCCGTTGTGATCGATTCCGTCGCCCCTTCGACTCATCGGCGTCCGAAAATTGACTTCTTATTGACCTCCTGACGTCCGCGCGACAGTGATGGAGGGCAGTCCGAGTAAAGGCTTGCCGCCGCCGCCGCCGCCGGAAGGGCACAGCGGTCTGGAGAGGTGGCGCCGTCAGCGAGCGAAAACCAACGAAAACCATACACTTCACAGAGCAGCTGACGCGCCTCCACTTTTGCGGCAAATTTGTCACACTTTTTTGCAGTCAAAGCAGCGTCGTCTGGAGAAACTGAGAATTCTAGTATTCCGTTTGGCGCTGGTTAAGGCCGGGTGGGCGCGGGTCGCGCGTAATATAATAAATCCTCTTACTCTGTGTTTCTCGACCAAAAACCAATCACTTAAAAACGAAATTACACTATGTAAGGAGAACTAATTGAGAAACTTTAAAAACAGGTTGCTGCTTTCGGTTATTGTCATAAGAATAGAAGCTGTCGAATGTTATTGTAGTTAACATAACGACTGAAAGTAAAGGTTTTGCAATAAGAAGCAAACAAACAGATCAAAAATAAGACGTTAAACGTGAAAAATGATATATTTGTGATTTGATGAATACTATTTTTACAATTATATGCCGTACTGAAGACATAGTAAATATTATTATTCTAACCTAATATAATTTAAATACACATAAACGTAAAGGTAACAATATAGAATTAGATCTGATACAAACAACACGTCGATTCAGTTTAACAGTTCTACACGCCACCATCAGACATCTCTCATATTTTGATTGGAAAAAATTGGCGGGTCCTAGTTCGTCGAGCGTCCGCCAAAAGCGCTGCAACCGTAAGGTCAGCCACTCTATGTAGCATATTCTAGCTTGTTGGCGAAAACAAGACTCAGCGAAGGAGAAGATGTGGCGTAGGGGAAGGCGATCACCCCTCCAATCTTTCCTCAATGCGTAAATGGAAGGCCGAGAAAAGAGAGGGGAAAACTTGGGAGTTGATAATTGCTGAAATTGTTCCAAGATAATAGTGAAACCTTGGTCGCAATTATTCACAAAATTTTGACATGCGGAATATTTGTTTAAGCAAAATGAAAATGGACTTACTATGAAGTTTTATGTAAAAGGAAGTTTGAGGAAAAAGTGTACATGGTTTATCAGCAGCGTCCCGGCTTCGCGGCCATGGGTTAAAGGGTACGTGTGGTAAGCATGAACACATTCCCAGGACGTATAATGTTCTCGTGGATGCTCTAAATTCTTAAAATAGCCCGTTTTGTCTAAAGATAATTTTTGAAAATAAAATAGTAATTTCGGAAAATTGTTTTTATTTTGGGGATAATATTCTGATTCATTATTTTGGGGTTGGAGAGAAGAGTACATGCAGAGTGGGTGAGAAAATCTAAATAATCGAGTAGTAAATATAACTGATGGACAAAAGGTAAGAGAATATAAACTTAATAGAAAGGTTAGTTGAAATACGGTGAAAAAGTTACGTATAATGGATGAAAAGAGACATGGTTAATGGCTGAGATAGTGAGGAACAGGTAACTTGAGTGATATAAACCTTAAAAGTAATGTGGCAGTTGTAAATTATTAAATGCTAGTCAGGGCGAATTTTGTTAACAGAATTTGTAAAAGTTGGGAAGAAAGTAGTGATTATAAATAGATACAGTAAAGTCCAAGGGAGGAGTTGAAGAGGAATGAAAATATATGGAAAAAAATAAAGAAATGAAAAAAAGGGGAAAAAATTTTAAAAAGAAAGAAAAAAAAAGAGAGGTGAGAGTGGAGAAAGACGTGTTATGAATAGAGAGATGTTAAGTAATAATAATAAATACGAGGGAATTAATGTGTGGATAGATAGAACAAGAGAGAAAAGAAAGGGTATATGAAAAGACATAGGAGTAATGCGAAAACATTATCTATTTTTATTTAGATTGAACTTTTATTTAGATTGAAGATTAATTTGGATTATTCAAAGAGTTTCGAAGCGCTGAGGGAACAGAGAAGGAAGGTGAAAAACAAAGTAAAGAAGCTTGGAGAGATGCAGAGTATTGAGAGAAACAAGAAGGGAAAGATAAGGAGAAGAGAGTGACAGAAATGAAAAATATCAAAATGTGTTTTCGAAACGTGAAAATCTTCTTACTAGCTAATGAATATTTGTTCGTTGAAAATTTGAGCTCATAAAGTAATATTGAGATAAATTTTTCATATTTACTCTTTCGAGTTCATACCTATATTAAATCAGTTTAACCACTCCCAATCCTCTTATCAAAAATAGTTTAATGCTTATAATAGTAAAATCGCTTAGAGGGTTAATTATCGTTACTTGAAGGAGTAAGAATAGAAGTATTCTCCAAGAGTTCGCGCTCCAAACCTCACCCGAACATGACACAGGTCGACAGATGGACCCAGTGCGTTCGTCCCCGCCTGAATCCCCAGATTCGGAGGGAAGCGAAGAATTAATTAAGGCCTCTGTTCTTTCCGTCGGCTGCCAGCCCTCACAACCGTTTCCCTTTCTACACTGTCCTATCCTTGACTTCGACGGACCCTGAGTGCTTCCTCCCAACTGCATCTCGCCAAACCCCTCCCTCCTTACGTCTCTCATCCGCCCCCGCCTCGCCCCCGCGTCCCCCCGCCTAGTCCTCGTCTAGTTCCCGCCTAGCCCTCGTCTAGTTCCCGCCTAGCCCCCCTAGTCCCCACCTAGTCTCCGCCTTGTCCCCGCTTTGCCCGCTTGTCCCCTCTTTGTCCCCGCCTTGTCCCCGCTTTGTCCCCTCTTTGTCCCCGCTTTGTCCCCGCTTTGTCCCCGCTTTGTCCCCGCTTTGTTCCCGCTTTGTTCCCGCTTTGTTCCCACTTTGTCCCTGTCTTGCCCCGCCTCGCACCCGCCTCGCACCCGCCTCGCACCCGCCTCGCACCCGCCTCGCACCCGCCTCGCACCCGCCTCGCACCCGCCTCGCACCCGCCTCGCACCCGCCTCGCCCCCGCCTGCACCGCCTCGCACCGCCTCGCACCGTCGCCCCGCCTCGCACTCGCCGCACCTGCCTGCACGCCCGCCCTCCCCCGCCTCGAGTCCCCGCCTGAGTCCCACCGCTTGCCTCTGCCCCCGCGTCTCTGCCTCGTCACTTCGAACCCAATCCCAACCCTGCAACCCTGCCATACCCTCGCTCCTCACCCAATCCCGCTCTGCCCCGAACTCTCCCCACCTCCAGTTCCCCCTCCCCATCCCCGCCCACTTCATCATGGCACTGCCACCCGCACGCGCCGCCCTGATTCCGTAATTATCGCTATTCAGAGGGTGCTCCGCCATTAGCGGGAATTTCTTTCGCCTGTCGTGTCCCGTCGCTTCGTTTGAGGGCGGCTCCCTGTCGCCGCGATGGGCGGGGCTGGGAGGGGAGGGAGGGACATAAACGGGGTGGGGGTGGACGTTGTGGCCAGTGGCGGGGAATGCGCTGAGGGAGGCGGGGCAAGACATTAACGCATGAGGGGGCGGAGCATGGGAGGAAGGGGGGGGGGGGAAAAGGAGGGGCGGCGCGATGCGGAGGGGCGGAGGGGGCGAGTCGGGCTGGGCTGGGCGGGGGGGGCGAGTCTTCGCGCACGACGCTACGCGACTGTCAGCGCACGCAAGCAGTCGGGCGACAGCTGACCCTCCCACCACACGCCATTTGCGGGGTCGTGACGTCTAATCGAAGGACATGTCAGAATGAGGGATTAATTTTCGTAACATCACGTTCCGTTGGCAGCGTGTTAGAAAGAGCTGTTGAACATTGTTCCTTCTTTGACATACAAAAATCTTGATCTGAAAGTTTTACAAATTCTAGACCTTGACAATTTGCTCTTAGCAGTGTTGCCTGTGGTACTTTAATATCAAATTTCAGTATTAGTGTTAGTTGTTAGTAATGAATGTCTTCACAAAGATGAAAGTAAGTATATTCCTCCTGCAAACGAAAATGTCAAATGCACAGGATCATCATTGCAGGAAATATCCCCATAAACTAATAGTATTTGTTATTTAATTTGTTACAATCACACTCAACCAAGTCATATGGAGTACCATCAATCACAGAGACTTAATGCGAACCTACATGTAAGATAATTATTTAGGAAGGAAGGTTCCAAAGAAAGGTTACGAAATTTCTGTGTCAATTATCGTAATCTTCTAAGAATAACAAAATATCACTTAAAGTGATGAAAAGCGATGTAATCTGTGCGTTTGAGGGAAAACTACAAATGTAAAAATACTTGAAAGTGTGTCACAGTTGTGAAGCCACGAAACACTTGAAATAAATTAACTTCCACAAAAATCTTGAACCAGGTCAACACAAAGTTCTTGACAATTCTTCTTCCTAAGTACAGAATATTTACACAGTACTCAATTAATTTCCTTACAATTTTCTCTTGAAAAATGATGAGTCCCTGGAAGTGTTTACTTGTCCACACTTCTTGAAACTGAGACCTTCTCTTGATGGCTGGTACTACAAAATTCAAATTTTTCTTCGTCCTACATTTTGCAGGAACGGATCAAAAGTCGAGCAGCCACCGCGATCTTAATGGAAGTCAAATACAACCCTTGAAAACTTCAGGCAATCAATATTGAGAAATTTTCTCATCGAATTTATTGAAAAATGTAAAAATAAAGAGATACAAATACATAGGTAAGTATTAAAGATTATTCATTTATTTAAAGTGTTATATCAACGAAACGAGCTTCATATAAGAAACGGCCTCCACATATTCGTAGTCTGCAATCGGATTTATAAATTCATCAAATGACTACTGTATTTCTGAACCTCTACATGTCAAGAGTGATAACAAAATACTCTCGCAATAAGACTTGCATATGATTGGGAAGCCATGATGATGACTAATAAAAATACTGATTTGTCATATTAAGGAGGTTTGTATCGTCGATTAAATACATAACCTATTATTGATTCACGATGTGTTATTTCAATATTTATACCGAGAATTCTCGAACAGCAACAATTAAACTGATAAAAATGGAGTATTAACAAAAAAAGGTACATTGATAGGCTTTCTGAAAACTGTTTAATGATTATGTACGATTTTGTGTATGCACTTATAACTTTTATAAGCAGGCAACTCACTACAAGGCGACTACCAGAATGTACATGAACATCTAAAAGCAAAGCCATTCTACGTGACTAGAGCACGGAGGAGAACATTCAAGTTTCACTAAGATGGTTTACTTGTCCAAACACGTCCGCACTTCTTCACTCTTGCGGAAGAATCTCCCGACCTAAAGTGAACACATTTATCCTAAATTACCGTGAGTATACATCATATTTGTTTTTCGTATGAGAACTGGGGTGAGGTACGTCATATGCACCTTTGAAAACGAGAGACCGGAAGGGTTTGTAGAAAAGAATGACGTCTAATTACACATGAGTAAATTACAGGAATGTAGAATAAATTAACTAAAGACACATTGAAAGAAAAAACAATACACGCAAAGAGGAACACGAGTAACCAACTTCAGGAAAAAAGAGCAAAATCAATAAACCTTGCTCAAATTATCTCCCTCCCGGTATCTCCCTCAGTGGGCTCTGCCCCAACTAGAAGCTCTGATCTTCCAACTGTTCTTCCGACATGTGTTGTAAAGTAGTGGATATAAGTTAAGGGCGAGTAAATAAGGTGAGAATATACGACAAACTTAAAAAAAAACTCTGATAATATTTCATTATTAACCAGTTATTCACTTGATATCACATACAATGAGAGTTGTTCAATAAGAATAATATAATAAATGATTTATAAAAAATAGACAACAAGTGAATTAGTAACCTTTATGCAGTATTTTGTCGAAAACAATATTTTAATGTAAACATACAGCAGATATCGCCTTTCGTCAAAATGTTTCATTCTTTTCAATAAAGCTTCACGTTCAGATACACCACAGAAAAAATATATTGAGCGTTGTAATAAATGAAAATTTTGTTTTACGTGTTTTTGTGAAATATCGGCCGGAATTATTACTTGAATCACGGACAAGTAAATCCATTTTCTTCAAGATCGTGTCATAGCGAACGCACGCCCAAATTTCAGGGAGAACGTTTTAATAAGAAGATACTTGACAATCATATCCAAGCCAGGACATAAAACAAACCCACACTTGCAAAAAGGTCATTCATCTATTAGAAGTTTTGAACAGCGTAGCGTAAAACATGATTAACATTTACATGATCAGGAGTTTGTGACGTGTAATACATTACAATAGCGAAGTATTGCCCGGTCCCCTTGTACCAAATGAAAGATAAACGGGTTATAAACGGGTTTTAAGAGAAGAATCTGGGCAATAGACCTGAAAAGCTCACAGCAAAAACATATTTACACTCTACCGCAATATAATATGAATGGTTTAGATTGTGATATACCAAAATGACGAACCATTTTTATTATGGAAATGTCATTTTATATGACATTTTCGTTAGGTTGAAATGACAGAGCAGAGGCGGAATACGCATTGTTTTGAGAGACAAAAGAAAAAGACATAACATTCGGATGCTTCCGAGTTTTTAGAGGAACATTCATTTGATAGAGCAATGCGGTGATGAGCGGGTCGGCTCGTGATATATTTTACTAAATCGAGGAAAGACTGTAATTGACAGTTGTTTAAATTAACTATCGTTTTTATGTTAGGATAGAGCGTTCTTGTAGGAAGTAAAATTCGTGTCTAGGCGCCGACCCGAGACGCAAGTGAGGGAAGTCACGGATTATAATAATATCGCCGGGAGAATTTGGAACCAGATCACGGACATTAGGCAAGGACTTTATCCAGAAGCAAGATTCTGCTGCGTCGACGGAGAAGTTTCTACGGGGCGCCATCGAAGGAAGAAGTGGAGAGCGCGCGAAGACCCACGAATGAATAACAAGGATTATAACTATTCTAATACAGAGAATACTGGTCATGACGAAAGGATGATTCATTTTTATTATCATTATAATAAATTCTAATTTGTTAAGTTGAAAGAAAGCTGATTATCATTGTTCGTTACGTGCAATCCAGCATTTTAATAAGATTTTCAGATTTCTCGCCACTCCGTATGGATGGCAGGTTGAATAATTGATTGCAGAGTAAGTAGCAACAATTATAAACTTCGAACCCCAATTAACTGAGCTAGCCCAACATAATTTTGTAAGCGAGATATTTAAATTACGTAGGAATCAATAGATTTCAAGTGTAACCTTTTCCTGACGCCCAAATTACATTTGTCAGTAGTAATTATGTTTTAAAATGTCTCTTCCAAGTGAGGCTTATTTTTAAATAGAAAGACGGGGCTTGTTTCAAGATACACCACAGAATCAAATGATGCACATCGTTCTATTCATTGCAATAACACAAATTGTTTATTCTTCACACTCTTTATTTGGAGATTCTGACAATATTTTTGTTTCTGTTAAATATTTGCTTCAGAAATATTGGACCAAATAATACCGAAAAAATACGTAAATATACATTTGAGTTTACCATCCCTCCCTGAAAAAAATATAATTTTCAGTATCTAGAGAACTTACTTGCTTGATTTTTATACTGAACTCCGAATCAACGGAATAACGAAGATAAAATGAAATTAACGTGCATGCAAAGTATGCTAACCCACATACCGTTTTCCAGATAATTCGTGTTAATATTCTTGCTATATTTTTGAGTTCTTTTTCGTTTATTCAATTTGGTTTCTGACCCTATGAAGGGAATTAATATTGCAACAAAAATTTTCACGGCTTGAACTTCTATTGAAATCAACGTATGGTATCAACGGAATGTATCTTATAGATAGTGCCATCAATTTAAATTGAATGCAATAAATTTTCCTTTATTCAAGGTTTCACCTCCTTATTGGAAGGTTGGTTACAATAACACTACTTCCAGCATTTTTTTTATATCATTCGGATTCAGCGGCATTGTAACGATTTTCTAAGCAAACATCTTGAAACATAGAGGTATCAAAATACCCCCTACATAAGATTTACGTGCCGTTCCATAAAACATCTTAATTATTACAGCAGACTACGGAACCATTATCATTATTACGAACCAACGTCAATTAAATAATTATCTAGCTTTTGCGCGAACCATATTCCTTGTAAATCAAAAAGTCGGATCCATGAGATACTAGGCTCAGAAGGAAAGAACACGACAAAACATGGATGACAGACATTTCATCACCGACGGTACTGGCAGTAACTGTGACGAGGTCTCAGTTAGGCTACTATCCCTCATTCTTGTCGTGCTCATCCTGCAGAGGGATCACGTGCCGACGGCTATTAGAGAAGGGCGCGCGGGAGCCATACAAATCAGCCTCTGAGCCGCCGCCTCCGCACAGTGGGTCAGATGCATCATCTGCCAGGCCCTGTGTCTCTCTATTTATCTATCTATCTATCTATCTATCTATCTATATCCATCTATCTATCTATATCCATCTATCTATCTATATCTATATATCTATCTATCTATCTATCTATCTATCTATCTCTCTATCTATGGGCTAGAAATGTACACACAATATGTCATAATATTTACAATTTTTTGTGTTTTACCATTTTGGATTTTGGCATTTGCCTCTTCTCAATGAACTAAATAACTGTAAATTTAACTTGACGTTTCAGAGTTGGATTTGATTGAAGTTTTGTAGATTGACTCCACCATAATTGCATAATATGCAAGAAACGGTATTTTAAATATCTATTTTCTTATTTTTATTCATTTGTTTCAATGCAAGTGTTCCTCAGATTTTACACTTTATTACATATCAATTTGGGTAGTAAATCTTCATAAATGTAATGAATTTAAAATGTCCTGTTAATTATTTTAACTAAAAATAAATATTCTTTTTTAAAATTTTAATGTTTAATTAATTATTTTAACTAATATTATCAACAATAAATTCATAAACATGTTTCAATTGTATATTGAAAGTATTTAAAAATTGAGCAAGAAATGAAAATTTGAGAATGGATAGAGAATAGGTATCTGTGTAATGAAACTTGAGACGCGTACAGAAAAGTACACACAGGAATACGATATTCTGGGACAGTCACAATACTCCAGGATTTTTTATAAGTGTGATCTAGAGTATTGTCGACCAAGTATAATGGCTACGTCTACTAAAAGGGAAGCAAATAAAGAGAATTCTATAAGATCAAATTTTGTGATGTCTAAACATTATATTGATTGTGTATGTTGTAATTATTGTATGAATTTTTTTTAGTTAAAAGGGTTTCTGTTATTTTCTTTTTTGTATTTATGTCGTATCAGTTGCACGTATTGTTATTTCGTTATTCCCTTAAACAGATCAACAACAGTTAATAATATTACATGTTTTTCGTGAAACAGTTTCACATGGACATGGCTCTGGTGTTCTAGCTACATTAAATATTTCCTGCCGTACCTGTAATGTATTAATACTCGAGATCCAGTAGAGGCGACGCACGGTCGTTAACCCACGGATAAAATACATTTTCTACAAACAGCAATGAACTTGCATCAAGGTGAATTAAACATTTAGGTATAGAAAAAAGTACATAGAGAAAGTAATGGTAGTTTGCAGAATAAAAATTACACATGCAGGCACTTTAGACAGTAAAGGAAATTAAAAACTTGTTTAGCATTTTCGCGAAGTCCGAAAAAATGAAAAAACTGATTTAGAACTCAAATCAATAAGAGAAAATGGACTTTATGTCTCGTTATGATAGAAACACTTAAAAAATAAAAAAATCATTTGTCCTGAAAATTACAAGATAACAGACAACACAACAAAAACCTTTGCTTTTTGGCTCATCTGAAGGATTTTTTAAGGTGATATTTCCTTTCAGTTTACCAGCTTAGGTGGCTCAGGGCATCAATTGATGTCATTGCAATGCCTGGGATGTTCAAGGGTACGAGTTCCGGCGGTGGCAGGATTTTTGACACTAACTACATACCTAGGTCGAGTTCAGACTCCGTCTGGAAGAGTATTCTACAGGCCGTCTACTCCGAACAGAAGTTTTTCGTGAGATCAACACCAGACGGATGCCGGAGCAGTACCCTAACAAACGAGTCAAGGAACGCGCGCGATCTTTCCTTCCTCTTCCTTGTCCTATCCTCACTCCTTACTTACATACACTTCCATTTATACGCACTACACTACCACACATGTTGGGAGCTTAGAGCTTGTCCCGGCTGGGGCGGTGTCCCACTGATAGAAGATACCTGACTGGGGAAAATGCCGGCGAAAACATAAAGTTTAGATAGACGCCAGATCTCTCCATCCAGTGTTCGAATATTACCGACACCTCCCGCGATAAAAAAGATGCATTACACTTACGTGACAAAATGATATTAGGATTTCGACGCTTCCGGAATCATTAATCAATCAATCAATCCTTCCAAATTTTTTACTTAAACCGCGCAATTCAACGAACTTGTAAACTTTGAACTTTTTTCACTCTTCATTCATCCTTCTTTCAGGGGGGAATTTTTGTCCGTGAAATTTGGCAGTGTTACACTGCGTCCTCTCCCACCGCCGCCGCCGCCTTTGCTGTGTGGCGCGTGCGATTCGCGCCGATTCGTTTGTGTCGGATACACATCACGCTCTCTGCGGCGTAACATGAGCATCGCCAAATCATCCTCCACAGAGTAAACGACGTGTAATTGCGGCAGCCGGCCGTCGTCTCCCTGACGGATCTTTTACAAGCCGCGGCGGCTCCGTATCGTCTAGTGATGACTTATTACTCTGCCGGGCCCGAACGAGGCGGGATAACGACTCAACGGCAACGGTGAGGGTGATTGGCGGTTTCCCGGGACAAGAACGACTGGTGGAAGTGGGCGTGTGATGCGGAACAAGATGGAAGGGATGGTGAAGCAGCGGTGGTGCTGGTGACAGAGGAGACGGATGTGGATTTTCTACAGTAGATGTGAGGTGGTGATGAGAAAGACGGCAACGAAAAGAAACGCAACGGCGAGGTGTTCTTGCGGTGGCGATGGTTAAGACGGTATATCAGCGACGATGGGATGATGATGGAGGAATTATTTCGTAATGTCTGGCAGAAGTGGGCGTGGCGATGGGAAGGATGATGATGTTCACGGATAAACAGCGGCAGTGAGGATGTTTTGAGTTATGGAAGCAGAAAGGTTGGTAGAAGGTTGGCAACACTACAAGTATGACGACACTGTAAGCGTAAGTGAGGTGTCGAAATCGAAGTTGATGGTGGTAGTCGACCGACCAATAGATGAGAAAGATGATGGCGATAAAGGTGAAAATGGGACCGTGTGGTTGCTGTGACCATGACACTGGCAATTTAGAAAGAGTCAGCAACATTACAGAAGCAGATACGATTGTGTTAATGGCTGTAGATCAGCTAGCAAAGACAACAGCGTTGAACACATCAATACCGACTGACTGGGATGTTAGCGATGGACTGAGAATGAAGACGACCATTGCAATGGAGATGGTGTAGAGACTAAAGTGCGGCCCTCACAGTGAAAGAGGTGTCTGCTCGCTCGACGGGACGCCTGTCTGATGATTGTGTCCATTACGGGCGAAGTTAATTCTCGGCTTCGGGACGCATTTGTTCCTCTGAATCAGCGCAGCTAGAGGTTTTCCTTCATTCTTCACGTAGGAGTCATTTAATTTTTCAGATAGATAACATTCAGATTAAAATAATAAATGTAAATGAAGTCGTACGTTAATGATCTTATTGTTCTCCTTTATTTGTTACATCATTGCATGAAATCTCCTGATCAAGCCTAAAATTCTCAATGTATCAAGTTCCGAATTCGTAGAGTTCTGTACTCTTGAGGTCAGAGATTAATCAATATATGTAAACTTGTTCAGTCTTTAAAACTGTTAATTTGAATGTTCTGTATAGTAAGAAAAAAGCTAGTAACTATCATTAATAAATATTTCCTACTTTCTCATTATTTAAATTTTGTTTTAAATGAATGTAAGCACAGAAAATTTTTCTCATTTTATTGCCTGTTTTATGATACAGCGAGATAAATTTAACCATTTCTCTATAATATATTTCTGCAGTTAGTTTGAAAAGAGAAATAAACTTTCCTAAGTTTCTAAATATTAGAAAAAGTTATTACACAGGAAAAAGAGAAATAGGTTAGCTTTTTTATCAAAATGTCAAGATTTAGTTAAGATGAATGGAAGAATAAAAAATATTAATATAAACGTTTATTTAAAAACAGGAGGTTTAATAAACAATACTGTAGGGCAGAAGCTTTTGAGTTGATTAGAAAAATTGTCATATTTCGGTTTCTAATGATTTCCTAGTTCTGATACTAAGCAAATCTGCATTCCTTAGCGATTAACACTACTGATTCTCACAGTAGTACTCCACAATGCCGTCTATGATGAAATGTAAGGTACGGTGATAATGTACGGTAAGTTATTACAGTATGCACCAATGGCGGTTTATGTATAATAATAAATATGGTAAGATCGATTGATGTTTGAGTAATGAAGCGCTACGTGTGCCCGTTATAGATCACTCAAGCACGTTCATGGTATAAATAATTCATATGCTCACGTGCTGATGCAGTTAGACGCAAGCGATGCTACATGATGACATTTTACCCAATGGCTGTCGTCGGATTATGATCAACGTTATAGAGGCGCCTCTGATAAACATCGTTATTATTTTGTGTTTTATCTAATAGGTGACGTGAAGAGGTGTTGTTAAAGTGCAAGCTCAAATTAGTTTAGGTTGTCAGGAATATTCATCTTTGCTGGCAAAACATATTTTATGAATACCAAAAATAATGCAAGTCATTAATAAATTCAAGCTTCTTGCAACTGTCAAATAACCTTATTTTACTTTGAATTTTTTTACAATCTTTAAAAATCTTCCTAAAAATAAAGATAAGGAAATTAATTTCGTAAATGAATAAAAATTTAAAAAACATATTTTGAGAAAACGGTTTACCAACTAAGATGGTACGACAATGGTAGAAAACACACAATGAAAAATTCTTCAGTGCAACCTTCTGGTGAGATTTATTTTCGTCCCTTCATCTCTAACTGTCTGGTTTACCTTGACGAAACTGTTAAGAAAGTCAGAAACAATTTTCTTCCGTTTTTTACTTATATGTCATTTCTTTGTCAGTAAAGATAAAAGTATGTCACACAATTTTATACCTAGTAAATATGAATCAACATATTTTAATATTTCTTTAATTTTTATAATCATTTGCATCTGTTAAAAGTTGTCTTGCTTATCAATCTCATTTGAATTCTTTATTTCACTATCTAAGTTTAGATCCTTATTTTGGATATTTAAAGTAATGACAATTAGCACTATGTTGTCCGACCCTTTCGTATCACGATTAGTATGAGTTATTTCGTGTTGAAACAAAATAGCTTGTCAGTTCATAGTCATCTCACCTAATGTTATTGGCGAAGGAGGTCCATCGCGTCATAGTAACGAATGACACGCTTGCTCCCAGAGGTCACGCTTTGATGGACGAGCAGGACATGATTATCAGTGTCCGTCGGCCACGAGGCAGGCATTTGGTGGTATCGTCCACGAACTAATAACGGCAAAGGGCTAAATAGAGCTATGAGACATATTTGAAATTAAACTAGGCACACCAAAATTGATGAAATGCAAAGAAAATTGTACTTCATTAGAGTTAACGATGCTGTGTATTGTGATTACTTGTTATTCACTCATCCGTTGGAAAACAAAATGTTGCCTCAATATTTGTATAGTCCAATTAAGAAACGCAGAGATATGTACATTTATCTAACAATGGGAAGAAATTAGTTTTATATATGTACTGGGAATAGGTCTAGTAATAAAAGCTCAGTTTTCGACAAAAGACAGGTAATGTTTTAGAGACATGACTGGGACATCAGAAATATGAAAACAGTTGAAGAATGAAGTATGGTTTTACAATAAAAAAATGATTTAATCAGAATGCATCAATCAATAAAATAGTATTGTTAATGCTATAATGTGTTGTGTATTAGCAGGTAGATATTTAAATAAATAAATAAATAAAAAATATCCAATCTGGGAGACATCCAACGAGGCGGGAATGTTCCGGGCACTGGCAGGCGTCCGCTGAGCTGAAAGCAGGCAATTGGTGGAGAAGAGTCATGGAAAGAAATCAGAGTGCGCGACAGGCACCAAGGCGACTGTCTAGAGGGGAATGTGCGCCCAAACGTTTTTTTTTGTAAGTTGGCAGCTAATAATGACGCACGTCTTGCCGAGGTGAGATCCGGACGGAAGGGCAGCGGGTATTTTCCTACGCGGAAAAGGGAAAATAAAACAGAGAAGAAGTAACGGACTAGTAGTTTACGGGGGTGAAACTGCTCTTTGAGTTTTGGGTGCTAGTGCTTCCTCGATTGAAGAAACGAAGCAGATTCTCACGGAGTCCTTGAACGATCCTGTCTCTTTTCTGAGTCTCTTTTCTCTTGCCTGAATTCTTCGCAGCGGGAAATGTCACATCTCATACTCCAAACTAAATGAGGCTGTAGAATGCGCATATCATTCAGGATGATTGCAACAGTTCAAATTGTACACTTAGGGCAGGGAAGGGAACAAATCATGTAACAAAAAATTATGAATTTACAGAAAACATTGATTCGTGATTTTCATGAATAACTTCACTCGTATTTACATTTTCTATGTTTCACAGAAAACAGGGAAAAGACGAGACGTTAAAGGGGTAAAAGTGTACTTTACTTTCTGAGCACCAGTGCATCTCCAATTGAAGAAACAGAATTAACTTACTGAAAGGTAGGAAACAATAAGTTGATTCTGCCTCATTTCGAGTAAATATTTTTTTCATATCTTGGACCTGTGATATCATATATATCATTCTACAAGTGAAGTATGAAGTAATAGAGTTTGTATAAACTTTAAAGATAATTGCCAAAATGAATTATGTTCATCTTGATTAATGTACGTAAAACGTGAATGAGAAAATTTTTCAGATATTTTTCACTTCAATTCCAGGGATATTACACAACACGTTAATAATATATGTCAATGAAAGCAAAGTTTCTCTATGTGCGCTCACACTAGTGCTTGCTGTGGTACTCGTAGAGTTATCTACAAACATCGTATATTAATATTTCATAGACTCGAATTCTGTTGTTGCTTTCTCAGTCAAAAGGATGAGAAATATTTCCACGAAATGGTTGCAAAAAACTGACTTCTTAAACAATGTCGACACATGCAAACACGGCCTGATAAAATTGTATTGTCTGAATTATTCGACATACGAAGTGTCAGCTCTTACGCTTAAAACGGTAGTAGAATGCGCAAAATCATGAGCACGATTGCAATAATTCAAGTTGTTACCTCACTAAGCAAGAGGGAAAATGCTGTAATTTTTATCTATAATTTTACTAAAAAATATTTCTGAAATCAATCGTGAATATTACTCTTACTTACTTTCAGTCCTTCGTAAAAGACTAGGAAAGAACGACCAGTTACCAAGGTAAAAAAAAAGTTTTTAATCTCGACGCCGTACTGGAGCTCTCTACATTGAAGAAAGTGGGCTTATTTCCATCGAAAGCATGCTAACGAATGATAAGGGACATCTACAAATGAAAACTTGATGGTCTTCTAATAAAATGAAAATGATATTAGTAGTATGCAGATTAATTACTTTCAATGCTGAAATAAACTGAATGTTTGCAATCTTGTCGTACTACTTATCTAGTAGTAAAGAGAAAGTATTGTAATATTGCGACAAAAAAAACTGAGTTTTCGACAGAAACCTCGTATTGTGAGAACCTGGTATCGAAAAGTGGATACAGCTTGTTCATAATGCAGTGGCATTCTTCAACACATTGTGTAGTCAGAATTTACGTTTTATGGGTTCATGAGAAAAATTTATAAAATTGCTCAAAAAACGTCCCCTACCGTTTGTCCGACGTAAACGTTAGCGCCTAAACCATTCAGACGATTTTCTCCAAAACTGATATTCTCCAATTCGAGACCTGCGAGTAGTAAAGTGGGTATTTAGATTCCTGGGGGTACTTCGAAGCCTACACATTTTCACATTTTCTAAAAATACCTTCAATGTTTTTATTGAAATTTTTTTTCAGAGAGAGAAAATGACGCTTAATGGTGGAAAATTGTGCTGATATCATTTTCCTTCAACATTCCGATATTCAAAAATTGCCATTGCAAAAGTACCATTGCAAAAGTACAATATTGAAGATTGAGATTTTTTCCTCAATGCAATCTGGTTCATATAACATGACTTGGAACCTGCTTCGAATTTCGAACCTGATCAACACATTCGATATGGAAGAAAGATCTCATAGAGGAATTTATCATTAATTTTAGATCTTTAACGACGTCAAGCACTTTTCTGCACACATGAACGATAATAGTTACTCTTAGAGGAGGAAGAGTTTCGATATGCCGCATTCTCTCTTGTCATTCTAGGTCGGTCAAAACTATTCGTGCAAAATGTGTGTGCACTCGCTTTAATTCTTCAGCATGTCAGCGATATTCCGCATCTCAGCTTACGGTTGCGGGACGATTTTTCTCAGGACTACGCGCATCGATTGCAATACATTGTTACAGATTGCTAGATGTAGATAATTGTTGCTAACGTATTACGTCACGGTGTTCAACAATGGCGCAATACGCTTATTCTAAAATAGCATTTTTATATCAGTATTGTTGTTAATTGTACATTTGTTTTGTTCGAATCATTATAGTCACATTTAGGTTTAGAGATAACCAAATAATCCAGGGCTGTAAGTCAGCCCCGATCCACATGCAGTACGAGCCCAACAATGGCATCACTCATCGTAACAAAGGCCGCCTGCTGAAGGCAACCGAACACGCGCGCCTCCCTGGAACGTCGTCGTCGGCGTCGTGCTCTCTCCCTCCCCTCCCCACCCTCTCGCGCCACCAGCGCCCCTGCCGGCGCTTCGCGCCCGCGGGCGGCCGGGGGCGGCCGTTTCGGGCGTGTCGGGCGCGCTTGTAACCGCACACGAGGGCCGTGTAGCCGGGCCGTCGGGGCCGCTTGATTTCTTTTGGCCGCTATTGATTGGGGATCCGCGGGCCCCGCCGGTGTTGTTCGGGACCGGACGGCGCCGACGCGACGGGGCGCGGGCGGAGCGGGAGGGGGCGGGGCCGGCGAGAGCCGCCGGAGGAGGAGGAGGAGGCGCTGCAGGCGCAGTGAAAGGGGTGGAGGATGACAACACAGATGGTGAAGGAAGGGAGAAGGCAAGGAGAAAGCGGGAAGGGAAAAGAGCGCGTCAACTAACGTAGTCATTAGTCCCGTATGTGCAGTGCATGTTTTTTATCGGGAGGAGGTGGTGATCTTCCTCCACTGGATGTGAGGTCCGGCGACGACTTGATGTCGACTAGCGGGGTTTCTCCAACCAGGTATCTCCCACCACCAGGGCCCCACCAGCCCGAGACAAGTTCTTAGTAACCGACCGGTGTCCCGGCATGTGTGGTAGTGTAGTGTATGTTAATGTAAGTGTGTGTGTGTGTGTGTGTGTGTGTGTGTGCGAGGTGTGAGGATAGGACACGGAAGAGGAAAGAAAGTTCGCGCGCGGTCCGTGGCCCGTTTGTTAGGGTACTGCTCCGGCATTTGCCTTGGAGAAACCACGGGAAACTACCGATCAGAGCAGCCGGCCGCTAGAATTTCTCCTCCAGACAGCAACAGAATTCGACCTAGCTCACTAGCTAGTGTCGAAAATCCTGCCGCCGTGGGCACTCGAACCTAGGGCCTCCCGCTCAGAGGTCCTGCTCCGCGCAGATGTCCCGCTCAGAGGCACGGCAGAAACATCACTTGTTGCACTGAGCCACCGCTCCTGGTAGGAAGATGGCGGTGGTGGTGAATGGTCAAGGATGCATGGCGATGGGAGGAGGGAGTAGGAAGGGCCGGGGGAGTGGGATGGAGTGGGGTGAGAACGAGGTAGGAGCGGAAAGGCTACTGGGAGGGAATGGGAAGTATGCAGAGCGACCGAAAACTACCAATCAGAGCAGCCATCCGTTAGAATTCTCCCTCAGACAGGGGCTGAAACGACCTAGCTATCTTGCTAGTATCGAAAATCCTGCCACCTTCAGGACTATCACCCTTGGACGTTCCGGTCAGAGGCAGTGTAGTGACATCTATTGACGCCGTAAGCCACCTAAGCCGGAAAACAATGGCGGTGGGACGGTGGCGTTGGTTGGCGCGTGGCATGGGCGTTGGCGTGGCGCGGCGTTGGCGTGGGGCGTTGGCGTGCGTGAGCGTTGGCGTGGGCGTTGGCGTGCGTTGTCGTGATGTTGGCGTGTTGGCGTTGGCGTGGCGTGGGCTGGCGTGGGTGCTTTGGGTGTGGGCGTTGGCGTGGGCGTGGCGTTGCGGCGTGGCGTTGGCGTGGGCGTTGGCGTGGGCGTGAGCGTTGGCGTGGCGTGAGCGTTGGCGTGAGCGTTGGCGTGAGCGTTGGCGTGAGCGTTGGCGTGAGCGTTGGCGTGAGCGTTGGCGTGAGCGTTGGCGTGAGCGTTGGCGTGAGCGGCGTTGGCGTGAGCGTTGGCGTGAGCGTTGGCGTGAGCGTTGGCGTGAGCGTTGGCGTGAGCGTTTGGCGTGAGCGTTGGCGTGAGCGTTGGCGTGAGCGTTGGCGTGAGCGTTGGCGTGGTGAGCGTTGGCGTTGGCGTGAGCGTTGGCGCGAGCGTTGGCGTGAGCGTTGGCGTGAGCGTTGGCGGAGCGTTGGCGGAGCGTTGGCGTGAGCGTTGGCGTGAGCGTTGGTGTGAACGTTGGCGTGAGCGTTGGCGTGGGCGTTGGCGTGGGCGTTGGTGTGGGCGTTGGCGTGAGCGTTGGCGTGGGCGTTGGCGTGGGCATTACGTTGGCGTGAGCGTTGGCGTGGGCGTTGGCATTGGCTTGGGCGTTGTCGGGGGTGTTGTCGGTTCGTGTTGTTGCGTTAGCGTTGGGAGAAAGCGGTGGTGTTGAAGACAAAATAGAATAAGTGGTTCTCAAACTGTAGCACGGATACTCCTTTAGCACATGCAAGGCGATACAGTAACGTTTCTTAAGAAAAGGGAGGGAAAGGGACCGTTTAAACTGCACCTAAACATGCATACACTGTGCACTACTTCTTGATTTGTGAAATCTTACTGATGTTTTAAACACTTCCGTACATAACAAGCACTTTACTGGATTCTTCCTCGAAAAAATTAAAATAATCGCGCAAATAAATTATCTTTAAGTAAGTAAGGCGTTTTACAACTAAAAACTCCATTGCACTGTCGTAGATAATATTTGAATGTGGCTAATTCGAAAGTGTGCCCCTTAGAGTTCACATTATCTAAAATTACTGGATTAAATCCAAATTAGAAACAACTTTGAACCTTACTTCGAACTTAAGCCAAAAGATATGCAGATTAGCCAACTTTTGGCGGCTAATGTTGGTGAAATATGTTGCAGCGACGAAGAATAGCAAATATGTGATAAACAAAAGGTTACAAAGCTTGTGAAAGAGAGACAACATATGCAGTTTCAAGTCCCACTGCGTTTATAGTACATTTTTATTTACAAGACACTTATCCTAGCCTAACAACAATCTATTTTATTTAAAAATATGATAACCGGTTTCATTATGGGGTTTAATGCAGCAGTGAAATAATTTACTGATACAAAAATGGAATTTCTGGAACATAAACATATACATTAAAATTGTTTTAATAATTTACAGTTCATATAGGAAAAGGTTTAAACTTTCCCATGAAAATATGGAACATATTTTGAGGACACCACAGATATTCGACATGAATGGGACCACAGTACGGACAGCGTTTGAGAAACGCAGAAACAGAGTGTTGTCGTGGACAGAGGGAGCGTCCGCCATTGTGCGAGATGAAATTGCCAGCGCCGACAACCTCGCAAGGGGGAGGGGAGAGCAACGACAGATGCGGGGGAGCCAGAGACCATGACGGAGCCAGAGTCTGTGATGCATGAACGCGTACTCACGGCAGCTGCAATAGTAGTAGTAGGAGGAGGCGCAGGAGAAGAGGAAATTGTGGAAAGTGGCACTGGTAATGATGATGAAGCTGGTGAAAATAGTTTCGTCACATGTTACATAGCTCAGAACGACGATGACATGTGACAATGATAAAGGACTCACTTACGAGAATATCAAGGTCAACGATAAATTTATCAGCAATTGCGAGGAAATACTATGTTTGTGGGGTGGCAGAGCTAAGCGACCTGAATACGAAAAATCGAAAATTTCATTTCTCGAAAAGTTCCTTTATGCCAATGTCAATAAAAATAAATGTATTCATATGCTGTCACTGCTTTTTAGTAACAAAAACTCTCAACATATTGCCCTGCCGCTACATACAGAATTTTACTGGTGGACAATTTTTCTCGTTTTATGAATAATTTGTAACACTTAGATTGTTTTGCGTCGGAGTTCTTCTTTGTGTATGACATGACTATTATTTCATATTTGTCGTGAGTATTATAGTCTCGAGATCCACATCACCTTGAATTCAATATGTATTTTTATACCTTTCATATCATTTATCTATGATAATTTTATTAGTTATAATAACGCACAACAGCATCCAGACAGTGAAAGGCTACGGGTAAACTTCCATTGGGATCATCAGGAACGGATGGGAGGGAAACGTCGTAGTTTCGTCCTTAGCAGACGCTTAGCCTAAGAAAATAGGACTGTTTTCCCTTAATTGGCCCCCGCATACGAATTGGCCGCCGTTAATCACCAGAATGGAAACCTGCAAGAACGATATTTTGTGGGCAATACAGAACCTCGACTTTTATTGCATGACAGCAGCATCTTGATTTTGTGGGTTTTGCGAAGTTCGCGACCTCACCATGCTCTTGCCGAAGTGAGTCGATTCCTCCACGTTAGGGATATTAAAGGATAAAGGCGGAAATTACCATAGCACTCAATATTATTATTATTATTATTATTATTATTATTATTATTATTATTATTATTATTGTTATTGTTATTGTTATTGTTATTGTTATTGTTATTGTTATTGTTATTGTTATTGTTATTGTTATTGTTATTGTTATTGTTATTTTATTATTATTATTACCCAAAAAAAATTTTATTATTATTATTTTTTTTTTCTTATTATTTTTATTTTTCTTGTGAAAATGCAGGAATTAAAATTCAGATGAAGTTTATATAGAAGGATTTTCCTAAGGATGAGCCAAAGTGACAGTTCGCGTAACAAGTGAACATCACACGTAATTCAAAGAAGTATCCTCCGCCAGGACAGCTGTTCAGCCACTCCTATTCGCGAAGTATTTGAAAACATCAATATACAGAAGTCCAAGAGTTTCGCTGGGTATATGCACGTCCGCGAGTCCAGGAAATATTTAAATTTAATTACGTGTGTGGAAAATTTCTTAACATGCTCTCACAATTAATAAAAGAAAACTGCCACGAATATAAATAGAAAGAAAAATGATTAAGCCGGAAACACGTGCACCGGTACGCATCTCTCATTCCAAGTCTCGGGTTTAAAATAAACATAATATTTTTCACACGAAAAGTAAATGTAATGTAATGTTTATAGAAAAAAATAATTTTTACAGAAGACAATAACACTGCACTTCTCCGGTACGCATCTCTCATTCCAAGTCTCGGTTTTAAAATAAACATAATATTTTTCACGTTAGCCAACTGCAAATCAATGAATGCAGGAAGGAAGTCTGGCAGAACAGTCATTGCAACGCTCTTGTTAATTCACACCACGACAAATAGTATGCTGGTTCTCTCTTCAGCTTGGTGACAAAATCAAATTACACAAAACGTTGATAAGGTCATTTCAATTCTTAAAATTCTTTGTAGTTTTTGTAGTTGCTTTTCATGACTTAAAAAGGAAATAAAATACGCACAACAGTCTGTTTCTCAATTATCAATTCTCCAGATGAACAGAATTCAATATTCCATGAAGATTTTACTCAATTTTGGTTCCTAAATCTTACGCAATCTCTTTTTACTATCTACACATCGCGGGTTCCCATGTACCTTGATAAACGCTTCACGAAAGCTATTCGATAATAAAAATACATACATACATACATACACACACACACACACACACACACACACACACACGTACATACTTGGTAACCAAACAGATACAGCCTTATTCCTCCGCTAGGAGTGGAGGCCAGCTGTACGAGAACGCAAGCTGTCGAAACAACGAATTTCCACAAACTTTTATATAACAATGCATAGGAAACGCCCGTGCATAAATTATGGATGCCTACCCACTAGGGCAAGTAAGCTTCGTCGTCAGCTAGTTAAAAAGTTAATGTACGAAGATTTTGGTTGATTTATGGGCCAAGTATTTTTAAATATTAGAAATCTTCATTGAAAAATTGTAATAAAACCCAAAAGTTTCTTTCAAGTCACCAATAGTTTACCAATATCATGTTTCCAATGGGAAGTGCTAGAATACAGGCTTGAGGTTACCAACTTGATAAAAAAGACAAGCATTTCGTTTCGAACGTATGCTATGATTATGAATGTGCCACACTGATCAGCGCAATGAAGCGGAGAGTACACAATAAGTAACTCACTAGCATTTTATGGTAATACATCACTTATCAAGACTTCAGGCTCCACGTACCCATGAGGTAACGCAAAATGATGGAGACCGAGAACAGTAACGTCTATGAAGTATACACCATTGATTTCACATTACACGTTCGCACGTTGTGTGAACTTTTCTCGTTTCAAACATACGTTGAGAGACAATAAGAAGACCTTCACATTAGATATCTTAGAATTATTATAGCTTGTTTACAGGAAGAAGGCATCTTATAGTTAATTTTTGATTTGGATTCTAATTTTCAAGGGCATAATTAAACAATAATTTTCTAACACATTTCATGTGTTTTTTAAGGACTTTGCACAAGTTAATTAGAAGAAAGTAAAAGAGAGTAATTTAATTGTTATTTACTACAATTATTGTTTATTTTGATAGTAGCCTGATTACAAAAAATGATAAAAAGCTACAATGAACTAAATCAAATATTCTAAAATAATCTTGTCAAATATCCTAAAATGACTTTTATAAAATTCTAAAAATTCGGACCCTAGTAAATAATTTTTGGAAAAATTAAGCATGAACATTGACAAAATATGGAATCATTTTAGTGATTTCACAAAGCAGTTATACAAACATAAAAAACACACACGGGCGCGCGCACATACACGCGCAGACACACAAACAAACAAGAAGCGCAAGACAGTTCTACACAAACGGTTTGTTTCATACTGCGTGCCACGGTTTTCAAAAACCGAATATCCTCTCAAGATCGAGAAATGAAAAGAAATGTGAGGGATATCATGTACACACAAATGGAGAAAAAACAGTTACTAATTTATTTTGATACAGATACTAATTTACAAGTAGAAGAACAACGTATTGGTACGGAATAAAGATGGACATTAGGAGATGGATGTGCTTAAGAGACTTCAAGGAGGCTGCAGATATAACATCTACTGACATAATAACGAGGAGGGAAGCGTTCAGTTTAGGCTTGTATTTAAACATTTGTAAGTATGATAATTTGTATTTTACATATTCACTGTGTACAACGCTTACGAAGTAAAATTATATTAAAATTAGGGGATATGTACTCATCCTATTTATAAAGTTTATTCTTAACTTAAATGTTTACACAGTACGTTTCGAATATCTTTTGTAATTTTCATCCAACTCTACATGATTCATTTAGTCACTATACTTTTAATGCAATACCATGCTATTTATACAATTCTCACCATGTATGGTAATTTTAACTTGTGTCCTTGCACTGACAAATAAACTTTTCATGTAATTCCCAGAACTCCTACACTAGAACTCGTCGACTCAAAATAATTTGTTGCGTCGAGTTGGCACCCAAGAATAACACTTTATGTATCGTTTCTCATATGACACTGTAGGAGGGGAAAAAAACAACTAACCATTGAGTGGTTCAAACGGTTCATTGTATCTAATCAGGTCGAAATGTACCTTAAACCTGTCCTCCCCCATTTTCTCACGCCATCAATATTTTCTCCTTCATGATTAATCAAGAGCGGATTTTAATCATGCATTGGAAATTGATTTTAATTTAATTATCTGATAATCCTTTAAATGTGACATCTAATTGTACTTTTCTATTTAGTGTTAATTAGGCACTTAATCATTTATTCATCTATGTAATTATTTTGTCATTTTTAACAATTAATCTTATCCAACTTCTCAGTAGAGGACCAGAGCAAGATGAGTTGCTTTTGATGACATTTTCGTTTATTGAAGATATTAAACTTAATAACTTCAAGGATAGATCATTTCATTGATTAGTAATAATATGATTAGTTTCGTGAATTAATAAGGAATTATTAGATTTGGACACTTAAAAATTCTGATTACTATCTTAGCGTGGCTCCTCCGGCGGGCGTTTTAATGTCAAAGTTATATTTGTGCTTTGCAATTTCATAATAAAAATACTTCAGACATATTACAGTTGCCTGGTCGTCCATTTTCAAGCTTACCACGTTATATGAAACACTGACGATTAAAATACTACTTTATTTTTTTGTTTCATTACAAAACTTGGTTTAATTATTGTCAATCCAATGATTTAAATCCTAACGATCCACGTAAATTCCGAAAGGGAGTGTAGTACAGGAGCGTGTCACCAATGTACTCATTCTTTCATTTATCTTCTGACTATGCAGCTTGCTACTTCCTTTTGGTATCGATGAGTTAATACTTTTTATTATAACAGCTTATTTATTCTATTTATTTTAACCATAGTCTTTCTCTTTGTCTATTTAACGTGTCTAACGTTTCCCTCATCCATTAAACAAGTCTCTCTTATTTCTCTGTCTCCCCTCACAATTTACACGATTCTACGAAAACACGCGGCTCAAATAACACGGCTTACTACAAAATCATCAAAACATGTCATTCTAAAATTCTTGCAGAATATACAAGAATGAACCGGTTCAGAATTCAGCCCTTGAATTCGTCGAGAAAAATTGAATCGAGTGAAATCTTCGAATTGATGAAATGAAGTTACTCAAAACGGGTTTTTAGTTGCTTAAGAAACAAAAACAAAAAAATTGATAAATTTCTTAGAATCGTCTCCATGAAATCGCAAAATTCGAACAGTTTTCAAGCCAGAGACCATGACGCGTCGAATGTCACTTCATTTGTCTCGATTGGCGGAATGAACCGGAAGAAGTCAAACCGTGAATGTCGGATGGACGCAGGTTACTCGATTACTACACAAGGATTTAAAATTCTTGTTTCAGTTTCAAATCGCGTGTAGCCATTAAAGTTATTTATGTGCGTAGCTCTCTAAGTAAATTTTTAAGAACTATCCGGAAGGCTAGGCTATCCGAATACGCGGCGTTGCGATTACGAAATGGGGTCCTTAAATACTCTAAAAGGACACATAACATACTTTTTTGTTTTAATTTTAAGTTATCATTTTAAAATTTCTACTAATTGACTGTCTATTTTTTGTGATCGGAGACGTCGGCTGATATTGTAATTAGTCCCATACGTGTTGTTGGCATATAAGCAGACAAATTAATTAAAATTTGGCACCGTATTTGGAATACAATCAATTATAACCACTCTTTGGGTCGCATTCAGAGCAAAGAGCACACATTTGATGTGTCCCGTGCTAGAGATAATTCATTTTTCCCTCAAAAACCCACCGTTTACCTTGCAAAGAAAAAGAATTTCATTCCTCGCATGAAATGTTGGAACTGCTTCCAAAGATGACTGGGAGAACGCGCCACAACCCGGGCGCGTTGCAGGAGCTGCAAGGCAGGCCTTATTACACTTTAGGGGAATCTCGCTCCTTACCAAATAAGACACCGATGGAATCACATCGTTTGAAAATCAGAGAAGCCTATCAATTTCGTGGCGACCCGCTCCGCTTGCCTAAAAAGCTAAGAAATACGCGCGTACCGACTGGATGAAAAGCAGGGTTAACACCCATAACTTTGGTATCGCATTCTGAAGCTACATGCCGATTATCTTTGAAAACAGCGTGTTGGCGCGCTAGCTTTGTGCGATTTAGAAAAAGTGTGAGTAACAAAATAGAAGCAGAAAGCTTTCGCCCAGCCAGAAGTAACACTGATAATTTCTTTACGTGTCGAGCGTATTACGTCTCGGGATGTGTATGTGGTCCTCCCCAATTAGAACGTGAGATCCGTGGCCGACCTATACCTCGGTTTTCGAGGTTTCTACTTCTAGGTATCTCCGCCAAGAGGACACCGCTAGCGTATGTAAGGAGAGGATAGGACAAGGAAGAGAAAGGACAGATCGCGCGCGGTCCGTGGCCCGTTTGGTAGGGTACTGCTCCGCCATTAGCCTGATGTTGATCGGAAAACCCATGGAAAACTACCGATCAGAGCAGCCAGCCGCTAGAATTCTCCTCCAGACAGCGACTGAATTCTACTGAGATGAAAAGCTAGTGTCGAAAATCCTGCCGCCGTCAGAACTCGAACCTAGGACCACCCGGTCAGAAGCGCTGCAGTGCCATCAGTTGATGCACTGAGCTACCGCTTCCGGTTTGGGACGTAAGAGTGGGTGTATAAAGAAGGGGTGAGGAGAGGAGAAGGAAGAGGAAAGAAATATCGTGTGCGGTCCAGAGCCCGTGTATTAGGGTTCCGACATTCTCCTGGGATTTTTCGGAGGAATCACGGTAAACTATAGATCAGAAACAGAGCAAATGGTCCCTAGAATTTACCTCCAGACTGACGCTGAATTCAATATAGCTGTGTAGATAGTGAGTTAGTGACGAAAATCCATAACCATCGGGACTCAATCTCCCAGTTAAAAATGCTTTAGTGGCACCAGTTGTTGCCCTGGACAAATTCAACTGGATTAATATGTCCAAATAAACATTTTCAAACTTTTCACTTTGTTTTTCTGTGGCATCAAAATCTCTTTTATGGAAGGCTTTCTCCGTAGGCAGATGGTTCAATCACATAGTAGATGATCATTTACAGAAATGTCGGCGTATTTCAAAGAAGTCTATATTTTCGTGAAGTTCTCAAGGAAACCGAAGTTGCAAAGTGTTCTGCGAGGCTTCCCTAATATGGAATTACTTATGAAAATAAAATATATTTTTATAAAAGAGATATAAATGAAGAGTGCCTCTGGAACGTACTAGTTTTACGTGCTGTGGTCCCGGATTCGATTCCTATTCGAGGTAAAAATGGAGTTGTAGCTTTCCTTTTAAATCGTCCCACTTTCTGTAGCTGTATGACGAAGAAAAACTTAAGCAGGAGGATCTTGCTAGTTATGGTGAAGAGAATACGTCATGTTCGCCTCATGTCGCTCTTACCTCCAAGCATGGAAATTTAACTAGGCCTAGGCATGGGGGACACTGGTAGCTGGCCGGCGAAGTCTGACTACCAACCTAATAAAGTCAAGTACAGACACAAATGATGAACTATCAATGATCGTAAAAAGATATCTTCCAGGATTGTATTTATGTATGTTGAAAATGAACAAACATGTAAGAATATTGACATATAACGTACGTTATACATTTTTGTATTATATAATTAATATTGTAGCGTCGTAGTAATTTGAAATCTTGTAATTTTAATATCTTCAAAAATTAAAATAAGATTTGTTATAATTTTTTTGAACCATTCGAAATGAAGTTTTGTAGGGACCAGCTATCTATCTGCACTCAACAGTGAGCTCAATTTTAACCCTCGCTGCTGTGTTGTAACATCTGCGAACTTAATTCTTTGATTAGATGGTTCAGGGAAATAGAACTAAATCCGTGCTTTGGAACCGGAATAACCAAAGTACGTTTCACAAGACACAATTAGAAATTTCCATTTGCCTGTATTAATTAGTACGGTGGAGGAATAAAACATATTTCATTCTTTAATTTTTCTAACTACATAAAAATAATTTCGACTTTCTGTCTTCTTGAAATGCTTGTTTCCCATGATTTAACATCAATACTTTCAGTTATTCTCAGGGATCTCCTTTCCTGGCTGAACAAAAATCAGTAAAAGCACAATGTCTCTGCAAGGAATGATAAACTGCGTGGCTTTAACAAGACAGTTCAAACTTTTTGGAGCAGCCTATAAACGGCACTTCTGATTTTTCATGTGAACGTTGGTTAGTTTCACTGATGTGGTAGCAATTCTTGTTACGCATGTCAATCAAACTCGTATGAGAAATTCGGAATGTATTTTAACTGCAAGATGTGAAAAAACAGAAGTGCTTGAAGATGTGAGAAATTATTTACTCCAACTGTTAGCATTATAATAAATTCATGGATATATTTTGCTAACTTAGTCAACTTAGATTTATATAAGTTTCCGTTGAGAGATGTACAATACAGCTCACTTATATACAATCATACTCATTAATTATGATTCACTGTAAAAAGGAAAAGGAAAACTGTTAAGGCGCCTAAGAAAATACTGTCAAATATTTGGTTTTCAAATTAGGTATCGGAGGTTCTTCAAGAAGAATCTTCATTATCTTCTCGATGTACTGATAAATAATATATTGGTAAACCAAATGTGAGTGAATGTGAGCCGAATGCGAGCTTATGTTCCCTGAAATTACTGTGTCAAATCTCTGAACGTCTGCAAATATTAGTATGACTAGTAACGACGATGAAAGAGACTCTGGACTTCAAGAATAAACTGTAAAATAGTACATAAAATGATGTTTCAACAATAATTTTATTTTATAATTATGAATTTCTTTCAAACTTTTGTTTAACGTTTCTCTTACAAAAATATCAAGTTTCCTTTCTGAGATTAGAGAATACGTCTGTCTGGTTTATCGGTACTTCGAAACTGCAATGCGATAAAATCACCCACTACTATAAACTGTGATAGTTCGACACTGGAAAACCCCATATTAGCGATTATAATCAAAACTGATGACTGACTGACTTCTTTTATAAATGCAGAACGATTTCTAAATGGTTTGAAATATTAATCAATTCTTTTTGCGACAACGAGAGTCGGTTTCCTTCTCAAAGGGAACTATCTCGAACATTCCACCACTAGACATTATAACACCAAAATTCAACATACGCAAAATAACACAGACGGATATTAAAAAAAAAACGACGTACTGTAGCCAAAAAAGGTCAGCTTATCTTTTCTTCTTACATTTCGGCCACTCAGGACCGCTTGGATGCCTGCCCAACATCAATTTTCATGTCATCGCAGCTGTTCATGAGCCTGAAAAGGTTTCTACGACAACCGCATGTTCATATGATGTTAGCGTCTGAAGAACTTTAGCCGAAATTTATTCCGAGTTTTCTGATCGATCAAGAAGTGAGGCTACTTCAGACACACAAACATCTGCTTATTAACAGCAGACCAGTGATGGCTAGCACATTGTTGCAACATATGTCACAGGAGTAGGCATCTTGCTCTTTTGTTCTAATACTTTGGTTAAATACATCTTTTTCAAACTAATTCACATGTAAATTTAACTTTCAAGAAATGAATGTGGTGCATGAAGTAATAAACGACGGCAATATAAGAGGTGAAAGAGGACAATAGGAGTGAAAGATCAATTGTGACTACCCCAAAAACTAGCTGCTGCTTGCAACAACACGTAGTCTAAATAATAAATAAACACTAAACTAAAACTCCGAATGTGAGCTTACAGTGGTTGACAGTCCTACAAGAGATCCCCAAACTTAACACAATACACAATTCCTCAAACTAAAAGCGGGATTGAACCCTGTCCTTCGATCCCAAATAAGTGTTCTCACCTAAGGGACATCGATTATCGAGGTAGGTCTTCTAAGTTATTTTCAGGCTTTTCATTTCTATAAAGGTTTCAGAGAAAGAAATAATGCTGACGGGGAAGATCCATACTTCATTCGCGGCCGAAACTGTCCTTTGGGCCCTCCTCTGGGTCGCGTCCAAAGTCGGAGGGAACCAACCGCTCTCTCGGACCCTTTCCCCACCCCCTTCTCCGAGCGGATCGATATCTCGAGGACCGAAGCCACGGAGATCGACGCGCGGCGATCCCAGACGTCGATACGTCGCGAAGTAAATTTATAGAAACAGATTACGGGCGACTGGCGCTTCGGAACAGTCCTCCGGGAGACGGCGGCGGTGGCGGCGGCGGTGGCGGCGACGGTGGCGACGGTGGCGACGGTGGCGACGGTGGCGACGGTGGCGACGTGGTGAAGGTGGCGGCGGTGGGGGACGGCGGTGGCGACGGTGGCGACGGTGGCGACGGTGGCGGCGGTGGCGACGGTGGCGACGATGGTGGTGGCGGTGGCAAGCCGACGGTGGCAGCAGTGGCGACGGTGGCGACGGTGGCGACGGTGGCGACGGTGGCGACGGTGGCGACGGTGGCGGCGGTGGCGGCGGTGGTGGCGGCGGCGGCGGTGGCGGCGGTGGCGGCGGTGGCGGCGGCGGTGGCAGTGGCGTCGATGGAGGCGGCGTTAGTAGTAATGGTAGTGGAGACAACTAAGGCGATGGTACTGGCGGCGATGGACATGACGCCGACGATGAAGACGACAGAGACGGAGAAAGAGACGATGGAGTCGGGAGACAGAGCATACAGGCGGTGGAGAGCTAGGGGAGTGGAGGTGGCGGGAGACGATAAAGACGGCAGAGGCGGCGAGGTAGCAAACAAAAGCGGCGGAGGCCTCCATAGACGCGGTGGAGATGGTGGAAGAAAAGACGGTTGTGGTGAGGGTGAAAGTATTGACGCTAGCGATGAGTGTGGGAAGAGTGGCGGTGGGTAGGTGATGGTCGTGGTATTTGTAGTAGCGGTTTGATGGTAGTGGTGGTGGTGGTGGTGGTGGTGGTAGGTGTAGTGGTCGTGGTATTTGTAGTAGCGGTTTTGATGGTAGTGTTGTTGTTGTTGGTGGTGGTGGTGGTGGTGATGGTGATGAAATTGGTAGTGGGAGTCATACTGAAATTGGTGGTGGTCGAGGAGGAGGAGGAGGAAGTGATGGAGAGGTGGCAAATGCGGAGACGGCGGCGATGTTGGCAGCAGCGATAGAGAGGGGGGTGACGGCAGCGGGGTTCCGGGGCGGGAGCGAGCGAATGGTGAGTCAGGCTGCTGCGCGATGGAGGTGAAGGAGGCTTTGCCAGCAGCGGCGGTGATCGTCCCATCCAACCGACGAGAAGACGACGCAGAAAAGAACCGCAGGAGGTTACGTAGGCTCGACCAAGGCCGCTCTCGGAGCCGCCCGGGGCTTAACGAGGAGCCGCTGTTAGACGCTCGCAAGCTCATCCTCTCCTGCCGTCATTACGCGAAGATTTAGGATTCGCGTATAAAAGGCACCCAATGTCTTAATAAAGACTTATCGGCCGTCGCGCGAGAACGAAGAACGAAATTAAGCATTAAAGCGTCTAGAATCGTAGTTTATCATAATCAGGTCGTAATCCACGACGCCTTTATGCCCGTTTTCGACGGCGTATTTCATCGCACTTCCTGATCGCCCGAAGCAAACGCCGTCTTTCTACTGCCGCTGCCGCCATCGCCGATATCGTTATGGGCTCGGGCGGCAGAGCGAAAACAGCGCCCGGTATGGAGGTGTGTTTTACGAAGTGTTTATTCCTAGACTTACGATGTTCAAATTGTACAGAATGAGTCGACGACGGGCACAAAAGACAGTGATGTACCGTTTATTGAAGAACTTTTATGTAAACCCTTCGTTTATGAACTTCGTTTATGAAAAACTCGTTTATCTTGATAATCCTTAAAAGATGTGTCTGATCGACGGTACAACTTAAAATTTTTAAAACTGTTTTATTTGTAATTTTATTTCTAGATTTTAAACAACAAAATTTAGCGTGCCGCAAAGCCAAGCAATATCCAAGCAATTCGTAAATATATTCGAAAAATTTATAGTTCACGAAGTCTCCAAATGTATACGAGCATTGATAATTTAAAGGATAATTTGAATGTCTTATTTCGAGAATAAGATTCATTTAGGTGCGACCTACAATGGCATAAACGTTTCAAGGTATACTCGTCAGACTGGGTAGATTCATTTATAAATTCTGACACCCATTTGATATACTATGTTTTCTTCATAGTTTTTTTTTTGGTGAAAGTTGGCACGCTTAATAATATACGGCAACAGAAGTAGTAGTTTGGCAGTGGCGTAATTAGTAAACTGATGACGCATTTCACGACTATAAATAACTTCTGGAAACAAATGAATATAAATATTCATTTCATGTTTTGTTCTGTCTTGGAGTCTATTATTTAAGAAGTACGTTTTTAAGAGTTTATGCTATTTATTATGCACCATCCAGACATCACAGGAAACTTCAAATCGTTAATAAAAGGGATTGGATTCAATATATTAGTAATTGTAGTGACAAAATGTGATAATTTTGCCAGTCTGATTACTATGTTAAAACATAGTATGTACTTTTTTCACTTAAAATGACACAAATCGTTATTCTAGAAAAATCCATTTTAATAATCCACAGCACAAACTTTTTGATTCGTGTAAAAGGAATATACAATAATATTCACTTTCCTGTAAGTGCGTTTTAACAATATTAACAAGAGGTGCAACAAAATGGCACATAATTTCTCATAGTAAAGTTTTCTAATTTCCTTGGTGCGGACTAGCTTTACAGTCTTGCCCCATCCTCATTCCAGCTGCCATCTATCGTCGCCCAAAGAACTTTTTTTTACGTTTTCTCAGCTTTTCGCTTTTTTTAATAGTAGAACCGAAGTATTACTTCAATAATATTAAAGAAGAGTAACACCTCGTCCTAAATACAAATTTTTATTGAAACAATTGAAGCCGTTTTTAAGAAAATGGTGATAATGCATTACTGTAAATACGGAATTTGAAGCAGTTTTCACATTAATCTATTAAACTCTCGAAAATCTTAGTTCAATGTCATTTAATGCACAATCACTCACAAATGTAATAATATATTCAAATTGATGGAAATGTAAAAAATTAATGACGAGAGAGTTATTTGAAAAAAGTTAAATTTGTGTAATTTTTGAAAAAACAAAATGATACACCAAAATAAACTTAAAGTCATATTAAACAGTACAATAAGCACTATTCATTGGAAAATTTTGAAAAAAAATTTGGAGCATTTTTGAGAAAATGGGGTTGAGTGTTTCTGAAAATGAGGAATTTTGAGCTCATTTTCACAGAAAACTCTTGTGTTTTTGAGAAACTTTATTTGACATTATTTAAAACACATGTGCTCATAAATATAATACTGTGAAGATCGCCTCTAAAGTATTACCGACATGAGAGACAAGTGAAAAAATTAATTTTTGTAATTTTTGAAAAAAAGAAAAGAATAGAGCAATATCGCGTTTATGTCATCGTATAGGGTTCGTTTGCCATTATCCTTACCAAAAATTTAAAGAAAAAAAACTGAAGTCGTTTTTGAGAAAATCTTGGTTTTGTAATGTTTTTAAAATTTCATACATTGGACACGCTGTTGCACGAAACTACTTAAATTTACAAAAACATTTACTTGGACTTAATGAAAGAACTATTTATGGACAACAAATTTCATTTAAAGAAAAATCTCTATCTTCAATATTGTAGTTGTAAGACGTTGCCGGAAAAATGCATACTTTTACAATTTCCGAAAATTCAGAGTTAATTCTGAAAATCAAACCTATGCCACCTGTATAAGTGTACTTAACTCTATTCTTACAAGAAATTTAAAGAAAAAAATTTTGAGCAATTTTTGATAAAATTTTGAAAATGTTCCTGAAGCTTCATATAAAGTCCCCCCGAAAATTAATGAATGTTTTTCAAAATCACAGAGATTTAGTACACGCAAAAATGACAGGGGTTTCATCACATTGGAAAAACTCATACGCACGGTTTAGATGCTAGGTTTGTTCACATACGACAGACGGACGGACGGACAGATGGACGGACACACGAACGGACAGACATATGGACGGACAGACGGACGGACAGACAGATGGACGGACGGACACACGGTCGGACACACGGTCGGACAGACGGACGGTCGTTTTGCTTCCAATTGCTTTTTCGGCATCAATGACCCACAAAACAGGGATTGTGGCTACACACGTGTTAGAGGATTTTCCCCTTAATTTAGCAACTGGATTTATCTAATTTTTCGTTATCAGATCCCGGTAATGAATTTTTTCTACCGAAAATCCGCCGTTTTTTCGCGCAGCATTACATAACTTACTGTATACTACGTATATTGCACCGTATCACCACATCAACGCACTTTCAGAGAGCAAAGGTTTTCAAGACGGAGATAGAGTTCCGAGTCAGATAAAAAAAATGAGGGCAAATAAAGTTTCTCACAGAAATATCTTATTGATATTAGGAAGGGAATTGGCCATATTGTGTATCTAAATTTATTAGAACCATTTCAGTGTAACAACTAGGCATAAAAACACCTCTTGATACTTCCTTCGCATTTATTTCCTTCATTTGGGTTTTTCTAACGACTTTAGTGTTCTCTCACGACAATAAAATTCCAGCTTATAGCAGTTACGTTCGTTAACACCACGTACCCGACGGAAGCCGCTGTTTTCTCCACTACGAAACTGCTACTTCGCCGAGCGCGTTTCAATTATAATAGTTTGGAAACACTATTCTAAAACAGTCATTTTCAGCATCTAAACTCCACGAAAGCAGCCGAGTATTCCGGCTATCTTGTTCAACCGCAGGTTACACGGCTTATGTGGACGTCCTTTTCGTTCTCTATACACCTAACAGGTTCGCGTTTTTACTTCTCGGTTATCTACTTCGCGGCAAGGCCCGAAGGCTACCCCCGTTAAAATAACGACCGCAGAAAATTCCAGGCTTGCCGTCAGAGGAGGAGACATACGTCGCCCGTAATGCGACCCGCCCTTACGCGCTAAGAGTGAGTTAACGAAGCGTTTTATGGCTCCTAAATGCGGGATAATAAATACAGTCGTTAAAAATCCTCCTAGGAGATTGTGTGTCGTGGCAGGGAGTTCATACTTGGGTCGGAGAAAGAATAAATTTCCTCATGCATCAAATGGGTTGGTCGCTGTTCAGGCTCCCTTTCAGAATGCCTATTAAATGTCTTCCGTTGTGAGGAACGTTATTTAGAATGGAATATGTCTTGGCGAAAGAAGATAAATAACTTAAGTGAATAAAACATGAAGTTTTCACACTTTCCGGCTTATCTCTTTTGAGCACTCAAGTTTTATTAATAAAATGTATACACTTCAAAATATGCGTCAACAAGTTCTGTAATCAATTACAAAAGAAGAATGTATTTGAAAAATGCGGTTCAGAGCCCACTTTTTGGAAAAAATTGTTAATCAATACATTTAAGCTAAAATGACACTCAGGTTTTATCTACAAGGAAAGTTTTCTTTCTTAAAAACTGACAATCCTGAACAGTATGAAATTTGGGAAGTGGGGATAGTACAACTGTATCCTCATGTATTTAAGGGTAACAATACATGAGCTTACAGCAGTTAAATTATTATTATTTTTATACTTTTTTCCTGTTAAAATATTACTCCACAGCAGTGAAAATGAACTGACACTCATAAATATCTTTCTTCTGCAAGGAAAAATGTGCTTTTAACTTCAAAAAATCAAAATTCAATATATTGATTATTAATAGTTTTTTTAATTTTATATTTTTATCACAAAAGCTATTGTTCTAAAGTGTATGATTTAGCATATTTTGTATATAATACTTAGTTAAATGCATCCTAAAATTTTCATAGCTTTAAAATGATTAGTTTTTTTAGTTATAAGGGAAACGGATCTTAAAAACGGTAATTCTGGAAAACAAGGGACGACATATTCATGAGATTTGCTTCCCTTACTACTCTTATAGATGCATGATGCAGCGACATACCTTTTAAATTATAACTTGAAAACTATTGCAGATATCGAAATATTTTTTTACCAAAATATTCCTGAATAATTAATGCATAGGTAAAAATGTTTTCAAAAATAGAATTTTTTAAGGTTTTAAGGTGTATCTTCCCTCTAAAATGCATTGAGAATGACCTATTCCAGAGAATGCAACTGCTGTGACCACCACAATCCGTTGAGGTTGAGAGTTCCTACGTAAATTACAAAGTTTCACCATGTGATTGGAGAATGGAAGAAAAAGAAAACAATTACAAATCCTGTAATGACGTTAATCGTCTTTGATTTCCCAGTTGCCTAGAAAAGTTATGTATTATTTCTCTGGACGCAATCTTATACATTCCGTTCGGGATATGTGACTAAAATAAGTAACATAGTTTAAAATTTTTAATTTTTATTTCTTGAAATGTTGATCTGAAGTGGTGGTCTGATTGATCTGAAGTAATGTTCAGCACCCTGGAAAAGGTGAAATGACCTGATTGATACACGCTGAAACGTCTACATTAAGTCGGTACTAGTTGTTAGGCTGAATTCAAGTTAGATAACTATGACTCTCCCCCAATATCCCTTCATCAGTGCTGTAGACCAGGTTTGACTTTTGATTACTACAAAACACATTGTTACCGTAGTCCTTTTAAATGTTTGATAATTACCTATCAGAGGGATCAGCCCAGCCCAATGAGGACACAACAGAAAAGAAATAATCGCGCGTGGTCTGTGACCCGTTGCTTCAAGAACTACCACGACATTTATCTAGAATTGATCACGAAAGAGAGCTCATAGCCTTTACATTTTTTAAGCAGTAAGTGTCGACCATCGTCTTGATCACTTAGAAAGAGAATGAACTTACTCTATCATATATTACTACAACTTTATAAAAAAACAATGCCGTCTGCGGACATATGACGAGTCTTTGGTTTCATTAGAAACCCAGAAACTCGGTAAAAGTAAAACAAACAGTGCAACACTTCCTATTTTGACTAAAAATGCAAATATTTGATTGTGTCCGCCTAATTTCATACTGTGTTTGCCGCATCAATTCTAATGGACTGGTTACGACACTTATGACTCCATGCGACAATAAGGCCCCAAGGAAGAGGCCGCCCGCCATTAAATATTTGCTATTACGGAGTTCTGATATAGGATAGCAACTTTTTGTATTCTTGGTATGTAAATAACTATTACACTGTGTACCCACATACACTATATTATTGCTGAATTAGTAAACACAATTTTTTTTATATTTAATTTATTGCAGTTATATACGAAAGTTTCTTATCAGTCGGTCTTGAGCAGTATACGTGCTACTTTTTGAAAAATCAATTTGTGTAGGTTTGTTAAGATGAATGTTTACCGCTGCAGTCCTCTAATACACACTACGTACAATATTACATCTTTTAAAAAATCGTCCTTGTTCAGCTTAATACTAAGTCTTTTGAGCATTTTAATTATCATTATTAAATAGTGTTTCCAGGTGCGTCAACTGCTAAGGTTATTAGTGTTGTAAGTGTGATGCACTTTTTTAAACCATGGAAATGGTAGTGGCCTTCTTCCCCTGGATTTTGAGATCCGACGCCGACTTACATGTCGGCTAACGGGGTTTTCCCTAAACAGGTATCTCCCACCAATGGAGCAGCGTATAGCCGGGAGAACCTCGAAGCTCCCAACTGGTCTCCTGACATATGTGTTAGTGTAGTGCATATATGTGTACGTGAGAGTTAGTGGTGAGGATGAGGTAAGGAAGAGGAAGGGAAGGTCGCACGCGGTCCGTTTGCGAGAGTACTGCTCCGAAATTCACCGGATGTTGATCGGAGAAACCATGGAAAACTACCGATCAGAGCAGCCAGCCGCAGTGCTTGAATTCGACATAGCTATCTAGCTAGTGTCGGAAATCCTGACGGGTCGAGACTTCAACCCTAGAACCTTCCGGTCAAAGACACTGCAGTGACATCAATTGACGCCCTGAGCCACCTAAGTTTTTCAAAATTTTCATTGATTACATAAATACATTACATAACACATGACGTTTTTAAATTAATTTCAAGGTCCAATTAAAAATAAAAATAAAAACCAAGGATAATTTAGGGGGACTTCTTAATACAATATTACTGCTCTTCTTTAGTATTTCCCCTTTCTTATAACCCTTTCTGAAGGTGCATAACCTAATGGATGGATATATTTATGGTATAGATCTGAATCGTTCCAGTTTCTTATCTGCCATCTTCACGACTTGACTCTTGGACTTTCCGATCTGCAAAGCTTCAGTAAGTGTCCAACAACTGCTTACAAATTGCAGGGCACTCTCTGTTTGGTGGTTATGTTTGGTGGACTAATTAGCCCCAAATTCCAAACAGATTTTGCGTTTTTTCATTACGACACGGTGATATCCATATTGATTTTGCCATCTTATTTTGACCTTGAATTGGTAATCTGCGTTCACAAAAGCACTGAAACCTATCAAATGTTCTCCATTCGTAGTCACGCATTTTTATTTGACGACAATGAAGAGCTTATAGAGTCAGTGCATAAGCAAGATTTATAGTATATTTTTATAAACCATTAGTTAGCAGGCACACGTGTTTATTTTGTTTTAAAATGCTAGAAACGATCAAGAATAAGTATTTTAGTGGAATCGATGTTGATAATTCAAGATCTTATTAGTTATTACTCTGAGTGAAAAATCGCTCACCATCTCCAAACTAGGCCCTCCCGATTAACTTAACCTACGGAGCAAAGTTCGGTCATATGTCACTAGAAGTTCGGTCATTTTAAGTTAAGAAATATTATAATGAAACAAGAAAAGTATTGTTACAAGAAATAGTAATGTTATATATGCTTTAAGAAGTAGCTGAATTCGTATAAGGGAAGGAGATTATTGTTGATTTGTAGAATGATAATTACTTCCATATTGTATATGAGCTTGGCAGGACAAAATGAAATAAATTAAATTATTTTGAGTTCAAAACAACTAGATTCCGAGTTGGACAGTACAGACGACGAGATTCCTTTAAATAGCGATCAAAGTCGGAACATTCCGAGGGGAATTCAAGTATAACGTTTCTCTGTGCTTTGGAAACCTATGTCTTTCGTCTTGTCCAAGAGTTGTACCACGCAGTGTCATAACTACTGCACCAAGTGTTTTGAATACTGTTGTTTTAAGCTGTCCCTCGCCCGGAACTGATCGAGAGTTCGACTAATTAGTGGAGCCAGCCTCTAGAATTCTCATCTAGGCAGCTAATTATCGGGGTCGAAAATCCCTTTGGAGCCAACCCAAACTCTTGAGATCTAATAAGCTTGGATTGAGAGTTCACTCGCAGTTAATACTCTAACGCACTAAGTGTTAGACGATGGTAATGATTCGCGACTGAATATTTAAGCATTCATTCACCTGTAACTGATCACGGACATGGATGATTAAAGGAGCTGGCCTCTACAATTCTCATCCCTGCTTCAATCTTCTTCGACTCAGCTATTCTGCGAATCGAAAATACCTTTGTTAGCAAACCTAGACTCTCGAGATCTCAAATCTTTAAAATTCGCAGGAACATATTACAACGCTTAGATGTTTGGTGTTTATGAACATTTGAGGTTCAATGTTGAAGCTGTCATTTGCCTTGAATTGATAATTGTGCCTTGATCACAGAAACTGCCGATTACTACCTCTCAATCCTCATTCACGTAAATGTCGGTTTCGATCCAGCTACTGAACTGGTGTCAAAAGTCACTTCGTACCGTAAACGAAACTCTTTAGATTCGTACCGTAAACGAAACTCTTTAGATCTACTGAGCTTCATTTGCAAACTTGCTGCTACATAAATGCAAACACTTAAGGGATTGATGATGATGATGATGATAATTCAATACTCAATATTTAAGCTGTCATTCGTCTGGAACTAATCACGAAAACTTTCGATTAGAGTGACCGACCTCTGCATTTTTCATCCACGGCGAAGTCGGTTTTTATTCAGCTATTGAACTGGTGCCAAAAATCCCTTTGTACTCGAAACACTTGAAGCTTCAACTAGAAGATAACATGGAACTGTTTGGTATCCACCGACCCAATACTTAAGCTGTCAATCTCCTGGAACTAATCACGGAAACTGACAATTAGAGACGAGCCGGTGTAGATGATGAGTCACCATCTATCACTGGAAAAAAATCACAAGCTGACGTGAAGATCGGCACTGGATTTCACCTTCCATCTGAGGAATAACACTACTACCTCCCGCGATAAAAACATTTACGCGACTAATGACTATATCAGGTGACGCACCCGGAAAACGAAATAATCAGCCAAGGTCTACGCAGCTTCATGATGAAGGCGATCTAGTGTGGTGCATGTTTTTTTCCCTCGGGAGATAGCGGTGACCTTCCCCCGCTGGATGGGGACCGGCACCGACCTTCCGTCGGCTAGGGAGGTTTACCCCAATCAAGAATCTCCCACTAGCGGAGCACCGCTCCAAGCGGGACAAGTTTTAAGCACCCAACCGGTCTCGCGGCATGTGTGGTAGTGTAATGCATGTTAGTGTGAGTGTTTAAGGGGTGACGATAGGACACGGAAGAGATAGGAGAGATCGCGCGTGGTCCGTGGCTCATTTGTTTAAGTACGGCTTCGGCATTCGCCCGGAATTGTTTGTAGAAACCACGAAAACTACAGATCAGAGCAGCCGGCCGCTAGAATTCTCCTTCAGACAGCGACTGAATTCGACCTAGCTCTCTAGCTATTGTCTAAAATCCATCCACCGTCCGGACTCAAACCTAGGACCTCCGGATTAGAAGAACCGCAATGACATCAGGTGATTCCTTGAGCCACCAGTTCCGGTACCTCCCACGGTAAAAACATACACTACATTTTTTATTTGTTCTTTATTTCGTCTAGAGAGGGACTGCAAGCGGCAGTCTGGCTGGTGAGGAGTGCGGCACCTAGGCTTTCGCCCTATCCATCGATCCTCCACCTTACATTCACATTAAGGTATTCCAAAGGTTTTAAAATCCTATTAATTTAACATATAAGGCTCCTAAGGATGTTACAGTTATATTTTTCTATTGCTAGCATTCACCAAAAAGTGAGATAGGACTGAATACAATTTGAGTGAGACTCGGCGGTTACCTTGGTATAACTACATATACGCGATTAATGACTATAGCAGTAGACGTATCCGTAAGAACGAAATAATGACTCAAGGTGTACGGAGCTTGGTGATGGCAGGGGCGCCGCCAGGGCGCAACGCCGTGGCCCGCGTGGGCGCGGGGCGGGCGGAGCGGCGCCCGCGGCGCGTGGCCACGGATCCATTAGCGGCGGCCGCTATTTTTACTGCAGCGCGCAATTAGCGGAAGGGACCGGCGCCCGAGGACGGAGCCACGCGTGGGAGGCGTCGCACGGTGCTCCCAAATGAGAGAAAAGGGACCGAAATATCATGGGCTCACACCGGTAGCGGTAGCTCAGTGCATCAACTGATGTCACTGCAGCCCCTCTGACCGGGAGGTCCTAGGTTCGAGTCCTGACGGCGGCAGGATTTTCGACACTAGCTTTTCAGCTAGGTCGAATTCAGCTGCTGTCTGGAGGAGAATTCTAGCGGCTGGCTGCACTGATCGGTAGTTTTCCGTGGTTTCTCCGATCAACACCAGGCGAATGCTGGAGCAGTACCCTACAAAACGGGCCACGGACCGCGCGCGAACTGTCCTTCCTCTTCCTTGTCCTATCCTCTCCCCTTCAACACACACTAACATACACTAAACTACCACATATTCCGGGAGGCCGGTCGGGAGCTTAGAGCATGTCCCGGCTGGGGCGGTGCCCCGCTGGTGAGATAGTCCTGGTTAAGAGGAAACCCCACTAGCCGACGGTAGGTCGGCGCCGGATCTCGCCATCCAGCGGGGAAAGATCACCGCGCATATCCCGAGAAAAAACATGCATTACACTAACGGGACTAATGACCAAAGCAGTTGACGCGCCCGGAAACACGAAAAAATTAATCAAATCAATCAATCATGGGCTCAAGTCTCATTATTTTATTTAATTATAATGGTGGCTAACGGTCTTGTTATATGACCTTTTATAATAAAATGCATTTTCTTATTGATTTATAATGCTACCTTTTCTATCTATAAATGTTAAAGAAATTTAATATTTTTATGTTGTTAAATCAATAAATCAAATGAAATACTCTAATAAATTATGGCTAATTAATTATGAAATTAAATAAGAAGTTACTAGGACAGTTGTATGGATAATATTAATGATACCCGTTTGATGCAACATAATGAAACTCGTATTGCATTTGGTTTATTTGGTTATCATCTTGTGATGAATACTCATTTCATTATGATGACCATATAGTTTTTACTTTGCTTCTTATATTAAAGTATTGGAAGGAAAAGTAATGGGATTGGACTCTCTTGCTCATGAATACAACCTTCGCGCGCAGTCTTTCCTTCCTCTTCCTTGTCCTATCCTCTCCCCTTACACACACACACACACAATATGCCCTACTATTTCGGGAGGCGGTCGGGAACTTAGAGCTTGTCCCAGCTGGGGCGGTGCCCCGCTAGCGGGAGAGTCCTGGTTAGGGGGAAACCCCGTTAGCCGACGGTAGATCGGCGCCGAATCTTGCCATCCAGGGAGGGAAGATCACCGCCATCTCCCAACGGAAAAAATGCACTACACTTACAGGATTAATGACCTAAGCTGTTGAAGCGCCCGCAATCACTAACCAACCAACCTACCAACCAACAAATCAGTCGGCCTACATTCGATATCCTTCTGCGTCACAAACTCTCTGATGTAAAACAGAGAATAATTATCGGCAGGCTTCTGCGTGAGACTACCGTTAGAAATCGAACCTCGCTGGTATACAAAGGTACAGTTAGGAATCTAATTTTATACAGAGGAGATTTTTCTACCTTTTATTTATCAGTCCGGCCGACTGTAACCCGGACTTTTTATTGCCCCTCAGTCGCACCTCCAGCAGAGTTTGAGCAGTGCCATCGACACTCCAAGATCTTTCCCGTGGGAATACGTACGTATTAATTGGATCTTACAATCCTTATTAAATTGTTCGAGTACATTTAAGAGTAAATGTCAGTTTAATTTGCTTATTAAATTGTGGGCTGAAGGAACCGTTGTCCGATTTTTTTATTCCACCGAACAACATTTGTAGAATTCACTTGATAGTCACATGCCACCGTAAAATTTACACCTCACTTCAACTACTGAGGGCACCTTACAAAACAACACTAAATGTAAATTGTTTACTTTCTTTCTAATAATTCCTAATTTCCAGCGTATGAATTAAACTATTGTATCTAAATGAATTGTTATATTTCTTTTACATTGATAATTTTTTTATGTATTTTCACCAAAGCTTCTTGGTTTATTTTCTGTACTGATTTTCTTACAAAATGGGTAGCGGAATAAGATATGCACAACTGTCCACGGGGGATAAAAATTTGTTATACTGAAAATCGTAATTGTAAAAAAGCAATATTTTCGCCGAATTTAAATCAATTTACATGGAGTACCGTGTAAAAATGACAAAAACCTGTTTTTCAGGTTCCTATATAAGTATTAATAGTTTTTAACAATATTTCGCCGACGAATATTAACTTTACCTTGCGACTTTCTATAGATGGTAAAGATGTTTCGAGAATTTCTTCAGGCGTTTATGTCAGATTTTGACCCTTTCAATTAACAAATGAGTTTTTATGCTTAATCTACCTTACCAGAATACTTTCATTGCTTTGATTATTTAATAATGACGCTAACTCTTGTTTCTCTACTTGAAGCATGTATAAAAATGATTTGAAATTATGAAAATGTTCAATAAACAACAATATTCGAATTAGTTGTGTACTGCAAATGCGATTTCCTTTCGGTATAAAACGAATACGAGTTTGAAAGGAACGTTAATTCAGTGGTTGAAAAGTACAAGAAACAATATTTTTATGTAGCAACGGTTCTCTGAGAGGACATTTTAATTAATTCTATTTCCACATTTCTTTAACCTGAACTAGAATAATCGTAACTTGATTGAAATGATGGTTATGGTATGTTAGAGATTCTGGCAGTTCCGACAGGCATTTCTGCTTTTTACATCTTTCTGAATATTGCCATACGGTTGTAGATGATAAACTTAGTTCGTCAATGTATCTTTCATTTTCGGGAATTATCAGCGAACTGACTTCGACACCAAACAAATGACGTCCACTGAAGTATGTTATCCTAACATTCAGTTAAAAAACAACTATAAACTTCATTTTCGAATTGCAGAGGTGGAAAATAACGAGATCGTTTTAAAAGGAGAGGACAAGATTATACCAGGATACTCATTGACCCTGCGTCCATGTCCAATGAAGGTAATTGCCTATTATCCCTTCATCACAGAATCTGTAAGACAACATGACGGGCCGATAAAATATTTTAAGGTAAAACAAAAATAAAATGTTTCATGGTGTTTAAATTACGACCTGCGTCCCATGGTGAAATAGGTCGGCCTTAATGCAACACTGAACCTTATTTAGCAATAAATAAGTTGTCAAAAAACAATCTTTTACAGTTCTTTTACTTATAAATAAGAGATTACGTTCATTCCCTTTTGAATATGATTATGTTTGTACTCCAGATTGTACATTCTAAAGATTAGAAAATTTACAATAAACCTTCTATATGTTTACAAGGCTAGTAAACTTTGAACTGGGTGTGGAATCAGCGGATATCATTGTCTGAAATGGATTAAAAATAAAATTTACAGATCATTGAGAAGCGGCTATGAACGTTCGGCATTTGTCAAACAAAACACGTTTTATAGAACTCTTCAACAATAGCATCTGACTTATGTACAAAGTATTATTTCCTTACGTCGTCACGCCGTTAATTTATCGAGCCAATCTTGCTCCTCTAAAACAAAACAAAAAAAAAACACGAAAACTCTCGTCAGACTTTTCCAGACACACGCGGCCAAAATAAATTCCTTCAACCGAAATATCTCCACCCAACTGTCCATCATCTTCAGCACGCAATTAGGCGGAGCGCCCGCTCTTTACCCCGAAACAAATCGCTCTACGACGGACACCTCATCCACATTAGTTCCAAAACGGGCCGTCGGCGGCGCTCTCATCGCGCGTCAGCAAACACTTGGGAGCGGAGGCACCATTACACACCGCGGAACCCTTCATCAGCTATTTCCGACAGCTGGGCCGCTCCGGCCGCTCGGATTTCAATCTGGCTGCGCCGGTGTGGTGCCTTCGGGCGGTGAGGTTGCGATCTGACCCCTGCCCTCGCCGGCGAGATGGCGTTCAACGCCAGACGCTTCGCAAAGATGGCGGGGAACTGGACGCTAAATATGGCGCCCGGAGAGACAAGTGACGTGACACTAAAGGGCAATTTATTGCATATTCGTTCACGATACTTAACAACTGACAGTTCTACACTCTCACTACTATTTCGTTACAAAAAGTATGCAAGTTTTAGTTACGGCCAGGAGAGGTGGCTCAGGGCATCAACTGATGTCACTGCATTACCTTTGATCGGGAGGGCCTAGGTTCGAGTCCCGACAGGGGAAGGATTTTCGACAGTAGCTAGATAGCTAGGTGGAATTCAGTCGCTGACAGGAGGAGAATTCTAGCGTCCGGCTGCTTTGACCGGTCTTTTTCCGTGGTTTCTCCGATCAACACCAGGCGAATGCTGGAGAAGAACACAAACAAACGGGCCACGAACTGCCCGCGATCTCTCCTTCCCCTTCGTTGTCCTATCCTCATCTCTTACACACTCACTACAATGCACAACACTACCGCACATGTCGGAACCTAGGTCGGGAGCTTAGAACTGGGGGCAGTTCCCTACATGTAGGAGATACATTGTTAGGAAAAACCCGCTAGCCGACGGTAGGTCGGGGCCAGATCTCACCATCCAGCGGGGGAAGAACATCGCCACCTACCGAGAAGAAAACACGCACTACAATTACGGGACCAATGACCTTAGAAATTGACGTGCTCGGAATCTTCAATAAATCAATCAATCGATTAAGTTCCGAAAGTTACCCTGTACATAGTACCTCGGCGTGACCATGGTTCCCTCTACCGCATAGTGGGTGGCACTTAGGGGCAGATGGTCGACGCTAGAGCGAATGTATTAAGTCAATGACGAAAATATCCTATCCGTGGGCCACTTCAGCGTCTGATTGATTGATTGACTGGCACATTTATAGAAAACTGATGATATTGACCCTTGGAGAAAGTTCACCTTCGACAGACCTGATGGTGTTAGAAGGAGAGATAGGCCAGGGACGAGATGGATGGATGGTGTGGAGGAAGACATCCGAGTGACTGGGGTCACAGTTGCAGAAGGAAAGCAAGGGATAGAAAGGAATGAAAGACAGTGGCTAAAGCGGTCATGGCCTGAAGCAGGCTGTAAAACCTGATAGGAATCAGAAGAAAATACCGAATGCATTGAGAAGGCGTCGTTCTTGTTTGAATTGACATTATTACTCGCGCGGCGCACATACAGGGCGTGCAATGTTGTTTTGGAAAGAGCGTACTCCCATCATTTGCAGTTAAAGCCAGTTGAAACACGAATTTAAAAAAATACTCCTAGGAAAAGTTAGGGTCGATAATGCAATACAATGAAGGTAGTAAGGAAACAAAAGAATGAGACTGGCGTACATCGTACACACTTCGTGCGCCAACGCAACTAATTAAAGGTTAATAGAACTTAATAAATGAGTAAATTCTCCCTTTAAAATATATTTAAAAACTGAATGATACGATTCTTATTCTCTATAAAACGCCTCTCCAAAAACCGTAGTAACTGACCAGAAATTTTCGTCAAAGTGCAGGGATATTCAAATCAATTGCAGAAAATCTGTTTTGGCGATTTTGCTACTTTTGTTTATTTGGCGTACTTTTGTCGTTTCCATTTTTGGGCGCAATTTGCATTCTGACAGTGACAGAGTTTTTCAATCGATCCAAAAAGACAAAATTCTGGGAGTGTCTTTAACAGTTTCGACCCAAAAATGGAATATATTTACTTCGAACCAAAATACTTTCGATCTTCCATCACAAAATTACACTGTGACAATATTGAAAAAATATCGGTTCTAAAATTCTAAAACTTAAAACACATTTCTTGATCTGATAAATTTATTATACTACATTAACAGCATTCTTCTAGTAACCTCCCTCCCCCAAAAAATGTGAAAAATTACACGGGTATATAAAATAAAGTGCGTTTATCTGTTCAGGGTGTGATGGACGCGTAAGATTCTCGTTACAGATTCTAAATTTTGAAATTAGTTTGTACGATTTGAACATGAGACAAAAAAGAAGTAAGGCAAGAATTTTTAAGCAAGATGTTTACAAAATTGTATTACTCTAATATCACTTGTATTAGCTATATTAATCTTCCACTTCAGAAATTGAAAAAAATGTATGAAAACATTCGTAACAAAAATGCTTTCTTTTTTCAACTAAACAAATTTATGCAAATCATTGATAAACGTCTTTCCTCGATATCATGAATAATCCATTTTAGTGTCAACCCATTCACTGTTATCGGCATAGAGCATTTTACCGCTTCCCTGGGACACATTCTTTCTCTCCTTCTATCTGCCGAAAGAATTCAATCAACCTGAGATCGGGACAAGCTCAGCTTTTTAATCACTTCCGGTAGCAAGCATCCGCCCTATCGGCGCCCTCTCGAAGTATCCTCTCCACCGAAGAGCAATTCATTAAAGGTTTTGCAATCTTCGTTATAAGTTCCGTCGCTCTACAAACATACCGTTTGCGTTGCTCAATGTTTGACGACGCAACCCGTTATTTGTGCCCGGTATTTGCTCTGAGAAGGAGTAACCGTATTACTACAAAGAAAGAAGAACAAAGATCGATCGTTTGATATATTTATGAGCATCGGGCAAACGACAAACAATAGGCCGATTCAAAGGAGAACTGCGTCGTGTTTTTATGAGCACAGAAGACGACTTCATAAAGCGGGTGGGGTAACGGGGTGGAGTGGGGGTTGGGGTGAGAGTGGGGGGCGTGAGGCGGTCGTGAGCCGGCCAGCGGGACTGTATGATTCGCTTGAAGCTCTCGACCGGTTCAATCTAGAGAGCGCAGCGGTTGAAAAAAGCAGCACTGGCTGGACGTTGGTTTCGCTTCTCTCTTTGCCGGGAGAGTGATTCGAAGTCACATCTGCAGTGGGTCTCTAATTAATATATTCCGCCATTCTTTTCGCTGTCCCCGTCTCCCCGATGCGGTGCACGCCCTACTTGTCAATAGCTTCCATTTAATTACTTAATATAGAGAGGTTGGGCGCAGGAAGCGAGGGAGATATCACGTGGGGTTGGCTGGATGAGGGTAGAGAACTTCGTTATAGAGAGATCGTGCAAACCTTCGGTGTCGTCTGGATAATATTCATTTCGAACGCTACCTTTCAAAGAAATTGCACATTTGGTAAGAGTAAATGGCTCACTGTACGCTCTGGATTAGATTTGCCGATGATTAGAACCTTTTTCTAAAACCGTGCTTGGCTGTTGTGTGCATGAAGTTTACTCGGAGGGAGATGTCGGTGTGAAGCAAACGGTGGTTGATCCGCTGTGATGATACTTAAAGGAGACACTTGCGTGGCCACAGTCAGTGCATGGTTTTGGTTTTCTACAACCTTCAAAGATGTCTGAACTGTCTTTTTTTAAATTAATATTAATATTTAGGAAGAAAATGTCAATTTAGATGGAGAATGAATAAATTATTAAAATTGTGACTGTAATGCGATAATAAGTATTTTCTGCTTAAACAATTATTATCGTCAATGAATATAACATAATAATATCGTCAATAACTATATAACTATATAACGTATAAACATATCGTCAATAACTATAATATATATATATATATATATATATATATATATATATATATATATTATCGTTTGCATTTGGTATTCCGGTGAAATGAAATGTAAATACTGTAAATATAGGATACGTACGATTTTTAGGCCACCTATTCTTGCACAATGGTAACAGTAGTGTTTTCCTTCTCCTTGGCTTGAATTAACACAATGAATACAATTTTCATTATTAATTGTTGTGAGAACGAACATCGCACAAATTGTTCAAGTATTAGTTGTAGTGCATTAAATCACCCTTGAACAAATTTCACCATTCACACTTCACACTTACAAGTTGGATTAGTAAGTAGAAAAAATTCCAAAGGTCAAACATGGGCTTGGAAAATGACAGGTAATTCCGAGATTGATGAAACAGTAGTGAATTCAACTCTCAAGTGTTTTTCAAACAAAATGATTTTGCTGCCCGATTTGAGGCACAAAAGCGAACCACGAAAGAGTAACAAATGCCCCTTTAATGATTTCGGTGCGGACCAACCAACGTGTGCTTTACACCAGCCTCTCACTTCCACTTAAGAACAGTTCAGTTTTAGAAATATGACGCCACCAAGTCGTGAACATGCTTTGACCAGGAAACAATAATGTTCTTGCTGTCTTTGTAATTTTACTGTAAATTTTGTCTTTGTTTATATTTTTACTGTAAATTTTGTCTTTGTAAATATATATATATCTTATTAATTGACTTATTAATCTTAAAACTGACCAGAAATGAGGACGCTGGGAATTCATGGGGGATATGGAAGTGAATTCATTAATTTACAGAATTGTTCAACCGAAACAGTTTTGCTGCTCGATCCGAAACACCGCGGAAGGGAAACCACAGAAAAACATAAAAGCCCCACATATGACTGGAAATGTATAATTGACCACCTGGCCAATTCTGGGAATGCCGCCGATGTATTTCCTACGGAAAGGCCATATAAAAAATCAATTTCTTAAATTTTTCGAATTAATTAGCTAACAGAAATTAGTAACAAAAATATCTATATGATTTTGAGATGTTCCCTACACGCAATTTTCCATGCAAATGACCAAACAAATGGTGAAAGTATTTCACAAAAAGAGAGATATTGGTAATAATTACGAATAATTTTTCAATTTTCGAATTTAATAAAGTTGTTAAAATTTTGCCAAATTTTGCCAATGAATTGTCACGGTAGTTGCAAGCTCAAAATAACCATATTTATCCAATGATTACATGAATTTTCTGAATTCAAGTAATTATTCCATTGACATTTTTTATTTACTAGTAATAACTCAATGTTCATAATCAGTGTTTTAATCGAATACGTTCCATGATCTCTTTATAAAATAAACCAGTACTTCCATTAATGATATGATTGAAGTATTAGGGAGGAAGATCAATAGTGGTGACAGGATTGCTATCATCTGTAATGAGCTTTCACGCTTCATTTAATCGAGTTATTTGAACTCATCAGTATGTTACCTTGCGGATATTTCATTAAGATAAACGGTTCTGAAGATGAAATGAAAAATAAGTTGAGTTCATTCGTACTCTATTTAAAACACGCTTATTTTGTTGTCAAATGTATTACATTAAAATGCAAATATGTATTATCACTTATAGATTTTCTATCGTGGTTATCTGAACGGCCGAAATACTTGAATTTTAGCTTAGATTTTTTAATGCACATTGTGGTCTGTTTTTTATAATAGAGTAATTTATTTACTTTTAATCACAATTAACAACTCAGCATTGAGTTTCATGTAAAACCCAATTAAAGGTTTTCCAATTGAATAGAAAACGAAGTTTCTTTATAACATTCAGTGTCTGATTTATTTAATATTTGTTCTATTATTTTTGTAATCCTTCTGCAAGTTTGGTCTTGTTTTCAAAGCATTTTTGACGTGGCTGTTTTCAGAGTGGTAATACTACACAATTTCAAGTGTTAAAAACACGCTTTGTGATGCAACGTGCGGTAGAATGAAAGGCAGAGGTAGCTTTAGAACTCTGAGAAAAACTGTTGTCTAACACATATTTCAATAAGTGACCGACGATTGAAACACTATAACCAAAACATTAAAAGTAATGAAGTAACCATATACTACGAGTCGTTCGCGGGATTAATGATACTCGTTTCGATATTTTCTACTTTCACTGAATAGTTTTCTTATTAGATGGCAGGAGCTTGCATAAAGCTTGTCATTATGATACAGCACAATAGTTAATGTTAGACCCGGCAGAGAAAATATTACAAACTAAGAATTGACGTCTAATAGATCCATTGTTTAACAAATGTTTTGTTTAACTGCATTCCCTGACGACTTGGAGGAAAGGGTTACGGTAAACCGCACATGACTTCCCGTTTCAAAAATCAAAAGAAAATTAAAACACACAAGTTCCCGATAGAAACTGTTTAACACATTTAGCTTATAAAAAGTAATATCGATTACATCTCTTTAATAAATTGGATCCTAATTTGACTTGTGTACTGGTCGTTTGCAATTTTTCCAATCCCTTTTTCGTTTAGTTAACTAAATATGCTCATTAATACCATTAAAAATCGTCTATTAACTCTTATGTTAATAACACGCATACAATTAAAACTCCACCGTGCAATTAAAACTCCTCAACTACCAATCAGAATTCAGAAAATAATCAAAAACGTTTAATTAAGACAACATAACACTGACGTGGTCAAGGTATTTCCAGTCAATCATGAAACATTAACAAAAATGTATATCACACATTACGTGCCTACATAAACTACATATAAATAATGAATCAATATAAGAAAATATTTGAACTATACGTTCAGATAGCCGACTTATGGAACAACTTAAAATATTTGACATGAATAAATTAAAAAAACCGTTTACCTTTAAAAACCCCAAATTTTTAAAGATTTACAATTCCAATATTTTGATATGTATTCTCTCTCATACCTGTCTCAAGCTGGAAGAAACCGGGAGCGGTAGCTCAGTGCATCAACTGATGTCACTGCAGCGCCTCTAACCGGGAGGTCCTAGGTTACACTCCCCACGGCGGCAGAATTTTCGACACTAGCTTTTCAGATAGGTCGAATTCAGTCGCTGTCTGGGGGAGAATTCTCGCGTCCGGCTGCTCTGATCGGTAGTTTTCCGTAGTGTCTCCGATCAACGCCAGGCGAATGCCGGAGCAGTACCCTATCAAACCGGCCACGGACCGTGCGCGATCTGTCCTTCCTCTTCCTTGTCCTATCCTCTTCCCTTACACACACACTTACACTAACATGCACTACACTACCACATATTCCGGGAGACCGGTCGGGAGTTTAGAGCTTGTCCCGGCTGGGGCGGTCACCCTTTGGTGGGAGAGTCCTGGTTAGGGGGAAACCCCACTAGCCGACGGTAGGTCGGCGCCGGATCTCGCCATCCAGCGGGGGAAGATCACCGCCATCTCCCGAGAAAACAACATGCAGTACACTAACGGGACTAATGACCAGAGCAGTTGACGCGCCCGAAAACACGAAAAAATCAATCAATCAATCAAGCTGGAAGAAATATTTTAACAGCCTTGTCAGCTTCTTCTAATAGTTCATCCGGAATAAGTTCATTTGTCTTCCATTTGACATATTTCTTTATCCTCTAAGTCACTAAATTGATCATACGTACACAAAGCATGGCCCACTAAAATAGACCTTTTTCAGAAGCAATACGACGTCATCGAATGTATGCCTCGAATGGTAAATACGTGCTTGAATTTCTCGAAATTTAAATTATTCTTAAATAAAAAAAATATTGAACTAACGTGTGGATAGAGAGGTATAATTGAATTAGTGGTAAATAAAAAAAACTCGCTCCTATCGTTGCTCGTTTTCTTGAACATACCACCCATTCAATTATACTACTCTTTATCCATTCATTTCGTTAATTACTTTTGTCGTCTGTATGTGCTTAAGCTTAAACAATGCCAGCTATGACATCTAAGTGGCTGTTTGCTAGGAGATGTTCAGTGAATCCTACATGACAGCAGCCCCATGACGGTTCAAAATTTAACATGTAAACTTATTTAAATACCGTTAGCCATAGAAAACAGTACTGGATGAAACTCGATTCAATGGACAGTAATAATACACTCTTTGAAGTTTACGGCATTCGCTCGTTTCTCGCTTGTGCCATAATATACATCTCATTCCTATATTAATGCACATCATTGCATCATCGTTCCATAATATACTACTGAATTAGTGCTTTTCTACAACTGAATAAAAAAGGCGGATCGCTATCCGCACGTAAAGTAGGTCATTTTTTAATGGTCATTAAAAAAGACGGCTGCTAAGACAACTGTCATGTTACCGTGAAGTACTTCACGCATAGAAATATAACGCAGTAAACAGATGTGTCCCTTTGTAACGGTTCCGCATTTATTACTCAATACTTCTACTTTCCGTGGTATCAATCTTCGTACCCCAATATAAATTTCGTGTCCCAAAAAAACGTTTTTCAAATAGAACACTTTTTAGTGTTTTTTTCATATTCTCGATTGATTTTCTAGCCTCAACCAATGGTTTCGACAAAGATTCAATCTGTCCATGAACAACACAACCGCTTCGCGCACTTAATATGACAATAACTAACATTTGCTAATAATTTGGAATTGCAAAGTTGTGTCGCTACCAGTGCAAGGCGGCCTCGACGATCTCGATCTGTGGCACCGACAACTCCTGAACAAGTGGAGTGCCGGTCAGCCGACAAGAAACAGGCAGTGGAGAATGACAGTTTTATTATAGATTGGCAGAGAGAGAGAGAGAGAGCAAGAAAGAAGGAGAGAAAGCAAGAGAAAGGGAGAGAAATAGAGAAAGAGGGAGAGAAATAGGAAAAGAGGGAGAGAAAGAGCGAGGGGAAAGAACAAAGTGACTTCGAATATCGAAGGGGACCATGAAAATTGCCCAGTCTGTCGAAAATAACTAGAGTGTCATACTTGATAGCTACATACAACTGGAATAAAAAAAAAGGTCTATTGACAATGGAAATGAAGTGAAAATTACTTATCAGAGAATATAGATATAGCTTGGGATGAAAATAGATCTTGTGACGTGTCTGCGTAGTAAATTATTAAACTAATTTCAGATGTGTGGTAACGAAGTACTGAACTGGAGGACAAAGTGAGGTGCAAGCAGAAGATCTGACTAAAAGTTGTCCCTCGTTTTTTTCTGACTACGATGAACTTAAATTGAGAGAACTTCCGTTACTATCACAATATTCACAAACTTATTAGGACAGTACTACTTATTTATTTATTTACACTATTTTTTTTTTTTATTTTCCATGAAATGTATCTGCGTTCTATTAGTAATATGCTAAGAAATACTCTCCCTATTCTTTTTACATTTAATTTCTGAAATACTCGCATTTTACGAACTACTTATCTCCATTGCCCCACTGATATTGCATTTATCAGTTATGATTAATTTAATTTATTTTAGTTTACCCTGCTATGCTCATTAGCTCTCTCAATATTCAATCGTAACTCTTGTTAATTTTACTTTGATTTGTTACTAGAACTCGACATATAATACGTTACCTTTTTATCTTTTTATATGTGGACGTGCAACTCTGTACAGAATTGCGATTCCTGGAAGTTCTGCTGGTTTAAACCTGTTATTAAACTGATGGCAACTACAATAAACGTTTACGTTACGCCTTTACGTTTCCTTCGACAATGAGAATTTAACATTTATTCTGATATTATTACAACTTTATATTGAGCTCTTTAACGATATAAATACATTTTCCATTATGCACAACATAAAAACCTCCGTACAATTTTCTGAGTAATGTTCGTAAGTTTACTGTCGTGACTTCTCGGGCGCCTTAAGGATATCGTCCTTTGGATCTCCTTGTTGATGTCCCTCCAATCGTGATATATTCTAACAGTGGGGAAAGTTTACCACTGTTCCCAGAATGTTCTAACTTATTCAGTACTCTCGTATGGTTCATTAAATTTATTTACTATAATTCACGAACGCGACTTGCCCAGCCTGTTCTTTGGATGATGCACCAAATCGCAACTATCTGTATGGTGAAAATCATGACCGTCTATGGCCCTATTCTAACAATTGTCTTCGACACAGAGTCTATTTTCTTTAAAGTACAAGTTATAAATTACACTGCAAGTTAAACTTATACCCTTGAATTCTAACTTATGCAATACAAAAAACATCCCATTAATTGTAAGTTCCCGCATCCCTATCATTACGTTTTTACCCAGCCTTGACTAAAATAACATTCGTACCATCTGAGTCGATTGCTGACCAGAGAGTGATCATTTCGACCGTCTTTCCGAACCCCGACATTCAAAGCCGCCTTTCCTTTTTCTGCATATCATGTACCGAGACCTTGCTTCGCAAGAGAATAGCGCTCCCATATCAATCACGCAATCCTATACTTGTTGATCGGTTGTCCTACCAACGCGTATTCTTTGACTTTCAACGTTCTGTATGCATACAATCCCATCGTAACTACAACGCTTGATGCCGATTTTCCTATACAAAATATAGTGGGGTTTTCTGGGTTAGCACAGCGCATTACATTTTATGATCGCGATAAGCTCACGATATTAATAGGTTTGTCATAGTACAGATTCATTGAAATCATTATCATTGCAAGGCTATGAAAAAAACTGATCCGTAATTCCCCAAAAATCTGTGAATATTGCTAAGGAATGAAATATTGTTTTTGCATCTGAGATTTTCATTAAACTGCATCGAAATGTCCTTGATTGAGTCTTCGCCCATTTTCCTCAACAATACATAAAAGAGTTCCTAAAAAGGTAATAGCTCCTATGATTCGTTCAGGCAGCGTCTCCAACCCGGCGAGCGGAGCCACCGACGCCGAGCGCACGTGGCCGCAGTGGCGATGTCTTCCTCGCAGCTGAACGATGTCACTCGAGAGGAGCACGTCACGCCTGCCGCTCCCGCCCACCCCTCGTTCCCTCCCACCCCCGCATGCCACACGGCTCTCACCGCCCGCCACCCTCTCGCTCAGCTGCCGCCTTCACCTCTGCGCAATTGCCACTCCCTCTGTGCTAGTGCCCGTCGTCTTTGGCGCTCTCGCTGACCGTTTGATCCAATGGTTTCGGGCCTGCCAACTGCTAAGGTCATTAGTTCCGTTCGTGTGGTGCACGTTTTTACTGCGGTAGGTGGCGTTGATCTTCCCTCGCTAGATGGCGAGATCCGACGCCGACCTACGTCGTTTAGGTTTGGTTTGGTTTGGGTTTTCGTGTTTCCGGGCACGTCAACTGCTTTGGTCATTAGCCCTGTTAGATGTAGTGCATGTTGTTTCTCGGAGATGGTGGTGGTCTTCCCTGCTGGATGGCGAGATCCGCCGCCGACCTCCGTCAGTTAGTGGGGTTTCCTCCTAACGAGGACTCTCCCACCAGCGGGCACCGCCCCAGCCAGGACAAGCTCTAAGCTCCCGATCGGTCTCCCGGAATATGTGGTAGTGTAGTGCATGGAGTGAAAGTGTGTGTAAGGGGGAGGATAGGACAAGGAAGAGGAAGGAAAGATCGCGTGCGGTCCGTGGTCGGTTTGGTAGGGTACTGCACCGGCATTCGCCTGGTGTTGATCGGAGAAACCACAGAAAACTACAGATCAGAGCAGCCGGCCGCTCTCCTCCAGACAGCGATTGAATTCGACCTAACTGAAAAGCTAATATCGAAAATCCTGCCGCCGTCAAGACTCGAACCTAGGACCAGAGGACCTAGGTCAGAGGCGCTGCAGTGACATCAGTTGATGCACTGAGCTACCGCTCCAGGTACCTACGTCGGCTTGCGGACATTCTCCCACTAAGGCGGCACCGTCCCAGCCGGAACACGCTCTGAGCTCTCGAATTAAGTGGTAGTTTAAGGTATGTAAGTAAAAGGAGATGAACGAACACACGTGTGTGCAAGTAAGGAGTGAGGATGGGACATGGAAGACGAAGGAAGGATCGCGGGCGTTCCGTCAAGATTCTGTTTCGACATTCACCGGGTCTTGATTGCAGAAACCACGAAAAATTACCGACCAGAGCAACTGGCCGCTAGAATCATTCTCCACACAGCGGCTGGAAATATTCAATATAGATATCTAGCTAGGTCTAAAATCCTTTCCATCGTCCTTCCTTCCTCGAAACTAGGACCTCCAGCTCAGGGGGCACTGACATCAGTGGATGGCCTGCGCCACCTCTTCCGGTCCACCCCACCCTCCGCTCTCTTCCAACCGACTCAGCGTCTCTCACCAGCAGATCCCAAGATTCGCGACCCGACGACTGTGAAGTTTCGACCCTAGCTAAATAGCCAGATCGAATTGAGCCGGCATCTGGAAAAGAATTATACCAATTGGCTGTGCTGATCGGATTTTCCGTGATGTAACAGATCAACATCAGACGAATGTCGAAGCAGAACTCTAACAAACAGACCACGGACCGCGTGCGATCTTTCCTTACTCTTCCATGTCCCATCCTCACTCCTTACTTGCATACGCCTACACTTACATGCAGAACAATACCACATGCCGAGAGACCTGTCAGGAACTTAGTGTTTGCCTTGACTGGGGTGATGCTCCGCCGTTGGAAGATACCGGGAGGAGGAAAATTCTCATAAGCTGACGTTGAAATTGGCACCCGATCACATGATTAGTAGGAAAGAACACCGCCATCTCCCGGAATATATAAATTACTCTAACGGGACTAATGACCGTAGCTGTGGACGTACCCGATTATGGGTCGATTATGACCGTAGCTGTGGACGTACCGTAACTGTGAACGAACCCGATTACCCGAAACATCTATTAATCAATCAATCAATTCATCCATCAATTCCGCCAATCACGCTGTTCCTGGGACCCCTGAGCAGCTCTCGTCACACCCGTCGATCCCACAGTCGTCAAGACTCCTCGCCGCTGTCGCATGTGCCACATCATATATAACTCCACCTGTGCCTTCGCCGCCTCCATCCCTTTTGACCTCTCCATCACCGCCACTCTCGGTCCCTCTGTCACCGCTGTTCCGACCGCTCTGTCACCCGCCTACCCTGCTCCCCCCTCGCTGATATCTCCCGTCCCTGTTGATTTCCCCCGCCGGCGATGTTTCCCTTTCACCCCGTTCGCCGATCCTCCCTCCCGTCCACCCGGTCGATCCACTGTCGTTCCCACCAACACAGTTTGTTCCCGCTGCCTCCATCGGCTTCTCCATCCCCACACACCACTGCCTGGCTATCTCCATACAATCAACCATTTCGTTACGAAGTTGACTCAGCCGTCCCCTCCATCCTCCCAGTCCCCGTCGCTCTTCACCGAGTCCACGGTCCCCACTCTCCCCCTCGGAAGGTCTCGCGCCTTTTACACGCGCCGCCCTTTCCCCGTCGTCGTCATTTGCATAAAAATACGCGCCGTGCAGAATAGATAATCTTTCCCCGGGAACCACAGAAGAACGCGGACGCCTCGTCTTCTCACCCCCCTACTTCCCATCCCCACCCCTGGCTCCGGCAGCAACTCCACTCGACCCGCTCGAAATAGCAAAACAATTTTCTGGATAATGAATGCGGACCCGTTCGGAAAAATTGCCCCCATTATATTACGGGCATTAGAGGGTGCAAGTGCGGAATTTGCTTTTCGTTAAAAAAGGGAGACCGGAGCAGTTCTTTGTGCAGGGAGCTCGAGAATGGACGCTCTCTTGTCACGGGCTTTAGGAGAGGGAGGAGGAGGAGGTCGGGAGAGGTAGGGGCTGGAGAGGGAGGAGGAGAGTGAAGGGGAGGGGAATGGAACGTGGTACAGGCAAAGGCACTAGTAAGAACTTTGTAGAAGAAGACAAAAAAGAAGTGAGATTACTGGAGGAAAAAGAAAATGAAATTTTCTGTGCCAGTAAGTGTCGTTATATTCATTCTCATTGGGTTTATAAAATCTTGTGTACTAGTGTGTGCTACATTTTATTCACTTATCTATCAATTATTTTTATTGTTTTTTAGGTTTAAGCTGTTTTTACAAATGTGTTCGGACCGGATCAACAGCAGTTGTCACTGTAGAGCCGTTGACTGGGAGGTCCTAGGGTGCTAGTCTCGTCGGTGCAGCATTTTCGACATTAGCTGTATAGTTAGGTCGAACTCAGCGGTAGTCTTTAGTAGAATTCTAGCGACAGATTGGTCTGTTTAGTAATTTGCCACGGTTTTATCAATCAACACCAGAAATACGGAACAGTACCTGAAAAACGGGTCACGGATTGCGCACTGTTTCCCCCCCCCCTCCGTTTCACTCATACATTCACTTACATGCCCAACCACACATGACGTGAGATCAGCAGGGAACTTAGAGCTTGTTGATCGTGGATTGACTGATTGAGTGTTAGTGATACCGGGCCTGTCAACTACTTAGGTCATTAGTACCGTAAGTGTAGTACATTTTATTCATCGGGAGGTGGCGGTGATCTTCCTCCGCTGGATGGCGAGATCCGGCGCCGACCTACCGTCAGCTAGCTGGGTTTCCCTAACCCAGTATCTCTCACCAGCAGGACACTCTCCAGCCGGACAACTCTAATCTCCCGACCGATCTCTCTGTATGTGTGGTAGTGTAGTGCATGTTAGTGTAAGAGTGTATGAAAGGGGTGAGGACAGGACAAGGAAGAGGTAGAAAAGATTGTTCGCGGTCCGAGGCCCGTTTGTTAGGGTACTGCTCCAGCATTCACCTAGTGATAATCGGAGAAACCATGGAAAACTTCCGATCAGAGCAGCTGGCCACTAGAATTCTCCTCCAGATAGCGACTGAATTCGACCTATCTGAAAAGCTAGTGTCGAAAATCCTGCCGACGTCGGGACGCGAACCTACGACCTCCCGGTCAGAGGCATTGCAGTGACACCAGTTTATGCTCTGTGCAACCTCTCCCGGTTTAGAGCTTGTCTCGGATGGGACGGTGCTTCATTGGTGGAGAAATCTGAGGAAGAATCTCATGCAATTTGACATGCAGGTTGGCCCAGGATCTCTTGTTCTATCGGGTGAGAAGCACATCCACCTAACGAAATATAACATGCACTACGCTAACAAAACATCTAACCTTAACAGTTTATGAGCCCGTAAGAACAAAATAATTAATAAACCAAATGAGTTTGGAATGTTACATTTACGGAGGGATATTTTAAAATTGCTGTGACATTATTCCTTGAAGCGACGATGTGCGGCCGCTTTATTACATGTAGGAATAAGTCTAATTTATACATGTATTCTTTTCTATTTTATCACTTCATTCAAATATAGAGGTAACTTTGTTTTTAAATAGAAATATACATCGTTTTAGTCTATCGAGACGAGGGTAGAAAGATGAATCCAATGATATACACATTGTCATATGTTATGAGATGACCAATTTTTTGAGTAATTTTAATTTCTTTGCGGCTCGTATTTAAGAAATATTTGAATGCAACTGTTCGCCACTCAAGGTCACGCAGCACTCACACTCTTTGCTAACTCGCTGTCGGGAAAAGAGAAGCGGATCGATGTAATTGAAGATACGAAACGTATTTCAAATCTTCACAAAACTGTTGCATCTTTTTCCTGAACTCTGATTTCCATGCTTCGGCATTTCCAGATAATTTGTCTTTTTGAATTTAAATAAATTATAATGAATAGATCATATTACAAATAATTCATATTTTAACTTTTTACAGGCATTCCTGTCAAAATGAGAATTAGAGAAACGCGTAAATGTACATTAAGATATTATTCCACATAATAATAGAAGCATTTTCAATCGTCTCTACATTGTAGGTCGTTTTATCAATGATCAATGACTGGAACTGAATTAATTACACGAAATTATTGTAAATTACCCGTGGCCAAAAATGATGACTTGGGGAACTAAAAATGATGTAATAATTTATATTCTTGAAGTATATTAAGACGTACATTTGCCACACACCCACATTTGACCATAGCCTTGTTAAAAGTTGTTTCGTATTGATTTAAAGGCAAATAAACGATAGAGACAGTGTGAAAGTTCGTTTAAAATATCACATTTTTGAGAAAATGTATTTCAATTTCCTTGAATTTTGAAAATTGGCAATAAACAAATCGTAAGTTATGTACAGTACTGTAGTTATTTATTTAACAACTAGAAAAACGTTCTTCAATGAACCAAATTATTAATTATAGCTGAAATTTTGTGAATAATATTTTTTTCTAAAAGAGTAGTGTTGTTAGGTATCACACCTAATCTGGTGACAGCCGGAGTGGTCTGATGCATTACCGTCATTGAAAGAGAAAATTCTTGAGAGACAATACGTTGAATACATTGAAAGAGAAAATACCGAGAGGAATTTTAGAAAAATCGCGTGACGCTATTGGATAGGGAATTCCCATTATATCTGATAACCGATACAACAAGAAATTCAGTGTCATTTGAACTTGTAAGTGTACAGTGTATAGTATTGAACCTGTAAAGTGGGTTTCTCTTAATATATTTGAATATTATATAGAAATTGAGAGTACATGCCCTGAGTTTTTCTTAGAGGCAAACTTGATTTATTGCAAATCAATAAACGACTCCAAATTAAAATATTTTTAAACCACAATACTTACTTTATTTCACTTTTTAACGGTCTTAAATACCTTTCCCAGGAATCAGCACTGTGGCAGATATCGTTTAATCAACCTATTCTGGCGAATCAAATCCCGTTTAAAACCCGGCATGGTGTTAGATGCGGTGCGTGCACCATGTGCAAACCGACCCATGCGAAGAGGATTTGTATGAACCAGACCGCAACGGTGTAATGAGGGACGGTGCGCTTGCGTTACAAAGCGTGGAAGTCGGGTGAGCGGAGGGCAGGTGGGCAGAAGGTGGGAGACGGTGGGTGGAGGGTGGAAGGCAGAGAGTGGGGGCGGAGCGCTGAAGGCGGTGGGCTGTAGGCGGAGGACGAAGAGCGGAGGGGAGAGGGTGGAAGGTGGAGAACGGAGGGCGGAGAGCGGAGTGCGGAGGGTGCGTGAGCGGAGGGCAGGTGGGCGGAAGGCGGAAGGCATAGGACGGAAGGCGGAAGGCGGAGGGCGGGTGGCGGGGAGTGGAGGGCGGAAGGCGGGATGGTTGAGGGCGGAGGGTGGAGGACGGAGGGTGGGGGTGGTGGGCGGAAGGCGTAGGGCGGTAGGCGGAGGGTGGAAGGCAGAGAGCGGGTGGCGGGGTGGAGGGTGGAAGGCGGAGGGTGGAAACCCGGGGGAGGGGGCGGTGGGCGGAAGGGGGGGGGGAACGGAGGGTGGAATGTGGGGACCGGAGGGCGGGTGGGCGCACGAGCCAGAGGCGGGGTTTGGCGGCGAGGATTGGCGATGAGGACGGGGTGCGCCGGCGCCCTCGGGGCGGCCGGATCCTCACTCGTCGTAAGCCATGCAGAAAGCCGTAACAGACTTTATGGCCGCTTCTCTAGCGGTGGCCGACCCTCATCCGCGATTCTACGGTAGAGAGGGTGAGCGGAGGCGAAAGCGGCGACGGGGCCAGGCGGACAGGGCCCCGCTGGACCACCCCTTTCTTCGTTCACACCCCGCCCCCTCCTCTCGTATTCACACTTCTACTGCTCCGCTTCCTCTAGATCCGCCCTCAACATGCTGGCGCCTCGCCAGCCCCTGTTTTCGCCTGCAACCCCCCCCCCCCAGCCCCGCCCCCGGCCCGATCCCACACCCTCCTCTTCTTCGCACCCATCCCTGCCCCCTTCCCCGTCTCCGCCCCTGACTTCGTCCCCCCCTATCCCCATCTCTGACCCAACTCCATTCTCGCCCCATTACCGCCCCTGCCCCACTCTGGCGCCGCCTCACCCCCGTTCCCGATTCGTCATTCCCAAGAATATGGTCCAATCATTCACATACCCATGCGTACTTTCACCTGAACTTAAAGACCACTCGCAACCTCGTAACACGCAAATAGTGATGGCAAATTTTATCAAAATATCGATAGATCGATGTTCGATACATCGCTAAAGGATGTTGTTGAAAACATCGAGAAGAAAACATCCATGTTTAAAACAGTGATCTTTTAATTATATACTAATAAACGTGCTTTTGTCAATCCATTTTGAATTTCAGTACGTAAAAGGGATATAGGTTACCAGCATGTTACCAGTATGTTACTAACATGTTAGTAGTATGTCAAAATTATTATCGAATGTAAAGAATAAAATTAACAATGAAGAACATCGTGTTTTCCTATCGATTTCGTGCTTCACTGTCGATTCAGGCAATGACACACCTGGCGATAACATATATTCATAACACGACCCGCTCCCAAACTTCCTCAGATTGCACAGGCGAAATGTGCAGCGTCAAAAAATTATGACGCAGAACAGCAATATTGCTGTAGATTGCTGCTACTCTACAACGTGCTTAAAATCCTTTATTTAAAAAAATTAAAATTAAAAAAATTAGATTGTTTTGGCAACAAAATATCGATGTAAAGAAAACATCGGACGCAAAATATCGATGTTAATATATCGATGTTTTTGGTGAAAAACACACATGTTTTAAAAACATCAATTTTTTTGCCATCCCTACACGCGATCAAGTGACAAGAAAATTTCCCTGAATATTACATTAGAGGTTCGATTCGTACTACTACAAATCGTTGTCACTCTTCACCAGATTCCTAATTCTTATTCTGTACTTTTACTTTCCACAAATTAATCCACTCAAAATATATCAAAACAATTCTGCTCCACTTTTCCGCTAATTTCTAGTGAACTGAAACTTTCCTTACACTATCTCATTTTTTCGCTCTCTGCACGACCTATATTCGCTATCTTTTCTCCAAAACCATTACCCCATTTCGAATTTTTCGGTACAATATTTTCGGTTTCTTCAATCATTTATACACTCTTCAATTTCCTTCTCCTCAATATAATTAATCTCATAATACACTTTTCGGGCTTGGGAACTCAGCTTCTACGTTCCTCCTCGTTAAATATTTCTCTTCTTCCTCTGCACTTGAAAATACTTTTCCAAGTTTTCGTCATACTGCGGTTACAGACGCACACAAGATACTGAGAATAGAGTTACTCTACTATTTTTCAACCTATTCAGTTGAGTAAGTTTCCCGGTTTCATTAGTTCATTAACTTTTTACAAAAGAGAAGTATGGATTTGTGATGTCTTTACGCATTTCTTTTTTGTTCAAACTGAATAAAATATTGCACACCATGAGATTAGTCATAATAATTTCACTAACATTTATACCTGCTAGGAGTATGTTTAGTCTGTACTGCTTGTATAGACAAATGACTGCTTAGTAAAGTTTTTTTCCCTACATTTTTTCATGTTAACGAGATTTGCCATATTTGCTCATGCTCAAAGGAATGAAGAGTTATTTTCTAAAAATTCAATACAAAATAATCCCTTTTCTAGCCTCGAATTCATACTAAACGTATTTTATAATGCGCTGCAATTTAGTTGCAATTATTAATTAATGTGAAATATATAATATACGTAACAATTACTACATCTTTCCTCACTTACGTCAGTTTCAGTTAACAGTTAAGTAAATCAATTAAGGAAAGTTAATTGTCGAAATAAGACTTACCAAAGTATTTATAAATAACAGTTTTAATATTTTTGTGTAACAAAATCCTACAGCAAATGTGGTTGGCAGTGGAAAAAATACTACATAAGGATCTGTGAAATCGGATCTGAGCAGAAAATTTGCAAATGGAAATAAATTAGTATCGGAAGAAAATTTTCATCCATTAAAAACAAACCAAAATCACGAAAGATTAATTGCCGTAAACTTTTGACACAGAGAAAATCGCCAATCGTCATCTTCCTAGAAAAAAAGAAATGATTTTTTCAGCGCAACCATTGAAATCATACACATGCCATTAATTAAAAGCATGTCATTAACGTAGGTTTGATTTTTAACATACTATGCGCACTCTACTGCGTTATGTTCAAATAAACTCTTGGTTATATTTAAACAGCACGATCATTTGACAGGAAACAATTCTGTTCGACATATCGCTCTCCAGCGAACTCACAATACACAGAAAAGAGAACAAAACCAAATATTCACTCTACAAAATTGCAGAACGTAAGTCAAATCTTCTATATACGATACGTTGACAAACACACGCACGAGACGTGCAATGAGACTAGCCACTGAACCTACCGGACACAAAATCAACAGAACACAGGATAACAAACTCGCGGTCCTATGACCTCACACCTTACTCGCAAAAATCATGCATGGTTACCGCATTTTCAAAGCGGACCTGCCGGCATGCGTTCGCCTCTTGTATTCGTTCCCCGAAAACATTCCCTCTCCCTCCCCAGCAAAAATGCAAAAAATGCTCTAAAATTCCGGGCCGCGCGCAAACACGCGAATCGAGAAGCGGGTCGGCGCCTCGCGTCCGCGGTCCCGCCTGCTCAGCGATTGCTGATGACTTTTTCCACGTGTAATCTAGCATAATGGCGGGTGCTTGTACATGAACGAGTTCAATTTAAAACGGCCAAGTGTGTAATTATTTCGTCTAATTTGAAGTTTGCTGCCGGACGCGAGTGTAGAACGAAGGGAAGTAGCGTTAACTCCGGGGATGGTACCGCGTTGTTGCGTTGGTAGTGTTGCCGGAGGTTCAGAGAGCGGAATTGAGATTTATTATTAACTACCCGAAATATTCCGGCGCGATTCGGACAAAGTTTATGGAATATTTATACATTATTCATGATCCTGATATGACTAATGAAAGGATGGTACGAGCGCTGAAGTTTCGGATCATGGATTTACTTCTACAGCATTAACTACTGTGAGTGAATATGATTCGGAAACATTGGTGAAGGTAATGTCGAGGAATAGTGATGACTGAGAATACAGCAGAATTACAAAATCTATTAAAATCCGTCCAGAAACTGATTTTAAATATATAATGAGGGGCTAAGAAATATATGGAGTGAAAATTTCTAAAAATCAAATAAAAAATCAGGATTGAAATGTCATTCTTCGAACTTGATAGAAATTTTTAAGAATAAGAAATAGTACTGTGAAGCAAATTAGTTACTTTTCTGTATCCAAGACAAGAAGTGACATGACACATGACTTTCTGTAAAAATTGCACTCTCTGAAAGTTCCTCCATTCATTATTTTTTGTAAATCTTCATGTTTTATTCAGAGTTACTGCGTGAACTTACCGACCTGTTTATTTGACAATAATTTTTCTCTAATTAAGTGCACATATTTTGTACATTTACATCTCTTTTGATGACGAACGCTTTATAATAATGCATATCCTATTATTTTTTTCACCTGAATAGATCCAATATATTCTGAAAGATTTTTAAATACATCTGCAAAACGAGAAAAAAAGAACGTATTTACGAATTTATCAACTACACGTTTATTCACATCTTTTCACTATTATATTTTTTGAAGATTTTTCACAAACCTACACAATTTCAATTTCATTCGATACTTTCATTCGATACCTTCAAATTTTACTCAATTTTTTTTTCCACTTACCTTTCGCTCTTTTTTTTTTCCATTCTTCTGTTTCCTCTCTTGTAATATTTATTATCGCCTTTAATATTTATTTTTATTCCATTCTTCAGATTTTCATCGGAATGTAGTAGTGATAGTTTTATTTGTGTTTTACTCTTTAGGTGTCTTTTTCATCTCAGTTTCAACCTCAGTTTCTCAGTGAAGACTCCTATTTACCACCGTTCATCCACTGCCTACTCAATTCTTGCCATATTCGTAAAATTACATATTCTTTGTGTTATGTGTGAAGCTGATTATCACTTTCAGAGCAATTCAGGGCTTCGTTATTCATTATTATTAATATCAGTAATGTGAATGCTCACTTCAGCGCTACTTTTTTATTACTTCATTTTTCCCCTTCTTCAATTCATTGTTTTTGGTTTGCTATTCACAGCTGTATTCTTCCAATAAGTTATTCACAACTATTTTCTTACACAATTAGTTGTGAAAAGTTATTTTATTGAGAGGGTACGATCAAATATTCCATCAAATAGTTCATCACATAGCATTTGATTTGAAACAAAAACTCAATTACACAATATATTTCTCTTTGGGTTTTGCCAGGAGTATCTCACTACATCTTCGTACACTCATTAAGAATGCTCAATGGGTAAAGGCATCGAATTTCTGAGGGACTTTTATCCCCCTTCATTCTATACACGTCCTCACATGACCTCAGCTAGTAAAACACTTCCATTTCGCGATCGTGTGGAACTTGCATGTGCATACTTCAGTATAAACACAGCATTGTTTCATGTAAATGGTAATGTTCCACCATTCGTGACCTCAAATGAACGTAGCTCACTACTTACTTTGGTAGTATTCGAATTTTGCTATACTCGTACACAGTGTCTCGTACCTAGCTTCCTTCCAAATCAGCATACTCTCCTCTCCAAATCAGCATACTCTCTACTTACACACCAAATAAAAGTTTTGTTGCTTCAGGATAGTTGCAGAACATTTGCTGGAAAGTATTGCGTAACATATGAGATCGTGACCATCACTTTAGTTAAGCAGAAAATTTGTGCAAATCGAAAGAATAATTGACACCTAACATGGTCAAGACATGCAGAGTTCATCATCTTCATCGTCGTCGTCGTCATCAATAATCATCATCATCATCATCATCATCATGTTTTCACGAGCACACCTGCCAACTCATGCAATTTAGTGATAACACAGCCGAAATCATCCTGGTCTAGTATGACAACGAAACACTTTTGCTTTTACAAATTGCTTCACAAGAATTAGTAACAAAATGAAACGATTTTCTTCTAGCTTTTCTAAAACAGAAACGAAGATCAGATCAATTCTAACGTTCTCATTTCTTAGTTAATCTCTGCGATTACAACATTTAGTGATCCTTACAACATTAATTTCTGACGCTTTTATGTTGGCGCATTAATTTTTGTATTCGTTCCCGACTTCTTCCGTATTGCACAACCAGCAATACCATCATATTATATAATTAAAATTTCGTATCTTCTTTCGTTTTAAAAAGAGTTTTTCTAATGTTGTCACTCATCCTGAAATATCTGAGAGCTCAACGTGTGAAATTATATTCTTTATTTTTAACCGGTTAAGATCGCGAAAGCGAGGGTATCCTACCGCGTTTCCTGCAAGCAATCGGGAAAGATCACTTAAACAGAGCGAGTCATTACAAATATAGTACGACTATTTTATAAATGTGCCGATCGCATGGAGATTTGGCCTCAGCAAACGAGACCAAGGATGCCGAAGAAACCGAGACAGGCCGGCCGGTAGAATTGCAGAAGAGAGAAGGTTGCTTTTTGCTACCAGAATGTTTAAATTGTACTCACGGTATAGTATATGCTGGAACTACTCATCATTGGCTCTGATGCATTCTTGACAGTACTGAAATTCTAGTTCACCCGGTAAAGAATGTTTTGTTGTTTTAATTATATCTGTCCCTATATATTGATCCTTAATTCTTTCGTGTGGGTATTTGTCGCATATACATGGTCTTTCAGAATCCCGAAAAAAAGTCGCACGGTGAGATCAGGGACGTGCAATAATTGCCACAAATCACGTGTGATCATTCTGTCTTCATTGTCATGTAAACCCTCAGGGAAGCTGATGCAGTGTGTGTGTAGGGGGAGTCCTGTTGATATTGGCCGTAATTACGCTCTTCATATGTCAACATTTTTTCAGAAAAGCTCCAGGATAGATGCACATAACTTTTTCACACGTTTTCGTATGTGTATATAAACACTTCTGTTTCATCACAAACCGACTATTCAACAAGGCAGCATTGCGTGCCTTTTGAAGGGAGAGACCTTGAAACACTTCGTTCCCAGGGGAGTTCAGTGCACACTCCGCAGCAATTGAGAGCCAGTCAACCGAGCAAAATTTTCCAGGATCGCGGCACACTAGTAAAATAATTGCACAATTGAAAGAAATAGGGTGGTCCTCATAATATCGGCAACAAACTATTCCTGTACAATTCTGGCCTGAGGAACATATTCTCGCAGAAAGTGTTATTGTAATTCTTCTATTTCGTCGCAACCTGTATGTCCCCGAAAGACGGCGCATTTTTAAGTCACGAAGCGCTATTTTAGAAATGGTAGATCATTGACATCCTTTGTAAATAGCGAGTGCACGACGATTCTGAGCACTGTTTGGCGGACTAAGATTCTGACTTAAATAGGGCTCTGGACGTTAGACTGTTTTAAATAAGCCTCTGGACGTTAGAGAAGAAGAGAAATCGTCAAAAAACTGATGTTCAGTAAGAAACATGTAAAGCATGTAAGTGTAACGTCAATATCTGCGCACATCTTTTAGAGTTCTGTCGGCAATAAAGTTACTTAAATTATCGTTATCCATGTTCTCATGGCAGGAAGTCCTCCAAGATTCCTTCACAAAGGGGCACGAAGGAATAATAGCTCTAAACTCCGTAGCTGATTTGCCTTTTCAAATAGTTTTTATTATACCGAAGCGATTTTTCTTATCAATTCTTGTCCAATAAGCTCATTTCATCTGCATTCACAATTCAATTTGCATATGGGTGAGGCTAGTAACCTCAGAATTTTAGAAAACCTGCACAGAATACTCCATATTGCACGTCATACATAGTTTTTAACGGTTTTTGTGGTTAAATAAATAAAAATAAATAAATAGTTTCCTTGTGAAACGAGAACATAACGATTTGTTCATCCATGTGGGAAGACGGTGAAGATTGTTTCCTTCTGAAATGACTTAATATTTTCGTATTTCCGGATAGCTGTCTTCGTAAGATACACATGAGCACTAGGTGCCCGATCTCTCCGGGCACCGACCACGTGCTCATATGTGCGTGAGAGCGAGCGGGCGATTGCCAGAGCTCGCGTGAAACGCAAACGGCCACGTGGGAATTAGCAGGAACGCGGCGGGGTCAATTGCGCTTTTCGCGCGAATTCCTGGCACGAGGGCGGTCGCAGTGCAAGGGCAGAACAAGAGTCGAGGGAGGATACGGCGGGGAAAAAGGGGCACATGCGGGACGGCACAGAGAAGCGAAGGAGAAGCGCATGTGATGTGAAAGCGGAGAGTGGTGGATAAAAAAAGAGGCTAGACGAAGGCAGAGTGAATTAATGTGAAAAGTGATGAGAAGTGGGATGGAAGAGCAGGAACGGTTAATATCCAGGAATCCGCCCGGAAGTGCGAGAGTAGAGGCAAAACAATGTGAGAGCAAGAACCGAGTAAAACAGGAGCATGCGAAAGAATAGGAAAAATCAGTGCAAGAGAAACGCGGAAGTAGGATGGGTGTAGGGTGAAAAAAGGAGGAACAGAATGAAGGAAAGATGGGTAAGGGCAAGAAAGGGAAGGCCGCAAGGGGGGTAGAAAGTGGTGGGAGAGGATCACAACAGGACAAAGAAGGTACTCACGGAAATCGCAGGGCGATGGCAAGAGCGAGCAGGTTGCAGCAGAGTTCAAAATTTTACAGAGGGGTGGGTAGGTTGGAGAGGGGAGGCTGAAAGCAGAACGATGGTGGAGAAGAGCAGGTTGTGTGGAGATGGAAGGGCGCGAGCAGGGCTGTGGGGGGGGGGGGGACACAAGCAGAACGGGGGGGAAAGGGGGAGAGGGGAAGAGAGGGCGGGATACGGATAGAACGCGCGAACAGAACGGAGGAGGGAAGGGCGCGAGCAAGAGCGAGAGGGGGTGAGGAGGGTGGAGAGGGAAGGGCGCAAGCAGGTGGGGCGAGGGAAAGGGCGAGGCGGAATGTAAAGTGAGGCGCGTGCATGGCGGAGGGAGGAAGGGCGCGAGCAAGCGAGAGGTGGTGAGGAGGTGGAGAGGAGGGCGCAAGCAGGTAAGGCGAGGGAAAGGGCGAGCGGAATGTAAAAGTGAGGCGCGTGCATGGCGGAGGAGGAAAGACTCGTGCAAGAGCGAGGAGGTGAGGAGGGTGGAGAGGGAAGGGCGCAAGCAGGTTGAGGCGAGGGGAAAGGGCCAGCGGAATATAAAAGTGAGGGCGCGTGCAAGGCGGAGGAGGGAAGACTCGTGCAAGAGCGAGAGGGTGAGGAGGGTGGAGAGGAGGGCGCAAGCAGGGTGAGGCGAGGGAAAGGGCAGGCGGAATGTAAAGTGAGGCGCGTGCATGGCGGAGGAGGAAGGGCGCGAGCAAGCGAGAGGTGGTGAGGAGGGTGGAGAGAGGGGCGCAAGCAGGGTGAGGCGAGGGAAAGGGCAGGCGGAATGTAAAGCGAGGCGCGTGCATGGCGGAGGAGGAAAGACTCGTGCAAGAGCAGAGGGTGAGGAGGTGGAGAGGAGGGCGCAAGCAGGCAAGGCGAGGAAAGGGCGAGCGGAATGTAAAAGTGAGGGCGCGTGCATGGCGGAGGAGGAAAGACTCGTGCAAGAGCGAGAGGGTGAGGAGGGTGGAGAGGAGGGCGCAAGCAGGTGAGGCGAGGAAAGGGCGAGCGGAATGTAAAAGTGAGGCGCGTGCATGGCGGAGGAGGAAAGACTCGTGCAAGAGCGAGAGGGTGAGGAGGGTGGAGAGGAGGCGCAAGCAGGCGGGGCGAGGGAAAGGGCGAGCGGAATGTAAAAGTGAGGCGCGTGCATGGCGGAGGAGGAAGGGCGCGAGCAAGCGAGAGGTGGTGAGGAGGGCGGAGAGGGAGGGCGCAAGCAGGTGGGGCGAGGGAAAGGGCAGGCGGAATGTAAAAGCGAGGGCGCGTGCATGGCGGAGGAGGGAAAGACTCGTGCAAGAGCAGGAGGGTGAGGAGGGTGGAGAGGAGGGCGCAAGCAGAGGGGAGCGAGGGAGAAGGGCAGGCGGAATGTAAAAGTGAGGGCGCGTGCATGGCGGAGGAGGAAGGGCGCGAGCAAAGCGAGAGGTGGTGAGGAGGTGGAGAGGAGGGGCGCAAGCAGGCAGGCGAGGAAAGGGCGAGCGGAATGTAAAAGTGAGGCGCGTGCATGGCGGAGGAGGAAAGACTCGTGCAAGAGCAGAGAGGGTGAGGAGGTGGAGAGGGAGGGCGCAAGCAGGTGAGCGAGGGAAGGGCAGGCGGAATGTAAAGTGAGGCGCGTGCATGGCGGAGGAGGAAGGGCGCGAGCAAGGCGAGAGGTGGTGAGGAGGTGGAGAGGGAGGCGCAAGCAGGCGAGGCGAGGGAAGGGCGAGCGGAATGTAAAAGTGAGGCGCGTGCATGGCGGAGGAGGAAGACTCGTGCAAGAGCGAGAGGGTGAGGAGGGTGGAGAGGAGGGCGCAAGCAGGCAGGCGAGGAAAGGGCGAGCGGAATGTAAAAGTGAGGCGCGTGCATGGCGGAGGAGGAAAGACTCGTGCAAGAGCGAGAGGGTGAGGAGGGTGGAGAGGGAGGGCGCAAGCAGGGTGGGCGAGGAAAGGGCGAGGCGGAATGTAAAGTGAGGCGCGTGCATGGCGGAGGAGGAAGGGCGCGAGCAAGCGAGAGGTGGTGAGGAGGTGGAGAGGAGGCGCAAGCAGGGTGAGGCGAGGAAAGGGCGAGGCGGAATGTAAAGTGAGGCGCGTGCATGGCGGAGGAGGAAAGACTCGTGCAAGAGCGAGAGGGTGAGGAGGTGGAGAGAGGAGCGCAAGCAGGTGGGGCGAGGGAAGGGCGGCGGAATGTAAAAGTGAGGGCGCGTGCATGGCGGAGGAGGGAAGGGCGCGAGCAAGAGCGAGAGGTGGTGAGGAGGGTGGAGAGGGGAGGGCGCAAGCAGGCTAAGGCGAGGAAAGGGCCAGCGGAATGTAAAGTGAGGGCGCGTGCATGGCGGAGGAGGAAAGACTCGTGCAAGAGCGAGAGGGTGAGGAGGGTGGAGAGGAGGCGCAAGCAGGTAAGGCGAGGAAAGGGCAGGCGGAATGTAAAAGTGAGGCGCGTGCATGGCGGAGGAGGAAAGACTCGTGCAAGAGCGAGAGGGTGAGAGAGTGGAGAGGAGGGCGCAAGCAGGTAAGGCGGGAAAGGGCGAGCGGAATGTAAAGTGAGGCGCGTGCATGGCGGAGGAGGAAGGGCGCGAGCAAGCGAGAGGTGGTGAGGAGGGTGGAGAGGAGGCGCAAGCAGGTAAGGCGAGGAAGGGCCAGCGGAATGTAAAAGCGAGGGCGCGTGCATGGCGGAGGAGGAAGGGCGCGAGCAGAGCGACAGGGGAGGTGGAAGGGAAGGCGCGAGCTGGGCGGGAAAGGGGTGGGGTGGGGTGGGCACGGGGCGGAGGCGTGGACGTGGCGGGGCACGCGCGGGAAGGCAGCGATAAATGAATTAGTCGTGAGTGCCGCAAGCGCCCTGGCACGAAATCCGCGCGCAGCACTTTTTGCATCGCCGCCCCGCCGCGCTGCCCCGGAATACGCTCCCACCCACTGCCGCCACGCTCGCCGCCACGCTCGAATTAACGTGCGCGTTCGCTGCTCTTTAATCGCGCTGCCCTACGGGAGTGGGGAGGGGGAGATGGGGGATTGAATTGAAAGTTAGAGATATGCCACATCGCTCACAAGAGGATTTTTGACAGATTCCCCCACAATTGAGTTCCATTCTTTGTGAAACAGGCTCCGTCGGTGTAAAATGGTCTTCCCCCATTCAGGGAAGTGTCTGATCTACAATTTTTTAAGTCTCATTTAAAGAGTAGCATTTCTAAATGAGTACCTTTACACATTTCTAAAATCATGTTCTGTACATTAAAAAACAATGAAAGTATATGACGTTTTATCAGGATAATTCGAAATGTCTAGACCATTTCTTCTGATACTTTAAAAACAATTTAAGAAGTTTGCAAATAATACAAAATGTTGTTTCATAGATAAAAGTAATACTTTGTCCATTACTGAATGTATTCATGAATAAATACTATTAATTCGAGTATTTCATGTTCAGAGAGTCTCGATGTGTTTTTGTACAATTACGTGCAACTGATTAGTTCATGTTTTCCTAAAAACTAAAGGAAAAACCAAATTTTTTTTTCAATATCGCAATCCCTGAGTAGAAAACTCAGTTTAATTGTAAAACTATCGAGATGTTAGAAAAGGTTTCTGATCTGTGGATACTTATGTTTTAGCATGAGGCGGACCATAACTTCGGACGCTGACAGTCCAGAAAGTTAGTAGAATGGAGACCACTTTTTCTATAAATTGAACATTTTCATCGTTTTCATTTATTTAACGTAATTTAAGTAAAAAATAGACTTAGAAATGAAATAGAAAGGTAAAAAATACTTTTTTTTTCATACAATTTTGATATAAAATTTGTATTTGTTGCGGCTGTATAACCACGTTTGAAGAGCGCGCCAAGGTGGCAGCGCTCAGCGGCGACCGAGGAAGTCGGCAGAGGCGGTGAAGCGGAAAAGGCGCCGCTCGAGCTTAGAAGGAAGGCTGGCCGGAGAGCCAGGAGCGGTGCAGCGAGTTTGCGGCACCGCCCGCTTTAAAGCAGGCGCCGCCAATAGGACACAGAACGCTAGTAACCGTGTATTGAGTAAACTTCAGTGAGGAGATTGTACCGTGTAGAAGCGAGTGTAGGTCCGGCAGTAATTTTGGTTAATTCTGGTGTATTTCTTGGTTTGACATAGCTAGTGTTTTGGTACATCTCCAGGACCTTTTGTTTTTGGCTTTTGATTTTGGCTTGTGACATGGTATACTCTTTTGGATTCTGGAATTGTGACCGATGTACTTTCTGTGGTTCATTGTAATAAATCTGTGTTTATGAAAAGCGTGCAATTATTCTGAACATAACAGTATTATTCTATAAAATCTTAAAATAGCATGCCAAATAATTTTTTAGTCATGAGTGTGCAACAAAAAACTAAAACTTTAAACTCTAAAGGAATTTGAATCAAAAAATTAAAATTGTCAATTATTTTCTATTTTTTTTTTCAGAAAAATCAGGATCCATGACAAGATAAACTGTGAAAAAGACCTAGCTTTTATCGCAGGCATGGGATCTTTCTCCAAGACTGATGCAACTGCCAATGTAGTTTGCTTAAGCATATGATTGCCACTAGGTGCATCACAGATAGCACAATGTATGATCAGCAGCCATGCGATTATCGTCTGTAAAAGCTATGGACATTGAAATATAGCCGTCTTTCTCCAGCGTTCCACTAAACTGGTGGTTGTTGATATTTTTCTGAAGTTAATGATACTAACCTGCCATCATCAGAAATTGATAACATGCTAGAAATAATTAATGTTTAATGTCTTGATGTTGGATTAAGACGAAATACACGGTTACTTTGAAAAGGTTGGGTAGAGGGTAGTTTCCCAAGCTGTGTAAAGGTATTATGTTCTGTAACAGATGTAGTGAACAATACAGTTGAAGCCTTTAGCCTTTGCCAACATAATGTTTGATATTAGAGCAACCGATATAAAGATAGGTTAAAAAATAAAACCTCAGTAATTATTGTTAATTTCACTGAAGACGATATAGCTTTTTATTTTGAAAAATTAACATAATTCATAAATAATCAAGACGATGAGCTGCTATTGAATAAAGAATATAAAAAAGTTTCTCCATTCATAAGTATGATATTTCTGAAAGTTGCCGACGTAGGTCAAATAAATTACCTAAACAGCCATGGTAACAAATTCTGTATGTCACATAACGTGAAGCATATGTGAGAGTATAATTAACACAATCAATCTTGCATGTCACCTCCTACGGCCTTATGAATCAAATTAACATGCACAATGCCGCTTGTAAATTGTTTTAATAAGAATAAACGGCTCTCACAATTAGAGGGTAAATTAATGACTATTAGTATATTATTAGAAACCCTATTACGCATCCATACAATAAATCTACCAGTTTTTTTCAAACAAGAGTAATATACTCTTCAATTATTTTGTTATATCAAATTATACCTAATTATAAATTACAAATAAAAGGAAACTAATGATAAAATTAAAATCCTAGATTGCTTAAGAAGAAATTGTTAGTGATTTTCCCACACTCTAAATATAAAATTTTCTAAAAAGAGCACAATTATGTAGTGACTACTCTCAATTATGGAAGTGACATCAAATTAAAATTTTTCTCAAAGTTAAATTTGTTAGTCTGGATATGAAGACCTAAGAGCTCTCACTAAAGGAAAAAATCAACAGAATAACATTTCGTAGTTATTCATTTTTCGATTCTCGAAGTATTAGCATAGCTAGTCCAGATCTTCAAATTGCCAGCTTCAGCTGGTTCTGTTTCATCGTTTGCTCTCGTCCCATCACTTTAAAGCGTCGCAGCACAAATTACACAAAGTACACATCTATCAATAACCCTAATTGTAGTGTGCTCCTTAATTTTTGCTTGTATCTTCCAATATCTCGTAACCGACTCTATGTGCAGTGTAAGTCTTATGCAAAAATCCTACCTCAACAAATATGAATTTTTCCGGCGTAACGTTTTCTTCAATGTACTCTAACCACGCTAACCTTCCTTCGTCTCTTTCAATCTCCATAACTCACATTCATTATCTCACTGACATCCGTTCTTCATTTCCCTGCTATCCCTTCCTACCCAGTTCTTTCGACCGTTCTCAGTTTCTTTTCTGCTATCAATTTCTCTTTTTTTTTCAACTCTCGGTGACCTGCTAAGATTTTTTCCCTCTCCCCATTCGCCATCTTTCGTACGTTTGTGAAAACCTCTTTGCGCCTATATGTTTTAAATATATATTATTTGACATTGATGGAATGTATGCTTATTCTCACTGAGCAATGTTTTACTTGGCTGCATACAGGAACGAGGGTAGTTGTTTTCACCATAGTTAATGCGGCTCCATATTACTGTCAAGATTGGAATCAAAAAATTGATTTTGAGGACTCATAATTTACTTTCAGCATTAAAAACTCTGTCTTAAATAGTCAAGCACTAACAACGTAAAGGACAGTGTTAATTTTTGTCTACCATGACATGAAATTTTGAAAAGTCGTGTGCTTTTTCTAATGAAACAATAACTTGTTAGTTGCCTTGTCATGCCTTCGCTTCTTCCTGAATGTTTCCTACTGTGATCATATTACAGTTTCCCACTCTTTTAGTTCATTCGTTCCTTTCTGTCAACCTAGTACCACCACTTCCCTTCTCTTCCCTTGCCTCGCCGCCATTCCCATCCCCTCCCATTCTCAACCCCAGCATTCTCCTCGCCGCCTTGTTCGCCTTGTAACCGCGCCCCTTCTCTCGCTTCCCTCTACTTGTTGCTCAGCCAGGTATAATGAGAGCGGCCAGACTTTATTAGACATATTTATGCAGCTTGGCTCGCCTTCCGCCGCGCGCGCCACCATCGCCGCTCCCGCGCCGCCCGGACACTTCGCGTGGGGGGCGCCTCAAATTAAAACGTGGTCCCTCCGCCCCGCCCCCCCCGCCCCTGGGGTACCCCGCGCTCCCTCTTCGGCGCGCGCACCTTCCCTGAAACGCGCAGCTCGCCGCCGCTACTTAACCCAATTAGAGCGGGCTCCCGGTGCGTAACTACGTGCACGCACGCGTATTAATAAAACATCGCTTTAGGGATGAATATACATATATTTTAATGCCGCATCCGACCGCGTTGCGTTTATACAGGGTGAGTCATTTCGGCTGTAAAATGCGACCAGTGTGTTTCATATGCACTAGACTACCACACACGTTGCGAGACCAGTGAGTAGTTTAGGTCTTGTTTCGGTTGGAGCAATATCCCGCTGGGGGAGATGTCTGCAAGGAAGAATATTCGCAGGTCGGCTTGTAGATCGGCGACGGATTTCACACACCACCGGGCTAGTACCACCGCCACCTGCCTGTTACACTGCAATTAGAAACTAATGATTTCGAAGTCAACGCTTCGCTAGGTATCAATACTCTCACAGTCCGCGTGTTTTGCACAAAGAAATAGATTATATTTCTTAAGCGTTGTAGCAATAAAGAACATTTTGTTGCTAAACAGAAATTTGTTGAAAATCTATGTAATTCCGTAACGTCCAGAAATTTGTCGCTATGATGAATTAAACTGGCAGCCATGTTAATGCTAAAGATAAAATATTCATTTCAATTTAAGCAAAGAAAAAGCTAAATTGGCATATAAAATATATTTGAGAGCAAATAACAACTCTGAATCATTCCGTAGCGCAACAAAGTTTTATGAAGATCTACAAACGAAGCTAAGAAACTACAGCAACTAAGAAAACTACAGAAAAACTAACCAACTGACTTTATAGAGAACTGGACATAGAAGCAATTACAAATTATATTTCCTTACTGTCGTAATTTCCCTGATCAGGTTAAATAAAATTTTGAAAAAGAAACTATAAACACAACTTATTTTTTCGGGTAAACAAATGTCTTCAGCTAAACCCTTTCCGGGTAAACAATGGTGCTTCCTGTCCCAGGAAAATTTTTTGTTATTATGAGTATCACCAGTAACATTTTGCACACGCAAGGGGGACGCCCACGAGCTCTAGGGGGCACAGATTCCACGCCTACCTCATGGCTTCACAGCTCTTCTGGGGTAATCGCAGATGTCTGTCAAATAGCGAGGCCCAGCATTGGGCAAATGAAGCGTCTTGAATTCGTATAGCTGGGTTGGAACCCGTTGGTAGCTGCCTCTTAAGGACTCTGGGGAGTCGTCCTCTCCAGGAAAAAATGATTATAGGAAACCTTGTTGAACGTCTTAAACTTCCACTAAACCTACTCGTTTAATTTGTGCCTACCATCAGCGCAAGGTTTCAGGAGATCGAATTTAAGTATATTCGTGCGTGTAATATAAGCGAATGATCAATGTTCTTGGAACAGACCTCATAGCGGGCTATCGCGTCGCCGTCAGAAGCGGTGCGTGCTAGACAATGGATGCATGTGGAAGAGTGGATGTGCTGAGAGTTTCGTAGAGACAACGTGCTGTTATTAAGGTTTCTTTTTCCTGAGTCCCTGCTTATTACTAAGCTGAAACATCGAGCATTTCATCCGATTTCATTAATTATTGTCACAGTTTGCCCTAGATACCAAGTATTCTAAGAGACAAAACATAAGGACATTTCGCCCTTCTTGATTTGTAACCACTGGCTGCCATTGGTTTTGGGAAAGCCAAGTTCCCCGACGCCAAAGTAGGAACGCTTTTGTGCCGACCATGTAAACTAAATGAATTTTGTTTTAATTAAATATTTAACAAAACATTGTGCTTTAACGTAAAATTAGTGTGCTATCATTGAAGTCGGGGCATAATATTATCTGATACTTCGCTTCGCATTCATCGCTTCATATTCTTTGAGGTAAAAGGGATATTGGCAGCAGAAATAATATACTCGTAGTGCACGAGTTTTTTTTCATTCTTTGCAAGCGACTTTGAAAAATCAGCAAAATCCTTTCCGTGATTATTAATTCTTTTAGAACTAGACAGCAACAACAACAATAAAATAATAAGAATAAAAGTACACGCTTGTTTGTTTTAACCTTCAAAATCACTCACCATCTTATGCATATATTATTGCTTTTAAAACATTAGTTAGAACAGGTCATAAAATATATCAGATATACAAACTAAATACTTACATAAAATACACATATTATATTCAAAGCCTCATTTAAGGTGCAAAGTATTTGTAGTAAAAGCCATGCTAAAACAAGTGTCGGAATTTAAGTACTTTGGACAGAACATCTCTTATTGCGACAAGAAATATCCAGAGAAAAAACTCAACAAATATCAGGACATGTTTGGAACAATAAAAAATTAGAATGATGTAGGAAAGACACCGAAAAATTTTACATGTGATGGCGGTTCTTGTACTTGAATATGGTTGCGGAAATTGGAGCTTGAGTCACTCCGACAGAAGGAAAATTGATCCTGCTAAGATCTGTTGCATGATATGCTCTTCCAGACCACATTAGAATCGAAGAATCAGACACGAATTGAAAATTTTGAACCTCAATGTGAAAGCGTTAAGAGAAATGATTTCATCATATCAACGGATGACTATTAGAGACTACCAAATAATCAAATATTACTATATCTTGTACATTCATATGTTATTTGACAATCACCTATGCTTTGTCAGAACTTTAAATTAACATATTACAATGAAACGTTAAAATATTGTACGTTTTTGGGTGGTGAATTAAAAATCTCGTATTATTTTAAAAAAACGTTTTTTTTTACTTAACACAATCTAAAAACCGATTATTTTTTTCCCTACATTTCTCTTCATTTATTTCACCACTTCTTTGCTTTATTTACCACACTTCTCTTCAGTTATTTACATACACTTCTCTTGCACCCCCACGTCCAAACACGGGCCGCCCTGCACTGATCACGTTGATGCACTGGTCACCGTTCCTACCGACCACGTACGATGCCTGCCGGTTCCTTCACTAGCACACTCACTGCACGCTTTCACCGCGGACACTTACAGTTCGCTTCCGCGGACTCAAGATCCCCGCCGGCCGCCGTATTTATACTGCCAGGACAACCCAGAACCACCCGGACCCCGCGCCTTTTTGGACGTCCCCCGGGGGGGCCCGTGCCCGGGGGCCGGGTCCCCGGCGATGCGGGCCCCCTGGGGGCGGGGGGGGCGCAAATTGTTCCTCCTCCTTGTCGCCCTGGGGCGTTTAGAAAATCATGCCGTTTTGGCGGGACCCTCTTCGTTGGGGGTTTAAAGGGAAAAGTGGCGTAAATTGTTTCGGATATGACAACTTTCCCATGGGGTAGCTGCGAAAAGATCAAACCCCCAGTGACCAAAGTACCCCCGGGCCTCACTATTCCCCAGTTCATCCATAAAAACCATCCCATTTTTGACGGCTCTTCGGGACGTTGTCTTGCGTACTTGTTGGCGTAATTCAATCAAAATTTTCCCCAAAGATTTCATAGGATCCCTTTGCAGCTTATTTTTTTGGACAAGGTAATAAACATAGTGGCTGACGTCGTCGTCAGAACCTTCCCAATATCTGGTTGTTGGTTCTTTAATTCTTCTATCCTTCTATTTTCTTTTGAATCAGAGAACACCTCTGGTCATATCAAACCTGGCGACAAAATGCGCCAATGCATATTCCTGGGGTACCAAACGACCCCGTTGCACCCCCATTTTCCCCATAACCCCTTGATGTTTTCATTATACTGAGACATAAACTCGTGAAATGTGCACGCTTGCATGCCCACCCTACAAACTCGTGCGGTCTTTTCTTCATCTTTTTCATTACTTCCTGCGTACGGGGGCCAGCGATTCGAATGAACGACTCGGGGTTTTTCCATTCGGCAATTTTTAATTCTGTAGACAACATCATTTATCCTTTCACGACCTCTCGGACCTTCCCACTGTCGTTGTAATTTTGGACCCCCCGCGCGTTGGGGTTAACACCACACGATCCCCCAGGTTGATAACCTCCTTTCAGTTTTGATGTCATACCGGTCTTTCATCCTGTCACTTGCAATTTGGATTCTTTCACGCACCGGTTATGAATTTTCCCATTTCCTTTTTGGGTCTTTACAAAGTCTTCCCCGGCTGTTTCTTTTAGTTTTACAACCAAACTTGATCACATGTAGACTTTTCCCGGCCGGGGTTTGGGGTGTTTGCCCGTTGTCCATGAACGATGAACGGTACTGAAAAAAAAGATTTTGTATTGGTCCCAGTCGCGTTGGTGATCTAACGACCTTCGCTAAATTTTTTCCCATTGTTCTGTTTATGCGTTCCACCATTCCGTCTGACTGCGGATGGGCTTCTTTTTGTTTTTTTTTCCCAAGAAGTTCACACCCCCTTGAAACACTGCAGATTAAGTTCCGTCCGTCTGAATGAAATTAGTGGCCCCAAATCGGCTCACCCATTCCTTAAACCCAGTACTTCGGAGATAGAGTGGTTTTTGGCGGTAGGATATGAAACCCCCTTGCTGAAATAATCCGCCACGGTATGTATTTTTTTCCCATCATTTGACATTGAAATGGGCCAGCCAAGTCAAGGGAATTCGTTAAAAACTCCCAACGTTGTATTGCCTCATCTTCGCTCTTTCTTTTATGGGGCCCCCATTGCGGGTCCCAAAACTTGACACTTTGTACCCATCTTCATCTTGTTTCAATTTAAACCCCAGAAAAATGTTCGCCCCTTTTTCAAAGGGTTTTTCGTTTACCATGCCCTCGAAGTTCCATCGCAATTCTCTCAATTTTCGGGGAATTTCGGTAACAATATCTGCGTCCTTTTTGGGAGCCGTCTTCATTTTCCCGCTCGTTTCAGAACACCTTCTTTCAGTAAAACCCCCCTCCCCCAATATGATTTTACTCTGAAGAACAGGGGTTTTTCTGCCAACGGTCTCCGTCCTCTTTTTTCCTTTTCCCAAACATGTTTCAATTCCGTGTCCTTTTTCTGATCTTTCTGAAGTTCTCTGGGTTGCCATTGGTCATTACTGACGTGCCCCTTTAAAGGTGGAAAATCTTCTTTTCCCGCGACAACAATGCTTGAGTTTTCAGGGCAGGTCTTCTGGAGAGAGCATCGGCTTTCCCGGGGTGACTACTTCCCTTCGATGTTCTATTTAAAGGGAATTCTTGAATTTTTAATCCATCGGCGACTTGCCCTTTCCCGGGATTCTTGAAGTTCAGCAGCCTTTTCCAACGGCATGATCCGTTCTCAAAAAAATTTTTCCGGAGATATTTGAAAAAGTGTTCAACGGTTTACCACAGAAAGTAATTCCCCCGGGTTACACAATAGTTGCGTTCTGGCTTTGATGAACTTACATAATAACCGATTATTTCTCTCGTCCATCTTGTTCTGCGTTTAACCCCCCAAATCCAACTTCTTGCGTCGGTATAAAGGTATATATTTCCCCCTTGAGGTAGTGGATGCTAAATAGGGGGCACTCGGCATGGCGCTTTTAAGTTTTTTCAAAAGGGCGTTGGCGTCGTCCCATTAAACAAACTTTTTTTCTTCTGTCAGCTGAGTCAGCGGTTTCGCGATGTTAAAAGAAAACATAGCGGCGATAATATACATAGCCCCGAAATTTCTAATTCATGTTTACCCTTTTGGGAAAACCCCATTCCTTTACGGCTTTAACCTTCTCCGGATCAGGTTCTACCCCCGTGCCAGATACTACATGCCCAAGGTAATTCACCTGTTTCCCAAAATAAATGGCATTTCTTTGAGCGGGTTTTCAAGTTCGCTCCTTCCAACCTCTTGAACACCTTTCTGGAGATTGGTCTTCAAAAAGTTTTTCCCAACAAAAATTATATCGTGGGGAGGAAAGACATGTCCCCCCGACAGACCTCAAGCACGTTTCCATCAACCCTTTTTGAATTGCTGGGGCATTAAAAGCCCCAAGGCTTACTGTAAACTGCCAAACCTGATCCGTTAAAATGCGTCTTTTCGATCTCTGGGATCTAATTCTACTTGCCAGTATCCGCTTTTCGGTCAAGTGTCGAAAGATCTTGGCCCCAGAGGCGTTCCAAATGTCGTCAATCGGGCAAGGATGGCTACCCTTTCCCGTTACATTGTTGAGCTGTGGGAAAATCGACACGCCGAGTCGCCCCTTTTTTCTTCTTTACCAATACGGGGGGCCCCGACTCTTGATGGTTCGATTACGCCACCTTCTTCATCTCTTTAATAATCTCATCTGCTTTTCTTTTTGACAGAGGTAATCTTCTGCAGCTTGGCGAAACGGTGTGGCGTTTCCGGTGTCTTTCGGTGACGAACAACATCAGTCTTTCCTTTTTTCACCGTCCCGCATTCAAAAAACATGCTGGTAGCGCCGTATTAGGGCTTCACCTTATGCCTCTTCCCGAATAAACCCTTTTCATGCCCCTTAACAGATTCTGCAGTCGTTCAGGAATTTCTTTAGGTGGTGGTTTGGGCGGGTTTACATTCTGCAAAACCGAGGATCCCTAGAACAATTCCCAAACACTGTTCCTTTTTCAACAACAGGATAGTGATTAAGTTATTATTCTCACAGGTATTTTCTTTTATGCCAGTTCTTTGGCCCAAATTCCTCGACCAATGCTTCGTCGTGACTTCTAGGTTCCAGAATAGCAATCTCTCCAGCTGGAACGTCGCCTCGGGCTCCTTCTATAAACATCTCGCTACGCTCCGTCAAGTTACGTCGTCAACCCTAATTTCATTCACGGCAATGTTTTCGTGAATGTAAAACCACCCCCCTTCGTTAGTCTCAGCACACCCTTCTAAACCACCCCCCCCCCCATATGTCTCATAAATTCCTTCCCAAAAATTCTTCTTCTATATCAGCGACCAGCAGACGATGACTAAAACAAAAGTTCCAATAGCAAGGAGGGGATCCATCTCTCCTCAACATTCGCCGAGTCACCAGTGGCTGTTTCCGAAGCTTCCATTTGGGCGGCAAATGAGATGAGGCAAAAACGTTCGTATAATGCTCTTGGTTGCCCAGTATCCAAAAGTGAGACGCATGGTCTTCCATTTACTAGTGCATCTACGTAAATGCTGTCAGAACGGGGTCGAATTGACGACGGGATTTCTAAGGGGGGGTTTGTTTGACAGGTCGATGGATGCCCCCACCATCAACCTGCTTTGTTTTTCCCGTGGCTGCTGGGTTTCCAACAGACGGGTGCTCTTTTTTGCTTCAGTGGGCGGTTACATCGACTTTTTCGTGCCCTAATTCTCCCAATTCCAACATCAGGTTGTCGCCTTTTTCCACTAGAAATGCTGGTCCCAAAAACCCCTTCCCCCATTGCCTCAAAATATTTTTTTGTCATAAGTATCGACGCCGGTTTTCAATTTCGTACTCGTCCGTCACGTTTCGATGCTCTTTTTTTCAACCTGGAAGTCTAGTGCGACAATGCGTCAGCTAAGGTTTTCGTCTTGCCAGTCTTAATGCTTGTTGTGTTTTCCATGGTGCTTCAATAAAACCGGGCGGGTGTGGTTCGGGAACTTTCTGAAGCATCAGGGGCGAAAAGGGGCACCGACGAAATATCAGCTTCATTCTTGAAGACTCTCCCCATGCTTCTGAACCGATTCCTTGCTGGGTAAAATACATTCTTTCCCGATGCGCTTGCCCGTACCGTGTTTCGGTCTCGACAATTTTCTCGGTTGGGCTGTTCATCGGTCGGTATTGTTCTAGAATATCGACGGGGTTACCACCAAAAGCCAAAATCAAGGGGGTAACAATCTGGCCCCGGGCCAGCCATTTCTTTGCAGCAGCCGTTTTCAAATAATTCGACCATGAAGAAGTGCCATCAAAGGTAGGTGGTTTTCTGTGCTTTTTTCCCCGTGGCCGTACGGTGGCTACTGGTGCTATTTCTAGTGGTTCCCGTACGATGTTTATATTCGATTTTTCTGTTGAGGATAAAACCTTCAGCTTCTCTTCAACAGATTTATAATTTTTTTTCATTCTTAAATTTTCTATCCCTCTTCTCAATTTTCTTTTCCCTTTTTTTTTCTTTCTTAAAAATTTTCTCCCCTTTCTTCTCGCCCTTTTTTTATTCTGGTTTTCTTCTGTTCAACTTTTCTTCCCAAAAACCGGGAATTTTTGATCAATTTTTTTTCTAAAGCTTTGGAGTTTTCAGTCGTTCTTCTAAAAATTTGGGGAAATTTTTTGTCTTTCCTTCTAAAATTCAATTTTCCTCAATTGTCCCGTCAATTCTCCTTTTTAAAAATTTTGGGAAATTTTTTGCCAGTTTTCTTCTAAATTTCTGGGAATTTTCCCTCAATTCTCCTTTTAAAAATTTTGGATAGTCGAAAAAATTGCCCCTTGTCTCGAAGAGAAAAATCTCGGGTCCTCCCTCCGCCTTCATCGCGTTTAAAAACGTTCTTGTAATATTGCTTTCGTTCCGGAAATGTCTTGTTCCCCCTTTTTCAAATCTCTCTTCAACTCGGCCCTTTTTCCCAAAAAATTTTGTAAAACTCATCTTTATTAATGTTTTAATTCACCCTCGTTAAACCCCCCCCTGAAAAAAATTTTACGTTTTTAGGTGGTAATTAAAAATTTGTTTTTTTTAACAAAAAAGTTTATTTTGTTATTTAAACAATCACTGAAAACACTTGATTATTTATTTTCACTTCTCTTCAGTTATTTCACTCACTTCTTTTTATTTACCTCACTTCTTTCCCATTATTTACCTACTTTCTTGCACCTCGCACTCCAAGCACTGGGCCCTTCCTGCGTCACGTTCGTACGGCCGTTCCTCCCGACCACGGGACGATGCCCGACAACGGTTCACCACTGGGCACCTACGCGGGTATTCACCGCGAGCCACCTTCACAGTTCGCTTCCTGCGGATCAAGATGACTCGCGGCCGCCGGCCTCGCGTATTTTTACTGTCGGACAACCAGAACCATCCGACACCGCGACTTTCCCCGGACGAATCCGCCGGCAGGTGATGCTCGGTCACCGGGGCTCGTGGTCGCCGGCAGATAGGAACCCGCCACCTCAAGGGCGCCCGGGGGCCTATTCGTTACAATATACTGTTGAACATTATTTTATTTTTTAAAAATACTGAACATAACGTTTCGGGGGGCAATTTTTCCATCTTCAAAAAAAAAAAATGTGGGGGTCACAACCGTAATAGGTGGGGAAAGAACTGTGTTATTCAGAGGTTGGGTTAACCCCTTTCCGATTTTTTCTGGCCCAAAGACCGGGTTTTTGTGACCATGTCTCACTTTTTCCCTTTTTTCCTTTCAAACAAAATATGGGGCCCCAAAATATAAAATAACCATTCAAAGAGACTATCTAAACCACAATGGGTTTAAAAAAAAAAAACTATCAAACTGTTCCCCCCTACGCACCCGGGAAATTGCGCATAGACCTAGAAGATGGAATTGATGATCCCGGCATAAGTAGCCCAAACGGTCTATCCTTAATGATATGATAATAATCTTATATTTTAAGATATTATAAATTTTAAAAATTAAACCTATTTTCATTTTTTTCCCCCTGTTTTGGGAGAATCCTTTTTGGGGATGAATGCGTTTGGGGGGTGGTCTGTAAAAAAAGAAATGTATTTCATTTCCAATGTTTCAAGAACAATAAAACGAAAATTCAATAGCATTAGCATAGAAAAAAATGTTTAAAAAATATAATAAACTTTCACTTTCTGAAAATTAAATCCAAATTACCTTTTATATTTCTTTCAAAGAATGTTTTGCTATTAACATACGATAACCAAAGAGTATTGATTTTGACTAAAATTTACAATATTTTCTTATGTTATTTCGCAGTCTCATATTAACTGCATATCTGCAATCGGCACAACAGACATCATGTGACAGCAAGTTTCCAAAGAAGAACTATCCGCCATTGACAGTTTGTTATTTACGTGCTCCATTGTGAAAAAGTAACTCTTGTTATATTCTTGGTGAAGAACTGTTTTTTTATACATCCATACATACGACACTAAATAGTTTTCGTGAGGAATGTGTATATTTTGTTTGTAGGTACTACGTTTTTGAAAATCCTTTTAAGTAGCTTTGTTCAACACTACTTTGGCTGCTGCAGATCACTAATTAGATAATTATTTCCACGTTAAACGCTCCATTAAAAATTGTGGGGAACAATGTTTTAAAGCATTGAAGGCCCGGGTGCCTCGGAGATCATTCTTTGGACATCGTAACTTTAATTCAACATTTCATCTGTTCCAAACATCTGTAACACTTGCAGGTCAGTTCACAGTTGTGCGTGCAAATTGAATCATTTTGCAATGTTTACTACAATGCTGTTTTACAGTATTTCTCTGACCTTTTATCGTCAATAATAACATTATAATTTTGTAATTTCGTGTAATATTTTACTTCTAAAAACTAATATTAGAAAAAACATTTTTTCTGATTTAATTTTTTTTAACAAGAAATATATTCGCGTTACTTATTTAAAAATATATATATTTATTGGTTTTCTTTTGTTTTTAAATTATAAGTTTAGAAAAAACAGACACCGATTTTCAGTTCATGGAATAACCCATCAGTCTCTCACTTTTGCTCACAAATAGGACATTCACAAATAGGAATAGCAACAGAAATTCCAGGAGTCTTCAAAGTACGAAACGAAGTAAGAAAAGTTCAGGTACGCATGCTTATGTCATGGCCGCACACACTCCGTCACAGGCCGCACCACGCAAATACACGCAATTTCGCCACATCCTGTACTCCACACGCGTCGTCGCCTTTCGCAGAGGCGCGAATTCCGCTCTCCGTTTCCCCTCCGCCTCGACGCGGCAGACACGCGCCCGGCGCCCGCGCCGCCAATATTCGCACGCAGCGTGGCGCTAGGCCGCCCGCGCCGCCCGCGCCGCCCGCGCCGCCCGCCCGCCCCCACCCGCGCCGCCCACCCGCGTCGCCCGCCGCGCCGCCCGCCCGCGCCGCCCGCCCGCGCTCCCACCCGCGCTCCCACCCGCACACCCCGCCCGCGCCGCCCGCCGCGCCGCCCGCCCGCGCCGCCCGCCCGCGCTCCCACCCGCGCTCCCACCCGCACACCCCGCCCGCGCCGCCCGCCCGCGCCGCCCGCCCGCGCTCCCACGCGCTCCTACCCGCGCTCCCACCGCGCTCCCACCGCGTCCCGGCACGCGCTCCCGCCCGCTCCACGCCTCCACCCGCGCCCCCGCCCGCACCCAAGCTCTCGCCGTGGCCCCCGCCCACTCCCCCCCCCCCAGCCCGCGCCCGAGCCGCTACGCCTCCACGAACCGGCCGGTGCCTTCCCAGTACTGCACGTCCGCACGGTTACCCGTCACCCGAGTCAACCGGTCGCTCCTCTCTTGGCTCACCTTGCCACCCCCTCCCCTGCTTCGGGCCCTGCCGCCTTTTCCGCGTCGCCGCCCCCGTCTGCCGCCTCTTGCCCGTCTGAATTCAGTGCTCTCCCTGCCCCGTTCGTGTCCGACTTGCATTAAACTCCGGTTTGCTCTGACGGTCGCTATGCAGGCCTAAGCCGCACCGTCCGCTCGCCGCTTGCGTTGCCTGCTCGAACCTTCATCTCCGCCACCTGCCCTTCTACTGAATGCCCGTGCGGTCCCCTCGTCACCCTCCCACCGATGCTTTCCCCAAGTAGTTGTGACCTCCCAAATCGCGCACCCCCACTACCTAATTCCCCTCAATACAGACCTTCCATCGCAGACCCTCCCAACTACGTTCTCCCCCGTACATTCCTTGTCGTTTCATAACATCTCTACCCACCCATCTAGTTCTGTCGCCTGCCTGGCACCCGAATCGCCGACCCCGCCCATCTTCCGCTGTGGCTTTCCCTACACACACACACACACACACACACACACACACACGTGTCTTCCTCGTCTCTCCCCCCTATCCGCATGCTTGCCTGCCAACCTTCCCAGCTGCTCTCGCCGCCCTCCTCTCGTCCAAGTGCCTGGCGGCCAGGCCGTCCGCCACGCGCAAATGAAACTCTGTAAATTCTAATTCTAATGACATCTCCACGCGGGAGGCGCCGCCACCGGGTACGGACCTCTGGAGTCGTGTTACAGGCAGTCAGAGTGCAGACGTGGTTGTACGAGTCGCAGAGAGAATGAGAGAGAGAGAGAGAGAGAGAGTAAAGCGAGGTGGAGATAGATAAAGGGAAAGAAAGAGAAAGGGAGGGGAAAGGAAGAAGACTTAGGAAAGCTTAAAAAATCCTTAAACTCTCCCACATAACCTACGCTTCGAAATGACAACTATCCTTTCGACCTTTTGAAATGACAAGGTTCTAACATTTCAGACGATTCCATAAGTTGAGTCAAAGTTTCAATATTCAGAAATCTCTTCCCTTGTAAATTGCAGAAGAATGTTTTATTTGTATCAGAGGTCAGTTAAATCTGATCAGACCAACAATTTATTTTCTATTTTGTCCTGTGGCAGCACTTCTCATTCACAAATTCAGTGAACTTTGGTAATGAACATCATGCAATGATTAAAAAATTTGAAATGATTAATTCAAATGTTTATATAGTGAGTCAGCTATGTTTCAAGTTTGTATTTACACTATTTATTTACATTATTTATGTAATTTTAAATCTATGTAATAAAACACGCGCACTTGACCTATTTAGACCTGTTACAGAATGTCCGCGGCGGGCGGTTTCTTTTACCTAGCGTAACCTAGTAAATTTTAAAAATAATGCAAACTACATGGACGCGAGTAAACATTTACTACTTTGGAAAACTTTTACACTTCATTAAAAGTGAAAATAGATTTTATATTGGACCCTCAACAGCAAACATTTCTCACCACCCGTGCTATAAAGTAGGGATACCCTCAAAAAATGTTATATATAGTGAAGAAAAGTCTCTCCGCTCTGAGCTGTTTTATATTGTACCCAGCATCAGTTACGATTGTGATTGATTGATTTTTCGTGTTTCTGGGCGCGTCGACTGCTTCGGTCATTAGTCCCGTTAGTGTAGTGCATGTTTTTTTTCTCGGGAGATGGCGGTGATTTTCCCTCGCTGGATGGCGAGATTCGGCACCGACCTACCGTCGGTTAGTGGGGTTTCTCCTTAACCAGGACTCTCTCACCAGCGGCACCGCCCTCGCAGGGGCAAGCTCTAAACTCCCACCGGTCTCCCGGAATATGTGGTAGTGTAGTGCATGTTAGTGTGAGTGTGTAAGGGAGAGGGTAGGACATGGAAGGGTAAGGGTAGATCGCGCGCGGTCCGTGGCCCGTTTGGTAGGGTGCTGCTCCGGCATTCGCCTGGTGTTGATCGGAGAAACCACGGAAAACTACCGATCAGAGCAGTCGGCCGTTAGAATTCTCCTCCAGACAGCGACTGAATTCGACCTAGCTGAAAAGCTAGTGTCGAAAATTCTGCCGTCAGGACTCGAACCTAGGACCTCCCGGTGAGAGGCGCTGCAGTGTGTTACGATTGTGATGAGTTTTAGGTTTTCATTTACGTTTTCTTTTTTTACAAGCTACAGTTCGTATTCCCAACATAATTTCTGTTGCTAGCTCTCTCACCAGCAAGATATCTTTGAGGAGAGACTTTCCTGGCGATGTGTGGCTGGTGTGTGGCTGGTGTGTGGCTGGTGTGTGGCTGGTGTATGGCTGGTGTGGCTGGTTGTGTGTGTGTGTGTGTGTGTGTGTGTGTGTGTGTGTGTGTTTGAGCCAGAGGGAGGATAGGACGAAGATAAGGAAGGAAGGATCGGATCAGTGGTCATTTGTTGGCCGTCCGTTGGCCGAGGTTTGTGACCTTTCCGGCATTCGCCTGGTATTCACAGGAGAAACCACAGAAAACTAAAATTCTGCTCCAAACAGCGGATGAATTCGACATAGCGATAAAGCTAGTGTTGAAAATCTGCCACCGCCCGGACTAGAATCCTGGGGCTTCTCCGTCAGAGTCGCTGCAATGGCAGCGCAAATGCTGGCTCTGAGCTAAAACAGCCTGTAAAATTCTGTGTACATTACGACAGTATACGAAATATAACTCGCCTCTCCTTAGTGGTAAGTCGCCTCCCTTTAAGTATCTACTACTCATCGTTCCCGAAACATTGACGCTGGAAAGGTGTACGGCAGACACCTGTGTTGCGGGTTGCATTGATGTCAGATTTCTCCCCACACCCAAAGTCGTAATCTATAAGTCTATAATAATTATTTTTATTCATTCCGTCTGAAAAAAAAAGTCAGAACAAAACCTTTTTTTTATTTTTTAAGAATTTAATATATATACTTTTCAGAAGTGTGGATAGCTGCGCAACAATAATATAAACATTTAAAACCTTTTCTGTCTAAAAAACTGAGTTCAATTGAAAAATAATACCCATTACTCTCTCTCTCTCTCTCTCTCTCTCTCTCTCTCTCTCTCTCTCTCTCACACACACACACACACACACACACACACACACACACACACACACACACACACACACACACACACACACACACACACAACGTTTGCACATGCTAGAAGACCAAATTGCATTTATCATATGTCATCACAAAGTCAAGATTTGAATGCTAGAGTAATGAGAATTTTAATTTTTTTTATACCTAACGTTTTAGAAATTAATTAAATTGGTTAATGTAGTAGCATTTTGGTCTATATACTGTTTTAATTTCTAAATATTTCTTTATCAACTTTTGTATAGGCTGCTTTCTCTTATCATATCCTCTTCTGAAAGAGAACGAAGAACGTTGACAATGTACAGATGTTGAAACGGGAATATCTTAGTAGTACAGCAGAAAATGAGTTTCTCTCATCTTTTTGAACGTGATTCTTACGAAATGATTTTGTGAAATACTTCACCTTTTTATTATTTTAATGTATTCTTTGAACGTAAACTTCTAGTATTACACGCCTTCAATCTTCTTGACACATACCAGGGAAGTAATTTTCTATCCAGAAATATCATATTGTTTTCAGTCGATTTCTTATAAATGATCCCAAACGTGATTTTTCTTTAGTGAATTCTACATAGAGAGAATTGTATTAAGTTCAAATGCTTTATATAGAGATTAAGCAGAGACTCGGCGCTGTCGGTTGAACCGCAACCGCCCCAAAGAGAAAACAGTGCGTCTCGTGCCCAGCGGCAGGTGTAGGCACGGCGGCGCGGCGGCCGGGCACATAGCACGTCGGGGCTGCAGCAGGCCGGCCCTCGCCACCCGCCGCCCGGCGCGCGTTGCCGGCGACTGCGTTAAATTTTAACAACGCCAGGTATGCTGAATATAAAAAAAAACGCGGATCAATAGCGAAATTCGCTGCAGCGCTCGCCACAATGCGACAGAGCGCGGGGACGGTCGGCGCGTCGCGGCGGGGCACAGCCGGCGCCAGCCATGGCAGCGGTGCTGGACCACACGCCGGAACTCCGTTCGCGGATTATTCCGCGCGAGTGGTGGGGCGACCCAAGACAAAGAAGACTACAAAATGTGAACAGGCAGTTGATAATAAAGTATCTGGCGCGTATCTTCCGGTTGCTACATTTCATCGAGGGTACTTACATCTTAGAGAACTTTTGTGGATATTTGTATGGGTATGACCAGTTACTGGTATTTATAATTTTCCGTTTAATTACATTTTTGAAATTTTTATTTATTTATTTATTTACTTATTTTACGTCAAAAAGTTTAAAACTGCGTATGACGTTCTATGGGGAAAAGTGAATTGTGTGCACATTTTCAAAATTCTGTGATCCCTACACTAAGTCATATACTACTTAAATTTTGAATTTTTGAAAGGGAGAAAAAAATAAAAACTCCCATGTAATAAAATCTATTTTCAAGACGTGCACAGAAAATGAAGTTACATTTATGTCCAGAAGCAAAACGAGGGGCCATCTCAGCATTTGCACAATGGATCAGGGAAACTGGCCGAAAAACCTGATCGAGATTTACAAGGTTTGCTAACTGTCTGATGATTGTTCTTGTACGAGATGTCCAGAGGATTGATTGTTAAGGTTGCGGGCACGTCAACTAAGGTCATCAGCCCCTAAGTATAGTGCATGTTTTTTACTGCGGTAGGTGGCGTTGATCTTCCCCCGCTGGCTGGGGAGATCCGGCGCCGACCTACGTCAGCTTGCGTGGATTTTCCCTAAGCTGGTATTTACCATCAGTGGGACACCGCCCCGGCGGAGACAAGCTCTAAGCTCCCGACTGGTCTCATCTTCATGTGAGATAGTGTAGTTGATGAAACTGTCAGTGGAATATAAGACAAGGGGAAAGAATTACCGCGCGCGGTCCGTGCTCCGTTTGTTAGGGTGCTGCTCCGGCATTCGCCTAGTGTTGATCAGAGAAACCACGGAAAACTACCGATCAGAGCAATGCGTTGGTTTCGGTGGGTTACAGTGCCATAACTCAGCGCCATAAGTCAATTAATGTTGTCGATTAAATTTAACACACTTGAATAAACGCACATTCCTTAGGGCCCACAATGAAAAAGTTATACTTTATTTAGAGATTTTCTCATGAAAGAAAAGCAAGTTTTTCTACTGAATCTACGGGGTAACTACTGTTACCCCGTAGAAAAATAAATAGTAAGAAAGAGTACGTTATTTTCGTAACTAAGTATTGTGGAGAAAAATATCCTCTGATAAAACTTACCAAATTTCTGAAAAATTTGCTTGTTCTACTTCTCTTACAGAGAATCCTTAGAGTAATAATCATGAACTTTACTGACATCTAGAATACCACTTGAAATGCCAGCTTGCTCTAACATCGAAACAAAGGGACTGCAGGACCTTCGCGTTGTAACCTGCTTCACTTGCAGGACAGAGAGTAGCAAGACAATAGGAGGAAATGTTAACAGTGAAATCTATATAGAAACGACAAACCAACCTGTTTTCAAAGCAAGTGTGCACATACTCTGCCTCCTTTATAGTAAAAATAAGGTTACTAGTTTAAAGACTGGACTAAACAAATTTTACATTCGGAGGTCATTAACGTTTGTTAAAATTTTCTTTAAATTTAGACTTTAAATGAAGACTATAAATACATTAGACTTCAAGTAAAATTTATTTAAAACGGAACATGGGGGAAATTGATCTGGGAAGATAATATTTTATTTTATTTTAATAAAATTGGTCTGTCTGTGATTTCAAAATAAGTCTCTTTTTGTAATTTATTTGCTTATTTATATCATATAAAAATTGATTCAATTAATTCAAATTAATTCGATTCTTCTGTTTGACCGGGTAATATCCTCAAGGAATGAACCTAATTCGATGCCTTTTTCCCTGAAAGGCAGAGTTTTTTGTCGCGCATAAAATAGCTTCCTTTGTTTTCAAAGTATTATTTTCTCTGATATAGGGTAAATGATTTTTTATGCATAAATTTACAATCTTATTCACTTCTTAATGAAATTTTGTAAACACTGCCGTCAAAACAAAAGAAAAGTTACTGTCAGCATGAGATTTAGAAAAAGAATCATCACTTTCCTCCTTCCCTACCTCTTAGAATGAAATTTAATAGTACACTCTTTCAGCTCTTTTGAATACTTTCAAAAGGTTGAGATGATTTGATTGTTAGTGATGCCGAGCCCATGAACTACGAATGTGATTTCCGTAAGCGTAGTGTATGTTTTTCTTCTGTAGGTGGCAGTGATCTTCCCCCTGCATGACGAGATCCGGCGCCGACCTACCGTCGGCTAGAGGGGTTTTCCCAACTAGGCATCTCCCACCAGCCGGGCATCATCCTAACCGGGACAAGTTCTAAGCTCGCGGCCGGTCTCCTGGCATTGTGTTAGTGTGGGTAACTAAGAGGTGAGACTAGGACAAGGAAGAGGAAGGAAATATGGTAGAAGTGTCGGAATGGAAGCAGTGTTGGTGGTTGACATAAAGACAAGTCGACTTCTCCATGATAAAACTCAGTGAATGAAGAGCCAATTTATTTAAGAAAAAGTTAAGATTTTTTCCATGGTCTAACGTGTGTAGATATTGGGTAATAAGCTAGAGAAATTGTTGAATGCATTAAATATATTCACAAATAAGTATGGATTCAATGTGTGCATTAATGAAATTGCCCACAGTTTATGCAAAAGATCGTACAACGAAGATTTTTTAAAAGAATGTTGGTTTCTCTGTTTTGGTAGGGAACAGCCGAAGTATATTGGAGTCCTTTTCTAATGGTGGTGTAGGAATGGGGATGATGAATATGCAGGAGGCGATGGCACTGCCAAATTTTGCGCAAACTGTTCTTCTCGAGAACTATTACAAAATAAAAATTCTATTGATTGAATTTAATTGGACCACTGTGCTTAGAATGTATTGATATCATTAAGCGACCTGTCATATTAAGACCATTTTTATGAGAATTAAAACATAGTTAACAGTTCAAAATCGATCAAAAATATAATGTGTTGCAATAATAAATATTACATTTGTGTGACTACAAAGTGACGATAATTTACGAAAGGAAGAATAGAAATAACTTATGGTACTGAGCTGCTGATATTGGCAAAGGTGTTGGGTGCTGAGAAAAGCAAAGGTAGGCGGCAACACAGAGCTCGCGTGAGTGTCAAAGGAAACCGCGCAATCAGCCAAGTTTGCAAGGAGTAAACTCTCAAGACGTTTTGGAGCGACTGTATTCTGCAGTAGCCGCACAGGCTCCACGCTTCTGAGCTGTGAATTCTGGGAATCAAAACTCCGTTCATCCCTACCCCACATATTTTGACAGTTTTGTGCACAGCGGCTGGTAAAGTTTGTCTACTACAAATGAGTTACAAACTCATTTTGGAATAAGATAATCAAAACAGTGATTAGGCGTTTTGCAACGAGAATAGAAAAAATTAATATAATTGACATGTTTAATTACGAGTAAATTGTTAAATAATTTGAATAAAAGTATTGCTTACCATTGATGTATTATTATAAGTATAAAATTTTGTAAGCATGGTACACATTGGTTTTGGCGAAACACGTGTGAGAGTGACAATTAATAAAGAAAAATTACATGCACAGTGATCCTCCCTCTCTCCAACTCTCTTTTAGTATCTTTACGGTAAATATTTCTCAAGTATCAAACTGAGCTATGTTCTCTATGCTGATGACAGCTATCTTCACGTCCAGCGACTTAATTTCGGACGCTGTTAGTGACCTGCAACAAGACTTAAACACCTTTTCTCATTGGACTAAAAAATTAGGCTTACAGTTGAACCCCTCAAAATGCGAAACCAAATGTTAACCTTACAAATAAAAAAATCTTTCCTTCTTTAAAAATAAATAATTGTCCGACTGCAAGGGCTCCTTCGAATAAACCAAATAAATAGCCAGACGTCCTGTTAGTTACTCGATCACATGGAAATCTCCCATTATTGACAGACTGAATAAAACGTACGGAGCTCTACTAAAATTATATCCCCTAATTAATAGAAAATAATCTCTAAAAGTAGAAAATTATCTGCCCTTGCAAATCTTCCAAAATAAGAGCCTGGAAATATGAAGAATATCGAATAAAGTTAGTAGTAATTTGACAAGCGGATGTTATATGGAGATAAAGAAATGGTTAGGAAAATGTTAATGAGATTGGGCAGTATAAACTAAGATTTTTTAAAGAAAGAGATTATGCGGGATTAGAACTTGAGAAGTTGAGAGAGAATGTGATAGAGATAGGCACTTAATTGAAAGAAAAGAGATGTAGAATTCAAGGGCAAGTAAGATTTGGTAAGACTACAGGGTCTAAATAAAATAAGCATTAATATTAATCACTTGGTAATATATTGGCTTAAAGTGACTTGGGTAGGACCAACATTTATATTGGGAAAAACTGAAGAGTTGAGAAAAGAAATTCACAAGTTACATGCGGAATAAAAAAATATATAAATGACAGTAAGTATTAACGTAAGAAAGAAGATCAGTTGCGCAGAAAAAGCGAATTTGAAAGAGAGAATTAGGTATACACTTTGGGAAAATATGTGCAGGCTATTCTACAAGTAGATGTTAGTAAAGAAGAATGCATCAATATGGGTTAAAATTAAGGAAGAAGGAATAAAAGAACAGAAAAAGGTGATAAATGTAGGAAGACGTATTAGAAATGAAAGAAGAATGTACGAAAAAAAGGAAAAAAATGTGTTACAATGATCTATTATTGACTGATGATAACCTGTGGATACATGTCTGGATGTGTAATTTCCTGCTACGCATTGTTCTATTCACAGAGCATGCAGTAGACTGTCATTGACTGCAGCATTTACACTTTCCCGAGATGAAGGCTCACACTGACTCAACCAGCGCGCTGTGCCACACGTACGACCAGTAAGGAAACTACTCTGCACTCGTTCGCGCTGCAATCTCGCTGCATCAGCGCGAGGGCTTAGAAGTAATATCCGCGACCGGAAGCAGCGACGGCGCGGCGGGCGCCATTCACCTCATGGCGCAGTTTCCTCTTCCGCCACCGTCTCAAGCGCTCGTCTCATTTGCGAGAAGAAAACGCGCCCGCATAGTGTAATGCGGCGCGGGGCGTGATGTGGCGGTGGTGGCCGGGGGGGGGCGGCTAACATCCGCGCCCGGAAGCAGCGACGAGGGTGGAGCGGAATGGGAGAGGAGTTCGAGATTTGAAGGGACGTGGAGCGGGACGTGAAGAGGGGACGTTAAGCGGGGACTCGGAGAGGCGGACGTGAAGCGGGAGACGCAGAGCGGGAACGTGGTGACTGGACGGACGCGATGGTGACGGACGGACGGCGGCGGACGGACGGACGGGACGGACGGACGACGGTACGGACGACGGCGGACGGTACGGGACGGACGGGACGGGTGGGATGGACGGGACGGAGCGGACGGACGGACGGACGGGACGGACAGGACGGACGGACGGACGGGACGGACGGGACGGACGAGGACGGGACGGACGGACGGGACTGGACGGGACGGACGGGACGGACGGGACGGACGGACGACGGACGGACGGACGGACGGACGGACGGACGGGCGGACAGGACATGACGGACGGACGGACGGACTGGACGGACGGAAGGACGGAAGGACTGAGGAAGGGACAGGAAGGGAAGGGAAGGGAAGGAACAGAAAGAGATGCAAAGACACGGGAAGTGCCGGAATGGGATGGAAGAATCTGGAATGGGAGGGAAAACAATGATTCATTGTTTTAGATCTTTGGTGTAATTTATTTATCCTTGTAGACTACATTACGTATTGTTTCACCACACTTCCGACGTAACCTCTCAAGACTCAGATTCCACCCTAGTCGCTCACACAACCTCCGCCTTCCAGAACCTTATTTTGCCCAAAAAATCTTTGCATCCCTCCACTCCGTTGCCCCGCTAGCGTTAACGCCGGTGGACTGGCGTGATGGATCTCTTTGGAGAGTAGCCTAGAACTTTGGAGGGGGAATGCGCCCGACAACTCGCTTTTCCATTCGCTCCGCAGCTCCTCCCATCTTCTTCTTCCTCTCCTCACCTTCCTTGCATCATCTTCTCAACCTCATCCCTGCTCCTCCTGCCTCTTCTGAAACCTCTCAATTCATAAACCGTCTCCCACTCCTTCCTCCTCATTCTCTTCCTTCTTCTTTTTCTTCTTTTTTCTTCTCCCAACTTCTTACATCCTTCTCCTTCATGCCGCCTCCTCCGCTGGCTGAGTTTCGCCTAGAGCTGTCTCTGCAGCGTTTCTGATCGGCGGGACCTAAAACTCGAATCCCGACGGGGGTGGATTCATTGATTGATTATAGAATGATTCCGGACGCGTCAACTACTAAAGTCATTAGTCCCGTAAGTGTAGCGCATGATTTTTCTCGGTAGGTGAGGTTTTCTAGCAAAGTAACTAGTGACGAAAATCTTGCCGCCATCGTAACCCCACGGTTAGAGGGACTGCAGTGACATCAGTTGACGCCCAGAGCCGTCTCTCCCGGTCTGACGGAGGCGGATTTTCAATACTAGCTACATAGGTACCACAGCATGGAGGAGAATTCTAGAGGCTGACTGCTCTCATCGAAAGTTTTCCATGGTTCCTCCGATCAATACAAGGTTAATGCTGGACCGATACTATATCATATAAACCACTTTCCTTTCTGTTCCTCTATTATTTAACACACACACACTTACATACTCTACACTCTAGTATCGTAGGCTTCCGCGGCCAGAGTCATGATCTGGGTTGTGAGGGTGATGCCGCGTCGAAAGCTGGGGTGCCGACGTTTCGACCGACATATCGCGGCGTCACCCGGATAGCCCAGATCAAACTCTACACTACATCACATGATAGGAGACCAGTCGACGGGACGGTGCCCTGTTGGGAGGAGATACCTGGGAAGGACAATTCCTGTGCTAACCGATATGTAGACGTATATCTCCGGAGAAACATTTCCACTTCCTGAGATGAAACACTCACCGCACTAACGGCACTAATGCTCATTTCAATTTGATTTGCCCGGGAACACCAGTCAATCATCACGTATCACAATTTTCGTAAATTGTCTCCCTCCCTTTCCATGTTCTTTCTCGTTCTCCCCGCTCTTTACTTACTCCTCCCTTTTCCACATCCTCCTTTTCCTTCCTTTTCTCCTCATCGCACTTCAAAATGTATCATCCTTTTACTCCCTATATCCTCCTTTGTACATCTAACATCCCTCTCGCTTCCTTTCATTTCCTACCCCCTCATTTTGTCTCTACCTCCCAGGCTTTTTTTCTTTTCTCACGCCCTGCGCCAACTCCTCTGCCTCTACTGGTTCAGCAAGCGCGCTTTTCATTATATTTTTAACACGTCCCGAGTTATTAAGATTTTAAAAGTTAATGTCGTGGAATAAAATCCTCGCTCCTCGCTTCATTTCTTGCCGTAATATAATTTTGATTGTCGTGGCACGGACGTGGGCGAGGCGAGGCGTGGCGTTCGCGGTGGGTGGGACGCAATGTTCCCCCTGATGAGTCACGAAGTGCGGCCTCGTGCTACGTAAAGCACCGCGAGAGAATGACGCAGGAATGAGTTGTCAAATAGAATGGGTGTACTGTTCTGGGAGTGTTCTTCCTTGGAAACACGATGGAAGAAATTATGGCCATCAACCGTCCGTTTTAAGAAGTGTTCTAACGAATATAGAGAACTTTTTTTTCTCTCGTATTCATGAAGAATTTATTACGCCTCTGGTTATAAATCATGAATGGTCAGTCCTTGTTAATTAAGTATTTGCCTTGAAATGGCATTTTAAATACTGGGGTAGAATGGGTGTAAAAACGTCTTAATTCGTTGAATAACATATTCTTTACTCTGCGTGTTTTTAAGAACTGCCAAGATGATGGATCTGATGAATATCGAGTATTTTTAACTCCTAAGTTATTTAAATAAAAATCTCTTCTTTTTCTTGAAGCCAGGAGCACTGGCGTAAAATGTTTCACAACACGACACCTCTTTCGTTTTTCTCCCGTTCGTCACGGAGCTAGCTGAATATTTTTAAGTTGAAATACTAAAAGAAAGTGAGCAAAATATAACAAATATAGGCGAATAAAATACGAATACGAACAAAAAAAGTTATAACAATGCATAGCTGGCCACAAATATATGAAAGTTTCCACGTGAATTAGCATTAAATCAAAGTTATTTCTCATTATAAAGTAGATGCTTTCGTGACGTAGTTACGCCTTTAAAAGGCTTGAAAACTTTTTAACTGAAATTTCAATCTGCTATTCGCATTTGTTTTTAAATTAAATTTTGAGAAATATCCTAAGCTGAGATTTCCAACTAATTTGCAATCTATTCAAAACGCTTGTATTAAAAACACTCTTAAAGCAATGTCTCCTTAGAAATAAAAAGAAAAAAAGCAGAATAGAGTATAATAAGAAATAAAATAAAACGACAAGACTATTCGTAAATTTATCCACAAAGACCTCTTTCTGTCACATCTGGAATCTCTCTTTCAAATTCCAATGCCCACAACCGCAACGCCGTTTCCCGACGTAGCTCCAGAACTTGCCAACTCTCGCGCTCAGCCAAGACTCGGGACGCATAATCACCTCTACTTTCCACCTCGGTTTTGTGATTACGCCTAATCACACACATAGGCAATTAAACAGCGAGAGACGCCGTATTTGTCTTTGGTGATTGCCTTCTCTAATGTCAACAGAGCAACCGAAACGCGCGGCGGCGACGGGCGGGGAGAAGGCGGCGGTCGAGGCAGCGTTGAGAAGCGCTTTCTGTGTTTACCGGCTTAGTTTTATTGTGTCGTAAAGCTCGTCTGAGGCGGTGGCGGCGGCGGAGGTGGGTGTTGGGAGCCTGCAGCAGGAGGTCAAGGATGCAGATCCGCAAAACGGAAAAGATGCTTCGCTGGCAAACGCTGCCGTTGCCTGCTCCCAGCGCCTCATACCCTCCTCCCTCCAGCAGCGCACCGACGCTGCCGTTTTGGTTTATGCAGCGCTTTTCTGTTCCCCGAGACTTGCGCGCGGCTCAGAAGCCCGTGGAGCGGGAGATTCACACCTCGCTGAGAATATCGGGTCACGCGCAGTCGAGAGTCGGATGGAGAAGAGTCGATTCCTTTATCTCTTCTGAGAACTAGGAACTTTAATATCCTTTTTACAGTACAAAGAACATGTCAATACATTCGTAGGCAAATGGAAATCTTTCAATGCCCTCCAGGTGAACACACATTTCTCGTTACTAATATTCTAGATGTGATTGTTGCTGTCAATATTAAGCTTATACAGATCTTTCTTGATAAACGAAATTTGTTTAAATTCAAAATCCTGTGCTTTGAGAGAATTATATCTCGCTGAGACTCTCGCGATAGGCAGAGTTGAGAGTCGGGGGTAAGTGCAGTTACAGTTGAATACATCACTTCTTCTATTGGCCCTTTATACTTATTTAATCCTTTAGTATACACAGAATTCGTAAACACATTAGGAATATGACGAGGAAAGCGGCAGACAGGGGACGGGTGACAGAAAGAGGGAAATGGGAGGGAAACAAGGTGGAAGGCAAAGGGTAGGAGACGGGAGGAGGGATTCAGGGAGTGGAAGTTTGGGGAGAGAAAGGAATGGGTGGGGGGGGCAGCGGGCAGGGGACGGGGGTGGGAAGCATGATATGGGAGACAGGGGGCGGGAGACAGGGGGCGGGAGACAGGGGGCGGGAGACAGGGACGGCAGAGAGGATTAGGAGCGGGAGCAAACGCTGGTCATTTTCGTCAACTAAAACCTGAACAGTGACAGAGCTGTGGTGTGGTCATGGAGGATGTAAGGAGATCGTCAGTGAGCGCGGGCGGCCGGGGCGTTGGCGGGGCCCCGGGCGGGAGGGGCGTGGCGTCGCCTGAACGCGTCGAGTGGCGCCTCTCCACGCGTCGGGCGTCGCTCTCGGAGTGGAGAGGCTGTCAGGTGGCAAAGTGCCTCCCGCCCACGCCCGCACTCGGCACCTGTGGCGACGCGGCTCCAAGGCGACTGCGCGGCTGACGGAACATTGCGTAAGATTAATAAATAAAATGATGGGAATTGCCTTATTAAATAGTATGCATTTCTGAAAAATTGCCTGATTATTGAACTTTATATTAAACTGAAGATTACACAATATAGTATAATTCAAAATGTAACACATTAATCTAAAAGTATCAAGCTTTAGTTAATTTACATAAATAAGAAATTAGTTCTAAAAAGCATTATTGGTGACGGCGGGGAGGGCAAATTAATGGCGGCTTATGAACCAGTCAATACGAGAGAAGGATGGAGGATGAACTACAACCTGAATTGTACGGAACGGTATTAGATATAAGGGGTCTAGACTTCGATATCCGAGACGAATATTGAGAATGGAGATCAGCAACATACCGCAGAAACCTACTGTACAAGGTTCGAAAAGCCTATGAGATTTAGAAGACCTTCTGTTTGAAGACATGATGATGTTGAAAAAGACCTGAAAGAACTAGGAGTGAGGATTTTAAGTAGAAAATCCATAGGCAGAAGTTCTGAAGGAAAATCATTGAGCAAGCCATGTTCTCCTCGGGATTGCCAGGATAATGAAGAAAAAATATACGTTTGTGTGAAATAAATGAGTTGTTATAGTGGCAGATTTGTTCAAAAGGCTATTGTGCTTGTGAGAGAGAACGCATGCCGGATAGCCCTAATTGTTGATTAATTGTGACGTGGACATTCGGTTGATATCTCTTTAAAGAATACCCTGATAATCACGTTTGAGTTTTATTCAAAGCAACACAAGAAAATTGAGACAACTCTGGTGAATCACTAAGTAGACATTGAACTTTCAGTTGCAATTAAACATCATCTAGAGGAACTTGGTGTAAAACACATTTAGGTAATCTCACAAAAATAAACACACATAAGAAACAACTATACGCTGGCGGCATTCGAACACGTGACGATTCGTGCAAAAATCTGGCGCCATAGCAGTCGCGTTGGTTCGTCGATCGCACATTGCACTGCTCTGCCGTCGCCCCTCCCCACTCCTAGCCAGCTCCGGTTACTCCGTTCACCCGTCACTACTCCCACCTCCGCAAGCTTCGTCCCCGTCGAGGATCTCTGCGGAGCGAGTCTGAATAACGAAGTGACAGACCTGCGACCTGTCCCAGGACGGCCAGTCGCTCTGCCTCCCCCGGCTCCATGCACCTGTCCCCTTCGATTAGTGACTGGCCGCGAGTTAGTCGCCAAGTCTCTACAACTCACCTACGTCACATCCAACTTCAATATTGATTTCTCAGTACTTGAAGGGTTTCAATTGAGAATGAGAATGGCCCTCCAGTTAGTTCTTCACTTTTCACCAAAATAATTGTTTGCACTGACATTCAGTGCTATAAAATTAAGAAGAAGAGGGAACGATTGTTGTGAAATGTATGATATAAATTCAGGTTTCTTCCGTTAGCACCCTCGGTAGAAAGTCTGAAAAGAAAATTTGAACATGGTATTTTTTACATTTGAACTTCCCGTTCCTCAAATCAAAACGTGTAGGGACGGTCTCTGCTAGGGAAATCTTTAATTTCTATATCTAGTAATTGGACAGTTGCTTAAACCTAAAGTAATTTCTTGAATCCAAATTTGTTATTAATAATTTGGTAGTTATTACTTTCGATCTCTATTTGTATAAACATTACTTGCGTAAATCATTAGATTTAAGTTTTAATTCTCACATATTCTCTAACTGAGGCTTTCTTATTAACTGCTAGACAAATTTTATTGTAGTACAAAAGCACAAACGAAAAAAGTGTTGATTTTAATTACTATTATCGAAAATAAAAATTAAAATCATTTATCGTCAATAAGTAATGTCAGGTATCGTATAATTTAAATTTGAAGACATGATGGGCATAAAACAAAACAAAACAATATTTACATGATTAAAAATACAATAATATTATTTCGTAGTGTTTATTTTTACTTTATGAATTATTAAGATCCAATTGCACGACGTACTCGTATCATCACAGAAGAAAAAATTCTGAATTCATGACTTTTTTACTCTCATTATAAATTAAATATTTACGAGAAATTCTTCCTAATAATACAGGATACCCTTGAATATATCCATACTTACGCCAGCTACAATAAATATAATGTCAGTAACTCATTCATTAAACACTGATTAATGCTTTAATACCACACAAAACACACAAAAAGAAATTGTAAGCTTTGATCAATTCGGAACACCTTATCTGTCATCTAAATGAGTGATATGCGTTTTATCCAGTAATAGAAGAAAATAATGTGTGGCATCAGCAAACACAGGATGAAGGTTCCCAATTATTTAAGTGTATATCAAAATATCGTCGCGTTTCTAGATAACTGTTGTAACGCCAAAAAATCTGCTTTGTTGAAGTGAGCACATTTTCTTACACTCTTGGAGAGCACATTTTATCTTTCTTACTTGGCTTCGAATTAATCAACAATAAGTAATATAGCGCTGATTAATTGATTCATTGTTGGTCATTCAGGCCGCAACGGCTAAGGTCATTAGTCCCGCAGGTGTAGTGCATGTTTTATCCTCGGAGGGTGGCAGTGATCTTCCCCCCGTAGGATGGCGAGATCCGGCGCCGACTTACCGTCAGCTAGCGGGGTTTTTCCCACCCAGGCATCTGTCACCAGCGAAGCACCGCCCCAATCGGGACACGTTCTTAGCTACAAACCGGTCTCCCGGCATTTGTGGCGGTATAGTGCATGCCAGTGTAAGTTATGGGATGTGGATAGAACGAGGAACAGTAGGCGGGCGGTCCGTGACCCATTTATTGAGAAACTGCTCCGGCATTCGCCTGGAGTTGATCGGAGAAACTACGGAAAACTACCGATCAGAGCAGCCGGCCGCTAGAGTCCTCCTCTAGACAGCGGCTGAATTCGACCTAGCTGACAAACTAGTGTCGAAACTTCTTCCACCGTCGGGAGTGGAACTCCAGGATCTCCTGATCAGAGACACTGGGGTGAAATCAGTTGATGACCTGAGCCACCTCTCTCGACCCTACGCCACGCGAACAGGAAGCATTCGTCCACGCGGCAGGTCGCTAAGCGGAGAACGCTTCGAAGGCGCCGAATTAAAAATGCCGCCAAACGAACTTTTCTAATATAAGTTCGCGGCGCGGAGAGCTCGGACACATGACGCGCCGCGCGGGCCCTGACGGCGGCAGCGGGGCGGAGGAGGGGGCGGGGCGCTCAAAGTTTTAATGCGGACCGCGGTGGACACGTGTCCGAGGTATCAGCGTGGGAGGCGGCGCCGCGCCGGTGTCAGAGCCACTGTACGGAACAGAGCGAAGGGATCGAGACAGAATGAGAGGTACCGCTTTGAGGCAAGGAGAATGAAGTAGGTGGAGGTAGAGGGAAGGATATCATGCTGAGAATTTAGAAAAGGAAGGAAACTAGTAAGTAGGAAGTTTGAGTTGCGGAGGATATACAGGGTTGATAGGGAAAGCAAATAGATTGAGAATCAAAAACACAGCGCAACTGTGAAGTCGTGTTTGTTTCAGTTCTTTCTTCCTTTCTTTTTTCCTTTTATCCTCACTCGCGACCTTCTTCTTTCTTCCCTAGTTTCTTTCAATGTTTACTTGGTGTTTATTATTTTGACATTTTGTTCTTTATTTTGAGTCATCTCCTTTTCTTTTGCATTAAATTCCAGCAACCTCTTCAGATCTTTCCCTATCAGGAGCTTGTGAACATTATCAATGGGAATCATCGAGTGAGTGACGGCAACTGAGTTTTGACAACCAGATTTGTTTCTTGTGATTTCTGTGTCCAAGATGTATTTATGCTTGGAGTTCACAGGAATATTCAATGATAATTTTTTTATAATAAGCACCTACAAACTTTGAAAAATAGTGACATAAACAAGAATAATACTCTATTTCTAGACAAAACATTTTCAAAAGTTCTATTAAACTATACAGAGCACGTGTGAATTCCCAGTATATCCTCTTAATATATTACGATTCCAAAACGTTCATGAGTCATACTGCAACAACAGTTGCACTTCACAAGTAGAATCATAGAAAAGTATCTCTCTCGCGACTGAAAATGAAACGGGCGCTGAAAACGTAATCCTTACTTTCGCGAATTTCACTACACGCTGCGCGTAAAGCACACACAACGTCACAAAAAACGAACAAAACCCACTCGCTGCTGCTAGATCGCGGGTGAAGCGCTGAAAATGCAGTTTCAAGAAAAACGCGAACGTCAGATGAAAGCGTCAACGCGCAGAGGAAAGCAAACGCCAGACGGAGAAAATCGAAGAGCCCCGGCACCAGCTCTGCTTTCAACCCTGGCTCACAGGCGTTGGTCGCAAGCATTATTACACATGGCGCGAACAAAACACTTCTCATCCCTGCTTTCACGTGTAACGAAAGGTTCTCCTCTCAAAAAAACTTGCATTTAATAGATGCAAGATAACACGCATCCACGGAGGAATATTAGCAAGCGATTAAATATTACGAATGATCCTGCTTTCAAAAGAGATCAAATAAAAGGCTCCAAAGAACGGCTAACGGTTTATTTCTAGACTATTCCACTCTTAAATTAGCCAATAGTGTTCAATTACACATTCAAAATTCCACAATCAGAGCGATGTATCTCAGAAAATTTATCGCTTTTTCAATCAATTTTTCTTCCTATTCTCCCTACTGGCCAATCATAAACTGTGACTCATCTAGCTTTCAAGGCAGTATACTTTGATCGCAATGTGGATGTCCAATACATCGCATATATACTTTGACATGACTTTGATTTTAACATAGTTTTCAGATATTTTTAATATTTGGCGCATTTTGGAACTATGTTGGGGATAATTTCAATCGTGGAATAGTCCTATAAGTACCACCCGTGCTCTGGAAATTCTGAGATAAATCCCCTTCGCGACTCGGGTATTTAACAACAATTTCCAAAGTACTCGTGGTATTACATATAATACATTTCGGAGAGGCGATGCGAGATTGAAATTTCTAGTTAGAATGATTTATTTTTGTCAAAAGCTTAACGAATTTTCCAGTTCGAAAACCAAGAACAAGCAGCTTTAGTAGAATAGTTTACTATTAAAAGCGATTCACAGAATCTACAGGTATAGTATAAATGTTTTGGCGCGTACATTAGATACACTGATGCATTATGAGTCTATAAACATAATTTAATTGTAGAAAAGATATCAATAGTAATCCATGCGCGATAGGTAAATGACAGACAAAAATAAGTGAATTAAATACATAAGGAAATAAAGGAAAAATAATCCATTTCACGGCACCAGAAACTTATTAGCATAGGTATAAGTGTTGAACAAATTGGACATAAGTTTCATCTTTTAAATACGTATGTTTGACATTATTGAATTTCTTTGTATATTGTTTGAAATATTCCTCTAACAAAGAAATCAGATTGACTCATTGGGAACATTCGACATTGTCACATCTACATTTTTCTTTTTTCGTGTTGTGTCTTTTTCAAAGTACTAAACACTTTGTCATTTTCTTCCACTATTTCTGAAATATAGAGGACTGTCACATTCCCTAAAGTTAATTCTAACCCCTTGAATGCAGATGCTCATTCGATTCGAATTCCTTTGACGCCTCCACATCTCAACACTCCGCAGTCTCACCGTTCGTTACGTTTGCGGTTCGTCACCACTTCGTCAGTTTCTCAATCTTCCTTCGCCAGCGAAGCTGCCTTTCCCCTTAAACCCGAAGCAGCCGTCCCTCTCGCCCGCTTCTCCTAGCCAGCCAGCCGCTCCCGCCGCTTGTGCTACTAGCGTATGTATGACGCGCTGCTTTTTACGTTTCACTGTCCTCGGGCAACCCTTTCGTTTCCTTGTGGCAGGTAGCGCTCTGCACATCCCCACCTTCGCCGTCTCCTCATCCAGACACTGACCGGGAGCGGTAGCTCAATGCATCAACTGATGTCACTGCAGCGCCTCTGAGCGGGAGGTCTTAGGTTCGAGCAGGATTTTCGACACTAGCTTTCCAGCTAGGTCGAATTCAGTCACTGTCTGGAGGAGAATTCTAGCGGCTGGCTGCACTGATCGGTAGTTTTCCGTGGTTTCTCCGGTCAACTCCAAGCGAATGCCGGAGCAGTACCCTACCAAACGGGCCACGGACCGCGCTCGATCTCTCCTTCCTCTTCGTTCTCCTATCCTCTCCCCCTTACACACACTCTTACACTAACATTCACCACACTACCACATATTCCGGGAGACCGGTCGGGAGCTTAGAGCTTGTCCCGACTGGGGCGGTGCCTCGCTGGTGGGAGAGTCCTGGTTAGGGGTAAACCACACTAGCCGACGGTAGGTCGCCGCCGGATCTCGCCATCCGTCGGGGGAAGATCACCACCATCTCCCGACAAAAACTACACTAACGGGACTAATGACCGAAGCAGTTGACGCGCCCGGAAACACGAAAAACTCAAATCAAATCAAATCAAATCATCCAGACACTGCACGTCACCCCCTCTCTCACACTCCCAGATCTTCTCAGACGTAGTTCTTGAGTAGTAATCCCTTCCACACGCACAATTACTTGCCCCACACAGGTCGGGAGACCAGAGGGGAGATTTCTCCGACTGGCCCGCTGAGGGAGATATGAGGAGGGGAATAACCTCGCAAGTCAACAACTAGGTCGGCGCCGTATCTCACCGTCCAGCGGGGACGTGCGGGGACAGCGGGGACTACAAATTAAATTACTTTACTGCGATTTACGGCGGTGGTGGCGGCGGCGTGGGCGTTTGTGCAGCGGGCGATGGCAGTTGGGCGACGGTCTCACCAGAGGTAGCTGTGGTGGTAGTGGGGGTTCTCTATTAGGACAGGCTCAAGGGGTGGCGGAAACGCAGGTGAGGTCACGACGCGGTTGCAAGCATCAGCAATCGAAGGAATACACGTAGAAGACAAGGGACTCCGAAGTAAGACTTTCGGTGGGCGGTGATACTGACAACATAATGAAGGAAATTAATTAAAGATTGTGAAGATGAGAAAGTAAGGTGATCGATAGGAACCAATGCTAGTAGTCGGGGGGGGGGGGAGGAACCGTCCGCAGACTCATCACCACTACCTCCGTCGACAAAACATTCACTACACTAAAGAAATTAATGGCTATATCAGTTGACATGAGCGGAAATATTACTAAATCAACCAACTAATCGAGTAAACTCCTTAGTCGTTGCCATGTATGTCGGGGTCTCCGATATTATCAACGTTCCATGTCTCTCTTCGCCTCCTCACTTGCTTCCACCATTTTTCAGAAAATCTCAATCCTACCTCCTTTCCCATTTAAAACCACTACCGATTTCTACTACACTCTCACTTCCTTTGGTACTTTAGATCTGCAATAAGACACTCACTCTTTGTCAGTTTACCTGCATCTATACTAAATTGTGTTCAGCTCATTACCAGCTATAACTTTTCGATTTTTGATCACTCTTCCTTAAAAGTTGCGTTTTGTTCTATTTCCCCCGACTACTAGCATTGGTTCCTATCAATCACCTTACTCTCTCATCTTCACAATCTTTAATTCAGTCCGCTTCTTAATTTCCTTCATTATGTCATCAGTATCGCCACCCCACCGAAAGTCTAACTTCGGAGTCCCTTGTCTTCTACGTGTATTCCTTCGATTGCTGATGCTTGCAACCGCATCGTGACCTCACCTGCGTTTCCGCCCCCCTTCTTTCCGCCACCCCTTGAGCCTGTCCTAATAGAGAACCACCACCACCACCACAGCTCCCTCTGTTGCGACCGTCGCCCAACTGCCAGCGCCCGCTGCACAACCGCCCACGCCGCCGCCACCACCGCCGTAAAAGCGCAGTAAAGTAATTTAATTTGTTGTATTAAATTCCTGGGAGCGTCCTGTTTTCCTTGCCAGCAGCCTGCACGCGCATGACCGCCTGCGAGCTCGTCTTCCGGCCCACTAGCCGCTTGCTCGCTCTCCTGGCTGCTTCTCGTCACCTGCTGAACCCTCTGCCTACTACCCACCAGCTCACTGTTTCGTTCAGCCCGCCTACTTCTGCCCTCTCACCTGCTTCTTAGCCCGACTGCCCAACCGGTTACTTGCTCGTCACTGCCCGCCCGCCTTCCATTTATCCGCCTTAGCGTCCCATCCCCACCCGCTTGATTCTCCGACCCCCTCGGCGCCTGCTGCCCCTCCTACGGCTACATGGCAGCTGCCCCTCCCTCTTACGCCCCTCGCCTCTTGACTGCCCACTCGCCCTTGACCGCCCACTCCCTCTGAACGTCCACTTCGCCTCTCGAACGCCCACTCGCCTCTGGACTGCCCACTCGCCTCTTAACGTCGCCTTCGCCTTTTGACTGCCCACTCGCCTCTTGACCGCCCACTCGCCTCTCGACGCCCACTCGCCTCTCGACGCCCACTCGCCTCTCGACGCCCACTCGCCTCTCGACCGCCCACTCGCCTCTCGAACGCCCACTCGCCTCTCGAACGCCCACTCGCCTCTCGAACGCCCACTCGCCTCTCGAACGCCCACTCGCCTCTCGAACGCCCACTCGCCTCTCGAACGCCCACTCGCCTCGACGCCCACTGCTCTCGATCGCCCACTGCTCTCGAACGCCCACTCGCCTCGACGCCACTGCGACGCCCACTCGCCTCTCGAACGCCCACTGCCTCTCGAACGCCCACTCGCCTCGAACGCCCACTCGCCTCTCGAACGCCCACTCGCCTCTCGAACGCCCACTCGCCTCTTGGCTGCCCACTTGCCTCTTTACCACCCTCTCGTCTCTTTACCGCCCACTCGCCTCTTGACCGCCCGCTCGCCTCTCGATCGCCCACTCGCCTCTTGACTGCCCACTACCTCTTGACCGCCCACTCGCCCCTTGACCCCCATTCGCCGTTGCCCGTCTGCATGCTCGCTTACCCATCCATCTACTACTTGCGTACACGCTTAGTTGCCGATCCACCTGCATGTCTCCTCGCCCTGCTGGTTGCAAAGACCATTGCTTCGCTAGCTTGTATGCCCGTCCATCTTCTTGCTTGTCCCATGCATGCTCGACCTCCTCCCCATTGTCTCCCTTCTTGTCACGCCTTTTTCCGTCCGCTAGCTTGCTAAATGGCTCGCCTGTCCCCACCTTAGACTTTCGAAAACTGCGATCGCGGCCGCGAACGACCTTGCTTCACGATTAATTTTTTTAAGTGTGTTATGGGATGCTCATTCTTTGATTTGAAGTTAAACGCCCGCAGGTTACTAGTGCAATTATATGGTGTGGTATTATCTGAATTAATATTCTGATGGATACATTTGTTTCGAAATATTTATTACATTTCTATCTACAACTATTAATTCAATGAAACCAATTTCAAAACAATTATCTTGAGAAAGGAAATAAATAAGGTTGTTATTAAAAACTGAAAAAAAATGAGATTATAGTAATTTTTTCCTGTTGAAATAAAAAGTACTTCAAAGTGAAGCTCCCAGAACAAAAATGAGGAAGAAAAGAAATAAAAGTATGTAAAAGAAATTAATTTAAATTTTTAAACAAAAATAATAGATGCGTGAAAATGGTAAATTACTGAATTTACTTATGACCTGAACCCCCGTATTTGCACATTATAGAGTGCATACATGTCTGGGAAATGTTAACAAAATAAACACATGATTCTGTCAACAAAACGTATGCAACATTGCAAATTCCGTGCCTTTTACACGCCCGTCTGCCGTATCCTGCTGTTCATTGGCACATGATTGTCGTCCAAAAGCACTAATTAGAGTTCACAGCAAGTTTGAACAACAATTGCACAAAAAGGACCGGTCGTAACCGACTCGCCATATGCCCGTCACGCACGAATTCAAAAAATGCCGAATCGCAAAACTAACGACCCAATTTCTACCAACGCACGCCGTGGAGAGCGCATTTTCGCTCGTGTCAACGCTGCTTTGCTGTGCGATAGATGATACGAAAAACCGTTTCGGTTTTTGTGCACTCGTGCCTCAATCTCATTTCTCGGTGACGACTGCTTCCCGAAAAACTGCGTTCGCAGCGATAAATAGGAGTGGCAGAATGAGAATTGCCATTGTGTGCATGACATGCTTCGGCACAATCGCTACGCAATACCTGGAATAGACGTGCGCATTTAATAACAGCTGTTCGGATTCGTGAAGGTGTGTTTCCGTAGCATTCAATTTCTAGCTACTAATTACACAATTTCTAGAACTAACCACAAATTAGTTCCTGTGTCAGCTGAAACAAATGGCCGGGGATGATGAAAAAAATTAATTAATAAAACTTTGGATCTACACCCTAAAACTCTGGGGTGAATTCCCTATATTAATTCAACTTTATAATACAGTAATTAGTTTTTTTCTCCAAAGTTTGTGACTAATTGGTGCATTCCATTGACGTTCAGAGGAAAGAAGTGTTTTTCACAAACTGTTGGCTTAATCAGGTAATTGTAGCTCGATTATTATTCATAATTATTCTGGTAATTTAATTAATTCAAATATTTCAGAAAACATTAAATGTATTCTTGAAATGCTCCTATTAAATATTTCGGTTTTTTAAACTTTATGTCACAGAGTTCGTTGTGTAAATTCGGATTCCAGCTACATAAAATATAAATGACGATTAATTTCCAAAATCGAACAGGAACAACTACTAGTAATTTTACCGAAAATAATATTATTATACATTAAAAATCTGTCATCAAAATAGATCTATCTACGCTACATTTGCAACTCAGGAAACAAAGTATCTTCAATCAGCACCAATTGGTTTCTCTTTCACGATCAAGGACACGAAACATTTGAACACAGTTTTGGCAAAAACTAATTACATAATTTACAAATTTTCCTTCTCATGCAATGAAACAATATTAATAATGCAATTTCGTTCTCAACATTATTGTTGAAATCAAAATATACAACTTCTCAACACTACGAGTAATAATGTGTTACATTAGTGTTCGGTGTTTAAAATATGTCACGACGTTTTAGTACATGCATAATCGTCTCCTATATTATTTCAGTAGTTTACATACATTTGCGGCTTTCACAGACAATCATTCTTTATAAATGAGGTATCCCATGAAAGAGAATTTCGCGGAGATGTGACGAATTGCACTTTGATTTTAAAAATAAGAAGGATTTGTTTTAAAAAAAAACGCATCTAAAAATTCATATTAAATGCAATCCGCAACACACCATCAGCTATATAGTTAAATAACTCCTAAACGAAGCGTTCTACGGCCTTAACACTTAAAATGTTGAGACCAATGGCTTCAAAGAAACGTTTATCGCACCGTAATCTGCAGGTTAAGATACTTTAGGACATACTATTACATTTTTGCTGGTCCGACGCTTAGCGATATTATCCAATACCAACAACTGTATTACTCGGCGCTGGAGGCGATTGTTTGTGACGTCACGTTTAGAAGGCTTAAATTTCTCCAACTTATATGTATGCTTTCCGTATAGACCGTGGTTTACGCAGACTGATAAGGTTTACATAATCATTAATTCAAGATTATGCACGTAAACTTAAGTACTCGCGCAGAAACAATTAGAAGTATTAATAGTTGGTTGATATCGATGAAGATGGCTTTTTATGTGTCTAGTGCAACCGTTCATTTATCGAATGTAAGTTTTGACATTCTTTTTTTTTTGTTAAAACTCTGAAATAACCTACAGTACACAAGCATTTGGTATGGTACCACATCATATCTACTAATGACTAAAAATGAATAAACTAACCTGTGCTCATTTTATTCTTATTCAAATGTTTGGCTGTTTGTATCACTCACCCCTCAAATTTGAAACTCTGCTAATTTAATTCAATATATTACATTTCTGGACAGGGTAGTTCTAGTGGGGATTTTTGTTTTGAAAAGATGAATTAAAAATGAAATTTGATGAAAGCAAAGGCTTATAGTTCACAATATTTTTTTTAATTTTTTATGGTGTGGTTCATTTCAAAGACCTACGACATTTAATACAAATAATTGTTTTATCTTGTTTATTTTATTTCATTTCTTTGAAGGTGGGTGCACTTCACTTTCATAAAAGGGAAATTCGTTCCAAGCCTATGATGAAGTCACAAAAGGAGGTACAGTGTACTATGGGATAATTGAAATTCAAGGAAGGAACCCATCTCCACTAAATTGTCCGGGCGATCTGTGTGTGAATCGAAGAAAAGGCAGAAGAAGACTCAAGAAAATTTGAGAATGGCATTATCAGAGAGCTTAAAAACTAAATGAAACTATTATGGAAACAGAGCTCTTACATCTTTTGATCTTCGTCAAAAAAAGAAAGAAACAATATTGGCAAAGAATGCACGATTTTGTACAGTTATGAGTGAAACTGTGTATTGTTAGGATTGGATTCTGTTTTACCTGTGTCAATATTTTCGTTATCAGCAGTGATTCGGTGAAAAAAGTGAGCGAGTTCAGTCGTAATATTGCATTAAAAAAGCTGGGAAATAATACTTTCCCTAGTGATTAGTAATTTCAACAAATTAATTTATATCTTGAACAAGTTGAAGCATTTTTAAGAAAACTAGGACGACTATTTTCTTAGTATATTTAGAATTGTAAATGCTCTTTCGAGTACGTTAGTAAAAGATCTAGATGTTACATGCAAGCAAGTAAAATTTATTATTAGAAAGATCGATTAATTAATCATTGAAAATATATGAAAATAGATTTAGTACATCACATGAAAGTTCAGATATTGCGTCTTCATCTCATGTTTTATTGTTTATATTATATAATATTCTCTCCTATATTATTTCAGTAGTATAGATGAGTTTTGCGTACACGCGACTGATCTTCATAAATGAGGAAAGAGAACTTCACGGAGAAATGACGTTTTGCACTTCGACTTTGAAAATATAAAGGTTATGTTGAAAAAATTAATCTAAATATTTATATCAATTCACGCAATATTCGGTCAGCATCATTAAAATTTATTTAGTTGAATAATTCATAGAAGAAGCGTCTCAGGGCCTTTAAATCTGAAAGTTTGAAACCGAAGGGCGCAAAGGAACTTTCCTCGCAACGTAATCTATAGGACGAGAGCTTCTAGGACATTCTATTACATTATGCTGGTCCGGCGCTTCTCGATACGACCACACCTGTTCAGAGACGTACAGAATCTGCAACTGTATGTGTAATGAAACTAATTACTTGATATTCTAAGCGATTAAATTACACGAGCGCACCTCTCAGTGCCGTAATAGAGTTAAATAATATTCCAAAAAGTAGGGTAATGCTTGCCTGACCTGTATTTTCACATGGACAACTTTAAATAGCTCTCTCGAGAGTAAAAAGCTTTTATATTTTTTGTGACTATCAAAGAAAACGAAAAGATGACTTTCAAGGAAGGTTGTATGACTATAAATGTTGGTTTTATGAGTGTTTGGGAATGGTTCCAAGAACATATCTATAATACTGAGTAAACCTTTATTCAAAATTTATTTCAAACATCAATGACATTGTTTCTCACTTTTATTTTAAATTCTATAAATACATTGGAAGTTACCTTAATTTTTTAAAAGAAATAAACACGTTTCGTTAACCACTTCCTCACTTAATATGAAAAAGGAAAGGCAGGGATGAGTGAGGTATTGGGAACCCATGCAAGAGTTCTCGCACGGATAGGCTAGTTATATTCATAATAGATTGTCATTGACGAACCAACTACTTGAAACAGTTCCAGGTTTCACTTTATGGATGTTTTTACGGTGAGTTTGGACGATTTTCATTGCATGATTTTTACGTATTGTCATGAGAACACAATTTATTTGACTAATGAACAAGTTACGATTTTAAGTTCTACCAAAGACCGCGTCACTTATTTAGGTACACTTATTTACTCACTTCTTCAGAAATAAACCTTTAAATTACGCATAGAAACATTAATTTGAGGCTTGGCACGAAATTGTAGTTTTCGATTAAGTCCCTAGAGCTGTTTGAGAATACTTGATCGTATTTCTTTGAACACCCACACACTTTCTATAATCATAAACTTTTCTCTTTTACTTTTTGCCGCTAACAGTAAACGACGCCACAAACAGTAAATCTCCATAATATAGGGAGACATTAGAAAAATCGAAAACTATCAGTTGCATATTAATCTATCTTTCAGAATGCCCATTTTCACATGGAAACCTGCAACCATCTTGGTTTCGATTGTAATTTAAGTGTGTAAGTGAATTTAAAGTCATCCAAAAAATGGTGACCTCAAGAATATGTGTGTAAATACAGAGGGATTACGTTTTATTTTATTATTCCCTCTGAAAATCAGAAAAGTTAACATTATTTCTTTCGTGAAATGAGCTAACCTACCTTATTTAGGAAATAAGTTAGGAAACAGGTCCCAGGGTAAACAGAAGCATTTATCTCTTGGGAATCCGATGATGTGGCGAGGGGAAACAATCCATACAGATGGTTGTTGTTCATACTGTATTGCGAGAGCGTAGATGGTCCTCCCCAACTACCGGATTCGCCCTCCCCCTCGCCCCCCACTCCATTACAGGAGTTTTAAACGTCTCTCCTTGGATTGATTTGATTTTTTCGTGTTTCCGGGCACGTCAACTGCTTTGGTCATTTGTCCCGTTAGTGTAGTGCATGTTTTGCGCATGATATGCGCGGTGATCTTTCCCCGCTGGACGGCGAGATCCGGCACCGATCTACCGTCGGCTAGTGGGGCTTTCCCCAACCAGGACTCTCCCACCAGCGGGGCACCGCCCCAGCCGGGACAAGCTCTAAGCTCTCGACCGGTCTCTCGGGATGTGCAGTAGTGTAGTCCCATGTTAGTGTAAGTGCGTGTAAGGGGACAGGATAGAACAAGTAAGAGGAAGGAAAGATCGCGCGCGGTCCGTGACCCGTTTGTTAGGGTATTGCTCCGGCATTCGCCTTGTGTTGATCGTAGAACGGAACCACGGAAGATTACCGATCAGAGCAGCCGGCCGCTAGAATGCTCCTCCAGACAGCGACTGAATTCGACGTAGCTAAAAACTAATGTCGAAAATCCTGCCGCCGTCACGACTCGAATCTATGACCTCCCGATCTGCAGAGGCGCTGCAGTGACATCAGTTGATGCACTGAGCTACAGCTTCCGGTATGGAGTTTCAGCTGATGACGTGTCATCGGTCAGGTTAAAAAAAATCGAAGTGTACGAGCAGATAAAAGAGCCACGTAAAGAGCGCGCTCGCCCTCTCAGAGTACAAAAGTAAGTCAGCGAGAACGATCGATAATAGAAGGCGTTTTGCTCGGATCTACCTTACAAGCCCGCCACGCGTGCGTCACTCTAGCGCTCTTTTGTTCGCACGCCGTCGAATTGCATCACACGCTCCGCCTCCACTCCACAATGTGCGTACGCCCTCCCACTCACTCCTCCACACACCCTCGCGCTCCCGCGTGCAGAGGACCCTTGAAGTCGGCGAAACGAGACAGCGGCGGTACAGAACGGGGCTTCGTGTGTGGGTGTGTGGCGCCCTGCTCTTGGTGAAGTGCTTTCGGATTACGTCGGGGCCGTGGCAAGAATCTACACCGCATCTAATCAACGAGGCTCCTGAATTCGAAAATACGAAAGTATGAGTCACTTCGAAAAAAGACGTCTTTCGTTTATACTGTATTGCTTTATCGCCGTAACGCAGCCAATTAGAGGAATGGTGAGGAATGAAGGTCTTGTTTTCGAAAACGTGGGAATACGGAACACTTTTGGAAAATAACGTTTTCGTAATACTGTACTGATATTTGGCATAGTGCCTCCAAGCAGCAGAAGGAAATGTAGTTGAAGTATAATATTTAAAAAACATGGGAATAAAAGAAAAATGTTTGGAAACTAATGGTTTTGTAATACGATACCGCTTTATCGCCATAACACAACCAAACTGAGAAACAAAAAGTGATGGGAGAAAAGTCTATTTTTCGAAAACGTAGGTATACATCTGCTGTACCAGCATAGTGGGAGTATAGAATTAGAAAACATGGGAATGCAAGTAAGTTTTGGGAAGAAATGCTTTTGTAATACAGGACTGCTTTATTGCCATAACAAAACCAATCCGAGTGACGAAACACCAATTTTAATCGCCAGCGTCCGTTAAGGTTTTTCGAATGCCACTGGCTGTGAACAATGGAAACAAAATGAGTTACGCCAAAAGGGAGGCTGTGAGTGAATCTATTCAAGAAAATATATTCCTAAGAATTTTTCTTCCAAGAAGGTAATATTACGAAAATATAGAACGACACACGTGTGATATCACAAATAACGGAATTGTTCGGAAGAATATCTCGCTGAAAGAACTTTCACATAAGAACTGGTTGTGGAGCATCCCTTGAGTTTTAACGGATATCTTCCGAAACATTCAACTCCGCAACAATTGTAAATCATTATCATTGGTTTGCATGTTTTACTTTCTCGCCCTTAAGAAGGAACTTCTTTAGAGGGGACTTCTTAAGAAAACCAAAAGTTATGTAATGCTGCAGGGAAAAAGCGGCGAATTTTCGGCAGAAAAACTCTTATTGCCAGGCCCTGGAAAAGAAAAGGTTGATAAATCCAGTTGCTAAATTAAAAAAAAAATTATCTGACACGTGGTGTTACTAGAATCCATATTTTGTGGGTCCTTGATATCGAAAAATCAATCGAAGGCAAAACGTTTGTCCATCCGTTTGTCTGTGAACAATGATAGTGATAAATCCGTTCAGCCGATTTTCTCTAAAATGTATATTCCTCCATCGATTTGGCTGATGTCGCGAACAATTGAATTTGAGATCGAGATTTTAATTTTGGGGATTTGTTTTGTCTTTCAATAAATTAATATTAATTGATTTATTATGTGTACGAGAATATTATGTGTGTATTATTTCATATTTCTTTGTCCGTTTCTTGCATTCAAGCATTTGTTATACATTTACAAATTTATATTTTAGAAATTATTTAAAATGTATGAAATAAAAAATGCCTTACTCCAGGTCAAGTGTCTGAACTATCCACAATAATGTATAATAGTATGTAAAATAACCTACTGTATTTGTCATATTGTAACTTATTGAAACATACTTTGTAATATAAATTAAAAAAATTTCTAGCATTCAGAAATAGGTTGGAATGCAAAAATGACTCGGCCATAATGATTCGGGAGCTACTTTCTAAGAATTACATCTTATTGTTGAGATATGATTTACCTAAATGAAAAAGTTATTATTGTCAAATTTGTGTTGATATTTTCTTAAAAATATTTTGTTTTTGCACCAAATGTTCTACAATTTGTAATGAGTTTTACAAAAAATGATGACTGAGATGTGTTAATTGGGAAATCGTGATATAAATAGTATTATGTAACTATTACTAAAGGCGAGAAAGTACGTGCTGTTTTAGCACCACTACTTTATCTAAATTTAGTATCTGAATTTATCCACTTTTTCGTTACCTGGGGTCTGTAATAAAGGGTTATTCTGTCAAAAATTCCCAGTTTTTTCGCTCATCATATCACTTTCTCTCTACGGTAGCGAGAAAGTACAAAAATTGTATTAAAATTTTGCAAATTTATTAAGGTATTGTAGAGAATACAAATGCATGATCTTCCTAAATGAGGCGTAATCAGATATACCTCCATTTCACCTATATTACCAAATGCATATATACGTTGTGCAGCTCTACCCTGAATGAAAGGTAGTAGGTAGTGGCTCCGAATCCCAAAAGGCACGGACGTTTTTACCACGTACTACAGAATATTTGCAGTTAATCGAAACCTCTACCGTTAACGGTTATAAATAACGATCCGTCGAATCTTGTGTGAAGCTCAAAGAGAGTTGCTTACGCTTATGCTTTAAGATGCTGACATATGGTAATAACAATAATAAATTACACAAAAGATTGGCGTCTTTCCGATTTTGTTTATAGATTTTTCCAATTTGTATAGTGTCATTTCCATCATGGTGACCTTTCACCACCGTTTTTATGTAGAAAAGTCTTCATCATTGTAGCTTTGATGTAGTACTTCTATTATTTACATCATAATCATTTGCTTGCGGGAAAACACCGAGAAAGGACTGCCAAGTGAGGTCAGTTGTTAACTTCTTTTTACTCTCTGGATATGTACGAATGCCAAGTAGTTCTCAATGTTGTTCCCTGCTATGGAAGAACTAATTGAAGAATTTGCACTTGGGAATAATGACACGGACGGCGTAGAAAATGCAATTTTGCCCTAAATTTTAGAACAAAATCGACCTGGAATTTTAAGGTCACTAAAATTTGAAAGGTTGAATTGTATTTTAAAGGGCTTCTCAGTTTGCGGAACCATAAGAATGTCAATATTCGTCCTCACCGGCATTCCATCTTCACACAGAGTGGAAGATTAACACTTCCTTCAATGGCGTACATAATATTTTGCAGAAAAGTGCAGTCGGCATTTGTCGGCGATGATGAATCTTACTTCTCTACGGCAAGAAGAACTTAACACAAGTATAATCTGCAACCGATTCGTGCATGTCATGAAGCCTTGTTTACTAAACGGAGCCCGGTTAACACCTATGTTTGCTATAGAGACCATGAATGGTGTTCTAGGTGCCTAGTGCAAAAGCCAGGTCCGCTTATCTTTGGGCATCGATGTTCAAAAACTCTGTAATATATTCTGTACCATACTCTTTCCATGAAGCCTTGTTTACTAAACGGAGCACTGAAACCGTCAAAAGCTTGAATTGGTAATAATTATCACTGACGTTAAGATGGCACTTCTAAACAACACGCTACCATACAGCAAAAGTGATATAGAATATAGAAAAGGAATGACTGTTTTCTGTGAAGTGTTTCAGTGTACGAACCAGCAACTCAGCTATTATGAAAGGTACAAAAATAGTTTCAATGATTTAGTAGTGATAGAGTATTAACTAGAGTAGGGGAGGGAAGTTATTTACGGGAGATATTAGAAAGAAGCAAATGAAAATATTTATTTCATATTTTATTGTTTTAAATGAAGTCATAGAAAGTTACTTTATATAAGAAAATAACAAGGAAGAGAATCCAAACATTAGTTGACGATGCAGAGACACAGGGAGCAACAGATCAAAGCTAAGAATATGTGTGACTCAAGATGCCAAGAACATGCTAAATCGCGTACAATCGAAGATGATGGCGTTGATGACGATTACAATGACAATGATAACGACGATGATGTCGAAATGAATCACTGATGCATATCAATTCTGATGTTCTGAAATATATTCCTACCGCTTAAGGCCACAGGTCACACCCTGGGTGCGTGATCCTTGTAAACTCGACTACTCCTTATTTTTGATTGATTGATTTTTTCGTGTTTCCGGGCGCGTCAAACCAGTCCTGCTATTAGGTCCGATGTTAGTGTTCATGTTTTTCTCTCTGTCAATTTATTCTACTGGTTGGCGAGAATGGAGCCAAACCGTGAACGGTTGAATTAGGATTTCACTGACGTCTAAGATGGCACTAACAAGCACCATCAGCAGGACAAGATCTAAAGGAATGACCGTTTTTCGGAATTCAGTGTAAATGCATGCAGCTGTTATGAAAGCAAAAATGTTTCAAGTTTAGAATGATAGAGTATTAACTAGAGTAGGAGGAAGATCGGGAGATCAATGTGAATCTTTTCATATTATTGTCTAGGTCATTCAAGTATTGTATATAGAAACAACGGAAATAGTTGACGATCGAGACAGCCGGCGCTACAGAAAAAGCTCAAAGAATATTGATCGACCAAGATGCCAGAACATGCTATGTGTCCGAAGAATGGCGTTGATACGAACCATGACCGATACGAGAGATCCCGATGACAATGAAAATTCCAGTTTTAAATATCACTGAGGCCATACACCGGTCTCCGAACTACTACCCTTATTCATGGTACCAAATATCAATATATAAACTTCAGAGCACACTTTTCATGTTGCCTTGTGCCTTGTTACTTTTCAGCCTGTAGTTGTAGGCGCCGATAACTACGATCGCCTCAGACTCAAGAAATGCGATATCCGTTGAGCATGTAGTTCTGATCATTTTTCTAAATGAAAGGATCACATCCTTTGCCATTTAATTACACGTGTCAAGAAAAACTAGTAACTTCTCTTTCATCGGTACATTTTTATATTTTAGTCTCGTAGCATGTAAATTTCCTAAAAATATTTTCGAAATGTTTTAGAGTGATTTATGGTTAAAGAGAGAGTACATTAAATGTTGTTAACAAGGAAAATATGAAGATCCAAATGAAACAACGTTCGGAGCCAAGGGAATTATATTTCAAGAATGAATGTGCTGCATTAAACTCATAGATGTAAATTCGCTCTCAAAACATCAACAATGTAATATTAAATATTTCATGTCTCTAGCACCACCATCTACCTGTTCAATCACAATCCTTTTGATGAAGCTGATAATAATAATAATAATAATAATAATAATAATAATAATAATAACAAAAACAACAACAACAATGATTGAGGTTTGTTTATCAAACGCATATATATTCAATTTCTCAACGTAAATTTGAATGCTTCTGTGTGCCTATTGACTTATGGACACATTAACCCATTCTGAAAGCAAAAGAATGCTTTACGGAGTTACCTTTAAAGAAGTAGTACTGAGTTCCCCAAACAGACGTGTTCGGAGTATTTATTCACGGTCAGATAATACGAACTAACAACAGGGAGCCAAGCCATCAAAGATTTTCTGCGAACAGCATAAACTCTACTCCAACTGCATTTCGAAGCCGCAGGAAAGGAAATGCTCGTGAAAACTAATTTCACAGCCCAACGGCAATTTCCAATACATTTCCCAAAAAACCCACGTCCATTCGACGCAAAATAATGGATGCGCATCACGTGAATTTTAAAACGAAATGCGCGCGTTAACACAAGGTTTCATGTGTGAGTGTGAATATGGGCCTGCATGTGAGTATTTTGTTACGCGTGTAGTGGTATTTTCCTGGAATAAAAACTTGGTGTAGAACGGACGCTTAAATAAACATTTTTTAAATACACATTTTTACCTGAACCTCTCCAAATAGATAACTTATATAATACGTGTTCTGAGAAATTCAGTGAATTCAATTGTATACCAGAAATAATAATTTGAGATTTCACATTTATTCGGTAATAAAACCTCAACGCATACAATATATTTAGTTAATTTAATAAATGATGAAAAAAAATTCATCTAAAGTGGATCTGTGTGTGTCGTATGCGTCTGTATACCGTGTGTTCATTTATGTCGTGTTGCGTGACGCTTCAATGTGTTCTGTATAGTTAATATCCTCGAGGCTACTACTTGAATGTTTCTTATTAAAATGAATTCTTATTAAACAAATATCGTGTTTAATTCAGGTAAACGAGGAAGTTAAAAACGCAGGGGAAAAGTCTTTTAAATACAGTCTGTATCATATAATGCAAAAATATTATCACGAAGGATTAATGACTTTCATAGAAGCTCTACTGGAAGGAGAACAACATGTCTTGGGGAGAGTGATGTGATAGATGTATCATGTAATGAATGAGTCTTTGTAATACATTAACTGATATAACAGCGCAGAAAATACAATTTTCTGCCTGAATTTTTCTTCGTAAGATTAGTAAAAGCTTTTGATTTAATGTCCAAGAAAAAGGTGGGGAACAGTTTTGAAATACTGGGAATTCCAAATCACCAGATAAAATTTATGAAAATAGTATTATGATGACATGGGAATACGAACTGAAAGTAAACAGATAGCAGTAAATATTAATTTATAAAACATATAGCAATATAAAAATCTACCATGCACTATTCTAGGGTCTTTCTTAGTATTATACATTTTATCCAGGATCATCACAAATTGGACATTAAATTACAGAAATAAACATTTGAAATATACATTATGCCAGTCAAATTATATAAATAAATGAAAAAATAGTTTAATTTATTTTAAATAGAACCTAGTAATCAAATTCGAAATAAAATTAACACTAGGAAAATTAAGAAGGAAATTCTGTAAAACTATTAAATTTAAACCCTTCATTAGAACTTTTTCCCTTTATTTTTATTTTTAAGCGTACCTTTACAGACATGTGGTACTTTTAAATTGATTTGAATTTATTTAGGTTTTTGAAGAATATGGGGAAATTTCCAGCTGGTAGAAAATAAAACGATGCGACAACGAAGAAATTTTTGAAGGACACATTAATAATGAATTTTCAAGTCTTAAACAAAAAAAACTTTCAAGTGAAATTTACAACTGAAAGAAATAAAAGGTGTTAATGTTTTCATATGTGTTGTTTAAAAATGTTTAACATGAGGGAAGACTCGTGACAGGGATATTTTTATTGAGGTGTGCGTGTTTGAAAGTGATCAACTTTTCACTTGACCATTGCAACAGAATCGACTTGTTAATTCACCGCAAGCACACACGAAAGCCATCATTGTCGGTTGTCAACTTTTTATCACACAATTTTGTGTTGCATTCATGTTACCCTTTTTCGCTTACTGTCTACTGAAACATGACCTGCGTGTTCTGAAACTACTAAGGGAATTTTTATAAATTCAGTTGAACACACAATGCATCGATTTAACGCAATTTAATACAAGGACAATTAATACAATCTACTTCTTGCGTTGTACGGTGCATGTTCGTGTTTCTTCCCGCGACAATTTATTGAATATTCTGTGAAGCCTCACGACAAAGCGGTACTGCAACTGGGCTTCCTCCACAGCAGACACGCGATAGCCTGGGTATCATCCGATGCTCCTCAGCAACATGTCACGCAATCGCGAAGAAATGCTCTCGTCAACAAGTATCAGCTAAGCGGACCACCTGCCAGGGCTCATGAAAACTCGTGCACAGAGAGTGCAACGTACGGATGTGCAATGAGGCAGCGCGATTATATTTGCGATGATGCGGAGTAATCATTCGGTAATGAAGATAACTAGCGGAGGTCATGACTGGTCCATTCATGAGGTTAATCGAAATAAACACCCATTGATGCAAGTACTGTTGTTTTATTGCAAATCTTGCAGATATTGTTTACCCGTTACGCTGATTTCATTACAATAAATCACTACACATTGATGCGTATGTTAATCATTAAAATATACTTCAACTAATTAAGACTCATTTCTTATATATGTTCGTGGCTATTAGTAATAATGCGATTTTTCGTAATGCTAGAGAGAAGCAAAGAAAACTAATTCCATCTTATTCAGTTGTACATTTTAATAATATCTTCAGACATTGTTGTTGGAATTAATGTATTCCCATCCTCAGATAGCACTACAAGAAGACAAAATTAAAAAAAAATATGATGTAATATTATGATGTACTCGAAAACACATTTTTATAAGCATTTTTGTAGCACTTGAATGTGTGTATATTTGTATAACTTGTAAAAGTGCATATTTCTAGACTAAAAAAACGAAAAAAAATTAAGAAAAAATATTGAAACTATTTATGAGAAAATTTTGAAATTGTCACTAAAACTTCACGTAAAGTAAACCTGAAAATAAAAATGTCCTTTGGAAACTCGCTGAGTCTCAAGTTTGGCCAGATTGATTAGGGAATGTCGATTTTGGAGAAAATTATTTGAACGGTTCAAGCCCTAGCGTTGACCAGAGACAAAAAGACGGACGGACGGACAGACGGACGGACGAACGAACGGACGGACGGATGGGCAGATGGACAGACCGACGGACGAACGAACGAACGAACGAACGAACGAACGAACGAACGAACGAACGTTCGAAACGAAAGAATGAACGAAAGAATAAACAACTGAACGAACAAATTTGCCGTAAACCAATTTTTCGGAAAGAAGGAATCTGACTACACAACATGGTACACGAAGTTATTTACTACATATGGGAAAAAACTATCCACTTCTTCGGCGCCAGAGACCCACAAAATGAGTTATTTTGGCGCATCATTACAACATTCATCTATACTAATAATTAGTATGTGAGAAGTAAAAAACACATCTAAATATAACTTTACTGTCTTTGCGTGTCTTCTGGAGCTTAGACGGAAATATAGTAATTCAAATTATCGTTCTCCATGTGGTCGCGACAGGAAATTGATTTTTTCACCAAGGGCATGATGAGGGTAAAGAGCGCAAATCTACAGGTGAATTGACCGGAAGCGGTCGCTCAGTGCATCAACTGATGACACTGGATCGTCTCTGACCGGGAGGTTCTATGTTCGAGTCCTGGCGGCGCGCCTGGAAAAGAATTCTAGCGGCGAAGTGCTCTGATCGGTAGTTTTCCGTGGTTTCTCCGATCAACATCAGACGAATGCCGGAGCAGTACCCTAACAAACGGGCCACGGACCGCGCGCGATCTTTCCTTCCTCTTCCTTGCTCTATCCTCTCCCTTACACACACACTTACACTAACATGCACTACACTGCCACATACCGGGAGACTGGTCGGGAACTTAGAGCTTGTCCCGGCTGGGACGGTGCCCCACTGGTGGGAGAGTCCTGGTTAGGGGGAAACCCCACTAGCCGACAGTAGGTCGGCGCCGGATCTCGCCATCCAGCGGGGGAAGATCATCGCCATCTCCTTAGAAAAAGCATGCACTACACTTACGGGATAAATGTCCAAAGCACTTGACGTGCCCGGAAACTCGAAAAATCAATCAATCAATATAGCTGATTTGTCCTTTCAAACAGTGTTTTATTCACCGTAACAATTATTTTCTTATATTTTCTTGCCAAAAACGTTCATTTCCTTCTGTATTCAGAATTCAACTTGTATATGGCTTAGGATAAGTATCACAGCATTAAGAAAACGTACACAGAATACACTTCCCCGTAAGAAGTCTCACTTAGTTTTTAACTGATTGTTACGTTAAATAAAATTAAATAAATACATACAAAAACAAAATTCTTTGAACACATTTTTAAGTATAACAAAATCTTAAACATAGTAAGCAACGTAAAATATTTGGAAAACGAGAAAGAGATAGACCTAGAATTAATATTTTAGAACAACATCAGTTAGAATAATAATTCAAAAATTAAGGAGAGAAGAAAAAGACAGCGGAAGCCAGAATGTCAAGGTCCTTAGGATGAAATAAAGAAATAAATAATCTATTCGAAGAGCGAGGTCGTGGGAACGAACGAGACGGGGAGTCTCAAGACATTCGCGCGCTGCTCCTCGCCCATCGCCACCCACGCCCATCGCATCGCCCGCGCCTCAGCACCCGCCATCGCGCGGGGGCGGAGAGGCGCGCCCCACACGCTATCTCCCCTGGCCGCCGCCGCCGCCGCACACGTCGGAACCGCCTGGCGCTTCGATTCGCGCGCCGACGCAACCTCCCCGCCCACGCGCCCAGCCCGCAGAAATAGTGTGCCTCTGCTGTGCGGTCAAAGTCGCTGATGCGCCTGCGATTGCCTCACGACACAGACGATGCTACAGTCGCCACCGCCGCCCACGATGCCACCCGACCCCATCGCAAAGACGTCGCGTCTTCTTCCGCCTCCGCCGCCCCGCTCCCACTACCGGCACCGCCGCCGCCAGCGGCACCGCCACCGCCACCGCCGCCACTACCGCCACGCCGCCACTGCCGCCACCGCTGCCACCGCTACCGGCAACCCGTCACCGCCGCCGTCACCGCCGCCGCCACCGCCGCCGCCACTGCCGCCACCGCCGCCGCCGCCCCACCGCCGCCACCGCCACCGGCACCGCCACCGCCGCCGCCGCCGCCGCCACCGCCACCGCCACCGCCACCGCCACCGCCACCGCCGCCGCCGCCGCCGCCGCCGCCACCGCCATTCACATCGCCGCCATAGCCGCCCACGAATCTCTCTGTCGCTGCCGTCATGCCCCGCCCCCGCCGGCCGTTATTGATATCGCTTCTTTTGCTGCGTCTCTGAAGTACGGAGGTGGATCAATGAGTAGCTCACTATCATTTTATGTAGTACAGTAGAAAGTGTAAGTTAATGCATCAAGAATATACACAAAATAAGTGAACTTTTTTTACGCCCCTATTCAATGTAGCCGACACACTGAGTATAGTTTATTGTGACTCCAGTTTGCAACATTCTCCGAAAGAAGTCCGTCATTTTCGAGCTTCCATCAATCGATTGACTTTCGGCATCGGATGTGAAATATATACCAGCCACCAATTCCTTTAATGTGTCAAAAATAGCTTAGCAATCCTAGAATCCATTCTACTGTGCATGCTCAGGTACCACTCACTCAAACTCCTCGAATTGCTAAATGGTCTAGACATGCCATTCAGTGAGCTACATGGACGTCTGTGAGATCATCACAGACAATCAGAGTATCACTAAATTTACGAAATTTCATTCAGACTCAAAATCTCCATCTAAAGTGTTTCTCTGCCTCTTAATTTTTCTTTGGCCTCCGAGCCAGTTCTGCAACATGTTTCCTTTTTCTATTAATGCAAATAGTTCGTCTCTCGAAAACGGCACTGAAACATTCGCCATTTTCACAATTCTATGCCTACCTCAAGCACAGAATCCCGTTACCACTTCCACTGCCCCAAAATAAACCTTTTCTCAGAGCCACTTTGTCTACTGTTCCCTATTCACAGCTGTCTTATCAGATTTTTCCTTGCTTCCTTCCCTTCTTCCATTACGGTTACATCACTTAATCACTTTCGTTTTGTCTGCTGTATTCGCCTCCCCTACGCCTTTTAATTAACCTTTTTTTCTTTTTCCCTCTTTTTCTTCTTTATCTCTTCAATTTTTTCTTTATTTAATGCACACTGTGGTCATCGTGACGAAGATGAACATGCCACACTAATTATTCTGAGATGGTTGTTCACATTTTTCCAAAAGAATGCTGACCTTTTTTATAATTTTCCTTTATAGAAAAAAATAAAGTTTAATTTCTGTATAGACCGATCGATCTGTGCTTGACATTTTGATTTCTTCGTGATTGTCTATGTTTTACAATGTGTACTGTAATATCCTGCAAAAATAACATGCTTCCACTATTCCATTGAGTCTTTGTTTTTAAATTCAAAATGTTTTATTTCTACCTAAATAAAATATCTTCAACTCATGTATCTGGAAGTTTTACGCTGCCACTCATCGCACAACTACCGTTTTCCTATCTACAATCACGCTCTAGTTATTGTAAACGTTTGTAGAAAAAGTTTTCAGGCGGTCGTTCACAGAAGGTCTGTCAACCCTCCTGATTAAAAAAATGTTTTATCTGAATGCTTAACACTTAAATTTTCTCTACGACATTCCTTTCATAAAGTCATAGACGTTCAATTTAGGAATAATTTCCCAAAAACTATTGACTATATTAATAATAATAATAATATACAATAACAATAATAACAATAATAACAACAATAATAATAATAATAATAATAATAATAATAATAATAATAATAATAATAAATGCCTTTTTTGATACGGCGAGGCTCGGGCCATCAGGCCCGCTCTTCCGCCTAATCACATGTCAGATGTATACAAAGAGTTCAAAACTAATATAATTTACAAATGTAAAAGTATATTTAAGGTGTAAGTAGTTAGTGGGAAACCAAGTATAATTTAAAAGCAACTTCTAAAAGATAATGCCAGAGGTTAAACAGATACAGAAATGTGGCAAATTTTCTTTGCAACACTTATAAATTCATAGACGTAGAAAAAATTGAATTGAATAACATATTATTCAATACTTTTGTTTAAGATATTGTTTTGTTTGATACTTTTACTTTAGATATTCAGAATCTCACAATCAGAACCGATACTAATGAATCGATAATATCACGATGACATGCAGACCATATTGGAGTGCCGGTATTAAAAACTGTGTTACTGTCATACAAAACCGGACTGATCGTGTCACTTTCATATTTCAATACAATTCCTTATTCCCATTACGACCTCCGTATTGTTCCACAGACAATAAATATTCTACCTACATAATTAATAAATTGATTGATTCACTGATGTGTCCGGGCACTTCAACTGCTCGGGTCATTAGTCCCCGTAGTCAATGTATTACATAGAGAGGTGGCGGTGTTCCTCCCCCGCTGGATAGTTAGACCGGCGCCGACCTATATGTCGGTTTGAAGGAGATTTCCCTTTCCAGGTATCTCCCTCTTGCTGAGCAACACCCCAACCGGGTCAAGCTCTACACTCTCGACAAAGTCCCCGCCATGTCTGTTAGTGTGCATATAAGTGTGTGCAAGTAAAGGGAGAAGATAAAACAAGAAAGACGAAGAATAGAACCCACAAGTTTCAATGTCCGTTTATTAGAGTACTGCTCCGGCATTCATCTGGTGTTGATTGGAGAAACCACGGAAAACTACCGATCAAAGCAGCCGGACGCTAGAATTCTCCTCCAGACCGCAACAGAACTCGACTTACCTATCTAGCTTGAAAATCCACCATCGTGAGGTGTCGTCCCCAGGACCTTCCTGTCAGAGCCAGTGCAATCATCGGGAATGCTAGCTCTGAGCTAAACTCCGACGGCGATATTGCTTCCACATTCTTTTCTCGCGTACTACTTCGTAGTAAAGAGAAAGTTATATAATGCAGCGAAAGATGGTAACCTTTTGGCAGAAGAACTCACATTATAGATCCTGATACCGTTAAAGGGGATAATGTTGGTTCTCGTATGTAGTAAAGTATTTTAAGCCAGAATTCAATTCAAGAAATTTTGGGTTCTTGATACTGAAAAATTTTTAAGACAAAATAAATGTCTCATTCCCCCCATCAGTCCATCCGCTCAGCTGTGAGACCGGTAGCGGTTGCTCAGTGCAACTGATGTCACAGCAGCGCTTCTGACCGGGAGGTCCAAGGTTCGAGTCCTGACGGCGGCAGGATTTTCGACACTAGCTTTCAGCTAGGTCCAATTCAGTCGTTGTAGGAGAATTCTAGCGGCCGGCTGCTCTGATCGGTAGTTTTCCGTGGTTTCTCCCATCAACGCCAGGCGAATGCCGGAGCAGTACCTACAAAACGGCCACGGATCGCGCGTGATCTGTCCTTCCTCTTCCATGTCCCATCCTCTCCCTTACAGACACACACACTAACATGCACTACACTACCACATATTCCGCGAGATCGGTCGGTAGCTTTGAGCTTGTCCGGCTGGGGCGGTGCCCCGCTGGTGGGAGAGTCCTGGTTGGGAAACCCCACTAGCCGACGGTAGATCGGCGCCGGATCTCGCAATCCAGCGGGGAAGATCACCGCAATCACCCGATAAAACATGCACTACACTAACGGTACTAATGACCGAAGCAGTTGACGCGCCCGGAAACACGAAAAAATCAATCAATCAATCAGCTGTGAGTCCATGTGACTAAACCGTCGGAAGAATTTTCACCAAAATTGATATTCCGCAATTTATCTGACCAATGTCGATGCCCTTTGAATTTAAAATGAATACTTTGATTTTTGAGAGTAATATACGTGAAATCTCAAGGACATTTTTCTAAATTTTCGCAAAACTGGCTTTACATTTTTTCTTTGATTTCTTTCTCAGAAAAAGCAAAGAAGGCTTGAAAAAAGACGTTGATCTGATTTTTGTTGAACTTTCATAAATTTTAGCATAGGAAACGTTTATCTACAACTACGATATTTGTTCGCAAGATCGAGATTTGTTCTTAAAAATGTTTAATTTTTGCAAAGTTATATCTTTAAATGAGGACTTAACCTTTTTTTCAAAATATGAATAGTTTTTGCTTAATTTTGAGCACAGTATGGGCAATATTAAAAATTTGAAAAACAAAGTTATCTCAAAAGCGGCTACAAATGTTATCCTTAAACTTTGTGCGTGAATAGTGCTAAATGCGCTTACTAACAGACATAAATGTTATTTTGATGTACCATTTAGATTTTTCAGAATTTAACAAATATAATTTTCTTCATATATCACTCACGTGGGTAACATTTATATTGCACCCGCATTTTATACATTACTGTATTTCTGATACAGGTATTTTAAAACATTTCTTACAAGTTTTTTGAAACCTCAAAAGTTTTCAATTAAAATGAACTCACAATTTGAATTTTCTGAATATCAGAAACAACACTTTCTCAAAAATGGCTCCAAACGTTGTCCTAAAACCTTTTGAAACGATAGTATAAATACACTGAAATATATGACACACGCGATTTTCATGTGTTCTTTTTATTTTTCAAATATTACACAAAAGTAAAAAAAACATTATAATAATATTTAGAGTATGGTAATAATCTACACATATTGCATTTGTAAACACAAGTGCTTAAAATGCTAATTACGTTTCTCTTAAAGTCACAACCTCTGTGTAAAAATTAACTCAAAGTTGTGCATTTTTAAAACACTCAAACGACATTTTCTCAAAAAACCGCTGGGTATTTTACAATGAAAATTGGTATACAGGAATACATATTACTCTCCTCTAATCGTCTTAAAAATATATTACAAATTATTATATTATGGGACGGAAAAATGAGAGAATGTGAAAAAAGTCGTTTGGACGCCGTTTTGCAGCACAGACAAGAGAGGCAATATCGAAAAGCAAGCCTATGCTGAAGATATTAGAAAGTTTGTGCCATTGTGTAGCAACCCCACCCCCTAGTTTCTTATACCTCCCTCTTCTGTAAATCGCAGTTTCTGAGTGCCAAAAAGTGATATTCATCAAAGCTGTTACATTTAACACTTCAGTGGTCGCGTTAAAAATTGGAACGCAATGGTCGCATATATTACAATTATAATCCATTTAAAAAATCTTATTAATCTTATATTTTTCCTCGTTGAACCCCATTGAACAGCGTGCTCGCTATCCATGATGCGACCCCGGGTTCTATTTCCGGTCGGGAAAGATTATAATGTGCGTTTTCCTTTAATTATATTGTCACAATATATGTTGCTGTGTGACGATGAGAAACTCACTTCTCAGGTTGAGAAGACCAGAATACGGCGTGGGGATGTCTTCGTGCTAACCACACGTACCCCATTAACCCTTGGACGCGAGGCCGGGACGCTGCTTGTAGGCCATGCGTTGCCGTACGCGGGCTGGCGCGTCTAGTACAGACAGTCAGATTAACAATATTTTACAAAAAAATCGTCTTTTAGTTCAAATATGGACGAATAATGGTACCTAAAACACTGAACAGTTACAAAATATTAAAAAAATTATTAGAACGTTGCTATATTACAAATTCTAGGGAATGTTACACAAAATGCATGTATCGTACCTTTAAACAAATATACTCAAAAGCATGCGAGTAGATATTTTTTTAAAATTCTTGTGCTATGTATGTGTGGTGCACTTGTTATAATTTTCATTACGATTAACAAATAAAACAGTTTTACAAAATTGTTTAGACATCTAGATCCTCTATTCTGAATGTGTTTCAATCAGATTAATATCTCACACAGATTTTCGGAATGTGGCACACCCACTGGACACAATTTACGAAGTACTGTAGAATGCTTTTGTTTTGTTGACGTCCACGGAGATACAACGTCTCACGTTGTCCTTTGATGACTCCGCTGAACCCTCAGTCCCTTCGCGGATTCACAGTAGAAGTCTCCTGCGTGTTCTTATTGCTGTTGGACCAGTTTTTCTCTGCATCTTCCTTTCCGTTTCTGGTATTATAAAGGACAACGCGAGATCCTTTAGAAATCCCCTTCTGGTTAACCTTTCTCCATTGTTGTACTTTGCATAAACATTTAGAGCAACAATAATCATGGTACCCGCGTAGGTCAGAAACTGAACTCAGAGTGGTCGCGTGGACTACTATTGTAATCCAAGTTGTTTCCAGCGCTTTTCGCTAGTCCAGCATTTATCACTTGAGCCATATTTTGCTGTAATTCGATAACTGAGACCTACGAAAAGTTCTGAAAAGTCCATTCAAAAGTTTGTGCTCTCTTCTCAAAGAGCGAATGAATACGACTGGATTACAACAGTAATCCACGCGACCACTGAAGTCAGTAACAGTTCCATTTCCATTCACATGTATCTTATCCCCGTCTCTCCCATTACCACCCTACATTCTAACACGTCCAGGGTCTTCGGACATTCCTCGCCTCCCTTGCTCCAACTCTCTCGGTCCATCCACATCTCCTAAAGCGTATTCCCTAACACATTCCCAAACGGCGTATTCTCCCACTCCCGTCCTAATCCTACTTTTGTATCCACCCCGGCCTGTCTCCTCCTCCTTTCCTTCCCGTCAACGCCCCACAGCTGTCCTCGTCCTCTCTCTATTAACACCCCAATTCCACTCCCACCACAACCACGCTTCCCACCCATTCCCAACTCAGCCCCCCTTCTACCTCGTCCCTTTCCTAGTCCCACCACCGACTCTGCTGGCATCGAAGAAGGCGTTCTGAAGAAGCGCAAACACTTTTTCCAGCACAGCCGATAACGCTCATTATCACCCATCGAAGCGAGCTCTGAGGCGCGTTTTATCGCTGCAAAAAGTTGACGCACGGAGCCGCACGGGAGCGACAGCGCGAGCGACGCACCGAACTGGAGATGAGACGCTGCTTCTTCTCCGGGCGGTCATGTGTGCAGGGACAACCTACCAGCTCGAGAAGGGAGTTCCAATGCTTTAAAATGTCTTCTGCTTATATTTTCAACTACAAAACGCAAGGACTGTGATAGATATTTGTGACAGTTTTCTTTTGTCTGTTTTATTACTGCACTAATTGAAATGAAAGAAATAATACAATAAAGAGCTAGGTTATGTCTTTATAATAGTGCCACTTCTTAGACTGTAGTGGACAAATGAATGATTTTGATGCTACATCATGAATTATGGCGACTTGTTGGAATTGGAGGCTGAGAAAGTGGTAGAATCCCGAGGAAATCTACCACGAACCCTCATTGTTCCTCAAAATTTTCACTTTCGACCAGCTAGTTAACTCCTGTGCTCATAGGAGCATTCTGTTCACTGTCTCGTAGGTCGCCCAAAATAAATAGGAGAAATATCTCATCTTCATATTCTTCATATGACTTTCTCTCCCCATGTTCTTGTTATTCACCCTATGAAGCCGGGACGCAGTGATCCTTGGGGTGAACATGTGATGGACAAAGCGGGTACGCAACAGATTTTCACGAGGTTCTTCTATTTTGCCTGCCTAATATTCCACCATTATCCTACCATTCACGTGATATTTTCGTAATCACATGTCCTTCAAATAATACATCCATTCATTACATCTGTGTAAAGAAAATTGCCCCGCAGCACGAGTCGAGCGTTGCTCTGACATACACATAGTTGCAACTGTCGTAGGTTTGTAGATCATGGAGGATGGAGAATTTAAGTTCACGACCAATCCTAACCCTCCATTTTACGGAAGGCAGGCAGTTTAAAATACCCAGATACTTGGAGGTTGCTCCATTGTTTCACCCTCGATAGGAGCTGGAGCATGTTTTATTGGCTCCATCTAAAATTGGTTGATTTTTCCGAGAACGTCAATTGCTCTTGTCATTTATTACGTTTGTGTAGTCATTTTTATGCCTGAAGGTGGCGATATTTCTCTCCTTCTGGACGGTACTTCGGAGCCTACCTAAGAGTCGGTTTGCATGGAGAACTCCTTCTTCCAGGTATATCCCCCGGGGAGACCTCCTTCTTCCAGGTATATCCCCCGGAGAAGCACAGCACTAGCCTGGACAAGCTCTACTGATCTTAAGACGTGGGTGATTGTGTAATGCATGCAAGTCTAAGCGTGTAAAATTGAGATGAGAGGATAGGATAATGAATTGGAAGGAAAGATAGCAGGCGGTTTCATTGCCATCTGGGATGTCAGTAGATTTTGTCTCTTATATTTGACGCCCGAGAATTCCACAACAATTGTCTCAGTAATATTATTTTATCTGTTTCTTGAAGCGCTGTCAGGCTAAGCTATGGGATATTATTATTATTAATAATAATAATAATAATAATAAAATAATAATAATAATAATAACAACAACAACAAATTCAATGTTAAAGTTCTTCTGCGTAATCACGGTGAGACTACCATAATTAAATTAGCTATGCAAGACATAACATGCAAGTGAATTTTATTGTTGCTTTTTGTTTATTCTAAAAATTTTTGCAAAATAGAGGGAGCTGTGATACAAGAAACATTCTTAAAAATAATATGAGAGATATCTACTACTTTTCACATTTAAAGTGAATAATTATGATTTCACCAAACAGGCTATTGACATCATTAAACTAGAAGTGCTTCAACTGTGAACAATAAACAAAAAAGAGGGTGTATTTTACGCCTGGGATGTAATACAAGGGATGATCCCTGCATTCGTCTTAAGAAATTGAGTGAACCCAGAAAAAACGTCGGTCAGGATGACGGCTTGGAATGGAACATTAAAACAAGTAATCCGAATTAAGACTAAAAATGAAAGGGAAAAAAAGACTAATGAACGGGGCCAATAGGAGGAAGGAAGATATGATAATGAATGGTATGTCATTATAATGGAAACTGTTGGAAAATTTAATTTTTTCGAGCATTTAACAAGCATTATTTTACATTCACTAGTTCGACATGGTTATTGTGGAATTTCGAAAATCAACGCACTTCAACCTTGATGAAACTACATACCGAAGCTTGAGAGGGCAATAAGCTAACCAGTCACCCTCTGAAATGCGAGCTACTGTAGGGAATGTCGACAGACATAATTGAAATTTGATAAAATTTGTTTGTGAAGAGAGGTTGCCGTTCTCTAGGGCGACAATTTGATTACGAATTTAAGGAGACTATTAAGGACATGATAATTATGATGGTATTGATTGAGATTTGGGGGTTGTGTGGTTGTTGATAATAATGATGACCATGACAACTTATGAAACACCCTCAAGGCGAACGCTATAGCACGACAGACAAGAAATCTCGGTATTTGGAATCCAGCCTTGATGTATAAGTCACTTCCACAGCTCAAGGAGTGGTATTGATGGGATATTTTTTTTCCATGCACTGTCGAGAGAGCTGTTTTTAATGAACTACACAGAGTGAAATATGGATGAGTTGAAGTTTTACGCAGTACATAATGCAACACAATGCGGCCTTATCTAAGAAAATTTCCGGTTTTTATTTCTTTGAAAAGGAAATATGTGTCATCACTCGAATCAATTAGCATTCCGAACTTTTATTTCCTTATAAATCAATGTTTCTAGTAGGATACTTTAGATACAACCTCATGATTTCTTCCTTTGTGGCTAATGTAACACGACTAGAATCAGAAAAAAGTTCAGCAATGCTGGAACTAGGTTTATCATTGCACACGTTTTGTTTTCTGTTTAGGGGTTTCGATTGTAAGCTGTTCATATTCTGTGCACAGATTATTCAATTACTATTTTAAACCCGATTTCTAATACGAACTTTATACAGAGAACATTTATGAATTAGTGGGTTAATCCCGGCGAAATAATGATTCCATGTAAAAGAAATGCTGGCGTAAAAGTTACATGAATGCAGAGATTAGCTGACGTATTTGTGATTAATTTTGCGAAAATGGTTTCATTTCTGTTTTGTTTACCATGATTTTCATATCCATTCTTCCAAACCGTAATGAAAAACTGATTAGGTTTTGGCGCAATTGAACAAAGAGTGTAATCGACATGACATAACAATGGATAAAAGGACCTAATTAAATTTCGCTTAAATTTCTTCAGCGAAGCGAGAAATTGAAAAATGTTTCCCGCAGTGCTTCTACGGTCGGCAAATTTTTGAAATATCCGTTAACAGCGAACAATATATTCCTAATGACAGAGTTAAGAAATTATTTTGCTGATATACAGAATCCGACACACAGAAAATGAAGGTACTGAGGAAAAAAGTGTGTACTTACCAAATAATGGAGAAAATTGTATGTGCTTTATTCACATAAATGTCTATCATATAAAATGTAGATATATTTGCCTCAATCGATCGGAAACATCAGTCATTCAAATTTGTTTCATCCTAGCCTCTATATACTAGCTCATCATCTCCTTCATCCAATATGAGCAAGAGAGAGTGACCTTGTACTAGTCAAAAAGAAGCGTCATTGATGAATTAAATTTCACATCCGAAAAAGAAAACATTCCTTCAGGAACTGTCTCGTAATACAGAATGTTATTCCTCTGGAGCTTTCCTTATTCCGCTACGCCCATTTTCTAGCTAGTTTCAAAATTTTATTTACGAAACAAATTCTGAATTTTTATATATTCGGCTCATTTTACTTTTTCGCTGTCACTTACGCAGTAGAGAGAAAGTTATGTAAAACTGCGCGAAAAAAGGGGAATTTTCGACCCAAACTCTTATTGCAGGGTTCTGGTAACAAAAAAAGTGGATAAATTCAGTTGCTAAGTTAAGAAAAAATCCTTGATCACAACCAGAATCTGTTTTGTGGGTCCTTGATTCCGAACAATTGAATGACAGCAAAATATCTGTTCGTCAGTCTACCCGTTCGACTGTGAACAACGCAAGTGGCTACACCATTCAGCTGATTTTCTCTAAAACTGATATTCCTCAATCAATCTGAGAGATGTCGCTGACCCTGAATTTAAAACCGATATTTTAATTTTGAGCGTACATTATATTAAGCCCCTGGGACATTTTTAAAATTTAAAAAAAATGCTCCATCGTTTTTTATTATATTATATTTTGTTGTTGAATACTCTAAGGAACGTTTAAGAAAATGGTGCAGGTCTCGTTTTTGTTAAAAATTCTGATTTTTCCAAAATTGCAAAATTTAAAAAAAATTTCAGCATCTTCCTACAACCAGAATATTAAAGCTAAGAAATTCTTTCCTTAATGAAATCTGTTCATATAGATTTTGATATAAGTGTATGTACAGTTTTTCCAAAGTTTGAGTATTTTCCACATAATTTGGCGTGAAATGAAGGCAATTTTTAATTTTGTCAAAAACGACAAATAACAAAATTCTCAAAACGACAGCATCGTTTTTTATTAATTTTGTTGTTGTTCAAACTTTCTTGGGCGTCTCCCTGCAACTACACTTATAAAGATAATCTTAGCTAGATGTAACATTTTTTCTTGATGAAATGTGTTCATGAAAAACAGATTTAAAAATAATGTCATGTTCAATTTTTCAAAATTATGAGTATCTTTTGTGTCAAATATAGCCAATTATTATTTTCTTTAAACATTTTTTTACATGGCTCAATCTTGTTTTATTAAACTCAGATCTTAGATAGCGTAAAGTAAAGGTTAAGTCATGATCGTTGAAACGCCTGATTTTTCAAAAATTTTATAAATATTAAAAACTTTTCGTCCTCTTCCTACAACAACAATTGTGAAGATACATTTTTCTTATTGAAATGTATTCATCAAAAACAGATCTTTAAAAGAGGTCATGTTCAAAAAATGTCCGAATTTACTGTACTTCGTGAACGTAATTCTAGGCAGTTGAATGCTTCGTAAGTTAGAACTAAAAGTTTCTAGATTTCAATGAATGAATGTATATTCATTAAATAACTTGTACACTGATATGATACAACGGAAAAACGAGTAATACATATAAACAACATATGGAGTGTGACGTCGTGGGAACACAATAGGAATCACAAACACGAGCTTCAGTTATTTACATATTTATTAATACGTATTTAATAAATAGTTTGATCCGTTATATACAGCTCTGATTGACCCTATCCCTGATCGCAGGAGCAATCCTTAAAATATGCAAATCCGCCTGACTCGTGGCCCTCGCCACTCCTCAGCGAGCTTTCGCACACAGCGTAGAGCCCCGGCGACCGCAGTCACACGAGGAAAAAATGTTTCACAGCGGCGTCCCAACACATGGGTTGCCCTACGAGCACAGCTCGTCTCCGCACCGCCCTGGGCGCAAGTTTTGTGCGTTCGCACGAGGTTTTCACTCAGCTCAAAAAACCCACCGCCGCACTTTGCGCTCTCGCTTATATACTTTCCAGACCAAGTGACACGCAACGTCATCTCGCTTTCGCGCGACACTTCATGCCACGTGACTGTCGCGCTGCCACGCATTTTGGGCATCCTTTCCCATGGATTGGTGGAAGTTCCCAAAATACCTCGGGGTGCCTCCGTCCCACCTTTTCATTGTACCATTTCATTGTGCCGCTACCACCTTTTCATTGTACTTTCTCCACCCAGTATTCTCTGGCGCCCTAATCCTGCGACGCGGTGCCTGCAAGGTACCGGTCTTCCTGCTTATTAATACAATACGTTACAGAAGGCTGTAATCATATGTGATTCACGGAGATTATACCGCCTCCTACTCTCTCAGCCTGAATCAGTGAAAAACTACTGATTCATTATTTACTAAACTACTATTCACTGATTGTGTCAGTTATAACCCTGCCACTCGCTATTAGTGAATTGAACTGAACGAAATCAGTATAAAACGGGTCCACTTTTTGAATCAGTGAAACTTCACTGTTTGAATCAGTGAAATTTGTGACAACTAATTGAACCAGTGGAATAAATAGCGGTTGCGATCAGTGAAAGTAAGGCTTCACTTATTTCAATCGGTGAAGTATCACATCGCTTCTCTAGTACTGTAATGCACAAATCCAAAAATCCTACTACTGAGAAATCACTGTATTGCTTTAAACCATTGCTTCAAAAACATAAAATTTAATAAATACAATACAATAAATTTATATCTGTATTTGAGGTATTTTTCCCTTGATAGTAGGATTTTTGTGTTTGTGCATAAAAATCAAATATTACACAAATTTATTGAAAGATTTTATGGGAAAATAAGTATACGAGAAAGTAAAGTAAAGAAAGTCAAAGTTAATTAGGTACAAATTTATTGAAAGATTTTATGGGAAAATAAGTATACGAGAAAGTTAAAATATCATTCCTCATGCCCATGAATAATCATTTTTCCTGAAAAAATGGGACATACTTCGGCAAATCGCCACTGTGATACACGACCACCACAAAGGCTCAAGCCTACTGTTTTGCCTGCCTACATGCATGCATGCATGATCAGCACCCTTTGGTTGAAGAGATTCATGGTTTGAAAAATAGAAAACATTCCTTTTCCAGAACTTTTTGTCGCCCTGGGTTTAACCGGGTCTGAATCGCCGACAATTGAGCCACCATTCTTAAGCTATCAGGGAGCTATCACAAGCCGAAATATCTTGTTAATACATTTTAATGAACACTCAAAACCCCATCGCCGGCTCAGCGAGCTCTAAAAACACCCAGCACCAATCACCAGCAATTTCGCCCAAAAAACCAAAGTGCATTCCCCGCATCCCGCTGTGTCACTCGCTCCCGCGATGATGAGTTGTTCTTGCGCCCGCCGCGAGGCCCCCGGGCTCAATCGAAACCGCCGTTTGCGGGCGGCACCTGCTGCGTTCTGCAGATCCTGTCGCCGCCACACAGTTCCACCAAATACAACGCGCGGCCAGAATGTTGAAATACAGGCTGAATCTGCATTTTGAAATAAAATTTTGATCAGGTTGCCCGTAGAATGGTCTCGGCGAGGGATAGTCGATTTGGTGGAGGGTAACTAGGTTTTCGAGAGCAGCGATTTGGGTTTAGAGGGTGACATACGATTGGGACTGTCCCACAATGCAACAACACATAATTCACATGCTATCCTCGGGATTCAACCCCCTGCCCATATGTAAGGCGAACTAGGGCACAAAAAAGGCACATAAAAAGTTTCAAGCCTCAAGATACATGGTGGTTGAGAAACTCCCATCCGTGTCACAACATACAAGAAAACATTTATGCCCTTACCGGCTGAGATAGCTCAGGGGAATAACTGTTGACAGTGCAGAGTCTCTTACCGAGAGATTCTAGTGTTCGAGTCTTGACAGTGGCGGATAATTTATACCGGCTAGATAGCGCAGTCGAATTAACCACTATTTAGAGGATAAATGTAGCGGCCGTTTGCTCTGATTGATAGTTTTCTGTGGTTCTTCCGAATTGAAAGTGAATGCCTTCCCGTACCCGCTTCAGCGAACTCAGGAAGCTGTGACCTCTTGAGATTACTGTAGGCGCTTACGTTGCGTATTTTTATTTGTTATTGTTTGTTATTTGTTTTCAGTTTAATCTTCTTTATATCTTGATACACACGGTCAATGTAAAATAAAATTTCATTGCCCAAGAATTTTATTTTAGATCACTGAATCAGATTTGAAACATTGCATCGATGTTTAACAACAAAGATGTTTTTTGGTACATGTTTTATTAACATCCATATTTTAATTTTGAACATCGATACTTAGTGACATCGATGTTTTGTTATTGATGTCGTATCATTAACTGGCAACACCAACATAATTCCGTGCCAACCGCCACTGGATGCAAGAAAGCATAAAATGATAGGGACAGTTATCACGGGCTAATGAACAATAACCACAGAACACATTTATAACGTTAATACTTGTATAATCATAATACATACTCCTAGGACAACCCAAGGTAAGTTATAAAATCGTTCTTCAATATATCGAGGTCAAAATTACATTTTCAATTTCACAATTCGTCATTTTATGGTAGCTTCCTTACCAATTTTTAAATTATTATCTTTTCATTAAAATGAGGTAATGAACTGAAGTGCATGAGCACCGGTTCCTCGTATTTTTGTTTTACTTGAGTTCCGTTGCCAGATGAGACTGTTTTTGAATAATGTGTTTTGTGAATAAATGTTTAAATTATTTAAATGCTAACACGCTCTCTTCAAATGCACTACATGAACCTTGAACGAACATGGAGAATAATTTGTGTCTGAAGAGTTCAAAACAAGTGGTGATAACTTAAATACAATTGTTAAGAAAAATTCAAAAAGAGATACAAGTGAAGAGATAAATGTCGGGACTCTTTACCGCTTTAACTGACAAAGCTTCATTTTATCTAGGTAACAAAATACGACTCATAGCTCCTATAACTCAAATCCGAATATTTTGTTGGTGAAATAATATATATATATATATATATATATATATATATATATATATATATATATATATATATATAAACGCTTTTTGATCCATTTCGGACCACTGTGCACAGTTGGCACCTCTCGCGCAGCCGCAGCGCTTGGGTCGCGGGCCGGTCGGGGAGTTTTCACCTCCGGGCAGGTGGTGTCTCTGGGCCCGCCCGGCTTTTTGCTCCCTAAGCGGTCGCGCGGCCGATCCTCGTCGTTAGGATTCAGCCATCTGGACAAGCCCTGTGTGGCGTTTAGGGCGGTACGCAAGAGTAATTCCACGTCAAATCGCACACCACTGATACACCACTTTTTTTAGCGACTTGAAACATTTTTTATGAGGTCTATGGTTCAAAATAAATGGCATGCACATTTTCTTTTCTCTGTAATCCGACTCCTTTCAGAAATATTATCAATACTTTTTTCAGATTTTTCACGTATTTACCTTTTCTCCCAGAAAAATACAGCTATACTTTAATCACACCTAGGAAAATGTATTTTTATATCAAGTAAATATAATTTTGTAAACGGATTTAAGAATTTAAAATATATTTTAATTTTTAAAAACGAAATTTTCCCATTGGGCTGACACTTAAATTGTTTTTAAAAGTACTCACGGATATCCACGCTAATGTATTTATCTGCCAAATTTCAAAACGGGACACTAAATAAATAAATAAATAAATAAATAAATAAATAAATAAATAAATAAATAAATAAATAAATAAATAAATAAATAAATAAATAAATAAATAAATAAATAAATAAATAAATAAATAAATAAATAAATAAATAAATAAATAAATAAATAAATAAATAAATAAATAAATAAATAAATAAATAAATAAATAAATAAATAAAGAAAGAAAGAAAGAAAGAAAGAAAGAAAGAAAGAAAGAAAAAATAAACAGATAAAAATATAAATTCCGTAGTCAAAGCAATCTTGTATAGCCCCTGAAGTTGGGCTAGCTGGGGAAGCTGTTTAGTCCCGAAACACGTGTAAGTCTGTTTATTCTTCACATTCAATTTATATTGTAATATATTTATACTTTGTGGTTGATACCTCCTCGATCCTTAACTAATTGTCATAAATATATAAATAAATAGTTTGTTTACTGGAGCACGAAAGCCCTTCGCCCGCCAGACTGGCCGTTCGCACGACGCAACCGGTCGCACGCGTTTCAAAAACACGTCGTTCAAACTTGAGGCCAGCGAAACCCTACTCTTGGGTTCGTTTGGTTTGGTTATTTCGGGTTTCCGGGCGCGTCAACTGCTTTGGTCATTAGTCCCGTTAGTATAGAACATGTTTTTTCTCGGGAGATGGCGGTGATCTTCCCCCGCTGGATGGCGAGATCCGGCGCGACCTACCGTCGGCTAGTGGGTTTCCCAACCAGGACTCTCCCACCAGCGGGGCACCGCCCCAGCCGGGACAAGCTCTAAGCTCCCGACCGGTCTCCCGGAATGTGTGGTAGTGTAGTGCATGTGAGTAAGTGTGTGTGTAAGGAGGAGAGAATAGGACAAGGAAGGGGAAGGAAAGATCGCGCGCGGTCCGTGACCCGTTTGGTAGGGTACTGCTCCGGCATTCGCCTGGAGTTGATCGGAGAAACCACGGAAAACTACCGATCAGAGCAGCCGGTCGCTAGAATTCTCTCCAGACAGCGGCTGAATTGGACGTAGCTGAAAAGCTAGTGTCGAAAATCCTGCCGCTGTCAGGACTCGAACCTAGGACCTCCTAGTCAGAGGCGCTGTAGTGACATCAGTTGATGCACTGAGCTACCGCTCCCGGTCCTACTCTTGGGTTTATAAATAACTTACACTGATAAGGCCACCCTGAAACAGGGCGCAGCCTTCTTTCTTAGATATACTGGATCAGTTAGGGAAAAAGTGTATCCGAAAACCGCATGAGTTCTTCTGTGGAGTTAGTGACTACGGATAGTCTTAAAAAATACCAACACTATTGTTATTTCCATTATCTTAAAATAAAAGTCTAAAGTTAATTAGTCTTAAAAGTTGTAGAAGAATAAGTGTGCGTTGTTTACGACCAGTTTTCTTGAGCAGCTGAAAGATGACTACCAGCAGCATATTTTTAAAAAATGTTCTATAAATCGATAAAACGTCTTTCCAAAATTCCTTCTCATGACGAGTCAAGTGAAGGTTTTACAACAAAGTAAGAATCGTTCAAACTTGCTAATGCCGCAAATATATCAGTGACAGTGACAGTGGTGCATAAACGTGCACAACGTCTCCTGGTAGAGTATGATCACTGTGAAGTTTTGTCTAATAATAAAGAAACGGGCTGAGTTAGTCTTCTGTTTCTTCTGCAGTACCCGTCGTCTGTTGACCTGCAATTTTCGCCCGACACAAGTATACAATTTGACGCCAGAATATTTCATTGCCCAGTGTGGTATGTTTTAGAAAATTATTCTTTGGTACTTCAAGGCGAAATTCAGAAAGTGTAGTGAATTAATGTTTAAGCTAACCCTACGTCCTTTTGTTGTGCACTTCAGAGAAAATAACGAAATTAATAAAAAAATAATGACTGTCTTTTCGTCACTTGAAACACGATACGAATTCAGTTCTCTCTTTTCAGTGTGTACTTATAATATTTCTCAAAGAAGATTTCGACAGTGTAAACAAACATATTTCTTGGATGGGGTTAGGGACTAATATTAGAAAAAACGAAAAAAATATTAATGTATGTTTCCAGAAAGATTATTTCGATTTGCTTGTTGAATGCATTTCCTTCACTTCGAAACTTCTTATGTAAAAGGCCTCGGGACGGAGTGAAGGAAAGAAATAAAAGATTATCAATTTGCCTTCAATCCTGACAGGAACGTATTAATGTATCCAAGATTTAGTGAGATAATGATAATGTGAAGAACATAACCTAAATATTTTTAGAAACGCTGAATATAACATGGAAAGGGAATTTTTGCAACAGTGATATGAAAATAAAAAATTCTGTAGAAGGTACTAAGAAAATATACAGCTTCATTATTTATGAAGCAGTTAATAAACAATATTCTCTGTAAAGTGAAGCAAAAAAATCATTTAATAATCCAAATCCACTCTTATTGCTGTAATTTTTCGGTCATTTAATATAAAATTGTATCAGTTTTACACTTTTTAATTTGAATTTAATCGGCAAGTAAAGTCATAAGTACAAGTCCGGTGCATTGTAAGATGTAAAGGGAAATTTATATTTATTTCTCTGTGAAAGTGAAACGATCACAATTGTCTTTGGCTGATTGGCATATTCTTGGGTGTGAAGCTCTGGTAGACGCTGCAGCAGCACAGCAAGAAGAAATTTATGTTGTATTTAATTTCTCTGAAACCTGTCAGAGGCCCACTTTCAAATTTGTCAGACTTATGAAGAACACTTCAAAAATACAATGATTTTTTCTAATTTTTAAATTGTCGGGTTTAGGAAGAAATTTAAACATAGAATTCAAATAAGCCAAATATGCATTTTAATAACTTAATGAATTTAACGTGTATATCAAATGAAGGAGCATATTTTTTCTTTAATGTTTTAATTGGGAAACGTGCATTTTTTCGAAAATTTTAAAAATTAAAATCGTCTCAAAAACAAATTTAAGAAATATTTTATACATTATAATAATGAATAATATATTATATATTACAAATATAATGTATAACCGTAGAATAAATTACGACACCAGGTTGTTAAGTTGCTTTGTTGTATTTCAACGTTTTGTGGGAAATTAACTTCGCATCTCATCAGGTGCAGAAATAAATATCAATGTTGTAAAGAAATCCAACATTATGTAACCACACAAAGAGAGCAATTTAATTGTAATAATACCAGCCAAAACCAAGTTCATTAAAAAACAACGTGTTAAAATTTTGAATTAAACAATATAAATAGGAATTATCTGTGTAAAACAAAGCATGAAAGGCATTCATGGTTGCGAGAGACAGAAAGACTTAACAGCAAGTTCGTTACGTTAAACGATTTTAATATAAATTTGTTACATAAACAGTTTCAATACAACTCGTTCGAATGCAATTTGAATCTTAAATGGTTGACAAAAAAGTATATAATAATGCTATTTAACATACTGAGATAGTATTGCTTAATTTAATCTTTATCTAACAATTTTGTTAGATATCTAGATTTAGCTCTACCTACAATACCAGTAACTCTAAACAGTTGAAGTCGGATGCAGGGAAATGCAGGGAATCGTCAAATACGGCGGCCTGGCATCGGCGTTGGATGTAACAGTGGCGATGGCGGCGATGATAGCGAAGGAATCTAAGTTCCTGATTGTACTGGTGGTGATAACGTAACGTTACGGGCAGTCACAGAAGTGGATACTTGCAAACCACCACACGAAACATCATCCTACAGACCAATTAGTCTATTACCTATACTCTCTAAAGCATTTGAAAAATTATTCCTTGCTAAACTATAACCGTTGACTGAAAAGTGGATTCCTGATCACCAGTTTGGCTTTCGAAAAATGCGCTCCACAGTCGAACAAGTCCATAGAGTGGTGAATGTTATCAACAGGACCTTAGAAGGAAAGCAATACTGTTCGGCAGCTTTCCTGGACATAAGCCAGGCATTTTGACAAGGTACGGCATGAAGGATTGCTATACAAGCTGCAGAACATGCTTGAATATCCCTATTATGTCCTCCTAAAATCTTATCTAAGTAATCGATCGTTTGAAGTGAAACATAAGAATGAATATTCCATCACTACCCAATAAAATCCGGCGTCCTCAAGGAAGTGTATTGGGTCCAGTTCTGTATGTACTATACATATATGATCTACCTATCACTGAGAATACTGTAACGGCTACATTCGCCGATGACACTTCCATAATGGCAACTGACAACGAACCTGAAGAAGCATCATTACTACTGCAAGCTCATCTGGACAAACTACAACTATGGTTCTAGACTTGTCGCATAAAAGTAAATGAAATTAAATCGAAACAAATCACTTTCACTATGAATAAAAGAAATTGTCCTCCGTACAACTAAATCATTATGATCTACCGCAAGAAACCACTGTCAAATACCTAGTCGTTCACCTAGACAGAAAACTCACACGGAAAGTACATATTCTACACAAACGCAAGGAACTACAAATAAAATACAAACAACTATACTGGTTGCTAGGAAGAAAATCTGTGCTGGCTACAGACAATAAACTTTTAATATACAAGTTATTCTTGAAACCAATCTGGAATACTGTATACAGCTCTGGGACTCAACCTGCAGGTCAAATATTCAAACCATACAGAGATTCCAATCCAAGGTTCTAAGAGACATTGTTAGTGCTCCCTGGTACGTCGAAACGATGTGCTACATAATGATTTTAACATGCCAACAGTACAACAAGAAATTAAAAATTTTAGCCATAAATATGTCAGCAAACTAGAAAACCATGATACTGTATTAGCCATAAACTTACTGGACAATAGTTTAGAAGTCAAAAGACTGAAAAAGTTCAAACCATTGGATTTGCCAAATAGATTTTAAAATGACAATAGTGATAATACTGTAATAAAATCAACACCAATTGTTTTGTCAACATGTGCTTGTTGATGTAATATGATAAAGGAAGATCACCTTTCCATGCAAGTTTGTAATTTCTAACAGCATATTTACTTATTGTTCTTGTCTTGAACAGATTGTAAATTTACAGATGTAAATAAAAATGACTGACAATGGCGGTGACGATGACGATGTCACTCGGTGAGAGTGACGATGGTGATGAGTGTAACGGATATACTGACAGTCTCTGTGATAGTCACGGAAAACAGGACGGTAACGGCGATCTGACAGTGATGGTGATTAAGATGGATAGACTGACGGTGGCAAAGGTGGAGACGGTGGGGTCACAGGGGGACGGAGAGGTGAGTGGGCGATGGAGGGGTAACAGGTAAGATGATAGGGAGGGGAGAGAGAAACGGAAGGAGAAAGGGTAGTGAAGGGATGAGACGGTGACCGAGGGTAAGAGGTAAGATGTGAGGGACGTGGAGGGGGTGAGGGGAACAGAGGGGTAGAGGGTGGTGAAGGGATGAGAAGGAGGCCGAGGAGTGAGGGGATGGTAGAGGGGTAAGAAATGAGATGAAAGGGAAGAGGACGGGGAAGGGGAACGAAGGGGTAAAGGGTGGTGAAAGGATGAGAGAGTGACCGAGGGGAGAGAGGGTGGCGGAGGGGTAAGAAGTATGGTGAGGGGGAGGCAGAGGGAAGACGGTGGAGGAAGTGGAGTGGTTCGGGGAAGGCGATGGAGGTAGCAGGAGCATTGCGGCGACAGCAGAAACGGCTGATTACTTCATGCACACCGCAGACAAAAACTCTGGCCGCCCTACCTTACACAGTGCTCCTCGCCCCTCACCCACACACGCAAAAAGAGAGACGCTGTGGCTACCGCCAACTCCCAGAATGAGGACAAGGATTACACTAATACGTGGGACTCGCTGGCTTTTAATGGTCTATTCCAACCACGCCGCGCTTACCTTTTCTTCCTGGTATTCATTATATTCAACGTTTCCTTCTATGCTAGCCTCTTTAACGTTTTTGATGTGGTCGCCAGGATATTTATTTCTTGCTGTTTTAATGATGCCTCAGATGAAGTATAATAATACTATTATCGAATTAGATCATAGAATCATTGACACTCCTATATAATACTTAGTGCTATCTGTGTCGAATTTTGCCCAGCAAACTTTACACAACGTAATATACAAATCACTTTCCTATATTATAGTTTTAATTTGCAGGAACATTGTTTACTAATGAGTGATTTGAAGCACGTTTCTACAACTCTGGTGGAAAGGCTTCATTTCTCTCTATCCGTGCCCCCAATAGAGTTAATTATAATGAGTGTGTTCATTATATTAGGTGGAATGATGTGGACAGGTTTTATGGTGGAATGTACCATCACTACATACCGATTAAAGTTCCTAGAATAAATATAATTAGAAATCCGTATCTGTAGTAGTGTGATAATTTTTCAAGATCATAGTATTTGATTTACAACACAAGAAAACCAAAAGATATGAAGTTTGTGAAAATTGAAGTTTATTTATTTTTTTCCTGAAGTAATACAATTAATATTATATATGAACAAATTCAGTATCTCAAAGGAATCGTGACCGGTCGAGAGCTTAGAGCTTGTCTCGGCTGGGGCGGTGCCCCGCTGGTGGGAGAGTCCTGGTTAGGGGGAAAACCCCACTAGCCGACGGTAGGTCGGCGCCGAATCTCGCCATCCAGCGGGGGAAGATCACCGCCATCTCCCGCGAAACAAACATGCACTACACTAACAGGACTAATGATTAAAGCAGTTGTCGCGCCCGGAAACACGAAAAACCCAAACCAAACCAAACCAATCAAAGGAATCGTCAGAAATTATTACCAAATCCAAATATAGAATACCATGTTGAATTCACATTTACTGGGGGATAAATTTCCAAAGCGCAATAGTGGAATTCCGAAAGATATACTAATACGAACATTACAGCAAACTCCACAAAGCACGCTACTTGCACTTCACACAGCGGTAAATTGCCATTTTTCTAATTTTTTCCACCTCAAATTTTTTCCCTTTAGGGGGTTATTACGTACGAATGAACCGGCGGAAAAACATCGCTGGAGCCGTTTACTTGCTTTTTACAAGGAGCTCAAACAAAGAAAGCATAACGACGCCCTCAGCCGCGAGATAATTCCGTCTAAGACGAAGATCCGAGACAAAAGAAAGACGGCGGCGGAGAAAGGGGGCGGTGACGGTGGACCGGGCAGGGGGAGGGGGGAGGCGACGCGAAGGCAGCGCGGCGGGTGACAAATGACGGCGCTAATGGAATACCTGGGCGCGCATGCGCACGTGCGCTGCCACGCCGCTTATTACGCGCTTTGATGGATCACCGCGGGTGGCGGCGCGGTGGCGGAAACGACACGGGGCGACCGCGGCGGTCCCTCTGATCTCTGCCTCTTTTTTATTTTATTTTTTTAATTTTTATTTATTTATTTGTTGTGAAGCTATTGTCTACAAACAATCGTAGAAATAATCATTAACGTCATTAGGCCCATAAACCAAAAACAGTTTTTTTGTGTGTGTTATCGGTCGTGTGCCGGTCCATAATTATCGCAATGCTTCATTTTTGAAAGAAATAGTCGTATATGCAATAAATATTGTTTTTTCAAGTAAGTGTGCGCATACAGAATCTTTAAGAGACACTGCACTTGTTTCTACTGATCATTATGCATGGTGGACTGTTAAATATTTAACGGATGCCGGCCGTTAAGAGTAGATTTTCGATCCTGTTTTTGTTTTCATTCGATATAAGAGTAGAGATTTACGAAAAACATATTACTTGTGAAACCCAAGAAAACATTACATACTTTCTAAATAATTATTTGATAAGTAAACAACTTCTTACTGGATCTCAACTTCGAATGCTTCAGAAAAAATAGTGCAATGTAGCACGGGTACCCAAAAATGCACCCAAAGCTCAAAAACGTTTCACTTTATAGATTATGGCCGTAGAAACTTGACTAGTGAACCCGAACAACTGGTTTTAAAAGTAAACAAATGCGTGTTGCGTGTTGCAAAAGCGTTTTTCCTATCGGGAACTTCCATAATTTTTGTCCTTTTTTTATTTTTATTTTTTTCAGTAACTGTGATGTGTAATTCTACATCCAGCAGTACCACTCTGGATAACCGAATAAACGGACCGCTCAGTCTATGGTTTCATATAAATGTTGCAAATGCGATATATTTACATAGCTTATAGCAATTTATAGAGGGATCTACATTGAATATATTGCAAAATGTAAGTCTGAGATATGGCTGGATAGATTTGTATGATCGAAGAGTCATTTGAAAGCTCAGAATTGCTTACAGCCCTTTTAATAGTTTTTTCATTTCACCATCCTAAAAGTATATATTTATAAATAAAAATATGTAACAATAATATAACATATTGCGCAACAAATAAATCTTTAAACCTACTGCTACATGATAACAACGAACTGCAAAGCTTCAGAGCCAGCAAACATTAATGTATCCGTGAATAACTATATTTTCATTGTCGTAGGAAATGAAAAAGCCACGAACTCCACTGTTTTGAGAATGAAGAAAATTTACGTTAAAAGCTCTATAGATTTATAACTTGCATCAATTATGCGCAAAACTTCTACGCAAACTACCCGGGTTTTAAGGTTCTTTTAATCGTAACAGGTAACGCAATTTACCCAAATGTCATATCATTCCGATGTCTATAGAAAATTCTTCCTTGAGAACTTCTCTTTTCGTAAAAATGGTATTTAAAATCATAAATTGAAACATCAGGAATAGTGTCAATTCAACACACAATACACCGATATACAGTTTTAACACTTCGATCATGTGTAAGTCGGAAAGTAGGCGTTCTAGAGTCTCAAAATTTGATTTTTTCGAGGCATCTCAAGTCCGACGAATTATGATCCTTAAAACGTAATCTTCAAAATGAGAAATGTCTCGACAGAATTGGACCTGTATGACAAAATGCACAATTAGATCGCGTTGCAGTACATGATTTACAGACGGTGAGTAAATTCGTCCGTCCAGCTACAAATAATAGGATAATAATTTCACGTCCGAATTCGACGACTTAAATGTTGGTCAAACCATGTGGTATTTGTGGATTAAGCTCGTTCGTCAGAAGTTTTCTCGGGGATCTCCAGTTTTCGCATCACAGTCCACGTTGTTACTCATCTTGCCGTTATATTTATCTATCCATTAACATGCGCGCTACTGTGAGCGAGTGGTTGGTTTACGGGCCTCTGAACCCCCAGTGCGCGGGTTAGATTTCAGCCGATGCGCATGGAGTTTCACAGGCAGAAAATCCCATCCCGCAATTTCCCATCCACACGAGTTCACACATTCCGCCAACCTGAGAGCTTGGATACATTAACTGAGCCGATATCTATAACGCAGAAAGTGAGAATCGCATCCAAGCGCGTAAGGGGACGCTCACGGGGCACGTCGGCTGAAAGAATGGCACCTGATCATAAAAAATAGCCTGCGCCGCTAGCCGAATTCGTTTATTACGCTCCGTGAAGTCACGGAGGTTAGGCGAATTCAACTGCTTTGGTCATTAGTCCCGTAAGTGTAGTGCATGTTTTTTTTCTCGGGAGACGGCGGTGATCTTTCCCTGCTGGATGGCGATATCCGGCGCCGACCTACCATCGGCTAGTGACGTTTCCCCCTAACCAGGACTCTCCCACCAGCGAGGCACTGCCCCAGCCGGGACAAGCTCTAAGCTTCTGACCGGTCTCCCGGAATATGTGGTAGTGTAGTGCATGTTAGTGTAAGTGTGTGTGTAAGGGGAGAGGATAGGACAAGGAAGGGGAAGGGCAGATCGCGCGCGGTCCTTGGCCCGTTTGTGAGGGTACTGCTCCGGCATTCGCCAGGTGTTGATCGGAGAAACCACGGAAAACTACCGATCTGAGCAGCTGGCCGCTAGAATTCTCCTCCAGACAGCGACTGAATTGGACCTAGCTGAAAAGCTAGTGTCTAAAATCCTACCGCCGTGGGGAGTAGGAACATAGGACCTCCCTGTCAGAGGCGCTGCAGTGGCATCAGTTGATGCACTGAGCTACCGCTCCCGGTTTAGGCGAATTCGAGACTCGAGGGTTCCTGGTTGGGTGACCGGCTAGGAACCCCGGGATCTAACGGCGTTGAGCCCGTGGCCGAAGGGATAAAAGGCACTGACTGACTGCGACGTGACGAGACGTGACAAATATAGTAATTACTCAGTAACGGGAATGATAGTAATTACTCAGTAACGGAGGATTACTCCAGAGCAAGCGCTCAACGCCCAACAGAGGGTAAAGAGACGCGTTGTGTCAACAACGACGCAACAAATTTTTAAAAAAAGATTCGTGCCGGAGTAGGCTTCAAGGAAAGGCTTGGTCGAAAACATGGGTGCGGAACTGTGGCCAATGGCTGTGGCACCGCAAGTAACCCATACAATAAATGAAAAGATAACTGATACATCCAGGTATTGCCGTAATATGTACTGGCATTATTACGATTATTATTTTCTGAAATTATTTTTGTATATCCTTTATTGGTCATGGTCCTGATATCTGTTAGAAATGGTGAATTCTTGCCTAATTATATTCGTCTCAAAAGACCACTTGCGGCCACTGGGAGGTTCTTCTAGATTCCCTGACACAACAACACTCATTGTCTTTGCTGATGAAAAGATGTTGAATGGCGTCGACTTACCTATCGAAGTCCTTCCTTCTGCACACTTCCGGTATTTGCACAGAAAGACGAAGGTTTGGAGTCGTGGAGGATGCAACTACTTTTCAGAAGTAAGTGTTGGCTTATGTCAAGGATTTCCAAAGATATTGCGATCTCCTAGCGCTGAGGCTTACAGAACTTTTGTCAGCTGGCAATCATCTTCTGAAATCACTGGTTCAAAGTACTATGGAGCCATATGCAAGATCCAGAGCGCTACGTTATAATCATTAGTTACAGTCACGGAAGTCTAGGAGGCCGACGCTTACAAACTTCTGCTTCTGCTTGTATTGGCTACTAACCTTAGAACCTTATAACCTTACTCAACGTCTAAGAACTCAGCCACTGCAGATTTACAAGCGATTATAATCCGCAAAACGTCCCCGACGCTCTTATACATTTGGCAAGCAGCGTGATAAGAGCACGATCTCATGGTCATCTATGGGTGGTTCAGTGTGAAATGCGAATCCTTGATAATATGTAAGGGCGTAAAACATACGACAAGTTGAATACGTTCCGACAATTCCTACTGTATGCAACTATTTATTCTTTCGGTCTATTGGAGTTTTACTACTTTCAGACCGGTGTATCTCAAAATAGTTCACTTTGCATTGCTGTTATTTTCGTATTCCATGTATGATACACTTATATCTACAGTTTGAGGTTTTACAATACAAAGCTAAAATATACGAGTTGCCTTCATCTCAGAAAAAGTACTTCAGCTGACACAATCGGACACAAAACATTTTTTATGGTACACTCATAAATATTACTCTCATAGAATATCACTCTCTTAGAATTAAACCGGCAATTGTGCGTCCGCATCGTCGAAAATAAACGCATCAAGAGTTCACCAGGCTAGAAGCACCTTCTCCGTTGTCAGATTTTCACTTCAAGGGGTCAAAATCGATTAGTGCTGCACTCTTGCGGACAGCTCGTACTCCGACGGTCACGCACATCGGCGGCGGCAGGTTTTTCGTCGCGTCGCGCGAACAAAAGAGGAACGCGGATCGACGTGGTGCTGGGCGGCGGGGCGGCGCGGGGTTTCCAGGAACAAGAACAATACAGCGCGCGACGGACGGCGGCGGCTGCGGTCGTTACCGGAGTCTGCTGCCTACTACGTGCACCCCGCAGTGACGGCTCGTCAACCGGAGTCCCCTTTCCTCAGTCGCCATTTTGCGAATTGCGGTGATTTCATTTATTTGTGGTCAAAAAACAGTAAAAACTGAAATATGACCTACGAGATGTAAGTATAATCTGCAGACGTTTTCTTGAGCTCTTGAATCCTTACTCCATTATTTTACCACATACATTTGAATGATGAATAAAGATATAAACAATGCGGTAAAGTAATATTTAAATTGTAGGAAATTGTCGATAAGGATAAATGAAAAATCTAATTTTCTTCGGAAAACGAACTATAGATTGGACTTCATAGTATTGCTAATGAAATAACAACCTACCTCCCGGCTCCACTCCTATTGTAACTGGCAAGAGAAGAGATCAGCAAACATACGCACAGTGAAGTTAAATTAAAAATGTCCAGAAAAAATCAAGAGATCATCTCTGAATTTGCTGAACGGATCCATCGAAATTGGCGGGAAAACGAGATCAAGATGGGAGTCATTGACTCAGACGTCCATGTGTAAGACCCTGTATCTATTAAAAATATCAATGTTACTAATTTTCATTGAACACAGAATTTGAAAGAAAACAATGCAGTCTCAGGACATACTACATATGTATGTGGTTTTGTTAGATACTCAGAAACTCGGAAATATATCAAAAACAAAGTTTCGTATTTTCCTGAAGTAACCAATTGTGTTATTTCGGCTTTTCTCTAACGTTCTCACTGAATTCTCTTAGTCATCTTGTCACTGCTTAAGACGCAGCTGACGTCATGTAAAAAAGGCTCGAAGGAAGAGGTCACCCGTCATTAAATATTTGCTCTTTACGTGTTGCATTATGGAGCAGCAACTTTTTTATTTCCAGAACTGGCGAATCCTTTAAATACTACACAATGTTATTCTAGCATTCGTGAACTCTATTATTAAAATATTTAATTAATAGAGTATTACAATTTATTAAAATATTTAATTAATAGAGTATTACAATTTATTAAAATATTTAATTAATAAATACTACACAATGTTATTCTAGCATTCGTGAACTCTATTATTAAAATATTATTCGTAATTCTGATCAGTCCGTGTGGTGCTTTCGAAACCCTTTGCGTAGTTTGTTCATCAGCAATTTTGGTTTACACAGGTGTTGATTAAATAAAACCGTAAATCCTACATTCTGATACACAAAATAATGTATACTATGACACCGAGTAAAATTATTTTATTTACCATTTTTCCTATCAATCAACAGTTACTACTTACGACAGGTTTTATTATACAAGGGTAAGTCAAGTATCTACACATTCGTTCTAATCGTCTGCAGATTAATTGTGTAGCTTTATATACATACCATCCTTAAGATAGTATCGTTTACTTTGCTTGTCATAAGTTTCAACGTTTTAATCTGATGTTCACTTGCGTTGTGATGTAAACATGGCTACACCACTCTCCGGTTGCAGCAAAAAAGAACAGGCTTCTGTAATCTGTATTTTCGTGATATGAATGTGTGCCAATACCTGAAATCCTGAGAAGACTTTCAAAACATTACGAGTGCAAAGTTTTTCTTTGCCGAAGAGTTTACTAGCACACTAAACTACTGAAAAGCAGTCAAACACGCTTGCAAGTTTAAAAAAGCGAGGTATCCAGCCTCATCCACTACTGTTCCAACTATTGAGCAAGTTCGTGCTCTGATATTGAATAACCGATGCGTGACTATTGGTGAAGTGGCAAACCATGAGTATTTTAGTCATGTTTTGCATACGAGAACACCGAGTTGGATTGTCGTACGATTTTATTTTGTTTCAAGACCACGTGCATCAAAATATTGCTGCCCCATCTCTTCAAAATCTTTATTTTGAGTGACAGAGAGTTCCAAATACACTTCTGATCATGTCACGACTAACTACCGTGTGTATAGTCCACTTTAAGATGCTTTTAGTGAAATATATCGAAGAATTGCCGTTGTTTTACAGATAAGAAAGCAGGGTACGAAAGGCTTGCTGCTCAAACAAATATCCTTTTTCTGGCAGTATTGGTAAGTTGGTGCTACGATGGTCCAAGTACGTTGAAAAGCATGGTGCTCATGTTATAAAATGGTCTTATTGTACATTTTGTATAATTTATATTGTTTATAATCAATTATAAACATTGCAGATACTTACTGGTTTACCTCGCATTGTCCTGTATTATTGTGTAGCGCTTTGATGCGTGCAAGAAGATACGAAAACTTCCTCAATTGTTTGCATATGTTGCTCCCTACAAACGATCAATAAAACTATTCATTCTTCTTTCCGCATGTTATTTCGAAGAGTGTGCCTGGAATACGTCAGTTCTACTCTTAGAAAAAGTTAACTGTTTTCCCTATAGCTTTTATCTCTACATCCTTCAGTGTGATAAAAGCACCTTTTGTGAGTCCCGTTTTGTACGCTGTAAGATTAAATTATTCACTGTAGTGCGTCTCCCGTACATGATGTGCTAACGAGGTAAAAAGTGTGCATCGGAGGGCTGACAATCGAACGAGGAGAACCACTTTCCGAACAGGTTCCGATCAGGGCGAGCGTGTGTGGCGCCAGGCAAAAACGACGAAGGCGGGGTCGGGCAGGTAGTCAATGGAGTACGTGTCCGTGTGAAGTAGCTCCAGGGGTTACAACAGCTCGCGTCGAAATCCTGACAACCTAAGAAAATGCTCTGTCGACTATTTTTGAGTGAGTGTGTATTGGTTACGGGCGCAACAACTTTTTTTTTTAATTTTACGATAAATTTACAATCAATTTTTTACAAAATAGTAAGTAAATGTGATGTCTATTGTAAAATTATTATGACAATGATTAGTAGTGAAGGTATCCCATCGGTACTCTTCGTCTTCTTCTCCATACTATAACAAAAAGCAATTATTATTATTTTAGGTTGACAGCAATTGGAATTGATAATTTGGTGGTGATCATGATACTTCTTGAGTATCTATATGGGAGTTGTATGGATGAGGTTCTGGTTAGACGATGGATATCTGCACTATTGTCAAGGAGGTTGAGGGCTAAGTGATTTGGATGGTATTTATGTATCACAAAAGCGAAGTGCATGTTATTGCTTGGTTTTTCGTGTTTCCGGGCGCGTCAACTGCTCTGGTCATTAGTCCCGTTAGTGTAGTGCATGCTTTTCTCGAGAGATGGCGGTGATCTTCCTCCGCTGGATGGCGAGATCCGGCGCCGACCTACCGTCGGCTAGTGGGGTTTCCCCTAACCAGGACTCTCCACCAACGGGGCACCGCCCCAGCCGGGACAAGCTCTAAGCTCCCGACCGGTCTTCCGGAATACGTGGTAGTGTAGTGCATGTTAGTGTAAGTGTGTGTGTAAGGGGAGAGGATAGGACAAAGAAGAGGAAGGAAAGATCGCGCGCGGTCCGTGGCCCGTTTGGTAGGGTACTGCTCCGGCATTCGCCTGGTATTGATCGGAGAAACCACGGAAAACTACCGACCAGAGCAGCCGGCCGCTAGAATTCTCCTCCAGGCAGGACTGAATCGACCTAGCTGAAAATCTAGTGAAAATCCTGCCGCCGTCAGCTCGAACCTAGGACCTCCCGGTAGAGCGCTGCAGTGGCATCAGTTGATGCACTGAGCTACCGCTCCCGGTAAGTGCATGTTACATCGCAGGAGATATCCGTGCTTCTCTATCGCTAAAACGCGAGACACAGCGTTAACCTAAACTTCGGATGACAGAGCAGTCGGAACAAGCTCTAAGTTCTGGACTCGACTACCGACATACATGTATGGTAGTTATTGAATGTAGCTGTGTATGTATGTGTGGGTGCGTAAGGGAAGAAGAGACAACAAGGGCGATGAAGAAAATGTCGCACTTGTTCACGGCCCGTTTAAAACTGTACTGTTCCGACGTTCGCCTCGCATTAATCGGAGAAACCACGGAAAAACGCGGATTATATCTGCCGTCGGCGTGGATGAATTCGACCTGGATACAGGGGGTTGTGCCGAAAATCTCCAACGTTCGGAACTCGCACTAGGAAGCGAGTCCTCCGAGACCATTCGGTTAATGATGCTGGAGAGAACAGTACTGCAACTGAGCCATCGCAAACGGTGACACTCAAAGTTGTAAATACGGTTATAACGCACTGTCATGAAGCATGTACATTTACATAAAATATAACAATGACATATTCAAAATAGAAGGTCGAGAATGTAATAAAAATAGTACATTGACTATTATTGAGAAAGAATAATTCTCGTTAATGAAATATTTGTAATACTATTAACTTTCTCAAAATGTACATTGAGAAAAAGCCAAGGAGAATAAATCTTAGTAAATCAGGGCAAGAAGACATATACGATAGAGCGGGCAAAAAAGAACTCTCATAAATGAGCTTAGATGAAATGTGATAGAAGAATTGCAGAATTTCTGTCATGTCGACGCGAGACGTAAAAGAAGCTTGGCACAATTGACATCTCGTCACAAACCTTATAGTTTTTTATTATTTTTTGTCAACATTCATTATTTCTATTGACAAACCAACGAGAATAAAATGAAAACTATTTGAATACATTTTAAGTTCTGCTTTTTTATTGGTTGTGATGGGATTGAAAACACGTGGAAAAGAAAGTTGACACTAAACCCGTGGTCATTTTAAAATTATTATAAAAAAATAATCATGCTCAGAATTTCAACTCCTCTATGCTTGCATTATTTTAATATTACAAGAGGTGTTGTGTTAACTATAATATACTTGAAGAAGGCACAGTGCTAACTATAATATAATTTATCAAAGATAACACATCAAAATTACACAGGTCATGCTTCCAGCGGCAGCATCAGCCAGCGAAATTTTTAGTAATCAGCATCGCATTACACCAGTGAATAGAGATGTATCGCCCAGTATCACATAATAAGCGTAAATCGCACCGACTATCGACAGGTAGCAGTGACTCCACAACGGCAGGCGAAACGTGTTAGAGAGAGAGGAAGGGATGAAAGGATTGGGAGGTCTGAGTCAGGAAGAAATGGGAGCGGACGGGGAGCTGTGAGGTGATGAAAGTGAAGATAAGAAGGAATGGAAATGATATAAAGAAAAAAATTAAAGGGAAAAAAGGGGGGGGGCGGGCGGCCCCGGGGGGCCGGAACAGGGGGGTTGGGGCGCACCTGGAAGGAAGGAGCTTAGCGGAGTGCGGCGGAACGAAGCGAGACAAGAAGGAGTGATTAGGAATGAGCGAAGTGGGGAAAGAAGGAGTGATTAGGAATGAGCGAAGTGGGGAAAAGTAGTGATTCCGAGCGTGTGAACAGATTAGGTCATTAGTCCCGTAAGTGTAGTGCATGCTTTTTCTTCTAAAGATGGCGGTGATCTTCTCCCGTTGGATGGAGAGATCCGGCATCGACCTACCGCCGGCCAGCGGGGTTTCCCCCTAACCAGAACTCTCCCATCAGCAGGCACCGCCCAGCCGGAACAAGCTATAAGCTCCCGATCGGTCTCACGTAGTATGTGGTAGTGTAGTGCATGTTAGTGTAAGTGTGTGTGTAAGGGGAGAGGATAGGGTAAGGAAGAGAAAGGAAAGATCGCGCGCGTTCTGTGGCCTGTTTGGTAGGGTACTGCTCCGGCATTCGCCTGTAGTTGTTCGGACATCGGCACTGAACTACCGCTCCCGGCGAAGTGGGGAAAGGCGAAAGGAGGAAAGCTGGAGCGAAGATGTGCAGATCTGTGAAGGATGCAGTGGGGACAGGCCAGCGAGGTGGGGCTGAGTGGGGCAAGGAGGGTTAACAGACAGAGCGGAAGAGGCGGACTGGGGAGGGAGGGAACTGGGAGAATGGAGCAGGAAGAGTCAAAACGGTGAGGGGCAGGGCGGAGAGGGACGGAGCTAGGAATGTGGAGTGAAGAAATTTGATGATAGGAAAGTCGGAGCAAGGAGGATAGGAAACACCTCACGATATTTTTAAACACTTCTTACAATTCGTTCTCTCCCCCAATTTCTGTTTCTCGTTGTTATCAACTTTAACATTGCTATTGTAACACTGAACGTATGAGGAACAGTTGTTCATTAATTGTTTACAAACATTAATAAACATGTGTGGTAAACATTTAAGTATATATGAAACGTTACACGGGGAAGGGTGTAGCGGGGAAGGGTGTAGCGGGGAAGGGTGTAGCGGGGAAGGGTGTAGCTGGGGTGGATGGGGGAGGGGCTGACCGGTAAGAACGGTGAAGTGAGCGGGAAGGCGAGCTGAAACGAGGAGTAGAGTGGTGGAGTACGGCGAAGTGAGATATTTCATGGTGCGGGGGTTGTATAGCGGGACAGTGAAGCAAAGTACAACCCATTACGAGGCGAATCGAAGCCGAGCGGAACGGAGCGCAGCGGATGGCAGCGGGGTAGAGCGGCTTGGACAGCGAGGGAGGACGACGAGGAAGTTCCATAGCAGAGGTCAGGTGTGCGCGCGGCGACGCCGCCGCCCGCCGGTCCTCGCTTCGGCGCCCGGCGCGACGGGCGGGGGGGGCGGGGCGGGTGGGGCGGGGCAAAGCGGAGCAGGGCGGGGCGGGGCAGGACAGGGCGGAGCGGGGCGGGGCGGGCAGGACAGGGCGGAGCGGGCGGAGCGGGGCGGAGCGGGCGGAGCGGGCGGAGCAGGGCGGGGCGGGGCAGGACAGGGCGGAGCGGGCGGCGGGGCGGGGCGGGGCGGGGGCAGGACAGGGCGGAGCGGGCGGAGCGGGCGGAGGGGCGGAGCGGGCGGGAGCGGAGGGGCGGAGCGGGGCGGCAGGCGGGCGGAGCGGGGCGGAGCGGGCGGAGCGGGGCGGAGCGGGCGAGGGGTAGCGGGCGGAGTGGGCGGAGGGGGCGGAGCGGGCGGAGCGGGGCGGAGCGGGGGAGCGGGCGGAGCGGGCGGAGCGGGGCGGAGGGGGCGGAGCGGGGCGGAGGGGGCGGAGCGGGGCGGAGCGGGCGGAGGCGAGGGCGGAGCGGGCGGAGCGGGCGGAGCGGGCGGAGCGGGAGGGGCGGAGCGGGGCGGAGCGGGCGGGAGCGGGCGGGCGGGGCGGGCGGGCGGCGGGCGGGGCGGAGCGGGGCGGGCGGAGCGGGGCGGAGCGGGGCGGAGCGGGCGGAGCGGGCGGAGCGGGCGGGGGCGGGCGGGGCGGAGCGGGCGGACGGGCGGCGGGCGGGCGGCGGGCGGGCGGGCGGGCGGGCGGAGCGGGCGGAGCGGGGCGGGCGGCGGCGGGCCGGGCGGCGGGCCGGGCGGGCGGAGCGGGGCGCACGGCGGCGGCCGGGCCGGCCGGGAGGCGTCGCACGGATCGGACGCAAGGCTGATGGTGCGCGCCGCCCTCGCGAGCGCGCGCGGAATCGGAAATTGTTGCCGGCCACATCGATCGCAGCGCATCGGAATATAATTCCATTGGTCGCGGGACAGCCGCCAGCGCGGGAGCGGGCACGGGCGGAACGCGCGAGCTCTCACATTCGCCACCGATTTCTGGTAGTAGGTAAGCAGTGGATTGCAGACTTGGCATGATTGCTGATTTATTGAAGAGAAATTGTAGAAACGCTGAGCAGAGGTGTGTTTACATGTATCCAAATATAGGTGGTTAGAAGAGAGAATGTTATGTTAACATTTCTGTGTTATTTGTGATTGTGTGAAAGCTCAACAGATTCTTTTTTATTCTTTTGGGAAAGTTCAAATATTATGAAGAGGTTGCAGGGAAAAACAGATTTATTGTAAAGAATAACAGATCGTGGTTTTGAAATACCTGATTTCATTTCTGTTGTTCCCTCAGAAAAATGAAACACACTTGTGTAATAACTGTGACAGTTTTATAGATTCCATAATACAGAAAGAAGTATTATTCTGTTTTTTAATATTTTCACGACGAGAATGAGATCATAGCTATACTAATAAACTGTGAAAATGTAAAAAAAGTGATGTTTCAACAGAATATAAATGAATTATTTGTAATAGTGACGTCAAACAATATACTATTAACACATCAGCCATCACGTAAATCACTCAATTACTTAAAGCGAAGCTTTGACTAAAATGGGTTGGACTGGCTTCCCCATCCAACATACAGCCCGGAATCAGATTCCTCGATTTCCATCTCTTTGAGACACTGAAAAATGCTATTCGCGAAATAAAATTTGAAGATGACGCCAGTCTGATCTGAGAAGATAATGAATGGCAATTTGCCTTTGAGCAAATGTAGAGATAGACCCTTGTTTAGCTTCCGGACATAAATGTAACTTAATTATCTGTACACGTCTTCTAGAATTCAGTGAGAAATATAGTTATTCAAATTATCGTTCTCCATGTCGCGGCAGGAAGTATTATTCCTTGAGGAAGAACATGAAGAGGAATAAGAGCCCAAATTTATTGCTGATTTAACCTTGAAAATAGATTTTATTACATGGGAACGAACATTTTGTTAACAATCCTAGAAAATCGATCATTTCTTTCTGTATTGAAAGTTCAAGTATTACAATTAAATAAATAAATAAATAAATAAATAAATAAATAAATAAATAAATAAATAAATAAATAAATAAATAAATAAATAAATAAATAAATAAATAAATAAATAAATAAATAAATAAATAAATAAATAAATAAATAAATAAATAAATAAATAAATAAATAAATAAATAAATAAATAAATAAATAAATAAATAAATAAATAAAAAAATAAATAAATAAATAAATAAATAAATAAATAAATAAATAAATAAATAAATAAATAAATAAATAAATAAATAAATAAATAAATAAATAAATAAATAAATAAATAAATAAATAAATAAATAAATAAATTGCTACGTCGTCAAGGAAAGTCTCGGTACCGGCAAGGCATGCTACCCCTTGTTTCCCGCTGTCACAAAGCTGCACAAGTCGATGGAAATTTTGTGGAAAAATAGAGCAGTATACATAAACCAATGTATTAACATTGTTTGCAAATTTCAGGTTCTTCCAATAAATATTTCTGGAGAAAAATGCGGGTCATTACTTTCTAACCGAACCACGTACTAAAATAAATAGTGTATTGGATAACATTTATCAACATGTTTTTGTCGCTAAACAATTTTGAACTTTCATCTGAATTTCTTTACTATGAATAATAATTGCCGTTTATCCGTTTTTCCGTTTCTTCTTCCAGGTCTATTTAATCCTTAGTAAAATATACTTTGGAAACAAATAATTTTAGATCCAAAGAACAGACTGAAATCTTTGCAAAATTAAATTCCTTTCCAAATGGATCCTTTTGAAGGTTAGTCTCCACGCCAACAACACCAGCTGCTGCCCATCCCCCTCCAGTGCGTGCGCCGTGAGGAGGAGAGGGGGTGAGGGTTTGGGTCCACGGGGCGGCGGGCAGCGCGTAGTCGCGCGTGCGGGGGAGCGAGTGGCCGTGACAGGGAGGGGAAGGGGGAAGGGGAAAGGGCGGAGGAGGCACCGCAGCTTCGCATTACGCGCCGCGCCCGCGAGCACCGCGTGTCGCGTAAACCTCAATTAGCGCCGGCGACCCGCGACGGACAGCTCCGATGCCCGCCACGCCCACACCGCCGCGCCGCACGCCCCTCTCGGCACTGCGCTGCGTTGGCCGGGCTCCGGCCCCTGCACCTCCGCCGCTCTGCCTCTTTACTGCCCTCCCCTACCTACCTTCCAGCATAGACTAAAGAGGCATCTTTACTCTATGCTTCTCTCTGCTATACTCTACATCTTTACTCTATGCTTCCAGCCTCCATTTAGCAAGTGGCGAGAGGAGGTAGACCAAACAGGAGCAGGTGATAAGAGGCAGAGGGAGAGGAGCAGGAGTCAGCAAGAAGAGACGAGGACAGATGGACCGAAGGGGACGAGGTGGTGTTGAGAAAGGATGGAATGAGAGAAGAGAGGATTAGAAAGGAGGGGACGAGAGAGGAAGAGACGAGACGGTGAACGAGAGAAGCCTGGGAAATACGAGAGAAAGATGAGAAGATAAGAGGAAACGATAAATGGAAGAGGAGACGACAGAAAGGCGACGAAAGGAAAGGTGTAAAAAGTAAAAGGTTGAAAAAAGAAGGTAGGAAAGAAAACGAAGGACACGAGAGACAGGAGGTGAGGAAGAAGATACACAGAGAAGAGCGAAGAAATGACGGAGGCATAATGGTACGGGAAATAGTGAGATGGGACGTGGGCGGGAGCGGACGAGAACGAGACGGAATGAGGAACAGGCATTGAAACGAAATGAAGTATACAGCTGCGAGGAACGCGAACTCAAGTGGAGATTCCGACTGAAGCGTGACAGGATAGAAGTAAATTTATAAGGACAATAATAAAAGTAGTGCTAATTTTGCTCATTATAAAATATATGGTTGCGCCATCTCTGTACTATCCATTCAATCGTGTCAACAAGCCTTCCAAGGAACAAACACAATGCCTATCCACTCCTCGAGAGAACTGATGCTGTGAGCCGCGGTTTCGAAGGAAAAGACAGCTGAGAGCGAAAGCCTATTTCTTGCAGACCCTACGAACTCAACGACGAACACCGTATTGAAGAAGACCAACTTCAAACAATTGTTTCCCTTAATGTTTAATATTCGTTTTGTTTTCATTCCTTTGCCTTCCAACATTTCTCCTCTTCGCTCAATGCTTCTTCGTTCACATTTGTCTGCTTGATATGATCACTCCCTTATGTTTCTTAATAAATCTTGATGCTTTTCATATGTGAAAGTTAATTAAACTGGAAAATACGAAATTGAAAAACAAAAGTATTTGTTGACCATGCGTTGCTTCATGCCATGTCTCAGCATTTCAATGACGTCAAGGTTTTCAAAACAATTTTCAAGATGGCTGTTAGTTCTATTCCATTTCTCTTCTCCCCTCTCCTTTAGACACTTCTTTGAAGATGCAATCTTACTATACTTTATACTTTTTATACTTTATGATATAATGCATAACGCTAAACATGCTCAAAAAGCATATTTTGCGCAAGGATAACTGAATTTTGGAGTATCTACTCTCTCCCACCCTCTCTCTCTCTCTCTCTCTCTCTCTCTCTCTCTCTCTCTCTCTCTCTCTTTCTCTCTCTCTCTCTTTCTCTCTCTTTCTCTCCGTATAATTGAATTATGCTTAAGTTTAACACGTTGCTGAAAACTTTTCAGAACTAGAAAATGTCACTTCTCGGAATTAGAAACCATTTGCATCGGTGAACGATTTGATTTGAAATTACAGCGTCCCCTTCATCTCGCAAAATAACTCAAGAAAACGTACGCCTGGAGTACATTTTTCTTTCAAGCTATGTCCGACATCCAGTTATTGTCCTATCTTCTCAAATGTCACATAAATATTTTTTTCAGAAAATCTCTGAATCCATCCTTCCTTCCGCCTGCGTAGTTGTCCCTAAAAATGTTTCATTCTTCATTTTGAACGACTGTCAAAAGTGTGAGATGAATAAAAGGTATTTTAAATGCAAATGAACTAGTTTCCTACTTTCAACAAAATACGTAAAAAAGTTTGCGTTGGGAGACGCCTTATAAAAGGATAGCTATAATGTTTGAAAGGGAATTCAATATGTAAGACATATCTCCTCCGACAGTACAACTCCAGCCTATCTCTAAGCTTCCGTCTAGTAAGCATGTAAGCTAGTAAGTGTAATGCATGTAAGTGTTCGTGTGTAAGAGGCGGGGATAAAGCGAGAAAGAGGAAGGAATAATCTGCGGTCCGATGCCCGTTTGTTAAGGTACTCCTCCAGCATTCGCCTGGTATTGATCGGACAAACAACGGAAAACTACCGATCAGAGCAGCTGACTGCTAGAAATCTCCCCCAGACAGCGGTTGACTTCGCCCGAGCTATCTAGCTGGAGTCAAAATCTTCTGTCTACTGTGAGGATTCGAAACCTAGGACCTCCCGAACAGAGTCGCTGCTGAGTCCGAGCCAACCTCAAGTCCACGGACGTGGCGCAGTGGGTAGGCGCGTACACGGCAAAACGAGCAGGCAAGAGAGCGAGCGAGATCGCTGCAGTGTTTGCGGTGCACGGGCGCAGCGTCTCAAGGGAATGAAAATATTTCATTAACTCGGGTGCGTCTGTCAGCCGAGCAACGCGGCACACCGCTCGTCCTCCGACCTGCGCGGCCCCTGGCAATTACTATCGCAGCCCACGCGTTGGGATCCGTCCCCTCGGTGCCTACTTAAATCGCTCGATACGGACCCTTTGAAAAAATATCTCGACTATCATTCCGTCCTTACTTCAAAGAGAAAATTGGATTGGGGGTAAAACCCGGGAATGAAAAAAGTTTTTCATGAATACACAGGACGTAACTTTATAATCTCGATCGGCGCGGTTCGATAGCGATTTCCATTCGCGAGCTGCTGGCTCTGGAGGAGGCTCCGAAGGGTGAGGAGGGAAGAAGAGGTGAGGAGAGCGAGGGAGATGAGCAGGAGCCTGCAGTCCCGTTCTTCGTATTCCATGTAAACAGGACTTAAGAAATGGCATTGGTATTTCTGGAGCTTGCCCTTGTCACTGTAGTTGTACTGTGTACTCCTCTATGAAAATGTTTTACAGGATAGTAGTTTCCTCTTCTCCTCTTCTTCTTCCTCTTCCTCTTCCTCTTCTTCTTCTTCTTCTTCTCTTCCTCTTCTTCTTCTTCTTTGTAGTCGTCATTCATAGCACAGTTTTACCTCTTCCACATTTTAACTGATCATCTTTTTTCTTCTTTTTCGTCTTCACTTTTATTTTATTTTTCTACTAGGGGTGTAATTAACACCGAAAATCATTGAGAAATTCATTCTGCTTAAATATATAAGATCTTCCAACTCTCATTACAGCGCACATAGTCATTGCAACACACACGCGCACACACACACGCGCACACACACGCGTACAGACACACACATCCATACATACAGATACACGCACACACAACAACAGACCACACCTTTATTATATACAGACACACAAACACACATACAGACACACACTCCCATTCCAGCACGTATTCTCCTTCCGGCAGCAATCCGCCGAGCAAAGCCAAATACAAGCACCGTTCCGCTCGCGCGCTCTCCCTTCTGGTACATCCCCTCCTACTCGCAAGAGCGTACGAGTGAGCGGCCGGTGTTAGGGCGAGCGGGAGGCGGCAGTGGGGCGAGGTGAGCGGCGATGTCGGTGGCTAACGAGCGACGTCATAACTGTTAATGCAGAGCGTCGGTGCGTCCGGCCGACCCGCCGCGGCGCAAATCCGATTTTCGGCCTCTCAGGGGGGCGGGCCAAGATGGGCCGGCCGGGAACTACTGTGCGATCGACGCAGCTGTTTATGGTCCTGCGGGTGAGCGGACGGAGGGGAGCAGGGAGTGGGAGACACTGCAGGTGCGGGGGGTTTTGCTGACGATATTGACGTGATCAGAGGCGGGCCGTGACAAAATCTAATGCGTACAGCAGCACCAAGAGGAGATTTTTTCGAACTGGTGAACCAAAATAGTAGTTATCCCGTGGTGAAAACCTTTATGAAGATACTACCATCTGTTCGTTCGTTTTTTCGGTCAAATTGCCGCCAAACATTCGTCAAAAAGAAATGTTTTTCCAAAGAATGTAATAAAATGATTAGTTCCTGTGTTACTTCTCACTTTATTACATGGCAATTACGATTACAATTACCTCTGTTCATAAAGAATCCAATTCTGATGGAACTTATTCACACAATTTAAACCTTTTAACAAACTGAAAATTCCTTCCCGTTTCTATTTCTAATTCACGCATTCTGGTGAAGGTTATTTTTCGACAAATATCCGTTTCGTCTCATTCTTAGGCAAACTCCCCAAAGTGTAGCTATTTCCTTTACGGCAAATTAAGACTGAGTAAACAGAATGGGATTTGTTTCCCTGAGTCTACCCAGTCAGATTAAACTTTTTTTGCTGGCAGACCACCACTGCAGTGCCACTATTCTACATTTCCCTACAAAAATACACTAAAAATTGATCACCAATGTGTTTTACAGGAATAAATATTTTATTAATCTTTTCTTGTAGTTTACTGCCGTCGATGATCACACAGAATACATCTCTGGTATGCTCATGGATTGGGTCTAGAGCAGCTCGACCAACTGGCCTCAGATGAACGCGAGCGCAAGATGAGTCTAGCGAGCTGAGAGAAGAGTTGGAGGGAGGGACGTTTGTGTCGGGGGGGAGGGAGAAAAAAGAGTAAGCATTGCCTCCTGACGAAAGGGCACGTGAGTGATCTTTAGGATGATTTGTTAAAAGTGTCCTGCGTCTCGGACGCGATAACAAGTTTCCGGTGCGAAGAAACTGCAAATAGGACGCTACAAATGCATTGATATTTCTTTGAGTCACACAGGCACACAAAAGAATGTTGCCTGTCCCAAAGACTTGACACATGTTTCTCAATGTATTTTGACGCTCTGAATCCGAATTTGAAGCCATAATTGTGGCATCACCCACAAGTTTTTTAAATTGCAAATAACCACTCTCAAATTTACGATTTACAATTTCAAAGTGTTTTTTCGCGATTTAAAAAAGGAGACGTGGTTGCGCAATTCTGGCTTCACATTTGGATTCAGCGCGTCTAAGTACACCGAGAAACGTATCTTAAGTCTTTGCGTCTGACAACTTTTGTGTGCCTGTGTTAATAAAATAACGCTAACGTCCTTAATATCAATTTATAAGTAAATAGCTAATGACCTGTTTATATTTTTTTATTTCGGAAATTTCATGAGGGGATGATGGAAAGGAGGAAAGAGGGTAGAGGACAGGAAGTCACCATGGTGAAACCCCGTGCATTTTCCAGTTAACCGTGCCCAGAACCAAACTCGTTGGCCTACCTGCCCTTGTTGCACAATATTATCACTGGACGTGTGTGCTCGTGAAAATGACAATGCCCGCGAAGAGATGTTACACATCGGAGAATTTGATTTTTTTGCAAACATTCTGTGACTTGCCATAAAATCTATTTTAAATATACTGGTTCTGTAGGGTTCTTGTGTTATTAATTATTCTAGGCTGAAATATTTGAGCCATTACAGTTTGAAGTGTGACAATAATTGTTGAATTATCTCTTAAAAACACGAGATGTGTGTATGTGTGGTTGCTGAATATAAGTAGTACAAGTAGGTTTAGTAATAGTTGTGTTTATTTAAATACTTGAGAACATTGAACCTGCGACCAAAGATTTGATTATTAACCCAGTTCTCAGAAATTTTGTTTCTACAGGTTCCGAAGATACCTAGTCTAATGGTAGGTAATTCGTAGTTATCGATCTATTAGAATACATCTCAAATCTATTTATACGTGAAACATTTCAAAGAACTTCTGATTTTCTTGGTAGAATAATATAAATATATACTTTTTCAATATTTTTTCTGAAGAAATTAGTAACATTTGGAGTTTAAGAAAAATTTAATTTAAAATTTTAAATGTTGCTAACACACTATAGAATCACTCATGTTTCATTGATAAACATTTTCAGAAAATTGATTATTTATGTACGAAAATATATTTGTTTTTTAATATTAAGGTATCGGATATCATGAACAATATTTATTTTTTAAAGCATGTTAATGATAGGAAAGTAATGCATTTATTAATTTGATGACGCAATTGTGCCTGCTGTTATACAGCTTTAGGGGTGTTTCTAAATGTTTCTGAGTGATTAAATAAATTCAAAAACGCAGATGTTATTTCAACCGAGAAAGAGAATTATCTCAAAAGCAATTCTCGTAGTCACCTAATAGACAAAACATACAAATATTGCTTTATAAGGGTTTAGCAAATGCTTTAATACATTTCTATACGCGACGAAAAACATTTTTAACATTATCATTAGTATCATTAGTATAGTCATTAGTATCGTTTACTGGACATTGTTTTAGGAGGAGCTCTGCCACTCTTTTGGCGGACGCAGGAGGGGATATGATCTCGATAAAACATCACGGAGGGTGGAAATCCACCACAGTTGCTAAAGGCTATTTAGAAGATAGTATAAATAAAAAAAATTGCAATTTCAAATAAAATTTCAGATTCTGTACCGTCAACATCCAAACAAGAAGGAATTATGTCAGAAAACCAGTCCTGCAATTTCACGGTACATGTAAATGCAAGAGATATAGTAGATGATTCAGTATCAGCTTCCTCTACAGTTTTACCTGCAGTTAATGTGGCTAATAACTGTACAAATTGCACTATTAATGTTCATTTTAACGGTAAATTTTAAATGAAAATGTAGACTTCATTTGGATTAAATAGTTGTGTTTCTGTCTATTCTTTGTATATTTTTGTAACTCCGTAGCCCAGAACCAAACGTGCAAAAAAGTATTCTAAAACCGTGCAAAAAGGACTTTTTTGCACGGTAACAAGATAGTTGTCTTGGCAACGATTTTTATTTATTTATTATAAATAAATTAAAAATCGTTGCCAAGACAACTATTATTTTAATACTATATTATACAACTACTATTATTACAACTATTATTTTTTAATGGCGATTAAAAAATGACGAAGTTCACGTACTGCTAGCGATGCAAAGAAGTTGTCTTTTATGCAGTTGTAGAAAAACATTTTAACATTATTATTATTATTATTATTATTATTATTATTATTATTATTATTATTATTATTATTATCATTATCAACATTATTATTATTATTATTATTATTATTATTATTATTATTATGGCCAAATTAAAGTTTCAAGAGGAAAATATTTAATGTCACGCAACATGACAGGTGTTACCACAAAAGTCATTTACCTTCAAAAAGATTAAGCGAAAATCCACTAGACTATTGAAAGGAAGGCACTTGCAACAGAATCACGGCAAAAGCTTTCCAAATTCTTCACTTTTAAATGAAGTACAGATTTAATTAAATTTGCCTGTGAATGTAATGCTTTCTCTCGAATGAGATGAAGTATGGAAAGAGAAATGTAAACCGCTATTAAAAATGAGTTGAAAAGGAAAGTAAGTTCATTACCAGTAAAAATACATTTAGCAATCTGTCAAAAAGGAATAAATATTTCGTTGGTGGTGCTAAGCTCTTCTATTTATGTCTATCCTCTTATCTAGTAATATACGTTCCATTTATGAATTTTGAAAATAAAGTGAGAAATGAGAATTTACAAGATTGCAAAGGTTCTTATGATTTATCTCGTTGATATTCTTAAGAAATAGATATGTGTGGTACAAGTGAGTTTTATAAAGGTTTTTACACTTGAATTATTTACAACTGACCCACCATGAGGGCGACAAGTCAAGTGTGTTAAAACGCACGACAATCCCTATAATTCAAAGGAATGATGCACAACTCGATTCAATAATTCATAATATTTTATCAATATTTACAAATTAATTTTTTGTAAATCACTACCGAACCCTTGCAAATACACCGCAAGAAGGTAGCGTTCTTGAAAAGTTCCAACTGTACCAATATGTACAATACGGAAAATCGAAAACCCCAGAAATGTTTCATTTCATTTATTGTTCATTATCATTATACATTTCATTTATTCTTCATAACTGATAAAATGTCAGTTTACAAATTCTGGAACATGCAATCACTTTTTTTAACATAGGGATAAACACGATTCTGGAAATGAAATTCAATATTTACCAAGATTTTTTAAAAAGTAATTAATGTATCCTGCGTCCACATTAACTTAAAAAAGTATTTATCACATCTAATTAAAATCACATAATCTGCTTGTAAAACATGTGTTACACGACTGCTAAACATGTATACTTAAATAAACTTACTAATATTTGCATTTAAAAATAGAGTATATTCAAACTTCAAAAACTCGCTATACTTGCTTCAATAACTAAAAACTCATGATGCAAGGATGTTTTTGCATCATTAATAATTATACACTCGCACGCTTTCCGACGATAACGAACGCATACCTACTATCTTCGATTGATTAGTGTTCCTTGGGGCGTAAACTGCCAAGGTCATTATTTCTGTATTGCATGTTTTATGAGATTCGGTGCCGACCTACACGTGGGCTTGCGGGATTTTCTCCAACAAGATATCTCCCACCAGCGGGACACCATCCCAGTCGGGACAAGTTCAAATCTTCCAACTAGTCTTCCGATATGTGCGATAGTGTAGTGCTTCCAAATGTAAGGTTATGTAAGTTATGGGCGATGAATGGACAAGGAAAAGGAAGAAAAGATCGCATGCGGTCAATTGTCGTTTGTTGGTGTTCTGCTTCGGCATTCGCCAGGTGTTGACCGGAGAAACCACGGAAAACTACCTATCAGAGCAGGCGGGCGCTAGTATTCTCCAGACAGCAACAGTATCCTATTACTATGTCTTAGAACACCGGTACACGCTCGAAAAAGTCTTATAATCTATATATTTAAATAAATAAGGTATTCTGCCATGGCTTCGTGTAGAACGTCTACTGAACCGATTATTGTATTTTTTCTTTTAAATGAAAGAATATGATCCCTAGATATCTATATATTTAAATAAATAAGGTATTCTGCCATGTTGTAAGTGTAGACATTGTTTGTGTTGATTCACCAACATTTACTGTGTAAATTAATTAATTAAATCATTCTTTAATAGTACGCTTATCAATAGTCAATTTTTTTCTTTCAAAGGGTGGCAGTTTCAAAATCGATATACATGAGTCCACAGATGTGTGTCCACGCTGCTTGATGTTTTGTTTTGATTGTTGAGATTTGTTTACAATTCGTCAAGGTTTTGTTTCAGTGTAATAATTGCATTGTGGTGTTGACAGTTTGCATTTCGTATTTGCTTCTGTGGTGTATTTTGTAGAGAACATTCGTACAGTAGGTTTTGCTCGGTTGTAATACTTTAGTGAAGTTGTTTACAGGTTATGTCGAATTCCGAATCGTTGTCCACGCGCCCCAAAAGACGCAAATGTACATTAACTAAACGCAGGGAAAGAGAAAGTCAGCGTAGATATCGTGATAGTGAGGTCATTTCGTTTTCTATTGGGTCATTGTCTATGAAATGTCAGTTTTGTTCTGCTTTGTACTTTCCATGTGAGAGAAATTCTGCAAACGATTTACTCTGTGTTGCTTAAATGGGAAAATAAGTATACCTTCGACCAATATGCCAGAAGAAATCAAACAGTTGTTTAAAGGAGATGATGACACATCAAAAAACTTTAGAAATAATATCCTTCAGTATAATAGTGCTATATCTTTTGTGCCGATACTGCATTGGCATCTGGTCATGGGCCATACGTGTTCAAAATTTTTGGAACTCATCACAGAATATCTTCGTTATGCCCTCAAGATCCAAACAATGCAATATTTTGTGAACATTAGTCTGGGTACAGTATTTTACATTTATCTCAGATCTCACCGTCAAATTTTGACGGGTTCTCACTAGTTTCTTCTGAAATCATCTGTTGTAGTAAGTCGTTTTCCAGATATTTCAGTTGCTGGGTCATAATTGAAAAGTAAGACATCTGTAGTTGGTTCAGACTAGAGCATGGGTTTCCTTTTCTCTTGCTTGAGTATTTATCTTTATATACGTGTAAATAGGTATATACAATCTTGAAATCTACAATGCAAATTCCCTGCCCTCCGTAACTAATAAGTGTGTGGAAATTGAAAATTAATTTGAAGTAGAACCCAACTTCGAACGGCCATTCCCCGAACAGTACATACATGCCTACAGCAATATAGACCCAGAACTGTGCGAGAAAAAACATTCCACTGACGCTGCGGGTTAAAATTAAAATACACAGAAAATCAAAAAATCCCTTTAATTTTATCGTAAAAGATAATTTCGGTATTTTTCTTCAATTTAATTTTACAAGGATTTCAGCTTATGCACGTTTCTGAATATCCGTGCTATAAAGTGGAGGCATTCAAAATAATCTGCAAAATTGTAAAAGAAAGTTCAAAAAGATATTTTGTAAAATACTGATTAAGAACATAATCCCCATCCAATCTGCCCCCCTTCCATTTCCTCATATGTACTCCCTGTCCATGCTGTACATCTGTCCTCGAACTGTCCCTCATTATTTTCCTGTATGTTGCGTCATGTCCCCTATCTGTCCCACAAAACTCACCTGTTCTCGAAACATTCGTGTCCCAAATGAACACCAAATCCTGGTTTAAATGGTCTAGGACACAACGCTTCTGAGGTATGCATGATTACATTGTGTGTTACAATCAGCTGTTTTGTATGTCATAATCTGCAAACGTTCATTATTTCTTTTGAAATATGGCAGATGTGTGATTAGGGTATATTTTTCTACTGACCAGTAACACAATTACAAGGTTTTGTGTAGACGGTTACTCATAAACTGCCCAAAAAAACATATTTTCTTAGCATAGGACATACCAAACAAACATATATTTTAAAGCTTCAAAAATATAATTAGTAACTAAACACCAAAGTCAAAAAATTGTTGTGTGCTTCAACAATGTATAAAAATGTGTAATAAACACTAAACTAAATGAACAGAACTATTGCAGTCATTTTGAAAGTGTATTTATACTCATGAGTAATTTTAAATACAAAACTAGGGTAAAAATATAATTATAATATTTCATTTTTTAGTCACAGAGTAGTAATAAAAAATCCTGAAAAATTCAATTAGTGTTTTGAGAGGAAATTTTAAAATGTTTTCGCGTAAGATGTAAGTCCGTTCCAGGCATTTTAAGACACTTAATATTTTTTAAATTGCGTTTGAATTTGGTACGGGGAAAATATCAAAAAATGTTTTTCTGATAGTATACATTTTCTTTTCTTTTCAATCAAATATTCAATCAGATATCAGTTACATTGAGGAATAAATAATATAATAAATCGCCTTTGAACGTCTTATCCGGGGGTACCGCGGGCTTGAGACGAAAAGAAAGAATTGCAGGGAGTTCCAGAAACATATTACAGATGGGTGTTAGGACTTATGCACACTAAGGTATTTATTGGGAAGACAATTCTTACTCCGGAAATTTAAGACAGTTCTAAAATTTAAAAATATAAAAATAGTGGACACAGACAGATTGGTCGAAGCATGTTTGCAAGATAGGCAAGGTATAAGAAGGAGAAGAAAATTGTAGCATTACCAAGAGGAGGAAGCAAATAACTAAGGTTACTATCATCATCTTCATCTTCATCATCATCATAACCGTGTTTAACTACACTAAGAAATTTTGAATATCAGTTACTAAGACAATGCCAACAACATTTCACAATATTTCAGAGGATAATAAATTTGATACACGTCTGTTTTCAGTGTAGCAAATCAAAAAAATTTTAACTCCGGCAAATTGTGCAGAAATATAACATGTAACCACGTATTGAATAGAATTCATTAAAATTAATTATAACATATTATTTATTAATAACTGAAGGAATTAAAGAAGCAGAGAAAAGCGGCTGATAGGAGAGAGAGCGAGAAATAAGGGAAAGAAAAAGACATGTGGATTTTATACATTTTTTTCTGTGAAATAAGTTATTTGCCTTCCCATACGTAACTATTTCACAAACATTTTTTCGCATGATGGAAATTTCTAACTCATTTCCAAAGCCAGATGTACGACAGGTAGTATAAGAATAGCCTAAATTTGTGTTTCAAGCAATTTATGTTTTTAAAACCTTTAATATCGAAATGCACGTATTCTACATGCCTGATCTAGCTCGTATTTCATTAAAACTGCATTCCATTAACTTCAATATGATCCTGTCTGTGAATGCGATGTGGCGAAAATTCCATGCAACAAAAGGTGATTTTAAAAGCAACACGTGGAATCGTGTTGAAATGAATAGCTACTAAGCTGATAACATAATCCGAACCCCTTTGAACACAGGAATAATAGTAGAAACTCGAGGGATAACAGTGCGCTACATTTATACTACAGGCAGTTTAAGAGAATGTGCCGTCGATAAAGATATAAATATCCATGAGAGACGACATCCAATGTATTCCGATTCTGCTGTACTCCTTCACAAGAACTAAATGGGAAAAGATACATGTAAAAACATCCCCGAGCGATGCAGCCCTGTACGTTTATTTCTAACGCGGCAATGCATCTTTTGTGTATTCCACAACTCACTCCGTACATCCGGACGTGTTTTACAGAAGCTTATAGAACGCGCATCGCCTCTTACTACTGAAAGCAGAGGCATTAATTCCCAACGTCCATCTTTCAACATGTCAACGGGGGGATTGAGTTAATAATGGGTTGTCACGAAAGGTCAGTTAGGGTATTTAAAATATCCAGCTTTGACAACATTTTACCGAGAGTCCTGAAGCGAGTTTTGTTTTGTGGGTCATTCCTGCAGCAGCGTGGCAAAAATGTCAAAATCATCTTCATGTGACATTGGGCTTGTGAAGGATTACTCTCACTTGTGATTGGTTGGTGTTGCGAAAGGACTTTTGAAATGTACGGACAGTGCAAAATGGATCTCGGCATGTCAGTGTCCGAAGAACAAACAGTGGTGTTTTAATGCAAGACAATATTTCATATACCGGTCCGGGCAAAACACATTCTTTCTCTTCGTTTTCGATGAAGAAGCAGTGTATTAAAATGGTTCTCTTATAATTTTTTAGTTGTCTATTAATGAAAGCAATTAAAAGTTATATATTTGAAAACAAATTAGCATACAATGCACTAACGTATGCATTTATCCAAGATGTTTGTACACAATGCTAATAACTGTCATTTTATAATCCTATATGGTTATTTACTTAATAAAAAACTTTAAATTGTTTTTTTTAATTTTTCCTTTTTTATATTTTTGCGGGCTAATTTCTGGAACGGTTTAAGCAATTTAGATAAAGTAACACAGTGTTTATTTGCTTGCTTTTATCACAAATATACAATTTTATTCCAACCCTAAAGACACTTTGCGTCCAAAAAAAAAACAAACAGAATAGTTGATGTCTTCGAGAGATTTCGTAAAAAAATCTTATTCCTCTTTTTAAACTTGAATGAAAAAATTAAGAGTGCACTATTTCACTTTTTGTGATTATCACGAAACAATGGAAAAATGTGCACAAAATCTATAAACATACATTGATTAATTGCAATAGCAAACAATTTTCAATTGTTTGCTTCGTTCATTTTTCATTAGAGTTTTCAGTGTTCTTGCAACCTTCATACTTGATTCTGCTGCAGAATTTCTGCATGGTCCTCTGTCTCTAAGTATGGTAAGGCAGTCATGGTACCTTTCAGTGCTTCTTGCACTGTTGGAACACCATCCCACCGTCCGAAGGCCCTTTTAGTCGCGTAATAACATATGAAATTCAATTAATTTTCGGAATTTACTTCCTACGTTCATTATAGCCGAGGTTTAGGTTCACTATAACCGAATCTTCTCATGTTCATTTGTAATGTAGGTGACATGGGACCAGTAAATTAAATTCACTATAACCGAGGGTTCACTATAACCAAGGGTTCACTATAACCGGAGTCGATTGTACTTGGAATCTAAGAGATAAAATAAAAATAGATTTAATTCGAAAGTACCTTCTTTTGTAGAAAATAGAAATGAAATTCTTTTCCTCCCTATACAAACTCTTCTACACCTACATTCAAATGACTTCAGTAAATTGTGTACTAAAGCAAAGACCGGATGCACTTACGTTTGTCTCGTCGGCATTCCGAAGACTTCAATAAATCTTTGTATTTACTTTATTCCCTTTCGACACCATCAAATCAAAGGAAGCGGCGTTCAACAAACATTTCACTAACCTTCACTTTCACAAATACCTCCATCTACAAGTTGTGAGAGCTCCTTCACGATTCCCACAGAATCGAACAAACATCGATAGTCGTCAATTTACTCTATCTTCAACTATTCGCTCTCTACACTCTCCCCAGCCTTGTCTCCGCTTCCTGTAACGATCTACCCCTTTTGCCGTCGACTGCACCCCTTTCTCCTTCCCGCACACAAAAATAAGCAGTTTTACGACTGAAGGACAATCGCGGCAGCTCCATAACTCGCAGCGTGTATCAAAATTCCATTTAACAGCTTATTGATGCACGCGAGCGTGTGAGCGTGTGAGTGTTGGACCGAAACGGACGGACGTATCCCGGCAACCGCAAATGAAATTTGATGACGTCTCCGCAACAACAAATCAATTTTTCCACTCGCCATATAAAAATGATGGAGTTTAACTCCTAGCTTCAAGCGACGCCGGCTGCTATCAGCGCTGTCTGGTGGACAATAAACGAGCGTGCGGGGCGAATTTATAGAGTATTAAGCGCGGAACGCAGACGTGCGGACATATAACCTATCATTACTGCGTCCCGGCTTTGCGGGACAATTCGTCGTTAAGTCCGTTTCCGATGTGTAAAGGAAGACATTTTGTGACTCTTTTAATATGCATTGTTGAGCACGCATTTCGGGGAAAAAGTTGGACTAACTTCATATTAGGCTGTTGACACGGGAGTTGGCAAATAGACTACAGCTATTTTTTTGTAAAATTGGGTTTTGTGCGATTTACGTCACGAGTAGCGAGAAAATTATTGTTTTCAATAAGAAAATTTGCAACGAGAAGTGTGTCGTAGAAATATAACTCCATGAGTATATTGAATCTGACGAGCACAACGTTCAATGTTTAATAATAAAGAATCTCAGTAAGTCTTCTGTTACTAGTTTCAAAAAAGTTTTTTTAATTTATTTTTTAGAACAGATCCTATAGATGGTAATGGTAATATGGAGAACTACTTCTATTGTGCATCAGAACGTACATTGCTGTTCTGTACATGTAACGAACATAACGATCTCATTCAGAAATGTTTGTTGAACAATAAAGTCAAAACCATGATATTGACAGCGTTTAGGTGGTCACCTGTGTGTTCATGTTCCTGTCAAACACCAGAAGATAAGTTGTATAGCTATCAGGGTACCGGCAGAGATGATAACTGAATCCCGACGGTGGAAGAATTTTCGACACTAATTTGTCAGCTAAATTGTAGGAAGGAAAATTCTAGCGGTTAGCTACTCTGATCGGTAAATTTCCGTAAGTATTTCGTTTAATATCAGGCGAATGCGAACACCAAGCGAACAGTGCCCTTACAAACGGGTCATGGGCCGCGCGCGAACTTACTTTCCTCTTCCCCGTTTTTTCCTCACACACACTCACATGCAAGACCCTACCCGACTTGTCAGAAGACCAGTCAAGAGCTTAGGGCTTGCCCAACTGGGGTGGTGCGACGATGGTGGGAGATGTCTGGTTGAGGGAAAATCCCCGCAAGTCGAAGTAGGTCGGCGCCGGATCTCGCCATTCAGCGGCGGAAGATCACCCGAAGATTATTTTGTATTTCCTTGCAAATGAAACTGCAGAACGTATAATTTTTTATGACATAACTGCACGTAATTCAGCCCACAGTATTATTTGAATCAATATATACAATTTAAGCGGCATGTTGACGTGATAGGTTTGGTATACTAAAGGAATACTAAAACACTTGTATTCACTTATTGATACGATATCATCGTCATAATCGTAGTTGTAATCATCGTCGTCGTCGAGTTTTCTGGCGGAGACTGGTCTTTGTCATACTTCTACCTTACGTCATCTACCGAGATAATGGAATATTGTAGGGATATTACGGGGATATATTAGGTAGTAATCTGACTTTTACTTTATTGTATCACTTCATCTCGGAATTTGACCTCGAGTACGTACTGTGACATACCAATATGTGGGACAGTGTATTGCGGCACATTTCTTGTTAAGAGGGTGAATGGTAAGGATGGACATATGCAAATATGGCGGCATAGCAACGGTAGACGAGTTGTGGTCAAGGTCAACAAACTTCATTGCTTTGAACCACGGCTAGTTGATAAAGTAAACTGTTTGGGGATTGGCTGAGAAAGCAATGACAGTCTGGGGCGCGGCTAGTTGAATTTGTAAGTAATTGGGAATTGGCTAGTCATGGAATTTTTTTGACAAGAAATAGTAAAAAGATGGGCCAAGTTTTGAAGGGCTGAAAGAGGGGAATATGGATTCATTCCGACTTATGCCGTGGTGCTGTGCGGATTGTGTGTCGACAACTGATGTTGGGAGTTTGGGAATTGTGAACATCTACTTTGGAGCGTATGGTTGTCGGACTTAGAATATTGATGTAATGTGCGGAAATTGGAACTTGGAAATATTTCGATGGGGGCAGCAGCTAGAATTGTGAACTTAGGTGAATTTGTGGCAACAGGTGAACTTTTAAAAGGAAAATTAATTAAGTATTATCAACTTATGAGGCGGTGAGGATCAGTGACTTGAGTACACTTGTGCCATAACGGAAGAAAAGAAGATGGTATTTGGATCTGGAGCCATCGACACCGGGGAAGATTGAAAATGGTTCTACGCGGCGACATCGGTCAAGAGCGCACAAAGACGGGTACTGCAATATAAGGTTTGAGACTGGTCATGACCGAAAGTACGTTTCGTATTGTTACCAATGAACATTGAATAAACTTACAAGTTTCTGTGAATAGAAAAGATGATTTTCATTTAGCCAATTCCAGCAAATGAGTAGCTAGAAATGTATATTTGCTTTTCAGATTCCTCGGCCACTCTGTACAGATGGCAGATCGAGTAATCGGCTATTAGCAGTCAATAGCCATTATTTCTTATAAGACCCATCAACCCAGTTAGCCGGATATTAATTTAATGGAAATAGCAGTTGAAGATTATTTTAATTGAATTAACGTAATCTTTTCCTGGCGCCCATATTATTTTATAAATTTGGAACGGGCTACGTTGAATTAATATTAGAAGGGCAGAGGAAATATTAAATTTAAAAATTAAATCAAACAGTTTGTTTCAGTATAGAGAAATATATTTTCCTTTCAAAACCAACTGCAGTGTGTCAACTACGGTCGTAACAATGAACTAACTGACCAGTAATACTTTTTTTTTCAAACTTTCGTTTAGATTTTTATCATTTGGGAAATTGGAGCAGCTTAAAAAAGTAAAGCTGACTATATTTGGTATGGAAAGACATCGCATACTTGAAGGCAGTTCGCCATCAAACGCAATGTAAATACGCTTATTCTTTGCTTACATTTGGTCCCTAGGATTCTCACTTTGTTGAAACTACTTCAATCCTGTCACTGTACTTGGAGTTGATAATTATATCCGCAAACCCTTTACGGGACAAAAACTTCATGGCCCAACCTGACGACTAAATTAGCAGGTTGAAAACTCATGTAGTCAAATTAAAACTACTTTCAACGCGTTGAACCCGCTCATTATATATCATACTCTGCGAGTATCGCAGGATTTAACGCCTACTTATTAAACCGTAATGGTGACATGAGATTCCTACGAACCAAGCATGAAGTAGATTCAAACTTCATAATTCCATGTAATGATCGCAAATTGCATCAACTCAGAAAATGTATTGTTACAATGAAAATAGTAGTTTAAAGCATTAATATGTATGCATTGAAAAATCTACATGTTATATAATCCAATTCAGACGAACTTTATAATAATGTAATTTATAAAATGTAATTTTTCTAAAATACCACTTAAATATTAATCAAATTAAGTCGAGTTTGTACAAACGTCAAAAGGACGTTTGAAAAAATAAATTCAACGCGCTTCATAGTAACAATATCTTCTCTTCAACAAAATAGAATCACCTTCTTAGTTTATACTGACCAAGTGATACCATAGAGAAAAAAATTATACCTCTTCAGTCTATGGTGATTCTTAAATGATATGCGAGTGTACTTATGTATACTCACGTATCAATTGGATGAATTAATATAAACGAGTCTTTTTATGAAGTTCTCTGTCTTAAAAATTTAAAATTATTCTTTCCAGGGCTCTTAAGGTTACATTACGAAAACAACATTTTTCTCATTCAACACAAATCATTTAAAAACATTTTCAGTTCGCTTCGACAGCTTATCGTCATCGAGGGCCATACTCCCCACAATACAGTATCCCGTAACATCCCCTGCAGTCCAAAAAGCGTACACAAGAGAAAAGCCAGCTACCCCGGCTTTTAACAAAATTTGAATGGAATCCCAGAGAAAGTGAGGGGGCGTTTTGTTCGAGATTGGGCTGATCGGCGTGCGTGGCCACGAGCCACACGCAGCATTCGAACGCAGTGGGGGCGCTGGGGGCAGGGGGAGAAGTGCGTAACGCACACACAAACAAGATCGCTGGAGAGAATTTCCACGAAGCGCTCAATGCACACCGGGCGAGCGAACGGGCTGATATTTTACAAAAGCTCCGCAGAGGAAAAAGTGAATCGAGATGGCACGGAGCGGGATGGGGTGGAGAGGAGATGGGAGCGACAGAGGAATTGGGAGCGTGGGTGGTATGGGGGGGAGGGGGGGGTGAGGCCGGAGAGGTTGAAGGGGGGGGGGGGAAGCGGGGTGGTGAAGATAATGGACGTGGGGTGGGGTGTGATGGTGATGGTGGTGGGGGTGATGGTGGTGGGGATAGGGGTGGGAGTGGCGGTGTGGGGCGGTGTGGGGCGGTGGGGGTGGCTGGGGGCGGGGCGGTGACGGTGGGGTGGGGTGGGTGGGGATGGCGGTGGGGTGGCGGTGGGGTGGCGGTGGGGGTGGCGGTGGGGGCGGTGGGTGGCGGTGGTGGGTGACGGTGCGGTGCCCGCGCCAGTGGTGGTGACGGCGGCGGTTTGGCGGCGACGGCGGCAGGGGCGGCGGCTGTGGCGGCGACGGACGAAGCCCGTCGGCGGCCGTTGAAAAGAGCGCTGGTTAACTGATCAGTTCCGAGGCCTCTGCCTTGTTCAAACAGCAGCTGTTGCTTCTGCTGACTGGCTGAATATTAACACGTGTAATGAGGGAAGGGCGAGGGGTGCGCCTGCCATGCGGGGGCGGGAGACAGTGTTGCTGAGGAGAGAAGGGAGAAGTGTGCTGGCACGTGGATGTGCAGCGAGGTAAGAACCGTGAAGATAAACGTAGAAGGAGGATACCGAGTGAAGTGCAAATGTAAGAATGTGCAGAACGAAAAGCTCACAAAAGGAGACGAGATCTGAGTCGAATGGCTGTTTATATTTTAAGAGCAGCGGGATGCAAAATATTACGGCGAATACGGTGTGGCGGGGGCAGATACTTAGATTAGAAGGCTATAGCTGAAGAAAACAATTAATGATCTTACTATATATTTACAGTTATAAAATATGTTTTATTAACATCACACATTTTGATGAGAAGAAAAACGAGAAATTGTCGTAAGTTTGTGAAATGTTTTGAAGTCTCCATCGGTTTAACCTTGAAATTCTCTTATGTTAAAAATGTACATTCTGGATGTAGCATCAGTGGGCGATTGGATTTAATATAGTACACAAACAATATTTTAAGGGTAGAAATTAAATAGAGGTGTATAATAACTAAGTCTCTAGCGTCATGTGTATGACACAAAATTAACTCATTGTGTCAGAAGAGATTTGAGGAGCTGCATATAATGCATATTACGCAGTTATAAGGCAGCGGAGAGAAACTGAGAAGGATTGGAAGACGTTGGCAAGAATGTAGGTGTATAACAATATGATTTCTGGCATGCACCAGCTGAGGTGAACATCACAATAACGGTAATAGTAGTAAATCTTAAAAAGCAAACATTTTAACGAAAAGACGATTCTCTTCTGTGTACTTTTTAATTTTTAAAATGAGTCATTTATTAAATTTAAAATGAAACCATTTCCATTTTATTCAATATATTCTTTGTGAAAACTGTACACGTGCAGTAAAAAATGTAACTTTGAGAACTCCAATTTTTATAATACGAACTCCGATAATTTCGGTCCCTTGGGGTTCGCGTTAATGAGGAATTACTGTGTTTATAAACATTGACCTTCTTAAAATAATTTATTGGACAAATTTATTCAACAATTACGTTTTACACAATTTCAAATATTATTTTTTTCCATATCATTTTCAGCTTATCTATTCCATTGTGTCTTTCATTTGTTCTTTCTTACAATTTACAAAAAGAATATTCTAAAAGTTTTATTTCCATTTCTAATTCAAAAACTGTTTGAAAATTTTAAAATTTTTAATCTATTCCTGGACTTAATATTGCCGACAGTTTGGTAAACAAGTTTGGTATAAAATAGACTATTTGTAGCAATTGGAAAACCACTTATATCCTATACAAGTCAGTCTCCAAAAGAAAAAACAAAATAATCAGAATTTTGTCCTTACAACTCGATTAAAGGTTCTCAAATCAGACACCCAAACGTGTACATCGTTTCTCAAAGACCGAAAACATTTTTTTATGTTAGAATAATTGATTTGAAATAAATAACTGGTATACCTTTCCATTACCTGTCCCTACTTTCGCCATTTAGCAGCAAAAGAAGGTATCGCGTGTGACAAAACAAGCGATTACAATTTAGGTCAGAGGGTTCTTTTAGGCTTCAGGATCTTTTAGATGCAGTACATTTACAACGTGTGGCAGCCGGTTGTACTTCCCCTCCGAAGAAAGCCGTATGAACGATTTTTTCACCCTTAAAAATTACAGCTTCGATCAAATTTGTACCTACGAACTTAACAGTGACAACACCGACGGCACAAGAGAATAGTTTTCTGTTTCTCAGTTTGGTTACATTAAGTTTATAATACAGTACAGAAACACACAAAAGTTATTTCGTGTTATTTTTAACACCAATCCATATTTCTGATGGATGATAGTCATCCGTCTTTTAACCAGTCGCTTTATTGCCATCATAACGGATGGCAGTCGCTATTAGCTCACTTCCCTAGAAAGGTCAAACCCACTCTGTCCTGCCCGCTCCGCCCCCGCTCCACATCTACCCCCGCCGCCGCCGCCGCGGCCGTCTCCTCCACCCCCACCGTGCGAGTGGCAATCTTGACGAAGGACCCAAAATTTCATCAGGCGTGTGCCGTAAAGGGCTGCGGGGACCATCAAGCGATGCGCAGTTGATGGCCAGAAGTATTTCATAACGGCTCGAGTGGCCATTTGGGCTGAGCCTCTCCGGGGCCGGCGCGGGGCGGCCCGCCTCGCCGCGCTGGTCTATTCAAGTGCCCTGATTAGCCCGCGAGGTCTCCGGAGGCCCTCGGCCCGAGCGCCGCGCCGCGTCGAGCTTAAAAAAGGAATATTCCTGGCGCGGGGCGGCGGTTGCGGGAGCGTCTTCCCCGCGGTTGAGGTTGCGGGTGCCCCGCGCCTCCACCCCCGCCCCGCCCCGCTCCGCTCCAGCTCCGCCCCAGCTCCCGCCCCAGCTCCGCCCCAGCTCCCGCCCCAGCTCCGCCCCGCTCCCGCCCCGCTCCCGCCCCGCTCCCGCCCCGCTCCCGCCCCACGCTCCCGCCCCGCTCCTGCCCCGCTCCGCCCGCTCCGCCCCGCTCCGCCCCGCTCCGCCCCGCTCCGCCCCTGCCCGCCCCGCCCCCTCCCGCCCCTGCCCGCCCCGCCCCGCCCCCGCTCCCCCCCGCTCCCGCCCCGCTCCGCCCCGCTCCCGCCCCTCCGCCCCGCTCCCGCCCCGCTCCTGCCCCCCTCCCGCCCCGCCCCGCCCTCCCTGCTCCGCCCCGCTCCGCCCCGCTCCCGCCCCGCTCCGCCCCGCTCCGCCCCGCTCCGCCCCGCTCCGCCCCCTCCCGCCCCCGCTCCGCCCCTCGCCCGCCCCTGCTCCCGCCCCGCCCGCCCCGCTCCGCCCCGCCGCCCCGCTCCGCCCCGCTCCGCCCCGCCCCCGCTCCCGCTCCCGCCCCCGCTCCCGCCCCGAGCGGCGCTTTGGGCCGACGGCAACCGCGAGACGCAGGCGGCGCGGCACACTGAAGTAGAGACACGCAGCACAGGATAAAAAAGGAGGTGAAGTATGTGTAATGAGAAATAATTTTCTAAAGACACTGCGTGGTTGAGACTTTATTAACCGAACATGAATAATGTGCCAGTGGGATAGTGGGTGAGGGGATTGGAGGATAAATAAGTAATGGGGTGGCGGGGTGGCGGGATGGCAGGACGTTGGATGGCGGAACGTCGGGATGACGAGGTGGCGGATGTCCGAATGACTGGGCTACGAAATGACGGGATGACGAGGTGATGGACGTCGGGATGACAGGGTGGCAGGAGGCAGGGTTGCGGGGTGATGTGCTGACGGGTGGGGATGGCCAAGATGGCATGGCGGGATGGTGAGGTGGTGGGAAGGGCGAGGGGGGGGCGGGTTGGCGAGGTGGGGGACGTGGAGTGGCGGAGGAAGTCTTTACAACGGGACAGGTGACAGGATGGAAGGCGGGGTGATAAGTCAAGTGACGTGAGCGGGCCGGGTGATTAACCGCCGAGGGAGAGGTGTCGCTGGAAACGGATGACTCAAAACAAGAATGAGGGGAGGGCAACGCAGCAGAATGGCAGAGCACGACCTCGAGTTGACGAAGTTCGTTCGGTAATTATCCAACATATTATTTGATCGGTTACTTCCAATGTTGTAGTTGAAGCCAAAGTACCAAAGCTACCTATAGTCTCCTCATATAATAATACCATCAAATGACAGTTGAGTCATTTTATATTTACGTAAGTTTGTAGAAAATATTTGCGTGTGTTACGTTATTTGCGTGTATTACTTGATAATTCATTAAAACACTTAAAAAGCAAAAGTAATAGGTTGAAAAATTGTTCATTTTAAATACTGAAGTGTGATATTTTGAGACAAATATGATTTTAATTTCCATCAAAGTACCTACGTCGCTTATGATGTGCCATCCTATTCAACTATCTCTGCGTCTTGGGTCCTCTGTCCCACAGTGTGGCGGGCGACTGGAGCAGAGCCGCTTATCTGCAGAGGGCCGATTGTGATTTGGGGGCGGAGGGGTGGCAAATGGTGTTGGAAACGGGAAAGAATCACATAGAGAAGTATAACCACAGAGAGAGGCCGAAGATTTTTCTGAACGGGAAGAGACGATAGGCAAAAAATTGGTGGAAAGGAATGGGGTTTTATTCGGTCCTGTGAAGATGTCGAGAATATCGGGGATACCGTGATAGAGGACATCAAGAATCCGCAAAATTTCGGAAGTGTTACGAGGAAGCTGTCGAGGAATGCAGTTGGAATGATTTCCAGAAAGAACACGTCCCAGGAATAATCTATCAACAAAAAGTGATTCGAATGTACTCACACGTACGTGTGGTAAATGTGGTGTGTGTGTATGTGTGTTTAGTGGTGTGGTGGTGGTGGTGGTGGTGTGTGGTGGTGGTGGTGGTGTAGTGGTGGCGGTGGTGGTGGTGGTGTTGGGGTGGTAGTGGTGGCGGTGGCGGTGGGGGGTGTTTGTGCTTGCGCGTGTTTTCACGCATTTGTGCGGGTGCATGCTATCGAACATTTTTTTTTAGCATATAGAACGTGTCTTGGATATTAGGCTCTAGATAGTATGCAATACAAAGGAATGAATTTGGTTTCAGGTTGAATTAATATATTTCCCATTTGAATCCTCAAAAAATTCTCCTGAAAACAAAATTTTAAAATATATCGGCAATTTTTTTCAAAAATTTCGGAAATCCTTTCAAAAATCTAGTATTTTTTTTACATGTCTAATCTGTTTTCTTATTTAAATCGATAGAAATTTCTTTTACATAAACATTTTTGATAGAGGATACGTTCAGTACTTGCTTACCAACTAATGACTTCTGGACGTCCATTTCACCCTATATATTTTCCTTTCCTTATAATCAAGAAAAATCCTGAATTATATTAGTAAATTAAAACATAATTTCTTCTTTAATATTTTGAAAATTTTAAACCCACATGTAGATTATTTTTATTTATTTTTTTCGTGTTTCCGGGCGCGTCAACTGCTTTGGTCATTAGTCCCGTTAGTGTAGTGCATGTTTTTCTCGGGAGATGGGGGTGATTTTCCCCTCGCTGGATGGCGAGATCCGCCACCGATCTACCGTCGGGTACTGGGGTTTCACCCTAACCAGGACTCTCCCACCAGCCGGTCACCGCCCCAGCCGGGACAAGCTCTAAGCTCCCGACCGGTCTCCCGGAATATGTGGTAGTGTAGTGCATGTTAGAGTGTGTGCGTGTGTGTGTAAGGGGAGAGGATAGGACAAGGAATTGGAAGGAAAGATCGCGCGCGGTCCGTGGCCTGTATGGTAGCGTACTGCTCCGGAATTCGCCTGGGGTTGATCGGAAAAATCACGGAAAACTACCGATCAGAGCAGCTGGCCTCTAGAATTCTCATCCAGATAGCGACTGACTTCGACCTAGCTGAAAAGCTAATGTCAAATCCTGCCGCCGTCAGGACTCGAACCTAGGACCTCCCGGCCAGAGGCGCTGCGGTGACATCAGTTGATGCACTGAGCTACCCCTTCGGTCACATATGAAGAAAAGTGGTCGATAGTTCAATTAATTTCAATTATTTCTGTACAAAAACCTCTCTTTTGCCATTATTTTTGCCGAAAGATTTTTTTCGTATTATTTTAGTTCCTGTTTATTAAATGCATATATGAGGAAAGAAAGAAAGAAAATCCAAATTAATGAGGAAATAACTTCATGGAATAGAGCGAGCACGGAATAGTGAACGAGGGATATAGGTGGAAGGGGTACAAGTGGGCCGGGGGCGGGGCACCATAAGCACCGCAGCAGCTGGTCTCTTGGTTGAGCTCACGAGGGCTGCAACTGGAATTGAACCTGCTCGTCGCGAATAAATTCAATCGTTGGAGGACAGACTATTCATTTGTATTGAAAATAGAAAATATATACTAGAACATAAATGAAGATTGTGAGCATATCATTTCAATTCATTTAATTGACTGCCCGATGCAGACAATTCCAAGAAATTGTACATATCCAAACGCGTGAAGCGGTCTCAGGGTGGGAAGAGAGACGCAAAGGGACTGGCAGTATAAAGGATGGTGAATGACGAGGAGGGGTAGGAAGGGGAGGAGGAAATGGGAAGGAGGGGGGGGGGGGTGGTTTCGGGAGGGGACCCGCCCGGGTGCAGCCGAAATAGCGCCAGCATGGCGGGAGGAGGGGGGAGGAGGAGGGAAGGGGCGGGGCGGCCTGAGCGGGCTCGGGGGACCGCGGGCGCGCTCGCTAGGGACTCCATTCCCGCGCAGAACTCCATGAGATGGGATTACGCCAAAGGACGCACGCGGGTCGCGTATCGTAAGGGCCGACTGCGGCGGTGCCGCCGAGGGCGGGGCGGGGCCCAGGAGGGCGCGATCCGGTCGCGGAGGCGAGGACACGCGCCGGTGGGCCGAATCTATGTGTGGACGGAGCGCCCATGGGCCGAAATAGAAATGAGGAATTTCTGCGGTATGAAATACCAGTGAATGTAGAAGAACACGACAGTGCAAATAATTTTAAATCACATTAGGAAAAATGCGTGATAACGGGAGGAAAAGGATGCAAGACAGGGTGCTAATCGCCAATTTACGTCAGCGAGAGACATTCAAATTCCAGAAGGGGATGAATTTGATGAGTGAAATGATAGCCTTCGCTTAGGCGACACGTACTTAATGAATTCATATGTATTCTTCGTATCAAGAATGTTTCAAGTCATTTTTTTGTTCAAATTTCCTTTATTTGAATATTTTATGGAGTTGAAATCGTAAATAAGAAACATGATTTTATTGCGACCTTGACAAGGAGAAATTTAATACGTATTCCAGCAGCAGCATCAAACCCTTTAAAGGAAGAGAGCAGGTAATTTTCCGTAAAATTGTACCTGCATATGGATGGATCATACGTATGATGAGAAAGACCTGCAGATACATTCAGTATAAATATTTGTATTCCATTCTGTATAAATTTACCAAACAGTTGAAAGATTACGAAAAGAGAGAGAACATGATACATATGAAGCTACTTGTGCAACAACAATAACGCATACATTCTACCTTTTCATTATTTCTACGTTTTTTCCAAAATTAAGAGGGATAAACGAAAATGTGATCTGCGCTTTTTTAAGCGTTCTCTATTTTACACGAGAAAATAGTTCAATTTAAAAAATTGTGCCATTTTTGAAAAAAAATCGAAAAGGTTAGGGCTTGACGTCAAGTACCCTCCCCCAAATAAAAATCTGTTTCAAACTCACAGGGACGCTAATTCAGGCCGAGCGATCGAGGAATATACATTTAGCAGAAAAATGTCTGAACTGTGTTGGGGCTATCGGTGAACCCGGACGGAGAGTCAAACGGACAGACCTTTTGCCGATAACCAATTTTTTGGTATAAAGAACGCACAAAACATGGATTCGGACTACATAATTGTTTGAGGGAGTAATTTATTACATTTATTGAAACAAGATTTATTATCTTTCTTGATACACCCACCTCTATATACGAGTTTCTTCTGTAGAAAAACAACCGCAGCTAGACAATAATTTATCTTGAGTAGGTAAATATCTACTATGGCGAGAAAATTAAAATACATTTTTAAAAATCTATTGCAGAAAGAAATCTGAATTACTATGCTCTTAACCCTCATATGGCCAAGCGTGATATTGAAACATAGTCGTCAGTGTGGGGGACCCGAGTGACCCCACCAAAGTTGTTACAAAAACGCTGTTTTATTGAGTTTAGAACAGTATTTTCTTGATTACGTTTATTGTTTATTAAAAAGGAAGGAGGTGTAGTAGATAATCGAACGACTATTATTTCCAATTATCGGATTTTAGAGCTAGTTTAAAGTGGTTTGAACCAAGAAATTCAAAATTCCTTCACCTCATGATCTGTAAATTGGGCTTAGTACCACAATTATCTATTATATTGCTATTCATCTTTAAAATATAAATAGATAAATATATTTGATATTTTTGTTGCAAATAAACATATTTTCATAGTACTCGCAACCGATGAGAATGGTTTTCATTCCCGCCAACGAACTCCACATCACGCCCCACCAATGCCAAACAATGTGAAACAGAACGTCCATTTTTTCGCACAGCTCAATTTCTGCCTTAATGGATTGCGCCACCCATGTAGGTCGCCATCTTAAAAACGTTTAAATAAAAAACTTCCACTTCCACCAGTCATCAAGATAAACCAAACCAATATCCCCACTTCATCGTGTATCAATGAGTATCCCCCTGAGCACGAATCGACGGCATTCACTCAACGACCAGCTTTCAAAGCGACGAACACCTCGCCCTGATGAAGTCTTCCAAGTGCTAACGTAACTCGGATGCAAGTACGGATACAAAGGCCCATTGATGAGACCGCGGTGGTAGGTGCCGGGAGACGGTTATGGAGGATGTAGGGGAGGTGGAGTTGAAGAAAGCGGGTGAAGTGGAGGAAGAAACAGGAGATGGCGAAAGAAGTGGAGGAGGTGGAGGAAGTGAATGAGGTAAGAGGATGAGTTTGAGATGCAGATGCTGAGGTGGTGGCAGTAGTGAAGGAAGTTAAGTAAGTTTAGGAATTTTAGAAGGTGGAGGAAAGAAGGAAGAGGATTCAGGATATGGACGAAGGAAGGAGACGAGAAGATAGCGACGAAGTGGTGGCAACGTGGATGGTGGAGACAGTAGCAAGATGTCAGGAGTGGCTGGAGTAATGAGGAGGGCGATGGAGAAGTAGATGATACGAATCAGAAAGAGGAATGCACGGAAAGAACGTTTGGGACAGCGAGCATTGTGAATGTGGGCCCGGGGGTTGGGGCAGCGTGAAGGAGGTGGGACAGAGTCGTATGCAATAGTGAGGCTCGGCGGGGTTGGATGGGAAATGAAACGGTGGAGATAGGACGATGGCGGAAAGGAAAGAGGAACGAGGACGGTAAGGATGGAAAGGCAGTGGTGGGGACGGCGGTGGTGGGGACGGCAATGGTGGGGACGGCGGTGGTAGGACGTGGTGGTGGGGACGGCAATGGTGGGGACGGCGGTGGTAAGGACGGTGGTGTTGGGGACGGCAATGGTGGGGACGGCGGTGGTAAGGACGGTGGTGGTGGGGACGGCGGTGGTGGGGACGGCGGTGGTGGGGACGGTGGGGATGGGGACGGCGGTGGTGGGGACGGCGGTGGTGGGGACGGCGGTGGTGAGGTCGGCGGTGGTGGGGACGGCGGTGGTGGGGACGGCGATGGTGGGACGGCGATGGTGGGGACGGCGATGGTGGGGACGACAATGGTAAGGACGGCGACGGTGAGGACGGCGATGGTGGAGACAGCGGGGGTTGGGACAGTGGGATTGAGAACGGCTGAGCAGGGAGGGGACGATGGGACTGGCGACGCCGGGGAGAGTTCGGCGGGGGAGTTGTCGGTGAGTTTTGGCACGGTGGGTAAGAACGAGACGGAGAATCGCAGGCGGTGGAGTCGGGGAGAGCAGGAGCCGCACCAACGGAGCTGCGCGGGCGCGGGCGGGGCGTGTGCGCGGGTGGGCGCGCGTCGTAGCATCCGGCGCGCCGAGGGCCGCGCGGCGGGCGGCGCGCGGAGGTGATGGACGAGGCGGCCTCCGGGTGATGAAAGGAACGCTCACTCGGCCCCTACAGGTGCACGCGGATGGAGGTGGGTGGGCCGAGCAGCGACGTAGGCGGCCGCATACCTCCACATTCACGAGGAACTGTATCAACGAATGTGCGATGAACATTTTTTTCACTTCTTCGAAATCTTCCATTTATGATATTAATTTTGATATTTGATGAGCTAAGTTTACGAAGTGGTTTCGCGCCAAAAATCACAGCTTTTTAGGTTAAAAAATATTTATTAACAAAAGGTGTCAGTTTCAGTTCTTTAATTCGTATTGTGTCAGAAATACACATATACACCTACAATTCTAGAAATATATCAGTTTTCTTTACTATTAAATCTCAAATAGGCAACATTTCTTCTTTAGCAAGGTGCGACGTAAAAATATGTTTTTTGTCCTTCTCTCACTGCAACGTAAAATCATACTCCGAACCTACATGTTGGCTGTGGGAATTTCTCCTGCAGGTATATTTCCAAGCAGAAAACCGCCCCAGCTGCGGAAAACTCTAAACTGACGATTGATCTACAGTCATGTATGGTAGCAACGTTCATGTATGAGTGTGTTTGCTAGGAAGAGTGGGGAACAATGATGCAGAAGGAGAGATCGCTCACAGCCCATGGTCCGTTTTTTAGGGTACCGACATTCGCCTTTGACCGGCTAAACAACAGAAAACTACCGATCAAAGCTGCCAGTCATGAGAATTCTCCTTCAGACAGTGGCTGAATTCGATCCTACTATCGATCTACCCAGCCGATGTCGAGAATCCCCAGCGTCAGGACTCGAACCTAGGACCTCCCGGTCAGAAGCGCTGCAGTGACATCAGTTGATGCACTCAGCTACCGTTCGCGATCAGCGTTTTGACAGGGCATAGCTTGATGTCATGTAGAACATACGATATCGACGCTATCTCCGCACAAAGCATTTTAAGGGCCAAAATAAGCACTCCCTTATAAAAACTATGTAAAAATTCGGTCCATTGTTACATGAGGTCAAAAACGGCGCAATGTCACTACCCGTAGAGGAGAATCGTTTGTGCGCACTGTTGCCTAAGCAGTAACAGTATAAAGAGATCAGTGAGTTGTTTCCCCGAAGGTGCTTTACCTCACGAGTTGAATGCCGGACGTGGAGATTCGGACGCGGGAGAGTGAAGGAGGAATGTGGCCGCCTGGAGGGACGGTGAGCGAGTGGGCGGAGACCGGTGACGGCGAAGTGGGGTGGGGCGGGGGGGGGGGGCAGGTAGGCAGAGAGCGATGCGGGCCGGGACGGGACGGCGAGTGGGGATGCAGTGGGATTAAGTGGGATGAGATTGGGGATGAGAAGGTATGGTGGTGTGGGGGCGGGCGGGCGATGGCGAGTGGGTGGGTGGAGTGCGGGAACAGGGAGTAAGGAGTGTGGTGGGATAGGATGTGGCGCGTTGTGGTGCAGCGAGTCATGGGGTGGCGCGGGGCCTGGGGCAGCACGGAGTGGGGGGCGGCGATTGGGTAGATGAAAGGGGTGGGGGCGGGACGGGGCGGGCAGTCAATGGCGGAGTAGGGCGCAGTAAGGGGTGGAGAAGGGTCAGTGACGTGCGGAGTGCTGACGTAAGGCATGGAGAGGGCAGGGCGAGTTGCATAGCAGCTGACGGCGATCGGACAGGTGAGAGCGGTAGTTTACTTGAAGCAGTGCTAGCTGAGCGAGCAATTGCAAGGTCCAAAAGACGAAATTCGCGTATCCAACATGCAAATCAGCATCGTCAACTCGCAGCCAATGGCAATTTTTCGTGTCGAAACTACATATTTTTTCTATTTTCTGTTCGGACAGTATACCGAGAAAACCCCTAACGTTCTGGCGGACCTCCTAGGGGCGTGTAACCAAGAACGGCGACACTAAGAAATTACAAAAAGTTAAGGTATAAAAATGAATTGAATCTTATAACATTTATTAATATATATAATAATAATAATAATAATAATAATAATAATAGTAATAATAATAATAATAATAATAATAATAATAATAATAATGAATACATCGTATTTAATGGGTAAATTAAATTAGCGCAGAAAAAAGAACACTGGACAAGTGCCATAAAAGCAAATGTTTGTAGGGCTACTATATTAATTACATGCAACAGACTTGGCGAGAGTTTGGAAAAGGACTTCCAGTTACTTGCCATAAAATAACAAGGAAAAATGGTTACCGGTTCACGTTAAAGGAACGAGAAGCTGAAATAATTTCGAAATTGAGACAAATCATACGATGGTGATTCAAAAAAACGTTAAATAATCACCTCTATTAGTATTCTAAGCGCTTCCTCAAAACGCGGAAGAAACACTGAAAAACTGAATTTACTGAGGGCTTTAGTCCTGAGAATTTCTACTTTATATTAGGGATCCTCTCGGATACGTACTTGATAGAAACGCGTGCCTTGCCACAGCACATCTTTCTCCACCCACACTGTGATTTATGTAAAACTTTAAATCGACGAACTATAACTGAGGCTCTGAGAGTTAGCACTGAACTGGCTGAAACAAATTTAGGCGCAAACGTCGGTTAAAGTTTAAAGGTATTGAAAATTGTGAAAGGATCCTAATGTGAAAGGATCCTAATGGCGACATTGAACAGCATACTGAAATATTTTCGTATCATTTCCCAGCAAACGGTTACTTCCATGAAGGGAAGTGTGGGAATACTTCAATGAAGCAAATAGTAACCAATGAATAAATGAAGAAAGTAGAAGTTCAATAAAGAAAATAGAGATAATCATAAAATTATATTAAATGTAGATTTTACCCGTGTGATGCAAGTGCAAAAGGGCATTTGCTTTAAGCAAATTACAAAATAATTTTCGACTCTAGTATTCACAACAGTTTGTAATTGTTCTTCGAACACTCTGTATATCCTTAAATATTTTATTGTAAGTAACGTTGTAATGAGCCCTCGAGGATAGGTTTCAGAGTTTAGAAGATTAAGCATCGTGTTCACTAAAGGGCTTGTCCATAAATATGTGAATGCGATTTGATATACCAAGTCCAATTCAAGAAATTGAAGTTGTGAAGAGTTGTATTTGAAATTCATAATATGGTAAAAGGGAACTTCACAACAATAGATATATTACGCAGTGGACACCCTCTTAACAGGCCACTTTTGAAACGGTCCCCTCGAATTTGAGACGATTCTTCACGATATTTTTTTGCCACTAGAAAACAAAGGAGAATCGACTATTACTTTTAGATAATACTTTCCATTTATAATAAAGCTCTTAGTATGTACTGAATGCACATTTTAATGACAACTGTATGAAGACGTTTTTAAAATTATATATCTTGTATATTTATTTACAATATCTACAAGAACTTCTTTACTTTTATTTTCAACAACCTTGGCAAAACTGCACCCCCATGTTCTACGACATATCATGTACTTACTTGATCACTTACTTGATATTTTGATTGTAATAATCAAATTTGTATTGGCATATTTCATATACTGAAGAATAATTTTATTGAAACACATTTTGGAGTAACATTTTGAATCGCTATTACGTTATGCTCGTATTTCACTTTTCGCCGCTCAAACGTGTTCGAGTCAAATTTAATAGCAATTACTCCAGTTGTTGTAAGGTTTTGCGACACATACAAGCATATGTAAACTCTCGGTAACAGAAGATTATCCGCAATTATAAACAACTGAAATCTATATTTCTGTGCATTTATATTTTTTGCAATAAATATTTTCCATGGGAAGTTTTCTTAATTGCACATATTCAATGATAATAAAGTAGATTATATTATTACTTTTATTCCAATGAAAATGATTTTTGGAGAAATTTAATGCTATTAATGAAAAGACTTTAACTTGGCTCTTGCATCTCAAGAGAAAGATTAGAGCGAGAAGGAAGAGAAAGAGGAAAATGAGGAGGAAGAGAAGAGGGGAAAGAGGAGAAAGAGGAAGGGAAGATGGGGGAAGAGGAGGAGAAAGGGTAGGAGAGTAATGAGAAATAAAGGAGAAAAAGGAGGGGAAAAGAAGAGGAAGAGATAAAGGATGGGCTTAGGAAGAGGGGAGGAAGAAGCGGAGGTGAAGTAAGAAGAGGAAGAGTAGGAGGATAAGAAAAAGAAAAAGGAAAAAATTCCACCCTTGTCGCTTGCCTTTGTAAACAAGGCCAAGCCAAGCTGAGCGGCCTGTGCCCAGCGCCCCGCGGCGCCGCGCCGCCTCCGCTCTTGCGCGTGTCGGCCGGGTCAAGCGACGCCCGACCAGCGCCACCGCCGCGCCGACGCCGGCGCCCATAAAACCTCCGCATGTTGCTTCTTAAACCGCATTCAGTATTTGGGTAGCCTGCTTGACAGCTTGTTAAAACAGAGCGCGGCCATTTGAAATGGAAATGAAGGCCCCACCCGCCCGCCCGCCCGGACGCTGGCGCGCTCCCGGCTGTTCCCTTCCGCGGTTCACTCCCAACCATGCCAACGTATCCTGCTCCACACAGTCCCACCTCGCTACTCCCTCTCGCATCATCCTCGATCCTCGCACTCGACGCCTCGTTTGTTCAGTTCTTTCTGGCTCCCCACGTCGACTCACCAATCCTGACTGTCCGCGGCTCCCAAATAGCGATGCTCTGCAGGGCGCCCCGCCCACTTCGCTCCAGTCTTCCCCGCGGCCTGTCGCCCCGCTGCGCTTCCACAACTCTTCCACGTTTCAAGTTTGTACAATTCGCTCCAACTCCAGACAACCAACTCGGATCCGCACAGCTCCCACAGCTTCCGCAATCCAAATCTCTTTCGCACCTTTTACGCCGTCACTCCATCCTACTATACAATCCACCAACCTATACTTACCTATACCATGCGCCCTCGGGTCTACTTTCTACATAACCTCCATCACACTTTCCCACGTCATCCTCCACACTCTAACGTGCTCTCATAGCACTAAGCCACCTGCTATATCCTAACATTCCACCGATTCGCTCCAATTCACGGCAACAAACTGAACTTTGACAATCTCTTCCAGGTCACTACTCTCTCTCTCTCTCTCTCTCTCTGTCTCTCTCTCTCTCTCTCTCTGTCTCTCTCACGTACTCACACACACACACACACACACACACACACTTCATCTTACTCTCTCAACTGTCTGCGCAATGATCTTCTACCTGAACCAACTGCTCTGGAGCACCTACATTTACACAGCTATTTTACCCATTTTAGCCCTTCGCCTTGGCTTTCTTCTTCCTTCCTCTCTCCATCTTTATTTTATCAACTTACAATTAATCTTCTTGGAACGATCACATTTCATTTCCTTCTCATTCATTCCAACTTTGGCGGAATTTTATTTATTGTTATCGTCTTTATTAAATTCGTTTACAATTCAATTTTCAATACCATCAGTACACTGAGCAAGGGTTTCTGAAACATTACAAATGTTGAGTATATCTACATCTACACTGCATATATTATGTACACATATCCATATCTAACACCAACTTAAAGTAATTTTGAAAGAAAATCGGATTATAAAAGCAGTTTACATTGGCCTAATTGTATTTGACGAGAAGTCTTTTACAAAAACTAACAATACTCACCCCACCCTCATCCAGTATAATTTTCAGATTTCATAATACTTCTAGTTGCACGTTTATATATTATTCAAGAATGTTTTAATTTTCATATCCTCTTTCTACAAAATGAGCCAGCTATTGAAACCAACCGAAGAGAAAAAACCCACGTTCAACACATCGACAATGTGCGTTTGCTCCACACAATACCACGAAAAAACTCGTCGTAGATACCAACGCTGCCCCACTCAATCCGCAAGAGATTTCTCTAGGATTACGCCGCGCCCGATGGGGTGAGAGGTTGGGTAAGAGAGTGGATCCAGCAGCGGTCGGCGGGGACTCTGTGGGTGGTAGGGGTGGCGAATCGACGATGAGGCAAGAGAGCGAGGCGGGCAGGGGCAGCAGGGGACCAGGGCAGCAGGGGACCGGGGGCGGCAGGGGCAGCAGGGGACCGGGGGCGTCGAGGGCGCTCAGGGTAAAGGCGTTGGAGGTGACGAGCTGTGGGTGCAGGGCGGCAGGGGCGGCAGGGCGGCAGGGGCGGCAGGGGCGGCAGGGGCGGCAGGGGACCAGAGGCGTCGAGGGCGGTCAGAATAGAGGCGTCGGAGGGGCGAGAGCAGTGGGTGCGGGGCCGAGGGTAGCAGGGGACCGGGGCGTCGAGGGCGGTCAGAGTAGAGGGGTTCGCAGGAGTGGGGAGAGCATGGGTTGGCAGGGAGCGGGGGCGTCCGGGACAGCAGGAACGACGGGGGACGTCGAAGGCGGCCAGGGCGTTGGGAATAGAGAGGGCAGAAATGGTAAACTGGTCGGCGAATGAGGGGGCAGGGGGGCAGAGGCGGAGACGGCGACAGAAGCGGGGATTGTAGTGGCGGAGGCGGCGGAGGCGACGAGGGCGGTGGGAGCCAATGACAGCCACACGCCACCCCACGCACTTCGCTAGACGCTCTCAGCCGGCGAACACGCTCAAAGCGGCAAGCGAAATATTTATCTAAGAGCAAATGCATGTCGTATAAAACGTGGCTCGAGACATCATCTTTGGGGGACTTACGGTCGCATTGTAGTTGTACTGCGTTATTTATTCGACTTTGCATAGGAAAATGGATGAGTGCTGCAGTTTTAGGAAGCGCTTTGAAAAGACAGAGTGGAATAGCGAGATGGACACTTTCGCAATGCGTGGTATTGAGAATAGAAACACGTTGGACTTAATTGTATTTTTAGGAAAAGGAATTTACGCTTATTACAAAGAAATCGAAACTGCCACAAGCGAATTAAAAACGAATTCTTCTATCTTGGAAATGCAAGAACCACGAGATGAAGTGATTTACGTCATTCCTTCGGGAATTTTTATTTGTTCCTCAAGCTGGGTCCTTTTTTAAAACCATAAATTCAAATATATTAAACTTGAATAATAAACTCAATATAATGGAAAAACTTCAAAATGTTTTAAAATATCAATATTATGTTATAAATAATCACATAAAGTACTTTTCCAGGTATTTCTGGTATATCTGGTTTCTTAGCCAATTCAGAATTGTGCATACAAACCCAAGAAATTATTCAAATGTATTGTTAAAAACGAGAAGCTTAGGCAAATGCCACTTTACCCCACATTACTAACGCACGATAAGCCACTTCAAGGGACTATGCAACTGAAAGATCAAAGAATTCTGTACAGCATATTTTAACATAAAATACATAATATTGCTTTCAAAATATTGCATATCGCATGCATCTCCTCAGCGAAATAACTTTCATGCTTTTCTCCTAGAAAAGTTCATAAGCTCAATATCCTGAATACGGGCTACTGAGTTTACATCCGGATTATAATTTACGGTTACAACAGAGAGAATGGCAGAGCCTAAGATCCAGATTACAATTACAAAAAACAGAAGTCACTTCTACACGAGTAGACATTAATGTGTACGCTTCTCGATCTTTGGACAGGAAGAAATAAAGGGTTGCCCCGTCTTGGGAAATTTCTGTGAAACGACCATGTATTATTTCGATAAACGACACAAAACCACATTCTAAGCGTTCTTTTTCGGAGCCTCCGAAAGGTTAAATAGACCCGGCTAATTAAATTTTACTGTTCCAAACTCGGCACGCCCTCTGATCAGCTCGACCGACCGGCGAAAAAATTCCTCCGTGAAGTGCGAGCCATTTTCACATGAGGCAAGCTGGAAAATATATTGAATCGCTGTTCAAAATTAGTTCTAAAATTTTAATCTGCTAAAGAACGTATCCTGCCGGAGAAATGGGTTTCACGGCCAAACGAAGAGATAATTCCCGAAGCTTTAGGGGTTCTGGTAGGAGTATTACAAGTTCGAAAAACAATTATTTGATTTCTAGTACAGTTTAAGAACAACTACCTACAAATAAATATGCAGTACATGAAATAAACTATAATATGGCATAGCGAAATTATATACTAGTAAGAAAAGTTTAACTTTTCTTACCGATTTTTAATTAGAAAGACTTTTGAATTAACCGATAAAAATATGTGGCGACGAAAGCTTATCTACTTCTCACAAGTAAAATCCTTTTTAAGTATTAATCACAAAGGCAATCACCCACAGTAATATCCACATAAGGTAAAATAATTGGTGGAACTTTTAGGAAGCGATTATATCGGTAAGAATATTCGAGGGCAAGTAAATACAGGGCACTTCTTTTAAACAGTAATTATCATGAACGTACAGCGTTGTGGGGGGGTGTAAGATTAAATGGTAATGAGTTCAGTATTGTAACATTAGTGTATGTTAAGGAAACACTTTACATACACTTACTATATATATATATATATATATATATATATATATATATATATATATATTAATTAGGGTATTCACAATAATTAATTACTGATCTTACCTGAAGATAATGGAGTGATATTTACAATCTGTTTAGTAATTCTTTAAATGTTAGTCACTGACAGCATATTGGCCTTTGTTTACATAGTACATTGAAAACGCTGATTATACTCGTTTATGTCCAAACGTTAAAATTCGCTTGTTAAGGATTAGGATTAAAAAACAATGCTCTCGTCAAGCTATCTCTCGTGTTTTCAATGCTGCTACTGCTCCAGCCAGGTCACTTATTTTGTACTCGAGGAATACTGCCAAAGAGAGCAAAGTTACATTTTATATACATGAAATAAGAATATCGAAGTTTAGAGATAAAATATTTATTTTTAATTCTCTTCAACGAAAACACATCCAAAACTTATGAACAGAGGGCTTTTAGACAAAAAATTGGTTGAGATAAAAATCTAAATGTATACTTCTCGCCTCATTATTTATTCCATCACTTCCTGGGCGTCTTAATATTGGGAAAGATAATACGTTTCTCTTTCCACTATTGGAACCCCAACAAAACGATGAAAGAAAAAGCGGTGACCACATTTCTTAGATTCAGTTTCCTCCCAAAAGGAGTTAAAACCTTCTCAAGGTTATCAGGATTTGATGGATTGGAATTTATTGGAATGTTATCTAGCTAAAAGATCACAATCCGTAGAAATAAACAAAGTCCACGAGAAAGAAACTATTAAACCTTTCCAATAATTTCCAAAAAACGTTACACAGTCAGTTAATTTATTCTGATTTTAAAGGAGATAATTCGGAGGTAAGTTATATCGAATAGCTAGAATTTTCTCCCCGACTGCCATTCGAATTTCGGTTAATGTGATGTTCTAAGTATGACCAAATACTTAACTGATACTGGATGAACTGGATTGGAATTGACTATTAGGTTAATATTGAATTCTGATAATAATTCTTATAACAAGAAAATAATTACAGGATATTTACCACGTTATTTTCAGGTATTTACGGTTTTAGCAAAAAACTCGGATCTTAGTGTATTTACACGTAAAACAAAGTGTTCCTCGAATACGTATTTGAGTTATTTTTGGCTCACGAATATTCACGTGAGTCGGCATAGGTGGCGTAGGTAGTGATGGCAAATATCAGCAAAACATCGACACAACGATACTATGCTATACAAACAAAAGATTTTTGATATCGATCAAATAATCGACAAAAAATCGATGTTTAAAATATACAATAAAACATATCGAAGTCAAATGTCCTGTTTCAAATAGGATACATAACACGATAATATTAATTTAATGTATATTCTGCCTTAAAATTGACTGTCATCTTAATTTTGTAATCAATGTTCTATGTATTTGAGGTTCAAATTGCAGTTTAACGATATTATCTTCTAAAAAGTAATTAAAAAAGGTAGTAATGAAAGGATGTAGAAGGACTGGAGAAGTGTTGCCAATAGTCAACGGTTTCGTGCCGTCTGGGGATCGACAACTGTAACAGTTGTTAATGACTGTTGATTGCGAACAATCCACAAAAAATTATATACTGTAAAATATTACTTATATCATAAGATTTTTTTTAAAACATTGATGTTTTTGAACAAAGATATCGATCTGAAGAAAATCGAAACTAGAACATCGATGTTATAATATTGAAATTTCTGCCCGAAAATATCGATGTTAAAAAAAACTATTTTTTGCCGTGCCTACGGGGTTGGGTTGTTTGATTCAAGTACGCATTACCGAAACAAGCGGCTCAGGGCGTAGCGTGCTGACTTCACATTCGGGAGGCCCGGGTTCGATACCCGTGCGGGCCATCCTGATCGGGATTTTCGTGGATTCCCTCTGTCATTCAGGCGAATGCTGTGATGATTCTACTGAAAGGTCACGACTGCGAAACCGGCGTCGCAAGCCGAAATCGTTAACCACGTTAAATCACTTAACTTCACTAAGTGAAGCGAATTCGAGTCATCGTGGGATCCTGGTTGGGTGACCGACTAGGTACCCCGGGATCAAACGTGCCGACGCCCATTGCCCTTTGCGGAGCATATAAAGGCTAAATACAAATACAAATAAGCATTGCATTCTGACTGTGAGTTCGAGTCCCTCCTAAAGTATGTACGTTGTGTGTTGTGGCATGGAGTGCATTGCTTGCACATAACGTACGACATTTTACCCGAAATCCTCCACTTGGTTCTTTTCCCTTCCCCTATACGTTGTGCGAGTGTGAGGGCAATGTGAACGATATTCGGGTCGCAGCGTCATGGTGTGGCCCCATGCCCTTACTCTAATACACAACTTAGTGCAATTAGCTCATGAGCTACACTTAGCCAAAAATGTATGTGACATGACCGATGTTGGTTCGAGAGCCGACGCAATAGATGAAGAGACTGATACATACCATCATGGCTGCTCCCAGAAGAAACAGTTTTTGTCAGGAACGAGACGACTGCAGACACTGAAAAGAAAGAAAACAAAATAGGAATAAATAAAGGAATATTGGCATCACAGATTGTTTTTAAATTAATTTCTTTCTTGTCCAATACTATTGCTTTTCAAGACTCTAAACCGCAGAATTATTAATACTACAAGTGAGTTTCTAAAGTTACCGCAGGAAGGTAGTATATCGTAATTATTACATCCACTTGATATATCATAATTGATTTTTAGTGATTTCGAGGGGTGTCATTATTCCCGTAAGTGTAGTGTATATTTTTACTCTGGAAGTGGCGGTGGTTTTCCCCCCATTGAATGGCGAGATCCAACGCCGATCTAACGTCAGCTAGCGGGGTTTCCCTCAACCAGGCATCTCTACCAATGAGGCACCTCCCCAACTCGGACAAGCCCTAAGCTTCCGACCGGTCTCCCGGCATGTGTGATAGTGTAGTGCATGTTAGTGTAGGTGTGTGCGTGTGTGTGTAAGGGGTGAGGAAAGGACAAGGAAGAGGTAGGAAAGATCGCGCGTGGTTCGTAGCCCGTTTGTTAGGGTACTGCTCCAGCATTCTCCTGGTGTTGATCGGAGAAACCACGGAAAACTGTCGATCAGAGCAGCCGGCCGTTGGAATTCTCCTCTAGACAGCGACTAAATTCCTCCCAGTCAAAGGGACTAGAGTGACATTAGTTGACGCCCTCAGCCATCTCTCCCGGTGATATATGCATGAAGTTTTCAATTTTTAAGAAAAAGTGAATTTAAAAAAATAACTACAAACATTCTGTTAAACAAACAAGGAGTAAATGGTAAGGGAGCAGGAATATAAAATACGTGCTGAGTCCTAACAAGGGACTCCTCACTTCATCGGAGCGGACGCGTGGGGAAAAATAAGGGAAATTTAAATAATTTGCTTTGGGATAGGATTGAAAGACAAAATAAAACGCAAATTTAAATACATTTTATGATTTGTTCCACTAACAGTTTTATTGTATTCATACCCTTGGCAATAACAGCAAGTCTATATTCCGTTGCAGAAAACTTCATTTCGTAATACTTCACGTTTCTGAAAAAAATGGTTTATGTGTGTACTCTATAATACACAAGGCATAATTTTAGAATGGACAAATTGTTTGTTTCAAAATTGCAATAAATTAAATGCCTATACTAATATTTCTAAAGAAACCTTGATTTGTGATATCCAGCGTTCGACAATTTTTATGTTAGCCATTGATTGCTTATTTCGTGCTTTTTTTTTTAAATTTGTTGCATCTACACCTTGACGCAACGCGTCTCCAAGCCCCTTAAGGGGCGTTGAGCGGTGCTTGCTTCCAGCAGCGTCAACTGCTATATACATTCCGTAAGTGTAGTGCATGTTTTTATTACGTGTGGTGGCAGTAATATTCTATCACTGGATGGCGAGATTCGGCGCCGACCTACACGTCGGCTAGCAGTTTTTCCTTAATTGAGGTATCTCCCACCAGCGACATAAAGTCCCACCCGGGACGATCTCTCAATTCCCTGGTCTCCCAATAAGCGTGTAGTTTCGAGCTTGTAAGAGTAAGTTTGTGTAAGTAAGCGATGTGGATATGTCAAGGAAGAGAAAGGTACGATAGCGTGCGACCCGTTTGTTAGGATACTCTGTCATTCGCCTGATAATGCTCCACGGAGAAACAACAGAAAATAATCGATGAAATCTGCCGGCCGCTAAAATTCTTGTCTTCGGCTGAATTCAATAGGAATTCTCGTTGCTCTCTAGTTGCTCTACTTTGTTTTTTGTAAATTTTGGAAACATCTAGCTAGTGTACAAAATACTGTCGCCTTTGGGAATCGAACCCTAGAACCTCTCGGACAAATACTCTGCTGTGACATGAGTTCCTGCCCTGAGCTATTGTCCGAATAATATTTCTGTCTACTTGACAGCTAGCGGCTGACAGGGAGAGGGGGTTCCGTTAGCAAATCAGAGGCTTCAAATTCTGATCATGTCACTGAAGAGTTGCCGAAAACAATTTACAGCGCAAAGTAGTCGAAAACTGAAAGCGCCATTTGGCGACATTATTTGTTTGGTTATGAGTCATGTGTGCGGTTTTGTGTCGTCTAGTGTTGTGAGCTCTCATTCCGATTCGTTTCTTGCTTCTGTTTTTGCGACCTGATGCATGAGCGACCGCGTATCTGCCGCTCGTGAATATGGCAATCTCTACCTCACCCCCAGCTGTCAAGTAGACAGAAATATTATTCGGACAGTACCTAAGCCGGTTTTGACGCTATCTTTAGCGATGCAAACAGTGAATGCCTTTGTCTTGTGAGAAAGGTGTAAAATGTATAAGCAAATTATAATATCATTCGTGTCATAATATTCTCATAAATATTCATAAATTTAGGCCACCAATCTCTCAATTGTCTGAGGAGTTGTTTACACACACGTTCATAAATTCAAGCCACCAATCCCGCAATTGCCTGAGTAGTAGTTTACATGTTGGGAGAGGTTGTGAGAATTGATGCTGCATGGGAACGTGTAACAGATTGATGCAGTACCCCAAACACTTAACAACTTAATCACGTACTGTCAATACTTAATTTGATTTATAACTTATCCCACTACATGCAGTATGCATCTAAGGATTTGGTGGTTTATTCTTGTTTAATCAGCATCGCAATTTTAACCTAAAACGCTTCGAACTCTTCATGCAGGAAGGGACCACAAAAGAAATATTATTATTCTTAAGGGATGTTTTTACAGTTCCATTGACCGGTTCTCGCTATCTACATGCCACTGTTTTTATCTTGCGCCGAGAATATTCTAATCTTATTTGTGGAATTTATAACGGCCTTCCAATATTTTCTAGATCTTCCTCGGTCTTTTTCTTTCGAAAGCGATCCAAACGAAGGGTATTTTTGATATCCTGGAGAAGGAACATTGCAATGAAAATGTACAAACAGCTTCCTGCAACTTCTTAACATTTTGAAATTATAACTTTTTCTGTTAAATTTGTGGATTATGTGAGTGTGGTAATTAAACAGTATTTATTGTGTTCAATATGAACACACCAGAAGGATGCTTCTTTGACACTTTTATCATATGCTCGTGAATCTCAAACCTGAAGTAAAGGTGTTACATGTGCACCATGCATTGACGGACAGTGCAAACCCAGAATTACATCTGAATAATTAATGAATTCAGGTGATAATATCCCCTGAATAAATAATACATTTTCAGAAAAGAATAAATTCCAGAGAAGGCATTTTTTTGTTGGCTCCTGTATATTGGGGGTAAGATGCAAGGCTAACTAACTCGTAGAATTAAAGCATCGTATTCAGCAGAGATAAGAAAAGAATTTGGAACAAAAGAATTCCAACCGCGCGGGACAGAAGAGGAATTTGAGGCCCAGGCTGTCGACCCAGGGGCAACATGGAAGGCAATTTTAACATATTTATTTTCTTCCTGATTAATATAAACGGTTTCAAGCAGATTTGATGGATATATCATGGGTAAGCAAGTGGTTGGTTTGTTGATCAGAGAAATCTCCCTTTAACTTCTAGTGTTTTTAATTTTTCCCCCTGCAGGGAATCACGTCAAGTATATGATGTCGAATTGTCGGTCATTTAAGATTCTTACGGGCAAAACTTTCGAACAAAGGATAGGATTGGGTTACATCAGTGCTGTTGTAAAGATGGTGAGAGAGGTGTAGCTGACGAGAAGATACAGAAACTTTGTTCCCAATAAGAAGGGGGATGTGGAGAAAGAGATTATACCATTTTTTCGTGCTTAGAGAATAATAGGCGTATCAAAGTTGGTCTAATAATGAATTCCATTATCATATCCTCTTCAAGTGTTTTCATAAATACTGTCCACAAAAATTTTTGCTCATGTAATTTCAGAAAAAAATATTCAGATACTATGATATATTAAATACACGGACTACAAGAATAGCCGGAGAGGAAAGTGTGTTCGGCCCACGCAAAAGCAGAAAGGGACGTATAAAAATAAAGCACTTCCTACGCCTAGGCGCACACCGGAAGCGCGGCATGGAAGGCTCCATAAGCCGAGCGGCATCACCGCGCCTCGTGACCCAAACGTTCTAAAACGTTCTAGAACATATTCGAATTCTAGCAGTTGCCTATTGGACTGTTCAAATTCACCCCACCTCGCCATACTGCAACCGCTGGAAAAGCAGTCGCTAATTGGCCAGTTCAAATCAGTTCATATCCCCTCTTCGCGTGCCCGATAGAACTCGCAAACCGAACAGAAATCAGTCGCTGAGTAGCACCCTTGCTAGAAGCATGTCTCGGCTCCGTGTTGCAAGATCACGTAAATTCTTATACAGAAAGTAATATTCTGTGCTTATGTTGTGGCCAAGTAGAAAGCCACATTGTTTGAATTTGTTATAGTTCAGCATTGTGTATGTATTGAACTAATTAATGTATCGTGATTCGAGATGGAAAATTCCTGTATTCTCACATTGAGAACAATAACTTACGTGTATTTTCATTGTAAAGAACAATTGTGATAACTCAAAGGTAATTAAACATCATTCTGCAAGGTGAGAAGTGTGTTTCCATGATAACCACATTATTACAAAATTCTAACGAGCGTCGCAAGGGACTGAGTGGATTGCCTACCTACTTTCAACAACCAATAATACAGTCCACTACAAGCAAAGGTAACTAGCCACGTCCATGGTCCTTCGAGCTTCGGATATCGAACCAGCGACCTGTGGAAGGCAACCCGCCACGTCCATGGCCTTCGGGCTTCCGATATCGAACCAGTGACCTGTGGAAAGCAACCCGCTCCGTCCAAAGTGAGTGGTTTAATTCCTGAGCCAGGATTCAAATATTGTGCTAAGAAAAAAACTGATAGAGAAATTACTAATAGTGAACCGATGCCAAAGAATACGAAAGTTGACCGTTACGGTTCACATTTAAATCTTGATGAGCGTGTGGATTGTGAAGGGCGGCTTACAATTTCAGTTCCGGAGAAGAAGACCAAAGAAGTAATGTCTTCAATTTACCGTTGCATCGCGCTGTAAGATTTAATATTTTCTTAATAAGTATCTGCAACCCTTCAGTGACGTCAGTATAATTGGAACTCTCTGATTGTATAACGGAACCCTCACTTCCCAGTCACTTGTTAGCTGCCAAGTAGATAGAAATATTAGTCAACAATAAAGCGACAAAACCGTTTTGTTTTGGTAAATGCACAATTAGGAGTAGGGGGTAGTTGGGGGACACAACGTTAACGTTATGCAACTGGCCGATCTCTTCGGGATCAGTGGAACATTTGAAATGAACACTTCCTGAGACTGAATTAGTATGCGCCCAATAATATGATAGGGTGAGGATAGTATTAATTGGAGAGTAGATGATAGAAAAAAGTGAATATTTATTATTAAGCGGATGGTAGCTTGTGTCAGTAGGCAGATGACTGAAAGAGAGTAAAGCCGAAACGCGCATTAATGTTTTTTTCCTCGAGCCTGGTGAACAGCGAATGTGTGGCAGCGGGTAGCTGGGAGTGTTATAGAAACAACACATGCTAGCAACGGAGTTCGACGAAGACACGGTGAAAAGCTGGTGAATGAACGCGAATGGGTGCAAGATGCTGTCAGAAACTAAGGTTTAGGTTGAAAGACGAAAAAGTTCACAATTCGTGTTTAGAAACGAGTGTGTGACGGAACGTGCAAATGAGTGATTGGAAAAACAAAGTGATTGATTACTAGTGACTCCGGGCACATCAACTGCTAAGATCATTAGTCCCATACGTGTAGTACATACTTTCTCCTCGGGAATTGGTGGTGATCTTGCCCCACCGGATGATGAAATCCGGAGCCGACCTAGCGTTGGCTGGCGAGGATTTTTCCAACCAGGTATCACCCACCAACGGGACATCGCCCCTGCCGGGACATGCTTTAAGCTCCCGACCGGTCTCCCAACATGTTTGGTAGCGTAGTGTATATAAGTGTGAGTAAGAGTCAAGGAATGGGAAGGAATGGCCCGTTTGGTAGGGTACTGCTCCAGCATTCGCCTGGTGTTGATCGGAGAAACAACGGACAACAACCTATCAGAACATCCAACCACTAGAATTCTCCTCCAGGCAGCGGTAACACAAAGAAGTGTGTGGAAAAAATCTAGGTACAATCTGGTGATTCGACTCTAGTAAGAAGGGATTGAAATCACGTGACTGGAAACGGTGGCTGCGAGCGAATGTTTGACAGCGGGGCCGGTCGACAAGCCCGGAGGTATCGGCCTGGCGGCGGCGGCAGGTCGGAGAGCCTCTGAGGCAGGCGCCGGCACGGCAACTTTTTACATTAATTACGCGGGCGACAGGTGGATCTGGGTCGCTCGTTAACTCAATTAAGCGTGCCGGCGGGAGGCGGCGTGCCGCCCGATACCGCGCTTGGAGTCGCCGCTCGAGATTCGAACCCGAGATTAGCTCGTGACGTCCTAGGCGGGCGGCCGAGGGTTAGTGCGGGCGATGGGGTGCCAGCGGTGGACGGTAGGCAGCGGAGAGCGAGGCGAGAGGGGATTGATGAGCGGGGAGAAGTGGACGGCGAGGGTAAGGAGGGTGAGTGGGGGAGGGGAGGGGAGGGTGTGGCGGGGAACGGTGGCGCGGAAACAGTGCCAAAAATAGGAGCGGTGCAGGCGGGGGGGGGGGGAATCGGTCCTGAAGATTTGGGAGGGGTGACAGCAGAACTAAGCAGAGTAGAAGTATTGGCCGTAGCAGGAGGAGGGGTGGTAGGGGGAGGTGGCGGCAGAGGGTGATGATAGGATGGACGATGGGAGAACCAGCGGGATGGTGGCAGTAAAGGCGAGTGCCAGCTGAGTGTAAGGAGCAGGAAGTTGGCGAGGTGTGGGTGGGGAGGAGGAAGAGGAGGGGGGGGGAAGAGCGAGGAGGAAGAAGCGGAGGGGATGAAGCGGAGGGGAGGAAGCGGAGGGGAGGAAGCGGAGGGGAGGAAGCGGAGGGGAGGAAACGGTGGGGAGGGAGAGCTTGTGTGGGAAAGTGGGGTGGCAGTGGTGGCGGGGAAGGACAGGGAGAGGGGGAAGCTGCGGGGCGGCGATGAGTAGACGAAATCGTGCTACCAGGTGTGGAAACATTTCACTGGAGCAGCGGTGTGGCGGTGATTCGGTGCCAGGTCCTCTGGACTTGTGTCTTAATTAACTTGCATAGAATATCTCAGCAGTGTAATTATGTTTTCAAGCACAGTCAGTGTTTACGTATAAGTTTTTCTTCGCCTCTTCGGTCACACAAACACTAGTGCGAGAACAAATACTCATTTGGATATCGCTAATGATATTACATTTCATTATTCCATTTTGAAAAATGTTTATTTCCATAGTGTTTAAATTCTTCACTCATATGCTTGTGCAAATATCAAAATTTAATTCAATGTTCAGAGGAATAACAAAAGTATTGTCCCAAATTAATTCTTTCGATTTGTTTAAAAATTATTTCGTTTGTGCAACGATGACGTTGTGTCAGCGGTCGACAAGCCCGCTGACGCAAAATATTTATTAGTGGATATTTGGAACAAATTTGGTCACCTCTAATGTATGAATCAGCATTATGTAATTGTCCCTGTTAAAATGTCTTAATGAATTTAGATGATGATACTCATGATCACAAATCCCAAAATTATCTTATCTTAAAAAAACATTTTAAGAGCTTAAGTTATAAATCAATATAAATTTCTTCCAATTTCGCAATTTTTTTTTAGTATTGTCGGGACTTAAAAAAAAAAAAACTGTATTTAAAATGACATTATAAAGACATATTTGATATTTTAATTTTTAGCCTGGCGTGCTGATTGATGATTAACTAATGATACAAGACAGTTGTATAATACTTTCTGATTAATAGCCTTCATGTAAGGAATGATTTATTGCACATGAGCAATGTTTTTCTCGACGATTTGCATACACATTTACATTTTTAACCACAAAGGAAATCGTTTAAACCATTTAATAAACCACAAAAATATTGTGAACCAGAACCCTCTTGAGTTACACGACCAAACCTCATTTTAAAACGTGGTTCATCTTAAATTTTGAACGATATATTGATATCGCAGAATAATTTTTCCACGGAATATTTGATCATCCTATTCGCCAGTACGATCTGTTATGTAGAGTAGAAGTAGAAAAGCGACAGATACTCGGCATTTATTCCTGAATACCTTAAATATGAATAAGGAACTTTTAATTATAAAACGTACAGACCACATTCTATCATTTTCAGTTATTATTAATAGAATTTCTTTCAGTCTAATCAAATTAAGAAAATTGCATACACTTCACGAAAATCAATATTCAATATTCATGGAAATATCGCGTATATGGCTGTTGAAATATATTATTCCTTACAAGCACCTTCGATAAAAACCGATAGATGCTACGAAACTTTGATATACTATAACCTGCACTATAGTAAAAAGATGGTCAGAAAACTTTACTAAAAGTGGTTAAGGGGTTAAATGAAAGATTAAATTCAAATTGTACATTTAAACCGATTCCGTTTCCACGAGGTTAAGTCATTCAATTGGTAAACACTTATTACATAATACTGATTAAACTTTGGCAACTTTTAATTTTATATATCCTTTTTTTTTTTTTTCTAGAAAACCTCGAAATCCAAATCTTCCCGGAGGAGAATCTCCTGCAGCTTTCAATGAGACTGTACTCGCATTGAGAGAGTGGCAAGTGTGTTCGAGCACCGTGCAGCCAGGCAACGAGAGGCGAGGTCGAGAGAGGAGAGATCGCAGTGTGTGAATTCAGGGGACTCGCGAAGCCTTTGCGGCCAATTGCAAGGGATTTCCCGGAAACGCCCCGGACCCAGCCGCTCCGACGCACCTCATCCTCTCACACTGAGTCAGCTGCGCCTCTGCCCTCCCACACGCACAAAGCCGCCTCCGTCGCAGTCCATCGCTTCCTCTGCCAGCCTGCGACTTGCCACTGCCACCACCATCACCACCACCACCACCACCACCACATTGATTGATTGATTTTTCGTGTTTCCGGGCGCGGCAACTCCTTTGGTCATTAGTCCCGTAAGTGTAGTGCATTTTTCTCTCTCAGATGGCGGTAATTTTCTCCGCTGGGCAGCGAGATCCGGCGCCGACCTACCGTCGGCTACTGGCGTGTCCTCCTAACCAGGACTCTCCCACCAGCGGGGCACCGCCCCAGCCGAGACAAGCTCTAAGCTCCCGACCGGTCTCCCGGAATGTGTGGTAATGTAGTGCATGTTAGTGTAAGTGTGTGTGTAAGGGGAGAGGATAGGACAAGGAAGAGGAAGGACAGATCGCGCGCGGTCCGTGGCCCGTTTGGTAGGGTACTGCTCCGGCATTCGCCTGGTAATGATAGGAGAAACCACAGAAAACTACCGATGATATCATCCGGCTGCTAGAATTCCCCTCCAAACGGCGACTGAATTTGACCTAGCTATGTGGCTAGTGTCAAAAATCCTGCCACCGTCGGGACTCCAACCGTACGACCTCTCGATTAGAGACACTACATTGACGTCAACTGATGCCATCTAAGTCGGTCAATGATGATGAAGTTGGAACGACAGGTAGAATGACAGACAAAAAGGCAAGTACAGGCGGGAGAACGCGAACACAAAGTGGGTTTGTCTACCTCAAACTCCACTTGGATTGGACGCGGATCGAACCAGAGCCCCAGATGTGGAAGGCATACGCAATAGCCATTACGTCACAATCCCCCTTGTGATATTGTGCCTGCACTGAACCTCCCAGCCGCCAACAAGCCCACTGCACACCCACCGGAATTCGGACCGCAGCCATCGGTGGACGGCTGTGATTCCGGGACTTGGGTGTTATAGGGGCAGTAACTGCCAAGCACGAGCAGAGCGCGAATGAATTCGCTGTGAAAGACGTCACGTGGGGCAGCCGCCATCTTGGAGAATGAGAGAGATGCACTGGGCTGTGCTCGAGGTGCTTTTTCTAAGCACTTAAAGTAGTTTCAAAGTGCCCTTTCAATTACCAAGCAATGAACTAATAGAAAATATACTTTTGAAGTATGATTAATCTACTGGTTAATTCGTTGTACACACTTGTACTTAACTTAACCAATAACTTAAACAGAAAATATAATTACCTGATAATTTTGAAGTATACAATTAAGTAATTGAAATATTAAATAACTTCGTCGACAGTATTACACTAAGTGAAATCTAGAGCCTTGAAGTATTTATTTTACCCTTAAAATTTCTTCTATTCCTGGCAAATACTCACTTACGTACGTTACTATGAACTTTCTATTATTTGGAATTTAATATAAATCGCATTTACTTCATACTAGCCTGCACGTTTTAATGATCGAAAAATTCAGGCAATATTTCAAAATGAGCATTTCTAGGGAACCAGCTTTATAGAAAGTAAATATTCTTATGTAATATTCTTATATTACATAAAACATTCTTATGAAATAGCAAGCAACGCAGTTAAATGATTATTTTATATACAGTATAAACAAATATTAATAAATGAGAGGGCAATGAAATAAAATCTAACTTGTATTGAAAGCTGAGTGAGGTCGGAATTCATCCTTAACTTTATGATCGACATTTGTACACGTTTTTAACGTCTCCTTCCGTGCTGCACTCATATACAACCACATTCACGAAACGTGCTACGTGAATAATATTCTTGTTCGCGAGATTGCAACGAAGAAAATGAACAAGCACGCAGTGACGCGAGCAAATGAAGGTACTCAGTGAGAGATGCGGAAGTTATGGCACAACATACAGCGTAGACGCGACGAATGCACGTTTTACGACGCGGAGGCTGGCTGCTCGGAAAGCCCTCGTGTGAGGAGTGCGAAAGCAGCTCTAAGCCAGGAGGCGGCGCCGAATGCGGAGGCGCGGGACTGCAATATCTCACGGCAGGGACGTCAAAAGTGAGGGAGGACGACGCAAGCTTTCGACAACGACGGTGGCAAGTGTGGGGACTGACGAGAAGGGAGGATGGACGATCGACGACGCAACGACGAGTAATGCGTCAAATGTGAGGAACGGACGACGCCAATATCTTATGGCAGGGATGTCAAAGTGAGGGGACGACGCAAGCTTTCGACAACGACGGTGGCAAGTGTGGGGACTGACGAGAAGGGAGGATGGACGATCGACGACGCAACGACGAGTAATGCGTCAAATGTGAGGAACGGACGACGCCAATATCTTATGGCAGGGACGTCAAAAGTGAGGGAGGACGACGCAAGCTTTCGACAACGACGGTGGCAAGTGTGGGGACTGACGAGAAGGGAGGATGGACGATCGACGACGCAACGACGAGTAATGCGTCAAATGTGAGGAACGGACGACGCCAATATCATATGGCAGGGACGTCAAAGTGAGGGACGACGCAAGCTTTCGACAACGACGGTGGCAAATGTGGGGACTGACGAGAAGGGAGGATGGACGATCGACGACGCAACGACGAGTAATGCGTCAAATGTGGCGAACGGACGACGCCAATATCTTATGGCAGGGACGTCAAAAGTGAGGGGACGACGCAAGCTTTCGACAACGACGGTGGCAAGTGTGGGGACTGACGAGAAGGGAGGATGGACGATCGACGACGCAACGACGAGTAATGCGTCAAATGTGAGGAACGGACGACGCCAATATCTTATGGCAGGGACGTCAAAAGTGAGGGGGACGACGCAAGCTTTCGACAACGACGGTGGCAAGTGTGGGGACTGACGAGAAGGGAGGATGGACGATCGACGACGCAACGACGAGTAATGCGTCAAATGTGAGGAACGGACGAAGCCAATATCTTATGGTAGGGATGTCAAAAGTGAGGGGACGACGCAAGCTTTCGACAACGACGGTGGCAAATGTGGGGACTGACGAGAAGGGTGGATGGACGATCGACGACGCAACGACGAGTAATGCGTCAAATGTGGCGAACGGACGACGCCAATATCTTACGGCAGGAACATCAAAAGAGAGGGGGACGACGCAAGTTTTCGACAATGACTGTGGCAAATGTGGGATCTGACAAAAAAGAGGATGGGCGACAATGCAACCACAAGGTAATCCGTCAACGCAACCGAATATGGGGACTGTCGAAAAGGGAAGATGGACGAGCGACGCGACGTCAACGAGTACGGCGACGACGAAGACTAATACAGGGACCAGGGACGGAATTCAAGTAGCTCGGACGCAGCGACTGGCCAGGGAAGTCAAAGGGACGAAGAAATGGACAGAGATGGCAACAACGTCATGAAATTCTGTAACATTTCACCTCAGCAACATCAAACGTGGAGGTGGACATTCATCGCGTCTTTTGAGAGGAAATGTGAGAAAGTTTGCGTTAAATGTGGGGAATAGCGACGGCAGCATTCGGCAAAACGCTGTCAAACGGCTACGGCAGGCAATAGCTTTTTTCGATGTTGATAAATATGAAGAACAACGAAATCGGCCATTTATGTCCGTGCGAAATGTCAGGAAAGGCAACAGGGACGGAGGCCAGACGAAGGCGACATCATATACGGATGTAGGAAGGGTTAAAAACAGTTGTAAAATACACCCATGATTATTACCGAATGAATGCCACGAAAAGAGACTGTCGACTACGATGGCAACAAGATACCAACATTTCATGATGATGAAGTGGAAGTAAAAAGATAAAAGTAACAATATGAGAGAATGACAACAGCTCCCGCACCCGCTTTCCCACTTCTGAATACTGAGATTCAAATTCCAGGAAACAACACAATATGTTGTGTGTCAAAGCGGGGACGAGCAGGTTTTCTTAGAGTAAACCGATTTACCTGGGCACTCATTTCATCATTGTTCCATCGTAAACATTTCATCATTTTTCATTTTCAGTGACTTATCATGATAGTCTCTATGTAAGATTATGGAGTAAATTAGGCAACCATTGTAAACGAGTGGCGATTGGTACAGAAACGAGAGTTCAGTTACGTTGGTTGTGAAAGCATATAAGCCTAGACAGCAGTCTATCGTGACGAAGTAGTTTCATACTTTTTCTCTTCCTGTAGGGCGACAAGCGGTAGCGGTGGCGGCGGCGACTGTGGAGAAGCAGCAGAGAAGGCGGAGACGGCGACAGCGGCACTTGAAAAACGGCGCGCCCAGGCAGGTCTCGCTGTGATTACGGCATTAGCAAATGATGCCGTGTGAGAGGTCAGACTGCGGCGGCGCCGGAGTCCGGGATGTCGGAAGGTAAGCGGCTTACAAGCCGGCGGCGGACAAAAGGAGCGGAGAGAGGAATGAAGAGTGCGGCTTATGCAACAGGCGGCGGTGCAGCGACCGCCGGGGGGAGGAGACAAGGTGGACGTTGGTGACAGCCTCGAGTGTCGACCTGGAAGGAGAGGAGCTGGGCTGAGGCAGCGAGACATGCAGCTGGTTATGGTGCAACCCTCGAACCATACTGCTTTTGTTTCCATTATGTATTAAACCTAGGGCCTTTTCAAACTGAAATCTTGAATGTCAGGTCCGAGTGGTATATATGAATGAATATGGTTATTCGACCTTTATAAATAACAAGATTCCATCTATTCTTTTGACACTTTGAAATGAGATGGTACCACCTAGCATTTCAGTTGCTTCGAGTCAAAGTTTCGTTAACTCGTTATTAGTCATATCTCCACATAATAATAATAATAATAATAATAATAATAATAATAATAATAATAATAATATCTCGATAATAAAAGGGAACCATTTGAGGCCTTGCATATCCAAAGGAGCTAAGTATCAAAATGTTTGAAACGTAGGTTTTGACGTACAAATATTATACAAATACACAGTTAAAAGTGCCAATAGACAGTTAAGCGATGTTCCAAACACTTTCAAAGTAGTAAATATACCTAGTGATGCTTCAAAACGGTTTTCGTTGCTTTCTCCACCCTCCCCAAACATTTCACTTATCTCCTTTAGTTGGAAGCCCTCATTTCGGAAATTATTAGATACCGGCGTGATAAATGCAACAATAAATACTCGTAAACTGAGAATATTCTGAAAATATAAACAAATATGTGACAAACCTGAGGTCAAAAAACTCCAGATTTGACACGAAGAACCAAAAGATTCCAGGTATGATTAGTTTTCAAACTATGATCAATGTCGTTTGCAACCATTTCAATTCTGTCCGTGAAAGCGAAATTTTTCAATTCGTACATTGTTATAACAGTGCCACAATGGAAGAATGAAACTGTTTCATGTGTTCTGACGGGGAAGGGGGAGAGGGAGGGGAGGCAAGGTAAGTACTGGTGACAGTCCGAAGAGTCCACCCGAACTAGAGAAGCTGGCCCAATGCAGCAGTGACAGTGGAGACACATATACTAAATTCGAATTTTCAGAACTTAAAATTTGAATTTTTGAAAATAAATTCGAATAAATCGATTTCTTAATTCAATACACCCATCATTTGAAGAAAAAAATCCTCAAAACCCTTACGGTTAAAAGTGTTGAAATTTGGTTGCAATGTGTTGGAAAATAGAATATCTATAACCAGGGATTGAGAAGTGGACTAAATTTGAATTTAAAACAGTTTCAAATAAGGTACGATACATAGTGTGATGAAAAAGTTCTTGAAACTTTCGCAGAGACGTTTAAAAATGCCTATTCTGGGTCTATGTCTATTAAAGTGGCACTGAAAGAGGTTTGATCAGAGTTCCGTGCTTCTGAATTAACAAATTAGTATATTATTTATTTTTTATTTAATAATTAGTAAATAAGAATGGCAAATTAGGTAGTTCATATATTTGTTTGTTTGTTTCTTTATATATTTATTTATTCACTGATTTATTCACTCTATCATTCCCATTACTTCGATAGTCATTCATTTATTTTTAAATCCATCATATCCAAATAACTTAGTGAAGGCGAGCGGAAGAGCCACATATATCATCATACTAACGTGTTTTAGTTAACCGTCAATAAACTCCTCTCCTAAGAAACCCCTCAAAACTAGAGATATACATCATATTCAGTTGACATCTCAGTTGACTGACTGAGAAACTAATAATGATTGTGCAAAGTGCGTCGTCAGCTTCCAAGCCTCCACTACACGCCCTCGAGGGGAGAAGGATGGCGGCGGGGGTGGCAGCAATGCGCGCGGGCCAGTCATTTGTTCGACGAGGGCTTACGCGACGCTCCGCCCGGACTTTTGTTTGCCCGAGGCTTGCCCGCCGCCGCCGCCGCCTCCGCCGGGATTCTTCCCGGAATTTCCAAGGGGGCCGCCGCCGCTCGCGATTCCGAAAACGTGGCGTCATCACACTGAACTATGGGGCCGGATGGCGACAACAATTGGGGTTGGTGGCGGGACAGTTGTCATTCAGAATTTTAAAGAACACGCAGTATTCTTTAATATGTGTGTGTGTATATATATATATATATATATATATATATATATATATATATATATATATATATATATATATATTATTTGTGTGTGTGTGTGTGTGTGTTTTTCTACGGTCAACACAACAAGTACCAATGTGAGGTGTGAATAGAAGTTCAAATTTTATTTCATTTCATTTTAACCTCCTCGCTGAAAAATGAACAAGAAAGACCTTGGAAAAGTAAAAAGAATCGTAAAAAACATAATATCCGGATATTCTTGTCTGAAAGTCAGATGATACATCTCTTCTTGCCGTGTGTTTCCACGGCTCCTTATTTATTCCCTTTTCAGAATACGCGATGACGTGTCTCAAGAGCCACCACGTCCGCGTTAAAACCCCGGAACGAATCGCTCTCCCTCCCAATCCGCCGCCACGTGCTCCCGCCTTCCTCATTTCCAAGTCTGTCCACCCCCTCCAACTCTGGCTCCCCGCTGCTGCCACGATAACTTGTTCACCCTTGCTCTACCACTCCACCCCACACCGCCCAATGCTCCTCTCGCTTGGCCTGAAACCTTAGCCTTTTTGCCAACCCTACCACTCCTTCCGCTGTCACTGTATCCGCCGCCTACATCGCGGGCCCTTATGTCCCGTTGCTCTGCCCCCGCCCTCCCGGCCAGTCCGCACCGCTCTCCCTCCTCGGTCCACCCAGCCTGTGCCCCGCCCTGCCCAACGCCTCCCCCGTCATTGGCCATTCCCGACGCTCGTGCAGACACTCGTTGACCGCCGACACCGCTCCCATGCCCTCACCACCGTCTTCATCACTCATTTATAACCCCCCCCCCCCCCCCCCCCCACCACCGCACCTCCCCCTCCATGTCCCACCCCCTGCTGCCACAGCCACTATTTGCTGTCCGATTTCCTCCAGGCCCACCCGTGCACCCCTCGGACAACACCATTCCGTGATTCTCCCACTCCTGAGCCCCGGGCCAGCCCGCGACCCCGGCCTTCGGCCCCCGCCGCCCCACAGGTTGGTCTCGTCTATCGCTCAGGCCGATGCGGCTGCACTCATCATCCCCGCCTCCTCCCCGTAAACACATTTGCTTTCGCATACGCCTTTGCTGTTCCTCGCGTTCCTGTCAACCGCCACCGCCGCCGCTGCCGCCGCCGTGATTGTCGACATTGCCGTCACCGCCTTTGACCTCAATATTTTAGTTTTTAAGGCCCTCAAACGCCTCGTTTAGGAGTTATTTCACGACACAGATTCAAACATGGAGCAGAGTGTTGCGGGTTGCATGTAACACGAAAATTTAGATTTTTTTTTAAACAATAGCAAACAATAATTCATAGTTTCAAAGTGAAAATACAATTCGTCTCGTCTCCATGAAATTCTCTTTCTTTAGAGGCCTCATTTATAAAGACTGGTTGCGTGTGAGAGCCGTAAAGGGATTCACTGTATACCATTGAACTAATAAAGGAGACGATATATCAAGGCAATATATTCCTCTTTATTAGTTCCTTAAATGACATAATATTCAATTCTTTCTCAAAATATGTCAATTATTCTGGGTTAAATCTTGAAAATCTTTCAAAAATACCTAAACAAGTTTGTTTTTGTTTTCAAAAATAGCACCTGTTTTTCTTTTAATTTAACTTGTATGGGTTCTCAATCACGGTGATTGTCTATTAATTAATACATTTTTTCATTATTTTTCTTATGAAATTAAGAACTCTCCAAAACTAACTTTTGAATTTTTTTCATTAGTTTTTTTAAATATACCACTACATTTCGTGCCGTTTTAGCCACTTCATCAAGTAACACAAATTATCCTTGGTTTATATTTAATGAAACTGTTTTAATCTCGTAATTTTTACATTTTCACATGATAAAGTGACCGCAAATGGCCACGAAATATGCAATTCGTATTACTACTTGAATTGTTCGTCTGTAATACTGACGCCAATAATTTCACCATAACATTTCTCCATTCCCGAACACTTCCGCATTTGTTTTGTTGACAGATTTTTAGCATTAGAAAATCTTGTGATTAAAAACTACCTAAATATGTAATGCGCTAAGAAAACATTGCGGTGTTTTATCATTTACAAGAAGCCATCGCCACAAAACCTTGTAAGTGTGGAAACGATGCGTCCTACGCTCTTGAAATCAGATTTTCCTGTTCTCCGTGGGAAAGCGTTGAGTTGTTTCTAATGCCATATTATGTGAAATGAAACATTTTTAAACATACAATTTTCCTCTTGAAGGGTATTTCTCTCCTTACAAAATTTCAGAAGCAATTGAAGATGGGATTCACTGTGAAGCAATTTTCAATTTTACATAAATCACTTGTTTTAATAGTGAGAAATGTACTCTGTGAACTAGTAGAAATATTTAATTTCTTGAATGAAGACCTCTAATGGAAAGGGATGATAGGTGGTGAGCGAGGTGGAAAGGGGATGTGCAAGAAAGCGAGACGGAGACGAGAAAGACGTAATTGGCGGGATTGGGGACGGAGCGCGGGCGAGATCGTGGGCGGGAGAGAAGGTGGGGCGCGGGCGGGGTCGCGTGAGGGACCGCGAGCGTGGTCGCGGTCGTGGCGGCGGGCGGGCCGCTGGCGGGCCGCTGGCAAGCGGTGGGGTGCGCTGGCGGTGGGGGCGTTCGGGGCGTGGGCGGGAGAGGGAGAAAGGGCGAAGCGCGGGCGATGACGCGCGGGAGGTGCTGGCGGGTGGGAGCACGGGCGGGAGCGGGCGCGGGCGGGGCGAGGGCGGGGGCGAGGGCGAGGGCGGGGCGAGGCGGGGGCGAGGGCGAGGGGCGAGGGCGAGGGCGAGGCGAGGCGAGGGCGGGGCGAGGGGCGAGGGCGAGGGCGAGGCGAGGGCGAGGCGGGCGAGGGGGAGCGGGCGAGGCGGGCGAGGGCGAGGCGAGGGCGGGAGCGGGGCGGGAGCGGGGCGGGGCGTGGAGGGCTGCGGCGCGGGCGGGGTCGCGGACGGGGGCGCAAGCGCGGGTGCAAGCGCAGGCGAAACCGAGTGCAGCTCCAAATCGCCTGTCCCGATGCAGGAGATGGAAGCAGAAGACGGGTGGGGGCAGGGCGTGGAGACCCAGCGTAGGGGCGTGGCGGGGCGGAGCAACCGTGTTAATCACGCGCGCGGCCGGGCAGGCGGGCGGCTGGACGGATGGGCGGGCAGACGGCTGCGGGCGGGAAGTGTGACTCGAGTCTAATGTGTTCATCACGAGGGCTTCATTGCGAGGCCCGCCCCCGCCGCGCTGACAGGCTTGGCCAACAGGCAGCCCAGGCGCAACACTTAAGGCCGCTCCACAATTGCCAGCGAATGCGAACCGCAACGCGAAAGCGTCCACGGTAACACGAACGGAAAATTCGTTCGCCTCGCAATAAACGCAAATGGGAAAAAAGATCGCGCTACGAAATAATAAGCGGCAAAACAACTTGATAAAACATCTGGCGAAACCAACGCATTCCTTGTTGAGCGAGTCTAGATGTTCATTTGTTCGCCGTTGTGTTTACAACTGAGGAAACGCGTTGCGTTTCTTGAGTTTCGTTCCATGTGCTTCCGTGTCATCCCACTTTATTTTACTATGAGCATTTACTTTTAATTATCTTGAAGGGCTTGTAATTTGACAATAATCAATCTAAAACAATCGTTAAGAAAGAGATATTTCTTGAACCAACAGAATCTACGAACTGGATTCCTAATAGCAACACTATAAGGACGCAAATTACATCCTGTGTAATTTAAAGAAAATATCGCAACATTTAAAATATCAAGGCAATACAACTCTACAGAATAATGTGAGATAGAGAAATATTAATATTTGGTGTCCAAGAACAGTGTCTTTGCAAGGATCATTTATCCGAATCGTTGTCGGAAGCAGTTGCATCATTTCTTAAACATTCCTTGAATTTTACTAATAGTTTGTGATAATTTGGGTAAAGTAATTCTACAAAATAGATTGTAATCCTGGATATTTTATATTTCTGACTATTAGATGGATATTTTACAATTCGGATAATATTTTGACTTTGGACATTTTATGTGATTATCTTTTGTATGGCAGCATTTTTAAAGGCAGTTTTTACGAAGTCTACTCACAAGACTATTTTCATGTTGGGATACTCACTGTTTATAATTGAAAAAATGTATAGTTGATAGTAAATTAATCAATTTATACTCATAATGTTGGGGAAGAGGTGATTTATTTAAAGGTTGTGGATAGGGGCAGTAATTAATGCAATTATAACTTACGAAAGATTACCAGCCGAGAATGTGCTTGCAATTGCGTCGCGAAAGAGTGCGCACAAGATGTTTACACTCAAAATTGTTGAGCACAGATAACAATTAATTCGAGAATACTGAACTCTATTTGTGTGTATTAAAGACACTTCTAAGGAGAACTAAATAAATGTTTGTTGTTTGAAAATAAAATGAATTTATTCATTTGTTGAAGAAAGATCTTCGTGCTATCTTTTCTTGGTCACCCATTAGTGTTATTGATGAAGGTAGAATTCTGCCCTCGGAAACGTGTTGGATGGAGTGGAAAAAGTTCTTAAGCCATGTCTGTGGACTTTGACAGGTCACTGCGAACTTTTCATAAAACCGCCCTTTTAGTTCTGGCCATTATCTCTCACAACCCATCAGTAGTGCCACCAGCGGCACTAGTAGAAGCGCGGCCGAGTGACAGCCATCATCCGCGTATAGTCGCTTCGTGACGAGGTAGCGATTTTGCGGGGTAGATAATGGAAATGCCAGTAGACAGCGGCGCCTAGTGAGCGACAGCCGCTGAGGAGCGGATTATAGGATCTCGGCCTCAAACGGTGCAATTTCCGTCATGACATTGCAAACTCGATGCGCCGATATATCCGCCAGAAGGCAACACAAGGTTTCCAAGAATGGCTTTGTTACGGAGAAGGACAAAAGCGTGTGCTCAGGCGAAATTGGACGTGCAAAATTTTACGGACGAGACTGTTGCTTCTTTCAATGGGGTTTTCCTTAAAAAACAAATGTCAGGGGTGTCTAACGCATTTGTAAATAATTTCATCTCAAGTTATTGATACTGTAATATGTACGTGAAACAATGAAGTTTTTTAATATTCCTTAGATTAAAAATAAATATTCAATTCTCAGGCTGAGCTTCGCGACAACTTATCGTATCCGACTTTCAAATTTTGTCACCGGCTAATATCCTGGCAGAGCAGCAAGTATGCATTCGTAAGATCATTAACTAAATAACCGGTTAAAACAGTTCTCTTGAACAGGAGACATCTCTTGTCTTTCTCGAAATTCACTTCCTCTTTTTGCTGCTGTCAATGACTTACAAATTATACGAATGTATTAAGCTAAACGTTTCCACAAGAGGTGCAAATGGATGTTTCATTCACTTTGCTAAGACCCAGTTGTCAAAAAACAGAGTACATATCAATTGTATAATCACATATTAAGGGTTCTCGTGACAGCAAAACCCTACAAGGATAGTGCGAATGCCAGCTGACGCGGCGTCAAAGAAATTGTGGCGGTGCTCCCTTTGTCAGAGACGATGACAAGCGATGTGAAAATCCCAGCAGTTAGAAAGAAACATGAAAATGAAAACTACAAATGTTGTCCTCAAAAACAGTTGGAACAAATTTTGGCTACTCTCTGCGTCACGGAGAATGAACAATATTTCAGAGAATGAGATTCAAGAAATAACAATGTGAGATGCTGCAACTACAACGCACTTTTCTCTGTTTTTCGCTACATTTATCCCACATATTAATTAATATATATTTTATTTTGACGTTCCAATCTAGAGGACGTAACTAATATTATTTTAATTATTTTAAAATATTATTTATGTTCTTAGTATGGAAAGTGAACACGACTGAACTGCTTATAAGTGTGACCTCGATCAAATCTAAGACCAATATTTCGTGCAATAACATTCTTACGTGTTTCTTAAAATGTGATACTTACGTTACCTATTTTACATTTAAGGCAAGTAATTGGAAAGAAAAAGAGGAAGAGAAAACACGTAAAACAAGGTAGAGGATTGGCAGTAAGAAAGGAAGAACAAGAGTAGAAAGATAAAGAAGAAAAAGGCAAGGCAAAGAAGAAGAAGAAAAGGAACAGATTAAAACGAAAATGTCAGAAGAAACAAAAAGAGTGGAACCGAAAACAGAGAAAGCAGAAGGAGAGGAGGAAGATAAAGCAGAAGTTTAGTATCAGTCAACTGATTTATGCGATCACTGTCTTTAAAGACATGGGTTCTTTGAGATATGTGTGTGGCACAGTGCCAATTACTTGGATATGAATAAATCATGCATGAAAAATACTAGTTTCCATGAAAGAGGACTCAAAGCGAATTCTAAATCTGGGTATGAATTCCGTGGGAAAAATCTATTCTGGGAAACCTGTAATTTTTTATCTTTGATTCTAGACATAAATGTTACTTGTATAACATAAGTCCAACCTTGACAGCAGTAGAACTGCTAATGCGAGTAAAATTTCCATTACCACATCCACACGAAAGCGCTTCTGGATAAAAATAAATTTACTGAAAGGACGTGAGTCAAGCCATTACCGATTTGAGCTATACCACAATTAATCTTCAACTACCACTCCTAGGCCGTCTAATGAAGACGGGTAATCCTGTTCGATAATTCGTTTAGAATCGAGATCTATAATTCAAAGTTGTTCAAAAGAGGCAAAATAAGATTAAACCTAATCCTAAGACAAATGGAGCGTTTAACCGGAACCCACCTGCAACTCTTCTTCAATTACGTGGTCCAAACTCGACGGGCAGTTTATCAAAGGTTGGCGCGAGCAACCGAAAAAACGACACCGTTTCCGTCGAAATCCCCAATTGAAACGCGGCGGCAGGGGACCCGGATTCAAATTACCCGTAATGATAAAGGGAGCACGAGTCCGTAATGATAAAGCAGGACGAGGGCGAAGAGCCGCACCGGTCCGTTGGGTGCCGCCCGCGCCGCGCCGCGCCGCGCCCGCCCTGGGGCCCTGGGGTACGCCGCGACGAGAGACGCCGGCCCCCACGGCGACCGAGGAGCGATGGGAGAAAATCAACGGTCGGTAAGTACTCCGTGTACAGGCGACAAAAACTGGTCTCAAACAGGAGCCATTTTGGAGAAAATTTCGAGTGAGGAAATATTTCAAAGATAAGGAAACACTTTTTTAATTCAAATTTAAGATAACTACATATTTAGTTTACACATTCTATTAAGTATGTGCATTTTAGATCGTAAATTATTTGAAAATTGTTTGCAAATACAGTTATACACGATATTTTTATATTCCTTTTAGTACGTCTTTTTCTTCTAGAATTAGATACAAATTTAATAATGAAACAATGAAAGAGGTATATTGAAACTATTGGTGCTTCAAGAGCACTTACTTTCTCGTGTGTTAGGTATTATTATTATTATTATTATTATTATTATTATTATTATTATTATTATTATTATATTGCACCTTCTATCTTACTAACATCTCAGTCATCACTCGAAAAATAAAAACCATAGGCCCCTACATGTAACTTAAAATTACGCAAAATATACTGATGTTTTCAAAAAAGTGTACAGGAAATTATTTACAGATCTAATATTGGCAAATAAATTGCACTAAGAAAGAAATATCTTCATTTAATATTAAGGATGTGACACAGTTGAAAAATCTCTATTCAGGAAAAAATTATAAAAAAAATTGCAGTGATTTTTGAGGAGATTTTTAAAATGGGGCATCATGACAGGGACTCTTAAGATCTTCGTTTCAATTTCATGGAGTCGCGATATCAACTATATCGTTTGAACTACATCAATGTTGATGCAAATCATGTGAAAGATGTAGGCACTAATGTTGTTCATAGACAGACGAACGGTCGGACAGACAGACCAACAGACAGACAAACAGGCAGACAGGCAGACAGAGACTGACAGAGAGAGAGAAGTTTTGATAAACAGTCTTTTCTCTACTATTTATAGCAACAATTTTTAATCTAATCTTTCAATTTCAGAGTAATTTTGCCATACGCGACTGAGTAGATTTATGAGCTAGTGTTTATAGCCTTATTTTCTCTACTTCCTTTTATATTGAATATTTTCTATAGATCAAACATTTATTTGGCTATTCATGTCGTTACAGACCATTGGAAAACATCACGATCAATATCTTGAAGGTATTTTGAAACTTTCTTTCATATTTTGGCATGGAGTTTAGTCATGGATGAATATGTGAGTCATTTTTCCCAAACCACTCATTTATGCGAGGGAACCGTTAGTTCTCTAGGAGCTCTATGAATTGGCCGTGGGTAATTATACCATTAACTGTTTGTATATAGTATTTCCAATACTATTACCCGACGCCACACTCCAAACCATTACTTTTGTTAGGTGCGTTTCAAGACACATTATAATCCATTTAGTAACTGAAAAATTTTTAGTCTAATAATTTGGCCATATTTTATACGAGAAAGTAAAAATATGGTCATTATCTTTTTGTTAAAAGGAAATTGCCAAGATAAATAAAAATCTGCTATTTTTCTGTTTACTGAATTATTTTTCTGATTAACATCCCCTTATCCACAACCCTGAACCATAATCTTAATATACTGTTATGGCATTTAATCAGTTGTTAATAATTCACTTTACAGAACAACTTACAGAAAACATTACATATTTGAAGGAAATGTAGTTTTTAAAAAAATATTCATACGAATGACAGGAATTACCACAGATGATATCAATTTTAACAGGTATACGTATTTGTAAAATGTCGAATGTACTCAAAATAAAATTGGTTAAGCTGGTTCATTTCATCAGGGACAGTGATGTGTACTAATGAGATTGAAGAAAATTAAGAATATTTCCTCAAATTGAGAACTTGGAACAGATGAGAAAGAATATGTAATGCTGACACAACAATGATGTAATTTTCATACATACGAGAAATAGATGTCAAAGTTTAAAGTAAGGAACAGGATAATCAAATAAGCGGATATGAAAACTATTACTGATTATACAACGAAAAATAATTATATGGTATAAAAGGAATGGCGAGGAGCACAGAAATAAAAAAAAGTGAGATATGAAAAGATGAAGGAAATAGAAAAAGAGATGACACAAACTGACATGAATCACTGAACACAAGAGGCTTATAAAAGCAGAAGCTTCATATCAAAACTGGCAGGTTAGTGAAGACGTCTCACAAAGGCATCCAGGAAAAGGTGATGAAACCAAAACGTTGAATTAGCCAGGCTTGTAGGAGCTCGATTGCAGGCGATGGACGTGGGAACGCGAGGAAGAGCAAGAGATCACAGGCAGAGGGCACGCCCACCAGCCACGCCCATCACCCAGTGGCGCTCTGGGCGGACGGCGGCGGGGGCAGCGCAGCGAGAGCGGGGGCGGAAACGGCAGATACCGGAACGAGGGAAACGGCAGGTGGTGGGCATGGCGGGGGCAGGGACGACTGGCGCGGGGCAGGGGGCAGGAATGGCGGGGAGCTGGGACGGCGAAGGATGGAAGCAGCGGTGGGGTAGGGGGAAGCGACAGCGGCAATGGAACCGCGGGCCGGGCAGAGCCAGAGTATGACAGCGGCCACCTCAGACAGGGGCGGGGATGGACTGTAGGGGCGGTGGCGGCGGGGTGGTCGGTGAGGGACGGCGGGGTGGCGGGAACGGGGCAGCGGGGGCGGTCAGCGGTCAACGGCGTGCCGACGGAGGCGCTCGCTAGAGTAATGGGCGATGGATTACAGTCATCTCCGCAGGGCTTATGGTCATTACCCGAAACAAGGTAACAATAACGGGGGCGCCAAATTGCCTCCGCGCGCACCGCTCCCCACCCTCTTTCTACCCTCTCGCTCCCCTCTCTCCACCCTTCCAGCTCGCACCGCGCAACGTCACGCCACGCCCGCCGCAGAAATCCCAGGATTCGTAGCGTGGCGCGCGCTCTGGCACTGGCGTTTTGACGGCGGCGGCGCCCGCACCAGCGCTCTGGGAGCCTGCCGCGCCGCGACGCCTCATCACCCTCTCCCCCTCTCCCTGCTCCCCCCACCCCCGTCTACCCTCACGAGCTCACTGTGGCACAGAGTAGGAGACCAGAGGACAAAACCCTAACCTGCTGCCTCAGTAATTAATATCGTAATTATCTCTTCACAGAAATTCCAATGGCCACTTGTGAAATTAAAACTAATAGTGTTTAGCTATATGCATAAAATGCCCCAATCAGAGCAATGTATCTCAAAACGTTTATCGCTTTTTCTATCCGATTTTTCTTCTCGATCGCTTCTGCCTACTGGCCAATCATGAACTGTGGCTCATCTATCTTAGGAGGCGATGTACATCGATCGCTATGTCGATTCCAAGAAACTGCGTATGTACTATCACATAACCTTCTTGATTTTAACATAGTTTTCTGTTATTTTCAATATTTGGCGCATGTTGGAACTCTATTGAACATAATTTTTCTCGTGAAATTATTAAATAACACTCTTTATTAAATAAACTATTAATTATTAAATAAGCTATTAAATAACACTCCTGCTTTGGAAATTCTCAGATAAATCCCCTCCTCGCTTCGCAAGTCAGGAATGTATTGACAATTTCCAAAGCACTCGTGGTGTTACCTACGATTAATTCTGAAGAAAAGAGAATTGAATTAAAAGAGATTTCGCCCTGGAAATGGGCGATAGATAACATTTATTTGCAGAAGAATTGCACAAATCAATAATAATATAATTGTAGGAAAATATCCAAACAAAGAAAATAATCGATGAAAAGAATGAATTGACGATCAGCTAGATGGTCATTATAAAATATACTAACTAGTGGTACTAAAGCAGCACGCTCTATTTTCACGCAAAATTACGCGAAAAGTACTCAAATGTTCGACAAATTGTACGTGACCTTATTTCAAAATCTATTACGGAACATATTTCATTAAGGGAAAATCTCTATCTTTATAAATGTTGTTGTAGGAAAATACCGAAAAAATAATTAATTTTTGCATTTTTGCATCATAAATTTCAACGAAATTGAGGACTGCACCATTCTCTAATGCGTACTTCACACTATCCACAAAAATAATATCAAAACGATGGAGGCAATTTTTTTTGAAAATTTGGAAAATGTCCAGGGAGCTTCACGTAAAGTACCCACCAAAATTAAAATATCGGTTTCAAATTCAAGGAGCCGTGACATCATCCAAACCGATGGGGAATATCAACTTTGAAGAAAAGTGACTTAACTGTTTACCCACAAATGTTGTTCAAAGACGGACAGACAAACGTTTTGCCGTCATTCGATTTTTCGGTATCAAGGACCCACAACACATGGATTCTTGGTACACCAAGTGATAGTTTTTTTCTAAATTTAGAAACTGGATTTATCCACATTTTCGTTATCAGGGCTCTGAGTTTTTCTGCCGAAAATTCGCTGTTTTTACGCGCAGCCTTACATGACTTTCTCTCTACTACGTAAGCAGTAGCAAGAAAGTAAAATAGTTATGAACTCACCTACAACGGTCATATATAGGACAAAGATAGACTAAGAGAGTCCTGGAGAGTGACAGATACGGAGTGTGGAGAACTACAAGAAGTGAAAGTGACAAGAGAGTCTAGTTAGAGAAGATTTCTGAAAATCTCTAGAAATTGAAAGAGTGGGAGAAAGGAAACAATGTCAGCATTAGAACAACGGATGGGAAAAGAAACTTGGCATTTTTGCAACAAAAAGAATTGAATGAAAAACGTTTATTGTTATTCGATAAATGATTCGTCCAAATAAAATTGTGGAGTGAGTGATCACTGATCACGTAATTTTTATATGTTCTGATTATTTTACACTGATTAAAATTTATCTTAAGTATTTTTCGCCAAGGAAAATCAAGTTACTCAGCATCACCTGATCCGTGTACCACCAGATAATTTATTCTATTTTACATTCCTCAAAATGACTTCAAAGAAGGTATTCGTCAGAACCATTTCCACGGATAGCCAGTACGAAAAATAAAACATACTTTCGACTTCCATCTGGCAAAAAGCATTTTAAAACGGAAATTGTATATATTAGCAAAAAGAATTAATACCAGAAAACAGAATTCCACAGAAGATCGACGTATGTATCTCCTTTTAAGACAAAACCACGGAAGCTATTTCAGTCGAGCGCATGAACGTAATGTTTGAAATGAAGCAGCGCTACATTCCCAGCCATCTGCTCCCACCTGCCGCCCGCCCGCCCGCCCGCCCGCAATCGCCCCGAGGCCGGGCGATAAATTGCAGGCGGCGGTCGCGGGTAAGAACGCGCGCTTAACTCCGGAATAGGCAAGTGAACCGCAAGGGAATGAGAGGCGGTGATCTGCTTCTCGGGGCAGGGAGCGCCCGGCGACGCCTTCCGTGAAACGCGAGATTCTTTTGTTGCGCACCTGTAATTTAAAGCAGTACGCGTGTCCAGTGGTTATTGCTTGGAAAGCTGAAGGAATTCGCTGACGGATCGTCGGGATTCTATACGAGACAGAAACACATAACTAAAAAAAAAATCGCTACTGCCCGGCTGCACTTTTTCAAATGATGATTGATTTGGTGATGAATGATTGATTTATTGATTTGTTAGTTATAAATTCCAGGCGCGAAAACAGTTAAGGTCCAAGTGTAGTGCATGTTTCATCGCGGGAGGTGGCGGTGATCTTCCTCCGCTGAATGGTGAGATCCGGCGCCGACCTACCTCCGGCTTACGGGCGTTTCCCAACCAGGTATCTCCCACCAACGGGGCACCGTCCCAGCCGGAACAAGCTGTAAGCTCCCGACCGGTCTCCCGACATGTGTGGTAGTGTAATGCATGGAAAATCTTGTCACCGTCAAGACTCGAATCTAGAACCTCCCGGTCAGAGACATTGCAGTAATATCAGTTGATGAGTTGAGCCGCCTCTTCCGGTTTGACTATTGAAGTTATTCAAACATGAAATTAATATTTACAAACATATCTGTCACTTATGTCTGACCGGTTTGATGTTTTTATTGACATCCGGATTACGCCCCCTAATATTTTTCTGCTTTGCTGTTTTGTTTGTTTTAGGTGCTCCAATTTGACTATGATCTCTTGGTCTTTTATGATCTCTTGTTATTCGGTGGCAATTTTCATCCGAAACGTGCTATTGTGATTGTAATTGAAATTTAGTATGGCCCATAAATAACATCTCTAACAATTCTGTTAATTAACCCTTAATACCTCAAGATTAATAATATTTCTTTATTAAAATTATATTTAAGATTCGTGGAGTCCACTTAATATAAACTATGAACAGTAATACATCGAAGAAAGCATTAATTAAAAATGCAATAGAATGTTCTTGTTTTCTAAAACACGGAAAAGAGAGAAAATATAAAGTGAAAAATGAATTCAAGTGTCACCTTTTTTTCAGTTGCATATAACATTTTACACACCTGTCTCCTTACTTCCCAAAGAAAAAAGACGAACTGTAATATTGCCCTTTCTTTACCACAAAAGATAAATTTGATCTCGACAGAAAAATGCATGAAGGTTTGCAGGTACCTCTTGGACCTTACAAAGAGACTTTTTCTCAGCCGACAATAAAAAGATGCTCTATTGAAGTAAAGTTGCTTCATAATTCGGCACGCTATTTCCACTCTGGTTGGTCCAAGCAAGAACACGTCGATTCTGTACAGGAGACAATGGGGACAGGTTCATGTTGTCGGTGTCACGTCGAGAAGACCGTAAAAAGACCGGAAGTTCAAGAGACTGGGAACGTAAACGGGGAGTCTCATTCAGGCCTTGTGTATTTGTATATACAAACAATAAGTGGTGATCATTCACTCTTTCAAAGGATGTGAGTTTTGATGTTTATTTGTTATAGTTAACATCATCTACAGTTCTACACAAGAATAATAAGAAACTATAACATTACAGAGGGCAGAAGTTTATTCGGAAATACTACATCATATACTGGAATATCCTACCACTTTCAATTTCGAGAGGCTTATGTGCTTGGAGCTATTAAACATTCTTTTAAGTACGAACATTTCGGCCTTTTGTCTGATTTTTTACGTCTATTGGACGTATACGGTGCAATGAAAATAAGTTTAATTTCTTTTTATCTTTTAAACATAAAACTTCCAATAAATGTAGATAATACATAGACATGTATACAATAAACAGGGATTAAAAAATAAGTATTTTCTTTTCCCTAAACATAATAAATGGAAGAGAACACAAACAATATCAACTTGTTTTACTATCTAAATACACTTTTTTAATCACTACTTTGCCACTAATACATTTGTATTCACAAATTTTACCCTGAGATTATTGTTACTGATACTTTCAACCCAACGAGCGATACCAAATGGTAAAAAATATGTATTTGACGAACTCACGAAACCCTTTATTATCATCATAATTTATTTTTATTATTATACGTGAACTCACGAAATGCTTATTTATTAATTATTATTATTATTATTATTATTATTATTATTATTATTATTATTATTATTATTAGAGAAACCGAGAAAATTAGTACTATTTTCAATTTTCCGTCATTCCAAGTTCATGTCGCAGCAGTATGAAATAATTTTAAAGATTTCAATTACCATCACTGAAGATATGGCATGTTTGCTGTAGGCATAATTAACGTTGCAAACCTGCTACAGAGCTTTCATCTTGAGGGATATTGGAGCCAAGAGACTCGATTTCCCCATGCTCATCCTCGTAATATTCCAATTTCCTCGAAAGCGAAGAAAGGGAAATACAAGAAGGAAGATCTCACTTTGTAAAGCATCGCGTCTGTCTTTTTGTGAAGTGCACCGTGCCAACCGGTTTCAGAATTCTTTGGTCAAGTTTCGAGGATCTGAACGTAGAGCGCAGCACACGACAGTCCTCAGCATTCATAGCTGCCTTACAGAGTAGAAACATTCAATGACTTTAAGTGTACTGAACCGGAAATGGCAAAATTTCAGATAAATTGCGAGGTAACTAAATTAAATTTAAAATTAAGTTTCTGCTCATTTAGCGTTTAATAAATCTATTATATAAATGATGTTTAATAAATCAATGATGTAATATTTAATAAATGTAATTTCTGGTCAATTCGGTTTCCATTCCAAAGCATTTTACTGTGCATTTATTTTTTGTGAATATGTGTTTTTAAATACATTTTTTTAAAACATTGCATTTTGAGGAACTTTATTATTTACAGCATTTAAGAATTTTTTGATCTGGTTAAGACCACCCAAAAGAAATCTAGTAATGTTAACAATTAATTTTGAAAACTATTATAAAAAGTAAATTTAGAAACAAACTCTTTGTAAAAAAAATTATATTAAGTATGCAATTTTATAATAATAAAAAAGATAAGAGAAACATGTTAACATGTAGAAACGTACCCGACTGTCTGTGACTTTTGGCAGACAGACTTATGCAGATTCTGAGAAGTAAGTACAAAATGTTTTTGAATCCTGAAAATAAAGACAGCAAAATTTCAAAATTAGTATATTATATTACATTTCTTTCTAGCAAGCAATAATATTTAATATTTTCAAGATTTTAAGAATTATTTTCCAGATTAAAAAGCCGTGTAAATTAAATGCATACCATAAATATTTTAATTACTTTCATTAATTAATAAAAAAGATTAAGTGAAAATTCTAAACACACAGTTTTAATTCGTTTTTGTAAGAATTTCTATCGACAGAAACACGCTAAATCTTCTGACAATATTTTCAAAACTTATAAATAAAAAAGCAATTCATGATATTAAATGGCTATAATAATACACCATTTTAATTCTTTAAAATTCATTTTAAAAAACGTACTGCGCTGATACACCGATAATACCTAGCTTATGTATATGTCATATGTGAAGTGATAATCCCACTGATCTGATTATATAAAAAAATCATCAACATCTGGATACCTTCATCACAGCAATGAGTTATTTCTTCTTGATGTTCTAATGCCCATTTTATTTGGTATCTCAATAAATCGTTAAGCTAGATCTGCAACTTTTTCTTTTATCATTTATATTCGATTTACCAAGATTTCTCTATTTTAACAATAGCTAAAATGAAATGTTGCATGTTGTATTAATGAAGTGCTTATCGGACATTTATCGAGGCAAGCACTAATCGTAATCTAGTCCCCAAACATGGTCACTTGATGCAGGTGTAATTTTATCCAGTATAGGGTACCGGAACAAATCCAACCCACGGTGAGGTTTTAACATTCCGAGTGGTTTGGAGATTGGGATGTTTGTATATTGTGATGTGATGATTGTGATGATCCAGTAGCAGCAATATGGAAGAGACTAGTTTATTTATTTATTTTATTTATTTATTTTACGTCAAATCAGTTAAAAACGGTGTGATGTGCTATGGGGAGAAATGAATTCTGTGCACGTTTTCAAAGTTTCGTAAATCCTATACTACTTGAATTTTGAATGCAGAAAGAAAATAAGCGTTTTTCGCAAGTATTGTTAACAAACTATTCGCTCCGATGAAATAAAATCTATTTTCAAGGGTAAACGAGCAATAATGTTTTTGCTATTGTCCCTCATCATATCCTTCGTCAAGGAATAATACTTTCTGCCGCGACAACATGGAGAACGATAATTTGAATAACTATATTTGTCACTGAATTCTAGAAGACGTGCACAGATAATGACGTTCCATTTACGGTTGAAGGCAAAGATATGGTTTGGGGCTGTGAGAGAACCGGGACATATCCGCAGGATTAAAGACGAGGGACGTTAAAATTCAGGGCGAACGAGTGCAACACTATACGGAGAGTATGAAAGCTTTTACAGTTCACACATTTTGTGATGATTATGTATTCTGAAGAACTTAATAAATCGACCCTATATGGATGTTTGTGTGCAGTGTGTTTCTTTGGTGCTAAAAATACTTCGTATATCAAAAAGATAGGTAACAAGAGATCTCTCAGATACAATTTATTTTGCAGCAACAATCACTGATATATTTTAGGCAATCACCAGTCACCAAATACTTACTCAGCATTTCCACCCTGCTTGCTCAGACTTTTGTTCCACCGATGATGCAACGCGTTCGTGATTGACAAATATTGGGGACACGTTCGGATAAAATGATCTCCTACATTTTTTTAACCAAAACCAAAATGCTTTTTCTAGATATCGAAGAGATGATGAAGATCCTAATTCCATACATGCTGCTGTGCCTTTGATCAGGCCCTAGTGTTCGTGTACTGACAGTGGCAGGATTTTCCACAGTAGCTAAGTATCGAGATCGATTTCAGCCCGCCATAATGAAGGAAAATTATAACAGTCTGCTGCTCTCATTGGTAGTTTTCTGTGCTTTCTCCGATTCGCACCAGGAGAAAGCCGGAAGTGTACCCTAAGAAGGCCACGGACCACGCGCGATCTTTCCTTAATCTTCCTTGCTATATCCTCACCCCTTACGTACACATACACTTACATGCACTACACTACCACACTGCTGAGAAACCAGTCGGGAGCTTAGTGCTTGCTCCTGCTGAGGTGGTGACCCGCTGGAGGAGAAACCTCGTTGGGAAATCCTGTATGTCGTCGTGTAGGTCCGCGATAAATTCACTATCCAGTGAAAGAAGAACACCGCCATCTCCCGAGTTAAAATTACACACTACACTTACGTAACAAATGATCATTGCAGTTGACGCCCGCGGAAACTCGAAATAAGTCCAATCAGAGTGACGGATATCTACGCCTTCTTTACTAGTGGAATGAAGTTTTGACAATTACGTGTGTTGAGCGTATTTGTGCAATAATCTGAGTAAACGTATTTGTGCAATACGTTTCCAAACATCAGCGGGCCGAAAAAATTTAGAACCCGTAAACGCGCTAGCGCACATGCACACATACGCACACATATACATAAGTACGTATAAACGCACTCGTATAAGTGCAAACACGCATACACATGCACGCACCGGCACATATGCACACACAATACGGAGAAGCACACACACGCACACTTTAAATAATGTCGGTTCTCGAGATACGTTGGACTACATTTCATCACAAAATCTTCGAATGCATTTAATAATCACATCTGGCTGTTCCTACTTTCGTAGGATGGACTTCTCTCCAAAGATTTGGGGACCCCGGATCTAAAGTAACCGCCAGCGCCGTGAGGGATCATAGCCGAGGGCGACTCTTTAGAAACAGGAGTCGTCCATCGGGTAGCGGACGATCACCACTAATTAGGAATCGAGCCGGCGGACACAGGTGGTGAAGGCGGTGGTGGAGGCGACGATAGTGGCGGCGGCGAGGTGGCGGCGGTGGTGGCGGCGTCGGTGGGCGTCGGTAATGGCGGTTGCGGTGGGAGTGGCGGCGGTGGTGGCTCTGGCTGAGGCGGTGGTGGCCACGGTGGTGAAGGCGGTGGCGGTGGTGGTGGCGTGGCGGCGGTGGTGGCGGTGGCGGTGGTGGTGGCGGTGGCGGTGGTGGTGGCGGTGGCGGCGGTGGTGGCGGTGGCGGTGGCGGGGTGGTGGCGGTGGCGGTGACGGATGGTGGCGGTGGCGGTGGCGGAGTGGTGGCGGTGGTGAAGGCGGTGGCGGTGGCGGTGGCGGTGCGGTGGCGGTGGCGGTGGCGGTGGCGGGAGTGGTGGCGGTGGCGGTCACGGCGGCGGCGGTGGCGGCGGGTCACGGCGGCGGCGGTGGCGGCGGCGGCGGTGGTGAAGGCGGTGGTGGTGGTGGGCGGTGGCGGGATGGTGGCGGTGACGGGAGTGGTGGCGGTGGCGGTGGCGGGAGTGGTGGCGATGGCGGGAGGGGCGGGGCGGCGGCGGTGAAGCGGGTGGCGGCGTGAGCGGTGGCGGCGGCAGTGGCGGCGTGGTGGCGGCGGCGGGGCGTTGGCGGGGTGGTGGCGTGGCGGAGTGGTTGTGGTGGTGGTGGCGGGGTGAGGACGGCGGCGGGGCGGGGCCAGGGCCGGGGCGGGGCGGCGGCGGCGGTCTGCGCGCAACGACTTGGCAAGCAGCTGAGAAGGAGAAGAATGTCCATCAATTCGCCGTTAATTAGTCAGCAGCTCGCCCTTGCTATTAATGCGTTTTTCGTAAGTCGCCATGTTCGAAATGGTTCACTTCCCGCACGCCCCACTATGGGCCTGATTTTAAAAAAAGCGGCCAAAAATGTTGTTCCTTGAAAACAGCATTCAGAATTATCAGTTTAGTATCCAGTCGACTTTATGCTTTATTACAAAGAAGGTTTTATTTATGTTGAATATAAAATATATTTTTCTTTTCTCATTTAAATTTCCTATTTACAACGTAAAAAGTGTATATATTAAATGACTTTCCTCAGAATAGAAACTCTTCTGTAGGTGGCTTCTGCAGGATTTGAAACTACATGAGGCGCATCGTCCCAATGAGAGGATGCAATAATATCAAGTTATTTTGTATTGGATTGAAAATTGCAAATTCCGTAAAAAACGATTTTTCCGTATCCTTACTTCAAAACCCGTATTTGGCAGCATTGCATTTATACGCCACAAGGAGTACAAAGGTGAGAGTTGGCAACCTAGGCCAAGAATGAATTTTAGAGTATAATTACTACGACAATGTTAAGTAAACAAGACAATGTACAAATGACTGTTGACATATTGGCCAAGAATATTTATTATTTTTTCAATGCAGAATGTTATTCACTCATTTTATCTCTTCTTTTGTAAGAATTTTGATATTTGAGGTTCATAGTTTTCTGACGTGTGATTCAAAAATTATTTAACTCTATGATCCTTGCCCGACATTATATTTTCTTTTATACCTAGGATTGACTTGAGCAATGAATTTTTGCTCCATAATATTGACGGTTTTACTGTCTGGGACTGTTGTACAAATTATGTTGTTAACTACCAGTAGCAGCTTCAGCTTCTTCAATTATAATCTCTGGAATATCGCACTCCATACTTACGAAACAAATCGCCAAAACCAGCCGCAAATTCTACACGCTTTAACAGTTGTGACAGTACTGACAACATCATAGGCGATAATGTAGAAGAACATCTGCATCTACACGACGAAACCGCATGGTATACATGAGATCTCTCTAAAAATTCAAAACTAAAATTTGGAGATGAGTATATGAAAAATAGTTTTACGCACCTCGTCCGACATTGAATGATTTTTGACTCGGTTAGTTGACCAACCTCAGCTCTGCTTTGCTCCATCTCAGTTGGTAAACATCTCATCCAAACCCATTTTTTTTACCAAAATAAGTAAATATTTTGTGCAGTGGCGGTTTCGCATTTAATGAGCAACGTTTCTTCCATAAAACGACCTTCGGAAATGGAACTCCATACATTGGAAGATACAAAGGTCAAGTTCTAATGTCGGCGAATTGTCTACATTCGGCAGCTAAGTAGCGGAGACAATGCTGACTAGTCTTGAAGAGGATTCTCAACGTCAGCTATTCAGATAGGCAATTAACGTGTTTTTCTATTGTCAACTTTCGGTAGACGCCGGAGTTGTACATTAAACAACAGGAAACTGAACCGCATGAGATCTTTCCTTCCTCATTAATTTTAATGTAGAACTCTACCTGCGTGTGCCTGTGTGTCCGCGTATGTCAATTATCCGTCATTAGACCTCATTCGGTCCACCACTCGGGGCAAGTAAAATGTCATTTGATGAGTCTGGGCCTGTAGGTAGAAACATGACGAGGAAAAATGAATAAACAAATGGAGATCATTAATGAAGATCCATAAAGTTATTTTAATACAGCGTAGGGAAATGAGAAGGGACAAGAAAATTACAATGGAGAGGATGAGAAAAACGACGAATTTTAAAGCAAAGAGGAGGGGAAAAGAAGGCGGCGGTGGCTAAATCTCTGAGCGTTGTATCATGTGGGACGATTTAATACAAAGAGGAGGCGATTAAGTAAACTACAAAACAATCGGCAAAACATGTAAACAATAGAACTGACCCCATTGCAGAACACTCTAAGAGAATTCTCCAAAAAAGGGTTTGGGGAACCTGAACTAATTTTGAAACTTTTAAGGCACCTGCAGTAGTAATCAAAATTTCATTTGATTCCTTTCGACTAGACGAATGCCATGGCACTAATTTGAGATGCATTCTTCAAAACTATTCTGGAAGAATCCAAGCAAACAGTGGACTTTGAGCTTTCTCAAAGCCCCAACATGTAGTGAAGCTTTGTGGATTACTCTACTGACCATTCAGCATAACGTAAATCGTTATGATGTAATTGAATAGATTGACAACAATTAAATCTAATATTACAAGGGAAAATGAACAGTTGAAGAAAGTGAAAAGCAGTTGTATTTAAAAATTCTAATAACTGACTTACATTCCTGGTTTCCATGAGAGTTTTTACTAGGAACCCCCACGAACTCGGGTTTCGTTATGAAACTTATAATAACAACCCAATGGTCGGCTTATTTAATTGTTATTAAAACGTCATAGGGACAAATATTTAACTCAAAAATACCTTATATAGACACCATGACAAGCTACTTACTAAACATTTAATGCAATAATATCGTTTTAAAAGCGAGAGAACGTGCTAAAATTTCAAAAGTCGAACAGTCAAAAAGCAAGCAAATTTTGCCCAACCTTATCACATCACAAACCATTGTACGGCCATCTCTATCCGGATGGTTCGTGCGCCGGGTTTTCGCAAAAACCGCTCCGCGGGTCTTTCAGGGCGGGCGACGGCGCTTCAACCGGAGCGTGTCCGGTCCGGGCGTCAACATGGGCGCCGCTGCGGCGTGAGGCGAGGCTAGCTGCGAGCGGGAGCTACAGAGTTCGCGCCTCCGGGCTTGGTTTTTTATTTACCGGGCATGCATTTAAAATACGGCGTCCTCGTAAATAAGCAATGCAATAATTTCACTCGCAACACGAGGTTACGAGAGGACCGAGATGAAAAAGTGGAAGTAATAAGTGTGGAGAGATAAGAAAGAGAGACGGACTTGCGCATTTTAACACCAAACTCGATTGTACATGAATGAAGAAACGATTTTATTTAATACGCAGTAATTTAAATACAATTCCCAAAGAAGTGAACTAAAGTTAAAGCTAATATTGTTTAACAATTGCGAGAATAAAGAAGCAATGAAAGAGTTCGTATGGCTGAGAGACTGCAATACGTTAAACCATTTAACACATAGTTGTGTGTTATTTATGAATTGATGTAATCTATTCTTATTATAAGGAGAGTGAGTAGAGATAAAACAAAGGAGAAATTGAAAAGATTCAGAAAAATGTCTCGCAAATGAGAGATGTCAAAGAGGCTGATGATAATAATCAATTCGAAAAGTTAAAACAAACAATTAAATTCCTTTTCAATTTTTATTTTTATTAATTTTATTTGTTTTGATATTTTATTTATATCATAAAAATTAATACTTCATTAATAATAATTGTAATAGTAATAATAAAATAATAATAATAATAATAATAATAATAATAACAACAATTAAAACGTCTTAACATAAAAACTCTAACATGTAAGTACTCGGTTTACACAACTTCTTGCCAAGTTCTTTTTAACATCACAATTGATTATATCTATTCTCTATTAAATGTTATTAAATGTTACACAAAAAACATATTGCCGCTATCCATTCCCTTCAATACCTGTCCCGTTCTGTTGCGCCATGCAAAGAAGCTAGTCGTGCCAGCCCGCACCCGCTATGAAAGGCTTCTGGTCCTCAGGGAGAGCACTCCTGGGTCGGCGACTTGCGGTCGGCGGCGCAAGAAAAGGCGGACGACGAAGGCGGTGGTGGCGATGGGGGCGGCGTAAGCGGTGGAGCTGGCGCCGGAGGTGACGGCCGAAGTGGTAGATTGCTTTGGTTTTATTCGTGTTTTCGGGCGCGTCAACTGCTTTGGTCATTAGTCCCGTTAGTGTAGTGCATGCTTTTTCTCGAGGTAGCGGTGATCTTCCCCGCTGGATGGGGAGATCCGGCGCCAACCTACCGTCGGCTAGTGGGGTTTCCCCTAACCAAGACTCTCCCACCAGCGGGTACCGCCCCAGTCGGACAAGCTCTAAGCTCCCGACCGGTCTCCTGGAATATGTGGTAGTGTAGTGTATGTTAGTGTAAGTGTGTGTGTAAGGGAGAGGATAGGACAAGGAAGAGGAAGGACAGATCGCGCTCGGTCCGTGGCCCGTTTGGTAGGGTACTACTCCGGCACTCGCGTGGTGTAGGTCGGAGAAACCACGGGTAACTACCGATCAGAGCAGCCGGCCGCTAGAATTCTCCTCCAGACAGCGACTGAATTCGACCTAGCTGAAAAGAGTGTCGAAAACCTGCCATCAGGACTCGAACCTAGACTCCCGGTCAGAGGCGCTTGCAGCAGCGACCGCGCGGGATTGACAGCGTTGACGGTGATGGCGGCGGAACCTGTAGCGGCGGCGGCGTCTGTGAGGGCGCCGCCGGTGTGGCCGCGCAGTGCGCGAATTCATCACGCCCGTCCCTCGGGGGGCGCGGGGGGCGGAGGCGCCGGCGGCGGCGGCGGCGGCAGGGCGCATCGGACCCGCGCGGCGACGCGGTCGCTCATTATCGTTAATCAGCTGGAAATAACGCCAAGCAGCCAGGCAAGGCGCGCGCCTCGCTGCAGCTTCTGCTTGTTTATTTACGAATAACTCATTTGCGGAGAAACGCCGCTCGATTAACCGAGCGTACTATTACGGCGGAGGCGGCGGAGGGGACGGCGAAAGCAGGTGGAGGTGGCGACGGTTGCATCAATGACAGCGATGGCGGAAGTGTCTGTGGCGAGAGCGGTAACGGCGTTGATGGAGGCGAAGGCGGGATCGAGGACGTTTGGGGATGCGTGATGGGGACAACAATGTGGGAGCGGTTGTTCGTAATTGTTGTGATGATGGTAAAGTCAGTGATGAGGGTGGTGGAAAGGGGAGGAGGGAATTGGAGGTGTTGTAGAATGTTTGGGTTGGAAAACGTGTGTGTGTAATGTATGGGAATATGGGAAGGAAGAGGAAAGAAATATTCCGCGTGATCCTTTTGTTTGGGTACCGTTCCAGCATTCACCTGGTTTTCATCGGAGTACTCACAGAAAAATACTAATCAAAGAAGCCGGCCGCTAGAATTCTCCAGAGGCAGAATTCAAAGTACGAGTACCTATACAGATTCCGCCACCGTCGGGACTCAAACCCTAAGACCTCCCGGTCAGAGTCGCTGCAGTCTCAATGGCAATTCCGGCTCTGAGCTAGAGTCGAAGTGGTGGATTGAAGAAGCGGGAGAAGGTGTAGGGGGTTTCATAAGACAAATGGAAGGTGATCGGCGCAGAGTATCTTTGTACAAGATTCAAAGGTGATTAACGTACTTCGTTTGATGTTTAAATGGTAGAGCGTTTAGTGATGATGATTGGGGAGTGACGACAACGGTGATGGTATTGGACGCAAAGATTGCGGGTAATGAGATAGATGAGATGGGTATGTCGGCGGTTTGAATGGAGCTGATAGAAGGAATATCGTTGGAGGATGTTCATTATGAGCAATTACTTTTGTGATAGTGAAAGTAGTGATTAAGTCCGTAGGTTTCATTGCATAGTAGAATGTATGGAAAGAAGACCATAATTCTACCGAATTTAGAAGACATGACTCATTATTTCAGGAAGTGATTTACGTTGTTTCCAGTGATGTTATGATACGAGGAACGAAGAACAGCAAAAGAAGTTATGGAGAGCGAAAGAAAGGCTTTTGTAGAAAACAGTTTTTTATCAGTTTCTGCCCAATAAGACGTTTATTTATTACAGGATGGTTAAGATAATGGGAAAATGATGTTATCAACGGACATGTAAGAATCAATGGAATATTTCTACCATTTCACATTCTGACGACAGTATATGTATAGAATAAAAAATACCGAGGATGACTGAGAGAGGCCTCTCAATTGTTTATGTCACCATAAACTGTAAATCAGAATTACCGGGAAATAGAATTGAAATGGTCACATGCGAAACTCGGCCTATCCGTAAGGGTGTCTGTAAATATTTTTCAAATAATTTCTAAGTTTCAAAATAAGTACAAATAATATGTTTTTGGGGGATGGGTACTACGTAATGACTACCTCATTGACACTGTAATTGTCATGCGAAATTTGTCATTGTCATGGATGTCGTGGTAATGGGATCGAGATTCATGACAGTCATGTGAGAGTATTGAACGTGCTATGAAATTGGTAATGGGATCGAGATTCGTTTATAGTGGTGACAGAGGTGATGATGTTACTAGCAGTAGCAGCGATGCACATGAATAAGAATGAAGCGAGGCAATAATGCAAACGTATTTACCGAGTTTGCCAGACATTTACCGAGTTCGGTAATATAGTGTGTCACACACCATAACCATATAATGAAAACATGACAAAACGCGGGACTCGATTCTGTGAAGCTGCGGCCTTCGCCGTCTACGTTACCTAGGACTGCCCTGACGGTCGTGAAAGTCGATCAGTCGTGAAAGTCGCTTATCATCGCCGTCATAATAATTGTCAAACTCATCATCGTTGTAATCATCTTTGTCGTCACCGTCAAAGAGTCAACGTCACCGCCGTCGTCGTCAAGCCGTCATCGTCGCCACCGTCAAACTCGTCATATCGTCGTCGCCATCAAATTCGTCGCCCTCCTTGTCATCAAACTCGTTGCCTTCCTCGTCGCCATCAAACTCATCGCCTTCCTCGCCGATACCAAACTCGCGGTGGTGGCGGTGGGGGCGGCGGCGGCGGCGGTGGCGGCGGCGGCGGCGGCGGTGGCGGTGGCGGCGGTGGCGGCGGTGGCGGCGGCGGCGGCGGCGGTGGCGGCGGTGGCGGCGGTGGCGGCGGTGGCGGCGGTGGCGGCGGTGGTGGCGGCGGTGGCGGCGGTGGCACGCGGATCCGCCTGAGGCACCAAGTAACTACCGTGAGCTGCAATCATGCCAACAGTCAAGTATTGATGAGAAACCTTACAGAAGGTGGTAGTCTCTCAACCAAAATAATGGAGCAACCTGCATTCAAATTAAAATGCGTTCAGCAAACTGATTAAGATGATAGGCTTTATCGAAATATCTGGCGGTCATCTCAAGGCGTCGTGACCACTAATTTGTATGCATGTCATCGACCATGGTTTCAAGGTAAGGCGAATCCATTCTTTCAAATGGTGTAAGAGACATAACGGCTCTATCAGTGTTGGGTTATAAGAATTTCTCTATTAGAAGTGACTGCGAATGAACAGTTACTTTCTCATCGGAATATTGTCGTTCCAGGGTAGTGATTTCCGTATTCTATTCAAGGGTTTTACAACTCTAGTGACCATGCATTATGAACCAACCTATAATATTGTCACAATCTGCTTTTAATAGCTATGTTTTTGTGGATTTAATTTCTTTTAAGTATTATTACACGAGGAAAGTGCTAAAGAAATTGTTTTTCTTGATTGTGTCTCCAATAATTATGGCATCGTCTTGGAAGTAAATATTTATACATTAGGCAAAATATTTAAATATTGTAGGCTAGTAAGTGTAGGTAGTTTGACAACCTAATAGCAGTTTAATCACTCAATGTAACATACTCAGATTTGTTAATTGTTGTAATGATTTCAAAATTGAATTCCACATATACTCTTTTTTTTACGTTGAAGTATATTTATAAATGCATTTATTGACACCAAGTGAAATTAATCCCGAATAACATAGGTCATTTGGTTGAAAATACTAATTCTTAAGTTTTCTTGCATTATTAATTTCCTAAGGTATACCCAGCATACCTCGCAATAGACTACATATTTAATTATATAAATTGACTTAGCTTCGCACGTAGTATATTTTCTAAAAGTGTTAAATTAACTTTGTTGCAGAGAATATTGAATAAATGACGTGTTAGATGCATCAAATAGAAGTAAGAGGGTTTACTTTAGTGAAGCCGTGCAAAAACATTAAATATATGGGACGATCGGACCAAATCTCGCGTAATAATACTTGAGATGGGAAGAACTTGTGATTCTACTTCACGTATTTGAAATTTTTAGTAGTATATTTCCCTCTATAATAGAATATGTTCTTGACGATAATTGATTGTCAACCTTGACTCTCGTTTGCAACTTCATTAATGTTCGCAATTTTATGTTATCAATCTAATGAGATCTAATAATTTCATAAAGAATACATGGATTATAACGTACTTATCACAGATGTATATGCTGTATATTCACAAATGTGTTGAACATTTATGCTCCATCAATTTACGCTTATCTGTAATTTAACATAGAACTTTCCATCCCAGAGGAATCTAGAGGATAAGCCAAATATATCAACCACTGAGAGCGGTTTTCTTACTCCGCTAGATTCCGCGCGTAAAAAACGAACGGGGACTTGGTTGCATTAGCATTATGCTACTACAGCGATACAGAATCAGAAAAGCAGAGAAATTCTGTAAGAGAATCCAGAGATAGGTGGATGAGTATGGAGTAAGGAAGACATATGGAATGCAAACTGAACGGTACCTGTGTAGATACAGTCGATAAAGTCGAAGTAGCAATATTCCTCTGGCAGATAAGGTTAATAAATTTGATGCAGTGATGCAGCTTTCTATATCGATACTGGTGAGTCAATAATAGTCAACTATCATACTTTTTTAGATTACTTTCGCAACGCAATTTACCTTCCTACTTTGGCAGAATTGGATTTTCAGAATAACTGTTTAGAAACAACAAGTGCACGTAACTTCCCCGTCTTGTAAATGAAACAATTTTTAAAAAATTGTTAATTATAAAATAGTAATTAAAAATATTCTGGAAAGCGTTGTAACTTCAATAGAAGGTAAATAACATAATTATTCATACAAAGATTAATTTATAAATGCCATAACATTTGAAGATAATGAACCAAAGCTGCTCTGCAGTGACATCGCCGCCTTCAAATACGCTCCCGTGACGTCATGTGATGTGGAGAAGAGCTTTGCCGAATACAAAACTATCCTCAGCGACAACCGTAGATCTTTTAAGATGGAAAACCTCAAAATACGCCTTGTGATCCAATGCAACTCTCTAGAAACGAAAAATTAGAAAATATTAAATAACAAGTATGCAGTAGTAAAGCAAGACATTTTGTTTGATGGGTTTTATTGTACTGTACTTGATTTGTTTTACAGATACAACCGATTTTTTAAATGCTAGTCAGTTCCAAAGACTGTAAACCGTATGTACCGTACTCACAATCTGTTCTTGAGTGAATTTTGTATTTGTTACACCTAAAAAGTCAGCAGGAATTTAAAAAAATAAACTTGTATAATGTCATATTTTATTTTTAAGGTCATATTTATATAAGTTTTAGGTCATAAATGTTTGCATATTTCGTTGAGTTTTAGGTTATTAAAATCCCGTCACAATCCATCAAAAAAGGCCCTACACATCACACTACAAATAATGATAGCGATAGTGATAGTGGTGAGTTATCTGAAAACAACCGAGAATTCTTTTGCAAAATCATTTTCAAACACAATAGATCGTGTCGCAAGAAACAATTACAAAAAATTAAAAGGTGGAGGAAAATGCCCATTAAAAGAAAATTTTCTAATACAAAAAAAATTGAAGAAAATTATTCCCGCCGCATAAACAAAAGTGGCTAATAACTTGAAAGACGAACTCCCTACAATCATCACTTTCACAGACATATTAGATGAAATAGTTTTGTACACGAATAAGTACAACATGCAAAAGAGACTTTCTGGCAGGCTAGAATCTTGTAAATTTAACAACAAATGCCTAAATTTTTGTGTACTTTGTTAAACAAATTTTGTAATTCAAAAATGTTCCCATAAAATATTTTAGTGTCATAAATACGATATTTTAAAGCCTTTAGTTTCATTTTAGTTGCTGTTCATCAAGCAGATGAAATGGTGTTCTCTATACGCCGCGCGCTCATTTACGTGAGTATTGCTCGCGCGGCTACCTAAGGGTAAAGAGCGAGGCATGAGGCCAGGGTGGGTGGCTAGCAGACTGGACTGCCCCGCACGGCGGGCGGCCGGCCGCAGGGATAAGCCCGGAGGGGCGGTTATCTGGCGACAGCGGCGGCGTGGGTGCCGGCGCCGGCTGCTGCTATCTGGTGGCGCATCGCGGCAGGATATCGCCGCATCGCGCGCCGCTGCACCTGCTTCTCCTCCTCTCCCCGCCGCACCGCTTTCCCCTCCCGCCCCTCTTCCCCGCCCTTCACCTCGCCCCACGCACACACTCTGCGACGGACCTCAACGGCGCGGTTGGAAGGTAGACAGCGATGAAAGGAAGGAAGCATTACATGAGAAGAAATAAAAGAAGTCATCTTCGTCAACATATCAGCAACAGTCGTACAACGTACGTACAACAGTCAGCTTCGTCAACTGATATGTTGACGAAGATGACTTCTTTTATTTCTTCTTATAAGAACGTCAACAACATCCAATCAGAATTCCCACAAAGCATTACATGAACCGAAAGTCATAGAAACAAACACGAGGGTAACCATGGATTGATTGATTTTTCCATGTTTCCGGGCGCGTCAACTGCTTTGGTCATTAGTCCCGTTAGTGTAGTGATTTTTTTTCTCGGGAGATGGCGGTGATCTTCTCCCACCGGATGGCGAGATCCGGCGCCGACCTACCGTTAGTGTAGTGCATGTTAGTGTAAGTGTGTAGGTAAAGGGGTAAAGGGAGAGGATACGACAAGGAAGAGAAAGGACAGATGGCTCGCGGTCCGTGGCCCGTTTGTTAGGGTACTGCTCCGGCATTCGCCTGGTGTTGATCGGAGAAACCACGGAAAACTACCGATCAGAGCAGCCGGCCGCTAGAATTGTCCTCCAGGCAGCGACTGAATTCGACCTAGCTGAAAAGCTAGTGTCGAAAATCCTGCCGCCGTCAGGACTCGAACCTAGGACCTCCCGGTCAGAGGCGCTGCAGTGACATCAGTTGATACAGTGAGCTACCGCTCCCAGTGTAACCATGAACTTTATAGCATTATTTTTTTGCAAGATAATGTAGATCGGGTAAGATACTTTAAAGAATACGTACAATAATTGGAAGGTCACAAAAGTGAAAAGATAAATTTCTAAATTTTAAGCGAAATAGAAAGCTTATCTGATTCAGCAAAAATAACAACTGATATTTCTTTTTTACCTTCCCTCTTAAGCATATCTCTGTACTGTACATACGTTGGTCATTCAATAATTAAAGAGACGAATTGGTTTGGAAAAAAACACTGGGTAGGATATGTTTGTTATTTCTAGTACTTTAAGTAGGCATCACTATCATGAGCGCTGACCACCTGGAGGTTCATAATTGTTGTGTTGATTATCTCAAAATTAATTTGAACGATGGCGAGTCCACTTGAAAATTCCACATTCGTTGAACAACGTTCTGTGATTGTTTTGTAACTTGCTGCAGGTGAAAAACCAACTAATATGACTCAAGAGTGACTAAAGTGTAGAATAAAAATTGAATGAACCGCAGGAATTTTTTACAAATGAGTACAACAGTTCAAAAGTGGTCGAGACTCAGTGACTGACGAACATCGTTCTGGCCGCATCAACAGGAAACGTTGTGTTGACGGTGTTTTGGGATGCTGTAGATTCGATTGTTTTGTGATCATCTCAAAGAACAGCCCACCATAAATAGCCAATACTACTTAGTTATGCTTTTAAAGAAGGTCATGTCATGAGCCATGAGAGAGAGACGCCGTGGATGTCAGAGAGGAGAGAGGAGAGCGGAGAGAGTAGAGCGGAGAGGAGTGATTCTCCAAGACAACGCACGTCCTCACACTGCTCAAAAACACGTGAAACCATCGACAAAAGGTGTTGGGATGTACTGTCTCATCTCCCTTACAGTCAGAATTTAGCACTATCTGATTTCCATTTGTTTGGTACACTGAAGGAGGCATTACGTGGGAAGAAGTTCCAAGATGAAGAATATGTTAAAATATTGTGGGAAATTGGTTCAAACACCAAGATAAAAAAGTTATTTGCAGCGGGTATAATAAAGCTGGTAACCCTCTGGGACAAGTGCATAAATGTTGGTGAGAAAAAGTAGGAAGAGTCATATTTTGCAAAAATAAACCTTTATTTCTCCAGACCAATTTGTCTCTTTAATTATTGAATGCCCCTCGTAACTTATGTATTAAGAAAAAGCACTAGTAGATGCCACAGTTCATAACTTTATAATAGTTTTCTCAAAATTCTTGGGCTACATGTGCTACATTCGTTTTGTGAAACTCAATGCGCGATTAGCATATCTCTTTCCGAATATATTCGTTGTTCAAAAATGTCAACTTGTAATTTGTTCTATTTTGATTCCAGCAATAATCTCCTGCAAATTGCAAAATATTGATAGTGTTTAGATACTCGTTTCAGTAATTGTGGGTAGTGAATGATCTTGGCTGTCCGGGTGACGCCGCGTCGAAGGCTGTGTTGCCAACATTTCGGCCATCTTTTCGTGGTACAGAAACACTTCCTCGAGGAAGACCACGAAAAGACGGTCGAAGCATTGGCAAAACAGCCTTCGACGCGGCGTCACCCGGACAGCCAAGATCATCCACATGACTCCGGCCGCGGAAGCCTACGACTTCACTTAATTGTGCGTAGTGTTTCTGTACCGTTCCTACCGGCTCCTGAGAGTCAAGAGCATCCGGTTCACGCTCCAATTCCCCGACTATCGGGTTTTCCTCCAGGGTCTAGTGGCAAGTGAGGTGGTGGGTTTCTGTATTAAAAGATTGCAGTCGCTCGGGGTGAATACTAGGCTGCCGCGTAGCGCGCAAACATTTGGAGGACAAAATATGCATTCAATTCTTTCAAAGAAAATTTGGAACATTTCTGTGTCTGTTTTTAACCTTTTATATTATCTTTTTATAAGTTGCTTTTAAATCATACTTGGCTGTCCACTAAGTACTTACAACTTAAATACACTTTTACATTTGTATCTTATATTACATTTTTGAACTTTTGCACACATCTGACATGTGTTTAGGTGGAAGAGTGGGCCTGATGGCCCGAGCCTCGCCATATTAATAAAGAAATTTTATTATTATTATTATTATTATTATTATTATTATTATTATTATCATCATCATCATCATCATCATCCGCGCTCCAAGGAGTGAAACATGTGGGCCCTATTCTGTATGATATCTCCAATACGCCCGGCAATTTCCCTACGTTATCACATCATTCGAATACTGGAATCGGCGTTGAGGGAGATCCTTATTCTTTATTGTGATACCAGTACCTAAGCCTTATGGCTACACCTGGAAATGGGTGAACTATTTTGATGGTGAGGAGATTATGAAGGTGATTATGTATGATGAAGCCATAGTGGAATGAGAGCGAGGCAATAAGGGAGAACACCGAGACCTTTCGTGAATTTTTTCACCTGCTTTATCCAAAACATGGGATGGATCTATTTTCCCACTGCTTAAACCACAACTTGCATATGGACCGACAAAAGGGCACAAAGACAATGAGTTCCGATCGTCCTCGGTGAGAGACCAACGCGCAAGAATGCGATTCCTGTACTGTCATTATCGAGAACGTACTTAACAGATACTAGGCCTGTTATGAGAGTGTATTTGCCTGGTTTCTTGAGCAGAGTTGGCTCTAGGTGTGGTCTCCAACACGAATAATTTCCATAAATTATGTTTTCAGTACTACGTATATCATTCCAGAATCAAATTCATTTCCATATTCATGCAGATTTTTCTAGTATGAAATTCCAAGAAATGCCATGATAACATTAAGCATCTAAAAGGTATTATTTATTTCACTCTTAATGGAGGAGGGTCATTAAAGTATGTGTACAAACTGGTATGGCATACTATACAACGAAAACTGAATTATAGAATACGATTTCATAAGTTCAGTGACCAAATTCTGCGTGGTTGCGAAATTGATACAGCGCACGCCCGGCAGTTGTGTCATTATTTCAAAGTTCAATTGTTTCGAAACAACGATCCTTTATTACTAATGTGCATTTTGCTAGAATATTTGTAAGATCTCTTTATAATAGATCTCATGTTGATCCAAAAGGTCACCCACACCTAAACGCTAAGCACAGAGCACGCTCTGCCGTTATGCACGGAAGAGTCGAGACTGAGTCGAGACTTGACAAAGAAGATGCCGAGAATGAGTCGATACTTGACAAAGACGTACGTACAGATTTCTCGTCTAAATAAATAGTGCGTTAACACTCCGAGCCAGAGAGAACGATCGATAATAGAAAACGTTTTGTCCCGTTCTAATCGACAGAGATTTGAGCCCCAGCATCAGTAGTGGAAGGTGAGCGGTCTGACCTCTTCACCACGGGTTGCCATCTCCCCCTCCCCGAGGAGAGAGGAGGGATGCGGGCGAAATTCCGCGCGCGTGGGTGGGGGAGGCGACGGGCGCCGGCCGCGGCAGGTGGCGACCGACGGGCGCTCGCGGGGAGGGCGGGAACAGCGCGGGGACGGCGTGGCTACCTGCGGCATCTCGGGTCACCATCTCGGCCACGTTCTTCGCATCCGCGGCGCCGGCTGCTCAGGAGCGGGAAGCGATGGAGCCATGGCGGCTTGAGAGGCGGTGGTAACGGTCACAAGGGATAGCGGGGAGAGGGGTGGACGGTGGCGGAACAATGAGGCGGAGTGGACGGTGGCGGAGTGGACGGCGGCGGAGTGGACGGCGGCGGAGTGGACGGCGGCGGGAAAAGCTGCGTGAAACGGGCGGGGGAGATGCTAAAATAGTGATTGGGGATGGTGGAAGTGTTGGCAATGGTTGGGTTTGGTTTGGTTTGTTTTTGTCGTGTTTCCGGGCGCGTCAACTGCTTTGGTCATTAGTCCCGTTAGTGTAGTGCATGTTTGTTTCTCGGGAGATGGAGGTGGATTTCCCCAGCTGGATGGCGAGATCCGGCGCCGACCTACCGTCGCACGGTGGGGTATTTGGCCGATTTAGGCGGCCAAAAGTCAAATTTTCACATTTCATTCCAGACAAATAAAAAATACCTCATTGTAAAGCTAAAAGGTCAGGAAATAACCAGCTGCACAAATTTCAACGGCAGGCGCAACTTGTCAGAACTTGTCCACTTGTGAAGTGAGCCTGTTCGTTCTTGTCTCCCGCGTGGGCTTCAGTCTCACAGTGAATTGCGTCTACTGCGTTTCGATTTTGAAGTGAAGAGCCATGGAGACTGATGAAGCAGGTAAGTGTGCACACGTTCTGTGTATTTTCGTACAGATTTTATTTATTTTAGTCGAGATAGAGCTTTTCAAGTTTTAATGTAGCAAATGTTCATTAATGTAGCTAAATTAATGTACTTCCGGGGGTTTCCGGGTAACAATTTTTGGTGCAATGGAAGGGTTACGTTTTCTATTTTACAAATTAGTAAAAATTAACCGCGGATTCGCGCGGTTTTGCACGATATACAGCCAATTATGTACGAATGCGATTTACGGATTTTTTTACATGAGTTTATTTACTTTTTAATTTCCTCCAAATTTCGTTTTAGGGCATTCGGACATCAACGTATTTACTCAAAGAAAGTTATTTAACATGATGCAGCAACAAAAATTACAAGATATGAAAGAAAAATTGGAATTTACAGAGAATTATTTGTTACGTAAAGAAAACTATTCTGACAAACAAATAAAGGAAATAAAGCATAAATTTTCATATTTTAAATCTGATATGAAACGAAAGTGGTCTGCAGCATAAGAAAAAATGTGTTTGTGAAAAAAATTGTGATTGGCTCAATGGCACATTTGAAATACCTAAAGTAGTCAACCGCCCCGGCAGACCAAAGAAAAGATTTGAAGATTTGAGTGAGAGAAGCAAGAGAAGAAGAACGGAAGATTTACGACATACGACAGATTCAGAAATACTAACTTATGCTACCCGGGTGACATTAGGTGTTTCAGGAAAAAGAGACGCTTCTAAAATTTTCAAGGAAATCAGATGTTCTCCTAAACGAGCTGGAAAATAGAAGAAAGCATATTCTGTTAGTTTAGAGGATAGGAAAACACAACTAACGACACTTAGTGCACTAGCTCTGTTTGTTGAAGCTGATCTGTCAAGGAGGCAATACGAAATAATTAGAAGCAGTAATAGGAAACTATATCCTTGTTATAGTATACTTCAGAAGGCAAAAATTGATTGTTATCCAGATAAGGAATCGTACCATTTGACTGAAAATTGTGCTGCAATCGATTTACAAAATTTGCTTGATCATACTGTTACTCGATTGTTGATGCATTTAGAAGAGGTTGTACAAACTTTAAGAGAAGAAGAATGTACCTCATTAATGTTAATTTGCAAGTGGGGCTGTGATGGTTCACAACAAGCTCAATATAAGCAGAAATTCCTGTATGATGCTAATTCTGATGCACATATATTTCAGAGTTCTTTTTTTCCACTTCGACTAATTTGTAGCACAAATAAGAAGTGGATCTGGCAAAATCCAAACCGTCTTCGCCACGTTATTGCGTCCTATCAGAATAAGATTTGTGAAAGAATCCACGGACAAAACAAATGAAAAATTCACCATGTGCAAAACTCAATGAATTTGCTGCAAGACACGAAAGTGACATTGGCAGACAAATTGTTCTCAGTCAAACACACTCTGATGCTCACCATGATCGATGCTAAAGTATGTAATGCTGCTACTCAAACAACTTCCACAATGAGATGTTATATTTGTGGTTCAACAAGTAAAGATTTCAACAATTTATCAGTCAAAATACAAGTTAAACCAGAAACATTGAAATTTGGATTATCGATCTTACTGCTAGAATTCGCCTATTTGAAAGTTTATTACATCTTTCATATAAACTCCCTGTTAAAAAATGGCAGATGAGATCAGACAATGAAAAAGCACTAGTGAAGCAGAGAAAGCTACAAATCCAAGAGAACTTGAAAAATAAAATGGGTTTAATTGTAGATGTACCTAAGCCGGGATTGGGCAATACCAATGCCGGTAATACTAGTAGGTTTTTCATGGACCCAGAACTAGCATCAGGAATTACCAGCATTGATTTCACACTAATATATCGCTTCAAAGTGATATTGGAAACCATATCTTCTGGACATAACATTAACATAGGAAAATTTTCAGAATATACAATGGAAACGGCTAAGTTATATATTCAGCTATATCCATGGCATCCGATGACGCCAACAGTTCACAAGCTACTAATACATGGTGCTATTGTGGTGGAGAATGCCCTTTTGCCAATGGGTCTACTTTCGGAAGAGGCTGCTGAAGCTCGTAATAAACATTTTCGTCTTTACCGTCAAAATTACGCAAGAAAATTTTCCAGGATATCTTGCAACCTAGACGTGCTTAACAGACTACTATTAAGTTCTGATCCTCTCATTACTGGTATGAGGTCAATACCTCCAAAAATCAAGAGGCCTTTTCTAAAGGAAACCTTAGCTATGTTACTTCCAGCTGAAACAACATATCTGTATCCAGATGCTACTCATGCTGAAGATAATGAATCTTCAGAAGAACTACAATTATCATCGGATGAAGAAACATACCTGTTATAAACTTCTTTTCTATCACTATTTTGCAATATTGTGTGTTCTACGTGAAACTCAAATTTTATCAACAAAGCAATTAGTTGAATTATATTACTGTATATCACTGCATATTACCAAAGATCTAATAAAAGAATGTAGTTGCAGATTATTTAATTTTGAAATTTCTTTAGATTTGTGAGCTTTTCTTTATTATTTATTGTATTTTTGATAATTTATTGTATTCTTTAAAGATTATTGTTTTTTCGTACTAATAAAAATATTATATTTTGTATTTAGTTCAGCCCAAACATATGGTATTCCTGAAATGAGCTCTGTTCGTGGGGTTGTATTTATAAACAAATAAAGAGTTCAAAACTTATTTTTTCTTAATAAAATCTCTTTCATATCACATAAAAAGCCATGAATGAGAGAGGTGGCACATTCAGAAGCAATTAAACAGCAAAAATAATTTTGGCCGCCTAAATCGGCCAAATACCCCACCGTGCGTCGGCTAGTGGGGTTTCCCCCTAACCAGGACTCTCCCACCAGCGGAGCACCGCCCCAGTCGGGACATGCTCTAAGCTCCCTCGCGGTCTTCCGGAATATGTGGTAGTGTAGTGCATGTTAGTGTAAGTGTGTGTGTAAGGGGAGAGGATAGGACAAGGAAGAGGAAGGACAGATCGCGCGCGGTCCGTGGCCCGTTTCGTAGGGTACTGCTCCGGCATTGCCTGGTGTTGATCGGAGAAACCACGGAAAACTACCGATCAGAGCAGCCGGCCGCTAGAATTCTCCTCCAAGCAGCGACTGAATTTGACTTAGCTGAAAAGCTAGTGTCGAAAATCCTGCCGTCATCAGGACTGGAACCTAGGATCTCCCGGTCAGAGGCGCTGCAGTGACATCAGTTGATGCACTGAGCTACCGCTCCCAGTGCAGCGGTTGGGATTGACGGTGCTGGAGCTGGGTGACCGCTACTGACATTGAGGAGCGAAGGGGAGTGACGTCGGCGGGCTGCCGGGGCATGGGCCGTGTGGGCGACCTGGGGAGGCTCTAGGTAGCCGTGATCCGAGGCTTTGGATTTCTGCTGCGAGGCGCCGTCCGTGGTGGCGGCCGGTGTCCTACGCCGATAAGCCGCTTCTCTCTCAATGGCTCGCGTCGGGGGCCGACAGGTAGTGAAAGACGCGTCTCTCAAAGTGAAGGATAATCACGAAAACCAAACCATCGGAGTTAACACGTTTCCAGTTTTTTGAAATACACTACCGTTATCATTATTATATAAGCATATATACACTACCATTATTTGTCATTATCAATTTTCTCATTCCATATGGAATAACGAACATCGTTCTTGAGTTTAATGGTTTTATGTAATTGCTTCTTAAGGTCTTTTTTGTAATTTTCACACATGTGATCACATATTAGAATTTGAAAGAACTCAAAATCTTTCCATTTTCAACTGATCTGATGGGTATTTGTTCTCAAAAGAAGGTTACAAATTTAAGAATTAGATTCAGTTTTTTTATCTAGTAAAGCATGCGTTCTGGAAGAATGTCGTCCAAAATATCCTATTAATTTTGTCAGAAGGATAAATTTCCAGAATTTTGAAATGTAAACAAGGCTAAAGCTAAACGTAAATGTATTTTTTAAATTAAAATTATAGGCTAGCATGTCAATATTTGTCGCTACATTATTACTCAGATTATCTAAGTTTATTTAATGTGAACTTTATCTCAAAAGATTAAAAAATGAAATGCAAATCAACTTTAGTTTTACTAAATCATGTTGTGGACATTCTCGGTTTCTCTCTGATGAAGTTACCTCTTCTTTTGGAATGGACATCTTTAAAAGACAAGAATACTGTATCTGTATTGAACATAAGGTGGGCGTTCTATCGTGACATGAAAATATTCTGATTTCAAAATAATGTCGTTTATTATTTTTTAAATTAAAACAAATTTGGTAAATGACACACTGTAAATATTAATGTAAGTGAGTGCTGAATATTTTTTCAACGATAAAATGACATTTAAATGTATTAAATATCCTTCCATAGATTAAGTCGCAGCAACAAAATAATAATTGTTTCACACATCCAAAAATAATATACAGTAAAATCAGTCTAAGCCGGAATCGCCCGGGACAAAAATAAATTCCGGTTTAAGGAGGTTTCCGTTTTATGTAGGTGTCCATTTTACTTGTGATATTAATATTTCCGTCCTGAAACTAGTAAATTAATGTACGTAAAGACGTTATTAAAATAAAGTAAAAATTCCATGATTTTATTATGGTTAATAAAATATATTTACATATAATGTATTTACGAAAAAAGCAAAAAATGAATATTAAACATTCTTCATTGACAGCTGAGTTTCTCTTGCTTCCATAAGTTCGACGTTTTCATCTAATGTCTGCGTTTTATGGTTTTCTCATCGTTACTCTGGATGCAAAACTAGTAAAAATACACATCTCACCACCTCCGGGTTACAATCGGACTGCTTGTTGACTCATTCAACCACAATACATCACAGCCCTGAGTACTATGATTTTCTGAGACTTTCGCAAGGCCTTCTACAATCCGTCTTTTGCCGAGGGTTTACAATTTTCGAAGTGGAGCAGGGAGAGGCGCGAATAGAAGCAATGTTCGTACACCTTCCGCCGTCAATTCTCTGTGCGTGGGGAGAGAGAATTCCACTACGTCCTGCGCCTTGAGAGTCAAGTGACCCCAAGGTCAAATTCTATGCAGTCAGCGGAAGACCCTCTCCTTCACAGTGCGGTTGCCACGACTAAATCCCATGGGATAAAGAAATTAAAACAGACTTCATTCATTACATTAAAAATACCTTGCGTCTCTCCCAATTGCATTAAAATCACAGGAATTCTGTTTTATAAAGATTTTTCCCTACAGGGCACGAAAAACCGTTCCGTTTCCTCATTGGACAGATTCCGTTTTATGCTGTGTAAAATCCCGTATTACTTTACGGGCCAGAGATACTCGTATTTTCCGGTTAAGCCAGATTTCCGGCCTGTACAGGTTCCGGTTTACACAGATGTTACAGTATTACAATTTTCTCAAATAAAACATTATTTTCAAACACTATAAAAACATACTCAAAGAATTGCTATATTTTTGTTAATAAATAAATCGAAGTGCGTGGGTATTTGACGTTTCTGAACGCGTCATCTTATTTGGTCTTTAATCCCATGAGTGTGGTGTATGTTAAACCCTGGATATGGAGGTTTTCTCTCCGGTTGGAACGTTACATCGGCGCTTGCCTTCATGTCGACTTGGGAGGTTCCCCTTTTAGATGAAACGCTGCAACCGAGACAGGCTCTAAACTCCCGATTCGTCTCACGATATGTGTAATGGTTCAATGTATGTAAGCGTATGTGTGTTTGAGGGTAGGAGGGGGAGTTACGGACGAGAAAGGAAAGTTCGCGCGCGGTGCGCGGTCAGTATTATCATTTATTGCTCCGGCATTCTCATGGTACTGATCCTAGAAAGCAAAGAAACCTACCGATAAATTCACCCGGACGCTAAATTCTCCTTCAGACAACAGCTGAAGAATATAGCTGAACATAGATATACAGCAGTGTCAAAAATCCGCCATCGGTGCGTCTCGACCTAGAACCTCCTGATCACAAATGTGGCAGCGGAAGTGGATATTGTCACCGAGTCTCCTCAGATCAATAGGAGGGTTAACAAATATATGACCTGCGTACAACAGTTGTATGAATGTTGTCCTTTCTCTGGTTTACAAAAATTACACAAATGACGATGATCACTTTTAATCAAGCCTCTTTAAGTCCCATATTAAATATCTGTAGTTTATTTTAAAAAAATGTGTTCCACTAAAGTAGTCAAATGTACTATTTTTCTGAGTTTTGAGAAAACTGGGAACTGTTCTTTTCCCATTCCTTTTATATTTTTCTTCCACTTTTAAATGTTGTTCAAAATATGACTGGCACATAATTTGAAAGTAGTTTTATGATTTGTTGTGGCAGACTTTTATGGTGAGTGTGTATCCAGAACTTCACACAGAACAGAAATATTTTCAGCTCAGTGTCGTGCGTAGACTACAACATCCTTTGTCTGACAATCAACAAGAGGAGTGGAATTCCTTACGCAAAGCACTCTTTGAGAGATAAAACAAGCAGAAATATGAAGTATTACTCCATTCGGAAGTCACGTTTACACACAGATTAAGATTTGGCATAACACATTTCTCTTCCAAAACACACCACATCATCACAAGCCCACCAATAACATCAGTCTGAATGCAGGGTTCCTTAAGATTTCGAAACAGCTTCCCCCACCTGGACCGTCACATTTTACGAATGTACCCAGCTCGCCGCTTGACTCGGGGCCGGAACGAATGTCCACGCGTCCCGTATTTACGTTGGGAGGCGATTTACGAGGGGCACTAAAACGCAGCAAGCGGCGCGTGGGCCGCAGCGCGCGCTGGAAGACTTTCCAGCGTCCGCGCTCGGACTGCGCGCCCTCCAGCGGCCAAGATGGCGGCGAGAGGTCACGTGGCCTATGCCTCGTACAGGGCGAGACGAAAGGCCTTGGCCTGTCATTAATGAATGTTAGTGCACGCTCACATAATGGCAGTGGTGACTCTTCCTCTAAAACAGAGTGAGTCGAAATTCTGTTGACTTGTTAGTAAATGTTATTAGTGCACGTTTTAGAAAAATGACAGCGAGTGAGTGGACGCTCACGAGGACAGATACAAAACGGTCACGCTTCTTCGAACACTAACAGGGTGAGGCGCGCCCTCCAGCGGCCAAGATGGCGGCGAGAGGACGGCGCGGAGTCACGTGGCCTATGCCTCGTACAGGGCGAGACGAAAGGCCTTGGCCTGTCATTAATGAATGTTAGTGCACGCTCACATAATGACAGTGGTGACTCTTCCTCTAAAACAAACAGGGTGAGTCGAAATCCTGTTGACTTGTTAGTAAATGATATTAGTGCACGTTTTAGAAAAATGACAGCGAGTGAGTGGACGCTCAAACAACAGGGTGACGAATTCCTGTGGTTTGTTAGTAATGGTTAAAAATGACAGCGAGGGAGTGGGCACTCAAGAGAACACATTCAATGTGGTGACACTTTGTCATAACACAAATCGGGAGAGACGAAAGTCCGCTGTCTTATCAGTAATGGATACTTGTGCCGGTTTAAAAGGGGGAGTGAATGGTATTGCACGAGGACAGACGCTTTACTAACAGCGGACGACTTTCATTGTCTTGTAAATAACGGATGTTTGTGTACACTTATAAACAGCGGGCGGGCGGGCGTAACCGAGACTTCAAGGAACATTTCCTGGTGAAAACTAGTGAAAACAGATTAATAACATTAGACTAACCAGAGCAAAATAGTATGTACTGACAATTAGTTTATGGTGCTGATATTGCCCTTCTATTTTAATACCTAGGAGTGTTTCCAGTGAATTCATATCAACGTAAGCAATATTGTCTAAAAGAAGGGCTCAAACGTCGCTGGATAAACTATATCAACAAATTGTATGAGTTAATTCACTATTCGCAAACAGCCTATAAAATGTTCCAAAAATGAACTATACAATGACATTTCAATCCATAAATCATTGCAAATATTCCCTATTGCTCATAGTCCTATTTTTTGAAATAGTCAAGGAATCTTAAAGAAATTGTATATTATTTTCAGCACCACTCTCAAAATGACAGATGAAAAATAGTTACAAGAAACAAGTCAAAAAAAGTAATTTGCAGGAATAGTGTCGCACTTGGCGAACATTCTGTATATAATCACTACGAAAAATCATAACTAAAAAACGGCTTTACGTTTTACGACTGTCCTATGAATATGTCGCGATTACTGTCCCCTTTATTTCTGTTAAAGTACTTTCAGATAATTCACATTAATAAAATTTTCCTATATTGTGCCGCGGATCATCGTGTATGACACCCAAAGTGTAAACCTGGAAGTTCTTCAAAAACCAAAAAATTTGCATGAACCGTGTCGCACTTGCGAAACAACCTGTGCGCGGTCGCTCCAAAAATGAACCGGCGGCGGCGGCGCCCCGTTAAGGAGCAGAGTCTCGCGAGTAATTACGAAAGGGACCTAAGTCCGCGGAGAATTATGGGCCACGAGCCGCCGCCATTAATGCCGCTCCGAGACCCGGCCGGAGGGAGGACGCGAGGACCCGAGGACGACGCGTTGGTCGCCGGGGAGGCACGTGTCGACGAATTTTCAGAGCGAAAACGGAGGTAGGAGACACCCGTCAAAGGTTGGAGGCAACAGAAAAGGCAAGCAGGGAATTAAAACGTATAGATCTGAAATGGATATTCTCAATTATTTATTAATATCGAAATAATAAGTTAAAAAATTGAATATATCTTTGACCACGGTGAATAAGATAAGTAAAAAGAACTTAATTTTACAGAAGAGGTAAAAACAACTGTCAACTGAAGTAAATCGGCGATTCATGATATTTAAACGAAGGTAAAATTGAAACGAAACTTTTGGATGTAGATTTTGTTTGAATATCATTAATTCCTGATTTACAGCATTTGTTTAAAGGGTCTTTTTGCTCACCTGTAAAATTAGGTACTTTTGACTTATCAGCTTATTCACCGGGGTCAAAGATATATATTAGCATTAAAAATAATATGCTGACTAATAACAAAAGTCTTAACAGACAAAAGTAATCAACAACCGACTTGAATGTATACAAATTTTAAAAATTCCAAATTTTAAATGATAAAATATTGAAATAGATATGAATTCTTCATTTGTAAATCCATGAATTACTTATTTATTCTTATAACTAATGATTAATTATTTTTATACACACACACACACACATACGTTAGGCGTTTCGATGTAACCCTTTCCGAATTTATGTTTTAAACATGGGCGCACTTGAAAGAGGGCGCCATGAAGAACCATTTTCGAAGTCCTAGTCCAAAGTCCTAGTACCAGATTCTTCTCTCTTGCTCTTGCACAAATGTCGAGTCACTGATCCTCACCGACTCAAATACTTGTAGTTCTAATTTATTTACTTTGCGAAAGTTCCCAATTCTTTCTGATTACGCAACGAAAATGTTAAAGTTCAGCAAACTATTATTTACTCAGAATTATTCCAAGTCCTGTTGTGTACAAATTCATTCAAATTCTAATTTCCGCACATCTCAAAAATATTCAGAGTCCCAACTTGTTGTAGTTCTTATAAATTCTATCACTCTGAAATTATTAGCTCACACACGAAAATTACAAGTTACACCTTTTTACACAGCAAATTATTCGAAGTCCAACACGTTATTTCATCCCGAGAAAATCCTAATTTCCGTTCGTCGCACTCAATAATTACTTAAAGTCTGATAACTATTCACTCTCAAGTACCAATCTCACAAAATTAATCACCCGCGAGCGACCCGCACAGCACCACGGCATGTCAGAACGTGAAAATAATCTTTCTGTTCAGCCCTTGAAGACTCGGCCTATTTCTTTCTACTCTTTTTCACCAAACACATTCGACGCCCTTCCGTCGTGAATAGACTGTCACTGTTCTCCTGGATAATCCCTAAATTGATTACATAATCAACTAGCTATGCCCTAGACTGTCATTGCATTCTCAACCAATCCCTAAATTGTTTACTTGATCAGCTAGTCGTGCCCTCATGTCCATTGCTAGAATGAAGTTTATTGACCTTGACAACAACTCGGCTGCCGTTGCTAGGGCGCCATATTTCTATTTTTTTATCCTTGTATATTTACCGCATTTACGACAAATATTAGTAAATGTTTTATTTCAAAGGCATTTCAACTTCTATGGTCACTGAGGTCCTTGATCTAATCAGTAGACGATCATGATGAAGTGAATTTTTAGGACGCAATAGTAGAAGTAGGAGTAGGGGGACACATGAGAAGCTCGTGCTCGTACTGGCTGAGGGCGTGCTCTGTGCTCCAGACTCCACATGAATTGGCCGGGAATCGAAACCGATTCCCAGAGGAGGAAGCCTTGCCTGACGCAACGTGTCCCCCTGGAGCTTCACAGCTATTCTAACGGACGAACACCAACGAGGAAGTCATGGCTAGATACGCTTCCATCCTGGATGAGGAGATGAAACGCAAGCTAGCGCGATAGAGTTCTGAACGTGATGTCTTTCACTACAGCATGTTTCAGAAAAAAGTCTACAAATGCAGGGGCGATGTTGAGGGTGTCAAGAAAACTTTCGTAAGTGAACCCTGAAAATTAGCGCTCAATTGTGAAAAAAAGAGATCTGCCATCCGAGACCGGCACGTCAAAATACACCCACGGTGTGCGGAGGCTAGGAGATGTGGGACAAAACTCAAGGTCATTAACATTGCCGTAGGAGTTGTCTCAGATTAGGCCAAGAAGGTGCTTGGAAAAAGAATTATTTAATCGTTACACTTAACAATATTTACACCCCAAATTGATCAAATACTTCAATTGAGAATAATAAAATGCTATGCTTAAAATCACGAATCATTACCCAGCATCTCTGTGTCCTCTTTTTTTTCATTCTTGCCCTAGTGATTGTCTTTTCCAATGAGTTCAAGATGATGACGTAATAAAGAATGCTTTCCTGATAGAAGGAAAAAAGATCTTTGGGTTGATTATTCAACAGTTAAAACATACTAAATGCTATTCATACAGATTTTTTTGTGTTTATTATCGATCAGGCCGTCTTTTAGCATTTGAGTCCTCTCAACGACCTGCCCACCTCGACACCAAACTTTTCGGTGCATCTTCCCCGTCTGCCTGCTCAAATTCCATTCCGCTGTTGGGATAGGACCCTCCTCCGCTTCTTCCGAAGCTGTCCGAGGTAACTCCTACACATCTCCACCAGCAACTGCTTTTCGAAACTGCCAGTCTTTTTATGAGCAAATTGGCAGACAAACATGGTGTGTCATGTCTCATATTCATAAGCACATTAACGTACAATGTTTTACGTTCTAAGATAAACCTTTTTTTCGGCAGTGACGTTGCCACTCTTGCTTCGAAATTCATATACATTAATGAAATATTTAAGTTTAGAAATGAACTTTGTGGTGACGAAAGCAGCCGCGTCTCATCTCGTATTATTTTGTGTACAGTGAAAGTTCGGACAAATTTCTACAGTGCTGTGACATTCTACTGTAACATATGTGCAAACATTTTACTTGTGAGTACGACCGCGGTGAGTTGCCTATTAAGAACGCAAACGCATCTACAGACGCACGCGAGTGAGTCTCCTGTGACCGGCTACGAGTTGCGTAGGAGTTGCAGTGATATTCTTCTAGTCTACGTTCTAAGCAGCACTTCAGAAGCCTGTTGCACCCTGTGACCAATGCAATTACGAGAGTTGCATTCTGCCACGGTGTTTTGTGTTTTCTTTCCGGGTGCTGCATTTTTCTGTGTAAATACATAAACATTAAGTTTACTTTATGTATTCATTGTGTGTCAGAGCACAATGTATTTTACCCTGCTTCATCCATTTATGTGATCGTTAGAATCTTTCTCGAGCTGAGTTACAAAATGTTTCAGGGTCTACGCACAACCGCATACACAGAAATATATCACTCATTCCCAAAATTTCATGCCCCCAAACACTTTTTATAATATTCTTTCAATATCCCGCCTCTTTCGCATTATGGATAAAGAAAGAAATATTTATTTTTGCTGTAACATTCGTATAACATGGATTTCCATTCGTACGTCCTAGAATTTCAAAGATCCCACGTCTTACACCACATTAAGTTCGTTCATAAAACTTGGAATTATATTCGTATAACCTGAAGTAACAATGTTATCATGTCTTTCCCAGGTTGAATTTATTCACCTGACCTGGATTTCCAGTTTCCACGTCGTTGGCGTTGGCTCAGGTTAAATACGCTGTTACATTCTCCTCTACGCCGTCGCCGCTTGTCTACTGGCGCGCGGTTGCAACCGCCGAGCAGGGGAGCACCGCCCAGCGAACACGCTGCGGTCGCGCTCCTCCACTGGTCCAGTTTCAATCGACTGTCGGCGCCGTGCTGGCGCGCTAGGTGGCGCTGTGCGAAACCACCGCACCGGCTCGCACTGAGAGCAGGGCACTTTTAAAGGCCAGCCGTTTGAGGGAGTCCCAACACGGCCGCCCCTTTGCGGCTAACCCAGAGCGACTCCAAAGCGAGAGAGGGCATGGGGACATGGCGTCCGTTTAGAAAATGAACCAAAATTAAACAGAAACAGTGAAACGTATGCCAATTCTAAAGAAAAGTTCTGCAAATGCCAAAGAATTAGCATATCTGTCGCTGGTTCGCGCTCTCATGGAATACGAAGTGGTATGTTGGGATCCATACAGAAAGTCACGCTGGATAAATCTAAATAGAATACAGAGGAAAGCGAATAAGTTTACCTATAGAACTAACGCAATACAAAAAGTCATGGGAAACTCTAGAAACGAGAAGAACAAGGGCGAGGCTTTGCGCTCTTTATAAATTGTACGTAGGTCAACCAGCTTGGAAGGAAATTCAGGTTAGACTAGAAAAAACAAATTATTTCGGCCGAAGCGACCACACCCACAAAATTCAAACCAGCAAACAAAATTCAGGGAAATTCTTGGGAAATTTTTCTTCTGTAACAGAACAATTAGAGATTGGAACAGTTTACCCGCAGCCATTTTCAAAGCTTTTCCTCAAAGTGTCCGAAGTTTTCGAAATAAGTTAGAACATACTGAGAATAATAGATGTTAAATGACCAAATGCTGTGAAGTGCTGGTCGGTGAAATTCAAAGCAAAACAGTGTAGTGCAGTGCAGTGAAGTGTAAGGAAATCAATCAATGTATTTCTTAGGATAATTTAGCCAATATTTATGTAACTTCTATTAAATTTTAGTATCACCAACTTATAATTATTGGATATCATGACAGAGTTGAAATTTTAAATATTAATATTATGCATCCTCGTCTTGAACTGAACACTAATATTATTATTATTATTATTATTATTATTATTATTGTTGTTGTTGTTGTTATTTAACTGCCACCGGGTCATACTAAATTGCAGTTCAAATAAATGTATGTGTATCTTAAGCGGTCAATGATGGTTCCGAAAAAACTGGCTCTTAGTACAATTTGCTGGTTCACACTAGTGATTTTGTTCATCTCTTGCTTAGACGCAGGTGCCGAGAATAGGTGAAGTGCCACAGGTTTAATACGAGTGGTTAGACGTAGCTCGCAGGAATGAAACTTTGTAGATGTGGAATTTCACAAACCCGATTTATTCATTATTCAAGTTTACAAAGATTTCTATTGATATGTCCGAAAATAATATAATTTTGATATAGAGTTATTAACGTCTCGTAGTCGAATACTCTTTTGGTAGGCGATTCCACCCTTCTATAATCAATTTGTTTATTACATTTCTGACGTCAATAATGACTGGAAATAAATATCTTTGAAATGTATAATGTCATTGGAACCACAACTTCTGTTGACCGGGTTATTTCCCACGGTCAGAAAACGTCTCACTAAAACTCACAATGTCACCGAAATCAAATATTCAGTTGCCTGGTAAATTTCCCACGATCTTCATCAGGAAGAGTTTTCGGGAATGTTATTTATGTAACAATAATGTAACTATTGGGATTGCTACTCACTGGATCAGAAGAGTTAATTTTGACTGATTTGTAGTTTCCCTTTGGGGTCTTTATTTATTGATTTATTTTGCTGATTTCTCCCGACCAATATTTTAGTGACCTTTAAAATAGCGATAAGAAGATTCACTTGTTTATTAAAGTGTTTAATACTTCTTGGTTTATCTTTAACGACTAAAATGAGTGATTCAAATGACTGCTCATTACCAATGCATTTGCAACGCTTCTAAATTTCTTGCGATTACGTTTATCACCTCCTGTTTTTGTTGACGTTTAGGTAAACTTAATGAAGATGCATTTCAACAAATAGCCATATGAACAAGAATATTGAATGATTTAAGTTTGATTTGTAAATTGATGCAAAATTAAATTGAGAATGACAATATATACTATGTAAATTATTATTATCACACCATTCTTAATCTGATTCTTTTTCTTTTTAAAATTCATTAAAAATTCTGGCATGATGGCAAAACTTTTGACTTACTTTTTTGAATGGTCATAGATCAAAGTTAACACATTACATAAAGTATACGTTACATGTTTTCCAAATTTTCGATTTTTTCTTATATTAAAATGTTTACAACGCATTCAACTTCCCTCCAAATCACCGACAAAAATTATTTTGAGATATATGAAATTTCTGTTTCTGAAGTGTGATTCAGGGAAAACACTCAATTTCGTGATATTGTTGCTTTCACTATTGGATACGACCACTGGTGTAGAAGAAAAAAATGTAATCTAAACATATTCACCAACGGATTCTGTCAGAGAATACGTATAGCGCCATTTCAGTATAAAATGGTAGCACAGGCACAGAATTCAATCTCGTTATTTGGATTGACAAAATCTGCCAATATGGCAAAACACTGCAACCTCTCTGTAATATCCCATAGTGTACAGCAAACGAGATTCCGGGCAGCGCTTAATGTGGTTTCGAAATTTAAACGGTGTTCATGAAATTCTCTTCCAACAAAAAATGGCGAGGTCACCTTTTTTATGCTAATCACAATTATAAGAAATTTAACCGAACGGCTTTCTAAAAGTATCATAACAGATTAACAGTATTAATGTACCAACGTGGATTTGAAAACTTTCTGAATGATTTGTGGAGAAATTAAAGCATCATAGTTCTCTGAATCATGATGCAGTTCCCTAGAGGAATTATTTTTTAACATATCAATAATGGATTGTTTCTCCCCCTGAGCGTAAATCATATTTATTATAACTACATAAACTAAAATGAAATAGTGTTATACTTCGCTGAGCTGAATAATTACGTATGTTGGCAGCAACCAAATCACTCCAGTTAGGGAAACATAACCTTCTCAAAATAGAATCTAACGTAAACTTCCAAAACATTTCTTTCATCCGCCTTAACCTTTTTCATTATCAATAACGCTTGCCTACATTTCCGTTTAATTGATTCCTCATGATGCATTACGTACATTTGATTTATACTCCATTTCAGTTCTTAATAAATTTGGTATTTCTTAACCTTCTAACAGAATCCACACAGGCTAACACATGTGAATATTCAATTAAAAAAAGAAAATCGGATCACTGGAAACAAGTAAAGAGAGCAACTCTTCCAGCTTCCGTTATTATTGCAGCATTAACACCTATATACGATAAGGTATTGATTGTGGTGAGTACTCTATTTACGTTTTATTTTGATTCATACTGGATCTCGTGTTACCAATATAATTTCTGTTGCAGTCGCTCTCACCAGCAAGGTGCCATTGCTGAAATACTTTCCTGGCGCTCTGAACCTTTCGGCGTTCTCGATCGGTTTTTTAAAACTTTTTTCCTAAGGGAAAATTACTAATGGTTATTGTTTTCCTATAGGATAGCCTATTTCTTAGTATGGCTATATGTTCACCATAAAATAAAACGTCTCCTCACAGTTATCAATACGACGAGTCACATAAATGCGAAAACTACTTACATAACGCAATTAAAACAATCTTCAGACACAGGTCAGTTTTCTCACAGGAAACCTCTATTTCACTCGTTCCGCCGTGGGATTTTGCTTACATACAGAACACAGCACGTGAATGACTGGACGATCAGTCAGTATGGTGGCACGGTACTTTACCACTGACAACCAGTGAAATGCTGGCGGTCATTATGAAAAGGTTCTCATATTCACTGATTATTAGTGAAACTACACATTTCGACTGAAGATATCAGTGACTTTGCTCTCACTGATTGAATCAGCAACAATTTCACTGATTCAGAGAGTAAAAGTCAACATCACTAAAAAAGAATTTCTTAAAGAACAGAAACTACAAACTAATTCTCCAAATGGAAATTTCGTAATCTTTAATTTCCTAAACACTATTTTTTCTACAGGAAATAAAGAGGCACATTAATAAAGTGCGGGTCGCACTGCTCCAAGTTGGGACGATCTGCGGCGCACAGTGGGGCCAGAGAGGGGGAAAGTTGGCAAAAAGTATTTTTCAGTGACGAATTCTCCAATATACCATGTATACCGTCAGTATACCTAGTAATTCCAAGTGAATAAGAACTATTTAATAAGTTTCATAATCCTCTAAAATGGTATCGAGATTTTGAAAGCTTTAAAAGACATGCGCAAAAATTACTATTTTGCTACCGAGAGCCAGTCAGTCTTCCGCATCCGTAAGCGCTATGAAGTGCGATAGAGTAAGGAGTTTCAAACAGTTCTCAATGCAGTCCAGAGAATTCGGTCGGCGCAGGCGAAGGCACCGCATGCCTGCTGCGATAACCTCAGGCTCCTCATGTTTCAAGGGCGGGGAGAGGGGAGAGTGAGCGTCTAGACGGTCGGTAGGCACCGCAAAATATGGCGGAGAACAGTTCTTCTTTGGTCTTTGGTAAGTTACGTTTCTCTCAAATTGTTTGTGGAAATGGAGTGTGGTAATGATCCAGAAGCTAGTGGTTTGTGTAATTGTCTTATAGAACAATTATTAAGAATGGAATTTCATAGTAGTGGGATTTCAGAAAAACTCAAAATAAAAGAACGGTAAAGGTAGCTTCCATAAAGTGCAGTATACTTAAAATATTGTTCAGATTTTGCCATTCGTATTTTTATGCGTTTTTCGGAAATTTTGGGAATAAATAACACATTGTATAGTTAAATAATGACTTATTTAATTGTTTAACATTCAAATACTTGTTTAGATAACCTCAAAGTCAGAACTTTTATCATGTGATCTTTCTTCATGAAGTGAATTTGTACTAGAAGGCATTAACACTGGTGTAACTTGTACGTTAAATGCCTTTGTGAAAATTTTTCTCTATTCCATTTGTGAAATCAGAGGGTGAGATACAATTAACAGCATGCGACGCACTTCCTTTTTTTCTTCCAAGTTGCACTTTTCTCCCTTTTTTCCCTTTTCAGTAAGTTTAATAACATAATACTGTTCCCTCCTTGTTAATTAAGAACTATCAGTACCAGATCATGAAGGAAAACTAAAAAAGGTTAATGTTGTAAGTAGAAAGGCTTACAAAACTAGATGTGCATCATAAACAAAGTACCTTAACGCAAAATGGGGCAAACATGGACAAACTTTGATTACTGTTTTGGAAACTAGATGAATTCCAGAATGAGATTCAGTTAATAACATAGCCCGGAAATGCCTGAAAGGGAACTAAAAGGCAATATGAAAAATCGAATGTAAACAATTCATTCCAATGTGACACATGAAGTTTCTACTTGCAATTATTAAATTATTATTTCAGGAATCCGTTTTTTTAGAAATGCAGGTTTGAAGTACATATCTCCAGATAATGTATCCATGGCACGCACGATTCTGCTAGTCGAGAAAGAACATTTCTTACTGCGCGAGCGAAGATAGATTGATTGATTGATTGATTTTTCGTGTTTCGGGGCGTCAACTGCTTCGGTATTAGTCCCGTTAGTGTAGTGCATGTTTTTTCGAGCGGTGGCGGTGATCTTCCCCCGCTGGATGGCGAATTCGGCGCCGACCTACCGTCGGCAAGTGTGGGTTTCCCCTAACCAGGACTCTCCCACCAGCAGGGTCTGTCCCGCCGGACAAGCCTAAAGCAAAGGAAGCACTAGAAGAGGGTCCAAATTTCATGTTCAGTGTTATAGAATATTAACTGAGAAAATAGAAGAATATAAAAATGGCAAAATAAGCACAATTCATTCAATCAACGAATGATTCAACTGAATGAAAATCCACTTCCACCAAACTATAATTCCAAAGAAATATGCCAGCCCTAACTCTGGAAAATTGGGAAGGCAAATATTTTTAAAAATAAAGGCTCTGACAATGTTCTTCGAAAATTAATGTTACCTTTCATTTTTATCTGGAAGAAGATGAGGTGGTCGGTCCCCAATTTACTGAGCACTTTACAATTCTCTGAGCCGGTCCCCAATTTGCATACAGGTTAAACTCTTTATTTTCGTTCTCGTCCCCAATTTACATACGCTGCCGCGGCACGTGGTCCGCATGCACTGGCGCCACTAGGTCACAAATACTGCTGACCCCGCTCTTATAGAACAATAAGGTTACTGTTCGTCTTTGGTATGAGACACGGCGAAAAATTAAATATTCAACAAACGAAAACTGTTTTCTTCAAGAATGGGTTTATTTGGGGTAACAAGGTGGAATTACACGCTTAGACGAAATGCAAGAGAGGTTTGCGCGTGGTTTAGCGTCGGGGAGGATACAACGCAGATTGAAAGACTCAAATGGCAATGATATCTCTGTGCTTTGCGTCGACATTGAAGAAAACATTCTTTTAAATTGCTGTGCTATCAAAATATGGAGAGGGAAATGGGCGGAAATGTGGAATTCTTACTTCCGACACAGAAATCTAACGCCTGCTTAAAGGAAACGTGATAATAGGACATAATGACATTAATGAAATAATTAGGAAAATTTCTAGGATTATTGGAGAAACGATAAAAAGGAAGTGAGAAAATAGCTCGGGTTAGTAGAATGACCGGAACTTAGTCTTGAATGGAACAATGAATGATAATAAATAAAATTACAATAATCAGTAACTACGTAAGTTTCTAAGTAAATAAGTTATTAAGTAATGAGTAAATCTATAGACATACGTAAACCATTAATTAAATGGAAATTAGGATGCAAATGAAATTGGGTACCCCTTGCCCGAAAAGTAAGCGCAGAGGCGAGGGATCTGTCCATCTGTAGCAGTTTTATTTCAAGTGCTGAGGAGGGGAACGTCTGGAAAGAGAATACGTGACGTCCGCGTCAGAAAATAAATAAATAAATAAAATAAATAAAAATAAATAAATAGATCAATAAAAATAAATAAATAAATAAAAATAAAAATAAATAAATAAATACATAAATAAACATAAATAAATAAATAAACAAATAAATAAACAAAATAAATAATTTAGAACGAGGTTGGTAGATTAGCATTTACATGTACTCGTTTTCTGCCGGTAGGTTTTCCCTCTTCAGAATATTTTTCTTAGCCGTACCATATGACTTATTATCTGCCGCTTTAAAGCGATGGAGAGACTATCTGGGGGGTGAATAACAGAATTTGACACTTTAGAATGCTTTAGAATGTAGGTTTTGTAATGGCTTAAAGGACATCAACTTAGTCACATGATATCAAGTTACGTAATTTTTATGTGTAATAATTACCTAATAAATAAAAAATAAACTTTGCGTCTTTTCTGTTTTGCACACTATAGCGACAGCAAATAAACCACAATAACGAATGAACAAACCCAGGAAAGAATACCTCGGCAAATAAATATTAATAGAGACCAGCAGAACAAGAACTAACTGTAAGGAATGAACTATAGAGAGTGTTTAGGAGATCATTTTTAATAGAAGATAAAACATGGCTTCGTAGAAAACGCAATAGCGAATGAACGAGAGAACCAGTGAAGCAAGCGAACAAGTAAAGCGAACAAACTAGTAAAGCGAGCGAACCACTAAAACGAGGCGAACCACTAAAGCGAGCGAACCACTAAAGCGAGGCGAACCACTAAAGCGAGCGAACCACTAAAGCGGCGCACCACTAAAGCGAGCGAACCACTAAAGCGAGGCGAACTACTAAAGCGAGCGAACTACTAAAGCGAGTGAACCACTAGAACAGGCAACCATCACAGCGAGTAAACCACTATAGCGAGTGAACCACTACAGCGAGTGAGAGTACCAAAATGATGAGTGAACCACTCCACAGATGGAACCACAACATCCGCTCCGCTGAAGCGAGTATGCACTCCAACGAGGAAGAAGCACAACTCTCGTTCGGGACAAGTTGCAGGCGCTGCGCCGGCATTCGCTCTCAAATCGCGCCGTCTCGTCGTGGTCGATGCTGCGCTGTTCCGTTTTTTCAGCATTCCGTCCACGAATATCAAGCGACCGGCCCTCCTCCCGTCATATATCATAAGGTTAATGGCACGCTCAAAAATTCCATTCCAGAGACAGCGGGACTGGCGGGACGAAGCGTGTCCTGTAAACAAAACTCGATCTATTAAAACTTCCTCTTGGCGTTTGTTATGCGTGCTCGGCCGGCGCAGGGCTGCATCCGTAGAGAGAAGAGTGCAGACACGGGAAAAGAGTGATAAGAACAAGAAAAAATAAATGCTGGAGAACGCCGTGTAAATTTATTTTTTAGTTTGTGAATTCTTGTTCGAAAACATTGTTCTTCGTACATGAACGCAACGCTCAATTTAACATTTCAGGTATTGACATAAGCATCCGCCCAGAGAGGGGAGCAAGGGAGCTGTAGTTCCCGTTGAACATTTTGAAAGGGACTCCTTAGCCTTCAGTATTCATTATATCCTTACATAGTGCAGTCTCTATTTTTTTTCTTTTTAACCCGACAATTTGGGAAATAGTTAAAGGCATTTCGGGAGGGGGTCTCCAAGTCATCTAAAGATTTAAATTAACACTAGTTTTAGGCTTCCCTCGCCTTTGGGATTAGTCATACGTAAGGCACAATGTACTGTAAATTACCGTAAATTCTATTTTTAAAAATTTAAAAAAAAGTTTTAAGATGTAGAGACACAGGCTAAAAGCTGTGATTTGATAATCCTCAACACAGACGGAATATTACAGCCCGAAGAGCGTTTGGGTTTTCTGAAAGAAAGAAATTAAATATCAACACAGCACTACGATTCTGTTGTTCTGCTTAGTATTACTATTAATTGAATCGCGTGGCTGAACAATGGGACATGTGACACTGAGCAATTTGTGCAGGAGAGGCAATGAGAAAAAAACTTCAGGATATGTTTTATCCGCTCAACTACCTAGAGTGATTCATTGGGAGTGTAAACTGTGCGAGTGATTCGTTATTCCACTTTACACATCCGCAAATTTTCGAGTAATTACTGAATATCCCGTTTCTCGCAAATAAAACAACAAAACTAACTAATCATTGTATTTATAGTTTGTTAGGGTACTGCTCCGGCATTCGCCTGGTATTGATCGAAGAAACCACGCGAAAATTACCGATCAGAGCAACCGGCCGCTAGAATTCTCCTCCAGACGGCGACTGAATTCGACTTAGCTGAAAAGCTAGTGTCGAAAATCCTTTCGTCGTCGGGTCATCCGAACAGCTTTAATGCGCGTGGTATAACTTGCAGGAAGAAGAACACGGCTTTTCACGGCCTTTCTTTGACTCTCTCTACCTGCCCTCTGCGTTTGTGCACTTTTTTCTAAAACATCCTGTTAAAGACACAAAGAGTACTGGATAGCGTAGCATTCGTGCTGTATATTAACGTATCTTTACTTGAAGATCACTTTTTAATTTTTTTGTTTGATAGTTTCTTTGTTTTATAATGGATGTTAGTGGTGTATATTCTGTAGTGATGTGTGATAAGTGTATATTCTGTAATATATTCTGTGTCATGTTGAAAATTCATTTATGCGATTTAACGAAGTAGCAGAGTTAGAATTTTATAAAAATAAGTTATTTATTTTTATAAAAATATTTATAAATTTTATACAAATAAAAACAAGGGTAGGACACGGAGTACCAAAATATCTAGAGCACACTGAAATTAGTAACAAAAATTTTACATAATATTTGTATTGGAATAAAAATTATTAAACACGGCCTATGATAAATTTTAACGTTATGGTAAACTAATAAACTAACAATCAATCTACACCTAATAAAACCAAGTGTTTATCTTAATGACATCAGAATGACTTTTGTCAACAAATCAATCAAGCAGTCTCCCGAGTCACAAACTAGCAAAATTCGAAATAGGTCAAAAACACCCCCACGCTCTCCGACACATGATTAGAATGTTCCACGTGCCTCCGGTACCTGCACGCCAGCAGCCCCACCACAGCTGCGCCACCCGCCAGCAGCAGTCCGCCCTCCTCTCCACGCCCCGCTCATCCCCTGCCCCGCCCCGCGACGCCCCGCGTCCCGTCGCCTCGTTCGGAAGCGGGTCGCGTCCTCGGGGGCCTCATAATCGAATCCCGTAATTATATTGACAATACGCGGACACGGGCGCGGTGGAGGGGGCGCGGCAGGGCGGTGGCCGGCGTCGGCCGCAAAACCCACTCCGCCGCCGCCGCCACGCAGCTACGCGCGAATCGTGTAACGAATGCGAACACAAATACGCGCTGCGCCCTTCGCCCCCGCTGCGACCACTGCTCCGTCTCCGACTTGGCCTCGACCTCCGCCTCCGCCTTCGCCTACGCTTCGCCTTCGCCTTCGCCTCCACCTTCGCCTTCGCCTTCGCCTTCGCCTCCGCCTCCACCTTCGCCTCACCGTCGCTCCACCGTCGCCTCCGCCTCCACCGTCGCCTCCGCCTCACCGTCGCCCCCGCCTCCACCGTCGCCTCGCCTCCACCGTCGCCTCCGCCTCCACCGTCGCCTCCGCCTCCACCGTCGCCTCCGCCTCCACCGTCGCCTCCGCCTCCACCGTCGCCTCCGCCTCCACCGTCGCCTCCCCTCCACCGTCGCCTCCGCCTCCACCGTCGCCTCGCCTCCACCGTCGCCTCCGCCTCCACCGTCGCCTCCGCCTCCACCGTCGCCTCCGCCTCCACCTCGCCTCCGCCTCCACCTCGCCTCCGCCTCCACCGTCGCCTCGCTCCACCGTCGCCTCCGCCTCCACCGTCGCCTCCGCCTCCACCGTCACCTCCGCCTCCACCGTCACCTCCGCCTCCACCTTTATCTTCGCCTGCCTCCCCTTCGCCTCCGCCTTCGCCTTCCCTTCGCCTCCGCTTCCGTCTTCGCCTCCACCTCCGCCTCCGCCTTCGTCTTCGCCTTAATCTTCGCTCCTTTTCGGCCCTTTTCACGGTCCACGTCTTCTCCCAACCCCGTCACCACTCACTGTTTTCCGCCATCCCTGCGGTCCCCGCCTCCGCCGTGACTGCCGAGTTCTCTGTGGTGCATGTCCTCTCCTCATCCGCGTTCCCTGCCTCATCCCTCTAATACCCCTTATGTCCCCTCCTCATCTCCTGTTTCTCCCCCACACGTTTCCTCGCGGTTCCCTGACCCTTCTCCGTCGCCGTCCTCCCGGGCCCCCTTGCCTCGTTCCCCCCCTCCCCAGTCCCTGACGCTCCCCGTCTCCGCCCCGCCTCCCTGCCCTGCGCCCACCTCCCTAGCCCGCTACCAAAGCCGCATCCGCCAATGGACACTGGCCGGGCTGCCACGCTGCATGTGGAGAAATGAGTGAGAGAAAACATCCATCTTTCCAAAGAACGATATAAAAAATTGGTAGCATAAGGACGATGATAATAATACATATAATTTTCAAGCTGAAAAAGAAGCCAACCACCGTCTCTTCGTTGATAAATTTCATTTTTAATTAAAATGATCGTTCGTCCACTTTGCAACCATACGAATGCTGTTCAAAAATGGAAAAGAAAACAGTGCACTTTCGTCCTCTGCCCTGGACTTTAATGTTTGTGACAGTACGTGACGTTATGGAGTGAGAAACACTGTAATCTGCATGTGCAGTCGTGACTGCAGAGACTCTGCATATTTGATAAGCATTTTTGTTATCGTTTGGTAAATTTATACTGATAGAACTGTCAAGAGTATTTCAAAATTTGTATTGCTTTGTTCTTTTGGTACGTGTTTAGATAGAAAGGTTATTAACAGTAAACAATAAGATAAAATGTCTACCCATATATTATTTGATGAATTAATGAATTATAATGAAAATCTTTAAGCATTCATACGCTTCCCATGTTTTAAAACGATGACTTGTTTCTGTACTGAGCTCGATTCTTGTAATTTTGAAAATGACCTTTATTATTATTGTTTTCGCTACAATATCTTTTTCTTTTTGATTATCGTTTATTTTGAATTTTAAAAGAAAAGAATTTCAATTTATATGTACAAATGGGAAAATATCTCTTGTTTTTATCGTTAAAATTAATGTTTGTTCATGTTTTTCGTGTCAAGACCATGAATTGCTGCAGTTACGCCTTCTTCCAGCACAACCACCCCTCTCACACTTCTCTCTCCACAAAATAGTATCGACGTCGCGAAGGCCACCTTCCCCCAACGGCGCCTGTTGCGAAGGCTGCCTGTTTACTTGAAAATCTCATGTCAGAAAATCTTAATTTTATACACAAATTACTATCAAAATACTAACATATGATACATCATTTTATTCCTATTTTCATGACCTACCCATTGCTGGGAGAAAAATATATAGTTCCATGTAAAAAATCAAAGATGATCAAATCCCTAAAAAACTAGAAACATTATAGACAATTTCTCTATACTATGTTACTTGTCCCATGATTCCGCATTGTGCAGCAAAAACTGCATTTCAATATCCTGAACCGTTTAGAAGTTATGGGGGTGGTTCTCAGTTCGTGGGACACCCGGTATCTTCATAAATATATATCTGTACTTTTTGTTTTCGCAGAGAGACAGGCGATCACGTCCTATTTTTAAAGAACTAGTTCAACGTTCACCTTGTTGGCGCCAATACACACTGTTCGGCAGATTGATACTTAATAAAGCAAGGTTGCAACGAGTTGTGAGTACGTCTCTTTGCAAGAGAACACTGGACTTTTCACGAAGTGATTACACATAGCGGGAGCTTCGAATTGTAATGTAATCATCCGCTAACCGTTGAAAGACTATAACATCACTTAGGTCAGGTTTGTCCAACTGGCGGTCCGTGGTGCCATTTATTCTGGCTCGTGAAAGGTTAATACTCAAAGGTGAAACTCCCTTCCATCCTTGTCGGGTGAGAAAAGATTGCACCTAGAGCACGCATCCTGACGGGGTCAACATCCTCTTAATGTTAAAGTAGGTTCGGGTAGGTTAAATTTAGATTTAAGAATTTTTTCTCGTACAAGTAATACAATACAATAGAAAGTCGAAATCATCACAATGTGTCTCACTGCATGGTATGGCCTGATTACACGCATGGTTCTATTACCTCCCCCCCCTTTCAGAGCAGCCAAACAAATAGTCGAGATCAACAATATAGGGAAGTCGGACGTGTATCGCCCGAGTAATGAAAATAAGGCCCCCCACCATATTAAAGGTTTTAATCGTGGCCCTCGACACCTTGCAAGTTGGACACCTCTTGACTTAGATATTAATAATAAAAGTCGTAAACGATAAAACAAGAATTCCTACTCGAAATAAAGATAGAGGAAAAAACTACGTTAAGGTCGTCGTCAACGCATATTCCCCCCATTGATATGTGACTTTCCAGAGTTTTAACAATATTCCTATCCCCTCACAATATCAGTTTAAAAAATAAACGAATACAACTTTAATGATGATCTGTAATCAGATCTTTTTGGTTTACTTAAGAGAAACAAAATTTGAAAAAGGGCGTATAGCAACAACAGAAGCAGCAAGTAATTGGTTCAGGATTTGTTTCCATTTAAGGCTACAATCATGGTGCATAAGGTATACAAGATGAAATAGTTGGAAGTGCAGGAATGAAAAAATGAATACAATGGTAGATGCTATCTCTTCCAGAGAGTACTGCAATGAGAAGACTCGCGTGACTGGGAATCAAAATTACATATTTAAGAACAGAATACAATCTTTAATTAATCTTTAATTAAAAGTGCCAACGTTATCTTCCTTCCAAGAATAAAAAATTCTCCATTTCATTTCTGGAAAATGCTTTTCTATTATTAAAATTCTCTTTACGGTAAAAATTAAATTGGACACATGTACAACTAGGAAAGACGGTATATTAATTTATTTTTGAAACAAACAACAATAAATAAGTCAACCTGCAACAGATTGACCAGAGAATTCAGGGATTCATACGAAACATTCATTTTCAAATTGTCTTTCCAAATTACTGACTGAAACATCTCACATGTAGTATAATATCTTCAAATTTCTAAAGGTTAGACAATTATTTCATGCATTGTAAATAATTGCATAAATGATCGCTAATGTTCTTGCAGTTAACTCGACCAAAATATTAAACCTTGTAAAAAATGAAATAATAAAATTTGGCCTCTGAAAATCATCAATGCATTAATTTATCAAAGCAATATGCCTAAATTAATGTTTTTCTGTACATTAGAAAAATGGGGATTGCATCCATGTAAATCCTACGATCAAGATTGATAGTTCCGATTGTATCATCTGCTATGATCATTAGTCTCGAAAGAAGTGAATCGCGGGAGGTGGCAGTGTTCCCCCCGATAGAACGTGAAATCCGGCGCTGACCTTCACACTGATTGAAGTCGTAGGCTTCCGCGGTCAGAGTCATGTAAATGATCTTTGATGTCCGGGTGACGCCGCGTCGAAGGCTGTTTTGCAGAGGTGTGGTAGAGCAGTGTATGTAAGTTGGTCAGTGTTTTTAAAGGGAAGGGAGAGGATAAGGATGAGGAAGGAAAGATCGCGCGTGGTTCATAGCCGGTTTGTTAGGCCACTGCTCTTCATTCGAATGATCTTGATCGGAGGCACCGAGAGCAACTTTCAACCAGAGCAGCCGGCCACTAGAATTCTCTTCCGGACTGCGGCTAAAATCTATCTAAATGTCTAGTTAGTGTCGAAAATTCCATTCCACTGTCGGGACTCGAACCCTAGAACCTCCGGATGAGAGTTTCTGGCGCGGCAGTAGTTTGTGACCCTCACGTAATTCAGGCAATGCAATCCTAAGTAATTTGCGAACTATGGACTTGGTAATTTCACAAAGGAATCATTCAAAAGAGCTCGCTGAAATTCATTTCTGATACATTAACAGGTATATGAGACATTTATCAGTTAACGATTCACATAATAAATACGTATTGAATTATTGCGCGGAACAAAATTGGAGCTAGTATAAGAGTTTCATGGAAGTTCCTGAAGAATGAATATTCATTTTGTGAGATCGTTACAGAATAAATATCTCACAAATTATGACAAATATGCGACAAATCTTTGTATTTAAAATTCATAATAACATTTAATTTGGAATGGTTTTCTACAAAATTAATAATGGCATACCAATGAAATGAAAGTTAGAAACTATGTCTCCACATTAAGCGAGTGAATAGGCATTCTAATATCACCACAAAGAAACGCACTGCATACTGCTATGATCTTCCCCACAGCACAGCACAGTATCCTCATCCAAACATCCAACTCTCTCATCAAAGAGATTCCCCCTCTTTCCGTGTCTCTCACTACCCCTCAATCCTCGGTCTCCTTCCACCTTCCTTCACGCACCAGTCACGCCTCCTTCCCCCTCCTCTCCCAGCCTCTCTTCCCATTTCCTTCGCCGCTCGCTCGCTCGCCCCGCACATCCAGCGCCTTCGCTGGCGGAGCTCGTGTTTTGATGAAGCTCATCAGAGCTCCTTCCTTAATCTTTCAGTTATCTCTCAATTCGTTCTGTATTTTACATTACAAAGTCCTTTCCGTGGGGTTTACGATGAAGGGTTGCTTCTGTACCCTCCCAGTTTCTTTTCTCACAGCGTGACTTCACCGCCTTGCTCTCGTTTTCCTTGTTTCTATTCACCTTTTTTATTACTTAGTTTCAGTCCCTTATATGTTGTAAAAAGGGATAAAGACATAAACAGAGCATATAATATTTACGGCTCCAGGGACATACTGAAAAATGTGTCATTACGACCCATATACTGAGACGTCGCACGACTCGTACAAGGCCCCATTTCACCGCCACCCCCCGTCCCCTCTCAACCCCGCCCACCCTCGTCCTCTTTTCCCCCGTTCCGCATCCCCAACTTCTCCGGCTGGTAATTCCACAGCGAGAGCACTGAAAGGAGGGCTAATTTTGAATGGAACGGGTGTCCCAGTCTTGCCCGGCTCCGCTAAGCTCGAAATTCATATTTCATGCTCTATGTAATATTGTTGGCGTTACATGCCAAAACACATCCGATGAACCGGTGGTTTACGGCAGGTAAGCGACCTCGTGTCTAACATAGATTTTTTCCGACACCCTCGAAGGGAGTATTTGGAGCATCAGAATATTTATATTAGGCAATCTGCATTTTTTCACCACCATTTAAGAACATAACGAAAAAAATACTGCGAGAAATTAACAAAAATTTAGTATTGGGTAATTAATATTAAAACTGTCTATTTGTGTTGGGGGTTCGGCAGTTTTAAAAATTTGTTTTATATCCTGAGAAAATATCATTCAGATACATGTTCTGTAACAAATTATAAATATCAAACAAAATCTCGAAGTTACAATAATACTTTACAAATCTAAAAAGGAAAATAAACGCAAATACTTCCGTATTTGATCTTTTACGATACATTAAGTAACTTTCAAATCATTTCAAAGCGTAAGAAATAAGTTGCTTTTTCCAAAAAACAAATCTTTTATTACACAAAAAGCAATGAAATAATAGTAAATATATAATGATTCAATCCAACAACGATAAAGTATTATTCCTCATTCAGAGCAAACACGACAGTTTCAAGAGTACCTATGCAGGTACAGCGTATTCGAATCGAGTTGAGAAACAGGTGTTTTGTAGATGATTGTTAAAGGAAGATGCAATAATTGCATCCGTTGCTTGTAAACCATTTGCTAAATTTTCTTCAGAGAGTCCACACGGTGTTATTATTACCAACAAGAGGGGCAATGCTGAAAATTGAATTAAGAAAGATTACAGGATCACGACCACACATGATCATTCGTTGTTTTCAAACCACCACACTACACCTGCCTGACCGGCTGTTACGGGTAACCAAGGATTCCTTTAACGCCTTCTGCGGTGTATAGTATAGCCGTTATGATTATTTTTTCCCTCCCAAATCTCTGAACTATGTATATTGTTGGTCTCACAGCCCGGAATCGCGAAGAAGGTAACCAGAAAGTTGGTACAACCTTTAATAAATCTTCAGTATTAAACTTTTCAAAAAATCAGATGATACTTTACTGCAAAAAAATTTCCACAAAAAGAAATACTCATTACTAGTAAAGACAGAATATCTTTCCTCATAAGAGCGAAGACCATGCAGTCAGAGGAATGTATACAGATTTGACAGTGCACAGTCATTTTGAAAATATCGTTGAAGAACTTCCCACCTCAATAGCAAAAACTTCTCAGAGGCGCAGAATACGCGTCGGATCAAAAGGTGCGGGGGCGCGGCAGGAGGACGTAAGAGCTAAATAACGCGATGACATTTCAACGCCCACGCCCTCACATCCACGCCGTCTCAGTCAACGGAGTAGTAGTCTCAGTGAAAAGTGGCATACTTTCCCGGTCTTCTCAGACGGAATACAGTGTCTTCTTTTAATATGTGTTCAAGGAGAACTCGAAACAATTTTATAAAATAGGAACTAAACTACTTATCGGTATGTACAAGGATGTTATGCGTTAGCATTTTGTTAGCGAAGATGAAATGTTGGTAAAGCAACGAAACTTATTTTCATGTTACATTCGGAAAATCTACTATAACTTCTTTCAATGAGTTCCTTCTCTGGATTTATGTATACAATTCTTTACATAAAACTTGATACACTCATGTGTTGTATGGCTTAACTCGATATTAATGATCAACGCTTTAATGTGCATAAACACTATAATTCGGCTCGGATCACCAGCCCTCCTTTCATTTCAAGATTACCGGAATAAATTTGTTTTCTTTCTTGCGTAATATGTGGCTCAGGTATTGTTTTTAAATGACCAGTCTGGGGAGGAGGTGCCCCTTCGGAATGTAAAACGCTCTCAACATTCGAAAATAAAATCCTTCGCACAGCCGTCAAAGCGCCTTGGTACGTGTCAAACAAGTAAATCCACAGAGAGTTTGTTCATTGATTACTATATCAGTCACCAATCAATTTTTTTTTCTTTCCATATCATCCTCCCCTGCAACTTCCACATTCAACCTAGGAAAAAACTATAAGCACTGCTGAAAAATAAAATGTAGATTCCCAAAACATAAATTTAAACCGCCCTAAAGAGAAACGCACAATTTCCCAAACTTACTTTCTGTAATTTTTTTTCCAATAATTGTAACTTATCTCCCTATTTTCCCATTTTCATCGTGTACAATAACTATTGATTATATATTGAGGTCTCCAGTGGGAGTACACTAGCTCTCCTGTTTCTGACTATTAGTGCTACGCGTCCTATGTTGCAGTTCATTCACTCATAAAGCGCTTGCCTGGCGGTATTTGAAAATGTATAATTAAAAAAAGGTATTGTATCTTTCTTTTTTATTTTTGGATACGTGTATGTCATATACACTTAGCACTCGATTTGATTCTATTTTGTCCTAGAATTTAGTAAGATTTATCATCAGGTTCTCATTACAAATATTTTTATTTTGTTCATTGTCACAGTGCTTAGGAATTCTGCTTTCAAGCTCTTGCAAAATCATTCTTTTATTTTAAATGTATTTTACAAATTGTAATTATATTCGATTTCAATGACGAGCCTGTGAATTCATTATGCAGCATAACTATTCAAATGCATTGTTTCATTTGAGGAAAAATAGCTAAGAAATATTTTTTAAAATTTTCGTTTTTATTCATGATTTCAACTCCAATATTATTTTTCCCAATAATGCAATGCTATAGGAATATTATTATCAAATACTTTTATAAAAAACAAATATTCAAAGTTCATTTGAGTAATAATTGTGGTCGTGCGACTGCAATATCCAAAGATTGTTAAGTTTGTTGCATATGGCGAAGACGATACACACGAAGATATACACGATTTTGTTTCCGAAATTCGGGATGTCTGTCAATCTATTAGTATGTGTCACGCGTACCTGTCAGATTAGAAGATTTTGAGCTGAAACTTGGTAAATACATCAAGTGTAAGATCTAGTTGCGCCGTTCCAGAAATAATTAAAATATTTTAAATTTTGCAGAATTCTTTACACAAGCTTCTGTCATGAAGTCATTTCCCAGAAAATTTTGAAACTTTTTTTAATGTTTTTTTCTGGAATGGAAGATGAAAACATTTGTAAAAATGTAAATGTTTCGATTTTTATTAAAACCTATGTGATTTTGATAACCCAGTGGCGGTTCTACCATAAGGTCACATGGTCACGTGCCCTCCTCTTGTAAAGAAACGTATTAATAGTGGACTAAAATGCTTGTCATGTTATCGAGTAAATACTTCTAGAGAATTAACGTTAAGGTTTTCATGGGCGATATCGATACTATTTCTCAGCGCTGACTTCGAGGTAGTTGTGGCAACAGGGCGAAGTCCGCAAGCTTCTTGTGACCAGCTCCCTCCCGTTCAGCAAAGCTTTCCCTCATAGTGCGCGGAAAAAAGGGAGGGGGTAATGCTCCCTTAAGGCCCTTCAGGGTCACAAGCTTTTTGTGACTGCCACTGCAAGCGCCACTTATTAGATGCACAAACAACGCTCGTAGTGTCTGAGAAATGAAATGCTAATCAGCTCAGGGCGCTTGTAACCTTGATAATATCAGCAGCTGTGAAATGTGAATAAGTTTTTCTTGAGCGTCTGCGTGTTTTCAATTTAAGCCGCTACAATTTAAAATGAATGAAGTTAAGTATTTAGGAAGTAAAATTTAGGTTATGAAGACAGGATTTTGGCGTAAGAATTAGGGCCACCGAGGCCTGATCTGGTCATCAAGCAAGCTTTTAATGATAAAAATAGATCGTACAACAGAACATTTAATAAGTCAGTGTATGATAAATGGGATTGGATTTGTGGATGTCCAGTGAGTAATGCATTGTTTTGCTTCCCATGCATTCTATTTGGGGGTGACGAAACGTGGACCAAGAACGGTATTAAAGATTTGAAGCATCTCCCGGATATATGCAAAAAACACGCTATTTCAAAAAGTCATGTCAACAATGAAATGAATTTAGCTGTTCTTGGGAGAGTTAGTATCAGGCAAGAATTCGATGACGCATATAGAATCTCTGTGCGTAAACATAATGAACTTGTAGATAAAAATAGATACATTCTGGGTCGCATTGTTGATTTTAATTGTCAAGTTATTGAAGTGTTTGCCAGAGCCAAGGAGAGGAGGATTGAATTGCTGTATAAAATTAGAGGTATGTTTTCCAATGCTTTGCATGTTGCATTAGTTTTTTTACGAGTTTCTGTGCCCTACCTGGTTTGAAGTTTAGGAGCCGCCACTGTGATAACCATAAAGTTCAATTTAATTTTGAACTTGCTTACACTTCTAATATTAAACCATAAATACCTTTCTCAATGCACCTTACATCTCAACTTTATATCGTAAATTACGTCTTGAACACTTAAAAAAAGGATAGCTGTCGAGTAATGAGTTTTGACCGTCGGAATAGGTTCGATATATCGCGCATTCTCACCAAGGTTAACTGTTAACGTATTTTAATTGTAGAAGCAACTTGTCGCCTCTCTTGCACATGGTGATTTACTTACTAATAAATACGTACTGAGTATGAGGTAACATATTTAGATATTTATTTAGTCAAAAAACATTGAAAAACTATATGTGACGTATGGGGGGGAAATCATCTGCACACGCTTTCTTGAGTTTCAGAATTCCTTTCCAACAATTTAACTATTAATAGTTGAAAGATTAAAACAGTTTATAAATTAATTAATAATAATAATAATAATAATAATAATAATAATAATAATAATAATAATAATAATAATAAATTATTGAAAAGCTCGAGACTAACATTTCAAAAACTAGATATTTTCGTTCCCGAATTATAGAAAACTTATTGGTATCGGTCAACGAACTGCAGATTTGATCTTTCTGTATTGTTAGCAAAATAGCAACTCCTACGAAACTACTACCACTACAAGCAAAAAGAGAGCTCAACAAAACGGGGAAACTGGACATAAACCGGATCGATATGGGGGTTACTGACCAGGAAGATGAAGTACATTACTAGCTACAGATATATTAAGTCTTATTTAAAAATTATACAATCAAAATGTAAACTAATTCATTATACTATATCATTGTTTTGTTAAAATAAACATTATTATTCTTGTCGATGATCAGTATAATGGTAAGATTTCATGCTCAATGAAAAGAGGCTTGCAGGGATCACGAAGATGGCATTTTTTCATTATTCGGACAATTTTCTTTTGCAATCTAAATGTCTGGGTACTAAAGGATGAGCGTCTCCTGAATATTATGCCATGTCTCCGGTGACTGCAAATATTTCTTAGACGACTGCAACGATGCTGGAAGAACATTCGTTCCAAGTTTCAGAACAGCCAGAATATATTTTTCTAGCAATAAATATGACCTAAAACACAAGAATCTGCTTATTTATTGGCGGAATCAAGGGGTGAGATGTGTGTTGGGGTTAGGGACAGGAGTTGTGGTCGAGGCTGGTGGACGCGGGGACCCAGAGGGTGCTTTCAAAAATTTACTTACAGGGTTTATTTCCTCCATGCTTAATGGCCCCTGGCTCCTGGCCTGCTGTTTCCCCCCATCAACACATAACTAAGAAATACTATTTCTTAAACTTCCTGGAAAAATCAATACGAAATGGGTTTTAGACGCCCATACAATACTGGATTGGAACGAGAATTCGTTTGAGACGCTGGGTTAGGATCATTGTATTGATGTGGATTTTGCAATGGTTGAGGGATCTATCACGTACTAATTGCGATACATCGGTACTTTGACACACACAGAACAGGCCAAGAAAGCGCCAAAATTTCGTAAAACCGTGTAAATAAAACCAAAGCAATTGGTGTTCCACCAACCCACCACTCCACCCAGACTTGTGAGCACAGTTTCTGGCAGCAATGAAGTCGTCTAAAAACACAAGAATCTGCTTATTTATATGCGGAGCCATGGGGTGGGATGTGTGTGGGGGGGGGGGTCTGGGACGAGAGGGGGTGAGGCCCAGAGGGTGCTGCGCGTCCCACGCAAACACTCGCCAGTGGCGCCTCTCCCCAAGGGCGGCGGGCAGCGCAAACAGTGCGAGCGGAGGAGCGCTTGGAGGGGTGGGGTTGAAAGGGACGGGAGAGGGTGGGGGAACGGGAGGGGAAGGGGGCTGTTGTGAGCGCACGAGGGATGCCTCGCGGTGGCCGCAGGGACGGTGGCTCGCTGCTGCCGGCGGACATCCAGCCCCATGAGGACTCCTCCGGCTGAATTTCAGGCAGGACACTCCTCATCCCCGTTCTGAACCAGATACCAACTTCAAATGCGAAGAACTTACAGAAAAAATGGTTATGTCGAGATAAAGCTATTCACACTTCATGAATGTGCCAAGATAGAAACTTATGTCAAGACATTTTTGTACTTTTAGGATCGATCGATCATTTCTGATGCCGATCGTGGCAACTGCTAAGGTCACTTGTTCCGGAAGTGTAGTGCATGTTTCCCACTCGGAAGATGGTGATGATCTTTTCCCGCTGTATGGAGAGATGAGCGCTGAATTACCGTCGACTAGTGGGTTTCTCTCAGTATCTCCACCAGCGGCAACTCAGCCGGAACAAGCTCTAGCTCGACCGGTCCCGATGTGTGAATGTAGTGCATGTTAGTGAAGTGTAATGGATAGATAGTAAGGAAGAGGAAGGTCACGCGCGATCGTGACCGTTTGTTAGGGTACTGCTCCGGCAATCGTCGGGTGTTGATCTGAAAAAACACGGAAAACTACCAAACAGAGAAGCCGGCCGCCAGAATTCTCATCCAGGCCTGTTTTTACGCAATTTCGCCTGACCTCCGTACTAAACGTCTGCTTCATGTTGGAATCTCATAGAAAATTGTTATAGTCGTGATGAAGCTCTTCGCGATCATGTGGCCATGCAAGACGAAATGCTACAAAATATTTACGCTTTGCCCGCGTCATCTGCAGTTTACGTAGGAAAATGTATGTCAATTAAATCGATAGATAGCTTTAGTAAAAAGTCTGGTGCTCAGAGAAAAACGTTCTGTATAGGTTCAGTGATTTATTATAGACATCCCCCGCATCTGTCAGAGTAGTTTAGATGCGAAAGTAACCTACGAAAACTTTATGAACGAGGAAGATCGCGCCAGAATTCTCATCCAGGCCTGTTTTTACGCAATTTCGCCTGACCTCCGTACTAAACGTCTGCTTCACATGTTGGAATCTCATAGAAAATTGTTATAGTCGTGATGAAGCTCTTCGCTATCATGTGGCCATGCGAAGACAGAAAATGCTACGTAAAATATTATATAGCAACAATATGTCACGCGGTAATGAGCGGTCGGCTCCTGACATTTTACCAAGCCCAGGAAAGACTGTTGATGGACAACCAAATCCGATGCAACAACGTTTAGTATAATTATGTTTGTCGTCTCTTATATTAGGATAAAACGTTTTTGTGGGAAAAGACGAAGGAATTCTACAAAGTAATAGTCAATATGTGTATAGGCGTCCACCCGTGTCGCGAGTAAGGGAAGTAACGAGTAATAATAGTATTGCTGGGAGAATTTGAACTTGATCGCGAACATTAAGCGAAGGCTTTATGAAGAAGGAAGATTCTGCTGCGACGATGGAGACGATTCTACGGGGCGCCATCTAATGGAGAAGTGAAGAGCGGCGAAGATCCGCGAATATAACAAGGTTGATTTATAATTATTACAAGATAGAGAGTCATGACCAAAGATAATTTCATTTGATTTCATTCATCTAGGAACTTAGAAGATTCTACAGGGCGCCTGAATGGAATAAAGGCAGATCCGTATAACATATTTTTTCAAGTTGCAAGTTTCATTCGCATTCATCTAGAACTTACGAGTTTAACCAGTGGCGCCTAGAATATTGGTACAATCGTCACATTTCCACGTCGCTCCAATTTCTTTATCTCATTTGTCAGAGGTTGATATTTTAGAATTTTTTCACTTGTTTTCTTTGGGATGTTGTGAGCTGGCGGTACCGCGACATCAATCAGATACACCTTTTTGTTTTTCTTGTCATGCCATACAATGTCCTGTTTCTTAGATGATACAGACATATCTGTTATGATAGACCTGTTCCAGTACATTTTGTGATTATTTGTGTCAATGACTGGTTCGGGTGTGTACTTATAGTATTGTGTTCGGTTAGCTGTCAAAAGGTTATTATTGTGACAAAGTTGTTGATAAACCACTTTACAAACGTCGTCATGTCGTGTATTCTGAGGATACTACGCGAGCTGCATCCACTGATAATGTGGTCTATATTTTCTCCATTTTCTCCACATAGCCGACATTTTTCATCACGAACGTTAGTGTCTTTCAGGATAAATTTATGGTAGTTATTAGTTTATACTAGTTGGTCCTGAATAGCTACCATGAAACCCTGTTTCAGCAAAAAGTTATCCCAAGCACAGCCATTTAATTGACGACTTACGGTCTTAATAATAATAATAATAATAATAATAATAATAATAACAATAATAATAACAGTAAATAATAATAATAATAATAATAATAATAATAATAATAATAATAATAATATGTTCTACTGAATGTTAATTTTTCTAAGCTTTATGACACGCAACAGATGTTGAATATGCGTACATCAGTGTGTGTAAATGCATGCTTGTATTTAACTTAATACTTATTTAACTTAAACTAAGCCAATATTAGGCTCGTACGTATTTGTGGCTGTCTGACGAATTACTGTGGTTACAAAAGAGGTGCCATTTATAAATATGCAACAAGTCTCGTTGTTTATTTGATTAAATTTCATTTCACGGTAAAACTATTTGTTAGTAGAAATAATCTAAAATAAAGTAAATGCACGTACTAACTGCGGTATTTGTTCGACGGTTGCAATATTGTAATTAATTTTTTAACATAATGAGGCACAAAATAATTTTATTTTCCACAGAAATTAATTTATACTTAATTCACTACAAATTAACGCTCAATTGAACAAAACCACATTACACGCATACAGTCCGCAAATGAAGTTAAAATACTATCTTTACAAAAATATGCCAGTTTATCTGGGTCATATATTATGTGAAAGAAATGTTGTCAATATATTGTCCACAAATGCAAAAAGCTTAAAAATGATTAGTAATCTACGCCCAGGGCAGTTAATAGATTGGATACTCTATGGTAATGTGGAGCCTCTTGAAAATATATTTTCTGACATGTCTCCAACGCCCAAAAATAGAGTGAGAGAAAGGAAGATTCGAAGTTTCTTTTGCAATTATGTTGTAGGAAACTTGGATATATTATATTTAAGTTGAATTTTTATAAACTTATTTTTAAGCTAATAACAAATTGTGAGAAACAAAGAGGTTGAAATCTTTTCAAATTTAGACCACGAAAATTATTAAAATGATATCGTCATGACGACTTCAATTTTCATGAATCATAAACTAAGCCGTGGAGAAAGGACAGGTTATGTACGTGCAATAAAAGATTTATAGATATTGTTTACCACCAGAAAAAATAATGGTATAGAATCTAAAAATGATCTTCGTTAAGTTCATGAATTTAAGTTATTTTCAAATAAATGAAAACATGTTGCAAATATTAACAAAATACAAAATTATATTTTTATAAACAGTAGCAATTCTAAATTACAAACTAAAAACAGAGTTGGTGAATGAAGTCATGACAAAATTCTTGTTATGGCATTTTCACAGATCTACTATCTCACTTCAGAGATTGTTATATTTTATTCTCTTTGATTATTTAAAGTCAAGCATATACTCGCACAAATTAAAGTCTATTTCGTAATGGACACGTAATAAAAATTAACGTCAGTCACTTTCAGTAGGACGAATAATCAAATTTAAAAGAAAACTATGGTAGTAATTGGAATATTTACAAAGCAGATAATCGATTATCATATCGTAAGATAACAACTTATCGTATCGTAATTTTATAATACTCGATTGGTTAAAAACTAGACCTCACGCCATCTTTGAACATTCTAGATGAATGGTAATCAATCTTGAATTGTAAAATAATGTCTAATCATTCTTATTTTGTAAATCAATACATACGACAACAAGGAATTGAGAAGAGGACAAAGAAGAGAAACAAGATTCCCGAGAATCTCCCATTGAAGAATATCGAATGGATAAACATTGTATGTGTATTCTTTACAACCACAATAAAATAAAATATGTTTCGTTTGAGCATGCTTGTAATATTTGGACATGTATTTTCAATTCGTTTATCTGGTAGTGATAAATAAAATAATGGTACTCCAGAGAAAAAAAGATTACACTATATCCATGTGCCATGAAACATGCACTGCTAAACAAAACGTCACCCAAGAGAAAAATGAAACTCTTTTCATTGAGGTTCTCCTAGGAAAAATCCAGATGAGCAGAGTGCCAATGGATTTGTTACGTTGAGTGGAACGTCATGAAATAGCGGGAACGTCATGAAATAGCACATTGGGTTGAAAGGAATTTGGGTAGAAATTTGAGCTTTCCCCTCAGCCAAATTTTGTGGTTGAATTTATGGTAATGGGCCTTAGATTTCTTATCACTTATTTTTTACCAGTTTTAAAACAAACATTAATTTTAATAATATATGAACATTTATAAAATACATAACTCTTGTTATTTGTTCATTATGCCATTTTTAACACCAACTACAATCCATGTAATTAATCTTTTAATCGTGCGAGTTTCAATCGATCTATCAAAGGCAGTCGACGTTTCCTCGTCTAGTGCGAGAAGAGAGTAAGTGTAAAGTTAAGCGAAGCGAAGATTATTTTTTCAAGTTTAAGAATTAATGAGCAATACAATATACGTAATTTACAGCAATGATCTTTAAAAATTAATTTCAGTCACATTAATTACATAAGATGAATTACGTTTTAAATATGGATAGCCAGATTTCTTGGTATAGTTCAAAACATACATATACGACATATTTTCGTGAATGTTCGATTACATTTTCAGAAACACGTTTATCCCTGTGTTCATAGTGAATGGTTTTTCAATTCTTTCGAAATTTTGTAAATCTTCATTTCATTAGCCCTGAAGAAAAAGTATTGAAAGAGTTGAAACAGTATTTTGGACGTGTACAAATTTCCCTACAGTCAAACATTTCCCCTTTTAGAAGAACTTTTCTGTCGTAACTTTTCTACGGGTCTTCCTTTTGCGCGATATCGCATGAGTTCAGCCACTAGTTATTCAAGTCTCTAGACCGATGTCGAGCAAATTAGGAACTTTCAGTTCGTAAACCCATGTGATAGACGAGATTTATAAGCAACCATGTCCGTTATTTATGTTATCAGCCGGGTACCTTTCAATACTTTTCATATCTTCTCATAAGAGAAATCATCTAAACAAATTCTTCTTAGACAACAGTATTCAAAAGGGATGTTTTTCTGCAACGTATTTGCTTTCATTATTTTTAAAGTACAGTAGCCGTTAAAATTCTGAACCGACACCCATCGAACAAGTGACCGTATGTATGTTTGTCGTAGTTATGGCAATATAATTGCACGTTTTACAAAACGTTTCTGCTTACAACTAACATCCATGTACTTTACAAACGATATTTCTCTTTTAAACACTCAAAGAAAATCTCAATACAAACATTTCATTTTCAGAAGAGTTCTCTTTTACAAATTCTCATTAAGAACTTCACAATTTCTTCAGTGCATTTGTACCTCTTTCTTCCTCCAAGTTTATTTCCGAATTCTTCATAAAATGCAAAAGTCAATGCAATTACAATAGAAAATTACATACAAATTATAGTATTTAGTTCTGGTACTTACGAACGTAAGATGAAGAACCTAAGTTTTACCTTAAGAAAGTACCCGAGGAATGTCTTCTACATAGTTTAAATTGTTTGTTTCTTCACCAGCATTTGAACGCCAGAAGAGTAACGAGTTCAAGGGTAGGGATAGTTTATCCCCATTTACTACACTGCTGCAATTGAAATGAAACCATCTTAAATAATCCGCAAGTTACAGATAGTATTCTAGGCTACGTAAAGAACCTACAATACGAAACATCGTATAACATATCATACACAAATCTTGTTAATTTGCTTATAGTCTTTCTTCATAATGATCAGATACTGAAATCATTGTTTAGGATAGAATGAATATGTGATGTTATATCACAATCGTTGTTTAAAAAAACAATAAAGAGCAAATGCTAAAACCCAGCTTATAAAACGTCTGAAATAAGAACGAAGCAACCCATTTTCAGTGTGTTCTTTTTTTTTATAAAGAAAATACAATTTGATATTTTTCACAAGCGCCTTCCTGTGAATTTCGGCCCAGTGAGATCGATGCGGTGGGTGGGCACTGGGCGAGCGGGCGAGGAGCGGGCGAGGAGCGGGCGGGAGGGAGCGAGGCAGCGGAGGCAGGAGCGGCAGCGGAGGAGGGCGAGCGAGGCGAGCAGGGCGGAGCGGGCGAGTAGGCGAGCGGGCGAGTAGGCGAGCGGGCGGAGCAGCGGCGGGAGCGGGCGAGTAGGCGAGCGGGCGAGTAGGCGAGCGGGCAGAGGCGAGCGGGCAGAGCGAGCGGGCAGTAGGCGAGCGGGCGAGTAGGCGAGCGGGCGAGTAGGCGAGCGGGCGAGAGGCGAGCGGGCGAGTGGCGAGCGGGCGAGTAGGCGAGCGGGCGAGTAGGCGAGCGGGCGAGTAGGCGAGCGGGCGAGTAGGCGAGCGGGCGAGTAGGCGAGCGGGCGAGTGAGGCGAGCGGGCGAGTGGCGAGCGGGCGAGAGGCGAGCGGGCGAGTAGGCGAGCGGGGAGAGGCGAGCGGGCGGAGACGGGCGAGGCGGGCGAGTAGGCGAGCGGGGAGAGGCGAGCGGGCGAGTAGGCGAGCGGGGGAGTAGGCGAGCGGGCGAGTAGGCGAGCGGGCGAGTAGGCGAGCGGGCGAGTAGGCGAGCGGGCGAGTAGGCGAGCGGGCGAGTAGGCGAGCGGGCGAGTGGGCGAACGGACGAGTAGGCGAGTGGGCGAGTAGGCGAGCGGGCGAGTAGGCGAGCGGGTGAGCGGGCGAGCGGTGGGCGAGGGCGACGCGCGTGGGCGATGTTGGACATTCCGACCCCTTCAGCGGCCCCACGTTCCGCTTCGACCCATCTCATTTCCGCCATTATACATTTTTCGCGTAATGGGCAAATAGGATTATATTGGCTGTCGCGCGGCCGGCCGAAAATCTATTTACACCGTTCCATGCATAATAAATGAGAGACATTTTCCAAACGAGGGGGAGGTCACCAACCCATCTCTGGCCCTCCCCACGCCCGACCCAACCCTCTGCCGCCCCGCCCCGAACAACCTCGCCCGTCCCGTCCCGCTCCCGCGTCGCGCCAGTTCCCGCCCTGTGTTCGTCCCGCCGCACACCGTTTCCGATTCGTGTGAGACCCCGCCCTGTGTGCAGCTCTGCCCCGCGTCTTCCCCGCCGTGTGTCGTCCTCCTTCTCCCTGTGTGCCTGTCCCGCTTTGTGCCAGTTCCGCCTTGTGTCCGTCCCCGCTCAGGCCCGATCCCGTCTCGTGTTCGTCCCCGCCCCGTCCCAGCCCTCCCGTCCCGTTCGGTCTCGATCCCCTTCCTTCCAGCTCCCATCCCCGTTCCTGTCCCCGTCCCCCTTCCTATCCACATTTCCGTCCTCGCACCCTCTCCCACTCACAATTCGCCACCTTCCTTTTGCATCGCACCCAGCCCCGATAACCTTCCCACTTTCTCTTCCACCTCATCTCCCGTCTCTGCTTCAACACTTCCTCGGGGGGCCTCCCAGCCCCGTATCGCTCCCTTTATTCGCGACGCGAGCACTCCTGAACTCATAAAAATACCGGTTTGATTGAATACGTAAATTGAATTAAGTGATTTTTAGATGTGTATTGGCAATAGCAAACAAGAATTCAAATAAGGGAATTTTGAAAACGCATACTGTAGTGAATTTATTTGGTGTAGAATGGTTAAAGCGAAACAAAACAGAAGAGAAAGTACTGAAAAGGCAAAAAATATTCAAACAATTTTTTTTTCAAATTAAATACCAAGGAATGGAGAAGAGAATAAAAATGAAAGTAATGAAAGACATTTTAATTTGACATTTAACATTTAATTTAAATCCTACATTTTTATGAGTTACATTTACTTTCAAGTTTATTTGACGTTTACAATCTTCTAGAATATTGAGATAAATATAAAACAGATTGTTTCTCTTTCTGAATGGAATATGAGCTAACAGAAAGATATTCTCATAATACTTAAATTACGTATTTTTTCTACAATCAATTATTATTTACCTGTGAATGATAACTTTTTAAATCTACTAGATAAGCGGTTATTTAGTAGATGTATGTTGTAATTTATAAAAGTATATACAGAAAAAGCATGAACTCATTTCAACACAATGAAGACCTAACTACAAATATATCCAATAAATCTTATTACTGGTAAAAATATTGCAAATGGAATGAACCAAATAGGATTAATATGAGTGGGACGTTTCTGCCATTTATCAAACATCGTAGAATGGATTATACTGATTTTCAACAAACTATAAGATTCTCGCCGAAACGGATGACGACTACTTCGCAGCAAAATTGCACAGAAAAAAATTCAGCATGGAAAGGTACATGTCGTTCAATTGAAGAACAAAAAATGTTCTCTATTAGAAGCTGCGAGGTTGCCTAAACAAACTTAATATTTAAGCTTTTAGCGTAGCACTTTTGATTACTTCAGTTCATTAATGTTCGCCATATTGATCGTTAAGGACCTTGAACTAGCCCCTTCGTAATACTATACTTCAATATATCGACAGGTATAACTCAACCAAACAGAAGAACGTAAAGCCTTTCTCAAAGACCGGCGGTCATGAAGTATTTCAATGGTCTGCCGTCCGTCCAGAAAATTGAAATAAATGGATTCTAGCTAAAGATGGCATACGAGTAGCGTTTTAGCAATGAAAATATTAAAAAAATAAGTAGAACAAGTATTCATAAGTTTATGTATTGGTAGAAGAAAGAAGGGACAATGGTGATAGATTGCCGAGTCAGAGCGTAGGTGTGCGAATTGAGAAATCATTATTTAAAGGGCCAACAGTTATGAAAGCCACGCTCAATTAGTAGGCGATTAGAAATTGATTAGATTAGAAATTGTAGTATAGGATTTGGAGATATTCATATTCATAAATATTCATTCATATTCATACAATATTCATAAAAAATTAACATTTATTCCTGTTCATATTACAGTTTTTTCCTTCTCATGAGAATTACTTTTCACTTTGAAACATTAAAAAAACACCGTCACTAATATACCCACAAATTTAATATGCGGTCGCGACTTTCCCTATCTGTGTTTCTTATGAACACCTACTCGCGTCTGACTATATTCATATAGTTATTGGAAAATTCTTCCATCAATGGAGCAACCCTAATGTATATCTCCTCTAAACATGGAGTCTATTTAATTCAAACTTCCGACTATTGCATTAATAAAATTCCCAATTAGAATTTAACATTACAATTTCCACAAGACCAAGCTTTCAAACTCCCAACTAAACACAACTTCCCGGTACACGATCATTTACCTAATACCCAGCCAATACTGAAAATCTGATCGCACCTCACCAACCGCTTACGTGTGCTCGGGACGAAAATCTTTTAGAGAATGAATCTATGCGTCCTTTCTGACGATCACGACCATGCAACACCCTCTTCACACCTTTTGCACATAATGTGTTCAGGCCCGTGTCCATTTACACAACGTTATAACATCAATCATAGAATCTTAACCTTGTTGATCCGCTGTCCTAACAACGCATATTCTTTAATAAGTCTGAAAACAATGCCATACTCCAACGCTGATGTTGATTTTATCATTATAAGCTATTCCCAGGGTTCTTGTCTTATCACAATATTATATAGTGATATTCAATATCAAGTTAAAAATCATTAACATTGAAAGATTATTTTGACTTGAAGTAATCATTAATAATATACATGATAGAAACAATGTTTATTATCCCAGTCATTGGTAAATTAGATTAAATATCACTTCCTTTAACAGACAAAACATTAACACATTTCTGTGAATAGTAAGGAGGTAAAATATGTTATTTCAGGGTAGAAAATTTATTCGCTTATTAAATAATATTTTCTAAAGATAATTTTCTGTTTCACGTTCATGTGTTAATCATTTATTGCGATTAGAAGATGTTTTTAGAACAAATGTTCTTGACTTGATCAATTACTTCATGACTTGGCTTGACCTAATTCTTCATTTTGAAATCATCAGACCTTGGCACAAAAAAAGTAAACTCCAATTTCTTTTTCGACCCTTCAGATGTGGATTCTCGAATTTCCACTGCATAACTAAAAAATAATTTCCCTCATAATACGTTAGTATCAACACGCTTTCCATAAAAGATTTTTAAAGAATATCTCGGAACGAATTGATGCCTCGATAACCCCACAAAATAATGCTCTTCGACATTCGACACAGTCAACCGAAAATAACTCAATTCGCGCCTCGCACTTGTCCCTTTTCGAAAAGCCCTTTCCCTGAACAAAGGACCCTCCCGTAACACATTCCAGGAGGTCGCCGCCTCGCCACTGCCAGCGCCAAACGGTAAATTAATTGGGGATGGCAGGGCACGCGCGTTTTTACGGTCGAGGGGCTGAAATGACGATAGAGCGGAGTCATCCCCAGCACCTGCCGCGCGCGAGAACACCGGACGCGTTTAAAGCGCCTGGCCACGGGTACAGGGCGCGCCGCAAACTGTTACGCACCGAACATCAGAATAAAATCATGCTGTGTGGGCCGGCCCCTGCGTGGGCCGCCGCGCAGCCTATCCGGCTTCAGCCAATGAGCGTCAGGCACCAGTTTGCGTCACAATAGTAGCGGGAATTCTAAATGGAGTCACATACCGAAAATCTCAGATACGAATTTAAAGCTTTTTTTAAGAAAAACTAGCGGTGTTAAAACGGCGCGTACTTTTTCGCTCTATGTTCACGCAAAATTACATGAAAAGTATTCAAATTTTCGAACAAGACCTTATTTCAGAATCTTTAAGGAACAGATTTTATTATCAGATTTCAAAAAATCTCTGTCTTTAATATTTTAGTTGTAGGAAGACTCAAAAACAATTTCGAAAAATTAGGGTTTTCAATGAACACGAGACCTACACCATTCTCTGAAACGTCCTTCATACTGTCCAACAAAAAAAATAAAATTGAAAACGATGGAGCTATTTTTATAAAAATGGAAAATGGCCCAGAGACGCAATGAAAAGTACCTCCAAAATTTAAATACCGATTTCAAATTCAAGGGGCCGCGACATCAGCCAGGTCGATTGGGGAATATCAATTTTGGAGAAAATTGGCTGAACGGTTTAACAGCTAGCGTTATTCACAGACGGACGGACAGACAGACAGACAAACAGGCAGGCACGCAGGCAGGTAGGCAGACGTTTCGCCTTCATTCGATTTTTCGGTATTAAGGACTCATATAACGTGGATTCTGACTGTACCACGTGATTAAGGATTTTTTAAAATGAGAACTGGAGTTTTTACTAATACTGCACTTAATGAATAAAAAAGTACAAATTTTAAAGTTTTAACCCTTCCTTGCACATTTTTGTTCTTTTACGCTGAAAAGTTTTGGAGAATAATTTTGAATGCGTATTTATCGGGAAAAATAGAAAAAACAATTCTAATTTGCATGTGTCGTAATAATGAAAACTTTTTAGTCATTGCACATGTGCAAAGACGCTCATAAATTGTAAATTTTATCTTTGCATATGTGCCATGTTGGGAATAGAGATATGACTCGCATAATCAATATTAACTGCTTACATAAAAAACTTGTAATAATAACTCATAATAATTTTTATTAATGTTGCTAAATTTATAACAATTATCTCTTAAGAATATAAAATGAACTCTCCTTTAGATCAAGCGTTAATTACCAAAAATATTGCTCACTCTTTCATGTCTTTCATTTTACATCAATTCCTGAAACAATTTTACCCTCTTAATGACCTGGCACCCTCTTAGGTTGGCAGGCAATTTTCTCAGCCAATAGAAGTGTATTTTTTGTTGTTTGGATTTTTAAAGGTTGTTCTCTGAAGGTTCGATCAGAATGACAGCTCCTTTTAAAGATTGCTCTCTCTCTCTCCTGATTGACATACATGGCTCTGAGCTAATTTTCTGATATCGTTTTGCAATACCCTCCTACAACAAATTTATATATACACCTTTTGTTAAAAATATAAACAAATTAGTAAAATCAAATACATTTTAACACAATATGTAATATCTATAAACACCACATAACCTATACGTAACGCAAACATGCACATCTTTACAAACATGCACAAAAATCCACAAAACTGTTTAAAATTACTCTAGTAAACAGAAACTAGATTCCGAATAATTCAACTGTTACAAAAAGCTTCACGTTTAAAAGACAAAAATCTGTATTCAATGAAAGTAATAAACAACCACAAAAATACTCAGCCAAAGCTGATCGACAAGCCCTCGTGGAGTAAACATCCACTCACCGAAAAATATATTTCAAAAAGACAACTCGCGTGCGATCTGTTGAGTGCTGAATAAACATAACGGTAAATAAACCCTTCGTGAATATGTCAAAGTGCACACAAAGTATTTTAATGAAGAAATCAAGTAGAAAATCACTTTCAAAAGTGACTTTGCATATCTGTAATGCGGTGCATCGAAGGGTAAAATTATTTTGAGAAAATTGAATTTTAAAACTGACATAGAAATATGTGAAATGAATTCCAATTTACCACATCTTTCTACTTCATGAACTAGTAGTGCAACAGAATGGCACAGACTTTCTCGTAGTAGAGTTTTCTTATTTCCTTCGTGTAGATTGGCATCACCGTCTTGCCTCATCCTCTTGTCAGCTGCCATATATCGCCGACCAAGTTCCTTTTTTGACATTTTCTCAAGTTTTCGATTTCCTAATAGTAGAACCGAAATATTACTTTAATAATATTAAAGAAGAGTAAAAACAAAAGAATACATCTACAGGAACTTTGCGTCATATTAAACAGTGCAATTAGTGCTATCTACTGAAAAAGTTTGAAAACCAATTTAGAACCATTTTTGAGAAAATGGCGTTTGAGTGTTTCTGAAAATGCAGTATTTTGAGCTCGTTTCAATGAAAACTGTTGAGTTTTTGAGGAACTTTATATGCCCTTATTTTAATCACATGTACTCATAAATATGATAAAGCAAAGAAATTGTTACTAATGTAAATATTATCGACGTGAGAGACAAGTAAAAAAATACATTTTTGTAACTTTTGAAAAAACAAATAAATAGAGCAATATGGCGTTTATGTCATCGTATAAGGTACATTTGGCATTACCCGTACCAAAAAATTTAAAGAAAGAATTTTGGAGCCAGTTTTGAGAAAATCTTGTTTTTGTTATTTTTTAAAATTGCAAATATTGCCCGCACTATTGCACGATAACTAACAAAATTTCCAAAACAATCATCGTGACCTTACTGAAAGAACTGATTATGAAGAACAGATTCTATTTGAAGGAAAAATCTGTCTCAATTTTATAGTTGAAGGAAGACGCCAAGAAATTCAAATGTTTGCAATTTTCGTAAATTCAGAGCTAATCATGAAAATCGGACTTATGCTATCTTTATAAGTGTATTTTACTCCATTTTTTAAAGAAATTTAAAGAAAAAATGTGGAGCAGTTTTTGAGAAATTTCTGAAAATGTCCGGGGACCTTCATGTAAAGCACACCCAAATTTTAAAGAATGTTTTTTTCAAAATTTCAAAGCTTCAACTATAGCAAGATGGACAGGAGATTCATCAATTTGGAAAAAATGCAACGTATGATTTTGGCGCTAGAAGTGTTCACAGACGGACAGCCAGGCGGCCCGACAGACGGGGGTTTTGGCGTCTACTAACTTTTCGGTATCAATGACCCACAAAACAGATTCTGGATACGCTACGTTTTAGAGTGTTTTTTTTCTTGATTTAGCAACTGGATTTATTCATTTTTCGTTAGCTGCCCCGGCAATGAATTTTTTCTGCCCCAAAACCGCCGTTTTTCCTACTACGTCTATACTCTACGTCTATACTTCGTACGTATACGAGAAAGTAAAAAGCAAGGGTTATAATCTCATCCTTCCAATCTCATCCAAGTTTTTATTTATTGGTTATCAAAAGCACCTAAAACAATAGGTTCTTCCCAAGAGCGTTACATAATAAGTCTAGTGACTTTTTATGATAGTAGACGGATTAAAAATTTCGGATAAAATAATAAATTTTACTCCTCATTTATAAGGAGAAATTTTACTCATTTGTCATATTTTGTATTATAGACATGGTACATAATCATTGTTTTTACTCCGTGAAAAATATAACTTAAGTCGGGAACATGCTGCAGATATTCAGGACGATTATGTTAGTGCAACATTTATAATTCAGTATTAACTCTCTATTACGTATATCCTTATAACGTAGACATTTATTTCGATTGGTTAATTACACACAGACACACAGACACACAGACACACAGACACACAGACACACAGACACACAGACACACAGACACACATACACACATTCATACAGTCATACACAGACACACATACACACATACACAACACACACACACACACACACACACACACACACACACTGTATAATGAAAGGAAGTACTCGATTCCTTACGTTTTGTTAATAAGAGTGTAGTGCAAGAATGAAAATGATTGAGTTTTCCCATTTATTGAATACATTTGATTTGTTAATCGTATACGTTGAAACCATTGCATGTAACAAAGTTATCTGACTTCTGTTAACAATTTCATCACATTCTTTTGAGCTGCTGATTTCCCCAATGAGAGTCGTATTCCCTACACCGAATTAGTGACTAATATTCTCACACGCTCTTTTATAAAGAGGTGATCTAACTCAGGATTTTATCAACAAAAAAGGGAAAAAATATCAAAAATATCTCATGATATTTACATATCTCATCCAGCTCAACTCTTCTCTTTACACACATTTCATTTTCAGAGTAAAAACTTGCATTATTGTATTCCAACGCAATGAATCGCATGGTGCGTTTTGGAGACGTTCATAAACGAATACCTTGTAGGTGGGACATAATTCTGGGAGATTCCAAAGAAAACTTCCTTTGATATATACAAACCTTCATATGAAATAAAGTTTATTCTACCAATGTGCATGGTTAGTAACATCTAATTAAATTGTATGGATATTTATTTCATATTTTCGTATTGAAATCAGTTGACCGAAGGGACATCCTATAGATAATTCTTGAAGCACCTCGTCCTGATACTAACCAGTGGTGCTAGAACATCATACACGTATTGTTTGAAACACAGGCAATTTTATAAAATTTACAGTGCAATGAAAAGGAGACCTGTGCCATTTCTAAGCAACCTTTACTCTATCCGAGGAGAAAATTTAAAGAAAAAAATTATAGCAGTTTTTGAGAAAATAAGTGTTCAAAACTTATCTACTTTTCATGCAAAATTATAGAAATACTACTCACATTTTCAAAAAATTGTAGTAATCTTATTTCAAGATTATGTTTTAGACGAAATTTCATTAAGGAAATTCTCTATCAGCAATTTTATATTTCTGACATAAATGTTTTGCAATTTTTTCTAAATTTAGAGACGGCCAAAAATTGGAATGGCCTTCTGTCAACGTCCGAGTTATTCCAAGAAAAGTTTAATAAAAAAAATTCATGTATAGGAGCTACGCAAGGTACCCTGCCAATTAAAATATCCGCTTGAAACTCGCAAAACCTGGAATTTGGGGAATCAGGGAAAATTAATTTTGAAGAAATCTTCTCAACTAGCGTAGGTTGCAAGTACAGACGTTTTGCCGACAACCAATTGTTCGGCATCAAGAATCCATAAAACGTGAATTCTGACAACACAACGTGTTAGAGGAAGTAATTTACCACATTTAGGGAAAAGGTTATTCACTTTGTTCGATACCAGGGCCCCACAATACGAGTTTTCCCCCCGAAATATCGATGATTTTTGCCGCAGCAATACAATCATTTTCCTTTACTACTTAATAACGTAGTATGGCCAGGAAGTAAAAATAGTGTTATAGTTTGACACAAAAGTTCACATGGCTGATTCTCCAAAATAAACGAACCCCTTACACCAAGGCCTAATCACATTGGTTCACTAGTATTTCCTCCAAAAATTCCCACCCCCTTTCATTCAGACACCAAAGCTGACTCTTGCAGTGCGAACGCGCCCTGTAGGCACGTTCAGGTATCGGAGAAGCATCAATCACGCCGCTTTCATTAGGGATGCTCTCCAGGTAGCGGCGGCGTGGGAGGCGGCGACAGGTAGTCGCGTGCGCAGCGCCGGGGTGGGCGGGGCGGAGATGGGACGGAGGCGGGGGCGACCGCCCGCCAAACCGCGAAAGTTATATGGCGGCCGCGATAAACGCATCGCCCGCCGCCTCTGATATAATGGAACGCAGATTTCTAATGCATATTAACGCAGTTCCCATGCATTGGTTGCACGACGCGGCGCGCGGCGTGTGCAGACTTTCCGAGCTACACGTTCACACGTACGCGCGCCACCCGCGGGTGGTAGGAGGGGTGGGATGTGGGGTGGAGTGGGGCGGTGGACGCTGTGGGGCGGACTGCATTGGCTGGGGCGGCTGGGGCGGCTGGGGCGGCTGGGGCGGCTGGGGCGGCTGGGGCGGCTGGGGCGGCTGGGGCGGCTGGGGCGGCTGGGGCGGCTGGGGCTGGGCGCTGGGGCGGCTGGGGCGGCTGGGGCGGCTGGGGGCTGGGCGGCTGGGCGGCTGGGGCGGCTGGGCGCTGGGGCGGCTGGGCTGGGCGCGGGGCCTGGGCGGGGCGCTGGCGGGCGGCTGGGGCGCGGGGCTGGGCGGGCTGGGCCGGGGGCTGGGCCGGGCTGGCGGGCTGGGCCGGGGCTGGGCCGGGGCTAGGCCGGGGCTGGGCCAGGCGGCTAGGCCGGGGCTAGGCCGGGGCTGGCAGGCCGGGGCTAGGCCGGGCTAGGCCGGCTAGGCCGGAGCCAGGGCTGGGCCGGGGCTGGCAGGCCGGGGCTGGCCGGGCTGGCCGGGCAGGCTGGGCCGAGGGCCGGGGCTAGGCCGGGGCTAGGCCGGGGCTAGGCCGGGGCTAGGCCGGGGCTAGGCCGGGGCTAGGCCGGGGCTAGGCCGGGGCTAGGCCGGGGCTAGGCCGGGGCTAGGCCGGGGCTAGGCCGGGGCTAGGCCGGGGCTAGGCCGGGGCTAGGCCGGGGCTAGGCGGGAGAACCAGTGGAGGAGAGGGCTGTGGGTTGGATGCCGGGGGGGGACGGCGGTAAGGGCGGGGAGAGGGGGGTTTCGGGGGGGAAAGGGGAGAGCGGGAGCATCGGAGTCGTGCAGCAGGGAAGGCGGATAGTGGGGGCGGGGGTAGCTGGGGCGGCGGGAGCGGCGGTGGCAGTGGGGGCAGGGGAGCCACCCATTAGCATCCCGATGGCATAGCGGAGACGTTAAACGCATGCAGATCCCCTTCTATTAGTGAGCCCTGCTCCTAACATGCGCTGCTATCTGCATAATCTATAAGGAGCCTGAATGAAGTCCTCCGTCGGAGCGTGTGCCTCCAATCAATTGTCTTGTTTTATCATGGCGCCGGCAGGCAGGCGAGCGGACGCGCGGGCGGGCGGGCGCTCGTAGCAGCGGGGATTAGGCTCCCGCTGGCGAGCAAAACTCGGGATTCCCAAATCGCTCGCAAAGCCCTCAAAGGCCTCGGCACCTCATCTTGTTCGGGCAATCGCCGCTCGCCCACACGCCGTCCTTTGAGAGCGCACCCGGAGGAGGCCCCGACGCTGCCGTTGTTTGATGTGTAATGAATAACCAACGGAGCCACTCGTAGTATTCTTCTCAACTAGCAAAACTATACTTATCAGTTTTGGAGATATTTTAGAGAAAATCTTTGTTACTATACGAAAATATAAATTTGTGCGAGTTGCATGAAAATGTAAAAAAATCGAGGGATGAAGCGTCGGGTCGCAAATTTGTTGAGAAAGAGACTGGATAGAGTCCACTAATGAATGGGCACTTAAATGTAGGCCGGGAATACTAACGTGAAATTTTGGTTTTAAAATCCAAATAATACTAACTTCACGATATTGGACGTGTGGCGAAACTTTGGGGATTGGGGACTCCAGCAGAAAATTAATCGGTGGCTCTTAAGGAACAAGATATCCGCGGGATCGGAGAAGGTAACATTTGCCTATTGATTCTGGTTATATAAATTCACGATTAAAATAATTGGTTTGTGTTTGAACTTTAAGTGTTGTTATTTAAATTACCTCAAGAGAGACAGCGACGTTTGATGAGTGCCAATTTAGCTGCGGTTGAATTTATTGGCGTTCAAACATTTACCATTGACGCGTGCATACACTTCTGCGGGAACATTGAATATTCAGTACATTCGTAACAATCTTCAAACGTCCCAGGGACTTCATAGACCTGTTTCAGACCCGTTTCAAGTTTGCAGGATCGCGCGTTCAGTCAGATCGCACGGGAAATATTCATTTTGGTGACAATCCTGAGTTTAAGCACTAATTCTGTACACGCGTTGACACTGTGACGGGTAGATGGACGGACGGACAGATGTTTTGAGTGAAACAGGTTTCCTGACAATTAAATGCAAACTGTAGAGAATGTGAAAAAAATTTGCACTAACACTAATCTAATCGTATACTGTATAATAGTGTGCAAAAATGAAATAACGAAAGATCGTCCCGCATCTCAAATGCAAATAAAATCAACTAATTAATATTCTACAAATTTATAGTGCGTATTGTCCAAATATGGTGTGTCCTACAATAAAATAGTAATTGCGCAGACGTGAATTAATTCACTTGGATCAATAAGTTGAATACGTTATTTACTTGGCAACACTTTTTTTTCCTAAGCACAATTCCTCTCTCCTCCCAAAAAACGAGAAAGAAACATTGTGACAAATTACTTTCTCTATCTACACTATATAAAATAATACTAGTAAGAACAGTATGCAAACAATTCCATTTCATTTATAAAGTGAGATTAACTTTTTCAACCACATTTTGTAAGTAAATGGAGATGACAATATTGTGCCAAAATCAAACAAAAAATACTAATCAGCCATACCAACGAGATTGTAAAACGTGTGTGCTCTGAAAGTACAACTTCCTTGGATGAAATAACCAGACGGAGAAACGAATGGGAACCATTTGTAAGTTACAGCACAGAACGCTACATTCATAACTTCGAAAAGGGCCAATAAACAATACAAAAAACTATTAACACGAGCCGACAAGCAATATCTCACATAAAAATTCTTCACACAGCACGTGCAGCGAACACTCGCATTCCATCTAAAACGGTGCCGACTGCGGGCTGATTAAACTGTGAAAAGATCGTCTGCAGCAATCAATGTTCAGGGCCTCTCGATTGGTCGGCGTTCGTAGTACACCTTGCGCCAGGGCTGGCCATTTGGGGGTGATTAATAACAGTATCTGCTCCGCAGAGTAACCGGCATGCCCCCATCGCCTCCGCCCCCGCTTACGTGCTCCCTCCCCCACCCCCATGCTCGCCTCCCTGCCGCCCATCCTTGGCCCGTCCGTCCTGTGCCCGACACCGCTACTTCCCATAGCACCATATCCACCGCCCCCGCCGCCACCAGCACCGCCCCGCCGCCACCAGCACCGCTCCCACCGCCACCAGCACCGCTCAAACCGCCACCAGCCCCGCTCCCACCGCCACCAGCACCGCCCCCGCCGCCACCGCCGCCCCCCCGCCGCCACCAGCACCGCCCCCGCCGCCACCAGCACCGCCCCCGCCGCCACCAGCACCGCCCCCGCCGCCACCCGCACCGCCCCCGCCGCCACCAGCACCGCCCCCGCCGCCACCAGCACCGCCCCCGCCGCAACTGCCGCCACCCCCGCCACTACCAGCCCTGTCCCTGATGCCACCAGCACCGACCCCACCGCAACTGCCGCCACCCCCGCCGCCACCAGCAACGCCCCAGACGCCACCAGCACCGCCCCCGCCGCCAGCAGCACTGCTCACACCGCCACCAGCCCTGCCCCCGCCGCCACTAGCACGGCTCCCACCGCCACCAGCACCGCCCCCGCGGTCACGCGCACCAGCCCCGTCCTCGCCGTCACCGACGCCGCCAGCGCCATAGCTGTAGTTGTTGCCACCGTTCCCACAGCCATTACCGCCGCCGTCACCGTCATCGTCGTCATGGCCATCACCAACGCCACTGCCTGCCGCCGCCCCAGTCCCCACTCCGCCAATCACCCTCAGCCCTAGTTCCCCATCGCCGCCGCCCAACCCCGTTTTTACACCACCTCTTTTCCCCACCGCCTCCGAAGCTCCACTAATTGAAGTTGATTAATAAGTTCGATTGATTGCAGCATCAGCCGCATTTGTTCGGCGTCCGGCGCGGGGGGAGGGGGAGGATCGGTGGTTCACGCTGGCTCCTGTGGGGGCGTTACCTGCCCGACGGGCGGGCGGCGCGGCGCGAGCTGGCAGCTGTAATGAGCCCTTTGAGTGATGAGTCAAACATGACCTCGGCCCATTTTCTCTGCGCGAGACTGCCTGCCGAAACACTCATGCTTTCCATTTCATTCGGCCTTCTCGAAAATATGGTGACCCTTGCTCAAAAGTGGATTTAACATGATAAAAGATGCCCGCATTTAATGCTGCGCAAATTGCAGTTGTCAACAACAAATATCGGACATGAGAATTTTGGGTGTTATTCAGTCCAAGTTGACACCCTGAACAGGCCAACAATGTTAAAATTTATCTATTAGGTTTTATTTTCATATGGCAAGCAAATATTTCTGAGGGTGACATTTGGAATATCACGTTCCCTTTAGATATGAACAGTCAATATACTAAATATCTCTAAATGTTGATTCTCGCACACCTCAAATAAGCAAGTCAGTAAATAACGAACCGGGAGCGGTAGCTCAGTGCATTAATTGATGTCACTGCAGCGCCTCTGACCGGCAGGTTCTAGGTTCGAGTCCTGCCGGCGGCAGGATTTGCGATACTAGCTTTTATGCTAGGTCGTATTCAGTCGCTGTCTGGCCGAAACTTCTAGAGGCCGCTACTCTGATCGGTAGTTTTCCGTGGTTTCTCCTATCCAAACCAGGCGAATGCTGGAGCAGTACCCTAACAAACGGACCACGCGCGATCTTTTCTTCCTCTTCCTTGTCCTATCCTCCCCCTTACACACACACACTTACACTAACATGCACTACCACATATTCCGGGAGACCGGACGGGAACTGAGAGCTTCTCCCGACTGGGGCCGTGCCCCGCTGGTGGGAGAGTCCTGGTTGGGGTGAAACCCCACTAGCCGACGGTAGGTCGCCGCCGGATTTCGCCATCCAGTGGGGGAAGATCACCGCCATCTCACGAGGAAAAAAACTGGCACTACACTTACGGAAATAAATATTAATGCTATCTAGCTACTATCGAATGTAACGTAACCAGTCAAGCGAGAGTATCTCGCAACTTCTCAAAATTTTTCGAGATTGAGTCATTTATGATTATTGGATGATAATGAGGATGCACGGCATGCTTTCAGGGAAGTGAACATTTTCTTTGGAAACAAAAGAGTCGACAATTTGAGAAACTTGTAACGTTGGTTATCTTATCACAAAAAGGAATGCAATATACCTCTAATTACACTTTTTAAATTATTATCCATTTTTAACTGTAAAAGTTTGGGCAATGAACGCTATGAACGTTTTCATGGAAAATTTCTGAGTCTGGAGAAACATTATGTAGGAAGGTGAAGTACAAATATCCTTGTTGACTATTTCTGGTTGGTCTTCAGGGACGCTCTTAAACTACAAGAGGAAACCAAAAGATAGCGAATTTAGTGAAGGTAAGAGACCATACTATTACTACAATACAATACATAATATACTAGTACAATACGATTGACAAATAAAATTTTGTTCTGAATGTAAGTATTGACAATACTCATGAAACCGGAGCAAAACTAGCATTTCGGTTCCATATTCGTGTTCCGCAATGCCAACGTATTGTACACGTTAAGATTTTATTTTTTATTAAGTCGCAAACAAAGTTAGAATTTGTTGGATAACTAATTCTAAAGAATCCACTACTTTCCATTAAAAAAATAATCACGGAATTTGGTTGTGTAAAAATGCTTAAGCAACTTTCTAAGCAAAAAACCTTATTTTTTAAACATATGAAATTTTCAAAACATTCACTCTCAACCTATTGAAACGTGATAAACCGTTGCAGTATCGCAATTTGTCACGGAACTTATATTTTCCTGAATTGAAGCGCAACGAAAATCTGCGATAAAACAGTAAGTAACCACAACAGCAGAGTAAAAAACATAGGAAGATAAAAAGGATATTAAGAAAGTTGTAAATTACAGGCAACAGATGCAGCAAATGATCAAGAGACAAACAACATAATTGAAACTGAAGTAGTATATAAATTGATTGTATCGAGAAAGGGAGATCTCTAATTAAAATAAAAATGAGATTGACACTTGCAAAAAGCCGATGTATTTCCACGGACATCAAACGCAGGACGTTATCCAATCGGCGTCAAGTCAAGCGTTCGGTACCGCAATTGGTTGTCAAGTACACCTGTCACAAAGGCCAAGCTGATTAGATCACATAATGAAAATGTCAGAACAGAAACGCGTAAAAAATATATTTTCATGGCTATCGGTGAATGCGTGAGCACTCGAAAGGCAGTGGCGGCTCGTGGGTATTTGCACGTTCGCATGTGCACACCCAAATTAATTCGGTGCCATTTCTCTTAAACATCTCTTAACAAGAGGAGAAAGTCCTCTCAGAGCATTTCCGTAACATGTTATTTCAAAACACGCGCCATTCAGAAGCTGCGATTGCCGGTCCGTCCGCCTTTCTTCCGTGACAGCCTGCGGGAGCACACTCGGGAAAATGCGACCGAGGAAACGGAGTCCTAGGCTGCCGCGGGGCTGCAGGGGAAGGAGGGGGAACAACGGTGGCTTATGGAGGACTGGAGCAAACCCCGCGCGCGCGGTGCTCCATCTACGGCGCAGGCGCAGTGGCAATCTCGGGAAAAGCCTTGACATGTCTCGAAGATATAACACTCGAGTAGCACAAGTTTTTAGCAGAAGTATGACATTGAACGAAGAAAGTGTGAGATATCTCTCCACTTAAATGAGCTTTCGCACTAGCTCGCGAAACGCGAACGCATTGCTGTGCACTGTTGCATTCATAAAAATGTTAATTGTATATAATATGTGTATTCTCTTGTGTTTTAAAGTGAGTTGCAATTACAGAACCATTCCGAAGTATTCAAACACTTAGTGTATTTTGTAAACGTAAGTATTAGGCTACGTTTCAATGTGTTTTGAGAAACCGAAATCAGAGAGTTCTTTTTGTGTCAAGGCCGTCACGCGACCGTCCTTGGTGTAGGATGGAGGCTCCCGTCTACCACGTGACCTTCCAGGTCAAGCTGGCGTCCACTTGGTCTAAATATATCGCAACGCCGTGGCGTCGAGGCTATTCAGCCCGCAGGTATGCGGTACTTCCGCTCCTCCTCCCACCCACGGCCGCCAACGTGACGCTACACATGTCTACTGTGGATGTATAGGCAATAAAATATAAATGTAATGCGTGAAATGCATAACAAGTGATATGGGTTATGTTTCCGTGGCCTTGGTAGTGGATAATAATAATAATAATAATAATAATAATAATAATAATAATAATAATAAATAATAATAATAATCACTTTATTTATGTGGCGAGACTCGGGCCATCGGCCTTGGCCTAACCACGTAATAGATAAATGTATAGATAAAAATTGAAACATTATCCATAGATACATATAGTAAATAAACATAAAATACAACTTACTAATGCCATGCCCCTGGACTCACAAACGCGAAAAGTATACAACGTCCCAGCATTTGCCTTAAGTGGCTGGGGAAAACCAGGGAAAACAAAGCAAGTGTGCATGCTCTTCAACATTGAGCAACAAAAATAATATATTGAAAATAAGTTTAGAAACAAACAAACATTAATGACACTGGAAAACTCTGAAGGTATTGAAACATGCCCACAAACTGCTCACAATTATTGGGCGTTTCGTCGTTATACTTGTTAGATTAGTTATAGTTATATTAGTTTAGCAATACGCATCAAATATTAACAAAAATCTCGAATACATTAAAAAATTATAAAAAACAATATGATAATACACACAACCACCTCGCCAGTGCACAACACCACCTGGCCATGCACACAACCACCCGGCCATTCAAACCACCACCTGGCCATGCACACAACCACCCCCAAGACACAACCACCCGGCCAATGCACACAACCACCCGGCCAATGCACACAACCAACCGGCCAATGCACACAACCAACCGGCCAATGCACACAACCACCCGGTCAAGTTGATGTCTTGAATGCACACTGTGATAAGCCAAGAACATTGGAATTAGTTTTTTATGATAAAAACATTTAGCGCTGAAATATAGCATCGTTTTTACTCAAAGAATACGTGTTGTTAGGACAACGGATCAACAAGGGTTAATATTCCATACTTGATGTTGGAATGTTGGGCAAATGATGTGCCAGATATCAAACGATGCCAAATGATATGACGATGTGCAGAAAGTTTGAAGAGGGCGTTGGATCGTGGTAATCGTCAGGAAGGACGCATGAATTCGTTCTCTAGAAAAATTTCGTCGCGAGCACACGTTAGCGGTTCGTGAGGTGCGATCGAGTTTTCAACGTAGGCTGCGTATTATGTAGATGATAGTAAGTCAGGTATTTGTTTAATTTGAAGTTTGTGAGCTTGGTCTCGTGTAAATTGTAATGTTAAATAGTAATCGGGAATTTTTATTAATATAATGGTGGATGTTGAAATTAAACAGACTTCATGTTTCCAGGAAATATACTTTAGGGTAGCTTCGTAGATGGAAGAATTTTCCAATAAATAGATGAATATAGTCAGTCGTGAGTAGGTGTTTTGTACGAAACACAGACAGGGAAAGTTGCGACGGCGTGTTAAATTTGTGAGAATATTAAGTCCAATTATAGCAATCGTTAAGGATATTTTGAAACATTTTTATTTAGGAAAGGACACGAAAATTGGTTCACCAAGGATTCCGGGGACTTCATTCTGCTAGTCAGCCGAGAAGCCAACAATCAAGATTACGAACATAATTACGAACGTAAGCTTACGAACTTTAATTAAACCCGTGCGGTGTTTCAATGTTTAAAGTGAAAGTAATTCACTTAAATTTGACAGAACTGCATGCATAGATGTAAAGAATAAATGTTAAAGTTGTATTGTTAAAAAGGCTGACAATTCATAGTAGTTGCATTCAATCTAATAATTGATTCCAATTAATAGAACTTTCAGAACTTCTATTCTGTATAGAATTACACGTCTACATGCAATGGGTAAGGAGTGTATGTTGTGTGTCGAACCAACACCACCTGGACTTACAAGGTCTGAACAGTCATTCAAGACGGTCGCCTAAGAAGGCCATACAAGCTGAAATGCGAAGTAAAATTGTGGTTACGAGACGAAAATATATAATTAATTACACTATCAAATAAGAAGAAAAGAGTTCCACTTTCTGTAGCTGGAAGATCTATACATAAATGTTATTTTTCTGACGAAACGAGCTGCATGCACTTTCTATTAATACTGTTATCACTTAAAACGCACAATACACGAAATCATATCTGTTCTAATCGCAATATACTTTTGTTTTCAAAATATTTTGCAAGTTCTATTTTAAATGTATTCACCCATCATGAGATCACTAATTTATCACTGTCACTAAATTTATGTAACTATGAGTTTCTGGTGTACTTTAAAAACCTGTTTTCACATTGTTCCATTTAAGGTTCAAAACCAAATGAACACAATCTCCTAATTTCACTAGGATGAATAAACACTAAGAACCCTAAACGTTTGAAATATTTATAAAAATATGGCTATATGGTAAATAGCGTACAAGACAAAAAGAAAAACTATGCACTTCCATTCTTGATACGAGGTTTTATCTGTTCCAGCGTAAAAGCAACAGGTTTGACAAATTGTGAATTTGTGGTATCGATTTGAAGTAAAATGTCTCAATTAACGCAAAATCAAGAGAACTTACATGTATTAAAACATAACTTCAACCTAACTATTTCTAAAACATCACTAATTTCATTTGTATTATATACTATCTGATATTTTAGTGCCTTTAAGTTTTATAAATTTTATACAATAATAAACATGGAGTTTCAATTCCTTATACACCACCACTGAATCGATATTTTCGGGAAAGAATTACAATCAATGTGCTTAAAAAGAATACTGTCTTCCTTACTAATAATTGACCAATAATCGTCCAAAATGAGTACCTCCGGTTTGCTTCTTAGTTCATCAAAAGTACTGAAAGATATTTCATTTAATCTTGCAATATTTTCTTTTGCACTGTTTTCAATAGTATCAAGCCGAGACTCGTTTTCTACTGTCAATCTCTTTTCTTGAAGACTTTCTCTGTAGAAAGCGCTTAGACAATTCAAGTAAGTAGGATAATTTGGCAACAAAGAAGGCATAGCTCCACGAGACAGTCTTGTATGTTTTAAGGGAAGAGTGATATTTAGTTCATTATCACAACAGAACACTGAATTCCTCTCAGTTTCCCACGTTCGCAAATGCAATTCACAAAACTGAAAGTAAACACTAAACTTAACAACTTCCACATTTCACTTTTTACCATAATTCCTTCAGTAGGGGACACTGTCCTTACTGACCATGATTCTCACTATTTCAACAACAGACTACATCCACATAACCACAACTCGAAAGCTACACATGCTTCTCAAAGTACCCAATTGGATCGTCTCAACTCGAACAAGTCGCCATATTGGCTTTGAAAAACTCTAGTGCGCAGGCCTTGTATGTCTAGGTGGTGTTGGTCAAACCCATGCTTAAAACTGGCAGGAGATTTAATAATTTAATAAATTAATAATTCAGTTTTAAAATAAGCAATAGAGAACATATAAAATTATCACAAAAAGCTAGCCTACCGCGAAGTTTGATAAGAAGATCTAAAATTATCACAACATGTATGAACTTTGGAGTCCTGTATTTATTTTAGTTGCATTATTGCTATTAGTGGAATGAGCCAACAACGTTAATTAAGGTTGATATTCCTTTTTTTGTAAATTAAAATTCCACTAATTGCACAAACAGCCTTTGAAATGCATCAGTGATAACAATGTCGGTCCGCGAACCTTCCAGGAAAAACTTTCGGGCGGGTAGGATTTATCAACATTTCAATAGAGAGACCGAACAACGCATGTTTCGGTAAATATATTGTTATAACTGTAATCGAATTTAATAATTTCGAGTTTTATTAAATCTTCATAACTATATAGAATTACCCTAGGTACATATATCGAGAAATGTAGTACAAAATTTATTTATACTTAGAATCCTTCCCGTAATTCAAATTAACTTTATATGGTAGCACAAAAAGTTATTGTGACTCACTAATGAAACATAAATAACAAAAATTTGTTCTAATTCAGATGAAGCGCGTGTTGCCATAACGTTCCGTTAAGTTGCGCAAAGTGGTTCGGGAGGTGGTTTAAATCAGTAACAATTCATGTAAAAAAACAAAGACTCTTGTGTATCATCGTTTCCTTAAAATTCTAATCTGCCGCGCTACCAAACAAATGGCTGATAGCTGACACCGCATGGGAGGCACCTGGCGACTAATTTCGAAGACAAGAAGACAATTGACGAATGATGGCATGTGACAAGAAGCGCGCGTTCAAAGCTATTAATTCACCTGAAGTAAAAATTTAAATGTTGTTTTCTGTTTTTATTACAGGTATTCTATGTATCTATTGTTTTTATTTTTCCAATGTAATTATTGAAAATTGTGGGAAATTATATGAAACTGCTTTTATTATAGAAACCCAACTGTGCTTTTATTTCAAATTAAATACTTGAAGGATATAATCATTATATTCAATTTTTTGTATACCAGCATTATAAACAAACCTTTTACATTAGCAAAATCGTTCATAATGCGGCTTATTATGGCACGAATCATTACGTCATCGCTATTTCTGCACGAAATATGAGTCATCACTGTCATAATAGTCACAGCCCCTATTTATCATCAGTTATAAAGTATAAAGAAGGCCATGGTACCATGAATAGTTTGTGTGTTCGCAGTAAAATCAAATATATTGTGAAAAAAGTTGCACTTTTACAATCTAATTTATTAATTTATTACTACTTTTAAATTACATGTTGCTGTTAATCGGTAGTATTTAACAATAATATCTAAGAACATCAAATTAGTTTTTATGAATATGAATATTAATAGTACAGTTGGATAAATTTGTCAAAGACACTCTAGAAGATGTATTTAATTCCAAAGTGCTTATTTTTTATTTACTTTCTGCACTAACCAATATCTTGTTGCAATGTAAATCTTATTATTAACTGATTATTTAGTGTAAGATTCAGCTACATATGAAAATCGCCAGCCTCCGTGACATGTAAGTGCAGTAATATCACCAGCATTATCGGCGAAAAACGTCGCAGATGTTCTCTTAAACGAACACGTTTACACATTGCCTTTAATTTTGAATATGTTCACCGTAAGGTAGACGCTTTACACACTGTGGACTTAATGTTTAAAAATCATGCTTCATAACTACCATTTTTATTCTAGCATGTGCACTGTACTAACCTAACCAATCTACTCGGACAGACAGGAAAGAACAACAGCCTCACATACAAAATTCCCATATTTTCATCCATCCAGCATTCATTTTCTTTTTTGCAGCTTCTTCCAAAAAAATTTTGGCAAAGAATCCATAATGTTTTAAACGTAACTTTCAACCTAATTGTCATTTGTAAACAAATTAGTTTCTTAGGTAGCACTCATGACGTCATAACATGGAATCGAGGCTACAACTTAACATTCAAACTGACTTCGCTGCCTTAATTTTTGTATAATACTTTTACACAAAAAAATAGCGAATGCAACTCGCTATTTGTTACTTTTTTGCACTGATAAAAATTCACTAGTAACGTCTTTCGTTCGGTAATATTTTCTTATTCGTGCAGAAAAGGACAACATTATAAACTAATTGCATAATATACTATTAATAAACTAGTGCTGAAACATCCCGTACTTTCTCACCCGTACTTTCACGCAAAATTACGCGAAAAGTACTCAAATTTTTGAAAAATTGTACATGACCTTATTTCAAAATCTATTTTTAAGAAATAGATTTCCTTAAGGGTAAAAATGTATTTTCATATCTGTTGTATAAAGACGCCAAAAAAATTTAAACTTTTGTAATTCTCGAAAAATGAGGCTTTTCAACGAGCACGATTTATTTATTTTTATTTATTTTTTTCTATTTTACGTCAAAAAAGCAGTTAAAAATTGCGTATGACGTGCTATGGGGAAAAGTGAATTGTGTGCACATTTTCAAAATTCTGTGATCCCTACACTAAGTCATATACTTCTTAAATTTTGAAAAAAAAAGCTCCCATGTAATAAAATATATTTTCAAGAATAAAAAGGCAATAAATTTGGCTCTTATCCATGTTGTCCTGCGGAATAATACTTCCTGCCGCGACAACATGGAAACGATAATTTGAATAATTGTATTTCCCACTGAATTCTAGAAGATGGGGTTACTTTTGCAGAAGCAAACGGACTTCAGATTTGCTCAATGGATCAGGGAAACTGGACGAAAAACCTGATCGAGATCGGAGTCATTGACCCGGAGGCTGCAATACAATACTTGTTACAGGTTGTTTATACACATTTATACAGTTCAAATGTTAAATAATGCATTATGTATAATTGTTAAAATTAATGTTACTTTTCTTGTGATGCTCAGTATAGTCTCTAATTGTATAGAAACAGTTAGCAGCAGAAACGATTTCACTTGGGATTTAAACTTTTCTATCGAATTTAATCGTTTAATGTCATCTGGCAAAGTGTTGTAAAATAATGTACATGTACGATTCTCTTAAACATTCTGTACACTATCCAACAACAAAATTTACTCAAAAGCGATGGAGCTATTTTTTTGAAAATTTTGAAAATGTCCCAGGGCCTTATAAAGTACCTCGAAATTAAAAACAGTTTCAAATTCAAGATGCCGCGACATCAGCCAGATCAATTGGGAATATCAATTTCGGAGAAAATAGGTTGAACTGTTTAGCCGCAGCATTGTTCACAGAGAGGCAGACAGGCAGGCAGACGTTTTGCCGTCAACGGTTTTTCGCTATCAATGGCCCACAGAACATGGAGTCTGGCACATCATGTGTAGAGGTTTTTTTAATTTAGCAATCAATTTATCCATTTTTCTTACAGAGCCTGTCCAGCATTTGCCAACGTGTTTTCGCGTAGCATTCATAACTTTCTCTCGAAAATGTAGATTAACTTTATCTAAAACTGAAATTAAAACGCAGAACGAATATTTTCTAAACGTTGGCACTATGCCCGACGCAAGCTCCCGATAGCCAAGGTAATCATGACTCCGGCCGCGGAAGCCTACGCTCTCAAATTTATCCACTTTTTCGTTACCAGAGCCTGACAATAAGAGTTTTTTTTGCCGAAAATTCGCTGTTTCTCCGCGTATCATTACATAACTATCTCTCTACTCCGTAATATGTTTAATTTAAACTTTTGATCTAAAACCGAAATTAAAACCGAAACGAATATATTTTATAAATCAATGTTAGATTTGCAAGCGTTGGTTATATTTATAAGAACAAGTTATTAAAATCTAATATTTTCTGTTACCAACACCGTAGTTGTGAATTCGATAATGATGTATTAATATCCAGCGTTAATATCCCACAGCCGAGAGCACGGCTGCGCTAGGCTCCGAGCGGCTGCAGTCGGCGGCGCGCCAGGCCACGTCGCCCAGCCACGGCTTAATCCACGTCTATCACTACATCGCCCGCGGGCGGTCGCCCCGGCGGCGGCGGCGGCGGCGCGCCGGCGGCGACCACCGGCCGGCGGCGGCGGACGGTTCTTTTAAAAAGCGGCCGAGCGGGGCACGGGGCGGTCGGCAACGGCCCCAGCCCGCATGCACGGCGGCGCCAACCGGCGCGATAATCTATCGGAGGCCGGCGGCGGCGGCACGGCAAACGGCCGGCGGCGGCGGCGGCGCGGCGGGAGGACGAGGCGACGGCGGCGGAACGGCCGGGCAGCGGCGGCAGCGGACGGCGGAAGGCGGCGCGGCTGCGCCGTTGCAAGCCGGGAGACGCGGAAGTCAAGGGCGGTGGGCGGCGGCAAGGCGGCGGCGGGTAGCGGGCGGCGGCGCGGGTGAGGCGGCGGGGCGAAAGGAACGGGGGGAAGCGGCGAGGGACCGGGTGTTGGAGGGCGGAACGGCGGCGGCGGGAGGGGCAAGCGGTCGGCGGCGGGGCTTAGAGGAAAGGGTCGGCGGCGGAGAGCAGGGAGCGGCGCGGCGGCGAATGGGGAGGAAGGCGGTACGGAGGGAAGCGGAATGGAGGTGGAGGGGGCGGAAGAGGAGGGGTGGCGGCGTGGAGAATGGGATGAAGCGAGAGCGGTGGAAAGCGGGGAGGCGGCAAGGCGAGGGGGATGAACGGGGATTAAGGCGGAAGGAAGGCGGAACGGCGGCAGAGAAGAGAAACGGGGCGGCGTGGCGAAGAGCGGCGGTGGCGGCGGGCGCGGGCAAGGCGACGGCGGCGGCGGCGGGGCGAGCGGATACAGGGCGGCGGCGCGGTGAATGCGGCGGCATGGGGCACGGTGCAGCGACGCGGCGGCGGCGGCGGAAGCGGCGACGGGACCAGCGCGGGCGAAGCAAAGCGGCGGGGTGGGAGGTGTGGCGGCGGAGGCGGCGGGAAGGCTGGAAGGTTAAGGTACCGGGGGGGACGGCGCGTCATAGAAGGCAGAATTGGGTCTGGGGGGCGGCGGAGGCAAAGCTGGCGGCGGCGGCGGAGGCTAACGGCGAGCACGGCAAGAGCGCGCGGGGCGGCGGGCAACGGTACGGCGGCGCGAGGAGCAGGCGTAATTCGGAACGGCGTTGTCGGCTCGATGCATGCAAGCTGCATTGAATGCCATTGAGCAATGAAGGTGAACCGTATTATGTTATCTATGCGCTGTAATCCGCAAATCGCTGGAGCAAACAACTGCGCATTTGTCCGAGAATCAAGGTACATATAAACAAGCAGCAAAACATGTTGAAGCAGGGGCCACGGCTTGAATGAAACAGAAATTTTGAAATTTTATCGCAGTAGACAAAAGTATGCTAACTGCAAAGAAGTAACGGCAGGCAGCGAAGCAAAAAAAAAACTTTAGAGCGGCAGAAGAATCGGGTGCAAATTAGCACTGTGCGGCTGTACTTATGGCGTGCTTACGCACGCAGCTTGCGGCTCAATCTCACGGAGAAACGGTGTCACGACAAAAAATTTTTTTATGAAGATCAGGCGCAGCGGCGAAGTTCAAACAGGCGGCGGACGGCAAGAAAAGCCGAAACAGGCGCGGCAAACTGACGGCGCTGTATTGAAAACGGTGGCCAACGCGATTTATGAAAAACGCGCGTGATATCTGGTCTATCGCAGCCAAGCTGCGAAGGCAAAGCAAGGAATAACAGCTTGACGGCAGCACCCTTTCTTTGTTAAAAACACTTTGCGGCAACTCATCGCTGGCATCGGCGGCGGCAGCAGAAGCAAAAACGGTGCGCCAACTTGCAATTTGATGAAGGCAAAGGCAAGCAGAACTTCGGCGGCAACGCACGCAGGCAACCAGCGGTGGCGGCCACGGCGCCGGCACGGCAGCAGCGGCAGCGGCGGCCCCGGCACGGCAGCACACGGCGGCGGCGGCAGCACGGCGGCAACGGCAGCGGCGGCGGCACGGCACGGCGGCGGCGGCGGCGGCAACGGCGGCGGCGCGCGCACGGCGGCAAAGCAGCGGCAGCGGCGGCGGCGGCGGCAGCGGCAACAACGGCAACAAGCGGCCCAGGCAGCGCAGCGGCAACGCAACGGCACGGCAACGGCAACGGCGGCGGCGCAGCGGCAGCGGCGGCGGCGGCGGCGGCGGCGGCGGCGGCGGCAGCGGCGGCGGCGGCGGCGGCGGCGAGCGGCGGCGAGCGGCGGCGGCGGCGGCGGCGGCGGCGGCGGCGGCGGCGGCGGCGGCGGCGGCAGCGGCGGCGGCGGCGGCGGCAGGCGGCGGCAGCGGCAGCGGCGGCGGCAGCGGCAGCGGCGCGGCAGCGGCGGCGGCAGCGGCGGCGGCGGCGGCAGCGGCAAACGGCAGGCAGCGGCGGCAACGGCGCGCGCGGCGGCGCGGCAGACGGCGGCGGCGGCGAGCGGCGGCGGCGGCGGCGGCAGCGGCGGCGGCGGCGGCGGCGGCGGCGGCGGCGGCAGCGGCGGCGAGCGGCGGCGGCGGCGGCGGCGGCGGCGGCGGCGGCGGCGCGGCAGGCGGCAACGGCGGCGGCGGCGGCGGCGGCGGCGGCGGCAGCGGCGGCGGCGGCGGCGGCGGCGGCGGCGGCGGCGGCGACGGCGGCGCGGAACCGGCGCGGCGGCGGCGGCAACTGGCGGCGGCGGCGGCGGCGGCGGCGGCGGCAGGCGGCGGCGGCACGCAGCGGCGGCAAGCGGCAACGGCAACGGCACGGCGGCGGCGGCAACGGCGGCGGCGGCCGGCGGCGGCAGCGGCGGCAGCGGCGGCGGCGGCAGCGGCGGCGGCGGCGGCGGCGGCGGCGCGGCGGCAGCGGCGGCGGCGGCGGCGGCGGCACGCGCGGCGGCAACGGCGCGGCGGCGGCGCGGCGCGGCGGCGGCGACGGCGGCGGCACGACGGCGGCGCGGCGGCGGCGGCGGCGGACGGCACGGCGGCGCGAGCGGCGGCGGCGGCGGCGGCGGCGGCGGCGGCGACGGCGGCGGCGGCGGCGGCGGCGGCGGCGGCGGCGGCGGCGAGCGGCAAGCGCGGCGGCGGCGGCGGCGGCAACGGCGGCGGCGCGGCGGCGGCGGCGGCGGCGGCGGCGGCGGCGGCGGCGGCGGCGGCGGCGGCGGCGGCGGCGGCGGCGGCGGCGGCGGCGGCGGCGGCGGCGGCGGCGGCGGCGGCGGCAGGCGGCAGGGCGGCGGCGGCGGCGGCGGCGGCGGCGGCGGCGGCGGCGGCGGCGGCGGCGGCGGCGGCGGCGGCAGCGGCGGTGGCGGCGGTGGCGGTGGTGGTGGTGGCGGTGGCGGCGGTGGCGGCGGCGGCGGCGGCGCAGCGGCGGCGGCGGCAGCGGCAGCGGCAGCGGCGGCACGGCGGCGGCGACGGCAACGGCGGCGGCCGGCGGCGGCCGGCGGCGGCGGCGGCAACGGCGCGCGGCGGCCGGCGGCACGGCGGCGGCGGCGGCGGCGGCGCGGCCGGCAGCGCTGACGCCGCGCGGCGCGAGCAGCCGGCGCCGGCCGGCTTGCGGCAGCGGCGCGCGGCAGCGGCGGCGGCGGCCCGCACAGCGGCGGCGGCGCCGCGGCACGGCGGCGGCGGCACGCGCGGCGACGGCAGCGGCGACGGCGGCCGGCGCGGCGGCGGCGCGGCGGCGGCAGCGGCGGCGGCGGCCGGCGGCGGCAACGGCGACGGCAGGCGGCGGCGGACGGCGGCGGCGGCCGGCGGCGGCAGCGGCGGCGGCGGCGCGGCGGCGGCGGCGGCGGCGAGCGGCAGCGGCGCGGCGGCACACGGCGCACGCACGGCGGCAGCAGCGAGCGGCACGCGGCAGGCGGCAGCGGCCACGGCGGCGGCGCGGCGCGGCGCGGCGGCACGGCACGGCGCACGGCGCTGGCGGCGGCACGGCGCACGGCACGGCGGCGGCGGCGCGCGCCGGCGCGGCGGCGGCGGCGGCAGCACGGCGGCCGGCGGCAGCGGCGGCACGGCGGCGCGGCACGGCGCGCAGCGGCCGGCACGGCGGCACGGCGGCGGCACGGCGCGGCCGGCTACGGCGGCCGGCGGCACACGGCACGGCGGCGGCGGCGGCACTGGCGGCGGCGGCAGCGGCGGCGCGGCCAGCAGCGGCGGCAGCGGCGGCGGCGGCGGCGAGCCGGCGGCGGCGGCGGCGGCGGCGGCGGCGGCGGCGGCGGCGGCGGCAACGGCGCGGCGGCAGCGGCGGCGCGGCGGCAGTGACGGCAGGCGGCGGCGGCGGCAGCGGCGGCGGCGGCGGCGGCAGCGGCGGCGGCGGCGGCGGCAGCGGCGGCGGCGGCGGCGGCGGCGGCGGCAAGCGGCGGCACGGCGCGGCGGCGGCGGCGGCGGCGGCGGCGGCGGCGGCGGCGGCGGCGGCGGCGGCAGGCGGCAGCGGCGGCGGCGGCGGCGGCGGCGGCGACTAGGCAGCGGCGGCTAAGACGCGGACGGCACGGCGGCGGCAGCGGCAGCAGGCAGCGGACGGCGGCGGCGGCGGCGGCGGCACAGGCGGCGGCGGCGGCGGCGGCGGCGGCGGCATCGGCGGCGGCGGCAACGGCGGCGGCGGCGGCGGCGGCAGCGGCGGCGGCGGACGAACGGCGGCGGCGGCGGCGGCGGCAGGCAGCGCGGCGGCCGGCGGCGCGGGCGGCGCGGCGGCAGCAACGGGAGCGGCGCGGCAACGGCAGCGGCGGAACGGCGCGGCACAGGCGGCGGCGGCGGCGGCGGCGGCGGGCGGCGGCGGCGGCGGCGGCGGCAGCGGCGGCGGCCGGCAGCGGCGGCGGCACGGCGGCGGCGGCGGCGGCGCGGCGGCGGCGGCGGCGGCGGCGCGACGGCGGCGGCGGCAACGGCGCGCGGCGGCGGCCGGCGCGGCCGGCGCGGCAGCAGGCAGCGGCGGCACGGCGCGGCGCGGCGGCGCAGCGGCGGCCGGAGGCAGCGGCGCGGCAGCGCGGCGGCAGCAGCGGCAGGGCACGCGCGGCGGCCGCGGCACGGCGCGCGCGCGGCGGCGCAGCGGCAGCGCGGCGGCACCGCCCGATGAAACACCACGCCCGGCGGCGCAGCGGTTCATTAAAATTACGAGCGGGGACGGGAGATAACCATCCGTCATGCAGCGCTCTAACCGCCTCCGTAAATCATTATCAGGCGGCAGTCGTCACGGCACACGCCGCGCGGCTGCGAGCGCAGGTACAGAGGCAGAAATGGGGCAGGAACGCCGGCACAGGCGCACAGACGGAGGAAGCGCGCCGGCTGCAGCCTTGCCTAAGCTCGATGACGCGGGAAATGTTCAAGGGTGGTGTGAGGCCAAGGCAAGGCGGCGGCGGGTGTGGAAACGTGGACAGTGGCTAGGATGTAGGCGAAGGTGGAGAAAGGAACGGAGGAAGGGTAGAGGGACCGGTTGTCTGGAGGAGTGAAGGGAGTGGCGGAAGGGGCTAGTGGTTGGAGGAAGGGTGTAGAGGAAAGTGTGGAAGAAGGAGATGCAAGGAGTGGCAAAGAGGACAGATGGTAGGAAGGGGGAGGAGGGATAGAGGAATGAGGTGGACAGAAGGGAGTCGAAGAAGATGGAAGAGGGTGGCAGGGTTGTGGAGAATGGGATGAAGGAATAGGGTGGAATGGCGATGGAAGGAAGTGCAAATGGTTGAAGGGGTGGATGAAGAGAGTTGAAGGAGGAAGGAAGGAATTGAAATGAAGATGAAAGGGAGGAGGACGTGGTGAAAGAGCTGAAGCAAATGGTTGGAAGAAGGGGTACAATGAAGGACATGGAACAGGTGGTGGTAGGGGTTGGATGAAGTGGACACAGAGGCGTGGTCGACATGGGTGGATGCGTCTATGTAGGCTATGGTGCCATACGTGAACTGGGCGGCGGTGTAGGCGGATGCGAGGACGAGGACCAAGGCGGAGATGAAAGTCAAAGCGGATACTGGGTGGAGGTAAGTTTGTGGTGATGGAGGTGGAGGAAGGCTGAAAGGGTTAAGGTACCGGAGCTAGGTCGGCGTCATAGAAGGTAGAATATTGGGTAGTTCCTATGCGGGACACGGAGCCAAAGCTTGGCACGCGAGCCTACAACGAGAAAAGCAGAAGAGAACGCGTGGAGCGAAGGGTAAAGGTTACTGCAATGCAATAGGAGACATTCTTAATTCATAGATATGTGTCTTTTCTTATGTTACATGAAATAATTCCATTACATCCATTGAGCACTGAAGGTGAACCGTATTATGTTACCATATTACCTTGTTAATCCGCAAACATCTGCTGAGACAAACTAACTTCTTGCATATTTTGTTCCTGAGAATCAAGTGTACATATAAAACAACGCACACAAATACTAATTTATGTTGAAGCAGTGCCACCGGACTTGAATGAAACAGAAAATTTTTTGAAATTTTATCACAAAGTAGAATCAAAAATATGCTAATGCACCATAAGAATGTTAACATCATCATAACGTAAAGAAAGAAAAACACTTTAGTATTCGCTTCAGAAGAATTCCAGGGATTGCAATATTAGCACTGTGTCCGGCTATGTACATTTTTTATAGCATTGCTATCACTTCATATATCTCTTCGCTTAATTCTTCAGGAATGAAACGATTTGTCACGACAAACAAATTTTTTTTTATGAAGATTCAGTGCCAGCGCACCAAATGTTTTCAAACAGTCGGGCACTCCTTAAAGAAAACACGAAACAACCAAGCAAACTGACTGCTGTACTTTGAAATAACGTAGGCACAACTTTCGATATTTATGAAATAACTTCTGATATCTTGATCTATCATCATCCCAACTTTCAAGGAAGAAACATAAGGTAATTAATATCTTTAACCACAATCACATTTCATTTATTTTTTATTAAAACAAACATTTGCGAATACTCATTACCTAGCGCATATTCTGGAAGGGCACGAGAATGTATAATATAACGGTATGCGACCAACATTGCTATATTTGATGAAGGAAAAACAAATAATATCAAGAAATTTCTGTTCTAAACGACCATAATCACAAACCAAAAAGCAGGATGTAGCTCCCCACTCATCCCAGCGGAAATTTCTCGAAATTAACCTCGCTGCTATACGGCCCAAATTCAGGGAGATTACCTCCCAGACGGACAGTGTGTTGATTTTGGGTAGAGTTCCAAAATATAGAGCGTTTCTCTGCCGCTAAGTAAACTTTCATCTGTTGAGCCGCAGAAGCCGCGGGAGCTACGCGACCAGGGGGGGAGCAGCCGGTTGGGAGCGGGAGGGGCTGGCTGTAGCGCGGTCACCACAGCTGCCGTTACACGTTTATCGTCCCCGTCACGGGATGAACTAGGCCGCCGCCCTCCCCCGCCGTCCCCACCTCCCCCACCGCCACCCGTCACCATCCAACTTTCCCCGTCCACGAAACACCCACCGAATTCACGCCTTTTCCGACACTCCACCTCATCCGCTACCCACGCCTCCCTCCATCCTGCGAGTCCCCGCTACCCAGGCCCCCTCGCGACTCACGCGACACAGTTACCCACGCTCTCTCCCTTCCCGCCTCTCCGCTACCGCACCTCCGGCTACCACGCCACCCCGCTATCACGGCTCCCCGCTCCCCGCCATCACCGCTCGCCGCCATCACCGCTTCCCGCTATCTCCACTCCCAGCTATCACCTCTCCCCTATCTCCGCTCCCCGCTATCACCGCTCGCCGCTATCACCGCTTCTCGCTATCTCCGCTCCCCGCTATCACCGCTCGCCGCTATCACCGCTTCTCGCTATCACCGCTCCCCGCTATCACCGCTCCCCGCTATCACCGCTCCCCCTAGCACCGCTCCCCGCTATCACCGCTCCCGCTATCACCGCTCCCCGCTACACCGCTCCCCGCTAACACCGCTCCCCGCTATCACCGCTCCCCGCTATCACCGCTCCCCGCTATCATCGCTCCCGCTATCACCGCTCCCCGCTATTACCGCTCCCCGCTATCACCGCTCCCCGCTATCACCGCTCCCCGCTACCACAGCTTTCCGCTATCACTGCTCCCGCTATCACCACTCCCACTATTACCACTCCCACAACCACGCTCCCCTAAATCCCGACCCTTCGCAATGCCATCCCTACCTTCCTCTCCGTCATCACCACTGCCGCCGCCGTCCCCGTCGCCTAGCAGCTTCCGCCCACGCAGAAACCGCGGCCGTTCGTCCCAATGAGGATTTATAAAGAGGCGACAAGTCGGTCATTAAGGTGCTGATACGAGCTACCGACCGTGGCCACTAGTCTTGCTTAGGGGCGAACGGCTCGTGCGACCGTGACACGTACGGAGGTAGATGTAGACGGTAGCGTTGACGATAATGGCTGCACACGGAGCGGTCGAGGCGACCCTACACCCGAAACGTGGTATCAGGAGAAATAATGTTTATTGTCGCAAAGACGTCAGCAAAATACGTGATCAGGGTAGAATTCTGGAGAAAGTAGAGTTAAAATAGAAAGTGAATGCAGCCATGAAGGTTTAATCAATGACACCGAAAATGATGAAAATAATTGTATTTTATAATGCCTAGCTGAATAATTCTACGTTTCTCAGGTATTTATTAATCACTCATCTGTTAGGCAGAAAAATAATCATTTCTATGTGCAGTATATTCCCATCCTGGCACGTTTGTTTGTACAACGCTCAGCCGTATGGCTTTTTAGTTGTTAGGAGCGAGCATTTTCAGACGAAACTATGCGAAAGGGTGGCTACGTCACCTCCCATTAAACATATATTGAAGTAGTGCGAATGATAAAGTGGAGGAATACATATTGTTGACTTTTTATGGGAGGACTATTTATTTCATTATCTTATATCAGCCAGTTTCCGGAGGAAGATGTGGAAGGGGTGTCGGTTGCGGAGACGAGTTTCTACGGATGCTCTTTACCTATGTTGTAGTGGAAGCACCGGTAACTGAGGGTAGATTTTAGAAGAATGATGCGGAAAGTTTAATGATGTCTGTTAGGACGGGCTCTATGGCTAGGTCTTTGTGAAGGTTAGCGTTGCTTGTAAACCAAGGTGCGTTAACTGCAGTTCTGAGGAACCTATTTTGGAATATTTGGATTTTGTTAATGGTTGTAGGGCGGCATTGCCGTAAGCGACGTGCTCGACGAACAGAGCAGAAGACTAGGACCCCGGCGGCAGGTAAGCAGGAGTTAGCAAACTTGATGAGAAATCCGCAAACTGAGCCCAGTAAAAGCGTAGGTGATTTGTAAAGAGACAATTATTATAATTTATTTTAAAAACGATTTAATATCCATTTACATTGTAACCGAATTTCATGTATTAAACAAATTTTAGTTATTATTTTAGAATTTCGGATCTTGAGAAAATCTAACAGGATAATATTGAAATAAATCGAAATAAAGTAAATTGATTGATTGATTGATTGATATTTTCGTGTTTCCAGGCACGTCAACTGCTGTTGTCATTAGTCCCGTTAGTGTAGTGCGTGTTTTTTCGGGAGATGGCGGTGATCCGCTGGTCTCCGCTGGATGGCGTGATCCGGCACCGACCTACCGTCGGCTAGTGGGGTTTCCCCCTAACCAGGACTCTCCCACCAACGGGATACCGCCCCATCGGTCTTCCGGAATATGTGGTAGTGTGGTGCATGTTAGTGTAAATGTGTGTGTAAGGGGAGGGAATAGGACAAGGAAGAGGAAGGACAGATCGCGCGAGGTCCGTGGCCTGTTTGTTAGGGTACTGCTCCGGCATTCGCCTGGCGATGATCGGAGAAACCACGGAAAACTACCGATCAGAGCAGCCGGCCACTAGAGTTCTCCTCCAGACAGCGACTGATTTTGACCTAGCTGAAAAGCTAGTGTCGAAAATCATGCCGCCGCCAGGACTCGAACCTAGGACCTCCCGGACAGAAGCGCTGCAGTCAAAAGAGAGTAAACTTTTAAACAATTCTTCTGATCAAAAATAGTTTCAATTGGCTTCACACAAACACGAGTTTTCTATGTTTAGCGTTTTTTCTATGTTTAGCGTTTTTTTGTATATTTTTCAGAAACAATACATTCTGCCAACATTGTTAATACATTTTGATTACAAGTTCACAATTTAGAAAATAATTTCGAAAAACAAATATTTTCGAACTTTTCTGAAGTAACTTTCAAAAACTCAGGTTAAAACGTATACTTTGCAGCTCCCTGAAATCGGGGTGTTTACTTCTCCACACCGGTAACACGGCGTGGCCCAACGTGACCCGCGTTCTACGAGCACGTAGTCCATGGAGTGTTTGACAGCCCTGTTCCAGCGCAATCCTATAAATCTCGTCGTCCACTCGCACGTGAACTTCGCCGCTCGGTGGACTTATTCGAAAACATCTCCACCCGCCTCCGACTCGACTGGAGTCCCAACGTGCTTCACTAACTAAATATGTTACTTTTTGAACGTATCCGCGGCTCCGCCAGGGCCTGTTTGAGAAGACCTGAACCTGTTCGGCGAACCGTTCTCATTTCATCGTCTCTGCCTCTCGTTAAACCAAGAATTCCTACATCAAACAATTCCTCAACTGGAATTTGTTCTGCCGTCGTTAACTGGGACACTTGTTCCTTCGCCGTGTTTGTTGTCTCAGGACCAACTTGTTCGCTTTCCATGTTCAAGTGTTCTATTTACTCGAGGGAGACACTTGTCACATCTATTACATTTCGCTTATTTTTACCATACAATATGTATTTCGTTCGTTAGCAATATGCACATTTTTACCTGAACAATATGAAAGTTTCTCAGGGAAAGTATATCTGGCGAGGTCTCTAGAAGAGAGTGCCGCACCCTCTCGTTTACTGTGCGATGAATTCAATGTTAAATACGATTTACACAGATTTTGGGTTATTTTTTTAATCTTTGTTTACAATATTAATAGGGGGTTACTATTAACTTGTAAACAACCTTAAATCTAGAAGATAAGTGTTACATTCAATACAAGTGCTATTAACTAAACTTACATCTGTCTTTACTCTACATGCTTCACCAGAACTACTCTTCGGAGGTAAATGCAAGATCTAAGAGGGCTGTTCACAATATATAGCTACTACGTCGTTCATACCATTTTGAACCACACCGTTGAGACGTCGCTACTCCCACTCATCATCCAGTCGCTCACTCATTACTCAGCCTCACTCATCACCCAAACCCAAACCTACCATCTCCGCACCCAAATTCACGATACCTTCTCACCCTGCGCGCGCACCGCACTGCCGCCTCCCCACCCGCGGCAGCAGGGCGACGCTCGGGCTCGCGTCCGCCACCCACGCGGCGCCGGCGGCGGTGTCGGCGCCCCGGTGAGTCACCCGCCGCCGCCGGCGCCCCAGACCCATCGATCGCACGAATCAGGTCGTGGCCATCTCCGCTTGTTGCCACCCCCCCCCTTCGCGCCCGGCGCCCACTCCGGCCCCCCCCAGCCTGCATCCCCCCCGCCGCCACCCACGCACCGTCCTTGACTGCGCAACAGCTTTGCGCGCCCGGCGCGCACCCGCCAACGCCAGGCAACTCCCGAGCAAAGTTATGGATTTATTAATTGATTGATTCATTGATTAGTGATTCCGGTCGCGTCAACAAGAGAGATCATTAATCTCGTTAGTGTAGTGTATGTTTTTCATCGGGAGGTGGTGGTGATCTTTCTCAGCGGCGCCGACCTGCCGTCGACGATCCGGCACCGACCTACCGTTAGCGGGGTTTTCCCCAAACAGGTAGCGTGGAACCGCCCCAGCCCCACTAGCGGGGAACCGCCCCAGCCCGGACAAGTTCTAAGTCTCCGACCGGTCTCATAGCATGTGTGGAAGTGCAGTGCACGTTATTGTGTGTGTGGGAAGGTGGGGACGGACAAGGAAGATCGCGCGGGGTCCGTGGCCCGTTTGTTAGGGTCCTGCTCCGGCAGTCACCTGATATGAATCGGAGAAACCACGGAAAACTACCGATCAGAGCAGCCAGTCGCTAGAATTCTCCTCCAGACAGCGACTGCATTGACCTAGCTCACAAGGTAATGTCGAAAATCATGCCGCCATCTGGACTCGAACCTAGACCTCTCGGTTAGAGGCACTGCAGTGACATCATTTGATGCACTGAGCTACCGTTCCCGGTAACATACTTTTTACGTGTCTTTTACAATATCATGTACTTAAAAAGGGATTTTGCTCATTTGCATCTACTTTCATTCAAAGACTTTCTTCCCAAGCCCCACTGAATTGTTTGTTATTAATTTATTAACGTAAGAATTCTGGCTGATATATCTTCCGCTTTCGTCTGCATCTTTTGCATTCAGTCTCTCATTCGTCATCTGCTTTGTTAGTCCTCAGTTGTGTGTGCAGTTTGTATATCTTTTTTTTTCTCTATCACTAACACGACACTATCGACGTTACTCTTTCTGTAGTGCCTTTACCACTTATTCTCCACAGGTATCGCAACGAAATTTTCGTTCCTTAACCCTTCCTCCTTCCCCTTTTTCTGCTTCCATCTCTCCTTCACAGAAAAGTCACCCCTGAACATTTCGCGCAACGTCCTCACCGCCTTCTAGCCGTGACCAGTGTTCAATCTCCTGACCCACCTTCTCCCCCATCGACGTCACCGCGGGGTGGGCGGGGGAGGGGGAGTGGAGGTCCGGGAGCCGGGGAGCGTCAGCGCTGACTTATGTGTCGCCGCCGGAAACTTGGGCGTCGTTCGCAGTACGACTCTTCATAAAAACTCGGCAGCAGGGACGTGGTCGGCGCCTGGGCGGACGCAAGGCGGAGGCGGGCGAACCAGGAGACGGAGAAGGGGAAGGGTGGCAGAGGCGGAGAGGAGACGCCAGACGGGGCATTGGGAGAGCAAAACTTAGCGCACCAGATCCCAACTGACAAACACCGGGCGACCTCGCTATTATGAGAATTGATTCTGCCTGTGGACGCTCGCGCGCGTTCACTCACACACGTCCGGCGGCGGGTGATGCGACGAGGGGGAACGAGGGGGGGGGCGGTGTGATGCTGCCGCCCGTCAGATACCATCGGTTACGTGCAGGCTTAAAAAACTTTCCTCCGAAAAATTTCCGTCGCACCACGGCGGCGCTACGTCTTCCCCGGGACACCCGATACAAGGAGGAGATAAAAATTTACCGACCATAATCGTAACTCTCCTCCGTCGCCGGGGATAAATATTAAAATAGATGGGTATAAAAATACGCGGCGATAAGAACTTGGCGCCGACGGGGAATCGCGGCGGTGAGCGCCGCGCCGCCCCCCTACACCTGAAGAGCGCAGAGTAAACAAGCGGCTGTAAGTGGCTTTAATTCCGGCGTGACGCCGTCGGCGACGCCGGAAAAGAGAAGTAACTGGCTGGAAGCGGAAGGCTGGGGATATCCAAGGGAGGAAAGGACCGAAGGGGAGGAAGATGCTAAACGGGGGTTGAGGGAAGGTAATAAATACTAGTTGGACTCGCAAACAGTCTTCACTTTAAAATCAATATTTTAAAAGTTAAAATTACTTCATTCTGGAATCTAACGTCGTACGTGTCAGACATATCGTGCGACAGTGTGGGAGGGTAGGTGTTAGGTGTAGATTACGGGAAAATGCGTGTACCTTTACAGAAACAGGATTCTGATTTTCAGAGTATAGGAAACATCTTTTCAGAATTATGCACAATTACATGTGTCATATCATGTGGTAACTTACGTTGAAACATAATGTGGTTTGCAATGTAACGCACGTTTCAACATAAAACCCGTTGCCACGTAACGCACGTTGCATGGACGCTGACTGTCTCTCTCTTATACCACACACTTCCAACTTCTAGATTTTTCGACATAACTCTCTTCGGGGCAGGCTTGAAGCGTAATTTTCTGTTTGTAATAAACTGGCATTTTTCGAACGGTGGCTTTTGAAACTATACAAATAACATTCCATGGACAGGGTTGGTTACACATCGTCGTGTTTGGGCGCTGTGGTAAGTGAGGGCAACATAGAGTTTGTGGAAAATATAACATGGAGGTGTTAATGAGGAAGAATTCTTTTACAGTGAGCATCGATTTTATACAAGCATGTTGTGTGTTGCATACAATTCTACTGATATTATCTGTTTTTAAATTGAACATACTTTGAATTTTATATAATTACAGGATAACTGCGGGGGAAAACGCATAGTAATTTTAAGCAGAGTTGTTAAATTTTTTTTCTTCTCGAAATATTGTTTTGTGAATATCCTTAAATATCTGCTATCAAATCATCCTACTCATTTTTCTTCAACAATTATTTTAAGTTACTCTTTCGGAGATAATTGCCAGAAATAATTTTGGAAGAAACTGATTATATCGGAAGGGATGGAGTAAAAGTCTTAGCTAGAACGGGGGAAAATGAGTGACATACTTGTAGGAAACGCAATTAAGTAGGGAATGAAGGACTTCTTACACAGGGAAGAAAGGTCCGTTCAAAGAAAATTGAAATTACAGGAGGGAGAGGGACGAAGAGGGATATAATGATGTATTGCACTGTGAAGAAAAATATACGAAGTGTAAAAGTGGAGGAGGCAGTAACGGTTTCTGTCTTGGTTGCAAGTTTCTACAACCACTACTATTACTCCTTGTATTGGTTTTCAATAACACGATTTATTTTAAGTGAATGGATTGTAAATTGATCATTTCTTTTAAAACTATTTTTTTTTTCTTTCAGAAATGATTCGTTTAAAAGGTCTCGCTCGATCGTTGCTATTGGCGTCGGTTTTGTCGCGACAACAGCCCTCGCTGTTTTCGTTCTGATCCAATTTCCAATTCATTTACACGCGAGCTCATCTCCTAAGTTTACAGTATGAGATGGTTCAGGACAACTGTTTCCCTTTGGGCATTTCTGTCTGGGAGGCTCAAAGGTTCGAATCACGACGGAGACTGTTTTTCGACAGAGGAGAATTCTAATGGCCGACTGCTCTGATCGATACTTTTTACTGGTTTCTCCAATCAGTACCTGGCAAATGCCCAAGCAGTACCTTACTAAATAAACTACAGACTACGTGCGATTTTTTTCTTCCTTTTCCTTTTATTCTCACGCCATTACTTACACACACGAACATGCACTACATTACCACACAGTTCAGGAGACCAGTCGAGAGCGTAGATCTTGACCCGGCTTGAACGGTGCCCTGTTGACCGGGAAACGAGTAGGGGGAAACCTTCGCAAGCTCACCTCTAGGTTGGAGCCGATCTCACTTTCTAGAACATACACTAATACATAACATAACATACAGAACATATCATAGACTATACTTTCAGGACTAATTACTTTAGCAATTGACGCGCTGGGAAACAAAATAATAACTCGATAAATCTACCGAGTTTCGTAAGCATCTGGAGACGCGATATGATGTGGAACCGAAGTTTGTTTGTATGTCCAAAAATCTCGTTGCTGCTAGAGTGAGTATAAAATCATCCGTGTAGACACACGGCTATACTTGTTCTCTATATTCACAGTTATCCTTGCGATTGTTGTAAATGCACTGATTATGCAATTCAGGAGATAATACTTTCGCATTTTATTTTAATTATAAGAGAATTTACGTTGTGGTCTAATCTCCATTTTGGCTTTTAAGTGGTTTTCTTTCAGAAAGTCAATTTTATGGGTTCTAACTGTAACCACCTACAAATTTTACTATAAACCGCCACTGGGAGAAAAGGAGATAGGAAACGAAAGAACGAATGGAGCTCTAACGCTAAACTCCAGTAAACGTACGTCATCTGATAAAGCCGTCTGAATGGTCTCCGGCGGGGATATTTGAGAAAGACAAACTTTGTTGAGCTGAAAAAAACAAGCCATAAAAAGGGATGGTGTTCTCAAAGTTCCAAATATGTGTTCGCTGTTATTTTTCCTTTATACTGTTATGGATAGGTAATGAGTGTTTACTAATCATGAGTGCCCCTCAGATAACAGAACTTTATTAACAAACAATCTTCATTTTCAGATGACTACCAATGAGTGGCCACTGAGTCTTATGAAAGAGGTCGAATGGCCCCATAGGTGTTTCTCTAGAGATTATGTTTTATTTTTATGCAGCATTCACTTCTTTGAAAAATGATGACAATGAATTCGCTATTTGTTTTTCTTTTGATTACACATCGTTCATACTCTAAAATGATTGATCAGAGACCAGGAGAACTCATTTGAGCTGTTCAATGGCGAACGATTTCGGTGGTGCAAAGCCAAATTGAACGCTCTTTGTGCGAAACAGGAGTATGAACACATTGTGGGCACAAACTACGAAGTAGCTAGTGTTTTGATTGATTTGATTGATTTTTTCGTGTTTCCGGGCGTGTCAACTGCTTTGGTCATTAGTCCCGTCAGTGTAATGCATGTTTTTTTCTCGGGAGATGGCGGTGATCTTCCCCGCTGGATGGCTAGATCCGGCGCCGACCTACCGTCGGCTAATGGGGTTTCCTAACCAGGACTCTCCCGCCAGCGGGCACGCCCTAGCCGGGACAATCTTTAAGCTCTCGAGCGGTCTCCCGGAATATGTGGTAGTGTAGCACATGTTAGTGTAGTGTGTGTGTGTGTGTGTAAGGGGAGAAGATAGGAAAGGAAGAGGAAGGAAAGATCGCGCGCGGTCCGTGACCCGTTTGTTAGGGTACTGCTCCGGCATTCGCCTGGTGTTGATAAGAGAAACCACGGGAAACTACCGATCAGAGCAGCGGGCCGCTAGAATTCTCCTCCAGACAGCGACTGAATTCGACCTAGCTGAAAAGCTAGTGTCGAAAACCTTGCCGCCGTCAGGACTCGAACCTAGGACCTGCCGGTCAGAGGCGCTGCAGTGCATCAGTTGATGCACTGAGCTACCGGTAAGTAGCTAGGACAAAGGACACGTTGCTTCGTTTGTGGTCACTTAAGAACGTAATAATTCCGCGTTCATAAGGAACGTCGAAACACGGAGAGATTCAATAAGTGATCACATATTGAAGTGGAACTCCTGTTCTCATGGTAGAGGAAGTGAAAACATTGAGATGTTACCAAAAAGTGTACTGCTTGATTTATAGCTTAATTATACCTCAGAGACGAAAACCTTATTCACATAAAGATACATAACAGTCGGCTTTTATGTTTATACACATTCGCATACAAAACGATTAATAGAGTAATTGCAGAAAAGGAAATAAACACAACTTAGATGAAGTTTGTGGACTCTCTTCAAAAACGTGGGGAGAAAAACGTGGAAGTGTTAAGCAAATCCAGAGAAGAATCAAATGTAGTTGTAGAATATTTTGCAACAAAATTTTCGGAAGTAATTGAGAAAGATCGTGTGTTGGGATTAGAGAATAACCCAGAAGAACAGCTTACACGTGTTCTTTATGCATTATTGTGCATATTATTAAAAATCGTAAAACAGTTGCTATACCATATTCTATTCGCATCATCAATGCCTTCCAAGTATTTTTTACGGCGATTATAATTTTGAAATTGTAACCAGTTGACATGCCGCATGGAGGTAACTTACAAGGCCATTAGATATTGGGAACATTTGAAAGGGAATATAACATTAACACCCATTACGATTCATTGTTAAGTCCAATGCCAGCCACTATAAGAATATAGTCGTAGGCTTCCGCGGCCGGAGTCATTGAGTTCTTGGCTGTCCGGGATTAGCCGCGTCATGGTCGATGGAGCTGCCGTTTCGGCCATCTTGTTGTGGCCTTCTTCAGAGCTATATTGCTCAGCCAAGAATTCACTGTAAGAATATATTTGAACAAAGCTTTGCGTGAAAAAAATGAAGAATGAAAGAAATTTGTTATACATGAAAATACTTTTACAACAATTTAAGCTATGACAACGTCACATTCAACTAGTATTTATATATTTGCCGTGTAAGCTCAATAGTAGAATACATTCTCCATCTACTTAAGTCCGAATCTACGTCGGAGACTGTGACGCTACAGTTTTGGTCCCAATAGAGTCCCTAGATACAAAGAGTAGTGATTTGCATTGTTCCAACGATCCCACCATCTTATATCCAGTTGTCAGAAGAATTAGAACTGTAAGGTATTCTGTGTTTTAAGAACCATGAATCTATCCCCAACCAATGTTAATATTCTTGAAAATCTCCATAATGTCACCGATTGCTATTATTTTCGTTCAGCTCCTGAATTCTGCCTGGCGGGGCTAACGGGACAGGATATTAAATGGCGGCGAATGCGCTAGTCTCTGTGTCTAGGACTCTAGGGCTCGGCGCGTGGGGGCGGGGCGGAGGCGGTGAGCGCGCGGAAACACGGGCAGATTCGGAAGAGGCAGCGAAAAGGCGGGGCACTGACAGGCCCGGTGGGACCGGGCAGGGACGAGGACGGGGGGGGGCGAGGTTGGGGACGGGGGGAACGGGAGGTGAAGCGGGGGGGCAGGGTCGGGCCCGGGCAGGGGAAGCGGGGGGCGGGGCGGGGTCGAGTCAGAGTGGCAAAAGGCGGCTAATGAGTGGGACGGACAAGACACGCAACTGCAGATTTAACGATGCGCCACCGTCAAGCTGCCAGCGCCAGGAAATTCGTCGATGCGATCGTTATGACGCGCGCCAAGAAAGAACGGACGGTCGAGGTGCAAGCGTAAACGCTCCGGTTAATCTGGGCAAAATGGCACTCGATGTGTACGAAAATAATAATTAATTAGTAACAATAGTGAGTAAATCGTTCCTATATAATTTCAGTAGAATACGTGCCCTTAGCAGCTCTCACACGCAACCAATCTTTATTAAATAAGAATAAAGAAAGAGACTTTCAGGTAGACGTGACAAATTGCACGTTGACTTTAAAAGTATGAAGAATTTGTTTAAAAAATGCATCAAAATATTTATGTCAAATGTAACCCACAACACTTGATAGCAATTTTGAATCTATATCGTTACATAACTCCAAACAAAGCGTTCTAGGGCCTTGAAAACTAAAATGTTGACCTCAGGTCGTAATTTACAGGATAAGATCTTCTCCATCATTCTATTGTGTTTTTGCTAGTCCGGCGCATTTCGATATTATCCCGTCTGCTCAGAGTCGTGCAGAATTTGCTACTGAATGTGAAATTAAACTAATTACTGGAGATAATATGAGAATAAATAACACGGATGTACCTCGCTGCTCAGTAATAATGGTAAATAAGAATAGTTTGTATTGAATAACAACGTTGTATTGTATTGTTATTAATTTCAAGGCGACTTATGACAAGTGACGAAGGATAAGATGGTCTTGAAGAAAAAATATACGACAGGCCTAATATGGAAATGAAAAATAGGGAAAAGCGTGGTTACGTACGAGGGTTCTGCAGGGTATGGTACTCAATTCTTTATTATGATTCTGTTATCTACGGTTTATGGCAATCCCATTTCCGTCCTTTACACTTTTCAGTGTCTACAGGCTGTTTAATAACAAATGTTACAATTCAATAATAAATTCAGGGAGAGCTTTAAGATGATGCCTTATTTTATCGAAGTCAATGATGAAAAAGTCATGTAATTCTCCTCACAAAATTGAAATTTTGATAAAATACATGTTTTGGATGCAGTAAAAGTAGATAGTTTTTTAACAAATATCTTGTGAACAAACCGTGGGTGCGATTTCATTCAAAATGGTATTCTCCGAATAATCTGACTGATATCGACACTCCTATTTTTTTCTGCAAGAAGGAGACACTTCTTAACCTTTTAGTTGGTATTGGTTCCCTCACAAATATATATCATTGCCGCTCGTGCAAATACAGATATTTTTCTTGACTTTATTATAAAGTGGTTGCAATCTCTTAAGATTAGGTCATTTTGATGAAACAATAAATAGAAAATTATTCGTTCATGCTAATGTTTCTCTTTATTTTATTCTCTTTATTTTAATCAAACCATGTTGATACACAACTATACTTAGGTTTTCCTAACGTGACTTCTGAGGGTAGTATATCCAAGCAGTGCTAGAGATCAAGCGACTCGAGCGAGAAAGACATGAAAATCCGTGCCATATTCTATCTTGGAGATACTACCCACAGAAGCCTCGTTAGAAAAACCCAAGTATATAAGCTACATTGCCATATTCTAGAGATGAATTCAACTTGCTTTAAATGGTGGAACACAGTTTTCAAGAACAAAGATTTTTAAATATGTATCACAGAAACAAATAAAGTACGGAAATACTGGTAAGAATACGCTTCACTTCAGTTAATATCAATACACCTTTATTCAGTTAATTTTTTAAATTTTTTTCTTCGTGAAAAAATTTGAAACTGTAGCATAATGCAAATTTCTCGATATTCTTCAACCAAGAAGTTCCGTCTCTCAGTTAATAAAACTGGAAACAATAATGAGAATGTTGCTCTACTAGCTTCAAGAAGTCTGATATTCTTACTTTTAATGTTGTTGTAGCTCAATTTAAGTTAATTACATCGCAGATCCGCAACTGCGCACAAAGTGTGCGGAGATTAATATTGTAGGAGAAATTATAGCAACAGAAAATACTTCTCAATCAACATAAAAATGTAATTAAGAAAATAATTATCATAAAAATCGTCTTAAACCGTATGTCAATGTCAAATTGTGAATGTTTACGCAATATAATTTTCTTAAGACAATCCATTATATTTAAAATACTTAATATTTTTAAAATATTAGGAATGTAACAACCACAACATCACTAATAGAAGTTTGTATTCGTATTCTCTCATGAAATTTGGAAAAGAAGTCTTGAAATAACTTTTGCTAAGAAATAAGTTGTTCTATTTCATATATATGACTGTTGGAAAACGCTAAAACAAACAATACAATGTGCTTAAATCATTGCATTGAATGTTACTTAACGAATTCAATCCCTTCACTTCGAAATCTTAGTCCACAAACAAAATTTATTTCATTAAGAAAAATGTCATAATTGTGAAAAAATTCTAGTTGTGTTGCAATGATCGCTGAAAATCCTACAAAAGAATCGCAATCCAGTAACGAAAGCTCTCGACATCAAAGAAAGCAACAAACAGAAGAAAGTCTCTAATCAGACGCCGATATCAAATATGTCAATCGTGCAGGCGAAAAGCAAATCGTCGCTAGAACTCATCAGTGAGTAAAAGGGTTACGTCGCTAAAATGTATACATTGAGACTTCCATAAATTGAAGTTCATTAAAAAGTACCCCGGTATTACGAATTCCTGGATCTCTCTTTTCTTGTTCATTTCCGTTAAATTTTCTCACTTGATAGGATCCGGCCAGTACTAATTGATCTCAGTAGAATATCATGATATGAAAATATTGATAATTCAAATTTCTTTATATTCGTTTTTTTATTACAGCTTATTCCCCGATACGGTAGAATATATTACTGGTGTAATTTACGTTTTTAAGAAGTAGTAGTAGAACGAAATTACATAGCTAGAATTTTTGCTGCTCTCTATATGTATCATTGAAGATCGGATTTATTTCACTGGCGACAGGAGTAGAAAATTGTGGGAATGCTAAGTTGCTAACGCTGCACCATTGCTAATGTGTTGTTGACGTAATTAATATGTGGTGAAAGTCGTGATGCGAACTGCCTCCCAACTTTCGCCACATATAGCAAGACTGCTGATGACGGAAAAGCCGTCAAAAGCCAGCTCGCTGAACGCAGTCGATTCCGTTTATAGTGAACTCGAACTTTCGGGTATAGCGAACTTGAGTCACTGTTCCCGTATCAATTACATTACAAATTTACATAAGAAGATTCGGTTATAGTGAATCTGAACCTCAGCTACAGTGAAAGTAGGAGATCCAACGTACTGGAAATTAATTCATTCTGGAAAAGAACAATCGAATCAGAGCCACAAATTCCAACATGTCAGCTTGAAAATATCGTCCGCCAAAGGTCATAATCGAAGAAGTCTCCCCTGAGGTGAAGGTAGCGGACCTGAAATGGGGGCCTTAGTGTTCACCTAATGCCATTCGGTTACACTGCAGAAACCAAAGGCCGTGTCGTGCGTTGCCTGCAACTGACGACGGCGATGCGCGAATGCGTACTTCAGTTTCAAGCTTGGTGTTACTTGATATTCCGAGGGACAAAATGCGTTGTGTTGTACGTAGGTGACAGGAAACGCACGACTGCCCCAGCCCCACATCCTGGCGACACCCCCCGCGCCGCGCGGGAGAGCAATCGGTTTCATTATCCGTCTATGCCATCTTGCTACCTAAAAGATCGTATGATATTAGGCGAGTAAACGGGCCTCCGGAGGGTGGGACATTGTTCCAACAGAGGAAGAGGCATTGAAGGGTGTCAGGACTGCATTACGGTTCTTTGAGACTGTGAACAAGGCACAATCAAGTATGGAGAGAGCATAAACTCTGGAGAAGGATCTAGAGAAATTACAAATGAAAAATGTACGAAGTAAATAATTGAAAATAATGGAGCTTTACAGATAAATAAAATTTTCAGTTCGTGATGATAATACATTTTACTATATCTTTATATTAATAAAATCAATCATTGTGGAGAAATTCTATTTAATTTTCACATCAACGGATATATTGAACCTCTGATATAGTCAACCAAAAAAGTTATTCTACAGAAGTTCAGTATAATCGGAGTCGACGAAGTCTATCCATTAAGTTGAAGAACATGACGTCAATTATTTCATCAGAAATATAGAAGACAGAAGTCGTTTATTTACAGAGCGTCTTCCTCGCCTGCACCATATAAACGTTTACTGCCAACTATTTCCAATATACACTTACAGCCCATTTGCACTATTTGTTTAAAAGGATACGAAGAGCATATTCTCGATACCACTTTGCGGTGCAACACACTTTCTCATCAAATCGCGGTGTAAGGGCACTCTGACGAGATCTGTGCATCTCAGAAAATTCTCCTGATAAAGTTAGTTCAGTAAAATCTGTCTAAACTGGAACCTATACAAACCGACAACCTGCCTAAACCGGAAAATTTCTCCGGCCTGTAAAGTTACGTTTATGTTGTGTTTTTACACAGCATAAAACAGAACCAGTCTGACATGAAAACCGAACGGTTTTTCAAGTCCTACAGGAAAAGAAAACTTTATAAGAGGGAATTCCCCTGAATTTACTGTAATATAATTGGCAGAGAGATGCGTGATATTCACTATCAAATGAATGCAGCTGCAACTGTTTTAAAATCTCTATCCCTGTGACACGCGATTTAGTCGTGGCAGCCGCACTGCGAAAGAGACGGGGACGGGCTCTCTGCACTGAACTGGACCTTTGGGCCGCCTGCCTCTCAAGGCATAGGGGAATCCCCACTCTACCGACTCACTGAGCTTGGAAAGGTGTAGGGGCATCTATTCGCGCGCATCCCTATTTGCGCGGGTTGCGAATCGTAACCCTCGGCCAGAGGCGAATTGATGAACGAGAAATCTGGAGATTGGAATTTAATTTATCACGCAAAATATTATAAATTGAATTAAACACATGTAAACAACTATGTACAATTAATACACAGTTTTAGAAATTTGAAAAAATTAAAAACAATATTGAATTGTAATTGTTTGATTTAGCTTTCCAATGACTAAATTCTAGGATTATCGTTGCAATACAATCAGCACAAAAAAAATAATATGGTCTTGCAAGGGTAATGTCTGAATTTTTGATAAAATTGAAATTGCTGTATTTCAGTGATCTACTTTACAAGATATATTATTAGGTAGTAAACGTAAAATAATTTCAAAAAAACAAATACTAATATTAAAATTCTAGGTTCAAATGTTCTTAACATAAGAAAAATAAATATTTTATAAACTAATTAACATGAACTAAAAATTAAATAATATTTGGTTAATTGTAAGGTGTTCCTCATTTTATGTCATCAAAACCTTTTATTTCTGGATCCTCGTTCTGAAAATAAATTTGCACTCTTTTTATTCGTAAACTCTGTGATATAGAATCGGCAACAACACAGAACTAATATATCAAGCGACATACAAACTACTCAGGATTCTCATATTCGTTCTGTATTGTTGAGAGTTTTACCGTTTACGAACATTTTACAACTTCATTTTAAAAATACCGGTCCTCCTCGGAGGGAAGGCGTCGGAAAAAACCTTCAACTGACTCAATACACAAACACAAGACGACGACTCTACGAACAACACTGTGAGCTCACTCGCTATTACTCACTGTCCTCCGAGAAGCTTATATTGTTGTTCATTTGTCGTATAATTTGTCTCGCATGCAATTGGAGAAACAATAAAGAATAACTTTAATTAAATGTTCAATTGATGTGTAATGTGATTCAAAATGTTTAACATGCAATTCCCTTTAAAGCTTTTTGAACAGAAACGTCATCTCGATTGACTGTCGGCGGATACGTGATGCCAGTAGCTTCGCTGCTGATTCTAAATATCTAACGTCTCAAATCTCTCTACATGCGAACTGGCGTATTCAATATCCAGAGTTTGTTAGAATTTCCTATCAATTTCGAATTATCATACTTGCGTATTTAAAAAAAAAGAAGCAAGTAGACGGATAGGTCAGAAGAAGAGCCAAAGAGATGTAGTGTGACAAGAGATAAATACTCCTGGCAGGAAGACAGAAGGACAGCCGGTCACGAAGACAGAGGGAAGCCGGATACGATGACAAAGGTACAGCAAGGCACGAAGACACAGGGATAGCGGGGCAGAAATGACAGGTAGGTAGGCACCTGATAAAGTGACTAGGCATTCAGACATGCATTAAGTTTGACAGGTAACCACGCGGTTAAAGGGGAGGAGAAAAAAAGAAGGTCCAGCAGAAAGATTGACGGCGACGCAAAGGCAAAAAGCCCAGGGGGCCAGAAACGGGATGGAATGGTGTTGGCCTCCTACAGGATCCCTCGAGGCTGTTCGGCCGGGACAGGCCCTGAGAGATACAGGCGATAGGGCGCGTTGAGCAACACGCGTTTACGGGGCATTAACAGCCATCACGGGCCTTCCGCTCCTCTCGCCGGGAGACCCGTCCGGCTGCGGAGTTTAAAGCGGCAAAGCTTCGGTTGAAGAACCGCCGAGAGACGATAAGACGCATCACAAGTGTAAACCCGCGCTTGATTGCAAGCGCGAAGAATCACAGAATGCGAAGGTTACGCGATCAATTTGACAAGAGTCGTTAAAGCAATCGTGTTCCTTCCATAAAACGTAATCGATACACAGACCCGTGTTCTCGATAGAGATGATGCCAGAAAGCAACGAAGATGCACATGTGAGATCGAAAGAATGAGTAATGCGACACGAAGATGGATGATAGGAAAACGCTCTGAAACAGCGCGACGTCTTCATTGACAGTAGTGAATAAGTGTGCTCAGTGATGCGGCATGACTTTTACAAACGATGTTGGATGCCGAAGACGCGGCATTATCTGAAGGAGAAAGAAAACACTTAAGTCTGCGAAAGTCTTTCGCACAATAATATCCTAGTAGTGAGTGTGAATTTAGACGCCTCAAAAATTGGAAGTGTGAGTGGAAATGTAATGTTCTTAAAATAAATTTTTATCTTCTATTACCTTCATATTAATCAGTAAGCATGTTTGCTTGGAACGACGCAACTAAATATAAATGCAACAATAAAGACAAATCATTAAAGGCAGCGGTACATTAGATAAAAACTTGATAACAAATAAATTAACTCATAAAACGTTAAAAATCAATTTCACTATTTTAATTTCAAGCCAGTTATATTCTCGTTTCATAAAAAAATATCTCTGTTAAATAAATTGTTATTTTTTATTTAAAAAGTAGTAAAAGAGTCTATTGTACCTTTGACACAGACTACTACTGAGCACTTGATATTTTAGATTATGTAGGTGCCATTTTGTGGTTGCTATTCATTATAGTTTATTAAGCACAAATACAGGGTATTTGGGTTCGAATATGCTACAAAGCGAGGAAGTCTTTTAATACTTGCAGCCAAGTTTTTGTTTTTCGGCACTGAAAAGTAGACTTTTGTTGCGTTAGTTTTTAATTATTTGTGTTTATGATTTGCAAAACTGAACAAAACTCACAGCTGATATTGATTACCTATAATATGAGGATTGCTTTGTAAGTATATCAATTTTAACATAAGAGATGTTTTTTGAACAACACAATTCTTTACCTGTCGACAGTTTTATATTAATGCCTGTTAACAGTATTAATAGGTTCAGAACTTTACAAAGAGAAGTTATCATACTTCAAAGAAATAACAATGAAGCTGAAATGAGGACTGATATTTTCAACGTGACGAAGAAATTGTGATGAAATAACGTAATTATTTTGCAGCTGGTTACTTTTTGTTTGTTCACTTTCAAAGCAGAAACGCAGAGACTATATACAAAAGAAATAACAGATGTTGATAATGTTGGTTTTGAGTAGAAAGTGAAGTATTTAGAACGACTATCCAAAACAAATTTGTTTATGACAGTGAGAAATATTGCCGTTTATAAATATAGAAGATGGTTATAAAACCACCAAATTAGTAAAATTTAGTTCCTCACGACAAATTGAACCTTTTCTTGAAGTCAATATCTGCAACAGTCCGAAATATAACGTGAAATATGTGTTTCAAGAACGCAACTAAAAAAGTTATTTTTAATTTAGTTACAATGAAGATTAACATTTGCTATGAAAATATAGTACGTCATTCCACTTACTTCAAATGAATTATGAAATCTTAGTGTCAGTACAAATATTGAAAAAATTCGAATTCGTGGTAAATATAGAACCAAGTTTCACAACAGACTTCCAATTTTCGAAACTTACACAAAATTTGAGTGTTAACTTGTCAACGTTAAAACCGGATAGAGATGGAGATTCCACTTGCTTCCCTGCAGGTTTCCCGAAATGAGCATTTCCCTTTTAAAATCTATATTTGCGTCGATCTTGCCCTAGTTATCGGAGAGCCAGGATTCTCGAAATGCGCGTCGCCCACAGTGAGTGCGAGCTGCAAAAGCAGAGCCCCGCCCACGCGACAGAGAGAGAGAGAGAGAGAGAGAGAGAAGCAGAGCCGTGCGGAGTGGCGCGGCCAAAATAAGTCGCGCAGTCGCCCGCCAACGATGTGACGTCGCCATGGGAGTCACAGGCAGTTTGGGGATGGGGGCGACGGGCGACACAGGCAGAGCAGAGCAGAGCAGGGCGGGGTGAAGGAGGCGGGGGCTTCTGATATGACAAACGAGCTTCCTTTCCGAGCCGCTGGGCGCTCCGCCCCCGACCCCACCCCCGCTGCCATCGCCCGCTGGCGTTGCTTCTCATTGCCTGCGCAGCTCCCGCGCTACACACACAGTTTTGCTCACCGTGGACGGGATTGGAACGTGTGTCCAAATATACAAGACATGGCGTCTGAACTATGCCCGTTGCACATTGGTGGCATTTTCTCTTTTTTAATAAAACGATTCATAAAAAGTAGCTAATTTTATAAAACATTCCACGGTAAAATTTCATGTCTTGTAAGATAATTATAAAATCGAACAAGTCCTATTTTCATAAAACAATTTTTCGCCACAACTTTTCAGCAGTCACAAAAGTCGACAAGAGGAACAACAGGTGAGAAAATTTTGAGGTTCGAACAACAAAAAACTGCTTCAGTGATGCTGTCATTTGCGTTGGGTTTGATTCATTGATTTTTCGTGTTTCCGGGCGCGTCAACAGCTTTGGTCATTATTCCGTAAGTGTAGTGCATGTCTTTCTCGGGAGATGACAGTGATCTTCCCCGCTGGATGGTGAGATCCGGCGCCAACCTACCGTCGGCTAGTGGGGTTTTCCCCTAACCAGGACACTCCCACAAACGGAACACCGACCCAGCCGGGACGAGCTCTAAGCTCCCGACCGGTCTCCCGGAATATGTGTTCGTGTACTGCATGTTAGTGTAAGTGTGTAAGTGTGTGTGTGTGTGTGTGTGTGTGTGTGTGTGTGTGTGTGTGTGTAAGGGAAGAGGATAGGACAAGTAAGAGGAAGGAAAAATCGGGCGCGGTTCGTGGCCCGTTTGGTAGGGTACTGCTCCGCATTCGCGTAGTGTTGATCGGAGAAACCACGGAAAACTACTGGTCAGAGCAGTCGGCCGCTAGAATTCTCCTCCAGAAAGCGACTGAATTCGACTCCGCGCTCTAAAGAGCGAAAGAATTGAAGGTTAGAATTAAGGATGGTCGTGGTCTAGTTCACAGTAGTGCAGACTCCGTGATCAGAGTTTTGGGGGCGGAGCCTCTGCCTAATATTTAAGCACGCCCAAATTACGACAGAAAACAATTTTCTTTTCGCCCACACAAGAATTTTCCCTCGTGTCAAGGGAGTAAAAAGGCGGCAGGAGTCTGGGTTTCAACACAAACATCTTCAGATTTCCTCCGAAAAAATCTCAAGCCATTTTGCAGCCTCAACATCGTGTCTTAGGAAATATTGACACAAAATAACTTGCTTAAGATATCTAAGATTGCTCGGGAATTTATCACAATCGTTTTAAATAGCTGACGTACATGGATTTGCAAGAAGTTTGCACTGAATTTTGTACTGAAAAACTCCACACTGCACTTTATTCGATTTATGTGAACAAACATGAACCATAAATTTACAATGAAGATATATTTTAATATATTAATATCAATCCGAAGTACCCGTGTTGCCCCTGGAATCGGGGCATTTTCACAGTCTTTTTGAAAGGAATTTTATCTTTTCCCATCTTCTCTTTCCGGTCCATCTATTCTAGTACACCCTGCCTTGCCCCGTTTTGCCCTGTTTCAATTCCCAAATTTCTAGTCTTCTTTACTCAATATTTCACTGAAATAATAAATCTAAACTAAAAGAAAAATGCAATACATTTATTCACGTATATGCTTTCTTTGAAGTTTCATATTTCGCACTAATACAATAAAATACACTAAAAAACTCCATAAGTGTCATAGATTTGTCATTAACACGTACACCATATTTCCAAATATAAAATAGACAACCGCGAATGTAATTGCAAGTTCTTTATTCATCACTTGATCATTAAAAAACATTTCAAAGGTAAAATAAAACCATTGAAATAAGCAACCATTCACCACGGATAATGTTAGTTTTCGCTAGTTGTTTCAATAACATATGTAGAAATTTTCAATTAATTTTATTTCACGTTAATGTCTACTAAAATGCGAAGGACACCATTTCCTCTATTCTCGGTTCACATGTTTCATATTTTGATATTAACAATATGAAGCTGGCATGGAAAGCCTTCGTATACAGAAAAGTATTTTTGTAATATTATTTTAAAATACATTTATTAGTGACATCTATTATAAACAATGTCACTTTTGTAAAATATAAGATTGAAATTGCAGATATTGCATTTATAATTTTAACACTCAATTTCTATGGCAATTATAGTTTTGTTATTATTGTTGTTTTATTATTTATTATTATTATTATTATTATTACTCAATATTTTAAAATTTTTAATGGCTCTCAGATTTTGGTCAAGCTTCGGGACCCTTGAGATATTAATCTGCCCCAGATGTGGCTTACTTCTTGCTACTAAAATACCTTCTACAAGGCTTGACCAAACGAAAGACGATTTCTCAGTAATTATTTGTTAGTTTTAGTTCATGCACACACAGAAAATAAAAGCAATGCATAGCGTAAACGGTACTGTGATTGGACCCCCTCCCCCAGTGATTGGCCACTCCAACCATAATTGAAATGAGTTCTAACACCGTGTTCTAATATTTTGCTTGTAAATAGCGTGAAGGGACGCTTTCTGATTATTATGTAATATTTATTTCTACCACAAGAGTGCAACTATTGCCAGTATGGCGAATGCTTGTTAACAGTGCGGTGTGTGTTAATTATACGTAAAGATTTCTTAAGATTTTCTTTACAAACCTGATATCCAAAAGTCCAGTTTGTCGATTATGGCGGTAAGTAAATCACAATGTTATGTCAGAAATCACAAATCTTATTGAGTGAAAATGATATCAGCTGAAAATGAGAAGCCCATTTTTGCGTATTTAGGGGCATAGGGTGGTGGCCAGTGACTGATGGTAGTGTGTGGATTGTGTTATTGGCTACTCTGCTAATAATTGTTGATATATTGTTTTAAATCGTAGTTTAATATCATTGCACACAGGTAAATCCTGCGTGGGCTTGAAATAAGTGATCTTACAATGTCAAAGAAGCCGAAGCTGTAGTATGATGCGGGAGCCATTTAAATGCCATCAAATGTGTTAAAAATAACGGGTCATCTGTACGTTCTGCTTCAAAATCATTTGATGTTCCCAAAACAAGTTTGCAGTGTCGTTTAAATATTCCAGATCACAAAACAGCTGTAGGTCCTGATACTGTTTTATCTAAAGAATAAGAAGCCAGTCTAGTTAGATGGGATACTTTAACCAGACTGGAAATTTTTTCTAAGGAAGAAGGACACCCCATAATCACTACATGGGCAAGTGAAGAAGTTTCAGCCGCTTGTGCGTGTGTTAGCGAACAAGATATCAGAATATGATTGGAAGAAGTTATAGGGTACATCGAGGGAAATAACTTGGATGACGAAATAAATGATCCTACAAGGGTCCATAATGGGAAACGGATGGATGACAAGTGAGTATTTCACGAATATATTTGAAACGTATTCCATCCATTTCTATTTTAAAAATGGCTTCACACTCCCTGTGATTATATTTGTAAACGGCCACAAGGCAATCTGAATTAAGTCGAATATGTTCAGATTTGCAAGTCGAGGATATTGTAATTTTACCCAACAGCATTTATACAAAATATTAAAGTTATATTTAATCTGTATCTTACAAATTGTGTTATCATCGTTAATATAATAATAAATGAAATATATCGTTATACTAGTTGTTTCTGTTAGAAATAATTGAGTGGACGATCACTGTCATCTTGTTGACCAATCACTATAATGAATGGCCAATCACTGTACAAAATGACACTTTTTACCAAAATATTGATTAATAATGTAATATTAATTTTCCGATAGAAATTATGGTTGGGATAAGTAAAAGGACCATTGAACTGTAGAAAGTTCCAAGTAAGTATTCAAAATTGAGTTAATGGTGTCACAGCTCTTAAATGGCCAATCACTGTTCCTTTTACCCTATATGGTATATTCTCTTCACGTATAGATCCGTTAAGATATCTAACATAGATTGGGAATGTATTTATCAAAATATATTTGTTAGCTGGCCTAAATAGCATTGGCCGAATTTAGCGTAAAGATGCTACACACAAACATCGAAAACCGCCCTATATTGCCGTGTGTAGATGAACTCTTCATGGATCATGCATTTTCAAAGAGAGTCCCACTGCGTTATAGAGCAATGGATATCCCCAGAGAAAAACCTCTGTCAACGGATTGATTGATTGATTGATTTTTTCGTGTTTCCGGGCGCGTCAACTGCTTTGGTCATTAGTTCCGTTAGTGTAGTGCATGTTCTTCTCTCGGGAGATGGCTGTGATCTTCCCCCGCTGGATGGCGAGATCCGGCGCCGACCTATCGTCGGCTAGTGGGGTTTCCCCCTAACCAGGACTCTCCCACCAGCGGGGCACCGCCCAGCTGGGACAAGCTCTAAGCTCCCGATCGGTCTCCCGGAATATGTGATAGTGTAGTGCATGTTAGTGTAAGGTGTGTGTGTGTGTGTAAGGGGAGAGGATAGGACAAGGAAGTGGGAGGAAAGATCGCGCGCGGTCCGTGGCCCGTTTGGTAGGGTACTGCTGCTGCATTCGCCTGGTGTTGATCGGAGAAACCACGGAAAACTACCGATCAGAGCAGCCGGCCTCTAGAATTCTCCTCCAGACAGCGACTGAATTCGACCTAGCTGAAAAGCTAATGTCGAAAATTCTGCCGCCGTCAGGACTCGAACCTAGGACCTCCCGGTCAGAGGCGCTGCAGTGACATCAGTTGATGACTGAGCTACCGCTCCGGCTGTCAACGGAAACGTCATTGCAGATCCTTGCAACACTAGAGCGTGTGTTGAGCAAAACAACAACCCTTTTGAAAACAACACGCTTACTGTTCATGGCTGAATCGAGTGTGTTAAAGTTGTCCAGCGTGTTTGAATGAACAGGTTCCACGGCATTCAGTGAATTAATAAACAAATGTCCCATCTCAGCTAAGAAAAATGTGAGCATCTCATAAGAATTCGCAAGCCCGTACACATTTTTCTAAGCCGACAGACTTCGGCTACGAGTTATTGCTTGCTGGTAAAAATCCATGTTATGAACGTGTTTATTGTAACGCGTTTTGTGCATGGATACAACACGAAGGCGCTGACGAATCATTGAAGTTAGCTTTATTACATACTTCGCCACCTACTGTAAAAAAATGTTCTTCGTTGTAATGCTGCGATGCTACAAGATTGAAATATTCCCTTAGATATTAACAAACTATCTCAGGAAAAATAAAATATTGAACGCAACTATTACATTTATACTTAAAAACATCGTGTAACAGAGGCAAGCAGTGGGACTAGCACCTTTATCATCAGCCCGTAGTTTGTGTCAATACCGCTTTTGTTGTTCTATGTCCGTGCCCATGTCAATGACTTTTGTTGTTCTACGTCAGTGCATAAAAGTTCAATGACCAAATGCAGAGTAAAGGCTATAATCAACGTCTCAAAGTATGGGATTATTTTAAGCAAATACACAAAGTATGTGTATTAGCGTATTTGATTAATTTAACAAGAAAATTCTTTAATCCTAGCTCCCTCCCAAATCGTCCTTAACTCCGCACTGCCAAATTGAGTCCACTCAACTTCACCCCTATATCAACACGTTCCAGTATTGTTCACAATCCTTTTCCGTCATGCTCTCGCCCCGCTTCCTGACTCGCCTCAGCATCCACCTCATCCAGCCTCTGTCTCCAGCCAGGCTCCTCCCCCTCCTCCACCACCCACGCCACTCCCATCAGGTACCCCCGCTCTCCCATCCCCCTCCCTTCTCCGCAGCGTCCCTCTCCGTCGCACGCCGCCGCGCCACCAGCAGCGCTTCCCGTCGTTGTCGCCCGGGGCGGCTGCCGCTATCTGCTTATTGATGGCCGTCTGTCGCCCCCGCGGCGGGGCGAGGAAGAGGAGGGCGGGGCGGGGCGATGGGGCAGGGCGACGCGCTTTGCTGTGTTGCTCGGATTTGGGGCTAAATTATTTTGTAAAAAGCCCCGGCCGTTTTATCTTCGCCCGGACGATCGTGCTCGACTTTTTCGCTCTCTCCGTCCGCTTGTGAACATTGCTCTGGCGAAGGGCACTGGGGGGAGAGAAGTTTCGGCACCGAAATTTCCGAGTTTCGTAAATTTCTGTTTACTCAGGGAATTCTCTTCCCGGTCGGCCAGCGCTGCCGTATCGCTCGATGCAATAAATCAACGTGCCCTTTTGCTTTATTCCGATTTATTTAATTCGCGCCCTGTTTCAAAATTTTCCTTTCGAAGCTAACATATCCGTAACTAATATGCAAATAGCGTCACAGATAGCGCTTGAAAAATATTTCCCTTGATGTTATCAGTTCTTATGTAATCTGCTTGAAAACTCACACTAATGTTCAATGAATGAAGTCTAAAAGTGGTTAATAAAATGTATCATTCTCAAAAAGATTTTTTTTCGATACCATCACATCGATCACGGCATTTACTGTCATAATAAAGCGAACTTTAAATATTTTAGCACTCGTGTTTATATCTGCTTATTTGAAATTTCGATTCAAGTAACTTGAACAAGATTCCAAGAGACGATCCGGTGCCCGAGATCGCTAAGGTAGTAATGTCGTAGTGATCTCGGACCAAAGGGCCGCGGGTTCGAGTATCGCCTCGTGCATAGTTGTATTTGTGTCCGTCCTTTCACTCCTTATGATCAACATATCGTTTCATTTCATAGTTACCACAACGTTAACTCCAATAGTGGTCGCTAATGACCTAAACGTTAATGCGACCTTAAATAACAAAAAAAATCAGTTTAAACAAGATATTCTCATTAAACAATATGATTCTGAACTGAGTGATGAAAGAAATTTGAAATTTAATTACTTTGTAATAATTTAAAGAAAGTATTTAAACATTTATAAATTTACGAAAATAATTTCAAACTCCATACTGCGGTGATATATCGTATACTTTGAAAACCAACATGAATCCAATTTTTATTCCCTGGCAGTGCGGGCTGAATCATCTATTTCACAATAAATTGATTCACCATTTGTTTTCTTGACATTTCGTTACAATTTCTTTACGTTGTGCTCTTGAAGTTAAGTATCAACATTAATACGAAAGTTGCTTAAATTTTATTTGAGTGAGGACACACTAATTGGAGACAAGAGTTCTCTTGATCCACTGGCACGAGCAATTACATGAAGTAATTACGAACTCTGAACAAGACATTCACTGTGACAAAAATCGCAATTATTGACTAGTAAGTTGCAGACATTTTCCTGCATTCGCAATCATTTCAATTGGCCGAAGACTTGCATTTTAAGTCGAACTCATCAGTGAACACTTTTGAAGTGGAAGTGATGGAGTCACATTAACCTGAAATTCCTCCGTGAAAACACCTCGATATTCAGTGTTTTTTTGCAAATGCGCTGGCGTGATGGCGCAAACAATCGACAGTAGGGGTAGCGACGGATAGGCCGAGGGAAGAAGTGATCGGCGGAGGCATCGAAGCGGGAAAGTGATGGGACTGGGAAAAAGCGAGCCGGTGAATCCCGGGGGGATGAAGGCGGGAGAGACAAGAGAACGGGAGGACGGCCTGATCGAAGACAGGGAGTTCTAGAGTCACGAAGGAGGGAAGAATGGCGGGAAGACAGAGTCGAGTTGCATGTAATCTCATTACTAATAGTGGCGCATTAGACGCGAAAAAATAATACATTTAAAGGTAATACATCAATTTACGTATTAGATATTCCAAAATTCTGTTCCTTACAACCAGAAACACCACCCAACAATGAGAAGTTATTCTGAGAATTTCACACTGCCTTATCCTGGCGTTTCCATTGTATTACATATGACAACTTCTAAAACGTTCCAGCAAAAGAAGAGCCGGCAATTCGAATCTGCAATTTCAAATTTTGCAAAATTTAGACGAAACTGCTCATATTTTTAAAAAAGAACAGATGAAGAAATTTTGAAGAATAAATTTAATTAAAAAAAATGTTTACAAATTTTTTTTTAAAAAAGAACAGATGAAGAAATACAATGCACATGAATTCGCTGATTAATAAACATGATGTAACAATTTCTTACACCACAGAAAAATTGAAAATAACGTCGAGATGCATAACATACAGGGAGACATTAGGAAATGAATTCCATTTGGATTTTAGCGTCCTTGTGATAACACACTAATTAAGTGAAAGGTGGTCAGGAGTTAAATGCTAGCGTTAAATGCGAGGGTGCTTGTCTTGGTTGCCGAAGCGTGGACGTTACCAACACTTTCAAAGTTTATGAAACTGAATTAATTCGCCAATATACACAGCGCGAATGGTATACAATGCATTAACAGAACACATTGCATTACAGTATACAATGAGATGCCACAAGATTTGCATACGTAACGTGTGCCGAGACCTCTAATTTCCATTTTTCAAAATGTTTCAGAAACATGATGTCCTTTGTACCATTGCTTTACCATACTTTGTTTTGTATATCTTTTCGATTCTTTACTCGTGTAACAAGTAAAGAGTAAACAATAAACTCTTTGTAACTGCATGACCAATTCAGTTGATAAGTAATGATTAGAGACCGGATTTTTATGTAATTACATATTTCTGTCTTTCTACTTACCGATCTCAAATTGGTAACCTTGGCGAATCGTTACTGTTCTAACACAAAATCCAATTCTTTCGTTCCATATTTTTACATATTCAGTACTGTATTACATACTGTGTTTTATCAAAATATTTTTATTCTATGAATTTTCTTCAATTTTATTACATTTTTTTAAAAAGTATTTTCAAGAAAACAGCATTTTTCCTGTATTATTACTGCGTGCACTCCAAGTTCACTTCTCTTAATTGAATGACTTTTTATTTTTACTCGCAATAATTATTTTTCATTACATTTATTTATTTTAATTAAGAAAAAAATAATAAAAAATTCGGAATAAATATTACTTGAGAAAAACACAAAATTAATTGTGTTACTCCTTCAACAAAATGTGCTATATTACACGATTTAAAAAGTATGGGAAATTGTGTGTGAAAGTAAGGAGGATACGACAAGCAATGGGAAGGAAAGATCGCGCGTGATTCGTGGTCAGTTTGTTACGCTACTGCTTCGACCTAGCTGACAAGCTAGTGTCGAAACTCCTGCCACCGTCGGAACTCGAACCTAGACCGTCCCGTGAAAAAGCACTGCAGTGACATTAGTTGATGCCCTGATCCAACTCTCCGGTTTAAAAAAAGAAATACATTTCCCGAGTCCGTTATTTCGGACTGATAACAGTTAGATAGTAATGAGAAATGTCAAAGTTCAGCGAGGGTTAAAAGTAACACATTTAAAATCAAAACTTCCTTCAATTACAGATATTGAATCATCTATCGTGTAACCATGTGCAATTTATCGCTCGTACGCTGAAAATTATTTGATTCTCGAAATCAGTTGATGGATTCAAACGTTGTGAAGGAAAGAAACTCCCAAAAGCTTATGATGAAAAACATATTCCTCCTATCTTCGCCCAGTTGTGTGGTGAATGTGGTATCGAAACATAAGTACAGTAAAGTGTTTAAGCTGAAATCGATCGGGAACGAAAAAATTCCAGTTTAGCAAGGTTTCCGTTTTATGCAAGGTTGTCCATTTTATGACCTGATATTGATATTTCTGCCCTAAAAGCAGTTAATTACTTGACTTCATTATATTTCTCAAAATACATTATCATTCAACGTATTTATCGAAGGAATCATAAATAAATGAATATGAAACACTTTTCATTGACAGCTTCTTATTTTGGTAGAAAAATACACACCTACCTGGTTGTATTCGGACTAATTGCAGACTCTTTCAACGCACAATGACTCACAACCCACTACTATAACTCTCTACACTCGCAGTGCGTATCTGGTCAAGGGTTATTCTTTTCAACGCGGAACAGGTAGACACATGCACAGAAGTCATGCCCTACGCCTTGAGAGCCAAGCGATCCCAAGGTCGAGTTCTACGCTGACAGCTGAAGCCCGTCTCCTGTAATGTCCGGCTGCCACGACTAAATCGCGTGTCACAGGGATAGAGAATTAAAGCAAGTTTGCAGATGCATTCATTTCATTATGGACATTTTGCGTCTCTCCTGCTAATTGCATTAAATTGACAGGAATTCCGTTTTATAAAGATTATTTTTCTGCAAACATGAAAAACCGTTTCGTTTCCGCGTTGGACAGGTTCCATTTTACGCTGTGTTAAACTTCACGGGCAAGAAAAAATCCTGTTTAGGCAGGTTTCGGATTTTACAGAGTCCGATTCAAACAGATTTTACTGTCTATGGCAAATATGCCTTCATTCGAATGCCTTAGTCTAATATATCAGAATTATATTCTTTAATAAAATTGAGATTTATTATAAGTTTCGTTTTTATTTTGTTTTATTTAAGGTCGTTTTTTAACATCAAAGGTCATCAACGACCGCAATTAAGTATACATCAATGCGTTAAGTATCACAATTTAGTATACACATTAAGCGTCCACAATTCATTAAGTATACACAATCAATGTCAATCAAATTAAGTATACATCACATTATAGTTTAAATTACATAACAATTTACAACATTATAGCCCATATTTTTCTTAATTATTGCATTACATTAGATTGTTACTTAAAATTAATAACATTCAATTTTTACAACATTATAGCTCATATTTTTCTTAATTATTGCATTACATTAGATTGTTACGTAAAATTTCAGTAGGTTTCTTTCCTTTGCTATACGGGCATTCTAAGATAAGGTGTTGTGTAGATATTATTTCACCACATTTAGGGCATGGTTCTGGGTCGCATTTTTTAAATATATAACAATATTTCAGATTAAAATGACCGATCCGTAATCTAGTGATGATAACTTGCTCTCTTCTTTTAAGGCAGATTTTCGGCAGGGCTGGTTCCAGTACTGAGTTCCTAACTTATGTAATTTTGATGATTTTATTTCCATTGTGAGTCCAGGGCTGGTTCCAGTACTGCTTTCTTTTATAGTGCCACGAATTTGTGAATCAAAACTTAGAAATGATGTTGCCATTTTTGCATATTTATCAGCTTTCTATTACCAGCGATTGCCTATGGGATGGGATCCAAATAAATTCGATTTCTGTCCCTTTTTCACCTTGACTAAATACAAATTCTTGGATTTTTTGTATGATTGGGTTACCTGTGTGTTTATTTTCTATGGCTCTAAGGGTCGTCATTGAGTCAGTGAATATTGCAATGGGCTGCAAATTTGTTTGCTTGAGACTGAATTCGATGGCTTTAGGACTGCCCATGCTTCGCATGAATAAATGGAAAAATAATCTGGGAGACGTTGCGATTCCACTATATTGGGAGACTGAACATAGAATGCACAACCAGCTTTTCCATCACTTTTAGAACCATCTGTATATACTTGGTAATAATTGACATACTCTCGTTGTAAACTTGTTATTAAATTCTTGAAATTAGCATTGGGACCAGAAGTAAGGTGAGGGCTGTTTGCTAAGGTCATGTTTGTTACTACATTATGATCTCGCCAGGGTGGGATGGAGGCATACATCTAGGTAAGGTAACTGGATCAATAATATTAAGTTCCTTCAGGTACTTAGGAATCCTCTCTGTAGTGGTAGTGGAAATTGAGGGTGGGCCTCATAAAGATATGTTTTTAGGTTATTGAAAATATTTGTGTATGCAGGATTTGGAGGGACACTTAAAGTTGAGTAAGCATAATTTAGACAGAGAACTTTACGTCGCAGGACTAATGGTATTTGCCCTGTTTCCACTAATAGGCTATTAGCAGGACTGGTTCTAAAGGCGCCAAGGCTTAAGCGACATGCGCTTGTGATTATTGGGTTTAACATTTTCAGTGTTCTCTTGGATGCTGAGTTATATACTACTGCACCGCAATCCAACTTGGCCTGAATGAATGCTTGGTATATTTTGACTGGACATTCAGATTGTGCACCCCATTTGATAGACGACAACATTTTTATTACATTTAGTCTCTTTTTACATTCCAACTTGAGAGCAGCTACATGTTGTTTCCATGAGTGAGTAGAATCAAAAAGCATACCAAGAATTTTACAGACACTTGTTCTTTTGAGTTGAAAAGTTCCAAGTCTAAGTTGAATTCCTTCATTCCCATCCTTGCGTCTTCTTGAAAACACTATGAATTCGATTTTGTTTTCGAAATTGTGAATCCTGAGTTAATTGACCAATTATTGATTTTATTTAATTTTTCTTGGATGATATTTCCAGTTGTCTGAAGGTTTTTTCCACTGCAGAGCAGGGTGATATCGTCGGCAAAAAGGTATATTTTTACAGGGTGTTGGACTACCAGGTTTACTTCATTGATGGCAATTATGAAGAGTAATACGCTAAGAACTGATCCCTGTGGGAGACCATTTGTCAACTCTGTGGGTTGCGATGTTGTGTCTTGAATTCTGACTCTAATATACCTGTGTTTTAGAAAGTTTATGATAAATGCTAAGATGTTACCTTTAATTTGCAAGTTTGACAGAATGTTAACAAATTTCGTATCAATATTGACTAGGTGGTCATTGGTAGATCTAAATGCTCTGAAGGCACTTTGTTGCGGTGATATCTGTTTATTGCTTTCTAATATCCATCTCAGCCGGTTGCAGACCATTTTTTCTAGTAATTTGCATATATTGCAAGTTAGGGAGATTGGGCGAAAGTTAGTTGGTTGGTTGGTTGGTTGGAAAGTTAGTTTCGTTTTTGTACAGTTCAATTTTCACAACTAGTTTTTAACTTCCATATTTTTTAACTTTTTGAACAACGAGAAAAGAAAAATGTATTTTGTCACCTATGAAAAGCTATTGACATTTTTAGTACAGATACAAACATTCATTGCAAAAATTTGCCGATAACATAAATAATATTAAAACTTTAATTAATTGCAGATATTTGAATTCTTAAACAATCACCTATTGCTGAATGTGTGTAGTCAACTGTTCGCATGCTTTCACAAAATTAATTTCACGTTGCTCTCTATAGTACCTTCAATTACCTTACCCTTCTTTTCGTCAATAGTGTTCGTCGTGTACTAAAATATGCATTGCGTGTTGCAAATGGACCTCATGCAAAATTAAAAGAATAGAGCATCAATTTAAAATGAAAAACCTCATGATATAGAAATTAAAGAAACATGGAACGCTTGTTGCCATAAAAGCTTCATGTATCCCGAGCAGAATATTCCGGACAACAAAAAAGACTTGTTACCGCTTTCATTATATTATTATTCTCTTTCAGTGTATTGAATGTGCAACAATACCCTAGATAAAATACATAAAATAAAGTACATCGAAAATTAAACAACACAACGGTTTTATGAATTTTAAATTAAGAGACATGCAAAAGCGAAGGAGGTGTGGATGTCGAATTTAAGTCGTTTAAGACATATCGTATATTGAGTATTTTGATTATGGTCACATTTCGCTCTGGTGTAATTAATGTTAATTGTTTCACATACAACTATTTTGTAATTTCTCATGTGCAAAGCATTTTGTCACTGTTGTTTGTAACACCTTGTTTGTTTTACTCTGACGATGAGGGGAAAAAATCCTCGAAATTGTTGCAAGACCAGAATATAAAATTAATACAAATTCTAGATATTGATATTTTATTTATGAAAATAATAATCCTACTACAGAAAAAGATTGGTGTGTTCTAAAACATCAGTCAAAAATAAACTTGTTTATATGAATATTCTCTTTCTATTCCTTCGGGCGTTTATTTCTCACAGCACACATGGGCTCTATGACCATCCGCATTGGTCAGATTGCTGAGGGCGCGCTTATTAAGCAGTGTTTAATAAGTGGGTCGACGTGAAACGTAGATCTCACCGAATTATTTTATCTACGAAACAAGTATAGTAGCACTGACGATTCTCTTTATTCATTCCTTACAGTTTTCAATAGTCTGATTTACTAAACGAAACTAAATCATGTTTAATGAATCTCACCACACGAATAAATGTATTTACTGTACAATCGCTAACTGAACATGTTTACTAATACAACATTTCCCTCAGTTTGGGGGAATACTGGACCGGGAGAGGTAGCGCAGGACTGCAAGTGATATCACTGCCTCTGATCAAGACGTCCTGGGATCGAGTCCCGACGGTGGCAGGATTTTCGACACTATCTATACAGCTAGGTAGAGTTCAATCGCAGTCTGGAGGAAAATTCTAGCTGCGGGCAGCTTTATCACTGGTTTTCCTTTTACCCCGATCAACACCAATGCATGCCGGAACAGTACCCTACAACGGGCACGACCGTGCACGAAGTACACGTGCATTACCACACAAGCTGGGCGATCTGTCAAGAGCTTTGAGCTAGTCCCGGCTGGGACGGTGTCCGCTGGTGGGAGAAACCTGGTTGAGGGCAAACCCGCTAGCCGGCAAGTAGGCTGGCGCCGAATCTCACCATCCATGTCCACCTCCCCAAAAAAACAAGCACCACACTTACGCGATTACTGACTTTAGCAGTTGACACGCCTGGAATCATCAATCAAACAAATCAAATAATGCTGAATTGATGTTGGCTCTAATGTTACGCCTTAAACGATAGTCAATTTTGCTCGTTTATTGCTATTTTCCCAGCTTTGATGCCGCAAGGCCATAAAACAGCGACATATTTGATTTATTTTGATTAATTTTATTTGCTTCTCTTCAGAAAACAGTTGAATCTGTGATGTATGGGGAGAGTGAAATCTGCGTACGTTTTCTTGTGCTCCAATGCATGTCTTCATTACGCTTTTTCTATACACAGAGATGAATTAAGTACCAACAAAGCGAAGTTAGCAACATTTGAAAAACTAAAAAAAATTAGTTCCCGAGCTAGAGAAAAATATTTGCGTTCGTAAACGAACTACAGATTTAATTTTATAGTATTTTTAACTAAATAGCAACCTACGCTCCAATTATACTCATACCTCAACTAGCGAAAGGAAGCTCAACAAAACGGCGCAAAGAGAAGGTACGTCTCTTATCCAGAATCGAAATACGGTGTCATCTCAGCATTTGCTCAATGGATCAGGGAAACTGGACAAAAAACCTGATCGAAATAGAGGTCATTGACCCAGAGCTGAAATACAAAAGTGGTTCCAGACATCTTTATTATTTTTAAAATGTACAATAGAAGTGTTAACTAATTCGTTCGTGATAAGTTTGCTCTCTAATTGTATACTTGTAGTAACAATTATGCAGCAGAAACTATTTTTAGTACACAGTTGTGTAGTAGAAACGACGCACTTGGACTTCTGTATCGACTTTAGTTGTTTATTGCCATCTTGCATCATGTTGTAAAGTAACGTACATGTATTACTATGTGTGGATTTCTTTTAGGAATGTGGTGTTGATACTGATGCTTGATGGATACGATTCCTACGAAGTGTGTTGTATTTATTAATGTGTGTATTATGCGGGACCGCAGATACGGACTCGAGTATTGAGTAAGCGATGGGAGTTTTCCGAGTGGTTGTAGCACGTTTTGCTCTTCCCTACCATCTTGCCTACGCATAGACTTATCACTCATGGTACTCATCACTGTTATTTTCGGTAATATAAATTACGAAGTTATAAGTTTACCAATATCTCACTCTCATTCTCACATGGTCTCAGACTATTAGTTACCTTCATTTGCTCCAAAGGCTTTCTTACATAAACAGAGGGGTGATGCCATTGATCTAGCCCATCACTAAGCTTCGAAACCCGATTGTATGATCTGAATAGAAATTCTCACTGTCGACCAATATCTTTATCGATATTCTAAGAACTGTGACGCAAATAGACTACTATCAATATTTTCAGGGCTTATTCAGACCCTTTAAGAAGTGTATAGGACAAATAAAATTAATATATGTTTAAATAGTTTTTTTCTTGGAGAACTTTTAGGCAGATGCTCGCATTTTTCTACCAACACTATTTCCTTAGAATAGAAGCGGTTTTGACAGTCAACAAAGTTGCAGGTATTATTTCACTTATAAGATGCCTAAGAAACATTGAGCTTCATGTGAAGAAACACGTGACGCTATAAATCAGGAGAAAGGCATAATAAAATCCTTGGTTCGTAACGAACTGGCGTGCTCTGAAGAGAAATTAAGAAATCTTATGCAAATAAATAACTGATTTAATATTTGCATTCGTTTAGGAATATAGGTAAAAATTTTTTGCTCATCTTTAACAAGATATTAGAGAAAGGGTGTCACGCCCGATGTTAAAGTTCAATTCTGTAGCAAAATAAACTTAAAAATCATCTCCAAAGGTGAAAAAATCATATCTTTGATGATGATGATGATGATGATAATAATAATAATATAATAATAATAATAATTAAATAATAATATAATAATTACACTGGTCGACGTTTTCTTTGCAAGAAATCTGATTAGTAAATCTAGTGCGTTTTTACGTACTGAATTCAGATATGTATTCAAAATTTTTCCAACGGGCACAGTTTTATTGTGACAGCTGGTTTTTAAAATCTGATCTCTTTGACGTGTCATAGGAACCTTATCTTGATGCGGCAATTTTATTCAAGCTGTATTTAAGAAAATTGTACGAAATATCATTCTAAAACACCAACAAACAATACTGTGCAGGTTCAATCACGTTTTGACATGCTCAGAATAGTTAATCTGGCTTTGTTATGTGTCAGAATTGAGGTGTTCATAAGCTTGTTAGCATGAATATACTATTTCCTACCTTTGAATTTAGAAATGTCCTGTGTGAGTTGTGTTTTAGCGTTTTGTTTTTTCATCATGCCAAAGTGTGCTTGCAGATAATTTCTACCGTACTTGTGGTGAGCTGACTTGACTCACCTGCCAGAGGCGAAATTTAACGTCACTTGCCAAAAAAGTGTTATCAACGTTACTTTGGCAATCAAGTTGGATGATTTTGAAAAGTGCTGGGCCGCAAATATATGTTTTGTGTATAGACACTATTGTCTTGATTAAAAAATGGTATAATACATATGTCATTTGCAATTCTTATGAATTGGAGGGAACCGAATAAGCATCTAAGTTATTCTTATCCCTTGCCAGAAAAATGTGTATCCATTTAGTGAACCGTAAAAAATATATTTGCCTCCATTGCATATTAAATTAGGAGAAATGAAAACTTTCGTAAAACCTATGGAATAAACTTGTTAATAGATTCTTGTATTTTACATCAAAATTTCTCAAAATAAATGATCAAAAAATGAACTAAATTAAAAGAAGGGATTTTTCAGGACCATAAATGTGATCATTAATGGCTGACAAACATTTTGAGGAACGATTAAATCCACCAAAAAAAGTAGCCTGGCAGTCTGTCGAAAATGTATATTGAAATTTCCTTGGAAACCATAATGCAGAAGACTATGGGACAGAATGACTGATTTTCAGTCTTCTTATAAAAGCTATGTAATGTAACATGTCTGAAAATTCATTTGTTAGACTAACTTAGACTTCCTCCCGGAAAAACTTGGGGCTGTCAGCTATGAGCACGGTGAGCGTTATAATCAGTAAATGTCTACAATGGAAAACAAGTATTAAAGCAAATGAAGTTCTAATATGTAGGACCAAGAAGAGATACGTTCCAGATACAGAATATTCCCGTAAATCATCATTACCACTTTCCAGGGACAGAATGAACAGTCAGAATGACGAGTAGTCAGGACGAGTAGTACTAGTCAGAACGAGTGGTATACCGTTTAGAGTTGGATAACTAGTTTTGATTTTATTAAAAATGATTAAAAATTCAAATAAATAACACACAAAATTTCTGCCTGATGGAGAAAAACTGAAATTATATTTTAATTCCGTATAACAAATACTTATAGAATCTCTTATTTTCTTTTTGTGAAGGGGAAAAAGTTTATTTTTGTAGACCAGTGTTGTAATATATATTATTATTATTATTATTATTATTATTATTATTATTATTATTATTATTATTATTATTATTTTCCCTGTGGATTGCTCAGGGCAGTGTTAGCTTCAGTGCTGTGATCCCGCGTTCAATTACCAGTCGAGACAAAAATAGAGTTGTAACTTTTCTTTAAAATTGTTACAGTTTCTTCTGATATGTAGCGAAGAAAAGATCAAGCGGACGGATCTCGCTAGTTGGTGAAGAGAATACGTCATGTTCGCTTCATGTTGCTCTTACCCCCAAGCATGGGAATTTAATTAGGCCCAGTCATGGGGGACACCGGTAGCTGAACGGCGAAGTCGGACAGCCGACCCAATAACGTCAAATACATACATTATAATAATTATAATAGTAATAATAATTATTATTATTATCATCATCATTGAAATGGGCCAAAGAAAAACTCGAAATATATTTGAAAGTGCCGATGATACTGATATTTCGTCTAAAAACATATATTTCATCAGTACACGAGTCTTTGATTCTTACACCATTCTATATATTCTTCCATTTTTACTCCTCTATCACCATATGCTGCATTGTACCGTCATGCAGTCTCGCGGGATAATAATGAAGTTTATAGAACACCTGCGCCGTGTTTTGTTGGACCACGAGCTCATGAATTTCTCACGCGGAAGCAAATATCTGCACCGTACAATATGCATGAGATACCTCGTATATACGCACTGTTTTAATCAAATGAAACTGCCGTGGACTCGGCAAATGTCAAACATTTTCGTTTTATGGCGGTTCTTCATAAAACGCTAAAAAGCAGCATGTGCATAGGTTAGCTTCTCTAGATTGTATATGCTGAATCCCTCATTAAGCTTGAAGTATGAGGTACGAGTTACTGATATATTGTTTGAACCACAAAGAAAGAATTGTTTTGTGAAAAAAATGTTTGAAACCCGTATTTTTCAAGCGTTAAATATTTGACCTGAATTTTGAAAATTAAATTACTTAAATCAAAAAGGCATAATGGAAAATTTCAAGGCAAGATTTTAACATCGTTGAAAAACCTGGGAGTAATGTGACAAAATGATTTTAAAAAATGATAAAATCACGATTAGTTTTAGTAATATTGATGTTTCTCTTCTAAAACGCAAAATATTGAGAAAAGCAATGCCCTTGAATCGTTTGATTCTTCAATCTAAAAATTAGTCTTTGCTTCTCGTCGACTACGCATCATTAACTCTCCGGTCGATACAACGTGTCTGTGTCCTAAGGATCAAATTGACTTCTGAGGAGGATAAACATGCAATGTGGGCGCATAATCATATGCCATAGAAACATGAATTATCATTACCATCATTAGACTCACAATCGTTTGTATTTTGAAGGTGGTAAGAAATCATTGTTTTCGCCACTTTACTTAGAGTACCATAAATTAGATCTTCCACCCACGCTCTCACCACAGCAAAAATGTTGATTTCTATCGTAACAGATACAGACAGAACTTGGTGAAAAACAATTTTTCATAACAGTGATCCCCTAAATGTGTATTCCCTTCAAAAGCTTAACATCTGGTTTTTGAAACATTACAATTCTTCCTCTCTACAGCATTCACGAGGAAGTAACCTGGAGCGGTGGCTCAGTGCATCAACTGGTGTCACCGCAGTGTCCCTAACAGGAGGTCCTAGGTTTTCGACACTAGCTTCTGAGCTAAGTCGAACTCACACGCTGTCTGGAGGAGAATTCTAGCGGCCGGCTGCTCTGATCGGTAGTTTTCCGTGGTTTCTCCCATCAACACCAGGCGAATGCCCGAGCAGTACCCTAACAAACTGGCCACGGACCTCTCAGGTCTTTCCCTGCTCTTCCTTGTCCTATCCTCATCCCTTACACACACACACACACACACACTAACATTCACTACATTACCACACATGCCGAGAGACAAGTCGGGGACTGAAAACTTGTCCCGGCTGGGGCGGTGCTACACTGGTGGGAGATACCTGGAAAAGGAAAAAACCCTACTAGTCGACTGTAGGTCGGCGCCGAACTCGCCATTCAGTGGGGGAAGATCACCTCCTGATGAAGATATATATACACTCTATTTACGGGATATGACCTCAGTAGTTGACGCGCTCGAAATCTCTAACAATCAATCAACTAGGAAGTAAAAACGTTGAAAACCACTGGCTTACGACATTCCTTCACCCCCACGTAGAGTCGCCACGGGTTACATTCACGTCCTCTGCGTCTACCTTCGCCGCACATCCGTTCGCCTGCTCCGCGCACTATATAAAAAGTGGTAATTGCCGGCCCGGTGGCCGAGATCGCTAAGGCAGTAGTGTCGTAGTGATCTCGGACCGAAGGGTCGCGGGTTCGAGTCCCGCCTCGGGCATGGTTGTATTTGTGTTCGTCCTTTCACCCTTCATCATCAATCACCATATCGTTTCATCCACATAGTTACCATACCGTTAACAGCAATTGTGGTCGCTAATGACCTTAGATGTTGAAGCGACCTTAAATAAACCAATTAAAAAAGTGGTAATTATGTTTCGGAATAGATACTAGTAATTTAATTTATTTTTATGAATATGATTCATTAATTACTTTATGACATCTATAACTATTACTCCAGATCTACTTACTACCGTACCCGTGCATGATATTCCGCGTGTTATACTCAGCTTAAAACAGTAAGTCCCTTCAAAGTCACGAGTTGACAGATCAATTTCAAAACTTTCTTTATGAATACAATAGAAGAAAAACATAAAAATAGGATAAGTTTTACAACGTGACAATTTATTGATAGTGTCGGAATATTATATAAAACTCCACGAAAATTGTATATGTGAGTCTACAAATATTTTATTTTGTAGTTTACATTTGCTTATTGCTTTTAGTTATAAAGTGTTTAGAAACTGGAACTTCAAATAATGTAATTATTTTATTATTAATAAAAAATGTAATTATTTGTGGAACAGTGAGCGAGGTAATCCTGAAATTTCCAAATGGGGGTCAAGAGAAGACAGCTATCGTGGCGTGGCTGGGCAGAGCATGGCAGGGAGTAGGGCGGAAAATGGATTCAATGGAAGAGATAGAGGTAGAACCCGCCGCAGGGCATGAAAAGATTGAATTGATTTTCCTGTATATATTTACTTCAAGAATTGCCCGAGCAACGCCGGGTACTTTAGCTAGTTGGTTATAAGTTATTAATTAAATAGTAATAATTTTCCAAATAAGTAGTAATAATAAGTTCAAATTCTCTAATGTTTCTTGAAAAAACGCAGTATTTGCCGGAGCATTAGAATACTTTCTCTGCACTATGTAAGTAGTATAAGCAGCAAGTAAAAGTGTTATTTGGGCTAAGAAATTCGTAATAAAAATGCATTTGAAACATATTACAGTAACACTTCTCCTCCATCCTCGCATAGAGAAAGTTGCATAGAACAATACAAATAAAAACACATACGTTTCATTCTCGACTTAGATTTAATTGCCGTGAATATGCTGATTCAAATCTAAACTATTTATATTAAATCGGAAAGACATTATAGTAATTCACACCGTTTCACTATTTCAGGTGCTATGACACCTCGCAATCTACTTTTTTCTGCACTTGCCTGCATGCAGCATATTCTAAAAGGATACGGTTAAAAAAGAGCATCAATCGACTTGCCTTGTCAAGAGGAATCGAATGAGCTTTATTTCCTTTGTGATTTATATCCTCCAAAAACCGCACTAATTTTTTGAATTCACTTAGAAAGTTCAAGAATTTTCCAGAAAAAATATCAGTTCCCCTCTAGTAAACCGAGGCACGTTGAACGACACCGGAATGACTCCAAAAAGCGGATCTAGCCGCGAGCGTCTACTGTGCACACGAATACATGCATGTTACCCAATTATTACACGTGGGATATAATTATTTTTTATCACGCTGCCTTCTGCGTATTTTTGTCTGATCTCCCACAACTCTGAAAACTGCCAACGACCATCTTGATCATGGCTTGCAATCGATTGGAGGAAATGAGCAATCAGTGCAATCGCCCTCTAGAATTATCTCAATTACTTAGAGTTATCTGAACCAACAAATTATATCAATGAATTGGTCCTATTCAACTAATGTACAGAAATTACGCCACGTTCACAACTCAATCCTAAAACATCTCAGCTTAAGAACATTCAGTGGTGGTCTTGCATTCCTTACTCCAAGTCTGTAGCAGTAGCACTAAAAAAGCAGCCATGAATGTAAATTTTTGTTTAAACTCTTTGTAAATTTGGCACAGTTTTATTGAATGGCTTATTACCAATGACTGTATGATAGCAGCTGTATGCCGAAGCATTTATAAATACCACTCCATTATCAATCATTAATTAAATAAAACCTATCAGGCATGCTGATCTCACATATCCGGGGTTAAAATATATAAGACAACGGACAGTGCAGAAATACTTTTAATATACATTACTTCATCGAATAACAAGCCGTCTTCAAATCGCAACCTCCTTATTTACAAGCCGTATCTCCTATCATGTTCGCGCACGATGCCGTAATCGCCACCTATTAAAGCAAATTTATTTCATCCACTCATCACCCGAACGTTAGGGAGTAGCTTTCATGGAAGCAAGCAGTGGCTTGGTGGGAGGAGATTCCTCGTAAAGCAAAGGGTTCCCGTGTGGAGGGGGGGGGGAGGGGCGGCGAATTCTGATCGCCCCGGTTCCCATCGGCCTCGCGTCCGCCCAAACGAGTTCTCCTGAGCACAACGCACGGTTCTCCCGTTCGTCCAGTCCATCTCCGCCCGCACCTGTTCTACTCTAGGTAAATCTCAGAGAATAGCGATTTACATTACAAGACAAGAAAGTGGGTGTTTCTGTGTCTAGACAGAGATTTCCTGGACGAGACCGACAGGTCGAGTCTAGGAACCCCGTCGTTTCTTGGAAAGTCACTTTTGCCGACTGATGTACATTATTTTATGAGAGGCCTCAATTTTATGACAATATGTCTGTCTGATATACTAATTTAATTGTTTACAAGAACAAATTACGTATTTTTTCGTACATTTCAATATGTTTTGTTTTTAAATGTTCTTTCAGTACTAATACGGAGAGTACTTTAGGTTAAACAATTGTATCCGAACACTGCGAGATGAGTTTCGTTCTAGACGATCCCGAATAAAAATATCTTCACAGAAGATGCGCTAGTGTTTTCAGTCTCAGATGTATCCCATCACAAACATCGGCTAACGACGACAAACATTCCACCTCTGGCAAACAACGTGATGTCGGCCTGCATTCGATCACGGAGACAGCAGATGCTCTTCGAATATTATTGAGCCCTACGCATACGATGCCAATCTCGTGATTGTTGAACAACTTCATGACCGAAGTCTTTCTCGTGTTTTCAGACCATTCAGTGCTCCCTGAAAGACAGCGGCTGAATTCGACCTAGCTATATAACCAGAGTCGAAAATCCTGTCACACCGTCGGGCCTCAAACCCTAGGACCGGACAGAAGCATTGCAGGATATCGAAAAATTGCTAGGTCACCTACGTACGATTTTTCTCACAACATTCTTCCAACCCACCTACCCCCCTTCCCCACCAACGATCGGTCTTGGAATCGGTAGGGGTCGGGCATAATTATTGGACGAGGGACGGCCGCTGAAACATTGCTGATTTATTCGGCGCTTCCCGTCGCATCTAGCGCTCCGCAAAGTAACGGCTATCGGCCATCATAACGCGCGCGCCGCTCGATAAAGCGCGCGGGAGAGCCAGACATTATCTCAATAATAAAGATGTATTTGTTCCTGTTCTTTGGCTCGACAGCCCGTCGTGGACCTTGACCGACCAGCGGTGACCCAGCCTCTCGCCTTAGGGATAAGGGGTTCCGTGTGGTTAGCTCAAAGACATCCCTTCACCGTACATACTGATCTTCACAACCTTAGGTGGACTTTCTCATCATCAAACAGTAATAGATACTGGGATATTTGAAAGGAAAGTGCACAGACATACCTCGCCTGAGAAACGAACCGCGCTATTCTGTACGCTCATTATTACGACTCAAATGATTTTAATTTCTATGTTAATTGTGATCCTCTGCTTTTCTGAGAATCTTGAATTAAAAAAAGACATGGATCATATTTTAAAGTTTATTTTAGACTCTTTGTAAAACGAGATACGTTTTCAGGCCTTCATCATGTGAACTGCGAAACTACGTTGTAATTGTCTTGTCAACTATGAATGATTCTTGTAGACATTTACATACAACATGCACATATACAAGCGTTTTTTATATATCATTAGTTTCCATCTATTCCGTACAACCTTATTTTACAAGGGTTAGTAACACCTTTATGAAAAAGTCCTTTCAATAAATATACAAAAATATGGAATAATAAAAGAGTTACAGTTGGTAATCAGACAGCTTAAAAAAAGATAATGAGCAAAAATGATCTATTATTATACAGAGATATGTGGTTGATTAATTACTTATAACATATGGACAACACATCACTAATATTTTAAAACTATTCAATGATTATAATCTCAATATTAAAGTTCCCTCAGTAATATAACAAATTAATAAAACCCTAGCTAAGTATTTTTGTATATTCAAGACACAAAAAGCAGGAAGCCATAATAAACATAGAAATCAATATTCCGTACATTTAACCTCAAAGTATTACAATCAAGCAGCAATTTTAATTATATTGTACCTACTTCAAAACCTTTTCACAACTGTCAATACAACGTTCTACTATAGTAGAATACTTTAATGTAGAATACTATGGTAGAATCTACAGTAGAGGAAGGCAAACAGCGGATCACGAACAATTCACAACTCGTCGACTCACAGAAACACGTCGTTAAGAGGCTAACGACGTGGACCCAAGCCGTCGGTCGCGATAGCGATTCTCATCGTTTCTACCGACGGCTAGAAGCGTCAGGCTGTCGTTACAGGAAGGTACAGAATAGCTTCTACCGACACTTGTCGGTAATCAGGCCTACCGATACCGATCGTAGTGGGTTCGGCTGTACAGAATAGCGCTACTGGGGTTGCGCCGAGAAAAGCGAGCACGTTAACCAACAAGTCGTCGGAGGCAATAAAGATGTATACGAACACAAATTTTAATTTTAGAACGATCGTGTGGCATGCGCCTTAGGGCGGGTAGGGCTTTGCAAAACGGGATAGAGAACGCTCAGGAGCGATTTCCCGTGGGTAAACGGCGGTGAATGTATGAACAGGCCAGTGAACGGAAGACCGGCTGGAGACAAGAGAATGTTTTCTTCGGAGCGCAAAATGATTACGCAAACACTGTTGAAGGAAAACTGCTGTAACCGAATGCAATAGCGCGCATACAGTCTACACCATGCTTTGGAAGTTAGGTTTTGTTTTACGACTATAACACTTGTCGTTGATTTATAGGCGTTGCCCCAGCTGAGTGTATGAATCTTTCCAGGTGGATTCGCCTCTGATATACACCAGTCTCTCCATTCATCGCGACGATTTACCTCGTACTGAGATGTATCTGCTTTAATTCTTAAATTAATCCAGCTCACAGGTGCTTGGCCCCATTTTGAGGATAACTAGACAAATGCCATCCTGTACACAAACTCCGTCCACGGACATTCCGTCTGCGGAAACTCCAACTAAACAAACCCGAGCTACAGGAAATCGAATTTTCACGTTCATTCCGAGTTAACACGTTTCGTAATTCTAATGCCGATAGCAATGGGTAGCCGAACGCGGGCTAACACGTCAGTAAAAACAGGTTTTTGAGCACAGGCTATGCTATAGCGCCGACCACCGAATATGAATCCAACAGAGCCATCAGATAAATCTGCTCCTTGCGGTTTGCGCACGAAGGGAGTGTTTCTGCGCTTCAATGGTCGATGGCTAGCGGAATCGACGGCAATCGCTCGGCTTCACACACTCGCACGCGTATTATCGAATGGTGAAATATGTCAGGGCGAGGAAAATGAGTTTTGTGTACGAACTGGATTATTGGTGGAGATTGTACCACCAATATTGTTGGACAGATAAGTGTTCTCTGGTCGAATTTATGCCCCTTTAATTCTGTGAATAACTGCGTTCATATATATCTACGACTAATTTGCTGGATAGCGTGTTTTGTATAATACAATGCTTCTAATTATTTTACCTGGTCTCCAATGTAATGGATGTTTCATCTTATAAATGGAAAGAATTCAAGGCAATTAAAAAAATTCTGTAATTATATTTAGTCTACCAATAGTTTACCAGTTTATTTCCGTTCTTAAAATCTATACAGTTTTATGCTGGTAATAAAATTATTTACTTATTTGCAATGGAATGTACGTAAGTAAATGAATATTTAGTTTTTATTTAGAATTTTGTGCATGTAACAAAAAATGAATAGGCCTGGATAGCCGAGGTCACTAAAGCTGAAGGGCCGTAGCTGCCTCAGCTAGAAGAGTAGCGGATTCGAATCCCGCATCGGGCATGGATGTTTGTGTGAGTTCGTGTTGTCCATATTTGCTGTTCTTACAGTTCCTCCTACAGTCAAAATAATCACAGTGGTCGCGCTAAATGACCTAATTGTTGAAAAGCGTCCTTAGAAAAAGGAATATCTAAATGACAGAGAATAACAAAAGCACATTCTGAGATATTCGATGAAATTGTTTGTCTGCTCTCGTAGTTAGCATGTTTATAATGTTTACGAGTTGTTTGTAATGAATACTCCTCGACAAATACGTTTCTGCTTCTATTTTGACGAGTAAAATAATATTACGACGCTGGAGAATGAGATGTATTCATATGAATGTGTTCATATGAATTTATTCATGTGAATACAGTTGCTTAAATGAAATTACTCAACATCCTTCTGACTGGGTAACTTTCGTAAATATTGCGACCGTTAAAACGATAATACAAATGTTTACACTACGAAACCCTTGCCAGTGTTTCACCAACGTATCTCACACAGCACATTGAAGACTCACCTTTGCTGAGCGGATTCTGTTAACTGAAAAGCTGGATTTGATAAACTATTATTTAGCGTAAGAGTTTTTAGTGTTTTAAAATCGACATTGAGATTGAAAAAATGCGATATACAAAGATATGTTAATAATATTTTTAATTATTTTAATTTGTTCCAACATTTGGCATCAGAATACAATTTTCTAAACATGAAAAATCAATGAGTACACACCTCATACGGCCTATTTCTCCTATAGGATGTGTTCTTACTTGGGATGATTGAGGAAACCAGGCAGGGCGATTTGCACCATTCACCAGGCCAGGTCAAATCCTCCTCAATAGTCCATAAGTATCTGACACGGCCACAACTAACCAAGAGCCCAACAGGAGCCAAGCCACGCACGACATTACTAGCGGACGGTCACGCTCGAGTCCCCAACCCATCTCATTGGCGCGCTAATGACAGGAGCGACGCGGGAAATCTGACCCTTGACAAGAGCTTTCAGTACCCTGCGAAGACTTTCACAAAGGCTGTGCCTCCTATTGCCTTTGTCCAGTCCCGATTGCTGGGGAAAGAACAATCGCGAATAATTCCGTTCCTCCCATAAAAAGTCAACAATATGTATTCCTCCACTTTATCATTCGCACTACTTCAATCTATGTTTAATGGGAGGTGGCCGTAGCCGCCCTGATCGCATATTTTCGTCTGAAAATGCTCGTTCCTAACAACTGTAAAGCCTTATGGCTGAGCGTTGTATAATCAGCTCACTCCGTTAAATAAAGAAATTAAAAAATAATTCCGTAAAGAATTAACTAAACAAACGGCGGGTCCTCGCTGCCATGCACCCGGACACCGTTCGCGGTCTAGGCTCGCTTGGCAGCGGACGCAGCCACAGTGACGGGAGGTAAGGATGATGAGGTAAGGATAATGCACTGGATGACGTCGCCAGGAGAATATAAGGAGCAGACAATCTGCTGGAGTTTGGTCTAGTAGGATTTTGTAGAAGAGCTTCGAGTATTGTGGATTGTTATAGTGATATTGCCTATGCCGACCGTGCCTCGATAAAGTGAATTTCTGTTAGTATCCTACAAATTTTGGTGTGAACCAGTAAATCTCCTGCCGACGACGACATTGAATGTATTGTTGAACATGTTCTGAGATACGGTACCGACGATTGAGACCGATGGGTTGTATGAAGTGAACCGTAATCTATTGTTACTTATCTACTTCATAGTGTATTTTTTCTGGACATAACAATTAGTTATTTGCATTCTAGTTCCGGGAACACTATGTGTTCCAAAACTATAAAATTTATGTTCGTTGTAATTTATCTGGTGTAACTGGGCTTATGTCCAAAAACCGTTACCTATGCTTTAGCATCAGTATGAATCGGTGAACATGCGAGTGCATCGTCCTGAAAGATAAGCGCCGGCGCGTATGTCGCATCCGAGAGCAGGTCGCACCTCGCCTGCCGGCGCGGCGCGTTCAAAGCGTCAAATGCAACGGCGCCAATTAATTAACTCGCTGCTGATAAGAGACTCCCATGCGCACGTGGTTGCGAGTCACCCCCAAACTCTCTCACACCCCGCTCCCCTCTCCCTGGCCGCTTCCAGGATTGCGTCCGTTGGCCTCCGCCCTCACATCCGCCCTCCCCTTGCCCTCCGCCTCCACACGCTTACCCGCATCCCCACTGTCGCCCTGGCCCTGGCCCTGGCCCTGGCCCTGGCCCTGGCCCTCGCCCTCGCCTCGCCCTCGCCCTCCGCCCTCGCCCCTCGCCCTCGCCCTCGCCCTCGCCTCCTCGCCCTCGCCCTCGCCCTCGCCCTCGCCTCCTCGCCCTCGCCCTCGCCCTCGCCCCTCGCCTCGCCTCCCTCGCCCTCGCCTCGCCCCTCGCCCTCGCCTCGCCTCGCCCTCGCCTCGCCCTCGCCCTCGCCTCGCCCTCGCCCTCGCCCTCGCCCTCGCCCTCGCCCTCGCCCTCGCCCTCGCCCTCGCCCTCGCCTCCTCGCCCTCGCCCTCGCCCTCGCCCTCGCCTCGCCCTCGCCCTCGCCCTCGCTCCTCGCCCCGCCCTCGTCCTCGCCCTCGCCCACTCCCTGGGCCCATCGTCTGTCCCGCCACTCATCCGCCTCTTCTCGTCCTGTCCCTCTTTCCGCTTCCTTCTTGACTCTCACATCTTCCTTCAAACCGTCCACACCCCAAACCCCTTCTCTCCTCCTCCGTGCTTGTGATAACGTCCCACTGAATCGTAGACAGCAGCCCCGCCATCATCCATATATAAATAAACTCTGCTGGTGTCAGGCGGTTCACTTCGATCGCATTTCACATTTTCTTCTAAAAGTCAATTTCAAAGTACTAATCCATGATTTCAAAACTGGTTTTGAAAATTCACTGGTTACTGGAACAGTTTGCTTGTTTTAGACTATAAATACTGAATGGATCCGATATTTTCAGTGGACACACGAGCTCTTGAATTGTTCTTTATGTACTTCAAAATGATTTCTTTCGTTGTTAAAAGACCTGGTCTTTTTGACTCATGATCTTACGAGCAGTTCTGCAACATCGATGCAGTCTTTTAATTAGATGATAATGTTACATTAAACCTCTACAGCATAATCTCGAATTAATTTATGATATTCGTCCATTCTAACTATTTATGAGATTCGCCCGTTTTTGATAAAAATAATCATTTTTCTGCATTATTTTGAAAGTCATCCCATAAACACTTCTTTCCTGGCGTTAGCTTCATTTTTTTCTGTTTTCCCCGCTTAACTTTCTCAACTCTCTGCTCTTTTCTTTCTAACTGTTCAGGAAAATCTATTCACTGAACTGAGACACACTTTCGTAGGTTATGTGATATTTACGGAAGGACAGTTAAGATGGACGAGCGATCATCGGTCAAACGTTGAGTCGGGCAGTAATATGGGCGGCCGTATAGGTCGACAGATTGGGGTGAGGGCGGAAGAGAATGTGGACGCCATGTGCAAGTGTGGACACGCCTGACGCATGGGTACATCGAGGTATGGGCATATGGAGTCCTAAAGGAGGGCAGGTTTGGGATGGGAGCATGAGGAAGGCGCTTTTGAGCGAGTGGATGGGCTGTAGAGCCGAGCGAAACGTTTGTGTGTGCAGAAGGATGGGCGTCCGGGAGTGTTGGCGTATTGCCATCTCAGAAACCTTATGGTTGGGTCAGTGGGAGATTTGGAGGGCAGGCGATGAGGAGGATGAATAGGGCATTAGGTGGTTGGCGGAACAGGCATATGGTTGAATAGACGGTTTGATGGAGAGGCGTTTGGTTGATTACGCAGTCGAGTGAACGGGCTGGTGAGCTATTGGGTGGGGGAGTAAGCAGTTTTGGGACTAAGGGCAGTTTTGGATATAAGGCCGGTTGGGTGGACAGGCGTTCGGGTAGGATGACAGTTGGTAAGGTAGGCGGTTGGCATATACGTAGTATGTTCCTGCAGGCGGATAAATGAACGGGTACGTGGTTGTATGGACGGCAATCGATCAGGCAAGCGGCCGACTACACAGGCATTCGGGTGGGCGTGTGGCGTTGGGCACCGATGAACCGCGGAGGCGTCGATTAGCCGCGGAGCGCCGCGCCGCGTGGCGTGGCGGGCCGCATCGACGTCCGGCGGCGAACGACGCGCCGCGAGCCCGCAGCTTCTGATACGCGGCGCGGGTGGGCGGCTGGACAAAGGAAATCTGCGGCGCGTGCAATTGGCGAGTTTCCGATCGTTCGTCCGCGCGAGTGGGTGGGCGCTTGGGCGCGTTGGCGTTCGCCCGGACGCCGTTGCGCGCCGCCAGGGGCGCCTCGGCGCTCGCGTCGGAGAGAGGCGTTGGGAATCTCTGGGATCTTTTGAACCTTCATTAATTTGTTAATATTTTTCTCAATATTTGCAGGATAATTTCAGTCTTTCAGATATGCCTTTGTACACTTATTAAGCAGGTATCAAACCATTTTCACATATTTTCCAAATTTTGTTAGTTATTATTTTTTTTTACATGTGTCCAGTTTTATTTAATTTATAGTCTTTTGTTTTCCTTTATCATTTGAAACATCTTGACAATATGAAAAAAATGAATCTGATACTGTCAATATTCGATTTATCTCAAAATAATTTTCAAAAACTCCCATAAATATTTCTGAAGCATTATGTAACAACAATGATGGCTAAGTATGGTGGAGGTTATCCTGTATATGAAATATTGAAAAATTATGCTTAATTTGTCACTAAAAACTTACAAAAGGTTTCATATAAAATTAATTATTTAAACACAGTTTATAGCCGAACACATTCATGTTTTTCACTTGCCGTTGTCAGTAGAGCTTGGAATCCAAGAAGATCCCAGGTACAGTGCTTGATATAAACAAGCCGATATGGCACGAGGGATAAGTAGAGTAAAGACGGGATTGTTAACACTTTGAGTCCCAGGTGCTTGGTGACAGGTTGGGTCCCACAACCGAGAGTATGTAGAAATATTTTAAGCGACATCAGTATTTATTGTTGGTGAAGCAAATGCATAGATCCTCACTATTTTTAGAAAGTTTTGACTTTTGTTAATTAAAAATAAATGAAAAGTAAGTAAAAGTGGCAATTTTTATATGTTATTGAAATACTTGAATCTATGACGTAAATACAGTACAAAAATCTGCGCAACAACAATATATATTTTTCAGAATCAAATTTTTCCTCCAAGCTTTTTTCCTGAAACTTTCCAGAGCTAATTTCCTAATGATTGTCCAAAATGTTATAATTTTGTGGCATCGTCACCATTTTTAGTCAAAACAACACACACGCTACAGTACAGAACTCCGACTACTGCAAACTACGACAAAAAATTGATATTACTGACTCGCATGACACAAATAGTTCTCAAATTGACCAACATATGATAGCACAATACAGTTACATCAATGGATACATCACATCAGTGCCACGAACCGACGTATACCTGAGCATGTGCGTGAAAAGACGAGGAAACTTGAGTTCGAGCTGTGCTCGAGCTTGGTCTCTGACCATTGAGTAAAGTCCGAGTCGGGCTTGCGCTTCGGGGTGTTAAAAGTACTCACAACAACCTCAGAGCTAATTTTGAAAAATAACAACGAACGCAAATTGAATAGAGATATGTCAATTGAATGCTAATATCGTCTGAGGGCATCAACTGATGTCACTGCACTGCCCCAGACCTGGAGGTCCTAGGGTTTCGTGTTCTGACGGTGGCAGAATTTTCGAGACTGACAAGAGAGGTATTTCGAAGGCAGCCGTTGTCTGGAGGAGAATTCTTGCGGCTGACTGCCTTGATCGGCATATTTGCATCAATATTAAGTTTTGATCAATACCATATGAATGCAGGTGCATTGCCATAAACGGTCCACGGACAGCAGGGGATCTTTCCTCCTCTTCCTCGTCCTATCATCACCCCTCACTTACACATCCACACACTTACATGCGCTACACCATGAAACATGACGAGAGTTTAGAGCTTATCCCAGCTGGAGAGGTACTACCAGATCTATCGGGTAATTTTGGGTTGTTTGAACGGTATAGGCGTTAGTTTTGGACACAGACAGACGTATTACCATAAACCAATTTTTATATCAAGGACCCTCAGATGGTGTATTCTGAGTACCCAATGTATTACTACATTTAAGAGAAAATTTTATTGATCTTTTTCGGTATCAAGAACCTACAAAATCAGTTTCTGTCAAAAACTGCCGCTTCTTGCTTCAGCACTACATTAATTACTCTATATGATGTACGTATGTATGTAGGTAGTAAAAGAAATTCAAAAGCATGATGTCATCCTCGCTTCAGCACCGTATTTCGATGTCTCTTCCGTGTTCCTCCGATCAGTTAAAACACCAGACCATAAACGTCGAAACAGTTGTTAATTTATATTCGTAGATACGTGTGTTTATTTCAATAATTTCTTTTAAGCGATCGATAGACTCATCACCAGCAATCCATAAAGATCGACATGCGATCAGTATGTACACCACATCTTCTAATCCAAGTTTCATTGCGCAAAAACGTGGTTAATTAAGATTAAACGCCGCCTAGGAATTCCATCTCGGGGTCCGCTGACCTCCTCTGACCCCAGTGCCCCGGGGACCCTTGGCCTGCCCTTGGCAATTCGGCAACGCCGAGAGTTGCGCCATCGGCCGCAGCGCCACAGCAGCGTTTCGATAGAAACACAGCGGCCAACTAAATTGGTTAAATAAATAATTTCTGCCTCCTCCTGCTGTCGCTATCAGTTAATCTAATGAATAATTGTTTTAATGCAAACCAAAACAGTAATTACATCGTCGCCCGGGGACTCGCGAAAAAAAGGCCGACCGGGCGCTGCTGCCGCCGCCGCCGCCGCCGGACGGGTGACAAATGACCTCGGCCGCGGCAGGCGCGGCGTGGCGCGACAACGCGGATCGCGTGGACCTGGGAACCGACGTGATGGGACGAGCCGAGCTGGTGGACGAGTCGGGTGGGAGCGGGTGGGAGCGGATGGGAGCGGGTGGGAGCGGGTGGGAGCGGGTGGGAGCGGGTGGGAGCGGGTGGGAGCGGGTGGGAGCGGGTGGGAGCGGGTGGAGCGGGTGGGAGCGGGTCGGAGCGGGTCGGAGCGGGTGGGAGCGGGTCGGAGCGGGTGGGAGCGGGTGGGAGCGGGTCGGAGCGGGTCGGAGCGGGTGGGAGCGGTCGGAGCGGGTCGGAGCTGGTCGGAGCGGGTCGGAGCGGGTCGGAGCGGGTCGGAGCGGGTCGGAGCGGGTCGGAGCGGGTCGGAGCGGGTCGGAGCGGGTCGGAGCGGGTCGGAGCGGGTCGGAGCGGGTCGGAGCGGGTCGGAGCGGGTCGGAGCGGGTCGGAGCGGGTCGGAGCGGGTCGGAGCGGGTCGGAGCGGGTCGGAGCGGGTCGGAGCGGGTCGGAGCGGGTCGGAGCGGGTCGGAGCGGGTCGGAGCGGGTCGGAGCGGGTCGGAGCGGGTCGGAACGGGTCGGAGCGGGTCGGAGCGGGTCGGAGCGGGTCGGAGCGGGTCGGAGCGGGTCGGAGCGGGTCGGAGCGGGTCGGAGCGGGTCGGAGCGGGTCGGAGCGGGTCGGAGCGGGTCGGAGCGGGTCGGAGCGGGTCGGAGCGGGTCGGAGCGGGTCGGAGCGGGTCGGAGCGAAGCCGGGCAAGCGCTAAGTGGGGAGCAGAAGTGAGGACAAGGTGCTGGGAAGCGTTGAGTCTTGGAGTGAGTAGGTGGAGAAGAAGGTGGAGAAGGAGCAGACGTCAAGGCGTGAGGAGTAAGGACAGGAAATATGAACGTGAATGGCAGGGAATGAATGGCAGAGAGAGGTAGAGAGTGAGTGACAGTGTTCGCATGTCAGGGGTGTGAGGGTGGGATCGAAGGATAAGAAATAGGAGAAGGGAAGTGGTGGGGATGCTGGAAATGGAGAGATCAGGCGGATGGTGTGAGGTTGTTTTCGAGAGAGGGAGAGAGGTGTTAGGTTCTCCAGTGTCTTAATGGTATAAACATATCAAGAGATCTTATGTTTAGGGGCTAGTTGACGCGGCCGTGACGTTCGAGTCACTTAATCCTTATAATGTATGTAGTGTATAATGTGTGTAATTGCCTAATGTGTGTAATTGTCTAAGTTATATTATTATTTTTATACCATGAAATTAAGACAGTTATTTGTATTAACAACATTTAATAATCCATTACCACAGTCATCAGTTTTGACAGACACATTGGACTCGTTCAGCAATAAGTTTTCATCAAAATATCAGATATCCTTCAGTGTTTTTATTCAAGAATTGTGTAAATTAGACGCTTAATATTTCATGAGTCATGAATTTCTTGCCCAAGTTCTTGAAAAGACAACAAAATCCTTTGTCGAAAAATTGCATATAGTTGCAAACCTGATGTGATAATGGATTTTTAATATTGTTAACTGTCTTTAATTTCATGGGGTCAAAATAGCAAGATAATTCTTATGATATTCGCAGTGCACACAACTATATCATGATAAATTATTAAGTAGCTCCTTGTTTCCTTATTCAAATGGTAGCTCTTCATAGCAGAGAATTCAGTACCCAATCTCCTCAGGTAAAACCAATGCACTTTGATATTTCATCCATCTTTTCAGTAGAGTAATGGAAACGAACGTATTTATATTCAGAGTGACGTCTATATCGATGTAGTCATCATTGTAAAGGTGGGAGTAGACTGCCTCCTTTATGTATGTGTAAGTAAGGAGTTAGTTTTCATCGTTTAGAACGTTTATTATTAGAACCTTTCTTAACCATAAGTGATAGTTTATTATTTTCTCACTTTTATCATTGGAAAAATTTCGAAACCGGCGTCATGCGCAATCGCTTCATGGAAACTCCAACGTTCTCTTATAGCGAAGCCTACCCATAAATACGTTGAAATATTGTATCTATCGATGTAAATAAAGTTATGCAATTGGAAGTACACCGTAAATATTGAACTAGTTCTAAGAAAAACAAATAAAAATCTCATTAAATAAAATGTTTAAAATATTTATGCCTTTAGTAAACCTCAAAACTTAAAATATTTTAACAGGAATTTACTAAAAATCTCTGTAATACATTGCGAATATAGGTAGTATTAATTGTTAAAATATACAATTTTCCATCAATTATTTTTCAATAGCGTCCAGCGTAGACCTCAAAAACGATGTTTGTTTATCGAGAATCAGAAAGGAATACATTTTGCGACCTAATATAATTAGTGTTTCACAAGTAATTAATATATTTGAATGATTTGATTAAGTTTCTGATATTCCCTGTAGTGAAACAATATATACCTAACGGATCAGTAATTTTCATCTCTTGCGATGAGAGTCAAAAATATTATGGAAAGGAAAATCAATTTGTCAGCACCGAAGTCCTCTTATAAACAATGAAAATCACGGGCAAACAACGACTGTTTCATAAGCTAACAAGCCCTATCTTCGTTCCCCTCGCAGCAGGAAAACAAATTCATTGATATTATATCACCAAAATCCGGTGTCCAGTTGGGGCGATACTGAAGGGAATCAGTTGGTGCCACTTTAGTCTTTCAAGGGTTTCATGGAACTCCACGCCAATGACCCAATTTACATTTGTCCTCTTTGTTGGCATGGAAACTAACAGGAGCTGAGAGCATTACGTTCATCTTCACAGTAAAATAACATCAACATTCAAATGTACGATTTCATTGTAATATGCCATCAATTACATCACAATTACAAAACTTAACACGGACGCCGGTCACAAAAATCACGTAGTTCACGTGTTAGAAAATAACAGTTTGCGGCCTATAAATTTCAAAGGTGCGACTTTAATATTCACCAGCAGACAGAATTTACTAAAAACTATAATACTATAATATTACTTTTAATGTCCTTTAAACCACGATAATACAATGAAACTCACAAAATTCAGTCTCAGAAAGTTCTCATAACGCATCAGTTCGACTTCAATGCGTGTATTTCAAAAATTAAAAATTCATAAAATGTCATTCATGAAATCATAAAAATTTAAAGTCAATTATTTAATTCACTTTAAACTTTAAAACAAATCTCACCATATCCACAAATATTATGCAAATTCAACTATTTCCTCCTTCTTTTATAATAAATGGAAATAATCCACAAATAATCCGTGCACGATTGCGTAAAGTTTCAGGGACAATGAAGAAAATAGTATTGAAATAAGAATGGGAGTGAAATTAATTTCAGAGATTTGAATACAACTTGAAAGATGTTAACTGGGAAAGTCGTTCAACGAGTCACGCCTTCAATTTCCATAAGGTATAAAAACCTATGAATGTAACCTCGAAACCAATTCAATTATTTTCTCCTTCTTCGTAATAAATACTGACAATGGAAATAATCCTCGCACCATTGCTTAGAGACTCAGGGACAGCGAACCAGTTCAATTCAATAACAGCCCCACAAGAGAGTTGCATCCAATCTGAACCACACAGCCCCGGTCGTCGCGCCGACTTCGCCCGCGCGAATCGCCCAATGAGCCCCCAGTAGGCGTTACCCCTTGCGATAACAATAGGCAACCCGCCACGCAGCATCCGCCTGCGATGGCATTAAAAACGAAGACCGGGCCTCGAAGTCCATGTGCGCTTAATGGACGCGAGCGGACGGCGATGCGCTGGCACGTAGCACATGTGCACACACTTGCGTTCCCTCTGCATTGGGGCTTGGCGCGCGCCGATCGCAGACGCGCTGTCGCGGCCGGGATGAACAGCGATGGCGGTGGAGGTGGCGTCGACGGCGATGACCGTGGCGGTGGCGACGGCGATGGCGTCGGTGTCGGCGTCAGCGGCGTCGGTGACGGAGACGGTGACGGTGACAGCCGTGACCAAGGCAGCAGCGAGGCGGGTACGCCCGGGCGAGGGAAGGGCAAGGGGGAGGGAGGGAGAGAGAGAGAGAGAGAGAGAGAGAGAGAGAGAGAGAGAGAGAGAGAGAGAGAGAGAGACAGACAGACAGAGACAGAGAGAGGTCAGGCGGAATAGTAGCCCAGGAGACTGGGGACGAACATACAGACATCGAGGAGAAGGTGAGTAGACCAAGTGAGCGACAGCGCGAGGGTGGCAGGGAGACGAACGAGTGGTGGAGAGTGTCGGGTGATCTTGGGTACGGCGGGGCGTCTAAGGAGGGGGGCGAAAGGGAGCAGGAAGGACGGTATGGAACAGTGGAGAGACAAAACGGGACAGTAGAGGGATAAAAGAGGATAGGGACAGCCAGGGATGAAGGAACGGGGGGAGGTAGGGACAGCGGGGACAAAAGGGAACAGTGAGAAAAAAGGGGAGGGAGGGAAAAAGGGGCCAGCGGAGGGTGGAAAGGAAGGATGAAAGGGGACAGCGGTGGGTCAGCAAGGGATAGCTGAGGGACGAACATGGGACAGAGAGGATGAAAAGAGACAGAGTAGGGTCGAAGGGGCAGGGAAGGGAGAAAAGGGACAGGGTGGCACGAAAAGGGACAGGGTGAGACGAAAAGGGCCAGGGTGGCACGAAAAGGGACAGGGTGGCACGAAAAGGGACAGGGTGGCACGAAAAGAGACAGAGAGGGACGAAAAGAGACAGGAGGGAAGAAAAGGGATAGGGAGGGAAGAAAACGGACAGGAGGGAAGAAAAGGGACAGGAGGGAAGAAAAGGGGACAGGGAGGGAAGAAAAGGGACAGGGCTGTGACGAAAGGGGACAGCAGTGATGTAGGGGGGCAAGGTAGTAACGAAAAACGACAGAGCAGATGACAGAGGGGGACGAAAGGGGTTAGCTGAGGAACGGTAGAGGACGGCGGGGGGGGGCAGGCGGCATGGTTGGCCTGGGCGGAATGGGGGACGCGAGAGGCGTGGGCGGCGGGCAGTGAGCACCGATGGGCAGCGATGGGTAGCGCGGAGCAGCGGCGCCGTTACGCGGTCGCCGCGCGCGCGTTAACGCGTCGACACGCGCCCCGATTAACGACCGCTCGGCCGCGACCGTTCGCCGCCCACTCGCCCAAGCGACCGCTCGCCCCGTTCCCCCGCCCCCTTTCCCGCAGATTCGCTCGTCCGGTCGGTCCGTATCTAGTTCGACCGATTCGTGATCATTCAGCTCACGTTCACTCATCTGTCGGCTGCCCACTCAGCCTCTCTAGTGAGATCACCCCCAGACTCGTCTGTCCAGAAACCTCTCCGCATCCCAGCATCAGTACTGCTCATTCATACATTGGATTTCAATACTAGAAACATATTGATACGACTCGTTGCCATTTTGATACTGTGACGCCGATACTGTGAGCACATATTTACTTTTCCACAGCAACTCTTTGTTATCCATTCATTCAGCAGTCTTTTCAAATTTTGGCTTGCCTTCTCCCTTTAAATCTCCTCCTCTACAGTGTTCGTTTGCTTTTGCATTCCCTAATTTATCCACTCCCCGACACTGTTCTCTTGCGCGAGATTTCGTTCTTCACTTGTCATTCACCTCTTCACTCATCCATACGTCTATTCTCTCCTTTAATCATTGTTTCTTTCTGGTGCCGTACACACCACGTTTTTTAATAATTGGTCTGTACTGTTTAATTTATGGTCATATTGATTCTCACAACTCGCCCACTCGCATTTACTCATCACACGCGTCCCGCCCAGAAATCTTATTCCACACCAATTTGTTCGTATGACCAATTACCTGAGTACTTAATAAACTCGCCCATCATTCCCTTTGAATACTTCTTACTCGTCTCTTCATTCTTGCAACCCACATCATTTTTCTCTTATGATTTTATACTCTATCCCTCTGTCTCATTTACTTTATCTCTTCTCGTCGCTCCAATTTCACTCTCTTTTTCATTGACATCCACTTAGTCTCCCTTTCTTCCACTCGGTCCGCTACTCTCCATGCAATCACCTGTCGACCCACACGAGCCCGTTCATTCCCCCGTGTACTCTTTCCTCAACCTGCACGCTATTCACACAAACTTCATTTTCAGACGTCCACAGTGCCTTGGTGATTTACAGAAGATCTCAAATATGCGAATAATTCAGATGGTCCATCATGAAGCAGGAATTTCATAATCACCAGAAAATTATACAACCTGAGCGACTGATGAGGATGGACATGTGCATGACGTGCGGTGGACATCCCTTAAGGTTTCGGAGGATAAGTCATCTAATGCCCAAGATAACAATTAAAAATTCAGATGATTTCCTGTACAAAGCATCCAATGAATGACAACGTGAGGTGCTATAACAGAAGTGGCATGCATTACAATCGTTAAACTCAAGCAAATTGAACGTCATTATAGTGTAGACCATCTATGCAATACGATGAGGAATATAGCGAGATGGAAAACTGATGTTTCCAGTTTTACATGCTCAATTAATGGGTTCAATAGTAATGTCCTAGAATCACGTTTACTCACAGTAACGATCATACGAGAACAGTAAATAGAAAATATTTTGCGAATGCATGACAATTAGAAGGTGTAGTACATCAATGATGAAACTTGATACTCCTGTAATACGGATAACAAAACTTTTCTCATTCTTCAATAATAAATATGTAGAAAAATCCCCTCATCTTCATTAGAGATACGGGCATAATAATTTGATTCAGAGAAGTGATGTTAAAAAAGCTAAATATCCCGAGCACTTTTCTCGAGAATCCTAAATAATTTTTTGATCAGACACAATTGCGCCGTCCATTTTGTATCCACACCACAATGAAATACAATAATTTTTACGAAAATTAAATATTTTTATTGAAATTCATAAATTCTAACCGCCACTACCAAATTAAATCCTTCAAGTCCTTTTAAAACAATGAATCTTAATTTACACCAACTCAACGTTAGTTCCAGATCGTATATTTCTGAAACAACTATACAAAATTGACAATATAAGAACTATTTATCTTAACATATCCAAAATTATCATAGGTAAAACCACGAGTGCTTTGGAAATTGTCGATAAATCCCCAACTCGCGAAGCGAGAAGGGGATTTATCTGAGTATTTCCAAACATTCGTGGTATTTAATAGGACTACTTCACGAACGAAATTACACTATGTCCTACAAAGATTCAAAATGCTCGAAATATTGAAAATACCTGAAAGCTATGTTAAAATCAATGAGATTATGTTATAGTGCACACGTTGTTTATTGGGCACCGACATAGCGATCGATGTATACAGCAACCTAAGACAGATGAAACTTTATGATTAAGGGAGAAGCGGTAAGAAAATCGAGTAGAAAAACCGATAATATTTTTTTAGATGCACCATCCTGATTGGGGCTTTTTAATTTCACAAGTGGAATAGTCCTAAATAATCGCCTGTTCTGAATTATCAAATGTCTTAAGTCTTTTCACGTCAAAGGAAGTTCGAGGTAATAGATTCATTATCTCCTAACGAACCGTACACCGTCTGTATCTCTACTGCACTAAGAAGCACTCTCTCTATACTCTTCACCAATTTCCGCCAATTTCAAAATGTTAAAATAAAGAATCTCACCATCTAGATTTTACCATATGAGGGAAGAAATAATTTTCACTATTTTTAAACGAAACATTTACTGACATTTTTGAAAATAAAAGTAAAATATATATGTACATTTTGCTTCTTTCATGAGAAGCTATTTCAACAGCAGATTGGCCACACAACATCCTCCCTTCTGCGCGGAAGAGGAGGTCCCCACAGCCTCCGTTGGACCACTAATTTTGATCGCTCGCATCACACACTTAAAACACGAGAGCCAGGAACGCACAGTGTAGCACTGGTCCGAGACGTTCATTACTACGGCAAAATTAATTTTATTTGGATAAGAATTGTAGCTTTCGGGGTAAAAAATTATCTCTGACATTTCAAGTTGCTTAGGAAAATACATAGGAACTCCACTGCATATGTTAAAGGAGCTGCACATGCCAAATCATTTTGTTGGAATTTTTTTGAACCATTTCCAGTGCATTTAACACATTATTTAAAGAAGTAGAATACTCAGTACAAATGAAAATTGATTTGAAGCGTAATATTATTCCAGTGGTTATATTTGTGTTTAGTAAAGTTGTTCCAGTTTTTTTGAGGACACCGACGAAGAAGTTCTCGAATACGCCTTGTTCGTAATCTGATGCAACTAGTTAATTTTAATATATAATTTAAACATAATGTATCTAGTACAAAATATAATTTCACGTCTAAACTTCAATTTTAAACACTTACTAAACAAATTTGGGTCCAATTATAAAAACATATACCTGTAAAAAATATCCTACTTTTATTCAAAATACTAATTATCAGCGATTGTACGTCGGACCTACCACTAAGAGTATCTCGTAGTTCAGAATTAAATTTAAAGAAACCCTTCATTACATTAAAATTGATAAAATAAAAAAAATGCAAAATAATACTTAAAGTAGAGTTCAGTAATTTTAAAGAATGAAAGGCAACTGGTCGACACTTATAAGATTACTAAAACTAAGACGAAAGTTCCATGGCACCTCTTTCTTTAAAAGATCAGTGTTGGCACATTGGCGGCCAAATTAATTCAAATTTGGCGACGTACTGAAATTCAATCATTTATAACAATTCTTTGGCGCTAATTAACAGTGCAGAACATACATTTCAAACGTCGCACCTTCGAGATTTTTCCGTAACAACCGCGGGCAGACTACCAGAGAGAAAGGGAATTTATTTTTCGTATGAAACTCTTTGGACGAACTGTACTGCTGTGAACTTTTAAACTGCGTAAAGATGGGAGATCGCGCCAGCTACTAGAAGGAAGAAGGAAGCTGCGGAGCCAGAATAGTTTATTGTCGACGAATTCTGGGAATCAGACGCCTTTCCAAATAACACGCGATGGAATCAGATTGTTTGAAAATCAGGAAGCCGAGCAGTTTCGTGGCGACTCGCCTCGCTCGTGTAGAAAACTGGTAATGCACGTTTATGAATCGGGTACACTGACAGTCAATACAATTGCGTAAGGTTGGTGTTGCGACCGAGAGAAAAACAAGGAGTAAACTATTTTCCTTCCTCCCAGATAAGGCAGTGCTGACAACATCTTCAATACTCAATCATTCTTACGCTGAGGCATACTAATAGTTCTTAAATACTTGTTTTCAGAACGTTCCCTTTTGTCAAAATATTAAAAGACAATATCAGTCTTGATTCGACACAAACACCCGTATTAGCTCTCCCAAAATACTCAAGCCATTCGCAGCCTCAGCAATCAGTGGAGATGGATAACAGGCGTACACGGTGAAGAAGTCTGCGCTGATGTTGGCGCTTTATACATCCATGGTTTTTCATTGTAAATATTTGAATATTATTGTAAATAGCTGAAAAGCTAGTGTCAAAAATCCTGCCGCCGTCAGGACTCGAACCCAGGACCTCCCGGTCAGAGGCGCTGCAGTGGCATCAGGTGATGCACTGAGCTACCGCTCCCGTAATGTCCATGAGGTAAGGTTCTTCTTCAGTCAAGATAATTAATCTTATAATTAACCTATGAACTTTATCTCTAGATCGGGGCTGTAAAACGGAGCACTTGCGTGCTCGGAGCACGCATGCGCTCTGCAAGGGCACGCAGTGCCCACGGCGAAGGGAAGTCCGCGCTCCGATTTCTCAGGGATGCTCAACAGGCCGTCATGGCAGGAAGAAAGAGGACTATAACATTTTTTCAGTCATAGAGACCTCTTGATTTCTTGTGCATTGATCGCGTAGGTGATGCACTTGTTTAATATGGAGAAAGTATTTAATAACTAAAGAGAGTAGTGTTATAAGGCATTACGAAATCTTTCAAGGAGACTACAAAACTTTTGCCTGAGAAGATCGGCAAACATGTGGTGACATTTCTAAATAGTAAGCTTCATTATTTAAATTTTCGTCTAAGTTTACGTTAAAACAGATCCAGAAATAGTGTTAAGTTTCATCATTACTCTATAACATTTGAAGTGTTTTATCAGGTGCATTACCAACCGCAAAATATGCACAACGTATTTCTTTAAATGTTTATTTTCAATTTTTTAAATTTTTTTTTTTCTTAAAATATTCATTTGAATTATTTTTACTAATTACTATTAATAGTTTTCATTTATCTAAGTAGAAATGTGCGTTAATATTTCCTTGGTCCTTGTGCTTAATGTCAATTTCCATCAAAAATTTGTAAATTTTAAAATTGTAAATTTGTAAATTATAAAAAAACGACTCTTCGATATACCAACCCGTGTGTTTCGCGCAACTCGCCGCATTCGAACGAAGCTTTCTCACCCTTTACGGATTCGGTGGTATAAGGGTTAGCGTATCGGACTGTTGTACCCGACTTCAAATCCGATCGAAGCCGTCGTGGATTTTTAAGGGCGAAAAAATCCTTCGTACGCCTTCCTTCGGAGGGGAAGTAAAGCCGACTGTCACATGTAGTAGATTTACTGTGTGTAAAAGCTACTCAAGCCTAAATGAAGCCTCTGAGCAAAATTGAGTTCCGCCTGTTTCGTCACCCAGGATAATACCTCCTTTCTCCGCTAGGTGGTGAAAGGAGCGTAGCGAAATTTGCGTGGTTAGACGGAAGAGCGGGCCTGATGGTCCGAGTCTCGCCACGTAAGATAAGGCATTAACTAACTGACATTAACCCTCGACTGTTGCTTCTCGACTGTGACACGAGTGACTTCGGAAAGCCGATATCGCCGCGTGCCCCGAACGGTTCGGAAGGCGAGTCGCGTGATCGTTCCGTCTGACAGCCCTGCTCTAGAGGTATGCTAGCAAAGTTTTCAAATTCTAGTCTGCCATCAACAGGTATTGTAAAACATGTATAACTGAAGAGGTTAAAAATATTACGTACGGAAAACACACACATAAAACATGAACCATTGATTCCGCGTATTTCCTATTTTCCAGAATTGCATCATTTTTTTATCTGGCAAAGTTCGCAAACGTTACGCAAAGCCGCACCGGGCGACACTAGCGCCCCTCTCCTCGCACTCCGTGGTTCCGCCCACAGTTGATTGGCCCCGAAGGCCACTTTGGCCGCAGAATAACACCTCCGAGCCCAGTGTGCGGCTCGGGGGTGGGCAGGGCGGCGTTTGATGCGGCGTCCAGATAGCGCTTTCGCGGCGTCCGGCGTCGGCTTGGGCAAACAACCGCGAGGCGGCGCTTTCGACCGCGCACGCGTGCACGCGCTCGCGGCAATAAAAGGCGTGCCAGCCGCGCCGCGCCGCACGCGCTTCGCATCCAGCCGCGCCCCGTGCACGCGCGCGCGCGCGCTCCGACAGTCGATGCCCCACGCACGCGTGGAGTGCACGTGATGCCACGCGAGCTGGCCGATGTTGTTTAAGGTACGAGCAATTGCTGAAGGAGTATATATACACATACAAACACTCACGTGCCCACGCACGCAGAAATACACACACACACACACACACACACACATACTAGGGCAAAACAAAAGGCAGATATCGGTCGTTGACCCTTACCAAGAAATAATTGATTGGAGTAGCATTTATGACTTTCTCGAAGGTGTGATTTCACTACAATTGTGCGGAGTCTTTTCATTTACAATTTGCTGGAAGAATCCCGACAGAAGCAACTTCTTCTGCTTATACACAACCACAATACCGGCTGCGATTGTTCAGTGGCAACATCGTGACCTGAAGTACCTAGAGTTTGAATCCGCTGTTTAGACACGGGCTTCACAGGTGGGTTTAATTCACTTTAGGAGAATTCTGGCGGCTGGCTGCTCTAATCGACAGTTTTTCGTGGTTTCTCCGATCAACACCAGACGATTGTCGCAACAATACCGTACCAACCTACCGCACATAATTTGCCGTCCTTCATTCTTGTCCTATCCTCCGCCCCTTACACACACGCCTAGAGTAGTTCACTTCACTATCAGGCACTTTTGCATTAAAAAGTTTTTATTCTTAAATGGACGAGTACTCATTTTCAGTCGCAGATGAGCTATTTTTACACACTGATAGATTACTATCTAAACTAACTTGGTTTCTATTAAAGAAATAAGAATCTAAAACTTTTGGATCCAATCAAATGCTTTCAAAACATTCAAGTGCTCGGAAGGTGGGTTAATATTTGTTATTCGCTAAGAAGAAAGATTTTAATATTATTTGATTATTTTTTTTAATATTATTTCGATCTGACTTCTCTTAATTTTAAAATATTGAATTGACTATCTTAATAAAACGAAAGGGAAGATCGAATAATTCTAATCTGACAAAATTACAACAGGCTTTGATGATTACCTACTTTGTACGCATGTGTAACCAGTATATAGTGTACAAGTGTACCAGTAGTATACAAGTGTTATCTTTTCGGCTTTAATTACTATGATAATTATAAATTAATCAATTTGTAATACTGTTCTTGCATAGCTACGATATTATAGTATCCATTATCCAAGAAAATCTAGTATGTGTAGCATAACTCGATACTTCTGATTACTTAAATAAATCTTGAAATTGATAATGAATAGGCTAGTAAATAGAAATGAGAATAAACACGGACTTGCGTATCAAAATATCAATCCACAATCCTTTTCTCGAACTCAGACAGGTGACTATTAAAATTATTTTTTCTCAAACGCTTAACTGTGAAATTTTCAACACTTTTACAAATAATCACGTTTAAATTCTAATGGTTATATACTGATGATATGATACGCATGTGTATGATGAATAAGAATACACACGGTCCGAAATAACATAAATAAAAACACTTTCTTTAAAAAACGGGATTCTAAAACAAAATTTTCGACATGAATGTTATGTACACGATACGCATCTACTTCGATCCTTCTTTCATCGCTTCAGCTTCCATTAAAACAAATCTAAAATTCTATTTGAGAAGATCAACTTCAAACATACAGCCCTCCTCGACTCGTCCTCTCCTTCGACAATCCCCATTACAAGAGTGACGGCCTTTTAACCAGCTAATTAACCTTCGTTCCGCTCGTCACGCCGGTGATCATTTCCCCCTTGTTGCGCGGCAAAAAGCTGTTAAACTTCTCGCAGCCGAATTAAGCTATTTATCGCGCCTCGATTATCAGATATGACAGAGCAACACGGAGACCGGCCGGGCAATAGGGACCTCAGCGTTATGTGATAAATGGAAGTTATCGCGCTCAATGAGAATGCAGAAATTCTTTGTTTTGTTTGTTTGTTTGTTTGTTTTTGTTTCGAAAACTGAAATGAGGGAAATGATAATGAAACGCAGAGAACTTCTGTGTTTGTAGCGGATCGCATTAGACAGTGATCCTCCACACAAAGAGACAGGAACAAGAGATTTAGAGATTGAGGATAGAGATAGGGGGAAGAGACAGAGAGGGTAGGAGAGAGAGAAAGCAGGAATGAGAGGGATATACGAGTAGGAGAGCAGTGGATGAACGAAGAGACGTTTGTTCGCTGTGTTGAATTGTGAATCTGAATGCCATTTGCGACTAGTATCATAAGAGATTAAGGGAATAAAATATACTGAAACCGTTTTCCTCTTGTGGGATTATATTTAGTGAGGATTTAAAATGTCTGCTTTAGAATGAGGTTCGCAAATATAGGCAATATCGATGAAAAGAATAGCAACACGAGTTGGATTTAAATACAAATTAAAAAGATGAAACAAAATTGACGATCTCAACTCTGAGACAATTTTCAGCTCAAAAAAAAAACTAGACTTCAATTTCAATTAAATCAAACAATCATGAAATGCACTCTTCAAAGAATGAATGGTAATTGAAAATTTTATCCAAAACACGAAGAAAAATCGAAAATCTCTATTCCTCAACAACTCTAAATGGCAGGTTTTTGAGGAAGTTTATTCTACTTCATCGACAATATTTTGAAAGATTTTTTGTCACTTAGAATAAATATGAAATATAAACTTCTGTTAACAAACAAGCATTCTGATGCAAACAGAGATGAAAAGTGCAATATACTGCAATAAAATGTGGGGCCCCAATTTCATTTTATATATCGCCCTACAATTCACTCTAGCGTCACCCGTCCTCTTCTCACTTCTGCAAAACAGCAGTATTAGTGGCGAATCAAGGGAGACCGTTCCCCCTAGTCAAGAATTGTTCAATTTTTTCTCAATTTATTAAAAAAAATGCCTTATATCAATTTCATTACATCCAAAATAGTATTCTCATTTGAATATATTCGTAAATGTTGTATTCCAAGCGAACAATTAATAAAATAATATTTCAAATAGATTTAAGGTGGTTTGAAGTAAAATGCACCACCTACAATTACTTTCCGAATCTGCCCTGATAGTCCAACTTTCGCGGCTGTATTTTTGACAGAAGAAATAAGCGATCGTGACCACAGAGTAGTTACAAAACGGGGAAGCGACCCGCGTAAATAAATTGCCTTTACCAGTCATATGGGGAGCTTGGGCTGCAGACACCAATTAGACGAACAACAGATAAATTAGACGAGCCGCAAATAAAAAAATGCTCGAACTTCACACATTATGGCAAAAGCCATTGAGAATCAAAAAGGCTCATTGTATATCCCAACTTCCCCTCCGCGAACGGAAATCGGACCCACAAATGACGCATCTCTGCGACGCCACCGTGGCCGACTTCACCGCCGCTAAAAACGCAACGCGGGCTCGCTCACCACGGTGACCCGCGTCCACCACCGTGCCGTTACGTTGAAATAACGCAGTCGTTAAACGCACGACAGTGTAGAAGCAGTGCATCAGCCCGTCGTTAGCATAAACCAGCGTTTAATTACAAAATCAAATACGTCAAGCCCGACGCGCGGCGGGCGGCGGGTGTTGAAACAATAGAACAGCGGGCCGCGGCCGGTGGCCGGCCGGTCCGTCAGCCCGCGCAGAACACGTAATTATTAACATTCAATCTGACTGCGAAATCATCGCAATTACTCACCGTTTTGTGTGTGATAGGTTTCCGAGCTCCGCGAGGGCTATCGTCGGCCGCGTCGATCGATTCCAGCTGTATCGGGCCCCTTTTGTCGACCGGGAGCTCTGCAAAATACAGCAATAATTAAAGCTTCTAATGAAAATGTAATAGCCCCAGTTTGCGCACGGCCGGAAGAGGGAGAGGTCTATCAAAAAGTAATTACAGAGCCCTGCGAAAACACGGGCTTGTTTTATATACGCGCGCGGTCAACTGAAACTAGGGTCCTTTGTGAGAAGATGGGGCTGGAGGAAGCAGAGACGAAGATGGAATGGTCGCTGAAAGAATGAAGGGGGGAAATTTCACATCAACAGAAATGATCTGAAAAATCTGTCAAAAAAGCAACGGCTTTCCACCTTGGACGTGAAAATCTGTAGAGGAGCACCTGGAGTACAGAAAAAAAATATCAGGAACAAAGTTATTTGCATTAATGAGAGTAATTTCATGATGCCCCTTATCAAATATTAAGTATGTCTCTTGAATCCTATTTTGAAATTCTCGCACGCACAGTAAAAACTAATATTACCTCAAATTCAATCAAGAAAGCTCTTGATCTTAATAAATGTGTTTACATTGCCTAGTAACTTTATGCAAGTTGTAGCATGAAATAATTAACAACAAAGTGTGTGCTGAATCTGTGAAAATCGATGAGACACTACCACCCAGATATGTTTTAATTGGACAAAAAAATATTGTAAATCAAAATGAAACAACAGAGACGATAACTCATTTGAACAAGTTTGTGCTACCTCTGCCCATGACTAGGCGTGTTTTCATAGATGTGACATGGACACTTGTTATTTACGCAATATTGCCTTTACATTGTTGAAGTCGAGTAAAACCGGACATTTTCACAGCGTCCACAAAATTTACAGAGCCAACATGATATTCTATAACACCTGAAATCAAATTATACATCATCTTCAGAATCATCAATTTTTTTCGAGTACGTGTGATGATTAAATGATTCAAAGTTTAAGATGCGTGTGCATTGCCGTCTTTTAAGGAGGTAAACCGTGGGCATGACTCACTTTCATGAAAGTTTGTGAAATATGACCAATCTTAGTGAATGGAAAAACTTATCAAGCAAAGTTGGACCTCTTTCATCCCGTTCTGAATTTCTCCGATTCTTTACTATTCGCCATCCTCCCTTGGTGTGACGAAGTAAGGATTTCACCGCGGTGACCTTACTGTATTTCGTCAGAACGTAGGTACCTAGCAGTTACCTAAAACATTCTTAGAAAGAGAAATATTATGCCAAAATGTTAAGTAGAATGAAGGTTTCTCTGTATTACCTGTCCAAAATTCATCGTCTCAAAATGCGTAAACTTTATGAATTTGAACATGTCCTTTACACAGAATTACACACTACGGCCAAACTTCACAAAATTTTAAACACCGCTCAACGCCTAACTTTCGCAAGTTTATGAACCGACTCCTAAAAACCACACAAGCACATGTCGGCGCGCTCTCCGCCGCAATATAAAACCCTGCGCCAAGACAAATGCGCACCCCAGGCCGCAAGAGCCAGTTCGCGCGCGCACGGAGAACCTCGGCTTGCTGCCGCACCGCCGCGCCACCGTCGCTTCCAGCAGCCCCTGGCTCGCTTGGAGAGCTTCTGGGCGCCATTAGAGCTGAAATGTCACAGAAGGTTAATAAATCAAATAACGTAGAAAGTGTAACCGCAAATGGCACAGGCAGTAATTGCATAGGATTTATCCAGCCGCCGCCGCCACCGTCGCCGCCGCCGCCGCCCGAACCGCCGCACAGCCAGCGCGACGGCCCGCGTTGCGCTTCTGTTTTTCGTGCGACTAAATGTTCCGCGGGCGCGTGCGGGCGGGGACACAGGGAGAGGGCGGGGGACGGGGCCGGGCGGGCGAGAGAGCGGGTTCCGCCGCCTGTAGGGGTAGTAGCAGGGAATAGTTAATGGCGCTTGTTTCATTTGTGGTCTCGAAGTTCGCGAGACGGAATGCGTTAATTCCACACAGGCGTAGCTTGTCACAGATGGGGGCACTAAATAATATTTGTCGGCTGGAGCAGAATGCGGTGGCGGCAGCAGCCGCCAGTCGCGGGAAAGGGGCGGGAACGGGAGAGGGCGTGGAGTGGAGACAATGGTGGGAGTGAAGATGAGGGCGCGACTATGGTGACAGTCCTATTGACGGCAATGACAACGAAGAGGGATAGTTGGCACATTATGAAAGAATAATGGATGAGGTGAAATTATTACAAATTAATGTTATGGTCATAATGAGTCATCATGAATACAAGAAATCATGACATTCAGGACTATTAAAACCGAAATCGGAAAGAACTTCTGACCTGTGATAACAAAAATGTTGCTGGACAAACACACAAAAAGGTCATGTCCGAATAGCAAATAAAATACTCTCGAATAACACAGCAATACACGAATAATTTTAACAAAAGTATTCGTCTCAAATTTTGAAATAACATAGAGATCTCTTTAGGTATCAATAATATCAAAACCGTTGGTGTTCCATAACGCAACACGTGAATAGCAAATATTTCGTCCCTTTTTTGGGAGCTTTGCTGTCGCATGACATCGGCCGTGTCATAAGAAGTGACGCACTGAGTAAAAAGATTCAGTTGGTATGCGCAGTATGAGAATAGACAGATGAACATAAAATACATTTTTACGTGAAAATCGATACTGTCATTATTTTTGTATTATCCCCAAGTTTCTATGTATTCAAGTTTTATTACAATTTCTGCGCGCAATGAAAATTAGTAATCTAGATTATAAGAACGCACATGTTAAATTAGAATAAATGTGCAGCCGAGGTAGTGTTTTAAGTAGGGTGGTCGCAAAGTGGACCAATTTTCCTTTGTACGAGAATTATTACAATATTCTTAATTTTTCCATTAGGAAAACATACGAAGGTATTTGCTTTGATAAATAAGAGAGGAACAATTTTGGTATTATAATTAGAATATGTAATGAAGAATAAGTAAATGAGGAACAATAGCGTAATTGATAATACTGAGAGGCGGGATTATCTCGCTTTTGGATCAATGCAGAAGTTTAAGTGATGACGAGAAAAATTATTTTACCCAAAATGGATTTTTGGCCTCGACTCTCATAATTTACACAATGTAAAACTACTATATAGAAGAAGAAAATATCGGTGATAAAAATGCAACAGATCTACCAGATCAGGGAAGCAACGTGGAACTGCAATGGATGCAGCACTGACCTCACAGCGGTGCCGAAGGAAGCAAGGACGCGCGAGAGCTTCAGTGCCAACAGCGACGGCGGTGGCAGTGCCAGTGGCGAGAGGCGCCAGCAGTTCGGGTGGCAGCGAAGGCGGGGCGCCTCCGACAACGCGGGTGCGGGTACCCGCTCCGCCTCGCCCCGCTCCGCCCCGCCGCCAGGCAAACTTGAACGCAAGGCGCGGGTCGGTCGCGTTCTGCCGGGCGGGCGGAGCATTAATCGTGAACGAAACCGCGCAACTTGTGAAGCGGCCGCCGCCGCCTCCGCCGCCAAAGATCCCCGCGCATTACCCAGTTAGCGCTGAACTCGGGGCGGAAGAAAAACGGTCCCGCGGTTGCTGCTGTTTGCGCCCGCGACGGCGAAGGCGCCGCGCCGGCGATGGTGGCGACGGTGGTGGCGGCGGCGACGACGGCGGGGCAGGGTTGAGGAGGGAGGCCGAGAACATGGGGAAGTGGGGAAATGGGGCAAGGCCGAGGCTGAAACAGTGGCAGAAGCAGGGTTGAGGTCAGAAACGAGAACAAAGTCGCTGGAGGGGGATGAGACGGAACATTAGGAGCAGAGGCGGAGTGGGGTGGAGGAAAGTGGGGTTAGGAAGGGGGGGTTGTGAAGTGAGGGACAGGACACGACACGACAGGGCATGACACTACACGACAGGACAGGACAGGACACGGCACGACAGGACAACAGGACACGGCACGACACGACAGGACAGGACAGGACACGACACGACAGGACACGACACGACACAGGACACGACGACACGACACAAAGGAACAGTCAGGATCGGGCGGGAAAGGTTGGAGGTGGAATCGGGTGGAATGTGGTGGGATGGAGCGTGAGGGAGCGGGTTGAGGCGGGATGGAACGCGGGGGGGAATGAGGGGATGGGGAGAGTCGCTATGATGAGGCGGAAGCGAGGCGGAGGAGGACGAGGAAGAGGTCGAGTGAAGAGGGTACCTAAAAGAAGGCCAAAAGAAAACCAAAAAGAAGATTAGTAAGGAAAATCAAAAAGGAGATCGGAAAAGAAACCAAAAAGGGACCTGAGATAAAGACCGAGGAGGAAACGGCGCAGAAGAGAAGGATGGGGTAAGGTGGAGCACAATCCAGACCGGAACCACGTCCGAAGACTGGGACTAAGACAGGAACTAGGGCCAGGAACATGAAAATTGTCGGGATCACAAAAGGAAAGCGCGGAGAACATTAAAGAATTTTGATGAAGTTGTTATAAATGTATGCATGAATAAAGTTGCTATATCTCAAGCGTCACTCCCCCTCCACTTCTAATTTGAATCCATTAAAAAAAAGCAGTAAGAAATTGTATGTAACGACAGAGTACACTACTCCCTTATTAGAGAGTTTTCATACGGAGCTTAATGAACATCCTCAAACTGTATTGATCACGTGACTAACGACGATATAAGTTCGTAAGGAACACCTTTCAGACACTCTTTAGCAATTGGGACATTGCGTTTGTGGACATGGGAGTGAGCTAGCATTGAATAAAGAAATTGCATAATTTAGAAAAGTTTAGGGAATTGGTGAAACATATGAACCTTGATACGAGACAGTATTAAACAAATTTTAATCGTGCAAGAAATTTTAGATTTTTGGTGCTGGGCGATGAGTATACAGATTGATATTTCGAATTGTTTTCTGGAGAATGTAGAGAATAAGAGCTTTCTATATTAGCGTAAAACGAAGACTCATCTCTTCGTGGATTTTTATACGTCACTGTTCAAACTTGTTTCGCTAATTCTTGCCATAATTCAATTCTTGTGAGATGTCAGTGTTGGTTGGTGTTAACTGCAACCGCCTCCTTTACGAGGATTAGTTTATCATCGACTATCACCTGATATCTGTAACGAATGTTACCGCACGTTTTCTTCTACTTTTCCCTTCGTTTCTTTATATTTTTGTCTCTTTTTTCCGGGGTTCCTTTTCTTCTTTTTGGAACTTGTGTGAACCTTGCTGCGGAACACACTGAGCGGCTACTCCCTCCGTTTCGCACTTAATTCAGACCGACATCTTCCGATGCGACAGATTGAAAATCGCCATACATTGTTAGAATATTTAATAAATAAAGCATCACTGTAGTAGAAGAAATAACTAGTAACACTTACTTTCATTGCATTATTGCTAAATTTACAATTTTCGAAAACTCCGAGAGTTCAAAGAAAATGAGACTCGCGGCTTTCTTTTAAATGTCTTTTGTTCCATCTGTGGAAAAAAATTAAAGACAAAATTTGGAACAGTTTTTGAGAAAATATTCCTTTTTGGAAACTGCATAAATTTTTAGTACAATTCACACGAAAAGTACTGTTTCTTTAAATAATTGTACACAACGTGTTTTAAAGAGCTAATTTTTTACAACAGACTTAGGTACAACCAAGGCAAAAATCTCTGCCTTCAATTTTGTACTTTTTGCAATTTGCGAAAATACAGTTATTGGCGAAAATGGTAAAACACCATACTTTTTACAGTTCCTGTATACTTATGATGAGAAAATTTAAAGCAAACATTTGGAGCGGTTATTGAGAAAAAATTGTTTAGAAAAGTTTTAATTATATTGTATATTTCGCGCAAAATTACATTTGCGCTAAATTATTTGGGCCAAATATTGAACGCCTTGTGCGAGAAAAAAGATTTTTAAAATATAGAAAGAATTATCAGGTAAGATCTCTGTAGATAAATACGATGTACTTTTTTGGTAGTTTCTTTGCATTATAACTCTTAGATAAAAATATTTATATGATTTTTGAAAATTCAACATTCAGAATTTGTTACTGTCGCTAACTTTCTCAAGGGTGTTTGCTGACAATCATTCCTTGTTTAATTATTATTATTATTATTATTATTATTATTATTATTTTATTATTATTATTATTATTATTATTATTATTATTATCTAATGTCAGTGGAGGTGACAATAACTATGCGCAGACAATGGTAATGACTGTTTTGATATTTGCGTTTGTAGACGTAACACAGGTGTCTGTGGACGAAATCACGTCACTGTGGAACGACAAGCAGCACCGTTGAATTTATCATACCCCGGCGTTAGACATTCAAATTTCTCATAGTGCTCCTGCTGGGTCCCGACCGACAGCTGAAAGCCCGGAGCAATCGGCCTTGGCTCTACGGAGCAAAAACGTAATGAGCCCTGCTTTACGCTATCTGAGGGTAATGGTTAATAAAACAATTTGGAGCCAAGGAAGTAATTTACTATATATAGCAACAGGATTGACCCATTTTTTCGTTACCAAGTCCCGGCAATGAGAGTTTTTCTGTCCCAAATTCCCCGTTTTTCGGCGCATGATTACAAAACTTTCTCTTCTTACAAAGTAAATGCGTAAAAGTAAAAATTAATAATTTCATTGAAAGAAATGTAAAGAAAGATAAAAGAAATGAAGGAATAAAGAAAATAACCGGGTGACTCCATTAGAAAGAAAAAGATGGAGACACCACACTAAAGAAGGAAACATGAGGGATAAAGTTCCAGGATGAAAATAACGAGGCAGTTCAAGAATGGTAAGTTGGTGGGCCTCTATTGGAAGTGACGGACGGAGACTGAAGGGGAGGGAAGCAATGAGCACCTACAAGAAAAACCTCATTCCATATTTTTTTGTTCGCACCCGGGGTGGAAAATCCAGCTAAACACGAATTTCAACACCTTCCCTCCTCCTGAAAAATACCTGACCGTGACCCCTTAAACGAGACTCAGGTAGTGAAGGTGATTGTATGCCACCTTGATAATAGCCCACAAGCCTATCGTGTAAACAACTCACGTTTTGTACGGTAAGTTTTTTGTGATCATTTTGTGATAATATACATGTTCATTGTTGCGTAGAACAAGTTGAAAAGGCTTCAGTTCTTTACTGATATGATTCATATTTCCCCAACAAATAATACAGTTAATAATTATACAATTACTATTCAATTGTTCCATATTTTAGATAGTAATGAATCTTTTTCAGATATATTTTTTGAGATTGGTTAGTTCTCAGTAATTAGCTTGTAAACTGAAACCAGTGATGACTAACATAAAAATATGTAATCCCAGTTGTTTGTATAATAATGTAATGGAAAAATAATAATTCGAACTCTGAAATATATAGCTTTTGCATTGTCTGTTTCTTAAAGGTCAATGGTTGGATATTTATGCGTGTAATTTTTCAACAGCTGTCCTACAAAGCTTCAACACAAAATGTTAGTATGACATTATGAAGAGCAATGCGAACGAAAAAAGCTTTAAAATGAAATAAAAATTGCAGAGAAAAATGATAATTCTGTGATAAAATCTTTACACTATTTGCCACAACATTATTAAATTATTCGTAATTGCAGATCGGTGGTTACAAGAAGAGTCTTATAGTTTTAGGTTAGTAGTTCGTATTCCTGTAAACTTATGAGGTTTTTGTAATAGTCTCTGATACTTCATAGCATTTCTTGATATTCACTCGTTCATTATGTTGCGTATTTTATCGTTGATTAACAAGCATTCGTCATTCATTGTATTCACCCTTCATCTTTTTATTTATTTACTCACACTTTAATTTACAGACCTGAAAAGGAAAAGGCCTTACACATTCTTTGTACAAAGGATGAGCCATTTCATGCAGTACAAACCACCGTCTTCTCATCTATTAGACAAACAAATGTCTCTTACGTCATTTTCCTGAGAAATACTTCGTTACGGCACACCAGTTTCTCGGCAATTTCTCTTCAACACTATTCCGATGATTGTGCGTTAAGTTAGTCGAAGCGCTGAGGATTTCTAAGTATTGTCGAAGAATGATTCTATTGTTGTGGGTACAAAAGACGAAAAACGATAACTTCTGAATTGACAGAATCGCTGCGCGTAGTACAACATCGAGCGCGGACATGCGATTGCACCCGGTATTGGGTCTTTCAAAATCTTACCCCAGCTGCCGGCCGTCAGAATTATAGAGCACTGACTTGTTACAATTGTTTTTAAAGGCAACCCGAGGCTTCGAGTCTTGAGAATGCGCACTGAGTACCTCACAAACAGAAAGTCCTTGGGATACCACACAAAATTAAGTGATGTAGGCTGCAAATATAATGAAAAAAATACTTTCTACGGTAATCTAGAGTTCAAGACAAGTCAAAACCGGAAACGAATTAATTACTGTTAAATTTAATGTAACATGCTGGTGCGTTTTTTACGACATGAAATCCTGGCTCTTCTTTTCAGCCACAACCTTCACAAATGTACGTAGTTATAAATCATTTATTTTCCGGTGAAACATCTTCCGTTGAAACCATTGTAGTTAAATTTTCTGATAGTGATGATACCGCAATAAACAATAAACCGTGCAAACAAGACATGCGCGCAAACATGTCTTTAGAGATTTTCTTCCAAAACTGATATTTTTTAATAAATCTCATTTAACTTGAGGCCCAGCAAATTTGAAACCTATCTTTGAATTTTTATACGAAGTTTTTATCACCTTTTCAGTTACTTCTCAAAAAATGCTTCAAATGTCTTCTTCAACCTCCTGATATCATCTTTGAAAATGCGCTTATTAATATGGTAACAATTTTATTTAGAACATCACTTAAAACTTTCGAAAATTGCAAAAGTTCAAACTTTCAAACCTCACCAACACCATTATTGAAGCTAAACATTGTTTTATTAAGCAATATATTTTTCAATATGAGAACTTTTTCATGAAATTACTCTAAAGGTTTTTCAAAATATTAGTAATTTTCATTTAATATTGAATCATTTCTCATTAATTTAAAAATTTAGTTAATAACATTTTCTCAAGAAGGCTCCAATTTTTTTGTAAGTTTTTGCGTAGATATAAAACAATATACTAAATCAAAGAGCTCAAGTGATATTTTTATGAGTACTTTCAAATGTTTAAAAAATTACACAAAATGTTAATGATCTTTCTTCTCGGGTAATGTTGCAAGATGGGAATAATGTTGATAGTTGAGTATTTCCACGGAAGCCACTAAAAAGCTTGAAAGGAATATGAAATTTAAAAAAGCGAAAAACCAACATACGACCGAAGTATACAAATGCATATAAAATTAGAAAAATTGATTTTCGAACATATATTTAGTTATTATGTTTTGGTATTGACTTTATTTACCAACAAATGTCACGTCCTTATCAAATTGAAAGAAAATGTATGTAAGGCGCAAAGTACTTTCAATCTTTTTTAATTTTTGAGTTTGTTTTTACATTTCGAAGCCTTTTTAACATTTTTTAATTTAATTTTCTTCATTTAACTCTTCAAATAATGTCTGGTCTATATTCATACCCTATCCATTATACTCTTGCTGGGACATATTGTATTATGAGCATATCGTCATTAAAAGTAGTTTTGCCTGTCATTTGATGCATCTATTTAAGACACGATTTTTTAGATCCCTTTTAGCGCCTATATTATACGTATGTCCTTAAAACAGATCGAAAATAAATGAATTTTTTATCTAAACGCGATATATTTGTATTACGGTTTAATTTAGAAACAATGAAACGAAAGAAAAAGTTTCTTTCAATTGAACGAATACTACGAAATATTGCAGATCAACGTGCATGTATAATGCGAGCATACAATCCTGTCGAGTAGCTTGGCTCTAGAGAGTTCTCATCCAGAACTACTCTGCCGCTCATTTCTCTAGAGGCAGAAATTGGGAGCCCTTCTTGAATGGCATTCCTTTCCGAGAAAATAGATCCTTATATTCTAAAGGAATGTCGTGATGTTTGATTCTTTGCCCTTTGCGCATCTTCTTCTTTCACAGACTTCGGAAAGGCCCCGCGATGGTGCGTCGAGGCTTAAATAAGAACACTAAACACAGACTGCAGGCCCTCCGCCCGGCACACCTTTTCGAGGAACGAGATAGAATTTCCTGAAGGATCCCACTGGAAGAGCTGCCCGTGCTAAAGCGGCTTTCTACCTTCGAATCCGAGGAGAGAGATGAAGGGAAACCTTGTTAGGAGAAATGGGATCCAACCCAATGTCATCCTTTGAAAATTCTTCGCATTTCAGAAGCGAAGGCAATGCTGTTGCAAACGGATTTTTTTCGATACGACACATTACGATGGTTCAATGTTAAATATATAATTAGTATAAAGCTAGCATAGAAAAATTATTTTACACATCAGTGAAGTGAGTTTAACAATATTAATAACTTTTATAAAATTAATACATACCTAATTTCTAATACAAAGGAAAAATATTTCCTAAATAACCAAAAAATAGTTTTAAAAAATAATAATTCTAAAAGCTGTTATTTTAATATGAATCATATAAATTTAGGCTGTAAAAATTATCAATTGTTTTCTCTCAGTTACATAATTTTCATTTTGAACGAATCTAATTTTGAAATATGTAATTATTTTTAATTTATTTATTAACACATTTCTATATAAAAAGGAAAAAAACTGTTTACCATACTATATGAAAAAAGTTTCTTAAAGGCCCGTTTTCAAATTATTAGAAAATTTAAAAATACTATTGTTGTGTAAATTTACCAGCTAAAATAATTATTGAAATATATGTTTTTATTTTAAACAGAGGCAGCGTTCTATTTTATATGGCTGCATTGATATCTGAGAATGAAAAATATTGACCTATAGAACGAAATTGCGATGGTCAACTTTATACAATAACTAATACATGAATGAACTAATACACGAATTAATACATTAACCACCAAATTGGATGTCACCTTCAGCAACCACAAAATTTCATCATGTTTCATATTGAATTCTTGTATAAGCACCAAATTGTTTAAATGAATTTTAATATTTTTGTATTCCTTTGTTTTGTTACGTAAAAAAATATTGTTTATTCTATTGTCAACTCTTTGATCAATATCTACATTGCTGTAGAAAAGGCACATGCTAAATGTGCGAAACGTTGAGTTGATAATAAATATATAAAATATAAAAGTCTTAATTTCTGGTATCCACGTAACATTGATGCTGTGTGGTCCAAAACTACTTTAAACGACCATCTGCCATATTATTATTATTATTATTATTATTATTATTATTATTATTATTATTATTATTTGAAGTAAATTATTAATGAATTAGAATTTTCCTCCTGAATCCCCTGAATGTTCATTTTCTGTGTTTTAAACTTTGGTAACTGTGAACAATGAAATCTAAATTACTGTCCCCCATAATATGTAGAAAAAACTCGAATGCTGCGCTTAAAAACTATCATTTTTCAGCAGAAACAAATCGCAATGTAGGTCTCCTATTCCGAAAAAGTATATAATTCATACACTTTTACGTAGTAAATAAATTCCTCTAACAGGATGTGTAGTCAGAATCCTAGTTTTGTTGGCCGTTTTTACCGAAAAATCTGTTTTCAGCAGAACGTCCGTCCGTCAGTCAGTCCGTCAGTCCGACCGACCGTCAGTCCGCCCGTGCTTGCGTACGTGAGTACGTCGGTCTTTTTGTGAACAACACTAGCAGATAAACCGTAGGTAGGATATACAACAAAATTGACGTTTCCCGATCGATCTGGCTGATGTCGCGACGCCGTGAATTTGAAAAGTATATTTTAGTTTTGGAGGTACTTTACTATATGAAGTCACAACAGCATTTGCAATTTTTTTTAAATGCCTTCAATTGTTTTATTTATAATTGTCCTCGGGTAGATAGAGGAACGTCCGAGGCATAGAGCAGATCCAATTTTTGTAAAATTGTCCAAATTTTCGAAAATTGCAAAAGGTAAAATTTTGTCGATGTCTTCGATCGCTACAAGCACAACATTGAAGATAGATATATTTTTCAAAATTAAATCTGTTCTGCAAAAATTATATTTAAATAAGGACAAGAATATTTATTTCAAATTTATGTGTAATTTGGTGTGAAATAAAGACAATTTTAAAAACAAGAATTTCATTGCTTAACGAGATATATTTCTTTTGCCATTTTCTATAATTTATTTCTTAAAAATGCAATCTTTACTAAACACGTAGGTTGACAGTGCAGAGTCTTCAAACAACAAAGTCTTCTCTTTGTTGGAGCAAGACATGAAAAGAATGACAATATTTCCGTTACACATTTTATTCCAGATATGATATTGTGATTAGTGCGAAAAACCCTGTAACAATCAATATGTTCGTAAGTTAAAAAAAAATAGATTTCATATTTAAAAACTTTCGAAAATGAAATTATGTTTTCGTTGCAGAAGGCACTAAAACAAGTAAGAATTGCCCAAAAACAAATGCTTCTACGGGTGTCCATGAAAGCACCATTTAAGGCTACATAAAATGCTGTGGATTTTTTGGAATCGATGATTAAACTATATCAAAACATTTTGAACTCATCTTTCACAATCTTCTTCACTGTACTATCGCACTCATCTGAGTTGAGATCTCGAAATAATACGTACATTAACGGTTGTAGGATAAGGACTACTTCACATCATTCAAATAGTGCTTCTATGTGGGTCAAGTGTCGAATATTAAGTGTGTGGTGTGTGGCTTCATATTAACTACGTTTTCTGCAAAGTATTTTCTAATATTAAACATTTTTCTGAGAAATGCTTCGGTACTGCGTTGATTGTGATACGCGTTTCACACTGCGCTATCAAGACAACACCGCCTCAAAGTTCGGCGTACAAAACGTTCTTGGATGCTGTGTCACACTGGCCGAACATGAATGAAAGAGACGAAGTGAAAAACTCCATTCAGGAGAGGCAGGAAGAAAGCAACAAAAACCACCCTTCGACATAGGTATTTCCGTTCCTGCCCGCCCGCCGCCCGCCGCCCGCCGCCCGCCGCCCGCCGCCCCACGCCCGCACGCCCGCCGCCCCACGCCCCACGCCCGCCGCCCCACGCCCGCCGCCCTACGCCCGGACCACCCGCCGGTCCGCCTACCTGCATGCCCGAACACAGCTCCCGAGTCCACAACGCGTCCCCGGAATTCCACGGCCAACTGAAAATTGATAAACGAAACAAAAGAGGCATCGGCCGGGGGCGGCGAGGGAGTGGGCAGAACTCGGTGGCCGGGGGTGGAAGCAGGCGGCGGGGGAGGGGCGACTGCATGACGGATGCGAGCGCCCCACTAATAAATCCCTGCGCCTGTAATATTGATGTAAAACACCATATATCAACGCACCTCCACATAAAACAGCGGATGTGCTTTTATAAATACTCCCGGTATGCATCATAGTCATCGCCATTAGAACGAGCGCCGCCCGCGCGTCTTTCCGAGATGGATGGCGCGAGGGCGTCGGTGGGCGGGGTGCGTTGCGAGGGGGGCGGGGTGGAGGGGGAGGCCTCCTGGAGAATTCGCAATTACGCGAATGGGGGCTCTGGAGACGCGCGGATCGCGCGTAGAGCACGCCACGTCGCCAGAGAGCGCCCGTGCGGCACGAAATGGCACGCGATGCCGCCGTGGAGGTGGGGGGTCGTTTGTTTGGGATTAGGCTGGGGAGGGGAACAATGAAGCAGAAATCATTTTGATATGGGTTCTCCGCCATTGCATAAATAATTTTACATACAGTTCTTGCGAATTGGCGACGATTCTTTATTTCATTACTGCCAAGGTTGCAGTTTCATTGTTAGACCTTCCTCAAAATTAAATTGTACAATACAAAAAAAGGACACTACAGCGCACATTCTCCAACTAATGCTTACCGACAACTCACATCCACCAAATAATGTTTTGGATAAAAAGTACAATATACATTGTTCTACGTAGGAATCATGAGCTGTATTATGATCTGTTTAGCCGCAAGTAATGTCCAAAAAGAAAATGGTTAATCTGAAAAACTTCACGCTGTACTGGCAGGACGCGAGGCTGATCTCGAGTGCAGCACTATCGAAAAGAGAGAGAAAAGGAAGAAAACAGAAGTACAAAACGGAGGAGAGAGAGAGAGAGAGAGAGAGAGAGAGAGAGAGAGAGAGAGAAAAGGGTGAGAGAGAAAAAGCGAAGAACCATGAAAAATTAATGGAGGCAATGCGGGGTTGTGTCTGGTTTTCATGCAGTATTCTGAATAATTCATTCCCATTCTTCATGTACTTTCATCAGTATGCATGGTAATTGATCACACATCGTCATCGCACAAGAAAACTTACTGAAGTCAAAAGTATTCAGTTTTGAGTTACGTGAAAAATATATAATAAATAGTCTACTTTTACTAGTGAAAATTTTATGAGATATTTCATAACATAACCGATGGAATAAAACATTTTATATTTGAGCGCGAAATGTAGGACATCGTTCCGCGTAAAGTAATGTTTAAAAAAAAGCTATTTTTAGATGTACTACTGCTCAGCACTATCTAAAAAGTAGTTCGGCGAGGGTTGAGAGAGGATATTCCTCTGTGCAGAAAGTTGACAAGGCGGTCAATGTATACCGTAAAACGTTTTACCTTCGGTCACAAAATAAATGGATCCGCTGAAAATAAAATCATTCTCCTGAAAATTGACAGTTGGTTTGGTTTGTTTTTTTCGTGTTTCCGGGCGCGTCAACTGATTTGGTCATTATTCCCGTTAGTGTAGTGCATGATTTTTACCTCGGGAGATGGCGGTGATCTTCCCCCGCTGGATGCCGAGATCCGGCGCCGACCTACCGTCGGCTAGTGGGGTTTCCCCCTAACCAGGACTCTCCCACCAGCGGGGCACCGCCCAGCCGGGATAAGCTCTAAGCTCCGACCGGTCTCCCGGAATATGTGGTAGTGTAGTGCATGTTAGTGTAAGTGTGTGTAAGGGGAGACGATAGGACAAGGAAGGGAAGGAAAGATCGCGCGCGGTCCGTGGTCCGTTTGGTAGGGTACTGCTCCGGCATTCGCCTGGTGTTGATCGGAGAAACCACGGAAAACTACCGATCAAAGCAGCCGGCCGCTAGAATTCTCCTCCAGACAGCGACTGAACTGGACCTACCTGAAAAGCTAGTGTTGAAAATCCTGCCGCCGTCAGGACTCGAACCTAGGACCTCCCGGTCAGATGGGCTGCAGAAAATTGACAGTTTTGTAGATAGGTTTCATTCAAAGCGTCCGTCCGTCGGGTGTTAGGGAATCTTATTTTCCTTCATTTATCAACTAGATTTATCCACTTGTTTTCATTGCCCGGAATGATTTTTTTCTGTGGAAAATTCGCCGTTTTTTCGCGCAGCTTTACATAACTTTCTCTACACAACGTATATACGTACGTATACGAGAAAGTAAAAAGAGCCATGGATCGAACGTGATATTTCCTCCCTCATCATATACACCCTCCGTCCCCTACATTTACACAAAACATACACCCTGTCAAGCACTACACTACCCAAGTTTAAAATCCAGTTGGAAGTGTGGAGTTCGCCCTGACTGGGGCGAACCCCACTGGGCGAGTGTAGGCCTACACCGGATCTCGCGATCCAACGGAGACGGAACAGTGTCATCACCAGCGACATAACGTGCACTACACTTTCTGGACTATTGACGTACCCGGAAACAAAATAATCAAATCAATCAAGTGACATTACAAAGGAGGACGATCAATCCGCGCGTCTCGTCAGCACCCGCAGACAGACAGACAGAACAGACAGACAGGACAGAGACAGGACAGAGCAGGACGACAGACAGAACAGACAGACGACAGACGACAGAGACAGAGCAGACGACAGACAGCACAGAGACAGACAGACAGACAGAGCAGCAGACAGACAGACAGGCAGACAACGACAGAGACAGACAGACAGAGACAGACAGCAGAGACAGACAGACAGAGCAGACAGACGAGACAGACAGAGAGAGACAGACAGACAGAGACAGACAGACAGAGACAGACAGACAGACAGACAGACAACACAGACAGACACACAGACAGACACACAGACAGACAGACAGACAGGGCAATGCGCCAAGTGGAGCCGCGTGCGCGCCGCGGCCTCGGCGTCGCCCGCAGCCGACGACCTCGCGCTGCGCTGCGCTCTCCACAGACGGATGGACCGCGGCCGTGACTGGCGGTCCGCGATTGATCGGCCATCACTCCTTGCTCCCAGCGGGTGCTGCTGCTGCATTAGCGTCGGCCGGCGGTGCGGTGATGGACGTCGCGCGCGCGCGTTTGTCATGGGCGCGCGCTCACCCCCCACCCCACCCTTGCCTCACCCGCCCCTGGGCGCCCGCCGCTCGCGGACGCGTCCAAATTAAGATATTCCCGCAATCAACGTCGGCTTTCGCGCGAGTTACGCGCTCACGCAGGGGCGCCGGAGGCGGGAGGGGGTGGGGTGGGGGGAGGAATGGCCGCCGATGGAGCTGCTTGTCCGGGACAGAGGAGTCACCGTGCTGATTGAAGCCGGAATTTGCAGATGAATTGCGCGTAGCGAATGGAACCAGGACAACTCGGAAACCAAGTTAACCTCCGTTTTTTGGTAGAAAGGCGGGTATTTACTACGCGGCGATTAAGAACACATTTTTATGACACTTAGCACGAATATTAGTGACTACTATACTCGGTTGTCGACTTATTTGATGGTGAAGGCTTATTTTTTTTTTACCTTTTCTGGGCAAAGGATGACGATGGTTTGCTTGAAGGGTGGCAAGGTGATCATAAATGACAAGAAATGAATACTAATGGAGGGTTTATGTCAAGAGATATGGTATTTGGAGAAGTCGATCGCTGATTATGTAAACATAACTAGTAGGAAACTAACTTACCCTCCACTTTCCTTGATAAACGTTAAGGTGTCACAATAATAAACATCCCTTTACTTCAGCATTCTTCATTCATCATTAAGTTGATGAGCGCCATTCTAAGAATATTGACATTCTCGTATATTGACGACTGTATTTGAAGGAGATTCATAATTTAATCACTCCACGTAAATGACAGTAGTGGTCTTACAATGCCGTCCACTGCATGAAGGATGGCCCCTAGGTGCCAGTGGGGAAGTGCGTGTAACTGATCAATCACCTTGTTCGGAACAGAGGGAGTTACCGTGCTCATTGAAGGTGGGATTTGCATATTCGTCCCCCGTAACTAATGAACCAGAGCAAATAACAAACCGAATACTTTCAGTTACAAAAAAGTGAACGAAGATCCAACTGATAAATAAAATTACTTCAACGGATAGTTTTCACATTCTTTCTATCAAGGTAAATATTTTAGTTTGGAGAACCAGTGCTACATGTCAGATCAATTAAAAAATGATATATGATAAACACCATTCATACTCGTATAAAGATTCAACTGAGTTTCATTAAACCGCAATCATGTAAAATTTCCTTCAATGAAAACATCATAATTGCTTGATGCTTCAATTAACCAATCTGCACATCCATTTATGAAATGTTTATAATTTAATTGTCAATTTTGGTTAATTCCATTACACGACATAAACTTATTAGTTTATGTATTTAATAATTTTAGATCATATCAAAAATCAGTCATCAATCATATCATCTCAAAACAACATCACAATTAGTTCAATTTAAAGCTGAGTTTGAGAATAAAATATGTGCAACTCAAAGGCTAACATTCAAAATAAAATAATGCTGAATGTATACAGCCTAAATGCTGACATCAATATTATTTTTCATGGGAATTAAAATTGAGATGGAAATATAGGAATTATTGCTGCATGTGTACATTTCAAAGCTTCGTGTAAGATTGAGTGTTATTTGGCACGTTATTAATAATGGTAACAAATAACAAAAATGTATGTAGTTGTTCATAAGAAACATATGAAAAACGCATTTACACGAGATTATAATAAATAAATTTGTACATGTGATAAGTATATTACTTAGAATTAAAATGTGTAAGTTTCATGAACAAATCGAATAATTTTCACAAATTTACCATCATTCTTTATCGATGAACTTCCCTGAATAAAAACACATTAATCAGTACTTTTCAATTTTCCGTGAGAATATTGAGAATGAAGTAGGAGGAAACTTATGTCTTGATGCACTCTTTCCAGGACAAACGATGACAGTAGTGGTTCACGAGTACCATTGCCTGCCATAATGAACGATCAAACGAGGTGAATGGTTATGAACGACATATTCGAATGAGATAATGGTGGATTAGGAAAGCCAGCGATACCACTATCTCATGATGAAAATACCATGACTTACGGGGACTCCCCAGAGGCGTAGCGTTATACCCGCCCGGGGCGAAGGAAAATTTCGCCGTCCCCTTTTTTACGTTTTTTTATTTGATTTTTTCGTGTTTCCGGGCGCGTCAACTGCTTCGGTCATTAGTCCCGTTAGTATAGTGCATGTTTTTTCTCGGGAGATGGCGGCGATTTTCCCCTCGCTGGATGGCGAGATCCGGCACCGACCTACCGTCGGCTAGTGGAGTTTCCCCCTAACCAGGACTCTCCCACCAGTGGGGCACCGCCCCAGCCGGGACAAGCTCTAAACTCCCGACCGGTCTCCCGGAATATGTGGTGGTGTAGTGCAGGTTAGTGTGTAAGGGGAGAGGATAGGACAAGGAAGGGGAAGGACAGATCGCGCGCGGTCCGTGGCCCGTTTGGTAGGGTACTGCTCCGGCATTCGCCTGGTGTTGATCGGAGAAACCACGGAAAACTACCGATCAGAGCAGCTGCTAGAATTCTCCTCCAGACAGCGACTGAATTCGAACTAGCTGAAAAGCTAGTGTCGAAAATCCTACCGCCGTCAGGACTCGAACCTAGAACCTTCCGGTCAGAGGCGCTGCAGTAGCGTCAGTTGATGCACTGAGCTCCCGGTCCCTTTTTTTAGGTATTTCAATTTAAAAGACTAAAATATATAGTAATTATAAAGAACTTTTCAGCGGGAACAATCATCATTATTGTGTATTGTACATGTTAGAAATAAAAAGTAATGTATCTATGTTTTAGAATATAATAAACACACTTTTTTTACAAACATTTTTACACGTATAATGCACTTATATTGATATAACAGGTATAGAACATTTATGAATTACCTTAACGATTGGCAAGATTATGATATTAGCGAATTGAATGTAAAACACAAATCTACTTCCAATTACAACTAGAACGATACTGTTACTATTTTTATTTTTACTGAAAAATAATATAATTGTTAGAATTAAAATCATAACTTTTGTTTTTCACTAAAACTTTATTTGTCAACTTTTTTTAGAGCAAAGTCTTTTATTGCACTATCAATGTTAATAGCATCGTGCTCAATAGACAAGATAGCCAGATTAGTTAGCGCCTGAAAGTACTCATTGTTGATCTTAAATAATTTTTATCAATTTCAATTTTGAAAATTTGCCCTCACAGTTGGCATTACTGGTGATAATTTGGACAATATTCAGAGAATAATTGTGATATTTGGAAGAATATCTTCCAGATTGGATTTCACAATAAATTTTAATAACTCAAGTGGGCCCGCATTAATTAATTTTCGTTGTCTGTGGCAGCAATATAAGTCCGCAGTCGAAGTTGTTCCAACTTAAAGTCCTGCTCGTCAATTTCCGCAGATTCATAGTCTAAATTGCATGTATTATCGTCCGAATGTAGTAATATAACCGGCGTTAGTTAAGCAAAATTATCCGCCAAATTCTGTAGCTGTTTGAAACGCTCGCGGATTTCTACAGTAATTCTATCCAACGAAGAAAACAGCTTGCGCCTCAATTCATTTGCACAAGACATATTGGCATCTCTGATTTCGTCATTTATTTATTTAGTCAAAAATCAGTAAAAAAAACTGTATGTGACGTATGGGGGAGAAAATCATCTGCTCACGCTTTCTTGAGTTCCAGAATCCCTTCCCAACAATTTAATTATAAATAGATGAAAGAAGAATATTTTTTAAATAATAATAATATTTTAGAAAGCGCGAGACGGTAAACGAACTGCAGATTTGATTTTTCTGCATTGCTACATTTATGTCCAGAAGCAAATCAAGGGGGCATCTCTTCATTTCCTCAATGGCTCATGGAAACTGGACAAAACCGGGGGTCATCAAAAATGTGTCAATAAATGTCATTATTCTTTATACGATAGAAGTCATTCTCGCTAAATATTAACCATAAACATGCCAAGAACAAAATAAAATACAGGGAATCCCTTCAAGTCTGTACAGACGTTGCCAGTCGCTCCAATGGGCAAAAGGTCGTTATTACACATTCATTTAAAGGCGGCGTCATGGAATAAGTAATAAAATATCCCGTGCCCATATTAATCGACCCAAATCGTAGGTGCGACATAAATATGGAATGAAACTATTCAAAGTTTTATTATTTACTGTGAAATGTTGCCCCCCCCCCCTAAAGGCCGCCCGAGGTCGGCCCGAGGTCTTTGCCGCCCAGGTCGGGCGACCCCTGCCGTCCCCTCGACGCTACGCCACTGGTTACATCTCAGATGATCAACAATTACATTAAGCGTAGGTTTTACGACTGGAAATTCAAGAACGTATTGATCAGATGATTCTAATACTTTCCTCCCTATACTATAAGAAGAGTTAGTAAAAACTGTAAACAGGTGGTTTACATTACGGGTAAATTTATTCTACTAGAATTTTAATATTCTACTATTCCTATACTTGAATCTTAAACGCCTCTGAATGTGTTACAAAACAATATAACAGTGCCTATTGAGTAAACCAATGAAGTAATGTGCGGAGTCCATTTGTTATATCTGCCTAGAACAATGCTTGTGACATAACTGGAGTGGAAATATCATTGTGACTGGACTAATTTGACTCACTATCCTTGAATATATAACATCTCATAAATACCTCTAACTCTACCTGCTACGTATAGATTATTGATTTTGAAAGATAAAAACGCATTATAAATCTAAATTTTCCTCATGTCTTCGTAAGAAGTAACTACGCGCGTCTGAGAGACCAGAGTGCACATTAAGTAAATTATAAAAATGCATTACAGAATACTGGATGGTCTGAAATTATGAGCTGTTGCATATTTTCAAGCATGTTAAAACATTAAGAAGTAAAATACAGGTCCGCAAACTCGATAAAATTTAAAGTAGTATGTGTGTTCAAGTACTTTCATGGATGAGATTATTTATGAATAATATATTATACGGCTGCACGTTTTTCTGAAGAGCTTCCTTACATTGCAAAAATATTATTACGCGATTCAATAACCCTGTCAAGGTTTATTTGCTGCTTTAATTCTGAAGGTTAAAAAACTCTTTACCAGTGTCGTTAAGTAGGCGAAGAATTCCAGAGCAGTATTTCACTAATTCACAAGGGCATACATATCAGTAAGATCGGAGAAGTCTTTCCAGACAACCGTTTGAAGGCATGTGCATCGATCTTGGCGTGTCTTTGTCAACAAATTACCTCGGGGACCACCCAGAACGGACGCGCGGGGGAAATTCTTGATTGGGGAGGGAGAGGATGAAAGCGCTCACGGACATCTCCAAGAACTGTAGATTATGCTAAAGCGACTCCGCCATCTCCATCTCTCGTGCTTGCCGACCCACGGCGTAGTGGCAGGCCGCACGCCTTGCACCTTTCGGAACGGAGTTGAATCAGTGATCTCAGCATTATAGCTGGATGCACAACTGCAATGCTTTGAACTGCTGTTAATCGTGACGACCGTTTTCCGTTAGGTTGGCTACTGTGAACGTCTACCTATAGACTTTTCTACAAGTTAAATGTGCCTTGTGTGTTATTAGTGACGCTTACAATCGTCTCTATGAACGAAAATGCCAAAGTATTGCGTAGTATTCGGTTGTAAAAACGCCAACAACTGTAAACTAGATGTGAATGTTATTAGAAGAGATATTGTTTAGTAGCCATTATTGTAATAATATATTTTCAGGTTTCCGACGAGTATTATTTGCTTTATTCCGACGAGTTTTATTATCTTACGCAAATTAGCAAACAAAACTTGAGTATTATTTTTGTATCTTGCGAAATTATTAAAGATACCCAAACCAATAACACTCCCCTGCATGTAAGTTAAAGTGTATCCAAGAAATGAAAGACTGGATTTTGTTAAATTATTGTAGGTAAATTGCAATTTGAAAGTATTAAATAATGGTTATCTTCAACTTTTCATTCAGTTTTAGTGAACATAAACGAGAATAAATGTTTACATGAAATGGACCTAATTGGCTATTGGTTCTTAATAATTAGACAGAAATGAGACTAGCTAATATCGAGACTATCTGAGTTCTTACAATGAATCTATGGATCTAGCAACTAGACGTTCACCATCATGGCGGACCGTCACGATTTCTGAGCACAGAATGTTGTCTCCAGGGCCTTTAAACTCATCGAAATTGGAGACAAAGCTATCCAGCTTTCTCTAGATCTGGTGCTACTGTATGAGGCGCTATTATCGCCTGATACTATACATACTACGCTATTATCGTCTGAGCTGCTGGTTACGCTCGCCAACGTCCGCACATAAAAATTGGCTAATTTATGAGAAATAGGATAAGTGATTTTAAATGTTCAATTATTCGTAAAATATACACATAAGAAACCGCTAAAGAAAGCGCAAACATCGGCGCTATCTTTTGAATAAACATACGCGCCTGCTTGCGACCCGCGAACTACGCACGTTTACTACAGCAGCTACGCACATTTTAAGTGTCGGCAGCAGTTCGTATTTTAGTTCCCGTAAGAAGGTGCTACAGGAGAACGCGCACTGTAATGGTCTCCACCCCATTGTGTAAGAGTTGAAAAGCTCTGGTTGTCTCCAGTCTACCCTAGAGCTCTCTAGGTTCAATCCTCGACCCATGCAAAAGGAATGGTGGGCAAAGTGGGTTTGCGGCAGGTTTACACGGACGTCTGCCGTTTCCCCTGCCTCTCATTCTATCTTCTTCTCCATTTTCATGTTCATGGCACTTCTTATCATCAACCTCATTACATCTTCTTCTTCTCCCAGATAGATAGGGACTTCCTGTCACGTTTGTTCCCATCCGGTGATCCCATCTCTTCCCCGGGAGTCCAGGATTTCTCCTCCTTTGTGAAGGGCATTGGTTGATTCTCTTCGGAAATAGGTTGTCATGCTTACCATCTAAGTGCTGAATCCAAGAACTCCGGTAGTCGCTAATGCTCTCTTGAAAATTATCCGAAGTAATAATTTACCCCGTAGTCATAAAATGCCTTCTATGGGAAACCCAATAGTGGCCATATTGAGATTTCTGGCTTCGGTACTGCGGTCATTCTGCCACCATCCTAGAAATACACGTCTTACAATAAATAAGTAAATAAAAATTAATGATAATCACTCATTCTGCAGCGTACTATCGCTGACAAGTACCAGCGCCGCATTCTTCAGAGACGATTGCCACAACCATTCCTGTTCGGACAATTAGGGGATGGAAACGTTACGTCGTTTCACAATTTTTTCAAAAATAGATATATTTCAATGTATCAGAATATTGGCAGAAACTGTTTCAATTGATTGAAATTTACCGTTTCATTTTAATTCAGACATTTTATAAATTCACTTCAGGACAAGAATATTAATATTAAGTTTTAGACAATTTACTCATTTCAGTGCCCTGTGATAATCAATCCCCGCTCTATCTCATCCTGGAGACACCAAAGAAGATTCAAGAATGGTGTTAGCCAATATTTTGGAGAGCTGCAGAGATGCATTTATTAATACACGGTTTCTGGGCGCCTAATGGCAGATTTGAATTTAGTGTGTCTCGAAATCGCTGACCATTAGAGATTTTTACTCGTTTTAGATGTATCTTGGACGTTCAGACTTTCTGTAGCCGGATCTTTTACTCTGGTGATTTTTATAAGAGGTATTTACTAAGAAGTATGAAACTGTAATTTGTTAATACCAATTTTTGAAATAAATTATTTTATATTTAAGAATAAAATGATTATTTCTTGTAAATCATGAAAAAATTTTCGTTTCGTGGAGAAGAGGTACATTGAACTACCAGTATTTTTCATTCAATATATATTTCATTACGGGTGTGGTATTCCAATATATTGCAGTATCGATTTATTCGTTCCTATTTTGAAAATATTGTCGTCCAAACATACAACTCTCACCCTCACGGAAACAGTTCCTTTTCCACAAGATACTTCTGACGTGTTTGAACTACATTAGCATCATCCTCATTACTCGCCTCTCGCCTCCTCCATCACCGTCTTCGCCTCCATCGCCGTCGCCGTCGCCGCCACCGTCGCCGTCGCCGTCGCCGTCGCCGTCGCCGTCGCCGTCCACAATCTCCGCGCACTCCGTCGCATTTGCATAGGCGACGAGTGATCGGTGACAGGGACCATCCTTTACGTGGTTGCTCTGCGGCCTGGCCGCGAGACAAGCGCACTTCGTCTCCTCAGGAGAGAGAAGAGAGAGAGGGAGAGAGGGGGGAGGGATAGGGAGAGAGGTAGTCAGTAGCGACGGATGAGTCCGTCCCAGATTCTTGTTCAGTTCATCACTGAGTAGCGTTTTAATTATTTATAGTATTGCTCGAATCGTGTGCTCATCTCATTAGGAAACATCATCTGTATGGAGCAATCTATCAACCACCGGAATGCTCCGAAAAATATGTTCACGAACTCTGATGAATACTTTGAAATAGGTGGTTCCCAGGAAAAATAAATTAAGGAGAATACCAGTGTAGATAATACATCACAAATCTACACTGCAATACTATTCAAACATTAATGGTTAACTGGCTGAACTCCCTTTAATTACGTCGTCCAAAACGAAGAGATGTCGAAAAGTTACAGCAGAAAAGTACTACATATGAGGTACATGGAAATCAAAAACACCAAAAAAATTGTTTCACGGTGATCTCGACACCTCCAGTCAGTTTTCTCTGCCAATATTTATTCCCCAAAATCAATTAAATGAGAGAAGTTTACAAATTCTGGTATAAGATGACCACTATTCACTGTGAGCATAGAGTTTATGTTTTTCAAAATGTTATTGAAATGTTTTATACTTACTCAGATCTGTATATTTATGTTGAAGTTGTCTATTGTAGAATATACTGCTATCTTAAAAACGTTATGCACCACAAAACATCAGAAATACTGAAATTTTTGTGTATATGGTGATTGGGTATTGAATATTCTGGGTATTGAATTTCTACGAAACGCTCACTAATCTCTGAATTTAAAATTAGTTCATTTTCTCATCTAAAATTCTCGTTAAATTCGCTTCGCTTAAGTATAATTATAACACTAATATTAATTTGAATATTCTTATTAAGTTTAGTGTTTTACTGTAAAAGAAGTTATTAGAAGCAGGTGATAACACATTCTGTGATTTCTTAATTTTCATTTCCAGAAAACGAATAACAAAATTTGGTTTAGTACAAACCTTCTATGATGGATTTATGGATAATAATATAAATTCTGGGGCGATTTATTTTTGGAGGTAAATGGAGTTGAGTGCCCCGTAATTTTTTGTTCTGACTTCTTATAGCAGCAATTCATGTGCTGTTAATCGTTCGTAAAGTACTAAAAATGTATGTATTGTCCATCCAAACCTATAAATAAATATATAAATAATAAAATTAAAATTAAATTTATTTCTAAAAGAAAACCGTCGGTGTCTTAAATGTATAGGATTTACTTATATTTTGGGTGCAGTGTTCAGCAGAAATTGTTAAAGAAATTCATCGCCCGACGGTCTTTACATTTTCATAAATGCAAAATTGCAAAATTGCTTAATTTGACGTCCACACATTACAAGGTGGGATTTAGCATTAAGCTAGGTAAACAACATCTCAGATTATTTAGGTTCAGAGACTTTGGAAAAGTATTTAACTACATGATTGATTATGATAATGCCCTACGCACAAATAACAGAGAATCGAATTTTAACCAGATAATTTTCAAGGTATTAAAATGAACTAAATATATTTAAAACAAACTACCTGGGTCGATGGGTTTTATAGAAATAATCACTATTGTATGCTAATAGATGATTATCCGATCTCCCATCTATACAGAGTGGTCGAGGAACCTGAAAAGCAAATATATTTCTATCTTGCTACTTCATTGCTAGAATTGGCTCAATGAAAATCATGTATTCATTTCACAAAAACATGGAAATTTATTAAACAATTTAAAACAATTTTAGTATTGTATAACTTTACCCAATATAAAATTAAATGTTTGTCATGACCAGTTCCAACCTTATAATGTCTTCGCGCACTTTTGGACCATCTTTATACGACGCCGCCGTCCTCAGGTCCAAACACCATCTTCTCTCTTCTTTTCTCGGAAGCACACTTCAATCACCGTTCATCAGATCAATAAACTATTTGCTGCTAGCATTCCAGTCCAATCACTGACAACTTCGCCAAGCCCTCAATGTCCCTCCAACTCGTTCACTTGAAATATTTTAAGCTCCACTGTCACACTTAGTATTAACATTTGATGTTCTCTCAATATCCATTCCCTAGTAGATGCTTACAAGTCCCAAAGAAAAAAAAACTCCTAACATTAATTGGAGCACGATCCGTTCAAGAGCACGGCATCAGTCAGAATGAATGTCTCTCGTATTCTTTCAGCCCTGCAAAGCTCGGTCCATTTTTTCGATTGTTTATTTGCAGATAACATTTGATGTACCTTCGTACCTATCCAATCTCTAAATTTCTTGCAAAACTAACTAGCCGTCTCCGCGATTGTCACTGCATGAATATGTTGACCTTGACGACGGCTCGCTTACCGTTGCTATGCTAGCATATTCACATAATTTATCCCCTTTAATTGACGCCATTTATAATAAATATTGTACAATATTCAGTGACGTATTGGTATGTCACAGTATATTTCACCAGATATGTCGAAAATAGCAATCCTATTGGTTAGATTGAATGGTTAGCGAGGTTAGATCGCTTTCAGTCAGTGTTGATTGTATATTGTATGAGATATATTTTGAGATTCACATGCATTAGATGGGAAACATAATTGTTTCAGTGTACATTCCGCGCGCTTGCGGGATAATAATATAAGTTTGGCGCGATTTATCTTCAAAGGTGAATGCAGTTAAGTGCCGCGTAACTTTTTGTACTCACCTCTTAAAATAGCAATTGCAGTACCGTTAATCGTCCGTCAAATTGAATTTTCTGGGACTGGACTGGTAATTGTTTTACTGGAATAGTCCTGCAAAAATGCCCAGTTGTGTTGCGCAATAATCGTGCATTTCTTCGTTTAATACTGTAAGACAGCCAACGCGCACCGCATGACTAATGAGCATGGCAACAATGATTATAGTGTAACGTATTGTACGCACCACTCATAATGTCGCTGCGCCAAAGGATTAGACGCCAGGGGCCAGGCAGGATGTGAGAACAATGAGGTATTGGGAGAATTCTGAGAGCTAGGGAAAGGGATGCCCAAAATGCGGGACAGTGCATTTTTGCCGCGTGCAAAATTCTTAGAATCCAGGGCAATGGATGTCCAAAATGCGTGGCAATGCGACTAGCGCGGGCCGTGTGAAAAACCCAGTGACGTTTCAGATCACGTGGGTGGGAGCTATATAAGAGCGAACGCAGAGCGCGCGGGGCGGGGTTTTTCAAGCTGAGTGGAACCCTCGTGCGAACGCACAAAACTTGCGCCCAGGGCGGTGCGGAGCCGAGCGAGGCTCGTACGGCAACCCATGTGTTGGGACGCCGGGGTGGATATTTCCACGGGTGACCTAAGTCGCCGGAGCCGCGTACTGTGTGCATAAGGTTCGCTGAGGAGTGGCGCGGGCAACGAGTCAGACATTTCATTTTTAAGAATCGCTCCTGCGATCAGGGGAGAAAACGTCTACCAGAGCTAAGAGTAACTTAATTATTTACTGTACATATTGTGAATAAACATGTACATATTTATCATTGAAGCTCGTGTCTGTGATTATTGTGTATTCCCACGACGTCACAATAGAATGACTAACATTTACATTTCGTATATAAATTTTGTTGTATGTACACGTTCACAAAGAATGTTTTTGTACTCGTTTTCTTACGATACAGAAATGGCTACTTCAATAGAAAACGGAACAAATATCTCGGTCGAATGGGAATGATATAGGTGTCTGTCATCTCGTCCAAACTCATTCATATTTTACCCTTGATTGATAATAAACCTTCATTATTTACAGTAAAGGAAAATCAAAAATATTTCAGCTTGGGACTTGGAACACTGTTAATTCGCTCTTGGCCATTACTATCCCTGACATTTACCATTTTCACAATAATAGAAGAAGTCTAACAATATAAATCACGCATTGATTTATAACCACAGATTTACAGTCGTATTTTTCTGGATTTAAATTAAATTAGATATCGGTGGAAACTAAACGATATTCCTGTGAATATTCGAAGCTCAACTACAATGTTTTCCTCCGCTTTATTAAGTTTATTAATATGTAGTTAATTTCAACATATAATTTTTTGACTTTTAAAGGGCAATTAAAGCTTCGCTAACAAGACAATATTCGCTAACAAGATAAGCGAAAGGAATATTCTTAATTCCCAGATAAAGTATTCATTGCATTTACAATTCATAAATTTTAGACATTTTGGTTAAACCTAGGTTAAGAAAATTGTATCCCATAACGGTCAATTCTTATAACATACCTGATGATTTTTTACTTGTTGTTTGTCTGTTATTCATCTTTACATGTATACTTCTTCTCTCTGGCTAACAATTTTCATTGACAATCGAATACATTGCATAAATTGTTAAAATGAATAATTTTTAATAAAAACATTAAATAAAAGAAAACATGTGCAGTGCGTTCAACTGTCTATAAAAATTGTTGAGCAGAGACAAAAATATATTCCTGATGATTCTATAGTCTATTTCCTGCACTTAAACTAATCTATAAATTTGAAATACTATCCTTTATTTGTATGGAATTCTTCTAAGATTTGAGATTGTCAATTTTCATAATGGAGTTTTGTAATAATCCCTCTGAATTTTAGTCGAAATTTTCGTAATGTGTAGAATTGCAATCTAGGCTTGACTTAGAGATTAACTGTATTTCGAGAGATGTATTAAATGAGCGGAAAAAATATTACTGACTCTAAAGAGAGTGTTCGTATTACATATATTTTGGAATAAATCAAGATGGCAATCAAAAGCCACGAGTTTCACGCTTTGTTTGAGTGAAAGAACTCGAAAATGGATTACTCGAAAATATTAAAATTGTCAGTACCTTGTGAATTCATATTTATTACACAAACTTTCAGAACAGAAAGTTTTAAATACGAAATATAAATAATTACATCCTCCTCTATTCGAAGGATACAAAGACTTTTCAAGTTATTCAACTCTCACAATGGAGCCATTTGCTGTAAATGAAGCAAATTGCAGTTTATTGTATATGTTTCGTTTAATGAAGTTTTATGAATATGCGAAGGATTTTATTCAGACTTCAGTGCAGTGACACAATTCGCGGAAAATCCAATTCACAACCTACAAAATGATATTTTTGGGCTAACCAACTGCATTTGCCTCTCATATTCCATCCATCAAATTACAAATTTTCAATTGACAATGTTTAAGTATTTTCATTCAAATATTTTCCTCATACTGATACGATGTTTTTATTTCAAATTTCGTTACTCAAAGTTCATTAACTTTCCATTACTGCCAATACCAACAATTTTGTTTCCATTACATTAAACATACATTTTCAATGTAAATACGTTCGATCGTGAAAGGTCACAAGTAGAAAAACAACACTGGCCGACCAAAAAACAAAACAAAAGAACTCTTCAGACGAACAGGAATGTACACACCTAACCCAATAAAGAAAATTACCCTAATAATAGTGGTGATCGTTCCGAAACAAATAGGTCGACACTTGATAAGTGCGGTGTGGACGTAAGTCGATTTAAAAAGAGCGGGCAGGTCCAAGAGTCCTCTCAGATCCAGAGGTCGTCGTGCCAGCCCCATTATTCGAGTATCGAGCTGCACTTGGGCGCCGCGCCGCTTCTCCGAGGCCCCTAATCAGGCCCGCAGGAACCGCGGCATTAATCCCCTGAAGCGGACCGGCGGCGACGATTCGTCAGTGCCAGGGGGAATGCGATTATGGCGGCAGGGGTGTACAATGTCATCACGAGTTTATTCATTGTCTAATTTTGGCAATTAACCCTTTATATATATATATATATATATATATATATATATATATATATATATATATATATATTAGTTAATGCTTTATTTAACGTGCCGAGACTCGGACCATCAGGCTCGCTTTCGGTCTCACAACGCAAATTTCGCTACGCTCCTTTCAACATCTAGTAGAGAGAGACGGTGTTATGTGGGGCGACGAACGACGCGGTTTGAATTTATCTCAGAGGCTTCTTTTAGGCTGGAAGGTCTTTTACATCTAGTAAATCTTCTACATGGGACAGCCGGCTTTGCTTCCACTCCGAAGGAAGGCGTACGAAGGATGTTTCTGCCCTTACCACCATGGCTTCGATCGGATTGGAGCTCGCAAACTTGGGTTCAACAGACCTGTTCGCTAACCGGAATAATATATATATATATATATATATATATATATATATATATATATATATGTGTGTATGTGTGTGTATGGGTGTGTGTGGGTGTGTGCGCGCGTATGCGTGTGTGAGTCTTTGTACCTGATTGGTAACAATATTTATGATTATGATGTCTCCTTTTGATCAGTCACATTTTTTCTTACAACTACATCATAATGTATTCATTCCGTTTCCCAAATTCTGAGATTAGTAAATTAAACGGTTCATATCGAACTGCTGCAACCATGAACATCAACTATCAAAACAATGAAATTATCTCATCAAGCTAATAGTACTTTGATGTTGACTTCATCTCGTTCAAATGACATTTTTGCATTATAAAACTACAAAACCAACTGATGGTCCAAAAAATATTCAATCCAATTCGTGATGTTGGACAATTCTAAGAATGAAAAAAAGCAATTAAGTGCAAATATGTATGAAGAAATGTATTACTTTATTATTCGGAAAACATTCAAGTGTGGTGGCATTAGGTGCAGTGGGGTGGTGATATTAGGGGTTGCGATGGTGGCAACGATGCAAGTCTTGAATAATTATTATGGAGCCAGCGATGACGATGATAACAATAGTGTTAATAGCAAAGACAGTGATAATGACGATATTACTAAGGATGGCTGTAGTGATTTTTGGGAAAGTGTGTGGTTGATGTGGTGTGTGTGGTAGTTGTAGTGTTGTGGTGTGGTGAGATGGTGTGGAGATAGTGGTTGGGGTGAGAGTGGTGGTGTGGTTAGTGATTTGTGGTGGTAGTAGTGGTTGGTGGTGGCGGTGGTGGAGTGGTGGGGTGGGGTTGCATGTTGAAAATGGTGGTGATGTTCGCGGCGGTGATGGTGGAGGTGGTGTCAGAGGCGATGGTGTTGGTGTTGGGTGTTGGTGGTGGTGGTGGTGGTGGTGTGGACGGCGGAAGTGAGGGTAGTTGTGTCGGTGATGGGGGGGGGGTATAGACAGCGTGTCAAAAGGAGGGGATAATGGAAAGGTGTAGGTGGTGGGATGGAGGCAGACGAAAGACGGAACAAGAGTTATAGAATTTGTGCTAGTCGTATGTGTGCTGCGGGTGGTAGTCCAGGAGGCGGTGGCAATAGTTGCAGCAGAATTGGTGATTGGTTGAAGTCACCGGTCATGGTAGAAGCGACGGTGTCACGAAGACTAATTTCTGGACGCAACGGTAGTGGCAAAACCAGAAACAGCGGCGCGGGAAGCGGCGGCGATAAGGCAACAAGATGCCTCGGAGATACGAGCGAGAGCGAGGGCGACGGCGAGGGTGAGGGAGGACGTGTGAGGACGGGAGAGGACGGGAGAGGGCTGGGGCAAGGGCGGGCGAGGGAGGAGAGTCCGGCCCGAGCGGAAGCTGGCGCCGCGTGACTTGAATGCGCGACGTCCTCTGCTCGAGCGCCGTCGAGCGAGGCTTGCCAACCCCCAACAGCGAACAGAACACCCACAGACAAATTTTGTCACACGAAAATACAAAACACCATCAATAATACGGTCTATCGAAAATGTACATAACTAAAAACCCGTTATCTTTGAAAATAGAGTAAATGAATGATGGGTCGCGTTTATTTTCCCGGATTGCACAAACAGTCGGTACATCCGGGTTGATGCCGTACCTGTAAACTGAGTCGTTCAAAATATCTATTCATTTTTATCATTAATGCTCTACCCTTCAGAGTGTTTCAAAACTTTCAGCTAGAAGAGTACAGTTGCTCTCCGAATGGTTAAAGTTATGGTTTGATTTTTGCAAGTTAACTTTTTAGCTACGTTTTATTCCCGGCCGTGGATGATTTAGGAAGGAGTAAAGTATGGGAACATATAAACATTGCAAAATATCGTGGAATTTACCAGATACTGGTTAGCTTTAAAATCATTTTGCCGAATGTTGACGTTTTGAATGTCTTAAGCTGAAACATCAGATCTCCAGATCTATATTACATGACAAGTTATTCTTTCTTTTTTATTAACTAAATATAGTATATGGACAAAAACCACACGTTCTGACAAACTATTTGAAGAAAGTTTGATTTTCAAAAATATTTATTGGAAATTTTTAGTGAACAATTGTTGAAAATATTTAAAAATATAATGACAAAACTATTGCTTTAGTTTGAATACTACTTGTAATATTTGTTCGTTTAAAAAATAATTAAGTATTACATATTCAGTGATGATGCCACAACTAAAGAAATTGTTTTCTCGCAAAAGAAATTTTCTCATTTTTTTTCTTGATATTTTGGTAGCGGGTGTTGGCTTCTTTGTAACGATGGCCATAAAGAAAGAGATGAAGGTGACTACAATTTATTTATCATATTTTATTAATACATCACCAGGTAATAATTATTATTAATAATTTCCAGTGATGATATGTACATTGATTTTTTTCCTGTTCATCCTTTAATATTTATATAGAGATAGGTGTAACGCTGAATGTAGGTCGGGATCATGTAAGATCAATCTTCAATAGATACCAGGGATTAAAGTTTCTTGTTGACCATTTACTGTTGTACCCCGACATTTTGTATACTATGTGTGCACCTTGTCAAGAAAAAATAAAGTTGAAGTCCTATTTTTTTATTACATATTTACATGATTAAACATTTAGTACACTGTATGCAGCGTCTACTTTGGGAGCTTGTACGTTGGAAACGTTGGTTTCAAACGCGTATCATCTTGACCAATAGTGCAATTTACGAGATAACTAGGATGAACAAAAGGTGACCCCAACCATTCGCTTCATGAAATCAACTTGCCAAAATTACTCCCACACCTCTCGATCCTCCTCCTCCCCTTCATTCTTTCCTGTCCCTCCCCGCATTTTCTCACTCTGGTCTTTTCCGACCCGGTCTTCCCCACTCTGAACATCCCCATCCTAGTATTCCCCCCCCCCCCCCCTTTCCCGCCGCGCGCGCCCCCGCGCCCACGCCTCGCGCAACGAGGATCTAATGCGGAGGCCCCGGGCGGCGCGGCGCCTAGTCGCGCGGCGCGGCGGTCGCTTTGTTGTTATTATTGCTAACGCTCGGCCCCAGCAGCTGAGCCTCCCCAAATGGCCCCCGAATCAGCGCGGATGAACGCGGCCCGCCCCGCCCGGTCCCGTCCGCCCGGTCCTGCCCGCCCGCTTCATCCCGGCCCGCACCGCCCTGCCCCATCTTGTGCTGCCCGCCCCGCCCCGTCCGTCCCGTCCCGCCCCGCCCCGCCCGCCCCGCCCCGCCCCGCCCCGCCCCGCCCCGCCCCACCCGCTCCGCCCCGTCCCGTCCGTCCGCCCTGCCCCGCCCCGCCCGCACTGTCCGCCCGCCCGCCCGCCCTGCCCGCCCGCCCGCCCCGCCCGCCCCGCCCGCCCCGCCTGCCCTGCCCTGCCCCGCCCTGCCCCGCCCCGCCCACGCGCAACGCGCCCTGGCATTAAGGCGCGACGACGCTGGTTGTCCTGCTGGCTCTTAATCGTGCCCGCGCAGCGTATTGCTCTTTTTCAAATAGGTCTTTCCGTACGGGACTAACTTTTCGTCGTGCCGTTGAAATAGTCAACAATTCCCGCGTATATAGGTATTGTATTTTACTTTCTTTTTTTTTATTGATTTCCATTCCGATCATATCACTTGTAAAGGTTCTTAGTTCCTTGAGAGTAGTGAGTGGTTTTTATGTCTCGAGGTGGTTACAGGTCGAGTTGAGAGGGTTCCCTCTCTAGGTATCTCCCCACATCGGAACAGCAGCTGTATTCGACCTAGCAATAAAGCTAGTCTCAAAAATACAACTCCGGCGGGTCTCGAAGCTTAGCACCGATCTGACCGAATGCAGTGACATCAGTTGATGCTCTGAGCAATCTCAACTGGTCAATTAATTTAAAGACGCTCGCTTTTCTGAAGCATACATCTACCCTAAAACTTGTTTTTGTGAATATTTTTATTAATTATTGTTCGTGAGAATCCGAACAGTCATTTTAAATACATTTCCAACAACCACTTGTTTCAGCGGGATTCAAAGCGAGAGTGCTGGTTCTGAACTAAATCCAGCCGTTTTCTACACTCTTCCCGAAGAATGTGCGTTCCAGGAAAGCACATGTGAGCGTGAGCATGGTTATTTTTCGTTCTGCCGCTTAGCTAAGGCTATACTGTGTATTATCTCTGTCTGAATAAATTTTGCGGTATTGCGGTATGTGATAGCAGCAAATGCAGATTCGGCATTCCTGAGCTGTTAGTCCCGCAAATTTTTACGTTTTGTACTTTCTCTTCACATTCCACTCATGAATATTCCTTCAAGTAATTTGTGAGTTTAGGATTCATTTGGTAAATTTGTAACTAGATTCTCAATTTGAATAGCCAAGTACAACTCAAGTTTTACCTTTTTTCGACTAGTTCTCCGACCTGCTCTTCCGGATTTAATTAGCTGAGATGCAGCAATTCCAAGGTGGTACATCGATAATGTAAATGTAAGTAAGTTACGTTCTTGAGATTTCCGTAATGACATTCTACGTGAATTGATAGATACGCAAACCGAATTGATACAATTGATGAATTGTGAATGTTCGAATTCTTTGGAGTATTCGGGTTCAGCACGTTCTTGACTGTTCTGCATCTGCCACTGAACAGCCAAGTTCAAATCACTAATTGTTCTTTTTGTGTAATGTAACTAGTTGAAGTGCAAAATATTAAATCTAAATGTTTAGTTTCAGAATAGCAACTGAAATAAAAATTATATTGTCAAGAGTAGACATTTTCAAGATGAAGTCATATTGATTCTTAAAGAAATTGGAAAGATAAGAAAAATATAAATACGCTACACAATGTTAAGGAGTATGATATATTAACTGCCATTTTCTCCCTAGTTTTCTATTTAGCTTGCCGCAATATACCAACCTATGATTTCCGCAATCACAACCACCCTCATTTCGTAATCGAAACGTACGATTGCTGTCAAGTAGAGAACGTGTAATATATCAACGAAAAATGTGTTAATGTTGAATAATGACAAACTTTATTAATAAAAAGTAGTCATTTACACGTCGAAAACTATGCGAGCAATTTTTCTTCTGAAAACGGTAATTTTAAAAATATCTTGACTAATTGAAAATACCTACACCTTGACTGCAGTAGATCATTGTAATGCAAAGTTATCGAATTTGTCCCGGCAGAACGAAAATCTCAAATTTAATTCATAAAGTCATGGACGAATGACTGCTGCTTCATCATCTATTCATAAGCAATCACCGTTCTCTCCTCAAAAAAGCAAGTAGCACACTGCCAATCAGTTCTCAGGGCAGCACGAAATGACGTTGCCTCTTGTCACACATCACTGCCTCCACTACGGAAGCTCTCACATTTGCCCCCGCGAAACTGGTTCACGATCACCGGGAGCAGCACAAAGAGTCATAAATGGCAAGAGGAAACAGCCCTTCCGTCATTACCAAAGAGAAAATACGAGTAATGTGTGTCTGCCAAAGAAATTACGATCCCGTTTTTTTGGTTACGATTGAGATCAAAATGAAATTCTCCACTAAGTATAACGAGTCTTGCACAGAAGAAACCGCGTGTCCGAAAGATAATACGTATCGGGTGTCTCACGCACGGCACTAGTGCTTTTGGAACCTGAATATGGGTTATTAGAAATTTGCTACGAGTAATGAAAGAGGCGGAACGCTATGGCCGGAGAACAATAGAAAATTTACGGGGAAGAATATTACTCAACCTGCTTGGAAAAATTGTAAATCACAAGGATACAAAATTAAAAATAATATGGACGAGGAATGCAAAACAAGGATGAAGCATGATATATTGCTTAATAAAATGAAGTAAATTATGTAAAATTTTGTCACAGAAGTTATGATGAGATTAAGTATTTCCTGACAAAACAATACGTAAAAGAAAGTGATGATCAAAATGAAGATTCGAAGAATGTTACCTCTGTTTAAATATCCTCATATTCTAGAAATAATTTCTGGAATTGGCGTTGTTTGCATTGGCAACATGTTTTCGCCTTAATAAGAATTTTACTTTATTTACGATAACTTATTTTTAATAAGTTAAATTGAAAAATGTAAGCGAGTAAAATTCACTCAAATGTATTGTTTACTCAAAATAACTGACCATACGAAGAAACGCACTTGAAGTAATGCCAATTCAAGACTAGTATATGACTTCTAGTGTTTATTTTACCCATTACATAGAATAAACAATATTATTCGGTCTCTTGTGCGGTTTTGACGTAATGGACAGATCCTCTTGTACAAATAGTAGCGGTCGATAGCTTAGAATTTTAGGATTAGTACAAGCTTAAAGGACTTAGTGCAGGACATATAATCCCAGCTGATTGGTTAGTACATAATATTTGTAATAAATTACCTACCAAATAAAAAAAAATCAATGAATAATTATCATGATTTTGATTTTGGCCGTTATGAGACATGGAAATCACACTGTACATTTCGCTGAAAACCTACTAAACAAAAAGGAATTTCAGTGTGTTTGTTTCTTCAAACAGGCATAAAGACAGGCTACCTGTCTGTCTGTGCGCTGCGCCGGGTCTCCAGCCGCAGGGCCTGGTGCCCCACACCCACCACCATTGCCTCCACTATCACCACAGCCACCGCTACGCTCATTGCCATCGTCACCATAGCGATCACCATTGCCGCCCCCGCCGGCACAGCCACCGCTGCCATGCCCGCCGCCCCCGCCGCTGCTACAACCGCCTCCGCCACTACCCACAATTGCCACCGCCACCGCCACCATCGTTACCGCCGCCGCCGCCTGGACGCTGCGGCGCGCGAACGGCGCGAGCGGGTCGCGTGGCGCGCGGGCGAAGGCGGGCCGGGCGGGGGGGAGGAGCAGGAGGTTGCGGTGGAAATCCCGGAGGAGGAGGAGGGGTGGCGACTGCGGAAGCGGCGGTGGCCGTAGTAAATCAGGAGATGGAGGAGAAGGGAATGAGGCTGAAGTGCAGGGACGTTCTGAGGGAGACAGGGGGAAGGAATGGTGGAGGGAGGAAGGGGGGCGGAGAAAGGAGGGGGAGGTGAAGATCGAGATCGAGAGGGAAGTAAGTGTTGCGGAGGACTAGTTGAGAATGCAAGATTGAGAACTGCAAACACTCTTACATAGATACATATGAAAAGAGAGAGACGGTGAACGTCACGAAGAGAAGGAAGAAGTCCAAATAGATATTACGGATTTTTTCAATGGTTAGGCGGGCATTGTTGTGGAATGGTTCACAGGTCCGATATAAGGGCAAAATTAGCTCAGAAACTGTCAAGAGTACCAAATAGCACTCAAGATATTTAAAAATGCTGTTAAAAGTTAAGATTATAAAACACAAGATACATAAATAAATGAAAGAAAGTGCAGAATGACTTGACGCTTCTGCGGGAGAAGAAAGCGGTATGAAGGCGGAAGCAGTAAAGACGAGAACTGAACAGTGTCCGAAAACTCAGCATTGACCGATAAGTCGGCTAAGGAGGAAAGTAAAGGTATGCGAAGGTACAAAAATGGAAAGGTAAAGGTATGGAAACACGAAGGTACAAAAATTGAAAAAAGTTGTGCCATACGTGTGACCAAAGAAGTGTTCCAGTTGTTGCTGCAACTGTACAAGTAAATGAACAGATGCGACTGGAATGTTAGCAAAAATAACGATGGAGACATGAACACTGATCAATCTCATCAATGACTAATGAAGAAAGGTAGTGTGTGTGTGTGTGGGCGCTGTGTGTGTTGTGTGTGTGTGTGTGTGTGTGTGTGAGAGAGAGAAAGAGAGAGAGATAGGAGAGAGAAGGCGGGAAGAGAGAGGAATGAGAAAGAGAGAGGGGAGGAAGAGAGGGGAAGAGCGAAGAGGAGAGAAAGATGGAAGACAGGGGAGGCAAACAGGCAGAAGGGGAGACACGGCGATGGCGAGAGAGAGGAGAGGGGAGGGAGGGAAAGGGCGAGAGAGAGAAAAGAGCATCGCACGAGAGGGCAGTTCCCGTACGAGCGGAGGCGACAGTACAGGGACGACGGCGCCGATAACGACGCAGGAGCCTGCAGTGTGTGGCAGGGCCACCTCGGCGCAGGGGGGCGGGGAGGAGCAGGTGGCGAGCAGAGAAGCCACGGAGACGCCGATGGCGGCGGAGGCGGTGGGAGGCCAAGGAGCAGGTTCTTGCCGAGCAGCCGCCGCGACCGCCTCCACTGCCGTCGTCTCGCCCGCGGCGGGTTCTCGCAGCGAATCCGTTCTTGGCCGCCGCCGCCGCCGCCGCTGGTTCCATCAACTGCACCTGCCGTTGATGTATGTGACCGCGTGGCCGCGTTGCCAGAGCTCTGCGCGCGGAGCACCCGCCGGCGCCGCGCTCGCTACACTTACGCCCGCTTCTTCTTCCCGCACTGCGCGGCGCAGAAGACGCTCCACTCGTGAGGCTCACTGGCCGTGTACGCAGCGCGCGCTACCACCGAACTACTCTAGAGGGTAAATTAGGGCAAAATGTCACGCTTTCGGAGTCAGATTAGGTCTAACTAAAATAAAAGGTTGGGGTTTTCCCAACCAGGTATCTCCTACCAGCGGGGTACTGCCCCAGCCGAGACAAGTTCTAAGTCTCCGACCGGTCTCCCGGAATGTATGGTAGGGTAGTGCATGTTAATGTAGATGTGTGTGTGTAAGGGGTGAGGATAGGACAACGAATAGGAAGGAAAGATCGCGCGCGGTCCGTGGCCTGTTTGTGCTGTACTGCTCCGGCATTCGCCTAGTGTTGATCGGAGAAACCACGGAAAACTACCGATCAGAGCAGACGGCCGCTAGAATTCTCCTCCAGACAGCGACTGAATTCGACCTAGCTGAAAAGCTAGTGTCGAAAATCCTTCCCACGTCAGGACTTGAACCTAGGACCTCCCGGTGAGAGGTGCTGCAGTGACATCAGGTGATGCACTGAGCTACCGCTCCCGGTATCAGGTGTTTTCCATGTTCATAACTGAAGTTCTGTTATTTTCAATATGTGGTCCTTTGCTTTCATTATAGCAAAATAACGCTTATTTTATTTTCACCGTTTTTAAGAACGAACATTCCCTGCCGGCTATTCACCGACTGTTATAAACGATTATTTCGTTTTTCACGATGTATTTTGTATTTCCGTAAATGTAGTACATGTTGTATGCGGAGGTTTCGATTTTCTCTCCCGCTGGAATGTGATATTCGGCCCAGACCTACACGTCATCGTGCAATGTTTCCCTCTCCAAGAGTCTTCGCCAGCGGGACCTCGCACCAGCTGCAATAATCTCTTAAGCACCGGACTGGTATCCTGTCATGTGTGCTAATTCACGTATCATGTACGTCAGTTAATTGTGTGCGAGAAAGGGAAGGGGCGATAACAATGAGGAAGGTATGATCTCGTACGATCCGTGGCCCGACCTAGCGATCTACGAGTAGCTAGAGACGAAAATCCGCCACCGTCGGAACTCGAGACCTAAACATCTCGGTCAGATGCGTTCCTGTCTTAATCGATAATTGTGATGCTTCCTTTAGATGCACTTCAGTATTTTAATCATAATAGGCATCGGGCTTGCTATTACAAAATATATTTACTCGGTTTAGAAATTCTATTAAATACGGTAAACTAAAGAAAAACATCACGTAAATTCAAAAGACAAAAATGCACTCCCTCTCAGTTTTTTTAATGTCAACAGTAGATGACATTTAGTCAGTTATGAAAAGTATATTACACTCATGTAAAGTATCTCAGACTTGATTAATAATTACTACGATAAACAAAAAACTTATGAATCTAGAAATAATTTTTGAAATATTGAATGCGTTATTGATTGAATTTAAATGTAATTTGCTTTTTATTGATTTTAAAATGCTGACTGTATCAAAAAGTAACACATACCATCAAAACAAAATAGCTGTAGTTTACGAGAAGAAAAATCCCTGAAAATGTTTTACACTCAGTGATTTGGTACAGTCATACCGTTTTAAAAATTGTCTTTTAAACTATAAGAAAGAAGGGCGGGTCGGATTTGTACATGATATTTGAACAATTTACGTACTTTTGGCTTCTTAACTATATTAGCTTCTTCTTTATGATTCCAGAGTTTTCGACAATATACAGAGTTTTCAGAATATGAAAAAGACCACCAAAGTTAAAATTTAAGGAAAATTGAAGGAGAAAAATAGGAATGTTGAACGAGTTAGATTTTCTCGAAATTCTCTCGTTTCCTCTGACATTTCATTATTAGAATTCCGTCCGCTCGTCCGTCCATCTATCCGTCCGTCCGTCCATCTGTCCGTCCGTACACCTATCCGTCCATCCATCCGTCCGTCCATCCGTCCGTCCGTCCGTCCGTCCGTCCGTCCGTCCGTCCGTCCATCCATCTATCCGTCCGTCCGTCCATCTGTCCGTCCGTACACCTATCCGTCCATCTATCCGTCCGTCCATCCGTCCGTCTCGTCCGTCCATCTATCCGTCCATCCATCCACCCGTCCATCCGTCCGTCCGTCCGTCAATTCATCTTAGAGTAGAACGAAGAGATTTTATCTAGGAATCAGAATTTAGTAAGTTAAAGTAGCATTGCAAGCGTGATTGTCATGATTAAAGAATTCACATCTTCACTAAAATAATCCGTTTCTTATGAGTTAATCCGTAATTTATATCGACCGAACGTACAAATAAAGTAGAATCTTAAACAATCAGATTTCCAGCAACACATCTAAACTGTTATGTTTAATGCACAGTACTTCTTATCCATATACTAACATAAATAAAATATATCTCGAAATAAATACTAAGACTACTTCGTACAGAAAATGTGAAGAGCATTTCAACATTCCTAGTCAAAATCGGTAAGGAATTTTACGTAAAACACAAGATCCGAGACGAGAATTCAAAGCTGAAGTCGAAAACCCGCCTGCGGAGCCAATCTTTTCAATAACCATCGTCTCGCCACAATTTCGCGCCTTCCCGGCTGCGCTGTGTTGTTTACGTCGTTTTCGTCGTGAGGCGCATTCCGATAAAGCCGATGCCCGCCTCCCGAAATCGATGAAACAATCCTTCCGCGGGAAAGGAACTCCGCGGCTTGGAAGCGCTCCGGGCATCGGGGCGCGCCTCCGGTTCACGAAATGAATTTTTCGCCTCGGGGCACCGAGTTTTCCGGCGCGCGGTCGAGAGAGACGCGCAGCTATTGTGTTGGACCACAAATGATGGTTAGGCACAGTAACACACTTTTCCGAGGAAAAAGTTAAAATGTGTTAAAAATGGCTGTGAGAGTATCGTTATTAAGCCGTGAGGTGTCTACAATTTTCTTTCATTTAGAGTTATACAAAATCATTGACTTCGTATCCTTTACACAAAAAAATCTACAACGAATCAGCTAAGATAATAGATACATTTCTTAATAATGTTATTGATGTATTAGTAGGGATGTGACATTACTTGAACCGACAAGATAATTGTCATCGAATCCGAAAACAGAATGAAGTATTGATTCATCCACATTACTAAAAGCGAAGTATCGGTACTTGTAAAGCGAATTAGTATCTATTTACCATTCCCATAAGAAAATTAAACCCTTTTTATTGCGTATTTAAACATTTCTCTATTTTTAATAAAGTGTAAATCAGTAGATTCTCATAATTCACGTTTATTCCATATTCATATAATATCAAATATATTTTTGCTTACGCTTAATAAGTTCTAAATATTGTTTCTTTTTATTATTTCGGATACTTACATTCAATACATGTAAGTCGTTTGCAGACGTAATGTATCCCGCGATTTTCTTTTCAGCTGAGAATGCACGTAATGAATATGCTTGCGATTAGAGATGAGACATCCTAGTCGAAGTTTTCAAAAATATCGATGTTTTAAACATCGATGTGTAGAAGCCGATGTTTTTCGAACATCGATGTTTTGTTATGGATACTCTTTCGTTTTTGATGATTTGTTTGTTGTGGTTATTCCCATAACCACAATTGTGTAAAAGTTAAAATAGAAAATAAAAACTGAAAGCACCACTACCTTGAGTGTTCGAACCAAACGAACGTGGTTTGTAGGTACTACCTTCATCGAGCAATCTATCCCTCGCCCAAGATTATTCTGATGTCCTGGTACTTACTTCGTATTTATCACGCGGAGAGGCGTTTTTAACATTGTTTTCCGTTAAATTTTAATTACAAATTAACATATATGGCAGATGTCAAGTTGAATTTTGTTCTGTACGAATTTAAAGTTAAGAGGTTACTAAACCAGCATTTAAACATCGATGTTTAAAAACATTCCACATTTTTAAAAACATCTACAGTTTTTGGTCGATATACTTAACATCGATGTTTTTATTCTTTTAACATGTGTTTCGGAACATGTATGTTTTGTTGTCTACGTTGTTTGTTGGCAGCACTCCTTGCGATGTGTCTAGAGATGGCTCGTTGGTTCCAGAGCGATTTCCAGTAAGTAGCGCACTGTGCGCTGGACAGTGTCAGCAGCGAGTGGCGGCGGCGGCGGCGGCGGCGGGTACTCCTGCAGCGGCGGACGCTGCTTCACCGGTTCACTGGAATGCGCCACCAAGGCCACGCGGTTGCCGCTGCCGCCTTCGCCAACGCGGGGCGCAATTGCGCCGACAGACAAAAGACGCGTAAGATGTACATCGCACCGAACTCTGGGAAATCGGCGATCGCCTGTAGGTGTCGCCTTCACGGTGCCCGCCACCCGTGTCTATGTTCTCTCTGCGTTACTACGTCTTCTAGAACTACAATTACACCCGATTCTCTCCAACGTACCACGTTTAGTCACGTGTCATAACGTTCTCTCATGTCCCTTCCATGCCCCATGAAGACTTTTAATCTGACATCCCGGCAAATATGCCATTTCGCGCCCCCTCACGCTTTTCGGAGTCGCCTTGGGCGCTGACCCTTTCAAGAAACGTTACGTCTCTAAATATTACCTCGTCTCCTCACATCGATCCACATCTTCTTGCATCGACTCTCTCCTAACATCGCCTCAAGTCTTTTCCCGTGTCCCTCACGTGTCCTCACATCTTTTCTCTCTCATTTCCTGACGTCTCTTGTTCCCTAACATTCTCTCATATTCTCTCATGTTCCCTAACATTCTCTCATATTCTCTCATGTTCCCTAACATTCGCTTCGCTCATATTCAGTGACATTCTCTCATGTTCCCTGACATTCTCTCATGTTTTCCAACATTCCCACATGTTCCCTAACATTTATTTCTTACATTGATATGCTGTAGGCGTAAGGTCTGCCTTATTCGGCGAATTGATAAACACGAACAATGTCGAATTAAATTTTAAAGCACAGGAATTTTATGTTAGAGGTTACTAAACCAGTCTAAAACATCGATATTTTAATTTTGAATATCGATATTTGCTAACCTCAATGTTTTGTTATTGAGGTCGCATCACTACCGCCAACCAGCGAACACTGTTTTTTCGTGTTTCCGGGCGCGTCAACTGCTTCGGTCATTAGTCCCGTTAGTGTAGTGCATGTTTTTCTCTCTCCGGAGATGGCAGTGACCTTCCCCGCCGGATGGCGAGATCCGGCGCCGACCTGCCGTCGGCTAGTGGGGTCTCCCCCTAACCAGGACTCTCCCACCAGCGAGGCACCGAACCAGCCGGGACTAGCTCTAAGCTCTCGACCGGCCTCCCGGAATATGTGGTAGGGTAGTGCATGTTAGTGTGTGTGCGCGCGCAAGGCGAGAGGATACGACAAGGAAGAGGAAGGAAAGATCGCGCGCGGTCCGTGGCCCGTTTCGTAGGGTACTGCTCCTGGTGTTGATCGGAGCAACCACGAAAAACTACCGATCAGAGCAGTCGGCCGCTAGAATTCTCCTCCAGACAGCAACTGAATTCGACCTAGCTGAAAAGCTAGTGTCGAAAATCCTGCCGCCGTCAGGACTCGAACCTAGGACCTCCCGGTCAGAGGCGCTGCAGTGACATCAGTTCATGCACTGAGCTGTCGCTCCCGGTGCGAACACTGTTGACCAAGTCAACTCTTCCTCTGCCTTTTTTCCCTCCATCTTTCGGTTTCTATCGAATCAGTCTCCCTCTCACTGTTCTCACCTTCTCTTTCACTCTCTTTCACTTTCTTCGTTATTCACATTACCACCCCTCACCACTGCTCTACCACGATCCTCACTCGCCCAAGTAACACTACTTTTCATCACCCGCATACCGGCGCCGTAACCCGTACGTCCTCCTCGATCACGGCCTCCTCCAGCAACCCTGTTCTCACGGTCCGCGGCCACAGAAACTATGACGTCACGCTAGAAGATCGCGCGGCGCCCAACCTCCTCTGGAACGTAGGTCGCTTGGCACGGAGAATCACGTGACTAAGCAGTAATTTCTTGTTTCCAGGGCAAGGCATCATTGTGATGTGTAAGGATATGAATATTTAAGAATGTCGATGAGTGATAAACCATGAGCAATGTCTAATTTAGAAGAAGGGACTTGTTATTCCGAGGTTACGTTTTGTAACTGTCAATCATAATGATTGATTGTTTTTACCAGCCAGGTGGATATAAAAGTAAGGTACATCATCAGTGCCATCGCTTCTCATCACATTAGACTTTGTCATACAGTGCACGATCACATTTACGAGTATGCGACATGGGAAAAACATAAAACCTATTTTCAAACAACACTGTTCGAAATTTGAGATGAAAGCGTTTCATCCTAAGAAACGGAGATCAGTTACACTTTGTACAAAGCATTCATTACATGCATCTCAAATGATCCATTACATTGGTCGAAGTCATGCACGCTGGAACAATTACTATGGTTAATGCAGGTTTCCTATTGAGATCCGAGTCTCTGAGGGAGGTAAGATGGTGCAATTGAATTTGAAAGCAATTCGATACATCACTCGCATTTGTGTAGGGTTACATTTTCTGAGAAATAAGAAAAGAAATTTAAGTGATTCAATTGAACTCTTTATGTCTAGGATAGACGTTTAAAATTAAGTAGGATGTCGGTGTATAACAGGTCTTTCACTATTCTTCGTTTTTACTCCTAAATTCGTTACTGTACCCGTAAAGGTCTTACCAGCATACGCTTTTAGAGTGAATGAAATGAATGAGTGCCCGTCTCACTTAATTTTTGTTCTGAAGAGACGATTCTGCATCTCGCAATTTTGTTTTATTGCTGTTCTTTCTCCGTTACACTTTGTATTTTACAAATTGATATTATATGTAACCCAAAAATGAGAAGTTAAATATTTTTCCGCTTACATAACCTACATTCACCTTTTTTGGTGACGTAAATTGCGCGTAAGCAGTATCTTTAGAACTGTGACATGTATGTGACATGTATGAGAAATGATATGAAGGTATGAATATATGATTAATTACGCACTATTGCCCATTCAAATTTGTCTACAATTGTCCATACTGTACGCTATTTCGAAACAGTATTTCCTCAGAAAATGTATTACTCTTTGTTCTTGAAATATAACAATAATGCATTTAAAAATGAGTAAAGAACTATATTTTCAGCTTTATGAAATAAACAAACTTTCACAATCGACAGACATCTACCTTAAAATTATAATTTGTTGCAATATATAAACAATTATTTGAAGTCTGAAAAACTTGTGTAGCTCAATCAAGAAAATCGCTAGGCACACATCACGTAAGTCTCTGCAAACAACGGATCCAAACACACATTCATCAGCGTATCCATTCACTGACACGCATTCAGTCAGACAAACATAAACGTTCAATTCCTTTGAGAAAGGAAGGGCGTTCTTCACTAGCTATTACAACGGATCGAACATTAGATTACAGCCGAGGAGATACGAACCCTACATCATCCGTCCCCTCGCACGTAATAGAAAAGATTCACGCATCGCTCGCATATTCATTCAACATCAGACTGTGAAAAGGGACGCAGCTTCAATCTGCTCCGAAGCTTCAAACCTCACTGAGTTTTCTGAATAGCGTCCAGAGCATTCTGTCCTGGCTTCGCTTGGACCCGCGAGGGGACTCCCCGGAACGATTGCACTAGGTCATATGTTAATTTTATATCCCTCGCTGGTGTCTGTATTAAAATTTTAGATGTCAAATTTCACGGGCCATTAAGCTCCCATTCACACTCGAGGCGTGGACAGGGAAACCCGCCTGGCATTGCCTCGCCGAGTGAGAGCTGAACTGACGGTAGCGGTGGCGCAAATACGAATGGAGTGCTCTATGAGGAGCAGCTGAACAAAACATATTAACTCCATGACAAAATATAATGCATTTGTCATATAACAATATTAAACATTTGAGATGATTATTTTAACAATGGATAAAATAAAATTAACTTCATTTTCGTAGATTTGGCGTATATTAAGTGTATTTTCAGACATTTTAAAATAGATTAAGAATTTGCTATAAACTATGTTGAAACGTATTGTGGAGTCAATACATTTTGATCTGTTGATATATCTAGCGGAATAATTGGAATTGAAATCAAATGGAGCGTGTTTAATTGAGATGTGATAGTGAGTTCTGGAATGAGACGAATCCCCACTTCAAAACAGTAACACATACGATAAAACGAGACAAGTGGAACAAAAGCAGTAGTAAAAATTATTATCTTCGGACAACCGAGAAATCCATGAAAATATTAATCAAGATGACAAAGTTGTAAAAATAGTAAAATATAAATCCAATTGTCTCTGATACTTTAGGATACCTTACGTCCGCATAAAGATGTATTTCTGCGTATCGTCTCGCTTGATAATAATGAACATAATAAATGTATTTCAAAATATTTCATTACATCTTATGAAAGGATTCATTATTGATGTTTGTAGTTATAATATGCGGTAGCATAGTTATGAATAGGCAGGAAACCTCATTCTTGGAACCTTGCTTTTTGCATGGCATCAGCTGGGTCGTAAGCAATAATGAACTGATTATGACAATTAATACAATACGGGCAGTACGAGAATAGGCGTAATAACAGTATCAAATATTGTGATTTTTAAATAAAAATTGAAACTGTTTGAATATTTTTCGATTTTTTCGAGCTTCTGGGAATCTAACAAAACCATAGGCACCTCTCACATGTCCGGAGGCAACTAAGTTAGCTTTGTATTTCTGCATGCACTGTAAATGAGTAATGCAGATTATTTTAAAGGTAAAAACGAATTAGTATTAACAAGCTTCACAAGAAACCGAATAAAATATTTGGACATACAAATGCAATTTTTTACTTGATCTATATCATAACAAACATATATTCAACTAGAATGCCAATTGAATCGATTATTACTCGATGTACGAATATTGCATAGTTTCGTTTGCACGCTTTAACTCACGTTCAATGTTAACAAAGAATCTGGAATAATATATTTTCACACATATGCGAGTACATAATATTCGTAAGTAATATATCAATTAAATTAAATATAATTGCGTTTGAAAATATTTGCATATACAGTGGAAAAAAATCTTTATTGCATACATCTGGGAAGTGCAAACATTTGAATGAGAACTGTACAATACACTTGACACGAGTACATTCGTACGATATGCTGAACACAGATTCACTTAGGCTACGCCCTTGTCTTGAAAGTGCCGTCGAAACGTCTCGCGAAGTGCACTATCTGATCATACAAGTGAAGTACAGACGTTACTGCGTGTTTCTGCATCACCCTGTAGTGCTTCGCCTGCGTCGCGGGGTGGGGGTGGGGGGACGGCGGAAGGGCAGGCTAGTGGAAGAGCACAATCCGCACAGTGCGCCAAGTTCGGCGAAGCAGAAGCGAGGGCGCGGGGGTGCCGGGGGGGACAGAGGGGGGACGCAGCCCGGGGGGGCTGAGCGCCGGGGGCGGCGCGGCGCGCAGGACCGAGAGAAAGCGGGGCGGCGCGGCAGAGAGCATTTTGCACGTCTGGCCTGGCGGCAACAAGGCCAACTTAGATTAACTACCCGGGCGGCCGAGTCTGTGCATACATGCATCGCAAACACCATCCATCATGTTCTTAGGGCGCGAGAGCGCCGAGGCCAAGCCGGCCGGGCAGGGCAGGGCAGGGCAGGGCAGGGCCGAGCCGGGCCGCGGGGCGAGGGGGCGGGGCCGGAGGGCGAAGGGCGCGCGAGGGTCGGGGGGTGAGGGCAGGGCGGGCAGCAAACAGCCGGTGACTTGACCCTCCCCGCCACCTCGCGGCCAGCCGAACCCCGCCTCGTCCATCAGCCCCCGACACCCCCCATCCTCCCCCACTACTACCCCTCCCCTTCACCCGCGCCAACGGCTCCCGCAATCGCGAAATCTGTTCACGTTTCTTTCTATGGCCCATTTGTCATGGGGCCGGCTCGAATTTAATTTACCCCGCGTCTATATTGGGCCGTAACAAAGCTCGACGCCGAATGAAATCTTCCAGTGTTCGTTAAATGAATACCGTGTTTTATGTCGGGCGGGCGGGCGGGTGGCGCTGGCTGCCGGGGGTGGCGGGGGAGGCGGCGAAGTACCGGCGGGCGTGCAGGGCGAGAGCGCGTGGAGGAAGCAGCGGCGAGGGTCAGAGGTCGAAGGCAGCACGCGAGGGACGAGGGTCGCAGAGCAAAAGGAGGGCAAACCTTCTCGTAAGCTCCTGCCCAACGCGTATTATAATTATACATTTTGTTTACTGCAACGGAATGAAATATTCACTTTAAAAATAAACGTAACTACTTGGTGACGTACCGCACACTACTTGAGAACATTTCGCACTTTGTATCTCAATGCTTTTAAAGTGAAAATATCTTTATACTATACTCGGAATTCGAACGTCTCTAGCAAGGGTCTGAGAGTACCTTCAAACATGTAATAGCACGTCCAAAAGGTATCATTTCGTAAATGACTGCAAAAGAAATATAACTCGTATCCCTGTCACGAAAAGTTGATTTTAAGTTCTTAGAACGCGTTGTTTTCCGAATTACGCACGACTGTAATGTGTGTTGCAGCGTAATCTTGTGCAATTTGTTGTATACGTTTCTACTCTTTTCCGGTACGTAATAATTTGCTAACTTTTATATTTTTTCGTTATGAATCCTTGAGCATAATTCCCTTCCCAGCATAATCTCATTCACTGAATTTTGCGACGATGGTTTCTTACAAAATTGTCATCTTTCCTTTGCGTTTATACATGCGAGTCATTTCAACACACACCCGCATGTTCCTCGAAATATTACTAATAAATATTTCCATTACCATTTTACCTCAAAAGCAAAGATTCTGGTAGACTTCGAAGATTTTCAGAAACATTTCGAGTCCGAGATTTATGTTAATAGAATCCTCAGAGATAGCCGGAAACAGCTCTTAATCTAGGACACTTTTTACATTACAATATATGAGCAATAAATTGAAATATGATTTTAAATTGTAATACATTTTCTTTTCTTAGTGAAGGTATAAATTGAATGAAGGCGAGAACACATTTATATACGAATGGATGATTTACCAGTAGTAAACTACTTTCAGCTTTCGTTTTTCTTGGATAATATTCCACTTGAATTTTTCATCTATTATTAACAATAATGGAAACATGTCATGGAATGATAGAAATACGCCGGGCGGTACACAGGAGGCGCTCATTATATATTTAATATTAATTATTAGCTTAGCGTGACGGATATGTAAAAATGTTGTTTTTGTGATCTGTAAGTAAATAATAATATATTTTAAATGTATTACAGTTACCCGGCTGTCCAGTTTTGGACATAAAAAGTTACATAAAAAGTATTTATTAAAAAGTATTATTCTAGAAATCTTGCAGACTATTCTAGAGGGAGCCGGCTAAGAATTGTGCCAATCGATTTGTTTTGTGGAGAGCAATTAAATGAAGTGTTACTCCCGCTATAGAATTTGTAAGTCACTCAAAACGCGTTTTAGTAGCTTAAAATTCCCAAACAATAACAATGGGTCGTTTTTTTTACATTCCTTATGATCTGGATGTACTCAAAAAATGTCTCACACCAGAAGACCAAAACTCGTCGAATGACACCTCATTTGTTTCGATTACTGGATCAAAAAGGGTCGAACCTTGAGTGATGAAAAATAGCTCTGACCGGAATGTTAACACATAAGTACAGTACATCACGCCAAATTAAAACAGTCCGTCTCTTAATGTTCATGTAGTCTTTGTGTGAAATTCACATTAAGAGACAATTGTACCCAAATCACATTTACACTTCTGTTGGTTATGCATAATACGATTTTCATTAATTATCAGGAAGAAAGCTGCAACAGGAGAAAACGAAATATATCTAGGTCCTACAAAAACAATAACTTTAAAAGCAGTATGATAGTTTTGATTGTCCCTGTTCCGGTTCATGGGTGATCATAAATTTGATCTTTAAGGCAAATTTCGTACTTGTTTATACAGAGCGTTCAAAAAGTCTCTACGCAGTGGCCACCTCCCCACTCCACCATCCTTTCTGCGGAAACGGCAACATTGCGGTGATCGCATAAGAATACGATCAGGTATTTTTCTTTTAATTACGGCTTGCTTGCAGCGAGCGCCCTTCTGAGAATAACATTCGAACAATGCCACGCTGATTATTTATTTATTTATTTATTTTACGTCAAAAAACAGTTAAAAACTGCGTATGACGTGCTATGGGGAAAAGTGAATTGTATGCACATTTTCAAAATTCTGTGATCCCTACACTAAGTCATATACTACTTAAATTTTGAATTTTGAAAGGAAGAAAAAAACAAAAACTCCCATGTAGTAAAATCTATTTTCAAGGATAAATAAGCAATAAATTTTGAAAGGGAGAAAAAAACAAAAAAACTCCCATGTAATAAAATCTATTTTCAAGGATAAATAAGCAATAAATTTGGGCTCTTATTACTTCCTGCCGCGACAACATGGAAACGATAGTTTGAATAATTGTATTTCCCACTGAATTCTAGATTAATCCCAGACTGTAGTCGTTTCCGCATAAAGGATGGTGAAGCGTGCATATGGCCACTGTGGACAGACTTTTGGATGTTGATAGCATTGCATGATATGATTAAAATAAAAAGGAATGAACTTAATTCGTTTTCACAGCTACATTCTTTAGTTTTGTAAAAAATGCTTTTTATGCTTTGATCCTCCAGGAGAAACCACGATTGTACTGAAGGAACCAAGCATATACATAGAAAAAATATTATCAATAATTGTGAAGTTTAGATATTCACACATATTGTCTAATAAAGAACATTACAGAAAATCTAACAAATTACAATATTGTTTGTTGAATCATTTTGTTACCATTGGACTATCTACGATTCTACTTATTTGAATTTTGTGCATACATTACATTTGCGAGAAATCTACATATGTCTGTAAATACTTCAAAGTTTTAGATGTCATTTCAAAATAAACGTAATGTATTCCGGCAGAAGATTTTCATTGGCAGATATTTTGACAACGCGCTGACGGATTCTTAATATTGACCTTTCATTAATATTAATAAATCTTACAATTTTTCGTAAGTAATTTTCTTTCAAATATTAAATGCTTATGAGATCTATCCATTGATAATTAAATAAATATTACCTGAACTTAAAAAAAACACTAACATAAAATTTCCTACTGGTAATTCCTCCTCATAATTACAAAAGCATTCGCTAAATATCATTTCGAAGCACAACCTCCTATGAATATTCATTCACAAAAATCTCAATGAATAATTTAAGAACTTCATGATTCATAAATCTAACAATTTGCATAAACGACTGCAAGCACGGCTATTCCATGTGGTCATAAAAATGTGCGATATGAGTAATTGGGTATATGTACGACACAAGTGGAGTGCTTAGACTTGATAAGTGACAATAATAACCGTCATAAAGGGGTTTGCTTCTATACACTCATAAAGAATGGAGAAAAGATCACAAATTACAAAGAGTTGAAATATAAATTAAATAAACAAGCAAGAGTTGAAAAGTGTTGAGTTAGTACAATGCATGATTGTGTAGAGTTAATAACAGAACAGCAAAAGTAGATAACTGAAATAATTAGCATAATTATTCGGAATATACTACGGAAAGAGGCTGGTTAAAAAAATTTAAATCTGACCGTCATAAGCGAATGTCATGAAAGGTACATTTATAAGGTCGTAAAAAACGGTAAATAAAGCTAAAATAAATAGGCGAAAGAAAGAACAACAGCGTTGCAGAAGCACGGAGGACGATACTATGAAGAAATTGTCAAACAAAAATTCTTTCATTTTTTTAGATCTTTTGAGAAAAAATATATATTAATATTTCAAGATTCGTTATGGACTTCATTTAATTTTTATTTCAGAGAAAAAAAAATGATATCTAGAAGATATAAGAGTACTGTTGAGTGATGAATAATGTTTTCTGAAAAGTATTTAGTTAAATTATTAACAAAATCTTGAAACTCTTCGGAAAAGCAAGACTTTCCTTTTCTTTGCAAACATGAATCTTTTCTTCAAACGAGATCGTCTTGAAGGAAACTGGACGCCTGCGATAAGCAACCCGTCTGACATTGTACCCAGCTACAGCGCGCGCGCTCTATTGAAGAACGTACGCACTTCAATGACTCGTGGGAAAGCGAATTCTTAACTGGACGGTGGTTATTGTCTCCTAGTCCTTAACAGTAAGCAAAATCGACTACTACAGACATAAATTAGTTTTAGGGTTTCATCAATCATGTGAATCAATTTTGTATTTGAATAGAATGTTCTCGAATACGACACGATAAGTCATTAAGTGTTATATTTCATTTAGACAGTCCATTGTTTCAAAATACATTGATTCTATCGATCCGGTTGTAGAAACTGTCCAAATGTTCTGCGTGAATTTACATTACAAAATGCTCAGATCTTAACCGACAAATGTTTGAATGGATGCATGTTTTTCGTAATTAAATTTTCAATAATTTGATTTCATACATTTCATGATTCTAAGAGTAATACAATCACTCAGAAGTGATGAAGGAATTTGACCTGAATGAAATAAAAAAAATATTGTTTCATTTTCTGTGAACTGTTGGATGCATTTCGTTCGTATGCATTATGATTTTTGCACTCAATAGCAGAAACAAGCAAAAACAAAAGAGTTGATTTATAGCACAACCATGAAGAATAGCTTTCACAACTCGACTGAAATATTCTCATCAGGCAATTGAAGCAATCAACGACCAGTTTAGAGACTATTATCTGCGTGCATTAACGAAACTGAGATTTACTACTCACCCAGAATATTAATTAAGGAGCTTCAACAAGCTTTTACCAAAAACATCGTTCAAAATAGAACACATTGAAGATAAAATCTTACGGATAACGAGACAGCGAACTCGCACGGGGAGTTTATTAAAGTATAGAAGATATGCTTCTGACTTCCCCGCTGGCGCACGGGCTGGCGGCTGTTGCGTCCAAGCACGCGGAAACCAGAGCTGTGGGTTCGAATTCTACATAAGGGTATAGGTTTTCGCTTGTTTATGTGGAATGGGGCATTTCTAGGGCGTCAGGTACCGCATCTCTACCTCGACCTTTTCATAATTAGCAGGCATCACCCGGTTTCCTCCGATTTAATCATAGTGACAACTGCCTTTTGATCACTTGGGATCCGGTTTTACAATCGGGTGCCTCGAAACCAAAAATTAAATCGTAACTAACCTCCCGATTATATAACCGCGTCCAGTAGACCGTCGGTGAGAAGTCACTTTCCTTAAATCGGAGTATAACCTGAAGTGCCTACCACAATGGGTGAACTAGGCAAGGGCGGGATTTCTCAGGCAACAGGGCTCCCTAATCTCATAAAAAGTTCAAACACTGACTGGTGAGTTGGCTCAGGGCATCAACTGATGTCACTGCAATGCATCTGACCGGGAAGTCCTGCGGTCAGGATTTTATACTAGATAGAATATACAACCGCTGAATGGAGGAGAATTCTATCGGCAGGCTGTTCTGGTCATTCGTGGTTTCTCCGATCAACACCAAGCGAATGTCGGATCAGTATTGCAAACGGGACCTCGCGCGATCTTCCCTTCCCCTTCCTCTTCTCATCCCTTACTTACACACAGTTTCACTTACGTGCACTACACTACCACACATGTTGGAGACCAGTTGGGAACCTAGAGCTTGTTCCGACTGAAGAGATATCGGTTACCTGGAAAACCCAGCAAGCCGACTTCTTGGTTATCAGCGGATCTTGTTTAAAGCATGCGGGACTACTGACCAAAATTTACGCTTTCGGAAACGCAAAATAATCATAACACCGAGATGAATCCGAGGTTTACTTCGATCATTTATGAAAGTTCTACACCTAGATGGACGCAAAGGCTCCCTGTCTTGATGGTTCAACAAGGTGATCACGGTGCGTAAGTCAACCTATATGAGCGACAATACAGCAAAGAGTGATAATTTGCGTTAGTCACCAATATATAGCAGCCACGTTTGCCTCTCTCTTGAGAAAATGTAAAAAACACAAAGTTGCAACACAAAGAAAATATATTTTTCGTGAATTTTGATTACCACAATCAATCGGTAAACTATTACCTGCTTCGCTTCCGCGGAATCTTGTTCCGTATTCTAGAACCACTGAGTAATGTTCTTAAATACCTTCCCCAAGGTTTTGCCAATCTTCTAATAATTGAAGACGACCAGAATATTATTTAAAATATCTCGACCTAAGTTCAGGCATCCATTTCTTACGAACCTCACCCAGTCTCTTCCTACAAAAAAAAGTGCGTAGACGCTGCACACCGCAATTGTCTCTTTCTTACGGGTTGATACGCTTTTACCACATTTTATATTTACATTTCTTAACAGTATTGAAAATTCTACTGTCTTCGTATATCATTTGTGCGTGTTTGCCATGGGGCACAGGACAGGATGCTTCAAGGTCAGTAGGTCTACAGGAGATCTGTATTAAGGTCTAACAGAAAAAATGTCTAATAAAACTTTGGTCTACGGCTGTATTAAGTCTAATGATTAAACGTCCAAAGCAAAAATGTATACCAATAAAAATGTCTATTAACTACAAATACTATCAGCTAAATATCTAGTATTAACATAAATGTAATTAGTTAAACAGGTTTCCGAGGACCGTAAATAGCATCGATGGATGGCATAACAGATTTAAAAAACGTATTGTGACTTCCCATGCAAGCATTGTTCTTTGTATCAAACGCGATCAGAGAGGTAAAGAGATACCTATTACACAACTTTTAATGGGACAGTTAAGATTATAAATTCTATTAAAAATCGTATCGTTTCAATATGGAACAAATTGAAATAATGTCATCGCCCTATGAAGACAATAGGCAACGAAATGAAATACTCATCTACTTGAGAGAATTAAGTTGTCGCCTGAAATATTAAGCGGATGAAGTAAATGAATTTGATGATTGATTTTCATGAAACACTGTCCTTTTTAAAATATATTTATTAAATATTTTTCGAGTTAAACATTCATTTATAATTACACTTGCTAAGAAGTCTAACAAACTTTTATATGTAGATCTTTTTTATATGTAGATATATTTCCAATATTCATATTTGCATGTAGACATTTAGGCAATAGACATTTCTGCAAGTAGTGTGTGTGTGTGTGTATATATATATATATATATATATATATATATATATATTATATATATACACCACATACTTGCATTATACATTTTTTCTGTTGGCTAGCGCGATGTGTAGACATTTATCATGTAGACACTTTAGAGTAGACTAAGTGTCGTTGGACGTCAAATATTAGCCATTATTTACCTAGACCTTATGTCTGTACATCTACTGGCCGGTAACCGGGGGAATGCGAGGGCGTTCCGCAGGGGTCGCCTAGAAGGCGCGAGGCGGCGCCGGCTGCGCCGGTGAATATTCATCCTGCGCGCGCGCTGCAGCGGCGGCGGCGGCTTCTCGCTAATGAACGGACGAGTTGCCACCGCTCGCCCTTCCCCCCCCCCCCACCCGCCACGTCAGCGCGCTCTGTGGGCGCCGCTCCGCCGTCGCCCACTGCCGCCCGCATTCAGGTGTTGCGGAGGCTGGCCAATTCTGTTTGTCTCCCTTTCCGTTCCGATGACCACTGTACCCCATAGGGAGGATCTGACGGGGGAAGGTGGCTGGAAAAATCTGCCCCAAGCCTCGGTTTAACTCAAGCTCCGAATTTAATTTCAGAACAAACATATTTACTCCTAATTCAAATTATCCACTATAAGTTATTTATGTTGTAGGGAGAGATGAAATCTATTTATGCATTTGTGGGAGGGGGCGAAATTTTGTTTGAAAGAAGGACCACCGTGGGCCAACTGCTCTTGATTTCTCTGGCCTTCCCTGCTACCCTTCCATGAAAACTACTTTCTTTCACTCTAGAGACGTGCGGCAAGAAGTTTACTTAACTTCACGTAGAGATAATTTTTATAGCCATCTAATTTCTAAGGTATTTTTTCAGACCGATTTGCAACTAGGTTCGAAGAAGCTCCATAGATTCTATACTAGTGGTTCCCTTCGGAATCTATTCCAGTCCACTGGGGGCATTGTAATTTTAAAGAGAGATTAATTATCAAGGGGTCGAAAGCTTGAATATGCACCGGCAACTTGTCAGTGTAATCAAGATTCTATTTATTTAAAAAAATAAATAAATGAAGTTGATAATTGTTTTCTTATATAAAGCTTCAAAATAATATTTGTTTATATTTGTAAAATTTTAAATTGTAATTGTACAAATAAAATTAGCATAATAAATAATTTACCTAAGTCTAACAGCCCATGATTTCGAATTTTTTGTTCATATTCTCTGCCTAATTATCAAGTAATCTGGACAACTACTTGTGTTATTGTTATGTTGTGTTCTGTAAATTATCGAAAAATCAAGGGGGCCTATGAAGCCAAGCATTTGCAAAAGGATCGAGGTAAGAAAAATGTTCGGTTTCCTTATTCTTAAGCGTTGCACACTTATAGACATGAAGAATTTGTGATATTAACTTCGGAAATAAATGAAGGGCCAACTTTCTCACTGCTACTGCCTGGGCTTTCAAGGCGTCAGCGATCTCTGTGACATGCCGCTCTGCCGTCATTTTCTGGTACAGGAATAATGAGAAAGAAAAGGAAGCATTTCCATTTCTCTCTTTTTACAATTCAATTATTATTTCTCAAAATGACCAAGATAGTAATCTCCGCCAAACATTACTTCCGTGCATGAAGCATTCGGAAATGAGATGCATTTTTGTCTCCGACTACTAGGAAATATGTCTGTTCTTTTACTGCCGCCTGTAGCACTGGTCGCGAGTCCTGATAGTCGCGAAATGGTCCTCGCCCGGACGTCACCACCCCTAGATTGATTGATTAGTTATTCCGGGTGCGTCAACTACTGATTAATCCCGTAAGTCTAGTGTATGTTTTTCATTGGGAGGTGGCGGCATCTTCCCCCACTGGATGGTGGGATCCGGTGTCCACCTACCGTCGACTAGTGGGGTTTACCCCAACCAGGTATCTCCCACTAGCGGGACAGCAATTAGTGTGAATTATACTCCCGAATTCAATTGTTCCTATGTGTCTTAGTACGGGATGGTTGTAGATGAATATACAAGTGCACTATTTCTCAGAAGAAATAATTTACTGGGATATAGTTTTTAAAAGAATCACATCGCTAAGTCGCACATTTTCTATCCTTTTGATTAGTGAAATTGTCCTAGTTCTAGAGATTCAGCGCAGTATATTACAGATTGTTCCTTTTTAACAAAGTCCCACAAAAGTGAAATTTATTGGGAAAATTACATTTTTTCTTTATCGTTTAGTTTCTAAAAAGCAATTTTATATATTAATTTGTGAGTAAAAGAGTAGGTTTTGTCTCCTATCTAGCAAAATATATTGATAAGACAGTTTTAATAAAATGAACTTGCTATATCTTAAAACACTTTTTTGACTGGACGCGTTTTACTGTGTACGGACGAACGTGTGTACTATAATTCTTGCTAATGTTTATAGTTGGATTATACAATTTCTTATGATGGCCAAGTATTCTCATTATTTCTTGGGTATTCCATACAGTAAACTGTATGTGCAAAGATAATTCTGACGAGTGAAGAAGCAAGTAGGATGAGTGTCAATTCTTGTAATAAACAGTAATAGAAACTGATCGAACACCATTCTCTAATTCTTGATTATGATATAGACCCATTGCCGATACTGCTCAAATATTCATTCATCGAAGAGTTAAGCAGGTAAGCATGCATTTCCCACAATATCAAGATCGTGAGAAAAATTATATTGCACGGTAATGTATTACCGGAAGAAGACCGCCAGATTCCACCACTACCCAGCTTATCCATCTATCTAAACCCCTAAATAAATGTTTGTCATTACAGACCACCCTCAGGAAAAACGATTTCAACATTTGATAGAAAAGTGTCCGATATGCCACTTGTGTTTAGTTCTCATCACTTCATTTAACTCTAAACATCCCCTTAAAACAAAATATTTCAACCATACAACTGACTACTTTCACACCAAAAAAAAAAAAACAATAAACCAAAAGTTTTTTTTTTTTTGTCTTCATCCATTTACGTGTACCGAAACCATCCGCTCGGGTTCAACCGATGAACAATGAACTCTCAAACTCAATTCAAATTCCCCGTGGAATATGGACGCAGAGTAACGGCCGTGCTTTTGCGCCGCTCCAAATGCCGGCCTTTGGCGAGGGCTTTTCTTTTTATGCGGGGCGTCGACGATTGTACGGAGCGGGGGAGGGAGGTGGAATCGCCCAGGGGCTATTTATGAGCCCCTGAAGAACACAATCATGGGCGCGGGTTTACTACCGGGCCGGCCACTCGCCCGTCTCGCGCGTGAGGCGTAGGGCGGCTAGGGAGTGAGAGGGACAATGGAAGGGAAATACTCGATTGAGAAGTAAGAAGATGTTCAGGTAGACACGACTCACGATATAGAAAGGAATCGCGGAACACTTATATTTTGAAAATAGATTTTACTACATGGGAGTTTTTGTTTTTTCTCCCTTTCAAAATTCAAAATTTAAGTAGTATATGACTTAGTGTAGGGATCACAGAATTTTGAAAATGTGCACACAATTCACTTTTCCCCATAGCACGTCATACGCAGTTTTTAACTGTTTTTTGACGTAAAATAAATAAAAATAAATAAATAAATAAATAAATAAATAAACACTCGTCAGTGGAATATTTGGAAGTCGAGAACGATAACTACTCTGTAATGGAGCTGTGCATTTTGAAGGAAGGTCGCAGATAGGCGGCCAAAAAGTTGTTGCCCGTGCATAGGACGCGGCGTCTTCTCGACAGCCAAGTAGCTACTGACTTCGGTCGCGGAATCCTATGCTCTTACTCTCTAATTGGATCTGCAGATCGAAATGAGAGTTACAAATATTTTGGCTAATTATTACTAAGTAAAGTAAATTGCACAATCTGGTAAATAAATATTTATATATTTATAAGTACAGTAAACAAGGAAAGAAGTCGAGAAATTGAGCAGTCGAGAAATCCTACAAGTGGATATTAAAGTTGGAAATAGAGATTTGTACTGTAAGCAGGAATTTAAAACACATTTCCAGTTCTGTATGGAATATAAGCGACTTTAAGTTCTGTAGGGAATATAATGCCCTAACAAGGGACTATTCGAAATGAGCCAGACGTTTCGACGGCAACAGAGAACCCGACTCCACCAGCGCAACGACAAACGGTCGCCCCGTGGAGCGAGCAGAGGAGGGGTTTCCGGGGTCCGGAGTTCGGGCACGTGAGTGGCGCGGGACAGACGAGCCCGGGCTGCGCGGGCCGAGCGGGGCGGTACGGGACGGCCAGCAATTAGCGAAACGGACGCGCGACAAACAACGACTGCCCGATTACCATTAGCGTGCGGTTAATTCCAAATAGATCAGCGTCCACGCTGAGCCGCGGCGCGGCGCTTCGCCCAATGAAGAGACCGCGTGACGGCGGCGGCGGCGGCGGCGGGGCGGCAGGCGGCGGCGGCGGCGGCCGGCGGCGCGGCGGCGGCGGCGGCGGCGGCGGGCGGCGTGGCGGCGGCGGGGCCGGCCGGCCGGTGAGGGCCCGTAAACACGTCGGCTGTGGAGGCGGCCGTGGAGAATTCGCGGTCGGGACAGGTGGACGTGGCACATGGCAGGTAAGCACAGTAAGCTTGGACGAGCTGCGTCACCGACCGTGAAAGGGCCTACAGACATGATTTTCGTAGAATACAAACGTTTTCCAATGGCTTCGTTTAATGATTATAGACGAAGACTGAAATAAAAAAGTATGACAAACATTTGCAACTACGATACTTATGAAATAGACAGATAGGAGTCGTTTCCACCATACTATTACTTTTCTACATTAATATTCTTCGTATGACCCTTACAAGTAGTAATCATCTTGTGAAAAGGAAACAAATTACATGAAAATTATTTTTATTAATACCTGGCTAGTTATTTGAAACGTTTCTTCGCTTGCCACAGGTAAGAAGAAAAGTCTTCTATCTTTCTTTACCTCTCCTTGTGGTAAAATTCAATTTTAAACAATATTTGAATTTGAAATTGGTTAAATATGTTAATTTAAAAGGTTTATGTTGCCAACCACTGAGCATGTTAAATCAAACTTTGTGTGTGTTAATCATCATGGTCATTTCACTGTTTCATTGCATTCTCTGACCACTACCAAATTTATCTACTATTTACAATCTTGTGTATCTACCATTATCATATAAAACTTACTGAATCTTTAATGCCTATTGCAGTAAGAACAACCATGGCTGGCTGAAGTAATGATAATTATCACTGAAGTGAAATAGACGTACATCCTCCTTAAGAAGCGGATACAGCCCCACTTGACATTATCGTTACGGATGTACATCATCCTCAACAAACAACTTCCCAAATACCAAGCCTTTACTTTCCACAAACGCATTACTGTTTGATGTCATTTAGGGAGAATATGCATGAGATTTTCCGGGTCATGCCGGCGGGCATTGACCACACAACCTCCATTATCGTGATGGTACTAAAGAATCGCAATTAGACAATAGGTAAGTGTCCGGCACTGACAGAGACCGTGGCGTGGCGTGAGGCGGGATGGAGGTCGAGTGCGGCGTTGGCCTCAGCTGGCGACTCAGTGCCACCCGCAGCCCTTAAACCCGCGCACCGCGCCAAGCCCAGCCCAGCCCAGTCGCGGCGCCGTCGTTTAATCCAGAGTACTCCAAATAATTGCATTGCCTCCGCCTGGACCTCCACCTCTACTAGACCGTCTCCGCCGACACGTCGCACTCCCTTTGCAGTCATCACCGCCGCTTCCCTCGTCTCCGTATTGTTTGCCGCTTATAAACAAACCAGAACGAATGTTTTGTTCAAAGGAATCAAAAACTTCTAAAATACGAGGATATTAATTTTCCAGAACGAATATTTATACATCATGAAAATATCAGAAACATGGAAACCGTTTGGATTTTATGAGCATACGTTTTTATGAGTCGTGATTGTGAGGATAGGATAAGCTGCCATAATTGTGTCGACTACCCCTGTCTGCTCGTGAAAAAGAACTGAGAATGCCTTCTGCCTCGCACCGAATAAACAGAGTGCAATCCCGATAATCTCCCCATACACCTCTACGGATATATAATTTTTATCCTTAGCCCCTTCGCTTACGCTATCACTCCTCTCAACGTCTCAGTAAAACACCCCCCACCTCAGTCACCCCCCCCCCCCCCGCCCCACCCTCATACGCCCCACCCTCATACGCCCCACCCTCATACGACCCCACCCTCATACGACCCCACCCTCATACGACCCCACCCTCATACGACCCCACCCTCAACGCCCCACCCTCACGCCCCACCCTCACGCCCCACCCTCAACGACCCCACCTCCACGCCCCATCCTCCCACTACGCCCCACCCTCTCCCACTCTTCTCCGTTCACCCCTCCACTCGCCCTCCACTCTTACCCACACTCTTCCAACGTCTACCCGCACCACGTCTCTCCGCGCTTCCTCCAACCCCATCGTCACTCAGAACCCCTGCGCCACCGCCGCGAGGCTTCTCCGAAGCCGTAACTCCGACCCAGATGGCGGCGCGTTATATGGAGACTGCGGTGACGACCGGCCGCTGCAGTAACCGCCGTTATTAAGCGCGTCCTCCAAAGTAGCGGCACTCCCCGCACTGCGGGACACCGACACCGAACAGACGCTACGCCCGCCCACCACCACCACATACACACACACACACACGCTCGCTCGCGCGCGCAAACACAAACTACAGCCTTAGCGGGGGCAGGGGGAGGTCCGAGATATAGAGTGTAGTGCAAAGCCTTACGGGCTGTTTTGGCTCAGGTACATACTCGTTCGAAATATTCGCACGTGCAAACAGGCTTCCACTCGGCACAGGGAGCTATCGCTCGGTAATGAAATCTAAGCTTTGAGGCAAACCAGGACCCAGAGGAGCCCTCGCTTGTGGGGCTGAATTCCAACACCCTACCATTTTTCAGTTCTGGCATTATCGGGAGGACAGCGCTCTTCCGAGGTGACCTTGGGAGGTACGTGTGGAATTCGTATGATTTTTCTTTTATCTCAAATATTCAACGAAATAGTTTATGTTAAACGTAATGTCAGTAAAAATTGTTTGAGTACAGTAAAAAATCCTATTTATTAACATCTTACTTATCGCAGTACAAAAGTGAATTTTGTCAAAAAATTTTTTTTTAGGATGAAGATTTTTTTACAACAAAAACTATTCAGAAGATTCCCAACTCTCTATTGTCCCGCGAAATAGGACTTCAATCACTGTCATCATCCATCTTGCCATTTCTTTGAAAACAAAATTGTAAATCGCTGTCTTCTCGACTTTACCATAGGAAGATTACTAATAATACAAATTGTCAGATACTTATTCAATTCTGCCTTTCTATAGAACGTAGTGTCCACTTTAACGTTCTGAATGTTTTGTTACCGCTCGATAATGTTTTCAATATGCACAACGTGAGACACTTCAGACTCACGCCATGATTACGGACAAAATTATGAATCTACATGTATCGGGTAGACACCATTAAGACCGACACTTTTGCCATTTCCCCTGATTCATCCCCTTGGGGCGAGGAAGGTTGCACCTTTGTATCGGCGAACTGGCGACCGTTGGTCGAATGTATCGAGAGTCGTGTCACCAATGACGTGTCATTTTTATTTGCTGACGGGAATACGCATTTGATTTAGCAAGACATATCGCGAGGAAAGTGAAATTGAGAGGTTCCAAGGCAATTTTCAAACACACATTGTATTTATGAAATTGCATAATAAAGACTCCTTGGGAGTGTTTACGGAAAGAATGATCTCACTCGCGGAGATTTACGAATTTTCGTCTATCTTAAGAGAGAAAGGCATACATATACAGGGAGCTTAAATACCTGAAAAAGGACAATGAAGATTACAGTGTTGATATCTGATGTGCAATATACCCAATGATGTTGATGAAGATACATTTTAGGCATGGTAAAAATTGATTGTGATTTAAAGATCCTTTTTTTTTTATATCATAGGCTTCCGCGGCCAGAGGCATGATCTGGAATCTCCGGGTGACGCCGCGTCAAAGGCTAGGGTGCCGACGTTTCGACCGACATATCGCGGTCCTCTTCAGGGCTGTACTGTGCCAGGATGTTGGGCGCTCTGGTTTATATAGCCCACGCCGTCCGACCACGGACCGCTCCCATCCGTCCGCTTCCCTCGCCTCCTTTCACCTAGTCGCGCCCGATTGCCCTACACCTCGGCCTATCACAGCCTGCCCCATCCTCTATATAAACCAGAGAGCCCAACATCCCGGCGCATAGCCCTGCTAGACGACCGCGATTGTCGCAAACTCGGCCACACAGCCTTCGCGCATCGTCACCGACAGCCCAGATCACACTTTTTTTGTTTCCACCTAATATTTTCCTTACATCTCCCCCAACTGACAATTTGCCTATAGTTCCAGTTTACCTATAGTAACATCATTCATCAATTCGTCACTTTATCATTAAAACCCTTCCATTAATGCATATCGTCCATCCCATGTAAGTATCAAAATATAATATTGAAAGTGACATTTTGTTTGAAGTTGATTTTGATTCTACCGATTCCAAGTCTTCAAATAATTAAAGACATTGTGACGTGGATACAGTCTGTGCGTCATCTTTCCACCTTATCCCCGAGTGTGTTATCTTTTACATTCATCTACATTCAGCGACTTTCGTTCAGCAGAGGCGAAGGAAGAAACGAATAGCAAGAACACGAAGCCTTCTTTCCTAGAAATACCTACAACGATCGCGTGTTTTACACGAGAGAAAACGGACTTTATCCATGAATAGTGTAAACGAAACGTGCCATCTAGATGTTTTCTACGATATTTCCATCTTGCATGCCTTACCTATCTTTGAGTTAAAGATAAAAATCTCTTCAAGTCCAACTAAATAATCTTTTAACATTCTATTCTCCCCAGAATAATGGTTATATTTAATTCATATTTTCATTTTATAATAATTAGTATATATGAGAACAGTAAATGGATATCATGTTCCATTATCAGCTGATTATATTTTCATTAATAGTAGAATAGCAGCAATCATGAATAATAAAAGCTTTTCCCCAATGGCCAACTTTGTATCATATCAATGAAAAGTCTTAATTTTTATTATATCTGGGGTTAAATTAAATATTATTATTTTGCACAAAAGTACACTTCATATTATTTCACCTTCCAAACTCATTCATCAGGCCTTGCAGAGCATTTACTATCCAACATCAAGAAACATCATCTTGGCCTTTTCACCAGACAGCAAAACATTTCCCACAGCTGCTTTGAACAAGACCGCGCGCTGTCAGCGAGCCAGAGAAGGTTCGAGTCAGAGAAAAAGAAGGGACGAAAACGGCATAAAAAAGAACTGCACGCGAAAAAGAGAGACGATGGGTGAAAGGGCTAAACATTTCACCAACCTCGCTGGCTGCGGTCGGGGGTGGAGGTGGGTGCAAAGGTGGGGGTGGAGGTGAGACCGCAGATTGAAGTCGGCCGTAACGATGAGGCTGGTTGTCAGACAAGGGGACGAGGGCGGGAAGAGAGCGAGGCGGACGGGCGGGCGAAGGACGGGGACGGGCGGGGACGGCGCGGGACGGCGCGACGGCGCGGGACGGGCGCGGGACGGGCGCGGGACGGGCGCGGGGACGGGCGCGGACGGGCGGGGACGGGCGCGGGGACGGGCGCGGGACGGGCGCGGGACGGCGCGGGACGGCGCGGGACGGCGCGGGACGGAGCGCGGGACGGGCGCGGGGACGGGCGCGGACGGGCGGGACGGCGCGGACGGGCGCGGGGCGGGACGCGGGACAGGCGCGGGACGGGCGGGGACGGGCGCGACGGCGCGGACGGCGGACGGGCGCGGACAGGGCGGGGCAGGAGCGCAGGACGGGCGCAGGGACGGCGCGGGAGGCGCAGGACGGGCGCAGGGACGGCGCAGGGACGGGGCGAGGGACGGGCAGACGGCCAGGGACGGAGCGCAGGGACGGGCGCAGGGACGGGCGCGAGGGACGGCGCAGGACGGCGCAGGGACGGGCGCGGGACGGGCGCGCGGACGGGCGCGGACGGGCGCAGACGGCCAGGACGGGCGCAGGACGGGCGCGGGGACGGGCGCGGGGACGGGCGCGGGGCGGGCGCGGGGACGGGCGCAGGGACGGGCGCAGGGACGGGCGCGCGGACGAACGGAAGAGCTAGAGGAGTCGTAACAACGTAGGTTTTGGAGGGTGTGTGGAGTCAGATGTTGGTTGGGGGGAGGGCGGTCAGGCCACGGGACGTGAGGTCAGAGCGAGACGCAGTGCCTGATGTAAGGGAGCTCATGAGTGGTGGAAACGACGAAGAGAGAGTAGTTGTGCAAGGCTGGAAAAAGATGGATACGGGCGAAGCACAGAGGCGGATTGCGGACTTAACGTGGGATCAAGTCCGGGACCGTTTATGTGTGGCGGGGTGACAAAGTGTTGGGGAAGGAGGGAGGGGCATCGGTAAGGGCGAGATACGAAGAAAAAACATGGCGTAGAGACGGGGTGGGTGTGAGCACGTATTGGAGAATAGTTGGAAGCGGAGACGGGTGGTGAAGTGTTTGGGGAAGGGTGGGGATTACGACTGGGTGGGGATGAGGACGAAGTAATGTGAGGCGAGGTCGGGATGGGAGCGGAGTCAGAGTGATGTAGCATCGAGGTGGTAGCGGGGATGACAATGGGGTAGGGGAATGGCGGCAGGTGGGGGCGTTGTTTGAACGTGGTTGAGGGAGCAGGATGCAGTGGCGACACTAGGGCGCGGGAGCGGGAACTGACCTTTCATGGCATGGAAACGGCAGTCACGCACCCAGCGCCGCAGCAAATTGTGGCGGAAAAACCGTGCCTCATCGCATATACATCGCGCGAAATAATCGTCGCAGAGAAAGCCTCGCCGCCAGCACTGCAGACGGACGGACGGCACATTAGGGGACGGCGCAACGTCTGAATGGCAGACGTAGGAATTAGATCAATGTAAAGGATGTGAGCGATGGATTCAGGTATGATATCCAAGGAAATAAATTTTGTAAAAGTAAATCTAAATAAACAACATTTTTGAGTACAGGTTAAGTAGTTTACGTTATTATGGTAATTGTTAAGTTTGAAGTATTTGTATGCAATTATAAAAGAAGAAATGTTAGATGCAGAGTGTAGGAAAATATTCAAAACTATGAAATTTGAGTTACAATGTAGTATAAAGATAAAAGACACTAGAAGGTGGGCATGGCACGAACGAAAGAGTCTGTGGGAAAAGACACGAAATGATTCATACGAAATCATATTGGGAGAAATTTCCAGAAAAATTATATTTACCGAGCTGAATATTTGAAATGGTCAATGAATCTTCCCAGTTTAGTGAATGATGTCTCCGTGGAAGATCTGGGCCAAAATTAGGTAAGGAAGTATCTTAGATGAAATGTAACGAAGAAGGTATATTATTGAATGATACGGAAACGATTGAAGGAGCATTACCAGTTCAGGCACGATGGCAGTGCAGTTGACTGTACAGAGAACAGTAACTGGTGCTCCAACAGCACATTCTTTCTCGCATTAGTTTAACTATAGCAGTTTTCGAAAGTTCATGGAGAACAGAAATGGGTACGCTCCTTTTTTTCCTCTGTCCGAGGAAATAAATGTGAGGTAAAAAATTATATCTGTTTAAAAAAATAGCTCTAAAAGTTGATAAATTGTTTCTACAGTAAGCAAAAATTGCTCTAAAACTGCTAGTTTTTTTAAATTTCTCCTAACCGTTTTTCGAATCTTTTAGAACGTGTTTAATTATCTGGAAAACTCTGTCATCATTATTGTACTTTAAGTTACAAAAACACAGAGTTCACCAAAAATAGTACCTGTGCAATTTTTATCAGCGTACTCTTTTCTCTTCGAGAAAAAATAGGAATATTGTGGGAAGATTGTCTACATTTCATGTAATTTGATGCTTAAAATATTCGTACTTCGAAAAATTGCACAAGACGTTATTTTTAAAGTCTTTAGATTTTTAAGGGAAAACTTCTTCAGTATTATAGTTGCAAGAAGACGTTGATCAAATACTGAATTTTACAATTCTTGAAAACTCAAATCTCAACGGAAATAAGACGTTTCCCATTTTAAGAGTCTTTACTCTATCCAAGGAAAGTAAGTAATTAAAAGATTTAGGGCTATCAAAATTCACAAGGAGTCGAGTTCGGACAGATGTATCACGGAATATTAATTTTGGAGAAGATCGGTTGAAAGTTTTAGATGCTAGGTTGTCCACAAACGGCAAACGGACATTTTATTGAGACCCAATTTTTTTAGTAGGATCCACAAAAACTGTATTCTGACTTTGCAATGTTTTAGGGAAAATAATTTACTTAGGAACCAATATTTATCCAATTTTCAATATGTATCCTATCAGGCTCAACACTTTTTCTTACGAAAAATCACCACTGACGCATTGCTACGTTTCCTATCAATCAAAGCAGGCGTGTCGAAATGCGCCTGCAGGAGCTACTTGTCCGTCCGGGAAGACCGCGTTCCTGCAAGCACATGCCTCCGCTTTAATTTCCTCTCCAAATCCAGAAGGGGTGTCACGTGCTCTAGCAGGGAAGCTAAGTATAAAGCGTGCTCGAAATATCACGATCAATAATCCATGTGAAAAAAATTTTTTTTTGGCTGAAATATGTTTCTTGATTAGGAAAAACTAAGATTTGAATGTTTATCCGTATTATGTATCACTTTATGTCATGTTTATTTTCTTTTTAATTGCATCTTGCATAATCATTTTTGTCAAGGGACAGGAATATATTTGAATGTAAAATTGTTTGCCTGTTTTCGTTTTTGAACAGGTTTTATTACATGATTATGTTATTTATTGTCTATAGAAATAATGTGAAGTGAATTAACAAGTTTTTACGTGGTCCATCGTCTCTAGTAAAACTTTCTCTTAAGTATATTACATCACTCTCGGGGACTTACAGCTTATTTAACAATCTTTATTTCTAACCTGAATGTAGGACGTTGATGTAATTATTGCACACTTATATGATTATGAAATCACAACCTTTATTTAAAATGTTACATTTTACTTTTTAGTAATAATTTCAAATACTTCATGTATTTGACTGTCATGAGTAATTTATTTCCTTTAGTGGAGTAAATGAGAATTAATATCTCTAAATTTAAGGGGAGCTTGTAAGATCTATTTCTACCATTATAAATTAATGTTCCTGTTTCTAAAAAACTATTAAAAATACAACATTAAAATTTTGCACAGTTATTGTTGGCACGGTTTACATGTCTGTACATTTTTGTAACTTTCTCAAGTTCATGAAACTATTTTTTTATATATTTAAATAATCGTGCATACATTTTCAACACAATCTATTAAGGCAATAACTGTCAAATGACATCTCCAAAATACTGTCGTGAAACAGGTATCCAGTGATGTACCGCCACTCCGGAACAATTTGTATGACATTACTTTTACTAAATTTGGCGCCAGTTGCTACCGACACAGTGACCCGCGAACTCTAGATAGCTTGATTGCTTGCCCGGTAACTTGACATGCCTGACTTCAAGAAAACACTCTCATTCTGCGTTCACAAGGATTTAAACTATGAACCTCTAGCATACAAAACAAATTATGTTAAACGATCACGCACTACTTAATCTTACTCTTTGAATGTCACCAGCGTAGGTGGTTCAGGGCAAGAATTGTTTTGTTCAGGGCAACAATTGTCCGGAAGGTTCTAGGATTTCAGTACCATAACAAAAGAGCCACGGACCGCGCGCGATCTTTCCTCCCTCTTCCTTGTCCCCTTACTTACACATTTATATGCACAGCTCACTCCTTACTTACACATTCATATGCACTACAATAGTAAAAATGTACTGTATTCCAAAATTCATCTGCAATTGAATTTTAATACTTATTTTCAATTCCAACAAAGTCACAATATGTTTTTTTAATATTCAATTGAACAATGTCTTGTTTCGTTTCGTAGATAATGAAGCACATTCATCTAATTAGAATTCAAATATCAATATTTTTAAATAGGGTATTATTGAAATATATATATATATATATATATATATATATATATATATTATATATATATAGAACAAATAACATGAACTATTTATTATTCTATACAAATCACTATTGATTACAATATCTGTGGTGGTCTTTATCCTTTTCTTTACCTCACCCAGAATCACTGTTAGTTCTTTCGATCTTACATCGATCGAGGAAATATTTACCGTTTAATCTTCCCCTCGAGCGTCGACGGCTTCGGGACTCTCGGTTGCCTCTCTCCTTCGCTGTCTGCCTGTGTCCGCTCCACTGGGACCAGCCGATGCGATGCGTTGCGTTTCGAAGTACGTTCTCAGCGTAATCTTCCACGATACCTCTGCGACTCTCCTGAACTCCTTTCGGTTCACCCAGATTTCTTGATGTCACCTTCCGCGAGCTGATAAACGCCACTAATAATTCAAAGTACAGTTGCTAATACGTGTCTCACCATTTCACCAGGCCACTAGGCTCGTGGTGTACTCCTCTCACACAGTTCTCTCGATCTGTACTACTCCAGATAATAGCTATCACTCTGGCACTACATTCGAGCCACTAACGGTGGTTATATCTAGCACAATCGTCCGTCAATCACTCTTTTCAGGCTCATTCGTTCGCGACACTTTTACTTTGTTCGAACGCGGAGCAGTCCCAGGCACCTCCTTCCTTCCGGCGGCCGGCCAGACACTGACTTCGCGGCGTCGTTTCACGCCTCGCAACCGAACATTCGCCGCCCGTAACCGTTTCGTGGCTAGCGAGCGCCCTCTGGCAACGCCGCGTGCTTGATTTTGTATCGCCGTTTCTTTAGACAGAAACGCGGTGCGTTTCAATATATATATATATATATATATATATATAAGAAACGCACCGCGTTTCTGCCTACAGAAACGGCGATACAACAAGGCTAACGCGGCAGAACGGTTGCCAGAGGGCGCTCCAGCCACAAGAAACGGTTACGGGCGGCGAAGTGTTGTCGGTTGGCCGAGGCGTGGAAACGACGCCGCGAGGCTTCGTCTGGCCGGTCGCCGGTAAGGAAGGAAGTACTGCCGCTCCGCGTTCGAGCAAAGTAGAATAGTGTCGCGATCGAATGAGCGCTGAAAAGTGATTGACGGACGATTTGTGCTAAGTATAACCATCATTAGTAGCTCGGAAGTAGTGCCAGAGTGACAGCTTTTATCTGGGGTAGTACAGATCGAGAGAACTTATGTGCAGAGGAGTACACCACGAGACTAGAAGCCTGGTGAAATGGTGAGACACGTGCTAGCAACTGTACTTGAATAATTAGTGGCGTTTATCAGCTCGCGAAGGTGACATCGAGTAAATCTGGGTGAACTGGAAAGGAGTTCGCGGGAGGCGCAAGGCACGTGGAAGATTACGCTGGAGAAGTACTCGGGAACACAACTCATCGCATCGGCTGGCCCCAGTGGAGCGGCACAGGCTAGACAGCAAGGAGAGAGACAACCGAGAGTCCCCGAAGCCGCCGACGCTCGAGGGGGGAGTATTAAACGGTAAATATTTCTTCGATCGAAGTAAGATCGAAAGAACTAACAGTGATTCTGGGTGAGGTAAAGAAAAGGATAAAGATCACCACAGATATTTGTAATCAATAGTGATTTGTGTAGAATAATAAATAATTCATGTTTATTTTGTTCACGGAACAGTGGTGTTTGGTTAATAACCCGAGTCCATTCACGAAAAGAACACCTGTCCTTGCAAATAAATTTACATGAAGCTAACGGTAGTCTAATATATATATATATATATATATATATATATATATATATATATATATATACATATATATATATATATGGGGAATTTATGTAAGACGCAAGATGCCCGAAAACAGCGAAAATGTAAGAGTTTTCGAACATTTATTATGGTGATGGGCATATGTTTGGAAAAAAGACAGTCACTTGGATTGTAGGGACCAACAATGTGAACTAGGTTACAGACAGAATGAGTTCGGATCTGAGGATGATCGCACGCGTTTTTATGTTGTGTTGAGTTTTTGAGAAATTTTGCGGAGTGTCGTGTAAAACGTTATTAAGCTATTTTGGTTGCATAGAAACAATTGTTTAGACTGAGTGTATCGAAAATTTATTTAAATTCATTTAGAAATTCACGAAAAAATCTGCATAGACAATATTTACGTAAATTAGGTGTCAGGAAATAGGAGCGTCGCGAAAGATATATATATATATATATATATATCGCGAGATATAGAAATGACATTCAGGGAAGACGCGATTAAGACAAAAAACAATAATTGTGTATGCATTCCCAAGCTTTAAACGGAAGAGTGAGCCATCGAGGATCTGGTGGCAGCTGAACGGGGAACCGCGTGCGTGAATAATGCACGTGACAACTACCAGCGACGGGTGCTGACGGAAGGTGACATCGCTGCAGAAAAGGGAAGTGGCACAAATTGTGCAATAACTGTATTTTTTTTTTTTGGTTTGTTTACGCTCCATTCAAAAGAAGTGCTGCCGAAGACCAAGTTATGCTATTTGGCTAAGGATAATAAGGAAGGTCACGACAGAATGCGCATTCTGATGGATGGATGAGATTTTTCTTTGTATTGTATTTTCAGTGTGTATGTTTATATGTTTTTCTTCCTGGGTGTTTATATATTTGTGTTATGTTTTGTAAGTCGGAGGTGCAGATTGTGTTAACGAAAGGGATATCAGCGAAGAAAAATCCAAAATTAAATGCATGAGCATCCCAATGGCTCATAATTGCCGTGATTCCGTGTCTTTTTATTCTGTAGTGGCATGAATGTTGACCCAGGCACGAACAAAGCGGACCCTTACTTCAACTCCGTATGGAGTGAGCGCGCGAACTACGACACGGTAAGAAATAGATAATAGTACGAGCTAACAGAGGTACGGGCAATTGATAATGTGGCACCCAATTATAATTTAGGGCTAGGGCAGGGCAAGATAGTGCGCGTGACGATGAAAAGATTACAATCGTCGTGAGATTTTGTAATAGAATATTACAGTGGCGCACTAACGTGGGCCATCGTATTTGATTAGAAGTAGTATAGATCTTACATTGGCGCCGCGACGTGAGGCGTCGTGGTACCAAAGGAGGGTGGAGAAATATTAATTACATTGGGCGCCGAACGTGTGGGCGTGGTGATTTATAAGAGAGTATTAAAAGGGGGATTATATAAATTACAATATATATATATATATATATATATATATATATATATAATGTTAAATATGTTCCTTTAAAAATAATCTTCAATTGTTGATTCATACTAAGGCAACATGTTCAACTAATTAAATAATTACAAATGGAGATATATGGCCTCGATCATGTATACCTTTGTAATTAATTAAATAGGTGGGTCTCAAAATTATAATGCATACCTACTCTAACTTTTATGAATGTAAATTAAAAATATGAAAATATGTTATTAGATTCACGAGTACATCTACTTATATTGTATAGATCTCCTTATAATGTGATCATCAATTGTATCAATTCCTTAATTAATTTTAAATTAAAAGAATTTTAAATTTAAAAACTAAATTTTAAAAAAATAAAAATGTAATGAAAGGGAAATAAACAAAATTATATCATAACTGTCTGAAAATGTGTTGGTAATCGAATAATTTCATTCAATGTTTAATAAATGCATGTTCTGTTATCTAAGAATTTTATGGCAGATATTATTACATTAAAAAGAAAATATTGAAACATTTTCTTGTTTATTTGTATGTATAACTTGGGGTCATTAATACAATGTCACACATTAATGGGAAAATAGTGATATCTAATATATGTTGGCTGCTTTTACGAGCATCTGGACGAGTTGGTATATCACTTGAGACTTATAACAGCACTTGAATATACAAATATGACCATATATTTCCTTCTGCTCCAGTACTGAAATGACATGCTCATCTCATCACAAATAACTCTTTCCCCATATTTTTGCTCATGTTTGATTAATTTTGGTTTTTTCCTTGTTGTTATAAACATTTTAAATTCGAAAACACAAATTAAATTTAGCAACACTTTTAAAAATATTAATACATACTGTCATACAATCTCTTGGTAGTGTATACATAACGTATTATGTGACATAGTATCACCACCCTGCGACTATCCATCCTGTAGAAGGTGAGGGACTGGTGTTGAGAGTAGTTAATAACACACTGAATTAGTTACAATAGTATATTATGAAACTGATTATCGTTGTTAATTGTGGTCTATGGAATATCAGACTACTTGGGCTGTAATAACTCTTATTACAGCACTTGGTTTCGTAGGTTTCACTAAAGGAATTCAAAGCGAATAAATAATTTAAAAAAATGTTATGATACAATTTTAATACAATTTCATGCAAACACATGATTTTGATAGACAGTATCTGCACAGACAGTAAAATACAAGAAATAACTACTTTTAAAACAACAGTGTGCATCCAAGTGGAGCAGGCGTGCCGCAGGGTCGCCCTCGAGGTCGGAGGTCGCGAGCCAGTGGCCGGCGGTGACAGCGTCGCCAGAGGGGGGAGGAGGGGGCGGGGCGGGTCGCGAGATCCTCCCCTTCCGACCGCCGTCGCTATAAGAGCGCGCTAGCAGCGCTCTCGGTGGTTGCCGTAAAAGGGACACATGGATACAGACAAAATATAGACGTCGTAACCGGCATCTCGGAATCGTTCGGCGCCCGACGTGAAAAAGGGGATCATAAACCCTTCGGGGCAGCGCCAGGCGGGGCTTTGAGGTGCGGGAGGGGGGAGAGGTGGATGCGGTGAGTAAAACGGCGGCGGTCGTGTTGGGATAGTTGGGTGGGGTGGGTTTGGAAGTCGAGGCTGAAGAGGTGCCAAAGGTAGAATTACAGGTGGAGGAGGAAGTAGTGTTGGTGGAGGACGACTGGTAAGCGGGAATAGGGAGAGGGGGAGGTGAATATAGAGATGCAGGTGAAGGCGGAGGCAAAGGGGAAGACGAAAACGGATGTGAATGTGGAGACGGTAGTGGAAGTAGATTCGGAAACAAAGCGGAAGACCGAAGCAAAGGGCGATGATGGTGAAGGTAAAGGCGAAACGGAAAAACTGCATATGACCCCAAACACGTGAGACATAGCAGAAAATTCTCATAGCTTGACAATTTTTTGCTCGAAACACTTCTCATTCTTCTCTCTGTCTATTGTTTTACTTCGTCTTTTATCTTGGACTTTGTTCTTTCTGCAGTTAAACGAGTAGTAATGTGTTTTACGTTATAGTAAAAATAAAGCTTTGTGACCTGAAAAATCCCATTATTTGTGGTATATAACTACTTCTTTATGTTAAATGTATGGATAATGCTTTGCAAGAAAATTTATAATAGTTATTTTCTTTTCAAAATTGTTTCATAAAATGGATTTTAGCAATATTTTCTGTTATCACTTCAAGACTGAAAACTCGTTTTACATGTTTAAACTTGAAATGGTACACTTCACACGATAAGAACATTGATAAAAGCCAAGCTTGTTACTTGGACGAAAACACGTCAAAAAATACACACACACACACACACACACACACACACACATATATATATATATATACACACACACATATACAGACAGCCGATACACACCAATGAGCAAATGCTACTGTTCGGGTGCAGTTGAAGTAAGGCAGAAACGAAAACAAAAACACAGATGTGCAAAGACAACACATTTATAAACAAATAACACTTTTACAAAATAATATCCTATGATCTTCAGGAAATTATAAATCTCTTAAAAGTAAGTGGAGAGTCCAATAAATTGGAAAACAATGTTTCAAAAAATAAATTTTAACATACGTACGTATTGCCATTTTTAATATAAAGTATAATTGGCTCTATCTTCAGGAAATTTATATTGGAATTACATAGGTGCAAATTCCGCTCAGTCCTTCTCCAGAAAAAGCCGCATTTTACACAGCGGGATGAATTCCCTAGCGGAACAATGGTCAAAGTAATTTTGGACGGAGGCGAACCGGATTCAGTTCGCGGGTCGAAGTTTGCCGACCTCTGGTATAGGCCTTTCCCTTCCCCTACGCTTTCTCCCCCTCCCTTCCCACACCCCTTCCACGAGAGCGCAAGGCTCCAACGGCTGCGATCGACTTCCTAATGGGATTACAATGAGGGACAGCCGCAAACAAACAGCCTCGCCGCTCTTTTTTTCTCCTCCCTTCGACCGAAACAAGGGAAGTGTAAAATGCGTACTCTACGCACAGCGCGTATCAAATGGGAGTAGAGACAATGCAGGTTGGGACAAAGAGTGTCAGTATTCCTTTATCAATTTAATTTGAAAAATACTCACTTCCTTGGAATGAATTCAATCCTTAAAGGTTGGATGTTTTATATTTACTTTATAGAAGTAATTCAATGTACAGAAAGGACATTGCATGTAACATAAATTAGTTTCTAGCCTTCCAAACGTCTGACTTCTATTTAACAAAATTAAATCAGTTGACATCAATAATGACAACTTTCATCTTTTTGCTCATTGCAGTTGCTTTGGAGTTTTTACTAAAAGTTTACGTCACAATACTGGCTGCTAGTTAGTAGTCTAGATAGTTACAAGGAGTATTTCGCCACATAAAACAAAAACTCGATTATAGCGTTTTTCAACTGTGTTTCTAGAAACAATGTTTCGTTAAGTATAGGTAAGTGGTTCGTCCTTTCGGTTTGAATATCTTCCAGAAACATATCTATGTGAAGTAACCTACCGTTGGCGCACAATAAAAGAGAAACGGTAAAACATCTGAAAATTTGTAATCTTCCAAGAGCGGTTTTTATCCTGAGTGGAGCCGTTCATTTTCTAATCAAAAAAAAATATTCATGTTTATATGTTTTGAGCTGCTTTGTTTTTCGTTAACTAAAAAGTGACATTTTAAAAATGAAACGTTGCTTTCCTCATACGCCCACGATATTTAAAAGGTATAACCTTACTTCAGCAATGCCTGGTTCAAAAATTGTTTTAAACGCCTACCTTACGTGAAGCATCACTGATAACAAATATCAATATTTTGTACGATTTAAATTTGCTTGTTAATTGCTATTATTGAATTTTAATATATTACTATTTTTTAAAAGTCCTTTTAGAAGTTTTAAGTTTCACTGAGCAATGAAGTTTTTTGACGTTTTATTTTAATCTTTGAGACTTTTATTTTAACCTTTCACAAAAATGTAATATTATTTATTCTTATTGGTCGTACCTTGAATACATGTCAAAATGAAGTGTTTGGAAAACACTGATCTAACAAATATAAAATACATCTGCTCAGATAGTATTTTCCAACATACACTTATAGATATTTTATTATTATTCATACTAATGACTAATCGAGAGCCAGAAACTTGAAAGAAAAATTCAACGTGGGTGAGATATGTGAAAAATGAAATCATTACCTTATTTCAGTATTAAATCATTTCTAATCATCAGCAAAACCAAGATCGTCTTACCCTTTTCCATTGCCACTACGAACTCAAGATGTTCGTTCGGTCTAAAGATACTCATGTATTCTAATAAACCATGCTAACTCTGATCAACGAAAACCTCCAATGAATGTCCAGTGATTTCGGAAAATCTTATGCTATGTCTGTATTTGTGCGAGTGAGAAATATGTTTTTTAAAGTGTGCTAAAAATAACTCTCTGTACTGTCTGAGAAATTTAATTGATTAATGGTTGGAGTATATCATTATTCTATAACGTTTCATTACTCTAAAAATACAGAAATATCTTGCATATCAACACCTTCAATCATTCTAATCTATACTTTCAAATGTGTTTGAACTTGTCAATTATAAAGAGAAACGCATTTTCAAGCATCTAAACTGGAACAGGTTAAATACCTGTTATCATATGTGATAAAAACGAATAATATTCTCTATTCATCCTTTCCTTTTTCGTCCTTTTCCTTTTTTGACACAATAGTCTAATGACGTTCAAAACCAAGGGAAGGAAATTTGTATTCATCCTCGCTCTCCAGCAGACTGGATCCGCACGAAGCTGGCCTTCTGACAGTCGAACAGCAGTCGAACGTCGGCCGCGCGGTCGAGAAGCGACAGCGGAGCATCGCAGGGCGGATTCGCAACGCGACCGGAATCGTCTGGCGGCGCCGCGGGGTCACTACATGAAAGCAAAATTAACTCTCGAGATTAAAAAGTTATATTTCTTCGCACGAAGCGACAGCTCGTTACGGCTTCGCTCCCGCCAACACCGGCTCTCGCCTTCACCCTTGCCCTCGCCCTCACCCTCGTCCTCACCGTCACCGTCACCCTTGCCTCTCAATACTCGCCCTCGCCCTTACACCCACCCTCGACCCCCGCCGCACTGTGGGCCAGGTGGGGAAAGAGTGTGGACGAAAGGACAAAAGTATTTTCCTTCTGCTCCCGAGCTGAAGAGTGTCCAGTCGTAAGAAAGAATGTATTTAATCAAACCCAGTAACCTATCAGCGAGAAATAATTAATCAAATCTTTACGTCGGTATATTTCACATTACACACGTTTTTTTTCTATTATAAGTCTATATACAGGATGAGTCACGTAACTTTAGCACCTCCTTGTAGTTTTTGAACGGTTGAAGTTTTTGAAATGCAGTTTTGACGGATGTGCATGAGGGAATGAGTCTAATTGATACATTTATTAATTTCTATTTTATCACTTGTATTTGACAAGAAATTGAGGTAACTTTTTTCAAATGAAACTATACATATTTTTTGTAGTTTATCATGCCGAGCGTAAAAAGACGAACTTCAACCGTTCAAAAAATACGAGAGGTGCTAAAATTACGTCACCTACCCTATTTATAACGGTAAACATTGCACTCTTCTGAAAAAATCCAAAACTGAAAGTATTTAAACCACATAAATGTTTTCATGAAACTTCATATGCATGAAAAACTAAGCAATTCAATGCTTAAAAATAGTAAAAAAAGGAAAAGAATTAGAAAACAATGCCATTGATTTTGCTTTGAAAGAAATGACGAACTTGAATCAAAATAAATGAGACGATGTGAAACATTTTGAATGACTGGGATAATGATACTTGTGTTTTTAATCACTGCATCTGCAATTTGTAAATATTCACATTTAAATTTCTTTCTTATGTGTTTACGTCACATTATTTACATATTGCTTTAAAGCAACAGCAATTTTTCGGATATTCTTATTATGAAATAGTACATTATGAAACGTTGATGTAATGATGGGCATTAATACACGAGTATGATATTACGATACGAGCGAGTAAAGAGTGAGAATCGTAAACCTCACACGAGTGCATTAATACCCATTACATCGAGTTTCATACGGTACTTTTTCTACGACTTTTACAAGTTAAACTTTTACATTGAATCGTTTCGTGGCAGTTGTCATGCTGGATTCATCCAAGGCCACCTAGCGGACAAATCCCTATCCTACACTCGCATGCTGCCGCAGGTGGCTGTGGTTACAGTCCGCCTGCAACAGAATACTGCGCTAGTCAAATAGGAAGTAAAATTACGATCCAATTTGCTTTAAATAATAATAGAAATTAAAACTGACAAGCATAATATAATACCAAATGCAATTTTAATGTACACAATCGAATGAAACATTTACGAAAACGAGTCTCAATTATTCATTGGCAATACCTGATTTGTAAACTTCTCTGTGATTGGTCAAGAACTTGTATCATAATAAAATCTATATCGTTATGCTCATCTAAAATCTATATCGTTATTATCATTATGCAACTGGTTGTAGCCATCAAATGACAACATTATTGAATGAGAGTAGAAAAAGGAGTTTTTGAAGATTGATTCATGTTTCCGGGCACGTCAACAGGTATGTGATTAGTTCCGTTAGTATACTGAATGTATACAAACGGATATGAGACATATCTGAAGTTAGTAATATTTCTCCCCACTGGGTGGAGAGATCCGGCCCCGACTTACATTATGGCTTGCTAGAAATTTCCCGTTTATTACTGCTCTGGAACCTAGTATTTATCGACGAAACCACGGAAAACTACCATCAGAACAGGCGGCCCCTATAATTTTCCTACAAATAGTGACTGAATTTAATCTATATACGAGTATAAAGCAAGCGCCAAAAATCCGCCACAGTTGGACTCAGACCTAAGAACATTTCTCTCGGAGTCGCTGCAGGGTTAGCGACAATGCTGACTCTGATATTAACTCATCCGGTGAACAGTTCTATACTATGTAATTCAGAATTCGTGAAGACTGTGTTATTTATTGAAAATATTTGCTTATTGCAGATTCTTCAGACATACTCATAAGTAAAGAAACGTATACTTTCATTTTGGTATGTGCTACTTTTTGGAAAACCTTTTTGTGTGGTACTGTGGCATTTTGTTGCGGCAGGTCACTACTTTAGAATTTAAAGAAATATTATGAATTCATTTTCTTAGTATTAAGTCCATTCCTCACATGAAATAATTTCAAGAGTCTGCGATATTAAGACGTTTTATCATGAACTGGTACTTTAGAATTACATGTCTATTTTATGCAGTTTTGTTCGTTTATTTAATATCTTCAGTTATGTCATCTACCTCAGGACTTCTAACAAGATGACCCAAAATCATTAAATGAAGATGTTTTCATTTTTTCTTTCTTATAAGCGCTTGGAAAAACTAAACTGGACATTTTAAAAAGTTAATTTTGTCCCCTTTTTCTGCTGTTCGGACTACAGTGCGACGTCCCCAGCACTCAGCCCGCGCCGGGTATTGGCAAGCGCGCCGACTCCCCGCTGCTGCACGTTCTCCCCGCCCCGCGTATCCCCGCCCTCGTCCCCGCTCTACACTCCCGCCGCCCGCCGAACAGCAGCGGATATTAATTTGCTGCTTATCCGAGTTGTCAGGAACATCTTTTTTCTCTCGCTCCCACTCGAAAGCAAGTGCGCGGTAACGAACACTGCAGCGTAGCGCTCTCATCTGCTGTCACCATCCCACCCGGATCGTCCTGTACGTGGATCCCGTCCCACACAAGCACGACAGCGCACTCCTCCCCCACATATACGTACACATACACATGACCTGCTTCCATTGCCGTTATTTCCAGTTTCTCTCCCCTCGATGCTTCTTTAGTCTCATTCGTCAAGTTTCGTTCAGTTGACTTTTTATTTCGCCCTTTTGTTACTTTCGCATCGTTTGTTACTCTCACAAAAGGATTGGCTTGCCCAAGGTACCTTTCTGAAGATTCTTTGACAATATCAACTGAATATTGGTTTTTCACTACACGGAAGATCATTCACATTCCTTTCATTTCTTTAGCACATGCCTTCGTTTGATTTTCAGCATAGCCATAGCATGTAATTAAAAAATATCACTTAGCAATCTCTTTTGCAATATCTCGAAACTTCATCAAAACGGTGACATACCCGCGTCACCCCTGCCCTACCTGCGCACGTCGTAACAACTGTCATATTCTTGGCAGTTCCACCTCCATAGTGATTGAGTATCACTGCAGAAAATTATAACTACAAAAATGTTCTTTAAACTTCATTTATTAACTGTTTTCTCCTGCATGTTTTTTTTTAGTTTGCCCCCACTTGTCTCTTTTGAATCATCACCTTCTCAATATATCCTTTGACTAATCTTTCCTCTCATTCATTTTGCATCGTTCGCGATAATTTATTCTCTCATTACTGCAAATTCACCCATCTTCTCTTTTCTCATTTTCCTTGCTCCTTTCCATCTCCATCTCTCGTGCATTTCTTTTTTCCTTTTCCTTCCCAAATATTTTCCACTCAACTTGTGTACGATAATTTGGACGGCCGAAATGTTGCCGATTATATTTTAACATCTTTATTATACACGTACACATATTTAAGACTTTGAATAAACAATGAAAAGTATAACCAACCAAATATTTGACCTGAAGTAAGGGACGCAGAAACCTACTCTAAACACAATCAACCTCACCGCTACCACCAATTTCACCGGGGCAGGGTACCAGGGCAAAATTAACACTGTTCGTACTCTTTCCGGCTAAACATCCCGGAGGCAAAAATTATTTTCCGCCCCCTCGACTCTTAATAAATGCTAATGAGATTATCTCATTTTCCGGCGGGAAACGGGCTTTCGTTTATGAAGCCGCCTCAACACAGCGCCGCCCGGTGCGGCCGCTCGGGTTTATTATAGAGTATACGGCGACCTATGAATTATTCCTCCAAAAGGCTAATTGAAATAAGTTGCGGGCTCATGACGCTACCTGTGCAGCAACGCAATATGTTAATTACCGGCCCACGTCGTTATCGGGGACGCGCTGTCCGACGGTGGCGCGGCGCAGCGGACGCTGCGCGAAATGTCGATAAACACGTGACGGTCACAGCGGACGACGAGGACGGTGAGGACGAAAATGCGAGCTCCCGCGGCCGTTAATGCCGGCTAGATACTCTTTTGTCTTTATGTAGGGTTCGTCGCAAATACCTTTCTCTCGGGTTTGATCCTACTACTCTTTATCGTAGCTTGGGACCGGCGGAAAATTGTCGCGTTTTCCCCGCTTCGAAAGAGATGAGTGAAAATTATTAAATATTCATTCCTGAACATTGATTCGATTTACATAACGAAGGGTACATGCAAACATTTCTGGGAAACATTTTCATTATGTGTTAATTTTGTTCTCAGCAAACATTTTTGAATAATCACATGATATGATGGAGATAGCATATTCATATCTATCTTTTTATCGCAGTACCCTCACATCATTTAAATGAAAAGGGCAACGAATCGTTGAATTGTGTTCTGCATATCACGTTTTATAAGATATTAATCAACGTTTTTATTGAATCTGAAAGTTTTTACACTGAGTAATCAATGCCTTCTTTGTTGTATTTCGTAGCAACATTATTTTTATTAAGTTACCGAGTTATTTTATCAAGGGCGTAAACATTCGTAATGTAAGTGATATGTCCGTGAAGATATATCAATTGATAATCACGAGAATAAAGCACGAAGACCATGGTTCCATTATCTGTACATGTTCAGGCTATAACCTGAAAAGATATTGCATCCATAGATTGGTCATTGCAAACCAATTTGACATTCGCCAATAGTCTCAATCAATAATTAAATTACGGACTCGGTGATAATACTCTAGAAATGTCACAAAATCAACGATCATTTAAAAATATCCGTTCTTAACATTTCTTGTCTGTTTTAGTTCTTGTTCACATAAATGTACTTTTACCACCTCATTGTTGATTCAAGTATATTATTCGCCTCTAACTTTAAATAGTTGAAACTGTATAAAATAAGACAAAGAGAGGAAGACTTGGGAGACTAAAGGCAGAGCACAGCAGTAAAATATCTGTATAGTGTCGCAATGATTCTAAAAGCTAAATCCGATAGGTAAGATAGGGCTTATTTATGAGCTAATAAAACTCTCATCGAAAGAGCAAATAGTCGGTCCTCACGATACTCTTAGATGCTTCTTCGTGTGAACCCCAAATGATAAAATCTTCTAGGAACAATCACGTGATAATTAATCTTCCCACCACTTGACTCTCCATAAGAATTAATTAAAAAAATAATGTGCATCGCTTGATAAAATAGGCATCAAAAAGAGTGACCTAAGCCTGGTATTGTGGTTTAGATATAGGGACAATTCGATCTTTAAACCAAAGAAAGACTACAAAAGTGTTTTTTACAAGTCCAATATTGAGATATTTAGAAGCGTTTTACACAAGTTAAAAGTTGTGCTTTTAACGTACGTATTTTTTTCGCAGTTTCATTTTCGTCCTGTATAATTTTTTAATTGCTGTAAAAGTTTGTGGCTTCCCCCTACTCCTTCACCCGTTGTTTCAACACCTTTTGCTTTATTATTTCATTCCCAAATTTTCCTTTTGGTAAATTGGTAAATTTTCCTTTTGTAAATTGGTAAATTTTCCTTTTAGTAAATTGGTAAATTTTCCTTTTGGTAAATTGGTAAATTTTCCTTTTGGTAAATTGGTAAATTTTCCTTTTGTAAATTGGTAAATTTTCCTTTTGTAAATTGTAAATTTACCTTTTGGTAAAAATTCAATTTGAAATTGAATCTTCAAGGAAGAGTAACAAAAGGGTTGTAGATAGGACACAAAATTGCAAACAGAAAAGAAGAATCCTAATACGGGACGCAACAGGACAGAGGTCTAAACTGCAAGAAATATTTTTTTTATTTAAAATGCAAACACGAAACGAAAAAGGCACTGGAGGATCAATAAGCGATGAAAGAACCGTGCGGGACAGAAACACAAGAGGATTACACACACCCTTTTCAACAGTTATCCCACAGCGGAGGCTGAAGATCGAGGTCGTCTAAACTCAGCAGAATTTAGAAAAGTGTTAAGGTGGAGGAAAATAAAGGAGGCTGAAGAAAACGAATGTTGTCGGAAAATAGGGATGAATCTGAAATGTGTCAGAAAAGCCTGAGGGTAAAGGGAGAGTAAGGAAATATGAACTTGCCGGATAAAAGTGTCGAAGAATAGCAGAAAGTACCTAAAGATAACGAAACCGATGAAAAACATGGGAAGAATTCTACTGATGTACGCAGGATGACTGAGAATATTGTAGGAAGTCAAAAACATGTTTAACGGAGGAAACTGTGAGATTCAGCACTTGCTTTTGTCAGCGATAATTACAGATGTGCTAATAAGGGTCCGACGTGGCGTTAGCGGTGGCTCAGAGAACGTTCAAACTGCCAATGGCAATGCACAGAACGGGCGCGGCGGTCAGGGTGACCGGGGGCGTAGGGGTACGGCGTAGGCGTGACGGGCGTGACGGGCGTGACGGGGGTGACGGGCGGTGACGGGCGGTGACGGGCGGTGACGGGCGGTGACGGGCGGTGACGGGCGGTGACGGGCGGTGACGGGCGGTGACGGCGGTGAAAGCAATAGCAATCGCGGCTGTGAGCGATTAAGAACAACGGTGACCTTGACAGTGACGGCAGCGGTGTCAGTGATGACAGCAGATGCAGAGGCGGCAGTGGAGGCTGAGGCGGTAGCAGCTCCAGTAGCTATGGCGGCTGTCTCGACAGGCGACTAATAGTCCATCTGGCTAAGTGCGGGCTCGCGGCGGCGCCGGATACACAAGGCGCGCGCCTGCAAGGGCGAGGCGGACGGTTTGGCGGAGAGAGGGGTGTGAAGGGGCGGTGGGCAGCGTCTGCAGCTCCGAGCGCCGGCCATCCTTCCTTGTCGTCGGCGTCAACACGCCGTTCCCGCGCACCAGATTCTGCCCCGCTCTCCTCTCCCTCATTCCTCCGCTCCCTTCCTCGCCGGGGCGCTGGGGCCGCAGTTCTCCAATGTCCGCTGTCCTTCGTTCGACTCTCAATGTCTTGTCTCAACTAGGGATGGCAAGAAACATCGATGTTTTCCACCAGAAATATCCATACATTAACATTGATATTTTGCTTTCGGTGTTTTCTGCACACCGATGTTTTTATTATTTTTGCATTAAATAAACGGGTTTAGACACGTTATGGAGTAGCTGCAATCCACAACAATATCGTTGTTTTGCGTTATCCTCTTTATCATGCTGCACATTTTGCCTGTGCAATCTGAGAGAATTGTATTAAGCACGTATTAAGTTTATAATTAAATTATGTCGATGTTTTAAACATCGATGTTTTTCGTCGATGTTTTCATCCACATTGTAAAGTCTTTAGCGATGTATCGAAACATCGATATATTGATGTTTTGGTAAAAGTTGGCATCACTAGTTTCAACAGTATGACTGCTTCTTATGTGTTTAAGAATTCAGGCTGAAATTTACGAGACATGACAGTATAACTTCGAAGCTCTAATAATTATTACTGATAAGACGTTGTAAACAACTTCAATTTTGTAAACAACTTCATATTATTACTTGAATTTCTCTTAGGAAAGCATGCCGTATTGTTGAGCTAGTGACACACTATTGTATTTTTCGAATTTTCAAAATCATTAATTTATAAATTATGAGAGTTGGTGCATAAAATTGCGTTTCAAAAGTAGGTGGATTATGATATCCGTATTTCATAATGTATTTTTTTACGTTTCGTATAATTAATCTGTCAAATAAGGGGAAAATATGACACTCACAAGCACATATTAAACATTAACGAAGATATATCTTGAGAGGGCCAAAGAATAAAACAAATATTTTCTGACTTAAGTAGGATCAATATGCGGTTACGTTTTCTTCTACAACCTCTTATTCATTTGAAAAACATCTTTTATAATTTTAAATCTATGAACGGCAGAAATCATGATCAAAGCGGAACAATTATTATTGAGAGAGATAACAATGGCTTTCCAAATGCTAACAGATATCACAAATTAAAATTTTCGAACTCGTAACATACGAGATACTTGCAATCTTCTTCTCTCTGATGCATCTACAAGAACAAAAAAACTCAATAACTCCATCCATAAAGTAATTAAAACTTAATCATGGAGCTTGTCCGGTGAGTTCGCTTTATTAAAGAAAAAATGTGGGCCCGCACACGCAAAAAGACTAACCGACAGAGAAGAAAAGAGAAGACTGTCTCCCATTATCAAGTTAAATTGGAAGATGTAGTTCAGTTTCTCCATCGTGATGGGATGGAGTTATTCTTTTCAAAGGGTGTGCTCGTTCAAAATAGAAGCACAAGTACTGGTAATGCAGCAATGCAGCCCGTTTGGTGAAATTCTTGATTTGAGGATCACGCAAGTAACCCTTGTAGCTCACGCAGTCGTCCCTCAGTTTAGCGAGTTGTTCTTACGCTGATAGGGCGTCATATAAATTTGTCAGAAACCTTTCGTATCAGAATATCTGTTTTTGCCTAAAGATCTCTTAGCTTCCTGTTCGTGACAATAAGTTTTATGTGATAGTCAACAGAATAGTCCCGATGAAACCGTACGTGACGCAACATCGCGCTGACCAGAGCGGGCCGTACAATTTACAACTGATTCACTTTTGAACATACATCTTGTTGCCGTTGTTGCCGTTATTATTATTATTATTATTATTATTATTATTATTATTATTATTATTGACAATTTGTAACTTCATTAAGTTTTAGAATTTTGATGTTCTTAAATGTGTTTAATATGTGTAAGTGAAATACTAAAAAGTAACTTCATAAAGCAACATAGGCTAAAATGTCACGTCTAAGATATCATCGCGTGTACTGAAGTAACTTCTATTAGCTCGTGCCGCGGAGTAAAATGCAAATCGTAATCAGGCAGGCGTTATGGAGAATATCTTCAACGCCTGTGGTTATGCAATTCGCAAAGCGCCTCTGTTTGTCGGACGGTATACCTTTAACAAGTTGCTCCCAGTATACAAAGTGATGATGAGCTCATGATCTTTTGCTTGACTATGTGTTCACTTGATGCTGCGTTGAAAGTGCTATTGCACACACAATTCCCACTAAATTACATAAGTAATTGTTCAGTAGTCAGAGATCGCAATGCTCGTGATTTCTAGACGTACGTGGAATTTGATTAGGAAAACAAAAATGATCGGCCTACGGCCAAAGATGAAACGTTTCTGGAAAAATTACGAAGCCATCCTTCTGACTCGTTAAAGTGATTCATATTTTTTTCAGTTTGTCAAAAAAACATCAAAACTTGTGTTTTCAAATACTTTCATGCCAGGTATCTCTCCTCGACTGCATTAGAACTTCTCAGTTAGTTCTTATTGAATATCCTTTCTGTGTCGTCTTCTAGATTTGCTAAGCTTTGCAGAGCATTGTTCTTGAAAGTTATTTAAATTCCAAATACGACTCAATATTATTTCCGAGTCGATATTGTAGCGTCATAGACTTGACTCCCTGCTCCAGAGAGACAAGTTGCAAGGTATGGAGATGAGGGAGGCAAAAATAGGCTTCCGAACATAGGCCAACCTTTCAGGAAAGTCCAAAAGGGAAAGGGCTTGTAGGTGCCGGTGCAAACTGCAACGGAGAAGCAGACGCCTCAAGACGAGTGCGTGGGGAAAGATGACGCAGGAAGTCATGTGACTCGAGCATATAAAAATAAAGGGCTGTCGCAGAAGCTCTGGGTTGGGTAGCGATTCTGGTTTCCCCGCGGCAAAAGCCGCAAAAACCGCAAAACCTGTCCGCCAAGTCTAGCGCGGAAGTGCTGTAGGCACGTGTAGGTGTTCGAGTCTCGAGCACTGTAAAGTATGCTCGGTGCAGATTGTCTGCAGGGCACACCAGGTGCCAAGTTGCGACTCGGCCGAGTTGGCTAATCGCAGGCGCTTGTTGGGAGAGGGGGGCTGCTGCAGGTAACTCCGACAAACACCTTAGAGTGAGGTCTGTAAATAGTGTACATAAATTAGTGTAAATAAATTGTATATACCCACTCGTGTCTGTTCCTTGTAGCGTAGATCCCTAACCGCGACGTTACAATATCATATTAGTTAAATTGTCCTCATTTTGATTTGGAATGTAAATATTGTAGTAAGAATATTACTCGCTTATATAGTACGCGCTGAAAACCAAATTCTCGAAGGTTGAAAACCAAATTCTACTGTACGTAGTTGAAAAATTCGTAACATGCTACACAAAATCTTGTATTATTGTAATTGTGTTTCAGTTATCATAGTAAGTAAAATAAATTGAGTTATTTCAAAGAAATGTCACTTCTTAGTTGATTAGTACAGTATAGTATACACTAGAGCGTATTACACAAATTTGTTGCGCACTTGACTTGATATTGAGCACAGCACTTACTAAACTGAAGAGAAGCCATACGTATCGTGGAAATGAATAGGTAGTTCCTGTCAGGTTTCTTTAAACATAACAAGGACATCAATTTGAATTATTTGGATTCTACACAAATTTCATGCAAATTTCTAATTTTCTTCTGTCACCTGAGAAGAAACAGGCCGTCAGTGCACTTGTGTTACCAAACACACTTCGGCTTACCAAAATCAATCAGGTGCACCGCAACGGCATCCTCAAGACACACTCGTAAGATATTTCCCAGATAATATATATCCATCTTCTCACGCTACCAATGACTAATTACCGCAATTCAAATCCCCCGAACAGGCAGAGTCCGAAAGGAGGCCGTGCCGCCCACACAACACTCCACCGCAGCAGCATCTACGAGCGGCTTTTCATGACACGTTCTCCATTGCTCCCGTGATTGATTCCCCGGCAACAAAGCGGCGCCGCTGCGGACGGATGGGCGGACAGGGCGCGCGAACGCGGCGGCGGGACGCGAATCGCCCCGGGCGGGGGCGGCGGGGGGCGATGAGGTCGCGGGCGGGGCGGGGCGGGGCGGAACGGGAAAGGACGCAACGAACGGCGGCGAGGCGTTGTTACGCGTCCCCAAGACCGGTAATATGATTATTGCGCCGGGCCTTTGACGGCCTCTGATTTAGGACGACGTAAACAAGTACGTTGATAACGTAATACGGCCTCTCCGGCTTGCTAATTAACGCCTCTGTTCTCTATCAAAGTGACGGCAGCGGGGGCAATGCATGCGGCGGGGGGAGTTGTGGTGCAGGAGACGGGGCCTGTGGAGACGGCGGAGCGGTGAGGGGGACGGAAGGGTGGAGTGCGGGTGGTGTTGGTGGGGGGAACGCCGAGTGTGAACTGATATGGCGGTGGCGGTGGCGGTGGCGTCGGTGGCAGCGGTGGCGGCGGTGGCGACGGTGGCGACGGTGGCGACGGTGGCGGCGGTGGCGACGGTGGCGACGGTGGCGACGGTGGCGGCGGTGGCGACGGTGGCGCGGTGGCGACGGTGGCGACGGTGGCGACGGTGGCGACGGTGGCGACGGTGGCGACGGTGGCGAAGGTGGCGGCGGTGGCGAAGGTGGCGGCGGTGGCGGTGGTGACTGCGAAATCGGCGAGGCAGGCGGCGAGTGCGGTTTGTCTACAGGGGTGTGGGGGTCAGCAAGGGCGGCGAGGGCTGTAGGAGGCTGTGTTGGTGGGAATGGCGAGGCGGGCGCGGTTTGTCTACCGGGGCAGCGGGGACCTGCGAGGGCGATGGCTGAGGTTGCGGTCGCACCGGACGGCGCGTGGGAGGGTAAGGGGGCTGGGAGGCGTGGACAGACGTGTGGTCACGTTGTGCAGAGTTGAGTGCGTGGGAGGTGAGAATGATGAAGCCACAAGAGAGCTTGAAGTGTGAATAGCGTGCGACGGGCAAGGGAGCACACTGGTCGGAGGGTGTTATAGTAAGGGGTGTTTCTATGTGGTGTGCATGCGCTCTCATGAAGAATAGGCCTATAATGGGACGAAACGAAATGCATCAGACATGTAACCAGAATGCAAAAGACGAGAAATTCGATGTTAAAAAATGGAATAGTAGGCTAGATTACTGGTGATGTTAAAATGAACGCTAAATAATGCCAAAAGTGCATAATGACCAAGTACACTAAATACTTTACACATCGAAAATGGTGCTGGAATAGTTATCTATAGGGTCAACAAAGAAAAGATTAAAAAGAACGTGGGTCAAAGGAGTAAGAAACATTACGAAAGAGAATAATTTAATGAAAGGAAAATGATATTTTTATTTCAGTTTAATTTTATCATTTTTTTTTTTAATTTTTGGAAATTTATTAAAGATATGAAATTTTGTTGTCGTTATGAGTTGATTTTATACTAGCATTTTTCCAAAACTTAAAAAATAATAATAATCTTGGTGCTACTAGTGCTTTCTGGATACTTCTCAGGGTAGTTTACACTGTTGTAGAGAATGCATATAACACAAAATAACTAAAATTTAAAAGCATACAGCTCCACAATCTTCCGAGACTCTGCTGCAGATTGGTGCGCAAAATGAGATCTGTTACAGGAGAAAGCGAGTCCAAGACTGCTGACCACCTGCAACTACCGGTATTGCTTGAATAGCCCGTTGCTATGCCATCAGCGGAAGAATTCTTCGGATGTTATGTTGGTCAAGAAGTCACATCCAGAGGGAAATGAGAATGGGATAGGGCAGATGGCACAGATAGTAGGGTTGCATGTCTGGGCCGGTGGTATTTTCAAGAGCAGGGTGCAAAGGTATCTACGACCGAATAAGGGGGGGTGAAGATATCTATAGTCATAATTGAGTAAAGGTTGCATGTCTGGGCAGAGCGAGTGGGCGGGGCAGAGAGCGGGCGGGGCAGACGAGCGGGCGGGCAGACGAGTGGGCGGGGCAGACGAGTGGGCGGGGCAGACGAGTGGGCGGGGCAGACGAGTGGGCGGGGCAGACGAGTGGGCGGGGCAGACGAGTGGGCGGGGCAGACGAGCGGCGGGCAGGTGGGCGGGGCGAAGTGGGAAAAGTGGCGGGCGAGGTGGGCAGAGTGGCGGCAAGTGCAGGGCAGGCGGAGTGGGCCAAGCGCTGGCGAATGGGCAGCGAGTGGCGAGCAGAGAGTGGGGGCAGAAGTGGGCGGGCAGAAGTGGCGGGGCAGAAGAGGCGGTGGCGACATCGGACAGCGATGGACGTGGCGAGGAAGGAGAAGAGCGGACGCATGATGAAGGCGATGCGCGAACAGGAGGGGAAAATGGTAGGCGGGCAGGTATGAGAGCGGGTACATTGGTCGTAGGGCTAGCTATCGGGCGGCATTTCGGTTGGGAGGGAGGAGAGGACGGAGAGAGGGCAGGGAAACGAGCATAAGGTCGTTTGCATCCGGTGGCGTCTGCGTCGAGAAATCAATCGGCTTAAAGCGGCCCTATCATCCGGCTGATTCCTGAGGGCAAACAGCAACTGTTTAGTGCTTCCCTCTGAGATAAATAAATCAGCATCAAAAAAGAAAATCAGTAACATATACAAGCTCGAATTAAAAATGTTATATAACGCCGTGAATAATCTAAAGAAGATCAAAGCAAATCAAAACTATAAGTTGCTTCACTGCGATTTGATTAGGAAAAAATAAAATTAGAATATTATATTGAAATGTAATCAAGAGTAATGATCGGAGAAAAGTAACATGGAGAAAATTCACTGACATTACGAAAACTCTGATATTAAGAATACTCTTACATGAAAAATTTTGTAACAAAAATTGTGTTCTCTATTAATTTCGGTTATGTTTATTGATACAAGTTATAATAATAGAAATAGTAATGACAATTTCACAGAGGACACAAGTTTCTAGAGGATTTTATATTTGCTTATGGATATAATTGTTCGTTTACTGAAAAAACCTTCCAAAGTATTGCTAATGGCTTGAGTGTAAGTGACAATTGACAATTGACAATTGCGAATTAATATTAACGGTTTTTGTGAGTTCAAGATTCATTATTTAAACATCTGATTTTTTCTTGTACGTGGGTCCTAGACAGATGAGGGAATTCGTCAATTACGGTTAAATACTCGTAAGTAGAATTTGCTGGTAAGAGAATTTTTAATGAATAAAACAATTATTTCATTTTCAACGACGAACAAAAATTCATTAATTAAACCAGTAAAATGATATTTGACTTGTGCAACAGTTACCTTTAAAAATAAAAAAAAATCCCACTGCTGAAAAGAAGAAGAAACGTCTTCACTTTCCTTTTAACCCAACGATCGTCTGGATAAAGCCGAGAAAACGAGGTCGTGAGCAAGTTCACCGCTCGAGCCGACTGTAAAATTCCAACAGCAGGTATTTACACCTCCATTCTTCGCCTGCGTGCTGCCGAGAGCTCTCGACGACTGGCCCAACGGCAGGCAAAAGCAGGGCGACTGCCTCCCCCCCCCCGCCCAGTCGCATTTTCAATCATTTCGCATTGACGCACTCGGAGAGAACAATTTCGTAATGGGTTCAGAAACACGGAACGCTACTGGAAGATCGCAGCCTTTGGAAGCAGTGGCGCGAGCGCGCGAAGCAAGAACCGGAACTTCTGATTACACCCTCCAGTTAATATTACTTCTTCGCAACGAGATTTTCTTCCTACTTTCGCCCGAGGAGCGACCTCGCCGGCGGCGGCCAGTCGAGCGAACTGGGTCAAGCGAGCGGGAGAGAAACAAAAGCATAACGGCGAGGGGGGGGCAACTTTCGGGAATAAAATTAGGATTGACGAACAATTAAGGAGTAAGAACCTGAAGGAGAGTGGAAGAACACTGCGTACGGTCACGAGCTAACAGCTACTGATTACGTTTTTCAACAGAGCCGTAGAGGGACTAAAGCCTTGCAGTTATTAATTACGTCGATCGATATGCTCAAGAGGCGACAGATTATGTTTCGGCGAGGAACGATTCTCGAAAACTGTTTACACGAAGTAAACTTTGCGAGGAATATAGCTGATTACATTATCCAAGGAACGCTGACTTCTCTTTTGCTTTACAAGCTCAGAAGTCATAATGACTATATTAATGACGTATTTTTCAGTTGGCACCATTTCTCATTACATTTCGCGTGTAAATAGACGGTAATTGAAGTAAAAAAAACAAGTTTTCCTCGAGTGAAGCAAGATATCTGGGTCTGTGTGAAGCGGGACGGAGAAGCAGCTATCCTGGATGACTGAGGAGAACTGGGAGGGAAGCAAGCTCAGGAGTTGGGAGGCGACCTTAGAGACGAAATTCGGCAGAGCAGAGAGAAAATAACCGAGGTGGAGTTATGCGAAAAGGCTAATGTGTTACGACGGATAAAAAATGAAGTAAAAGTGGAGCAGAGTTGTATACGTATAGTACGGTACAATGAGGTAAATTACACAAGATGCAATATTAATGAGGAATTTTGAGACAAGAGTGGTAAAAATATATTATGAAATGTTAAAGTGTCGTAGGAGGAGCAAAAATTGTTTTAAAATATGTTTTGATATGAAGAACAGTGCGTTGGGTATGAAACGATGTTATTTCGATGTACAGTGTGCTGAAGAAGGGTATATTTTGGCATGGAACGAATTGGAAGAATACAGAATGCTACTTTACGAAACCATAAGATAAATGATACAATGTGGTGTGATACAGTATATTAGGGTACGAAACGGCATGGTACAAAACGATACAAGAAGATACACGATATAAAAAGGGTGGATTATGGATTATGATCCACTTAGGTAGTATTTTGTAGCGTGGTATCGCGTAGTTTTGTGAAGTGTCATGCGTGAGATTCCGACGAACAATGTTGTGAGGGTGGATTAGCTATACGACGCACTACCGATGCACAGCACTCTGCACGAAGCACGCAGACAACACCGAACGAGCTGGTGGGCTTTGCGGGCTAGTCAAAAAGGGTTAAATAGGTTGTCAACCAGCTGAGCTTCACCGGAAAAACAGTACTGCGAGGGCAATGCAAGGGGTAGTTTGTAGAGTTCGCACGAGTTCGTTAGTGCACACGACGACCCTTAAATTCCGAGCATTTGCTCGCATTTTAACGGTCGTCGAATGCACAGACATCTACTGGGGTATGTTTTATTATTATTATTTATTTTTAGAGATCATATAACGTATGTACATTTACATATGTATTGATGTTACATTCTAAATTTCCTAAAATTAAGCTAAAAACTAATTCGGGTGAGGAAATTTTTCCAACACCTCTGAAAACGACCTATTTCGACAAATTTGGTTAGGAATGCCTGGAATGGATATATATTTTTTAATCTGGTTCTATGAGGAGTTTCCGGCGTCTGAAATTGTCTAAATGTGGAATTTGAGGTATAGAGTGATAGAACTGGGTTGAGAGATATGTCATATAGTGTTGTATGGAATCAATTATAAATTGTTTGTGGTGCAGTGAGTTTGAGACAAACCAAGGAGCATTTGTGATAGTTCTAAGAAACTGGTTTTGGACTATTTGGAGCTTGTTTAGGTTTGTTCTTGCAGCGGAGATTATGGGCGGTATGTACAGTGCGAGTCGTGCTATGCAGAGTGTAGGGCGGGGGGAGGGGTGGGTGGGTGCGGAGCTTGTTCCGCAGGCGTCCTCGGAGCGGTGCTTAAGAGCTTCCCCGTCGTCTAGTTGCGCTCCAGCGGCGCGTCACCCCGCGGCGACGAGGACTGCGGCAAGAGGGGACAGACTTCAGTGCAGGTGCGCCTTCTCGGTGAGCGCCCTCGTTCCCCGCCCTGAGAGCTTCCCATTCATTCACCAGAACTCAGCCTGAGGAGCTATTTATTTATTTATTTTACGTCAAAAAAGCTCCAGCGCGCACCCCCTGCCCGTCGTCTAGTTGCGTATGACGTGCTATGGGGAAAAGTGAATTGTGTGCACATTTTCAAAATTCTGTGATCCCTACACTAAGTCATATACTACTAAAATTTTGAAGTAGAAAAAAAAAAAGCTCCCATGTAATAAAATATATTGTCAAGGATAAATAAGCAATCAATTTTGGGCTCTTATCCATGTTACTTCGGAATAATACTTCCTGCCGCGTCATGAAACCATAACTTGAATAATTGTATTTCCCACAACACAAAGGGCCATCTCAGCATTTGCTCAATGGATCAGGAAACTGGACGGAAAACCTGACCGAGATGGGAGTCATTGACCCAGAAGCTGTGATACAATACTTGGTACATATTGTTTATAATTATACAGTCCAACGGTAAATAATACATTAAATATCACTGTTAAAATTAATGTTACTTTCCTTCTGATAATCAGCTAACGTTGTTCGTCACTATTGACACCCAGTCACTTATCTCCCCGGATTATCTACATGTCTTGAACCATTGAAGGAGATAATTTTCACTTAATTTCGTTTGATTTAGCATGACAATCAAAGGTCCCACTATACTAATAATACGAATATTTCTGTTACTTAATTATCCAACATTCTGCCTTGTTGAATTCGACGAAGTGCTATTAGAAAAATACGAATTCAGAGAACTTGCTGGATAGTTTTTAATTCACATAAGAATATCTTTAGCTCAAGGAAATGAATGGTCCATATTTTTATCTTCAAAACATATCAAATTTCAAATAAAGTAGAAATCATATAATTTATTTCAGTTTTGCATCACACATTGTATGTCCGGATTTCATCTTTAGTTAGGATATTTATGTGATTTTCGGGTACTCGCGGGCTATTTCGTGTCTCGATTTTCTTATTCTGATGACTAATTCACCTCTTCCTAGGAGAAAATTATTATTTCGCCCAATGCTGAACAATAATTTCAAATAGGTTATGTGGTATCCCCCCAATCAGACGACGAGTCGGAATTACGCTCCGCCGCTCCGCTAGTGGAGGAGCACAGCCCTCCCTCCCCCTTCACCGGGCGGTGGAGTATAAAGTCATAGGCCGGAGCACAGCGCCTCGTTCAGTGATAACCTCGCTTAGCTACCACCGCCGCCGCTCTACACGCCCAATCGCGGCGTAATCAGCTGCGCGCTCAAAGGAGACTCCAGTGCTGCCGCCGGTGCTTGCTACACGTCACAAGTGGCGTTTCGGCAGGCGATCAGCGCGGACCTCGGGCGGCCACCGCCGCCTGCTATCGCATACCGTCGCTTATCGCCACTGCCGGTGATAAGGCCCGATACGGCAAGAACGCCGTTAGGAAATTTGTACAGTTATTTGTTACGTAAATTCTGCGTATTTGTTATGGTGAAAGTAAATGGCTATTAAACATAGAATGTTCAATTTACCCTGCATCCTGCAGATACAACAGGTTAAGTCACCGTCACCAATTGGTAATTCCGTGTCGTGAGCCTCCCCCTGTGGGCGAGACGGGCGACCACTCCGTCTCCCTGCACCCGTCACCCGCCTGCCCCAGACCGCGTGCCTCTTCCCCCTCGCCCAGCGACGTAAGCGGTTCCGAGCAATTGAAGCAAACATCGCAGATTACCATCGGGCCGGACCGTGTTCGTCATTAGGCCGTAACTCACGGGGTTGCCAGTGACAGGTCGTGCCCGCCGTGCCGCAGCTATTGTCCGGGGCGGCGTGGGCGGCCGTGCGGGTCGGGGACGAAGGGGACGGAGAGTCGGGTGGGCGGCGGGAGGGGTGAGTGGTGACGGAGGGTAGGAGAAAGCGGGACAGCGAATGTGGCGAGGATGTTTGAGGTGCCGAAAGTTGCCGGACGATGGGAACGGTGGGGAGTATGTGTGAGAGATTGATTTGTTCGTGTTTCCGGGCGCGTCAACTGCTTTGGTCATTAGTCCCGTTAGTTTAGTGCATGTTTTGCGGGAGTTCGTGGTGATCTCCCACTGGATGACGAGATCCGACGCCGACCTGTCGTCGGCTAGTAGGGTTTCCCCTAACCAGGACTCTCCCACCAGCGGGCATCGCCACAGCCGGGACAAGCTCTAGGCTCCCGACCGGTCTTCCGGAATATGTAGTAGTGTACTGCATGTTAGTGTGAGGTGTAAGGGGAGAGGATAGGTCAAGAAAGGAAGGACAGATCGCGCGCGGTCCGTGGTCCGTTTGGTAGGATACTGCTCCGGCATTCGCCTGGTTGATCGGAGAAACCACGGAAAACTACGATCAGAGCAGCCGGCCGCTAGAATTCTCCTCCAGACAGCGACTGAATTCGACCTAGCTGAAAATCCTGCCGCCGTGGGGAGTGGAACCTAGGACCTCCCGGTCAGAGGCGCTGCAGTGGCATCATTTGATTAACTGAGCTACCGCTCCGATAGGTGTGAGTGGCGAGAGCGATAGGAGAGAAAGGAGTCGAAAAGCGGTGGAAGCGTTGTGGACGAGGGAGAGGTGGGAGTGGCACGGATGGCGAGGTCGGTGAGAGGGCAGGGCGGCAGAGCTGAGGAAACGAGTGAGTAGTAGTGGCAGGGTTAGCGAGAGCGGGACAGGGATTCTGGATTACTTGACGTATATTTTATTTTGATGTGTTATTTTGATTTTTCACAAACTGCACAAATGTTTTTATATTAGCGTTACCTCGTTAATATTTACATTACAAAAATGTTCTATACATTTTTTATTTGTAAGCACAAGTACTTAAAATGATTTGTTTCGAAGTTTCTTGAACGAATTAAAAATTGTGCCTTTTCAGACACGCTCACACATTTTTCAAGAAAGGCTGCAATTTTTTCAGTAAAAATATGCACACATGGAAAAGTTATTCCACGTATTATAATCCTACTATTAGGAGATAAAAATTGAGAAAACGTAAAAAATTGTCTTCTAGGCGCCAATATATGGGAGATGAGAAGACGGTGTGATAAAACTGAAAAGACAGCCAAGGCTAATTAGTTTAGAAAACTAATTAGTGAGAGAAAGTCAAAGTAATTTTGTAGCAACACAAGTTTGGTTTACAAAACAATAATATTATAGCAGTTTTACAGTCATTTGAAAAACAACCTAATCGTAAAGTGGGATTGTAAATTTGTGTAAGATCTGCAATGTTTTGTTGTTGTTTTATCAAAAAGATGGAATTGTTCTGTTATTAATATTATCATAACTAGGTGATTTTCTTGGGAATAAATGAATTGTCAAAATGTTTAGCTAGTAGATCTGCTTTTTCTTGATCATAAGTTAAACATTTCTTTTAACATAGGAACTCATACACATTTCTTTTAGAATAGCAATACACCTTTCTTTGCAGAGTCTTTTGACAGTCGCACTTGGTTACAATTAATTTTAATTGTTTCAGTCACTTTATTGACTTTAGATTTGATATCAGACCTTCTTGTCATTCACCAATATCGACGAAGCTTATGTTTTGATTCTATTAGGTTAAGGATTTTGAAAGGAATCCATTTATGAATTTTAGGGAATATGTATTTGAAAGTGTAGTGCATATTTGTAGAATGTGTGTAATTGTGTTGAGAAATTCAGATATATTATTACCCATAGTTGTAATAGATGTAGTATGAGATGGATATTTCTTACATCTTTTAATATTTCTTGAAATTTGTTACAATTCATTATTCACGTTAAAAGAGGGGTTTGAGTTATTTAAGTAGGGAGGAAGTATTACTAGAATATTGTAAGGATAAAATCACTGGACAGTGATCCGAGTCAAGATCTGGTAGTACATTTTGTATAACCGGCACACTAATGTTTATGGCGAGAATTAAAATGTCTAGTAATAGGGAATTATAGTATGATTTTAGTCATAATAAGTAGGTTATTATAAGATAATATTTTATTAGGGGTTATTTTCAGAGAAAAAAGATAGTAAGTTTATTCCATGTTGGATGGTACATTTACATTCGAAAATTTTTTTCTTACTGTTTATATCATCAAAGAGGATTATTTTGTTGTTGGCATTATTAATAAAAAGCTTTTTATGATAGTAAAGGAAATTTGTATTTTGGGGGTTTATAAGCTGCAATAATGATATGCTATACTGAATTTTAATTGTGTTTACATTGCCACTGTTTGAAGTGCGGGTGAATTAGGACTATTAATTAAACAGTGCTGAATTTTATTAAATATGAAAATAGCTACGCCACCTGAGGCAGTGTTAATTGGTCTACCATATCCATGAATTTTGTAACCAGAGAATGTTTCATTTGGTATTAGGTATGTTTCAGAAATGCATGCAATTTGAATTGTATGTTCATACAGAAAATGATCAAATGAATTAGCTTGTCATTTTAAACCATTTTCATTTCAATTGAGAATGTTGATTAATTGAGAATTAGTAGCTTTTTTTGGGGATTAAATATTATTTTTGGATGAACAATATTTTGAAAGTTGCTTAATAATTAATTATTAAAATTAATCCGAGAACTAGGGCGTTTTGGAAGTGAAGGGAAATCACGATTTTTATTGTTGGAGGAGAAGTTGGGAGAGATATGTTTGGGGATGATGTTATAATATGCATACGTAAGACATTAATTATTTAATTTTTTTTAAAAAATGGGGTAGCTACGATAATTGGCTGAATAGTTGCCTTTACAGTTCATACATTAATTTTTTAATACACCTACTTTATGCATTGAAATAAATCTCTAAAATAACTCATGCCCAAAATACTCAAAAATAGTTTTTCAAATAAAAAATGCATTTAAAATACGTACATCAAACCCAAGTATTTAAATACTGCCCAACCCTGTAAGTACTGCATTAACACAGGTCGCCTACCGGTTACACTTCCTCTGACACATGCATACCGATGTGCGAAATGTTCCAGTGGGAGGCGAGTACTCGCGGTGATTGCGCGTAAGACTACAGGCAGAGGAGGAACACGGACTATGCGTTACTGAACCGTTTGATATCCGCCGGCACGAGCACAGCGGAGCACGGGCATTACCATTCCGCGCCGTATTACCGGTTCAGTAGCCTCTTTACGACGAGATCAAAGCCCGAGCTTCACAGTGCGTTGAACAGTTCCCATACGCAAGCAACGCACGCCTTATGGCGCTGTAATAAGCAACAAATTCGCCCCCAATGTACGTACATCTCCAGCTCTTTGCGCTGTTCCCATTTATTGTTATTACACTATATTATTAATAGACTGTTATTGCATGTACACTAAATGGAAAAAACTAAATTAGTAATTAGATTTATGCTAGTGGCAAATAAAAATTACTATTATAAGTTTCAAATAAATAAAATTTGTAAGATAAGACAATATAAAATTGTAAAAGTTTAGAAAATTTATACATTATTGTTTTCTTAGCATTAAATTGTATTTATGAAAAACTTTTAATTAGTTCCAGTAATAAGTACTTCAACTTTTGCTGAAGAATTATAACGTGAATGTTAATGAGATTTGAGATTTTAAATTACATCATAAGCAATTCTAGTCGCAAGTTGAGTAGAGTGAAAAAAACGCTTATTTGTCAAAAATATAGTTCTGCCATATAAACACAACTCTCAAAATAAAAAAGAAACTGTTTATCTAAGAAAATATTATTGGTAAATGACTTCTAAAATAAAGTTAATTAAATAAACATTATGAGGCAGACAAATTGAATTCTTTCCTACGACAGTGCGCTCTAGCGACAGCAGTTCACAATAATCCGGTGATGAAGTAGAAACGTGAATTACAAAACAAGATTTTCTCAAAAACTGTTCCAATTTTTTTCTGTAACCTTTTGAAAGGAATAGTGCTAAATGCATTCTATAAAATGACATAAACGCCATTTTTCTCTATTCTTTTGTTTGCACAAAAATTATAATTTCTTTTTGACTTGTCTCTCGCGTCGTTAATATTTACATTAGCGACCATTTGTTCACATTATTGAATTTATGAGTACATGTGCTTTAAATAATGTCACAAAGTTTCTCGAAAACTTAACAGTTTTCTGTTATAATGAACTCAAAATTGAGCGAGTTAGAGAAAAACGCTCAAACTCCTTTTTCTAAAAAATTGTTCCAAATTTTTCATTCAATTTTTCCCAACGTGTAGTGCTAACTTCATTGTTTAATATGTCAAAGTTCATTTTGCTGTATTCTTTTGGTTTTTCAAAAATTACACAAATGTGTTTTTTAACATCTCCCACGTCGTTAATACGCACATTTCCAGGGATTTGTAAACACCATTGCACTTGTGAATAAAAATGCCTCAAATGACTGAAAATGAAGTTTTTCGAAACGTCAGGAAGTTTCTGTGAAAAAGAGCTTCACACTTCGCATTTACAGTAATGTTTAAACGCTATTTTCAAAAAAGTGGCTCCAAATTTTTCAATAAAAATGGCTATTTAGGACGAGGTTTTATTCTTCTTTAACATTCTTAAAGAAATATTTCTCTTCTACTATTAGGAAACCGAAAAATTGAGAAAATTTCAAAAAAATGTACTTCGCGCGGCGATAGATGGCATCTGGTAAGATAATGTCAGTGTACACCAAGGAAAATTTCCGTTCGTGGATTCACTCATTGTAGTTTTTCTTTCCACGCACAGATTCACTTAAATACACTCCAGCATCTATGCGAAATACAACTGCGGTTCAGCGGATAACTTACAACTTACAACTTTTGCCACAAGATGTCCTTCAAGCGTTGCTTGTCTGTCCCATAAATAAGATATTTTAAATAAACTTTGATCACATATTTGCTTGTCTAATAGTGCCCATTTGATAAAATAAAAATCATGTTCCGAATCACATATTTATACTAAATGAAGATACATTTGCTTAAAGATATAAAGCACAAGTACATTCAACAACAAAATTCTAATAACACTTTTAGAACACTTATCAAGAGATTTAATAACACTATCAGTACGGTTCTTTACATAACAGTATTTTGATATTTTCAAAAATGAAATCGAACACATATTCCTCAAATATCATGAATGACCACCCAAACATTAGTGACATATAAAATGAAAGTAGTGTATTCATTAAGTAACTTATTTTTTCGAATAGTAATGCTGAAGTGAACATCGATAAAATATTAATCACGACCAGCAATGAAGTACGTTGTCTATTTACATCGCAGGTACGGTAAAGAACATGGTTTCTAATTCTGTTTTTATTCCTCTTCAATTTCCATTTATCCATTTGCACTTTCAGTTCATCATCACTGAGAAAATATGTTGTACACATATCGTAAATATTTGAAGGCCAGCAATGTTAAATTCAATAATATGTCACAGTGAACAGTTCTGATGCATCAACGATGATTAATGCTATCATGAGTTCGAGATAAAAGTCAGAAAATTATGGAATGCTGAAAGAAAAGAAAACAATGGAAGGACTTAGCATTTGAAACAATTCCACAAACGTAACTGTGGCAAATAAAAGTGAAAGTGATCGTTTTGTTTCTGGGTGTTTGTGGCTCGTGTACACGGCGACGCGGTTATCGCTACTAGCCCTGCATCGCGGATTTTGAGGTTAAGTGCGACCGATCCCGACTGATTCTAAAACCAGTGGTCACTGGTAGATAAGTACACTGCGCGTGTAAAATACCAGTGCATAGGGGCCTCGAACATTTTTTATAATTAAATTTTAGATTATTTCATAAATACCTGTATAAAATTACTTCAATAATGACACACTTTTCGAAAGGTTTTCCATTGATATTTACACAACAATATCAAAGACTCTGTGCAGAAACAAGTTAAGACACACCAGCCACAGGAAGCGTCTTGCTATTAGAACAAGGAGAGTTTTTGCACTAAGTGTTGAACGTAATACGTTGAACACGTAGTGAAAAAACTGGTAGTGGTAGTATACTATAGTACTACCACGTTTGAACATCTGCATATGCGCTAACTGGAACCCCAACTGACAGTGGGGTTCGCACTCATGATTCAAGGAGATAGATGTGCTGGTCAGTCGCATCTTTTTTTGCCCGTTCCACGCAGCACCTAATACAAATTGTACCTCATGAACCACTGACACTTTACTTGAAAAGTCCTTGCAACCCTTCAATTGTCAAATTTAGTAAATGTGTAAATAAATCACTACGTAATTATTTTCTCGTGTTTAACTGAACAGTATTTTAAAAAATATTACCAGAATTGTATGAACTCTTCATATTACTCCTGTCTCATGTACAATAAGTTATTTTTTTTATTTCATTTATAACTAGTTTGTACGTTTCTGAACAGCATGTTTGTAAATAAATGTACTCGTATCTTATGTTAATAAATATACCGGCCCAATTTCCATTTCAACTCCATGAAGATCATTTACTTCATCATTGAATTATTTCAATTCCCTAGAAAAATTAGAACAATTTAATTTCTGGATAGAGAAACCAGCATTGACAGATAAATGATTTTTTAAGTACAAGGGGGGGGGGAAACCTTCAAGGGGGGAAGTATTACATGTCTAGAGTCCAGATGACTTGATACTATCTTATACATTTTTTCCTTTTATACAGCTTATAAAATGTACTTTTATTTTATTTGTAGTTAAGAATTATAACGTTAACAATCATATATTGCATGACTTTCGTTAGTATAGAAAATTAGAATTAACTATATTTTGAATATGCGTCGTTGGCTTCTGGGTGGAGCCATTTAAAGCTGTCAGTGCCCAAAAACCAATTTTAACCAAACTATATCCACAATTTTAGGCTAATTTTGAGCCAATTAAGTACTCTATTCCCGAATTTTAGGCTCTTTTGTATTTCCCAAAATGGTGAGCGCTACTAGCTTTAGACTAAAGCTATCAGCCTCCACTCAGAAAATCCATCTCAAAATCAATTCAAAAATATGAAACCACACCCAAAATTTAAGTATAATTCTGGGCTCTAGGAAAAAAAATTACTTCCGCATTTATATTCCAAAATTCAGGCCAGCCCAAAATTAACCTTCAATTGTAGGTAGGGTTTCAGATTTTATGAAAGGTTTTTGATTTTGATTTTTATTTGTCCATAAGAACCTAGGTTAAATGTTTCTCTTCGTACAGCCCTGAATTTTGGAATATGAATGCTGAAATAATTTTTTTCCTAGAGCACAAAATTAGCCTTAAATTTTGGGTGTGGTTTCATATTTTTGATTTGGTTCTGAGATTGCCACGAGAACTAAAATTGAGGAATAGAAACTCTTGGAAACACGGACGTATTAAAATTACAAAGCATAATTACAAAAGTTACAAAACGAAACACTAACTGGCATCGCAGCGATTGACACTCCGCCACTCGCGCAAGCAGAGATAATTTTACTCAAGCGGTGTATTTTAATACCTCAGCCTTACATTAAAATAGCAAAGAAAAGAGATATTAAGTTCCGTACAATACCGTTCGTGCATCTAATATTTGTACCAAAAATATTTTCGGACAAAATATGCCAAATTGTGTCGTAAAAAACTGAAACTGAAGACATTTTAAAGAAGAAACAATACCGAGTCATAACAGTTCACAACTGCTTTGCAAATGAAATTTTAGGATAATAATTGAACCACTAGCATAGAGTACTTGACAATAAATTGGTGATAAAAGTTTCTCCAGACATGGCCAACGAACACCGATGTTTTGTCTTCAGTTGCTCAACAAACAGTGAATTGATTTATCTATTGATTTGTATCAACACTTCTCGGAGAAGCAATAACAACAGCAAAAAACAGCTCTTGAGGGCATCCAAACACACACACACACACACACGAGAACAGAAGCGTTAAGCAGAACGCCCAGCAATGAAAACCTGGCAACAAGAAAGCGCACTTCGACACGAGGCGTGGAGTTATGGATGGGCCGGAAGGAGCGCATTGCGTACTAATAAACGGGACAGCGCTCAACATTTCCAGCGCAACTCCCACCCTCTTTCCCCACTTACCTCCCCACCCTCGATTGCTGGCCTCCTCGCGGCTCGGGGCCGCACAAAGAACCACTCTAAATCCTGGTAGGGTGCGCTCGACAATTTCGTCTCCGGAAAATGAGGCCGCGGCACGCCAATCGGCCCGGTCTCTCAGACTCTCCCTCTGACCTCAGTCCCTTTTGAAATGATTGAAGGCGTTGTCATTGTCAACTATACTATTTATTTCAATAATAGCAGTTTTCGATGGCTTAGCTATCATCAGCTTTCTGATACAAGAAAAATATAAAATTAGAATTAACATAGTTACATAATTTAAAAAACACATCTTAAAAATGAAGAGAGTTGATCTTTAAAATATAAAATAATATACATAATTTAAAAACATCTTAAGAAATGAAAGGAGAAGAATTAAAGAAAATAAAAGAAAGAAAAAAAGAAAGAAGGGGACGGAGAGTTAGATCTTTTTGTTTTATAGTCGTTTTTTTTTAAATTTAAGCAAGAAAATGAATGAAATAGACATATACAATTTTGAGAGAGAAAATACAAAAAGTAAGTTGAGCCGTTTCTTCTCTTGTTCCCTTCCCCGCTGTTCAGTCCCTTTTGCTTAAAGGACGCCATCCACGATCAAGAGAGATGCCTTGCAAGTCTGACTTGTGCCGGTTGTAAATAGGTCGTACCACTCCAGAGGCGTAGCTATGTCTCGGGTGCCCCGGTTCAGAGGGTTGAAATGGAGCCCCCATTGACATTGACATTTCCATCTTTATTGGGGGTCGACGGGGGTCCACTTTCGCGAACTTGGCTTCGGGGGCATATCGTTGCTACACACCTATTGGACTAGATACGCCTCACCATGAAAACAATGGAATGGCGGAATATTTACAAACAGCGCCGCCGAAGTATGCAAGCCATCTTAAGCGATGAAGGCTAACTTAAAGAGTATCATCCATTTTCAAGCGCGGGTTGGAAACCTGGCTCAAGATGGGTAAAGATATGTAACCGCTGAATTGATCTCACAGTGCAAGAACATGTGGCAAACATTTAGTGGTGACATAATTACACGCGGCACAATCCAAGCTTGACAAGTCCTACTTGAGAGTAGATGGGAATACTCGGACCTCCGGCACCAAGCTATAATTGCGTAAGCCGATTCGGGTTCTCATTCATATTACTAACAATAGATGATCTGTTAATAAACCGGCTTCGTAATTCAATAACCAACAGTTAGATTGTATAATTGTTGAGCAATGAACAAACGAAGTCTTTGACTGTGTCAACCACCAAACTGGGCCGTAATGAATTACGTAAACTGCTAGTAGTTCTCCGGAAACAAGCATGTGAAAAACAAATTTCATTGACGTATAAAATTAATTGAGTTGTTTAACAATTGAGAATGAATTTTATCCTAATGAGTTCGATAAGACTTGTTTATGTAACAAATAAGGTCATTGAGTTTAAATATTCGATAGAAAGAATACTTAACAAGGAACAGAATGTTACAATTTATGACAGTTTGTATATGTCCATTGATGATCGTCAAATCAATGTAGTTGTAGTTGTTGTCGCTACTGCTGTTGGAAGTATTTTTGTAGTGAACAAACGTCAGTCTTAATAAAGCCACATTTTGAGTGAATCTGCACCGAACAGAGGAAGGAGTTAAAAAATCAAAATTTTTACGAACGTATTTTTTAATATCCCAAATTTCACATTATTCAAAGCAAACATTTTTGTCCTTTTTTTTCAATTCAGACAACAGTGCGACAGCGGCGCGACGCGCGGAGCAACCGCGAAGGAGAGAACGGGGAAGTCCCGTGGGTGGCGGAAGAGGGCGCTCTCTATTCACGGAGAGCCGGTGGCTCGCGGGCCCGCCTCATTTTTCCGTGCGACTCGAAATCTCCTCGTCGTCGTCGTCAGATGCTGCGGTGGAGGTGGCATCAGCCTAATGACAGCGCCCCGCCCCCTGTCTGCCTTGGCCTTTGTGGGTGGGCTCCCCGCTGCCAGTTCGCGGCGCGCGTGGGGGCTGGGGGAGGAGAGGGATCACGGGAGTCGCGTCCCCTCTGGAAATTGTAACAACGAGGAAGATCCAACCCTTCTGCCAACAGGATGCAAATGTCAAAGACGCAATTTTGTTGGTCTAACCTTTCAGAAAAATATTCGACATTGTTTTCGAGAATTACGTTCCACAAATGATTTTAATATTTTTTTTTATTTCTGCGATGCATTAACGAAATACATACATTAACAAAATGCATAATCATGCATTATGTATTTTAATCAAATACTGAAAAAAGTTCACGTAATTTTCCCATAAATGAAATATCCGATTATAGCGATTGTAAATGTTTGCATATTAACACAAGAATAGAATTTCTCTTGAAATGAGTTAATTCGTTAAATGCTCTCCTTTTGTGTCGTTCTCTTTTGATAATACGGAATGTATTTTAGTAAAAAATTAAGTGTTTATTAATATTTGCTATACAAAAAAATGTGGGAAGATCTTTAAGATGATCCTCAGGTAAGAATGGGATTTCAGGAAGAATAAGTTGATCAATGTACCAATAGAGTTAGAATACTTGTTGTTTATAACATATTCATGTTATACATGAACACTAAAAATCGAAATCCAGTACAATATTGAATGCTGAACGTGCATATTGTTTGGTACAAAACGATGTTTGGCATATGAGAGAAAGAAAAAATAAAAAGGAAACGAACATTTTAATCATAACTATGATCATGATCGTGAAGTGAAAACGAAGAAAGGGGAAAAAAAAGGTTGGAAGGGGGGGGAAAATCAATGGGGAAAAAATTGCAAGAGGAAAAAGGAAATATAAGGAGTAGAAGAGGAGGAGGGTGAAAGTAGTAATAAGAGGAAAGATGCAGAAAAAAGAAAAAGAAGAAGGGAGATCGGGAGGAGAAAGTGGAAAAGGAAGGCGAAGAGGAATCAGAAGTAGAATAAGATGAGGAGAGCAAAAGAAGAAAGAGACTAAATGGTAGGAAAAGTAGTGGGTTAAGGGAAGAAAAAGAAAGCAATAGTATGATAAATAATCTTGAGGAGAAAGACATTGAAGGAAGTGTATGTCTGCGGTTGATTCCGGTGGTACAGTTGAGGGCAAGGGTGTTCTCGATAGCAGCAAGCGCAAAGACGCGTCGATGGAAGGGGAAGGAGGATGAGGGAGGGGGAGGAGTCAAAGGCTTCATATGCCACGCCGCGTCGCCGGTGCAGGAGGCCGCAGCGGGCGGGCGTGACGCACGGACCGCGGGAGCCAGAGGTCCTCGCCTCCGCCCCAAACCCCGCAGTCTCCGCGCAATCAATACGCGCGAGGACCCAATATTCCTCCTCGATTCGCCGCCACTTGTTTTTCCTACGCGCGCCTTCCGGCCTCCGCCCGCGAAGGAGCACAGTGGTCTGGGAAAGCCACGACGGCGCACGTAGCTCATTCCCAACGCGTCCATTTTTTGTTTTCAAAAATCTACTTAATAGTATTGTAAATTACTACAAGATATTTTTAAATAGATATTTTTATAATAATAATAATAAAATAAAAAAATAAAATAATAATAATAATAATAATAATAATAATAATAATAATAATAATAATAATAATAATAATAAAAAAATAATAATCATTGAAGAAGAAGGACCGATCCGGATAGCTGTGATCGCTAAGTAGTGCCGTGGCATCTCGGACAGGTGAATCGGGTTGAGTCCCCGACAGACAGGGCTGTGTTTGTGTATGTATGTTTTGCGTCGTTCATTTACCCTTCATTATCCATCATTCCTTAACTCCATACTCTTCCAGAACTAATACCTTGTGGCTAAACTGATTCATAGAATGGCTGTCAGGTGAATAACGGATAGTGAAATTGAACCTCGGTAGGTTTTCAGGTTTGTTCACCGTGGTCATAACACCAATTGTCGACAAATTTAAAAATTAAATAATAATAATAATTTAAAAATAAGAAGAGAAGTAAAGAAGAAAGAAGAAGAAGAAGAAAAGTGCAAAAGATTTTGCTTGCATGTAATGTCAAACTCATTAATGAAACATTGACCTTTGAGTTGAAATCAGTGAATCACAAATTGTTCATAATTGTGTACAGTTATACGATATCAGCAACCCTGAGAGGAAACCACTCTGTCAATAAACATAACGTCATTAGCGCGTGTCTACAGCATACTATTCCCTTGTAGTCCGTGGGCTGATCACGCAGAATTTTTTGAGATGGGAGTTCTCGGTGATGGGTTCTCGGACTTCGCTTGTTTCTTCCGTCTCTCATTCCAGCTTTCAGATGTAGTTATCAACATTATCACTATCATTTATAATCATTACATCATATTAGGTCTCTGGTTGGTAAACAAGGATCAAGTGAAGACACTAAAATGGAAATCTTGGGCTTCAAGACAGGGCTATTTAGTGGTATCATAACTCGCGATATCGCCTGAGTTGATCAGAGAATGCAGGAAGGTAGATAGAAGCAGCGCGTAGATTCTCAGCACATTTTAGAGGGCACGAGGAACGGATAAATAACGTTATAAAGTGAATTCCACATAAAACTGAAGAGATCCTGGTAACGGAGTGTCTCAGTAGTAACTGAGGTTCTAGGGACTATACCCAGAGACCTGATGACATTATCACCCTAAGCCTTACTGTTAGACTGCAAACGACCGCGCTACTAGTTACCGCTCACGTCCTGCGTAGGTTTTTTTGAGATTCTTAGGTCCTTAGGGACGACCCGCATCCAAAAGAGTATCAACCAGTCAACGGGCTGCGGATTGCTTGATAATAATGCACTATTATTTTGCAAAAGTTTGTTTTGTTTGCCTATGCGGGCATTTGGGCTGAGTTCAGACCAGAGTGTAACATGGATCCGCGCGACGCCACACTGACGTCGTCAATGATGTTGCTGGCGCCGCCGCTTCCATCGCTATCGTCGTCGTCGTCTTCCTCCTCAGCGAACGTGACTACCTGCGCCCTTCAAAGGCCAGGGGTCGGTAACCGGCAGCGGATGCGGGTGCTCCTTCACCCAGACACGAACGTCTCCGAACTTTTTAAACGGGAATTTGTCGAACACGAGAGAAATGGGCTCCAAATCAATCGACTTAAAAAAAATTCGATTTCTTGAGAAGAAAATTAAAATACGAAGAATGTTGGAACACATGATGTACATTATCAGATATATAGTACAGAGCGATCAAAAAGTCTCTCCGCAGTGGCTGTCTCCCTACTCCATCATCCTTTTTGCGGAAACGGAAACATTGCTGGCTTAATCAGTGTGACGGTGTTCGAATATTATTCACAGAAGTACGCTCGTTACAAGTAAGCAATAGTCTAAATAAAAATACGTGACCTTATTCTTCTGCGATCACCGCCATGTTGCCGTTTCCGCATAAAGGATGATCGACTAGGGAGACAGCCACTGCGGATAGAGTTTTTGAACGCTCTGTATAAGGTAACATATAATATCATGAACCTGAAATACTCATATGTAGAAATGGTTTAAAATATTACCAAGCATTTATTATTATCTTGGATTTCGTAGTTATCAACAATCATAATAATTCTGTAATGTAGATAGCCCTGTTCTTGTTAGGAATGGTTCATAGTAATGCGTTAAAAATTAAGTGTATTTTTAGTAGTATACAATATCGTGTAATCGAGTAATTGAATATCCTTTGAAATAATTCTATAATAAGAGTTTGGAGATCTTAGAAATGTCGCAAGTTCTTAAGATTGCTTTGAAATTAGAAACACGTATACGAAAAATATACAAACACGTATACAATATCGTAAAATACTAAAAATTAAAAGTTTACACTTTCTCCCGACAGAAAGTGTAAGAAATTTTCAATGGAAATAACTACGTTTCGATAAGATTTCTCAAGATAACTTATTTTAGAGCCCCAAAGAAAAAAACCTCTCGAAAGTGGTCTGCAACTCATGACAACCACCCTGAAAACAAATTGAAATATTAATCTATTCTCGCGCAAGAACAAGATATATTATAATAATATATTTTATAATGTATAATTCTATAATATCTGTATAATTATAATGTGACATACCGATATGTCACGTTAAAATAAATTAACATTTATTTGGAGACAATATGGTGGAACATGCATTACAGAAATATCACGGAGCTAGAGCATAGCAACGACCGTGAATAAACAATGTAGTTTTTTTTCTAAATGCATTAAGAGATGGGTTGATGCCGAAAGTAGAAACTTTGGGATTGGGCGGAGAAGTTTAGACGGTCAAATGTTATGAAAAAATGAAGGTAGTTTAATGAAGTCTTGAGGATGAATCATGCAGGAAGATTTCATTCTGCTCTGAAAGGCGCTTCTGAACTGATCGTAGATATTTTCTGTGGAAGCAATATTGAAGTATAAATAGGAACTTTGTCGGAGTGGTAATCAAGTTCAGGACTATGTCATGAGGACGTAATCGGACTAGTAATTTTGATAGTTTGAGACCAGCTTGGATAGGGCAGAAGAATTTCGTTGGAACTTTGGACTACAGCAAGATCGCAAGATATTTCGACTGAGAAGTCTACGAGGACATCAACGAAGAAAGATAAGTTAACCGCAGTGTGAAATGTAAATTGAAAGAGATCATGATCAAGGCCTAATTTAAATTCTCTAAATTGTTTGCCAAAAGGAAAAAAATAAACTTTGTTAAATTTTGTTCTTTAGAAAGAAAATGATTTTCATTTAGTCAATCCAAACAGAAATGAACTAGGAATAGAAACATTCTATTTCAGATTCCCAGCTGCCTTGTATAGTCAGAGATCCTATAATCCTTTATAGAAGGTAATAGGATTATAATTATATCGTGACCCATTGACCCAGCAAGCCGGACGCTAAGATCTTTGAGATATAGATGTAGAGAGAGAGGAAAATTTTGGTATATCTCAAAATGGCGCCTCAACGTGATGCATAATTTGTTATAATTTATAACAATTGGTGACACGATAAAATTAATCTTATAAATTATAATATAGTGATCAAAGGAATCTGAAATTTATGGATTGACATTTGAAATTAATTGTTAGTTATAAGAAAGGGCCAAGACCATTTCATTGGTGTGATTTTAAAATAATTTAACAGAGATTTTAATTTGTATTAAATTCAAAATGGATACTAGGAGCAAAAAATTGCGTATGGAGAATGTTAATGTAGATGATATGCTCTGCTAATACTAACCCCGAGGAGAAATTTCGCGTGAAATTATTGAGATTGAACCACAAGAAAGGAAATAATGGCTGCACCGTTAGAAAATATGGACCCTAATAATTTAATTCTTAAGATGTTAGGAAATGAACACAAAACTTGAGCATAATAATACTAAATTAGATGGAATCACTTCAGATATGAATAATAAATTAGAGGATCACTTCAGATATGAATATTGAATTTGAAAAATAACGCTAATGGAAGGAATGACATCGGAAATGTCATTAGAATTGAAGAATTTTCGTCAGGAAATACACAAGGAAATAGTGCAATTACGGCGGATCATCGGCTGAATTCAACATTATTCATTGTAAAATTGAGTCTTTTAATAATCAAGTCGACCAAATGCAGAAATTAAAAGAATCTGGCGACAAAATTAATTCCCAAGTTAAGATTTACAGGAAAACATGGTGACATTAGGACATTTACATGATCAACAATGCGAAAAGTTGACAATCGTCGAATCGCGTGTAGATAATTTAAATGCAATATCGCTTCAACATGGCGAAACAATTGAAAACATAGAATCTAAATTAGTTAATTCGGATTGAAATTAGAAAAACGAATACAGGAGGGACTTGAAACATTAAAATGGTGCAAGATTCTGAATCTGGAAATATATGTCGGACATTGAGACAAGATTGAACAGTTACAGTTAGAAAATGAATTCATGATGCGTTCACGGAAATATCCAATGCACGCATCAGCGCTTTAATACCAAGCCACCTAAAATTTCATGATGATAATGAGGGCGTGATGGTTCTTAAGGAGTTGAATAGCATTGAAGTATCGGCGGAAGATTTATTAAAGGAAGATACGGACGAACGGGCGAAGAATAGCACGTGTTTAATTTTTGAGAGGATATTTCGGAATATACCTGTAGACATTTTAATTGACACGAGTGCTAATGTTTGTGCAGTGTCGGAAAAATTGTATGAGCAGTTAAAGAAAAGGAAATAAAATTGATGAGCTACCCACAGGAGTTTGGATATTCGGACAGCTAATGGAAGGCGCATCGAAACGAGAAGTCGGCAAATTTGGGTGGAAGTGGAAGTTCAAAGGGATCACAATTCCAGTTTCCGAGCAATTGTAGTGAAGAATTTGATTCGTCCAATTATTTTGAGGATTGATGGCCTAAAAATGTGTGACGCCAAGGTCGACATGGTAACAGGAAGTGTATTGTTACGAGGTGACAAAGGGCAACAACATTGTTTAGGGATCAAAGACCAGGAGGGCGAAGATATGTGTATTTGCGATATTGCGGAACAAATTGAAGAGACCAGGGACCAGATCCACACGGCAGCAGAGGGCGCGGTCGACGAAAACGGAATAGATGCTAGTGAAGCTATTGAAATGTTAGTCAATGAATATAGAGATATTTTTGGAAGTTCAAGGGAGCCGGTAAAGGGATATCAATTTAAAATTGAATTGATGGATGAGGAACCTTTTAATCTGAAACAATATCCGATCCCCATGTATATAAAAGCGAAGTACGTAAACAAATAAACACGATGCTTGAGGATGGTATAATAAAAAATCGATGACACCGTATGTAGTAAGCCAATAGTGATAGTTCGTAAAAAGACAATAAGATCAGATTTTGTGTTGATGCTAGGAAACTCAATAGCAAGACCATTGCTCGTCATGAAAAACCGCCGAAATTAGATGAAATGATGTGGAAGGTAAAAGGAGCTCGGATATTCACGGGACTGGATTTTACTGCGTCGTACAGGCAAATTGGACTACACCCAGATGATGTGAGAGATACGCGAATAATTTATGACAATTTGAGGGAGGCAGCAGCAAAAGCTAAAACAGAAACAATGCTTTCGAGGCGAGTATAAGGAGGTGATGAAGTGTTAATTAGAGTACCTCAAGTGTCGTCAGTGGATAAGAAGCTATTTTATAAATTTTTCCCGTTGTATAAAGGACCGTACCGAATTTGTAAAGTATTAAGCAAGAATGCCGCGATTTTGAATGATGAAAATGGACGGCAAATGGGAACTATATAACTACAGGAACATGAAGCCGTATATGGAGGGACGACACGCATGATTAATATACTGGTCATAACAGAGATTTGTAAATAGTTGTAAATATTAGGTGTAATAGTTTTCTTTTGGTATTGTTTTGTTATTATGTATTTTGTCAGTTTGTGTAGGGAGTTTAATTTAATGTGTATGTGTATTCAATGAAGTTAATGGGAGCAAATATTAGGCAGATACAGTTATTAGAATACCTGATGAAATGGTTATTGTTGACATTCCAGAAAGAAAAATGTAAATAGTTTTAAGGCAGCAGAAACAAGACCTAGTGCAATGCAAAGTGTAAAGTGTTAATGTCGTTTAGTGTGGAAGAAGCAAGAAGAAAGTGTTCAATTTAGTCTTGTCATTTAGTTAGGTTGTACAAACCAATGAGCCTTGGAGAGGAAGCTATGACATACCGATATGTCACGTTAAAATAAATTAACATTTATTTGGAGACAATATGGTGGAACATGCATTACGAAATATCACGAGAGCTAGAGCATAGCAACGACCGTGAATAAACAATGTAGTTTTGTTTTTCTAAATGCATTAAGAGATGGAGTTGATGCCGAAAGTAGAAACTTTGGGATTGGGCGGAGAAGTTTAGACGGTCAAATGTTATGAAAAAATGAGGTAGTTTAATACGAAGTCTTCGAGGATGAATCATGCAGGAAGATTTCATTCTGCTCTGAAAGGCGCTTCTGAACTGATCGTAGATATTTTCATGTGGAAGCAATATTGAAGTATAAATAGGAACTTTGTCGGAGTGGTAATCAAGTTCAGGACTATGTCATAGGACGTAATCAGGACTAGTAATTTTGATAGTTTGAGACCAGCTTGGATAGGGCAAAAAGGATTCCTTGGAACTTTGGACTACGCAAGCTCGAAGATATTTCGACTGAGAAGTCTACGAGGACATCAACGAAGAAAGATAAGTTAACCGCGGTGTGAAATTGAAATTGAAAGAGATCATGATCAAAGGCCTAATTTAAATTCTCTAAATTGTTTGCCAAAAGGAAAAAATAAACTTTGTTAAATTTTGTTCTTTAGAAAAAATGATTTTCATTTAGTCAACCCAAACAGAAATGAACTAGGAATAGAAACATTCTTTCAGATTCCAACTGCGCTGTATAGTCAGCGGACCCTATAATCCTTTATAGAAGTAATAAGGATTATAATTATATCATGACCATTGACCAGAAGCCGGACGCTAAGATCTTTGCAGATATAGATGTAGGAGAAAAGGAAAATTTTGGTATATCTCAATAATATAATTAAATAATACCTTTTCTTTTATATATGTTTCTATTCTACAAAGAAATATTTACAATGAAATTTAACATTGACAATCGCTTCAAAATCCGTTCCCCCATACGAGTACGTGTAAGATGGTGAAAATTAATTTCTTCACATGAAGCAGGCCTCCCCAAAACAATGTCTCTATGGCCACTGCCCAGAGCTTCTGCGAACACATAAGGTGTGCTTGAGATTGTTTCTCTTTAAAATATATAATTTACTTACCATTATGAACCTCAATCTAAGCAATGTCATTGATCTGCAGCCGTATCTTTTTCTTTAAATTATTCTAATATTTTATCCCTCGCACTGCTAACTAATTTTAATGGACTGGATTGAGATATTTGTATTGATCATGATCCGTTCCATTCGGTTCCAACCTAGCTATTTCCGTACATTATAACCATATTACTTCAATTATATTTACACATGTATATTTCTACTACACGGGGAGAACTCCATTAAAACTCACTACTTTCTTTCCAAGAAAGGCGATTTCACTCGCCATTCATTCTATTGACGAAAGTCATGTCGTCCTGCAACTTCTTTTTATGAGCCTTTACAAAAGATATAACAATAAAACCTTTTGAGAAACACAACTAGTAATAACTAATAGCAAATAAAAACAAAATTACTCATATTTATAAACTTCGAAAAACAAAAAAATCCGTCATTATAACAGATAGCACACCCTGACTAATTCCACGAGCTATTTGTTATTACAAAACTAAATTTTCAACAATTTTGAGAATTTACAAAATTAATTAATCATCCTACCTTGGCCTGTGGTCTAATCAATTAATTCATCAACGTTTGTTCCATATTTACCATCTCAGTAGTTGCACAGACGTCTCGCCTTAGACAAAAATCTTACTTTTCACATGCCCATGTCATTAATTCGCCCGCATAACCCTGAAATTACTTCATTAAATATTGAGACAGTACACTGCGTGTTCAACGCCCTAACAAACAAAACCAACTTCCTCACCAAATTAATGAATTTAAAAACTAATCGAATGCTCGTCCATCGCTTATCGCACACCAGGCTTTCCTCGTCACACAAACCACGCACCCTGGCTCGTCTTTTAAAGAGGGGCCTGTGACTTCTTCCTTTCCGGCTGTTCATTGACCACTGATTTGTATCACACTCTTCAGTTATTTATGGCATCATCTTACTGCGCGAAACTGCACAAATCGGTTTCTTGTTGTTGTATGCTGCACCTACTCACTTATATTTCTATTATCCATAAAAGAATGTCTCCCCTTTAAAAATTTTTTTTATATTTAAATACAACAGTTCTTTTCTGCGTTTCTTCAAAACCGCATTTCATTGTTAAATGTAACCATATGTATGGTTCACTTCATTTGCTACCGGGATGACGCGCTGATTTACAAGCCAAGTTCTGGTAAGATCCGGTTCGTAGTGCGGGTTGCCGCCTCCGTACGTCCCAAGTGATGCTTTACCTCAAACTGCACTACACATTCCAAAGGGGGTTTTTTTTCCAAAAAATAGTTTTCTCAAATGGGCAGGAGGTCTTGAAGACTTTCTTTACCTGCCAAAAACATGCATACGCACATACGTACACACACACACACATTGCTTTACATTACCCTAGGGCAAGGCTTGATTTCTACAAACCAGGTGTACCCTTTGAAAAAAGGTACTTGAACATCATTATACATTTCCCATTACGTGATCAGTACTATAACAAATAAACGTGTTTGACTCCTCTTCTTGCCCTAGAAGTTACTAACATTTATTCTGTTTATTTCAGTTTACCTTCTCCTTTTCCCCTTCCATCCTCTTTCATTTATCCCTCACTTGCTGTATAATCCTCCAGCTCTTTCCTCTCTTCCATTTCGACGTCGTTTTTCTCAAGCCGTTCCACAAGACTTTACCACCCCTGAGAGCACTTCTCCGTCTCCGGCGTCGCCCCCGCCGCCCCCTCCGCCCCCGCCGCCACCGCCGCCGCCGCCGCCGCCACCGCCGCCGCCGCCCCGCCACCGCCGCCGCCACCGCCGCCGCCGCCCGTCGCCTTGTTTCGCAGCAGCACCTTCAGCGACGCCGTCGATGCCACCGCCGCCGCCGCCGCGACGCCGCCTGCCCCACTTTACTTTCAACTTCTGTCCAAATGGAGGCACGTCCCGCCTCAGATGGATTCTCTTCCCTTTTTGTTTCAGTTTGTTTTCGTCACTCTTTTATGACGCAACTTGCGTTGTAATCGCACGCCGAGGTGACAGCAGCGGCACGAGAGGCGATGGAAGAGGAGGCGGTAGCGATGGCGACTGCTTCATTGGAACTCCCGGCGAATGCTGGCAACTCGCCTTCAATTTCATCCGGCAGTCGCAGAGAAATCGCGACTACCGGATTAAAGCGTTTGGGACCCCCAGGATAGACATATCAGCAATCCTAGACGAGAAAATATAAGTGGCATGTAAGCTGCACTAAGGCTATCATTGTAACGTATGTCTGAAATCAGCTGGAGTAAAGGATTTTATTTGAATAAATGTTCGATAAGGACGCGAGTTATACACGTATTTTATATTGGACAATCTTCACGGTGGCATTTTTAATTTAAAATCAGTCAAGGGGACGAAAATATTTTCTATTTTCTTTTCAATGCTAATAACTTTTTATTTATATTATGCTACTAAAATGTCTTGTGTACAAGATATCCTATTATATAAAATAAGGGGCTTTTGTGAAAGTTCACATAAATAGCCTTTTCATTTTGAAGACTTTTACATTTTATTCGATTAGTAATTATGTAGGAAAATGCAGTCCTTTAATTTATCCTCAAACCAGAATTTTAAAATTTCGAATTTATTTTTTCACGAACAATGAATATTGTTCTTGTACACCTTCCAGGTACAATTTGAGAAAGTATTTAAGGACGGAATATTTGTTTTTAAATGACTTACTGAAATTCAAGAAACCTTTAATTCAGAGTAAACTAGAGGTGCTACAGAATGGCACACACTTTCTCGGAGTATTTTTTTCTTATTTCCTTGGTGTGGACTGGATTTAAGGTCTTGCTCCATTCTCTGGTCAGCTGCCATCTATCGTCGCCGAAAGATTTTTTTTACATTTTCTCAACATTTCGGTTTCTAAATAGTAGAACCGTAATATGACTTCAAGAATATTAAAGAACAACAAAACCTCGTCTTAAATACAAAGATTCATTGACAAATTTGAAGCCGTTTTTAAGAAAATTGCAATTATGCATTACTGTAAATGCGAAATTTGAAGGTCTTTTTCATGGGAATATATTAAGTTTTCAAAAAACGTCATTTTTAGGCCTTTGAAGCACTTCCACTCACAAATGTAGTAATGTATACAAATTAACGGAAATGTGCATATTAACGGCGTGAGAGATATTTAAATAAAAATTACATTTGTGTAATTTTAGAAAAAAGAAAAGAATACACAAAATTTTACTTTACGTCATATTAAACAGTACAATATCACTATCCGTTGGAAAATTTTGAAGAAAAAATTTGGAGCCATTTTTAAGAAAATGGCATTTCAACTTTTCTGAAAATTCAGAATTTTGAGCTAATTTTCACAGAAAACTTGATTTTTCGAGAAACTTTATTTGATATTTTAATCACATATACTCATAAATCTAATAATGTGAATAAATCGCCTTTCATGTAAATATTACCGACGTGAGAGAAGTCAAAAAAAATATTTTTATAATTTTGAGAAACCAACAGAATAGAGCAGTATGCGTTATATAGATGATTGGAACTAACCTACCAAAATTTTAAATAAAAAATTTGGAACCGTTTTTGAAAAAATCTTGTTTTTGCAATTTTTTTAAATTGCAAATATTGCACGCACTATTGCACAAAAACTACTAAACTTTTCACAAAAGTGTTTATGACCTTAATGAAATACCTATTTATGGGCAACCAATTACATTTGAAGGAAAAATGTGTCTTCAATTTTATAGTTGCAGGAAGAGCCGAAAAAATTCAAACTTTTGCAATTCTCAAATTCAGAGATAACCGTGAAAATTGGCCATATGACACCTCTATAAGTGTATTTTACTCTATTCTTACAGGAAATTTAAAGACAAAATTTGGAGCCGTTTTTGAGAAAGTTTTGAAAATATCCGTAGGGTTTTATGTAAATTAACCGCCAAATTTTAAAGAATGTTTTTTAAAATGTCAAAGCTTCAACTAGAGTCAGATGAACAGGGGGTATCTTCGATTTGGAAACGATCGTAGGTATGGTTTAGGCGCTAGGTTTGTTCATATGCGAGAGACGGAAGAGAGACGGACAGAGAGACGGACAGAGAGACGGACAGAGAGACGGACAGAAGACGACAGAGAGACAGACAGAGAGACGGACAGAGAGACGGACAGAAGAGACAGACAGAAGAGACGACAGAGAGACAGACAGAAGACAGACAGAAGAGACAGACAGAGAGAGACAGACAGAGAGGACAGAGAGAAGAGACAGACAGAGAGACGGACAGAGAGAGACAGACAGAGAGACGAGACAGAGAGACAGACAGAGAGACGGAGACAGAGAGACGGACAGAGAGCAGACAGAGAGACAGGACAGAGAGCAGACAGAAGAGACAGGACAGAGAGAGACAGAAGACGAGACAGAGAAGACAGAAGAAGACAGACAGAAGACGGACAGAGAAGACAGACGAAGACGAGACAGAAGACAGACGAGAGACGGACGGAGAGACAGACGGAAGACGACGAGAGACGGACGGAGAAGACGACGGAGAGACGGAGGAGAGACGAGACGGAAGACAGACGAGAGACGACGGAAGACAGACGGAAGACGACGGAAGACGACGAGAGAGAGACGGAAGACGGACGGAGAGACGACGGAGAGACGAGACGGAGAGACAGACGAGAGACGGACGGAGAGACGACGGAGAGACGAGAGACGACAGAGGCGACGGAGAGACGACGAGAGACGACAGAAGACGACGAGAAGACGAGAGAGACAGACAGAAGACAGACGAGAGACAGACAGAGAGACAGACAGAGAGCAGACAGAAGACAGACAGAGAGACGACAGAAGACAGACAGAAGACAGACAGAGACGAGACAGAGAGAGCAGACAGAAGACGACAGAGAGACGAAGACAGACGAAGACAGACAGAGAGACGACAGAAGACAGACAGAAGAGACAGAAGCAGACAGAGAGAGACAGAGAACAGACAGAGAGACGACAGAGAAGACAGAGCGGACAGAAGAGAGAGACAGAAGACGAAAGAAGACAGACAGAAGACAGACAGAGAGACAGACGAGAAGACGACAGAGAGAGACAGGAACGAAGAGAGACGAGAGAAGACGAGACAGAGAGACGGACAGAAGACGACAGAAGACAGAACAGAAGACGGACAGAGCAGAAACGGACAGAGAGACGGACAGAGAGACGGACAGAGAGACGGACAGAGAGACGGACTGATTTCTTATACTCGTATTATTATTAATTATTAACATTTATATTACTCAATTGCGTCCTGGAACCTACGTGGCACCAGGCGAAAGAGCAGAACAATTGGCTGTTGCAGCGCTGGAATCCATTACTTGGTGACAAATCTCCGTTTCTACTCCTTCTAGCCAACAAACGATATTTCTATGTTGCAGTTTCTTTTGCCTAGTTTTTCATTAATAATTTTTGCTTGCAGTTATTGTATTTAAATGGTAAGTTTTAATTGAAGTTCCTGTAAAATATTTTTGCTTCACTAATTATACTGCATATATTCAATAGCATCGGGTCCTGGCAGAGATGCAGTAGTTTCGCAAACTATCGGGTTTCTTATTAGTTTAATGTTGCTCGTTAGTTCCACCCTCCAGTTCCATTTCCTACACTGCAGCAAGATACCCTTACCTTCCGCGTCCTTCGTGCTCCCCTTTCTCATGGGCTGCGTTGCAGGGCATTCCACTCACCGGCAAAAGTCGTGCGCCATTGAACTACTCTCTTCCTTCACCCTGCAAATTCCTCACCCCCTTCTCTCATGGTTCTTCGCCCAACTCCTCGTCGCCCAATCCTCGTCGCCCAACTCCTCGTCGCCCAACTCCCTCGTCGCCCAACTCCTCGTCGCCAACTCCTCGTCGCCCAACTCCTCGTCGCCTCCTCGTCGCCCAACTCCTCGTCGCAACTCCTCGTCCAACTCCCTCGTCGCCCAACTCCTCGTCGCCCAACTCCTCGCCCAACTCCTCGGCCCAACTCCCTTGTCGCCCAACTCCCTTGTCGCCCAACTCCCTTGTCGCCCAACTCCCTTGTCGCCCAACTCCCTTGTCGCCCAACTCCCTTGTCGCCCAACTCCCTTGTCGCCCAACTCCCTTGTCGCCCAACTCCCTTTTTGCTCAATCCCCCTTCGCTCAACCCCCTTCTCTCAACCCTTCGCTCAACCTTCCCATAGTACTACTTTTCCTTCACATGCGCAGCAACTCTGAAGACTCTTTAGACCCCGTCTTCAATCCCTAGCGATTCCCAACAGCAGATATGTAAGGCAATCAACTTCAACTGCGAACCCCATTTCTTCTTCTCTATCCCCCCTCTTCTCCACCGCTGCTACTTCTGCACTCCGCACCCCTCCCTCACACGACCGATGAATGTCGACAACAGGGCAATGGGTGAGATGTATTGGGGCGGCCAATTCAAACCGCCAGCGAACGCTTGCAATTTCCCTCCCCGTCCTTATCGACGACACGAAATAAGCACTTAAAACTTGTCACAAAAAGAGACAACAGGAAATGGTGTGAAGCACTTCACACGGGTGCTCAATTTGCACGTACACTCTCACTAGAGAACGAGAAGAAATGTAGTACATGGGACGTAACATTCTTCGTTATTATCTTAACTGAGAATTTGAAGTCAAAGCAAATTTGCAAACTGAAAGTCAATAATAATAATAATAATAATAATAATAATAATAATAATAATAATAAATAATAATAATAAAAATAATAATAACAAAATATCAACAACAGTATGAAGTGGTGAAAATCGACCACTGATACAAATAAGATGGCGATATCAATACGATCTTTAATACTAATTCATCACATCAGTTCAAATTTGCTAATAAAGCATATCACAGTGTGTCTCAGCATTAATGATACAAATTTATAAGGCATGTAAAGAGAAAAAAATTATCGTTTTCGCCAATGAACATGTAGTGGGAAATTTCATACATCGGAGATGTGTGTATTTGTCCCAATATATTAGGCAACCCAATATGCACCAGTGTTCGGCAGGTATCTTGGCTGCGTCAGAACCTGATGTTGAGAGCAGCTGTGCATGAGAAGATGTCTAACTATTAATGACAAATGTCAGTTGAAAAAAGATATCTACTTCAAGTTGAACGTTTTACTTGTATTAAAAGTGAGACTACTCATTATCAAAACTGCTTTAAAATCGATATCTACAAATTGAGTAAGGAAAAAATAATTTGATTTCCATTCGCCAACTGTGAATTTTGATAATCAACTACAAATTATGGTGGCGTCTCCAACGCTTTAAATAATTACAAACTTCATTTCCAAATTTTTAATTAAATTACAAGATTACTAAAAATGGGCAGTTCCCACCAGCTGGCGAGATGCTCTGAATGCATCTCCGTTGCCCCAAACGGTGGACCGGAAGGAGTTTAACTTGACGGACTGATACGCGCAGGATAGCCTATTATTACAGGTAGAATATCATTAGAATAAAATAGATAGATGTAAATAGGCAATATTGTTTTGTTAAAAACCTACACAATCGTTATTTTACACGCCAGTAAAATGGTGAAACTCTAAGATGCAGAATTTCTGACTATTTTCACCAATCCAAAGAAGTGCTCAGACTACATGATTACGAGTGACGATAAATGAAGAATTTTCCCAGAATTCTCCAATCCATTGCGCTTAACTTCAAACTCAGATAAATTTTCTGTATCTGTGAATTTTCACTGGACTGTTAACTGTGATGAAATGGCGTGTGCACCCCGCTTACTCCAGCGATTAATACTGGTGATTTCGTGTAGGGAACAAGAGCACGGGAGTGACTGGAGGGGAAATCCCCTCCATCGCAAAATTAAGGAGTTTCTCTTCTCAGAAAGTTCTTCTTAGTTCACTAAATCAGAACCACTTAACTGAATATGCATTACTGTCTCTCACAGCAAATTAGAAAGGTATTTTAGTTATCTTGATTCTAATACTTGAACACTCATTATGTTCCCTCCGGCACTTCAGAAATTATCGCAAATTTTAATCATGTTTTAATTTGTATAACCTGGACACACATTTGAAAAAAAGACAGAACATTTGCTATTCATGCAAGTAAAAATAAAAGTTAATAAAAAATCGGCAACCTCATACCTTAATATCTACTGCACAACATTAAATTTCTCAAAAAATAAATTAATACCCAGTTCCTGTTTTGTGTATCACCGCTCTCACAACAAATTTAACATTTAATGAGCTTTTAACAAGTTGTTTACAAGATTCTTTAAAACCGTGTCGCTCAGTGAATCAGGCCGTCGCGTGTTTGAAACACGCAAAGTTATTTCAGACGTGATATTTCTAATTATTTGCGTTCATAATTCACGAGCGGTCCGAGGAGAGCGAGTTCTGGAGGGGAACTCGCGAGGGAATTGAAGCGAGTGCGCGCGCAATCAGGCAGACGTAACAGATTCGAGTCGCAAACTAAAACGGAACGAGCTGCCCTGCGCGGCGCGGGGAGTGGAGAGGAGCGACCCGTCTTCGGGGCAGTCGAGGAGAAGAAGATGAGGCGCAGGAGGAGGGAGGAAGGGATGCGGGACGGGAAACCGGTGAAGGAAAGAAGAAGCGGGAACCATAGGCCATCGTCGAAGTGGCAGCGGAGAAGGGGGAGAGGGTAGAAGGAGTAGGGGGAGGTGGTGGTGATGGTGGTGCAGGTGATGATTGTGGTGGGAGAGGGGGCGGAGGGAAGTAGTAGGAGGGGGGTAATGGAGTTGGTAGAGATGGTAATGGAAGTGAACGTGGGAAGTCGCAAGTGTTGGTAGTGGTAGTCGGCAGACGGTGGTGGTGGTAGTGGTGCTGGTAGAGGTGGCAGTGATGCTAGTGGTAGTTATTATATAGTAGTGGGGGTGTTGTTGGTAGACCCCACAGGGGCGGTGGAGAGAACGGCGGTAGTGGACGAAACGGTGGCAAAAGCAAGTGTTCAGGAAGAAATGGAATGATGGAGGATTCACGTCATTTCATCTGTTCACGCCACACCTCCTCTCCAGGAGGTGTGGCGGTGAACGAGACGATGAAGGTGATGGATCGATGGAGGTGCGAAGACGAGACGTACATGGGTAAACTGATTAGTGAAACAGGAACCATGGGGTCCGTCGCCGACGTCATCCCAGGCGGAGGCGGTGGTAGACCTGACAGTGGCAGTAGTGGAGATGAGAAGGAAGCAGCATGGAAAGGAAGCAGATGTATAATGGTAAAGATAATCGGAGGTTGTGGAATCGGTGAGGAAACTGAAACGAAACGTTTATTGGTGCTGGATGTGATGGGGAATATACAGGTACTGAGGGTGGGGTACGAGTGGTATGATGGCAATGGCGGAAGAGGAAGCCCAAAGAGGCCATGAAGAGTACAGGAGATGGGTTTAGTGATGATGGGAGTAAAATGGATGTTGTAATAATGGAGTAATGAACGCGATGAGACGATGGAGATGATGTGGCGATTATTATAAGGTCATGAGGTTCTGGCCGTGTTGAGAGCGATGGTATCGACCCTATCTCGATCAGGTCCAGTTTCCCTGATCCATTGAGCAAATGCTGAGATGGCCCTTTGTTTTGCTTCTGGACATAAATGTAACTTCATTATCTGTGCACGTCTTCTAGAATTCATTGGGAAATATAGATATTCAAATTATTGTTTCCATGTTGTTGCGGCAGGAAGTATTATTCTTTGACGAAGGACATCATGGATAAGAGCCCAAAATTTATTGCTTATTTATCCTTGAAAATAGATTTTATTACATGAGAGCTTTTTTTTTCTTCAAAATTCATGTAGTATATGACTTAGTGTAGGGATCACAGAATTTTGAAAATGTGCACAGAATTCACTTCTCCCCATAGCACGTCTTACGCAGTTTTAACTGTTTTTTGACATAAAATAAATAAATGTATATTGATGTGGAGCGGATCCTATGGTGGTAAAGTGTGAGACCCACGGTGACAGTAGAGATGGGGTCAGAAGGAGACGTTTGCGACGACAGCGCCGACACAGTAGATAGAGTAGCAGCGGACGTGGAATTAGAGAAGGCCGTGCGGAAGAAGAACAGAGAGAGAGATGGAAAAAGTGGAAGTGGAGGAAGCATTAAAATCCACGAGGACAAGAAGTGCCTGAACTGGAGAAGATGGACTGGCGCCAGACAAGGGCGCGGAGCCGCAGACAATTCCGTCGGGGCTGGGAACGAGGGGGCAGTGTTCGGGCTAGACTCGTCTCGGAGCAGCCCGTCGCGACGCCCGGAGTCCAGACCAATGAAGGCGGCCCCCACCCTTCTAACAGCGGCGAAGGGCTTCCCAGAAGGGCTACCAACGCCTATCTTTGATCTGAGGTGAGCGCTGCCCTCGACCTTCGGGTATTGGTATTCACGCTGACCCCTCACAGCCTCTTTTTGATCTCGCTCCCTCGCAACTTACAATTCTTGTCATCTTTTATTCTTTGTTCTGTTACTTCTTTTTAAGTTCGTAGTGTGTTTCGGTTGAGAATGGGATGGGAATACGGGAAAATGAAAATAGAGAAACCTACAAACCTACCCTGTATTGCTGCTTTAGATAATGCTGTTTGCCACAAAATGGACAGATTGTGAGTCAAGGCGATGTCCCTGAGGAGAAAGATGACCGCACTGCAAATGCTTTCTCACTAAGAAAATTAACCCTCAAGAATGAATCAATTCTTCCATTACTTAGTCTGCGAATACAGAAAACAAGAATGTCACAATGAATGCTGGGGCACGATGTCCGTTCGAATGAAACATCTCCCCAAGAAGAGCGGACGCATTCCCATTGAAGGTGGGTATTTCCAGATGATGAATACGGGGTTGAACATGCCACAAACAGTGTTGTAGTGTGTTGCGTGTGTGAAGTTGTAATCTTTTGCGTACAGAATCTTGCAAGTTTTCTTGGCTGTCACAGATTGCACAGTGCTGACCCTCTCCCGCGACTGACAGTAGACCCCCTGATTGGCCGGCTGGTTCAACCTATAACGCTCTGCCTCTTTCGTATATTAATTCGAAGTCGAGCATCCCGGCGCAGACCAGCCCTGAAGACGACCACGACAAGATCGTCGAAACGTTTGTATCACAGCCTTCTCCGCGGCGTCACCCAAACAGCCAAGGAATACATAGCACTTGCACTTTCTGTGTGCAATAGCCCGTATGTACTGATCAGCGCTTACCTTCTACCTTTGGATACTAGGATTCAAATACAGGTCGATCCAAGTGAAATAAATCGGGTTTAGAGTAGGTGTCCTCAAGATCCTTCGTTTGCCCTACCTCTCATTTCCCCATTACTCAATAATCTTTCGAAGTTTATCATCATAATCACTCATCACGTATTTGCCATCATACCACTTATCGCATAGCTATAATGCAGAAGATCAAAAAGCACAATAACAACGGGTTAATTAAGTACTGTCCTTTTTTGAGTGTTCATTATAGCCCTGATGAAGAAAATACATTTTCCGAAATGTTGGCAAACATCTAGAGAATTTTTTTACTGACTAAACCCAATAACCAGCCTGCATTATATTTATGGTCATAAGGATTCTCTATATTTCATGACCTCATTGAAAACTACGCCAACATTTGGGTGAAAGCCGAGACGTCTGGGTTCGGCATTATGAGCGAGGGTGCCACCACCAGCACTATTTGTTTTCATACGAGAGTTACATAACGATTCCGTTCCACCAGCCCGGTTCATTTATAACGGAATACACACAGAAATCTACCAAGCTCGAGATGGAATGCATCGATCCGGCGCGGCGTGTCTCTCTAGTCTCGCACTCCACGGACCTCGACCCTGAGCCGGCGACACCACGCATTTTCTACAGACTAGGTCAGCATTTTGCCACTCCAAGCCACGCATTTTCTACAGCCAGTATTTCTACAGCCACGCATTTTCTACAGCAGGTATTCTCGAGCCGGCGACATCACGCATTTTCTACAGACTAGGTCAGTACTTTGCCACTCCAAGCCACAGCGTCGCTGCTTCCTTATCAAGCGGATCATGACCCAGCTGCTAGATTAATTTGTATCCGTTTCACAGCATTAGCGCCGTTTTTAATTGCTTGATGTTGTCTTAGATGAAAATAAATGCTTGATTATGATACCAGTCGCTTCACAAAATTGTTGGCTGACAAGAAAGACTCCGCAACCTTTGCACAGTAGCAAACTTATCGACCGTCATTCTGCAACTTTCCTCAGGAAGAAATGCAGTATGAGGAAGGTATGCCACACTATGCGTAGGATGCGACTTTCCTCCCGGGTAGCAAAGACTCTAATAACCCCGGAATCGCAAACCTACGATTTTAGACTGCTTCAGAAATACAACATGGTACTTGAATGTTTATTTACAACACCCCTGAGTTACACAATGTCATATGCACCCTTTTGTATCACGCATAGGCCGTTCGCTAGCGCCCTTTCGGGTGACGTATAGATGAGGCACCGCAGCTCTATTGTCGGAGTTTCTTGAGCGTGAGCGGCGTTCTCGGAATTTCACCTCCTACGCCAATCTCAGCTACGCGGCATCGGCACCTTCTCTTATAATGGGAAAGTTATGGCTTTTCATTACCGCCCTACTTCAGTTCCTGCACCTCAGTCGCCACTCGTCGACTCGCCTTCCCGTTCCGATACACCCGCCCCTCCCCCCGCCTCCACATTCCTTGCACGGCGGTGCTGGCACATCCGTCGCTCTTGCCTTGCTCCACTGCCATTGCCACCGCTCTTGTCGGTTAAAGACTCTGCTGTGCTAATGCTTGCCCATGGTATAACCGCCCCTGTGTCCGTGGCCGCAATCACCACCAGCATCACCAAGTCACATGCCGCCTCATGATCAAATCTCTGGCATCTTTACGCTACATATTGTACACTCCCATCTGCATCATCACTCTCCTATGAAACTTATTACCTCAACCCACATCAACATCAACGTCATTAGTATCTTCAGTTATCACCCACTACCGCTTCACATCACCACTTACACCACCCTCACCATCGAACCAATTTTAACTTCCCTTAAATGCTCCGATAGCGGATCACAGCCATTTTATATACATTTTCTAAAATATTGTCAGGGCCACCATGTTACCTTCCGCTTCTTTCCAACATTTCTTATTCCTCCTCCGCTTCCGCGCATTCTTCTGTCACCTTCACCACCCCATTGACTTCCAACACCACCGTCTCCACCGCGCCTACTTCGCAACTTCTCCGACCGAGCGCGTTTCTCCTCTTCTCCACCCCCCCCCCGCCCGTCCCCCCGTCCCTCCACCCACAACCCGCAACTCTGCCCGTCGCGTCGGCGCGAGTTAAACCCGGCCCCCCCCTCTGCCCGCCCGCGGTGTTTGTAAACAGTGAGTAAATGACACGAAGTTTCTCGCCGCGTGAATTATAAATGGTTCCTTCGAATTTTCGCCTGCATCGATTCGCGGCCGGAACAATGCGCAGGTCATGAACGTGGGGGAGGTGGGTGGGGCGGGCCACTTCCCGTTCCGCCCCGTGCCCGTGCTGCCCCGCCCCCCCGCCCTGTCCCGCCCCGGTCCCGCCCCGTGCCTGCCCCGCCCCGCCCCGCCCCCGCCCGCCCGCCGCCGCTCCGCCCGCGCCCGCCCGCGCTTTCATTCACGCTCGGGCTAACTTCGCGGATCGCACGAGGTGTGATGAAGTAGGTCTAGTCGTTTCATGAACGCTTCGCTCCTTGCGCTGATAAATCAATGTTCTTTGCTATGGTCGTCTTCCGATATTTTTTTGTGCTTGCTTTTAGAGTCGTCGGTTTCTTGGGGGACGAGGGTGCGAAATTTCCGCGCTGTCAATTAATTAAAATTAAGAAACTTCAGAGGTACTTATAAGTACTGCAGAAATACATTTTCTTAGTCATTTCACAAGGTTACTTCACGTGAAAAATAATGCCCATCCCTGCAACTCGACGTTTGTGATAAAAGTTGAAAAGTTTTCAGTTTCTGAAATGTACACTTTTTTTTTATTTAATCATTAATTTGAACTTTTGTTTAATTGTTTGTTTTTGTAATACATTACTTTCGTTACAAAGCATAATATTTTAAAAATGGTGCGGCTAATTTCGAAAAACTAAATATTTACCTCAAGAAATTATTTTAAAAATTGTTTACATTGAACTGATGAGAGATGGTCTTTGCAGGCACTAAATATGGAGCAACAACAAACATTATAAGATAACAGTGTTGTAAACAGAACATTTATGTACGACATTGCCAGGACGGGCAAACAATATTGAATTTCTCGATTATATAAATGTACGTACTTGAATGGTCAGTGACGAATACAAGAAACAAATAGGTAGTGAAAAATTATGTCAATGGGAAGCAACAAACTCACTGGACGAAGAGAAAGATGGAAGAATCAACAAGCCGCAATGCGAGTGTGTGAAGGGTGAAGGGATAAGGATAAAGAAACGAAAAGGCACAGGGATGAGGGGATGAGAGTGCGTTGCGCCCTCAGAACTGCTTTGTCCTCGTTGAGGACAAAGCAGTGGCGGGGGCGGGTGGTATCAGGCCACTGAAGGACATTTTCATGCGAGATTCCAAAGGGAGACCGCTCCTTCCTCTTCTGCCAACATTTTTCTCGCTACCGTTCGGTCCCATACTCTACGCGTTATTTTCAGTTGGCGACCACGGCTGTGTGCTGTTGGCTTTTGCAGTTAACATTTTCTTCGAAACACAAGAATCAAAAAGTTTGAATACTTACTACATATATTAACAGTATACATTTTCCTTGTAGAAAATCAACTGCTCCAAGTGACCCTTAATAAATATTTAAAAATCTTAGCTGAAGGTAGTGATGTTACTGAACTTCCAATATTTGGATTATCCTGCCTTGTGTTGTGTTCTGTATTGTCTGTATCTATATGCAGATGGATGAGTAGATACTATCGTGAGAACACCAAAAGTTAAGTATAGAAAACAACTAAGAAGAAGCAAAATACCAATAAATTTCGAGGCTCGGATTGTAGTGATTACACTTTAGCCTTTCAACGAAGAAAACTCACATTTCTCCACTACTTTACGTGATCGAAATAAAAATATTTTGAGAAAATTAATGATAATTGTAACAATTTATAGAAAATACCGTGAAGAAATTTTCAATGTAAAGTAAAATACACATAATTCCTTGACGGTATTTGGTTCATATCGTGATCATTAACAATCTATATGTAAAGAATAAATAATGTTTTCGTGAGTGTGCCATGTAACGATACTAAAGTTTTTATTAATGCCAAATATCGTGTAACAAATCCATTATTTCCTCAGCGTTAGCTGCGGAGAGTCAAGATTTTTTAATTGATTTATTCAGTGATTGGAAATCACACAGATCAGTAGCAAATTACTATTTCATGTGCATTTGCTTGTTTACATTGTAACTTATACTAAACTTAATACCAAAACTTAAGCGAAACTACCTTACTAGAGGTGTAGGAAACTACAAGAGGCGAGATGTAGTACAAGTTTAGCCTGATTCTGATTCTCGGGATGAATCAGCAACTCCCAGTTGTTGCAAACAAAAAATATCAACAAAAATAAAAATTAAAAAACAACAAAATAATGAAATCAAAAACAAAAATTAAAGAAATATAAAAAGGCAACAACGACGACGACAGCAAAAACTCAACATCATTCCCATTCGTATCAAACTATCAAATTAATGACTACCCAACCCGTCGTTATGAAGTTTCATCCAGTCATTCTTCCTTCTGTCCCATTCAACCTGCCCCCTGTCAGAACCAAGCGCCCTTCGCTTGCACAGGCGTCTGCATCCGCTCCCAGCGCACCTGCCCCGTCTACGGGCGAGGAAGAGAGGGATCCAGCGCGTCCGAGCAATTCGGCCGTGATTACGCCCTTCATTAGCGGAGAGGAGCCGTACTAAACAAATCCATTAGCCGGAGGACGGAGGTGTCAACGGCCGTTAAAATGAATGCCGCTTTCTGTGAATGCCGAACTTCGTGATCATGTAAACACGCCGCTCGCTGTGCCGCGCCGCGCAAGAGGCATTAGCGTTATACGGCCGTTGTTGAGAGCAGCCCGCGTCCCCCCCCCGCACCCTCTGCCCATCGCACTTGGGGGTGGCTGCCGGCAGTTTGGGATGGCAACGATACATCCGTTTGTTGGAAATATCGTTGTACTTCTTTCATTTACCAGATTATTATTACTGAAAATTTTGCTCTGCCGCTCTGCTAACCTGCATTTAGGGATTGCAACGATAAATCCGTTTGTTGGAAATATCGTTGTACTTCTTTCATTTACCAGATTGATACTGAAATTTTTGCTCTGTCGCTCTGCTAACCTTAGTTGGTAGGCAAACGATTCGTTTGTTGAAATATCCGTCTTTTTCATTAAAAGATGTTTGTTACCGAAATGTAGGTCTGCCGCTCTGCTTACCTGCATTTAGGGATGGCAACGATTTACCCATGTGTTCAAAATATTGCTGAGGATGACACATTGATCGTAAAATTGTGGGTCACTTGCTGCTGCCTGAGGCTCAGATAGTCAGCGTGTGTCATCTTGTATTCGAAATACAATCGTACGTAGTCGAGCATCACGTATTGATACCGAAAATATTCATCTGTCACCGTGTACTTTATATAGCTTTGGCTTTTTCAAAATATTGCTCTTCCTTCGATAAACGAATATAGTGGTAGCGAAAACGTTTATCGATTTCATATTGGTACTAAGCCAAGGGAAAATGTAACTCTTTTGAAAAAGCGTATTTATTGAAATGAGGCAAATTCACATTACGGACGTTAATACGTAGGAAATGTTCTGAAATGAACCCATTCCGCTCTTCATTTCAAAGATTCACACGGCAGTGAAACCAAAATTAATTTTCTCCAATCTGTTAAAGACTGTCAGAAAAGTTGTGAAAATCTCTATTAGATATTTCAACTTTTCTGACATCCTTTATGTCATATGTTGCTACAAATAATATTATATGCTATGAATAATCAAATCGTAGCAAAACATGGGGACCTACAAATGCTCTTATGTACTTACTGACGGGATCTTCTTAACTGGTTTACAAGTTCGATTGCACCCTGTTTAATCATAATGCATTCACGATTGGTATTTATTATAGCTGTCGCATGACCGAAGGCTGCTGGCGCTCGCGCAAGCACAATTGCGTAGCTCCACCTCGAAAAGAGCGCCTCAGCAGTAGAGGCCTGTATAATAGCTTGAACTCTGCTTGGCGGGGGGACGAATGCTACTTGTGAGCTCGTCGTCCATATGAACGCATCCTCCATTCCACGTCGGTTCAGGTCGGTCGAAACTGGCCCTGCCGACATTCTTCCACCCCTCCGTCGGTTCAGATCGGCCCTACTGGCCCTGCCAACACTCCCCCATCCCGCTAATTCAGACCGACCTTCCGGAGTCCTGCTAGCAGCTTCCCGCTCTCTCCCCTGACTGCATTTCGAGTGCGCCAACTCGTCCGATGGCCGCTGCAAAGTTTCTCTTCCTGAGAACTGTCCTTGGCGAGGTTAGGCTACGTCAGGTACCAATGTAGCTCACACTACCCCCAATAAACTACTGTTGGCCATGACCGGGGTCATCCCTATTTTTAGTACTCCCTCTCGTCTGCCATAGGCTTTAAGGAGAACAGGGAACGTCCCAGAGAGCACCTTCTGCGTTTACCGTCCTTCCCCACTGCCCCGCACGTGTTGCCAGACCCTTCCCCCACGACATATTTCACAGACACGTCGGACATATTGCCTCCACTCTATTTAGTGTTTCGTAACTCATTACCTCTGACTACGTCTACTATTACACATTCATTAAGAACAAAGTTTTTGGAGAACTTGATCTAAAACTTTTCCCCAAAAGATGAGAATCAGTATCGTATCTTGAACTTTGTTTTGTAAATATTTTAGTTATACTACTAGTCTACCAGAGACAACGAAGTCTGCTTAGTAATAGAATTTCTACACAAATAAGCCCCAACAGTTCCAAAGAACTGCTTGTTGGCTTCATTTTTGCTTATATGCAGTGTCAACTAAAAAGCCAATTCCAACTTTCAATTAAGAAAGGAACCATTTCACTTGCATGTTGACTGAGATCGAATAACTGGAAGAAGAAGAAGAAGAAGAAGAAGAAGAACGCACAATAACGTAATGCCATAGTCATAGATTTCCGCTATGGTATCACTGCTAATGAAGATCGCCAATACATCATACGAAGAAAAAAATAGAAGAAGATGAAAACGGAGGCGTGGAATACGAAAAGGAGGAGATGAAAAAGAGCAAGAGGAGAAGACGGGGATAAGACAAAGACGAAAGAGGAAAGGACGAAAATTGCAGGGGAGGTAGGGTGAGAAGGCAGAGCAGGCAAAGGCCGAGCAAGAGAGGAAAGAAAGAGACAAATACTGGCCAGGAGGACGCGAAGAAGAAGGAAAAGAAAGAAGGAATGAGAGAAGACTCCCCGCAGCAGCGGAATGGACGTGGGCGCGTTGCAGGCTGCATCCCACAGCGCGTCGCGAAGGCCGCTTCTCCTCTGAGGGAAGCCCCGCCTCGCGCCGGCCGCACAAAAGAATAACAAAGTGCGGAGCGGGGCGGGGCGGGTCTGGGTGGAGCGGGGCGGGGCTGGGCGGAGCGGGGCGGTGAAAGAAGGGGGCGGAGGCGGCGGCGGGCGCTGCGACAAACGGTGCGGGACACTCGAACAAGCGGAGCAATAAAAGGGCGCGCAAATAGGATTTGCGGGGGAGACGATGGCTCCGGCGAGGGGCGGGACGGGGCGAGAACGGCAGCGGGAGGGGAGAGGGAAACGAGCGGGGAGTTTGAGAGGAGGACGCGCCCCGACCTGCAGCACAAAGGCGCCCCTCCCGGGCTCTTGAGAGGCTGCGATCTATCTTACTGCGGGCTAGGAAAAACACGCACGCCGGGATATACGGCGGCATGCGGGCGGCGGCGACGGGGAGGTAGCGGTCGCCCTGACGAGCTACGGCCGTTTCGTGCGTCCACCGCTCGGGCAACTATTAAGGCAGGCGGACACTAGCCAGTGCGGCTTGGGAGCCTGGCTTGCACCACCGGTTGTAAATCAGTCACCTCGGCAAAGTTCTCGCAATAGAGCAGGTTGTGGTGATGATCGATGTATAGCAGGCGCAAGCCAGGCTTGCGTGCGACAGTGGATGGGCCTGTTTACTTCCCCCCTTTCAAATGTTCGCTTTTCATTGAATTTTTAACACGCTACCTAAGACTTTGGAGCTAATTACCAGCTAGTTCAGGATTGCTATTGGCAATTTTTAATTTACCTTTTTTAATTTAGCGTTTTTAATGCATTTTGAGAGTAGTAAGATGCTAACCGAAGGTAAGCAAACACTCGCCCCTTTAAGAAGTAAAATGATTGCGAAATATTCATCCACGTATGAGCTTATTTTCGGCAACATTAACAAATTGCCAACTATGAACTGGAAAAAAATTCAGCTTAAATAGGAAGATAAATTAATCTTTGAAAGATGGTTACGTTCACTACATGTTAATTTTTAGTTCGAGACACTTTTAAGTCCAGTAAAATTATTTCATAATATGAACTCTCACTGAGCTAAGTATTCGAGTTATATTTATCAATTTTCAATTCAGTTGAAAATATATTGTTTAATATTCCTATTTTTCTCATAATCAGAAAAATTACAAAATGACCAAAAATAATTATGTTACAATAATTAAATTGAAACATTTTTCCTAATTTTATACATTCTGAACTAAAATGTATATAGAAATTACATTTGGCAAATTAAAAATTGCAGCACCACAAAAATACGAACACGAATGGTGGAGGGTGAACGTGGCCTTCGCATCCGCACAGCAGCAACAGAAAAGGCGGCTCGAGGGCAACAAAAGGTGCAGAAGCTCGCAATACTCCACTGTTCTACTCCCAATCATTTCTGGGAAGCTACACGGAGTTTCAAGAATCCATTTGTATCACACCGAGTAAAAGAAACAAATGACATTAAAGGTTAGTGAAGCGCGAAGCGTCCCCAACAGCGTTAAGTAAATTATGGAAAATTAATTACAAATAATATCCCTCCAAAACAAAAACAAACAAAAGTAACGATTCCAAATGAAAGATAAAAAAGGTCCAATTGTGAGCTTGATTTAGATTTTGAGTTCGAACACATGTACCGTAAGACAAATAAATACACATTCACAAATAAAACATGAGGAAGACCCAGGATCTACCAACTGAATACTGTATATGTGAAAAAAAAACTATTACAAATCTCATTAGGGCATGACAATCAGAATGACTGGTACAAAGTAAATCGCTTCAGCAAAATTTTTCTGATTTCTGTTGACAAAATTCTGGTTGTTTCCAATCGTCTCCTATATTATTCCAGTAGTATGCATACATTTTGCAGCTCTCACACACAACCAGTCTTTATAAACGAGGTCTCTAAAGAAAGAAAATTTCACGGAGACGTGACGAATTGTACTTTGACATTAAAGCGATGAAGGATTTGTTTAAAAAAAGCATCTAAATATCCATAATGCAACCCGCAACTTTTTCAGCATTTCTTTAATCTCTATTGTTAAAGAACGCCTAAAAGAAGCGTTCTAGAGCGTTAGAAAGTAAAATCTTGAATCCAAAGGCTTCAAATAAACGTTTCTCATACCGTAATCTATAGGATGAGATCTTCTTGAACATATTATATTTTTGCTGATTTGACGCTTCTCTATTCTACCCCAGCTGTTCAGAGCCTGTAGAACTTGCAACGGTATGTGAAATTAAACTAATTACTTGATATTCTTCGCGATTGAATTACACGGTTGTACCTCTCTACTCAGTAATAACGATTAATAAAAATAGTATCAACAAGTGTGCATTTTATTGTTATCAATTACAAGGAGACAAATAGAACAAATGACGGAGGATAAAAGGCTCTTGAATAAAAAGATATATTACAGGCTTAATATGGAAATGGGAATAGGGAAGATATTGGGGTTTACCAGGCGAGAGTTCTCGCATATGTAGGCTAGTAAAAGAGCCATCTTAATAGAGAGAGGCGCGAGAGGTGAAGTCATTCGAAATCCAGAAATTCGAAACTTTCCGAGGAAATAATGAGGAAAATTTTAAGTAAGAGGTAGTAAATTAGTAAATCCCATTTCGATTAACAACACACTCGTGGTTACTTGAAAACAGATGTGTAATTGGGTGAGGGTGGGTAGGTGAGTCATTGATGATTAAGGGAGTGAGTGCGTGTGGGAGCAAGTGAGTGTGGGGTGTGTGAGAATGAGCGAGTGAGTTAGTGAATAAGTGAGAGAGCGAACAATTCCTGTTTCCAGGCGCGTCAACTGCTAGTCATTTCTCCCGGAAGTGTAGTGCATCCTTCTCGTTGCTGGAGGTGGTGGTGATCACACCCTGCTGACGAGATCTGGCGCTGTTCTACACGTCAGCTAGCAGGGTCTTCCCCAACCACGTATTTCCCACCAACGGGCCACCGCCCCACAGTGATCAATTTTGCGGTCGTAGGTGAACAAAGATCAAAAAATTCATCTTCGCCTTTAGAATATGAAACACAAATGGTCGTATTCCCAGATGTCTATTGTATCGGAAAACAGCTTGTGTAAGCCTCAATTGTTAAGCAGAGGCGGCATGGAAGACCCTACTTCAGCAACTTCGAGCTCCCTTCATTTTAGTTACGTTCGGAGCCGTGTTGAATGCGGTCCTTGTAAATGCCCAGACACTCGACCTACGAAGAGTTTGCAGTATGGAACTTGTTTCCCGGAATATGTACAACACATCCAAAATATATAATTAACAATTTCTTTGTTTTCTTGAGTATTAATAGACCTATCTATGACTCATTTCGTTCTAAAGGATGAACGCAAAGTTTGCATTGGATTATAAAAAATTGGATCAAAAATGATCTCTCTGATTTTTGACATCCTGTTCCTGAAAGTTTGTTTTAACAGGCCTACAAATATCTTTTGTTTCTCTTTGCGATCTTTGGAGAAAAGTTGATTTTATTAGGATCGGCGCGCCAAGTAACGCGGAAGGGGCTGTTAGAGCTTCTAGGTCGGACAGGCGGCGGTGCTGCAGGCGCGGGCGGAGGAGACTGTAGCGTCATAGACTTGACTCCCTGCTCCAGAGAGACAAGTTGCAAGGTATGGGAATGAGGGAGCCAAAAATAGGCTTCCGAACAAAAGCCAACCCTTCAGGGAAAGTCCAAAAGGGAGAGGGCTTGTAGGTGCCGGTGCAAATTGCAACGGGAAAGCAGGCGCCTCAAGACGAGTGCGTGGGGAAAGATGACGCAGGAAGTCATGTGACTCGAGCATATATAAGGGCTGTCGCAGAAGCCCTAGGTTTGTAGCGATTCTGGTTTCCCGCAGCAAAAACCGCAAAACGTGTCCGCCAAGTCTGGCGCGGAAGTGCTGTAGACACGTGTAGGTGTTCGAGTCTCGAGCACTGTGAAGTATGCTTGATACTTCGGGGCAGATTGTCTGCCGAGGCACACCAGGTGCCAAGTTGCGACTCGGCCGAGTTGGCTAATCGCAGGCGCGGCCGCAAGGCGCTTGTTGGGAGAGGGGGGCTGCTGCAGGTAGCTCCGACAAACATCTTAGAGTGAGGTCTGTAAATAGTGTACATAAATTAGTGTTAATAAATTGTATATGCCCACTCGTGTCTGTTCCTTGTGGCGTAGATCCCTACCCACGACGTTACAGTGACAGAGAAAAAGCTACATGAGTATGTGTTGTCACGAACAGCGGCAGGGGTGATGTCTGAAGATGTAAAGAAAGCGGTAGCAGAAAGTGTGCATTTTTTGCCTAAATATTATGGGACGATGGAGCGTATGTGGAAGGAAATTTTAAAAAATTTCAAGTGAAGAATCGTGAAAGGCTCGATGAAACTTTAAATGTGAACGTGCAGCGTGATCCTTTAAACAGGGCTACTGAACGGCCCATCTGACTTTGATTTTGTCTAAAAGCTCAAAAATATATCTATTTATTCATTAATGTATTTGTAATGTTATGTAATGTAACGTTTCTGGCGGAAAACATAGTTGTTTTTTTTTCTCATCCCTATTGGTGAGACGGTGAAGGAATGGCCGGTATCTCTTCGCCCCTTTCCGGCTGTCTGCTGAGCGGCCCCGGAAGGGCTCGTGCGTCGCTGATAGCGCCCCCCAGGACGTGCTTACCTTGCACATGACGTCATCATCACGCCACGTTCATGACGTCGTCTTCGCTCGCATCCGCTCCATCCTTCGCGCTTCCCCTGCGCGCCCTCCGCGCGGGGTCTTCGCTGGCCGGCGCGGGGCGGCCGCGTTTTACGGCAGGGGCCTTCGATTTACGGGCGCCGGGGAAGGGGGGCGAAGGCTAAGAGGTGTGGGTGGGAGGCGAGGGCTGTTCTTATCCCCTCGACATGTTTCAGTTACTCTAGCGTAATTGTGAACTCTTACAAAACCTCTCTTTCTTTATGAGACAATTACCGCTTTTTAAGTTTCCTTAAAGGAGGTCACAATCATTTTTTTTCTATGCAGAAATGCACTTCATCTTAATGATTTAAATTTATTCGGAATTTTGTAGCATGGCTGTGTCAGTTCATGAACAATTTCTTCGTCTGAAAATTGAAAAATAATATCTTTAAAAATAATTTCCTACTAGATGAGAGGATAGGCGATATATCTACTGTGTAGCAAGTACGAATAATTGCCAAGTCACTGATTTACACTGAATTTGCGAAACACGGATTTCCAGGTAATAAAGGTTACGACCCCTACTGATTTTTTGCAAAATGAGCATATGGGCAGATTTTCTTCACCCCTCTCAGAATAGAGTTCGGTAATGTTCGGTGTGTTGTTTAAGAGGATATTACTATAAATCTATTTTAACCAAAAAACTCTTAGTTAACATATTATGTTGTCGGGTTCATTGGAACATTTTGATGTTATGGCATTGATGATTGTGCAAGATGATGTTAGCGAGGAAAATTGACGCTATACAAATTTATCTTCACATCCCGAGAACACTCAGGTCCAAGCAACCACACATAAAACCTTTGTAAGCATTTCAACAATCGTCGCGTATATTACCATAACTATCCGTTGCCACACATGTGTACTTCTATATTTCCCGCCGTTTTCTGGTCCACAAATTGGATGGAAAATTGTGCCGTGTAAAACAGGCTATAGAAATGAATCCGGCGACAGTGGCGCTGGCAGTGGCAGCGGCGGGAAGCGGTCTCTCCGCCGACGCAGACAAATCACTCGCGTTGAGCGCATCCGGCGTCGTTACTCGCATCGCGGCCTTCATTTGTCCCGCGCCGCGCGCTCCTTCTGTTTATCTTTTTTCAGCGCATCAGAATTCAATCAACTCCGCGCTGTTTATACATCGCGCGCAAAAAACATGAGGCATCGCTAGTTGATAGACGCTAACAAACACCGCGGCGAGGGATAGAGACGGAGGAGGTGAAAGCGGGCCGAAAGGTCGGAATGCTGAGAACAACTTGAAATTACTAGTAGGAAGAAGTGTTTTAGTTGACTGACACTTATTGTCATCAGAAAGAATGTAGAAAGCCACTTGGGGACCTCTAAAAAGGGATATAATCTTCATACTCTATTGAAGACTGAAATTTTTAGATAAAAATCCTTTAATTTATTTTTATAGCAACAAAACCACTGTACTCCAGAGCAGTATCGCTGTTTTAATTTTCACACCAATTGAATTATAAGAAGAAGACAATGAAAATAAAGAAAAATGAAACAAAAGTGAATTTTTGCTTCAAGAATATCTGGTAAAATTGACGAAAATCAGACATGAAGAATGAATTTCTCTTACAAGGAACATTTAACGCCTCAAACTTTAATTATTTATCAATAATTAATCAAAATTAAATTGAATTTCACATACCAATTATTTAGAATCAGCTTAAACTAGTGATGCCCCATATTGACACAGTCTTTCCTGCTGCTAGTTTCCTATTCTTTTGGTTCTGAACTTTTCGATTTTCGCTGCTTTTCCACTCTTCTCACCTGCCATCTATTGACGCTAAGAGGGCCTCTCGCGGTACCTACTACTTCACATTATAGGTGTCTTCGTACGACCCCGAAAATCCCGTAGGCCTGTCTTGGTCTTGTACCAATACGTATTTGACCATGGTATCCTTTCACCCTATCTCAGTACCGGTATCCTTGTTCTGGGTGAAGGTATCGTGTTCCTCAATCAATCCCACACATTGTACACACAATTGCCTGTCACGTCAAGAAATGCCATATTATAAACACAAATTAACACATCATACCTTACGGGTTTCGAGCCCTCAGCGTTAGTTTCCACGTACTAACTGCCACAACCCCTGTCTCACTAGGCCGACTCTCTACTTGTAACAACGTCGTTCGACTTGTAAAAACGTTATGGTTATGTAACGTGTACTGAATCGACAACTTACATAATTTGCGTTACACAGCATGCACTAATGGTGTACTCCAGGAAACCTCTGAAAGTAATTTTCTTCAAAGAAAAACCACACAGGGAACTTCCAAAACCAATTTTTTAGTAAGACATTCAAAAGAAGAAAAAATGAAATTATATCAAGAAATAACCTAATAACTAATGGAATATAACAAAATCAGTAGTTAAATTCCCTATTCCCCAATAATCATTTAGTGTCCTTTAAAATCTGTTCACTCGTTTGAATGATTAAAAAACGTGTCAACGTGTCACCGTTCACCGTACATATCTTAAATCTTCGTCGCTGTAACATTGTCCATAATATTTGACCATTGACGCGCCACCACTTCATCAATTACCTATCGGCTATATCACCTACCACCTTCTTTCAATTACCTACAAACGATCTCCTTACGAAAGTTACTAAATTATTCATTTTCAATGTAAACCACATACATGCGCGCGCTTTTCTACCACAATAGGAACTCACGTTTAGATGCTCCCAGCGAGCGAATCACTCTCTGAATAATTGTTTATGTATCCCGCTCTTTTAACCACCACACATTGTGGTTGTCACAAACATAATAATTTCACAAAACTAATAAAAAAACTAAAACTTATCTTAAAAACAACATACAGCGATTACAGGCCATAGTAGCTTTTTCTCACCTACGCCTAAAACTAGAGAAATCGCAGTGCTCCGCGTTGAAATGCCACAACATTGCGACGGAAATCAAGTTCACCGAGCAATCATTTACAATATAATACCCTCACATTCTACAATATCTGATATCCATTGTAGTTGCCGTACAACACACGAAAAGGAGATCGAAAACGCACACTGACAGTCGTAATTTTGGAACTTCATTTCGGGAATCCGTCCATCTTGAGCCGCATTTTCAATCACTGTGTGAGAGTGGCACGAGGTGGTGTCACGGGGGTGGATGGATGTGGAGGGGAAGGGGGAGGGGAGGGGAGGCGAGGGCGCGCGGGTCGCTGGACGAGTGGCGCTAACAAGCTGAGGCAGCATTTCCGCCCCTTCCCTCGCGTCGCGGGCATCATCCGCATCAGTGCCAGCGGGGCGAGTGACGGCGCGCGTTCGACGCCGAAGGGGACTGCGCGAGGGGATGGGTTGGGCGCGACAGTGGCGGCGGGGAGACGGTGGTGGAGGGGAGAAGGACAAGAGCGAGGGACAAAGCGGTGGTGGGGTCGCCGGTAGCGATGGCGGCGTTGGTAGCGACGGAGAAGGCGGCTGCGGTGAGGTTGGCAGTAGGTGATGGCGAAGGTGGAGCAAAGAGGGGGAAGAGTCGGTAGAAGCGCGAAATAACAGTTATTTCGTTTATCCTGTTATTGCCAGTTATCGGTTGAAATCAATAGAACTGCAACCTACTGGGACTAATCCGAACTACTACAAGCTTTTGTGGCCACCATTTTGTACGATAACAGTTTCTCTGCAGCTAAACAATCATGATTTGCCAGTGTTCAAATTATATTCATTAATACGTAATTCGTCATTATTACACCCAATAGTTTTATATTTTATTATATACACTACAACAAGATATTTGTCCTTTAAATTAAGTCCGTCCAATATGTTAACTTATTTCTGTCCCATTGCTGCTTATGTGAGATCAACTAATATTTCCCTAGGTCCGATAAAATAAAATGATTTACGGTCAAATAACTCACATTATAATACTTGATATTCGACAGTCATTAACACTTTAGCTGTAAGCAAGCAAAAACACTGTTTCTCCTCATATTTGGCATTCGTCACTTCACTATGCACAAGTTGCATATTTGAAAGAATATTTGCAATCTGAACCCGAATCACTTTCATTTTAATAATATTTTATATTCTATACACATTCGCTACACATTATATTAATTACTATTCATCTTTGGACGTTCATCCAGTCTCGTTCATGTCAGCTGCTTCTCTGTCCAAACATATTAGGAAAGTAGTACAAGGAAGTACCTGTAAGGTAGCTGCACATGCTTTACGGTGCTACCAACATTATTCGTTTTGCGTTGTTTAATTCTTAGCAGTCGCTACAACTACTTTAACTCTTAGCAGTCGGTCATGTTAGGTTGCTGGTCATGGACATTTTATTTTTCAACTGTTATTAATAACAGCTATTACGAGTAAGCTGTTTTTGTGGCAACAGTTATTGAAGAAAAGCTGTTAAGCCCATCTCTAGTTGGCAGCGAGGTTAGCGTAGGTGGAGAGCGTGAGGGACGGATGCGTGGCGGTGGCAACAGAAGTGGCGATCATGTCGGCGGTAACGGTGGTGGCGTTGGTGTCGTCGGTGAAGGCAGCGACGGTAAAGGTGGCTGCGGAGATTTTGACGGTGACTTTAGCTGAGGTGGGCTTGCTGAGGGATGGAGGCGTGGCGGCGACGACGGAAGGGGTGGTGCTGGCGGCGGTAGCGAGAGTTGCGGAGGTGGTACGATTGTCTCATCGACGGCTGTAGCGGCGGCTGCAGCGGAGACTCAAGGCGGAAGTGGCGTTCGAAGTGGTAGTGGTGACGTGGAGAGCTGGGTAGGTGGCGGAAGAGGGATTGGCGATGATGGTGGGGCATCTCCTTGATCGGGGTTGCCGCACACGACAGCCCGTCACTCAACAGAGACACGAGCAGTTTAATCTGCGCGCACGAGCTAACTTGGTGGGAGAAGTTGAGGAGTTGCAGAAAAGTGTATTATCGAAACATCATCGATGAATTGATTATTTTTCGTGTGATGCCTGTGGCTTGAGTAGAATTGATGCCAATGTTTAGGCATTGATGTTCTGATATGGATTGGTTTATACTTTTCAACTATGAAAAGTTTATTTAGTTTATTTAATAACTATTTGCGTTCTATTAAGCGATTATATTAGTCTACATAATTATAGTAAATTATTTCGGATAATTAGATATTGCAAGGAATTGTAGTAAAGACAGGATATCAGGACTTAATATTACTTCTATCATCGCAAGTGATATTAAATGTCCTGATATCCTGTCTCAACTACAGTACAGCGTTCCTCAACACAGCAACAGACTTCACAAGCCATTCTACATAAAAAGCAGTAGGACAAATTATTTGAACTTCGATATTTTCAAGGGACTATTACGCGAAGCTAACCAAATCTGTGACAAAGTTGATTTTTCGAAAGTGAGCATACAACAATTCCGCACCTCCTTAAAAATTGCCGTGAACATACAAATGAACATTATTTGATTTTCTTTGTTTTCTGTTAAAATATATGCATGACATAGATGTGTTTAATTATTTTGTAGTACTATTTTCGACAATTTACAAACAAAATATTTGTAGTTAGTTTGTTATTAAAGTTTATTTGTACTTATCTATTCAATATTTATTGATTTCATATATCAAATATACACGATGCAAAATTTGTCTTTGACTCTGATGTATCTATTACTATTAATTTGTGATACTGTAATATATTTACGAATTATATAATGTAAATTTATTTACTTACTACAACCTTTGTAAAGGATATTCCCGTAAATAAATGAATAAATAGTTATATTACGACGGTGGGCAATTGCGGTTAAAGGAGTCGATTTGCATTTTGCGATTTTGCATTTTGAGATTTGTCTTCTTTGTCATAAATTCGCAACGTTTGAAAATTTATATTTTATTAGAATCTTGAAATTGTTTTATAATTCCTTAATTATATATTTTTTAAGGACATATTATATAGGCTGAGTCCTTTCGTGTGGTAAGAAAAAACACACCACTGTCTTCTCCTCAATGTTCTATTTTTGTTATTTAGCTGAAAAACGCATAAATTGTGATGAAAAAAGACAAAAACGAACATTTGTGAACTTACGGAATTTGTATGCTTATTATGACAGCTCTGTACCGAGCGCGGCCCTAAGATCGCGGCCAATATTAGAACACGAGATTATAAGACCGCCACCCGGCCGTCAGCATTGCAATGTACTCGCTGCTGAATTTATTATCACCCAAGATTAAAAGAGCACTTCCAATTTTGGAAATGCACACGTTCTGGTGAAGACCAGACTGCGGCGAAATTGGAAAATTATTCGCTCCTAGTTCCGTATTATTACAACGTGCAGACATTTCTTTCAGTTGATGACTATGTATACCAGATGTGACCCATTTATAACTTTTACTCGGTTGATGTACTTATAATTCAATAAATAAATCATTTCAGAAAAAATCAGGAATTCTGAATATGAGTGAAAATCATTCGAGCCAAACATGGTAACATCTGCTATGTAATGCTCTGCTATGCAACATTTCATACGTCATGACAGAACGGAAAGGGGTCCAAAAGGAATGAAGAATCCATTAAGAATCGTGAAAATTCCCCAAAGAAGAGACGGAAACATAATTCCTTGCAAATAAACGAATACCATTGCCGTTTTTGCATTCAAAAAATAAGTGTCATTCTAGAATGTCGTGAAATACTAAAAAGTTCAATATGTAAATGTTAATCGAAAACAAGAATTATATGAATCAATGTCCTGACTGTGGACAATGCGGAGCAAGTTGCAGTTACTACTGACACGTCCAATAGGAAGGTTGGCCTACCCTTCGGGCAGAGCGGGCTAGGATCAATGGAACGTCGACTTGGAGGTGCGAGCATAGATCAGATTTCTCTGGACTGAACTGCTCAATGGCACGGACATTCATCGTGAAATCACTGCTCTACATGGCGATAATGCAATTTATCGCTCACATATTGGAAAGTGGTGTAAGCAGTTTGACACCGGACTCACGTATCTTCATGGACAAATTTCACGAAGGAAGTGGAAGGTATGGGAACATCCTCCATACGGTCCAGACTTATCGACTTGCGATTATCTTATGTTTGGTAAGATGAAAAAAAGGATCTCGGTAGACGACGATTCCGAAATGAAGAGGTGACAGCAGCTGTCTCCAGGTGGTTACATAGCGCTGGAGTTGATTTCTACACATCCGGAATAGAAAAATTGTCTGACCCTTACGAGAAATGTTTATCCTCGACTGTAGAAATGTGAACTTACATTGTATGTGGTCATAGCCGTCTTGCCAATATGTTGATAGTTTCATAAACGGTCATAACTTGGAAGAGTAACGCATTTTTTCTACTCCCAATGTATAATTCTGACATTTGATGGCTGCAATCCGTTGCATAATGATACTCATTACGAAACAGATTTTATTATGATACAGGTTCTTGACCAATCACATAGAGTTTACAAGCCAAGAGTTAACACTTCATTAATCATTGAGAATCTTTATAATAATGTGTTGTTCGATTATGAACATTAAAATTGCATTGAATATTATATTATGTTTGTCAGATTTCATTTATTTATTATCAGTAACTTTTATATGGAATAATTATTTAAAATCAATTGGATCGTAGTTTCACTTTGATCCTATTTGACCAGAGCAGTGGTAGTGTTAGAGAGAACATTTGACTGTCGTAAAGAAAGAACGCAAGCTATTTTATGTTAAAATTGCAGCCGTGTGTTTATCCTTAAAAAACCGGGGATGAGTTGGCACCTTCAGAAATATGAGAAAAAGCGAAAATGGTGACCTCGGAATAATTCCCACAACTTTTGTACTCTCTAGCAGGCGGACGGGTAAACCAAAGCCACCTGCAGCAGGTAGGGTAGTTGTCCGCTAGGTGGCCTTGGCTGAATCCTGCATGCCAACTGCCACGAAACGATTCATTGTAAAAGTTTAAATTATAAAAGTTACCATGAGTTGTAGAAAAATTACCATATGAAATTCGATGTAAAAGGTATTAATACACTCGTGAAGTTTACGATACTCGCTCATTTCTCGCTCGTAGGGTAATATCACAATCCTATATTAATACTCATCATTACATCATCAATTTACTATTTTGATTCGCCCTCGTAAATACGTCCTATCTTCCAGACCCTTGTACGCAACCAACTACATTAGAAATTCACCTGGAGCTACGGTACATCGAACAGCGTGAGCCTTCATGATTTATACATCGGGTTTCAATTAGGTTTAGCTTTGCACAATATCGAAAGCATACACCACGACTCTCCACAACGAAGTGAAACTATGTCCACACACGACAGTAAATGTTGATGCTGAACTGGAGTCTACACAGAGCATATGCTGATGGGAGTAACAGATGTCACACAAAAAATTATTAAATCATAAAACAAACCAGAGTGATGTTAAGAAATGTGAAATATTACATTTGGTTGGTTTTAATCTCAACATTAACACCCAAAATACTTATTGTGTTATTAAATGTATGATACAGTTATAAACGAGATATTTTCGAATAAAAAAGCAGTCAAGGCATAAATGTAACCGACCGCCCAACCAGGCATTGCCTGCCGACCGCTGCAGGGAGAAGCTAGAGGAAAAGACGAGAGTCCATCAGATCGAGGAGCACTCATCAGAGAGTGGGGCAGAAGCTTCCTCGGGCTTTTCCGTCCTCCAGTGCTAGCTCGATTGCGACCCGCCCTCGCCCCCGTCCTCCGACCTCGCCCATGCCCTCGCCCCCAACCACGCGTCGGCCCCTGCGCCGGCAGCCGCCCTTATCGGCGGGCTGCAGGGAAGGGCGGGGTGGGGTGGGGCGGGGAGGGGAGGCGCGGGGCGGGGCGGGCAGGCCGGCCGCGCGACCCCTGAAAGGGCTCATCGAAACAGATCGCTCGTTATTAGGCCGCCCGGACCGAAGGACGGCCGGCTGAGTGGGCGGATCCTCGTCCGTTACGTCCTCCACTTCTCTGCTCCCTTTGACCTCACCGCCCGCACCCTGTGCGTCCTTCCGCGTACGACAACCGTTCTTCATCCCTTCAAAAACCCTGTTCAACCATCGACAATTCCGCCCCGCCCCCGACAACTCCGCCCCGCCCACGACAACTCCGCCCCGCCCACGACAACTCCGCCCCGCCCACGACAACTCCGCCTCGCCCACGACAACTCCGCCCCGCCCACGACAACTCCGCCCCGCCACGACACTCCCCCCGCCCCACAACTCCGCCCGCCCCCGACACTCCGCCCCCCCACGACAACTCCGCCCCGCCCACGACAACTCCGCCCCGCCCACGACAACTCCGCCCCGCCCACGACAACTCCGCCCCGCCCACGACAACCCGCCCCGCCCCGACAACTCCGCCCCGCCCACGACAACCCGCCCCGCCCACGACACCTCCGCCCCGCCCACGACAACTCCGCCCCGCCCACGACAACTCCGCCCCGCCCACGACAACTCCGCCCCGCCCACGACAACTCCGCCCCGCCCACGACAACTCCGCCCCGCCCACGACAACTCCGCCCCGCCCACGACAACTCCCGCCCCGCCCACGACAACTCCGTGAATTAGTGAATTTATTTTGTGAAGTGTAAAATTCCGTGGAATATCTGTTTGACAGTAATTGATGATGCCGCGTTTATTTGTTAAAAGGTTAAATGATATGTCACATTTTTATCAAATTGCGCTTGCTAGCCAACGAAGAACTACAACCTTGAATGGTTGAATTACAGGCAAGCTTCGAAGTCATTTTTCCATTCCTATGAAGTGGAACGAGCCAAGAAATCATTCAGACAATTGCTATTTTCAATCAATAAAACTATGACCATGCTAGCCTGACGTACCGTCTGCTTCACATCGGCTGAGATGGCTCAACGTATCAATTGATGTCACTGCTGCGCCCCTCATCGGGAGGCCCTAGAGTTCGAGTGCCGACTGTGGCAGGATTTTCAGCTCTAGCTAGGTCGAATTCAATCGCTGCCTGGAGTCAAATTTTAGCGGCCAGCTGCTCTGATTCGTAGTTTTCGATGGTTTCTCCGATCAAAGCAAGGCGAATGCCGGAGCAATACCCTAACACATAGGCCACGGCCCGAGTGCGATCTTTCCTTTCTCTCCCTTGTCTTATCGTCACCCCTTTTATACCCTTTCCCTTTCATACACCACACTACCACACATGTTGGGAAACCAGTAGGGAGCTTACAGTTTGCCTCGATGATGGTGCCCCTCTGGGGGGAGATACTTAATTCGGGGAAAACCCGCTAGTCGGCGTGCAGGTCGGCGAATTTCGCCGTCTAGCGGGGCAAGATCACCGCCACATCTCGCGATGAAACCACACACTTCACTTGTGGGACTAATGGCCGCACCAGATAGCACGCCCGAAAATACCAACTAATCAATGAAAGATTTACATCTTCTTAAAGTCAATTTAGATATGTTAGACTTGAAGTTCGAAGAGGGTAACTATTTCACAGTAGAAACGATAACGCTATTTTTTCATGACCTTCAGAAGCCAATCGAGAATTATTTCTCAACATATGGCTGTACTGTGTTTTGCAGTGATGTATTTGGTTTGTTCGAAGTGATGAATTTCATGTACGTATCTAAAAAATGGAGACTTTTCATTGGCGGTCCCAAATTTAAGCCTCAAACATTTTTAACTCCATGACCTTCCATTCCTGATGGTTATGCAGCGCATATGAACTCACCGAAAACTACTACTACTTTCAATTAATTATAATAAATATAAATGACAAATAAGCAGAGACTTGAAAATAATTTCTTTATTAACTGACCTCCAACAAGGCTACACAAAACACTTTCATCTGAGATTGAGTCAGTAGAGACAGGGCATCTCGTTTCACACAAAATTATGGATTTAAGTCAGCACAGTAGTAAGAAACTGAGAAACTGATTATGCCGCATAAGCCTCTAGTGGATTCGAAGAAAATCTTACTTCCTCCTCTCCATTTAAAACTTTCATTTCTTCAAAAAGGACAGCATTAGACCAAAAGGGGCCAAGAATTATATCTACTTACAAAATTTCCCAGAATGAGCGCTGCGAAGATCAAAGGAGATTTTGTAGGTTCAGATTCACCATTTTTTTTTTAGTTTTAGTACCTATTGAATAATGTCATAATGTAATAATGTCATGTAATAATGGCAAGCTTTCCGTGAAGTAAATTTCTTAGCAAAGAAAAGGGACGATATACTCGTACTACTCTAAGGAATATGTCATGTTCTTACTGCCATGTTATCACAAAATTAAATACAAATCTCAAATTGCACTTTTTAAATTCTCATCTTAACGCTTTTCTAAGAGTTGTAAAGCTTAGGACGATGAACATTGAGGACGTTTTCATCATCAAATTTTGAGTCTCAAAATAGGAATGTGGAATACGAATATCGTTCTTGATCCACCAGACTTGTTCCTGAATAAAAAACCAAGAGGAAAGCAAATTGAAGGTGGGTAATATTTCGTTGTAACTGTAACTATCGCGAATTCTCATGAAAATCTCGTTGCCATATTCGTATTCAGCAATGTCTATTGCTTCGAGTCAAGATAGGTTTCGTTCACGTCACAAACTAAAAGTTAACGTTTGTTGGCCAGTGCAATCCGTCTCGTCGCTACATAAATAATACCCCCATTAGGCATTGTTCTTATTTCTTAGAATTTCTAATTCTCACTCTCGTACAGTCACTTCACACCCTTCAAGTCTTCTTCACGTCATGGAAGACACTAATGATATTGTATATTAATTCCTATTCAACGAACTATAAAATCAATACGAAGACTACATACATATTTTTGCAGATGGTTCGCTCTCCTAATTCGGATCCGGCATCGCAGTTAAAATTAACTAAAACATTCTTCGCACTCGATTACATACTTTATGCTCCATTTTCTACCGTGAAGTTTACGCTAGCATTGTTGCACTCAAATACAATGAAGAAAAAGAAGGCGATAAATATATTATCTTCACTGATTCATTGGGTGTCCTAAATTGTCTAAGTAATTTAAATAACAATGAAGGAATTCTAAATAATATCAACTTTTACAATGCATTGGCATTTAAGAAAATAGACATAAATATTTTAAGGATTGCATCCCATAAAGAAATCCAAGGTAATATCCTTGTAGATGCAGCTGTTAAGCAAGAAACTAAACCCCCTCTTCAAGGAAAAAGAATTTCACACAGCGACATAAAGGAAGAACTCCATAGTCGTCTTAAGCTCCGTTGGAGAACTACGTGGTATAATTTTCCTAGTCACCTCCAACAAATCAAAAGAAGTATTTCAGATAATGGCGCTCTTTCACTTGAAACAAGAAAATAAACTGCTCTCGAAAGACTTCGCATAGGACACAGCCGTCTTACCCACTCACGTCTGTTCAAGAGAGAATGTCCATCTCTTTGTATTTAGAACATATCTTAATAGATAGCTCAGTGTATTCAAGTTTACGTAAGACATATTCACTTTTCAATTATTTCCAAATTACTAACGGAAATATCTCACATTTAAAATGTCCTCAAATTTATATAGTTAATAAAATTATTTCAGTAATTGAATTATTTCATAATTAGAATAATAATTGTATAAATAGTCGATGACCTTGCAGTTCATGCGACCAAAAAATAAATCTTATTATAAAAAGTCTTCATTCTCGCATTTTTATAAGCGTTTTCCCCTCTCGTTTTCCCCACTTGTGCTATATCCCCTTCCACTGTCTTGTCCAACCTCAGTCCCTCTGGTTTCTTACCAATTACATCATTTTCATTCAATCTAAACCCTCTTCATTTTTTACCTCTACTTCGCCTTGAACTTCCAACATTTACTCTGACCAACTACCTCGCTCCTTCAGTCTCCCCGACCAGCCACCCACACGTTCTATACTTCGAATTAAACATAGCTGCACTTCAAGGTCACAAGCTGGCAGGAGAGGGGAACATAGTCATCCAATCGCGAGCTTCGTTACGACTTAAATTTTTGATACTGGAGATCGCGATTGTATAAGTCTCTCCTTCCCCCTCGTGTCCTTGAAGTGCAACTATGTTTAAATCGGAGTGTACTTGCACTCCTCTTTTCAACCAGCTCCATGACCTCTCCAACGTTCCCTTCATCCCTGCTCTCTTCGCCATCCCCCCGCACCTGGCGCCTCCTCCCCAGCCGCTGCGTTGCGTCCACCCCTAGGCCATCAGGCCTGCTTATCCGCGGGTCGCCCATGACGTCCCCCACATCCTAATTACGTATGGATTATTCAGAATCGCATTAAGCCGCCGGAGCCGGCGCCCGAAGCAGTGTCCTCTACCTGTGTGTATCGGCGAGGGCGACGAGGGCGGTCGAGGATAGGGGCGGCCAGACATGGAAGGGGGAGGGGGAGGGGAAGGGTTGGGAGGAGGAAAGGGGCGTGACACCGGAGGATTACCAGGCCAAAGGCTTCCAGCGGCCACGGGCCAGTCCTCGGATCACTGAGGAAACGCGGCGAACGTAGGCGCCAGACGGAGAGCGGCCTAAATCAACACACAGGCTCAGCCACGCTCGAAGACGCACAGAAACGAAAGCTGAAGATAAACTCTGGGATGGTCGTTATTTTATCAAAGTTAATACATTTTTATCGCCCTCTGTGGTTAAATGCGGAAGAAATGAGAGATACATTTTCAAAAAGATTAAAAAATATTTAGACGTGTCACCAAGTACTTCAAGTCTTTTGAAGAATGTGACCTTTTACTTTACCTTATACGTAAATTAGCGAAAAAGTTTGATAGGTTGTACAATCTTAGTATATTAACTCAGACTAAGAGCTTATACGATTTCATCTGGGCTGTGTGTGTGTTGATTGTAACTAAACAATCTTTGTAGGTTGTACCTGACATAGTACACTCCTTTCTACTCAAGAGATTTGAAGTCAAAGGTCTGTTTTATAACTTCGTTCATCTTAAGGTAATTACTCCTGTTTTTAAATAATTTCCGTTTCGAAACTCGTTTTCATTTCTCTTAATTTTAATTTTTTATCTCTCTTTTTCTATGAGAGGGTGAATGGACTCTCTTTTGAATTTGTTGATTGAACTTCCTGCACGCTCATGATACGAAGTTTTCTTTTCAATTTTTCCACACATGTTGGAAGTCCCGAACCACTGGGTCGAAATATTGTGTTTTAATTGAATTCTAAACTTAACTTTTCAGCTGTGTTTTCAAAATGTAATTTGTAACAAATGAGATTGATTTTGTCTGCAAATAATATATATAGAATTGGGTTATTTTGCCTTCTCAGATATTAGTTATACAAAATACATATTTACATACATTGTTTTAATCTATAGGTATTAGCTATTTACAAAATTAATTTTCTACTTTATATATTTTATATTTTTCTTTTAATCTTTATTGTTCTTTTTGTTTCCCTTATTTTATCATTCACTCTTTGGATTTTGTTTACTAAAGCCCTTGAATGAAATATTAACACAATATAAAATTTATTATTTGAATGATAAATTGTACTTCAGTCCTACTAATTCTCATGTGAATTGTATCTCGATATTCGATTTTTAACTAACAGTTCAGTTTCTTCTCTTGCACTAAGAACTATTTTGATATAATGCATGTCAGTTTTAAGATTCTTTAATTAAAAATATGGTTCAATGAATGTAATCAGAATAAGGTAGTGAATCAGTTTAACAACAAAATAATTTACCATTGAGGCACTGACGTGTTTCCACATGTAAATAGGAAGCGGATGGTTTTATTCCACACATTTACAGGATTTAAATTATAGTGCCAGTTTCTATCTTTCTATAATTCCTGAGTTTGCTTTAAATATGGCAACCACCCATATCTTTTAAATATATATAGAGGATTTATTGCGAAATTGAACCATTTTCAAACACAAATCAGAAGCATTAAAAGTATTATGCAACGCCACTTAGCTGCTCTTACATTTCATAATATGACTTTCAGAGAATATTGGATAAACTTTATAGTATTAGGATTCACAGAAGGACAGCGGTTAAATTTAATAAAATATATAGTACTTGTATTGAAATTTCACACCAAGCATCTCCTAACGAAATACCTTTAACACAGGGTTTACAAATTTAACTGCTTAAGACACTACAAAATACAATTAACTGTGAGTCCTTAGGGAGAGATTTAATATGGATGTCACATCTATAGCCGGTTTTAACTTTAGAATTTGCTAGGAGCTTGGAATTAGGTTTAAGCACCCTACAACTTCTTATTGATAATATTTTGCCAAGACTTGATAAAAGAAACTAAAATATTTTTGAATAATAATTTTGACAAACTTTTCTTCGTTATTTGGACAAAGGAGGTGCCCTAGTAGTAGTAGATAAACAACAATTTTACATGAAGATAAATAAATGTTTAGTGATGATTTCACCTACCAATCTCTCAAACAAAATTCATGAATAACATTACAAAAAAAAGAGAATTAATAAATAATATATAAATATCTTGGCGAAACTATACAGTCATCAGGTCTAAACAGAACTGCTAATGAACAAAGGATCAGCAAGCTGCAAAAGACATATAAATTAACATGGACCTACTATAACAAGAAAAGTATAACAAGAAATGCATTTCGACAGATGCAAAATTGAGATTCTTCCATAAGCAACATACGCAGCTAAAACAATGGTAATTGGCGGTCACTCCAAAGTAGGGAAATAGGAAAATAGGAACGAAAATTTCTTAATAATTTACGGAGCAATCAACGAAAACGGCTTATGGATGAAGAGACCTCAGACCGAACTCGATCAAAAGACCAACACAATAAACGAAGAAATCAAGAAACGCCGAGCTACGTTCTACACACACATCTGCAGGATGGAGAACACCAGAAGAGCAAAGAAACTGCTCGACATTATAACAAAGAGTAAATGCAGCACGAAGTGGCTAAAGGAAGTCCCGAGGGACATGCAACATAGAAAATCTCGAAGACCGCAACGAGTGCCGGAGTAAAACCATGAATGTGAAGTTCGAGCAAAGAACAATGCAACAACCTGGTAAGAAGAGGACAGACGAAAGGAAGAGAGAACATTCTGAGAGGATGAAGAGTTTCTGGAAGAGGAAGAGGGAAAACATCTAAAAATAAAATCACGAATTCAAGTTCAATTGCTCTCCTAAACGGACGATCAAATAAATTGGATTAAATAAATAAAATAAATAATATATAATCAATTAATACAGGTATATTAATAAATACGAATTTTAACATAGGGTTTCTTCCTCCACTTCCGAAACCAAGGCATATGACTTTCTCAAATTACGTAAAGAAGATTGTTCCTTTCCACTTCCGGGGATCCACTTCCTTTTCAATCAATTACAAAGTTCTTCTATCAACAATTGTACACATACACAATGAACAAAAATTGGCGGAATGGGATTCTTTTACCCTCACCCCACGACTTAAATAACCCTCCAAGCTGCAAGATGATGTATTTGGACGAATGGTTTCTGACGCAGAGAGGCAGAAGGGAAGATGGACAGAGAAAGTCATTTGCTCCATTTAGAAGCAAGAATTACCACTTTTTCGGTGTCCGAGACCCCCAAAACTAGTTTTCATGGCAAAACCAGCATCAAAGCATTAGAATACTTTCTCTGTACCACGTAAGTATTTTTATTTATTTATTTATTTTAGCCAATATATGTCTCGTAAAAGCAATTGACCTTCTGATGCAGATTAGTTAAACTCACTAAGAGTTGCCTTGTAGTTGGGTTTACAATCCTTGTTCTTGTCCATGTGTGTTTCTGCTTTTGTAAGTATACGAGAAAGTAAAAACTATACTTTCTGTATCGATGATTATATCGATTAGGCGATGTAGGCTAAAACAATTTAGACAACAGAATCGACAATAGGATTACGCGAAGAGAGTACTGCCCGGCAGATGTGATCCCGTCAGTCACTCTGAGCAACTTCATCGCCGACAAGAGCCCGTGAGCGGGAGGGCGATCGCCCAAATGCACCGGCTCTTCCGGCGTCGGCGGGAGCGGGGGGAGGAGGGGAGGGGCGGGGCAGGGCGGGGCGGGGCGCGGGTGGCACGGCGCCGAACGTGACCCCCGGCTCCATCTTGATTAACGCTCCGATAACCGACCTCCTGATGCACCACTGCTGCCGCCTGCCGCGCCCGCCCCCCGGTCCTGCCCCTGGCCCCGCCCCTGCCCCGCCCCCGCCCCCGCCCCGGTCCCGCGCGCGCCGACAGAGGACGTCATGTCCTGTGACGTCATTAAGCATCGCTCTCGCCGCCACCTCATCTATCACTGGAGCACCTGGGCGCCGTGCCGGCGCCGCCGGAGGCACAGTGGATGCAAATCCCCATATCAGCGAGCGACGACTCTCTCTCAGCACCAGACCCTCCGTATGAGTAGACAGTCTAAAGCGGTTTTTAAAACGCAGGAAGCAAATGTGTACACCCTGCACAGAAAGTGGGGAATCAGTATTACGTAATTTCATTAAACGTAATTTTCTTGTAACTGACTTTAACGTTAAATTTTATTGATTAAGAACACGTTAAGATCACGGATAACGACAATATCAAACCAGTCACTACTAAAAGAGAAATTAACCCTTCTTAGACTTAAACACGAGATTGTGTGCCAAGATAAAGTAGTCCATCTGAGACGGCCATAAGATACGATTCACGGAAGAAGATATGATGAAAATAAGAAGCAAAGAAAGATCAGCAATAAATATGTGCGTCATTGATGGTATCATCCAGGCAACAAAAGAATGCTTGCAAAATCATCGACACCAGCACAAGACAACAGAGTCTGAAGTGACCTAGTTCATTAAGACTCGAAGAGTCGGAGACACCTGAAAATACGGTACAAGACAGGTCCAAATAATATTAATGGCAGACCGTCAAATGGGATACAAACGAAACAATTTTCTGAGACGGCAGTTTATCAAATAGTTAAATTGCATTATCTCGTATCAAAATGCTTTTGTCGATATGCTTAATTTAATTACTTCTATTCAGAGGTGTGGGTGGTTTATCCGGATGCATTGGGAGGAAAATGAAGAGAATCGAGTCGGGCCAAACTGAATCGTAAGAGAAGCAGGGTAGAACGACGCCGAGCCGAACGGGGCACGGCGGACGGGACAGGTGACGAAACGATGTGGATGAAACGAGGCGGGATAAAATGGAGTACTTCCTGTGCGCGACGGGGTAGGGCAGGGGAGGAGCGGGGCGGAGCGGAGGGGGCGGAGCGGGCGGAGCGGGCGGAGCGGGGCGGAGCGGGGCGGAGCGGGCGGAGCGGGCGGAGCGGGGCGGGGGCGGAGCGGGGCGGAGCGGGGCGGAGCGGGCGGAGGGGGGGAGCGGGCGGAGCGGGCGGAGCGGGCGGAGGGGCGGACGGGGCGGAGCGGGCGGAGCGGGCGGAGCGGGGCGGAGCGGGCGGAGGGGCGGAGCGGGCGGAGCGGGCGGAGCGGGGCGGAGCGGGGCGGAGCGGGCGAGCGGGGCGGAGCGGGCGGAGCGGGGCGGAGCGGGCGGAGGGGCGGAGCGGGGCGGAGCGGGGCGGAGCGGGGCGGAGCGGGCGGAGCGGGCGGGCGAGGGCGGAGCGGGCGGAGCGGGCGGAGCGGGCAACGAGGACGGAGCGGGCGGAACGGGACGAGACGAAACAAGACGAGGCGGGGATGGAGTGGCACTGTGTATCGGGTCAGTATTGTCTGGATTGGATAAGACGATGCAGCTGGTTTGGAGGGACACGGAGCGGACAGGACGAGAATTCTTGACCCTTGTTAATGAGCCAAGTCCCTTCACGTTAACATGTGTTATGTTTATACAAAATGTTTTCCAAACTTTAGGACGACGAGGTTAGAGGTGGAGGAGGAGACGGACTGGATGAGAACTGGACAGCACGAGGAGGAACAGCGAGGCGTGTCGGGATGGGGTGGGCTAACGGGGCTGGAGGGACAGTCGAGGCAGGAGGGAATAGGACAGACAGGCGGGTCGACGAGGACATGGGGTGGGATGAGGTGGGATGGAATGGGATCGGATGGAACGGATCGGATGGAATGGGATCGGATGGAATGGGATCGGATGGAATGGCATGGCATGGCATGGCATGGCATGGCATGGCATGGCATGGCATGGCATGGGATGGGATGGGATGGGATGGGATGGGATGGGATGATGGATGGGATGGGATGGGATGGGATGGGATGGGATGGGATGGGATGGGATGGGATGGGATGGGATGGGATGGGATGGGATGGGATGGGATGGATGGATGGATGGATGGGATGGATGGATGGGATGGATGGGATGGGATGGATGGATGGGATGGGATGGGATGGGATGGATGGATGGGATGGGATGGGATGGGATGGATGGATGGGATGGGATGGATGGATGGATGGATGGGATGGGATGGATGGATGGATGGGATGGGATGGATGGGATGGATGGATGGGATGGATGGGATGGGATGGATGGATGGATGGGATGGGATGGGATGGATGGATGGATGGGATGGGATGGATGGGATGGATGGATGGGATGGGATGGATGGGATGGGATGGGATGGATGGGATGGGATGGGATGGGATGGATGGGATGGGATGGGATGGGATGGGATGGGATGGGATGGGATGGGATGGGATGGGATGGGATGGGATGGGATGGGATGGGATGGGATGGGATGGGATGGGATGGGATGGGATGGGATGGGATGGGATGGGATGGGATGGGATGGGATGGGATGGGATGGGATGGGATGGGATGGGATGGGATGGGATGGGATGGGATGGGATGGGATGGGCCGGTGGGTGGCGAGTCTCGACGAGAAGAGACGAGGGGGTGGAGGTGGAGGGGGGGTGGATTAGCCAGGTGTGCCAGGGTAGGACGCAGGCGGGGCCGGGTGGGACAGCGGTGTTGCACGTGAGGGCGATGTGGGACCACCGAAACGCAGCCGGGATGTGGGGGTGGGGGCGAAGGGCGCGAGAATCAAGTTAATAAAGTCGTTTGGTCGCCGCGGGGAGCCCCGAGGAGAGGGCGAGGGCGCCTTGAGTGAGAGCAAGGTCGCGGAGGTGCTCGCAGCTCTGAGGGGCTCCAGATGGCGCCAACTCATCTATTATACCGATGAACTTTGGCAAAGAAGTTTCTCGCTTCGGTTCCTGGAAGCTTGTCTCCCGCGAGTTTCGTGCCTCGAAAATACAGACCGTGACGTAAATCTGAGTGGTTCTAGTTACTGACGACGTCGAGGGAAATAGAGAAATGGAATATCGACAGCATCAACTTTCTCTTTGGTCTGATTGCTTTGCATTTTCTTGATGTGAAACTTCGTTAAGTCTATAAGATATTACGAAACGTGAAACAGCGAAATCTACTTTCGCTCTCTCGCTGTAGCGACATTCGGTTCCTTGTCCAATATTATATTGAAACGAATGAAATGTATTTTTATATACTACCTCATGAAATTTTATAAGACAATAGCTGTACCAGTTCTCCGTCCTGGAAGTAAATCATAGAAAATAAATAAATACATACATAACAGTAAATATAAGCAGCGAAAATGAGATTTGTCAAGAACGTTAAAGTTTCCATAAAACAATATCGTAAAACGAATATTTCCGGAAAGAAATGATTGTATAATTTAAATGAAAAAGTAAAGGAATACAGAAAAGCAGCATGATGAGGCATCGACCGAAAGGAAGAAGACCTGCCGAAGGTCCAAGAAGAGGTGGTGTCGTAGCGCAATGAAAGGAAGAATAGGCAACGTTAACACTGCCTAATGATTAAATTGAAGAAGGAAGAAGAAGGAGAAAAATGCTGGCGTACTTTATTTTTGTAGGGAATATTTCTGACTAAACGAGTTTCAGATTAAAAAGTATGTAGAGTGTTTTGCTGGAACTTTTTTGAGGCACAAATATCGCTACCCAATGAACAATCAGAACCATGGGTTGCTAGATAAATTACATACGGCAAGATATGCATTTGTCAAGTGTCAAAATAATATAAAATTAATACATAATCTTAATAAGTCCCATCATGTCTATTTAATTACACAACAAACGATTTCGCGCGCAAAACGACCATTTTCAGTGCAAGCCAATTGCGAAATGAAATTAATATTAGTGTCCCACAGAAAATTCTACTCAACTATTTATAGACAATTTAAAATGTTCTACAATATAATTAAATTAAATATAATGAAAAGAAATTTGTTCTACTCGTAAGACAGCGTTCATTAGACAACGCTACTGGTATCAGAGATCAATGCTCTACACATTGGTTGGGAATGCGAATCACAAAATTGTTACTCGTCAGGAGTGCGAATAAAATTGTCACATACATTTACTACTTTACGTAATTACATTGAAAATGCCCGGACGTTGGCATTAGTATGATATTTTATAAAATGAAATTTACAAAGAATTTTTTAATCTTGCTGTAAATTGAACGTTGGATTTCGGACCACCTACCTATGTTGGCCAGGTAAAACATGCCTTAAATGTTCACTCCTCTAAGAGAAAAGTATAAATTTATCACCATCTAGATATATACTTAATTCTGGATCTTCAACTCTCATAATCACCCTCCGAAAATGACCTATATAGTAATCTGATATAGAGATCATCAACGTTAATAATTCATCAACACGGGCTCCTGGTTGGTGAAACAACGCCGTTAATAAAGCACAAGAACACCACTCATTTTTGGAGCCAAGTTTTTCCATGCCGGCCACGCTTCCTATTTCAGTCATGCCGGGTCCGTTGAAGACACAAAAGACTCATACGACAGAACTCAAAAGACTCATAATTCAACTACTCATACGACACAACGACAATATTCCAGTCGACTCAACTGAATAAGCCAACGACTGGCAGTATTGCGGCTCTTCATCAGGAGATCGTGAAAGTCACCTTTCCTCCTGCGAACGACACCATGAACTTGCCACAGACCCTTCTCGCGCTGACGATCCGTGCATCGGACGGAAGCGTCTCCGGGACGAGGATCCTTCCGTCGTCGTGTCGTTCCGGGAAGCATGAGCACGTGCAATAACGATTTACGAGAAAGTGCGCGCAGCTTACGGGCGCGCGAGGACGTGTACGTCGCGACACGCCCGCCCCCGCCCCCGCACCCACCCCCGCACCCACCCCGCACCCACCCCCGCACCCACCCCGCACCCACCCCCGCACCCACCCCCCCCCGCACCCACCCCCGCACCCACCCCCGCACCCACCCCCGCACCCACCCCGCACCCACCCCCGCACCCACCCCCGCACCCACCCCCGCACCCACCCCCGCACCCACCCCCGCACCCACCCCCGCACCCCCCCCCACCCCCGCACCCACCCCCCCCCCCGCCCCAACACACAACTGCGAGAGCAGGAACATTTCGGAGATTACGTTTTTACAGCCCATAATAAATTCTCTTATAATTCTATTTAATTTACGAGTGCGGGGAGAGGACCCTTTGTATTTTTATAGTCCAGAAATAACCGCTGAAATAAAAAAAATAACTGAGAAAAACAGATAATGGCGGCGGATGTATGGGCACCGCTTTCTTCTCGCTGAAATCGAGGAGAAGCGTGAAAGGAAAAGTAAGAAATTCGTGGGGAAATGGTTCCAATCGCCTCCAAAAGGCAACGGCGACATCGATTTTTGCGCCGACTTTTTGTTGACTGTTTAACGAATGCCTCGCGGACCGCAGTTCAGCTAATTAGCGATTGGCACATAATGAAGCCAAGTAACGACTGGCAGAATACGCACAAAACGAACCGAATCGAAATGAACTAACATGCAACGATATTCTGTAAATATAGAACAGTACAGAATAGGCAAAAACTCTCTAATATGGCACTGTTCGACCGAAAACCGAGAGGGAGGGACGGGTTTTTTTAATGCACGCGGCAGTGGTTTTCATACGCCATTTAAGCTTGAAACACTGGCCAAAAACAGGCCCAGGCTCTCTGGTGCGCGAACACGTGTTCGAAGCCCGATGGGGGAGTGTGGAAACGCCGGGCTACGCGTTAATAGGTTCGATGCTATCGCGCCTGAGGTTGAAAGCAATGAAAAAACACACTCGTTGCAATGAAGCTTGCGTATTCTACCTATCGTATGCAGCTGGCCTGGAAATGAAATTCTTTCTTTACGGAGCTTTGCAGCACCGTTTGGACCGTCCGGAATGGTACTCACCTAAAAAATTAACTCCGAAATGGTCTGCAACTATTCTATTAAAAATGCGTTTTCAAGTTTTTTAGATTAGTGGTAGTGTTTCTGACTTACGTGAAGGGACTCGCTGGTCCAAAGAAAAGTAATGCCATATTATCGCAATGCCATATTATCGCAATGCCATATTATCGTTATGCCATATTATCGTTATGCCATATTATCGTTATGCCATATTATCGTTATGCCATATTATCGTTATGCAATACGTTATCTAATTTATAAATCGTTATGCCATTTATTATCTTTTTGAACTATGTCTATCAGTAATGAATAACATATTCATGAATCTTATCATAAAAAATTCTTGCTAAAATTAATATTTATACTTATTGATTTCTAGAACAGTTTGCCTAATAATTCGATGGAGATGGATTCTCAGGAAGGCGAAGCCTAATAATTTTACCTAGGACTAATTTAACGAAACTAAGACTTTCACTTAGATCATTTGCTAAATGTAATTTAAAAGAGTTAACACAACTCATAAAGCATTTTAAGAAATAATATGCGTGGAATATATCATTCTCAATTTACCTGATAAATTTTACATTACATTATAATTTTATGGCCCCTTCATGCACTATGTCTTTGGTGCTCGTAGACAGTAAAATCACCCGAGCTCCGTTGTACAGGGTTCGGGACGGTAAACGTTCGAAGTGATCAGGGAGATAAAGGAAACCACTGATCGGGGCAATCGACTTATGAATACAATTCCCGCAGAAGCCACAAATGTTCTGAAGTTGATCACATCTAACAAATTTCCGGCGGGAATTCCTCACGGAATAAATCGCGTGGCCTCTCAATCACAATGTAACTTCATGAAAGTGGTCACGACCGTCAAATAAACATATTAGAACAATTAAATATAAACATTCATGAATATGTAATGTAGACAATCAGGATTAAAATGACTCAGAATGGTTTTATTAAAATGAATTTGAACAATTACGTATTGGTGTGTGGATGTAATCAATGATCAAACCATGTACGTGAACATAGAAATAAAACACACAAAATACAGTTTACTCTCAATTTATCAATTTTGCAACACACTTTCAATTCATAATTCCTTTATTATTGCTACATTAAGTATTAGATTTTTCTAATATTCTTTAGTGCTAGAGATGATAGCCAAAAATAAATTTTAAATATCGAGGCTAAGAATATTTTTTAAGCAAGTTCTTGGCAATCATTATTTTATATAATGTCATAAAAGGAAAAGCTTGCATGGTCGTGAAATGTATTCGTAAAATTATGGCACAATGTATTTAATTCAAGTCATGACATGTCAGTGTGTAAACAATTAAGGATTAATTGATAAAGGATAAAAAATTACTTCAAACGTCATTAAAGTTCAACTCTCCGGGAATAAATAATTAGGTACCAGTAGTTTAACTGTGTGCTATTTCCACTATTTGAAGGGCAAATTAAGTATTCTCTATTAATTATTTCTAAAGTCTCACTTCCTAGTCTTCAACAACGTTCATTAAATGTGCACTCAGGAATATAACAACTCTTTGAGTGTCCCCAACAATCGTAGCGGCCATTTGATTGCGCTTAAAAACAAGATAAATACACCTGCCATTACGAAAATTCCAATCACAGCGCGGAGTGCCACAAACTCTGTGGATGGCTCCACCGCGTTTCACCCAGCGTATTACAGGAAAGCGTCTGCGTATTACAGTGCAGCGCTCGGCGACGGTGAATGCAGGCGTGGGTGTGGGTGGGAGTGCGGGAGAAGGGTAGAGGGTGGGAGGGAGTGCGGGAGGGGGAGGGGACGGCAATGTGCGCGCAATTTGAGCTGGCATTGTGCCGGCGTCAGAACGACGAACACCGCGATTTCCCGGCCAATTGTCGCTACATAAGCAAATGGATTGCCCGCGATTGGAGTCTCTTTTGTTTGAGCATTGAAAAACACATGACGCTCGTTGCGGGGCCCGATTGGGTGAAACGGGGGAGGGGCGGTTGGCGTCCTTTCCCTACACTTCTACCATTCCGCCACCCCGCCACCATGCCGCCCCGTCACCCGGCATCCATTCAATCTTGCCACATTGCTACGTCTCGACTTTTCCACTCGGCGTTTCAGCCAACCCCATCCCAATCATTCCCACCCCAGCCGCCTACCCACACCCCAGCCGCCCACATCCCATCTAACTTCCGCCCACGTCGCACACAACCGTCTCACTTCTCCCAGCCACCGACCCACTCCAATCCCAAATTCCTTACCAACGGGCCAATCCGCCTGATAACCTCTCAATTTCACACTTCATCACAGCCAATTCATTACCTCAACTTACCACCTCTCCACGAGTTAAGAGACGTGGATAGTACAAGGAAGAGGAAGGAAAGCTCGCATGCAAGCCGTGACCCATGCTCCAGCATTCGCCGGGTGTTGATCCCCAAAACCATTGAAAACTGATCACAGCAGCCTGCCGAAAGAATTCTCCTCCAGACAGCGACTGAATTCGACATAGTTTTCTAGCTAGTGCCGAAAATCCTGCCACCGTCGAGACTTGAACCCTAGAACCTCCCTGCGAGAGGCACTGCAACGACGTCCGTTGATACCCTGAGCAACCTTAGCTGGTCAATTTTTATTGATTTAATTTATATTTTGTAGTTTTATTTTATAATTTTCTGGCTCCTAGTTGCCGGCATTCATTTTGAATATTTTATACAATATATTTCATTATTTTGTAAACCACACGGCAAACATTTTTAAACAATCTCCATTAAACGGAATACTTTTATGATGCATAGAATATTAATGATACCTAAAATATTAAAATTCAGAAGGTAAAGAATACCTTCCACAGCGTGCCTATATGGTTACGGCTGGAATCACACTTCCTTCCAAGAATTGGACTTAGTAATAATTTTCTTGGTTTAATTACGAAGACACCATTGTTAAAATTTCGAGGCCGAGTAAACATTTCTATTATTTTATTTTAAACATTCCGTATATTTTAATGCAAATTAAATTAACTAAGGGAGAGGGTGTAGTTGAGTACAGTAAGAACATTTTATATAAAATCATTCATTTACCCTGCGTTTATTACTTTTAACAATCATGCTTAACGCTCACAAATTTCATTAAAACTTGGGAGCTGAAGATACTTGATAACTGATAAAAACGCAGAGGTACGATGATTGACACTCTTGGCATATCAGTGTTTCGTACAGAACTAGTATTTCGTACACGGAACTAAAGGGTTTTAAAAAGTCCCCTCGCAGTGGCTACATCGTCCCTGTACTCCTTTTTGAAGGGAAATAGCAACGTTGAAAAAGACTGCATCTTCGCACTACCTCTGGTCCATCCCAACAAGATGGGGTCAAAATTCGACCAAACGAACAAGGAGAATTCACGGCATCGCTGCCATTAATACACCTGGCTGATCCACTACTCTCCTCCCCGGGTTTTAAAAAGTCCCCAGGAATCGTCCCTGTACTACACCAAACTGAAATCGTGGAATCGTGGATTTGCGAATAGTGGAGTGTCTGCTGTGTGTTTCCAGAAATAAACAGATTTTTCCGAAAATCTGCTAATAAAACCCACATTGAAGGAAGAAAGTCTCTGTTGACTAGAAACATTAAACCTCTGGAGTACCTTTTCCGGTAAATAGTAAATAGGTAATAGGAACATAAGGCACAATCATTATTTTCCTAAAATAACATATGGTAGAACAACAATAAGATAAAATAACAATGTTAGAACAAGCGCACACGGAAGACCGGCAATGACGGCATCCCCTCCTACGAACCTTGTCTTTCCGGGACTGACCTTGAAGTATTGGGCCTGGAAATCCGACAGCCCGCGGCTGCACTAGGCAATATTAACGGGATAGAGGGATTTGACAGAGAGCAATCCAACGCAAAAGCATTGTATTCACATGCAAATATTAAATGCACATGAGGTAGCAACAGAGAGACTTTCTGAAAGCAATGCATTTTCAAATGTTATTTTAGCCGTAGGTTACGATAAGATCGTTGCTATCTATAACCATCACTAGTACTAATGCATTGTTTATGTGGCGGATTCCATTCATGAGCGACGTGTTTAATATAATGTAGAGTGGAAAAAGTGCAGTTCTTTATTGGAATTTCTATCTTATAATGATTTGACAATTCGTTGGAATAGGTGATTCCTATTTCTTTCGTTGATTGATGCTATACTGTAGTTTTTAAACCATGTGAAGTTTTTAAACCTGTCAATAATAGGGACTTTAATTTTATTTAAAAAGTGATGCTTCAAGCAAAAGCTTTGTGAAGCAATAGACAAAAATACAATTCTGTAACTTATATCCGAGGAAAAGGCGTTTTATTTGTTATTTAACTTGCTTTGTGAAATAAAATATTTGAAATACTATATTTACACGAATCTAATGCGCACCCTATATTTGAATCGTAAAATTACGAAAAAAGGTTTTGTATCCAAGCAATGCACATCAATGACAGAATAATAGGTACGGTATTTTATTTAAATTTATGTAATGCCACAATGGATTTATCGGCTACATAATTAGCATTCTAAGTACTATATTGCTTACTGCTTTTCGCTTTAATGAAGAATCATAAGACGTTCTTCTACGTTTCCCCCCATATCGTAACAAAAAAACCCTCAAAAACAGGCCTGTGATAAAGAAATTAAGTTAAATATGAAAAATTCAGCAATCCATTGTGACGTAATAAACGAAAAAATTGAATGAAGTTATTGGCGTTCTACGGAACAAATTTGCACTTGAATCTAATCTACATTTGGTCAAATAAGGTGCGCTTTAGATTCGCGTAAATACAATATAATGGTCATCGCCAAAAAAGCAAAATATAATGCATGCACAGATCAGAAATAAAGTCCTCCAAAATAACTGATAGACTTGAAGTAATTGCAAGCATTGCCAACTCGATACCAGAATAAACGTTGCAGTTGACTTTGCTTCTTAAATTTTTTATGGAGGATATTGTGTGGAATTCAATGGTTTTATTCTGGAAAAGTAATACTTTTTTCAGATTCAGGAAATAATACTTAATTACGATGAAAACAATGTCAGTTGATCATGTTTATTCTCCCAGTGAATTGTGGAAAAGTAATGTGCCAATAATATATTTTAACAAGTACTTCATATTTCACGTACATTATGTTATGTTCTATTCACGGTTGTGAAACATTGATTTATGTATTTATTTATTTCAAACAAGAAATATTTCCTTTTTTCACTACTGATTGAAAGTTCTATTAGCTGAAATTATCAAAACTCTTCCTGTATTATTTCTTAATGCTTTTAGTGTCTTGCCTAAAAAATTTTTTTATTCCTTAAATTAATAATTTTTATTCGCAGTATTTTCTAATTGCTCCTGGCAACCCTGCAAGAGGAATATTTTAATGCAAAATTATGTGTAGCGTATGTTATGAATTTCACCGTGGAATCCGCAGTATTTCCTCATAATGGCAATGAAACAGTATAAAACCAACCTCCCCCCCTCTCGTCATCGTCGTCGGTGGCACTCGCTGTGCAGGGGGCACGGCGGATCCCCCAGAGGGGGACGCGATAATTTTATCAGGCGACATGGCTGCCCAGACATCCCGCTCCAGATTTGAATGGGAGATTTATAGTCAGCTGAGCCCTGTCGCGCCGCCCGCCCCGAAGATTTTATTCACACCGCTTGTAGGAGTAGTCCCCCCTCCCCCTCGGCACCCCCTCTTCTTCCCTCCCCTCCCCTCCCCTTCCCTCCCGCTCTCGCGCCGCTCTTCCAGCCCCCGCTGCAGTCGTCGGCGTCTCGGCGCATAGCGTTAACACAATAAGTGCAGCCTCTCCGTAATAGCAGAATTTAATTTGAAGAGAGGCTGCGCGCTTCCTTGCGAGATCCCTCTTCTTTCAGGCGGGCCCGCGCAGCGCCGCGTGCCAGGTCGGCGTCTCTGCGGGCGAGGAGGGACGAGGTGGGGTCGAAGCGGTGTGCGGCGGGGGAGGAGGAGCGGGTGAAACCCAGGAGCACCCAAGCGGAGTAGGGGCATGGTGGGAAATGGGTCAGGGACAAGGCTGAGTAGACGAACAGGAAGATGTTACCATGCTCGAGGATTGATGATCCCGGGCGTGTCAACTGCTAAAGTCGTTAGTACCGTAAGTGTAGTGCATGTGATTCATCGGGATGTTGCAGTGATTTTTCCCCGCGGGATAGCGAGATCCGGCGTCGACCTACCGTCAGATCAGGGGTCTTCCTCAACCAGGTATCTCCCACCAGCGGGGCACCGCCCCAGCCCTAACACTCTCTAAGCTCGCGACCGGTCTTCTGGTATGGGTGATGGTGTAGTGCATTTTAGTGTAAGTGTATGTAAATGAGGGGGTGAGTCTAGAACAAGAAAGAGAATGGAAAGACCACGCGCGTCCCGTGGCCCGTTTGTTAGGGTACTGCTCCGGTATTCGCCTGGTGTTGATCGAAGAAACTACGGAAAACTACCGATCAGAGCAGCCGGTTGCTAGAATTCTCCTCCAGGCAGCGTCTGAATTCGACATAGCTCTCTGGCTAGTGTCGAAAATCCTGCCACCGCCGGGACTCAAACCTATGATCTCCCTGTCAAAGGCATTTCAATGACATCAGTTGAGGACCTGAGCTACCTCTCCCGGTGCGTGGTCGACGAGGGATGACCTGGGATGGTGGTATAGAAGCGGTCTGCGTCGGTTGTACACGGGAAGCGGGGTCGTGGCGAGGTGGAGCGGCGAGACTTAGGGCCACCCAGCGGAGTAGCAAACGTGGTGGGGTGTTGGAGGAGGTGGGTGAGACGTGGGTGTTGGGAGGTGGAAGGTGGGAGGAGTAGAAGGGGTGTGTCGACATGGAGGCGGAGGGTGGGAGAGTGAGAGTGAGGAGCTTGTGGAATGAGGAAACGCAAAAGGATGGAGAAGAGTGAGAGCCGGACGACGGGAAAAATATGGAGAAAGAAAGTGCAGATTGGAAAAGAAGGAGGGAGCGAAAAGGAAGGGAAATTGAAAAAAAGGGGGGGGGAAGGGTTGGGGGAAAATTAAGAAAGAAAAGAATAAAGGGAAAATAAAATTGTTGAAATGAAGATTCCAGGAAAAATATGAAGGATTAACACGTGATGCATTCAAATTAAATCTTACCTCAAACTGCAACGAAAGAGGGGTGTGGTCAATTCAAGGCAAGAACAAAGTGTCACATATGTACAAACTCTCAAAATAGTTATTTATGTCTTTATACCGAGGGTACCTCATAGCGTAGTTCACGTTTTTTACAAATATTTTATTGCTAAGCCATCGGCTCCGTTATATATCACAGTTCAAATCGTGAATTCCTCTGCGCATGTACAGAGACAGGATGGTAGGTCATAACGCTGACCTCACACCTGTTCGGTCCACACCAATTCTAAAAGCCCTCGGCTGCGCCGAGCTTGCAGATTCGAGCCATCAGATCGAATGTTCTGGAAAATTCGGAATCCGTTAATTCCATTGCACAATCAGTCCCCGCTTTCCTTTATTTGCCTAACACATTGCATCACAGCAACAATTCAGTTAGATCAGATTCGATGTGGTCCTCATGGTAGGGAATCTTGTCTGCACATCACGTAGAGTTTTTATTGTATCTTTGTAAATTGAAATTCTAATTTTAGTCAGTTTGGGGATTTGCACTATTGTGCATATCATTTTAAAGTGTATCCCAATACTGCGCATGTCGTCGAGGACACGAATTGTAATTAATCTTGTAATTTGCGTAATAAGTTATAAATTGTGCCAATTCAGACATGAACTGAAAATACATCCGTGCGCCAACAGCAGTAATCGTTAAACCAAATTCTCTTGTGAGAGGACAGAACTTCCGTATGTGCTAAAGTGCATGTAATCACCACTTGCAGCCAGTCCGCCCCAATGTACGGTTGAATTCTACAAGTAGATCACTCTACAGAATACCAAAATTTCGAGTCTCATGTAAGGTATATGTTTCATCTTTACAGAAGCTGGTGCATTTGATGTGAATAAATGGTAGTTTGTTCTAATCATATTTGTGTGAGTTTATTACACGAAAGATTCCGCAACCTACATTCCATTCAAATGTCCCTATTGAGCTACCCTGCGGTTCTCGCTATGTAATGGGACAGTCCATTGTCTATTCCTCCAAGCAGTAATCACGGCAGGAAGTAAAAGACTAGGGAATACTAATAATGTTCAAAGTTGAGAATAAATTCATTAAAAAGGTGTTTCGAAATCATTATAAATTAAACAACTTTGCAACCTATGTTTGGAAAAGGATAAAAACGATTAGGTCCGACACTATCACACACACACACACACACACACACCGGTAGACCAGTCGAGATCTTAGAGCTTGTGCCGACTGGGTGATGCCCCGCTGGTAGGCTGGGGCAAACCCGCAAGTCGGCGTGTAGGTCGGCGCCGGATATATCCATCCAGTAAGGGAAGACCACAGCCACCACGTGTGTTAAAAGTCCACACAATACTTACGGGAATAACGACCTAAGGCGTTGACGCGCTAGAAATGATCAACAATAAATCGACCCCCCTCCCTGCCCTTGTCATATTTATTGAGGCATCCTCTACATTCCGTTTCTTCACCCGGTATCCCGTACAGTGCGAGTCTTCCAGCGGCTGCAATGCGAGGCCTGCGCTGGCGGACGGCGCCGGGGACGCAGGGGGGCGGCGGACCTGCGCCGCCCGGGGGCAGATGGGAGCGCGCGCCTCCGCGCTCGCGTTGAAATATACCCCGCGAGATCGTACCCCTGTTTTTCGTGTAAAGACTTAACGGTTAATTCTTCGCCAATTTAGCAGGGACTTCGCCTCGCTGCCGGAATATACGGCCTATTAATCTGGAGGTGCGCGGCGGCAGCGGCAGACAGGGGCACGCTGACTTGCTTCCGTAGGCGGAAAGGAAAGAAGATGGGAGAGATGGAACGTCTACAGAATAGAAGAAAGATGTGGATGTGAGAAGTAAAGGGAAAAAAAAAAAAAGGGAAAGAAAGGAAGGTGGAAAAGAAAGAAAACGAAGAGGAAAGGAGGGGGAAGAGAGAAGAAGGGGAAGAATGAGAAGAAAAAGGAAAAAGAAGAAGAAGAAGATGGAGGAAGGAAAAAAAAAAAAAAGTGGTCTAGGAAGAGGAGGAAGGGGAGAAGAGAGTAAAAGGTACATGGGAGGAGAACAAGAAGGCAGAAGAGAACACAAGAAATTCTAAGATAATCAATGGTAGGATTTCAATGTCAATGAAAAGGACCGATTGATTAGGGTGTGATTTTTCTTATTTTTTTCGCTACAGAGAGAGAATGGTCCAGGAAAGTAGGACAATAGAGCTGTGCATGGTCAAAGTGGACGGGGGAAACCCAGAAAGCCAGATAACAAGGAAAGCTCGGAGAACAGGTGTCGCCAATGAAGCTGGAGGCCAAGTCGACCAAGGTGAGGAAAGCGAAGGAGGCAAAGCAACATCGCACCCCAGGACTCGTCCCGAGACTTCCCCGCGCGGACGTTTTTGCCTAGCGGCAGCAGGCAGAGGACGACGGCGGCGGCGAAGGCGGAGGCGGAGGCGGAGGCGGCTCCAATATAAAGCGAAACTAATTTGCGCCGGGGAAATGGCGACGGCTGGGGAGCTGAGGCCGCCTGGGATTTCTGCCACGAACGGATCCATTTCGGGAAGTTTCGCGCAAATTCCTCCGGCTCTCACGACGACGGAAGCTCTAGATCCTACTCTTTCAACAATTTTATTTCTGAATTTCCTCTTTTAATCAAACCACCTTTCCTTCTATAATACATATACTAAGGAAAGATGTTAGTTTTGAACTCTGAATAAGGAAAGCATGAATAAGGAAAGCATCCACACAACCCAAAAACCCACAGCATGATTCTAATGGATACGGAATACCTTCATAAACCGAATACGAAATACTTGCTTATCACCATTTTATGAAGAAAAATTGAAAGTTGGCAAACTTCACGGGTAACAGCAGATGCACATTCAATACCCAACACAAGTTTTGCTGCAACATTCGATTCGTTTTGGTGTGTAACTCGGAAACCATGCGGCTTAGAGCCTTAAAGCTAGGTTTCCTCTATCCACCCACAACGTTTACAGAAAAAATGTATCAGTTTTTTGTGAAAAGAGTTCTTTTAGAAATAAATCTCATCTTCAGTACTGTAGTCGAAGAAGGTGTTCCAAACGTTTTGTAAATGTATATTTAAAAAAATATTGAGTTTTAAGGAAACTCAGATCACATACCATTTTCTTAAGCAACGCTGTATTATAGCAAAAACAGAAAGGAAAAATCCGTAGTGATTTTTCAGAAAATCTTTAAAATGTTGTTGGAACTTGGTGTGAAGTACCCCCAGAAATGAAAATATCAGTTTCAAATTTTGGAGCGCGACATCAGCTGCATCATCCAGGGAATGTTAATTTTGGTGAAAATCCTACCTATGGTTTAGGCACTGAGATTACTCGCACATGGAAAGACATACATTTCACAGAAAAACACTTTTTTGAATTAATAAGTCACAAAGATATATTCTGACTAAAGTACATATTGATTGATTTGATTGTTAGTGATTCCCGGCGCGTCAACTACAACTCTTTTCACAGTAAATACTTTTTTCTTTTACCTTAATATTTAAATATATATCTGTATGCATTACTTCAATTCTGAAGTATATATCTAATATGGGTTGTCTCAATTCTCATTTCATGTTAAAAGACTCCTTCCAGATCTGATCTTCAGTCAAAATGCTGAAAATTACAGAGCTAAACCTGCTTATTTTTTAATTACTTGCCAACGCCAGACCAGACAGAAATATACTTAGGTTTTATTTTAATAAGAGCTCAAGAAACGAGAACATTTATTTGAAAAGTTGTGAGAGTGTCGAACTACAAATGCCGAAATCCCTAACAACTCCCACGCTTACTTTCTTCCAAACATTGAAGTAAAAACGATACTTTTTAACTGCTGAAGAATTATTTTAAAATACCTGAACAAGTGCATACTTAGTTTCGAAAAGATTTTCTAAATGTGGCGAATATCTCAAGATCGGTATAAAATTAAGTCTAACCAAAGGAATATTATTTGCTACATGTCCAGTTTTTTACTTTTACCCTGCACGCGATAATTTTTCAACAAATTTAAACGACCACAAGATGTTATCGACAGCAAACTTCCCGTGTCTACCAAACATCTGTACATTTCATTGAAAGAAAATAGACTCGTTTCTCATATATCCTTTCCTCATTTACTTCTTCCTTCTTTTCCCTTTTTATTCAGTCGTTCTGTACTTTTCAAAGATAACGTTTGTCCATTCGCTATTAAAGTTGAGTAAAATTATCGTTTATGTGAGTAATAATAAAGCCTTGCGTCTTTATACGAAGATACCAAAACAAAACCAGTATACTGTAATTGATGTTGAACTCTTGAATAATACTTCTTGTTTGCGTCTACAATAATAATATTTAACAAAGATAGTTTGGGTCTTCGACGATCTAAATCCTATTATTGATTTACATGTTATAAAGACGAAAAGAAACATTGTATCTTCAGTGAAAAACAGGCTGTGTTGCTTCCAGTCAGTTAATAACTATACACGTACATGACATTGCTATCACTTACGTCTACTCTCCTTTACAGCATTCATCAGCAGCGTTGATCCTGAAGCACAGTTTATGGAATTCGAACCCACAGCCTCGATTGCGCTCGCTACGCCCGCAAAACACGGAAATTGTCGACCGAATCAAAAGACCGGGTCACAAGAACGGATGATCAATCGAGTCCCCTCGCTACGAACGGCCGACAATCGCTCGGCTCGACTCCACAGGGGGCACATTCGTTCTCTTATAGAGGTCTCTCATAGCGCGCGCAGATTAACGTGAAATATTATCCGGAGCTAATTAAAACATCTTAATGAACTACCAATAAGGCTTCCAATCCGGGAAGATAAAGCCTTTCCGCTCTCCCCCATACGCATAACTCTCGCGCGTTTAATGAAAATTTCGTTTTAATACCCGCTTCAAGATAAATGTGAAAAGGCCGAAACTGGAGGAAGAGGGCGCTCTTCATACACGAGCAGAAAAAGCACACACGTGCACCACACGCCAAAAAAATTAACCCAAAAGCTTTGGCACTGGCGGTCGACGGCCGTGAAGAGCTGGCGGATGCGTCAAGGACTGCAAACACACAAGGCGGCATAGTGGGGCCAAGTAATTCTTAAAGCAAATGCCTTTTACTGTATCACTAAATTCAGAAGCTGCAAAATAAGGAACTTATAGTGGTTTACATCAGGTCCCAACTTTCAAGATCCTTTCAGCTCAGCTACTGCACAGCTCTATGACGAATAGAAACCTAATATTAAATAAGTAAATAACAATGTTAGTACAATGTTTTTGCAATCACATATCCTTCAATTGTTAATTTTTACATCGTTAATTACACGTCCTTGCAGCTTACAAGCAATAAAATAGAGAACTAGTTGTTAACATCAGTTCACAACTTTCTATACCCTCGCAAGTAACGCATATCTCTATGATGAGTAGGACGTAAATACGAAAGAAGCAAATAATAATGTTAGTAATACTTTTCAAAGCACACGCCAGGAGATGTAGTTCATAACTCTCGAGCATTGTCAATTATTATTATTATTATTATTCATAACTCTCGAGCATTGTCAATTATTATTATTATTATTATCAGTATCATTAACAATATTATTAAGTTATTTCTTTGCAGTGTGTTAACGTCTTAGTTCTTTGTGAGCCTCCTCTACTTCCAGGCAGGAAACACTAATAGGCGGTACCCCACATAAAAAACAGACTGCAAAGTTGCCATCAACATCGACGAACTTAATTGAAAGAAATAATAAATAATGACAGGGGGTAGGATAGATTCTAATATTCAAAGTTTACTCAACTTCCAAACTTAATTAAAATGTTTAAATAAATATTAATAGAAATTTCAAATAGTTTGCTTGGAAATAAGTTTGTATTATTCAAATAAGCGGGCATGTAAGGAAACAAAACTATAAAATGAATTACAACACAAAAGAGGTCCCCTTTCAATTGAAATAAATTATATTCATACATTTCTCAAAAGCACTGCGTCTGACACCGCACGGTGGGAGCAGAGGAAGCAGGAGAAGCATGCCATTGCCACCACTACGTCCTGCTTCCCGAGGTGTCTACGAAGTAGACCGACAGTTCGGCTCAATTGAAATTGACGTTTTGTGCAGGTCACGTCCCGGAGGACACCTTCCTAGTGACGAGTGAAATGTTGAAATGCAAGCGATTGATAGGCGGGTGCTCTGAGTATTCTGTGGTGAAGGGGCAAGCTTTTTTGCCTGAAAAAGCATTCCCTGTTTTTTTACCACAGTCCCTACATCGGGGGGGGGGGAGGTGGATGAAGTTCTAGGCTGGATCTTCTCACAACAGGGCTGGAAGCTTGCTTACAACGACTCGAGAAGAAGCTCACACATGATAGCTTTGCAGAGAGTAGCTCAGGGATTGTTCCATATAGAAAGAGAAGAATTTCAGAAAGCTAGAAGTGGACATAATCAACATCTAACTATCTATACTAACCTAACTATAACACGTATTTTAATTCTTCACGGATATAAATCTTGAAGGTGACCCAGCCATGAACATTGACCCAAATATTACCTTATCGATCTGGCTGACAAGTCCGGCTCCTCGAATTTGAAACAAATCTTTTAATTTGTGAGGGTAATTTACATGAAGCCAAGTGAAGGTTGAAATATTAGTGAGATAAAAGTTAATATATACCACTGGCCTGAAGCAGAAAAATTCTGCTGATGAACAAAACCACTCCAAATTGTTTTCCAAAAAGTAGCATGCACTCGACTCAAAAGAACAACAAATAAAATATTTCCCTATACTCACACTGCAATAAATTCAATATTTTAACAAAAATAGTCTCCCCAAATTCAGAAATAAGTATATATTATACGTAGTACAACTGTTCTTTACATGACAATTTCATAAAATACTGCTGCATAACGCAATGCGTGAATAATAAATATTTGATGACCAGTGGGTTCTTCCTCATAACCTTGCTATTCCGTGACGTCAACTATGATGTAAACAGTCCCGCTGTGAGTAGGAGAATTCTGTCAGTATGCGCATTGTACGTGAACAGGCGAAATAACCCAATCAAATATTGACTCGTTTTAGTCAAAATCGAAACTCACTGTATTTGGATTTTTCTCGAGTTCCTGAGTATCGAATGAAACCATAGACACGTCTTGCATGACCGAAGGTTTCATAGTTTTCTTTCAATTTCTTCACGATTGGAAATTAGTATCATATTACATAATTGTTAGCAATATTCAATTCAATGGTGCCTTATTTTACGTGAAGAGACTCATGTCATCACACTTGCCCTTTTGTCTGAACACACAAATTTCGCTGTGCTCCTTCGTATCTCAGCATCTAGCGGAAAAAGAAGGAATCACTCGGCCGAAGCAAAAAGACGCTATTTTAATTTAGCTCAGAGGCATCTTTTACGCTTGAATGTCCTTAACATGCAGAAAATCTACAACAGTTTCTTTAACTTCCCCTCCGGAAGGTCTGGAGGTCCCTTCCGCGAACGAAGGATTTTTGGCCTTAAAACCACGGTCATCGGGTTTTAACCCGCCAACCGTTATACCACCGAAGCCACCCATACCACCGAAGCCACCATACCACCGAAGCCACCATACCACCGAAGCCACCATACCACCGAAGCCACCATACCACCGAAGCCACCATACCACCGAAGCCACCATACCACCGAAGCCACCATACCACCGAAGTAACCATACCACCGAAGTAACCATACCACCGAAGTAACCATACCACCGAAGTAACCATACCACCGAAGTAACCATACCACCGAAGCCACCAATGAAGTAAAAGTTGTTGATGCATAGATTCACTGCGCATCCAGTTAGCATAGAGCCCCCAAAGGCCTCGATTTTTCGTTTGTTTCCTTCTTTATTTGGCAAATTTGATCTATTGATTCAGTGGTGAGGTGTAGTTGACATTTACATATTGGAATGATTGAAGGCGTTGTCATTGTCAACAATATTATTGACAATGACAACGCCTTCAATCATTGCAAATTTGATTTAAATATTTAGGTTATAATTATGCAATGATTTAAAAAATAATATGGCATAGTAGCATATATACACTACAAAATAACAGATATATTTATTTTTTAACAAAAATCTATAATGTACCCAATGATTGGCTGGATTCGCCCCTGCATAGATTCAAATAAATCTGCTTCTCTTGCTTAGCAAGCCTTTCAACTTGTTTCGGAACAAAGCTGCGGCGACGACCGTAGTGAACAACGACCGCTCCTGCTCCTCCTCCGCCGCCAGAGCCTCTCTGGGGCTGGTTTTCCGCGAAGGCGAAATCTGTTAATTAACTCGAAACGCTTTCGCGGAAGAATATGGGATTTAATAAATAAACGTGGGCGGCGCGGAGCGGCAGCGCGCGCAGCCCGGATGCAACCGGCGCGGCGCAGCACCGCGTTCACCAGGTCCCGCGCTGCCAGGTGGCCGAAGCATAGTGGGTGGAAACGGGGCCGATTAACCTCCTTTAACATAGGTATCGTAGGTAATAATAGGTAACATGTTAATAATAGGTTATCATAGGTAATAGTAGGTCAACGTAGGGCGTTCGATACGAGGGGTGTTCAAAACGTTACGGAATGGTGGTTGAGTATGTTAATGTAACCTATGGTTGGTTTGGTTTGTTTTTTTCGTGTTTCCGGGCGCGTCAACTGCTTTGGTCATTAATCCCGTTGTGTAGTCATGTTTTTTCTCGGGAGATGGCGGTGATCTTCCCCCGCTGGATGGCGAGATCCGGCGCCGACCTACCGTCGGCTAGTGGGGTTTCCTCCAACCAGGACTCTCCCACCAGCGAGACACCGCCCCAGGCGGGACAAGCTCTAAGCTCCCGATCGGTCTCCCGGAATATGTGGTAGTGTAGTGCATGTTAGTGTAAGTGTGTGTGTAAAGGGAGAGGTAGGACAAGGAAGAGGAAGGAAAGATCGCGCGTGGTCCGTACCCCGTTTGGTAGGGTACTGCTCCGGCATTCTCCTGGTGTTGATCGGAGAAACCACGGAAAACTACCGATCAGAGCAGCCGGCCGCTAGAATTCTCCTCCAGACAGCGACTGAATTCGACCTAGCTGAAAAGCTAGTGTCGAATGTAACCTGTGATCATGGTACCCTAATCACATTCGAAGTACGACCCTTGCGCACTAATGCAGTTGATTATCGTTCCTGAAATTGTTGCAGTCAGCAGTAGAAGGCTTCCTTTGCTACCAGTCGGAAATGAGCCGACGCATTCGATGTTCTCCATGGTTGCAAAACGTGTCCCTTTGAGCCCCATTTTCAATGTAGGAAACAGCCAATAGTCTCTGTTAGCGAGATTCGGAAAGGATGGTGGTTGAGGCGAGACAGGAATGTTCTTGGCTAAGAATTTCTGCAAAAGAAGTGAAGTGCGTCCATGCGATGTGCTTGGTGCGTCATCGTGATGCAGGCACGTCCGCACGCGATCTTTAAACCTCACCACGCAAACTCTGCAAAACTTGCACATAGAAGTGGTTAACTTGGCTATCCGGGAGACGCCGCGTCCAGGGCACAGGTGCCAACGTTTCGGTCGCCATTCTGCGACCTTCCTCAGGGCGTAGTACTGCGCGGAGGTGGGCTGCGCACGGGTTTATAAGCAGTTTCTCCGTCCGCTGATAGGCCGGATGATCAGCCAATGCGAGAGAGTGCAACGGCCAATCAGGGATAGGGTCGCGGCACGGATAAAAACTCGGCCGTTATAGAACCTGAAATCAAACCCACGCTAAAACGTGGCAACAGCTGGATTCCCAGACTCTATGGTCTTCCCAAGATTCACAAGCCTGACGTGCCGCTGCGCCCCATCGTGAGCGCTATCAACTCCCCCACCCACCCCCTTGCCCGCTATGTGGCCGACAACTTCAGCCCTTGACCGACGACATCAAGTCATCTGTCAAGAATTCGGCCCACCTTATTGACATTCTCAAGGAGCAACGCATAAATGACACGGACATCCTCGTCAGCTTCGATGTCACGTTTTTGTTTACTATGGTACCTGTGGATGAGGCGACTACCGTCATACGAAAAAAACTTTCCACCCGGGGGCTCACTACGGAATGGGCTGACTTAGCCGAGTTCTGCCTCACGTCTACTTTCTTCCAGTACCGGGGACAACTCTATGGCCAAGCGGAAGGGGCGGCCATGGGCTCCCCTCTCTCGCCGGTGGTGGCGAACCTATTCATGGAAGCCTTTGAAACGGAAGCACTAGAGAATGCCCCGCTGAAACCTACACTTTGGCTCCGGTACGTGGACGACACGCTAGTAGTGTGGCCCCACGGTCCTCACACACTAGCTGATTTCCTCCAGCACCTCAACAACACACACCGCAAGATCCAGTTCACCATGGAGATAGAAAAAGACGGAAAACTGCCTTTCCTGGACGTGCTGGTGAGTCGTAAAGCCAATGGAAGACTGGGACACAGTGTTTACCGGAAACCTACTCACACCAACCGCTACCTGCACGCCGGTTCTCACCATCACCCGGCAACGAAACGAGGGGTCCTGAAAACTCTCGCCATCAGAGCAATTAGGGTATGTGACAAGGAATCGTTAGACTCCGAAATAGAGCTCTTAAAAAACACATTTAGAGCTAATGGATATAGTGCCAACGCTGCCAACCAAGCTGTACGGCAGGCAACGACCACGTCTAGCACTGCTGATATCACCACATCTAATGATGACGATTCCAATCGCAGGACGGCCATTCTACCGTATATACGAGGGTTACTGATAAAATTGGAAAGCTTTTGAGGCGCTTCGACATCAAGACCGCCTACAAAGCTCCTACAAAACTCGGACAAAACCTCGTGCGTGTGAAAGATCGCATACCGCCCCTCATGTCATCAGGGGTATATGAGATCCCATGCAGCTGCGGCAGCAGTTACATCGGCGAGACAGGACGGACCATAGAGGAACGGCTTCGAGAGCATATCCGCCACTATAAGTACAACAACACTGAAAAGTCGGCCGTAGCCCTCCACGCATGGGAAACTGGCCATGCCATTTTATTCGATGACACCCGCCTCCTAGCCAGAGAAGACCGCTGGGGAACGAGAAGAGTAAAAGAGGCAATAGAAATTATTAAACATCCCCAAAACCTAAACGCTGATAAAGGCCTACGTCTGCATGACGCCTGGAAACATCTGTTTCACCTGACCGAGACCCGGCACGGGGCCCCCTGCTCCATGCCGTCCGATCACGCGCGGTGCGCCTCCCCCACCCCGCCCGGGGAGCCCTATCCCTGATTGGCCGTTGCACTCTCTCCGCATTGGCTGATCATCCGGCCTATCAGCGGACGGAGAGAAACTGCTTATAAACCCGTGCGCAGCCCACCTCCGCGCTTACCCCACCTCGGAGCTTACCCTACACTTTAAAATCTAAATTCAAAATTAACACCGACTGGAGGAAATATCGCGACCGTGTGGCCCATAAAGTTCACGCTTCCGCTCGCGCGCCCGAAACGCCCGAAGAAATTGACGAAGCGGTCCAAAAACTTGAAGAAAACTCCGTCACGCCTTTTTCATAAACACATCGAAAACCAAATTAGATCATCAACGCGACGCTACTCCGGCGAACATTATCTGTCTTATCCAAGAGCGCAGACGGGCACAAAGGCGCTACTACGCTACGCGGGACCCGGTCGACAAATCTACCTTTCAAATCACACGAAGAAAAGTCTCGAAACTGTTACAAGCGCACAAAGAGACCCAGTGGGAAAAATTTCTATCATCCGCTGATGTTAAAGACAGAAGTGATATATGGAAACTCCAAAAAACGTTATTCAACCCATCAACACCCATTTCAGCACTAAAAGATGGCAGCACCACCACGTACGACCCACTGCGGAAAACGGATATATTTGCTTCAACCCTGGAAAAAAGATTTAGGCCAACCGCAATAAATTCTTACCGCTTCTTCAAAAACCAATATATCCCCGTACCGGACGTCCTCCCAAATACATATGAAGAATGTCTTTTCGAAAACGACAATGCTGACAGATCCCCACTAGAAGAAACGAGACTCCAAATTAGCGAAGAGCAGCTCAGAGAAAAAATTAAAGAACTATGCGACCGGAAAGCGTGTGGCCCTGATCGAATAAGCGGTAAAATGCTAAAGAACCTTCCTAAGAGTGCCGTCCTTGCTCTTGTTCAGATTATGAACGCAATAATAACAATCGGATATTTTCCAACCAACTGGAAACAAGCGGAAATCATCTTAATCAAAAAGCCGAATAAAAGTCCAACCGATCCGGAAAACTACCGGCCTATTAGTCTATTATCGCAAATTTCTAAAGTCTTCGAACGCCTTCTCCTCCCCTTCATCACTTCTAAATTAGACGCAGAACAAGCCATCAGAGCCACTCAATTTGGTTTTCGTAAGGGTCACTCGTCGGCAATGCAAACCTTCCGCCTTGCTATGGAAATCGCTTCCTCTCTCTCTCTTCACTGTGCCATTCCTGCTATATTCTTCGACTTTTCCTATGCCTTTGATAAAGTCAACCACCGCATTCTCCTTCAAAAATGCCGCAAATTCCTTCCAAATTATCTATGCCATCTTCTATTCAGCTACCTTAAAAACAGAACCTTCTATGTTAAATTTCAATCCCACAAATCATCCGCTAAATCTATCCTAGCCGGCGTCCCACAAGGAGCCGTGCTCTCTCCTCTACTTTTCTCATTATACATCCATGACTTCCACAAACACCTCACGTCACCGAATATCTTTTTGCCGACGACGTGGCCCTTGCAACTAAATTTGCCAAAACTGAAAGCGCCGTCCGCAGACTGCAAGATGCCTCAGACAACCTCGTCCACTGGTGCCGTTTAAACGGAATAACTATAAATGCCAACAAATGCCAAGCAATTTTGTTTAGCTGGCGTAGGGAACCACTACCCACTCCCATAACCATCAATGGTGTTCGCCTCCCCTGGAATAACCATATCAAATATTTAGGAATTCAATTTGACAATAAACTTTTGTGGCAAGCTCAATGTAAGGAAGCGGCAAAGAAGATGGGCTCCCGCATCGCCCGGCTGTCACCCATTTTACGAGCAAAAAGCATCACACATAAAACGAAAGCATTGCTCTATAAAGCATGTATTAGAAGCGCGGGCACTTACGCGTGCGTAACCTGGGCTACAGCATCCGCTGATAACATACGCAATCTCATTCGATCAGAGAACAGATTTGTTAGAGTTGCTTGCCGCCCAGAACCAGGCCAACCCTTCAGTTATTACCTAAAAAAATTAAATATCCCCATCCAAGAGTTTATTTTGGAAACGGCCAAAACCAAATCGAATCAATTTTTTCCAATCCGATCTTATCCCAACACTTCCAAGCATATGTCAAATACTACAATAAAATGCCTGCAGCTGGGCGCAAACACTTCCCAACCGACGCCCGTTACCTCCAGCCACCATAACCCAAAACTATCGCTTAATCAACAACTCCCAAATGCCAATCTTTACTGCAAACGCGCAACAGCCGCACCTATATAAATGCAACCACCACTAAAAACTAACACCTTAACTCCACATCTATCTACTTGTCTCCCTTTTCAATTCTATCTTGCACCGTTCTGAGCAAATCCGCCGCGTATCACATCACAAATTCAAGAAGTTTCTCAAAACAGAGCTTTTTCCGAGGCCACGTACGCTAGCGTACGCGGCAGGGCTCTGACTGGATCCCAGAGCCCCACCCCATGCACCCCGGCGGAAGAGCGCCAACCACGGCGCAGGCCGCCCTGTCTCCGAAGAAACCACCAAGCAGTACCTCCGCGCAGTACTACGCCCTGAGGAAGGTCGCAGAATGGCGACCGAAACGTTGGCACCTGTGCCCTGGACGCGGCGTCTCCCGGATAGCCAAGTTAACCATGACTCCGGCCGCGGAAGCCTACGCTCTCACTTGCACATAGAAATTTTCAGTAACAGACTGTCCAGTCTGCGGTGTAGAAGGGTCCATGGCGTCTCCGAAACCAATTTTCCCATTTTGCGCATGAACTTGATCTTCGCACTCTGTTGGAACTGCGACATTACGCCGACGGACCATCACTTATTTTCACGTGACACGGAGTAGAGTGACACCACTGTGCACCAAACAGGTCCAGACCATTTTTTGTCCGCGTGCGAACACGCCCAGCCCCCTACCACAATAATGTGAACCCTCCCTTATCGCTAGTTCGGCGACGCCGTGGCAATTCAGGGAACTTTTTGAATACCCTTCGTAGGTGAACGTAGGTAATACAAGCCTGGAGTAGTACTTTGGAATTTATTTCGAAGATTCCAATGCACGAATGATCTATCTAAATAAAATTGAAGTTTCTATTTGTGATTTCAAAACAACTGCCTCTTGATAATCTCACTGTTATTTAGATGATGTAAAACCCATTTGTTTTAACGATTATTGTCTGTCAGACTGGCCGAGACCATTTTGGTATGACTAACAGATTTGACATTGTCCTTTTCCTGAAAGGAAGAGTATTTAGCATAGTAAAAAAGCATATGCGTCAATTCATCTCTTTACAATTGTCATTTGCAAAGATAATCGTAGATACGTGATGTAAACAGCTGCTGATCAGAGAAAAATCAGCTGTGGAACTGAAGAAGGAATACGGTCGTGTCATAGTTTTTTAAATCGGCCTATTTGAATGTCACAGCATCCAGAAGACGTTGAACGATCTATTTCTTGAAGAATATGATTCTAATGATGGAAATAAGTTGAAGAAATAAACGCTTTTTATTGAAACAAAATATCAATGTTTGTGGCACGTAGGCACTTTCTAGTCCTTGCTACCTCAGCGTTTCTCCTAAAGGTTTTTCTGCATAGAACCGTGTAATTCCCTTGCCCAGTAGTCAGAAACGCGATGTCACAAGATGCAACCCGCACAACGCCGTATCGTCGAATTGTGGAGATGTGGCATGTCTCAGTGGGATGACAGCATACTTTCGCGGGATCTTTTCACAATTGTTTTCCTAATCATATTTGTATTATATAACTAAGCACAAGTTTATTGTAAAATGTGTACAAAGTGTAAATTAAAATTTGAATATTACAAACGTCTGCATTTTTTGTTTACATTTTAAAAACTCTCACTTTTATTATAGATTGATTTTTACACATGCTGCCATCTCCAGCGTGAGATCGCTGTACTTTTCTTATAACATTTTTTTAAATGCGTTAAACGTGATCTTTGGATTTAATAAATTTAATTAAAGAAAGAATTTTAATTTAGAAGCATGAGACACGGCTCTGCACGAAGATAAGCCTGAATACAAAGCTCGAACAACATGAAGAGACACGTTGCTCGGAATCTGACATACGGGCGCTGTATTGAATGTTTGCGGCCACTATCACTGTCAACGCTCGACAGCGCCGGAAAGCGGAGATAAGCAAAGGTTGTCACTCGAGTGACCTGCGCTCCGAAGTGAAGTTTTGTTGACTAAGTTGTTGAAGTGAAGTTTTGGCTTCCTAGCCAGCCCCGTCTCCTATAACCTAATACCCTGAATCCCCGCAATTGTTTCGTAAAGTTTGAGCAACTCGAGCAAGATAGACACCTGTCTTTTTAACACATTACATACGGTTTAAGGATATGTTGCTAAAAAGAGTTCACGGAGTTGGGCGTCTCCATTGTGAAATGTTATTCTTGTTCTTTTATTTAACTCTTCTATTATGTTAAAACTAAATTATTAAATTTACTTCCAACTTAACCATGGGTTCGACGTACAACATATTACTGCTGATTTTGTATGGCGGCTCGGGGTAAAAATTGCAATTATTATCTAATACGCTTTGCGATGATTTTAAATAAACTACAATTAGCACAGTAACCTCATAGGATATATTTAGGAAAATACTTTCGAAAAGCTATTGGATTTCTGAAGTAAAGACAAAGAAACAAAGATATGCTACATACAAATAAATACTAAATCATGTAACTGAAACAATAGATTATTGACATCTCACAAAACGCGCAGACTTCTCGGAATTTAGGAACCTAATCTTCGATACATACACTGTGGGATTCCAAGAACAACTTGTGCCTGAACTACAATAAATATCAAGGGATTTTAATTGAATTCTTTAATGAGATCTAGCAAGCAGTGGCAAAAATCACAATAGTCCAGAACTTCATCTGGCGTCTCCCTTAGGATGCCTCTGACACGTTTCGCAATTCCCTCAAGCACAGCAGATTACAGTTTGAGAACCTATTACTAATAAAAAACAAATTTTGAAATAAAAAAACAAATTTAATTATTTCAAATAAATTTCGCTCTACAATTCATTGTAATGACTAATATATATGAGCGTTTCCGTCATGTTTCACAAGTTATCTCTAGTACCGAACAATTTGCATCAAAACTCATTTCTTTCTAGCATTTCCTCGTAGTAAAATATTATGCATTTTCACATTTCAATAGTATAACACAATCGTATGAACAGGAAAGTGATCTGACAACTCTCAGAGTAGTCACCCTACATGAACTCAGTTCAGTATGAAACACGAACGTCACACAACCCATTGTCAGGTGAGTCAGGCTCGAAATGGGTCTAGTCCTCACGAAAATAGTATTGCGGACACAAACTAAACAAAATATCAATATTTCTACATCCTCGTATGTACATATTAAAATTATTACTCTCGAGTGAAAATAATAATAATAATAATAATAATAATAATAATAATAATAATAATAATAATAATAGGAAAATATTACATGCAATCAATATTATCAGATTATCGGTACATGGCAGATGATAAAACGAAATCAGTAAACGAAATAAAAAGCACTACGCGGAAAATTTCTTCCTGACTCAGAGGAAAATCTTTAAATTTAGAATTAATATTTCACGAGTACAGTACTCCCGTAAAATACAGGCCCACAAATCGTTCACATCTGCATCCGAAACCATTTCAGTAACAGTGTTCCCCCACGTGGCAACAGCCGCGAATGGAAACCCTCAGCGCCCAAGAAGTGCCATGAGGCGAATGAACTCGATTTGTAATGAGGGCGCCCGGAGGGAGAGAGCGGTGGAGGAGGGAGGGTGGGGAGGAGAGGAAAGGGAAGGAGGGGGGCCGAAGGTCGCGCGTGGGAGGTCTGCGGAGGGGCGGAAGTCGCGGTGGCGCGGCTTCGCGATCCCCCGCAAAGACCAACTTTAAATTAAGGGGGCTTTGTTATGTGGGTTAAGTGGCTGCGGTGGCCTGCGCCAATTATCAGCCTCATTAAGCAACTGAGGAAGGTGAGGCGTTGAACTTCGAATCGGCGCGGAGGCGGTCGAGGGCGACGCGGTGGGCGCGCATCGCTTGTTACTCCGTGCTTTGACGGGGATTATTAGACGTCTTGGCAGAGAAGTTGGAGACGCCCATGCAACTCGAGCCGTTTTCATTGTCCCTGTCAACGAAACTGACCTTGCATTTTCGTGAAACTGACCTTGCATTTTCGTTGCCCCGTTGATCTCAACATTCCGGACCTACATGGACATTCCAGACCTACAATCCTCTCGTAGTTCTTCTATTCGAAAATGGTAGGCTGTCGCCCATACCGCCTCAGCTGGCCTCGTCTTCATTGTTCCCAGAACCTCCGTCCTGCCGTCCTCGCCGTCCTCGCCGTCCTCGCCGTCCTCGCCGTCCTCGCCGTCCTCGCCGTCCTCGCCGTCCGCCGTCCGCCGTCCGCCGTCCTGCCGTCCCGTCTCGTCCCATGTCTTGTCCTCACTTTGCAGCATCTTCCTGTGTGCAAAATATCTTTCTACTTCAATAGATCTTTAATCCTTGATCTTGTCCGTACCTCCACCATACGTTACTACTGACATCATTATCATCACCGTTACCACTGTTCTCACAGTTGTCTTAATTCCTTAACCACTGTCCACCACCTTTCATCTTCATTCTATCAGCAACAGCCTCTCACGTCGCAACACCTCTTTGAATCCATTCTTCAATGTTCAAACTTGTTCGTTCCCTTACCATCTTTTCTACTCTTCCAACACATTTCTATTTTTAAAGCTCATACATTTTCGAACTCCACTAATAGCTTATCCAGACTGGGTCGGTGACCCGCTGGGGGAAATATCTGATAGGGGAAAATCACGCTAGCCGGCGGTAAGTCAGTGCCGGATCGCACCATCTACTGGGGGAAAATCACCGCCACCTCCCGAGGAAAGAACACGCACTACTCATACGGGATTAATTATCTCAGCAGTTGACGAATCCCAAATCACACGATTAATCGAACCCGACATCCCACTGGAAGTCCTTACAACTTGCAATTAACTGTTTCTCCCAACAGCACAATCTCAAGCCAACCAACTCTCTCGTCATTCTCCTAAGAGCACACAATTCAAAGTCTAGACCTCTTCGCCATCCCCACTACATCTCGCCTCCGTATCCTTGACGTCTTTGTCGCCGGCATTTCCAGGGGCATCCCCTCTACCCGCCACTAGCCCTGCTCCTCTTCTTCCAAGCCAGCTACCTCTTGGTCCCGATTCTCCTCGAGCGTTTCCCGACCGCAAATCGAATTCCCACTGGATGACATCAAACTCTGGAGAGACTTGTGAAAGGGAGCGTAGAACACTAGACTAGAATCTCAGAACCTGCACATCTATTTGCTGATCCCACTTCTCAGGGGATCTATTTGAGATTTACGTAATCTTGTTACAAGGTCGCTTTGGAACGTCGCTTCCTCAATTCACTGCAGTCGACTCCAGCAAGGACGAGAGGCTAAGGACACGAAAACATCCCTTAAACAGAATATACTCCTTCGTGAATGAACATAAAACTATTTTTGTATTATAAATATCTTACAAAGAATCAAGTTTTGGGATTCACCTGATTAATTGTGTGAAAGAATAATCATGGCTACTTCCTCATTGGTTCAACACATAAGAGTTGGAACTAATTCTTTTCATAAGATTAGTCTCTTTCTACAGTAATAATTTTTGAGTTCCATCTTTCCTGAAGTCATTCTTTTCATGAAAATTATTTGAAAAACCACTCTTCAAATGGTAGTGCGTTTGGTCCTTCAGGTATCAAACAAAGTATAGGTTTTCAATCTAATGGACGAGTGAAGATATTCAAACATTTATTCCTTTCGCCGATAGAGGACATTGTTGAGTACATATGAGTAGAACCCCTATACAAAGAGAGTAGCGCATTTTTTTGCGTCGCCGATGCCGTCATTTTACATCCAGTTGTGAGGAGAGTTAGAAATATGGAGTATTACGAATTTTGGGAACCGCTAATCTATCCTAAACCTATTTTAAATCCCACCCTAAACTATTAATATCCACGAAAATTTCCACTAAGCTCTCATTCATTCTTGTTATCATTTCTCTTCAACTCTCAAATGCTACCTGACGGGGCTATCGGGTGAAAGGAAATTAATTGGCGAGGGTTGCTCTACTTATTGTACCTAGGGACTCTACATTTTAATATAGTGTGTACAAAATCTTCCGCAAAATGTCATTTGCAACAATACACAAATACGACTTACAAATAAAAACCATTATAGTAATTAACAAAACGAGTGTATAAAGAGGTCTATAATTGCTATGTTCAAGAAAACGAGCGACGATAGAAGCGAGTTTGCTTATATACCATGAGTGCAATTATACCCATTTATACCCACATGTTACATTCAATATTTTTTCGTTTCCATTTACGAATAATTCAAATTTCAAGAAATCCAAGCACATCTTTGCCATTCTAAGTGTGTATTTCATGACGTAATATTGCTTCTGAAAAAGATCTATTTTAGTGGGCCTTGCATTGTGTGTGCTTCCACGAAATATTTGCGAACGGAAGGTTTTACATGTAAAACATTTAGTTTATTTGCGTTAAATATTTTACCTTGTTCCATATGTCAGCTAGCTTAATGTTTCCTTTCCTAATTTAGTTTTATTCATTCGTTGTGTACACTGTGACGGTCTATTCAAACGCGCCCAAAATAAATACAGAAACGTTGAAATTAGTACTAAAAACAAATTAATTTCGTATGTAAATACCAAAGCTGAACATGTGAGAGTGCATGAGTATAAGAGGTTTTCTCAAATTTATTAATATTCTAAAGAACTGTGCCCAAAATAGACTGATATGTCAATAAATAAAAACAAAACATATTTACAAATAATGTGCGGAATAATAAATTAATTTTCATATTAGGAATAAGACAGTCGAATGTTCTCACAACCGTGACGAACGATTACTGATAATATGATCAAATAAGAAAACAAGTGATTATAAAAAGGGTTACGAATATTATAAATGTCTTGGAATATATTTGGGAATTTATCGCAACGCTAAAGGGCTGTTAAAGACAATATAATATAAAAAAAGGAGGTAAGAAAACAGCAGGTTGAGATACCGTGGCGAGCACACCGTGTTATTTTGGTCGTAGGAATTAGCACATCGTTTACTTGGTGAGATGACCTTGAGTTGTCGTAAACACATCGCGTGTTATTTTGATTGTAGAATCAAATACTTCATGAGTTGAGATAGTGATACCGTGGTGAACATTTTATATAATTTCGCGTTTTAGTTTCGAAGTTTGAAATTATTTTGTAATTTGAAATGGTGGAATATGGACAGCAGTGGCAGCCAATCGTCGTGCAGCAAAAATGGAAGTTTAAAACCATTATTGTTTTGTTTTCCATCATCAAAAATGTACAGCACGGCCAAGGCTTAGTTTACAGATCCTGGAGAAAAGACACGGTCATTTTTTCAAATTATTCAAACTAGTACAGCGCACTCGAGTAATTGGTAATATTTAATTGTGTGAATGTTGGAAGCAAAGATGTATTGTTAAATACATCAGTCGTTTTAAAGTTATTCGAAACATGTTTATTTACAAGGTCCTTCGTAAATATTTACCTTATAATAATTATGTTATGTTATGTACACTGCACGGAAGTAATTTTATTTTTGCTCAACATTTATCACCAATATGTATTGCATAACACACGAGCATTTTACATCTCATTAAATCACATTTTGTACATTCTTGCGAGTATCGGAGGTCGTTGAGTCTGAGATTACCTCCGGTACGCAAAACGGCAATCCATAGTTTATTTGATAAGGATCGAGTACAAATATTTGGTAAAGGATCGTGTATACTGTGAAAATATAAATTACATAAAACAATTTACGAGTCCAAATATCGCAAATGGAATCCTATTTATCGAATATGGCAAATTTTGACCAAAATTTTAATTAATTAAATAATAAACGAGCTATTCTGTAAACTCATCTCCAAAGTGTATTGCATTGTCTGAGACCCTCTCTCTTTCGTATTAGGTGGTGCTCGAATTACCATCAAAGAACCGACCCGAGACAAAAATGAAATCCTTTGGTCCCCACTACTACATTAGGATGGGTCAACAATGGACGCTCGGATCAAGCGGTAACCCGGGTTGGATTCTTGCAATACACGTGTGTAGAACATGTAACAAATTGCGTGCAGCTTTATGTTTCTCCTTCTTAATGCGAGTTTATATCACACAAAATGAATATTTAGTGTATTTCAAATTGTCTTTGGCACAGACCAAAGTATGAATATTTTTAACTTACTTTTATAGATTAAAATACGAGTTTAAAATGACGATTATTACTTCTTTCGTTTTTGAAATAACTATTGACATAAGAATGCCCAGGAATCATGAAGGACTGTGAATATTGTAACAACACATAGGAACGTGTTCAACAATGTTAAAAATGCATTAGAACATAACTAAGAAGACAAAAAGGACTTTCATGACATTATTGCATTCCCAGAAGTAAGATTAAACGTGTACATCACAACAGCCCTGGACGTCCAAACAGTACTTTTTTGCGAAGAATAAAGAAGTTTAGCTTGACTGATGGTAAGGGGCTTGAAGGTCTATGCTCCCCCATTAATGCTGTAATATATTTTATTTAGTTCTTAGAAATGGTAAAAAACAATATCATGATGGTTTTAACAAAATCGTTTGGATAACGCCTGTTTTTTTCTCGTTGAACTAAAATTACTCCATTACAAAGCAACAGATCTTTTTTAATTAAACAACATTTGAAAGTGCGCATTCTATATTATTACTGTTTTGATACTTCACAATTGACTCTCCACATCGACTTCACTATTAAAGATAACGACACTTGTGTTCTAAGACCCGGATGCCCAGAAAGAAGTTATATAAATAGGAAGACATACGAGCAAGAAAAGAATCCGAAAGATTTCTCGCGCTCGCGTTTTTATGTTGAGTTGTGAAATATTATCGATAATTAGGCACATGTTATTCAGTTGTATATAATATCTCGTGCATCTATGAAGTCAATAGATGTTCCTGAATTTAATACATAAATAGGTATTCTTTTTCACTACAGAAATCCACTATAGAATAAAATTTCTTAAAAATAGCAGTCTATAACTAAAGTATAATGTTAAAGTCAGCTAACGTTGCCCCATCTGATGGCATGCATCGAAAAAAACGATATTTATGTAATTTTTGCAAATCCCTTCACAGACACAACAGTTAATAAGAACTTAATGCATTATCCAATACACAAACTCACCAATTGACGCATTTCTTCATTTACAAAATGGAAAGACGCCCAGCATGAGTTACTTTCATCTGAAATCAGAAAAAAGTTGGTATTACATAACCCGAAACAACTTCTCCAATAACAACCTTTCAATATTTTGAGAGACGATCGAGTGTGCGACCTTTATCGAACTAAAAGACATTAATGCTACAATCTGAATTGAGATATTTTTCTTTTTCAAAACAGTCTGACTTTAGATCCAGCGATTTACACTCACACGATAATGAACCAATATGCATTAATTGACATCTGACTTAGGAATTAATCATTATTCTAATGTTAATCGTAAATGATATTACGAAATGAGTTTAGTACATGATGTCGTGTATGGAAGCACACCTTGTAAGTATCCCTGTGTCTAAACCATGGAGCTAGGAATACAGGGAGTAGTCATGACGTCACTAACTTCAAGCCACCTAAAGCAAGGATCCGCCATATTGCTGGGGCCAAAATGCTTGTAGGCAAGCTCGTGTCAAAGTGTGTTATTCTTTATAGTTTTTAATATTTAAAAAACCTTTATCAGATTAAAAAGCTTTTGTAACAGTTTGGTATAGTTACTTGGTGGCTTACTATTGTACAAATCTTATCTTTCCAGAAAGGTGTGAAATATTTTTCTTGTGTAATTACGTACTTTGAACGGTTTAGAGAACATAGTAAAATTTGAAGATATTGGTTAATTTTGGAGATTTTTCTCATCATGCCAAAGAGAATAGGACTGTTGTGCAAAAATGTAATTGGCAGCCTAGTACATACAATAAGTTATGCTCGGTTCATTTTCAAGATGAGGATTTTAATAAACTCTCTATATGAAACGTACATTATTGAAAAATAGCAGTTTCAACAATATTAACAGCTTTTCTATCACACTTAAGAGACGTAAATTGTGCAGTAAAAATTATTTACTGAAAATGTCTTCAAAAGGATAACTAACATAATTTTTCACGTCTACAAGGAAACCCGAAAGTTTTAGACAATGTTAACATCACTTGTATTACTGGCCCATCCACAAACTCCAAACTTTAGAACCCTGCTCCTTTACCTTTAGATAAGAGTACTTAATGCTTATGTAATGAAAAAGTGATCACACAATTTGCAATGAAGCTTCTCCATTTTAGATATTTTTTTATTATTTCTGCAGGTAGGTGTACTAGAAGCTGGTAGCAGAATACTACAATTTACATATTACAAATAGGAATATTAACTTTAAATTACTTAACAATTCATAGCTCCCACACAGTAAGTAACATATTCATAGCCCCATGGCCTAAATAGTAGAAAACAATACATTGTCATATTCGTGAAAATGTTTGAGTTTCACGTTCTTTAAGTATGCATTCGAATAGAGTCGGCAGTGCTCAAAACGCTTGGGTAATACAATGCATGTCTTGTGTTCAATGCAAATCATGCTTAATATTTTGCTCATTATTCATTATTATTTATTGACCATTATTTATATTAAAAGTTAAAAGTATCAAAGCGCTTGAGTCCTATAATGCATGTCTTGTGTTCAATGCAAATCATGCTTAATATTTTGCTCATTATTCATTATTATTCATTGAACCATTATTTATATTAAAAGTTCAAAAGTATTGCACTTATAGTTTTCTTCAAATTCCAAATGTCGTTTCATTTAAAGCGTGCACAGGCAAGCACCAGCGAAGGCGAACAGGCACGGAGGTGAAAAGCCGCAGACAAGAACAAGTACGGAGGCGAACAGGCGCGGAGGCGAACAGGCACGCAGAAATAGGTGCAGAGACGTGCAAGTGTCGAAAAGCTAATAAACAAATTGGCGTGAACAGACCATGTGCATTGAAAGGAGGAGGAGAAAGCGAACAGAGATTCGATGGCAGGATTGGGAGACGAATTCGGCAATGGGGAAACTGCTGTAGAGAGTGGCAGGGCAACGGAAGCGTCGGGGGCATCCAAGTCAGCAGGTACGACTGCAAAAGACCGACGCGGTGCCGGCGGTGGCGGCGGTGGCAGTGGTGGCAGCGACGGCGGTGGCGGCAGCTGCAAAGGCGATGGATGCGAGGTCTGAGGACGAATCTGGCGATGGCGGTAGCCAGTGCATGGCGGCGGGAGACGGGGCGTCTGCGAAGACTGCAGACGCGACAGGCAAAAGTAGCCGAGGTGGTGGCGGTAGCGGCGACGGTGAGGCCGGGGTTGGCGGCGGCGGTGGCGGCGGCGGCGGCGGCGGCGGCGGTGGCTGCAAAGGCGAAGGCTGAGGACGAATTTGGCGATAGCAGTGGCAGATGCATCGAGGCGGGACCAACCGGAGTGACGGGGCGTCGCCAACGCAGACGCGACTGCAAAAGTGGCCGAGGCGGTGGCAGCGGCGGCGGCGAGGCCGGGGTTGGCGGCGGTCGCGGCGGCTGCTGCAAAGACCCCGTCTGGGGCGATTGACCAGGGCGGTGGCCGCATCATCGAGGTGGGACCAACCGGAGCGACGGGGGCGTCGGCACAGGCTGCAGGCGCGACTGCAAAGATAGCCGAGGCGGTGGCGGCAGCTTCTGTAAAGACGCCGGGTAGGGCGAATTTGGCGATGGCGGTGACCGCATCATCGAGGTGGGACCAACCGGAGCGACGGGGGCGTCGGCACAGGCTGCAGGCGCGTCTGCAAAGATAGCCGAGGCGGTGGCGGCAGCGGCTGTAAAGACGCCGGGTGGGGACGAATTTGGCGATGGCGGTGGCCGCATCATCGAGGTGGGACCAACCGGAGCGACGGGGCGTCGGCACAGGCTGCAGGCGCGAATGCAAAGATAGCCGAGGCGGTGGCGGCAGCGGCTGTAAAGACGCCGGGTGGGGACGAATTTGGCGATGGCGGTGACCGCATCATCGAGGTGGGACCAACCGGAGCGACAGGGGCGTCGGCACAGGCTGCAGGCGCGACTGCAAAGATAGCCGAGGCGGTGGCGGCAGCTTCTGTAAAGACGCCGGGTAGGGGCGAATTTGGCGATGGCAGTGGCGCATCATCGAGGTGGGACCAACCGGAGCGACGGGGAGCGTCGGCACAGGCTGCAGGCGCGACTGCAAAGATAGCCGAGGCGGTGGCGGCAGCGGCTGTAAAGACGCCGGGTGGGGACGAATTTGGCGATGGCGGTGGCCGCATCATCGAGGTGGGACCAACCGGAGCGACGGGGGCGTCGGCACAGGCTGCAGGCGCGTCTGCAAAGATAGCCGAGGCGGTGGCGGCAGCGGCTGTAAAGACGCCGGGTGGGGACGAATTTGGCGATGGCGGTGGCCGCATCATCGAGGTGGGACCAACCGGAGCGACGGGGGCGTCGGCACAGGCTGCAGGCGCGACTGCAAAGATAGCCGAGGCGGTGGCGGCAGCGGCTGTAAAGACGCCGGGTGGGGACGAATTTGGCGATGGCGGTAGTCGCATCATCGAGGTGGGACCAACCGGAGCGACGGGGGCGTCGGCACAGGCTGCAGGCGCGACTGCAAAGATAGCCGAGGCGGTGGCGGCAGCGGCTGTAAAGACGCCGGGTGGGGACGAATTTGGCGATGGCGGTGGCCGCATCATCGAGGTGGGACCAACCGGAGCGACGGGGCGTCGGCACAGGCTGCAGGCGCGTCTGCAAAGATAGCCGAGGCGGTGGCGGCAGCGGCTGTAAAGACGCCGGGTGGGGACGAATTTGGCGATGGCGGTGGCCGCATAATCGAGGTGGGACCAACCGGAGCGACGGGGGCGTCGGCACAGGCTGCAGGCGCGACTGCAAAGATAGCCGAGGCGGTGGCGGCAGCTTCTGTAAAGACGCCGGTGGGGACGAATTTGGCGATGGCGGTGGCCGCATCATCGAGGTGGGACCAACCGGAGCGACGGGGGGCGTCGGCACAGGCTGCAGGCGCGACTGCAAAGATAGCCGAGGCGGTGGCGGCAGCGGCTGTAAAGACGCCGGGTGGGGACGAATTTGGCGATGGCGGTGGCCGCATCATCGAGGTGGGACCAACCGGAGCGACGGGGCGTCGGCACAGGCTGCAGGCGCGTCTGCAAAGATAGCCGAGGCGGTGGCGGCAGCGGCTGTAAAGACGCCGGGTGGGGACGAATTTGGCCAGGGCGGTGGCCGCATCATCGAGGTGGGACCAACCGGAGCGACGGGGGGCGTCGGCCCAGGCTGCAGGCGCGACTGCAAAGTAGCCGAGGCGGTGGCGGCAGTGGTGCAAAGATGCCAGGTGGGGACGAATTTGGCGAGGCGGTGGCAGCTGCATCGAGGTGGGACCAACCGGAGCGACGGGGGCGTGCGCCAAGGATGCAGGCGCGACTGCAAAGGTAGCCGAGGCGGTGGCAACGGCGGCGGCGAGGCCGCGGTTGGCGGCAACGGCAGCGGCGAGGCCGCGGTTGGCGGCGATGGCGGCGGGAGCAAAGACGCCGGCTGGGGACGAATTTGGCGAGGGCGGTGGCCGCTGTATCGAGGTGGGGCCAACCGGAGCGACGGGGTTCGTCCACCAAGGCTGCAGGCGCCACTGCAAAGGTAGCCGAGGCGGTGGCTGCAAAGGCGCCGGCTGAGGGAGCTGGGGCGTGGCGCGCTGCGAGGCGCCACTTCCCGCGCAAGGGCTCCGGAAGAGGATAAATGTTTGCTCAGGGCGCAAGTCGCGTGTAAAATGCCCTTTCCACGGGGCGTAATGGCGGCGCGAGTGTTTGTTTTGGGCCGCAAGGCTGCAGGCGCCACTGGGTGTATTTGCTCTTCTCTTCCTTCCCGCGCCCTCGCCTCCGGCTGCCTGGCGGCGCCGAAGGGAATGGGGAGGGGGGTGATGGCTGAGAAGGGAAGGAAAGGTGAGAGCGGAGAGCCACGCAGCCCTGGAGCTGCTGCACCCGTCTCTCCGTTTTCTTGCTCTTGGATGGTCGGGATGTTCAACAATTAAACATGCACTTACGCATGCCCCATTATCCAAGCGATCAACAATTATCAAGCCACATCTTCATAACTACATGCAAATAAAAAATAGTTCTATATCCAATTTGCTCTACCTTATCTGATGTTTTCAATTATAAAGATTTTCATTTGCACCACATCTCACATGTCTATCAATGAACGCGATCCCAATCATGGGATATTTTCTTTTATTTCTCCGTTCGTAATTACTTCACTCTTACCCACTCTACAAACAATTCGAAATCCATTCTGACTTCATCTTTACTTTGGCTTTCTCGATGGCTATACTAATATGGCTGCAATTCTGAAGCTGGAAATATGCCACCATTTGAGGCCTATTTTAGATCTCACTACTATTTTCCCTTTATAACACTTAATCATTATAAGCTGTGTGCTTTGAATCTTTCTTCGACGACGGACGTATTCACATTAAATAGAATATCTTGCACGTTATTTTTACATTTTCACTTTTATTCCAGCCAGTAAATTCTATTATCGCAATACATCCTTTTTAATTTTATTGAACCGTTTTATTTATTTATTTAATCATTATTATTTTATGATGACTTAAGTAAGCCAAATCATTATTTTTGTATTATCCGAAATATACTTAATACTCTAGGGTACTGATTGGTCTCTAAAGTAAATTCCCCACTAACTTTCAAACCCTTCAATTCCCAATCTTCCCACTGCTGAACACTTTTCATTCCCCATTATCTCCAGGTTTCTGCTAACCAGACGCATTCCTCTTTACCTTGCCTGACACCTTTAATCGCTGTATTCTCTTAAAGCTGGGAAGCCTCGCACTTCACATCCCACTTCGATTCTGAAGAGATGCCGAAGGCGTGGACGAGTGAGATATTGGGGAAAGGAATGGATAAAGAGGTGGATGCGGCGTAGCAGGAAGAAGAGGCAAAGGCAAAAATGAAAAGGTCGAGAAGGCAACGGAGGATAAGGCGATTGAGAAGCAGAAGGTATCAGAGGAAGAAGACAACGAAAGTAAAATAGGTGGCGTGAGTAAAAGAGAATTCGACAAGGGAAGCTGAAGTCAGCCGAGGAGCCATTCGAAGAAGCGTAAGGTAATAGAGGAGGAGGGAGAGGTGGAGGCGGACGAGGCAGGATACGGAGGCGCCGCCTGAGAGAGGCGGACGAAGACGGTGGCGGACATGACGACTGGGGAACGACGGCGGCGCAGGTGACGGCGACGGACGTGGAAGCCGTGGCGAGGGCGGTGGCGAAGCCTCTGCCGGTCGGGGAAGCGGGCGCGGCGGTATATTGCCCTTATTTTCATTATCTTTAATATCTTCCCGGGCGCTTCCTTTTCGACCTTCCATCTCCGTTTTATTCCCTTCATTTCCCGCGCCCCGTCAAGCTTTTACGCTTCCCCCGGCGGCGACGGAGCGGGCCTCCTCCGCGCCCTCCGTCCTCCCCCGCAATCCAGCTTCCCCTGGCACCACCTTACCCCGGTGCCACCACCCCGACACCAAGCCAAGGGCCCGCACAACGCCCCTCGCCCGCGCACTACACCCGCAGTCACGACCCTATGACGCATGCTCCTTAAGCAGCGCATGATGTTCGAACCCAGCACCCCACGCAGTGAACTAACCGCACCGGCCCCTCTCCTGCTTTCGGCCCCGCGTCCCGCTGCGAGCTACACCCATCGCTCCACGCAGTGAACCAAATGCCCCGCTCCCACCCCTCCCCGCGCCCCGCTCCGAGACACACTCCTCTCTCCATGCAGTGAACCAACACCCCGCCGCCTCACCTGCATTGGGCCCCCGCGCCACGCTTCGCGCCCCACCCCTCGCCCCCAAACCCTCGCAGTGAACCAAACGCCTCGCCCCCTCGCTTGCTTTCGGCCCCTGCCACACGTGCGGGGGAGGGTGTTTCTCGTACCTGGGATCCACACGCCGTGCAAACATAGTGCGATGCACGTTGCCGATTGACGATGTACAGCAAGGCACGCTTCCCACACGGAAATTAGAGGGTGATGTGGGTTTCTGTCAGGTTACCTTGCAGCTTCTTCGAGAAAACGCTGCGGCCTTTCAAAAGATTAAGCATTTAAAACCCTCTTAAACAGGAGTACCGTGTAATTATATACATCTAATAGTGATTTTGGAATAAAGTAATAGCATCACATGAAATACGAAAGAGTTCGTGAAATTCTTTTAAATTTTGAGCAGTGATGGCAAAGTTTAGCAAGACATCGATACTTAGATAAATCACTAAATTATTTGCGATGTTGAAAATATTGATAAAAAAACATCGATGTTTAAAATACCGATGTTTTAAATATGATGGAACATTTCGAAGTAAAATGTTCTGGTTATAACGTGATACATAACACACACTATTCTGCCTTAAATTTGACTGTCATCTTAATTTTATAATCAATGTTCTATGTAGTCAAGGTTCAAATTCCAATTTAACAATATTACCGCGTACAAAATAATCAAAGAGGTAAGAACACTGGAGGAAGGTTACGAAAAACAGTTTCATGCTGCCTCGGGATTGCCAATAGTAAGAGTTGTCAATAGCTGTTGATTGCGAGCAATCCATAAATAATATGGTTAAGAAATTTTAATGTCATCATGAGATTTTTTAAAACATCGATGTTTCTGCATGATTCGGTCTGAAGAAAACATGGATGTTAATAATATCGTAGACTCTACTAGAAAACTTCGATATTTTATAAACATCGATGTTTTTTGCCATACCTCATCTTGACCCAAATCATTCAGGTTTCTCTGTTACTTTCTTTAGAGACCATGCGAAACAATTTCGGAAAATTTGGATATTTTCTTAGAAAGGAGAATTTTGTTTGCGATACATCGTTTAAATCCGAGTTATGTACACGGACCAACTAGACAACATTTGTGTCATCGAAGTAAAGTATTCTGTAATGTTTGGACGCTCTTTGAATCATCTATCAATTTAAGCTATCACTCGTGATGCAGAAATTATCGGATAATTAACAAGTTGGCTAGCAGTGACTAAATTTATACGAAATTTTTTTAATCTCGTATTGTAAGACGAGTTTTCTTTTCCGTTAATTGTTTAAGATTCAACTTATTAACAAAAAACGAATCCCTCTAAGGGCTGCTATTTCGGCAAATCGAATCGAGCAAATAGTCGAGAAGGCTAAATAAATCAAATCAATCAATCTTCCATCTTTATATTTATATTTATTTTGTATAATATTGACAAGTAATAGGACGATTGAATTGAAATTTACTGATAAGTTCATGAGTCGCGTACATCCAGGAAATTTATATGGAAATTTGGAATGCACAAGTGTTATTTAGTAAGACTATTACACGAATGAAATTCCCTCCAGAACAATTTCAAAATGCGCCAAATATTGTTTTAATGAAACTCATGCATCTATTGCACCAAATAACCATAACGAAGTTGATCATGACGTTCTGGGCAAAATATTTTGGGTTGATTTATTGCTTGACTCATTGGTTTATGTTCTCTCCATGCCTGGTTCTCTGTACATATACACATCCACGACTGAATCCTGCTCTGTACGCTATCCCATATACTATAAAAATAAATAAGAAATATTAATTTCTACAACATTTGTATGATGTCAAAAGCTACGGCAAACAATTTCCCCCCTCTTCCATTTCTAAATCGTATTTCTATTACATCAGCTCGACTTGTTGCAGCGACAGATCAATTAAGATATTACTAGATCAAAAATTTTCAGTTGCTCAGGAAACAGAAATAGCATTTGGAACATCCTGCCCTAGCTCCCTCACGCGGCAAAATCTTTCCGTTCAGCGCGAAACCGTGGAGAGGAAACCGAACAACGCCGCCGCGGCTTCCCCTCCGTGCTCCGCCCTGCAGTCTCCCTCCCACGCCCCCTTCGCGGCGTGCGGTCTCCTGAGCACCCCGCGCGTGAGCGCAGGCACGCGATGACACGGGGCACAACTGGAAGGCGCTTGGCGCAGAGGGCAATAAAGACTCCCTCTTAAAGGAAGAGAAGCAGTCTATGGAGATGGAGAGATATTGGGGAAGGAAGGTAAAAGGAGAGGAATGGAAGAGGGAGAAGTGGAGGGAAGGGGAGGGAAAATGGTGAGGAAGAAGGGGAAGAAGTGGGGGGGGGGGAGGAATGTGGGGAAGGAAATAGGAAGTGAGGAGGGAAAGGCAAAGCGCAGGCCCATGTTCCAGTCTCATTGCTGTTTCCGCAAAAAAATGTATTTCCTTTTCTGTACATTACATTATCGCTTAGAAAAATCATCAAGAAAGACATATCTGAGTATGCATATCCAATATGCATTGATTGATATTTCCGGTTATTAGCGCTATGGTTTTTAGTCCCGTTAGTGTAGTGAATGTTTTATCCCTGGAGGTGAAGGTGTTTTTCCCCTGTTGGATGGCGAGTCCCGGCGCACACATTTACAACTACGTGCGGGGCATTCTCCTTCTCGCTCTAGGTATCTTCCTCAGTTGAGCACTGTTCCAGCCGAGACAAGTTCTAAGCACTCAGCGGATCTCACCTGTGTCGAGCCTGTGAGTGTAAGCGTGTGTGGGTAGAGGGAGAGGGAGGACAATGTAAAGGAAGGAAAGTACATGCGCGGTTCTTGGCCCGTTTGTTAGGGTACTATTCCGGCATTCACCTGGTATTGGTTGGAGAAACCACGGAAAGTTACCGTTCATAGCAGCGGCCGCTAGAATTCTCCTCCAGACAGCGACTGAATTCGATCTAGCTGTGTACACTAGCTTGTGTCGAGAATCCGTCACATAGTTCAGCACAATTCCGTGCTGAAGAAAAGCGTTTCGAAATTTGTATATGGTATTTTCTAGCTGGCGAAAATTTCCACTGGATACGATCCACCTTCGAAATTAAGTCCTTTTGGTTAAGGGTTATGTTTCGTTTACGTTATGTTTCGGGTTATGTTTGGCGTTATGTTTGGTTATGTTTCGTATAGCATTTCGTTTACAGAATAAATACATTTACCATATTGAAATTTGAAGTTATTGTTCGTCGACTTGCAGATATTTCAATTTTAGTCCATCTGCCTTTAATGTCAGATTCTTAAGAAAGAATATACACATTAGTTAACGACAAAACCGGACTGAATAAAATTGATCAATAACTATAAAAACAACACAATAACAAAAGTAATAATTATATTCATATAAAAATTAAAGAAATTCACAATTAAATAAATAACGTAACTAAAACAGAAGTAAAAAAACTAAGTAAAAATAGAGTTACATCTTGAGCAAACATGATAAACAAAAGCAATATTCAAAATATGCTACACCATAAATCCGCCTTTTAGATTTCAAATATTCTAGACAACCTTTTCTTAACTTCTGTGTGTGGGTGTGCAGGAATATTCCGCATTGCGTGTAAAATAGTGCTCGCATTCCTACGTGCAATTTATGTGCATGCTGTTTGCACCGAGCATTATTCAAATTTCAACTAATAAATTATTGCACACTGCCTCTAGCAATAAACAAGCGGTAATCTACGAGCTTGATACCATAACTCGATTCAGGAAAAAACATAACCTATTCGCCTGGACCATAATAACTCATCGTCGCGTTTCCAGAAAATTCCATTCAATTTTCCTCAGTTTAGGGCACTGTAATGTTCGCGAGTCCGTCGAACTCTTAACTCTGGTGGATTCGCAGTCGTAAAGAAAGCTCGCTACGGCACGAAATTATTTAAGTTCTTGCTCGAGCAGTAAAATGTAAAGCGTCAAAAAGACGGCATGTAAACGTATCAATTAACAATAGCGATTGCCTTCCAAGTGCCACATGCCACGTGTTTGCCACGTGCCGCCCACAAAAGAAATATTCCTATGGAAATGCCTGGGGCCGTTTGTGTTATTTTCAAAGTTTCCTCCTGTTTTGCTCGTCGGTTTGCTAGTAAACTCGGAGGAAACTACAAAAGAATTTAATGCCGAGGAGGGAGACACGATCGTAAAGTAAATGTAGGCGCATAGTCTTGAGAAAAGTGCGTTTACAGGGATATTTAAAGTGCAAACACATAACGTAGAATCAAGAAAGAACGTTCCTGTACCAAAGAGGCAGTGTAATAAATTCATACCCGGAGAATGTGCCATTGTGGGTATCAAAAATTATTAAACTTACGAGAAGCTGCGTTACCTAAAGAAATTCTAAAATTATTTGTATTTTTACACAACGTACATTAATTTTACACCAAAGATCGTATCTAATGATGATGTTGTTTTCTTTGCTGCGGCAATGTAAACATTATCAACTAATATTTATTTAAATGGTATAATCAAGCTGATATATTGTCTACTACCAACAACTTTCTGCATTAATTCTATAGGGAAAAGGTTTTGACGTTTCTATGAATATTTATTTCAATTATAAAATAATAGTAGTAAAATTCTCTTCAGCAGAACTGCCAATGGAAAATTTTTGTCGCGCTGTCAATTCAATATCGAATTGAGATAGAAGTAAGTAATGAAAAAACGGTTATTCCCCGGGGTTCGTGTCAAGTTAACTACAGGTGGAAAGAGCTTTCCACAATAAAATTCCGGATCCGCCTTCGGGCTCGCCGGAAATATAAATATCACTCGACCTTACAAAAGTGATTCAAACGCTGCAGTATTTTTCCGTCCCGATCAATTGTTTTCTTGCGTAAAATAAAATGTTTTCATTCGGCACGGGAATGTCATGGCAAACCGGAAAAGATTTCCAGGGAGATTCGGGACAATATACACGCATGATTTACGACCGCAAAAGTTGCGGTGAGACGGCAAAAATTCCGGTGCGTGCGAGGAAAAGAAACAGACGAGCTGCGCTGGGGCGGGGACTCGAGAGCGGGGCGCGAACAGCCTACGAACTGACGGCACGTGAACCAGCAAATGTGCGCGCACAGATCACGCGTACAAGAGCGAAACAAATGAGTTGACTACAACAATAGTTAAGTTTCTAAAAACAAAAGAGGTTTTCGTAACTCTCACATTAACAAAAACCACAATTAATTTTCACATTTCAAGACCGTCATTTATTCACAAAATTGTGAAATAATCATGAAATCAAGTCCAAAGCCAAATCTTTATTCAGTTAAACTGTATTTAATACATATTTCCCATTTCGCTTAGCTTGAATGCCAGATCAATGAAAGATTGAGGTCGATTTTGAAATAAACACGTAAATCAATAAAAGTTGCTGTTGGTAATTTACGTGTCAAACCAAGAGAACAACTACAACCAAGTACAAATAGTGATACCAGTGATAATGAAGTGATGAAACAATATCGTTTGTAATGTGATTTTAATGTTAGATTTAATTGTTATGTATTTATGTTTAATTACCTAATTACTGATAATCTGACTGTAAACATTCTTGTAACAACAGTGTACGTTCACAATTAAGAAATGCATTGTAAAACTGAGTTATGGTTATACATTTTAAAACTAATAGCGTTTTCCATTCGTTGCACTGAAACCCACCCTAGTGCAGGGCAGAAACGACATCGCTCCACAATAGTGCTGCCCCACACGCGTGAAGGGCAGCTATGAATGAAATGGATTCCCGGGAACTGAGTCAGTGCTTGTGCGCTAACGCAGTGAAATTATACATTGCTGTTCTTGGTCAGTCACACTGACGGAACTCGAAAATAACAATTTTGAATTATGATCGTCGTTATAATTTTTATGAAGTCTTTTGGCAATTCTTACTTCTTAGCTCATAAATTATCAACGTGTGATTTCTTTATTTAAAACTACGAAAACTTCAATGCGTATGAGTCGTAATTTCATATTTCGAGATTTGCCAGTGATCGATATAGTACACAAGATTTTGAACCGAAAGGCTTCTGTAGAATTGTTTGATTACTGAAAACAATAAAAATATTAACATAAACATTTCCGCTGGTATATGTATGGGCGTGCGAGAAACATTTCTTGGCATATATATTTGAATGATTTTGTAAGGGTCACTAGTTTTATTTTCACTTTATTAGCGTCTCGAAATTGAGACGTGCTAAAAACACTTTAGTTTCTAAATAGCACGGGATTTGTTAATGTGAAGTTATTCAAAGTTAAATTTTCGGAAAACACAATCTGATTTTCCAAACTCTTAAATCTCAAACATTATTTTAAGACATTTCTTGCACACCATAATAAACTCCATCATTCGAAGTATCCCTGCGTGACAGAAGATCCTCAAATGCCTTCACAATTTCACCACGAATGTACATCCATTGAAAATGAACAGTGTACCATTGACTGATGTTAAGGCAACAAAATTTTTAGGTCTCTCAATTCAGTCAAACCTTAAATGGAACGTCCATTTAAATGAATTGAACACAAAATTAAGTTCATTATGCTACGCGTTCAGAATTCTTGCAAATTCAGTCAGCCTTCATACTGCTCGTTGTGTATACTTCGCGAATGTTCATTCCCCCCTGAGATATGGCATAATATTCTGGGAAATATATCTTATAGCTCCCAGACGTTCAGATTACAAAACGAATTGTACGAATAATAACCAAATCCCACCCACGTGATTCTTGTAAGTCTCTCTTCATTAATCTGGGAATTTTACCATTACCGCGTTTTTTATTTACGAATCAGTGGTTTTTGTCAAAAATGACTTGCTTAAGGGCGGGAATATATTTTCAGAAAATGCCGAAGTCTATTACTATAACACTCGACGTAGAAATCATATTCATCAGGTACAGTATCAACAGCTCATTACAAAAATTCACAGACAGTATCAACAGCTCATTACAAAAATTAACTTTCCCAGATGACATTAAACTATTAAATTCAATAGAAAAGTTTAAATCCCAAGTGAAATCGTTTCTGCTGCATAACTGTTTCTATACAATTAGAGACTATACTGAGCATCACAAGAAAAATAACATTAATTTTAACAATGATACATAATGCATTATTTACCATTTGGACTGTATAAATGAGTATAAACAACCTGTAACAACTATTGTACTACAGCTTCCGGGTCAATGACCCCCATCTCGATCAGGTTTTTCGTCCAGTTTCCCTTATCCATTGAGCAAATGCTGAGATGGCCCCTTGTTTTGCTTCTGGACATAAATGTAACTTCATTTTCTGTGCACGTCTTCTAGAATTCAGTGAAAAATTCAATTATTCAATTTATCGTTTCCATGTTGTCGCGGCATGAAGTATTATTTCGAAGCACAACATGATAAGAGCCAAAATTTATTGCTTATTTATCCTTGAAAATAGATTTTATTACATGGGAGTTTTTCTTCTCCCTTTCAAAATTCAAAATTTAAGTAGTATATGACTTAGTGTAGGATCACAGAATTTTGAAAATGTGCACACAATTCACTTTTCCCATAGCAAGTCATACGCAGTTTTTAACTGTTTTTGACGTAAAATAAATAAATAAATCAGCATGGATAACTTCCGTACCTAACCTCACAATGGCCCGGTGCACTGGACTGCACTGACGTGATCGTCGGTGCAGTTTAGTGCGCCCTGGGTCTGTGTCGATGTGCGAATGGAACACGCAGTTATTTTGCACTGGTGCACCTTAGCGGTCGAATGGAACACGAAAGCCGCTCTAAGTGCGCACTAGTGCGGCGAATGGAAAACGCTATAATATATTTTACAGCTCTAAAGACGGCTCTATTAAGAGTCATAAGGTTGAAACACAACAAAATATTTTGTGTTTTGTAGTACTCATGTTTGACTCTGTTGTCAAGAAGTATTCGATAGACATGAAAGAGATCGAGAAATTTCCTGCAACACTGAATTTCCAACCCTAACATTCGGAGCCAACCAACCGTGATTGCGGAGGAAATTCCAGGAACTGCCGAAGGAGCTGTGATACACAGAACCGGTGACAGTAGGGTCCCCGAGAGAAAACCTTGGTCCCAGTTTGAAGAACGTAGTACGTGGGACTTCACAAAAAATATGTACAGACATTTATAGCACATGCGTATATTAATACTTCATGCAACCGATTTTATTAAAATAATATTTTATATTATATTGAATAAATATTGAAATCACATCATTTCTTACAATTATAATGATTGTACCGAAGACACATGCTTATGTGTTCGCCTGTACCCAACGGCTCTTAGCCCGAATTTGCGATGTCTTAGAACGAGCCATAATACACACTGACCCGTGCGTGACTTTTCATTTTAAAAATATATTAAGAACTGAAAAAATTAAGGTACGATAAAAATTAAACGAATTAAATAAACGTCCATATTATAATCAAAAAAATATTCATGCTTTGGACCAGTGGCGGCCGGTACGGGATTCTATTGGTAGTGTCAGTTAGAGATACGACATCGATAACATAACATCAATGTTCAAAATTGTTAATAAAACAATCAAAAACCATAGCTGTTTTGAAACATCGTTGCGATGTTTTTTTTTAACTGGTTTAGTAATCTCTAAAATAAAATTCGTGAGCACAAAATTTAATTTTACAGTGACCTAGTTTATTAAGTTATTACGAAGATTAAACTGAAAACAAACTAAAAATAATAAGAATAAATAAAATAATCAGACTAGAAGTCTGAGCGCCCACAGAAATCTCAAGAGATCGCAGCTTCCTGAGGTCGCTGAAGGAGGGTACGGGAAGAAGAGGGGAAGCCTTACGCCCACGGCATACGCCGCCTCTCCATGCGCGAAACACAAGGGACGACGTACGAAATTCCAGGGCATCGGGTTCATCCTGAGTGAGAGAGAGTCTGCGCGATAAAGAGTGCCATTAGTGCACTCTGTGGAGGAGAACGTGAACTTCTGTGCCACTTCGCTTGTGGCACCGTCCCGTCCATAAGAGATGCATACTAACTTGTTCATACAGCGTTAAATGGACATATACGGTGCAAATCCGTAGGTATCTCAAAGGTTTAGAAGGAGATCGACAGATGGCACTGCACCCTGTGCGTTTGAAGAGAGTACTGATCGAGGGATAAGCTCTCGTTCAAATAAATTATTATAAAGAAAAATATTTTGAAGAAACTATTTTATACACAATTCTGGTGAACATTTTCTTTTTCTTCCTTTTTGTTGGTGGTGCCATGGTACACTGACACTACTCTACAAGCCGCCACTGCTTTGGACTTCACTGGACCCATTGAACTCCATGCTCACCGGCCTCGGTTGAACTCCCCTCTCCTGGGGCTTGGGCGAGAGATATTGGCAGACGATTGAAAGCATAGTAAAGGAGAATCCGTGTTTAGTCAAAGCAAATTTCGGACGCGAAAGGCAGACTGATTCTGCCGAACAGTAAATGGCCACATTTGCATTCGACTGCACCAGAAAAATGTTCTAATAATTATGTATAGGCAGCATGTAATAAGAACGAAAATAGTAAAACTTCTCCCAAAAATATGTTTAATGTCATAAATGTCTGTAAAATATATATATTGCATTCCTATTGCATTCGTGAGGTCAGATTTTATATTTGGTAGGATGTATCACCTATTTCTTCCGAAATGCCCTGCCATAAAATCGTAGAACTCAATCAGATGACTTCCGTAGGTCGTCGTGTTCCGCACATAAAGAAACGAAACAAGCTTGTCTATGTCCATGTATAATGACTCAATTTGTTCGAATAATTTAAGTTAATTTGATACCGTCCTGACGATTCGGAACTTCGTATTCGCCAGGAATATTTGGACGTAGTGCGACCATGCCTGTACTCTAGCGAGCGAGTGAAACATTTGGTCGTAAACGACCATTGATTAGCGTTTCCAGACGCGTCAACTTATGTCATGAGTCCCGTAAGTATTATTCATGTTTTCTCTCAGGATTTGGCTGTGATCTTCTCCCGTTGGATGGAGAGATCCGGAGCCGCCCCACACGTCGGCTTGCGGGGTATTCCCAAATCACGTATCTATTAGCGGGGCACCGTCCCAACCGGGACGAGCTCTAAGCTCCCGCCGTATATAGTAGTGTAATGGATGTAAATATAAGTGTAAGTGCGTGTAAGAAAAGAGTGAAGATAGGGCAAGGAATTGGAAGGAAAGATCGCGTGCGATCTGTGATCTGTGCGATTTGTTAGGGTACTGCTTCGGAGTTCGCGTGGTGTTGATCGGAGAAACTAGGTAAAGCTAGCGATCGGAGCAGTCGATCGCTAGAATTCTCCTCCAGACTGCGCCGGAATCTGACTTATCTATGAAGCTAGTGTCGCAAATCCTGCCGTGTCAAGAACCTCCCGGTCAGAGGCACTGCAGTGATCAACTGATGATGCTCGGAGCCATCTCAGCAGGTGAAAACGGCCATGATGACCCGGCCGCTAAGTCGGGAAACGAGAGTTGAGTGCAGGGAAGGTGACGGGCCCGCCTTCGAAGGGCGAAAACGAGGGTGTGACGGTGAGGACAGGGTGGGGGGGCGAGAACGGGGAGCAGAGGGGCACAAACGTTCACAGTGGTGGTAGTGGTCCCCCAAGGCATCACAAGCGAGGGGAGAGAGCAATAAATGTTCTGAGAAGACGAGCGAAAAATAGACTGCCAAGCACGGGAAGAATAAAGGCCCAATATTTCTGAAATCATGATTTTCTACGAAAACTGAAGAAAGAACAACCATAAATGCGCAGAATTACAGGAAAAGCAAAAAAGAAACAAAAGAGAAATCAACTTTAATTTGAGCTAATTAACAGGTATTGCTTTTCTCTATTTATATTTATTTCCAGATTACTTTTCGCAGCTCGACTTCGTAATTCGCACGTCGGACTCTCCGCTGCTGCCTTCAGTGTTTCTCGTCAAACTACTCCTCGTTTGTTTGGTTTTTTAATAGTAACAGAATGTTTTGACGGTTTTAGCTGTTTTAACACTATTTTAACTGTTATTAGTTAAATACTTTAAATTAATTTATTCGGTACCTTATTATACTTCAATTTAACCTTCTGAAGATTAACATTTTTCTGTTTCAAGAAATAACTTATTGAAAGGTTCTCTTACTTAAAAAGATTCAAAAACGGTAAATATTATAATAAAAATTATGATTTTTTCTGCGTATTTTCAATTCATGTTAACAAATTTGCCATTTTTCTATGTTTTTAAGTGAGAAAACCTTTCAATAAATTATTTTCTTGAAATGTAAAAGTTGTTAATCTTCAATTAATGATGAACATCTACTACAACTTACAAATGACTGTTGAAGTATAAAAAGTCCGAATAAATTAATACAAAGTATTTAATCTACTATGTCAAGAAGCACCACGTTTCAATCAGATCTACTTTGATCTATCAAGTAGTTTCCTTCTGTCCGAATGCGGGGTTCTTCTTCAAAAACGTAAAGACTCAAGTAAAGCGTCTCTCGACCTCCTCTAATATAAAAAATATTCCGATGTGGTTTTGATTCTTTACTCGAAGAGACAAATAATTAAAGATAATTAAATCCCAAAGACAAGCAACAATGCGCGCCCATTTTCTGGTCAGAACTTGGCAGGTCATCCGAATTATCACTATCCAGCACAAAAAGTTTCCTGAACATTTCTTAAGCAGCAAACTAAGCATTGTGTTCATTCTTTAAACGAAAGAGAATGAATTTGCAGTTTCTTAGAAAAATATTTTTTTCTTAGATTAATTATAAAATTAATTATGTTGAAAACTTAAGCATAGATTTATGAACGTATAATCTTAGTCTTTAAAACGTTCTGCGCGCGGAAGTCTTTAAATGTTCATGTTTTCACCTTTTCCCTTCAATATCATCCACGTTAGAAGCAATCGATATCTCTACAACGCTTTTATTTTCCAAAAGACTCGTCGTCTTGCGCTTAACTACGCACCCTTCAAAAGGAGATTTTGATACCCATCACGTGAAGCAAATTGATCCACTTCCTTCCTGACGATAACAGACGCACAAAGGGATCTGTTTCCTTCGGCAGAAATTTGTTTGTCGCAGAGGCGACGGACACCCGTGACAAATGACGGAGCACGGCCTTCGGGAGGAACAAGAAGCTTCGCCGGAAGCTGTGGCACCAATGAATGTGAGGAAGGGAGAGGGAGGATAAAGAGGAGGAGGAGCAGGATGGGGTGAGAGAGGCTGCGGCTTCAACGCCGTCTTTTGTCGCGCCGGGAATCCGCCTCCGCTGCTACCACCACCTGCCGTAAACGGCGTCATTTGTTCACCATCACCGGAGGTAATGGTGAGGTACGACATACACTATTCTTTACTATAATATCTGCACCTAAGTATCATGGTCATGATGGATAAATGATATTGGTAATGAGGGGATTACGAAGATACGAGTATGTACAATGAACGATCATGAAACAATGGTGAAATGAGAAAGCGAGGAAAAGGGAGAACCACGAAAATACCTATCACTCTCCTATAACTATGCCCTCCTTTTTCTTTAAATTTGTTCACCATTGAGGCATTCGATTATTATTGACTTACCTCGTCTCTCTTGTAAACAAGATACACGGGATCTCTTTATATTATGATAGCTTTAGGATTCAGAAAATTGACAATAAAAATACATTCAAATTTATGTTTCATTAGTTATGTGTAGCACACTCCGTTAGCTAATACGATCGTTGCAATTTCGTAAGCAACCTGAAATGTCAGTTATCACTATTTCCGCCCGAACGCCTCAATTGTAATTATGTAAATGTAAATATTTAAGTGGTCAGGGGGAAGAGCAAGCTTACGGCCTGAGCGCCAGTAATAAAGACATTATTATTATTATTATTATTATTATTATTATTATTATTATTATTATTACTATTGTTATTATTGATATTATCACAAACCCACTTTGTTTATAATAAATTCCGCATGTATTCCACATAAACCGCCAGGGATTTGAAATTAGGTCCTAGCAACTGAGGGCGATCTATTCACCCGCCACACTACGTGTCGCCTTGTATCGTAAAGACAGAGAAAATGATATTGCATGTATAAAACATTTTTATCTACAATTAAGGCCATCTCTTAAAGCTTTAAAGGTTTAGTTTACAATTTTTTTCGGAAGCAACTCTCTGTAAAAGTAGTTATTCATTAGGAGAATAATATTTGATACAATGTATCAAACGTTTAGAGATTTCGCAGTGATGGAGGAGAAGGCGCGGGCAACCCTATCTTCCGCCACGTTCGCGTTCATATTTGTGAACATCACTGGTCCGGAAGATGAAAATACAACGTGCCTCATATGCCGTCTGGATCAACTTTTCAGAACAGTATCAACAGCAGCCGCGCCAACGTCAGGAGAGCGCGGACGGTCAGGCCGTGGTCAGCTTCAGGGTTTCTTGGAGCTAAGGGCCTCCTACCTCCAAATCCATCTAAGCGATACCGATTGACGTGGGAGGTCATAGGTTCGAGTCCATGTGGTGAAGGTCATGTGGTGGTCCTATTTTCTAAAGAGCTGTGTCGGAAGACCACTGACTGCTCGAGAATTATACAGGTGATTCAAAATTACTGTAGGATCCGAGAGGTGGGAGCTTTCATTATCTATCAATTTCTGGTAAAAGAAATTTCGAAATCGCCGACGTTCAATCGACTCGTATTGTATGTCGTACTAACACACTACCTCATAAAGAAAGATTATACTGGCAAAATGAAAAGTCAGAGAATTATGAAACATCATCTTATGATAGAATGTATAGTTCATATCAAAGGGAGTAAACGAGTTGATGTATTTCACAGTCATGTTCACAGTAAAGGGAGTAAACGTATTGGTCAAGTTAAATTGACAATTTTTATGTTGCTTTTCCTCACAATGTTTTCAATGTATTTTCGTCAGATATAATGCTGGTGAAAACGATTTCTTTTCCTACATCTTAACTAATTTAAACGGTTTGCATTCATAAAAAATATTTTGTAACTAAAACAATACGCCAAAAATGAAATTCAAAAATTTGTTTTTCGTAAGTAATGCCACGAGTTCTTTGAAAATTGTTGATAAATTCCCGACTCGCAAAGTGAGAAGGGGATTTATTAGAAAATTTCCAAAGCACGAGTGGTATTTAGTAGGACTATTCCACGAATGAAATTACGCCCAACATAGTTGCACCAAATATTTAAAATAACTGAATGCGTGTTCAAATCAAAGAGGTTAGGTTATACTACGTACTACGCGGTTTATTTCATATCCAACACAACGATTGATACATACCGCCTCTTAAGATGTATGAGTCGCAGCTTATTATTGGCGAGCTGGGAGGAGGCGGTAAGAATAATCGGATAGAAATGGCGAAAACCTTTTTGAACTAAATCGTCCTCATTGGGGCATTTTCTATGTAAGGATAAACAGTGTTAGTTTTAATTTCCCGAGTGGAATAGTTTTTTGTAAAACCCTGTTATTTGCACATTTGCATTAATAATTCTATCACAGCACTATTGCTATTCTTATTGAAGCCTTCTCTAATAATTTCAGAACAGTTTCTGAGAAAAGGGAACATTTATCCTCCAAAACCAAGATTTCTCACACATACAGATGACTTTGAAGTTATACAATCAAAACGCTCGAAAATACAAAGATAAAAATACAGTAATGACAGAACACATAACCTCTGAAATGAAATGTCCTGACAAATCCAAACAAATCTAAATGAATTTGTTTCGAAGTTTCAATCGTGTAAACACAGCGTGTAAAACTCGACTGCTATTTTGACATGTGCATTTATATTAATAAATACACGAAAAAGCAGAATCTGTTATAAGTTACACCATAAATTATACAGTATTAGTCAATAAAAACCACCACCTTCAATATTTTCCAAATTGTACAAGATATTTCCACGAATGTTACACCAAACGATTCAGAACATACGGATGCGTTAGTTCTACTTACCACTTTTTATTTTCAATATATTAGATCAATGTTTTTCATTATGTAACACTTCGTTTATAAACATATTGGTCTTGAAAAGACTAATTCAGCTATACTACACATATTGATATTTGACGATTAATTATAAACGCTTATTATTTTTTTTTAATCCGACATTACAGCATGTTCGAAAGTTCTCGGCTGTATTTCTGAACGTTTCCACAGCCTCTCTTATTACCCTAATATTTCCTTGTTCGCCGGTTCAAAACACGGATTAAGATTTATAGTGCAAGTTGTGACGACAATCGACACTACGACAAGTACCAGTATGAATATGACAGCCAAATCGTGAAAGGTGAATTCGCAGCAACCCGAAAGAAAATGAAGTAGAACGCGCAAAACAGATTCGTGGCTCTGCGGCACGTCTTTTCTGCGGGCTGTTAATATACAAAATTTTAGAAATTTGTGAGCCGTCTGTATTGTCATCAACCACGTAACTTCATTAAAGTTGTAAGGCAAATTCATGAGTGTATATTGATGAAAATTCAATAGTTGTATTAAAAAAATATTAATCTCAGTATCTCTATTACTGATGAAGTTATAACTCCGTTGAATACGCCCTTCCTTGGAAGAGAGCCAATTTTACAGCGAGGCAGAGAAAAGAACTTCTGTACTTTTGCTATCTTTCGGAAATCTACCGAAGCCGTTCAACGCAGACAACGGTCGCGCTGGGCGAAGTGACGCATAAAATTTTACTAAAATTACGGACGTAATGAAGCCTATGACTTCACTTACAGACGTAATGTCTACTTCGGGCGTATTTCGCAGGACGTAATGAAGCCTATGACTTCACTTACAGACGTAATGTCTACTTCGGGCGTATTTCGCAAGACTTATGCAACCACATATAATACCTACCCCCCCGTTTCAAAAATTGAAGATTTGTATTCTGTCTGATGAATTACGTTGTTAATGAAAACACACCGGTGATTTCTTTGTTGATTCTTTTGAACGAAATGCGAATTTGGTACCTTGAATGATTGTGAAAGACTTTAGGAGGGTTACCCTGGGACGTTTCTTGAAAGGGAAATTCGATTGCGGTGGTCTCAAGGTCGCTGAAGCGGCTGTACTGCCACGCGTCTCGCGACTAAGAAACCTGAGCTGTCCGTCGCTGCGCCATGAACTTCCGAATAACTTGCTTTTCATGTAATACCGGATTTCATATTATTTTGAGCTGTTAATTCTCAACAAATACCAACATATGATGATCATTACCCCGATCTACGTCCATTTTTCCCTACTATTCTCTCGCTCCTATCCCAAATCCCTCACATTCCCTCAGCCGTACATTTCAAAATCAGAACAAAATTCCTCATCACAATAGTCGGAAACTACCACGACAGTTCTTCGACCCTCCCTAATCATAATGTACCTGATGTGGTTTCGCACATAAAATCCACAAACAATTGTTTATTGATTCTATTTAGCGTTGCGAACATAGACGTGTTCTCAATATATTCATTTGTTAATCATATTTCCTAAATGTTTATATTATTCAATGTTCCCTCAGAGAATCGTAAAAAACGAAATATGTCAATAGCTTTAAAATTAAAAATTCTGTCAAAACTAATAAGTAAAACTGAGGAGCCTCAGGTCTTCAATCGTTTGATGAAAATTACATCTCCATATCTTCACGAATATTCGACTATTATTGACTAGTCTGTATATCAAATTGTTGAGCAAAACTATATAAAACTAAAAACCAAAAATGCCAATTTTTTTTTAATTTTTTCAATTCGACTCCCATATTGACATACTGTGCCGTACATATTAGACGTTTAAGCTAAGCTCGCCATCGTGCAGCAGAATTTTAGAACAGTTTATGTCGGGCGCCAAGCGTCAATATTCTTTTTCAGGGTCACCGCTTTCGCGCAGGGAACGTTTCCCCTTCGTAGCACCCTGACGGCCTCTGGTCGTATGAATTGAAAGTTTTGTCATCTTACGACGAGTCATTCTTCTTCTGTGGCGACAAAGTGCTTACACAGTATCTATCATTCTTATTCGTTCATATTGCTTTTACAAGGTAGTATCTAATATTCAGGTCACAATAAACTTTTTTTTTCAAAAACAGTCGTTATAAAATAAAAAACAATTTCATTACAACCTGAAAAACATAGATTCTATATTCGAATCAGTTATTACATTAATGTAAATAAAATAAAAGAGTACTTTTCAGTTTTGTGCAACTTTCGTATTCCCACATTAGAAGTTATAACAAAATCAAAAATAATAAAAGAAAGTGAACTATGGTTTCAGTATTTTGTTAAATCCCTTGGCTTTTATCACAGCTAAGCGTCATCTCTTCATGGAAATAGCAAGGTTCTAAATATATATAAGTATAAATATTCAAGTTCTGGGTTTTATTTTCTTCCATTCTTCCATAAGACGTTTTAGTTCTTTTTTGTTTTTCACACCAGTTTTGTAAACTTCTCTCTTTAAAACTGACCACAAATACTCTTTGGGATTTCATCCCAGGCTTTGAGGTGGTTTGAGTAATTTTGGCAAGTTTCATATTAACCATGTTATATTCATCCGAGCCTTGTGCTTCCTGGCATTGTCATACAGAAACCAGAAACAGGTGGCAAGCTCATTCCTTCAACAGTTGTTTTACATTTTTTTCAAAATGTCGATATAAACGCTAATTCCAGCAATGAATTGGATCTTACCAACCCCCTTTGACGACATACAACCCCACAACATAACTGATCCAGGCCACCATACTTCACCGTGGGAATTGTATTCATGAAACAATCTCCTTTATTGGGCTTCCTGCAGACCCGACGTATCTCATCTGCCCGAAGAGGTTATTTTTTATATTCGTCAGACCAGATTACAGTGCTCTAAAAGTCGTCTCCCTTATTCATATGCTCCCTAGCAAATGCAAGTCTCTTCTTTCGATTTTCTCTGCTTACAAAATGCCTGTTCCGCGCTATTCGTCCATCAAACCCGTTCTTCCGTAAAACACGACAGTCTGAACGGACATCATCTTTTTCGATACATTTTCCACTACGACGTAATTGAGAAGCACTTAGTCAAGGATTTTTACGAACTTGAAGTACAAATCGTTCCTCGCGTTCATTCATCCTACGTTCGTTAAGTTTCAGTTCCTTCTATTTTTCCTAAAACCTCCTCTCTAAACTTTCGTACAATGTACTGCACAGGGAAGTGGCTTCTGTTAACTATTCGACCTACTTGTCGCAAGGAATAGCCCTTAAGTATTAAGAAGACAATTACCTCTTTCTCACTGGAAGTGAGTTCCTTCTGCTTGGCTATTTTGTTGCTGGCTGTTGCCTGCTGGCGGAACTATCCCTACAGAGCTCACTGAGACCTTGGAAAACTGTCAAGAGCCGAGTAACTTGACGCAGAAGAACCGCATATTTTGCCTCTCACTTCGACTGTACGAATTGCAAAGTTGTTGAGATTTGTTTTATTCAATATTACTATTATGATTAACATACATTCATGTAATAATTTTTATTGACATTATAAATTTGCAACTAATGCAATTGGAGCACAATTTAAACAAAGACATTATTTTAAAATAGTTTACGACGAGATATAATAACTTATTGTTGCTAAATCTGAGTGTACGAATAGGAATGTTAGATATTGCAGTTCTACAAGGGCAAAATATCGCATACGACTTACATCGTGACGCAGTTCATTTTTGGAGATCCGAAAAAATTCTTAATTATTGGCCGACTTCTCTGGTTCACATAGTTATCATAAATCAATTCCAAGCGAATGCTGGAGCACTAGATTCAAGATAACAGAAGTAACGACGGTGAGGAGGCATGGCTGCCGTGAGGATATTTACGGATTGGAATGAGCATGGGTATTTGGGGCTACTGAAAAACATTAGACGTTGAGATGTCAAGAACATTGAAATGCAGAAAAGCGAGAAAATGGACAAGTCACTAGTGAGACACGAAGAGACTGGAGACGGCAAAGTACGTTGAAAGAAACAGTTAAATCAGGTGTAAGTTCCTAAAAATATGGTTTTCTATAACAATTAAATATATCAATACCTCAAACAAAAAATATATAAGATATCCACAGAACAAAATCTTATAACTCCTCGCTCGTAATTATTTTGAAATCTACTATCTAAAGAATTAATATTGAATTAAACTTCAGAGAATTTTATTAATAAAATTTCAAAAATTATCCAGATAACTTTGTGAAATTCATAGACACTTTATACATCCAAGTGTAACTGAAGAAAATACTAACTTCAATATCGTAATTTCACAAGATAATGCTGTGCATATGCGACAAACGACGACTAATTTGAAAACATTTTATGCTATATCTTGACATTTCAAGCCCATAAAATGTAAAATAATAGGTATTACACACGATTAGTTTTGTATAATGATTTAATCAATTACGTACTATTAATATACTTTTCAAGAATGATAATTTTTGTAACATTATATATCGGTATATAAAATCGGGAGAGTAGTAACGTTTATTATTTTGTTGTACGTATCCAACCAAATCACACATTCAAATAGAAATCTATATTTACAATAACTCACCTCAGGCAAACCATCAGCAGGATATGCTAGTTCACGCAAAATATGTCCAACATTGCATGAAAATATAGCACACACACACGCATTGAAACTACACTTTTAATAAATCATAACGTTTTGCGTTGCCACGAAATCATTATGCAGTCACCATATTTTACGCCACGTGTTTCTGCCGCGGTCCCTCATCACACTGAGAACTTTCTGGCTGTTGCGAAAGAGTGCGCTCATTTCGCGAATTCTCAGACATGGAAGACAAACTACAGAGCGCAAGGAGCTCCCTGTGATAGTTGATTTTTCAGTAATTTCCACACCACAAGCGCTACTTAGCGTAACTATTTCGCGAATAAATATATTAATAAACTCAAATAAATCTACTAATACTCCAAATAACTCAAACACATACAAGTATTGAGCAATACAGATGCTAGGAAATTATTTAACTAACATGGATGTAACGACTGGCAATATGAAACATAACGTGATTGCCTCCTGGCATGATTTCATGATTCATGATGTAAGAGAGCGAAAGATGCATTACAGATATAATTATTTCTTCAAAGTTTCTTTTCGTAAAAAAAATGTTAGGAAGAAGAAACAAAAGTTAAAGGAGTACTATTCAAGTAATTAAACGAAGAGTTTTTACAATTATAGAAACTGTTGTTTTCCTTGTCTTTAAAACTGGATCTAGGCGTCGGATTTTGCGCTTCACTTCGTAACGAGGCACTTACATCTTACTATACTATCGTATCTTATATCTTACCGTAACGAACGAATCACAATTAACCCTCGCAAGAACATGGCGAAAGACAACACCACCGCTCCAAGCCAGCGCGAGCGAAATGCTCCGTATTTACAACCTCAAACTTAACATGCGCCACGATGCTTCCCTGGGTTTTCCAACGACACGACAAGGCTCCGGACTTCCACCGACGCAATTATTATAAAACAATTATAAAGTTTAAATGATGCACAATTTCCAACGCATTTCATTGATTGATTACTGATTGATTGATTTTCGTGTTTCCGGGCGCGTCAACTGCTTTGGGTCATTAGTCCTGATAGTGTATTACATGTTTTCTTCTCGAGAGATGGCGGTGATCTTCCTCCGCTGGATGGTGAGATCCGGCGCCGACCTACTGTCGGCTAGTGGGGTTTCCCTAACCTTTCCTAACCAAGTGTCTCCCACCAGCGGGGCACGCCCAGCCGGGACACGCTCTAAGCTCCTGACCGGTCTCCCGGGTACGTGGTAGTGTAGTGCATGTTAGTGTAAGTGTGTGTGTGTGTGTGTGTGTGTGTGTGTGTGTGTAAGGGAGAGGATAGGACAAGGAAGAGGAAGGACAGATCGCGCGCGGTCCGTGGCCCGTTTGTTAGGGTACTGCTCCGGCATTCGCCTGGTGTTGATCGGAGAAACCACGGAAAACTACCGATCAGAGCAGCCGGCCGCTAGAATTCTCCTCCAGGCAGCGACTGAATTCGACCTAGCTGAAAAGCTAGTTTCGAAAATCCTGCCGCCGTCAGGACTCGAACCTAGGACCTCCCGGTCAGAGGCGCTGCAGTGACATCAGTTGATGCACTGAGCAACCGCTCCGGTTTGATTGATTGATTGATTACTGAGTCCGGGCGCGTCAACTTGTAAAGTCATTAGTTCTGTAGTACATGTTTTTCCTCGGGAGGTGGCGTTGATCTTCACCAGCTGGATGGTGAGATCCGGCGCCGACCTACTTCGGCTAGCAAAGCTTTTGCCAACTAGGCATCCCCCACCAGCGGGGCACCACGCCAGCCGGGACAAGCTCTGAACTCCCTATTAGTCTCCCGGCATATGTGGTAGTGTAGTGCATGTAAATGTAAGTGTATGTAAGTAAGGGGTGAGGATAGGACAAGGAAGGGGAAGGAAAGACCGCGCACGGTCCGTGGCCCGTTTGTTAGGGTACTACTCCGGCATTCGCCTGCTGTTGATCCCAGAAACTACCGATCATAACAGCCAGCCTCTACAATTTTCCTCCAGAGAGTGATTGAATTCGACCTAGCTATAAAGCTAGTATCAAAAATCCTGCCACCGGGACTCGAACCTAGAACCTCCCACTCAAAGGCACTGCAGCGGCATCAGTTGATGCCCTGAGTCACCTCTCACGGTCCAACACACCTCGCTCGGTCCGGTACTTTTTTTCATACACTTTTAACTTGATAGTTTAACTCTTCGCTACGCGTGTCGAAGTTGAGTGGCGAGGCTCGGCTTTCGGCCAAAGCAATTAATATAAAACATCCTTGAGCCTGTGCAACGCATAATTTCCAAGCGTCATACGTAATGAAAATGCCATCCTTCCTGCCACTCATTCTTCGCTTTCGTTCACCGATCTCGCGACGTTGGTGTCGACTCGTTACGATAAAGGATAAGACCCGCAAATTTTATTAGTTTTATCTGTAGGCCAGTTTTCAATACCATTTTGGTGGAATGTTGAGTTATTTTAAGACGTTCCTGATCTTGGATACAAGCTTAAAACAAATAGAGACAATTGAAGATCAAAAATTGAAGATCACCAAAATGATTCATTTTGTTCAATACTTACACTATTTGTTGTATAAATATTGCAATTTAAAATTAAATGAATATACTATTATTTTTCTGTTGTTATAAATTGGTTTAAATTCAAATAAATTCTAACTTGGCATTGGTACGCAACAAATGAGTAAATAGCGGAAATAAAATAGTCTACAATATTTTCTCTCAATTTTATAACTATTTCACTAACTATGAGCCTGAAAATGGTAGCAAACATAACTCTAATCTTTACTATAAATAATTTCATCAATTAACATATTTACGCTGCTGATTAATCTGCTGTTCACACAACTTTATGATAAAATAATACAAGGTACATTACAATATTACACTTATTTAGCTGAATTACTAATTCCATTCAAAACATGTTTATTTTTCAGCAAGCTCTAGTTCAAATTAAATAGATTAAAAAATCTCGTTAGCAAAATAAATCTGTACTAGTTATTGGAGGCAACTATTATTGGAGACTTCAATGGACTTCACACCACACACCTGACGTTCATATCGTGTTTTTAGCATCAACGTAGAATATCTCCTCCCTAATCTCACTTGATTCTCTTGATCTCTAAACATCCTATCACATTGACATAAAAGTCCGTCTGTTTAGCGCATCATAGCACTCCCTTTTGAAGTTCCGGACCCACTCATTCTGATTGGGGCGGTCTCGTCGCGCATTATCGATTGCTGTGAAGTCGAAAACCTGTCTTCCATCTCCGTGCGCGGCCTCAAACGGCCGCCGCTGAAAGCGGACGACAAACTAACGAGATATCGCGAACGCATCGAGGCTGAAGTAACCAGAGTAAATCAAATTTTCTGGAAAAGTGGGCGGGCTGTCGGCAGGCACAAGAGTAGCCGCTTAATTCTAACAGCACTACATCTACCTAAACTCTTTCCCAACACCACCAAACATGCAGGAATCCTCTTACATATTTATTTTTCACAAACTTATCGATTCTTACACAACAATTTGTAACATTTTTTAAGAAGAAATCAAATTCATTTTCAATGCTATTCAGTCTGGTATAACCAATATTTTACGACCAGATGTATCTCCATTGTTGAGATACAAAAATGCCTTAAAATTCTTAACTGAAACACCGGTCTTAAAATGTCTTTAGTCTTAATTGGAATGCTGAATGTGTATATATACAACTGAGTTAACATATAATTAATTTTACGCTTAATTACTCCTCTTATTTTCATTCTTCGTCATCAACCTCATATTTCAACTTAGAATGGGATCCATCTGTCGTTCCATCACCTACACTTCTACAGATGCCCTTCTCACATCTCCTTTTAAAATTTTCAGACGATTAATAATATAGTTCTAAACTATAATCAACAACAAATCGTCCTTAATTTAAATACTTATAAGTGTAATGTATAATGCATCCTGAGAGTTACTTTCATATATTAACAAAAGCTGTAAGGCCATGAGGGCTGGTAAGTGATTAATAAAAAAAATAAAATATGCTGCTTGACCCAGGTGGCTCTGCCTCAATGAGGTAGCTGCCTGACGTTGCCACTTCCCTAACCTACGGGTTATGGAGCAATTGTGCAAGCATGTTACCGTCATCTCAGTTTTTGCGACAATCGTTCCTCTTACTATAATATTCCTTTTACAACTACTTACTGCAAAGTATTCAAATGATACAGGAGAAAGTGCTGATTTTCTGACTGAAAAAGTTTCATGGGACCCTGATACCGTAAAAGGGAAAATTTTCTTCATTTAAATATGTAGTAAATTATTTTCTTGAATATAATAAGAGTGATCAGAATCCACGCTTTATGGGTCCTCGATACTGAAAAAGTGATTTACGACTAATCGTCAGACTGTCCGTCTGTCCTTCTGTCTGTCCGTACATCTTCCCATCTATCTGTCCGTCTGTGGACCACACTAGCGCTTAACGCTTCACAGGATTTTCTTCAAAATGGTCGTTCCCCGCTGGATTTGCCTGAATTCACAACTCTGCAAACATGATTCAGATACTTTAATTTTGGGAGGTACGAGTACTTAACATAAACCCTAAGATATTTCAAATATTTTTCAAAAATGGCTCCAATTTTTTTCTTTATATACGTGGGTGTAATTAGGAATGTTCTCTCATAAAAATGGTCAATTTTATTGAATCTGAATTTTTGTAAAACTGAATAAGTAAAACTTTTTTAAATCTGCTTTCCAAATTATATATTTATGTAATGTACAATTTTTTAAAATATGAGTCATTTTGAGGTAATTTTGAGAGAAATCCAGGCAAATTCTCAAAAAAATATAAACAATATTTTCTGAAAAGCGGTTTCCAGTTTTTTTAATGCTTCGTTGAAATAATGTTCACTTAATAATATGGAAAAACACCTAAATTCATTAAAACATCAGAAACTAAAAAAAAAAATTAAAACACAAATGCAAAATATATAATGAATGACAGATAGAATGCAAAATATTCTAATATATTAGATTTTTAAATAATTTCCCCTACAACTATTCAAAATAATAGTTTCGGAAAACTTTTTAGTTAAAATGATAATAATTTTGAATCTTTAAGATGTGCTGACGTACGGCAACGATTTCATCTGGATTGTTATTGTTGTCTAGAAGACTACGATGTACGACTTTCATTAAAACTTGTGCTCTTTCGAAAGTTGCAAATCTTTAAATATTGAAATTTTGAATCTCGCGCGCTTCTTTTACAGCAAGCCATTACAAATAAGAGGTAGTATATGTATTGTTGCAGCTTTACTAGTCACATATTCCTGCTGCTGCGGCCAATGCCAGGCTTTGCGTCATGTGTGCTCGTGTTAAAAAGAATGAGGAGAAAATCATTTTCAGATGTCCTTTCTACCATTTGTTTCTTTGCCAGGAAATATGACGACTGTCTGACCCAGGACGTAGTTACCACAATCTACATTCATGCGACATTGTCTGTTCTTGCCGGGGTAACAGCATGTTCCTAATTTTTCGTGCATTTTCCGTCACTTCTGTTTCCATTCTTTTACAACAATAACTTCTCAATGGTCAAGCGTTGTCACATAACGCCTCCAATACTGTCACATGAAACTACAGAAAAGATTCGTCTAATCAGAGGAAAAATCTCTACAAACTTGACCATCACTGATCTCACCAACTTGACCTGTCATTACGTTAGATTAAATGAAACTCTACCTGTATAGTAACATATGACTTTGAATTGTTTTGTAGAGCAGGTTGTTGGAAACAAGAAAGGTTACCGAAATTTTGATGTATGCACTTTATTGAAGAATGTTGTAAATTTTAAATTTTAAAAAATAGTTTAGTAAATAGGCCTATCTGGATTTAATTATTTTCCCAACTGGACTGTCTGTAAATATACATAGAACCATACTAAACTAATTATAATATTAATAAGTCAGCCACAAAAAAGAAATCAAAAGATAATATCATACTCTGTTTAATACGTTTTTTTGCCCTGCTATTTCCTCCTCAGTTTCTGTCATCTAGTGATTATCCTCTTCTTATTACTACCACAATCATCACATTATCATAACCAAAACGATTACTACTAGTATCCTTATTAGACCATTACAATTACCACCCCCAACCCCACCAGCATTAGCATCCTCATCATCATAATCATACCACAACCGAAAAGCCAGAGCATCATTTCTATTCACCGACTCCAATAAGAAAAATATCAGTACCAAATCATTTTTATCACACATAACAATTCCCTTTTCGTATTTTCATTGTGATGATTACTGTTTGTTTTACAATCAACGCCCTTACTACCATCATAACTTTCTTCTTCATCATCGCCAATATTAATATCTCCAATATTAATGTTCCTTCAGAACCCCCTATAGCAATTCCGCCCATTTCACCCTCACCTCAACCATACTCCATCGTCCCCTCTTCGCAATTTCATCAGCCCACGCGTCGTCGCATTGGTGACCCCTCGTGAGTCGGCGCGACCACCCACCCGCCCGGCTGCCACCCACTCAGGGAGCAAGCGATCCCCTCTGCTCCGCCACCGCGATCGCTTCACCCCCAGGCACCCGGGCCACCAGCGGAGCCTCAGTGGGCACGCATATTGGGCTGAAACCGGCCCCGACTGCTTCTTTTTTTGGTGTTGTTTTTTACTACCAACTAAGGAAAATTGAAAACATGTGCGAAAAGTGCTGTGTAATTGGTGATGATTCAAAAAATTGTGCATGTTTAAGTCAGTTGAGTTAAGTTAACAGCCAAAAGAATTGTCAATTTGTAGACTAATTTGAAATTGACTAATTTGAAATTGACTAATTTGAAATTGACTAATTTAAATTGACTAATTTGAAATTGACTAATTTGAAATTGACTAATTTGAAATTGACTAATTTGAAATTGACTAATTTGAAATTGACTAATTTGAAGCGTTTCGTGCATTTCAAGTTGACGGCGAGGCTCCGGCCTTTCGGCCTCTGCTTTTTCCATAAAACATCCTAGAGTATAGCCAACTCAAAATCTCGAATGCATTTTACCCCAAAATATAGTTGCGGCTTATCATGACTTACTTGTCTCGTAATTAGTACTAAAGTATTTCTACTTAATTAAATATGCGCAATCCAGGCTGGTTCCATTTATCAATATGCTTCAGCTGTTTGTCAAAAAAAGTGTTGCCAACGGTCGAAATTGGACAACTGAAAAATCAATTGATTTTTTTTGGGGGGGGGGGTACGTTGTATCTGTCGGTGTTTACGCCTCCCATCTCCAAAACCTCCCGTCTCGGAAGTGTCAAAGATGTGAAACAGAGTCCTAATCAACCTCAATGGTGGATGGTGATATCCCTCCCCCGATCCAGTTGTCTGAGATAGCCCATCGACACATCTTAACCAGTTTTCTATTTCTGAAATGCTCTGAGGTGTCACATTGCCTATGCTCGTAGGCTCATTTTAGCTCTTACGAGTCCGGTAGGTGAAAAGGATTGGGATGAATGACATGATCCCCCAACTTCAGCACCCCCTGTCTTCCAGAAAAGCCTCCCCATCTTGTTGATGCGAGGACGATAAAATGAGTGTTGGGGATGGAATACATGGGGTTGTGAGACGGCGTCTGTCCCACACGCGCACGGTAAAAACATACACGAATATGCGAGGGATTCGAATCCGTCGCATATACGTGTATGTTTTCACCGTGCGCCGTTCGAATATACTGCCTCAATCTCGCGACACCGTGCCACTATAATACTTGACATTTTAGCACTATTTTCAACAAGACAAATAAAAATACAAGAATGTTCCAAACGTTACCAAATGTTGTTCCTCGGAGGATTCTTACACTTTTGTTTAGAAGTGAAGAGGTCTGAAATGCGCAGAGATGAAACATTTGCAATATACTCATATTTTGTGTGGGGGAATCGATAAAGAAGAATTCTTGAAATAATAGCAGTGCCCCTACTACTAATACTTATCACTTTTCAGACCTTGGGTGTACCTTTTAAATAATGTAGATGAGTGATTCAATGTCATTATTCACATTCATTGTAATAATGTATTAAAATGCCTGTAGTTACTTCTTTTCACTTCACCATCCTTAACTCTTGTCAATATGATTTCTTCTTTCTCTTTTGTAGTTCTATATTTCTTACTCTTCGATTTTCCTTCATGCTTTAGCCACATTATCTTCAATTTATATTGTAAGTTTACTTATTTGTATAGTATTTATTTATTTATTTTTGTATGTGATTGTATATGTTGTGCTAAACTACTGAACATGGGACCTGCTGTTCCACTGTTTTATATAATATATTTAATAAAGCGTTTTTAGACATTGTGGTTTATTACATACATTCATTGATCTTCAATATGAACTACCACAAGGCTAAATCTACAGACTCTACCTACTAAAACTAATACCATTCTTGGCTAAAACTACTAATATGTTGCACTTTTTCATTTTTGTCAAACTGTGTTGTACCCGTTTTGTAAGTACAAATATGTTCTTTGAAATCAGATCCGATAAATCCCTTACTTCACGCTGTATTCTACAACACTTGTCGGGAGACTAGTCAGGAACTTAAAACTTGTCCCGGGTGGAGCGGTGTCCCGCTGGTGGGAGATGCCTGGTTGGAAAAAACCCCGCAAGTCAACTTGAAGATCAGCGCCGGATCTCACCATCCAGCTGGAGAATATCACCGCCAACTCCCGACGAAAAAACTTGCACTATACTTCCGGGAATAATGTCCATAACAGTTAACGCATCCAGAAACACGAAATAATCAATCAATTCGAAATCAAGAACAGTATTCGCGTGCGCTTCCGTCGTTTCGGCCCACAGTGCGCCTAAGGGCCGCCGCCCCCCAGCGTGCCCAGGCCGAAAATAACGCAACGATGTCGCCCATCGCCGTCCTCTTCTTCCCCGGCGCGTCGCGTCGCGTCGCGCTGCGTCGCTGTCCTCCCCGTCTCGCTGGCGTTCCCCGGCGGCCGAACGCCCCCGACGGGCTCCCCGCCGCGCCCGCCGTCTCCTCCGCCCGGCCGTCCCCCAATCTATCCACGCATTCACTTTGAATAATCAGCCCAATTAATATCACCAAACGAGAAATTGAATTTTCCGTCGACTAAACCTCCACGGCCGATTGCGCCAACGTTTGATAAGATTATTTCGGAATAATTCCATTGCGGCGGCGGTGACGGCCCCGCGGCCCACCGCTCCAAGCGGCGCGAGAGGAGGCGGGCGGGGCTGCGAGGGGAGGAAAGAGGTGGGTGAAGTGAGGTGAGATGAGGTGAGGCCATGCGGAGCGAAGAGAGGCGGGGCACGCGAAAGGGTTGGACGTAGTTGCGAAGGGTGGGAGCGCAAAAGAGAGGGAAAGGCATAGCAAGGGAAGTGAGGTACCTAGGGAGGTGGGAATCAACGAGACGAGACAGGAAAGGACGAGGCGGGGAAGGTGGGGGCAAAAGGGAGGGGGGCAGAAAAAAGGCGGGACAAAAAGAGCAGGCGGGGGAAAGGACACGGTGGAGAAGAAAAGGGCAAGTGGGGCGGGAAAGGACGATTGGTTTGGTTTGTTTTTTCGTGTTTCCGGACGCGTCAACTGCTTTGGTCATTAGTCCCGTTAGTGTAGTCCATGTTTGTTTCCTCGGGAGATGGCGGTGGTTTTCCCTCGCTGGATGGCGAGATCCGGCGCCGACCTATCGTCGGCTAGTGGGGTTTCCTAACCAGAACTCTCCACCAGCGGGCACTGCCCAGCCGGACACGCTCTAAGCTCCGACCGGTCTCCCGGAGTATGTGGTAGTGTAGTGCATGTTAGTGTGTGTGTATAAGGGGTGAGAATAGGACAAGGAAGAGGAAGGAAAGATCGCGCGCGGTCCGTGGTCCGGCATTCGCCTGGTGCTGATCGGAGAAACCACGGAAAACTACCGATCAGAGCAGCCGGCCGCTAGAATTCTCCTCCAGATAGCGACTGAATTGGAGCTAAAGTGTCGAAACCTGCCGCCGTAGGATGAACTAGGACCCCGGTCAGGGCGCTCAGTGAATGGACCTAGCTGAAAAGTAGTGTCGAAATCCTGCGCCGTGACATCAGTTGATGCACTGAGCTACCGCTCCCGGTGAGAAAGGAGGAGGTGGAGAGAGAAAGGGCAAGTGGGGAGGGAAAGGGCAAGTGAGGCGGGAAAGGACGAGGTGGAGAAAGAAAGGGCAAGTGGGGAGAAAGGGCGAGGCGGGGAAGGGGAAGGGGAGGAAAGCGAAAGTGGGGGGGAAGGGGAAGGGGAGGTGGGTGGGCGAGGGCGGACGAGATGTGTCGGTGGTGAACGGCGGGATGGGGCGAGGAGAAAACAAGGGAGGCGAAAACAGAAATGCTTTACGTTAACAACGCGCGGACTGCGCGAAGCGGTAGGATGTATATGTAGCAGTGAATTGAGATGGGACGCAAAGAGCCTTCAGAGAGAAACTGCGAGGTGGAGCCCAAAGTCGGTTACGAAACACGTTTTAGGTACAAAATACTTTTTTCTTTGATATCTCGCAATAGAATTTCTAGAAAAGAATTTTTCTCTCTCGTAATGGTAGAGACCTGAACTGTGTGAATATATCGGAAGAAACCCTTTAAAATGTGAAATAGTACGAATTATGAAGCTCAAGGAAATCGGCTTAGCAACCACATTATTAATACTTTTTTGAAGGCTACGGAAGTTCCATTGGCAACGCGCTTTCCCTAGAGTTTGTTTTCCGATGAGAACGTCTAGTACCTCCGCTGAGCTCAAAGCAACTCTGATCCCAAAAGAGCTTATCCGGAGGGAAATCTCGTGTCATACTATAACACCTCGGCTGTGCTCACAGAATCCCTTTTGTAGAAAAACCTTTCAGGCTGCATCGAAACAAGCAAAACATCCGAATTATGTGTTGCATTCGACATAATACACTATAAAGATTTCCGTACATTATGGGCGGAGATGCAGTTATCCTCTATTGGTAGAGGTGCAGGTAAAATTATCAAAATATACATACTTCGCGCGGTAGGATCATTGCTTGAAAATTCGACAAAAGATATAACAGATTTAGGTAAATTTTCTTTTTAAATAGAACAATATACAATTGGAACAAATTACCTGCAGCAGTGCTGGCGACTTTCTCTCAGAGAATTAAAAATTTCAAAAGTAGATTAAATAAGATATAATTGTTTCGTATTAGAATATGTTTACATTACAATTAATTATTTATACTGATTTTATTATTATTCTATATTAGTATGACAGTATTAGCAAGATAGGGTTTTGTTTGTATTGTTTTATTAAGTTGACATGTAATTATCATAATGCTTCTTTGATGTGTTTTTGTGAACTTTTAGTAATTGTATCTGTCAAATGAAACTGAAATCGAAGTATTTATACGTAATCCAAAGTAGTATTTAAAACATTCTATTCTATTGTATTCCATATCTTTGATTGTTCTTTGTTAAACGAGAATTTACGATAAAAAAATCTCGCCAATTTAAAGAAAAAAAATGTACACTAGACAATATGAAGGATGGAAACAAATTGGACATTTTGGAAGACATGGATCCTTTGTGTGAATGAAACATTCTTTGCAAGATACGTTTTCAGCATTGTGTTACCTTTGCCACAATTCTCACAAATGCTTTCAAGATCGTGTGTAGCTCACGAGAATTTCTCTCTCAGGTCACAAGCCAGGAAGTGTAAGTCCCTAGAGATCTACGCTACTTTGAGATTTTCTTATGAAGTTGCAAACATTTCAGCATTATGTAATGAGCGCGGTAATTACTGAAGGAGGGGTAAATATGAGGGGAAGAAAGTTGAGGAGGAGTAAATTACATAATGCAGAAGAAGGGCGGTCTCTAAGACACATTGAAAGTGGATAAAGTTATTTTGAGTCGTTTCCAATGATTTCAGCAATTTTCCAATCATATCGGCGAAATCAATGTTAAAGTCATTAATGCACATTGGTTTAACTTACAATCCATGCGTAAGGTACAGATAAGCACAGAAAAACCCTTGCTAGAACTGTTTTGAATGAGGAGAGAAAATCGTTATCGAATGTTTCGGAACAATGGGGTTCAAGTACGTATGTGAATACTTCCTGAAATGATCGAATTATCAAGTTTCTAATTATTGAGCTTCCACAGTGCAATAATTGTGTTGGCACATAGGCGGCCAAATTAATTCAAATTTGGCGCCTCACTTGGAATACAATCAATTATAACCACTCTTTGGGACGAATTAATACCCATAGACATTTTAAACGTCCGACGTTCAACTTAGTTAATTTTCCCTCAAAACCGTCAGCTAGCTTGCAGAGAGAAAATAATTTATTTCCCGTGTTTCAATTGTTTGAACTGCTTTTGAAGACGACCGTCGTCTTCCAGTTGAAAGCTGGCGGCCTGCTCCTGGTGGGGAGCTCTTCCGCCAGTGGTGTTTGTTTTATAATTTTTTAATTAGTTTTTTGCGGCCGCCCTATGATTTTCTCATATGTGGGCGGCGCGCGTACTCTTGTAGACTTGTTTGTTTATTTTGTTTTTATTTTAATTTTGTTGCTCCAAAAGAAGTGATATAGTTTCATCAAATCTCCTCCGTCGTCCACGCTCCCGGTTGAAGACGACCGTGAGAGCGCGCCACAGATCAGACTGAAAGATTAACAAAAGCTGTTCATTGTTGGTAACTTCTCACAATTCGACTCTTTTCTAGCTAAGACGCGCAAAGTCACATTGAAATTCAGGGAAGCCGAGCAGTTTCGTGGAGACTCGCCTCACTTGTGTAAAAAGCTGGTAATGCACACGTATGTATCGATTGCACTGGCAGTCAATTCAATTGCGTGAGGTTGGTGTTGGGACTGAGGTCTCAACAGAATGATTTGCAAACTTTGCTCACACGCACGAATTCCGAGAGAAAACCAGAAGTGAATAATTTCCTATTCGCCCAGACAGGTAATACTGACAATTTCTTCAATACTTAATTATTCTTACACCGAGGAATGCTAACAGTGTGGATATTGTCGGTTTCAGTCTCCCCTCATGACAAGACTGCACGAAAAGACGATAAGGAGTTTCCTTGGCACAATTTCTTCAAAGAGCTCTCCCAATATTTCGCATACTCAACAAATTATTAACTTGATTTCAGAATTTCCCCATTATCCCGTACAAATCATTTAACTAGTAGAATGCAAGAGCTAAACAAAAACATAATTATTATAATTGCATCAATTCGTACAGAAGTTTTTGGCATGACATTCGAAGTAAGATATCCAAAAGCGGAAGCCTTCTTTGTGGCACATTTTCTGAAATAACCTTTCTCGGGTTCTTGTCAGAGATTAGGAAGGAACCTGTGAAGTTCTTTGAGACTTCTGTAAGATTATAAGATCAACGACGTAGAAAATAAGTGGGAATGCGTGGCATACCGAAACGCTTTCCCTTCTTACTATCATGAAATGCATAATTTGGATATTGCAATGAGTACTAAACGTGCTGATAGTGGCAATTCTTCAGTCTATCGGAAAGTGGTCCAAATACATTGCTTGCTCGCGTTCTCCTAAATGAACAGATAGGGATGGTAACACCCTAAAATGCTTGTTTTCGTATTGCGTGGCACATACAATACATCTACACACACAGACACACACACACACAGATATTACGATTTTGGGGTTCAAAACTACGTGTAGCATCTCCTCGTCCCCTGTACCAATCGCAACCATCTTTGGAAAAGCTTTAATAGATCTTAATTCTGGTGTGAAAAATTTCAGCTCAGAAGAACATTAATCGCGTAATTTACGATCGAAAATTCGAGGAGGTAATTCAAATATTATAGTTTGAAGATGAAAACCATATCCATAACCAATACGTCCTATCTAGTATAATTCTAAGTAGTATATTACCATACTAAGTGTCCGAATCAAGACGATTCTCGGAATTCGTGTATGTGTGTGTGTGTGTGGGGAGAGAGAGAGAGAGAGAGAGAGAGAGAGAGAAAGACAGAGAGAGAGAGAATAAGAAATGGGAATAAATTCTAGATTCTAAAAAGAAACGAAAACATGAAAAAAGACAGGACAAAGAATTCTTTTAGTACGATCCTCAGCCCCTGTCATATACTACCACACCCAAAATTAATGTTAAATTGATTTCCATTAAAATTAAATAAAATTAATTTTGATATAAGGGTGATGATTCACTTTGGGTTATGGTGTAGCAATGACGAAAAGAGAGAAAAATGAAATAGGAATACCTTGAGAAAACGTATTTCAAACCCGCTTTGTCTATCACAAATTCCTCATTAAAGAAAGAAAGAGCAACAAAAAGAAAGAACGATAAAAAAAACTAAATGAAAAAGAAAAACGTAAAAGAATGAAACCCGAGGTAGCGCAAACATGAGTTACACAAAAGTGCGACAAAAACTTACTCTCAAAGCCAGGACATGTGAAAGACCGCACCAGCGCACACTGCAGTGCGCACACACCAGTGCACTGGTTGAATCGGGCCTAAAACTTGGTCATAATTGCAAATGTCAGTGGATTTGCGTAAAAATTGATATCAAGGGGTTTTTGAGGTCGCTGAATTAGAATATCATTACGAAATTTCAAAATTCAAAATGGCGCCTTCAAAATGGCGGATCGACTCATTTAAAAACAAAGAAAAATGCATATAAAAATATACATATGTGGCTCTGAAGGTCATTGATTTCAAATGTCATAATGAAATTTCAAAATTCAAAATGGCGCTTCAAAATGGCAACTATTTAAAAAAAAAAAATATAAAATTGAAGCTTGAAAATGAAGCAAATATGCGCAGAAATATGGTTAAGTACTATTTTTGAAGTCACTAAATAAAATTGCTAGAAATTCAAAATAGCTGCTTCAAAAAGGAATATCGGATTTAAGGAAAAAGAAATCGATTGTAAGTAAAATGTTATTTAAGACAGTTTTTTAATTTGTTGGATTCATTAAGATTTATTTAACATATATATTCAAACAAATGTCACCCATCTACTGGGAACCCAATATCTATGTATACAGATCTAATTTCGTCGGCACTTATTGAATAAACAATATTTTATTTAATATTTAATTATGAATAATTGATTCAAAAATTAGTCAACAATACTTTGAGGTGACCACATTGAGTTCACTCTTACACCTTAGTTACCCATAGTTTTGTTTGTTGCGTCAAGAAAAGAAGAATCCTTAAAATACACCAAAAATCTGAAAGTGCTCGGTGGCTTGGGTTATTATTGTTTAATCCCTCCAAAAGTTTATATTATTAATTTTACTACTAAAAGTAATTATGTGAAGGAGAAGTAAAAAAAAATTATTCCAAGAAATCAATTCCCTGTGGCATCGAAGAAACCATCGGGGGCGATCTAGTGTTATATCTTACTACGTAGCATTGTAGTATAGTCGCTTTAAAACAAAAAGATGCAGATATGTGCAGCTAAATTTGTGTTATTCTGATTAAGGACATTCTACTTGATAAATAAAAATAATAATTGAGGCAGGACCTCGCAGGACAAAAAATATAATCTACAATATAAACGACTAACTGTGTTACGCTACATTGTTTAGAATTCACCCGCATCATATATAAAAATATTATACACTTTTTCTTAAAAATATACTCAACTTACAGCCATAAGTGTCTTATGTTCGGATATACAAAAATAATCCTAAAAGAAAAATTTAAAACCCTTTTTTTAATTTCACGAATATCGTTGGCAAGAATCAACGAATTCGAGCCATTCGAGCAACGGTAACTTTACGACACCGTGTGGAAGACAAAAATGATTGAAATAAATTTCTGAAGCTGAAGTAGTATGCTCCAATGTCTTCCGAACGAGATTTGATAAGTCAGAATTCCAAACGCGCACTTTGAATTTTGCAATTATGGCCAGGTTTTTGCCGCGATAAAACCAGTGTGCAGCGGGGGGAGTGAACAGAGTGGGAATCGCACGTGCCCGGTCGGGGGGGAAGGAAGGGGGGGGCCGGGCTGGGACTCGACGCGCCTCGCAGAGCAGAGCCTATTAGGAGCAGGGGGTGGCGCGGCGCGGCGCGGCGCAGCGCTGCCACACACCAAGCGGCGGCGAAAGGGATTAAATCCCACAGGCCCCGTCCTGCTCTCGCAGCACCCGTCGCTCTCAAAAGTACGTTCCCGCGCACGTCTTTCGAGGAAGACTTTACCTGTGAAGCTAGTAAGGATCCAATAGACATCAACGACAAAGATTTTTTATTTTTACCTGTTTAATGTTTTAAGAAATTATCTAGTCAAGTTATGTTTTGGAAATTTTATATGTTCATTGGCACCAAGCATTATCAAACTCGTGGAAAAAGTGGGCGCCGTCTTGTGTAGTACTGTGCACTACCCATCGCTCACAAAAGTACGTCACCGCCTAATGTCTTCAGCGAAAGACCTTACCTATACCCTTAAAAGGTAAGTACGGATCCGAGAGATATCATCAACAAAATACTTATTTTTATGGAACGGGATTTATTGTGGTAAAAAAAATTTTATATATATATATATATATATATATATATATATATATATATATATATATATATATATATGTATATGTATATTTCTAAAATATGTAAGAAAAACTAGAAAATACGTGAAATAAAATTCGTTATATTGATCAAAATTCCATTCCTCAAGCGTTTTCCGAATATAGTACTTTGCCGATCAGATCTTAACATGGATTCAGGGAGGTTGAAAGAGTTCTACATCTACAGAAGCTACTTTTCGCTAGTTTCATCCGAAATATATACTATTTTCGTAGTATATACTATGTTGTTTACGAGGAGACGGCGCTCAAGTGAATAGTACCGTGTATGCTGACGTAGAAAAAGGGAGGTATAGGGAGCATACGCCCCCTCCCCCCGACTCCAGAAAGGCGATAAGACAATGATTTGAAAAATGTGTTTTATTGAGTTATGTATGGGGTCTAGGAAACATGGAGTCAATGAAAGACGTGGTTGAAGTACCTTCTGCTTCACATACACCTGCTCATTCTTTATACCGACTACGCGGTTCCCAAGAAGCAGAAGAGGCGGGGGGAGGGGTAAATTTTACAATTAATAGTGAAGGTCCGGCGATAATACAAGCTCACTGCGTGGCTTTGCATATATTTCAGTAACAAAGTTTTCAAGTAACATGTATATCGAACTCGCATTTGAAATATTCATTTTCGACTTAAAACTATATTAAAATGCAACGAAATATGTATCAATAGATAAAACATGTAAAAATATGTAATTATACCAAAATATGTAAAAATGTGTCAAATAAAAATTGTTCCAATTCGTTCAGAATGTCGTGTTAAGTCTAAAAAATATTAGTGAATGCAGGTATCTTGCCCCTGTAAAAATATGTATTTACATGAAAATCAGTTCCCTACTTTCTTCTTCTTCTTCTTCTTATTATTATTATTATTATTATTATTATTATTATTACTATTATTCAACATTTTAAATAATTATCCAGACGTGACATATTTCGGGAATCTTATCCCATTCTCAGTGGAGTCAAATATCACTGATCAAGCATGTGTAGAATTGTGCAGTACTGTGACCCTGATTTAGTCCATTCTATTTGGTGCCACTGAAGATGGTATATTATTCCATAAATATTTCATGTCTGGATAATTCTTTCAAAATATTAAATAAATATAAAAACTCTGTGGTTGATATATCTTGGATAGTTACTAATCATTATAGAATTCCACATCTCCGCACCTACCATGCAATTTATCCTGAAAGGTAGTTTCATTTTTGCCGACAGGGAAATCCAGCAACAAAATAAAGTAGTTGGACCCATGCAACTGCATTTTTTTAAAGTGAAATGACTTCGTATGTTTCTTACATCGGATTGTAAGTTGTGGATAATACCATTCACGGAGTAAGGGTATCATCCACAATTGTAACAGAACGTTTAAAAAGTTTTCATTTTGTAGATTAAGGCATAAGAAACTTAACTCCTTTCCAATTACCAAAACGAAATCCTGGTTTTAAGGACCTACGACGCATAGTTTCTGAAAATGAACAATGGCATTTTCTTTGTGTATTGCAGCATAACTGATGTTGCGGGAAGCATATGCGCATGTTTTCCTTGTATTAAATCCGTTATCCGTATTCGTTAAATTTTAATTTTTCCGTCATGAATATGATTAATGCAGACCTTGGAGAGTAATTATGTGTTCAGCAGAAGCACATTTACGGAGTTTTGTGTTAATGGTTTCTTGTAAAAGATGAGAAACCGCCACCATTCCTCTGTTTGTTACATTTAAATAATGCATTAAATCGCCTGATCTTTTTTTCCGCGCTTGTGCGTAAGCTTTTAATTTGGCGTACACCGGTAAAACACCACGTATATGGTTTTAACAATGGTGTCATGGTAAACAAGGATAACTATTATGGTATACCGTAATAATTTTATTTTCGACCATAAAAACGTCCAACGGCAAATTCCGTAATCGTTACGGTCAATATGTAATTGTTGGGACCTCTGCATTGATTATATTACATGGACACTACTCACGAAATTTTAAAAGGTACATCACTATTTCGATGACTAATAATACTTTATAGCGTATGATCTGCGTCATATCAACACATTTCATTCCTTCTTTCCGCCAGTATAAGTCTTATGCATATGACATGACAAACCATTTCCTTGAACATTTTCTGCAGTTTGATTTCCCTGTTTCTCCCACAATCGGTCACTTAGTAATAATTCTCCTGGAAATTTGATGTTGTCGACTAATGTCTGAGCTCGTGAAACTTGTTTGTTGGTTCGTCCTCGTCGCGGATTGTATTATTGACGTTTTTTTACAATATGGACGCTCAATACTACGAACTGATGGTGACGAATTTTCGACACAACTAGGGAATTCAAACACTGCCTGGTGGAGAATTCTAGGGCACGAGTGTTGTAATTGGTGTGATTTTTCGTGGTTTCTCCTATCAATACCAGGCGAATGCCAGAGCAGTACCATAACAATCTAACCACGGATCGAGCGTGATCTTTCCTTCTTAATCCTAATCCTCTCCCCTCTATTTACACAATTAGATGCACTACTCACCTACCACTCATGTGAGGAGCTTACAGATTGCCCCGGCTGGGGCGTGGTCCCTCTGGAGAAAGGAACCTGATGGGCCGACTTGTGGTCTAGGGAAACGTCACGAGCCGACTTGTAGGTGGACGCCTGATCTCACGTTCCAGCGGGGATGGAACACCGCCACTTTCCGGAAAATAACATTCACTACACTTATGGGACTAATTGCCAAAGCAATTGGCACACCTGAAGACACCAATCAATCAATGCCTGATGACAGTCAATCAATCAATCGCTACCAACTGTTTTTTGAGCAGTCACATTTGACCCCAGGGACCGACACAAGTGGTTTTAGTCATTTTACCAGTTACTTGTCTTGTGCACTGGCTCAGCCAATATGGGATCTGATTAGGCCGGAAATTGTAGGAGGATTTGATTTAGGCGGGCATTAACTAGAATTGCCACCGCATGTAGGAGTATGACGTGGCACACTGAGGGGATTTTCCACCATTCGAATGTCCAATCCGATATGAATCGCCGAACTTGAATTTCGGAATCCAGTGCGGTAACATCCAAACTACTTTAGTCTATTCTTTTTTTTTTTTTGTTAGTTATTTAAGGTCGCATCAACATCTAGGTCACTAGCCACCACTATTGGTGTTAACGTTATAGTAATTGTGCAGATGAAAGATATATGGTGACGATAAGGGGACATATGGTGACGAAGGGAATCGAACCCGCGACCCTTCGGTCCGAGATCGCTAGGACACTACGGCCTTAGCAATCTCGGCCACCGGATCGGCGAATCTGTTTTTGAGAAAGACTCATCATTAATTTTTATAGTGTGAAATCGGTAGTCAAAAAGATACAGATAATATAGTTATGAATTTTCAAAAAACTGAAGGAAATAACAGGCTTAAAAAATAATGTAAGGCTAGAAATGAACACGAATTAAGTTGTGCACAACAACTGCTATCCTTAAGTTTCTCTTGAAATGGTAGACTTCGGTACGTATTCAGATTACTGCAATAGTGCGAGGCAAAATGAAGTTTTTTTGGCGGGGTGGCTAACAAATGCTTAAGAATAACCCGAAACCAGAATTCAGAACCGAAAATGCAAGATGTGATCTGATTATATATTGTATTTAAAAGATAATAAGGGAACATTGAATACGTGAGTACACGATAAGGGAATGGAATCTACAAAACTTCCGAAAGTAGCGCAGAACTATGTGCCTGAAGGCCGAAGAAGAAGACGGAGGAAGAGGAAAATAAGAAGAACAAAAACAACTCACGCAAGAAATAGCGCACGAGGTTCCATTTCAAAAAAATTAGGATATTGTTATTGGAATAACACCATTTCTTAGATTTGGGGATCATTTCGTGTAATTGGTGAGATGCAAATTTCACCTTTGGGTGCTGTAATACAATAAATTTCAAAATGTTTTTAAATTCAATAAAATACAATATAACTTTCTACTAGCGTAAGAGGTTGCTTCCTTGGCTCCCTTGAAATACATAAAAATATCTAAAAAAAAGTGCTCTTCACACATTTCTACGTCATTCTACGGTGATATAGCAAGTTTCAAGAAATATGGAAATCTAACTAAATTATATTTTTAATAATACCATAAAACTTAAGGGTATAACGCCCCTTTGTCCTCACTAGCCATCCCCCGTTCCCCTCTTCATCATCCCTAAAGGCCCGGCGGGTTTCGATCAAAACGTACAACTCGAACCACTGTAAGATGTCTGTTGAGTTAATCCGTCAGTGGCGCGACTGTCGCCAAGTACGGCGAAAGAGCCAGGTACAGCGAATACCTATTACAGACTACGACGGCAAAAGCACTTGCTCGCATCGCAGAGCAGGAAACGAACTGCAGAGCGTCTGCGGGGTGGGGGGACGGGGAAACGAGAGGGAAGCTGAGCTCTCGCGCGCATGTGTTCATCCCGTCAGAACCCCCTGATGACAACATCAAAGGCGCGAGGGGAACTTACCGAATTACTGTTACGTCGATTACAATCCGGAAGCCGTCCTTTAATTAGTGCAGAGCGAGTTAATGAACAATGAGGCCGCCGCAGCGCCACCATCGCCGGCGACGTTCTCGGTCGCCGTCCCGTCGGGAGCTTCTGGGGAGCAGAGCTGTCTATATTCTGACAACTCGAAGGATATAAACATTTTACAGAAACTTTAACGATTAATTGATGTTATTATATGATCAACTGCTATGGTCAATAGTGTAGTGAATGGTTTATCGCGAGACGTAGTGGTGATTCCTTCCCCGCTGGGTGGTGAGGCCCAGCGCTGACATAGAAGTGCAGACATTGGCTTGAGAAAGATTCCTCATGTATATCCGTCCAACGGGGCACCACCTCAGTCGGGCCAAGCTCTCGATATCCGACTTGTCACCCGATATATGTGGTAGTGTCGTTCTTGTTAAGTGTAAGCGTATGGAACTAAGGGGAGGGGACAAGACAAGGAAGAGGAAGGACGGATCGCGTGCGTTCCTTGATGCAATTGCTAGGGCTCCGGCCTGCGTTTGGCATGATGAAATCACGAAAAACTAGAGTTCAGAGCAGACGACCGCTAGAATTCTTCTCCAGACAGAAGCTGAATTCGACCTGATGTATATACTGGGAGTTTTTAACGTAGCATCTGAGGGTATTATCTTCAAGATGGAATAAGACATAACCTTTTTCGTCTTTCTTAGTCTTGCCGCAAGATGTCGCATGATCGCCACTATATCAAGCAGTGCTGCAGATCAAGAGACATTAGCGGCAGGATCGAGAAAGAAGCAAAAAGTCGCGCCTTATTTCATCTTGAAGATAATACCCTCTGATGCCACGTTAAAAGAAAACAAGTATAGCTAATGTCGAAAATCCGCCCTGGGGATTCGAATCCTTGCACCTTCCCAGTCAGAGTCCCAGCAGAGTTTGCAGATATGTTAGATCTGAGCTGACTCAGACCCTATTTACAGAAAAGATTAAGGGAGAAATGCTCAAACAGGATTTAGAGCATCCCTCCACGCCAGTGATGTCAACGTTGCCTGCTGGTGGCAGTAGCCCGCACTGCGCCACCGTGACATGCCACAAAATAATGACGCAACTAGTGGCTTAAAAGGAAAATATGAATAAAAGACGCGTTTACTTTTACAATACAGATGACACTGTCGTAACCTGCAGTAGTGTATTCTTCAAAGAATATGAAATATTTTAATACAATGAAAAAAAGGGTGTGAACAGGAAAGTATGAGTAATAATATGTTACAAAAAACATAATTCAATTTATTTTTCACTCTATCATTTCTTACGTATAAAATTCAGAATCGTGAAACATTTCTTAGTTTGATTCAAACTGGTAATTCACATCTGGAGGCAAAAAATTTAATTTTTACTAGTGGTAGCAGTGCGTGTTTTGAGCGCGTAAGAGGTGATAGTGAGCTGAAATTGTAAGTCGCACGAATTATAACAGAAAACAATCTTCTGTTTGTTTAAGGAAAAAGTGACAACAAGGTAAAATTGACAAACTTCTTCCATCATCAATATTTAGCACGCTGAGATAAATTGATAGTTCTCGAATAATTGTCTTTCAGCATTTTCACTTGTGGCAAGCTAGGAAGTGGTTAGCCACGCTTTGCAAGCAACCCAATCCATCATTCTGTTGCTCTCCCAAACTGAATTTACTCCCATTTACTGAAGTTATTTTGCAGCATCAACACAAACTTTTTTGAAATATCTCTCACGCCGTTAATATGTACATCTCCATCGATTTGTACACATTATTACATTTGTGAGTAGAAGCGCTTCAAATGACTTCAAAAAAAGTTTTCCGAAAACTCAATGGTTTCCTTGAAAAAGAGCTTCAAATTTCTCATTTGCCGAAATGCTTAATCGACATTTTCTTAAAGACGCCTTAAAAATTGTCAAGGAAATTTCTATTTCGGACGAGGTTTTACTCTTCTTTAATATTTTTGTAGTCATATTTCCGTTCTACCCTTAAGAAACCGAGAAGTTGTCAAGAAAATGTACTTTCGGTGTCGATAGATTGCAGCCGGCCAGAGAATGAAGCGAGAACTTTAAGCTAGTCCACACCAAGGAAATTATAAAAATTTTCTACTTTACTGACTTCAGATGAAGTTAGTAAAAAAAACACAATAAATTCCTGTGAAAAAGAGCTTCACATTTCGCATTTACAGTAATGCTTAATCGCAATTTGCTTAAAAACAAGTTCAAAAGTTTCTATGAAAAATTCTATTTAGGACGATGTTTTACTCTTCTTTAATATTCTTGAAGTCATATTTCGGTTATACTATGAAGAAACCGAAAAGTAGAGAAAATGTAAAAAAAAATACTTTGGGCGACGATAGATGACAGCCGGCCAGATAATGGAGCAAGACCTTAAAGCCAGTCCACACCAAGGAAATTAGACAAATTTGGTACGAAAAAGTCTGTGCCATTCTGTAGCATCTCTAGTTTATATTGGTGTCAGATGCGTTTTTTTTTTGTTTTGTTGTTGTTGGTTGAATGTTTTTATAAAGTTTAGGATGTTTTAAGGTTTCCTGTAATGTTGATTTATAAGGTGTATAAGATGTTCTTAGAGTTTCCAACAGTCTAGTATTTTATGTTCATTCTTGCTACTGTAGCACTCTGTTTTTCATTCTTATTTCATTTTATCTTTTATAGTGACGGAACGGGAGCTAGATTGCCTGTCTCTCGTGAGTTGCCGTGCTGAGCGGATGCCTGAGGTCTGCGCGCTGGGCCTCGCGTTGCAAGCACCCAGTCGCCTTCAACTCCCCCGCCGAGGAATGCACCCATTCGGAAGATCGGGGAGAAAGCGAGCGAGTGGGCGGATGAGCGGGTGAGTGGGTGAGTGGGCGGAAGCGCCTCGTGTAGTTCAATTTTCTTCCTCTATTTGGATTTGTTGAAGGCACTTCTGACGTACCGACAACTGTCGGAGAGCGGTTGTTTCTTTTTCGTTTGCCTTTCCTTTTTTCCCCTTGTTTCGTTTTTGTCTTCGTTTTGTTCTTTTCACGCGGTCGCGGCTCTCGTAGAGAAGTAGCAAGTCGGAGACTTTCACTTCGTTTTTTCGCCGTAAGTTTGTGGTGTTTTTTGTCTGTATCTGGGTACACTAAAGGGATTAAAATCTACTTTGAAGATATATGAAAAGATATTATCAACGAAATAGAAGAAATCGTAACTAATAGAAAATAAATATTTGTATTTTTTTGTAAATGTGTATTTGAACGTTATTAAATTGTGTTATTTTGTTTGTGAAACTGATTATTCAGAATTTCATCCAATAAACATAAAACGCTTTACTTTTTCCTAATACATAATATAGGATATGAATTTTATTTTCGTCCTCATTTTAAACAATTTTATCCCTGACTATATTTTTATCATTTTTAGGAACGCGCCATGTCTGTGATTGTTCTGATTTTTTAGAAATGCAGACAAATGCCTATTTTCATAAGATGAAGAACTGATACACTGGGCGCTATTGCATCCAAATAGCAAGTAGAATTAATGCCAAGCAATGCCAAGCAAACAAACTTCATTTCTGTGTCATCAATTCCAATGAAGCAAAGCAAGGGCGGGGAAAAGCCTTTGCATGCCTTGAGATCCAAGCAGAAATATTAATATTTTTTTACTTGATTTTTATTTTTAATGAAGTGATTTGAATTTTCATTTTTATTTCATAAGCGTGAAAACTGCTCATGCTTATTGTACTTGCTGCTGTGGAGGTCCGCGCATCACAATTCCATGTCACCTAACCCTTATTTCATTCAACTATTTATTAAGCAACGAATATCACTTTCAATATCTACTAAAATATTTTATGTCTATTACTACACCGTTTTTGGAAGTTGTGATCGTCTATTGTAACTTATTGCCAATTAATAGTTCTATGTCTCAAATCAAGAGGAACGTAATCTCAGTAAATTATACAACTGTTTTAGTGTGAGTGGTTAAAATTTATTTACTGTGAGGGGGTTAGCTGTTTTAATAATCATTGCAAAGGGGATCTGCGATAAATGGTGGGAAACCCCTATTTTTAATGATTAGAGCCCGGATGTTTGGCAAAATATATTTTTATAACTGTTACGATTTTATGACTTTTGACAACAGGAATTAATTAATTGTACTTCTGGAGTTGTTTCAGTAGATTATCATTTTGCCTTTTTTGCCTGTTTTAGCTTCTGATGCATATTTTTGGCATTTTGCCTTATTTGTGCCTTTTCCCGTCATTAATTTCTTTTTTTGTCCTCCTGGCACCAATCTCTATTAAGCTGGAATCATACCTGCAAGCCTGGACAACAGGAAGGCACGGTCGTGTATTGTCTTGCTGTTAATGGAGGTTCCAGTGACAGTTTGTGTTAAAAATTTAAAATGGAAAGGAAAATGATAAAAATGAAGATTTTTTATATTTTTTACTAATGCTACCAGACTTCTTCGCTCACAAGGAATCTCGTCCTTTGTTTGAGTATGACCTCAGATCCCTTTTGAGGACAGAGCTCTGTACATGATATACTCCTCCCAGTTCCTTCCTGTTGTCTCTTCCCTTCTGGCGATTACTCAGTGCGAAGAACGAAATCTATAATTCCGTTTTCAATGATACTATTTCAATATTCAAACAGGTCCACAATAGCATTTCGTAGAGACAGCGTCACGAGTAAAATAAATTCGTAGTACTGGATGGTCACATGCAATCGAGATTACCAAGAAAAGACATAGATTGATTTCTTTTAGTTCTTGATCGATAATTTCTTCCCATGTAAGTGGTAAAGTAAATTGTTTGTTAAAATAAAAATGTGAAACATTTATTTTTAAATTAAAATATTTAAAAACTTATTTTTAAATAATTATTTTTAAAGTCTCCTGTATTTTACGCCCCTAGTCTTTCCAGAATTAATGCCTGTTTTGAGTGCCTACTTTATTCAAAATTAATGCCTTTTTTATGCCTGTTTTAGGTAAAATAAATGCCCCAAATTCCGGGCTCTAAGAATGATACTGAATACCTGGGCTTTCGTTATTACCGAGAATAGTCAATGATTTGATTAGCATGGATATGACGGAGACCTGATTGATAATAGAGGAGAAAAATAATAGATCAATTATGAAATGAGACACGTTCTGAGTCCTCCAAGAAAAACTCCCTGTGAACCCTTTATGTTCTAAACAAATTATATAAAGTTTCAACGAGATATATTGCTTTGAAGCTCAAGAACGTGATTAGAGGTGGAAAATTATTTACCTGACCAACCAGCAAAAACTATTTTAGAATTGACCACAAAAATATCATTTCAGGAGCGTCTACTCGCCTGTAGTAGGTTCTAGATTTCCGAATTCAGGTTTGGCTTCCTATACGACACAAAGAGGACGGAAGAGAGTATAAATAATCGATTTTAGATAGACATCCGACTCAGGGTCCAGTGAACTTTCCGTTGTAGTGAACCAAACGTGACTGGTCCCGAACCATTCCCATTATAAAGAAGCTCTAACACTCGGCTTTAGTAAACTCTACATCAGATGTAGTGGGCACAAGAAATGGTATTACTTCCAGAAAAAAATACGTGACCACGGGGTCGCCAATTCCAATAACCTAAGAGTTAGCAGGCGGAAGATCTCGTTAGTTATTTTTGTAGCAATTCTTGGGTTACAAATTGATTTGTTGAAGAAGAAAAAGAAGAAGAAGAAGAAGGAACAGGAGGAAGAAGAGCGAAAGAAGCAAAGAAGAAAAAAGAAGGAAGAAATGAAGTATGAGTTCTCTGCTTATAAATTTATATTTTAATGTGGAATTTCGTTATATATACATAAGTTAAAACATAAATATATAGGTAAAGTTTCTGTAAAGATAATGTTGTAATAAACTAATGCAGAACAAGAAAATGTGTTTGTGGTGCGTACGTGTGTGTGTGTGTGTGTGTGTGTGTGTGTGTGTGTGTGTGTGTGTGTGAACATCACAACTCACGATTTAAAATAGAATCTGGAATGAATATACAATAGTTTAAGGCAAACTTTAAGTAAACTCTTGCTGTCGCCAGACCTAATGACGTAATATTTCAAGACGTAATATTTCAAGAAGAAAGACAAAAAGAAGAAGTCGCCAGAGAAAGGGAACAAAAAGAATAACAGAGAAAAGGAAAAACACGAGTAAGAAACACGTAGAGAAAAAATGTATACAAACAAAAATGAAGAATGATCATCATGATGATCAATTCAGAATTCTCAGAATCTCTGAGAATAATGAAAAGGAAAAAAGAAGAAAAAGTAGAAAAGGAATAGAAGGAAAGGGAAAGAAAAAGATAAGCAAACAAAGAAGAAGAAGAAGAGGAGGAGGAATAGAAAAGAAGCCAACCACCTTAAATCTTCAACCGACCAGCTTCTGTCCCTCGTGTCAACTCCCCGGGGGCGGAGGGGGTGGGGGGCATCGAGGGGCGACGCCCTCCGAGTGTCAGGCGTCGGCGTCGGCGTCGGCGCCTCGTTGTGCGCCGAGGGCGGCGCTGTCGATCGCTCTCGAACGAGCCGAAAATAAAGAGCTCTAATAATTCCGCGGGGCCGAGCGAGACGCCCGTGAGTGACGGCGTCGCCTCGTGGCGCTCTTGAAAGGGCTGAAAGGGCGCGAGGGAGCGACGCAGCTGCCATCTCGGAGAGCGGCACAGTGGGCCGAAAGGGTGCCAAACAAATTACAGTCGACTCCAGTTATAGTGAACTCGGATAAACCCTCGGTTATTGTGTACTTCAGTCACTAGTCCCGTTTCATTTACATACCAAATAAGCAGAAGAAGATTCGGTTATAGTGAACCAAAATCTCGGATATAGTGAACGTAGGAAATACAACATCCTGGAAATTAATTCCCTCCTGGAAAAGAGTATATCGCCTCAGTGACATAAATACAAACATTAGGCAGCTTGAAAAAACTATCGTCGGCCAAAGGTCATAATCGAATATATCGTCAAGTCTCCCTGAAGTGAAGGTCGAATAAGTCTCCCCTGGGGCTCTGGAGAAGCATCTAGAGAAATAATTAATGAAGAAGTTCAAAGCAAACAATTGAAAATAATTGATTTTTGAGGACAAATAAAGATATTGAAATTTTTAGTACGCGCAGATAATGTTTTTTGCTGTATCTCTTGTGACGGTCTATTAAGACGCGTCCAATATTTATTTTTTATTAAAAAAAGACGTTTGATTTGCAATGCGGAGGCATGGACAAACAAATGAAGGTGCGTTGGTGAAATGTAATAAATCAATTATTCACATTATCGGAAACGAAGATTATAATAGACTATGGGAACGGCAACAAATAAAAGCATGACAATTTTTGACAATAAATACATGTCACCCAGTTGTTCCGTTCAATAGGAAATAGAATTCGTAATGATAAGAAATATTATACATTGTGAGAAGACCGTCAGATGTAAAAAGGCGACGAACAGAACTGTGTTTATTTATTAAATAAAAGGGAACCAGTATTTTTAAAATGAATTACGGACAATACCATTAATTGGGAATATTTTGTGGTAATTGTGACAATACCGCGAGGTTTTTTGAGTGAGTAACGTAAATAAAAGTAGAAAAATGAAAGAACATTGTAATGAACAAGTCGTTCTTTGTTTTTAAAAACATCGTGGATGTGTGATGGAATTCGAACGTTGAAATGCAGCGGAAAATGGAGGATGTTCCTGTGTACAATTAGTGTGGATTAGGATATGGATGGTGGAGATCGATAGGTCGCAGAACTACAGCAAAAGAAAGTGTAACAAACATTTATTATTCTATTGTTTCCAGATTATAACAAGGCCAAGAATGTCATTTTATTTTAAGTTATTGAGAGAACATGGCTATGCATGAAGTTATTAAGGATTAAATTAATTGTTGTTTTAATAAATTGACAAAGTGCACTTGCTTAATGATGAAAATTTCGATTGGTGAAAGCAAAGAAAATTAATTGTAAATATTATTGTTAGGATATTATGAAAAGGGTTTAACATGTATTTGGTCTGTTGTTATTTGTTCAAACAATTACAAGTAGCGAGAAGACTCTCGCCAACAGTTCAGAAAAAAAGAAAGAAAATTCAGAATATATAAAATCAATAATTCAGTTACTTGATTTTAATTATAAAACGTATGACATTATTTCCGACGGTATTATTCCAGCAAAATAAGAGTAAAATTGAATTCATGCCTCTTTCCACAGCAGTAATATTATTATATTCGATTCCCTGTATAGTGTCGATTCGTGTACCCACGATTTCAAAGAAATTTGTTAGAATGGTGCTTTGCAACCCACGGGTAAATAATTACGTACGGGTTTATTTATTCGTGTAATTTCCCGAAGGCATATTTAGAAGGGGTTGCGGGGATATATATTTATTATAGATATATAGAACCATGACACTCCATATTAATAAAATTAATAATTATGGAGAAATTCTATTTAATTTTGACACCAGATATAGAGAACCAAAATTGTTAGTCCCCAGAAGTTCACTATAACCGGAGTCGACAGTATTTTGTGTTCAGTCAGAAACCACTAAATGTAAACAAAACCACGTTAGATACACAGAATACTCGCTTTTTCTATAAGCCCTTAAAAAATTAGTTTCAACTGAAGTAAACTTTTGAATTATTCTTAGAAAAACTACATGAAAAAATGGAATAAAAAATATGTGCTAGGGAAAAGTAAATTCCTCCACATATATCCTGTCCTAACGACTTCGCGTATTCTACCCGAGCAGACAGTTTGAAGTTAAGTAAAAAAGAATCTGATCTTTATATTGATTACAACAACAGTGCACAATTTACAATGAAATTATTTTTAAAGCAAACATAATCAAACTTAAGCACACTTTTCAATGTAATTGTCCCTTCCTATCACCAGCTTTCTGGAAAGCAAAGGTGACTCAGGGCATGAACTGATGTCACTGTAGTGCCTCTGAGGTCTCGGGGTTCGAACGGCAGGGTTTTCGAAATTAGCTTTTCAGGTAGGTCGAATTCAGCCGCTGCCTGGAGGAGAATTCTAGGGGCCGGCTGATCCGATCGGTAGTTTTCCAGTTTCTCCGATCAACACCAGGCGAATGCCGGAGCAGTGCCCTAACAAACGGGCCACGGACTGAGTGCGACCTTTCCTCCCTTTCCTTGCCTGATCCTTACCCTTAACTTACACACATTACATGCTCTACACTATCACACATGCCAGGAGACCTTCCGAGAGCTTAGCGTTTGTCCCGACCGTGGTGTCGCCCGGTTGGTTGGGGATGCTTGGTTCCGGATAGCTCCGCTAGCCGAAGTAGGTCGGCGCCGGATCTCACCATGCAGCCGGGGAAGATCAACGCCACCTCCCGAGGAAAAATATGCACTACGGAACTAATTACTTTAGTAGTTAACGCGTCCGGAATCACAATCAAACAATCAATAAATCTCAAGCAAACACTGGATGATAACTCTGAAACTTACCATAAGCAAAGTGAACGATGTCATCTTGAGGCTGACAAGTGCGCAAAGCTATACAGTCAACTTACAAACTATTAGAACGAAAATTAAGATACTTATTGACTTACTCTCGTTATTTACTGAGACCGACGGCTGCCAGAAAAAGTAAAAGTTACTCCCAGGTGCTGCAAAGAATCTCAAGAGTGGCCCATGATCGATACAGCCCCTAGACCCGCAATAGAATAGGCAAAGTAAACCTGAATCGACAATGTGGGCGCGGAACGAAATAAAATGACTGTCTACTATCAAGAATCCCAAACCCAAATTTATTTATTTTTTATTCATGCAGTTGATGTATTGGAGGAGAGTGCAAACATTTTGAGTAGTATGAAGGCGGATATTATAGTTCGTCAACAACGACTTACATCATCTTAAATTATATGATCTTTGTCTTCTCAATATTACAGACGTAGGGATTGAATCGACGCGACAGCACACACGACATGTATTTGAGGCTGCAGATGGAAGTGACGTCGGAGAAACGATAAAAAGTCAGCGAGCGTCCACGGAATAATAAATTATGAGTTTATAGCCACTCTATTTCTCTGAGCGGATACAGAATAGGCGATTTATGCTCGCGGAATAATCTGTTACTAGACGGGAGGTCGGAATATAACGCAGCCGTCTGTTTGAAACAGTGTGAAAGAAAATGTGTCTTTTGTAATATCACATAAAATTTTCACCATTTATTTCAACAACTCTGTCAATCGGAACATCTTAATGGCCCCCATTACACTTTAATAGAAATATTCAATCATAAATATAGGGTGTTAGTTGAAACGATGTAATACTTCTCATCTGAAACAAATTTTCTCGAGGAAAATAAATCATTGCCTGATTTAGCTCGTGGAACTGCTATTACACTTTCAGTAAACACATTTGTGAAGGCTTCGAAATAGCGTGAAAATTAGGTAGTTTTTTGCATCAACATTACAACACTTTCTCTATACGTAATCCATATAAGAGAAAGTAATAATTAAAATCTAAAATACCAACAATTTATATTCTGCTATAGCCATATTTACGCAAAATACCGATTGTTCTAAATGAACTCCCCATGCTTCAAAAAGCTAGCCAGATTTTAGAAGAAGAAGAGTAAAGGCAACGACGGATGAGGATAGTCACCGAGGGTTCTGGAAGAGGAAGAAAAACATTGGCGGAGGTAAGAAAAGGTAATGATCAACGAAAGAGATAAACGTTAGATGGGGATACGTAACACACTCAGAAAAAGTATGAAACCTCTGTTATGAAAACCTAAAACATATTGTCCGTGCACTACAGAAGCGAAAATTTAAAAAATATATTATCTTAGAAATATATTATCTTAGTACACTTATGGATGAAATGGTCACGTCACTATGAAGAGAAATGCGTAAAAGAAAAAATGAAAGAAATTTGATATAAAGGAATGGGCAACTACGGGCAACATTTCAGAAGAAATAAAATCCGAATAGATACAAAGAGATATCAGAGAAATTAATAACACGCAACTCATATATTTTACGTGTCTTCATCATCAACGTTCACGCACGAAGTTCGAAAGCCCACGGCAAGCGTTCAAAAAGTGAAACTGCTACAATGTTCGTCCTCTTCTTTGAAGTACATTAAAAATTGCTGTCACAGCTTCCGTCAAGCGTTCTCAAAAGTACGCCCATCGAAACATTGTTTAGCACAAGTTCCCTCTTTTGCTCGAAGCCCGACGTGATGAAACTCGGCGCAACTTTCCACTCGAAAGGGCTCCCTCCTTTTTTTCCCGCGTTAAGCCTGTCCTCCCTCCGCACTCCGCCCGCCACGGCGAGCGTCGCGGCGCGGCCCCGCCGAATGTTAAAACGTGCGTTCGCACACGGACGCGCGCGCTGCCTGGCGCTAAAACTGGGAAGCTGCGACTTGGGCCGCGTGAAAGCCACAAAAGCGCCCTCTGGGGGAGGCGGGTGCGAATGCGAGGGCGGCGCGGGAACGCCGCCAGGGTCGGGGCGGGGTCGTGGGAGGGGGGAGCGCGTGGCGGGGTCTGAGGGGACGCGAGGTAGGAGGAGGTGCGAGGACATGGCGGTATACAGCGGCGCGAGGCCGGTGAGGGTGGTCACGGGATCAGGAGAGATGTAGCTCAGAGCATCAACTAGTGTCACTACAGTGCCTCTGACCGGGAGGTCCTAGGGTTCTCTGTCGGCTAGGGTTCGACCCGAACCCTAGCCGACAGTGGGAAGATTTTCGACACTGGCTAGAAAGCTAGGTCGAATTCAGTCCCTGTCTGGAGGAGAATTCTAGCAGTCGGCTGCTCTGATCGGTAGTTTTCCGTGGTTTCCCCGATCAACACCAGGTGAGCTGTACTCTAACAAACGGTCCACAGACTGCACGCGATCTTTCCTTCCTCTCCCTTATCCCATCCTCACCCCATACTTACACACACACACTTATAAGCCCAACACTACCACACATCCCGGGAGACCAGTCGGAAGCTTAGAGCTTGTCTCGGTTAGAGGCGGTGCCCCGCTGGCGGGAGACACCTTGTTAGGAAAACACCGCTAGCCGAAGATAGGTCGGCGCCGAATCTCACCATCCAGCGGGAGAATATTACCGCCACCTCCCAGGCTAAAACATGCACAACATTTACGGGAATCATGACCTTATCTGTTGACGCGCCAGCAATCACTAATCAATCAATTAAGAAATCAATCAAATCAACGGGATTAGCGCCTGTGGTGGTGGGACGTTGGTGGTAGTGTTAGTGCGGAGACCTTGGCGGTGTTGGCGCGGGACGAGGCGGAATTGGTGTGGAGATGATGAAAGAATTGACGCGAGGCCGGTGGCGATGTTGGTGCGACATTGGAGAAGTTGGCGCGAGGCCGGTGGCAGGGGTTATGCGGGGCGGTAACGTTGTTGGCGTAATTGGGGGGGGGGAATTGGGGCGGTGTTGCCACAGGGTTGTGGTGCGTAAACAGTGACGGGCGAGGTCCGCGGCGTTGGGGTGCGGAGAATTGGTGGTATTGGGTACGGACGGAGGTGGTGCTGTCGTGAGGCCAGGGGTAGTGCTGATGGTGGTGGTGGTGGTGGTGGTGATGGTGGTGGTGGTGGTGGTAGCGCGGGCTGAGAGGCGGCGTCATAACGATGTAGATGTAGAGTCGATGATACGTGGGAAATTACCAAAGAATCCTTGCCGAACTTCTAAATGCCTCATGCATCGTGATGAATCTGATGCACGGTTTCTCTTGTTCAAAGGACAGAAGGTCTCAAAAACCTTACCAAAATGCAGTTTCAGTGCTGAATAATCAATTGCCTATTGTGTTACTATCATTATTACTTCCTACTGCATTATAAATGATTGAGGTGGGATTAATATCTTTGTAAGGACATAGACAAGCAATTATGAAGTCATTGCCGGGGCAAGAATTCACAGACGAGAACAGTTTGTAACATATTGAATTTTATCCCAGATATGCGCCAACACCTAAATACACAAATGACAATAAACAGAATAAACTGACCCGTAACTAGAAGGAACTTTAAACTGGTCACCACAACAGCGTACCTGATAATATATTAACTCCTGCGATGTGATGCACCGGTACCTCTACGTGCGCATACAAGCCAGTATGCCGCACATCACGTCTCGACGCATCAACGCCGACTTCAGCTCCCTGCCTCCGTAGCCTACACATCGAAAGTGCCACGCGCCGCGCACAACTCACACGAGTGAAAGAATCAGAAGAAAGAGTGTGTGTATACTTGTGCAGTTTTGTGAACGCACTTAAGGTACAATGTACGTTCACGCCACCGCGGTGCAGCCATTCCTTCCCTTACGGGCATCTATGGCCAACCCTGCAACATGAAAAAGAAAAAACAGATCAGTTAGATTTTAGCTAACTGGCGCGCGCATTGCGTGTGCTGAAATTCAAAGCTTATATTTCAAGTCTCATTTCGCTGTTTCAGATTTTCTCTTCCTCCAGGAATTGTTTCGGTCGCTTAAACTTCGCCCGTTGATCGGGTTCGTGTGAAGCGACCTCGGAAATGAGAATGTTTTCTGAGTCAGCGTCTTTTCTGAAAAATTTAGAGATAATGTTTTAGAAATGTTCTTTGAGCAGTGGCATTGAAACATCGCGATGCAAATTTTCAATTAAAGTGTGCTTAGGGGCGCAGAGGGTGGCCCTAACGCATTCATTCTGAACTACTTGCAGTTTATTTAAATGATGTTCTGCAGCAATTGCCCAGCTAGGGCATGCATTGTCCATTTGTGGCCTAATAATTGCTTTATAAAGCGTGAGGCAGTTTGCCGTTGACAATTTGCTCCGCCTATGAAACAAGCATCGCAAGCGGCCTCTGGTCTGCCGCGCTTTCTTCCGCACGTTATCTATGTGCAGGTTGATAGTGAGTGAGCTTCTAAAGTCACTCCTAAATACTTGACATTTATGGCCCAATTGATTACGCCTCCACTAAGCGCGAGCGGCCTCGGCGACGTAAATCGCTGTCGCTGTGTGAAGAGCACGGCCGTGCTCTTACTCGCATTGACTTTGACCCGAAGAAAGAGTTTTGTCCGAGGTCCGCTTGTATACTTTCTGGCCGGCTGACGGAACTGCGTCATCTAGCAGTTTCCACCGCCGCGTTTCCACAGCCAGCATGTCCCAGGGGTTTACAAGCCTGCCCCCGTGGCCAACCACGTCACGGCCGCTGCGCTGGGGTGCCTCCCGCAACCCTGCTCTAGCACAGGGTTTCCCCGTTCAAATACACACCCTTTTCCTTTGTTCAACAAGCGCTGCCCGCTGCCCCGACCTACTTCCTTGTGCGTTTCATGTACATGAAATGCACGTAACTAGTAGTTGTACAAGGCGACTGTTGCGACGCCACACAATGTGACATTCACATTTACATTTAAAACAAGGGCTGTATCAGATGAAAAATGTAAACCATGTATATGAAGTGCCTTGATGGAGGTAATTTATGAACTTCATCAGGGTAAATAAAAAGCAACCTTCTAAAACTCCAAATATGAAACAAATCAGGATTAGACATGCCAGTTCTTATGGAAATAATACTAGATGGTGTTTCAACGTAAAGTTGATTAAGAGTTTTTTTATGTTTCCATGAGAGATAACAAGGCAAACATCGAATATTATACCTCTTAAGTAAGAGCCCAACATTAAATCACTGATAATGAGACACATGTAGTATAGTGCATGTTAATGTAAGTGTATGTAAATGAGGGGGTGAGGCTAGGACAAGGAAGAGGAAGCAAAGATCACGCATAGCCCGTGGCCCGTTTATTAGGGGACTGCTCCGGCATTCGCCTGGTGTTGATCGGAGAAACCACGAGAAACTACCGATCAGAGCAGCCGGTCTCTCTAATTCTCCTGCAGCTGAATTCGGCCTAGCTCTCTAGATAGTGTCGAAAATCCTACCAATGTCGGGACTGGAACCTAGGATCTCCAGATCAAAGGACCTGCTATGACCTCAGTTGATGCTCTAAGCCACCTCTCCCAGTCGGAAGATATCCGTAGTAGCAGTTCCAGCATAAGATTTGGTTTGTACGTTGCGAGCAGTTGAAGTTAATTTGTACTTATTGTTTACGTTATCCATGGTTTCAGGTAGTTCCACCCGCAAAAGCAGCTGGCACTCAAAGAAACAGATTTATAAGATATTACCTAATACAAGCCTTCGATTCAATTTTATTAACATACTTTTTATTATATAAAATACTTATAAACCATGAACGCTGAGGAAGAAACTTGCAGGGCCTTGTTTAATCACATAGATATTAATTATACATATTAACATATTAAATGTATTTACTTATTTATTATTTCATCGATTACCAAGAAGAATGCTGAAAGATTTACTTTGTTTAATTACTAGTGAAACACTTGGTCGAAATACAATGATATGAAGGTACTTTAACTGCAACAGTTGTACTCGTATCTCGAGTGAAAAGATTAAGAGAAGCTCGACAGAACCATGTCATATCTTACACGATCTCATCACGTATATCCTTCTTCAAAAAATTACATGCATGTGTTTTGGTAAAACAAAGTTAAGACGGCCCGAACCCTCCTTTTCAGCTGTCTTATTTGAATCGATATTTCTTTCTGATTTCGAATAGACATTGAACTGACATACTATGAGATTAACAAAGATATAAATAGTTTTTATTAACAGTTGTTTATATTATAACACTTCATATAAGAATAAAAAATCAATGTGAAATGAAATGTGACGGGTATCAAATAAGTAATTTTGCATTTTCAACATGGTTTCATCCACAATTTACTGCATATCATGCAATTCAAATATAATATTTCTAAACACTTCCAAGGATCTGTATCTGAAGCAAAAGGTTTAAATTAATAGAAATTCACTTTTGTAACTAGGTAAATTGCAAATCTCTTGGGTAAAATTCATATTATTCTTTCTAATTTGTCCTTCAGATTTGTACGATATGATAAAAAGAAAGATTAAAACTCATTACAAAATCGAATAAAAATATGGGGAAAAAATTAAATCCATCTAAATCAACAGCATTTGCCCCGTGACACTCTCATATTACTTTATATCAACAATTATTCTAATTCATGGTTTCCCCCAAAGAAATCTTCGAAATATCGAGAACTGAACCTAAATACTAGACTTAAGTGGAAAACTCACAAAGAAAGTTTCCGTAGCACCAGGTAAAAATAAAAATTTTACTGTTGACACTCTTAACAACTTCTTAACACTTCATAAATCGATGAAACCACCACTACTACAAGTCTTTCCAAAAATGCATCTGAAACCAATATAAACTAGAGATGCTATAAAATGGCACAGACTTTCTGGTACCAAATTTTTCTTATTTCCTTGGTGTGGACTGGCTTTAAGGTCTTGCTCCATTCTCTGGCCGGCTGGCATCTATCATCCAAAGTACATTTTTTTTTGACATTTTCTCAACTTTTCGGTTTCTTGATAGTATAACCGAAATATGTCTTCAAGAATATTAAAGAAGAGTAAAACATCGTCCTAAATAGAATTTTTCATAGAAAATTTTGAAGTTGTTTTTAAGCAAATTGCGATTAAGCATTACTGTAAATGCGAAATGTGAAGCTCTTTTTCACAGAAATTTATTGTGTTTTCGACCAACTTCATTTGAAGTCATTTGAAGCACTTCCACTCACAAATGTAATAATCTATACAAATTGATGGAAATGTGCACATTAACGGCGTGAGACATATTTCAAACAAATTATATTTGTGCATTTTTTTAAAACAACAACAACAAAGAATACGCCAAAATGAACTTTACTTCATATTATGGGACCCCAAAACGTGTATTTCCGTTGAAATCTCGAAATCGGTTTTCCGCAGCATTACATAATTTTCTGTGTACTACGTATATTATCCCTACATACGTATGTATACGAGAAAGTAATAAGATTCATTCAATTTCCTGTCTAATAGACGATGGCGATAAATAAAAACTCGGGTAACGCAGGGTATTTCAGGTAGTACTTTGAATGCAATTAAAACAGAAATCGTTTAAAACTACCTGCAACTTGAATAAGGGGAGTAGATTGTGTAACATAAATGAACGCTGAAATCAGCTATTAATCGACATAAAATGAGAGTTACAAGACTACTTGATACATCATCTTTTCCTCCAGTGGCCTTAACGATTCTGCCGTCGATTCGGAATGTTACCCTGCGGATGTGGCAGTTATCGACCTCGGGTGCCAGTTTCATCGACTCAGAGCAGCAATTTCCCCTCTCCGCCGGAAATCCGTTTCCTCCAAGGTCGAAGTGAAAGCGATTCCCCCGTGGGAATCTGGCGAAGAATAACCAACAAATTCACTCGTCGAAGCATATGACGTAATAAATCAATTATAAGTTAATTTACATTCACAGGTTCTGCACGAGGCAGGCAAGTAACGTAGAACGTGGAACGTGGCTCACTAGGCAATCGCCATCCAGCTGGATTTGCCTAACAACTAGAACAGAAAAGTTTTAAGATTTTTCATTTGACCGTGTACAGTACACAGAATATTATTTTTTTCAACAGTTTACCCCTCACCGATTTTTCCATAAGTTTTTCGTTTAGTTAATTGTTGCAGTTTGCACAGAATATCTAATTATAAAAATAATTTGAAAAGCAATCATGTTTGTTTTATAACATTTTAGTATTAACTCATTAAATGTGTGGTAACTGCAACACAAACAATATCGCTTCATATACGGAGGTATATTTCATACGCCAAGGAATATTTGACAAATCCAAATTAAGCAACTCTTACTATCTAAAAAAATCTTCAGAAAAAATTGAATGGCCCGCCAAACCTGGAGTGGGAACGATAAAAAATTCTGTCATGTACCACTGAAAACAAGTAGGAAAATGGAGTAACAGTAATTTCTTGTACATGACGATAAATCGTGTTTATTGTCGGGAGCGATTTTATTTTATTTCATCCCAATGTGTGGTAACATACTAAACAAAACGGTTGTTAACACATGGTGTGGCAATGAGGCATACCCAGATATCTCAGTAGTATTATTGATTAAAATAATATGGAATAGTGACTCAGTTCAAAGTTTTAGTAACCGGGAGTCCAAAATAAAAGTGTAGTATACTATATTTCCAAAATAATAAATATGGGACATTGGAGATTCCTAGGACAATATAAATATTGCTGTGATTTGGGACGTGAACATTTGTAGAATTTTTTTTTTATTTTGAAAGCCTCATCTAACAAAATACAAGGAATATAGACAGCCAATGGTGCCAGATTTTAGTATAGACATTAGCGTCGAGTCAGGATAATTGACCATCGTGAAACGAGTTACAGCGAATAATAAAATTTGGAAAACAGACGAAAACGAAAATGATATGTTGCACTAGTTATGATTTTGTGAGAAGACGCTTGGACGCCGTTGCGAGCACATCGTAAGATTAATAGTTACTGTCATTATCACATGCAAGACTGTCAGGAAGATAGTGGCTTGACGAGGTAGATGTGAGACTGGGAGTCCTTGAGTCCATGTGAGTCCTACCTGCACACCTAGATCGTCTTACATTTACATTTAGATCTCTACTTTTTTAATGACATTTATTATTTGAAAAAAATTAACATATGTTGTAATTACATAAGCCTTTCTAATTCTATAAATTCTTATTTACATTTACTCCTTATGTCACCACCTGCACCTGCGCATTTAGATACTTTTGGACGTTACCATCCTTAGTACGGGGAGCAGGGTGGTATACTACTGAAACATGGAAACACTTATTTACAATTACATATTAAATGTTGCGTATTTACAATTATCATATTATATAATTAAAATTAATAGTTTTGTCATTATTATGAAAAACCGTAATCAGTCACAGAATAATCAACATTGAGAAAATAATTAATTGTTGAATATTTACAATACATTACCTATTCATTTTCTATTAGACACTGTGGCATTGTTGGCACTGCTCGGAATAAAGTTAATTCTTCTTTAGTGACCTCCCCCTCTTTTATTTCAGTATATTGTGGGTTTTGGACTATTATAATTTGGTTTGCAAAATTTTCTATTTCTTTTTATGATAATAGATTGATAATAGCTTCTATACTGTTTCAAAATCCCTTCTATACTGTACCTGAAATTCAAAAGCATCTCTTCCTGTATCACCATTCTCCCACCCGTTTTGCCACGCCGCCACAGCGTTTAAATACAACTTAAATGGCTGACCTCTTCAATCTATTTCACTACCATCTACGAAATAGGATGTATTATCATTGCGTCAATTTACATATCTCGCAGCTGCGATCTGAAGCTCAAGATCGAGAGGAAACTCTCCAGTAACGACCTGTAGCGTTGAAGTAGCAGTTGTACGATATGCTCCTCAAACGGCCAATAATGCCGCTCTTTGAGCCTTTCCCAGTTCTCTCTTGACAAGTATTTTAGTGCTCTCTCTAGCCCAAGCCGAAGTACAATACGTAATCATAAGCAAAAAAGCTCCTTTGTAAATCATCGATAACTCCCCCGCCCGCACGCCCGCACCGCCCCGCACCGCCCCGCACGCCCCACCGCCCGCACCGCCCCGCACCGCCCCGCACCGCCCCGCACCGCCCGCACCGCCCCGCACCCCCGCACCACCCCGCCCCGACCGCCCGCCCCGCGCCGCCCGCACCGCGCCCGCACCGCGTCCGCACCGCGCCCGCACCGCCCCGCACCACCCCGCACCACCCCGCACCACCCGCACCGTCCCCGCGCCGCCCCGCGCCGCCCCACGCGCCGCCCCTGCGCCGCCCCGCACTGCCCCGCACCGAGCCCCGCACCGCACCACCCCGCACCGCCCCACACCGCCTCGCACCACTCGCACCTCCCCGCGCCGCTCCCACACTGTCACCAGCGCGACTGCTCTCGCCCTGTTCCCACCACGACCACCCTCCCCGATTCCACCACCAACTCCACACCTGACCCACCGCCACCTCGCGCCTAACGATCGTAGGGTCGTCCGTGTCCGATGCGGCGACACGTCGACGACAGCGCTTCTGACGCCCCCTAATTGAACCTCTAACGACGACGACGCGCCGGGCGGCGGGGCGCCGCGCCCGCGGGCGATGCAGGCGGCGCGGCAGGCGATCTGCGACGCGCCCGTGACAGGGTTCGCATTCCGTTCTGGCATGGGTAGTTGCAGCGTGCAAACTGACGGGGAATTCCCAGGATCGCCCCCTCCTCCCGCTCTCCTCATTGTTCGACGTCCCCTGCTAAAGTATAAATTTGTCCCCGACCAGGACGCAATGCCGCCCTTGGGGCCCCTTCCCCCCCCTGCTTGCTCCCCCCCCCCCGCTCTCCTCCCTCCCCCCAGGGTACAATTGATTCGTTTGTAGGAACATCATTTAGTATTTCCTCAATTTGACACGTTCAAACAAGAAAATCGAAATACAAAACTTTTCGAGCAGTTTTGTTAGGCCTCATTCACAATGCAAACTTAAACGTAACGCAATGCTGTAAACGTATTGCTGTTGCTGTAATGCTGTAATGCCGTTTTGATCAATTCTATCTACCACGTGGAAGAACTTTCCACCATAGTTTCTAGCTTTTTCTTCATTTCAATTGATTTGTCTTTATGTGTGTGTGTGTGTGTGTGTGTGTGTGTGTGTGTTGTCGTGTGTGTGTGTGTGTGAGTGTGTGAGTGTGTGAGTGTGTGGTGTGGTGAGTGGTGGTGAGTGAGTGAGTGAGTGAGTGGTGAGTGAGTGAGTGAGAGAGTGTGGTGAGTGAGTGGTGGTGAGTGAGTGGAGTGTGAGAGAGAGAGAGAGAGAGAAAAAGAGAGAGTAGCTGTTGTAGTGCTCGCATTTAGCATGCCTTCGTCGTATAAACACGGATTCTCTCGTACCAAATTCACGAGTAATTCGTCGAACATAATTAGTTTATTCACATGTCAAGTTAAAGTCCCAATAAAAAGTGCCGAAATTCTTACTATGAATTCACTACACGCATCAAAACTGTTCGCAAACTACAATACAAAATGACATAACCACGAAACTACCTCATCACAATCTGAAATCGACCTTTCTCAGGCTGCTCTCTGATTGATGTTCGGTAGAATTCCGACGTAAACTTAACGTAAAAGCTTGGAGCTTGTGAACTCTAGTTCACGGACTTATGTCTACGGTTACGTCAAGGCATTGTGGCCTCGTTTTAGCAACTCATTTGTAGGTTTTGCGGCTACGTTACGTTTACGTTTGCATTGTGAATAAGGCCTAAGGAATCCATTAGAATACCATTTCCTCTTCTGTGTCTGACTGTGAGAATAGGTGTCCATTTCACTTATCAATTTGTCGATTCATCAATTGCACACTCCTAGCGCTCATATCGACATATTGTGACATACCGATATGTCACATGAAAATAAACTAACATTTATTTGTAGACTATATGGTGGAACATGCATTAGCAAATATCACGTGAGCACGGGCTTAGCAACGACCGTGAATAAACAATGTAGTTTTTGTTTTTGTAACTACATTAAGAGGTGGCTTGATGCCGAAAGTAGAAAATTTGGGATTGGGCGAAGAAGTTTAGACGATCGAAAGGTCAGCTACACTAAAATATAACGAACGTATGGATTGGCTGGGTGAGAGAAGGACGGTCAAATGTTATGAAAAAAAGGAAGGTAGTTTAATACGAAGTCTTCGAGGGGTGAATCATGCAGGAAGATTTCATTCTGACCGGCATCGCGCTTCTGAACTGATCGTAGGTTCGTGAGAGGGAACGAGTATAATCTAGATAGTCAGAATTGGGTTATCAGTGAAATTTTAAGGACAGTGAATGATATTGCAGATATTTTCATGTGGAAGTAATATTAATGTATAAATTGGAACTTTGTCGGGAGTGGTAATCGAGTTCGGGACTATGTCATAGGACGTAATCGGGACTGATAATTTTGATAGTTTGAGACCAGCTTGGATAGGGGCAGAAGAGGATTTCTTGGAACTTTGGACTACGGCAAGCTCGCAAGATATTTCGACTGAGAAGTCTACGAGGACATCAACGAAGAATAGATAAGTTAACCGCGGTATAAAATTGTAAATTGAAAGATATCTTGATCAAAGGCATAACATAAATTCACTAAATTGTTTGCTAAAAGGTAAAAATAAACTTCGTTAAATTTTGTTCTTTAGAAAAGAAAGTGATCTTTCATTTACTCAATCTAAACAGAAATTAACTAGGAATAGAATCATTCTATTTCAGATTCCCAGCTGCGCTGTCTAGTCGCGGATCCTATAATCCATTATAAAGGTAATAAGGATTATAATATATCGTGACCCATTGACCCAACAAGCCGGACGCTAAGATCTTTGGCAGATATTAATGTAGAGAGAAAAATTAGAATATCTCAATATACCTCCGATTGTTAACTTATTTAAATCGTTCTGTGTCTATGGCATCAGATGTTTTCGTTCAATGCCGGATTCCTACAAACACGTGTTGGTAAAAGGAAATTGTCATAGTGCTTTACAAATCTGATCATTTTCAACAGCTTCTGAATGAAAGCCAAATTTGAGAATTTGGTTCAGAAATTTTGTTGGGTGACCCTGATTACCAGAAATGTCGTTCCCTACCATCCCCATGACCTTTTTCTACAACCGCAGCTGAATCTACACAATGAAACGCACACTCGCATAAAGAATGTTGTGGAGTGGTAAGATAATGTTTGGAAACAACACTTCCCAGCATCGAGATCGGAAACCTCTTGAAAGTAAACAGAATACACGCAATTGTTTTAAATACTACAATTTTACATTATGTTTGAAGTACATTATGTACATTAAGTACATTACATTATGTATTAAGATAAATGGGAGAAAAACATCTTGATTCTGATTTTGATGACGATGACGATGACGATGATGACGACGACGACGACGACGATGATGATGATGATGATGATGATGATGTGCCTGTTCCACCTGCAGAAAGTGGTGATGTGAACTGAAAGACATTTCTTACATAGAATTACTTTTCTTGATTATAAAATAATAAATATTTACTAATAAATATTTATTGAATAACACTTTATTTATAACTTAAATTACAAGTCCCTTTTAAACGTTTCTATTTGAAGTGTTTTTAATTCTAATTCCTTTTTAAAAATTTCCTTTTTCAATTTTTTCATTGCTTCCTCATCCTTTCCTTTGATTCTGGAATAGTATTTCCGCTACATCAGCTTATTTATTTATTTTACGTCAAAAATCGTTTTTCCGTTCGTTTGGCTTATTTGAAGTAGAGAGTTCTATTGTTACATTTTCCTTTGTCAATTTAGATAAAATACTTTGTTTTAAAGAAGATGGCTTTCACGAGTTCCGCATTGTCTAAGTTATTTTTTCTTCTTCATTCACAAAGTGAATAATATCTTCTCCCCCTGCTGAAGACGTAGATTCACTGATGTCACGTATGTTCATTTCAGACCGTGATGGAACAGCATACTGGCAGTTTCATCACGTACTTTTTTCTTTGTTCAATGTTCTGTTGAAATTCAATAATACTATCTTCAGTGTCACAGTCTGCAACATTTTGAAGTCCCTTTACTTAGTATCACAGATCATTATTTTCTCCTCTGAAGGATTTAAGTTTACTGCTGTAGTAGTGTCATCTCCTGTCTTCATGGTCTGTACTAGCAGGTTTTTTCTGCTTTCATCAGCTCGTATTTATTTTTCAAAACTTTATGCTTTCTCCATGCCCCCATAACGCTGTTAAAATTTTCTTCTGACTCCATGTCTGAGGGAAAAGTTGTACTTATGACAGACTACTTTTAGTGCAGCCCTTATGAATCAATTCAGGTCAAAATAAGACATGTTTTTGACCTGATACTCATTTCAAAGTTCTGACAGGTATAAATCAAAATACATAATATTCAATCGAAGTAAAATATATGTAGATAAATTGTCAGAATGAAAAGTGAATTTATGAAGCTTATACATAACACGTTTTTTCGCAAAATCAATATTTAATAAATAATTAATTAAGTAATACAAATTAGAGAACATTATCACTAACACTTGAAATACTATTTTGAACTTTAAAATAAACGTTTATAAAAACAGGAATCATGTAACTGACTGGGGATAATTGTCAAAGTAAACACAGCTATGTAAATAAAACAGAAGAGAAATAATAATATGAAAATTCTATCAAGTATGTTCAAGGTAAAGCAAATAAATGATATTTGATTTATTTCTGATTAACATACAGTAAGCAAACATAATAATGATAAAAATTTAAAAATAAAATGGGTGATTGAATTTGTTTTGTTACCAAAAATTGGTTAATTAATAAAAAAATGTATAATAGAACTTTTCAGATGTGAATACATTCTAAATATACGTGTGTGCAATCATAAATTACAAATAATAAATAGAACTAAAAAGCTTCGATACATACCTTTTCTTTTTCTTTCCATGTGAATGCATTGTATATCTTGCATTCTAATATTTTTTCTTTCTGATTCTAACTTTATTAATAGTTTCTCCTCTCGTTCTAAAATTTTCTGCTTCTTTTCTTTTTATCCATTAATAATATTAATGTATTAATAACACCGCTGTTATTAAGACCAATACCACTTACAACTTACGACACTGACAAGGCGACGAGCACGCTATTAACACATGAAAGCGAGCCCATGACGCTGCACAGAAAATGCAAGTGAGTTATCAAAACTGATTTATTTACTCCGATTAGCATTACACGTTACCAACTTGCGCATTACTGTTCGTAACGTGCAAATAATAAAACTGGTTAAAAGTAAATGGTCAAAGATACATACAAACAGACACTTATCCCCTAATTAATGGTTTCAAAACTACGACTTTGTCGGAAGGTACTCGAAGCGGCCCTTAGGGTTTCAGATGTACAGTCACTCTCAAAATTATTCGCACACCTGCTAATTTCAACAGCTATCGTCCAAATTTTTTATGTAAATCATTATATTATGTATTATTCACTATAATTTAGGTAAATCGGAGTTACCCGCAAAAATAACGAAAAAGACTTCTTAAAAAAGTAGTTTTACAAAGTAAAATGACCTTTTAATCATCAGTTATACAAATCAGAGTGCCTAAAAACTATTCGGACAGAGTGCGACTGAACTGAAATATCAATGCTTTAAATATAGAAAGAAACCTTTGAAATCTACGGACAAGCGAATGCTGAAGGTCATCCATGAGCTAGCAAGTGTCTGCTCTCGTCACCGATTGAAACGGCGAAATATTGAATGTTCTTTTTTTAAGCCCTTTTGAATATTTTGTTATAAATAATCCAAATAACTGAATAGTTTTGAGGAGAGACTTTCAGTTCCTAATGTATTTATTTGTTAATTTATGTGTTTAAAATGTACGAGGACATCTTTGTTTATTATTCTGAGAGCGTATTTTTAAAGTAATATATATTTTTTTTAGAATTAGGAGTGTTTTTGAAATGCATTGTAAATACCAGAAAATCCTGGGGGTCCGAATAGTTTTGGGAGTGACTGTATGTACGACATTACCTTTCCATGCAGTCCACTCCCAATATCCATCGCACAAAGCTGAACATCTGCAATATATTCCCATGAATACGGAGCAGAAGACGTTTGGGAAGTAAAAAGAGGTCTCCGGGTAAAACCTTGACCAAAATCTAGAATTATAATGAAACAATAAATAATATCTGCTTTCTGTTAATTGTAGGAGTTAGGTTTATTCTCTCATGCTTCTACTTGTAATTCTAGTAAATTTAAAAAAACGTTCTGTTTGGATGAATCTTCAAAATCAGTTACCGCGGCTGGAACCTGCAATTTCTTAGCCATACTTCACGGTGTCTTCCAGAACTGGGTTAAATGATTAAGAAAAGTGCACTTTACATACTTAATCTTTTCTTCTGTTCCTATAGTATTCCACAGCTAAATATTCATATCTTGTTTTTGATGTTTCGATCATTAAATAGTACAATTTTGAAGCAATATAAGTGTTCGAATCATGATCTTGTGAGAATCGCCAACACATCTCCATACTCGTTACCTGGTGAACCCGGTCGCAGACGTAACGAGGTCAAAGTATGAGGATAGAAATGTCGGAAGATGACTTGGTGTAATGGCAAGGAGGCAGTATCTCCTCCCAACTTTATGATAAGTCAACACTTTCCGACACGTTTTAGAGGATAGAAAATTACTTTCTCCAATAAGCAAATAAATGTTTACTTAACTTACCTCAGACAAAAGCGCAGCATGAAAGTTTTTCTTGAAAATTTGGCTCAACAGAAATTTTCAACCACAAAGAACAATTTTTATTTTTGAACATTTCAATTAAAGGTCAGTAGTCAACTTGATACATCAACATGGCTCATATTTGTCGAAAGGAAAGCTACTGAAGCGTATAATTAACTTTGAAATAGCACTCAATTAATACATTTTCTCGTTATTCTGAAAATGATCGGTACCAGTCCGCAACAATGTCTGACTCTCCTCTTATGTTCAAGATGTCTCATCAACAACATTCAGCTGTTCTCATCTCCAGCAACAAGTGAACGACACATATACGCCAAAACTCTTCTAACCTACCAAATGAACAAGTTAATATTTTACTACTAAGTAAACTATTAAATATTAACAAAACACATAAAAAATGGATAAAATATGGTTACGAGTTTCGAATTGATAATTGTACAACTATGTTTCCATGAATATCTACTTCTTTGTAGCTAGCAAAATACCCGACGGTTCCCCGGACTTTGTTATATTTAATCCTTAAGAGAGGGGAAAATGATTAATTTTATGTAAACTATGGTGTTTTAAGATTATTTTTAATGTATTTGGTTCAAATTTTAATAAAATGTTATAATTTTCTTTCATTTTGTTTTAATTGCTATTAGATTTAAAATGTTTATCTTACACACAGCTACTGGCCTCTAGCATACCTATTCGGTACCAGTTCTGCTGCACCGCTACTGGACTCTTGGAGGATATATCAGGAACCAATCTGCTCTTAGCGACAGGCGAAAAATAATGATGGTGCATCTACCAACATATTATTCAAATGATTTATTTTACGCATTTGTATTCTATTAATCTTTACCAAACTTTCAAGGATACTGTGGCCACTATGAAGAAGAGTCGTAAAAAAATCGTATCTATTCATATACTAGTTCAGGGGCGTCCAACTTGCAAGGCCTCAAGGGCCACAACTAAAACCTTTAATATGGTTGCAGGCCATGTTTTCATTACTCGGGCGATCCACTCCTGACTTCCGCATATTGTTGATCTCGGCAGTTAGCTCAGCTGCTCAGACTGTACCATGCAGCGAAACACATTGGCATGATTTTGAATTTCTGAATTTAATAGAAAAAAATATTTCAATCAAAACAATCTATTTTTTTGTGATATCGATGTCGGTTACTTGTCGTTGAATTTACTTTTCCTTACATTAGTATAGATCATGCGATAGTAATATGGTATGCACGTAAGGGAGATGCTCACAGCGGGCGTGGCCTTTGCTTTCCAATGTAGTAAGTGAGAGCGATGACGAGAGTTCAATGATTGCGAACCTTTTCCCTCTTATTGCTTCATCCTTCACAATCCGCTTTAGGACATTTCAAGTTCGTTCTTCTTCTACTTTTTTCTGATTCACGTGGCAAACTTGGAGATGTGAGAATCTAACCGCGCAACAACATGGCAAAAATCTCCACAACTTATGCGGAAATCGGCAGTCAAACTTTAGCTCCGCGTGACTACAATGACTCCAATCCATTCGACATCGAGGCCGACAAATCCCTTTTACCCTATTACAAATGAATCCTAACTTCATGAGCACCTTTATGTTCCAAATTTCAATCGCCTAGCGTAACTATACCATGGTAGACAACTCTTACATACATAGTCTTCACATTTTATACTCTTGTCCCCATTCCATGTATTCAACAAACGCTTAAGCATTTTTTGTAGTAGAACCTCTGGAATCAACATGCTTTTAACATTTCGTCAAGATTATATTATATACTAAATTAAAAGAAATCCTACAAATCCACTTCTTCATTTTTATATACATTACGAAGAAGAAATTTTTAAACTAGACTAAATGAGGCGTTTTGAGAGTGTTACATAATGAGAGGAACAACATTCTATTGGAAAATAACCAGCAGAAGGAAATGTAAAAATTAATTCACACGACACATTGGACATTTGTTAAAATGTTTACAGGTTTAATTATTGAATTGTAATTTTTATTTAATATCTTTTTTCTCGTCTGCATTTCCTTCTACCAACAAAGAACGCAGAAAAGTGGTCACACAAAAGCAACATCCAGAAAAACACCTCTTGTAATCATATCGGGGGATAGTGGGTCGCGTGGAGACAATTCGAGGTCAAGAGGTTTTCTTACCATCCAAGATCTCGTCATACACGCGTTCGTCCTCCCCAGCAACTTCGCTCCCGTTTCCGACCTCACCTCCATCAACACTCTCGCTACCGCAGTCTCCCGCGCCTTTGTCCCCACCTTCGCCACCTCCTTCGCCACCATCCCCGCCCACGCATCCCGTTGCCTCTGACCGCGTCTCTGACCCCGCCTCCAATCCTGCCTCCGAATCCGTCTCCACCCCGCCCTCGCCAACGCCCTCCCCCGCCCTCGCCCCGCCCGCCTGCCCCCTCGCTCCGCCTCGCCCCGCCCTCGCCCGCCCTCGCTCCGCCCTCGCCCCGCCCTCGCCCCGCCCTCGCCCCACCCTCGCCCCACCCTCGCCCCACCCTCGCCCCCACCTCGCCCCAGCCCTCCCCCACCCTCGCCCCCCCCTCGCCCCACCCTCGCCCCACCCTCGCCCCACCCTCGCCCCGTCCTATCTCCGCGTCCCTCTTTCCCTGCTTTATTCCTGTTCTTTCACACGTCCATTGTCCCCTATCTTCGCCAACTCTTCGACCTCGAATCTCTCTTCGGTACCCAACCCACATTCCCACCGACGACCCCGCAGCCGCGGCCTCCTCGCCTCCCACGACGTCGGCGACGATAATTCCCAGCGCAAGGGCCGGGGGCCACGCCGGCAGCGGCGGCGGCGACGGCGGCGAGGGCGTTAGCGTCAGCATCAAGTGCTCGTTAGGTTCCGGCGGCCGCCGCGACGCGCGCTCTCGTCGCTCGTAAAAGCCAACTGTTATGCGAGAACATTAAAAAAAGAAAAGGGAGAAAGCTAGATGTGGTTAATTCTCAAATTCGCTGCCGCTAAAAAAACGGAGAAAAATCTCATGAAGTCGCAACACGCACTAGAACGCGCGGCCCGGGGTCTGCCCTGGGAGGTTGGTGGGCAGCAAGGAAGGGGAGGGAGAAAGGAGTGGTGGGAAGAGGAGGGGTGCGAATTAATTCCCGCGCCGCCCCCGCGCCGCCCCCGCGCCGCCCCCGCGCCGCCCCCGCGCCGCCCCCCGCCGCGCCGCCCCGCGCCGCCCCGCGCCGCCCCCGCGCCGCCCCCCCGCCGCCCCCGCGCCGCCCCGCCGCCGCCCCGCGCCGCCCCGCCCCCCCGCCGCCCGCCCCCGCGCCGCCCCCGCGCCGCCCCGCGCCGCCCCGCGCCGCCCCCCCGCCGCCCCCCCGCCGCCCCGCCGCCCCGCCGCCCCCGCGCCGCCCCCGCGCCGCCCCCGCGCCGCCCCCGCGCCGACCTAGCGAGATTAGGCGGAAGCTGAGGCTAAAGACACCGCCTCGACAAACTCGAGGACATGGGACAGGAAAATATTGTTAACTTCCTGCTCTGGCGTGATCAGCAACTACTTTTTTTGTTTAAGTACAGCATCATTTAAGTTGTGTTTCTCCATTCCATTCATATACGAAGTAATATCCGTAGTATGGAGAAAGTTATGTAATGCTGCGGAATATCGATTTCGAGATTTCAACGGAAATACACGTTTTGGGGTCCCCTGATACCGAAAGGTTTGTTTTTTCTTCAAAATGTCTGTCCGTCCGTGAACACTACTAGCGCCTAAACCATGCATAGGCCGTTTTCCAAATTGCATTTCCCTGTTCATCTGGCTCCAATTGAAGCTTTGAAATTTTGAAACACATTCTTTCAAATTTGGGGTATTTACATGAAGCCCTGGGACACATTAATGTGCAATTACATTTTGTAATTTCACTGTTTAAGATGTCATAAAATTCACTTTGGTGTGTTCTTTTTTCTTCAAAATACACAAAGTATTTTTTGAAATATTCCTCATGCCGTGAATATGCACATTGCCAGCAATTTGGTGGAATGTGCCCATTTAATGCATGAGAGATATTTCAAGAAAATTACATTTGTACAATTTTTGAGAAAACAAAGAATACAGCAAAATTAATTAAGGTCATCTTAAAAGTGCAATTAGCTCTATCCATCCGAAAAGTTTACAAAAAAAAGTTGAGTAACTTTTGAGAAAATGACGTTTAAACATTTGTGAAAACGTTGAATTTTGAGTTTCTTTTTACAGAAAACTTTTTTCGAGAAATTTTCCATTAGACATCATTTAAAGCACATGAACTCGTAAATACAATAATGTGAACAAATCACCTCTAATGTAAATATTAGCAATGTGAGAGACCAGTCAAATAATTACATGTTTGTAATTTTTGAAAAGCAAAGGATACAGCAACATGACATTTGAACCATCTTACATAGTACACTTAGCACTATCCCTACCAAAATTTTAGAGCAAAAAATTTAATCCGTTTTTGAGAAAAATCTTGTTTGTGTTTTTACTTTCTCGTGTACATACGTATATACGGAGTAATATACGTATATAGAGAAAGTATGTAATGCTGCGGAAAATCGATTTCGAGATTTCAACGAAAATACACGTTTTGGGCCCTGATACAGAAAAATTGTTGTTGTTTTTTCAAAACGTCCGTCCATCTGTCTGTCTGTCTGTCCGTCCATGTTTCCGTCTGTGAACACTACAAACTCCTAAACCACACTACGATCTTTTCCAAATTGAAGAAACCCTGTCCATCTGACTCTAGTTAAAGCTTTGATATTTTGAAAAACATTCTTTAATATTCTTAAAGGCTGAAGCTCCTCAAACCTTTTCAACATTTTCTCGAAAAAAACTACCAATTTTTAAAGTAAAATATACTTATAAATGTGGAGTACGTCCGATTTTCATGGGTAACTCTAAACTTTCAAAAATTTTAAAAATAATGAATTTTTTTCGGCGTTTTTCTTCAACTACAAAATTGAAGATACAGAATTTTCTTTCAAATAAAATTTGTCATAGATCTTTCATTAAGATCATGTACATTTTTTCGACAATTTTAGTAATTTTCGTGAAATAGTGCGTGCAATATTTGCAATTTTAAAATATTACAAAAACCAGATTTTCTCGAAAACGGCTACAAATTTTTCCTTAAAATTTCCTTTAGGGGTGGTAGCAAATCCACCCTATTCGGTGATGTAAACGCCATACTGCTCTATTCTTTTGTTTTTTCAACTTATTAACATTCTTTTGTTTTTTACATTATGAGTACATGTGCTTTAAATAATGTCAAATAAAGTTTCTCGAAAACTCAATAGGTTTCTTTAAAAATTAGCCCAAAATTCCACATTTTTAGAAACACTCAAACGCCATTTTCTCAAATATTACTTCCAATTTTTTCCTCAAATTTTTCCTATGCATAGTGCTAATTACACTGTTTAATATTAAGTTAAGTTCATTTTGCTGTATTCTTTTGTTTTTTCAAAAATTACACTAATGTAATTTTTTTAATATCTCTCACGCAGTTTATATGCACATTTCCACTTCCATCATACATCATTACATTTGTATAACGCTTCAAATTACTTCAAATTAACTTTTTAAAAATTCCGGGAAAATAGCTTCAAATTTCGCATTTACAGCAATGCTTAAACGCCATTTTCTTGAAAACGGCTTCAAAATTTTCAATGAAAATTTCTATTTAGGACGAGGTTTTACTCTTCTTGAATATTCTTGAAGTCATATTTCGGTTTGAGAATTAAAACGCCGAAAAGTAGAAAACGTTCAAGAAAATGTACTTTTGCGATACGATACGCGATACAATAGATGGCAGCTGGCCAGAGTATGGAGCAAGACCTTAAAGCCAGTCCACACCAAGGAAAACATAAAAATTTGCTACGAGAAAGTCTGTGCCATTCTGTAGCACCTCATTTTTTTAAATATTGTACATACTGGACACAATATTGCGCGGAACTACCAAAATATACGTGACAATGATAAAACTAATTATGCACAAAAAAACTCTTTTCAGAGAAAAATATCTATCTTCAATTTTGTAGTCGTAAGAAGACGCCAAAAACACTTCAAACCTTTGTAATTTTCAAAAATTCTGAGTTAATTGTGAAAATCGGACCTATGCCACATTTACAAGGGTATTTTACTCTATTCTATTAATAAATTGAAAGAAAAAATTTGGAGCTGTTTTTGAGAAAATTTTTAAAATGTCCCTGGGGCTTTATGTAAAGTATCTCCAAATGTTAAACATTATTTTTCAAAATCGCAAAGCTTTGAGTCGAGCCAAATCGATCGGGGAATATTCATTGTGGAAAAAATCCTACGAATGGTTTAGGCGCTAGTGATCTTCAAAGACGGACGGTTTGACGGATAGACGGACGGACAGGCGGACGGACGGACGGACGGACGTGGACCGACAGTCGGACAGACAGACATACAGACGGACGGACATTTTGAAAAAAAAACAACACTTTTTCGGTATCGGAGGACCCCAAAACACGTATTTCCGTTGAAATCTCGAAATCGATTTTCTGCAGCATTTGATAACTTTCTCTATACTACGTATATCACTCCGTATGTACGTACCTATACGAGAAAGTAATAATGTTTCCAGATTTATCATTCTTTCAGTACATATATCATGAGAAATAATTCGTTCCGTATTTTCTCAAACACCGACATTTACTGTGATGGTCTCTTAAAACAGTTCAAGTAATCTATATATTTTTTAAAACAACTTTTAGGCCAACAGTCTGTGAACACAAAACATCCCGCGCTTCGTTGCTTGTGGGACTGTCATGCAATATGTGACGTCATGGAGAAAAACACGCAGACATTTACAAGTATGTACAAGTTTATTTACACGTATGTACAATAACTAACTTCTGCTCCGAAACTACACACTTGTGAGTATTTCACTGTGGATACCCCACATAGCTAGGGAGGCCCCGCCTCCACTGACGCTTCTCCCGCGCCACTACCGTGACCTCGTCTACCGTGCAATAGGCACGACACGCTCCAGCCTGGGCGTAAAGTTTTGCGCATCGCGCGAGGTTTCCAGAAAAAAAACGTGCGAGCTCGTCGGCTCGATTTTATACCAAAGTGTAGCTGTCACGTGATCATCCTAGGTGTGCGAGGGAGGCTCGCGTCTACCACGTGACCTTCCCGGTCAAGCTGACGTCCCCTTTCTCTAAATGTATCCCAACGCCGAGGCGCCAAGCTATTCATGGCCGCAGGTATGCGATACTTCCGCTCCTCCTCCCACCCACGGCCGCCAACGTGACGCTACAAATAGATGTTCACTGAGAAAAGGAAAACTGACTTTTTCGAGACTATCTCAGACCAGGCGAGAAAAAAATGTCAATATAAGCTGAGTGCCCTCGAACACTTACAATCGCTGTGTATAAACATAGACTTGATCTCGTAATTTGTGACATAAAACCCAAAAGATGAAGAACGTTTCAGCTATGTATTACAAATTCTCAAACTTTCTCAAGCCAAATTGAAAGTGGAGAGGGAAATTTTCTGGCACCTCGAATTGGTAAAGTTCAGTCTTCGCACTCACAAGCTCATAAAGTCTTTACTCAAACGATGAAGAAATCTTAAAACGAATATTTGGAATCGTAGAAACTGGTTATTAATATGCCCCTAAGTATAATTCCAACATATTTCTTATCTCCGTTTGATACCATGCGAAAATATGTAACGGGAGAAAATACCGCCATAACCTACGGTGATTTTTGCAGCAAATCTAACAATTTGACTCGGTTTAATCACATTATCGAGCACAACATCAAAGCCCGGTTCAAATTATTTCCGCTTCATTTAATTGGTCGAAATGTGAGAGACGTGTTCCGGGAAACACCCAAAATTCAAAACGGAAATGGAATCACAGTTCCAAAATCGACGCCGTGAAATAAAATGCGTCTTAATTAAAACTGATGACGGATGCTATCAACCTGGTTACAACGTGCGGTACGGATCAAGGATCGAACATAAATTACATTACCCTAAAGAGGGGGAGGAGGTTTGAGGCAGCATTACGCTATATTACATGGGGGTAGAGGGATGTTAGTTTAATTACGTTATGCTGATATTATTTTTCATTTTTCAACATTTTCTGAAATATTTCCTTTTACTAACATTCTTTAACCATTTACTAACACTTTGTAAACATTCAAATATTAACAAACTAAATTAAAAAGTGATGATGTTAACAATGTTATGTTAACAAATGTTAACAATAATTGGAAATATTTTTTCTTCAATGAGATATTGATTGAATTTTAGATTATGAATAAAATATTCGAAACTGATGAAAAGTAAATTCTAAAATCCTCGAAATTGACGCTGTAGGTTCTGGTTCATGCGTCCTCCACGACAGCATGTGCTCTTATCAGACATTGTCTCATGTTTCCTTCCTTCACTTAAAAATTGTCCCCATAGATAGTTAGTGAGTGCCATCATCAATAATATATATATATATATATATATATATATATATATATATATATATATATATATATATATATATATATATATATAATTAGTTGTCATGCAATAAGTAACGAGACAAACCGCTACTGCTCTTGAGCATTTCATCGTGGAAGAACGTGCTGTTGTCAGATTTTTAATCACAGAGGGAGTCAAAGGATATAAAATTCACGGCAGGATGCCGGATGCTGAAAGGATGATTCAGGATGCTGAAAATCTACAGCAGTAACTATTTGAACCGTTCAAATGTGTACAGATGGTGGATCAGTTTAAAAGTAACCGTGCAAGCGTGTCTGACGAGCAACGAAGTGGACCACCGGTCGAAGTTACATCTTTCTGCCTCGAATCTTGTATTTACACGTTAATTCGAGAAAATAGGTGTATTGCTGTTGAACTGAGAGCAGAAGAAGTGCACGCGAGTGTTGGAACTGCCCACAACAACATTCAGAAAAAACAGAAGTACAAGATAATCTGTGCGAGGTGTGTTCCAAGACAACTAACGGGTACTCACAAAGAAATCAGACTTCAAATCAGTGAACAACTGAAAGAATGTTTAATTGAAAAAAAAAGAACTTTTCATAAGAATAGTAACATGTGATGAAACATGGATCCATCATTATGAGCCTGAATCGAAGTAGCACAGCCTTCAATGGAAGCATACGAATTCTCCCAATCGAAAGAAATTCAAGAGTCAGGCGTCTGCAGGTAAAGTCATGTTTACAATTTTCTGAGACTCACAAGGGCTTATTTATTGTGATTATCCGAAGATCAACGAACTATCAACAGCTAATATTATAGTAATATGATCGAAAACAATTAAAGCCTGTCATTCGGACAAAACAGAAGAGGTAATTTTGCTTCAAGACAACGCGCACCTCTACTTGGGTTTTTCTAACGTGGCGGCTGAGGGTAGTATCTCCAAGATGGAATTCGGCACGGCTTTTTGGGTCATTATCAGTCTTGCCGCTAGAGTCGCGTGATCTGAAGTACTGCTTGATGCAGTCGCGATCATGCGACATCTTGGTGATACTACCCTCAGCCGCCACGTTGGAAAAATCCAAGTATACCAACGGCACTCATGACTCAAGAGGCACTTAAAAAAATTAAGTGGAGAGCATTCCACATCCCCCCCTCTCTTGACCCATCAGACTTCCTCCTGTATGGACCCCTGAAAGAGGCTTTACTACGAAAACATTTTTCATCAAAAGAAGTTAAAGACGTGGTACAAAAGTGGCTTCGACATCAACTGAAGGAATTTTATGCATACGCAAATTAGAGGAACGACGGCACGCAAATTCGCACAGAAGAACATTAACAATAACCAGCATCTCATTATGCACGATGTGACCACACATGCTCAAAGTGTGGTATGCGCGAATTTTACAAATTTGAAATTATTTCAAAGTCAAACAATCACTTCACTTGCTCTCTCAAATATTGTGAATGTTAATGCGAAGAATGTTCGTGCGCTCCACTTCTCAATTGTATCACTTTCGTTGATACGCTTCTCAAGCTAACTCTTAACTACCAAGATAAAATAAACTCCTATGCTATCAAGTTACAATCGCCTTCAGAACTCAGTCTAGTCGCCGTCGCTGCTGCAGTCATAGAGAGTTCCTCCAAGGCGCGCCGCGATACTTATGGTACTCGCGCCTGGGGAAATTTTTGTAGGGATGTATATTCTCCTCTTTTCGTGACCTCCCGGAAAAACATTATTCGCTAGTTTTGACGTCAGAGTTCGAAAAGCTGTGGGTAGATGGAGCGTTTACAAGCCATTGCTCCGCCGCGTAGCCTACTCCTCTCTGTTTGTGGGCTTCTTTTCGTAGCTAATGGTGGCGTTATGGGGTTGTGTAATCCCATGACGTCACTATATATCATATTCTCTCTCTCTCTCTATATATATATATATATATATATATATATATATATATATATATATATATATGAGAGAGAGAGAGAGAGAGAGAGAGAGAGAGTAAGAAACGTGAATTCAATGATATGTAATAGACATCGATTCCACAAAAAGAAGTGTATGAATTGATACGAAAAATTTACAGGCTCTTCAAGATTTGACACAGTGTTCTTGCAAAAATTAATTCAACGGAAATGCAGAAAATAAATCATTTAAATAATATGGTGGTACATACACCACGATGCAGTAGAACCGCAGGCCGTACCGTTCACCGATTGAGATAAAACTTGGTCAACTTATTGCTTGCACTTGTAGGAAGGATAAAGGCGAAGTACAATTATTGGCACTCCTCTAGATGGCGCTGCAGCACAAGATGACACACCTGAACTTAAATTGTTGCTGAGCGTTGCCGTGTGACGTAGGGCAAGGTTCGGAAGGACAGGAGGAGCGAGCGTCACAAGATGGAGAGAGGAGAGGGAAAAGAGGAAGAGAAGAAAAGAGAGAAAAAGAGAAGGAAAGAGAGAAAAAAGAGAGGGAAGACAAAAGAGAGTGGGAGCGAAGGGAGTGGGGACAAAAGAGAGGAAGGTAAAGAGAGAAAAGGGAGAAAAAAGAGAGAATAAGAGAGAAGAAAAGGAAAGAGAGGGGAAAGAGAAAAAGGGGGGAAAGGAAAAGAAAGGAAAAGAAGAGAGGGAAAGAGAGAAAGACAGAGAGGGGGATCGAAAGTAAGGTAAGATAACTCTTAAATAAGATAAGAGAAGAAAAATTTAAATTAAATTTCCAGAAAGGGGAGAGGGAAGAAAATAGAAAAAAGAAGAAAAGTTCAAACGATATTTCCGCAATTATATCTTCTGAGACAGCAAAGCGCCGGGTAGATGCTAGTGCACATATATATATATATATATATATATATATATATATATATATATATATATATATATATATATATATATATATATATATATATAGTTACATACCGTATACAGACACATATACATACCGGGCGTTCAAAAGTCTACCACCCGCATTGGCCGTCTCCGCAATCCACTGTTCTTTATGCGGATACGGCAACATCGAGGGCTTAATCAGCGTGACAGTGTTCGAATGTTATTCTAAGAAGCGCGCTCGGTGTAAGCAACACCACCTACACATATTGAGTGGTGGAATATTATTATGCGATCTCTTATGGGTGCGTATTCTTATGCGATCACTGCGTTGTTGCCGTTTTTGTATATAGGATGATAGAGTGGGGAGACAGCCACTGCGTAGAGACTTTTTGAATGCAGTGTGTGTGTGTGTGTGTGTGTGTGTGTGTGTACATATATATATTTGGTGTGTGTTTGTGTGTTAAAGATACGTTATGGTGGAGAGGGGTTATTCAAAATGTTCCAAATTTGCATTATATAATTTACGAAAGGCCCCCCGTAGTATGCCGCCATACATCGCATAAAATTGGAGTAGAATAAAAAACGCTCGCTCTTGGCTGAAGCGTCTAACAAATAAAGGGTTCGAACAAAGAGTATTTTGTTGTTAGTAGAAATTTTCTTGAACGAAGGTTTTCGAACTTAGCATAGACAAAGGCATAGGCAATAGCCAGGTCGTTTGACGTTTCAGATCGAGAATGGCAAGCCATCTACCGGCGAATCGATGAGTTATCACGTGGAATGACACGTGGCGGGAAAATGAAACTGGGGCGAACTACAAAAGAATTTTGCATTTTGCAGAATATTGCATCTTTTGCGCGAAAGATTTTGATCCAATTAGTTTGAAATTCTAATGAAAGCTGTAATGTCTCCATTGCTTGCATTTTAATGTAAAAAACATTAAAAGAAATATTCCGGGCGGCCGAGATTGCTAAAGCGGCAACAATATCGGACAGAAGCTACAACTTTGAATCCCGCTTGGACAAGAATGTTTACCATTGTGTTATGGCATGGTGGACACAACCTCCCACCATACATCATCTTTCCAACCTTATTCCATCTTTCCTGGCTTGACAACTACGCGGAGCATGATATCTGAGACATATACATTTGCATCTGTACAGTACCGCTCCTTTGTCCCAAACTCGCCGTCGCCGGTGTGTGAAACCGGTATGGCCAGATCGCGCCTATTTACAGGCCTCGAAACTAAACTTGGCGTTATCAAGACGCGATGGCGTCTCATGGCCCTCTATTCCCTAATAATTGATTTTGGACATGGAACACCAGTGTGCTCGTTTGTATTGTATGAGGTTTGGCTTGTTCACGGAACAAACTTTTGTTGAAAGCGTGTCGAGTTACTGCATTCTTTTTTTTTCCTTTTTTTACATGAAAATGTATTTCAAAACATTTCTCATAAACTGCCAATATTACATCAAAGGCATCTTTGATTATATTGGAGATAAATATCCACAGGGTTACCATACGTTCTCTTTTCCCCGGAGATATCCTCTTTTTGAAGTAAGAAAAACGGTCCGCATGGATTTTAGAAAAAAGGACGAAATGTCCTCTTTTTTTCTTGGAAAGGGAGTACTACTTTTGAATGCTACCTAGACGTATGATATACGACGGATACTGCGTTTTTCCAAATCTCCCACATCATAACATTTCATTATTGTATAAATAAATGACATTTAACTTCAACCATATCTCGCCTAACAAGCGTGAAAATCACACTTATTTACTTTACGTCATTTTCTTCACGAAATGTGACAGTGCTGCCATCAGCGGGTTCAAAATATTGTACAACGTGTTGAATGATGGCGCTGGTTATACAGTCTGCGCTCTGTTGTGTTAATACTATTCTACTGGCGTGTGGATTTCTCTGTGGTGTTTTTATTTCGAGCTGAATGGCTAAAAGAAAAGCCTTGTTTAATGACATACCTTAAAGTTCAAAGCGTTTGTTGCAAGATACAAAGCAAAGTTTTAATTGTTGAGGTGTGCATCAATTGTTAATTTAATGATGCTAACGGAGAAGACCTCACGCAGTGGGCTGAATAAAACGATATATTCTTGGCGTTTGATGCAAAAGATAGGGCTTTCTTCAGATCGGCAGCATGGAAAAGAGATTACAACCCAGACCTAACATTTGTTTCTACTAATGAAAAAGGACAACCTTTTTCTGTTTCGAGAAGAGTTCTTCCCGATTTCCCAAAGAGCCAACATCGTCCAATCATGGTTGAATTAGTAACCCAAATTCCAATAGTTAGATCCTACCACAGACCTAGATGGAACTTCTCTAAGGAGAACTGGGCCAGCTTAGGGTCGGAACTCGACAAGACATTGAGGTGTATTTCTCCTACTTATAACTACAAGAGATTTACTAGCCTCGTGATCTCTGTAGCTAAGAAAAATATTCCAAGATGATACTGGAAAGAGTATATTCCTGGGTGGAATAATGAGTGTGAGACGCAGAATAATAGTTTTCTGAAAGAAAACGACTCAGAAATCGCTGACTGTAACTGCATTCGCTTGATGCAGCTACAAGACAGAAACGGATGAACGCAACATAGAACGGAACATAGACTTCAAAAAATCCAGTCGGAAAGCTTGAAGCCTCCTAAGAAAACTTGCCGCCAGTCAAGCAATTGTCCGAAAGGAATTCAGTTGTCTCTGCAAACCAGCTATCAAGTAGAAACCAGTCGCTGTCGAGGGCCCCATCCATCCGAAAACAAATAAAGCAGTAAAGAAATGAATTCATTAAATAAAAACTGTACAGAAGAGTCAGAATTCTCTGAGAATTTTAATGCTGATGAAATTACAACTGCCACTTCAGGAGACGTGAAGGCAGGCAAAGCTCCAGCGTTTGATGAAATACTCCACAATTGCTATTAAATAGTTGCTCTCATACTAAAGAATGGTTTGCAAAATTTTTTACACATTCTAGACCACAAAAAATCTCACAGAGTTTAGGAAAACAAAATCCATAAGCTATCCTAAAACCAGGGAAACGAAAAGACAATGTGGAGAGTTACAGACCGATATCCCTTCTGAGTGCACGTTATAAACTTTTAGAAAGACTTATCCTTAATAGAATCAGCAACAAAATAATGCAATAAATTCTTGTTGAACAAGTAGGATTCATATATATATATATATATATAGCCTTAAACTGCGGCTTTTACAGAGCTGGACCTCAAGGTCACTGAAGGCTCGTCACTGCGCTAGCACTTAGAGACGTTTCTTTCAGTAGTGCCGCTAGGTGGCGCATGCTCGCGTCCGTGTCAAGTAGTGACACAGATGAAGCGACTGTAGCGGCTCGACTGAGAAAGACGGGAAAAATCGTGCCTAAATGCTACCGTGGTGACGGGCCTTCAGTGACCTTGAGGCCCAGCTACGTAAAAACCGCAGTATAAGACCGCTGCTGTCTTTAATGATCTTATGGCACAGTCTGGAGAGAAGAACTAATGTGTAAATTTTTGAAAATCTTCCGCCGACAGGCACCTTTATTAACTTATTAATAACTTGCTGAATAATAGAACAATCACAGTTATAAACGGCAGCGATACAAGCAAGACAAAAAAGCTGAAAGATGGTCTACCGCAGGGCTACGTCTTCGCATCAATTATTTTTCATTTGTATATTGCAGACTTGCCACCAGCTACCTCACATAAATTTGCCTATGCTGATGACTGGGGCCACCCAACATTCATCCTTAGAGAAATCTGATGAAATATTGCAGACCTACGCTTGCTCTAGGAATACTATCGCAAGTGGAGACAGACCCCAAGTACAAAGACGGAATGTTCTAGCTTCCACCTAAGTACGAGAATGACCGATAGTAAACTGAATATTTATTTGAATCGCTCCCTGTTGAACTACTGTATAATAAGACACCAACATATTTGGGCATAACCCTGGGTCGCACCTTAACTTATAGAGCTCACTTGAAAAACACATCTGCTAAAACTCACACTAGAAACAATATTTTTGGTGAAGCTGTGTGGGTCAACTTGGGGCGCTGCTACTTCAGTATTTCGTACCTCAGCTCTAGGACTTGTGAACAGCGCAGCGGAATATGAAGCTGCAGTATGGTTGATCCATGTCCACCTGGTCGATACCCAATTAAAAATACTCTTTGCTAAATTCCGATCCACAAACTCTATGCGCATCATATCTAGATGTATTAGGTTGACTCGATTTACTGGCTTCACACCTTGAGCCACATCTCTTCCTCGGGCCTAAGTTAAAGAGCCCTTGTGGAATAATTCAGGAAGATGTACCGTAATACTAACCTTCCTATACACAACTACATCCAAGCAGCCCCCCCCCCTAGACAAAAATCACGGAAACTATCCATTTAAACAGCCACATACTTAAACAAGAGTAATTTCCAAATCCAAGCAGAATGGGAGACGTACTAATTACTAACACACCTGCTGCAATCCATAATTTTCTCATCACCAGCCAAAAATCTTCGGGCTTTGATATATTCGCAATATACGGAAGACGGCAAACCGCATATGTAGTGAACATGGAAGGAGCGCAGCTTCCTTCAAATGTAGCGTGGAAACCGTCTCCAGACTGTGAAAATGGTGACTCTCAGACCGTGCGTCACTTAGTGGAGAGTTGTAAACTCAAGCCTATCACGGGGATCCGGCGGATTTTCTGTCTGATACCAACGGTGGTTGAATAGATTCAGAAACTGAACATGCCCCTCTAGAGACTTACCTTTTATTGTACTCCTTTGAAGAATAATTTATTATTGTGATGTCTTATTGTGATGTATTGGACTGTATCTGTTGCATTCTGGGCCATGTGCGAATGCCATAAGACAAAAAAAATTGTTGAGGGAGATTTCAGCACCCACCAAATACGTCTGGTATAAAAGTGAAAAAGGCAGTAATGACAATGATTGAAGTATTTATTTTGTCTTTAAGAAAAATAAATTATATTAAAACATTTTATATGAAGTGTTCTCTTGTTCCATAATGGACATATGGTAACCCTAAATATCCAGGTGTATCAAGAAGGGCGAGTTGACAACACTGTATAAACAAACCGGTCGCGTCGGTAGGAGGCTGCCTGTGGGGGCCCGTGCCGTCGGTCCCGATACCGATTTTCGTGCTTTCCACCGATAACCAGAAGCATTAAGCTCGGACGAGTACACAATATAGAGTTTGTGCACATAGCGGATAGCATCCATCTTCTGCACATGCGCAGATGCACAAAAGAGATGCGAAACTTGAACTCCGCATGCGCTGAAGTGCTTTAACGTTCGAGGGTGCACAAACTCTCTACTCTCAAATAGCCCCTACCGATAATGGTCGATTCGAGTATACATAATAGCGGTTCAGAGCCTTTCGGTTACCATAGACAAATAAAGAGGGTGCTCTGTGTTCTGTTCCTACCGCTCTCTAGGGACATTCCCAGTGAAGAGAATCTTCGGGCTCCCTTAACATCGCAAAGCCTCTGTGCCGGCTTATGTAGCTCAGGGTAGATACTGCTGATAGTACAGTGCCTATGAGCGGAAGTTCACACCGAGTCTCGACGGCGGCAGGATTTTCGACATTAACTAGATAACTAGGTCGAATTAAACTCCTGTCTGGAGGAGAATTCTATTGCCCGACTGCTCTGATCGACCAGGTGAATGTACCCTAACAAACGGGCCACGGACAGTGTGAGATTTTTCCTTCTCCCTCCTTGTCCTATCCTCTCCCCTTACTTACACACACTTCCATGCACAACACTACCACATATGCCGGGAGACCACTCGGGAGCTCATCCCGGCTGGAGCAGTGCCCCGCTGCTGGAAGATTCCTGATTGAAGAAAATCCAGCTAGCCGACGTGTAGGCCGCCGGTGCCGGATCTCAACACCTTGCGGGTGGATAAATAACATGCACTACACTTGCGGGACCAATGACCTTAGCAGTTAACGCGCCTGGAATCATTAATCAATCAATCTCGGCTCTGAACCTTAAAGTATTTCTCCGTGGTATCATTTGTCTCCATCTCGGGGCTTGTACCATTGTTCACATTCTATTGTTAACAAAACAGTGATATATAACGGATTAGTTTACATGTGCATTATATAATTTAAAGAATGATTTAATATGCCTGTAACAAGTAATGTACTTCAGCTTCCGGATCAATGATCCCCATCTCGACCAGGTTTTTGTCTAGTTTTCCTAATCCATTGAGCAAATGCTGAGATGACCCCTCGTTTTGCTTCTAGACATAAATGTAGCTTCACTGTGCGCACGTTTTGTTGAGCTCTCTTGCTTACAGTGGTAGGAGTAGAGCTGAGGGTGAGTTACTATAATAGCAATGCAGAAATATCAAATCTGCAGTTCGTTTACCGTTGCAAATAGGTTTTCTAGATCTCGGGAACGACAATGCCTAGTTTTTCAAATGTTGCTATTCTCGCACTATTTAAATATTTATTATTATTATTTTAACATTCATTCATCTTTCCAATACTAAAAATTCTATTTATAGTTAAAATGGTGGGATGGGATTCTAAAACTCAAGAAAACGTTCGCGGATAATCTTCTCCGCCATACGTCATAGTTTTTTGACTAAGTAAATCAAATACATTCTGCACATACATCTTATTCATAGTTGCCTGTCAGGCCAAGACGTTATGGAACAATTATTGTGCAAGTGTAACACGGGAAGGAATTGCTTCTGCTCCACTAACACCACTCGAAACATTCATGGCTTACTCGGGTTTCGAACACACAGCTTTATCAATATCATGAATCAGTCTTATTATTCACACTCATATCTTTTATCCAAACTATTGCATCACAATTGATACTATTCTCGAAAAATATTGAAACGCCATTACTTTCATTAAATTCCCTAAAGAAAATTGAAATGTAATCAGAGATATTGACTGGATTTATCTCATTATAGTTACGACCAGGTTCAGCAATGACTCCTACATGCATTCATGTATGTTTCTAAAATTATGGCTGCTGTATTGTGAAGTTATAGGATATTCTGATGGAGTACTCTGAAGACAATCTTTTTTCAAAATGTCTATCACACGGTAGAGATAATTGCTACAAGTCAAGTTGCTTACAGAGCTTAGGAGCCCACTGCAGGTGATAAGGAGAGGATTGACAGGAAAGTGGTACAATGGATGAGCAAGAGGAATTGCAAGAGCATGAATCAGAGATAAATGGAGACATGCATTGGAGGGTAGCACGGAGTGATGTAGAGGATTCCAACATTAGATGGATGAAGCCCAAAATGCTAATTGATTGCCATTTATGCAACTTTATCCATGCTGTCTGGCTAATGCACAAATTATGTAACTAACTACTCCTAATATTGGTCATATTTAGGCCTTTGGACATTACAATCATAAACATTGGTTGTATCGACTGGACAAAATATTAAGTTAAAAAATTGGTTTTTAAATCCAAAGCATTTAAAAGTAGTACCTACACAACACTGCACTGAGAATGCTGTAAAGATTGATACTTCACAATTTTATTGTGCATATCAAATTTATAAACTGAAGAAAGAAAATTAAGGAAACATAAATCTTCAGGTGGTGAAGTGGTTTCAATTTCGGTACCTACACACCTTGAATGTGAAAGAAAGCAATTGATTCTAATTCTGCCAAAAATGGTAATAAATACTTCAAATAGCAGGCTCACCTCCTCAGAAAATACTGCAATAGAAGCATTCTACTGCTCCAGCATTTCACTTATCTTGTGATTTCTGCATTTAAGTTGCAGGAGTTATTGCAGTCACCTTGATGTTCTAGTAACTTTATGCCTAGACAAAATAGGGAACTAGCAAACAGCATTTAATACCATCTCTATCATAATTCATAATGGTAGTTAACTCTACGATTTAAGAGTCTATCCACAGCTGGCAAGCTTTAAAGTTGATGTGTAAATTCTTATGTTTACACTGAAATAAAACTTTACATCAAATGAGTTAATATTTTCTTAGAAGATAAGCATTCATTCAGGTAAAGGTAATACTATCATTAATAGGCTGAATAACTGAGTTACATGAAATGAAAGAAATGAACTCGTTTATCATTTCTAACATGAACCAAAAGGAATTTTAAGGTCCTTCTGGTTATTTCATTTGGCAGAATATAACATGCACCTCAAATGTTGTTGTTTTTCTTTCTTCTTAGATGAAAATAATCAGTAAATGTAAATTAATACTTTCCATTTGTCAAATTGAAGAACTCTGTCTCTTTTAATCAATTTCAGAATAAATATTGTAAATCCTTTAGAACAAATGATGGGTGGCGGGCAAGATTACAGTAACCTACATGAGACTCTTATTACACTGACAGTTACGCTATCCTCAATACTAAACAAAGCAAAAATGCAATTTTGTTTAAAACTTCGTTTTATGAACCACTTAGCTTAATTCTCTTGAGAACTACTGAAATTCTACAAAGTGAATTACATAACAAGTATTACTGTATTAGACAGTAAGTAAAGTCTCATTTAACCTGCAGCCACAATAGGCCATGCAGTTTTAGCAACTTATAATAAATAATAATAATAATAATAATAATAATAATAAAATAATAATAATAATAATAAGAAGAAGAAGAAGAAGAAGAAGAAGAAGAAGAAGAAGAAGGAGAAGAAGGAGAAGAAGGAGAAGAAGAAGAAGAATAAGAAGAAGAAGAAGAAGAAGAAGAAGAAGAAGAAGAAGAAGAAGAAGAAGAAGAAGAAGAAGAAGAAGAAGAAGAAAAAAAGAAAAAGAAGAATAATTTGGTAGTCTTAGCCAAGACAGGTAAGAAAGCTAATATTATGGGCCTTCATGTTTATCTGGGCTGAATTCAAACGCTGCAGGAATATCAATTTCTCATAACTAAGAGTAGCTCATGGCATTCTAATTGTAATTTTTAGTGCATATAAGCAAAATTGTAAAGTATTGCTCACAAAAATGCTCTTTAATCTTTACCACTACCAACATTTACAAATTAAAAATATAAAAAATACACTCACTAACAGAGAAAATGAATTTAATATATTATTACATCATGACATAAATTACTTGACATTGGCATTAAAAAATGGATGTAGTATCATGAAAAAAAGAAATTGTTTCCAAAGTTTATCTAAATTCATGACAATAAAGCCATGAAAAGTTTAAAATCACTTAAATAGTAACATGAGAGAAATTGTAAGTTTCTGAGGAACATCATTCAATAAAACTGGTTAAAAAAAGGTGTCCTTTTGCACATTTACACAACTTAACTACTTATCTTTGGCACAATATTAAAACATACATGTTTTTGAAGTAATTAACTTCTACTTAATAATTCTAATGAATTCCACTTCATATATTTCTAACAAATATTTTTCAGAAATTTTTTTAAAATCCTTCAGATCAATTATCGCTAACAAAACAACGTACGTAGTCTATACATTAAATTCTTGACCTTCCTATTTTGCTCAGGAAAGAAACTTTCATTAAAATATGCAATATGACTAGGTTATCACAATACACTTTTTAAAAAAGCAAAATTCTTTGAATATTTTCTTTACAAACACCATTAGCCAGGTTTAGTGGAAAGGACATAATGAAATAGAAATTTCTTTAAATTATTGTAAAATAATGTTTTATATTAATTTCTACAAGTGGAAACTATATTCTTGCAATTTCATTCAAATATTGCTTTTGAATTATTTATATTATCAGTTTTGTGACTTACATCCCTAAATTTAAAATTAGCGTTATTATTTTGATATGCACAATAATGTAAACACACATATAATTGATAGGGAATGTACAAATGTATGTCACTCTTTACACCTGGGACAGCATTTCTGTAGTTCATTTTAACTGATAATGCCCTACAAGTTTTGGAAAAACACAATTTTTGTATTGCTATTTCTTCACAGTCAAAATCTTCAGGTAACTAAAATACAAATTCAATTGTCAATAAATTGCACTTTGATGCATTAGCATTCCGACTGTTCTTCCATATTCTGAAAACTCTCAGATCGAGTCAGCTCAGTAATATATTCACGGGATACCTTCGGTAAATCAAGAGAACTAATTTCCTCTTCATCCTTTGAAGTGTCTTCCATAAAGCTTGCTTCTTCAAAGGAACTTTCTGCAATAGACATTGGAAATATTTAGATGTTAATTACAACAGGATAGTTTACCCATTCAAAAAAATAATTACAAACCATCAGTCTCTCCTTTAAATGCAAAGAAATATTTTGGCCTTTCATCTTTTTCTTTCTTCTTCCCGTGTTTGCTTGAACTATATTCTTCTTGATCTGATTGGCTTAGGTGCCACCAGGATAAGGTGCAAATAAGAACGATGAAAAATAAATTGGAACAAATTCCAACAGCTGCAGATAGCACTGGCCAATGAAACATTAAATATTTTAGATATCTCAAGTAAGTAAAGTGAGCATAGATTTCAAGAGTAGCAGAATACAATTCAATGTACCGTGACTGGATTTCAATATAAATGTTTGTAACTGGATGGTTCTGAAATTCATTAATTCACAAACTCAATGTATATACCTGATGACACTCTTCATATACATCAAAACATACTTTTAAATTCAACAAGACATCTTTTCCTACCTGATCTTCCTCAAAATCAGAAAATAATTCAATTGTAACAGTTTGCTTTTCTTCAGATGTTCCATAAATTAGCATAGGAGACATAACCAAGGTCTTAATAAGATGTAATAAACCACTTCTATAATGAAGCATAGCTGAACGGCATGAACTGTCAATAAGCATGCCATTTTTGCCTCGCATTTCAGCACACGTCATGAACATCCCTGTAAAATTCACTTGTGAAAAAAAAAATACAAATACACAACTAAACAAACTGACAAAAAAGTGAATTCTGAAAAAAATATTATTAAACAATGGTAGTGCTTCCTACAACCTTCCAGAACACTTCTATAGGTACTCACCCAATTCTTTATTAGCAGGTGATTCAGGCATTTCCAAATTGACATGAATTTTATATGACTGTCCAACCATCAATAATTGTTGTTTTCTAGTTAGACGTACATGAGCGGCAGGAAAACTGCATATACCTTTTTCTTCATCACATGATCTGCATAAGAAACATTATTTTCACTGAACTTGTGACAAATAGATAAATATAATCAAATGAAATTGGTGTAAATACTGGAAATATTAAAATTTGTTGTCTCAATACAATTTAAATATAATACTATGCACAGCTTGCTTTTTTGAGGTGTCACTCACTTAAACTGAAGATGTACAGGTCTCGAATGAAATATTGATGGCATGTAAGTGTTGTAGAATGCAATATACAGAAATATTGCTATCCAAATAATTACTGCTGCGACGAATGCCAATATCCCACCTTTGAATATTACATCTTTCACAGTGTGTATTCTCTCCACAGTTTTTAATCGGTAGCTTTCTAATATGCGATCCAGAAAACGAAATCGCGCCATATCCGAAATAACACACGCCTCTACGCGTCTCTACGTCAGTTCATGCATTTGTAACCCGCTTCTAATACAATGTGGTTTCGTCCAAAGTCCAAACTTTAAGTGTTACAGAATCAAGGAGAGCAACTTTCATTTTAGATACAATGAAGTCTGGTGAGTTCATACATACGAGGTTGGATATGAGATAAAACAGCTGTTCATCGTTCATGTGACACATGCTGGACGATTATGGAGAGTGCGCGACTGGAAACCGCGAATTATGAATACCTACAAACCAGAGTGCTACAAACTAATTCAGTGCGCTCGTTACATGCGAGCTGAACACGATGTGGTAAAAACAGTAATTTACCGGTATTCTCTGACATCTTTCAGGAAAATAATTTATTTTCCCCCTCTAAATCTAATTTTTTTTAAATATATTCACAACATATAATTGTTTTTAAAACTTCAGTAGACTGATGCCCAAGTTTGTAATTACTACATAAAAACGAGTTTGTTTATAACTTTTGCAGAGTAAAGTATATTAAAGGAATTTTTGTAATGCTATTTGATTTTTAATTCTTTATTCTAAATGTGATTTTTTAAAGATGCTACACAAAACGAGTCACTTCAGAGGGAAGCTAATGAAGCTACAACAACACGTACTTTTTTGCAATATTGTTAATGACTTTATAATATTATGACAATTTCTGTCTTACACTTCAACTATCATTTGAAAAATTCTTAAACAAACGATGCCATTATTTCAGCCATAAATAAAATTATTAGTTCATATTAACGCGAACACCATTATCGCCTTTTGTTATCAGTGCGGCATTACAACAATGTGTTGCAACAAGCAACAATGATCGCTAGTTCGTATAGGATACACATTTCGCAAATTAGCATTCTTGATACCGCTAGCAAGAAAATGGATAGAAAAATATAAAAATTAAATATAATATTGTTATATTCATTGAAACTACTCGCCCTTACTCATCGCATTACTCGTCATTTCCACATCTTATTAAGCAAAGCGAAATCATCTATTCGTTTTCATATTTAATTCAATTAAAGGACGCAATTTAAAGTAGATTTAATGATAAAAAATACCAAACGTAACCTTTCAAACTAACGTAATAACGTAAACTTTCATTATATTAAACGCAATCTTTTGATCTATTAAGCGTAATCATGATACGAATGAACAGCTTCATAATGGCTCCATGTTAACGTTCAACAAAGAGAAGAATTCAAGTCATTCCATTGTATCTTGTCGCAGATCTACAATTTTCAAATTTCCATCGTCGCGTTGTTTCCCAAGGCAGCGGGTGGTAATATGTGCGAAATTAAAGTTAAAAAGTTCGGACAAATTTGTGCTCCTTTTCCAAATTTTCTTTCGTGCAAAGTATTAGAAATAATGCTAATTTAATTCAAATCCAACCAATTCAAACGGAGTGCCTGTGGAAAATTTACGTTTAAAAGTAGGGACAGTAGTAATGTCTAACTTTTACAAATTAAACAAACCTCAATAAGCGACCACAATTTCTTGAAGTAAAGAAGAAACTTTTTAGTTCTAAGTTAAATTTATTACCTTCCTTCAATCTACTTTCTTTTATAGCAATAGCTTCCAAAAAACCTCTAAAATTATAGTCAAAGATTTCTTCCGGGCTGAAGGGCCGTGGTGAAATATGTTTTCCAATGGACCACGGCCCTTCAGGCCGGAAGAAATCTTTGACTAAAACTCCGGCCGTGAAAGCCTATATTGCTCTAAAATTATGTTCACGAATCGCAGGAAATTCAAAGCGTGAGCCTATGTTTGATGCTAAAATACACAAAAAATACTAGTTTTGGAAATATTGAACATGACGTTATTTGGATATCTGTTTTTCATAAATATGTTTCACTAAGAAAAAAATGTATCTTCACGATTGTAGTTGTAGGAAGACGCCGAAACAATTTTTGAATTTTTGCAAATTTCGAACAATCAGGCATTTTAACGAACACGAGAACTGAACTCTTAAGCGTCCTTTACGCTATCTAAGGTCTAAATTTAATAACGAAATGTGGGCCGTTTTTAAGACAAAATGGTTTAAAGAAAATAAAAATTGCCTATGTTTAACATAAAATTTCGCAAAAAGTACTCATTTTCGAAAAATGAACATGACAGTATTTGAAGATCTGTTTTTGATGAACACATTTCATTAAGAAAATCTGTTTATCTTCATAACTGTTGTTGTAGAAAGACACCGAAAAAATATTTGAATTTTGGCAATTTTCAAAACTCAGAACTTTTAATGAACATACACCTGAATAACACCTGCACCATTCTCTTAAGCGTTAGATATGCTAAACGAGATCAAAATTTAATCACAATTGTTGGCGCCCTTTTTGAGGAAAAAATCTTTTAACAAAATTAAAAATTGCCTACATTTTACACAAAATGGCGCGAAAAAAACTCAATTTTTCGAGAAATTGTACATGATTTTGTTTCAAAATATATCTTCAAGGAACAGATTTCATTAAGGGAAAAAATCTCTATCTTCATAACTGTAATTGTAAGAAAACACCGAAAAAATTTTGAACTTTTGTCATTTTTGAATAGTTCGAGTTTTCAACGAAAATGAGTCCTGCGCCATTCTTTTAAACATCCTTTGCACTATCCTACAACGAAATTTAATCCGAAATGACGGAGCCATTTTTTTGAAAATTTTGAAAATGTCCCAGGGGCTTCATGTAAAGTACCCCAAAATATCGGTTTCAAATTTAAGGAGCCACAGCATCAGCCAGAATGATTGCAGAATATCAGTTTCGGAGAAAATAGGATGAATGGTTTAGCCGCTAGCGTGGTTCATGGACGGACAGACAGACGTTTTGTCGTCATTCGATTTTTCGGAATCAAGGTTCCACAAAACATGAATTCTGGCTACACTACGTGATTTCTTTTGGATTTTCTGCGATTGGATTTATCCACTTTTTCGTTATCAGAGCCCTATAATAAGAGTTTTCCGTCGAAAATTCGCCGTTTTTTTTTTCGCCCATTTAAGCAGGCGTATTGGTGGAATTGGTTTGGTTGTTTCCCTCAGTCTCTTTTCACAAAGAGTAGTCTGTTAATACAGTTGGAGAGAGATTGTTCAAATATTTCTTTATCTCGGTGTTTCTTATATCTTATATCGTCCCACTTTCTTATATCTTCTCTCGTATACGTTACGTATATAGGAATATTATACGTAATATAGAGAAAGTTATGTAATGCTGCGCGAAAAAAAAACGGACTTTCGGCGGAAAAAAAATTCATTGCCGAGCTCTAATGGCGAAAAAGTGCATAGAACCAGTTGCTAAATTAAAAGAAAAAATTCTCTAACATTTGGTGTAGCCCTTGTGGGCCCTTGATGCCGAAAAAACAATTAGAAGCAAAACGTCCGTCTGTGAACACTACTAGCGCCTAAACCACAAGTACGATCTTTTCCAAATTGAAGAACCTTATGTCGATCTGACTCTAGTTGAAGCTTTGAAACTTTGAGAAATATTCTTTAAAATTTGAGGGTACTTTACATGACCCCCCAGACATTTTCAAAATTTTCTCAAAAACGGCTCCCAATTGTTTCTTTTAATTTCCTATAATAATAGGGCAAAATAAAGGTGGCGAAGGTCCAATTTTCACCGTTAACTCTGAATTTTCGAAAATTGTAAAAGTGATTTTTTTCAGCATCTTACTACAACTACAAAATTGAATACAGATTTTTCCTTGAAATGAAATTTGTTATGCACAAATAGTTCTTTTAATAAGGTCACGTACATTGTTTCGGAAATTTTAGTAGTTATCGTGCAATAGTCATGCAATATTTGCAATTTTAAAAATTACAAAAACAAGGTTTTATCAAAACGGCTTCAAATGTTTTCTTTAAATTTTTGTGTTAGTGCCAAACGAGCCCTATACCTTGACACAAACGCCATATTGCTCTATTCTTTTGTTTTTTCACAAATGTTAAATATGGAATTGTTTTGACTTGTCTCTCACGTCGGTAATATTTACAATAAAGGAAATTTCTTCAATTATATTTATGAGTACATGTGCTTTAAATAATGTCAATTAAAGTTTCTCGAAAACTCAATCCTTTTCAGTACAAATGAGCTCAGAATTCCGCATTTTCAGAAACGCTCAAACGCCATTTTTTCAAGAATTACTCCTAATTTTTTCTTCAAAATTTTTCTAATAGATAGTGCTATGTGCGCTGTTTAATATGATGTAAAGTTCAATTTGGCGTGTTCATTTGTTTTTTCAAAAGTTACACAAATGTAATTTTTTTAATTACCTCTCACTCTGTTAATATGGTTTTTTTCTAATACATAGTGATATGTGCGCTGTTTAATATGATGTAAATTCCTGAAGTTTTTCGATAACTCAATAGTTTCCTGTGAAAAAGAGCTCAAGTTTGCACTCACAGTAATGCTTAATCGCCATTTTCTTAAAAGCCGCTTCAAATTTTTCAATTACAATTTATATTTAGGACGAGTTTTTTCTCTTCTTTAATATTCTTGAAGTAATATTTCGGTTGTACTTCTAGGAAAGCAAAAAGTTGAGAAAATAAAAAAAAATGTACTTTGGGTGACGATAGATGGCAGCTGGCCAGAGAATGGACCAAAACCTTAAAGCCTGACCACACGAAGGAAATTAGAAAACTATACTACGAGAAAGTCTGTGCCATTCTGTAACACCTCTAGTTTATATTTTTTTATCAGACTTTTGAGTTGGCGCGCAGTCTGTTCAAATTCCTTTTGTTTTCTCTGCTTCGATTTTTCTGCCACATTGCATTTAGTTGACGTTTTTTCAAATACATTTTGCTTCACCTCTGAAGGGTAGTCTTGAGTTTTTTTATGAAATATTTAGTCTGAGGTAGGTACCATGCTGCCTGTTGTATATTTCTGGTTAGTTACTCAACTGCTTCATCCAGTAACGAATTCTCTGATACACCGCGTATACCGCCATTATATATAGTAATTCGAAGTGTATAATAAATATGATATAAGTTTGGTAATCCTCTAAAAATTTAGATATTTTGAAAGCTTTAAAACAAATGCGGAAAAAACTTTTGATACCGGGAGCCAGTCAGTCTTCCGCATCCGTAAGCGCTATGAAGTGCGGTAGAGTAAGAAGTTTCAAACAGTTCTTAATGCTGGCCAGATAATTTGCTAGCGCAGGCGAAGGCACCGCATGCCAGCTGTGATAACCTAGGGCTCATCATGTTCCAAGGGAGGGGAGAGGGGAGGATGTGCGTCTGGACGGTCAGTAGGCACCGCAAAATATGGCGGTGAACAGTCATTGTCTGGCCGTTTGTAAGTTATGCTTCAGGCTTCTCTCAAGTTTTTGTGAAAATGGTGTGTGTTAATGATCCAGAACTTAATGGTTTGTGTAATTGGCTTATAGAACAATTATTAAGGACGGAATTCCATATTATTGGGATTTCAAAAAAACTCCAAATAAAAGACAACGGTAGAAGTAGCTTTCATAAAGTGCAGCATACTTAAAATAATGTTCAGGATTCGCCACTGGCTGCATCAATATCTTCATTTGATTTTAGAGGTACGTGAGCCGTAATATTTTCATTTATCCCCTGTTCAGAGCAGTGGCGGCTGCTCTTTGAGGACTCTGGGGCGGCGCCCCCCCCAGTAAAATTAACAAAGACGAAAGGTTTCAGAATTTACCAAACATGAACTGTTAAACAACAAAAATGTTGCATGATCTTTATATGGTATCAGAAAAATAAATGTTTTAGAATGAATGTGTTTGCATGGGCCGCACCAAGGGTCAATGTTCTCAACCGAACCGTACACATGCGGACTCGAGATCCGCCCCAGCCTTGCCCAGGCCCTTTACGGAGAACGCGGCGTAGGAGGAGGGGCGCCGGGAGGGGGAGCATTAGAAGGTGCTTGGGCGGCGGCAGAGTCCGAAGAAGTTTTCCGCACACGTAATGTTGTTGTGACCAGACAGAGGCGTTAGCATATGCGATTCAAGTCATTGATAGGAATCAAGCCAAATTCATGGTAGTGCGTTGAGTTGAACAGTTGTTAATGTGAGACTTGCATGTCGTTTTGATATTTAAAGTGTTTCATCATGAGTGGTATCAACAGTGTGAACACTATTTTAACTGATGGTAGTCAGAATCTCACTATAGAACAAAAATAGAATTAAAGAAATTAGGGCCAAGACCTCACTTAAAAATTACGCAGATTCAAAATGCCTGCAAAAGCAAAACTGGATACACAAGAAAATTCAATTCCTCTCTCTACAAATACGCAGACTGGCTATGTGGTTGTGACATAAGAAATTTTTTCTTTGTTATACGTGCCTTGTTATGAATGTTAGTGATCGTGCATGGACAAAGGATGGTGTATCAGACATTAAACACCTTGCCCAAAAAGTGAAGAAGCACAAATTGAGTGAACAAACATAAACAGTGGAATAGAATTTACCATGCTAGGCAAAATTGATATAAGGTGTCAGTTAGATTCAGCTTATAGAATGAGAATAAAGAAAATTAATGAAGATGTTCCCAAGAATCGTTACTTTTTGAGTAAACTGATAGACTGTATTAAATTTGCGGAAGTTTGAACTTGCTCTAAGGGGACACGACGAAACAGATGGATCGGACAACCCAAGTATTTTCGTGGTTTAGTTAATTTGATGGCAGAGTTGACTCACGTTAAAACAAATATTGAGAAAACAAATAATCGTGTGTTTCTGGGGCTTTCTAAAACCATACAGAATGATTTGTTGACTCAATTATGCTGTTCTGTCATCAGTTGATTTGTGAGGAAGTATCTAGGACTGATTACATAGCTATAGAAGTAGATGAAACAACTGATTGTGCGACATTGTCTCAACTTGTGTTTGTTGTACGATATGAATTGAAGGGAAGATATATGAACGATTCATAAACTTCAACACCAAGTGATCACACTGCAGAAGGAATTAGTTGTGTTGTGTTCAGTGAACTTGAAAAACTGAAAATAAACGAGTTCCCAAATAAATTAATCGCACAAAGCTACGACGGTGCGTCGGTTATGAGTGGCAAACAGAGTGGAGTGCAGGTAAGAGTGAGGGCAGTGTACGAGAAAGCACATTTTGTGCACTGTTATGCCCATCAACTGAACTTAATTATAGAGCGCTCTGCCACTCAGAACAAACAAGTGAGAATATTTTTTAGCAACTTGAAGGTTTCAAAGTTCTTCACAAAGTCGGTAAAAAGAACTGCGTTCTTGACCAAGTTGTAAGAAAAGAATTCCAAGGAATGCTGATACAAGGTGGAATTTTAAAGCCTGTGTGTAAGCACTGTGTATAATTACAAGAATGAAATAAGTGAATGTCTGGAAATAATTGAGAATGATACAACTAACGATTACTCAACAGTAAGAAAAGCGATTGGACTGGGAAACTTTTAAAAGATGCTGATTTTCTCTTTTGGCTTGAGCTTTTTAACAAAATTCTACCTCATTGCGATATACTTTTTAAACAATTACAACAAAAGGATGTAGACACCATTAAAGCCCAAAAGTATGTGTCAGAATTGAAGTCTTCCATACAGCGGACAAGAAATTCTCTTGACCTTGACCATCACTGGAATACCCAAAATAACGAGTCATGCAATCAGAAACGTGCTCGTTTCGAAGACAAGCTTAAAACTGTCGCGAAAGAAGTATGTGACATAATTCTAACCAACATTGATGATCGTTTTACATTAACGACCATTTGTCGGCAGCCATATTATTTCAACTCACCTTGTTCAGCAAACACAAACTGTTATTTCTGAAACAGAATTTCAAATTGCCATTAAATTGTACGATTTAATGAAATTGAACTGCGACAAGAGTTGACTGTTATATACAACAGAAACGATTTTCAGAATGCAACAGGAGCTTTAACCTCTTGAATTGTATTTATGAAAACAACTTAGTCCAAATTTTGCCTGAATCTGTAAAACTCTTGGGGTTATCTGCACAATCCCGATGACAACTGCAGAAAGCGAAAGGTGTTTTCGACTCTCAACAGAATAAAGACTTTCTCACGAAATACAATGAGAGAAGAGAGACTTAGTGCATTGGCTATGTGTTCTATAGAAAAGAACTTCTGAATGCATACAACTTTAATGATCTTGTCATCAATCACTTTGCTGAAGGAAAGGGGAGAGGAGAATGGATTTCATCTACAAGACTATTAATTAAGGTAAGATTCTTGTCGTGAGACTGTGTCTCTAACATATTTATTTCTTATATATACAGTCGACTCGGTTATAGTGAACTTCTGGGACTAACATTTTGGTTCACTATATCCGAGGATGTCAAAATTAAACAGATTTCCTGCATAACGATTAATTTTATTCGCATGGAGATACAGAAAACTCATTAAGAGCAGGAACTGAAAATTTCAATATCTTTATTTGTCCTTAAAAATCAATTTCTTTCAATTGTTTGCTTCGAACTTTTCATTAATAATTCTCTAGAACCTTCCAGAATTCGTGCACTCTCCGTAATTGATTCTGCATTGTCCTCTGTGTCTAACAATAAGTATTGTAATGCAGTCTTGAGACCTCAATGCTTCTTGCAAGTTGAAACCATCCCACTCTCGAACCCTTTTGTACTCGCCTAATAACTTTCTGAGATGCTTTGGTAGCGGGATGGCGCAAGCTGCTAATGAAACTGATCGCTTTTCCGCGCGGCACGGTGGATATCGCCAGGCTATTGCATCGCGCGCATCCTGTCGCCTACGCGCTTGTCCCGCGGCATATCAAGTATCACCAAGATTGAAACCTAAGCAAGCAATTGCGCATCACCGCCGCCAGTTGTAGCCCACACAGGACACGACCTTGTTCGCAGTTAAACTGAGCGGCATAAGGTCATCAGTAAGGTGCCCATAAGGTGTACTGCGTTGATCAATGATCAATTGATTTCTCACTAGCAGCACCGAGGTCGTTTTGGCCATGGCGGAAAACCCTTATCGTTTTGGCCATGGTGTTATTTCCACCATGGTTTTGTAGTGTCTGTTGAACACACTACAGGAATGCCGTAGCGGTGCTATGGGCACCGCCGATAGAGGAGCAGCGAGCGCGCCCTCGCCACCCGGCGACCGGGACCAGGAAGGGCGAAGAGCTACCCTCCCCGGCGGGGAGGGGACACCGAGAGGAGGGCCGCGGCGCCGGAGGCCTCAGTCACTCCGAACTGAGACCCGTGACTGTGAAGATTGGAACTTGACTGTTATAACGAACCGGCGAATGAATGTTTTTTTTGTAATTTGGGACTCTGGCACACTTGGTTATGGTGATTCTGTAGGAAGTTGTAGTGTAAATAAAATTGTTGTTACAGTTTGTCTAACTCTTTGATTTGGTATACAACAATTTTTACTGGCGACGAGGTAAACGAAGATGGCTACAAGTGATCAGATGGCGCAGGTGATAGCGCTAATGCAAGAACAGATGCAACGGCAGGAGGAGAGGCAGCAACAACAGATGCAACGGCAGGAAGAGAGCAACAGCAACAGAACGCCGCTTTACTGCAGGCGATCGGGGTCATGACTGCGTCAGCTCCTCAGCGGCAGGTATTACCGTTGTTCCCAGCTTTGACGAGACAAGGAGAAATGGTGCTCGTACGCAGCAAGATTGCAGCAACACCTGGCCTTCCACAAGGTAACAGACGAGGACAGCAAGCGCGCATTGTTTTTAAGTATTTCAAGAAGCGAGATGTACGAGTTATTGCAGAAGCTTAGTCCGCAGGAACCAGTGGAGAGCCTAAAGTTTAGTGAAATCATGGATAAACTGAACAAGTTTTATGTTAAAGAGCCACATGTAATGCGCTCGGTACATATTTTATCAAAGTAGAATGCAGTTGGGGCAAACTCATGCACAATGGTGGTACATTTGAAAGGGTTAGCCAGAGAGTGCGGATTTTCTGTGAATGTGGAAAGTCGTATGCCGGAGTCTAATTAGGGACATGGTAGTAGTACATACGCCAGAAGATAAAGTTAGATACGAGGCATTGCAGAGGAATAATCCGCCGTTAGAGGAAGTAGGCAGGTTAGCGTCGGTCTACGAGGTCACGACATCGACGGCGCAGCAAATGGAAGCGGATCGAGACGTGATGCAAGTAAGGAAAGAGTTGAACATAAAGCCGAGGTCAGGAAAGCCCGATAATTAGAGAGACGGAAAGCGGTAGCAAGCTGAAATCCTGCAGAGGATGTTTTGTATCTCACGATAGGAAGGAATGCAGATTCTACAAAGCTAAATGTTTCAGATGCAATAAAGTGGGTCACATACAGTCAGTATGCACAGTCAAAGGCAAGGTAGATAAGAAAGCACGTAAATTAGTAGAAATAGATTGTAACGAAGCATACGAGGTTAATGAAGTATTGAGCTGTGGTAGGATAATAGGATTAGCACAAGCCTGGTGATTAATAAGTCAGCTGTGGAATTTCAGATAGATACTGGATCACCCGTGACACATGAATTTAGTAACGTATCAGAAGATCGGAGCGCCAAGATACGACAAAGCAGCAATACGGTTGAGAACTTTCGACAAAAAGCCGATACCTGTAAGAGGAGTGGTAGAAGTAGCGGCAAAATATAAGGGAGTAACAAGAAGACTGAAGGTATGGGTTGTAGATAGGTACGACACAACCAACATCCTGGGAATGGATGCATCTGACAAATTCGGTTTTAAGGTACAAGATCAGGTAAACATGGTATCGGAGGAGGTGCCTTTCAATAAATTGAAGAATTAACGGAAAAATATGCTGATCTTTTGCGCCCCAGCTAGAGAGCAGCAAATTTTGAGGCGCACGCACCTGAAACCGAAGCGCGCCCAAAATTCTGCAAAGCACGGACAGTTCCGTTGGCACTCAGGAACAGGTGGAGAGGCAGCTCAGGAAAATGATAAAAGATGAGATAGTCGCACCGGTGAACTTTAGTGATTGGGCAACACCGCTAGTGCTTGTAAAAAGTCAGATGGAGTATCCGGCTGTGTGGGGATTTTAAAGCGACAGTTAATGCCCAACTTCAGGTGGAGAAGTATCCGATACCAAAGCCGGAGGATTTATTTCAGAAGCTTTCGGGTGGGAAAAATTTCTAAAATAGATTTGAAGGAAGCGTATTTGCAGCTCCCTGGACGAAGAGTCAAAGAAATGCCTAACAGTAAACACACCAATTGGGTTGTTGCAGTACCAGAGGTTGCCATTTGGTGTAGCATCAGCAGCAGCAATTTTCAGCGTTACATCGAGCAGGTAATAGCCCAGGTACCAGGGTGTATTAGCTACCTCGACGACATCGTTGTAACGGGCGCTTCAAACGAAGAACACTTGCGGGACCTGGGACAGCTGTTATGTGAGTTGCGGCAGGAAGGGTTTGAAGGGAAAATTGTCGCCATGTGTATTTTTCCGGGAGCAGATAAAATACCTAGGACATGTATTAGATAGCAAGGAGTGCAGCCCACAGCAGAAAATGTCCAGGCGATCGTGCAGCTACCAGCTCCGGCCAACATTAGGCAGTTGCAATCGTTCTGGGTAAGGCCAACTATTATGCTAAGTTTATTAAGCAGTTTGCTACAGTAGCGGCTCCACTTAACGCACTACGGAAGAAAGGAGCGCGTTTTGTTTGGTCGGAGGCGTGTCAACAAGCGTTCGACACTATTAAGGGGCACCATATAGAAGCAGTGAAACTTACGCATTTTAACCCAGAAAAGATGGTAACCTTGGCTACAGACGCGTCCGAATATGGCATAGGGCAGTGTTGTCCCAGAAGAATGAGAGAGGAGAAGAGGTACCGGTAGCGTTTGCTTCCAAAACGCTTAACGTACATCAGAGGCGGTACTTCAGATTGAAAAGGAGGCGCTAGCTGTAATATATGGTGTAAGGAAGTTTAATGATTACTTGTTCGGTAATAAGTTCATTATAATTACAGATCATAAGCCGTTGGTGGCTTTGTTTCATCCTACAAAGAGAGTACCGGATAATATGGTAAGGAAACTGCAGAGATGGTCGTTATTCTTATCTGATTATAATTATGAAATCATTTTCAGGAGTACGATACAACACGCGAACGCGGATGCGTTGTCGCGCTTGCCAGTGGGCGATGATGCGGAGTTTGACAGTTTGGAGGTAGACTCGTTACAGATAGATATGGAACAGAACAGGCAGTGCAGCAGTTTCCAGTGGACGCAAGACGCATCGCGAGGGCTACCGATCAAGATCCTGTTCTGAAGAAGACGCGGAGTACGTCCAGACAGGTTGGCTGACAGAGGAAGAAATGTACCATTCTTCAAACTACAAGAGCGTTTGTCGGCGAAAGCAGGTATTTTGCTCCTGAGCACAGGAGACAGCGTTAGAGTGATAGTGCCAGCCAGTCTCAGAAGTGAAGTGCTAAGAACATTACATAGGGGCACTGGGAATTGTATTAACAAAGCAGTTAGCCAGGCAGAATTGTTATTGGCCAGTATAGACGCGATATAGAAAAATAATCAGAGAATGCCGAAGTTGCCAAGCATGTCAAAAGAATCCAGACAACAATGGGTCTCTTGGCCAGAACCAGAAGGGCCGTGGATAGATTACACATAGATTTCGGCGGCCCTTTCAGGGATCAACTTGGCTTATAGTTACAGATGCACAGACAAATTTCCCATATGTAACAGAAATGACGAACCGACGGCACAAGCCACGGTAGGGTTCTGCAAAGAATTTTAGCATAGAAGGATTGCCCAGGGCGATAGCATCGGACAACGGTCCCAATTTACGGCAGAAGTGTTCCAGAGATTTTGTGATAACAACGGAATTAAACATATTCTAGCGCCCCTGTACCACCCCGCTCGAACGGTGAAGCCGAGCGCTTGTGCAAACATTCAAATCGGCTATGACAAAGCGAAGTATGACGGAGTCAGTAGGAGCAGGCAGTTCTATCATTGCTAGCTTCTATAGGGCTATGCCGGGGAGAGACGGTATGAGCCCAGCGCAGAAGTTGCACGGGCGGCAACCGAGGACGCTGTTATCTTTAATGCAGCCAACAGATGAAACCAGAAAGTGGCAGGCAGAGCCGAAGTTCGCAGTAGGAAATCGGGTATTCATCAGAAGTTTCCGGATGACCCCAAATGGGTACCAGGTAAAATACTGAAAGTAGAAGGAGCTAGAGTGTATGTAGTGAACGCAGTACAAAATAGTTAGGAGACATCAGGAACACATCAGGCGCAGGACCTTCCAGATTCCGGAAGTTGATGAGGCACTACAGACAAGGGTAGCAGATCAGAGTAAGAATTTAGACAGACTGTTTGGTTTTCAGAGAGAGCACATAATGAGTACACTGCCGGCACAGGAGCAGCAACCAGCACAAGCAGCAGAGCCAGGGAGGCGAAAGGAGAACAGCAACAGGCGGACCTGCGGGTAATTGGACGGGCCCGCCTCTACGACAGCGACAGCGAAATGAGCGAGCCAGCCCTGGGAGCAGAGGCACACCACCCGAGACCGGAGCGGGTACAGCAGAATCAGCAGCAGCACGCCACCAGACAGCGGCGACGCAGAGATGGAGGAAACGGCCGCTGGTGGGAGGCGCATCAGCAACCAGAGGGTTGCCCTGCAGCAGCAGCAAGCAGCAGCAGCAGCGATTGGTGGCGCCCAGGCGCCGCAGTGAGCGCCTACGGAAGCGCCACGCCCCTACGCCCACAATTAGGCGGGGGGGGTGTAGTGTCTATGAACACACTACAGGAATGCCGTAGGCGGTGTTATGGGCACCGCCGATAGAGGGAGCAGCGAGCGCGCCCTCGTCGCCACCCGGCGACCGGGACCAGGAAGGGCGAGCAGCTACCTCCCGGCGGGAGGGGGACACCGAGAGGAGGGCGCGGCGCCGGAGGCCCGGCCACCGAACTGAGACCCGTGACTGTGAAGATTGGAACTTGGACTGTTATAACGAACCGGCGAATGAATGTTCTTTTGTAATTCGGGACTCTGGCACACTTGGTTATGGTGATTCTGTAGGAAGTTGTAGTAAATAAAATTGTTGTTACAGTTTGTCTAACTCTTTGATTTGGTATACAACAGTTTTGGCCAAAGAATCAACATTTACATCACTTGAGCGCGTTAGGGTTTCTCTTCCTTTGGCCTAAACTGCCCCTACCTCGCAAAGCACCGGCCGCCACTGGTTCAAAGAGTTGCGAGTTTGTTCTGCGGGTAGATAGAGCACGGTTGCAGACTTTTTTTAATGACAATAGTGCTAATGATTAGAATTATAGGGGAGTGGTCGGAGCTGAAAATCAAATGAGATTATTGACACGTAGTTTTTGTTAAGTCCCTTGGTCACAAAGAAGTCGATGAGATCTGGTACCTTGTTGCTATCTGCAGGCCAGTAAGTAGGAGAACCTGAAGGGTGTGAGTTGTAGTTCAACAATAGTTTTCTCAAGCTCACGCCTCTTTGTTAGAGTAATTCTGGATCCTCACAATTCGTTTTTTGCATTGTAGTCACCACCTTCAATTAATCATGGACCTAAAGTTTTTAAAAAATCATTAAATTCTTTATTTTATATTTTGGAGGGCAGTATAATGCGATGACTGTAACGGGTCCAAAAGCATCACCAATTTCTATTGATGCTGATTGCAAATAATTTCTTTGAAATTCAGGCCACGCATGCTGTTTAATTGATTTTTTGATTAGTATTGTTGATCTACCATGAGTTCTGTCGTCTGGATACTTAGCCACAAATATTGTAGTTGCGTAGAGAGAAATGACTTTTGCTGGTGTTTCAGAAATCAACATTATATCTATGTTTAGATTTCTTAAGAATATTTCTAATTCTCGGGTGTGTTGAGAAATTCCGTTTGCGTTCCACGTTCCGATTCGGTAGGTGTTACTAGAGTTCTAAAAAGACAGGTATACGCAGACGCCATTCTTGGTCATTGCTTGCCGACAAGCGTATGGAATGTAAGAGAAAATTTCGCGTCTCGCTACTTTTACGTTATTTTCAAACAAAAAATACTCTGATGCAATTTCGGTCACTGTGAGCAGTTTCTTGAGAAGTGTGTAAACGTCGTCGATAAGTACAGTGCCTGAATTTTTACTAGTAAATAGAAACTGATATTTTAAAACGATTGTAAGTTGGACTAAGGTTATATTTACATTTGTATTCACAATGTAAAATTAAATTTAGAGTTTCCAACACAGTTGTTTTAAGCCACCAAGGTTTGCCTGAACAGTATATGTTTTCATATTAAAATAAAATCGCTCTCAGGTAAGTTAGCACGAGAAAGAAAGTCGCAGCAATTTGAGCACACATGCTTTTGAATGGCTCTAGTTGTACTACCCACCATGTAAAAAGTCGCATTTATCTCCATATTATACTTCAAATTCTCACTTAGTTCACTAAGAGAAAATGTAGTTACACTAAAGCCCTGTCTTTTAGAACTCTAGTATATCTATATTTTCTATTATAAATGTATTCCAGTATTCAGAGGGCGCTGGAAAACTCCTATCTACTGTACCTGCAGTTACTACCAGAGCGATGACCTGCCGCACACGGATTATCCGCGCACATTTTCTTGACCTCCGCTTCGCTGGTTGGGAGGGAGGGAGTTTAGTTATGTTTACAAATGAAATTTTATATCAAATTAGTGTTCGTTTTCAATGCAAAATAGTTTATATTATATGAAGTGACCATTTCCGGTTATCAGATTTGTCTCAACGTTTCGTTGCTATAATTTATTTTAAGGCTAAACGTCCCTGACACTAGTTCCATTTGTCGCCACCACGTAGCACCAAAATAAGCAAAATTTACTAGACTGATAACGTCTGAACAAATTGTCCGATTTTCGATCTGTAAACGGCATTGAACTCCTTTTCAAATAGAATTCACGCTACGATGCCGTTTCTTAAAAATATTTCCAAAAAAAATTAAAATGATTTCATAGTTCCGCGAAGAAATTAAAAAATGTGGGCTTATAGCGCGATGACGACGTTTACTGAATCAACGCCGTCTCAATCATGGAAATCGGATGAATAGAAGCGGCGTAAAGTGAAATTTCGGAAAAATATCGACCCTTCCCCTTCCCTTTCTCGCTTCACGCGTTGCGTCACTCGACCCTTTGGGGGCTCCTGGACTGTCCCAGTGCCATATCGGATTGGAAATCCCGGAACCCTCCCCACGGCTACTTTAGCTGTCCTTCAGGCGGGCGCTGAAAGAACGCCCGCCCGGTGCCTAGAGGTTCTCACAGAGTAACAACCTGCTCCATGGTTTCACGATGGGCAAACTGAATCAGACCTGTAGAGATTTCAAGATTTTCACCGTGAAATATAAAGATGGACTCTCAATTGTTATAAATCTTGGAAACTCAGTCATCGAAGTGAAGATTCGAAGGATTATATAGTACGAGTATATACACTTTACCTTCGATTCTTTCCATTTGCGTGATTATATTATTATTATTATTATTATTATATTATTATTATTATTATTATTATTATTATTTATTATTATTATTATTATTTTTATTATTAGAATGGTTGAATTATTCCTGTTGATCCGTTTTATATAGTAGAAAGATGGATCTTTTAAATGTATTGGACCAAATAAATTTGATTGATCTTATTTGGTCCAATAAATTTAAAAAGATCCATCTTTACTATATTATTATATAATATAGTATATATTATATAATAATAATAATAATAATAATAATAATAATAATAATAATAATAATAATAATAATAATAAAGTCCTAATGTTTCGTTATTTTCAAGTATTATATTTCTCGCTAAGAAAGCAAAGGATAAAGTCAGAGAACTCAGCAGGTATTCCAGCGTAGACCAAGACAAGATAAGAAAGTTTCTTCAAGAATATAGCACGTCATACGCAGTTTTAACTGGTATTTTGACGTTAAATAAATAAATTTAAAAAAGAAAAATGCAAAGAAGTGAAGAACATCACAACAAAAGGAGATCTAAGAAATGTTCCGTCATTCAAAATATGACCAGGAGTGTAAACTGGCAATGTGGAATAGGCAGAGACGGAAAGGTAATAGATACCGGTAAAATACCGGTATTTTACATTCCTTTTCAAATACCTATGTTCTTTATACCGTAATATACTTCTATAGGACGTCTATAATGGTATGTACGTCCATAAAGGTTATAAGGGTATTATGCCTGTATTTTCAATGAAAAACAATAGCTTACCATCCATAAATGTCGATTAAATAAGTTATTTTAGTTAATAATATCTCACAAAATGTTTATTAAACTAATATACTTTATAATTGTTATTTATTGTTTGAATTATTATTTTGTTCATATATAATACTCGGTTACTAATAATTAACGAAACGCGAATGATTCCACTAATTCATGTATAGTAAATATAATCTCCACTTCGTCACTGCACAATGTTCTCGCCCACTGAAAACTGCTCACCGCCCTCTTCCTACGCTTGGGCATATCAGATTGCCCTAGTGTAGCACGCAGCCCACCGACGAACGCGGCGAGATGTCTCAGAGGTCAGAAAGTCACGCTATCAGAACAGCCAGAGGTGCGACCCTGCTTCCAGCTCAGAAGGGTGACTACACTTGAGCGCGTGCCCTGGCGGCTCTGGGCTTGATAGAAAGGAGCGCGAAATGGGGGCAAACATTCAAAAGTGACATGCCACTTACTCCTTTTCGAGAAAAGCAAAATGTTATGTCATCAAAATTTGCAGATGTTTTATTTGTACTTAATTCTGAATTATGTAATAATGATAGCTAAATATATTATTAATATAAAATTTAAATATTCTATGAACTTACATTTAAAGAAAACAACATTAATGTCAACTGGTAAAGGAAGCCTGGACATCAACGTAGAAGTGATATACATGGCAGGCGAAGTTAAATACTTATGAATTACAATAACAAATTCTGGATACTGTACAGAAAAACTAAAGAGAGGAATAATTTTAGAAAAAGCAGCGGAAAAAAATTACACAAATTCATAAAATATGCAGGCATATCAAGTGATTGATTTCTAAATTTTTAGGTTCCGGAACGGCTCAAAATGATTTATTAATTTAATAGAAATAATTATATATTTATAATATAATGTAATAATTATCAGCGAGATACAGGAACCGCGTTCCGTCGTGTTCCGTCGGAAATAAAACCCTTTGCGTAAGACCAAAATCCAAATAATCGAGAAAATGGTATTTCTAATCCTGTTGTGTGGGTGTAAAAGCTGAACATTGAGATAGGCCGAAAAAAGAAAGATGCTTTTGAAGTATGGACACGGAAGAAAATATTAAACGTACAATGGGAGGGCAAAAAGATAAATGCCGAAATTTTGAAAAGAAAACAGAACTTTTTCTAAAAGCCAAAGCAAAATGGAAAATAAAAAATTTTGGACATACTATGAGTCGAACAAAATCTCTAGAAAAGGATATTATACTTGTAATGATAGAATGAAGCGGAAGAAAAGGGTGTACTGGCACAATTGAATAACTAATACGCAATATCACAAACAAAAAAAAAAAGGCAGTTCGGGTCCGAGGAGCAATGAACAAATTGCTAGCATGCTATTGCTGTGTATATCCAGATAGGTCTAACAAGGGATGGCTTGCGATCTATGTTCTAGTACTATTTCTGCGCGTTCAGATCCTGCGAAGAATTGGAACCTGCAGATGAAAGAGATGCTCACAGCCGCTGCTTGACCGGGACTGGAGCTGACAAATGACATCATCGCACTGAACAGTGTGTTTGACACCCGCAGTCATTCATGCTGATGCTGCCATTATTGGGGAAGAACTCGCTGAATTATCGGCGCGTCCCTCCCAGTTTCGGATAGCAAGAAAGCGAAGAATGATTCTCAAGTAATACAAATGCAAATATCGATGTTCAAAATTAAAACATCTTTCAAAAAGCTGGTTTAGAAACATGGATCAAGTTCGTGCGGAAGATAACTTGTTTTGACAGTGGCCGTGATTGTTAATTTATAATTACGATTTAGACAATACGGCAAAAGAAGTAAAAAGAATAACAGCGAAACTAAGCCTGAAACTGTCGCTTGGGTCATCTTATGGAGTCACAACTTCCTCAAATGGGTACAGGAAGGTGGGCAGAGACCTACCAGAGTGCTTGCGTTGGCCGCCTCACTGCGTACACATAGGAAATGTCAGGAAAATGGAGTAATTTCTGGGCTGAAGATAGTCTACTGGATGAGCATGTTACAATCACCGTTCGTTTATTCGAACACATATTTGACATTGGTATAATGCAATATTATTTCATATTTTAACTTTTTTATAAAATTGTGATTATCGGTTCTTTTCATTCACAACAACTCATCAAGCACATCGATAATAAACATCAGGTTTCATAAATGTTTCATTTTTTTACGGAATATGTTCATGTGTCTATATAAAATCTATGTTTTGAAAATATCAACATCAATGTTGCATCCTATTCTCGACACCTAGATGTGGATCGCCGATTTAATACGTTTGCATTCTGATTCCCTAATATGAGGTTTATCAGTGACTGGTACTACGTTTTACTAGTAGTATATAAATCTTATAAATTGAATTGCTACCTGATTAAATGTTACTGATAAGTGTACGATGTTTAGAAAAATGGTATCTTCAAGTAGAAATGTAAAAGTTGCCGAATTAATAACTATATAACAAAACATAATTTATCCCCGTCATAGACGGATATTCCCCTTCTAGTGTGGTGTTCCTGTCTAAGTTAAAAGTTGTATTGCTTTCATGACAATTTATTGCATTAAAAATACACACATATATATATATATATATATATATATATATATATATATATATATATATATATATATATTTTATGTCTAATACAATGATTTACACTACGGCTTATTTATTTCGTTGTTTGTATCAAAATGACGCGCCGAATTACTTATTCAATCTTCAAGTTTATATAAATATAACAGAATCATTTTATATCAATATAACTTTCGTAAAGCTGGGATATGTCACGATTCTTAATATATATTTTAATGTTTGTTACAGTGTTGGATTAGTGATGCATCTCGCCTGCGCAATTTTACCACTTCTTCAATTATGTACGAAAACAGTTTTAAAACTTTACTTGGGAAAACAGATTCATCAGGTGAAGTCTATCAAGGGGGCAAACGCGGGTTTTGAGATCAAAAATCGAGTCGCAGGATAAAAGAGCTCGTGCGTAATTTCGGCTCATTCTTTCTGGTAGTGGAATGATAACGGAAGATCTTAGAAGTAAAATGTATGTAAAATAAGATGTTTGGACATGGAATATTGGTGATATCTACACAATTAGTTCAATTTTCTTTTGAAATCAGTTTCAAATCGGAATTGGTATTTTGAGTAGTGCCTCAAATAACATTTTGATGGTATTGAAGGAAGACGGAAATATGTGAACAAGAAAATAGTTTTATACGACTATTACAGACGATACGAGACCGTTTGGCTGTTACAGCATCACTAGTTTGACACGTGGAGAAAAATATATTGAGACTGAAAGGGACTGACTGCCCAGCTTGCCTGTCTGAAAGTTCGGCCTCCCGTGCCGCAGACCGCCGGGTTTCGGCGGCGTCGATGGAGGGCCCCAACGGGTTGGGTGACGCAGGATCGGGGGGGGGGGATCAGGTAATTTTTCCGAAATTTCACTTGACGCCGCTCCTATTCATCGGATTTACATGATTGACACGGCGTTGGATTCAGGAAGCACGTCGTCATCGCACTATAAGCCCACATTTTTTAATTTCTTCCCGAAACTACGAGAAAAAAATTTAAAAAATTTTTGGAAATATTTTTTGAAAAACGGCATCGTAGCGTAAATTCTATTTTAAAAAGGAGTCCAATGCCGTTTACAGATCGAAAATCGGACAATTTGTTCAGACGTTATCGATCTAGTAAATTCCGTGTGATAGTGCTGCGATCTATTGATTTTTCTTATAAGTATTTTTCGGTGCATTTAGCCTTAATTCGACTGTTGGCAAAGGAGTTGGAGTAGATATTTCGGGGCCAAGAGAAGGTGCAGGTTGGACTTTGATTTTCCAGAGGTTGGCATTTTGTAAATACTAGTGGCCGACTTTGTAATCAGTCAGGTTTTAGGGTTGATTATGAACTCTCATTCTATGTTAAAGACTGAAGCAGTGGAGAGGCTTTCGGTTATAGTTAGTTCCGATGACCAAACGAAATAATAAAAGATAAAGCATTTTCAAAATTTTAGAGAATAGAATATTCGTAAAAATATACAGGTATATTTAAAGGTATTAATAAAAAAATTCTGAGAAATTTCCATGAAACAATAAGAATTACGTAAAAGATTCAGCAATATTAGCGCTTCGAAATGAGAGCTCGCCGCCGCTTTCATTGGCTCGCACGACCGCTTCGTGCCATTGGCCTATTTATTTACCCGACGGTAAGCGCTCCAGGTATTGCTGATTTCGTATAATCTCGGCTGTTTCTAGCAAACCGATGTGAAACGCTCCGGTATGAACTTGTGAGGGAGCAGATTTATAATTTTATTCTTGTCTATGAATTTCTCCCCAGTTCCATTACAAACACTTCTATCGAGGGCTATATGGAATTATCGCTAATATCACTTACCTCTAACCGACCGCCGCTCGCGTGTTCAGTGACTGTGACAGTGCCTTAATATATCGTATCGTGTAGTTTATTTTATTCGCTTATTAGTGTGTATTTAGTTCATACGAGGTAGTGTAGTGTAACATAGTATATATACATAGTGTCTAAAGTGCAGTTGCATGTCACGTAACTAACAATTGCATGTAACTAACCTCACATTAACACTCGCTTGCCAAAACTCATTTAAATACTATATTTTCCTGATTAACTCAAATTTAAAAAAACAAACAACAACTCTGTTAGGCTACACTTACAATCTAAATTATATTTATAGAGTATTCTGAATACATACACCAATATGCAACACCACGCAACCCTTTTGAAACTCAACGCCGACCTCCAGAAAGCCTACAAACACGTACAGGCTGCATTCCAGCAGGTGAATGCAATTAAAGACGAAATCCGTAGGCTGGAAGAGGTTATTCTAAACACTAGTGGCTGGACAGTAATTTCTAGAACTAGAACAAACAAACCCTTAATCAAGCCCAGCTATCCACTTGCACCACAACATACTCGCACATAATGCCCTCCCTACAAACAACAGGTTCCATCTCCTCCAAGACCCTGTTTTCTCCTCACAATCCTCTACCTCATTCTCACAAACCTCTACACAAGCACACACAAAAAACACAAGTTGCAGTGTCCAGGCAGACTACAAAGCCGACTTTAACCAATGGATCTGCAATCACAACTTCCAAAAACAACACACTCTCTCAGAAACAGAAAGTGTTAGTATTAGCTGACAGCCATGGTAGGAACATGTCCTCCAAATTGAGAGAGCTTCTTCCTCCAAATCGCGGTCACAGGCATTTTTAAGCCTAATGCTCGTTTGGAGCGTGACTAGCGACTTGAAACACTCACACAGCACTTTACACCGGGACACAGTCGTTATAATAGGTGGGCAGAATGATATTAACCATGGCAGCCAACTAGAGCCAAGCCAACAGATACAAAAATTCAAAGGTTGCCCAGCAAACAACGTAATTATGACCACCCTGCCCCTGGCACAACAACACCCTTGTTAACAGAGATTAAAAACCAACAACAAACTCACATCATCTGAGAGACACAAAATTACATTATTGAACTTGACTTTCTCTCAGAGATCTATTCACCAGCATGGTCTCCACCTGAGACAAGCTGGCAACACCACTAGGATGTAAGCTAGCCACACATCCTAGAGGCTCCTTCAGTGTCAGCACCATCTCCCGCACCTCTACACCTCCACCAACTCCTACTCCCTCTACACCAGTCCTTACTCCTCCACACCAACCCCTACTCCATCCACTCCAGTCCTTGCTCCCTCACTCCAGCCCATTCTCCTACTGTTTCTAATTCAGCCTTGTCCCTAGTCCTGTGACTTACACTCCCACCTATGCTGTCGTAGCGCCAACCCTCCCATCTCCCAAAACTCTCCTCAAAACCCTCTGATCCATATCCTACAACCTACACGCTGTTCCAAAACCTATCCAGCACCTGGACCTATAGCTAACAACCACCTCTACACCAGTCACCACTGAAAACACAGCACCTTTAAGATTCTACATCAGAACATTGATCCTTAAAAACAAAATTCATGAACTAGAAATTATGCTAACATACCACATAAAACACACTAATGCAATCTGTATAACTGAACACTGGCTTACGGAGGATCAAATAAAAATGACACAAATACCGGGTTTCACTTGGCTGGTTACTTCTGTCTAGGGACAACGCACAAATATCAATCATACAGTATGGAGGCACATGCATATATCTGCCAACAACTGTAGAATCCAAACAAGTAAATGAATTCAAACAAATAACATGTGACTCAGACATAGAATGTTCAATTGTAGAAATTCCAAAGCTGAACATCTTCCTCCTAACCATTTACCGAGCACCTGATGGAAATCTTCAAATTTTCTTAAAAAACTTAGAATTAATCTTGGATAAATTAACAAAGCGGGCTCATTACTCTATCATAATCTGTGGATATAAACATTAACTTCCTACCAACAGCTAATAACACTCATGAAAAGAAAGAATTAAACTAATAAACTTAGGTCGCTCCTATAATCTAGATGCAGTAATAGACACACCAACCAGGCAAACAAAAGACTCCCAAACAGCAATAGACCAAATCCTTTTAGACAAAACAAAACACACATACACAGTCACCACTAATGATACAGGGCTCAGTGACCACAATGCTCAATTACTCACTCTTAAAATAAATTCCACCTCACCTAAAGTGAACCTAATAAAGGAGTCTAGGAAGTATAATGAAAAAAACTTAAACAAGCTCATCCAACTACTAACTAATGAATCATGGCCAGGGGTATATGAAATAGATGACATCAACCTAAAGTTTAACACTTTCTTTAATACAATCAAACACTATTTCACATCACACATCCACTACAGTATCACAAACAAATAACACACAAAACAGCAAAGCATGGATAACAAAAGGTATTAAAATTTCTTGTGAAAGAAAAGGAGAGCTTTATACACTCACAAAGAACACTCGTGCAATCATCAAATAGTAAACTACTATAAGCAATATACAGCTATACTCAAAAAAGTTATAATAAAGGCCAAACAAGTGTCAAATGATGAATACATAAAAAAATCCAAAAATAAAACAAAAGCTATGTGGAATATTGTAAAAAAAACATTACCAGCAAATAACAAAACACAAAATGTTGAACTAGTCCATGAAAACAGAAGAATAACAAACCCTAATGAAACAGCCAATATATTCAACAAACACTTCTCTGAGATTGCTGGTAGACTACTACAAAAGAAAACCAAACACTACGCCTCTACAACCACCACCTTTCTTTAAAAACTCGCTTTCTAGCATGTACATCACAGAAACAACAGAGAAGGAAATACTTCAAATTATAAACAAAATGCAAAATAAACAATCCGCTGGGATAGACAACATTCCTGACTTCTTAATAAAAAAGATTGCTCCATATGTCATCAAACCATTAACATATTTATACAACCAATCACTAACTCTTGGCTCCTTCCCAAACATATTTAAAACTGCAGTAATTAAACCTATACACAAAAAGGTAACAAGCAAGATGTAATGAATTATAGACCAATTTCACTCTTGTCAGGCTTTTCAAAAAAATTAGAAAAGCTCTTCTATGAAAGGTTAAAAAGCTACTTGATACACTGTAACATTATCACTGACTCACAACATGGATTCAGGAAAATCATTCAACTGAAACTGCTTTATTCACCTTTGTAAATGAAATCCTCATGGCATTAGAACAAAAGAAATTCCTGTTGGTCTCTTTCTTGACCTGTCAAAAGCCTTTGACACGATAGATCACAGTATTCTATTGTCAAAATTAGAATCTTATGGAATCGAGGGATTGCTTACAAGTGGATAAAATCATATCTATCAGACAGAAAACAAATAGTAGTATTACCTTACCAAAAGACAACAAAATAAATAATCATCACTCCGAGCAAGGGATGTGACATGGGGTCCCATAGGATCCACACTAGGCCCAATTTTATTTCTTATGTTTGTAAATGACTTGCCATCAATAATGGAAAACAACACAACCGTACTTTTGCTGATGACACTAATATAATATTCAAAGAAAGAACAACCAAAGCTTTGCAAGACAAAGCCAATCCAGCCATCGACAAACTCATACAATGGATCCACCACAACAAACTAATCCTGAACAAAGACAAACAATCACAATACCTTTCCACAACTCCCACTCAACACAACAATACTCACCAAATTTAATATTAGAAGGAAACAGCATCACACAAGCACAGAAACAAAATTTCGGAATCACCATACAATCCAACCTCAAATGGAACTCACACCTAGAAGATATTAATTCAAAATTGAGCAAACTTAATTATGCTCTTAGAATAATAATAGAAACAGCACCATTGAGACAGCACTGAACAGTGTACTTTGCAAATGTGCACTCTATTCTCAAATCGGGATAATAATATGGGCCAAGCACCAGAGGCTAAACAAACATTCAAAATACAAAAGAGAATCATTCGAACAATGACAAATACAAAAGAACAGAGTCCTGCAGACCTCAATTCAAAAACTAACATACTACCACTGCCTTGTATATTCATTTATGAAGTTATCATGTTTGTAAAAAATCTACTAAACAATGACACACTTTACAAATTTAACTCAAGTTTACCTTCCTATAACACAAGGCAAGCATGTAACCTTCATCAACCAATGTGTACAAGCACATTATACCAAAAAGGTACATTCTCTTCAGGTATACAGTTCTTCAACAAATTACCAATACATCTGAGAAACACAACAGGCTTACACAACTTCAAGAATAAACTCAAACACTTCCTTGGGAAAACCTTTTATAGCGTTCAGGAATACCTCAATGACTAATATGTCCCAAAGTGATTTCAGGTGCTGCAGTAGGACTAGGTGTAGAAATAGAGAAAACCTGGCCATAACCTGCCTCCTCCTCCCCACCATTTCAAGATTTAATCAAGGAATATGCTAAAATGATATGTAGCTGTTACCATAATTGATACCATGTACTGTTATTATTACTATTAGCATTGCCATTACTATTATTAATTTATAAGAAATGTTATCTATTATTATTAATATAATTATTATTGTTATTATTATAGTAGTAGCAGTAAAATCATTATTCCAAGTAAATGTTATTTTGAACAATGAAACTACAAATCTTGAAATGTTAAATTATTTTAAATTAAATTAAGTTAAATGTTTATCTACTTTGCTGTTAAAAATAATTATCTACTATGTAATATCTTAATATATCTGTAACAAGTATTGTAGCATAGTCTTTAGGCCAAAGACCCCATCTTGATCAGGTTTTTTGTCCGTTTTCCCTGGTCCTTTGAGCAAATGCTGAGATGGCCCCTTGTTTTGCATCTGGACGATAAATGTAACTTCACTCGCTGCACCCAAGAAGATGCATGCAATTGTACTCCCTCCATATACAACATATTTGACTCGTCATACACGATTGTAATTGTATTTGTGACTCAATAAATATTATTATTATTATTATTAATTAACACTTATTATAGGATTTGCTCTGCAATTCCTTCCTATTTCCCAAATTTTTCAATTTCCATGCTCCTTACCATAGACAAACTATTAATTACTTTCTGACGTCAAATTTAGAACATGATTAGAATTTTCACAATAAGTAATCATTTTATGTGACATTAGTTTCAGCTCCTTGTATATTAAATGCAGCACATTCTGAATGCTCCTTACACAATTCATGTTATCAAGCGCATAAATTAAATTCTATTCAGCTTCATTCATACAATAAATTAAACAATTTTTAAAAGTATTTCCACTGCCTTTTAATGAATTTTGGGGAGGTTTCATATTTTCTCCCAAGTCTGTTTTGCTTTATTATCTAAATATTTCTATTAGTTACAAATAATTATATATAAAACATCTTCCTTACGAAATATCAATGTATGAATAAAGAAAATATATGGATAGAAAGGTGGATTTCAGGCTTATTGGTCGAACTGTTCAGCGAGTAGCCTAACCGAGCTTGCAAGGGGTGGCGTCATTTTCCAGTAATGGGAAAGATCGGCCACGATACTTCCATATATTATAACCTCCTTGACTGTGACAGTTCTCGTCAAATCCCGCCAGATAACTTCCTTTTTATGTGTGAAGTAAGGGCCTCCTTTACAAAGGACTTCTAAAAGTGGCCTTGGTGGAAAGCTGAAATGGCAGCGACTCCTCAGTTCACTGTAAGCTCATTTTGAATTGTATGCGTGGAAGGGTTTCTTGCAGAACAAGCAATATTCAAAGTGAATGACAACCGAATCCCAAACTTCATTTCACTTATCAGAACAAATATTAAAATCGTGACACGTCCACTTGTCTCTTTTCCAATACAAATGAAAACTATAGCACAAATTTTACACTTTTCAACACCAGCTTTAACTAAAAACGATTTTTGCCAGGTGGGTATGTCACCAATTGAATGTTTGCGTCTCATTTATAGGATCGAAGTTTTGATCATTAAGAGAATAGTCATAGAAGAGAATAGCATTAGAAACACATGACACCCTACAATATTGCCACTTCCTACCCCCCATCACTTGAGAAAGATAGAACCAAGTACTGGGCAAATCTAGCAATGACCATGCAAAACACCTCACCAATGGAAGCAAAATATATGCAACTGTTAACAGTGCATTAAATGATGTAGAATTCTTCAAGAATCATGATTATGTAATAACACCATCTTCACACCCAAACATTAGTTCAAAACATTAGGTGTGTGTGTGTGTGTGGGGGGGGGTCTCTTTTTTTATATCACAATACCACAATCTCCTTTAGGCCAATGAATCAATTACTGTTAATGATTAAAGCAAATTGTGTGGAGCATAAATGTATTAACAATTGCAGTAAAAATTAATACATGGTACTATTAACAAGTCAAAGGAAAAAAAAAACAGTTTTAGTGAAGTTTCCATAAAGATAAAAACAATACAAATAAATTACTTAAAAAATTAATACAATGAAGCTCACGATTTGCAAAAAAGCTAACTTGTTTTTATAGAAACAGCAAGTGGAAATGGAAAGAAGGTAAATGAATACCATTTCCACAAACATTAGGTACTTGTGTTTTCTCAATTTTTCAAAATCCATTGTACAATTGTTTCAGTAATTTTTTCTTCCAAATTGATCACAAACTACTAACAAATTCATATTCATTATTTAAATAAGATATCACATGAAATGCAAAAATGTCAATACAACTTCCCCAAAGCATGGCATCTCTCAACCAAGAAGACAGAATGAATAAACCAAGAATGATAAATGAACAACAGCTATTACAAAAATATAAATGTGTATAGAGACAAGGAGCAACTAAGAAATAGATTCAAATAAAAGGTTAGAAAACAATGGGCATATAATTGCTTCCAAAAATTTCACAAGTAACAAGCTAATTAGTGTATATATTTTTCATTTTCATGCTACAATAATACAATATTCACATCAGCAAGTCTTAATATGCTTGGACTATGGATTACTGTGCCTATCACATGGCAAGATTACAAGGAAACATAAGAATCAAGGCATACATCCTATCACAATCACACTCACTTGTGCACGTACATATATTACACTGTCAAATATATTTTCACTGGACGCTCATGTACAGAATGTTCCAATGTTTTTGCTTTTGTAGGAACACAGTCCATCCAGACTACTGTACACACAAAGATATGCTTTACCATCCAATAACATTTAATAATTAAATGCACGTAACATTTAAATGTACATTTCAAATGATGACATCCCAAACAACCTAAGAATCACAAATTGTAATATTAACGCTTCTTGGAAAGATCCTTTATATCAGCTAGTGAAAAACATTCAATATTAATTGTCAGAATTATAACAATCACCAAATAATCTTAGTTCTGCAAAAGATCACCTTCAGCAAATCTTTGTGCATGTGTGAGTACTATTAAAACACACAAAAGCCATTACACTGACGACAATACACAAAGGAGAGAATCTTCATCCTTTATGGAGTAAACACCAGTGAATGAAAAATCATGAGCATTAATGTATTAAAAAGCTCAAACAGTGAAACATCCATCAGTACATATTTGAAGCTTCTATTTATAATGAACAATGGCACACTTCAAGAACCATTTAGTATGCGATTACCATATTTTCATACTTCAGTCTGCATAGACGATTATTGTCTGCACCAAACAAGATGACAATCTTTAAATTACATTTCTAACACTTTTCTTAAAGTAGTTTTTAAAACTGAAATGGAACGCAATTACTTTGCTTAGAATTCCATCATTATTTACAAGGTACATACTAAGAAAGCTACATGCCTTCCAGTAAAGTGCCATGGACAATTTTTGGAAACACCACCCAATCCTGTACAATATTTCTAAATCATCTGATACAAAACTTTACGTACAAGCTCACACAAAAAGTAGTATTCAGCAACTTGAAAAATTAGATGTGATATAACTTTTGAAATCGAGTACAAAACATTTAGTCACATTGCTACGGTTACCTCCAGCAGTAAGTCTTTCTGGATTGCTCTTCCAAAGCCTGTATTCAAGCTAATCTCACAGTGAAAACTGACAAAAATTTAGTCATGTATGTAATTTTCAGGTCACTTTTAAACACAATAAATAAAATTTAAAAAATAAAAAAACAGCTACTAATCAATAATAACAAAGCATCAAGTTTGTCCCTGCGGTGTTATTCCCAATCTTTAGCTATTTATTTTCGTTTTCCACAACAAAATGAATGAAGTATTCAAAGGCAGCATTTTTATAAAATAATTTTATAAAATAAGACCAGATAACCACTAAGTATAAAAACTATATCTACATGAACACAAGACACTTCAAAGTCTAATAATAAAATGTGGCAAAAAACAGTATGTAGACCTTTCCAAAAAAGAAAGTAAATGAAGTTTAAAAAACCTAATACTAAATATTTGGCACAAATGAAACAACCTCTAAAAAATTAAAAAAGGAATCTATTGACTGTTTGACACAACAAAACAATCTTTTTAACAACCAAGCAAAAGTGGATTATTATTATTATTACTACTACTATGCTTACTGTATTAACTACATCACTTCTGGCAAAATTCATCTGTACAAATAAATGGCACCATATTTAAATCTGAAATTGCTGCAAATAAAACAAACATACATATTTAAGTGCATATACCATCAGAAATTAACAATACTCATAAACATGTCTATACATTAAAGAAGTGTAAATCTTCCTAATGCAAGTTACGTAGTTCCACTTGAGAATCCAGAAAGTTTCTTTACCTCAAGAATTTAAAGGATATAAAAATAGACCAGGACGTATATCTAGAAGAACATGAGATATACTGACCTAAGAGATAAAACCATTTTGATTTTTAAACTCGCTTTAAGGAGTTCTCAACTCTTAGGCAAATATTAACTATGAGTACCAATTGCTAATGATGTAACATTCTAATAAACATTTTTAATGATGCATTCTTAAGAATCTTCAATATCGAGAACACTACAAACCAGAAACTAATACTGGACATTTCCATGGACGTAAATTACATTCACAATATTTCATCAACTGCAACACTAATTTCTAATGGCATTAGCACTTCCTTGGAAAAGGTTCCAACTCCCCTTTTCTTGTCTTTCTCAATTTCTTCATTCGAGCAGTGCTCAAGCTCATTTTCAGCAGTTGACTTGCACACCAGATGAAGATAGTTTACCAAAGTAAACTGCAAGAAAATAGCACAAGTTTTCTTTTTCAAGTGCTTCAGTACAAGTTCAAGGGCAGGAAGTAAAGTAATAATGCAACTTACAAGTGAAAAACTCATTGAAGAACACAATTCCTATTCTGCTGGGGTAATCCAGCACGTGTTAAATCTCTCTCTATTTCATCATCATCTTCAATTCTACAAATATAAAAAAATAAACAAATAAAAAAACAGGTCAAAGCAGATTAGAAAATAGGCTACTATGAACCAAAACTTTTAGCTTACGCTCGTTCTTGAGAATCCAAGTGATGCACTAATTCATCTCTTTTGTTGACAATTGTAACTAATTCATCTAGCAGTAGGTTTTCTCTAATTTTTTGTTCTTCTGTTTTCTGCCAATCTGAATATATAAAAATTGTGTATTTTATTCATCTACAATCCTTCAATACGAAAGATAATCATTTAAATAACATTATCCAATTACCTTCTATAGCCAAAATACTTCTCAACTCTCTATTAAGCAATTCAAATTTCCTTTCTAAATCATCTTCTTTTTCACTGAAAAATAATGTAACAAAATAATTTATAATTAATATTAAATTCACTTTTATTTCATTCTCCCCCTCCCATGTGCATGTGTGAAAAATTTCTTGTATTTATCCAACCATATGGATTTCTGCGTTAACCACTGAGTTTAATAATGAACTACTTACAGAATGTTTAACTGCATCTGTCTTCTCAAAAGTGCATTCTTTTTGTTCACGAGAGTAAACCATTTGGACATTAATTCCTCTTCTCTGTCTCTGTCACTCCCTAAACACAATAATTATTTTGAAAAAGTGAGGACAGAAAATTGATACAATATTAAGGTAAGTCCTTTGACACACAAATGAATATTAGCATTACTCTTCAATAATACCAGTTATTTTTAAGGTTAAATCAGCTGACAATTATTTCACAATAATGTAGAACGAAAGCAGCTACACAAAAACAATTAAATCACTCGCCTGTTGATTTTCATCATGATCACAAAATGTATAAAAATCTGTACAAACTTCTCTGATATCAATATAAAAATTACATGGGCCTACAAACAGTAGAACCACTTCACATTGACCATCTGCATATATTTTTCAATTTCTAAATTACCTTTCATACATGACAACCATAATTTCTTCCTCCCTTTAAAATGCAAATGTGAAGGGAGAAAACAAAATATAATTATAATTGAAAGGCTGGTGAAAAAAATAAATTTACAATATAAATGATAAACTCAAAGGAATAATACAAAGTATATAAAGAAAAAGGCAATTCAAAGAAAAAGTACATAAAAAAACAAAAGACATACCAGCTTCCATTACACGACGTAGATCCTTCTCTAAAAGAGCTGCTTGTTTATCAATTTGTTTTTGCTCTCTTTCCAAAGCTTCCAATTCATTTTGAATGTAATTTACCATATCCTTTCCACACTGCAAAGGTATGACAATTTTATAAAAAAAATAATTTTTTAATCACACACCCAAAAAGGTCATAGTCATACTTACTCCTCTCCGAAGTTCATCAGTATTTTTATCAGGAGAAATACGGTCCATCAAAGAAGAGAATGAATGCAATGGGGATGCTTTCTTGGTAGTGTTGTCATCTTCTATAGGTAGATGAATGGGTCGCAAAGCGGTAGATACATTCTCAGGGGGAGTTTTAGGACTCAAAACAGGATCAGAGGACGGATTCCAAGCAAAGACATTGCCATTCTTCTCCGACTATAAGAAAATGAAATATATTATTTAAATTTAACCAAGAACATATGTACTTGAAATGCATATACAAATTTACACATAAAATGTCTGTATGAGATTGATCATTTCCACATCATCACACAATGGAATTTTAAATCTTTTATTACATTACAGCCAGCAATATTTGAATTTGAATTTGCATAATGTTTCTAATGACACAATTAAACTTTCTTCATGTAATGGACCATTATTAGATTCCTCATTTCAAGAAAATAACTAACCTTGCTTCCAAGAGACCAGCTGCCAGGAGAAGAAGGTTGAATTTTTTCAGGAGAATTTCTAAGAGCTGTACTATTTTGATTGTCTGACACTAATTGTTCAGGAGAGACATTCTTATCAATTATGCCATCTGAAAAAATTAACACAACAAATTGAAATATTGAAAAACCATCATTACTCCGAAATGAAATTATTAAAATATCAAAAAAGGAACTCCAGAGATTGATTAAACCATTTTCTTTTGTATAATTCAGTGCCATAAGTCATATCTACAGAAAAAATAAAACACACTTTACACCAAAATTGAAAAATAAAAATAAAACTTTTATTCAACGAAGCCATTACAAACATTATAAATCAAAATTTTCATTGAGGAACGAATATTGGACTGGCACAGAACCCATACAGAATTCATATTTATGAACAATTGTAATTAAGAACAGAACAGTAAAGAATTTAAAGAACTCTTGCAGGAAAGCACTGAAGTCCAAAAAAATATATGATAGAAGCAAAATTCTCTCTGCCAGCATGTCTGGACTTGGAGAGTGTGCGTATGTGGTGTGCGGTGCATGTGTGCACGTGTATGTGTCTGTGTTTGTGGAGGGGGACAATATTTGGACTTAAAATCTTTCTCACAGGAGATCCTCAATGTGAAGATAAAGTGATTACTACAAGTGAATATTAAGAATATTTTAGAAATTTTTTTCTTCTCTCATAATGTGCAACAGTTCAATAACACATTCTTATACTTTGTTTTGCTTGCTATGATTTTCTCACCTGGGCTATTACAAGAACCTTGAGTAGCTGGAAATAAAGGATCTTGTCCCTGTAAAGGAGATGTTACCACTTTCATTCTTGTTTCTGCAATAAGACGTCGAGCTCGTTCTCTAAGTTGTTGCTGTCTCTCCTCTTCACCCTAAATTGAAAGAGTTATATGTAAAAATTTCATTGGACTTCTTTTGCCAAAAAACACATTGATAGTTAATTATAATTCTAATAGTGACAAAGGTTTTGGAACTACATTTCGTATGCAGTGGTTTACATCTAATTTATAAAGAAAGTCAGCTTTTCTGATAACATAAAGCTGATTAAATATATTGTAGCAAACTGATTTAAAACTGATGCAAAATTTAGAGGCTCACAAAATTTTATAATACAACATATCTACATACAAGGAGCAATAATTTGCATGCATCATACCTTCAGTGTCCTCATGACAACACATGCTAAAATAACGTTTTGAAACAGAAATATACTTAGTCTCTGAAGGATCTTCTATAAGGGAGTTCTAGTATAAGATGTTAATACTAGTGCTTACAAACAAAAGTAAATTTGTAAATGTCAGTGGCACAATCTCGATATAACAGAATTTTAGAGATTACTTACTTAGAGTGTTGAATAAACTGAGTTAAAATGGAGCAAAGCATTCAAAATACACAAGCAAAATTAAAAAAAATAAAATAAAATTCGTCATATGATCACTATACAGAATACACAAGCCACACCGATTACCTTAAAAAATGAAGTTTCTGGTAGGTCCCCTACAGTCAAACATATTTCCAAATAAATTTTGTTTTACAAGATGAATCCACAAATTTTCTTCGAAAATTAAATAAAGTAATATATCTATTATGGAATTTTTTAAAATTAGGTATCACTTTGCACCAGAAAGGCAGCAAACAACATACTGTTAAATGTACTTTACCGTCATTATGTAAAAATCACAAAATATAATAAATATCTACATATTTATACTCTATTTATGATAAGGCACATTCATAATATTTTTGTAAAATTAAATCTCTACCAATATCAAACCAAAATGAATACTCAAAAACCGACATGGAAAATTGGGTACTCATGGTAATAAAGACTGTCTTCACAGCATAGGAGAAATACAAATTTGGCTATTTCACTATCAGTATGATACTATCTTGTGAGAAAATGAAAGTCAAAGTGAGGATAAACTGCATGACATTCAACGACAAACAAAAATCTGGATAATTCTAAGTAACCCCTGTTCTGAGCATTTGAATCTATTCTGTCTTACAAATATGTGCAACATTGCTTCACTGAAGATGGCCAACTATAAGCATTCATGCACAAAATCATGGTTTTAGCATGTTTGAATTCAAGCATAGGTAAGAAAAAAAGAGATATATATGTGTCCCTTTTCAAGTTACTTGTGCATAAATGTGTTCAATTTTCAAGTTACTTGCATTCTTTTCATTAGGACTTATCTTCACAAATAGAACCATTGACAGAGGTGACATACAAGATCTCTTATTACCATTCGTTATAGACACAATATGAATTTGGACAGGCAGTTTGTTGGTCATCCATAAAATACGTAATGCTAAAGGGGTGAGGAGGTAGGTATTTCATAAATCTTACATTGAGATATTTCCAAAATAATTTGAAGACCATTTACATCAGATAACCTAATTGTCAAAGCTTACTCCAATGGAAAAGGAATGGAATTACTATACAGAAGAACAATGTTTTAAGGACTATGACTTGATTCTTCCCCCAGAATCATTACAAAACCAAGGATTTTAGTAACAGTATAAGAATCTTAATATGAGGTTTAATAGATGCTTGTTGATCGAAAATAATACCCAGATCCCTCACTACATTCACTGATTCCAAAGCAACATCATTGAGTGTACAAGCTTAGGATATTTTTTCAAATGCTACAGTATGTAAGATTTTACGTTGGCCAGTATTTAAGGTCAGCTTTAGATCATTGCAATTTCCAGACTAGTAGTGCAACAGAATGGCATTTCTCACACTTGTTAGTTTTCTAATCTCTTTAGACTAGACTAGCTTTGCGATATTGCTCCTCCTTTTCCCAGATCCCAGCTATCTATTGGTGCCTAAAAGACATTTTTTTACATTTTCTCAATTTTTTAGTGCCCTAATAGTAGAACTGAAAAATGATTTTAACAATATTACACAAGAGTAAAACATGGCCTATATACAGTGACAGCGCATGATCATGGTAGGGAAAACAGATTACTGAACAATGTCAGATCTCCAGAAGGGGCATGGGGGCCATACCCTATCTCAATCCTTTTTTCTTTCTTTTTTAAAATTTTATTCAATTTATTCAAAACAACTGTCTCACTGATATCATTACATTCCAAAGCATTATTTCCATGAAGCACATTCAGACGTGATTTCAAGATAATCAGATTCTAAAAAAAGGGTGTGAGTTTGTTTTGTTCTAACAAGAATCCAAACTAGTGGTGCTTCTTTCAGCACATACTTTTTGCAATATTACAATGTTATTGTTATGTGCGATGGGACGTCCATATATGTTTCACTAGTTTCAAACAAATTATGAGAAAACTACAAACTTTTACAAAAAATTGTAAATGACCTTTTTTAAAGAGCTAATTTTGTACAACAAATTGTCTGAGGCAAAAATTTCTATCTTCAATTATGAAGTTTTGATTTTTTTTTTTTTTGCAATTATAGAAAAAAGGGAGTGAGAAAAAAAAAAAAAAAAAAGAAAAAAGAAAAAAAAAAAGAATTTTTCAAGAAAATATCCGAAAATGGATCTAGCACCATATTTTTTACTGTCCCTTATTACACATGTGGAGAAAATTTAAAGAAAAAATTGATATGGCTTTTGAAGAGAAAACAAATTTAGTCAAAAATTTCTTCCGGGCTGAAGGGCCGTGGTCCATTGGAAAACATATTTCCAGACGTTTCGTCCGCAACTACGGCAGACATCCTCAGTGGCGATGTGGTCTCGGATGAAGAATCCTCCTTGAAGGTTCCCCGGTGACTGAATCAGTCGTAGTTGCGGACGAAACGTCTGGAAATATGTTTTCCAATGGACCATGGCCCTTCAGCCCGGAAGAAATTTTTGACTACAACTCCGGCCGTGAAAGCCTACATTGTTTTAGAAAACAAATTTGTAAATTTTAAGTGCAAATTAAGCAAAAGCTACTCTTTTTTTTTTAATTGTACAAGACCTTTTTTTAAAGAGCTAATTTTGTACAACAGACTTGGCCTGAGGCAAAAATCTCTATCTTCAATTTTGTAGTGTTTTTTTTTAATTAAAAAACAAAAACAAACAAGCGATACCGGAAAATCGGATTAGCATTACATTTTTTACTGTCCCTTATTACATATGTGGAGAAAATTTAAAGAAAAAATTTGGAACAAGTTTTCGTATAAAAAAAACGTAAATTTCAAATGCAAATTACACAAAAACTTATCGTTTTATTAAAAATTGTACATGATCTTCTTTAAAGAGCTAATTTTGTACAACAGACTGTCTGAGGCAAAAAGCCATATCTTTAATTTTGTAGTTTTACATTTTTTTGTTGTAGCAATTTTCGAAAAATCAGAGACTTGAACGAAAATGACACCAGCATCATTCTCTTAAAAGTCCTTTGTACTATTCACCAACAAAATTAAATTTAAAAAAATTAGCCCATTTCTGAAAATTTTGAAAATGTCCAAGGGGTAACCCCAATGTCCAAGTACCTCCCAAAATTAAAATATCGGTTTCAAATTTCAGGGGACGCGACATCATTCAGAACCATTGGGGAATATCAATTTTTGAAGAAAAGAGGCTGAACGGTTTATACGCTAGCGTTGTGGAGAAAATTTACGGACGGACGGACGCACGGACGGTCGGACGGACGGACGGTCGGATGCACGGACGGTCGGACGGACGGACGGACGCACGGACGGTCGGACGGACGGACGGTCGGTCGGACGGTTTTGCCGTCATCAATTTTTCGGTAAGAACAACGCACACAACATGGATTCTGGCTATACCACGTGTTAGAGCAATTGATTTTCTATTTAGCAAATGGATTTATCCAATTTTTCGTTATCCCAGCCTCGCAATAAGTTTTTGTGTCGAAAATTCGCCGTTTTCCTGTGCACGATTAGGGTACTTTCTGTACTTACGTTAGTAAGTGCGAGAAAGTAAAATCAGATTAAATATTTTCCCTGGTGTTTAAAATTCACTGAATAACATATGTGATATTTTGACATTTCATGCTTTGTATGGCTTTTGATAAATTTTTATTCTCCAATATCCATCTGCATTCCAAGCACACGCTTTAACTGACAATAAAAGACATGGCAAACAATAAAGCTTAGCTTTAACTTCACTAATAGATCACATTCTGAGTGACACTGTTTTACTGTATAGAATTAAACTATATTTTCCAAAAATCTGGGATTTCAACGAACATGAGACAGACACCATTCTGTTAAGCTAGCCAGGACAAAGTTTAATACAAAAATTGCCGCCATTTATGAGAAATTTTAATGTTTTTGAAGCTAAAGTACCTCAAAATCAAAATATCCGTTCAAACTCCCAAAACCTTTGAGTTTTTAAGATCGCTTTTTCACTACTAGGTCATGAAGCGACCACTTTGTTTTACATTAGGGTAACAGAAGACAACAAAGCGCACATAAACACCCATGCCCAAGGCGGATTCGAACACGCGACCCTTCGAGCCAAGGCACTACGGCCCTGCAGCCTTAGCGACCTAGGCTATCCAGGCCCGGATGCCTTGAGTTCGTTCAGATCGAATGAGGAATATCAATTTGGAAAAATCAGTTGAACGTTGAAATAGTTGACAAACGTAGGCGGACGCACAAATATGCGAAGGATAGACAGATGGGCGACGGACGGACGGACGGACGGAGGACGGACGGACGGACGGCGACGGACGGACGGACGGACGGACGGACGGACGGACGGACGGACGGACGGATGACGGACGGACGGCGGAGGCGGGCGGACGGGCGGACGGGCGGACGGGCGGACGGACGGGCGGGACGGGCGGACGGACGGACGGGCGGACGGGCGGACGGGCGGACGGGCGGACGGGCGGACGGACGGCGGACGGGCGGACGGGCGGACGGGCGGACGGGCGGACCGGCGGACGGGCGGCGGCGGACGGACGGACGGACGGACGGACGGATCGATTGTTCTACAGTTCGGATGAAATAAAAAACATTTTACGAACTTGGTCTCACTTTTGGTCATAACACATTTCATATAGTTGAATGCAATATTACTCATTACCAGGATTTCAAAATAGTTTTTGATGTCATACTGTGTTTCACAACACATAGGATACCACTGCAAAATTAGGGTGCATTGTGTTTGCTTAAATGCATCCTATATACATCCATTACATATATTCAGTTTGATATGAATAGTCCATTAATACCCACAGTATAATATTTCATCTATAGAGCATTTTTTTAAATAATTCATAATGACAAGAATAAAAAGACAAGCAAAAAAATCCTTCCAGAAATGAAGTAAGAAATTCAATGGATTGTAATTAAAAGTGATTTTTCTATAAAGAGGAAGTGGAGTGGGAAGGAAGAGAAGGAGCTAAAATAATGAATGGTTAACTGTGATAGAGTACATTTTTTATGATGAATAAAGATAAGGCAGCATGATAATATTCGTATAAAGCATTCTAGCAAAACATCTGTTTTTTTTATCAGAATAACTGTAGAACTTTCACAAAATACTGAGTAGTGTTGAGAAACATTTAATTTTACCAAGAAATAGTTTCTTCCAAATGACAATTATTTCCTTGTATGCCCTTTAAAAGTTTAACAGATGATTGATTTCTACCTAAAGAGAAACAACATAATTAAATTCTAAGGAAACTATTAAGTCACTTTACACAAATTAATTTTAAGTAGATATGTTTATCTAATTTTTTTTTGTCATATTTGTTAAAAAATGTTTTGCACTTTTGCACCAGCAGTACATGTTTTTTAAGTGCTACATGTAAACTTATTCAAATTAATAAAAATATACACAAGTAAGAACTGCAAAAATGTGCCAGATAAAACACATCAATATACAAAATAAAGTTATAGCAAGCATTTGCGAAGCAAAATTGCAAGGATGCTAAAAATCCTTTTTAATCACATTTCCCTATTACTGAATCAATTTCAAAAGCTGTGAAATACCAAAGCATATCTTTAAAAAAATTCTGTACAAATATATTAGGCAGACTACACTGGAATATCATTTTAAATTTCTTACAAAGTTAATTTCAGATTATGTCACAACATTAAGGAAAATGAGAAGGCAAATAATTATGAAAAGGAACAAATGTTAAAATTAATTTCACACTTATAGCTGCGATACCCATACAAAGAACTTAAAATAGCTGAGAAGAGGCAAATGTAATTCTCTTTTTATTATTCATTTTCTCCTTTTGAACACACAATTGTACTTTTGAGAAATAATCTATAACGAAGGTTTTATTTTCAATTTAATTTAAGTACTTTAAATGAAATATTGTACAATATATTTATTTATTTAGTCAAAAATTGTATGTGATGTATTGAAGGGTGTATTGTATGTGACATATATAAAAGTATAGAATTGACGAGAGTGTTGAACAAAGATATATGAAAGTTACCCTTTTTGGGTTTATTACGAGTCTATCTCTGTTTTGATGTTTTTTTTCTTTTTCTTTTTCTTTTTTGGTACACCTCAATATTTTAGACAGACATTTAAATTATTATATTATCAGGTTAACAATCACATATCTTCATTTACGTTTCAGGGCACATTGTAGCCCCAACATCGTGTATGAACTATAATACATAAAAATACACTTAAAATAACAAAAGGATAGACAGTACATATTGAATTTTTAAAATTTGCAATAATAATAAACATTTTGTGATAAAATAAATTAAGTAGAATGACAGCTTATAATGGAGGGACACAAACTTACCATTCATTAATACGAATAAGACTCCATCCAGTTATCCACAATGAAATGTTTACATTACATTGTCTGTCATAATACTATAGAGATGTGTATTAGTCAACTCAACTACATGTCTGTCTAAAATATTGAGGTGTACCAAAAAGGAAAAAAGTTATAATCTTTTTTAATTTCACACAATCACAATTCCACAAAATTGACTCTTCTCTGATTACTTGTGTTTATGGGTTCAAATGAAAGCAAATTACAAAAACAAATAAATAATGATTATCTAAGACTTTTGTTTTGGAAATATTATAAAAACCAATTCCTTAATTCAGTATTTATTCAAATCATTTCACTACAAACTGATTTCCAGTGCCATCTGTTTCTAAAGAAAGCTCCCTATTGAGTATCCACTCACACAGTGAATTGCCTCACCTGGACTGGAGACTGGGCAGCAGTGTGTGTGTAGCCCCCACGGGCTGCTGCTTCTCTTCGAGCCTGCTCCAACAGCTGTCGAGCCCTCTCACGCAGCTCGTCATGACGCGTAAGGATATGCTGGGTTACAGGCACGCACACACATCACACTCCACACAGGACGCAAATTAGCACAAGCTGAGGAGTCCTGGACCCCAGTAGCAGATATGCTAAGCAATAGCTAGCTGCAGTGTTTATTTCATCTATTTCCATTCCACACTATTTATATTTATCCACATTCTATATGACATGTACAGTTATGTACAACACTGTTACTGAAGTAACTGAATGCACAAGTCCTCTACAAGAACCATGTTTTAGATTTTCAGGTACTACTGGGGAAACTAAGTTTCCAAAAAAAAATAAAATTCGAGAAAAATTTTTTGTCAGCAGCTTTGGCTAGTTTTTAAAAAAAGTCTACAAAATTGAAGATTGGCAAAATATACTTACATGTCTTTTCAGAGATTCATTATGAGTAGGTGAAACATTTGATTCTTTGGAATCTCCTCCATCACGACTAGTTTTGGTGTCTGATGAATGAAGGGATTCCTAAAGTCATGCAATAATTATGATACAATAAGATAGTGGATTCTACTTAGTCTACCTCTTCAGTCTAAATCATTCATGTCTGATATAATATGAATTGATAGTACTTTTAACTACAACAACAATACATAAATTTTTTTATTAAATTACTTATCATAGAAATCACTTATCAATAGGTCATCCCATGTCATGTGGTCTAATTATAGAGAAGTATCCCATACAACCTACTTGGATTTTGATGAAATTTTGTATGCTGTGTTCCACATGTTTTAAAGAATGTTTGTGAAGTTATAGTTTCATAGGTGAAATAGTGTTTGAAGAATGCAGTTTGTTATACCTTGTGCACCCTCATTGAATAGTTTGGCTACACAATTTTGCAACTTTGGGATACAATATTTTCTTCACCATTATTGCTAAACGAATGAAACTAAGCTTGTTTGTACAATTTTTCTGCTTCAATGTAATTATGATAAACTTTACCTTCATTAACACTCAGTGGGTCCATTATAGCAAAGTTGCCAAGAAAAATGTTCAAAAAAAATTCCCAATTTTAACATTGAATAGTTGGCAAATAAATCCAGAAATATAGGGATTTCAAAATATAATATAATTTAAAACATTTCATAAAAGAACTGTAAAAGTATTTCATACAATTTCTGTAAAAGTATGATGAAAATACACTATTTTTGGACTTTTGGCGAAAATCAATTTTACATTTCATTTTTACAGAAATGCTAAGAGCTAGGAGACTGAAATGTTACATTCAAAATCAATGTTATGTTGAGATATTAGGTACTAAATTTCGATTTTCATTTTTGAATATTGAGGAAACTACATAACAATAAACTCTGCAACTTTCATAGAACCTTATTTTTTTGTCAACATTTCACCACACAGTAGCAAATGTATGCCTTTAATGGTTAATCAAATCAACTTTTTTTAGAAGCTTCTAAACAAACCTGTTCTTTCTAATGAGATAGGTTTGAAAGAATTTCTAGATAGTACTTTTCTGTAAAAGAAGGTTGAAATACCCTAAAAATAAATTTCAAACTTAATTTATGAAGTAAGCTCAGAGGTTGAAATTACATATTAAGAAACAATATAATTGTTGATATGTTAAGAGCCTAGTTTCATTTTTCTCACCCAAATATTATAGAAGCTATAGCTTGGAAAATCTGAACGTTTTTCGTTACAATATTTTTTTTACTGTCTTTGCTGGAAAGGTCTCACTTTGTGTTAACACAGGCAGGCTGATATTAATTCCACTGTAAAGAGTGGAAAAATGTGTACAGGTAAGCTCAGTTTTATTTGTTTAGCATTAATGGAGAAGGAAATACTGAATCCCAAAGTTGCAAAATTCTTACAGTTGTTCCATATGATGATGTTGTAAGGGGTCAAACAAACCACCTAAAAACTATTTCACTTATGAAGTTACAAAAGTTCCTTTGAGACATATGACTCTGCATACAAAAATTGATCAAAATCTGAGATGTCACATGGAGAGCCCCAGATCACTTGACATGGAATACCCTAGTAATAAATGCACATCAAGTGAATTGATCATAGTAATTATACATGTTGTGCTATCTAAATAACCACAACACAAGATGAACTACAACTTGTTTATGCAGTGAAACCTGCTCAAACAGCCACCTCAATAAAATGACCTCCGTTAATGACCATTTCTTCATGGAACAAATGGATTTTATCATAAGACACGTGTAAATATTCCCTCTTTTATGTTGTCACTTGGCTCAGGGACAAGCATCTAAACACATTTTATAAATTCACCTGTATTGTGTGGTCACTTCTAGCAATTTTGAACTGTAAAACAATAAGAAGATAAAGAGCAGTAGACATTACTGATAATTCAGTTCCTTCCTGCAATGGGACATTAATCCTATATTATATACATTTTCTGCATGTTAGAGTTATAATATTTTCAGTTTTTGAGATAAGGGAAGGGCCATTTGTTTTGAACGTTACAAGCAGGACTGGTTGTAAGAGAACACCGGAGTTATCACTAAGCGATTACTCACGGAAACTCGTTTCAAATTATTTGCAATCATCCAATAAGCACTGAAAGATGAAACTATCATTTGAGGTAATAGATTCTAATAATAAAAAGCCTCAATAATGAAGCAGTCACTCCTTATCTAAACAAAGAAACAGCATAATAATTACAATGGTGTCCATAGCTGACTCCCACTGTTGGTATGCGACTTAAATTGCATTTCAGGAATAAGATTCTGCAATTGCTAGTAATCCACAAGGAGAAAACTGAATTTGTCTGATTTAATTAAAACTTTAAATGTTGGTGATGCTATATCATGAATAAAATTATCTTGGAATGTTGAAAAAGACAATACCATCAAGATAGAAGCTTTAGAAAATGTGATTTGGGCACAGACAGCTGTGATTCAAATGAACAAATAACCACAGGAACAAGAAAAAAAAGTAGCTAAAGTTGAAGGAACAGGCTACAATGCCTAAGCTAAACTGGAAGAATAATGATGTCAGAGACTGCTGGCTTTGATCATACAGATGATAATTGGGCTGTGAATGATGATTGCAATCATGGAGGGTCAACAATCTCTAAAGTGACAGAAAGAGCCCAAGATAATAATAGAGATTATCCAAAACCTTTGTTGTCATTGAAAGAGACAATTGCTGTTATCTAAAAAAATGCAGTCACTAAATTATTTTTTGGGTGACCTATACAGGGAATGTTCAACATCTACATTAAACAAACTATTAGAAAACTTCGAAATCTGAGCAGATAAAAAGAAATGTAAACTTGCAAACCAAACAACTCTGCACTTTTTGATGAAAAAGCTAGTAAAATCCGTTCATGAACAGATATTTGCATTTTATAATTAAAAGGAAGTATATTATTCAAGTTGTATTTCCTTCCTTTAAATGAAAACATAACACAGCACTTTGAGAACTGATTTCCAATAACCTTGACCAAACCACCATCTCCAAAACCAGCCAATTTGTACTGAAATCATTTGTGGCTGCTTAAGAAAGGTTTCATTTCACTGAATTTAATATTTAACAGAATCCTAATCAAATTAACTTATTCTCTAAAAATTATACTTACACTATCTTGTGAAGATTGGGATTTCATCATTTGAGAACTTTCTGTCTTCTTCTCCTCATTTCCACTTGGAATACTACAAAAATATTTAAAATCAAACCACAAATCCTTAATTCACAGAGAATGCAAGATACCTCACTCTTTACTGAATGAAAGGAATCATTGTTCACAAAATATCAATCCTGTTTTATCAAATCCTCATAACATTAACAATCTAAAATAGAGAAATCTAATATACAATTTAACAAAAAAGTATTTATGATTCAAACAGTTTCATTGAATCGATTTTCCTCTTATGAATCCCACACAGATTATAAAAACACTTCAATATCTCTATTTAGGCACAGTGAACACACTTAATGCTATGTTAACTATTATATAATTAAATGTTATTATCACAATATAATGCACGCTATACTTACACATCTTCTTCTTCATCTGATCCAAAAGGATCTGTTAACTGTCGTCTAGTCATCAGCACAGGCCGAGGAGCTGTTGTTATTGGCGAGTTACTCTGTCATCATCAAGCAAACATTACATTGAAAACTAACATGCATATCAAGTCAGATCATTCCAAAACAGAAATACTACATTTTAGCTACCTTTTCTCTTGTTAGTTTTTCTTTAGTTGGGGATAACACTTTCCCCAGAATAATTTTGGAACTCGCAACAATTTTATCTTTCACATCCTTCACTGAAGTAGGAGATTTATCATTGTTATCTCCTGAATCATGAGATACAAGAGGCAGTCTCAACTTCAGCATAGAATTTTGCCGAGTAGCTCGAGGAGAAAGAGCATTGTTTGTTTTGTTTCCTTCACTCTCAGCAGTCCCATCTGATTCCACTGATGTAGATCTAAAAGCAATTAAAGATAATCTTGAGAAAGAACCTTCTTTAATCAAGTTGCATTTGTCTCTCCTTGCTTTCCCACTATATCAAAGAATGAATAGCACCTTAGAAATGAGAGAGAAGGGATAGTCAGGAGGAGAGAAGGACAAACAGATGGATTGGCACAAAGACAGACAGTCAAGCTGGTTGAACAGATGGAAAGACACAGGGTTACTTTTGTGGACAGACAGATGGACTGACTGTCAGAAGGAAGGAAGGAAGGAAGGTCACACAAATGGACAGCCAGTTGGAAAGGAGAATGAATAGAGAAGGACAGAAGGGGGAACTGTAGAAAGAAGAGAAGGCTTGAAGAAGGTTAAAATCAATATTACTTTGAAGTATGTAAATCAGAGCAAAAGGAAATGTATTTGAAAACAACAATAGGCACGATGTGGCAACGTTCAGAGGTTGGCCATTGGTGTGCCTCTGCCTGTGTTAACTCTGTTCGTGATTCAGCATGCTTTTGAATAAACTTTACTTTTCTCTGAAATTCAACTGCATTAAACACAAATGAAACTGCGTGGAACACTCTGATGCAGGTATGTCTCTGTCTGGTAACACAAATTCTTGTATTTCCCAAAATTATACTGATGAAAACAATTATTTTAACTCTATGCTTCACATTGATGGATTTTATACGATACAAAGTTCATGTACCTCTTCAAAAGAGAGTTCGCTATTTTTTGCTTTGAAAATTGTAGTCTCATTTCATCATCAAGCTGAAAAACTTCCTCTCACTGCTGATGCAATAATTCATGCTACTATCTACAACTTTGTGAGAAAAGCTCTTCTTTTGTAGGAATTGCACTCTCACATGGCAATATGAGAAAGTGAGTGAGTGACTCAGTGAGAAAGAGTTAATGTTCAGAATGTCATGACACTTGAAAATAAAAATAATCTATTTAATTACATTATACCATACTTGGGATCAAACGAAGTATCAAAGTCAACTGAGGAGGAAATTTACATGAAAAACAGGACATTATGTTACAATATTGCAGAGTATTGAAAACAGTCTCACCACATAGAAATAAAGCACTGAAGTAAAATCTCTGCATGGCTCAGTGAAAAGTTCTGTGTATCAAAACATTCAAAACCCCCACTATAAGATGAAGTCCTAAGAAGCTCTTTCATGAAAGCAATTGAAGAGGAAAGAAGCAAAAGTTCAGTGGCACGATACCACAAAGATGTTCCTCTGAACCTTCTCCATCTGATATGCCATTCAGTGTAGTTTCGGATTAGTGAACTCCTAGAACCCTGACAACTCTGGGTAGAATGAAGCATGCAGCAGAATCCCATGTAGCCCAGCAGGAATGGAATTCTCCTGAAGAAGCACTAGGTATGATATTAGATATAAAAATGACTTGAAATGCTTACATAACATTCAGAGAGAGAGTGTGCTCAGAAAAAAATGTACTTTTTATCCTCCTTACTACTGGAAGCAAAAACTCAATGTTATCCGGATAATTTGTGCATTATTATTATTTCTGTTACTTTGGTTCAAATTAAACTTTAGGACATTCTCAACCTCACTTTAATGCAATTATGCAAATGGATGCAAATAAAAGGAAGAAATCATTACAAATATTCGGAAAACTTGTGACAAAAAAACTTGATGATTTGGAAATCCGATAGACATGGAAGTGGAGGTCACAGCACCTACAAGCAAGGTTTCTCAGAGGGGGAAACTGCGTCAGAAGCACAAATGTTCACTTCAAGCGTTGTCCCTCCGCAAGTGCCCACTAGAACAGCACAATCTGAACAAATTCTTAGGACGGAGTTTCAGTAGATAGAAAAAAAGATAAGATAATACAACTCATTCCCCACATATGGTGAACACAAAAATCAAGCAAACCACATTCTAATCAAAACAATGGGGGATGGTAAAGTTTCCTATAGTATAATGAATAGCTCATCCCAGCAAGTATGTTACATTTGTGGTACCTCATCAAAAATGATCTAGAGGAAGTTACAAAATTAGAGTGCAAGAAAGAAAGCTTTTCCTTTGGTCTTTCCCTTCTCCATCTCATATTAGGATGTTTGAGTGCTTATTGCACATATCTTATAAACTGAAAATCAGATATTCATGCTAAATATTGGAGCGGGATGCAGTTAATTGTAGATGTGCAAAAGCAAAGAGGAGGAAACTCATATGATGGCAACATAGCATGGCAGTTCTTTCAAAATCCTCAGAAGTCATCCGAGGTGAAATTGAACGTGAACTGACCAAGAGGATCTTAACTATTCTCTCTACCACATCAAGAGGGCATCCAATAAATGAGCCTTTATTCAGGAGTTACACTAACAAAAGCAGAATTATGTGTTAGTCTCTCTTCATGGTTCCATATGCCTGTCACATTACCCAAGATACTGATTCATGGAGTTGACTTTTTGTGCATCTCTCATCAGACCCATTCATCACAAGTTTGATGAAAATTGCTCAGAAAACCAACAAAATCTGAGAGATGAAATGCTCTCTTTTAACAAGCTCTCTCTAAACAATTGGAAGAAACTATCAGATATTATGGAGATGCTGTCAGAGTGATGACCTTTCAGAGAGTGAATCTGAATCACAAAAATCAAAGGGACTAAGGTGGCATGGTAAGTAAGTCATATTAATGTTACTGCTCCATAAAAATTCATGTATACATTTAGGACACATGTTCTTAAATATTAATATACTACTAGCATTAACTGTATACTATTCCATTCCAGGCTCCATAAACAAATATTTAAATAAATTTGGTCAGATAAAGGAAGGTAACAAATGAAAACTCTAGGCCTTTGGATACTAATATACTATTAGCATTAACCTTGCAACCTCGACCAAGCAAAGAATGGAGGAGGTGATTGCGGCATGTTGTAAGGCTAACAGTGTAAACACAGGTCTATAGAACCAGTTTTGCTAACAAAAGTCACGAGAAGTGTGAATCGAGTTATTTATCGTGTATCTTTGTGAAATATGAGTTCTCGAGGTGTGACACTTAGCAGGCAGGCAAGACTCCTTGCCTGTAATGTAATTAAATTTTGTGAGTGAAAGAAAGAAATATCAAGTGTCGCTTTCTAATTTAAATATAATTACATCAGAAGCAATTAATAAAATAACAACTGATGACTAGAAAAAAGCTGTCACTCATGCCAACAAATAGCAAATTAATACTGCGATATGGATACTTTGCTTCAAAATTATGTTGATAACCACATAATAAGTGTCGGTCTGGAAAGCGACAGTAAATCATCTTGTGACACAGACATTCAAACAGCAGCCAGGAAATTCTTACAGCATCAGAGACTAATGCAGCTTCTACGGAATCAGCTGACAATTTCGGAGCCATTATGCAAGATTTGCACTCACCATTTTATTTTCGTTAAGTTGTTTTCTTTTACTTTTTACCGTTTTACTTCAAGAACGTAATGAAAAATGCTTTCTTTTTATGTCAAATTTTTAATACTTTTTCATTGAACTTAAACACATTTTGTATTCTTCCTTATTTAGCTCTTTTAAAGTGGACATCATGCGATTTGTTAAGTATGCAATAAAGTACCAAAAAGTTTATGGTCATAAGCAGTGGCAAATCCAGCAGGGTGGGGGCCATGCCTGCCCTCCCTCCAAAGGCCTAGAGTTTTCATTTGTTACCTTCCTTTATCTGACAAAATTTATTTAAATATTTGTTTATGGAGCCTGGAATGGAATTTATTATGTAATTATTTAAACAATATGGTGTAGTACTGTATATATATGCGCTACAAACACAATATATACAATATAATAACAAATATCTTTATTATTTATCAAAAATTTATGATGGCCCCCTCCAAAATAATCGGCTGGATCTGTGACTGGTAGTAAGTATCAATTATTTTCTTCATTATGATCTTGCTTCTTACACAAAAAAGTATTTCATTTGTTATATATTCTGAGAAAATAAAGTTAAATTAAATGATTTACATAAATGTTACAGTACAACATTTCTGCTCACAGAAGGAATTCGATCAAAATTTTGAATAATTCTGCAGAGAAAAGTAAGTTTTTAATAATTCCAATACAAGGTGCAGACATGTCCAAATACAGTTAAAATATTCATTGGGAAGATACTAGATTTGTGACGAAATAAATCTTGCATTTTTCTGAAACAGTATGGTACGGTCCCATTTTTAATTTGAGTTGAGTATCCTTTAATCTCAGTTTCTGTTGCTTCGGCTGTATACACAGACAGTGGCACTCCTGTAAACATCATTCTCAGTTTGATGGAGATATACTTCAAATTAAAGAAAAAGATATTCAGTGAAGTGTTTTAGAGAAAGAACTCACTTTTCATATGATTCCACATCTTTTAAAATGATATATATTGATGGCACAACTTAAGCAGAGTGCTGAATACGCCTATTGTTGTGGGAGTGCCAATGAAATACATGGTAGAAGTTAAAGCTATTGTTAAAAAATGTTTATTTGGTGTAATTTCATTCCATTTGCCCCTTACAGTGGTGACAAAAAAAATCTGTTCTGAAATTCTCCTTGCTGTATATTGTTACAGTGCAACAGTAAGGATGGTCATTATTCATGTGTCAGTTCAATTTGATTGATTCCCTACGTGTCTGAGCCAAATTTCACTTTTCTGTGCCCTCCATAATTTGAGAAAAGAGTTTCGTCTACCTAGTGATACAACATTCACCACTGGGCAGGGTGGTTGAGCAGATGATGCACCGATGGATGGATGCAGACAAACAGGTGGACAGTGAGGTAGTAGGACTGACAGGTAGATTGTAAGGAATTTTGAAGAAAACAATTTCTGTATCAATGTCCCTCATTCAAATGTGTACTTGACTAATCTCAAGATCATTTTACCAAATTCAATAGGAACTTTTGCAGCTACCCTAAGTTATTAAACTTATAAGAAAATCAAAAGCTCAAATACCTTCTTGTGAATAGTAAATCTACGTAGTCATAAAATTTATTACAATATTTGCAGACGGTCGCTAATGACCTAAGATGTTGATGCGACCTTAAATAACCAATTTAAAAAAAATAAAAAAAAAAAAAAAATGCAGACTTTTAATTCAGTTTACTGTTTACAAAGAACAAACGCGTATTACAAATGTCTCTCAAGGTGTTCTATCCTATTTGCTGTTAAAAGTCTTGTAAAGGATATTAATCCAATGCATACAATTCAATTCTGCCTTATTTTATGTGGTGAGACACAGCCATCAGGCTTTCTCTTCCGTCTGACCAAGCAAATTTCCCTATGCTCCTTTCACCATTTAGTGGAAAAAGAAGGTATCACTCAGACAACAAAACAGGTGATATGAATTTAGCTCAGACTCTTCTTTTCAGCTTGAGGATCTTTTACATGCAGTAAATTTACAATATGGGACAGTCTGCTTTACTTCCACTCCAAAGGATTAAATATCCACACACTTTGTTCAGTTTTGAACCCGCAAACTTGGGTATCACAACATGATGCGCTAACCGTTATACCACCGAAGCCACAAATTAGAGTGAGGGTGAAAAGCACTTATATTAAAAATTAAAAGAGGTGAACATGATTGTCATATTGAAGACAGATAAGATAAAAATTTCTCAGAAATTACTGCACAGATAAACTGCTTGAAGTTGGAAAAGTTTATACAATATGTCTAAAATATGTTATCATATGTTACATGATTATGTGTAAAATATCTATGTCTAAACCTAAAATGTCTATGTTATCAGATATGTCTAAAATTTAGGGAGGTTCCATTTAAATGGGGTGCTCTTGTAATGTATTGAACATTCTCTTGCTCCAGAGAAAGGTGAAAAACTAAATGTGTCCAAATGGAGGAGTTCTGCTGCAGTCATGCACAGTTTACCTTCTATTGCTGGAACCAAGTCTTTGTCTTGCTTCTGATGAATCCCTTTTGCGCAAATTCATTATCTCTTGTCCAAATAACTGAACAGTAACATCAGTATCTGTATCTGTAGAGAATCGGCCAATCATGTATGAAGACTCATCTGTAGTTTTACCAATTTGCTGTACTTCCAACTCATGACCTGAAAAAGTTATTTTGAATTCCTAAATTCACAAATACTTCTTTGCATATTAAGAATTAACATTAAAAGTACCTGTGAAGTGAGCACGAAGCTGATACAGGTAAGTCATCACAGCCAGTTTATCAGGAACAGCAAGCACGTCCATATCTGCAGGTTCAATTACCCGAGGGATTCCAAGTGCTTCTCCAGCATCAAACGCTTTCTTGCAATTTCCTTTCACATCATGTGGTATCAAGCTATCGAATTCACTACACAGATAAAAAATGCAAACAAATAATAGCATATATGCAGGTATCAATAAAATTGGGCCTAAATTTGCCGTCTAAATTCACGGGGAGTTAGAGTTTGTGAGGGGGGAAGATTGCACTATGTTCATTCAAGCCAATAATTATGAAATGATGTTATCTCTTGGGATGCAACAAGAACTGTATCATAGGTTCAAAGCAAAATCATTCGAACAAAAATGCCACAACCATTACATGAAGATGCTATTTCGAAAAAGTTGCCTTTGGAAGGTCATCTCCTAACACACTGGTGTAGAAGGTGGTGTTTTCAAGAAACGTTTAAAGATAGTTTCTTAGTGAATGAAATGAAAAAAGAACCTTATCACATTATCTTTCCGACATTTCACTTCTTCAAGTAATACATTATACATAATTGTAAAAATGCAATTAAACTCAAAATATTATTTGAAGAGAGAAGATCCAACTAACCCCACTACATTAAAGTCATAGTTGTGTCTACCAAACTACTCCTGCAACAACAAAGTAATCAACAAAAATATAATTAGCAATTTCCTGTCATTTCTGCATCTTCTCTAATTTGAATTCCCAATATATTTTTTGGCGTGTTTCTAATGCATATCTGCCCTATTTTTCTACCAGCCTACAACATCACATTGTATGAACCAAACTATTATGTCAGCTTTGTCAATCAGTTATTTTCTTTGTGTACTAAGTACTATCAGATAAATTTTTGAAATCTGCATGTTCTCACCTTTCCTTTTTACTTTCGCGTATATATACGTATATATGGAGTAATATACGTAGTATAGAGAAAGTTATGTACTGCTGCGGAAAATCGATTTCGAGATGTCAACGGAAATACAAGTTTTGGGGTCCCGATACAGAAAAAGTGTTGTTTTTTTTCCAAAACATCAGTCTGTCCATCTGTGATCACTGTTAGCGCCTAAACCATGTGTACTATCTTTTGCAAATTGAAGAAAACCCTGTCGATCAGGCTGTAATTCAAGCTTTGAAATTTTGAGAAACATTCTTTAAAATTTGGGGATATTTTACATGAAGCCCCCCGGACATTGTCAACATTTTTTCAAAAACGGCTCCCAATTTTTTCTCTAAATTTCCTGTAAGAATAGAGTAAAATACATTTATAAAGGTTGCATAGCTCTCATTTTCACTATGAACTCTGAATTTTCGAAAATTGTGAAAGTTTGAATTTTTTTCAGTGTCTTCCTACAACTACAAAATGGAAGACAAAGGTTTTTCCTTCAAATAAAATTTGTTGTACATAAATAGTCCTTTCATTAAGGTCATGTACATTGTTTCGGAAATTTTAGTAGTTTTCGCGCAATAATGCATGCAATATTTGCAATTTAAAAAAATAACAAAAACAAGATTTCTTCAAAAACGGCTTCAAATTTTTGGTAGGGTTAGTGCAAAACAAACCCTATACCATGACATAAATGCCATATTGCTCTATTCTTTTGTTTTTTCAAAAATTTTAAATATAAAGTTTTTTTTACTTGTCTCTTACGTTGGTAATATTTACATTAAAGGCAATTTCTTTGCATTATTATATTTATGCTTTAAAAAATGTTAAATAAAGTTTATCGAAAACTCAACTGTTTTCTTTACAAATAAGCTCAAAATTCCGCATTTTCAGAAATGCTCAAACGCCATTTTCTCAAAAATAGTTCAGAATTTTTTCTTCAAATTTTTCTAATAGATAGTGCTATGTGCACTGTTTAATATAACTGTTTAATATGGTTCATTTTGGGGTTTTCATTTGTTTTTTCAAAAATTACACAAATGTAACTTTTTTTAAATACCTCTCACTCTGTTAATTTGGACATTTTCATCAATTTGTAAGCATTATTGCAATTTTAAAGATTTCAAATGAAATTTTTCAATAACTCAATAGACTCCTGTGAAAAAAAAGTTCTAATTTCGCATTCACAGTAATGCTCAATCACCATTTTCTTAAAAACCGCTTCGAATTTTTCAATAAAAATTTCTATTTAGTTTTTACTCTTCTTTAATATTCTTGAAGTAATATTTTGGTTGTACTACTAGGAAAGCAAAAAGTTGAGAAAATATCAAACAAAAAAAAATGTACTTTGGGTAACAAGAGTTGGCAGCTGGCCAAAGAATGGAGCAAAACCTTAAAGCCAGACCACACCAAGGAAATTAGAAAACTATACTACAAGAAAGTCTGTGCCATGCTGTAGCACCTCTAGATACTTCTCATACTTCTACTATATAGTACAGAGAAAGTATTATAGTGTTGCTATGATGATGTAAATAAACACTATATGGTGATGATAATAAACACTTTTGTAATAATGAAATCAGTAATGAAAATAAACACTTTTTGCTTTTCCAGAAAAATAGAGTTTTACGACTTCATCGTTTACCTATCATTCTACACATTTTTCTTGAAATTGTTTGCTGATGTATAGAAAAGTATGCTTGGTGGCACAAGTCTCATTGCATTATCGCAAAACTTACAAAAATTGTGTAAGTAAAAAAATGTTCAATGTCTTCCACAGTATGGAAGACCGAGACTTCTTTCTTAGCGAAATCTGCTCTTCAAAATTAGATCTTGGAATGATGTTGGGTAAAATCTTTTGAAAATGTGAGTATTTTTTTGCATAATTTTGAGTGAAATCGTGACACTTTTTAGAAATAACAAGGTTCTCTCAAAAATGGTCCAAATTTTTTAAATTTTTTAACTTAAATAGCATAATTTTGAGTGAAATCGTGACACTTTTTATTGGAATGATGTTGTTAAAATTAATTTTTGAAAATTCGTAAATTTGAATTTCTCTTTGAAGATTGCATTGAGGAAGTGCTTCCAACTGATTCTCAAATGAAAGTTTCAATAACTAAAATCAAAAGTATTCTTCCAGAATGCTTAATCCTATTTCTTAAAACATTTTTCAATAAAAATTCTATTTAGATTCTAATATTTTATAATATGTTCAGTAAACTAAATTGAAAATAAAACAAAAAAAATGTATTTGAACTAAGAGGTTTACTTCTCAGATTCGGCAAAACCTTAAAACCAGATCCCTTTAGAAATATTCTCGAAACTGTCAGTCCTTTTTACCCTCTAGATACTTTCTCATTCTTCTACTTTGTCTTTTAGTTTTATGATTTCAAATACACATATGATGATATAAAAACACATGTTATGAAATCAATAATAAAATCAAACAGTTTTCTTTTCAGAAAATAGAAATTATGAACATCATTCTAACTTTTTGATTTTTGCTGATGTATAGAAATATGTTATATAATGTCTATTGATATCAAATCAAAAATTGTGAATACAATGTTCAATGTCTTCAGATAAGATGAGATTTCTTAGCAAATCGCCTTCAAAATTAGATCTTGGAATGATGTAATTTGAAAATGTGATATGTTTGAAATTTAGAATGAAATTCGTGCATTTAGAAATACAAGTTCTCTCATAATGGTTTTCAGGGGGAATCAAAGGCTACATTTGGAAAAAAGTAAAGCATATTACAAAATGTTCTGGCAACTTACATCAAATCAGGCCGGAAATGATGAATTACAGCACAAAAAGCAAGGCCATTTCTCCATGATGTTGTAAGGTTAGTTACTCTAACTCCTTGATAGTCTTTGGTGACCTCTTTACACCACTCCAGGAGATCTTGACCAGGTGTAGTTTCTTTCAACTTAGATGATTTATTATTACCCTGCAAAAAACTTATGGAGTTATTCAACTGCAGTGTGTAAAAAAAACTGATAATATCATTATTTATTTGTAGACTATACAACCTCTTGCAGGTCAAGTGGTTCCAGAGTGAGACGAATATTCTTCTGATCTTCTACTTCTCTAAAAGTAAAAATAATGTAAAAATAACATTTCTCCAAGATTATATCATAAATTCAGTCAGTTATATCTTACTTGGAAGGTTCTCTTTCAGGTACAGAAACTTCATTTTCTTCAGATAAATTTGGCCCAGGACTAACTACTTCCTTTTCAAGTCTCTCTTGGGTTGGTGTAGTAAGAATTGTGGGGTGTTCAACAACATCTAAATTTAGGAAACTTTTGTTTTCAGAGGCTACTGGTGTTGGTTCATCTTTCAAACAAGATGACAAACTTGCAACTGAAAAGAAAAACAGTGTTGTGTCTAAAATGTATGATGCATAATGAGGAAGAGCTTAAAATTAAAGTACTAATGTCACTTTGCTACCTATACTTATTTTGTGTTATGACAGCTAAATATTTTTTTAAACTGGAATCCTGCCCATACATGCAAAAATAATTGAGACTGCATAATTATTGGAAACATACTAACCACTTATAGGTGTACTAGCAATTTCTGATCCACTCAAACTGTTGGTCAATCTGTCAATTTGTGAGGTAATATTTAACATTTCCTGGAGCTTCTGACTTTGGCTTTCTATGGGAAAAGAATGCATCAATTAATCACACTTCAAATTATTCATCATTTTAATTTTTCAAATTTAGCGTGCAATAAAATAGACTGTAAAATATGGAAATAAAAACTAGCCAAGAGAAGAAATAGAAATAAATAAAACTAATATGTATTTTTTAATGTATCTTTCACAAACAAATAAAGTACTTACATGAAACAAGTAAAAAGTTGTCTTTCAACTTAATTAAAAAGCATAAATAAAAACTATTTTCTGTTGTGGTAAGTATTACGAATGATATTAACATCATCAACAAATAACTCGTGGACAAAAATGTCATTAATGGTTATAAGAATAGGGTGAATTTTAATGAAAAGTAGTTTTTTTCTTTTTATTTTAGAATAAAGCTTTTCAGTTTCAACATTAACTTTATGTTATGACAAAAGGAAATGACGTGTTTTTAGAGAACTTTTTTAAATTTTTCTTAATTTTTCTTTCTTAACTCATAAGTAATTTTTTTACCCTTTCCTGTCATTTTTCAAGCATTTTTCGCTGATTTCAAAGATTTTAATATCACTTTAATGCTACTTACTTCAAATAACATTTATGAAATGCAACAAATGTTCTCCACAGAATTCCTGAGTAGCCTATTTACATGATGAAATTTACATGATTTCTTCACTCAGTAATTGTAATGTCAGGTGTTGTGAGTACGTAATCTAAGTTTCCTGTGACACCTAGCAGCATCGTTGTCAGTTCATGTGATTTCAAGATAACTACAGGCAGAGATTTCCTGGTAAAGAACAGTGCAAGCCAAAAGTTTGCAAGCTGAGTTTACTTGAACAAAAGGAAGAAGTCTCAATTACATCAATAACATATCCAAGTTCAAACAGCTAGAGTTGTTCTTCAAAACTGGTTTTGATAAATTTTTTTACGTCTTTTTCCTTTGCTTATAGCACATTTCTAAAACATTTCAAAAGCATTTTATTGATCAATTTGGTAAGGTTTTAAATTATCAAAATCCACTCCCTAGTTACAAGGATATATTTAATATTTTATATATTATTATATAGATGCCTATATTAAACTTTACTTCCAAACCAACACTTAACTTTTACTTCAACCCTAACAATTCATCTAATTCTATTCATTACCATGTTACATGGTATGTTTTACATTATTAATTTATTGTCAATAACTTACTCATTTAACTATTGATGCAACAGGATTTCAAGACATCTTTGTGTCCAAAACTAACTTCAAAACTGTTTGAGCACATAAGATAAGTAAGCCACAATGAAAAGAGCACCTCAAATTCAGATATAATTCATAACTTACACTGTTCAAGTAAAAGATTATTTTTGTATGAATAAACCAAAGTGAAAATTCTTAAAAAGCATAGGTGCTGCAGTCTCTGGCCCAAAACAATATTTTATAGTTTCAAACATGTATACTCAATGTATCAGGCTTACAGTAAAGTAAAATAGGAATTACAAAGTGTCACATAAAGAACATAGATTGGAAAAGTAAAGGGAATGCAAGTAAAGTAAGCCGACCAAAAAATTAGTTAATATGAAGCCCCTGAAATTTACATGAGGTTCTCCAATTATATTATATATTTCTCTTATGATTCCATTCACTAAGTTTAGGGGTTTGTTGAAAAATCCAGTACCAATATTCACTGATCTTGTGTTTTAATGTGATAACAATACTGGCGATATTTAAACGTTGGTCACAGTTTACTAGTCTAAGAAGATTACAAGTGCAGCAAGTCAATATTTAGACATAAACACTTTCCCTTTTCATTTTTAAAAACAAGTGAAAGTAAATATCATTAAGATTCAATTATACACACAAGTTTACCAAGAACATGCAAGGAAAAAAAAATTCCTGTCTCTTCAACAACTTTTGCGTAAAATACCTAATTTTATAACTTGCCATAACTATTTGAAGGTCTATGAAAGCTGCCTGGTAAAGGTCTATGAAAGCTAATTTTTTCTTCCCTGACTATTGTTTTGTTCAATTTTTTTTTAATTAAGTAAATCCATTTTTGTAACTCACCCTCCTCTTCATCATCAAAATCATCCAGAGGTGCAATGTCGCTGTTGTTGTTCACACTCATAAGGCTGGCCATGCTCTGCATGTCCTCGTCACTGCACATAATAGGGAATCATGAGATCATAGTCAATAATGAGCCTGAAGGTTGATCTCTTTAAAGAAAAACTATAAAGATCATGATGTCCTTCTCCACCATGAGACCATAACAATGTAAGCAGTTAATTTCATACTGTATTCCTGGTTAGTCATTCATAACATATATGTAATGTTATGGATAATCAGAAGAGGTATAAATAACTAGAAGTTTAGCAGATCCAGTTATGAGCGATGCCACAATCAGCATGGCAAATCAGTGATTTAATTTACAGAGAAACTCAAAGGCAAATCTCCTAATTGCCTCTTGTTTGTAAGTGAAAACATTCAAGTTAGTAGAGATACTGTTGAACATCCAAGTTGAAATATTGCAGCGATCTTACGTTGCTTTGCCTTCACGAAGGAACACACAGGATAAGGTACATTCCATGGTAGCTCCCACAATTTTCTTTGTTGTAGGTTTAAAGGTGAGTTGTAGCTGACTCTGTGTGGACTCAACACTAGCATATTTCCGCATATTAATGCTTGTGGATGCCACCTGACGACGCTTGCCATTTTGAGCCACCTAGAAAGTTAAGGAATTAAATATCATTTCCAATACAAACTACTTGCAGTTGGGGTACACTATATAAATCAAATCATATCATACATCTTCAAGTACAAAAGTCCAATCCTTATCTTCAAGCTCCTGTGTTCTTGGATCTTTAAAAAGTGTCACTGAAACTTCCTTATTTTCAGGTACAGCCCACACTACAATGCCTCGTAGAGGCTCTTTCATAGTGGGCTCCCATGGTAAAGGATCAGATATGACTCGGCGACTACGTCTTGTCCAAACTACACTCAATTTGTTGGGTTTCCTAAGGATACAAACAAATGTAATTCACGTATAGAATACTCAATTTATTTCAATTGATAATAAAATACAATCTGCATGTACATAAAATACAGTATGTATGCATACCATTTAGGTGTTGTTTCTAAAGTCACTTGATGATACGATACAGTAAATTGAAATTTGGCTGCACGTTTATTAACTCTCTGCAACCTTTTCCACACTGAAGTCATTATTTCCGTTGAATCATTGACTTAAGTTACAGAACACATGAATGTTGGAACCTATAAATGTTGACAATTATTCTGTAAAACACAAAATAAGGAGGATATCAATGTAACTTATCCACCCAAGGTCATTTTAAGGGAAAGCATATACACTGCTTTTCTCCCTCTGGAAGGTCATTCTTCATGAATGAATATCACATATGACTGTCATTTGCTTAATGCAAGCACTCACACGATTACCGAGGTAAAATCACATTCAAAATATACACAGCTTTCACGATCATTTCAAGTCACAAGCAATTCGAAAATTTCTAAACTGGACAAATATACACTTCGTCAAGGATCTATAAAAAAACTTAGTATGTCAAAACCACGATCTCAAGGTAACAACAAATAGCTTCCTGTCAATTATTATGAGTCACCTTCCAAAATAATCTTACATTACCTCGTAAAAAGTATTTTGGCATGTAGTTCATCTGATGCAAAAGGTGCTTTCTCTTACACAACCACCAACTGATGCATGACATTCCACTACGACATTACTCGCATTTTCAATCTAACCCAAAACAACTTCCTTGGTAAATGTCAAATAATTCTCGGTCCTTTTAACAGCCTGCCCGGACATCCGCAAGAGCTCGATAAACCCCTCCCCAACAATCGATAGCACTTCTCGATGACTGTAGAATTAGGATGTGAACGATAGGACGTAGTGAAATGAAGGGAATGCGAGTTGTTGGGAGTCGACTCGTCGTCCACCATTGTCCACCGTGGAACTGAAGTACGTGTTTATTGGCGTGTGCTATTGTTTGGGTGCTGCTGTCCTCTCAGTCCGCCTAAGATAATTTGAATGGGGGGTGAATTGCGTGTTAAATGTGCACAATGGGAAGGCATTCAAGAAGTTACATGACCTGTGCGTTTATAAAAAAAACTTTTCGAACAGTTTGAGAACAATGCAAGATGTTTGTGGCATCAATAATTGTTAAAGAAACGTAACATTAAGTTTGTTTTCCATGTTTGTTTCGAGTGATGTCGGACTTTGTAACCAAATAAGCATGAACGAAGCTTTGATGAGGCCAATAGACGGGGGAACGGAGGGACCTGACGTTCTCATAGGCGAGGTTCCCATAATTCAGTGTGCAGTACGACAGCTATCTCGCTCAGAGGAGCAGAGACGAGCTCATGCTGAGCGTGAAAGAATTCGGCGCCGATTTTTGACTGCTGAACAGAGACGTGCACATGCTGAAAGGGAAAGGCGACGTCGCGCAAACATGACACCTGAGCAGAGGCGAGCCCACGCTGACAGAGAACGAGCCCGGAGAGCCTCTTTGACACCTGAACAACGAAAACATCGTGCAGAGAGGGAGAGAATACGCCGAGCTGCGCGGACTGCCGAACAGAGACGAGCTCATGCTGAAAGAGAGAGGAAACGACGAGGAGCAATGACGGATGAACAGAGAAAGGCTCACGCAGATCGCGAAAAGTTACGACGCGAATCAATTGTTAGAAATAATGAACAGTTTCAGCTCTGGAACCAGTACAACATGCATCCAATGCCAATGTGTGAAGAAGGAATACGTGTTCCATATCATCCTCAATGACTAGATGTATCGAAACACATTGTAAAATGTACCATCAAATTTAATGTGATTATTAAGATGACCATATAAGTGTCATTTTGCCTTCAAGCTCATTTATATATTACTCGTTTTTTGACTATGTCATCATGAAAAGTAATGCATTGAAAAGTACCTAACTGTAAGGCAATGTGTTTAGGTTCTGAAAGTTCCTGGTTTGTGCAGGTATTTCATCACACATTAAAGTGACTGTATTAGATAATAAGTGCACCTCTTCAAGGTACTTACGTATCTTTATATAGTAAATTTCTTTAAACCAATTGTAAATTTTACTACCAGCAGTTAGAATTAGCCCTTCCACAAAGTTACTGAATTAGATTTTTCACTATTATTGTTTAAAAAAATATATAATTAAAACTGATTATCTCTGTATTCACCACTTTAAGGTACATTTACAAAGATATTTTACAAATATTATTGTATGTACATACACTGAGTAACTACAGTACATAGTATTTTGAGTTTCTTATTTTCACAATGTTGGCAAATTGTGATATATCAGTGAAGTTGGTATTTGCCAATTTTTTTTCTAAGACAAGATTGTCTCATTTTGTTAGTGAATACATCTTTAATCCTGGTGAATAAGCTGAAAAGTCATTAAAACTTGATTTTACAGAAGAGCCAAAAACAACTTTCAACTAAAGTAAATCAGGGATTCATGGTATTCAAATGAAACTAATTGTGTATTGGTTTCATTTGAAAATCATTAATCTCTGATTTACAGCATCAGTCGAATGTTTTTCCTAATTTTTTCTGTAAAATTAAGTTTTCATTACTTCAAATGAGGTTATTCACTTGGGTAAAAAATATAATTCTCTTTTTTTTTTTGCAACATTCAAGAGAAGGCAAGTAGTAGAACCGCATATTGTGTTGTCACATTTCTTATTGAGAAACTCAAAAGATACAGGCAGCTTAGAGTGCAAGGGTCATGAATATAATTCATACCTTTTCTGAATACACGGTTATGCATAGAAAGTTCATGATGGAAATATTAATTATCACATTTTTCACATTTAAGTAACTTCAGAATTTTTAATCTTCAGGCATGATATTTGCTAGTTCATGTATACTTGCAGACAACTTATTCATCCAATTCAAATAAAGTATAGATAAACAGTGTTGGAATTGCAAATTGCTCTTCTGGATTTAATGAAAAACTGCAAGTGGAATATTACACATGAAGTGAAAGATAGAACATTAATTTTTGTCATGTTACCTTTTCTTGTAAATTGTTTTTATTTTATTTTTGAAGAAAATAAGGTTACTAAATTTCTTTCTTTTATCTGATTATTTGAAAATGTACATTGTAATTTTATTAAAAAACAGAAAAAAGGCTGAAGATTGCCCAAAGACATTCGTATTGGGAAGTTTAGCCAGGTATTTGAAAAAGGTAATCAGGAGTAAATTTTGACCCAGTTTATTACTTTGCAAAGGAAATTATAGACCCCATTTTTGTGAATAAATACCAGACCAAGTGGTGCTTAACATTAAATGATGACTGAAGTCATCAAGATGTAAATAACAAATTTTTATTCTTTATGTTTGTAATGAAATAAGATCATTGCAATACCACACAATTAAGTCTAGACCAATATTTCATTAAGCAGATGAATCATCTCTTAAAGATGACTGCACAAAAGTTGTGATAGGAAAAAAATATAAAAAGAGGCTCCTGATTCATGAAGTTTCAAAAGTATTTGTTTAATTATTTAATTCACTTTTCCAACAAAAATTTTCAAATAACATTGTGAACTTTGAAATGGTTTGTTAATGGAAGTAATTGAATTATTTGTAATTATTAATTGACTTTTGGTTGGATTGACAACTGACTCATTTATAAATGCCTGGTCAATTTTATAAATTTACTATTCCAATTCTTTTTTCCTAATTGATAGCAAAGTTGTTTGCTTTTATTCCTTTTAGTTAATATTCCATATTTATTTTCTATCAATAAATTTCTGCATATATTATTCAAGCTAAATTTTCTGAAAATTATTGAATATTTTTATATTTACCAGTAGCAAAACCAAGGAAACTTGAGCTACTTTCAGCAAGTTTGTATTCTTGAATAAAATTTTATATGCAGTTGACTCATTTCTTTGGATTTTCGACTATCAAGGAAGTTGATAAAGACAACCGAAAAAACTTACTTAAAAAACAAGGTTTCAATGGATATTTACAAAATTATACTTATAACAGGATGCATGCTCTTGTCTTCATACGAATTATTGTTTTTAGGTTTTAATTTCTATATTTAAATTTGTAACAGTGGGTAAAATCAATTCTGCCATTTTAGATAAAGTTTGAATGAACCTTTATTTATAGACATGCTCACTAAGCCAATAATTATATTGAGTAACATATCAATAGTAGGTGAGGAATTTCTTTTTCTCAATATTTATATTGAAAATTAAAACCTTTTGTATTTTTTTAAATTAATTATTTCATATTTGATTTTGAAAAAGGTTCTTGAAGTGGTTAATAAAAGTTTATGACAATGTGTAAACAAAAAAATAATGTTTCTCAGATAAAACAGAGTTAATAAAACCAGAGAACCACTGGTCTAAGACTTCATGATCTGCTTGTGTTTGAGGTCCCTGAAATTCCTTTTTGTTTTTGTAACACACTAAATGAATTTTAAAGATATATACATCACTAGATGGAACATGACTGTAAAATATTTATTTTTGATAAAATTGGTTTCTAGTGAAATGAGACTGACTTGGAAGATCACAAGTTTACTGTTACTGATTTGAAGTTTATGTATTTTGAAAGCCAACTTTCTCTTCAATGTAGCATTTAATAAGTTGAATGAAATCTTGTGATGTGATTGCATTCCTTTCCAAAAGAAAATATATTAAGTTTGTGATCATATCCCTTCATCTCTTTTCTCTACAAGTATCAGCTTGAGTACATTTAACATTATTTTGCTAAATGATATCCTCTTTCTCTATAAATGTTCAACTCATAGAAAAAAATTGATGTTCAGGTACCTATAATCTTTTTTTCTTGATTCAACTGTTGTTCATTCATCATCATATCTTAACACTTACCTGAATGCATCCTTTTACTTGTATAAAGCATGTTAAATGATAGGTTTGTTATCTATTAGGCAAAGAAAAGTTCACTATTTACATGAAATGCTTGTCATAAGAACAGCCAAATGTTGAATAGGAGCAAAACATCATTTCCTTATTGTCTTTTAGAAATACACAAGTATATATTTCATTATTATTACTATTATTATTATTTAATGTTTTGAGAGTTCACATTTCATATCTTAAAACACCATTGAACTAGTCACATTATGAAATGATTTCGGTTGCTTGGCAGTTTAAGTTTCAATGTTATTTCTTGATTAGTATCCACAGCTATTTACTTGAGAGTATTTTTAGTCCTAAATGCATGATGGGTTTAACTGGAAATATCTATTTTTACAATGTATTGTCAATTACACAAGGCTCTTTTGTATTAACTGATGTGTAATAATGTAAATTTAGTTAATCACAATATATCTTAAAATGCTTTCTTAATTTTAGAGAAGTGTTATACCAAATCAGTTCTAATATGTTTTTTAAATTATAAAAATCAGTGAATGTAATCTTTGGTGATGCAAATTCACTAGAAGAAATGGTTTCACATGTGATAATATTCTCAGGGATTATTACAGTTTTTCAATTCTGAATCTGTCATTTCATCTCATTCTGTATCATAATTACTTGAGTGCAATGTTATATAAAGAAGCTGAAACTTTTATAAGTTATATCAACAGTTTTCTCTAATTATTATAACCTCCCCTTTTTTTTTACCATTCCCCTTACCATTTGTTGCTTCCTTTTATGGCTTTGTTCATTTTGATATTTCTAAGAATATTCAGATTGCAAAATTAGAAACCCATATGTGAATTCTCTAATGCAGGGTTTCCTAAACGTTTTCAATTCAAGGACCACTTCAGAGCTTTAAAAACATTTGAAGATACTGCATTATAATTAGATGACTGATGTAATGCTAGTGGGAAGATGCCTCAAAATTTAATAAAAAATTTTTAAAGGCCATGAACTCACATTACTATTGAGTAAATCTGTTATTCTCAAATGCATATAAAAAAAATTATAGTATACTTCAATACAGCAGGCCACAAGTTTCATCAGTGACATTTGATTGTGAAGTAGTATTCTAGAAAATATTTCTAAATGTTTCAATAACAATTTTAAATCTTTTTATCAGTTTTGTAGATGAAAGAAATTCTTGAAGTAGCCTTACTTTACTGGAGAAAATTGTTTACTGAAGGGTATTCAGTAATTTTACTGCCTTCAATTTGCCTGAAAATTGTGAATTATCAATACTATTCTAATTTGCCAATGCAATGCCTTGGGACCATACAATATGCTAATAAAGAGTGGATTTAATTATAGAAAACTTTAAAGTGAATAAAATATGCCGATGTATGCAACAAAATTGTCACCGAAACTAACTGGTCAACTGAAGAGGCGGTCAGTTGTTCACTCAATCAAGAATCTATTTGCTGAAATAAATTATTTACTGATTTAGGGCAAGTAAGCAAGAGGATGTAATTTCTTTAATTTTGTAATTCCTCCCCAAACATACCAAGGTAGATTAAAGACCACTAAAATTTTTTGAGATAGAATTATTTTTGTACTAAGTATGATCACAGTTGAAATTTAATATTATCAAAAATAGTATTAACCAACCAGTTCCACTTTTATTTCTGATATTCAAAAGTATTTTATTATACCGTATATTGTTACATATAGAATTTTTTGTATAGTATTGTTACATGTTTTTATATGTAACAATATATGCTATAATAAATTACTCTAGACTGTCACAAATAAAAAGTGGAACTGGTTGTGTTAATAATAATTGATAGACATTCATTGAAGAAAAAAGAAAATAAGTTTATCAAAAATAGTAATAGTGATTAACAATTTGGATTTTGAATTCATTAAATCTATTTTAATCCCTTATGATGTTGCTCTCAAACAACATATACAACCAATACAACTCTTAATTCTGAGTCACAGTTATGAAAGGAAAATGGATAAGAAAATTGAAATATCAAGGTATAACAAATGATTCAATCATGAAATTAAATATTTTATTTCCTCACTGAAGGTTTTCAGAGATTCAAGACAAGACTCATGAACATCAAACAGGCTTGCAGAGAAGTAAAAAAGAGATAACGAATGTACAATATCATTTCTGTACAAAATCTGGTGTCAACATTTTGCAATTACCAGTCATTGCACCTGTCAGAATTCATAAAACACACACAAAGTATAACAAGATAAATTAAAAATTAAATACAAATAAAAACAGAAATAAATAATTATTCAAGGTTAACAAAAAAGGACATTTATAAAAAAGAGTACTTCTTGCTTATCGCGCACAGGACATACTCAACGAAGTCATACAATACCCTACAATTCGCACTGACCATTTGTTTGTGATGAGAGTACATCTAAAACATGGAATATAAAATCCATTACCAACCACGTAAGAAAACAAGATACCTTACAAATACATAATTAAAAACACATATCTGAAGATCAGATCTTGCAATACCAGTATCTTGCAATGTATGTTATAGAAACATACAAATCAAGATATCAGTTTACAAAACATACATACAATTTCCACAGTACGAAATTATGTAATAAATATTCGAGACAACTCAGGTTCCTACACACGTGTCCACTTTCTAGTCATACACAATGTGTAATGACAACTATTCTAATCAGCACTGTCATGTTAATATTCTTCATAAATATGGATATAAAGGAAACTACGATAATTGATACAGAGGACTGTAGTCACGTAAAATATAAGTAAAGGAAGATACCGGACCCCCATAAATGAAATGCAATATTATGAACTAATTAGACAAAGTGTCAGAAGTAAGTTCATAAAATTTGTTTGCCATGGACCTTAGTTCCTTGCAAGGTGCTCATGAGGTAGGGTGTAACTTGCTACCCACATCTCAATCTGGTTAATTATTACAACACACAGCACAATATATCATCACCTATCACATCACTAGAATCAAGTCATCTGAAAACTTAGACAAGTAAGTTATTGGTATAAAACAGTTTTACAAATGTTATAAATAAAGATATTGCTTGGCAACCATTCTGTATCATTAAAAAAAGTATACTTTCATATACATATATTTATGTTGTACTAATTAAATATAAGGAATACAGCAAGCAAGTGAAATCCACCAGACTCGACCTGTGATGAACTATGTACAAAACCTCGGTGGTTAATTAGAGTTAGTTTAAGTACTTCACCACATGGGGTCATAAAACATTGATTAGATTAAAGGAAACATTATGTCCTTAAAATTACTATGGTAAAATAAAATACTGGGGTATATGTGACTAAATGTTAATTGGGTAAAATCAAGACAAATACAATTTGTGACTTACTACCACAAATAGACTGTGTGTGCCTATTCATGTATTTGTTTACATTTAATACTCTCCCTGGATTTCCCTCTCCCACCAACACATTTTTCAAGACTTAACTACAAAACATTGCCACCAATCACTTCCCATCTTGATGCTTTGGGTATTTAATACACAAAGGCTTGGGTCAGGCCCATGGAAGCACTTACTCACCCAACACGCAGAGGGGAGCAAATGGTGATGGTGATGTTTGTGTCTCTGCAGTTCCAGTTGGCTACTGGCAGGTTGCAAGCATATTAAGTCCATTGCAAACCCACTGTATGTATGAATCAAAAGCAAGAAAAACAAAAGCATGAAATACAATGCTGTAACTACCTAGGTTTTCTTCACAAACACTTGTCTTCACAATCTTGTGAATGGTTCCCTATTCTACAATAACTTTTTTCAGTAACCAGACCATCAGCAGGTAACAAAGATAAATGCAAATGTAGCAGACCTTTGCACAACAGAACAACTGCTGACCTAACTTACTACCAGATTGTCTAACTGTCATAACTTGAAGAGCCATGATCATGCCCAGGGCTGGGAGGCGTACTAGGATTGCTGCTATTGTTGGAAGCTATAGAATGGCGTGGACTGCCACCGCTCACCCCCTGATCCTGCAAAAATGTACAATTAAGGCAACAAGGACAAATTTTACTTCGTAATACTTATTCAATGAATCTATGTATCAAATGTGAGCACTTCTTTTGCTGCTTCTGACTGTATTTAACTTCAAATTTCAAAAGAAACTGAATTGTTAATCAGATATACTGTTTAGTAACAGATAATCTAGCATTGACGGTATGGTGCAAACAATAAATGAAATCTTAAGACTGGTATCATTAGGTTAAAGCTTTAATACATCATGGTTGTTACAATTTACTTCATGAACTGAATTTAAAATTTATAAATGAAAATGTAAAGCATGTAGTAATTGCATTGGTACTAACATCCCTAATTACCTAATCCCTAATTCCCACAGAATCGAGCAATTACAAATCACCTTGTATTTACTAACTATTTATAACTTGTACAAATAATTACAATTTTTCACAATACAGTGGTCAAATCTTTATATCAAACATAACTCAGTTCAATAAGCTTTAAGGTGCTATTTCCATCATATATCAAATTCCTTATGACCAATTATTATTATTATTATTATTATTATTAAATTGAATAAAGCGAACCATAACACCACCTAACGAGAACTAATATAATTTTCAAATAAAATATGTCACTGCAGTGCATTAACTAAAAAAACAATAAAATGAAGATAAACCAATAGATTTACATTACTTGAAAGAATTAGCTGAAGACAACGGAACAGTAAAGGATAGGGCAACATTGAATTGTTATGTTTATCTCTTTCTCTCTTTTTTTCCTTCCATTGACTCGAGAAAATACATCATGATGCAACAGATATAAACCTAATGACTATGGCGCATAGCAGTAATTATTTCTTTTTCAGAAAAGTGAAAATAAATTTTCAAACCACTGACAATCACCGATGAAAATTCACACAAGTAATTATCAAACCAAGAAATGACTTATGTTACATTTAAAAACAGAAAGGTAGTAACACAAGTTGTATGATCCAGTCTTATAAGAACTACAAAACTGATTTTTCTTTTTTTTATACTGAAATTATTGTTCTTAAGCCCATACTTTGTGCCACTGATACAAATTTCAAACATGGAAAACCAACATACAGTTAAAGTGGCAAATGAAATGCATCTAAAATAACACAAAAATATTTATTCCATTCAATGAGCATCTCAAAGAACCACAAGATTTTTATAAGAAAGACTTTTACTGTACGATACAGCAACATTACCATATACTTGATCTATGAAATAGTGTTTGGTAGTCAATACGTTTTCTCACACCCAATTTTCCTAATCATAGCCATTGCTAAGTCAACAGTGAAAACGTCAAGCTGAAATTGATTCTAGATTATTCAGGCTAGTAGATGATTTGTTTCGACTGGTTCTAAAACGATTAAGCATTGCCGACAACCGCATCTCTATGCGAAATGTATTTTTCTGCACACCATACAGATTGGAGCGCCAACTAATATAGCCTCAAAGTGACAGTCTGTGCATGTAGTTGGAGCTTAGGGATGGTTTTAATGAGTGACTTACATTGTTCCAATATCATCACTACAAAGACTATTGTAAGAAATGGTATAAATCATGTTCGACACCAGATAAGAATATGTATGCATGAGAATTAAGTCATGAAATGGATATAAACAGACATACCATAAATACCGAATTTTGAAGACCCTGGGTTATTTTCATTGTGCTTCAACTCACAATAGACTCAATTTTAATCACAGAATTATGCAAGCAAATAATATTTCTTGATATATATTGATATCATACAAACATTTTCCAGTTGGTATAATGTCATGAATAATATGAGGTAAAATAGCTTAAGCGCAAATTAGCCAAAGTTTTTGAAATGTGTGTATAATTTCTATCTATTAATCACCAAACATGCCCCCATTTTGGTTTGACATCAGTGAGTGTCAAAAAAAATTGCTCATATGACTGAAGAGACTATTTCCTAGCACATTCAGAGAGACACACAATACTTTTAGATGTATACAGTGTGGACGCATCATCTACCAAACTATGCAATTTGAGTTAACCTGTCACCTCAAGGACCCTAGTTCTAGGGGACCACTTTTCTCTTCACCAACACTCACCTTGCACACTTCATGAAGAGATGGCACACTACCCAGACTCAGAGAGGTATGATGGAGGAGGCCAGAGGAGTCTGCGTCTCCTGGAGGGCCTTCTGGGGACCGGGGTAATGAAGGTGGGGTCACTGCTGGCCGGGGAGGTGCTGCGGGGCGACGTGATGTTGAACCTACAACAGAGGAGGAGGTTCCTTCTAATGTCCCCCTCCTGGGCCTGGCTCGAGGAGACGGCAACCAATCCGAATTCCCTGGCTGTACGTTCGTACCATTGTGTCCTGAATAACTTGGGGGCGGACGTGGCATGTGGCCAGACATGCGACGTTGTTCAGCAGCGTGTGGGGGATGGCGTGGAGGGGGATGGGCCATTTTACTTGGATGAAACAGCTGCAAACACACCACCATATGTGTTATGCTAGACAGGTAAGTGAGTTATGAGACATAGTTATAGCAGTTATGAAGCATAACATGTACAAGTCGTACTACGTAAATTCAGCCAATTTCTCACATAAATGCCTTGTCTTTAATTTTAACCTCAGAAAATCTTTTCATGGATATTAATCATAACTTTAAAGAAAAACAAATATTTCAAACTGGTCTTCAAAACAAAGTTACAGTAAGACACTTCAGAAAAGTCAGCGTATTCTGATGCCATTTCTTAAAAAAAGAAAAAAAAAAATTTTTAGAGGTCTTTAAGGTCCAGGCCATAAAATGTAAAATTTATTTCTTCTATACCATGCTATTTTGAATGCAATAATGAATGAAAAAGTGCAATACTTAATGAAGCAGAAATGCTCAAAACATCCAATAAAATATCCACAATGTCATGATGCCATGATGGCTACTACAAAATATTTTCCCAAGATTATGTCCTGCATCAAATGCAAATAAAGTGAGTCTCTTGCAAATCTAAATAATTTTCTCTGGCTGATATGACATTGAACGACTTGTAATGTGAATATTAAGGAAAACAAGTTAGGGGCCTGATCACATTAAATGCATACATACATTTATTAGAGAAATGCATACAATTATTTTAACAAATACATATCTACTCAAGCAGCTACTATATTCTAAAAACTACATTTTCAACTCTCTTAGACTTCGTATGAAAAAATAGCCTGATTCCTGCAAAAGCACAATTTGGCTTTTCATGGCAGGGATCACATTTCCTACCATAGCCTACAGATAATTTTCAGATTCAAGCCTAAAAAATGTTCAAATACTTGAATTCAATGAACCAGACTTAACTAATTGCACAACCTGAGCCTAATTTTGGATCACAATGAAACATTAAATCATGTGCTAGCCGCTAGAGGGGGCTTTTATCTTTCTCATATTCTAGCTTGTATAAAGGATATAGATCAAATAGAGAGCTATGTAATGGTGCAAAAAATCACTGTCTAAATTTTGACACAAGTACATGTTCCCCTTTGACACTTCCCCTACTACTATTTATTTTTTCTTCTTCTTTCTTTCTCAAATCTTAATTCTCCTAGACAGTGAGCCCCTATGAATTTGAAACATATTACAATCTTAAGGAGGCTCTTTATACGAATCCCTAGGGCATGGTCAAAATATTCACATTGGCTCAAAATGTTTTCTTCACATTGTTAGTTGAAATAGAGCACAGCATGCTTATAAATATTGTATATGTTCAACTACAGTTAAAACCCACAAATTTTTGAAAAGCTCGAATTTGTACAACCCTCCCATTAAACACATTATTGATGCTAGAGTTTTATTTTATATTTTAAAATTTTTCATCTTACTACACATGTAGTAATCTTGTTCTCGTATGTTACAAATTACCTCCTCTAACAGACCGCGTAGTCAGAATCCTTGTTTTGCAGGTCCTTGATAACAAAAAATTGACTGACTGTAAAATATCAGTTCCCCTTTGGTCAATACTAGTAACTAAATTGTTCAAATAATTTTCTCCAAAACTGACATTCCCCAATCGATCTGTTTTGTCTCAAGGTTAAGCAAATTTCAAAATTTTTCACACAAGATCTTCAAATTTTTTGGTTAAGCATTTTCCTTGTGTAGTTGTCAGGATGCTTTAAAAAATGGTTCTAGTCTCTTTTTAGTGAATTTTCGTAAATCGCAAAAATTCAACATTTTTTGGGCATCTATCTACAATTACATTATTGATAAATCTTGTCTCTTAATAAAATTAGTTCTTTAAAGACAACTCTAATTAAGGTCAACAATATTTTGAAAACAGAAGTGGTTTTTGTAAAATGTAGTTGTGTACATTATACGAAATTTCAAAACAATTATTTTCTCAAAAGAGCTGCAATTTTTTTCTTTAAATCTATTTCTTGGATAGAGAATTAGAATTAGTGAATTAAATTAAAAAAATAGCAGAGGTCCTGTTTCTGGTGATAAAATTTGTATATGGCAAAAAGTTCAGACTGTCCGTTCATCTGTCATTGACACCAGCGTCTTAATTATTCATAGATTTTTCCCAAAATGACGACATAAGAGATATTTCAAAAAACTTACATTTGTGTAATATTTGAAAAACAAAAGCATCATAAAAATGAACTTAACGTCATATTAAACAGTGCAATTAGCACTATCCATTAGAAAAGTGTGAAGAAAAAATTTGGAGTCGTTTTTGAGAAACTTACATGTGAACGTTTCTGAAAATGTGGAATTTTGACCTCATTTTCACAAAAAACTGTTGAGTTTTCAATTTAATGTCATTATTTAAAGCACATGTACTCATAAATACAATAGTGAGAACATATTGCCAGTAATGTAAATATTAGTAATTTGAGCAATGAGTCAAAAAAATTAAATTTTTGTAAAATTTGAAAAAACAAAAAAATTGAGCAATAAGGAGTTTACATCATTTTATAGAGTGCATTTACCACTATCCCTTCCAAAAGTTTAAAGAAAAAATTTGGATCCATTTGGAGAGAAAATCTTTGTTATTTTTTTAAATTGTACATATTGCGAGATAACCAAAATTTTAAAAAAAAAAATTATGATCTTAATGAAAGAACTAAACACGGAAAATAATTTCACTTGAAAGAAATATTTCTAACTTCAATTTTTACTTCCTCATACACATCCATATATACGGATTAATTTACGTAGTATAGAGAAAGCAATGTAATGTTGCGTAAAAACGACGGAATTTCAGGGGGCTGAATTAAGAGTAAAAAATTCCTCTAACAAGTGGTATAGACAGAATTCCTGTTTTGTGGGTCCTTGATTCCGAAAAACCAATTGGAAGCGAAATGTCCATCCGTCCATGAACACTACTAGCGCTACTTGTCGGTCTGGCTCTAGATGAAACGTTGAAATTTTGAAAAACATTCTTTAAAATTTGGGGGTATGACGTCCCACGGGAATTTTCAAAATTTTCTCAAAAACGGCTCCAAACATTTTCTTTGAATTTCTTGAAAGATGAGAGCAAAATACAGTAATAAAGGTGGCATAGGTCACAATTTCATGGTTAACTCTGAATTTTTGAAAATTTACAAGTTTGAATTTTCTCTGGCGTCTTCCTACAACTGCAAAATTGAAAACATGGATTTTTCCTTCAAATGAAATTTGTTGTGCATAAATAGTTCTTTAATTGGGTCATGTAAATTTTTTTTTGAAAATTTTAGTAGTTTTCATGCAATATTTGCGATTTTAAAAAATAAAAACATTTTCTCTAAAATGGAACCAAATTTTTTCTTTAAATTTTCGGTAATGTTAGTGCCAAACAAACCCTATACCGTAACATAAACGTCATTGTGCTCTATTCTTTTGTTTTTTCAAAAATTTCCAAAATGAAATTATTTTGAAATGTCTCTCATGTCTGTAAAATTTAAATTAAAGGCAATTTCTTTGCATTATTTAAAGCACATGTGCTCATAAATATAATGTCAAAGGTTCTCGAAAACTCAACAGTTTTCTGTAAAAATGAGCACAAATTTCCGCATTTTCAAAAACGCTCAAAAGCAATTTTCTCAAAAATTGCTCCAAATTTTTCCAATAGATAGTGCTAATTGCATTGTTTATTATGATGTAAAGTTGATTTTGGTGTATTCTTTTGTCAAAAAAATGTCAATTGGGCGACGATAGATGGCAGCTGGCCAGAAAATGGAGCGGCCGGCGGCCGGGCCGGACGGGCGGGCGGGCGGGCGGGCGGGCGGGCGGGCGGGCGGGCGGGCGGGCGGACTGGCCGACAGACGGACGGACGGACGGACGGGCAGACGGACGGACGGACGGACGGGCAGACGGACGGACGGACGGGCAGACGACGGACGGGCAGACGGACGGACGGGCAGACGGACGACGGGCAGACGGACGGACGGCAGACGGACGGACGGCAGACGGACGGACGGGCAGACGGACGGACGGGCAGACGGACGGACGGGACAGACGACGGACGGACGGACGGACGGACGGCGGACGGACGGCAGACGACGGACGGACGAACGGGCAGACGGACGGACTGACGGAGGGCGGACGGACGAACGGGCGGACGAACGGGCGGACGAACGGGCGGACGAACGGGCAGACGGACGGACGGAGGACGGACGGGCCGACGAGGCGGACGACGGGCGGACAGACGGCGGACAGACGGGCGGACAGACGAACGGACTGACGGCTGACTGACGGGCGGACTGACGGGCGGACTGACTGCGGACTGACTGGCGGACTGACTGGCGGACTGACTGGCGGACTGACTGGCGGACTGACTGGCGGACTGACGGGCGGACTGACGGGCGGACTGACGGCGACTGACGGCGGACGGACGACGGGCAGACGGACGGACGGGCAGACGGACGGACCGGCCGACGGACGGACCGGCAGACGGACGGACGGACGGGCAGACGGACGGACGGACGGGCAGACGGACGGACGGACGGGCAGACGGACGGGCAGACGGACGGGCAGACGGACGGGCAGACGGACGGACGGACGGGCAGACGGACGGACGGACGGGCAGACGGACGGACGGACGGGCGGACAGACGGACGGACGGGCAGACGGACGGACGGGCACTGAGGGACTGACTGACGGGCGGACTGACTGAGGGACTGACTGACGGGCGGACTGACTGAGGGACTGACTGACGGGCGGACTTACTGACGGACTTACTGACGGACTTACTGACGGACTTACTGACGGACTTACTGACGGACTTACTCACGGACTTACTGACGGACTTACTGACGGACTTACTGACGGACTTACTGACGGACTTACTCACGGACGAACTGACGGAGAGACAACCAGACGGACGGACATTCGTTCTGAAAGAAAAAAAACTATCGGTATTAGGGGACCCCAAAATGTGTATCTACATATTTAAAAAAATAAGGTATACTGCCATGGCTTCGTTGAGAGCTTCTACTAAACCGATTGTAGTATTTTTTTTCCTTTAAATGAAAGAATGTGATCTCTAGATGTGTTATCAGGTATTGTTTGTGTTGATTCAGCAATATTTACGGTGTAAATTAATTCATTAAATCATTGTTTAATAGTACGCTTACCAACAGTCAATTGTTTTCTTCCAAAGGTGGCTGTTTCAAATTCGATATATATATATATATATATATATATATATATATATATATATATATATATATATATATATATATATATGAGAGTCATATATGGATTCCATGCTGCTTCACGGTGCGCTGTTGATGTTTTGTTTTGATTGTTGAGATTTGTTTACAATTGCAGGTTTTGTTTCAGTGTAATAATTGCATTGTGGCGTTGACAGTTTGCATGTATTTGCTTTTATGGTGTATTTTGTACAGAACATTCAGACAGTGGATATTGCTCGGGTGTACTGAAGTTGTTCATAGGTGTTCACAGGTTATGTCGAATTCCGAATCGTTGCCCATGCCCCCCAAAAGACGCAAATGTACATTAACTGGGCACAGGGAAAGAGAAAGTCAACGTAGGTGTCGTGTTAGTGGGGTCATTTTGTTTTCTGTTGGGTCGTTGTCTATGAAATGTCAGTTTTGTTGTGCTTTGTACTTCCTACGTGAGAGAAATTCTGCAAATGAGTTTACTCTGTATTGCTTAAATGGGAAAATCAGTTTACCTTCGAGCAATATGCCTAAAGAAATCAAAGTTGTTTATTGGTGTTGATGACACACAAAAAAACTTTAGAAATAATATCCTTCAGTATAATAGTGCCGATATTGCATTGCCACGTGGTCATGGGCCATATGTGTTCAAAATTTTGGGAACTCCACAACACAGAATATCTTCGTTACACCATGAAGATCTAAACAATGCAACATATCGTGAACATTAGTTTGGGCATAGTATTTTACATTTATCTCAGATCTCACTGTCAAATTTTGACGGGTTCTCGCTAGTTTCCATTTAAATCTCAAAGCGATTTTCCACAGCATTGCATAACTTACTCTATACTCCGTATACAAGAAAGTAAAATGGGACCTTGCCAACCTTGGACATGACTGCGCCTCATATTGGAAGAAATAAAATTGTATTTTTCTCTGCAGAATGGTTCTAACTTTTCATTAGCATAAAATTTGTACTGTAACATTCATATAAATTATTTAATTGAACTTAAGTAAGGGTAAGGCAGGCGGACAGAGTCATTTTGCCATCAAGCAATTTTTCAGTAACGCGATCTCAAAAAATGTATTCTGGCAACACCAGGTGTTAGAGGACTTGTTTTCTATAATTAGCAAAACGACTTATCCACATTTTCTTTACCAGGGCCTGACAATAACATTTTCAGCTGAAGATTAGCAGTTTTCTGGCACATGATTACAAACCTTTCTCTTCTTATGAATTATTTGTAAGTATGAGAAAATAAAAACCATTGCAATTTGTTTACTGATGCAAATAAATTTTCTATGCCAGTGAGCTAAAATGTCTAGTTTTCAAATGTTGCTAACTTCGCTTTTTTGAAACACTATTCTTCACTCAACTATTTATAGTTAAAGTGTTGGGAAGAGATTCCGGAGCTCAAGAACATGTGTACAGATGGTACTTCACCCTCACGTCAAGTACAGTTTTAACTGTTCTTCGACTAAATAAATCAAAAGAATCGTTGGTAGCATTTCTTGCGAGCAAGACCAAGAGTGGTGTGCACATAGTAAAAATATTGCGTTTTTGTTTTTGCTCATAATATTGAATTTTTTTATGCGCTTTTATTTCCCTTCAGTCCCCTGAAGAACACATAAGTAAGTTTTGTAAGTATCTATTCTTCAGTCGTTTCAAGAATATATAAATAAGTAACATAAGTGTTTTATGATTTTGAACTAATAAGTACATGTTGTATGATTTTGTCTGTGCCTTTAATTACCCTTCCCTGATTAAGAGAGATTCTTTTTCAGAACAAGTTGATTGGGAAAATTAATACAAAAGAAACTGATACACAAACTACTTGCACTGAATTTTCTTTTTAAGAAATATTAATATTGTGTACATTTATTGTATCTTTTATTGTTCATTATTCATTAATATTGTTGGTTGGTTGTTTTTTTCTCTTTTCTTCCTTTTTTTTCGTTTCTTCAATTTATACAATACTTTTTATACGTTTAATTTTGTTCTGTCATTTTTAAGAAATTGCCTATATTAAGAAAGTGTTTCTCTGCATATAAATAAACAATATACACTTGAGATCACATTCAAAAGAAAACATCCCAAGGCATTATTGAAGTAGAAAAGCACAACTTAGTTTGAAGCCAAATTACACAAAAATTACTCATATATTCAAAATGTTCAACATGACCTTATTTGGAGATCTGTTTTTGATACACGTTTGTCTTCATGATTGCAGTTGTAGGAAGAAACCGAAAAATATTTTGAATTTTTGCAATTTCAAAAAATCAGGCATTATAACGAACAAGAGACTGGCACCATTCTCGTAAGTGTCCTTTAAGGTTCTGTCTCTAGGGTCAAAATTTAAACAAAAAAATGTATGCCATTTTTAAGGAAAAAAATGCCCGTTTGACCCAACATTTTGCAAAAAATACTCATGTTTTTGAAAAATTGAACAGGACATTATTTTTACATGTTTTCCACGAACACATTTCATTAAGAAAAATATGTTTATCTTCATAGTTGTAGTTGTAAGAAGACGTCGGAATTTTTTTTTGAAAAAACAGGGTTTTCAACAAACATGAGATCTCATTCTCTTAAACATCCTTCTCACTATTCAATAACAAATTTTAATCAAAATTTTTGGAAAATTTTGAAAATGGCCCTGGGACTTCATGTAAAGAACCCCCCAAAATCAAAGGATTGCTTTTAAATTCAAGGGGCCGCGACATCAGTCAGATCGAACAGAGAATGTCGATTTTGGAGATAATTGGCTGAACGTATTAGCCGCTAGCATCGTTCAGAGGCAGACGGATGGACAGACATTTTGCCGCCAATCAATTTTTCGGTATCAAGGATCCACAAAACATGGATTCCGGATGCACCACATGTTGGAGGATTTTCCCCCTAAATTTAGCATTTGGATTTATCCACTTTTTTGATGCCAGGGCCCTGTATTATAAGATTTTCTGCTGAAAATTCGTCGTTTTTCAGCAGAGTTACATAACTTTCTCTCTAGCATGGTAGCAGTAGTGAGAGAGTAAGAATTGCTAATATTGAGATCATGATCTCTTCAGAGCTGGCTCACAGCCACAATACTAAAGATGATGGATAAAATCTAGAGGAAGCTTCCACAGTATGATCCAAACCAAAGATTGTTTCGGGATTCCAGAGGCACAAGTAAATGATAATCGACTAGAACTCGAACAATTCTCCAGGCACAATATGAGTGCTAAATCTTAATCGTTATAGAAATCCATTTCCAATCCAACAGATGCAATAATATCAGCCACTAAGAATTTTATAACAGGCATCTAGGACTAACAATTTAATGAAAAAATCAATAAACTGCTTGAATAGATCAGGAAATAATCATGTTACATTCAAGAACTCATGCATCCAGTTTTTAAACCATAGCAAATAAAAGGGAAAGAAAATTGATCTGTTAATGTTAAATAGTCACGAACATGTGTTTGACACAAAAATAAGCAGGACACTCACCCGCTGTTGACTGCCCTGTAGTTGGCTGGCCTGCAGCTGTTGAGGGCTTCCGAGTGGCTGATCGGCTGTTTCCAGAGTTGTTGGTAAGTCAAGAAGGCGCTGAATTTGAATGCCATCACCAGGACCCATATGACTAATGTGATTGAAGTTTGTAGGAGCAGATATCATCTTCGACCTCCTATCGGTCCTAAAACAATGTTTTGGTCACTTGAAACACGAGATGGATAACACATTCCAAAAGCACAATTTTCAATTTTGAATATAGGTAAATTATGTACATAATCTAGTAAAATCTCTACACTACCTATGTGACACCAAATCTCATTCAATAGAGCAAATGTTTATTGGTGTCCTTGAACCACCTAGACACGTAAATTAACACTTTCAATAGATTTATACTTCATCCTCAATTTCAAATCTACATACTACATCCTCAAAACAGCAACAAGGTCACTGAATCCAAAACATAATAAATATGATAAATCATAACTTCTAATTAAAAAAATGCACAGCAAAGCATTGGGGAATTAAAGATAATTGTATATAAAAGGGTTGAATACAATCACTTACGTTCTTGCTGCACGATGTCCCTCTCTTAACGAGAATCTTCGACGTGGACGTGGCATTGGTCTACCTGAGGCATCATACTGAGTAACATTGATCAGCTCATCTGAAAATATCACCAAGTGTAAATATGTGAACATCTATCTTTACAAATGCAACTGAAGCACAATGAATCATAAGAGTAGCAGAATTATTTCTTAGTTTATATTCACCTCAAAAAACATCAGAATACAAACTGCACAAATCCAATTACATTGAATGCCTTGATATTCTGTGGCCTTTCTTTTAGTTCTAGTTTCATTTATCTTTAGTAAGATACAAGTTTTAAATTGGTTGTAACTATTATAATTTTTTAAAATATTATTCAGTCCCTTTTTTTAAATTCAGGACAAGCACAATAAATACTTTAATTGTGTTTATCATGATTTGATTTTATGAAATATTTTATAAATTATGTTTCGGAGACTGTTCTCTCTCACTAATCACCCATCTGTCAGAGTCAAATTAATCAGATTTTGTACATTAATTTTATTTTTTGTGCATTTTGTATGTTTTCGTACATATTCCATTTAGTTTTCAAGCAAATAATAACAAATGAGCTTTCAACGAATTGGGTACAGATTTAGATATTTATTTTATTTTTGTAATTTTAGTCTCCAAAAGATTGTCAGATTTCATAGAATAAAATAAAATTATGATATAAAAATAATTTGGCCAATCCGGTGGACAAGATCACTAAGGCAGTAGTGTTGTAGCAATCTCAGACCGAATGGCCGCGAGTTCAAGATCCACATTGGGCATGGTTGTATTTGTGTTCGTCCTTTCACCCCTTATCATCACCATATCGTTTCATCTTCACAGTTACCATAATGTTAACTTCAATAGTGGTCGCTAATGACCTAATGTTGATCGAGAGAGAGAGAGAGAGAGAGAGGAAGGGGAGAGAGGGGAGAGAGGGGAGAGGGAGGGGAGAGAGAGAGAGGAGGGGAGAGAGAGAGAGGGAGAGAGAGAGGGAGAGAGGAGAGGGAGAGGAGGAGAGGAGAGAGGGGAGAGAGGAGGGAGAGAGGGGTGAGAGAGGGGTGAGAGGGGGAGAGGGGGAGAGGGGGAGAGAGAGGGAGAGAGAGAGAGCGGGGAGAGAGAGAGGAGAGAGAGAGAGAGAGAGAGAGAGAGAGAGAGAGACACACACACACACACAAAAGTAAGTATTTATTGTGACTGTTCTAAATTTAAAAAAAAAAATCACTTATTTTGGCATTGGCCACAGTATTTTCAATTATGATATACAAATATCTCCTTATCAAGAAATTTAGATTTAAAAGAAAGAAATTCAAAATAAAAGAATTTTCATAAAAATTGAAAATGTTCAGATGCAAAACGAAGGAGAATTAATACAATAAGAGATCATTCGAATTGTATAGCGTAATGGAAATTTGCAAGAACATTAAAGATGATCTATGACATATTAGGAAGAATTTCTATTCTGTAATATTCGTTAACTACAAAATCGATTCATTATATATTTGATATATCACTAATCAATTACTAATATTTCATTCCAGATACATCTCCATCTCTAAAATTGAAGTCACCTTCTGTGCAAATGAAGCACTGTCCACCACATCAAACAACATGATGGTGAAAAGCTCAATATGAAGCGTACAAAGAGTTTAAGATGAAGAGACTTAGCAGTAGTAAGAAGACCATATGCACCATATAATCACAGAAGTTGGTTCCCCTCCTATCCTTCACAATATCTTACGTTTTGTCACCTCCACTATTCACATTCCCCATTCATTTCTGCCTTGCAGATCATAATATCAAGTATAACTATTCATCAAGTAGTGTGAAATGCATCGTGAGTTTGTGTTGATGAAGAGTGATAAGTTGATGTAGAGAGTGTAGTGAGTGCAGAGAGTGTGAGTGTGAGTGCGAGAGGTGAGTGTGAGTGCGAGAGTGTGAGTGTGTGTGCGGAGAGTGAGTGAGTGCGAGAGTGTGAGTGAGTGCGAGAGAGTAGTGTGAGTGCGAGAAGTGTGAGTGTGAGTGCGAGGTAGTGGAGTGCAGAGGTGGAGTCGAGGAGAGTGGAGTCGAGTCGAGAGAGTGTGAGTGAAGTCGAGAGTGTGATCTGCGAAGGTCGATCGAAGTGTGAGTGAGTCGAGAAGGTGTGAGTGGAGAGGTGAGTGTAGTCGAGATGTAGTGTGAGTCGAGGAGTGTAGTCGAGAAGTGAGTCGAGAGAGTGAGTCAGTGAGAAGTCAGTTGAGTGTGAGAGAGAGTGTGTGTGTGTCTATATATGTGTCTATATATATATATATGCATAATATATACATAGATATACAAAGTATAATCTCTACATATCTTCGAGCGATTGCTCTACCACATTACAGGGACACCTATTCTTCTTTTAACAACACACTCCTCCGGTGCAATAGTCTAGTCCCGTCCAGCGCAACACTCTAGTCCAGTCTAGCGCAACAGTCTCTTCAGGTCTAGCGCAATAGTCTAGGCGCAATAGTCTCGTCTGGTCAAGCGCAATAGTCTAGTCTAGTCTAGCGCAAATGTAATCTCAGCCAATGTGAGTATGCAATCCAAGGCAAGAGGACTCTCAGTCCTCTCGATCTAAGGTTCCTGATGCCTATCAGTGCCATTGTCGGTTCATCCAATTTCACAATAACTAATGCCAGGGATTTCCAGGTAAAAAACAGTGTGAACAAAAATTTTGGAAGCTAAGTTCACTTGAATGGAAGGAAGGAGATTCAATTACATCAGTAACCTATCCAACAGCTTGAGTTGTTTATCTGAACTGGATTTGATAAAATGTTTTTCATCATTGTCATTCATCAAGAGCATTTTAGGCGATGTTTTAGCTCATCAAATCCGCAACCTATTCATTACTATTTTTAACCGTTCCTCCTCTTGGTTTAAATTATTTAGTACTCTCTTATAATCTTCACTTTACATTTTTTTTTTATTCCCTTATATTTCTTATATTTAATATTTATGAATTTTGCTTTTTCTTCTCTTGCTTTGTTTAGGAATCTTGTTTAGGTAAAGTACTCTACCCCTGTCACCATTTAGATTTGACATTCTTCCTATTTCACTATTTTATAACGGCTTCAGCTGGGAACCCACTCGATTTATTCTTTTCAATTCAATTTGTCCACCTCTTCAAGGTCTTCTTCCTTGGGTTTCCAACCTGATCTCTTTTACTCACTCCCATTGAAATGGCTGCTTTATATGAATATGGAAATGTTGGCACCTATGCCTTGGATGCGGCGTCTCCCGGACAGCCAAGAACATTCAGACTCCAGCCATGGAAGCCTACGCTCCCACTGTTCCTGCAAGCGATTAACACGAAGGAGCACGCAAAATCAATGATTATCCTCGTGCCACATGGAAAAATTTATTTCACTTTCCCAACACTTACTCATGGGGAAACATTACTCGGGAACCAATATTCTGCAAGCAAGAACATGCAAGAACCTCTTTTGAGCAAGTCTTGCTTGAGGAAAAATTTCCATAATTTATTTCTTGAGTTTTTTCACAGTCCCTATTTTCTCTCAAGAAGAGATTAACTGATAACACTTATAAGCTGAATCTCTTACAATGGGGTTCTACTGTATTTCAAATTTTACAAATCACCAGAACAAACCATCACTGCAAATTATTTTCAAATACTTACGTTGATGGATATTTCCAAGGTATATTATATGTGGCATATCATTTATAACACATATACTAAGCGTTCCTGTGCTGTTCAAGGGTTTTGCTTTTTTAACATTTATTGTCTGAACCCATTCCCCAGTTGAGCAGTTGAAAACATCCACATGGGTATCACTATAGACTAGTAAATGACCATCACAGTAACCTACAAAATATACAATAGCAAGTTACTTGAGAACCAAAATGCAAAACATTACATTTATGGTGCTTTTGAAAAACACCATGTACTTCTAAATATATTCATTTGTTTGGATCTTTAGTACTTACTAACTGCAGTGGGAATGGCAGGGTACATGATTTCTCTTTCACGAGATTTACGTCCCTGAGCATCGACATACATTCCTAGTGTTTGAAACACCAACAAGAACTCTCCTCTAGAGAGTTCTATTGCACGCATGGCCTCTACTGCACTGTAAGACAGAAATCCAAGAATCTGGTTGTCTGGATGAACCAAAGCTACAAATGAAAACCAAACCATTAATCATGTGCTCCATTTTAATAAGATTCTCAATTTTCAAAGATATTTTTTTTTTGGTAAAGTCTAATACATACACAAAGGATGTTGGTCACCCATTATGCTGTAAATGCTGAATCCAGACTGATACCCAACACACAATCTGCCATCACTAAAAATATTCAAAGTTTGTGCTTGTGTAGGCAGCATCAATTCCCTTAGTCTTTTGTGGCGAGTCTTGGTCCGAGTCACCTCGTAAATTATTACTTGAGATGTGTTCTGTAAACATATTAAAAAATAATAGGGTACTTAATTAAATTATTCACCCTTTAAAACTTGTGCACATAATTATATTCCAAATGTCTGAGAGAAGTAAATCCTATCTAATAAAAGAAATTATTCAATAAAATAAATACACTGAAAGAGGCTCACTTTAACAAAATCTATTCTAACAATTTTTATTGATTTCTCAGCTGACAATTTGAAACTGCTAAAAACGGAAAGTGCAAACTTTTATATGCAGCATTGATTCAATATTAATCTTTCTCATTTTTATATAATTAAATGTATCTCTATCTCCTCTAAATACACACTATGAAAGCTGACAGTTTAGTGCAATTTACACAACACAAAAAATTAAGTGTCTAACTGCTGGAAGGGGAATCACCTTCCAGGGCTCCATCAGTTACCCATTCTGCATTTTATGTGCCTAATGGGAGCTCAATGTTTCCTATAATATAATCTACAAAAATAAGTCCTTTCTGAATGATCCATTACCTTTCTTTGTGCCTTAATCATTGTAATTATTCATATCATTATTAATCGATGCAATGCGTCTCAAACTCCCTGATCAAACATTGAACGCTTTTTGGGAATAATCCTCCATTAATATTTGTCATTTATATATGTCTCATCTCGTCAGTCGTCAAGAGGACCACCAGGTAGCATTTCCGTGTACATGCCTCATACATCGAACAACCCTGTGTCATTACCCAGCGGCCAAAATTGAGAAGGAATTAGGGTTTAGGACACTTCACAGGGGTTGGATTAGCTCCTTCAAAGCAGGCAGACTCATTTTGTGGGAATTTCATATGAGCTAGGAATCGAACCCAGAACCCAAGTTGTGGAACCTGGACCTCAGGTTGTGGTTCAAAAACATTGTCCAAAAAAGTGGAGTGTTCACACAAGTCTAACTAGTTCATTTGTGTTTTTAATGTCCCACTTTCCTGATTTTCCTATTTTGTGTGTACATACAAATGTTACAAATTAACAACATTTAACATTTGAATTTAGACACAAACATTTTAATGTACACTGAAGTGTGTATTAAAAGATAAATTATTAATTGCAAAAACAGTTACAACCCACTTTAGTAAAAAGTAAATGTAGACGAATTTTCAAAAAATTAAATAATGAAATTAAATACTTCAGCTCCCCAATATTTACGAGTTTACTGGGAACGGAAACTAATTAAATTTAGTAAATCTACATTTTTCTACCTACACAAACTGACCAAAATAAGTGCCACAAGGAACGTTGATTATGGAGGAAAGAAAAAAAAAGCATAAGCATTTTTCTGGCACACAATTACATAAATTGAGATGAACCGAAATATCTAAAGATATTTAAACTAATAATAAATTACAATATGTGGACGAAATTCAAATAGAAAATCAAATAATTTCAAGTAAATAAGGGCAGGAACATGGTGTTTGGGATATAGAAGTCATGAAGAGTTAAATAAAATTAATTTCTATTGAGTAGTTAAAATGATTTCAAAATAATTTAAATAAATATGGCAGTGAAGGACCAGTTGGGATACTGTGATTTTTCTAGGCAACACAAGCTTTATTATTTCTGAAATTTTGAAAATTGTTTTTCCACAAGTCTTTGGCTGAAGGTTGTTTCCCCTCTGAGTAGAAATTCTCCTTCGTCATTCCCATTTATTTTAAAATCTGGTGATAAAAGCTGTATAACAAACTATCAACCTGCATCTATTTTAGTGTAATACTGAAACATTCTGAATCACTAAAATCAAGTGTAAAATCTTTCCCTACCTCACTATTAGACAATTTGGTTTAATGAGTAGAAGAAATATAATCAAAATAATATACTGGTATATTATACCCACTACATTCTTAATACCTTAGAAAATAAAAACCAGGTCGACAATGTAAATACAGATTTTAGTAAGGCCTTCGATTTAGTGAATCACAAATTACTAGTACAAAAATTGAAAGCTTTTGGTATTTCTGGTGTTTGCTACTTTGGTTTACCGATTACATAACCAACTGAACATAATTTGTTAAAAAACAAAACAACATTACAGAAGGGTTCCCGATTCTGTCTGGAGTGTCACAGGGATCTCATCTGGGACCACTACTCTTTATTCTATTTATAAATGACATTATTTCACAGTTATAGATGTATAGTTGCTTCGATTCGCAGACGATTGTAAACTTTAAGTTGATCAGGTGCACAAATGACCAACATTCCTCAAAATCAGCAGTAAATGCATTCGCTAAATGGTGTAAAGAGAATGACCTTTACACCATGAATGAATGATTTATTAAATGCTGTCAAATGCAAATTTATTACATTCTCTTGTTCCCAATCAGTAGCTTATTGTCAATTCACTATAAATGCTTTACCTCTTGAATGTGTGTATGTGATTTGGGAATTCAGTTAGTTAACCACATTGACTACATGACAAATTAAGCCAATTAAATCCTTGGTTTTGTCCAAAGAACATGTGCTGAACTCAATGGGTTAAATATTATAAACATTATATATCATGCTTGTTAAACCTATTTTAATGTTAGCATCTGTGGTCTGGTCTCCATGTTTTCACATTCATTCTGCTAAAATTGAATCTGTCCAGTACAAGTTCTTCAGAATTGCTGCAACATGTTTAGGTATTCGCAACCCTTACATTTATCATGATTATGATATCTACTACCCTAAACATACCCTCTATTTCAACTCTTCGTAATTTCATTAGTATCTTGTTTGTGTTCAAGTTAGTTAACGGTGGAATTGATTGCACAGTGTTACTTGAGGAATTGAATTTTAGAGTCTCTACAATTCGTTTGAGAAATAAAGATACTTTCTCGGTGGTGACCAATACAAATAACCACACCGCAAATAACCCTATCACTGGCATGACTAGGATGGTCAATTGGTCTAGATGCGATATTTGTAATTCAGCAGAATGTTCTTTTACTGATTTGCATATTTATATTTTGAGGTATGAGTGATTATGTTCTTGGTATTGTTATTGTGATATTCACGATCTATATTTTTCTTAACTTTATTTCTGTATATTCTGTATTTATACACTGGATTCAAGTCAGTCAGATTATAAATAAACAAATATTGCAAATTCACCTTTAGATTGTGTAGGGCAACGATTGAAATTGGGCCTGATTTCACTTTAAACATAGACATTACAAAGTTTAAAAATGGATGAAGTTAAAACTAGAGAAGTATGAACGATGGATTGTGTACATTAAGATGATTATTCTGTTTCATTGTACCAGTATTTTAATTATTATATTGTTAAGTTTCAGATATATTATTTCATTGTACTGTTTATTAGTGAGATGTTGTTTTATATTTGTAAATAACTGTTACTTCAGAACTTTATTTTGCAGTAAATTATGGACAAATTGTCCATAATTATAAATAAATCAAATAAATATTTTTTATAAGAGGGCATTGACAATTCAAAAGAACCCACATAGTTCAGTAGCAAGGAATAGAATAGCATCAAAGAGGCGAATGAAACAATGAAACAAGACATAAGCGAGTGCAAGATTAGCTTCTGAGTGTAAAAATTTGATCAGAACATAAAGCGTCTCGGTAGGCAGCACATGTTAGACCATGATCAAAATTAATTTTGTTAAAGTTTTTAGTTATAATATAATGTGTTTCAGAAGGCAGCGGATGTTAGGTTGTGAGTAAAATGAAATATTACTAACAAATTTATTTTTAGGAAATGTGCAAAAATACAAGTTCGCTGCGGATAGTCTTACTAGTATACATGTCTTATAGTAGTAATATTAATTATTTGTGTGGATTTTAATAACTGAGTAGTACCAATACATTATATGGAAAACTCAGTTGTCATATAATAGAAGCAATGTATAACATTTGCACAACCAAGTCGCAGAACATTAAGTGTGGATGCCCAAAATGGAACTTGGATGTAAGAATTTTGAAACACATTATAAAAAATAGATGTTCAAGGCCATGATTGTTTAATTTAAATTTAACTAAAAAGAAATCATCGCTATCAAAATTAGTTAAAGAAAAATATGCCAGCATTAAAGCTAAATATTTCACTTGTCATGATCTAAAAGGAGGTAGAAATTATTAAAATAAGAATTACAGTCGGTAATTCCTATGCTGTTGTAACTTCAGTAAAAATTAATTGTTTATTTATTTTTAAGTCTACATGGTAAGAAAAAAACAAATTGAATTTCCCATAGCCATAAAAATTATTACTAGCAATGGACTCATATGAGTGGTTATTTTCAGGCACACAAAGAAGAATACGTTTTTAGATCCTTAGAAGGAAGTATCGTTGCACCCTATAGTAAAAACCTAGCTAGAGAAAACGAACATTAAATAAAGACTTAAGTACAGAGAGTTATAAATTAGGTAATACATTAATAAATATCAGGTAGAAGAGAATCTTTTATTTCAATATACATAAATAATATAATAAACTAATTTAAACAAACAGAATCTTACCTGACGTTTAATAGCCACACAAAGACAGTATGCCAACTGAGGGGTTCGTCGCATGGCACCCGCAGCAAATGTAATACAACCCTTTGTTTCAGCAACTTTAATCCATTCTACTTCATCCCCATCAAGTGCTCTTACTGGGATTAATCGCACATGTCTCTGTTTGCCTGACAGCACCACCAGCAGTTGCTCTTCAATTACATATTCCAACTGAAAAACTTTCTTTCCTTCTCCTACACGTCCAATTTCTGTAAATAATTGAAATAAATTTGGATTATTCAAAGAAATCTTACGATTTTCTGATCACTAACTTTAACATCAAATGTTTAAAAAAGTCAAAGTTTAGAGGCCATTTCACAAGATCAAAGAAAATTGGACAGTACTATCAAGTTCTGGAAATGTGACTTTAGAAATGAAACCCAAATATAGGGCTGCAAAATAAAACTTCAATTTATTCAAAAGTGAAGAGATTCAGGATATGAAGAGAGGGGACTGTGCTGCCACTTTGAAATACAGTATAACTTGCCCAAAGCAGAGGCTCAAGGGAACAGTATTTTTTTCTGTATTAGGTAAGATTCCACATAATTCAATGTAATACTATAGAATAGATGTTTGGCAGGACTGCGATTTATGTTCACATTAGACAGATATGAAAATATCTTTTTCCTAAAGTTTTTGAAAAATTAATCAAATTTTTCTAATACTATGCTATGAAAATACTTTTAAACGCAAATAATATTTATTAAAAAATGTTCTAACAATTGGAAAATTAAACTTTAAAATATACTTTGTGGTATAGTGATAGATTAAGTAGATGGGATTAGCAGAACTAACATTCAGTAACTCAACAAAGCATTTTTATTTTCCTGGATTATTCATCAAAGTGTACAGCTTAATTTTGCTTGGGAGGCACTTTTAATCTGACCCTGGCAGACTGTTTAACTCGAATAAGGTTTGAGATTTTTATTCATTATAAAAACGGGTTTAAAATTAAAAGAATTCTAACACAAAAATTTTATCTCTAAGCAATATGTTATTGAAGGCAAGTTCCACAATTATTACACAAAATCCGTAATACTTTGAATCTCTGAATTGTATGGGCCAGATAACCGTTAAAGTAATGTTAGGATTAAAATATGAATATAGTAATGAATGATTTCTTTTATTAACTACTTCACCTTAAATACTATTGGTAAACTTTATCTTTCAAAATGACACTTACACGGACTATTCCATTCATAAAATTTCAGCTAATAAGGTTAAGAATTCAGACCATACAAACCCACCAGAGATGAATTAAGCAAAATTATTTTTTCATTATCACCTCCTTATAAGTGGAAATTATTGCTGCTGTTCTGGTCACAGAGACCTTATGTAATTTTACTAACAATGTGGCATAGTTGTTTTGCATACTAGCAATGACAAAGGGATGTTGTTTGTTGGATCTACCGATTTATGAAGTGGAATAACACACAATGGTAATACTAAAGTTATTCAATTATTAGTAATTTAAATATTTCGCATAATATGAGCAAAAATAAATTGCTGAAGATTTGCAAATACTAAAAACACTACATAAATGACCATATTTAGCCAAACAAGACAATGAAATATCTCATCTGAAAAATGCACAGTCGTCTTATAAGCACATTACACCATTTAAAAGGGACTGGAGGGAAAAACTAAGTGAAAAAACATATAACTGAAATTGAATAATAAACAAAATCTCAATATTTTTACAATGACACACTTCACACTTGGACCTGTTTACAGGCACTGTTATTATTTATTTGATTTATTTTGTCAAAAAACAGTAAAAATTGTATGTGACATATGTGAGAGAAGTACCATATGCGTACACCTTCTTGAGCTCCAGAATCTCTTCCCAACATTTTAACTATAAATATTTGAATGATGAATAAAAGTTTTAAAAAAAGTCAAGTTTTGAAAACTAGACATTTTCATTCCCAAGTTAGAGAAAACTTGTTTGCATAAGTAAACAAACTGCAGGACCAAAAACTTGATTGAGACCAGAAGATGAAATACATTACTTGTTATTGGTCTTTGATCTGGAAGCTGCAGTACATTACTTGTTACTGTGTACTGCACTAGGGACCTTTCAACAGCTTCAGGTCGAAACCTGGCCTGATTTTTTTTCTTTTGAAACATATTTACTATTTGTAACAACAGTAAAAAAATAAGCTGTTGTTTCCCACTGAAAGTTACTGAAAATAATTAAGAATTTGGTCAGTTTTGGCTGCACTGTTTTTGCTGACGGCGTGGACAACCCTTACTGCAGAGAGCAGTGTGACCACAAACGACTCAAGTAGTGCTGTTATTGCTCACTAGGATATCAACTTACTGGTTGTGACTGGCAGTTCTCTGGGTGGAAAATAGTTCAGCTCAGGAAACAGTGCCCCGGAATATTCAAGCAGTGAATTTAAAACCTGTATTTGTCAGTTCCATATGTTGTAAAATACACTAGTTGAGAAATCTTTCTAAAGAATTTTGCAGTAAGATGTTACAAAGTTAGAAAGTTAATTTAATTTTTTAATTTTTCCATATTTTTGTTCTGAAGCCTGCTTTAAAACATAAATGCTTTTAAAAGTGATTATTATCTTCGCTTGCCTCAGCCTCCTTAGATAAGGGATGTAGTTTTGTGCACATTCAATTGACACTGAAAATATTTGCAATAACCACAATGCATAAATTTATGATGTATTATAGTGACTCCTGTTCTGTATTTTTTAAACATAAATTTCAGTTCTAATAATGTTTAAGGTGTAAGTTTATAGGATTTGACCTCTTTTCTATGACCAAATTTCTTTGTGTTAATCTAATGCCTCCTGATGTTGAATTCAGTCACATATCAACTGATACTTGCATGCCATGGGCACATGTTGTCATTGTATCATGTTTCAGTTTCAGAATATTGAAGAACCAGCACCTTGCCGCGCATCATTGCATGCTTGTCAACAGTTTGAGCAATGTGATTCACGATCTTGAATTGGGGCTCATGTCCTCAGGAGCACTTGTTCATTCAGCGGACATCTCATACTGTATGCAGGGCTGCACAAACCCCACATGAATGATGATTTGCGTCGTGAAAAGTGGATTTTTTTTTTTTTTCTTTTCTTTTCTTTTCCCAGTAACTTTCAGTGAGAAATGGTAGCTAATTTTTTTAAAGCTGTTAAAATTGGAAATATCAAAAGAAAAAAATTTCAGGGCGGATTTAAATCTGAACCTGTTAAAAGGTCCCTTCTTAGAAGACTCCCAGGCCAGACACAGGCATGCCCAGAGGAAAAGAGAGGACATATTCAAACTTTATGCAGCCCGTCCTTTAATATCATTATAAATCTTTAATTTCCTCAAATTTCAATATTTCCTTTAAATGCCCCAATTTTAATTGTGCAATGTTGGTGAACGTTAATCAAAAATGCACAGGACAACACTACAGCCCCTATTTTGACATCCTGTAGTTTTGTCTAAAATTCTACAATGGAGTTCAATCCAGTTGAAATACCTTGCTTAGTGATGAAATTTAACCACCTGAACGCTGAATTCATCACAAAAATTCCTTGGGCTCCTCTACAATAACATAAAAGTCCTCTTTTATTGGTCACTTATGCCATTATCAGTAAGTAAACAATCAAATACAATATCAGTTGTGTCTGAGATAACTATTTCTCCTTCTTCACAAATGCTATGCAAGCACACCTGGAGGAATAGTGTATACTGATCTTATGGTAAATGAAGTTCTATCAGTTGCTGTTCAACAGCGAGAAGTTAATATAAGGCTGTGTACAAGCTAAAAGTTATTAAATAGATGACAGAGCATGGTACTTGTGCAACAGAATGAAAGTTAGGCCCAACACCTACAAAGAAAACTATAGACGACAGGTGTAAACATAACGAAAAACACTCTTTCTCTCAAAAATTAATGGTTTTCAAGGGAAGAACCTTAGTGGCAGGATGTTGAAAAAGAATTGTTAGATTGAAGAATAGAAAAACATGAATTTGTATTTCTACAAAAATTATTACTATAGAAGTTAAAAGTACAGCACAATAAAAGAATACTGAAAATTTCATTGTATCAATATTGTGGTGTAGAAGGTTTATAAAAGGCACATTCCCTTGATGCATACTGGAACTAGAACATCTCAAAGACTCCAGTGGAATGTCAAGAGAAAAGGTATGAAAATTGTTAATGTTTAAACTACTGGGCATGCAAAAACACATTATACTGTTACTCTCGTTTCCACTGCATATAGTACAAAACTGCCTGCATTTTTCATTTTCAAAAGAAAAACACTGGCCAAGAAAAAACATCCCACAGGTATTCATGTTTATGTGCACCAAAAAAGCTGGATGTATGAAGGTTTGAAGAATGGGGGAAAAAGACAAGTGGCTCTTTAAAAAAACAAACAAAAAACAGCAGTGTTAGGTTGGGATCAATTTTGCGCATATTTGACCCATTTCAACAAGCAAAACTTAACCAAAATGAAAACTGAAATTACAGTTACAGCAAAACCCCGATATAAGAGACCCCGTTATAAGAGAATCCCGCACATAGGGGACAAAATTCACGGTCCCGAGGTCAGTTGTATATAAACAATGTATTTATTTATGCCCGCCATGCTCCTTCCCGCTTGTAAGAGAAAAAGCGTGAAATTTTCCTCCAGGTGACTCCAGGAATTTCGCCAGCTTGGTAAGGGTTGGGGCACGTGCTTTAAATAGACTGGAGTAGGATTTTGCACACCAGCGCACCTGGAGGGGGTAAGGGACTGCAAATTCTCTCGAGGAAAGCTCAGTTTGTAAAGCTTTGTGTCTCTTGGCAACAAGGAAGACGCTGCAGTGCGTACATTTGTATTATTTTTGGTACAGTGGAGCTATTTTTGCCACGTGCACAATTTCGAGTGAGTTAGTGCAGTTATTAGTGTGTAATAGTGCATTAGTACGTGTGTACATTATTACATACGCACGTTAGTGCTACGCGAGTGAATTTATACTGTTTTTGTTTTGTTTTTGCCTTCAACGGTTGGCAAAAGTTTGTCCGAGTTATGGCATCGAAACGGAGGTTTTATCGCTAGCGAGAAGTTGGACATTATCAATGAAGTTGATAAATGTAAGGCAATCTCTGAGAGCTGTGGCGAAAGATTGAAAATTCCAGTTTCGTCCCTTGGAAAGATAATGCAAAGAGAGAGAAATCCTCAATGCGCCGGAAGATGGGTTCGCTGAAAAAATTCGTTTGTCTCCGTTCAACGAATTGGAGGGATTCTGTTAGAGTGGTTCCAACAGTGCAGAGCTGTAGGTGCCCCGTGATGGGAACATTTTGGCGGAGAAGGCGATGAAATTGCTCTGCCCTTGAACATTGAAGATTTTTCAGGCGAATGTGTGGATTGATAGGTTTAAGAAAAGGCATGATATTGTGTACAGAAACATTTGTGGGAAAGCAACAGTGTGAGTGCGGAAAAGTGGACGAGTGGAAGGACAATTTACCTTCCTCATTAAAGATTATGAACTGAGGGATATTTTTATTGGACTAAACGGGTCTTTTCTTTTCGATGTTGCCCTGCAAAACATTTGCTTTAGAGGAGAAAATGCTATGGAGGTACCAAGAGTAAAGAACGATTATCAGTTCTCCTTTGTTCCAATGCTCTTGGTACAGAGAAACTGAAGCCACTGGTGATAGGAAGTTTGCGAAACCTCGATGTTTCAAAGGTATTCAGCACCTCCTGTGAGTATAAAACAATAAAATGCCTGGATGACCTCAAATTTTTGTTAATTTTCTGAAGGCATTTGATGCACGAATGGGAAGTGCTGTGAGAAAATACTCTCTTTATTGATAAGTGTCCAGCTCATCCTCCTGATACTTCTTCCTTAAGAATATTAACGTGATATTCCCCAATTGTACAGAGTGAGCTGCAACCACTTGACTTGGGTGTTATTAATAATTTTAAACCAAGTACAGGAAGATGGTGGCTAGAAGACTTCTCACCAATCTTGATGCATGTAATACCTACATCAAAGTGAACGCCTCCAAGCCATTCATTGGATTTTATCGCTTGGAATGATGTGCATCAAGATGTCATTTCCAATTGTTTTAAGAAGGCTGATTCAACCTGAATGTAGGTATTGTTCCAGAGGAAGAAATTGCCATGCAAGAGTGGGGAGATTTAGAAGCAGGTTACATTTGAAGAGTACGTACTGCAGATGAAGAAGTGGCAACTGCTGGCATTTCGTGCATTTCAGACCTTGCGACAACCAGAGTGATGGTGATGATGTGGAAGACTATCACGAGTCCACCACTACCATCACATAGTGAAGCCGTTATGATGATGGAGTCAGTGAGAAATTATTTATTAAACAAAGGTGCTTCAGAGTCAACATTGGCTGCTATTAATTTTGCTGAAAGGAGTTATTAGAATGAGACCTCATAGGAAGCAGATGGATATAACTTCCTATTTTAAAATAAAAAGTTTTAGATTACTAAGCATTTGTAAATAGCTGTACACAATTGTAAATATTAGTATTAGTTGTAAATATTGTACATACTTTTGCCTCCCAAAATCCAACCAACGCCTCGTGGGAGGTCGGCAACAGAAAATTGAGTTATTTTATATAGAAAGAATAGTAACATCAGGTATTATCTCTTCTATCGCATAAAAGGTTTTGTTGTACATTGAAACTCAAAAGATCTGGCTAAATGGGCTCTGGTTTCAAGTTATTAATGTTTCTCAAGTTTAAAATAACATACAAATTTTACTAATCCATACAAAATATGGTAACATTTCATTAAATGTCAAAACCCATTTCCACTTATAAGAGTTCCGCTTATAAGAGACAAAATTCCATTCCCAAGTGTCTCTTATAAAGGGGTTTTGCTGTATTTTGCCACAAATCACATGTCAACTGCTGCCACTCAACACACAGTCAACTTTAGTTATAGTGAATCTGGATATAGCGATCAGAAAGATAAATACAACTTCCTGGAAATTAATTCTCTCCTAGAAAAGAATACATCACTTCTGTGCCAGGCAACTAGGAGAAAAGGTCATTGATCAAAGGTCATAATGGAACAATTCTCCCATGAGATAAAGGTATCGGATCTGGAATGAGGACCTTACTGCTGATCTTATGCCACTCAGTTTCACTGCGGAAACAAAGGCTGTGTCCTGTGTGGGATACAACTGGCAGCAGCAACATGTGATTGAATGCTAGCTTCAGTTTCAAGCTTGGTGTTACTTGATATTCCATGGGACAAAGCATATTTTGTTCTACGAAGCAACAGGAAGCAAATGACTGCCACAGCCCCACAACCTGGCAACACCCTCATGCCACGGGGAAAAGCGATCAGTTTCATTAGCCACTTGCACCATCCTGCTACTGAAAGGATTTCATATATTACGCAAGTAAAAGGGCTTTCAGAGAGTGGGATGTTGTTTCAACAGTGGAAGAAGCATTGAAGGGTGTCCAGACTGCATTACAATACTTAAAGAATGGACCAGCAGAATCAAGTATGGAGAGAGCACTAACTCTGGAGAAGGATCCATAGAAATTACAAATGAAAAGTGTACGTTGAAAATCAATTTTTTAGGACAAATAAAGGTATTGAAATTTTCAGTTCATGCTGTTATTTTACTTTATCTCTATTTTAATAAAATCAATAATTGTGGAGAAATTCTATTTATTTTATCACTATCACTTTATTTTGTCACTATGTCGTCAGATATAGTGGCATCACCAGATGTTTGTTTGTTTATTTATTTATGCCAATCGGCTTTATACATTTAAATAAGTAACACTATTATAAAAATACAAATATGAATATAATATAAATACAAGATAAATTGTTTATAGTATACATATATGTGTGTTATTGAGCACTGAAATTAACATTTTCATTCAGTTAGCAAGTATATTTCTAATGTTTGAAAAGAAATTTGATATGGAAAATCCGAAGAAGTCGATGTCAGAGCAATGTTCATTTACAAGGTTAGCTATTCTGTTCTTTGGTCCGTGAAGTACATAATTTTTAGTAGATTTAACCACGTTTAACAATCTCAAACCTGGCTTTGGGCATATAAATTCAAATAATTCTAATATCTCAGGACTATCAATTTGTCCATCGATTGATCTATAAAAAATATTAGATCTGCAACTTTTCTCGAAGTTTTGGATGAACTATGATCGAATATAGTTGGATAAGTGTGTGTACATCGTTGAATTCTCTTCCAGATCCGAGTATGAATCCAAGGACCCTATATGCCTCTGATGAAATATTATCCACACGTTTTGAAAAATTTAGTTTGTTGTCAATCATGACTCTCAAATCTTTCATGGATTGTACTTCTTTAAGTTGATGTTCATTGAGTTGGTACGTTGTCGATTTTCGCTGTAATGAGCGAGAGAAGGATATTACCGCACATTTATTAATATTTAATATAAGCTTGTTTTCCTCGCACCATTTATTAAGTTCATTGATGTCTTGTTGAAGAATGTGAACATCGTCCTCACCAACTATTTTTCTAAAGATTTTCAAATAATCAGCGTATAGTAAGTATTCTGATTTTAAGTTATCTCCAATATCATTTATAAAAATGATGAAAAGTATTGGTCCTAGGTGTGAGCCTTGCGGCACACCATATGTTACTTTGTATGCAGATGAAATATGACCATTTAATCGAACCTGAAGATATCTGTCAGATATAAATGAAACCACAGTAATGCACTACCTTGCATACCAAATCGACTTAGTTTATCACATAGTATATCGTGATTTACCATGTCAAAGACTTTACTGAAATCTGTGTAAACTGCATGAACGTCTTTACCTTCATTGATACCTTCAAGCACATGGTTAACGTATACGCAGAGGTTGGTAGCTGTAGATCTCCCTTTCACGAATGCATGTTGTTTTGTTGAGATGATGTTTTTAAAAGCGAAAGTTATTTGTGGAAAAATAATCTTTTCAAACATTTTGGCTATGGATGACTGAATGCATATTGGTCTGTAGTTCATTACAGTGGATTTGGATCCCGATTTATGTATTGGAGTAATAATTGGAGTAAGTTCCAGTGATTTGGTAAAAATGTGGGTTATGGGTTCGGCGAGTCCAGCAGCACAGTTTCTAAGAAATTGGTTGGGTATCCCATCCGGTCCAGCACCTTTTTTAACATCTAACTTACAAAGTTGTTGAAAAACTTCATCAAAACGAACAGTGAATTCATATAGATTAACATTGTGGTCGGCTGGATTTCCCTCACACTGAATAGCAGGCTCTAATGTAACGTTTGAATCGTTTATGTAGATACTTTCAAAGTACGACGCAAATAAGTTGCTCATCTTACTTCAATTTTTTGCCAGTTTCTCACTCCAGAACATCGAAAAAGGAATTTTTAGACTGCTTCGTCTCTTATTTTTTATGAAATTCCCAAATTATTTGACATCTGTCTTCATCTTATCCTCAATTCTCAATATATATAGATCGTAACATTTTTTTGCAATTTCTTTACATTCCGATCTCAGTTTTTGGAAGCACTTATAAGGACATTTGTTTTTGTTTGTTTGTATTTTGCATGTGCCTTCTTTTTTAATTTAAGTTTTATTTATTAATTCTTTGGAGAACCACAAGGATAATTTCTCTCATTGCCAGTGTGTACAGGAACATATTGCCTAATTCCCTCGTTGATTTTCTCATAGAACCAGTTTACTTTGTCATCTAGGGACTCCAGTTTGTAAAGTTCGATCCAATTACTTCTCACAAAGAGACTATTAAGCTCGATATAGTTTGCATTCCTGGAATCGAAGGTGGGTGTACTATTGGTTTGAAGATTAGCCTTAATATCTACATATATACTCAGGGCTGGATGGTGTTTATCCTCGTCGATGATAGCTTCTGTTTCAGTTACTTTCAAATCTATGCTGCAAAAACACAAATCAAGAATATGATTGTTAAAGTTACGAATCTCATTGTACTGTTGGCAATAATTCAATTTCATTTCATTTCATTATTTAAGGTATTCTCGCAGTCATTTCGTGGATAGCTGCTTGAAAGGTTGTAATCGCTCATAACTAATAATTCACAATTCGGATATCTCTCCTTCAAATATGATATTGTAATCATGTGGTTAATGTATCATATCCCTTTCGTAACATTTTATCTTTATATAGACTTGCTCAATATTATTATCTTTAATTTCCAATAATTCGGCAGTGATGTTTCGTTTCACTGCGATGAAGACACCACCTCTACGTTCACAGTTACTAGATAAGTTATCTCTATCTCTTCAAAATATCACTTAAGTTTTATTGTCAATTACTTCTCCATCTGAAATTGATTTGTTTAACCATGATTCACTTACGCATACAATATCACAGTAATGGTTTGCGGACGAGGTCAAGATATTATTCAATTTTGTTCTCAACCCTCTGGTATTCTGATAGTAGATAAATAATTTAGGTTTCCTTGCACTTTTCTCCTGACGTACAAAAATTTCTTTTTTGCTTTTCAACTATCTCTGGTATTCTATTTATATATCTAATAGTTTTGTCATCGCCACTTTTTATTATAGATTCAAGTTCAGAGCATAGAGCTTTAAGATGATTTTGCTGAGCTTTAGTGAAATTTGGCTTCATTGAGATGTTTGATTCAGTTGGTGGTTTGATTTTCAATAATGTCTTTGCATCAGCTATTGATGCAGTTTCTATCAGTAATGGACGAGTTTTTCCCACTGTTGGTCGGCCAAGTCTGCGAAGTTTAAGATGTGGTACCATTTCTGATATCTCCTGTGGAATAAATGCTGCAATCTTCTCGTAATCATCCTGATGTCGATCAGATGGAATAGTTTTTTCTGATTCCGGTACCTTGAAAGCTATCACATCTGTTTCCCGTTTTCTGCATTCATTTATTTCAGGATTAGTGGGTAATTTCTCAAAGAGGACAATTTACTATCTATGATTGTGATTCTATTCTCCAGCTTTGCATTTTGTTCAGTACATTTGTTCAAATCTGATCTTATAGATGCAACACTTTTCTCAATTTTCTCGATTTGTTTTTTGAAAGGAGCCAAATGCTTCACAAATAGTTTTACCAGTTCAATCTTGCTGGTAGATAACGGTGAATTTTCGATGTCTTCCTCATCCCCATTGTCGACCTCTTCATCATCCTCATTGTCGGATTCTATTATGCTGACCTCAAGGACACATCTCGAACATTGCCATTTATTTTTACCTTTTTTTCCCCCTTTCCTTTCCTTTTTTCTAGTAGCATTTTTTTAAAATTCTTCATTGCTCAGGTTGCTGCATTTTTTATGGAACCAAAGTTTACGGTTACTGCAGCTCAAGCTTCCAGAATTTTCTCGAATTTGCTTGGAGCAACTTGCGCATACATATTTATTTGGCGCTATCTCAATTGAATTTCAAATTTTATCGTGGGAAAAACTGTTTGTCTTCGGTTGGTATTACTGGTTATATAGATCTAGCGAACCAAAAATATTAGTCCCCAGAAGTTCACTGTAACCGGAGTCGACTATGTTTATAAACAAGCTTTTCAAAGCACTTATCCTAGAGGAATGGAATAAATAGATAATGTAGCCAGAACAAGTAGTTACATCAGGGAAAAAACAAACATCCCCCATTACTCAGGTCTCTGAATGGGTTATACTTCCTGGGACAATGTTGACTCCAAAATCTTGGAGAATTCTTTCAAGAAGTGCAGCATCAGCAATTCTTTGGATGAAACTGAAGACGATTTATTGTTTGGAAACAGATCAAATTCATGTGACAGTGACTCTGATCAGGTCTGATATGTATCGTAAAGCAAGAACTTTATCTACTGTTATGTCCTGGTAATACTGATCTTTTTCATGTATTAATTTTTAAGTATTAATCTTTTTAACTCACTGACTTAGCTATATAAATACATGCTTGTTTATTTTGAAAAATCATTCCTTATGAAAATAATATTCCTGTTCCTTTTATAAAAATAAAGCATAAATTTTAACATTATGGAATGAAATCTTCTTCAAAATAAGGGTGCGTCTTATACACGGGCAAATGTGGTAATTTCACTTACAATGTCATTTAAGCAAACCAAAATTAAACCATAGCCTACCAGTACGATCCAGATCTAAGCAGAACAATCCTTCTTCTGTTCCAATGACTAGGCGATCAGGATCAATAATGGCTCCAGACATGGCATTTTTAATTAAAGCTAATGTATTGTCCAACAATTCTTTAGCTCTAAATACCTGGGAAGAAAAAAGCATGAAATTAGAAAAAAAATATTTTGTAGGAAAAGATTCAATGTGTCATTGTACTTACTGTTCTATTTGGCAAGTTATTCCTTTTTAATATCCTATGTAATTCACTTAATGCAACAACCCACTTGGTCTTTTCACTTTCTGTGTCAGCAAGCATTAATGTGTGATTTTTAAGCCCAGGTGGTTCCATGAGAGAAGTTGTTATCTGCCCAGAAAGTAAATTAATGTAATTGGTAACTTGCACTCATATGCCAAAACTAGTTCTGAAGACCATCAACTTACCCTAAATATACAAGGAATGTCTTTCTTTGTAGCATGGATGACATCTGAATCTCTAACAGAACTTACAGCAAACTCTTCATCTCTCATATCAAGAACTTGTGAAACATGAACTGATGGCAAGGCATTGCGGTCAGGAGAAATATCATACAAGAAAAGTTTGAAGTCGCATACTACTACAAACTGGCGAACCCAGCCCTTTTTTACACCTCCTGTCTTAGGAACTTTCACATAACCTTCGTATGCTGTTCCAATTCCCCTTGTAGGATCAATTCCCAAAGGTCTTTTAGCTGTAAGTGCATACAATTTAGTTACATTTTGAGGTAGGAGTTGAAAATCTCCAATAGGAAAATGGGTAGGAAACTGAAACAAGGATCAAAGGAAAGTAATGGAGTAATTATTGATATGAAGAAAACAATAATAGAATATCATGTATAATAAAATTGTTTTGCAAGTCACAAGTGAAAGTGATAAAAACTTACTTTGATCTGCTGGCACAGGGCAAATCGGAGGAACCTTTTCACAACAGCCAATGTGGCAGGCAAAGCCACAAACTTCACAAACAACACCTTGGCGAGTCAAACCCACCATGAGAGATGTACAATGACTACATTTAGTTGGTGATGAAAAGGTGCGAACTAGAAACTGGTGAGACTTTGGCTTTGGTGGGAGATGAGGGGGCGGCATGAGAAGTGGTTTTTGATGGTCGAGTCCATGCTGTGTATTCGGATCCTGTAGATTAAATAGGTTAATTGACAAGTGTTTTTTATATTTAATTCAAAACCATTTTAACGTTAAAACACAACATGAAAACCCGTTTCTATGGACACATATCCACAACCATAAAAAGCTGATTTAAAGCCACTTAAAAGCAGAAAGCTACACACACACACACACATAATCACAAAATTATAACATGCTATCACAAAGAAACAATTGGACCTTACTTACTAAGCTAATTTCTGATATATTTGATTTACTACTAGCTACAGATGGGGCCCGGTTATCCTCTACATCACCCTCTTCACTTTCCACAGAGCCACCATGTCGGGTAGAGGATTCTTTGAGGAAGTGATCTAAATATGACATCTGGGATGAGGGGCGCTCCAAAACTGAAACACGCCATGGTGTAACATTAAGTTAATTCATTTCACAAGCTTTTCTACACAAATTCACTTTTTGGAATAAATTATAAAAAGGAAAAACATTCTTTTTAAAGGCCAAAAATTATGTTGCTGAGGTTTCTGAAATTCACAAAACTTTTACCCTCAATTCAATTAATCAATTCAGGTAAGATACATTTCCTTTTATTTTTCCTCCTTTTAGTATTAGTTCTAATAATCAGGATTCTGAAATAACAACTTGAAATGTAAATTGTAGGTGCAAGGCAAAACTAGTTACTTCAAAACTGGACTGAGAGAAGAAAAATTCCATTAAAGCCACTGCCAAAGCTATTTTGTAGGCATTCATTTGCACTGGGTAGTTCATTCTGTTGAAGGTTGATCTTGGGATAGAAAAATGCACAAGAAATATTCCAAAAGCACAAGAAAACTGTTCATAGGCATCATAATCAGTCCGTCAATCATGATGTATCTTCTCCAAATTCAAGGCAAAATATCTCCCTTATGCTACAATAATTTTAGAAAAACTATCAAGCAACATGTCACACCTATACATGTAATAAAATCAAAACAATGGTGCAAGACAAAATCTCAGAAAGGCACTACTGGTGAAATTAAGAAAGGCCACAAGAAGCTTACTCATAAAATCCACATTAAGGAAACAAATATTAGTTAGCTCACATATCGCACTCTCTCCAAACCAGTATGTTTTAGGGGTTATCCATAAATAATGTGCAATGCATTACAGTTACTGATGCTGAGAATGTTATACAGCATAAATCACAAGCTGCAGACAGGATACCCACCCTCTTGAAAAGATGAATCATCATTCATGGACAACCCCTGTTTAAAATGCAAGCAGGAGTACATAAAATTTAAAAAAAAAAAAAAATACATTTCTGCTACACATGGCAATTTATGTCCACTTGTTCACCACCCACTCCCTTCATACAGGACTGCAAAAAACAAATATGTTAAACTGCTATTCAGAAGATGAGCACAGAAACAGAACAGCAGTCATTTCCTATTTTGCAGCCCAGTATTTCTCCCGAGGAAAAAAAATATCCTCATTAAAACGCCTACACAGTTTCCTGTACAGATACCAATTGGAAATAAGAGAAATCAATCAATTTGAATTAGTCCAATAGGTTTCCAAGTCTTTTGAAGCATTCATTTTCCCAGGGGTCTCCCAGAGGGCGGGTGAGGTCTAGTAAAGATGGATTGTAACAAACAGCCTAACGCAACAGCAGAGGCACAATAGCAACCAGTACGTTACCAAACGGTGAGGTGGTGACCATAGCACCGCGCCCACTCCGGTAAGTTGGTCGCATGGTCAGAAATAGATTTTCATAAGGAGAAGAAGTAAGCCCCATAGACAGCTTGTTACACCAATAAATAGGGGCATTTTGTCTAAAGGAGCAGAGAGAGACAGGAGAAATATTTAACTATTTGATACATGAGCACCTCGTTTAAAAAAAAATCTGCTTCTTAAGGATGTAACTTGCATTCACACTGATTTCTGATACTTTGAAGATCACCAGAAAAATGTGTACATAGAAATACTGAAACAATGAGGCACGTTTTGGTGGGTTATATCTTCAAAACTCTGAACATATTAAGGATAAGCAATATCATAAATCGGTAAATTTTGAAGATTTTTTTCTAGCGCTGAAAATCAAAAAATTAGAATATATGTGTGAGTGATAAACATCTCAGTATACAAACTTTAGTCCCCAAAATAATATACCTTCCATGCTGTCTTTGGCATGATTTTTGCCAACTTAAATCTTTTGTTACCTCTGTTTTTATTCCTCCACCCATTGAAACAAATTGAAACTTCAGAAGGAAAGAAGAAAAAAACTTATTGAAAACAAATTATTGAAATAAGATGCTTTACAATGGTCATAATATAGTAATTTCAAATTACCTCTTTTCTTGATGAATTACTGGAGAATAATAAACTCATTCAAATATATGTTTTTTTGTTTGCTGTACTAAAATACATCAACAAATTCTACAAATATTAATATTTCTACCAGCTACAAAACAAACAAGAAATCTAAACACTTTACAAATGTTACAATATCGAGTCTACTCAAAGACGACATACATAGGGTTGAATCCGGTTTTAACGAACCATAATCAGTAGAGGCCTTCAACAGCAGGTCCTGGCCTAAATGCCGCAGATGCAGAGAAAGAGAACATTTCAGGAACTACTCTTTAGTCTTTATAGTTAGTAATACAATGAATTAGACTTTGAACAGGTTCAAAAGAACTGGATTCTACTACAGGTTCAAACAAAAAAATGTAGTCCCCCAGTTCTACGAATTCAATAGAAAGCAAAAGCACAGAATTCGTCAGTGAAACACTTTCAGTGGTGAAAAATGAAGCACATCAACAGCAAATAATTTAAAAGAAAACAAATGTTTATGTTAATAAGATTGGCCATATTAGGATTGCCAGAGTAAATTGCCACAACTTGTAGTCAATCACACATTCTTTGGAAATCTGCAAATATGCTGAATTGGAAAAACATTAAGCATTAGTAGGTGTGCAAATTAAGTACATACTTTACAAGGGACACATTTGTCATGAAGGTTCAGTTGGTAAGTCGACGAATATTCAGCTTGGAAGGCTGCTGCTGAATGAAGGCGATTTCCATACATGGCCACAACACATTCATATGCTGAATTGAGTATATTCCTGATACTAATGTTGAAGAAGCCACAATGAAAACAATGAAGATTCATTATAATAGCAGATTTCTGGCAACCCTAAATGGCTGTACAGGAAGATGTATTTCTGTACAGGAAATACTTACATCCTTCTCCTGACTCCAATCTAGATTTGAGCTCTTTAATTTCTAAGTCTTTACATTTCACATCATGAGAAAGCCCCTCAAAACGTTGCCGAAAGTCACGTAATTCTCTGAAAAACAAGTTTTAGAGCAATACAGAACACCACTCGCACACAATATCTTGAAGCAAATTCAACATTTAGAACTCACTTTTGAGCAGCTATTAAATCAGAGCGTGTTTTTGTTAATTCTTCACCGATGGTCTGCTTAGCCTGGATTTCTGACTGTAAACTACTTTGCAAATTCAGCAATTCCATCTTATCTAATTTCTGACTACGTCTGTTCCGCCAATTTTTATCCTGACAAACAATACACAATCTCAGAATTAAAAATTAACATTTGAATCAATTCTGATTATCTTGAATCGCCGAACAGTAAACTCATGATTATCTAAGTCTACCTCAAATATGAAAATACTCAAATAATAGAAGTTCATTTTAAAATTCAAAATTCAAAATAGCAATAAAACAAATACAATATTTGATGAACAAATTCGAAATAACTGAAATCTGTAAGTCCAAATATTCCAAGAATCAGTGATGACATCTTCCCAGCATTCTTCCCTAATCACTACAACCTTCGAGCGTAGAATGCATAGAGGTGCCCTGGGCAAGTTTGAAGCAAACTTAATTCTGCTAGTAGCAATTATGCACGAATCGATACCAAAAAGGAGTTGACATATGAGATACATAGTGAAAGTCGTGTTTGCACTCATGAAACTGGTAGTTAGCAAGTACTTAGATGTAAGATTACATTACGAGGCTAAGAAATATAATGAAAAATGTTTAGCCAAGCAGGTTCAGCTTGTACACAAAAAGTGTGTTCTTTAAAAATTAATATATAATATCAAAGGGTAGATGTAATAAAATTAACTGTACTTGATTGTAGTTTGAGTTATTCAGATGTCATTATTTACTTGTAACTTTTGTAATCATTTGGACAAATTGTCTGTTCAGATAAACAAGTTTTAATACTTTTTATGCCATAAAATATCCATACTATCTCTTCTTTTTAGTAAGTAAAATATGCTTAAACCTGGATATTGCTATCAATACGGTCCAAGATGTTTTCAATTATGGGGGAGGGGATTATGAAAATCTTGGAGAAAAATAATTAGAAAAGAAACTTAATGCAAATACTATATTATTGTTCTCCAAGTAAAACTTGCAACCTATAAAACCTATATTTTTAGGTAAATCAGTTTAATTTATCTTTTCAGTATCTTTTGGTAAGGGGGATATAAACCCTGTTGTTGTTTTATAATTACTAAAATCGCTTTAGTCCTGGAATTAGACCTACTAAATTATGTATTATTGCCTTGTTTCAAACAGAGACGAATAGCAGTGAAAATGTACTCGAAAAATCCATCAATGAACGTTATTTTTCTTTTCTTAAAAAGTATGTCGCATTGAAAATTATACAAAAGTATCAAAAGAAGACCATTGGGCGTCACTTGTTTACCGAAGATGTAGAAATAATTAGCTTATGTACACAAATTCGTTTAAAATTGGGACGGAAATATAGCCTACAATGACCAACATACGTAGACACCGGTCTTCTGCCAACCATGACATCATCGGAGTCTATGGCACCTCTATGTATTCTATGCTCGACAACTGTAGCAACCAAATTCTACACATCAAAGTTCTGTCTTGACAAATTAATGTTAACCTGGAGCACAACTAACAACTCAGATAATCACAAGTTTACTGTACTTTGTGCAATATACATACTGATGACTGAGCGTTAGCAACTCCAGAATGTTTAAGGAATTCAAGTTCTTCTGACATTTTTGTGGCTAAAGCTTGCAAGTAACCACGAGCATCCTTTTCATCACTGACCCTGCAGAAAAAACATACAAAACATATACTATTTCTTAATGTATAGTTTTCTTCTTTGTATCATAATGTCTCTCTATTTTTATTTTATTATTTCTTTTTCATTGGCTTGATTGCAGGATGGCACAACAGTGTTTGTTCCACAGATCCATTAGATCTCATTACAGCCATAATTTAATGTCTGTGGCGAGGTATATATGTTGGGATTTGATTATTTAATGAAGTTTAATGAGTGATATGATCCCAAATGATTAACATAAATGTTCTTGAGTCTCCATAAGACATAATTCTGAATGCATTTTATGCCAAAATTCTTTTTATAATAATTAAAACATGTCATTTTCAATAGACTGATGATACCGAATGCCCTCCTCACCACTTGTTCTTTGCTTTCATTAACCGATATTGCAACATAGGGAATCAACCACGTTGCAATAAAGAACGAGACCTATCACTTTCATCGATTTCATTTCAGATTAACAGATATAGGTAATTTTATTTTCTAAATATCCATAATGAAGGAATTGAAATAATGAAGAGAAACAAGTTGTCTCGCAGCAACTTCACAGAACTGAAAATTCTATCATCCAAACCAATTACAGCAATAAGTACAAACATTACAAAATTATACATAAGATTATAAGCCATACCATTGTATAATCTCACTTATTTGTGCTTCCCACTGAGCGATTGCATCCTTTTTATTGCGTAATTCCTCATATTCATCAGCTAATTGGCGTCGCTCACTCTGAATTCGAGTTAAACTTTCTGTAAGCTGTGAACACAATATCGAACACATTTTCATCAAATACATAACATTAATTGCCCATTTTAGAACTTTAAATGATACCTACAGCATCCAAATCCATCATTAATTTCTTGTTTTCTTCAAGGAGAAGTAATTTCTCTCGCTCATGCCGTTTTTTCATTTCAGAAATGATCTCTTCATTGTCAGTAAGATCTGCTCTTCTAGCAGCATCCAACTTCTCCTTAATCATTTGTACCTAAGAAAAGAAAATGTAAGTTTCTCCAAATAATTAAAGTTAACTAGAACACTTTGCTAATATTTAAGCTCACCTCTTTTTCTAAAACATCTCTCCGACTTTCAGCCTCTTGAAGCTGGTCTCTTAAGCTGGCAATTTCTAAGTTATACCTACTCTGTTGTTGTGCTAAACTTTCTTTGTACTGCATTTCCAGTTTCTCAGCCTCTGCTTTCAACTTTACAATTTCCTGACTGACGGCTGATGACACATCAGCACCAACAACTAGATTTCTTTGCCTAAGTTTTTCAGTTTCTTCTTCCATTTGTTTACAGTATTCTTCACTCCGTTCACGTAACTTTCTTTCCTTACTGGTCTCTGAAATAGCTTCCTCCACCCGTGCTTCTAATTCTCTTCGAAGTTTCTCTGCTTTACGAATATCATGTCGCAAACTATCAATTTTTTGCATGGCAACCTCTAGCTCCTCTTCTTTGTCCCGAACTTGTCTGGAAAGCTTCTGTTTTTGTTGTCTTAGTTCTGATAATCTACAAAAACAAATAGTTTATAGTATTAGCAGGTAAAAATTATCTTTGATCTTTGTAGGATACAATTAAATAAACAATACCTGTCTGTAACTTCTGTATATTCGGCCATTGCCAACTTTCTTTGACTCAAAGCATCTTTGAGTTCTTTTTCCTGAAGTTGCAATTTTTCCTGAGCATCTACATTCTCCTAAAAAACAACAAAACACAACACAATGTTAATAAGTATAATTGTTGCAGCACCCCATTTCTTCTTAACTATTTGTAGATAACAGAAAAAAAAATATCGCAACTATCTTCACTGCAGATGATTTAGTACCTTTTGTGCTTCATCACGTTCTTGCTTCAACACTCTAATAAGCTTCTCCATTTCCTTGATTTTCTGACCTGTTTCCCCATCAGCAGGAACTGCTTCTTTTCGTAAGTCTGAGGGCTGTTGATGTTCAAGACCTCTCAACTGCGATTCTAATTCTAAATAGAAAAAAATACAGATTAACTCTGAACAGACAATATAAATATTACAAATAAAACGTTTACATATGAACACAAAGTTCACGAACCACAATTCTTTTTCGTGAGAATATTAATTTCATCTTGAAGCTTTCGCATGCCATTAGCAACTTCACCAGTAGGAGAATTTTTTCGTGTGTCATCAGTTATTTCACCAGAGAGTGTTAAACTCTTGGCTTCTGAAAATATACATTACAAAATTAATAATAATAATAATAATAATACTACTACTACTACTACTACTACTACTACTACTACTACTACTACTACTACTACTACTACTACTACTACTACTACTAATTTAATAATAATAATAAAAATTAAATCCCAGTAGTTTTTAAAAATCTGACTATTAGAAATAAGTATTGGGACAATAAGAATGGCAAAACAAGATGAAAAATAAAACAAACCCAGAAGTTAAAACTGCTCTATCTCTCATAGTATAAAAAGAAAAGATAAAGGCGGCAGAAATCAAATCGGAATATTTTGTTAAAGCATCAATTAATGTTCTTGTTTTTAAATCTTACCATTTAAACTTTTTGTAAGCCTCAAATTCTCTTCTTCTAATTGCTGAATTTGTTTCTCTACAACTGTTTTATTGACTAATGTAGGTGTATCTGGCAATGGAAGGCAACCTAAATCTGATACACAGCTAGAAAAATACAATTACAATTAGTTTCTGAAACTTTGTAAAAGAAAAAAATGTCATGCAACTGGTGGGAAACAAAAAGACACACCATCCTTGTGTAAAAGTAAATCCTACAAAAGGAAGATGGAGTGCAGTAAAAATTGCATTGCTAGTTGGTGGGACAGCATCAGAAGTCCGAATGTCAGTATCATCTACATCAAAATTAGATGTATCAGTAGGACTGCTGACTTCAGGAACATAAGGTGCAAGATTATCCCTTATCCTATTCCAATCAACTCCAACAAACCAAGCATGGTTCTGCAAAGACAACAAGAAGAAAAAAATAATGAATTTGCATTTTCCTTTTATAAGGAAATAATAATTTCCTTTTTTAAGACATTATTTCCAAATTCCACACCTTGAAGTCTTCAATTCCATTTTGCCCTAACCTAAATTCTGAACTGCAGATAAGTCTCTTCATTAAATCTTTGGCTTCAGTGGATACATCATAACCTGCGTCACTGGGAAAATCGAAACAATTCTGAAAAGAAAGAAGAAAAAAAAAAAACAACAACCATAAGTGAAGTTCTAGTTTTTTCAATGTATAACATTAGTAATAATTTTTTTTATTTTTAGTTTATTTCTCATCTAAAAATAGGGTTAAAGCATCCACCAAGCTAATTTCTGATTATTCTGTGTAGGATGTATGGAGGTACAATCAATTCACTTCCTTATTGGAAAAATGCCAAAAAGAAGTTGGCACATAACTGTGAAGCTACACATACATGAGTCAGGAACACTTGGCAACATAAAATAGATTCTTGAAAAAGAGGAGAAGACACTTAAAAGGAAAGGTCAAAAAGGTCTGAAAAGTCAGCTGATAATACCTTATGGTTCATTATTTTTCCATAGGTCTCAACTAAAGATTCGGCATAGAATGGCGTTTCCCCATATAGCATTTCATACATGCACACTCCTAATGACCACCAATCACACTCAGGACCATATCGACCCTGCCCATCTTCCATTGCCTAAGAGAAACAAAAGTTCAGTATATGACTTGAATTAAGAAATATTACCATATAGTCAAAAATTTACAGAGATACCTGAAGAATTTCTGGAGAAATGTAATCTGGAGTTCCCACAGCCACATTACTTTGTACTGTACCATCCTCAAAAAGTTTGAGGCAAGAACCAAAATCTGCTAAGCGAATATGTCCATTGGCATCTAACAGAACATTATCAGGTTTGATATCTCGATGAACATAACGCAAATCATGAATGGAGCCAATGGCTAACACCATTTCAGCAATGTAAAATTTTGCCATATCTTCAGGAAGACGATCTTCAAATTTGCTTAGAAGAGTTAAAAGATCGCCTCCACAATAGTAATCCATAACCAAATACTAGAAATTAAAAAAACACAGTTATTCAAATACAATTCTTTTCCACTAACCTCCATAACTATAATAATTTAATTACCAAATTTGACTCATCCTGGAAGGCATAATGTAAATTTGTGATCCATCTTCGATCTCCATAAACCAGAACATCTCTTTCTTCTTGAAAGCATGCAGTTTCGGCACGTTTTAACATTTCCCATTTGTTGAGTATTTTCATGGCATACACCTTTCCCGATCCTTTCATCTTCACTACACACACTTCACCAAAGGCCCCTCGGCCAATAACTTTTATTATCTCAAAATCATCTCGTGTCAATCTTAAGCCTTTCACAGCAGTTGCAACTGGTTTCACTAAAAGAATTAAAATTATTTTTACCATAATGCCAGTTACATGCAAATCACTAGTTCAACTACCACATCACTCAATTTTTTAACCAACCAAATTCAATAAAATCCGAGACTGTCTTTTCTCTTCGTAAAGAAGAATTGCAGCATTCATCATACAGCACCAACAAGACATCTAGGAGAGTTTCTATGCTGAAGCATTGGCCTTGTCCCTGGATAGGGCCACCCAGAAACAGAGCCTCCAGTTGTCGTAATCGCTGCTCACCTGTCAGGCCTGTTAACATTAGTGCATTCTCTTGATGAAAACAAATTGTATGCTTCACAAACTTAACAAAATCAGTAACAACTTTCACAAACCTTCCATTTTGCTATTCTTGAAATGTATTCATGCTTAAGAATAAATTAAAATCCTCAAAAACCTACAATAATGAACTACAACTCAACATCCTCTTTCACTCATGAATACACTGTCCTAAAATGGGGGAACATGATATGATGCTCCCTTCATTCCCACAATTCATTAAGCAATTACTATCCCCTACAACAGAAGTGCCAACACCCAAATAACTCCAACCATGGAACCTAGGCAAAGTCACTTAAACTACATTTTATTCATTGAAGCAAATTTAAAGAGATAACATTACAAATCAAATATTAAATAGCTTTAATAGCATAAGGAATTAATACCTTGAGCAACAACTCCTCCTGAGTCCTGCTGCGAGGCAGGTTTTACTCCTGTCTCAGACATTTGGAGGCGTTACATGTCAAATAGCCATGTGACACCACTTGCCAAATAAGAATAAGTGCATGTATGTCCACAGGTATTAGTGGGAGGATACAATTCACACATTTTGAAAGGGCCTTAATCTGAAAACAATCGCTTAATTAAAGGCGAGTGTGTAATAAGAAAACATTTTCCAGATCTAATTTAAGCATTTATTTTTAAAACACACATTCCTTTAAGAACTATTTCAATACTTCCATTGCTCTTATCAATAAAATCTACAAAACAAGACTCCACAAATTGTTCATTATCACTGCTACGACACTTTCTAAGTAGACGCGCACACGAACTAAAGTTCGTTCTCCTGACAGAACGGTACATATTACCTCCTACTGTGACGGGCGTAATTATGCCACTGGCGACAGCACTCGCAATACAACTTTGGCTCGTATATGATAGGAATCATTTAACACTCAAAATTAACGTAAGCGAATCGAAGGGAAATGACATCCCGCAATACACACGCACGTATCAGTGTGTCATGTTCCCAAATAGCGCTAGGATTTAAATCTTTTTTAACCTATCTTATTTTTGGAGAATCGCGAAGCAATGCCACAGGGTGGGAATGCCATGTGAAACAATGTTTAGATGTACGCAATGTAGATATCACGATCGCGAGCCACAATTAATTGCTATACAAAACGAATAGTTGTTTACATCGATATAACGGCTCACAATATTACAACAAAACATTTCTTTTAAAGCCCCCTGACCCCCTTACCTCCACACCAAAATATGGCTGCCACACCTAGCCGCGAGAGGAATGCTGGGAATCAGAGATCTGTAAACAATATTGCCAAATCGGCTGCACAATGCCCCTGTATGAATAATTAATAAGCATATTATGCTACAGATCTCTTTACAAACAATACCTTGGAAAAGAACTCACAAGAAACAAACTGATCATAACAAAACATACTTACGCGAGTATCCACAATACTTCACAATGAATGAATTTCCACATTTCAGTCCACTTTAACGTGATTTTGTATGTACACGGGTTGAAAACTTCAATTGCTAGTGAGTTAAATTCTCATTGTTTAATAAATCCACTGAAAATATACCCACAGAAAGGAAAGGAAGTCCTGGGAAGTTCAAAACTTTAATGTACTAAATTGCTCTCATTACTAGTAGCCTTCTTGTTTGGCAACACTGACGAAGAATGCAACCCGGATACTAAAATTGACTACCAAATCAAAATTATCGTACCCAGTTTTAAAAATATTATATGCATAATAAAGAAGCTGTATTTCACTTCATGCTCGAAAATAATGCAACAAAATAAGAACTGTAGAGGTACATTTTTTGTTGTTTTAAGAATCAAATTTTGAAATCGAATGAAAAACACTTTTATCTTGACAACAGCGTCATATTGTTCATTATGGTGGATTGGTGTAGATGTATGGGAAAGTTTTGTTAAGTGGATGTTTTGTTGACATAATTCAAACAAAACGTATTTAGATAATTTATCTTCGAAGACTATTCATCGTATGGTGTAATTAGTGCATCACATTTACTCGAAAGAAGTAAAATTTTCGTATTATCTTCAAACAACATCGCTTATTTTGCCCGCCCTGTGTTTCTAACTCTCTGATCCGAAGTAGGCCTATGGCCATAGGTAAGTTATTGAAATCGTTTATTGTTTCAAACTTTATTTAATTATTTTTGTACATTTTTATTAAATATTGCATGTAAATCATTTTATGCATGTATTGAGTTCATATACTTGCTTGTATACCTAAACAAATTACTGTGGAAGGGAGTAGTTCAGAAACGACGAAAATTTATCTTAATTGCTTTTTCATTTTGTTTCAGATTTCCGCTTATTAAAACGATATCTTTTCATTAAGTCGTTATTTACTTGTATTCCATGGGACATCCACAAACTTGGCTGAGACTTATGTCTTGCCTTCAGACATTGTTTCTTCTATCGGCAAGGAACATAACATGACGCATTATTACCTGATGCCCATTCTTTCAAAGTAAGTTTCATGGTACTTAAAAGGAGTAGAACTGTACCTTCGGTACCCACAATGGATGAGCCAGTAAAGAAAAAGCAGAAAGTTGAAGGTGGAGGTGGAGATGAAGGGAAAGGACTTGGCATAGATACACCAATGCAGGGTGTGGATGAAGATGATATGGGAGTGAATGGAACCGAAGTCGATGACTCTGCAATTGACCAGGAACTTCTGATAATTCAACAGCATATTTTGAATCAGTGTCTGTGTCCTCTGTCAGAAACATGTCTGCGGAAGCCATTTCAAGGAGTTAAAATTGTTTCAGAGAACCAAGGAGAGTTTTGTATTCCACTGGTAGACTGGAGCCGGGATCGAATTTTGTGCTTTGTTAGTACTCTACAGTTGTTGTGTGAAGTTGCCATCAAACAGAATGTGAAAGGTGCAATGTGTACTAGAATATGTGAAATTTGTGATTTTGTGGTCAGGAACGAGTGTGGTCTTATTGAACAACTCATTGAATTTTCATCTCATAGTGATCCTTTTATATGTTTTGCTGCGAGTAGAGCTCTGTCTGCCTTTTTAATAGTTACAAAATCTCATGTCAATCCAACGTGGTTAGAAAGTTTGACAGAAAATGCTCTCATTACAACACAGCCCCAAAAGATATCATTTTCACTTGAAGTTATAAAACATGTTATAGAATGGAAAGATTTGGACACTCATCCTCTTGAAGATAATACTGACAATAGACCACCTTCTAGTTGTGCGGTTGTGAATTTATCTGATCCTGAAAGCCTTGATACAAGTCAAGTGAAATGTCTGTGTATTAGAGCTCTCGAAGCCAAGTGGCCTGCCATAGTTAAGAAATTTGATGGTTTGATTGCCTCTTATTTGAGTGAGTATGAATCAACAATAGTGACATTTTTAGGATTATGGGAGGCCATCATCTCTGTGAAGGCAAATCTTTCTGTTATTGATACAAAACCTTTCTATGCTGACCTTGACAGCTTTGTAGTATTACTTAACAATTCATCAGTTCCTCCTGGCATTTGGAAACATTTGTTGGGCCTTTTTAATGAAGTTTTGTGTTATGGCAGTACTCTTGCCTTGCAAGATATCCTTGCAGAAGAACCTTGTGCTCTAGCTCATTTGGTTGTGCGAAGTGTGAAAGACTGGCATCTGTTGGATATGTTGCCTTACAGAGGAGGGAGTGGACGATTTGGAGGTGGTGCTGGAGATGGCGATCGACCACTTCTGCAGAAAATGGCTCTGTTGGTATTAAAAAGTGTTGCTGTGACTGTTAAAGAGACTAGATGTGACAGTTCAAGTGACAGTTCTTTGGGATCTGAAGCAGATGATGTTGATGCTGATATGGCTGTCATTGAACGCAGTATTCATGAAGTGTTGCGACAGTTAGACAACTGTGTAAAAACCCTTCTCCCCTATCATCCAGAGATGCCTTTGGCTCAGTGGGTTGTGCAGCTTTTTGCTGATCAAGATGATGCCCTAATTGAAGGGATGGTGTGTTGTTTGGATGTAGCTGTTGGACTTTTTTACCGCAATACTGCTCAGCTTGACTTGCTTTTTTTAAAAAACCTGTTTCTTACTCCTTTTAAATTTTGGTAGAGAGTTGGATGATACTATGTCTGTATTAATTAGATTAAGACTTGCCATAGACAGGTTAGTCTCTAAAAATCTCTTTCCATATAACATTAATCCCGTTCTCAGGTTGCTTGTGAAATGTGAACAAATGTATGAAGTGAATGATGAGCCCCATATGATTTACACATAGTTTATAGTGTATGACTGTAAAGGGATTACTCTGTAAATGAAACCAGTATTTTTGAACTGGTACCTATGAATAATTTAAATATAAGATCTAATCTATGAAGATATTTTAATATTAATTTTTATTATTTATATAACATGCTGTAAACAGTACACAGAGAATTATATTCAGGCTGCCAGCATAAAGTTTTAAACTCTATTTTGAATACTGTAGATATTTTTATACTGTATATGAGGTATTTAATATTTATATGATCTGTCAGATTATATCACAATGCAATCACTGTTAAATGTAGCACAGAAGCCCATCTTCATAATAGTTACCCCTATTTCACTGTACAAACATTTACCTACCAAAGCCATGACACATTGCCTCTATTTTTCTTGTACAGTCATTATATACATTCCATAACAATGTAAGTTTCATGTGTTATGCATTTGTTTTTGTACATAAGTTGGTGTTAAAACAAAAAATAATATAACCCTTCATTAAATATTTCTTCCATTAACTTGCTTCTTATTTTGTTCCTGTGTTCCCTTAATTGTATTTATTATTAAAAAACTGTATGTGACTTATGGGGGAGAAAATCTACGTATTGGTATGTTATTCATGTTCACTGGTATATTCAAGTATGGCTGGTGCATTGTAGTGTGTGTACCTATATTAACATGACAAAACAATGACTTCATTACAATCTCTCTGAAGATATGATAATAATTTTAGTATTAAATGTCATATGTTAATTTTCTGTACATTGGATACTGTTGATTTACCCAGAGCAAGTGAGAATGGAAGCTAAATTTGAGAACATTCAGACTAAAGAAAAAGTGTTGGTTTATTAAAGTATTAGGATAAATGTCTTGTGTTTTTAACAGGTTATATAACAAAATAATTAATATATTAAGATATGTTTAGAGCACTTATAACTTTAAAATAGACAGGATAGGACTGAGAAACTGTGCTTGAAGCTGCATTATTTTTGTAATTTGAAGGTGAGGAGAGATGTTTATTCTCTGTGGACTTCCTTGCTTCAGTTTATGTGGATCAAAATGCAAATCAACTTTCATGATATCAAGATTATGATTTCATTTCAACAGCCATCAACATATTCACAAGATCATTTTAATTGTCAAGTGTGATTAATGTTAGTTTCTTTAAGATTGAGGAAAACTTCAATATGTTGAAAACTTAAAGAGAAAAAACAACAACAAAAAACACACACACCTCTCTTCCTTTCACACTATGTATTTACTGACACTTTTAATCTGCAAATTTTGATTCATTATTGATTAATAAAATGTCTTATTTGTTTTACCACACTTTTTTTTAATCTGCAAATTTTAATTTATTAATCAATAATGAATTAAAATTTGCTGAGATTAAAACCAGTAAATACATGGTGTGAAAGAAAAAAAAACCTGATTGTCTTCCCATACAGTTTTCAATCATCATCTATTGAAACTTTTCAATCATAAAAGAACATGTGAGTTTTATAATTGTAATTCTGAGATTTTCTACCGCAGCCTCTTGAATAATAGTCTTTGAGGCGAGGGGAAAGGGAAAAAACTAGGGATGGGTCCTCGATACCGTGGATACTCGGGTGTATCGATAGCGATCGATACTTTCGGAAAATGACTCGATATTTTTGTTTATGCCATTCCCTATCTTTTCTGATTTTAGGGAAGACTTGTCTTCTTTACATTCCTCTTTCTCCAATTTTTATTCTGTTAGCAACAAGGAAGTGTCCGTCTGTTCGGATTCACTTAGTCGTTGAAATTACCCAACGCTGCAACGTCCAAGCGCTGTGCTGCGCTCTTTATCCCACTCGCGCCTGTCACCATCTCTTGAGATAGCACGCAATTTGCGACCAATTCAGCTTTGGGAAACTCTTCCTTGTGAGCTCCCGGCAATTAGTGACGACGACAGGCACGATGGCAGCGTTTCTTCCCGGGATACTCCCCTCCTCAGCCCACCGCGGAGGCATCTGACGGAGCTCTTGAGTTCAGACATGGCCACCTTCATTTCTGAAAGCGGCCATGGTTCAGTTCTGCACGGTTCTGCATTTTAAAGTGACCGAAATACGACTACACTGCAGTTTTCACAGTTGAACTTGACGTTTCGTCAGCTGTGACAGTCCTTCAATCGGGAGCTTATACGTCATTACATATAGTATAATGATGCATCGGACGTTAAATCGAAGACAACTGTTCAAAAGCAATATTTATTTATTTTACGTAAAAAGGTTAAAATCCCATGACGTGCTATGGGGAAAAGTGAATTGTGCAATTTAAAATTCTGTATCCCTACACTCAGTCATATACTATTTAAATTTGAAAAAAAAAGTCTCGTTTCTTCAAAAAATGTATTTTCATCTCAATAGTTTTTAAATATTAAAATAGTACATGGCATGTGTGAAGAACAAAATATATTTTCAATTCTGATTGAATTTCATTTTCGCAAAGCCTTCAAAGTATTGGTATAAAAGTATCGAAGCTCAGACGGGGTAAGGGTATCGAGTATCAGAAATTCAAGTATCGACCCATCGCTAGATCTCCCCAAACATTTTTGCGGTATCGAACCGAATCGTATATTACCTTAAATTGTCACGATTTTTCGTCATTACGTAACAACACTACCCATATGTATGCGAGAAAATTAAGAGATTTGCTCCCCCACGATTTGGAAATTTCGCAATTTATGGGGGAAAAGCGATTTGATTTTCCCAACTATTACAAGCAAGCCACTAAATTCTTGGCTCAGGGTTACCGGATTGGGAATTTTCCCCCAAATGGGGTTTTTTCCCTTTCGTTAGGGGAACCCAAAAGGGTGAGAAATATTTGGAAAATTCTTTTCACTCGGGGTCAAGCTAAAAATATTATTCTTAATTATTTTTGAATGAAAAAACTAACAATAGTCGTTATTTCCTCATTTCTTATCATACAGAGAAAATAAGCGACAGAGAAGAAAACATGAGAACAAGAAGATAGTTTAGGACTTCGAGCAGCTAAAAAGGACGATGGTTGGTTGAATTGAATTATTTGAATTTAAGGGGAGGCCAATGGAATCGTTAAGGCTACCCTATATCGTTTCCATATTTTGAACAATATTTTCGTTTCAAAATTTGGGGAAATTTTTGTTTCATTGGAGGGTTGTTTGAAAATTCAGTGGTGGGAAAGAGCTTGCAACAAGCCCCTATAATCCTGTATTGGCCACAGCAGCTAATACATTTGAATTAGGGTGCAACCCGTCCCTTGTGGAGGACAGACTTCTATTGAAGTCAATTGTCTTCTGTCCTTCATTTATATATTTTAAAAAATTGTCAGGTATTTTATCCCATGACTAACATCTGCTACGTTGTATTGTTTAATTTAGAATAGAAAATATAATATCCTTTTTCTTTTGCCCCACACGTATACATTATAATGTTTCTCTCTAGCGATCATGGAACTAAGAATTCATGAACATTACCACCTCTGCCATGTTCAAGTGAAACAGTCGACTATATGGTGCCAAAATGGTTTTTAAACACATTATTTGGGGCACACCACAAATAAATGTTTGTAGATGGGCCAGTAAAACAATCGATGTCAACTAGTAAAACTTTCAGGGTTCTTTGTAAAGATATCAATTATAATGTTAACTTTAAGACATCAGTGAATAATTATTCCTGGAAAATTTTACTTCTTGGGAATGGTACAAAACTGCAAAATTGAAACTGCGAGTTTCCACAATGTAGGTCGTATCTTTAAGAAGATCTATCAAAATCCTTTTTTGAGAATCAACCAGGCTTCCTTTGTACGTTGTACTGCCAGATGTTTTTTCCCAGAACTAACACAAGTACTCTCTTTAGAATGAAGACAAAATCACGAAAATTAACTAATAACTTCAAATTTTATATGTTTCCAAACCATATAAGTAACTGCTTATGCGGGGAAAATAATTCCGACTTCCTCGAAATATATTAAAAACTATGACAAATAACACGAGGACGCCTTCAGCGTTTTGGCACAGAATATGACGGGATCGTTGTTCAGATGGCTTCAAGTTTGTGACGTCATGCCATCTTTAATATCTTAGTTGTAGAAAGACTCAAAAAAATTTGAACTTTTGCAATTTTCGAAAAATCGGAATCGAAACGGGGCCCTTCACCGTTCCATAGGGCTTACGCTATCCGATAACAAAATTTAAGAAAAGATTTGGACTTTATGTTCCGGGGGCTTTAATAAAGTACCCCCAAGTTAAAATATCGTTCAAATTCAAGGAGTGGCATCAGCCAGATCGATTGGGGAATATAAATTTTGGACAAAATTGCTGAACGGTTTACCGTGTTCACAGACGGACGGACGGGCATAACTCCGTCATTAGATTTTCTTATCAGGCCCCAGAAAAATGGATTCTGGCTACACACGAGTTGGGAATTTTTTTCTAATTAGGACTGGATTTATCACCTTTTCTTTACCAAGACCCTGTAATACGAGTTTTTCGGGAAAATTCCTTCTTTTCCCGTAGCATTACATAACTTCCTCTCTACTCCGTACGGAGATAGAAAAAACGCTTCTTTTCCCTCCTAACCTTCATAACCATAAAAATGCATCAATTTGCCCGCTCATTCAGTTGAATCTCTCACCGTCAGAGCTTCTTCAAACGAATCATTTTTTGCCCATAAAGAAGGACAATAGTGGAGAAAACTGTCAAATTCAGAGTTCAAAAAAACTTTTTGACAGAAATGAAGTCATGATCATTTTCATATAATGGACCACAAAGTTTCTCCTTCAATGTAACGTTATTATAGTTTGGAATTTTTGTTGGTTAAATTTTCAGCTATTTTACTTCTCATATCGTACGTATATACGGAGTAATAAATTATGTAATGCTGCGCAGAAAACGGGAATTTCCCCACAGAAAAAATTATTCTCGGCCTGATAACGAAATATGGATAAATCTGGTGCTAAAAGAAAAAAAAGTCTAACATGTGGGCAGTCAGAATCCCAGTTTTTTGGGTCCTTGATCGAAAAACAATTGAAAGAAACGTCCCTCATCCGTCTGTCGTGAACACTCTAGCGCCGAGCCCATGCGTAGGATTTTTCCAAAAATAAAACCCTGTCCTTCCTGCTCTAGTTGAAAATTTTAAAATTTGAAAAAAATTCTTACAATTTGAGTACTTAACAGCTCTTGGCATTTTCAAAATTTTCTAAAAAAATCTAATTTGTTCTTAAATTTCTTGAAGAATAAGTAAAATTTCTATAAAATAGTTTAGATCTGATTTTTATGGTTAAATCTTAATTTTGAAAATTTTAAAAGTTTGAATTTTTTCAGGGCTTCCTACTACTACAAAATTGAAGAGAAAAATATTTCCTTCAAAAGCAATTTGTTGTGAATAAATAGTTCTTTCAATTAGGTCATGTAGATCTTTTTTGGGAAAATTTTAGTGTTTTTGTGCAATATTTAATTTTAAAATAAAAAACAAGTTTTCTCAGAAACGGCTCCATTTTTCTTTAAAATTTTTTGGGAGGGTTAGTGCTAACTGAACTCATCCGATGACATAAACTGCCATATTCTCTATTCTTTTGTTTCAAAATTATACAAATTAATGTTTTTGATTTTTCTCTCACGTCGTTAAAATTTACTTATGATGTATTTCATTTGCAATGCGTTTTAAACATCAACTTCAAAATATCTCTAATTATAATTTTAAAATAAACCATAGTTTTCCAATCTGAGGATAATGGAACGGGAAAACCAAATTTTCTGAAATCAACGAGTTTTTTAAAAGCAATGGGAATTTTTCGATATTCTCCAAAAAAAGATTTCAATTCTTTCCAATATTTCAAAGCTTGATTTGGCCATTTTCGAGATGAAAATCAAAATAATGCTGAAAAAAAGAATGTTTTAAACACAAATAGATTAAAAATATTTATTGCAAAACGAAAAAAAAATCGGTCAAATGAAACATTTTCGAAATTTTGTTTTATAATATTTTATCGAATTATTGTAAATATTACCGCAAATGCGACACTTACGTAGAGATGTTTTCATGTGCATCCGTTGGAATCATTTTATTACTGAAATCGTATGTTGTTTGTGATAGCGAAAATTTTACCCATTACTACTGTGTGCATATCAAACCGCTATAAGGTACGTAAAGTGAAACCCTTAAGGTACGTAAGTAGTTGAGTAAAGTAATTATAATTTCACAGTGAAGAAAAGATATATTTTGTTCATCATTTTGAATAGTTTTAATTAGAATATTGTTATTACGTGTTCTTTCCTGCTTCAAAGGCTTAGAAGAAAGGAGAATTTAATTTTAGTTTAAAACTCGCTCCAAAATTTTCTTTTAATTTTTCTCGATAAGCAAGGCACATAAAATGTCCACTTCATTTTCGTTGAATTCAATTTTCGAAAATTAAAACGAGTTATAAATTAAGCGCAAAAATGCTCTTGGTAGAACCCAGTTCGATCCTGCAACTAGGAACCGAATTATTAATAAATTGCGACAAATTATTTTGACGCCAATATAGATACCAGTCAAGAGAGATGGGGAGAAAACGAAAACCAGACGAAACAGATTAGAAACTAACTAGTCGAGAAGGTCTGTGTCATTCTGAGCACCACTGTTTCTTGTGTTTCAGAAAAAAAGAATAAGAAATACGCTTTTTTTTTCTTTCAAAGTTTTATCTGAGTGAATTAATACAGAAATTTTCACTTTTTAAACATAATTACAATTTTTAATGAAATATTTATTTTTTGAGAAAGTAATGTACAGAGGAATAAAATACGCATATCAAAGTACTAAATAAAAAAAAAGCATTTCATGTAAAATACGTTCAATCAAATTTTGAAAATCAGAATCAATCAAATTTTGCGGAATATGCGTACATTCCTAAATTTCATATAGGTGTAACTACACAAATAATCAATTTTCAGGTAATAAAAACACATGTGTCTGTCGTTTCAGCGTCACCTATCCATTCTGGGGGCAGAGTGAACATATGAAATTCTAATAACTCTTGTAACCCTAATCAGGCAGATGGTCATTCTTGTTATAGTTCTTCAGCACTTGAATAGAAGACTGACCGAACTCAATCCGTCAGTACAGGAAATAGGCAGAGAGCGCCCCCTTACTTACATGATTTTTAGAACGATGTGTGTGTGGAGTGTCCACATTTTTTCTTAATGCATTTAATAGAAAATTGAACAAGGAATACGCCTGTATTTTTTCTAAACTTTATCTCATCGAGTTTATATAGAAATTATCATTAAAAAATACATTTTTAAATGAAATAGTTATTATTAAAAATGTATTTACAGAAGAATAAAATCTATTTTTCAAAGTATTAAATGAAAAAAATCAGGAATTTTTATATTAAGTACGTTCGGAGCAACAATTGATCATATTTTGTGAAGTAAATTTCATTTATTTATTTTGCGTCAAAAAACAGTTTAAAAAACTGCGTATGACGTGCTATGGGGAAATGTAAATTGTGTGCACATTTTCAAAATTCTGTGATCCCTACACTAAGTCATATACTACATAAATTTTGAATTTTGAAAGGGAGAAAAAAAACAAAAAAACTCCCATGTAATAAAATCTATTTTCAAGGATAAATAAGCAATAAATTTTGGCTCTTATTACTTCCTGCCGCTACAACATGGAAACGATAATTTGAATAATTGTATTTCCCACTGAATTCTAGAAGACGTGCACAGAAATTGAAGTTACATTTATGTCCAGAAGCAAAACAAGGGGCCATCTCAGCATTTGCTCAATGGATCAGGGAAACTGGACGCAAAACCTGATCGAGATGGGGGTCATTGACCCGGAAGCTGTAGTACAATATTTACAGGTTGTTTTTACTCATTTATACAGTCCAAATGGTACATAATGCATTATGTATCATTGTTAAAATTAATGTTACTTTTCTTGTGATGCTCAGTATAGTCTCTAATTGTACATGTATTGTATGTGAATGTTTTGTAATGAGCTGTTGATACTGTCACCTGATGAATATGATTTCTACGTCGAGTGTTATAGTAATAGACTTCGCCATTTTCTGAAAATATATTCCCGCCCTTAAGCAAGTCATTTTTTACAAAAACCACTGATTCGTAAATAAAAAGACACGGTAATGGTAGAATTACTAGATTAATGAAGAGAGGCTTACATGAATCACGTGGGTGGGATTTGGTTATTATTCGTACAATTCGTTTTTGTAATCTAAAAGTCTGGGAGCTATAAGATGTATTTCCCCAGAATATTATGCCATATCTCAGGCGGGAATGAACATTCGCGAAGTATACACAACGAGCAGTATGAAGGCTGACTGAATTTGCAAGAATTCTGAACGCGTAGCATAATGAACTTAATTTTGTGTTAAATTCATTTAAATGGACGTTCCATTTAAGGTTTGACTGAATTGAGAGACCTAAAAATTTTTTGCCTTAACATCAGTGGTTTTATTTTCAATGGAGCACAGAATTGTTTATTTGAAATGGAAAATTGCATTAAAACCGTTTTCTTTTCGTTTACTATTAATTTGTTATTTCGGAACCAATTTGAAACATCTGATATTGTCCTATTTACGGTTTCTTTTTTGCAAAGGATGTTCGTATCATCCGCAAAGAGAACCGTTCTTCCGTTTCGAATCGTCGAGGGCATATCGTTTACGTAAAGTAGGAACAGAATAGGGCCTAAAATCGATCCTTGAGGAACTCCACATGCAACAGGCAAGGAGTCGGAAAGGTGCGTACGTAATGTTCCATCATTCCAGTAAGGTATTTCCACTCTCTGAGATCGTTGTGTAAGGTACGAACATAACCAACATTTCAAAATAATTTTCAGGCAAATAATAAATATGTCTCTTTTTTGGATGTCCAGGTTTAAGAAAAAAATATCGAACATTTTAGAAAACAGTCATGTCAACTCTTGTGCGATTTGGCGTGGAATGGTTCAAATGTGCACATTAACGGCGTGAGAGATATTTCAAAGAAATTACATTTCTGTAAGTTTTGAAAAAAAATAATACGGCACAATTAATTTTACTTCATATTAAATCTTGCAATCCGTTGAAAAAGTTCCAAGAAAAAATTTGGAGCATTTTTGAGAAAATGGCGTCTGAGCGTTTCTGAAAATGCGGAATTTTGAGTTCATTTTCACAGAAAACAGAGTTTTCGATAAACTTTATATGACATCATTTGATGCACATATTTTCATAAATAAAATAATGTTAATGAATCGCCGCTAATGTAGCGAGTGTAGCAAATCAGCGACGTGAGTGACCAGTAAAAAAACTACATTTTCGTAATTTTTGACAAAGCAAGAGAATGGAGCAGAAAGGCGTTTATGTCATCTTATGGAGTACATTTAGCACTATCCCTTCCAAAAGTTTAAAGAAAAAATTTGGAGCCGTTTTCGAGAAAATCTTGTTTTTGTTATTTTTTTATATTGCGCGTATTAAATAAAAAAATAGTGTTCATGACCTTAATGAAAGAATTAAATATGGAAAAACTTTTACTTGAAAGACAAATCTCCATCTTGAATTTTGTTCTTGTAGGAAGACACCGGAAAAAAATTCAAACTTTTGCAATTTTCGGAAATTACGAGTTAACAGCGAAAACGGTCAGACGCTATCTTCATAAGCGTATTTTACTATATTCTTTCAAAATTAAAAACAAAATGTAGCGCTTTTTGAGAAATTTCTGAAAACCAGGAGCTTTATGTAAATCCCCAATTTTAAAGAAAATTTAAAATGCAGCACCTCGAGTCAAAGCCAGATCGACCGCGTAATATTCATTTTGGAAAAAAAATCAACCCCAAAACGTGTACAATCGACTCCGGTTATAGTGAACTTCCGGGAACTCACATTCTTGGTTCACTACATCTGAAGATGTCAAAATTAAATAGAATTTCTCCACAATGATTGATTTTATTAATACAGTGATACAGGAAAATTCATTAACAGCATGAACAGAAAATTTCAATATATTTATTTGTCCTTAAATATCGATTATTTTCCATTATTTGCATCCTACATTTTTCATTAGTAATCTCTAGATCCATCTCCAGAGTTCGTGTTCTCCCCATACTTGATTCTGCATTGTCCTCTGTGTCATATCAGGTATCATAATGCAGTCTTGACAGTGTCAAGTTGATACCCTTCAATGCCTCTCGCACTGTTGGATCATCATTCCACTCTCCGAAGGCCCGTTTACTCGACAATAACATTCGGGATGCTTTCGGTTGCAGGCTGGGGCAAGCGGCTAATGAAACTGATCGCTTTTCCGCGCGGCACGACGGATATCGCCAGGTAGTGACAATCGCGTGCTTCCCGTTGCCTACGTAGAACTCAACGAGCTTTGTCCCGCGGAATATCAAGTATCACCAAACGTAATACTGAAGCAAGCAATCGCGTGTCGCCGCTGCCAGTTGTTGCCCACCCAGGACACGGCCTTGGTTTTTACTGTGAAAATTAGTGGCATAAGGTCATCAGTAAGATCTCCCCATTCCGGGTCCGCTACCTCCCCCTATGAGACACTTCGATTATGACTTTTGGCCGACGATTTTTTTTCATGCTGCTGAGTTGGAATTTGTGGCACTGAGGCGATATATTATTTTCCAGGAGGGAGTTTAAACCCCGGAATTAATTACCAGAGCGTTGCATTTGCTATATTCACTATAACCGAATCTTCTTATGCTTATTTGTAATGCAAAGGACTTGTGACTTACGTAACTTTCTCTATTCTACGTATAGTGATCGTATACTACGTACCTCTCCATGTACGAGAAGGTAAAATGACACAAAGGTCGAAAAATTGAAAAATTGCGAAAAATGACGTAATAACTGTGCATTTTATCACCTACATGTCATGATAAACATTCATTTACAAATTAGCTACGTATAGAATGCTCCAATGAAAAGATCCAAGATGTCACCAGAATCCAAGCCCTTCAATCAATTTTTTGAAATTATGAGTAGTTTAATGTCAAAATTTGGAAGTTTTTAATTTTAAATACACTGGCACACAAAAAAGTTGTCAGATCCAAAGACTTGACACGCTTCCCTATGTATATCAACGCAGTAAATCCAAAGCCAGAATTGCGCAAAAATTTACAATTTCACGGCGGTTTTTCGCAATACAAAGAGGGTGGTGGCGCAATTCTGGCTTCAGATTCGGTTTGAGCACGTCGACATACCTAGTCACACGTGTCAAGTTTTTGGGCCTGACAACTCCCGAAAACAAAAAAATACAATTTCAGGGTGTTTTTTGTGATTTAAAAACTAGTGATACTAAAACAGCACGCATTATCTCGTCTTAAGTAATGGTTATGTACTACTATTTATACCAAAGTTCTCTCCAAATAAACACATCTGTCATTATTTTTTGTAAAACTCATTACAAATCGTACATTTGGTGCAAAAACTAAATATTTTCAAGCACATATCAACACAAATTTGACAATTATAAATGCTTTCATGCAGGGAAATCATGTTCCAACAATAAGACGTAATTAACAGAAATTAGCTCCCGAGTCATTCGAATTTGAATTTTGAGCATTTCAATTTGATATTCCTTTAAGAATAGCAATTTTTATTTCGTATATTTCAAGCAGATTTTAAATACTTTCTAAAACATTAATTTGTAAACATATAACAAAAGCTCGAATGTAAGAAACGAACAAAGAAATATGAAATAATATATACATTCTAACTTGCGTAGGATCCAACTGCCTGGAATCACTATTCATTTTCCGTTCACTAAGAGCGACTAAATTGACGGCAAATTACTAAACAAAATAGTCATTTTTTCGAACAATTCAACATGATCTTATTTGAAGATATTCTTGATAGACATATTTCATTAAGAAAAATTAATGTACTTTCACAATTGTAGATTTAAGAAGACGAACATTTTTAATTTTCGAAAAATTCATTTCAACGTCCATGAGACGTGCACCATTCTCTTAGCAACCTTAGCGTCTTTTACGCTAAGGTCTAAATTTAATCAAAAAGGTTTGTGCTGTTTTTAAGAAAAAATGGATAAAAGAAATAAAAATTGCCTATGTTCGAAACAAATTTTCAACCAAAATACTTATGTGATATAATGTGACTTATATGTATGTAACGAAAAATCGAACTTGACATTATTTCAAGATGGCGAATTTTTTTTGAAGTTTTGCAATTTTCAAAAATCAGAATCTTTAATGATCATGAGACCTGCACCATTTTCTTAAGCATCCTTCACATTATCCAACAACAAAAATTTATCAAAAAAGTTGGAGCCTTTTTTTTTTAAAGTTTAGGCGCTTTATGTAAAGTACCCCTAAATTAATATATATCAGTTTGAAATTCTAGGAGCCGCGACATCAACCAGATCGATTGGGGAATATCAATTTTGGAGAAAATCGGCTGAACTGTTTAGCCACTAGCGTTGTTCACAGACGGACGTTTTGCAGTCATTCAATCTTACCGTATCAAGGACCCACAAAAAAATCGATTCTGGCTACACCACGTATTAGGGGATTTCTTTTCTAAATTTAGCAACTGGATTTATCCACTTCTTCGTTTCCAGGGCCTATAATAAGTTTTTTCTGCGGAAAATGCGCAGTTTTTTTGCACAGCATTACATAACTTCCTCGCTACTTGTAAACAGTAAGGAGAAAGTAAAAACTGGAGCGTGGTGGCGCAATTCTGGCTCCAGATTCGGATTCTGTGCGTCGACGTACATAGAGAAGCATGTATCAAATCTTTGGGTCTAACAACTATTTTCTTTTTGTGTGCCTGTGGTTTCTCAGAAACGTCTCCATTTTCTTTCTATTCATGTATGTGGCAAAGAACGATCAAGAAAGTGGCACTGGTCCCATTTTTGGTACACATTCTGTATTTACGAAAATTGGAAAAGTAATTCGAAATGGTAAATTCGAATTTCTCGCGTTTCGTTTGAGACGTCGACACAATGCCTCTGATTAAGATCCGATAAAATTAGAATGTAAGTTATTTCGTGTTCACATAATGACGCCAGCGCTGTCACTGGAACAGCGAATCAGAAGCTTTGGTATTTGTATTGTTGTCACTTAAACTTGGGAACAAATGTTATGAACAAACTTATTAGGAGTTTCTCATCATTCCTTTGCCTATTAATTAAGTATAACTACATAATAGTTATACTTGAATTTATAAAAATTTATTACGTCTGACGTAAGTCAGCAGTTACAGTGTCATCCAATAGGAAAGTTGAACGTCGTCATAGTGACGTTAAGATCTCGATTGGATGGCACCGTAACTGCTGACCTACCAGATGCAGCTCTTCATAAATTGTCATCACAGTATTGTTTAGAGCATGAGGTAGAACGCGCAGTATTCAGCAACTCCAACATCAGATTGCCAACATGGATTTAGAAAATCAAAATCAACGGAAACAGCTATATTTTCTTTTCTTAAATATGTCGCCTCATCATTGGATCAAAACGAGGCACCTATTGGATTATTTTTAGATCTCTCAAAAGCTTTTGACGTCATTGATCATGACATTTTACTTTCCAAATTACCTTCATATGGAATTCGTGGTATTGCTCTAGATTGGTTATGTTCGTACCTAAACAACGATCTCAGTACTGGAATGATGGAACATTACGTACGCACCTTTCCGACTCTTTGCCCGTTGCATGTGGAGTTCCTCAAGGATCGATTTTAGGCCCTATTCTGTTCCTACTTTACGTAAATGATATGCCCTCGACGATTCGAAACGGAAGAACGGTTCTCTTTGCGGATGATACGAACATCCTTTGCAATAAAGACACCGTAAATAGTACAATATCAGATGTTTCAAATTGGTTCCGAAATAACAAATTAATAGTAAACGAAAAGAAACGTTTTAATGCAGTTTTCCATTTCAAATAAACAATTCGTGCTCCATTGAAAATGAACAATGTGCTGTTTCCTGATGTTAAGGCAACAAAATTTTTAGGTCTCTCAATTCAGTCAAACCTTAAATGGAACGTCCATTTAACTGAATTTAACACAAAATTAAGTTCATTATGCTACGCGTTCAGAATTCTTGCAAATTCAGTCAGCCTTCATACTGCTCGTTGTGTATACTTCGCGAATGTTCATTCCCGCCTGAGATATGGCAATATTCTGGGAAATACATCTTATAGCTCCCAGACTTTAGATTACAAAAACGAATTGTACGAATAATAACCAAATCCCACCCACGTGATTCATGTAAGCCTCTCTTCATTAATCTAGTAATTCTACCATTACCGTGTCTTTTTATTTACGAATCAGTGGTTTTTGTAAAAAATTACTTGCTCAAGGGCGGGAATATTTTTTCAGAAAATGGCGAAGTCTATTACTATAACATCTGACGTAGAAATCATATTCATCAGGTGACAGTATCAACAGCTCATTACAAAAAATTCACATACAATACATGTACATTATTTTACAACACTTTGCCAGATGACATTAAACGATTAAATTCAATAGAAAAGTTTAAATCCCAAGTGAAATTGTTTCTCCTGCATAACTGTTTCTATACAATTAGAGACTATACTGAGCATCAGAAGAAAAGTAACATTAATTTTAACAATGATACATAATGCATTATTTACCATTTGGACTGTATAAATGAGTATAAACAACCTGTAACAACTATTGTACTACAGCTTCCAGGTCAATGACCCCCATCTCGATCAGGTTTTTCGTCCAGTTTCCCTGATCCATTGAGCAAATGCTGAGATGGCCCCTTGTTTTGCTTCTGGACATAAATGTAACTTCATTTTCTGTGCACGTCTTCTAGAATTCAGTGGGAAATACAATTATTCAAAATATCGTTTCCATGTTGTCACGGCATGAAGTAATTTATTGCTTATTTATCTTTGAAAATAGATTTCATTACACGGGAGTTTTTTTTTCTCCCTTTCAAAATTTATTGCTTATTTATCTTTGAAAATAGATTTATTACAGGGAGTTTTTTTCAAAATTCAAAATTTATTGCTTGTTTATCCTTGAAAATAGATTTTATTACATGGGAGTTTTTTGTTGTTTTTTTTCCCTTTCAAAAATTCAAAATTTAAGTAGTATATGACTTATTGTAGGGATCACAGAATTTTGAAAATGTGCACACAATTCACTTTTCCCCATAGCACGTCATACGCAGTTTTTAACTGTTTTTTTGACGTTAAATAAATAAATAAATATTACACTCCGCCCCCCTCCACACCCAAATGTCAACTACATTCTAATTTTATTCGTGCTGTGGCAAGCAGATAAATTTCCGACATAACGTATATAAAAAAGGAAATGATAAATAATGTATTATAATAACCGTTCACTTATTATAAGTTTGTTATTTTGTAGTATTTGCCAAAAATTTACTCATTAAGCTAGAAGCGAGTAATATTTGACTGCCGTATCTACATATTTATTTATAATAGTAATTTTTCATTACTTTCTTTCATTTACTAATTGATATCATTTTAACTTTTTCAAACACATAGGTACGAACTTGGAACAGTTTTTGAAGGGGAGTTGGCAGCAAAAATGAAACGCTTTAGCGAAATGCCCTGTCAATCACGTTTACTTCTACTTCTTTTTCCTCCGGAAGATGATCAACTAGCCGATCTGGACGGCCGAGGTGGCTAAGAGCGAGTACCGACTCAGCGCTACGGTCCGAAGGGTCGCGGGTTCGAGTCCTGCCTTGGGCATGGCTGTCCTTGACTTTGTGTGTTGTCGCGGAGGGCCTCGCGTTCTGCTGACCCCAGATCAGAGGAGCCCGCAAGTGTTTGTCTAGTGTATGGTCGAATATGCGTCCCTTCGGGACGTAAAGGGCAACCGGCTGGATAAAAGCCCTAGGAAAAAAAAAGATGATCATCTATATTTTCCTCAAATCATTTCGGCAAAATTAGAAGGAATGTACACATCAATCACCTGCAGTGATAAGGTCAACGTCTTTCCCCAATACTGAAATACGTTGAGCAATTGATAAGAGACCTTTGTTTTCGTCTAACATTCCCGAAATTGGCAGAATTTTTATAAATATAAATCATTGCTCTTGAAGCATTGTTTATTCTGATACAACAATACAGCACAGGGCGCTTTCTCCATGAGATAATTATATCAGGGGCAGAGGTACAAAGCACTGTTTACTTGTCTATTCCTCAACGCTCTCATTGCAATTGCATTTGTTATATCATATTAAGACCACGCCCTTACTAATCCCAGGCAACTTTATAGAACATTATCAATAATAATAAGCTATCTAATGACTTATCTACATAATAATTATTCTAAAACTATACATTCATTTGAGGTGACTTTAACCAAGGAGGGTGGCTTTGCATTTTATATCTACCATAAAAAATAACTTGCAAGGTAAATACTGTGGTACACCATTGGTGGTCAGAAAACGTTAGAGAAAAGGAAGAAAGGGCATTGCCAAATCATATCTTACAACCAATCTTTTAACAAGTCCACATATTTTTCTCTTTCTCTTCTATCTTCTCACAAAACATCTGGTCTTAGTGGACCATCAATCTAGTAAGAATGGTCAAACCACATTTATTCATTAATTTCAGCATTTTCCATCTCAGATCTGTTGAACACTGTTGAATCTATTTTCCTTTTGGTGGTCTTATTCAATTTTTTTCAACTACAAGGAATTACTACAATTATTATATTTTCCCATTCTTCTTTATAAAAATGTTTTTCCTGTCTCATACAACCAGATTTTTATATATTCAGGCTTTTACAGTGTACTTAAAATGTACACTTGTAGTTTAGGTTTATATTGTTGGTTCTATAATATATCCAGATACCAGGAGTACCCAGAAGAGGCAGCTCAGGCAACATCCTTCATCCCAATTCATTCCAGACCTGAAATTTCTTTTTTCATTCAAAATAAATAACCATGGTGTTAACATACTTCTAATTCAATTTAACTGCTACAAGTTATTTCCGTTGCATGGAGAAATGAATTCTGTTGAAGTACTGGGAAGCGCAGAACATTGAAAGAAGCGCCCCTATGGATCTACTCCTGCCTCCCCTGGCCGCCCCTGCTTGGTACATGTTATTTGGTTTTAGTACATCGTGGTCAATTTGAACGATTAATTTTCACTCATATCCAAAATGTTAACATGAATGTGTCTATGGTTGGAAAACAAAAGCAATTCAGAATGTTTTAAAATTTCACCAACACAAAACATGTTCAATAATATTCCAAAATGATAATTAGGTTCTGTTAAATGAAGACAAGGGCAAATATATCATCAAAGTAACTGCACGCTATGTTCAATGAAATTTTCCCTCTGTTCTACATTTTATGTAGAGAAGGGATTTTCGAGAAAAAAATGTTAATGTGCATCTGTGTGAAGATTCCTTGCAAGCCTACAAGTAATTGGCAAAGCAACTATAATGTATTGTAAATTAAACAAAGCTGATTTGTTAGAGAAGCATTATTATTGGACTTCAAATTATGAAAATACTGAAAAGAGCTTGAATTGGACTTCAAATTAAGAAAATCTTGTAAGGAAATGACCATAAAAAATATCTGACATAACAATATGCTCTCTGATTGTCATGCAGTTTGAACCTTTTATCTATAACTTTTTCTTGCATTAATGGAGAAAGCTATATAATATTGAAATACTGCATTTTCTGCATTACTAACATCTCAGCTATTACTTGAAAATGTCCAATTCAACCAAAGCACCTGTAATGCATATCTGCATTCAGTTTGATAGTCAGGAGCAGCAATCATTTCTTACTTTGATAAATGAAACAAACAGGAATAAATTTGACTGTTACAGTATTCGCAGCAAATTATACAGAAGTGAGCAACCCGCAGTTGCTAGCACAGCATTGTCAAAACTATGTGCAATTTGTTTGGCATATATGCTTGGCGAATATTTTCTAATCAATTTTTGGCAAAAATGCTTCTTTCCATCTGTTTTCAGATTTCAACTTGTTTATGGGGTAGTCATAATACATTATATGCAATTAATAAATAACTAACTCTAATACTAATTAACTAATTAAATTACTAATGTTCTATTATTTGTAATATTAAGTTAATTTATTATTGCCATATTATACATTTACACCGCCTCAATCACAGGAAAATAAAATTTTGAAGTTTCTAATAATGTGATACAGTGTTTTTATTCCAAAAAGTTTTATGAACTAGGGTCTGTGGCCATACTCATCTAATATAATAAACATTTAAAGTAGTAAAATGAACCCTTTAATGTTCTATAGCTAAGAAACAGCAACGTGTTTATTATGTAAAAATATAAAATAAATCTCTAAGTTTTGGGAACCCTTATTAAATTTTTTTAAAAAGTGAAAGTATGTATTTCTATACCTCACAACACGCACAAAAAATACGGATTATCAAATTGGTTTCAAATCATTTATAAAAGGCAAATTTGTTATCACAAGCTCGACTGTAAATAAAGCAATTTTATCTTAACACCATCTCGACGTTCAACAACAAGCTTCTCAAATACCTATTGTGGCATTGTTATGCAAATTTTAATTAAGGTTTGTTGATTGCTTGAAAGAAATACTTCAATACATTGAGAATTCAAATTGTAGAAAAGAGTAAAAATAGAATTGACATTTTCAATAGTAATTTATAATTTAAATTAATTAATTTTCATATCTTTTGGATACATTTGTGTTCTCCGAGAATTTTTCTCGTGGTTCATAGTAGGTGGAGGACCTAAATATATTTCATTAACTTTAAGCAGAAATTTCGTGAAAATTACTAGTTTTCTGAAAAAAAAGTGTGTGTGACACTTTTAATGAGCTGATTTTTTTAGAACAGATTTTGTTTAAAACAAAAATTTTCATTTCCCATTTCGTGTGTGTGTATATATGTATACATATGCGTAAATTTCAAATGCAAATTACGCACAATGTTACACTTCAGGTAACATTACCCGAAAACTACTCATATTTTCCAAAAGTTGAAAATGACCTTCTTTCAAGATCTGTGTTTAAGAAAGATTTCATTTAGGAAAATATCTTTTATCTTCAATAATATAGTTGAAGGAAGACACAGAAATGTTTTTTGATATTTTCGAAAAAAATCAAGGATTTCAACGAAAATGAGACACCTTTCTCTTAAGTGCCCATTATCTTATCCAAGGTCAAAGTTTGATCAAAACATTTGGTGCCATTTTTTTGAAAATGTCCGAGGGCCATCATGCAAAGTACACCCCAAAAAATATCGGTTTCAAATTCCAAGGGCCACGACATCGGCCAGACCGGCTGGGGAACAACAACGGTTTATGTATTAGCGTTGAGCATGGACAGACAGACATTTTGCCGACGATTTTTCGATTCAAGGACGCACAAAACATGGATTCTGGCTACATTTTTTTTTCTATTTTGACAACAGGATTTTTCTTTTTTTCGTTACCAGGGCTCCGGAGCAAATGTTTTTGTGTGACGAAAATTGGCTGTTTTCCGGTGCACAATCACAATACTTCCTCTTCTTACTTAGCAAGGGCGAGAAAGTAGTATACAAATTTTTTTTTTTGGTATGAAACAACTGAATTTGTCTTTCACTACTCTTCTTTTTCTAAAATAGTTTTACACCACTTAAGTGCACAAGAACTACAATTCAGATTATCTCTTATATTCATTTTACTACCAGTTCCTTTGCGAAGTTGTTTCAGCTGAATGCTATTTATAGATAATAAGACAGTGGAAAAAGGCCAAATGAGTTAGTCAAGCTCTATTACATAGAGTTACACAGCTTTTACTTTTCCACTTTTTTCCCTTCTGGTTCTCTTTCTTTGATATTAGTGGGGATGAGAGACAGTAATAAATATCTTTCAAATATTCTTCGCTGTTTTTAATATACATACAAATTCAAAACTAAAAATTCCATTATTAGTCCAATTGGAATTTATGATAAAATCTTAAGAAATGGTAAGAAAATTATATTGCTACAAATGTACTTCTATAACATCTAGTACATACAGAAAATAACTATCATTTTGTAATAATATTCCAAAAGGAATATGTGCATTTATGACTACAATAAATAATACATTACTATATTTGCATTATTTAACTAAAATGTTTAATTATTTGCAATCAAAATGGACTTAACACTAATAAAATTAATAAAATACTGAACACAAAACTTTAAAGCACCTTATGTCAATAGCAGGTAAGTTAAATTAGAAGATGAATTTGTCTTGAGACATTTAGTGCCTTCCATGGAACATCATTTCCACTTAAGTTGTCTTCAGTAACAAAGGGTACAGAACTGCAATTTTATCTAGGCAATTTTCACATTTGTACATAGTTTTATATGAATTCATTATAAGTTGAATATTTGTATTAAAAACATTTGCAGGTATTCGAGAGGCGGAATTCGATTTTGTTTCATTATAATTGAGGTAATTTGTTGCTATCATATTCAAAATATTTTTTCAGGCTAGAAAGTTTTGTTACTCAAGTAAATCGAGACTGAAAAATGAATAAGTAGTTGAACATTTCTCAATAGTTTCCCCATTTCTTTTTTAAACAAAAATAAATATAAAAATAACCCTAAAACCAACATTTTCATAATATTCACAACTTAAGAACTCTCTTTATAGTTCTCAAAACCAGATTCACACAAATTACTACATCCAGGAAATTAAAAAATAAACTTTCTCTGATTACTAATATGCTCGAAGTACATTTCAAACCATTTTCCAAACCATAGAATGTAATTATACAAAATATGAATATTTTCCACATTAGGAGAACTATTTCATGAAATTCTACAATTACTTTTTCTAAGGAAGAGAAAATATCATTGGTAAGCCCATGACTAGAGTACAGTACAGTACACCTTTATGAAACGTACAACTTGCAGATAGAAATAGACATCGTAGTATCTTATTAAACTATAAACCAAAGACAAAAATATTGAAGACTAAGATTTTGTTATTACTAAATGATCTGATATTAAGAAAAAATAATGCAATCTATAACATGAATTTTAATTGTGCAGTGTTTTTTAATTTTCAATTTTCACAATCAAATTTTTTACTTTTGAACTTCAAATACATATTATATTTGTGATCAACTGATATCCGGTGGCACTATTAAAAAGCTAATTAGCACCTAAGGTATAATTATCCATGGACTTACCAATTCAAGAACATTTCAAAAATTATCCAATTGGAGCATTTAGTTTCATAACAGTCTAGATAACAAAAGGATGATTTCTCATTTATAATTTTCAATGGATCTGAGTACCCAATGAATATCACAAGTCTTTGGGTCAAATAATGCTCAAAATATCCCGAATAAATGTCTAGATTTGCATTTTAAATTTTTTCCCCTTTTTATTCCTCAGACACTTAGTAAACACTTCAATTGGTTGCTAATCATCAAAATTGTGATAAGAGCATTTTCATTCTTTAGACCATCATAATACTTGCGTAAAATCTAAATAATTTTTGAAACTGAATTTTTGAAATTTATGATACCAATAATGAAGACTGATCATTTCGAATTTTTAATTTAGAAGCCTGAATAAAAAAACTTGATATCATCTTTACAATGTGCATCCTCATTCCTTGAACCTTTTTATTAATACCTTCTAGTTTATCCTCCACCCTCCTGTAATTCATCTTCTAGTTTTATGTCCCACCCTCCTCAAATTCCCACTGGAATGTCTCACAAAACTGTTTAACCTGATGGTTAACCCATTATCTTGCTTAATAATCAGGTAAGGTGTTCACCTTCATCTCCATTTTTTGTAGAATTTCTTTGTTATTAAACATACCACAATATATAAATCTTTCTACAAATAAAATCATATTAAACAACCCTGAAATTAACTCCATGAAAATTTATGAAATCATTAATATCTCAAAAAAAAAAAGTTAATGGCAATCAATATGACTTGCTTATTTGGTAAAAATATTGCAATACATTACAGCAGCATTTGTAAATTATTTCAATAATGAATTATAATCAATTACCTGGAATACTCTACAAAAATACTCGCAGTGCTCTGAAATTAGTAATAAATTAAATAAAAAAGTGAAATATAAATAAAAAGAATTATTATTAAGAAACATTTAAAGAAAGATAAGCCTTCTGAAAAAAAAGGTCAAACCCAAGGATATTAACAAATGCAATGAAAAGATTCAACTATATTTGTAATTTACAAAATTTAAATGAATATTAGATTTTGGCAGAATGGGAATACAGATTTAACAAAGAAATAATTGATGACAATTTAAACCTTTGCATTTTCATGAATTTTCTAGACCATTTAACATTGCTTCCTTGATTCTTTATCATGCAAATATTATATTAAAATGATTCTACATTCTACTTTTTTATTTCAATTGTGTGACCTTTGTACTATATGGGAGTATCTTCTACATCATTCTCCGTGTGTGGTTCTCCATTAGTTCTGATCTCAACCTTACCTCACATGTAAGCTATTCGAGTTTCGTCTACATTTATGTATGTTTAGTATACACAGCTTACATAAAAATGGTTCAGTTGCAGACAATACCTGAACTCAAAACTTTTAATTTAATATAATTTCTGTACACCAATTTATGTCATTTCTGAAAAGTGTATCATATGTTCTCTGATAATACACCAATGGATAGAGTGCATTTGCAATTTGCTTCCAAATGAAAAGTCGCAGTCACATGAAAATTTCATACATTTTCCAGAAGAAATTAAACAAACTATTCAAACACCAAGGCTTTGATGAAAACAAAATAAATTTTCACATAGCAGGGTGTTGTATGCTATTCAGATTGTTATTACGCTTTGTACGATTCATATTAAAATTTCTGTTTGATTGATTCATCTAAATGTATGAAGAATTTTCTTTGTAGAGTAAATCTAAGAGTTCATGAAAATAAACGTACCCACAGGGAACAAAATTATTGCTTGGAATACTTAATTAGGGCAGTCCATAAAGTGCAAATAAATAATACACAATGCATCTGAAAAGTATGCATATGAGCACGAGCTTGATAAGTGTATTACACAATCTAAAAGATGAACTGGACTACAAATATAAGTTCAAAATAGGTATACCACTTACAGTGTTGTTTAATGAAAAAATGCAATTTACCAAAGGATTAACTCAGTGTGCAAAATGGGATTTTCCATTGAGAAGTCATAATATGTGCAATGTTGTTCAAGAAAATTTAAATCATTTTGGTACAATCGGGAAACAGTTTTAAGGACAATTGGCTCAGTTCAGAATGGATAAAGAATTTCCTGAGTTTACACCTAGAACTTTCTGTTGGGATGGGTGAGATTGCATCAGATGTTGCATCAGTTTTACCTCAATATGAGAGATAATTCCAACCATTCTAAAATTGTGAGATGGCAGCAAACATGCTTCACGAATTGCTATAAATATGGTAATAATTAAAATAAAAGTTAAACATTCTGTATATTTTATATAATAAATATGAGAGTATTTGTGCACATTTTTATGGGTTATATACACAAAAAATACAAGTAAATGATCGGTTTTACCCCAGTTCACAGTATATTGAAGAAAGGTTTACTTCAAGAGAATGACATATTGTCATATAAACCTGAAATTAACTATGCCTTTGTTATGCCAGTGGTGAGGCAATAAATGTCTCAATTCTCTTAATAAATGACATTAACATGAATTTTTCATTGTACAAATGGAACATAAGAATTTACAATTAAAAAGAAGAGTTCATTCTCTAATGTCACTGGATCATTCCTAGACAGTCCTACAATGAAAGTAAAAAGCAAAAATGTATTTACCACTTTACTTCCTATTCCACACAAGTCATCATTCCATACTCCATATTCTCATCATTTTGCTGTAACTCCATGCATAAATCATGAGGAAGCATTAATTCATAATGCCTCTAGTCACATTATACGGAGAGGATTGGAACACTGTCTAATAGTATAAAGACTGCAGTGAATATGGTGATAGCACACTATGTTGTATCGTAATCTTCGTCCAAGTCCTCGTTCTCATTTGGCACAAGATCTTTAGTGTTGTTCACACCACTACTCACACTGCCACTGGAGTTGGTGTTATTCAACGTTTCTTTATAAAAATCAGCAACAACAGTAGATGATGTTGCTGCAAAACTTGCCCTTAGAGAGCCATCAGGAGTTTCCTTTGCAGGTACAGGATTAGGAGTTTGCTTTTCTGCTCTGCGAGAGTATGAACTGAAACAAAATTAGTAACTTAAAGTAGCAGAAAAATTTAGGTCAACACACCTTTAGAAATAACGTGGAGATAAAATGAATCTTTTCACCTTCAAAACTTTCTCATCAATATTTTCTCAAAATTCATAGAATAAGATTAATAATAAACATGCAAAATTGTTAAAGTTTGGGAAGGTATCACCTCTGTGTTTGGTTCTGGAAGGTGTTTCTCAACATGTTTTCAACTTGAATGTGTCACGAACCATGCCTTAATGCTTAAGACATGGTTCAGGTACAGCAACTTCATAAAGGGTTTGCCCTACATTTTTATTACACGAAATCACAACTACTTTGCTTTGTTATGAATTTTCATTCTATATATTGTGATGCATGAAGTTTATACAATTTTAATTTAAGATCTTTGTTTTTAAAAAGGACTCAGAACCAGAGGCACACCCAGAATTTCTGTGTATATATGAGGGGCAGGAAAAGTGCCGATTTAATATTTTCCTTAAAGAAATTTCATTTATGCTAAATGAATAATCTACTTTTATTTGTTGACTTATAGTTAATATTTGCAACATTAAAAACTAACATATTACTTTAGTACAGAAAATTAGTAAAAACTGTATGTTTAAACAAGTATGGGGCGAGACTTGTCCTCCCCCTGGCCACAACAATAATTATATGGGTCAAAGCATATAAAGAATAATTGATATCAAGATATAATTATGTTTTGACCAAAATAGTGACCACTATTACTACGTATATTATTATTATTATTATACAAATAATTTAAAAAATTGTAGTAAATTTTTTATTTAGTCATTTAATTAAAAATGCTTTCATGAATTTCCATTTCTACATTAAATGCACATTATAATATTCCTTCCCCTTGGGTGGCTCCTGGACAGTGTAATAGCTTTCTGAGGTGACCCTGGGTTCCATTCCCGACTGAATCAAAAATAAAGCTGTAGCTTCTAATTCATGTTGTTTCAGTTTGTAAAGCTGTGATGAAAAAAGCACATTAAGACAAAAAGCTAGATACAGTGATGAAATTGAGACATGCTCACCACACGTCTCCCTTACCCTCAGGCTAGGGAACATCATTAGTTACACAATAGTTGGATTAATCTGATCTTAAAATGCAATATACTTACATTAACTCCCAAACTAAAGTGAATTTAGGCAAGGTTTGCACTATAAAACTTTTACCGGAAAGCATTTACTAACTTCGACTATTTACTTTAAAAGGCAAACGGCCATTTTGATCATAAAGTCTAAAACTAGTGGAGACAAACGATGAAGCAAACAATTCTGAAAGGCAGTTGTTCTCAACGTTCTGAATAAAGATTTCTTAATGAATATTGTGTAAAAGTTGAAATGATCTTGCCTGCTGAATGACACTAAATGTATATACAGTAACAGCAATGTATAAGCCACTCTGACAGTTTGATGCACTGTTGCCACACATTACTATGCTCATGGCACCACCTATATGACAGAAATTATATCTCAAAACATTAGCTCTTACAGACAGGCAACAACACGTCTTGATATCATGTTCATAACCTTCATCACAGCCGAACCTTATCGTCTCCGCAACTGGGGTCAGATGAGCGGCAATGAGGAACACTGGCTGTGAGAAAGTAAACAAATCCTCGCAAGCTGATTACTTCAGAACGGGTCACATGATGTACCACAGCATGTGGCGAGAAACCTGTCAGGGTCGCTTACATGCTACCAGTACTGTAGTGTACAAGTGGGAATGTCTATGCCTAACATTAGTATAATCTTTGTAAATCACAAAATCATTAATACTGACAGATCCAATATCTATGAAACTGGTAGATTATCCAACAACTGACATGAATAGCAATTAAAGCAATTTGTATGTTGTATAAAAATTGAAGTTAATTTCAATGAGTTCCAATTTTACAACCGCTTCTTGAAAATAAAAAAAATTTAAACAACACAACTTATCAGTGTTATGCATTGCCAGTTTTGCATTATATAAATAGATATACTGATGTTCTCACAATACCACAACAATGTTGTACAAGAAACTACTCTTAACAAAAGTGGTCTTGAAATTACAACATGAACAGGGGTAATTAACTTCTCACATATGTCTTTTCAAATATTTGCATAGCACAATTCACCATCACAAGATAACCTGCAGAAAATAGGTATTAATCATTACCGTGGTACATCACTCGAGTTTGTGCTCCCGATTTGAGGTGACATAACTGCTTCATCATAGTCACTTGTCACTACATCCGGGAGACTTGCAACTAACTCCTTCAGAAAATCAAAACGACTTTCTGAAAGAATACACTGCTTCCTTGAAAGGCAAAAAAATAGTAATTAATCTTCAATTAATATTCTACAAACAATCTGTACATATTGTTGGTACTCACATTGCAAAAAAGGCAAATGTGTACTTACATATGTGATGGACTCAATGTTTTGGCATTTTTTGCACTGGTTATCTCTTGAGCTTTAGTTAAAAGTGACTCTACAAATAACTCAAGAGTTCTAGGTAACAATATTAAGGATTCTGTCAACTTAATATGACAAGGACATGTTATAAAATCACTAAGAACACAAATCATAAATAAAGTCAAAGTTGAAAAGGATATAGATAATAACAGGAACAGCTTGTGCCACCTTCCCCACTTCATCATCGGTCTGCATGATTTTCTTAATGCGACCCTATAACATTATACAATAAAGGTAAAAGGTTGATACTGAGCAATGTACATGCTCTGCAAGAAAGAAGTACCTTTTCACTCAAGTATGAATACAACAATGTTGGTAACATATACCTATCAATGCTATTGAAAGAATATCAATACTGGAAAATTAAATCCCATATATTCCTTGAATAAATTATGAATTTAAATAAAGAAAGTAATAAGCTGTATGTGCATGAAAATATATGCAACAGAAATATGTTTACCCTTCTAACCTCCTGAATGTACAACTAAACACGCAAATTATTATTCCCTTTAATAATGTCAGCTTGATTGAAATATACCATCAATCACTTTCAGCACATTACACATTTATTTACTGGATTAACTGATGTCAGGAATAATGTTTACAAACACACACTCAAAACAATATGGTCAACTGACACATCTACAGAAACTCACCGCGGGAAAACGGGCATTATATTTCTTCTTCTTGCTCGGCATCGTGATCTGTCAGCCACAACAAATATAAATGCAATTACAAAATATTACAACGCACAAATCTTCACTTCCTTCAGAAGCAAGGTTAGTCGAGCATGCGAACCACCTCAATCAACACAACCCAAGTAATACAAAATACTGCAAAATTCTAATGGAAGATCCACAGCCACCAATCAGCACCAATTCTACACATCCACCAATCCATCTACTTACATCTTCGAAAGATCGATTGTTTAATCGATATAATAAATATCGAAAGTGAAATGGCGGTAACACGGTCAATGTTCAAACTTGTATTAGATTGCCCGTGTCGGAAGTCACCAAGCTAACCCATGGTGAAAATAACACCGTGCTTATTTCCACCATGTGCTAACCAAGAATATATTCACATTAAACCGATCCCAGATGACTATTGCCATTTGATTACCCGTTCTGCCCACGGAGCTATGAATATTCATAGCTCCATAATTCATAATTGATCCAATTCATAACTCCATGATTCATAATTCATAATTCATAAAAATTTTTCCTCCATTCATCCAATTTATCGGTCACATGCGTCTTCAACCACTGTTAACATGCAAACCTGCAGGTTTGTTAAGTGCACTTGTACCTATCTGTATGTTAAGAAATTTAACATCCTTATCAACGGGGTTTAACATCCTTAGCAACATAAATAACCATCGATTAATCATAAGTCAAATGCTTGTTGAGAAAAAAACATGGCGATGTAGAAAACAAATAAGATTCAAACAATTCAGAAGTAATTCACATTCTTTGGGGGGTAATTATTAATTGTAATATTAATAGTACAATTAGAAAAATGTGTATTAGGTAAATGAACCTCATTTTCCTCACATTCCACCAAATGAAACTCTACTCCGGTAATCATATTACTGACGTTGTAAAACACCGGGAGCGGTAGCTCAGTGCATCAACTGATGTCACTGCAGCGTCTCTGACCGGCAGGTCCTAGGCTTGAGTCCTGACGGCGGCAGTATTTTCGACAATAGCTTTTCAGCTAGGTCGAATTCAGTCGCTGTCTGGAGGATAATTGTAGCGGCCGGCTGCTCTGATCGGTAGTTTTCCGTAGTTTCTCCGATCAACACCAGGCGAATGCCGGAGCAGTACCCTAACAAACGGGCCACGGACCGCGCGATCTCACCATCCAGCAGGGGATTTTTCCTTCCAAGAAAAACATGCACTTCACTTACGGGACTAATGACCTACGCTATTGACGCCCGGAATCACTAATCATCCAGCCAAACCAACCAACGTTGTAACGGTGTCGCTACTGGAAGTCAACGCGCCAATTTCCTAACCGAACGTTGTTTAGTTAGGTTCAGGAGAATTGAAACATTTTATGAAAGTTTATATTATAAACATTTCCTTTATTTAATTCTGATCATTATGTAATGGTATTAATCGTTGGTTGGTTAGTTTCTAGATAAAAGGTTATTTTGATAAACGCAGGATATGAACCCCGATTCAGCGGGAAAGTGAAAAGCACACGCAGGACTGACCAACGCCACGAGACTTCTTGCTGACCTCCAGACTGTTGCTCCAAATGAATTTCTTACCAGAAGCGCAAAGAAAGAGTTAATTCTTCAACGTGACACAACTGGCCCACGTGACAATGACCCCAGCACTCAGGACAAAGTTCTTTACGTCTAACCTGGCTCACCACCACTGGACTACTGAAGAAAGACGCGACAGACTAGTAATTAAATGACTTTCACCCAATACCCCCCTCCGCGACAGACATTGCAAACGAATTGAAATGCTATGACTACCAAATCCTTCACATCTCTGAAATGAAAAGACGAAACCAGACGAAACCGACATAGTTAATATAAGTTAACAGATAGGACATGACAGGCATCATGATATGACAGACATGATGTTGGTTTACATCAAACACTTACTAAATCATAAAGTGACCATCTAAGACTACAGACAAAATGACAGAATTCCCAGATACGACAAATGCCAAATGTTCTTTCACACCAAACACTACTGCCACAAATCAACAGTTTGCGTCAAATGCGGGGAAAATCACCATACTTCAGAATTCTCCAATAACTACTTTACATGTGGCAATTGCTCACGTGAATAGCTCGCTTCCCCACCAGACTGTCATATCCTCCTCAAAGTCAAAGAAGACAGACAATTTTAGCACACCTACATGACAACAGACAAAGACAACAGCTGACCGGACTGAAATCAACTGAATTTCCTCCACTTCGCGAACCATCAGTCACGACAAAACTACAACAAACGTACGCCAGCAGAACTCATTCTCATTCCTCTTCTTCAAATTCAAACACATCATCCACCTTCATCGATTTACAAGATCTCTTCCCTACAAACTTTCAACCTATCTAAATTTAAACCCCAAAAGCTCAGACGACTCAATGACAAAAATTATCACCATTCTGACCAAACTGTGCGATCTAATCTAAATTCACTACCAGACATAAACTGACGAATGTCACAACTTGGAATGCAAACGACGGACTGGCCCGGAAACTACAAGACATCCGACAATACTTAAACGACTACTCCGTTGGGTTACTACTACAAGAAACGTATTTCAAATACTTAGGAATAATAATAGATAATAAAATGAATTGGAAAAGTCATATAATAAGTATACAGAAATAATTAGGGGGCAATATAAGAATTATCTACGAAATTTTTGCGATATCCATACACTTAGAATTCTATATTACGCACTAATCAATTCAAAACTGCAATATGTAATCCAAATATGGGGAGGCACATTCAAGACGTATATTAAGAAACTAAGAATAAGTCAAAACAAATTTATCTGTATTATCTATAAAAAATAAAGACTGCTTCTTCACTTCCTCTTTATAAAAAACTAAATATTTTACCATTACAATATCCTTTTGAATATAAAATACTACAAATATTTTATGTCAAAAGCGGGAATAATTTAATTGAGAGAATATTTCACAATTACCGTACACGTAGTAAAGCCACTAATCAAATTCAAAAGCCCAAAATTCATAAATCACTAATATCAAGAACCTTGGTGTTCATTGGGCCTCAAATATATAATCAATTACCATTAGCTCTGAAAAATAGTAAATCCTTAAATATTTTCAAACACAAGTAAAATTTGGATTTTAAAACATGATAATGATATAAACAAGTTAACTGAAATATTTCAATAAAAAACTTTCTTGCTGTATTAATTAAATATAAATTCACTTATTGTACAATTTAGAGCTAGGTTTTCTTATTTTGTATGTTCACAAAAACTTATATTGTAAATGTTAAAAAATAAGAATATTGTAAAAAATCACGCCACACACAAAAAAATACTATGTAGAAGTAGACAGATAATAAATTATAAATTCAGTATTGCTAATCATCACAACTGGTTATCGATGGTTAGTAATTCCAAGAAACAACAATGTACATTATCTCTGTAAAACAAGTTGGGAATAAATATTATATTATTATTATTATTATTATTATTATTATTATTATTATTAATTTAAACAGCAATAAACCATTCCACATCGACAACTATATTACCGTACGGACAGACACACAAGGAGGAGGGGCAGCAATATGTATAAGGAAAGACATTCCCCACACCCAACTCCCACCCCATGTAGAAAATACCAGAATTGAAATTGCAACACCCCACGGCCCAATCTCCATTACCTCCATTTACAAACCTCCAACCAGCCCTCTCTTAGACCAAGACTTAGATCTGTTGACCACTGACACCTGCTTATTAGCAGGCGACATGAGTACTAAATTGACTACCTGGGGTTGTAAACACACGAATGTACACGGACACAAACTCGACGATTATCTTAACAACCGACCAAATCTCATACTAACAGCACCGACGGAACCAACGTTTTTCCTACGTGACCTACTGCATGACATTTTAGACTTCACCATTCATCCAACATAACCATCCCTACTACGCACCCCAACTCCGAACTCAACTCTGACCACCTTCCTCCCACCCCAAGATATTGACTAGGCAATCTCCCATTTCAACTTACAAATTAAGCGATCATTATTTAAATCATCAACCTACATCAAAGACACCCAACTCAGACTCCCTGACAACACATACAAGCCCTTATAACGTATACGCCTCAAACGAACATCACAGAAGACCTTTTACAGAACTAGAACTCCAGACGAAGTCGTACTTATGAACATTACAAAACGACACTTCACGACAGACTTATAGAATACGAAAAAGAAAAATGGACTAATGCGTGTACTATCGACGAACTGACTAGACACCCCAGGACAATTTAGACACTTATCAAAGACTAAAAGACAAAAACCAACACAATTTCCCCACTCACCCTACCAGACGGATCACTGACTTATAATCCGCAAACCATCACAACTTTTGCCGACAAACTAGAAAACAGATTTACATTATCACCCCCCTCTTCCTCCTTCAGCAATTCTCTACTTCCTTAAAACACCCCACCTCCCACCTTAATATCAACAACCCTGGACCATCACCGACGAAGAAATAAAAGACGGACTACACTTACTCGACAAAAGTAAAGCGACACAACCCCGACGGCAAAACAGCAGCAGTAGCGTTGAAACGACTGGCGAAAAACGCCTTAAACCTCCTGACCAGACTCTTCAACGCCTGCATTATTTTCCCGACATCTGAAACAAGCAAAATCATGTTCCCAAACCAGACAAATCACAAAGAGACCCCGACAATAAGTTTACTAGCCATTTTAGGAAAGACCTTCGGAAGAATGATACTAAAACGACCAATTCCAGTATTCGACGCACGACTTCGACCCACAGAATTCGGTCACCACCCCACCAATTTTTCTCGTTTTATGATTACGCCAACGCTGCTCACTAACCCACATTGGGATGAGCATTTCATACAGACCGTTTTCAGCAACCCAAGAAGAGCTGAAATCCGCAAACCATCACAACTTTTGCCGACAAACTAGAAAACAGATTTACATTATCACCCCCCTCTTCCTCCTTCAGCAATTCTCTACTTCCTTAAAACACCCCACCTCCCACCTTAATATCAACAACCCTGGACCATCACCGACGAAGAAATAAAAGACGGACTACACTTACTCGACAAAAGTAAAGCGACACAACCCCGTTTTCAGCAACCCAAGAAGAGCTGCGTGGAGGAGTGAGGAGCTCAGCCAGATCAAAATGATTTCTCCATTTTGATTTGTTTTTATTCAATGCACATTGAGCTAGGTCGTGGAAGAGGTAACATCCATGCTGTCTTTTTTGACTTTCATGCATTTGCTATCAATGCATATAGAAAATTTCCTTTTTATTTGACAATGATTTGCGTTCAAAGAGATTTATGGTTGGTATTTAAAATTGTATACAACAAAGGTGGAAGATAATGGAATATTAGGTCTTAATTTCAATTCTTTAATTACATTATTTTACAACACTTTGCCAGATGACATTAAACGATTAACTTCAATAGAAAAGTTTAAATCCCAAGTGAAATCGTTTCTGCTGCATAACTGTTTCTATACAATTAGAGACTATACTGAGCATCACAAGGAAAGTAACATAAATTTTAACAATGATACATAATGCTTTATTTACCATTTGAACTGTGTAAATGAGTATAAACAACCTGTAACAACTATTGTACTACAGCTTCCGGGTCAATGACCCCATCTCGATCAGGTTTTCGTCCAGTTTCCTGATCCATTGAGCAAATGCTGAGATGGCCCTTGTTTTGCTTCTGGACATAAATGTAACTTCATTTCCTGTGCACGTCTTCTAGAATTCAGTGGAAATACAATTATTCAAAATATCGTTTCCATGTTGTCGCGGCAGGAAGTAATAAGTGCTCAAATTTTATTGCTTATTTCTCTTTGAAAATAGATTTTATTACATGGGAGTTTTTTGATTGTTTTTTTTTCTCCCTTTTCAAAATTCAAAATGTATTGCTTATTTATCTTTGAAAATAGATTTTATTACATGGGAGTTTTTTCTCCCTTTCAAAATTCAAAATTTATTGCTTATTTATTTTTGAAAATAGATTTACAACATGGGAGTTTTTTTTTTTTCTCCCTTTCAAATTTCAAAATTTAAGTAGTATGTGACTTAGTGTAGGGATCACAGAATTTTGAAAATGTGCACACAATTCACTTTTCTCCATAGCACGTCATACGCAGTTTTAACTGTTTTTTACGTAAAATAAATAAAAAAATACTTTGGCCATTACAAGATGGTGCTAACTATGTTTTGTGATTGTTTCATAATTATTTTCAAGTCTAATCAATATATGTAAATTTATCTGGTGTAATATTGCCTTTGTCGTTAAAATAATTCGTATACGTAATTATTTTATGATTCATCATCATATCTTTTAGGAAGAAATTGCCTTACATAAGACATTGTTGATTTTAATATTCATATTATTTAATGTTCATGCTTGAATTTATTGATAATACGATTCTTTCTTAGGATATGAACAAAGATTCATAATTAGTCAGGCTTGTGACGTAACGTTATTTTTTTCTTCTATACATTTCTCTTAAATATTATCGTTTATTACAGGATGTTTCCTTTTTTTTATAAGACTCCTATTTTTTGTGTTTTATTGTTTCGTGATTGATTGGAATGCTTGTTTGTTTTTGTTTTATTGTGGCATCTTTGTTTATTGCTATGTGACTGTACAAACAGTAAATATGTGAATTTACTAGAGTTGTTTTTTCTTTAACCCACATGAGAAATATTTATGTAAAATGTAAATTTACTAAACTACAGAAAGGTAATTGTGTTGTATTGAGATTATTTTAGTTTTAAATTAAATATTATCGAAGAATTATATAATTTTGATATGAAATGATCTCGTGTGTATTTAATTTAATCTATTCTTTCCATTTTATCATCCTTATAAGAGTAATTTCAAACATTCAGTGATTCGAAACGATTGAGACGATTTGAAACGAAAGAACAGTTCTCTTTGCGGATGATACGAATATTCTTTGCAATAAAGAAACCGTAAATAGTACCATATCAGATATTTCAAATTTGTTCCGTAATAACAATTTAATAGTAAATGAAAAGAAAACGGTTTCAATGTAGTTTTCCATTTCAAATAAACAATTCTGTACTTCATTGAAAATGAACGGTGTGCCATTGACTGATATGTAGGTAACAAACTTTTTAGGTGTCTCAATTCAGTCAAACCTTAAACGAAACTCCATTTAAATGAATTGAACACAAAATTAAGTTCTTTATGCTACGCGTTCAGAATTCTTTCGAATTTAGCCATCCCTTATACTGCTCGTTGCGCATATGCCGCGAATGTTCATTCCCGCCTGAGATATGACATAATATTGTGAGGAAATATATCTCACAGCTCCCAGACTTTTAGATTACAAAAAAGAATTGTACGAATAATAAGAAAATCCCACACACGTGATTCTTGTAATCTGAACGCGTGGCACGAAGAACTTAATTTTGTGTTCAATTCATTTAAATGCACGTTCCATTTGAGGTTGACTGAATTGAGAGACCTAAAACTGTTGTTGCTTTAACATCAATTAATGGTAAATCGTTCATTTTCAATGGAGCACCGAATTGTAATTTGAAGTCAAACTTAGTTGGACGCTCCGAATATCCTGCGCTTCGTGAACCTAATAAGAGTATGATTCTAGGCAGTTGGATACTACATAAGTTAAAATTTTTGTATTATTTCATATTTCTTTGTTCATTTCTTACATTCTAGTTTTTGTTATGGTTTACAAATAAATCTTTTAAATATTATTTAAAATATATTTGATAATCCATATTATTTGTCCGTGTTGTAAGGAATGTAATTGTATTCTCAATGTATTGATGTATTTTCTTGCAAGCAATCCGCAAACTTTAATAGAAATTAGCCCAATTAGGATTTCTCTCTAAAAAATACGATTTAAATGTAACATGACAGAAAACTGAATTGTTATTGTTAAGAAAAGTCATAAGGTAGGCTAAAATTACGAGACACGAGCAGGATATTTTGGACTCAAATAACAAAATAAAAGCAACGTGGAATACAGTAAACTACAAAAACAGATTCTTTGTCAAACTATTTCTAACGACTCTGCTATATTATATTACATAAACTTGCAAAACTGTTTTCAACTAGCAAAAATTTATTTCCGCTCCCAGATCAGAACTCAGATTATCAGAGTTAACTTGCCGACTCCCATACCACTACCCCATTGAAGCGCCGTATGGCAAGAACCTTTCTAAGAGCGAGAATAAATAATATTCGAATCCGTTAGGGATATTACGGTAAAAAAAACTAAATTGGTCACATGGGTAGTGTCTATATTATATTTTAATTTCATGTTGATAAATTAAGTAGTACACAGATGGATAGTCAGGCAACGATTGATTTGACGTGACAAACATTTTAAAAATCGTTTAAGAGAGTTGAAGAATCGTTTAAAAGTGGCAAATTCAAACATCACATTAAGACACTTCCGGTTTATTTATCTGTTTTGATTGTATTTGTGAGTACAAGTGATTCAAATGATTTGCAATAAAATTCCTAGAACTCTCAATAGTTTTCTACAACAAGACATTTATGAGAGATAAGTAACAAATGAAAATCCCTGCTCACCATTTAACCACCTCGGTCATCCGGGACGGATTGTTTCCGTTCTAGCATTAAGGAGCCGAAAGATTGAGAAACATTGAAAAAATGTCCTTTGGGCGACAAAAGAGCTGGGAAGAGAATAAGGCATATCCCAAAAGCTAGTTGAGACTAAAGAGATTAGAAAACTAACTAGTGTGACGAAGTCTGTGCCATTCTGTAGTACCACTAGTTTCCTTTTCCCATACTCTGTTACATACACGGAGAAATTTTAAAGAAAAAATTTCGTGCGGGTTTTGAGAAAATATTCCTTTTGTAAATTGCATAAATTTCAGACAATAATTAAGCGAAATTAGCTCAATTTCTTTCAAAACATTGTACATGGTCTTTTTTAAAGAACTGAAAACTTACAACTGACTTTGTTTAAAGCAAAAATCGCTATCTCCAATTCTGTAGTTTACAAATGTTCACTTTTTGCAATTTTCATAAAAACGAAACGATTGCCGAAAATGCACCACATTTTTGCCGCACTTTTATTACGAATGAGGAGAAAATTGAAAGAAAAAAAATTGGAGTGGTTTTTGAGAAAAGTATTTGCACTATTTTGCGCAAACTTTCACGAAAACTACTTATATTTTCAGAAAATTTAACATGAACTTATTCAAAGATGTCTTTAAGACCCATTTTAGGGGGGAAAATTAAGACAGTACTCCAATGTTATCACGCCGAAAATGAATTTCAAAACTTTATTTATTTATTTTCTATATGAATTTGTGATCAAAATTGGTTGACAAAAATATCTTCAAATTGAACTATGTTTCCCCGTCTCTGCAATTGTTTTCAGCCTGATATACGCGATTGATGTTGAGAAAAAAATAAAACATGCAAAACACGTTTCTTGTATCTCGGCAACACCCTAGGAGGCTGATTTTTTGTGAATCTACGTCATTTTGTATTTTCTTTAATATGAGCATCGCGATTATCGATTTGGTTTCGGGGTGCTTTTGACTCCCTTATTCGGTTGCTCTCTTTGTAAGAAAAATAAACCAATCTGTTAAAACATTAAATAAATGTCTGTTGAAAAAAGTGCAACGCCCTAATGATGGCTTAAGTGAAATTGGCGCGCTTCCTGAAGGGTTAAAGATATCGCTTCATCAATGGATCAAAACGAAGCACCTATCGGATTATTTTTAAATCTCTCCAATGTATTTCACGTCATTTCACTTACAAAATTACCTACGTATAGAACTCGTAGAATTGCTCTAGATTTGTTATATTCTATTGAAAAGTATGCATCACGTCGTGTAATAGGTTTCGTGTGCCACGTTAGTGTGTTATTCAAAGGGAAACTAGTGGTGCTAAAACAGCATATACTACTTTCTAGCCCGTACTTTCAAACAAAATTACGCGAAAAGTACTAAAATTTTCGAAAAATTGCATATGATCTTCTCTATCTTCATAATTGTAGTTATAGGAAGACACTGAAAAAAATGTTGAATTTTTGCAATTTTCGAAAATTCAGAGTTTTCAACGAACATGAGACATGCACAATTCTCTTAAACCTCCTTCATACTATCCAACAACAAAATTTAATAAGAAACTAAGGACCTTTTTTTCTGAAAATTTTGAAATTGTCCCTGGGGCTTCGTGTAAAGAACACCCGAAATTAAAATATCGGGTTTAAATTGAAGGGACCGCGACATCAGCCAGATCGATTGGGAAAATCAATTTTGGACAAAATCGGCTAAATGGTTTAGCCGGTAGCTTGTTCACAGACGGACGGACGGACGGACGGACGGACGGACGGACGGTCGGACGGACGGACAAACGAACGAACGAACGAACAGACAAACGGACATTTGATTTTTCGGTATCAATTGCCGTCATTGATTTTTCGGTATCAAGGACCCACAAAACATGGATTCTGGCTACACCACGTGTTGAGGATTTGTTTCTTTATTTATGGATATGAATGGATCCATCTTTTCTTTACCAGGGCGCTATCATAAGAGTTTTTCTGCCGAAAATTCGCTGTTTTTTCGCAGCATTTCATAACTTTCTCTCTCCTCCGTAATCGGTAGCGATAAAGTAAAAACAGATTCTTGTAGTCATTGACTGTAACTAAGCAGTAGTTTTCTAGTTGAAATAAAATGGTGTATCTTCTTACTTCAAACCTGTTATATTTATTAGATCAGAGTTTCAATATATCCATAAATTGATAAACTGAGCTTGTTATCCAATATATTTTTACCCTTAATAACGATCTTAGAGAGTATAAATACCGTTGTGGAAAGAAGGGACATTATTTACTCACCCTTCTGATGCATTGTCAGTTGCGTATGGGCTCCCGCGGGGATCGACTTTAGATCTTCCTCCTAATGTACGTGAATGAATATCCATAAATTGATAAACTGAGCTTGTTATCCAATATATTTTTCCTTAAACATGAATGATGTGGTATCCCCAATCAGAGAACGAGACGGAGTTACGCTCCGCCGCACCGCTAGTGGAGGGCGCAGCCCTCCTCTCCCTTCACCAGGCGGGGAGGTATAAAGGCTTGGCCGGGAGCAGGGCGCTCCCGTTCAGTTACCGCTTAGCATAAGCTACCACCGCCGCACTTGCTCACGCCCTATGGAGGCGTAACCTGCGGCGCACTACAAGGAGACTCAGGCTGCCCCGGCGCTTGCTACAGTCACAGGCCGTGACGTATCCGCCGGGCGATCAGCACCTACCTCGGGGGCTACTGCCGCCCTCGCTATACGCCTTATCGAGGCGTACTCTGCACGCGCTACACGAGGACTGCAGGCTGCCCTGGCGCTTGCTACCGTCACCTGCCGTGACGTATCCGCCGGGCGACCTGCACCGACCTCGGGGGCTACTGCCGCCCTTCGCTATACGCCCTATGGAGGCGTAACCGGTTGCGCGCTACAACGTGACTCACGGCTGCCGCCGACGCTTGCTAGCGTCACAAGTCGTGGCGTATCAGCCAGGCGATCAACGCCGATCAACGCCGACCTCGGTGGCCCTGCCGCCTCTCGCACACTTCTAACCGCGGCGTCACCGCCGCGCGGTCTTCGGAGACTAGAGGCTACTGCGGCCACTATCACTAACACCTCTTATCGCCCTGGAGGCGATAGGGCTCGGCAAGGCAAGAGGGCCGTTAAGAAGCATTGTACATATTTGTGATGTTGTTTTGTGTATTTATTATTGGGTGAAAGTAAATGGTTATAAAACATTGACTGTTTATATTAACTTGCAATCCTGCAAATACAACAAATGAAGTACCCACAACGATTGGAGACGGAGGAACAGTTCTCTTTGCTGCTGGTGGGAATATTCTTTGCAAATAAAAATCATTAACTACTGCAATATCAGATGTTTCAAATTGGTCCCGTAATGATGAATTAAATTTAACGAAGGAAAAGGGGTTTCAATGCAGTAGCTCTTTCAAATACACAATTGTCGATTCCATTGATTATGAACGATATGAATTTGATGTAAAGGCAACAAAATTTGTGAGTCTCTCTATTCAGTCAAAGCCTCCATGTAAATGAATTGTACACAAAATTAAGTTCGTTATAGTACGCATTCAGTATTTTTTCAAATTTAGTCAGCCTTCAGCCTTCATGATGCTCGTTGTGTATTTCGTGAATGTTCATTTTCGTTTTGGATACGGCGTAATATTCTGGGGAAACAGCATACAGCACCTAGTCTCTTAGATTACAGAAAAGGACTGTACTGATAATAAATCCACTCACGTGATTCTTGTTAGCATCTCTTTAATAAACTAGAAATTCTACTATTGCCGTTCCTCTAGGATTAACAAATCAATTGTATTTTTAAAAACTAACTTATTCAAAGGCGGGAACATATTTCCAACGTTTACTGATGTCAATAACTTTTACACTCACTACAAAAAAATTACATAGGTGTTCATTATTTCACAACTCAATGCCAGACGATATTAAACAATTAAAATCGATACACGAGTTTAAGAACCAAGTAAAATCTTTTCTGCTAGATAGATAGAATGCTGGATATAAATACTTCTATATAATTAGAGACAGTACTGAGCATCAAAGAGGAAAATAATATAGTTTTAACAATGATATCTAATGTGCTAGTTACAATCGTATAATTCTAAAAGCCCAAATAAGCCTATAACAAGTATTGTACCTCAGTGTCTGAGTCAATAACCCCTTCTGGTTTTTCATCTGGTTTTTCGTCCAGTTTCCCTGATCCTTGAACAAAGGCTAAGATGAATTGCTTCTATGCAATTTAGCTTCACTATCTGCGTATGTGTTTTTTGGCTGTTTCGGAATTCTTTAAACGCTCTTTGCTACATATATACATAATTCAACTTAATATGTTTATGAGTTAGATCAGACATTCCAGAGCTAAAGAAACCATGCACATATTGCACTTGTCCCCATAACACGTCACACATTTTTTAACTGTTTCTGATGTTAAATAAATCAATTAAGGAAAGGCACAACACTTTCCCCTAAAAAGTAACTGCAAATGTTTTTACGATTTACTGACGATCAGTATTACATTGTTCACATAGTGAAATGATATTGGTTTATCGGGTGGATTGAGTTGGAATCAACCGATAGAAGAAATCTTAAAAACACACCAGGAATTTAACCTCCAAAATTTTTGAGGCGCGTGACTACAGGTGGAATGTGGAAAACGAACTCCCTAATCTTGATATAATAGTTCCTGACATTTCATTCCCTCATTCAGAAGAGCTTGTTTCTTACAACAGAATGCACATGAAGTCTTTTGTGTGTCTAAAAAGGACACGCTGTTGCACTTGAGTGCAGAAAATGTATTTGAGTATACTGATATGTTTAATTGAAATAATTTGTTTTGTAATAACTCAAAAGTACGAGTACATTTTCAAATAAGTAATGAACCATTGTTAATGATAGATTACAGCAGTGTTTAAAAACAAAAATGGGCGAAATTTTGGTTAAAGTATCTCATGAATGAGTTACGGTTTAATGTACACAGACGCAATGTCAAAGACGACCCTGTGAAATACAATTCAGTGTCACAACTTAGGATAGAAACCAACGTAAATTTCTTAATTTACCACAACCTATGATAATTAACTAGCCAGATTTGTGTTTAAAAAAAGAAATTCTCTCGATTAGAAAAAACCTTACGTGATAAAATATTTTCCCGTTATACACCTGCCCTACCCTAGATTTTCCCTTTTCCCATCACCCCAGCATTGGAGTCCGTCCTGACCCCACTCTCCTTACAACATTCATTGCAGTCCCTCCTTTCAAACCTACGCTACACGACATTATAATATACAGTTATGTCCTTTTTGCCAAACTGTGATTACAAAAATGTTATGCCAAACAACTATGCGGCTATCTGGCCAAGTGAAACGGTTTCCCATATTAGTAAATTAAAATAAAATTAATGATAATATTACCGACAATACCTTCGCTGGAAAGATATTTCTCTAATAAAACACTTCCAGTTTCGTCCCGCGTTGGAACGTCAGTTTAGTCCTGAAACTGCTACGTAGGATTAATAAACAAACACTACCAATGATATTTTATATTTTTTCGCCTTAAACTAATCCACCGAGTACAGAAATGTTTATTTTTGAGGGAATTAGCGAAGCCGTTCTATACGGAAAAAGAATGTTTTCATCAATTAATTTATTACTTTCTGTTCGATCGTGGTGGAAATAACACCATAATACCATGTTATTTCCACCATGTGTTCGACAATATGTCTTTCAGAGAATTGAAATTTACAACATAAGGACACCCGTTATGGATATTAACAGTAACTTCTAAGAGGGTTTTTGAAGGCAAAATTTAAGAATTAGAAAAGTGTGGTAAAGATTAGAAAAGAAGTAAGAGAAAATAAAAGTACGGAAGCGAAATTTATCTTTAGAAAATTTAGAATTAATTCTACGAGGAAATGGATAAGTTTTTCCAAGATTGTGCATGAGGTAATGAAGGAAGAGTATAAAAAAATTGAGACTATAATGTTTCATCAAATCATGGATTGTAAGGAGATCTAGTTCATTATGAATTTGTGTTTTGGGAATAAACCAAGGCGCATGTATATTTTTCTAAAGAATTTATTTTCAATAATTTGAAGTTTTTGTTTATTTGATTTAGCTGCGTTTGTTCATATGAACAAGGATGGCCAAACAACGCTCTTTGAGTAGTTGTTTCAATAAGTAGGTCTACTAATTGAAGTGTATATATTTATTTAGCAGTTTTAACACGAAGAGTTAAGTTATTATTAATAAGCTAATTAGTTTATGTATTTTAATAATGTTTTTTTGTATACAAATTTTAATATGAATTTTCCAGTTCAGTTTTGTGTATAAATGGAGACCTAAATATTTAATAGATGAAGAGGAAGAAAGCCAAGGAATAGAGTTCTGAATGAGAAGGGGAGGAGAAGTTATTGATTTACATAACGTAAATAGTTTGGCTTGGTATTTATCCATATTCATTTTGATTTTCCAATTGTTGGTCCAAATTGAATATCGATTGAGATATATTTGAAGTTAATTTCTAACAAGAATATTAACGTGTAAATTAATAAGTGTTGTGTCAGCTGCAAAAGGGGATAATTTAGAAGCAGCGAACTTCGGAATATCGGGTAGATAAATATTGAATAGCAGAAGAGAAAGACCTTGAGGTCCCAGGCAGAAATATTTAATTTTTGAGAGAAGAAATTGTTATATTTAACCATGAATGTTCTGTTAGATAGGAAATCTATATTAATAAAAGTGAATTCAACGACATGTAATTGACATCGATTCCACAAAAATGAGTGTATGATTAGATACGAAATATTTACAGGCTCTTCTTCAGGATTTGACGCAGTGTCCTTGCAAAGTTTGGTAAAGATAATACAACATAAATGCGGAAAATAAATAATTTAAATAATATGTTGGTAGATGCACCATGGTCGTTATTTTTCGCCTGTCGCTAAGAGACGGGTTCCTGATATATTCCGCCAGAGGCCAGCAGCGGTGCGGTAGAATCACAGAGTAAGCATAGGGGGTGTGGCCGTGTGCCCGATCTCCATTAAAGTTGGGACAACCATGTGTTTTCATGGAGATTTTTATGATGTTCATTTTTTGTAACTCCACTTGAAGGCGCTGCAGCACAAGATCGCGTTTCAGTTAAATGCAATTCCCAACGTCCATTTAAATGAATTGAACACAAAATTAAGTTCATTATGCTACGCGTTCAGAATTCTTGCAAATTCAGCCAGCCTTCATACTGTTCGTTGTGTATATTTCGCGAATGTTCATTCCCGCCTGAGATATGGCATAATATTCTGGAAATACATCTTATAGCTCCCAGACTTTTAGATTACAAAACAATTGTACGAATAATAACAAATCCCACCCACGTGATTCATGAAGCCTCTCTTCATTAATCTAGAATATTACCATTACCTTGTCTGTTTATTTACGAATCAGTGGTTTTATCAAAAATGACTTGCTTAAGGGCGGGAATATATTTTCAAAAAATGCCGATGTCTATTACTATAACACTCGACGTAGAAATCATATTCATCAGGTGACAGTGTCAACAGCCCATTACAAAAAATTCACATACAATATATGTACATTATTTTACAACACTTTGCCAGATGACATTAAACGATTAAATTCAATAGAAAAGATTAAACCCAAGTGAAATCGTTTCTGCTGCATAACTGTTTCTATACAATTAGAGACTATACTGAGCATCACAAGAAAAGTAACATTAATTTTAACAATTATACATAATGCATTATTTAACATTTGAACTGTATAAATGTGTATAAACAACCTGTAACAATTATTGTATTGCAGCCTCCGGGTCAATGACCCCCATCTCGATCAGGTTTTTCGTCCAGTTTCCTTGATCCATTGAGCAAATGCTGAGATGGCCCCTTGTTTTGCTTCTGGACATAAATGTAACTTCATTTTCTGTGCACGTCTCCTAAAATTCAGTGGGAAATACAATTATTCAAATTATCGTTTCCATGTTGTCGCGGCAGGAAGTATTATTCCGAAGGACAACATGGATAAGAGCCAAAGTTTATTGCCTTTTTATCCTTGAAAATAGATTTTATTACATGGGAGTTTTTTTCTTCAATTTTAAGTAGTATATGACTTTGTAGGATCTAGAATTTGAAAATGTCACAAATTCACTTTATCCATAGCACGTCATACGCAGTTTTTAACTGCCTTTGACGTAAAATAAATTTTTTAAAAATTAAATTAAAAAAAACAATCATGGGAAAACCAGCTTCGTTATTGCTGGGCGTTACCGTGTAATAGGGGGCGAGGCCGTGTAAAGGAGGCCTGGAGAAACCAGCAATGCAAGATAGAGTGAGAAGGGAGGGAAAGAGAGGGAAGAGAGAAAAAAGGGGAGAGAAATAGAGAGAAAGAGAGGGATGGGAAAAGTGAGGGAAAAGAGAAGGGGAAAGAGAGGGGGAAAAGATACATGTAAAAAGACGGAAAAGATAGGGAAAAAGGCAAAGAAAAAGAAAAAAGATAAGAAGGGAGAAAGTGGAAAAAAGAGAGGGAAAAGAGAGAATGGGGAAAGAGAAAGAAGAGGAAAGAAGAGAAGGGAAAGGAGAAAATGACAGGGGAAAGAGGGCGAAAGGATGAAAAAGAAAGGCGAGGAGGGGAAGAAAGAAGGGGAATAGAAAGAAGGGGGAAGAGTGAAGGGGAAATGAGAAAGAGTGAAATAGAAAGGGAAAAAAAAGGTCGGTAAAAGAGAAAGGGAAAAGCGAGGAGGAAAGAGAAATGGAAAAAGAGGGAGAGAGAATGAGGGAAAAAGAGAGTGAAGGAAGAGAGAGCAAGACAACGTCTGCCGAGTTCTGCTAGTTTCTAATAATAGTTATAAGATAAATAGGAATTACTAGAAGACGAAATTTATATATTAAACCACCATGCCAAACTTTGTCGAATGCCTTTTCTGTATCTAAAATGATTGCTAGTGAGTGTTATTTTAAATGAAAATAATTTTATGTATTAAGTAATACCCAATAGCTGATGAAGAGTAGAATGTTTGTGCGTAAATCCAAATTGTGAGGGTAGAATAATGCTATTTTGAGAAGTGAACGCATAAAGTCTACGAAGTATTACAGTTTTATACATTTTTGATAATGAAGAAAGCAAACTAACAGGTCGATAATTTGAAGGAAATCTTGAGCCTTTTTTGTTTACAAATAGGGATGATAACTAATTTACAAGTATAAGGAAAATGGTGAAAACGAAGAGACGAATACGAAATATTAGTGAATGAAGAAATGGATTTATTACCTAAAAATTTCAGTGAATTATTAGTAATTAGATCAAATCCAATTGATTTACGAATTTCGAGTTTTTTATAATATTATAAACTTAGAAGGGGATATAAAAGAAATAAGTTGTGGTAAGTTATAATTAGGAAGGGAAAGGAAGTGGGTTATATAATTGTGAAGTAGAGTATTTACTATTGGATTAGCAATTGGATTAGTTTCTCAGGATCATTTAGGGCAGTGGAGGAAGAGACTAGTAGGATAGGAACGAGAGTTTTGTCATTATAAAGTCGTTTAATTGTAGACCATAATTTTTAGATTGAGGGTGGATTTGTTGGAGAAAGTTTTGATATTGATGAAATTTAAATATATTCTAGATCTTATAATATGTGAAATTTTGTGAAGTTTAGATTTAATAACAGGACAATGAGTTAATTGTAATAACGGGGTAAAGTGTGTTTGGTTTTGATTAGGTTAAGAATACGAAAGAAGCATTTTATAGGGGCTAGGAGAAAATTTATGTATAAAGCTCGAATGAGAGTAAAATATGTTATGTATTGAGATATACAAATTTTCTCTACATTAATATCTGGCAAAGACCTTAGCGTCCGGCTTGCTGGGTCAATGTCACGATATATTATAATCCTTATTACCTTTATAATGGATTATAGGATCCCAGGCATGAGCGCAGCGGGGAATCTGAAATAGAATGATTCTATTCCTAGTTCATTACTGTTTGGATTGACTAAATGAAAGATTACTTTTTTTTTTCTAAAGAACAAAATTTAACAAAGTTTATTGTTACCTTTTTAGCAAACAATTTAGTGAATTTTAATAAAATGATTTGATGTTGGGCCCTTTTTGATCAAGATATCTTTGAATTTACAATTTTTATACCGCGGTTAACTTATCTATTCTTCGTTGATGTCCTCGTAGACTTCTCAGTCAAATATCTTGCGAGCTTGCCGTAGCCCAAAGTCTAAAGAAACTTTTCTCCCCCTTTATCCAAGCTGGTCTCAAACTATCAAAATTATCAGTCCCGATAACGTCCTGACATAGTCCCGAAATCTTTATCATTACACTCCAACAAAGTCCCAATTTATGCATCAATATTACTTCCACGTGCAATTCTGCAAATCATTTACGTCCTTAAAATTTCACGATCTGATACCGATTCTGACTATTTTGATTATACTCGTTCCCTCTCACAAACCTACGATCAGTTCAGAAACGCGATGCCTGTCAGAAGGGAAATCTTCCTGCAGGATTCACCCGAAGACTTCGTATTAAACTACCTTCCTCTTTAGAACATTTGACCGTCCTTCTCTCACCCAGCCAATCCATACGTTCGTTATATTTTGTGTAGCTGCCCTTTTCGAACGTCTAAACTTCTTCGCCCAATCCCAAATTTTCTACTTTCGGCATCCAGCCACCTCTTAATGCATTCACAAAAAAAACAAAAACTACATTGTTTATTCACGGTCGTTGCTAAGCCCGCGCTCTCGTGATATTTCCTAATGCATGTTCCACCATATAGTCTACAAATAAATGTTAGTTTATTTTCATGTGACATATCGGTATGTCACAGTATTGTAGAAGTAAAAGAAGATAAATAATTGTCAATATCATTTGTAGATTTATATTAAGAGGAAATTGAATGTTATTCTCAATATCGTATTCAAAGTCAGCTCAGCTAATTTTTTGAAAAACGAAGTGTGACGATCTCCATGGAATCGTCAAAGACAATTTAATAAGCATGTAGTTAATTTACGTATGGAATATACTCAGGTTCAAAGGAAATTTAGGCAGAAAACGCAATTCTATCAATAACATGCATTTGAAAAATGAAAGAAAAAGACGACAGTTGTTTTATAAAACTTTAGTGAAAGCAGGGAAAATGCAGCAGGAGGTTGCAGTTTAAACATGAAATGGACACAAATGGTTATGGTAATTCTGAATGTTGGCAACGTGTGAGAGGAGATGTTCAAGACAGCCACAGCAATCAACGAGAGGGAAGTGACGATTTCAAACTTTTTTTATTGACTTGAAATGATAAGAAGGCTAAGATGTGTACTGCAGTGTGAGGAAACATTTAAAGTTTCAGACATAAAAATGCCATTAAAAAAGGGGAAAGGTGTGCGTGCTAGTATGAATGAGTTTTAGTAATTGTTATGTGTGAATGCGTGTGTAAATATTTTGTTCTAAGAGTACAATATTGGTGTGTTTGGCCTATGTTCATGTGTTGTTTGTGATATATGTTGTGCATTAGCCAAGAGTGGCGGAAGTGATGCGATTTTTTTATTATAAATTAGCAAGGATGCGCCGACACTCGCGGCAACGACAACCAATTTTGAAAATTTTGATGTTTTCTTCGATTTGGAGAGAGAGAAAAATAATTCGTGTTCAATTCCCAACAATAGATGATAGACATCCCGTTTCTTGAATGAAAGGCAGTGCCTGACTTTGAATTGTGTGCGCCCTAGGCTGTCAAATGTTTTAGCGCCCTTTTTTAATTTGCTTTTTAACATAAACGTTATTTATAATATTTTGAAAACGATCTTTGTACTCGATGCAAGTATTGTATACGTATAAATAACTGATTACACATATTTTCATTATTTCTAACATCAAAATTTAAATCAATAAATTAAAAATATAAGGAAATTATAAAATAATTTATATGTTTGAGTATTATTTACATTTTGCTACAAAAAATGGATATTAAAGTCAAAATAACATTTAGGTGCACATATAAAATATCCGTTGTCATATGAAATCTGGTTTTCTTCCTTTAGTCTCGGCAAATGTCTTAAGAGTCTTCAAACTTTATGAGTCCCAAAATGTCACTTTCTATGTATAGCAGAGATAATGCATTCAACGTGTCTTGTGTAAGACTCGATCTCAGATAATTTTTTACACGCTTTGAAGCAGAAAAAGAACGTTCACCACTTGCATTAGTCATAGACATCATTAAATAGTCATACACATAAAAGAATATTCGCATTTGGAAATATATCTTGTATCGACAGTTTCTTTAATAAAGAATACCCTCCGAATAACCATTTTCTAAATCCTTTTTTCGCAAATGTGACCCTTTATTTCCATACCGATTGAGATGGCCAGCCATAAACGGATCAAATTTGGATATAAACTCAATGCAGCCTAAGTAGTATTGAATTTGTAAGCAATGATCCCGTTGTTACCGAAAAAGACAATCCACTTGATGCTAAAAACTTTAGTTTCTACAATTCTTTTCAGGACATTTCTTCAATATCCCGCTTCATTTTTGTGCTGTTTCACAAGCTCTGAATCCACTCTTTCTAAAACTGCAGACATACATGCAAATTTTCTTACACAATATTAATGTTCGATTAACTCGACTCTCACTCTTTTACATGTTTGGTTACGAATTAACTCACCTCTTTTGTCAAAATAATACTTTCCCATCTGTTACGTGATTGGTTAGATTCCAATTGGGAATCAGCCTTAATGTTAATCTAGAGTAAATATATTAACAAAATTATGAATAATATCTTTTGTCTATTAAACTCCAAATTATTTATACCCACTACAATATTTGAAGGCTATGTGAAAGTACGAGCAAACTCAAAAAAATAAGTTTATTTATTTATTTATTTATTTAGTCAAAAACAGTCAAAAACTGTATGTGACGTATGGGGGAGAAGATCATATGCGCACGCTTTCTTGAGTTTCAGAATCCCTTCCCAACAATTTAACTTTTAAATAGTTGAAAGATGAAAATAATAATAATAATAATAATAATAATAATAATAAAAATTAATAATACAACAAATTTAAAAACGGGGATTTAACATTACAAAAACTAATATTTTCATTGCCAAATAATTAGAAAACTTATTTTTAACGGTAAAGGAACAAACAGATTTGATTTTTCTGTTGTTTGTTTCTGAATTCTTGTGTTCAATATTAATTACATGAAAGTCAATTTAGAGTTTCCTGAAAATTTGAGTGACTTAAATGTTTATTAGAGTGTGTGTACTGTATTTAATTTAGGAGTGTCGTGTTAGATGTGCATTTAATATCGTCGTCACAAAAATGTTGATATTTTAATCTTCTAAAGAATCCAACAGATGTCGCTATTTTGGCCTCTCAATATAAATATTAAAAACTTTGTATTTAAAAATTATTGTAGGTCATTTTTATACGTAGAGACATATTTTTTAAGGGCATAATCGTATATCTTAATCCACTGCCATACAGATATTAAAGACCAGCATCACAGTAAGGTAAACATGTTAAAGTCAGACAATTAATTATCAGAAATTATTCAGTCATTTGTCATTGTAATTTATTTCTGCAATTTCTGAACAAAACTGTTCAAAAACACTTTTTGCACAAATGTATACATGCTAAATAATTTATTTTGCTTTGAAAATAAAATTTCTAATAAATATTTGAACTAATTTCTCACCGCGATATTTAATAAATATACAATATTTTTGTATCCATTTTATGTGTATATATTAATGAATAAATATATCTGTATTCATTCACTGTATATTAATGGATATATTTCATTAATTAACGTTTTGTTTTAATTCAAATATGGAAAGAAATATTTTTTTTAACATCCAAAAGTTCGGCTTATGTAATTTTAGATTCCACTGAAATTCGTACATCCCCCCAAAAAAGTGCGCGCCCCAGGCTGCAGCCTCTCACCTCTTCGATAATCTGGCACTGATAAGAGGGGCTTCACGTGCTCATACCCAAACAAATAAATTTATTGAACGGTCAATAAAATTCCCGATGAAAAGTTTTATGAACAAAGGTTAGACAAGTTATAGATAGGGGGAAATAATTCCCTTTTGTGTATAATAATAATATAAAAAATTATTATTATTATTATTATTATTATTATTATTATTATTATTATATGAACAGTAAGTTAGTTCAGAAGAGGAGTGTATTTGTACAGTATTAGAAAATTATGTAATTTAATTCGGTTAGAGATGGTAGTATTACAATCTCAGATTTTATGTTTACCATTTAGATCGTTAGGAATAATATTTTTGGTTATATTGTTAAAGATTTTTTGAATGTTATGAGAGGAAATGTGTAATTTGGAGGTTTGTAGGCAACTGAAAAATAGTAATTAGTATTATTACTACTGATTGTTAAATAAAGAATTTCAAGAGATGGATGATTGTTAAATTGGAAAATTTAATAAATTTTAACTCCTCCAGGGGCCACTGAATTAATTCTACCAAAATGATAAATGTTAGAGATCGATATAAAGAATTGGTCGGTAGGAAGTAAATGAGTTTCGGTTATAAAAGCAATGTGTACATTGAGTATATAAAAAATGTTCAAAAGTATGTTGTCTTTTCAAACCATTAGCATTCCAGTCGAGAAGTTGTAGTTGATTGATAATTTTATTAATTATTTATTATAAGAGAGCCAATTAATAACATTTTGAAGTTGAAGAACAATTGAAAGAATTTGATTTTTTGTTGTAACAGTTTGTTGAATATAATAAGAAGAGAGAGGTGTAGGAATGTTTAAGTTATTGGTCCAAAGAGAGTTGTTAATGTTAGTTTGCGTAGTAGAAAGAGGTGGGAAATGTGTTGTATGTAAATTAAAAGGTTTTGACGAGTTTTAAGGTAAAGAAGTAGGAGTACTGGAATAAGATATTGTGTTGGGGGAAGAATTATTAGTGTAGGTAGAAGAGGAGAAAGTATTTATGGAAGGTGAATTATTATTAGGTTGATTGATTTTATTATTTAAGAGAAGTGTATAAAAAGAACATCCTCTATATTGCCGAATGGTTTTGACTACAGTTTACACATGTTGGAGGGGTTGACTGGGGATCTGGACGAACAGATTAATGATGGAGTTGAGAACATTTAACACATCTGGATTTCAATTTGCAATTAGGCTGTGGATATCCAAAACGTTGACAATATTTACATTGAATGGAGAGAATCGATTTGTTTTGGAGGGTAACTTTTATAATTGAATGAAATAGATTATCTAATTTTAAAATAGTTCTGGATTGATGGGAGTCTGTTAAATTTATTGCACATGTTTGAAGAGGATGTCTTACGTTTGTCATAGAGACACCGAACATGAAGCATTGGATATTCTAGACGAATAAGTTCTTTTAAAATTTATAGTTCACTTAATGACATTGGAATATCTTTAATCATTACTTGGAATGGTTTCTTGCTCGGATCTTGAAATGTATAAAACCGTATGTTATTGCTTTCACAAAATTTTGAGAAGTTTCGATGGTCATCAATGTTGCAAAAAGAATTTGGATTTCATTAAAAAGGTATATGATTGAAAAGTTATTGGAACCACTTTTGCAAATTTTTATATGAAAGTTGTCTCGATTCTTGTAGATTAGAGGATGTAGAGAAAAATATGTCATGCTCTCTGCCCATGTTCTTAGATTCTAACTAATATTTCTGGTGTTTTCACATTAACGCTGAACTGAATACATAATCAAAATCATGCAGTGGTTATTCAGTATTTCCTGGCCTTTAAAACATGCTTCAGAATTTATTCCTTACATAAAAAGTCATTAAATACTCTCACATTTTCTTATTATCAAAATTTTACACAAATGGCCGATAAATATGGTAATTACGACAGTAACATTCACCAACGTTAAATGCTATGTTAATTGTTTGCTGCAATTTTGCTTATTGGAGTCTACTTGAGAATTATCGAAAGGAATTGTCAAGCACGAAAGGCATTACTTCGTGGGGTACTAGATGTTTCAATAGAGAAATCCCTGAACATTCGCCAGGGTTAGGTTACCCAAAAGCGTCGCGAATGTCAAATCCATGAATGTTGAGTTTTTAATGAAGAAAGGTGGGTTAGGTTCCTGGATATCGAGAAACTGTTTCAAAAGGAAATAAAAAATGACAATCAATTGCAGTAGAACTGAGAAAGCGCTACTACCAACACAATTGACAATTGACATCCCAAAGAGAAGTAATAAAACAATATCTGAAACTTATTTCTACGTTTAAAGTGATTCAATATAAAGAATTTTTTTCTTTTTTTCATCACCCTCCTCGTTGTTTTAATATTCATGTTTTGATGTCATTTCCATGTTCGGATCACATTCGAATGTCCTTTCCATCAGAGTGTGTTGAAGATTTAGAACGCCATTAACAGTTTTAACATTGAAGTTGCTCAGGATGCAGTTTCCTTTCCGTTCTTCATCATTACGTTTGATACCTCAAACGTGATCTTCGCTGATAATTTCGCGAAGCTTCTCTTCAGTGGCGTCATGATAATGAGAGTTGTACAAATCTTGAATGGATTTTTAGTTCATGAGGCAAAAACGTTTGCCTCTAATTTTTCGCAACTGAACTGAATTATTTTACAACTGTGTTACTCTATTAATGTGAATTGACATTCTAACTTCGACATGTTTGCAGAAAGTGACTCTTGAGCTCCAGTGTCTGCCGAGTTCGTTTCTATGATGATGCTGATAATGGAAATGAAATCTGCTTGCTTAAAAAAAAGTAGTATGGACAAAAGGCGCCCTCGCGAATGTTAAAACCAGTAGCATAATGCCGAGAGATTAGTGCTGTTTTCTAAAATACCCACATACTGTCCTCGAGTAGCACAGGCAGCCATGTCACTGCTTTCGTACACTTATCCAGCTGACGAGACGACTTCGTTGTTCGAGAAGAACACGAACTTCGTCGTTCCAAACAACTCTGTGAGAGATTGTTGGCTCGAGACTAGGCTACGCAAAAGCCAACATATTCTCTTTGGCTTTGCACCTATGTTATCTTTCCCAGTTTCTTTTCTGAATTAAATTCGTCTCATCAGCTTGGTAAGTGCAGGAAATCAGGATAAGGGAGCCTGTGTACCCAAAGACCGAATTTGGGTATTTTGAAACTATTGAGTATATAAGAGAAATATGCGCTCTTGGAAACATGCAATAGCTTGGAAATAAGGAATGTCTGCGATTGATGTTTTGTATAAATTGGGATAATTAAGAACACAAACATAAATTGGGATAATTAATAACACAAAATACACTATTCGGAGATATTTATATTTCGGAGCAAATTGCAAACAATCTTCACATACACTCATCATAAACACACTACTTGGAACAACGAGCCAGCATTAATGTCAGACGTCCTCGCAAATAACGAAAAACTTTGTAAGACATTCAAAATCGATGTAAAAAGTTTAGTTATCCATAAATTTAGAACATTTAACTACTTAAAATTTTTTACATTTTACTTACTTTACACTATAAGCCTATTTAATATATCAATTAATTATATCTAGATAATAGAATAGTTGGGCAGTCTGAGGTAATTTCAAATGTATCACTCAGTCGACTGGTTGCAAATACAAGTCTCTATAATACATCGCTTAATATATCTATTATATAAGTATAGGGCATTTTCTATATACATACAGACCCACGTCTTTTCTATTTATCACATCTACAAGTTCGTCTAATTCATAAGCAGATAATCTCTTGAGCACGACCACACTGCAATACAGAAAAAAAGAATGAAGGAAGCAAAATGTCAAATTTCAAACAATATAAAATTCCTATCCCAGGAAACTGTAGTTCACTTCCATGTCCTTTGCAAAACCACATTCATTCACTTGCTCAGGATGAGGTAAATATTCGATATTCATGAGAGTCCACAGGCATGCGTTTGATGAGACAGGATGTTTGATGGGAAAAGGAAAGACTAAATGGCTGGAACTCACGGAAATTAGAAGATGAAACGTTCTCCGCATTTTTGGCACAACAAACACTTTCATATTTTTCATTTAGAGGAGTCGAAAATAAGACATACATTTTTCGCTCAATAAAGCGACGTCGATAAATACTCCAGAAATTTCCGGTACAGACCTGTCACTTTCAATACAACTTGTCGGTCAAAAGTAAGATGGGCTGGAAAACTATGACGGGTAATCGACTGGCAGACAGACCGCCCTTGAACTCTCAACTATTTGGAGGGCGAGAAAACCCTCTCGAAAGTAAGATCTTTTCCTGAAGATCGCTTTAAAAAGCCGCGTGCTACACAATCGGAACCGGCACTTCCCAGCTTGACGCACGTAACACAAGGCGACTGCGCGCAAACCGAAGCCCCGCCGTGACGACCAGCAAGTCTAATGAGGTAGATTAAAGTGACTCATCATGCAACGAACAAGTACGGCAGAGACAGCATCCATACAGGGGTTATGATTATTAGGAATAAATCTCTCCAGAACCGTTGTGAAGGGGGCGGTGGATGAGTACGGGGTTCAGCTGCTAGGGGCAGAGGGGGGCTGGCAACAAGGATGCCAAGTGACTAGCATCGCGTCAAGCATCATTCGACGGCCGCGTCGGAGGGGAGGAAATGGGCAGAAGTCGAGGGGATGGGGGAAGCAGGAGGGGAAGGAGGACTAAATGGCGGCGGAGTGAGGATGAGTGGAGCACACGTTGAGCTCGTGGCTTCCTGGCGGAGGCTGCGTCGTAGGAGGCGGGATGGCTGCTGCGGCAGTAACCGATCCATGACCGATCTGAAACAACATAAAACAATTCTCAGCATCTGCAGAGTTACCTTTATGATGTTGATGACTTGTTAATTTCATACCTAAATTACAATAAATTATCATGTGATACAACTAGATTTGTGTTAGTCTCCGGCGCTTTAAACATATTTCAAAGCATTTTAATATTTATTGAATGATTTTAATTACATTGGGTCACGGACAGGTGGCCTGTTCTTTATCTGCGGAGCAAGCCGCGTCGAATGACAAACTCGCTTTCCCCAAACGAGGAAGGGGGTTTTCAATCCCTTCACAAGCTTTACCTGGTAACGATTCTATCTGTCTCATTCTTTCAGCATCAGACCGAGATGCGTAGAATTTAACCGTCACACTTCGGATTTTCCCGTCCCCAAGTAGAGGTCTGAACTTATTTCAATTTGTCAACTGCAATGGTCATTAGTGTAATGCATGTTTTTATCACAAGAGGTGGCGGCGATCTTCCCCAGCTGGATGGTGAGCCGCAAGCACTAAGCTCCCGACTGGTCTCCCGACATGTGTCTTAGTGAGGTGCATGTAAACGTGTAACTAAAGTGTGAAGACAGCAGAAGAAAGAGGAAGGAAAGGTCGTGTGCGGTCCATGAGCCATTTTTTAGGATAATGCTCAGGCATTCGCCTGGTGTTGATGGGAGAAACCACGGAAAACTACGATCAGAGTAGTCGGCCACTAGAATTCTCCTCCAGACCGGTTGAATTTGACATACGTAGTTTGTGTCAAAACTCCTGCCACCGTCGGGACTCAAACACTAGGACCTCCCGATGAGAGGCACTATAGTGACATCAATTGGTACCCTGAGCTACCTAAGCCAACCGGTCTGGAAGAAGTTTTTAATAATTTCTTCGCATGCTTCACCTTAAAAATGGATCTACTTGTCCCAAACTGCTATCTTTTACGACTCTTTGCTAATATTTACGACTCTTTGTATTGGCAGTATTTTCAGTAATAATTTCATAACGATTGCGATTTTCGACAGTTTTTTTTAGCAGAAGTGGCATAATCATGAATAATAGAAGCTCGCCTGTAGTATCCGAAAACACTTTTGAATCAGATGTCTGACATAGGTAATTATATCGCATCGGCGGGAGAAAGCTATCAGTGTACATGGCGCAAAGAACCGTGCGAGGATTTGGGGACAACTATACTCGGAAATCACTTATTACGATTATCTAATTCTGTATAGTCAGTAACGCGACAAAGAAAGTCACATAAGCAGATCGCAACCCTTTACGTATTTATTGGCATTCTATACCAGCGAGAAACTTTCGCGTTGTCAACGAAATGTACGAACTGGGACATGTCAGTGAAAAGCAACAGTTCAATTTTTGCCTGGGGTCGCGGGTGTAACGCTAGCAAGAATTATTAGCCATGGCATTGCTTGGATGTTGGCCTATCGATTTTTAATTTTTATTATTATTATTATTATTATTATTATTATTATTATTATTATTATTATTATTATCACTAGGGGACGTGGGCAGTTGATCCATGGGGACCCCTCATTTCAAACCAAAAATTCCTCACCTCTTGCAATTAATAAAGTGTCATTCGACGAAAAAAAAATTATGACATTACTTCTTCAAACTTGAAAATGTTTTGGGATATTGTTCTCCATGATCACGTCTCTACTCACCTGAGTTGAAATGGGCAGTATGCAACCCGTCACAACCATTCATCGTTGCAGCTGCTCTGCGCGCGTGGCGGGTGATGGACTACTTAGTTACACGTGCCTTTCGGAAAACCCCTTCCCTAGTTGAATTTGGTACAGTTTTACTGAAAGTTTATTCTCACTGACTGGAATGACTTAGATTTTATGAAAATTGAGAAAACGCGAAATTTTTGTGGCGTCTTTCTACTATAATATTGATGATAGAGATTTTTCCTTAATGAAATCTATTATTTGAAGACGGATCTTAAGTTCATATTTAACTTTTCCAAAATGTGAGTAGTTTCGTGTAATTTTGCGCGATTTATGGGCAATTTATTTCTCAAAAATCACTCCAAATGTTTTCTTTAAATTTTATCCTCATATGAAATAAGAGGCGCTGTAATAAGAGCATCATCCTCCACGCGAGAAGAGCCACTGTAACAATGAATAGTTGTGGCGAGTTACATACTGCCCATTTCAGCTCAGGTGAGTATTTTTAATGATAATTTTTGTTTCTTTCAAGATATCAAGAAAATTTAATAGCTTCTAGAGAATTCTGAATACAATATTATTGCGAATTTTCATAAATTAAAAAAGGTTTTCTTGCGACTAATTGCGTTTTAATTTTTTTTTTAAGAATAGCACCATCTAAAATTGATATTTAATGAATAATTGTACTATTATCTTATATTTACTTACAAAGTTTTAGAATTTGTAGAAACGTTAATATGAGGGCAAAAAATTAAAGAATATAAGAGTGTTCACATGACGTCTTAGATTTTAAGAGTGCATTGTTGCCGAACAATCAGTTGAACCTCCTCGATGGACAACAATATCCCAAAATGTTTTCAAGTTTGAAGGAGTCATGTCATAAAATCTACTTTTTTGCGTGGAATGGTTCTAAACAAAATTTGTTTCTCCATGCGTCAGAAATAACTTATAACGTTAAATTTGGATTAGATATGAATGCGATTTTTAATTTATTTTGAGGGAAGAGAAAGTTGCTCCCGCCCCTTGGTCGCCTCTGATCTTCACCGTGCATCGCGTGTGCCGGTGGGCTCACCTGGGCGTCCTCCGGCTGTGCGCGTGGGGGGTGTCGCGCGCGCTTCACTTGCGCTCCCAGCCGCTCGAGTTGTAGAACCAGGGCTCGTCTCTGCTCTTGGCCCAGCTGCTCTCCAGGCTGTTCTCCTGCGCATACCACGCAAACAAGAAGTTCATTTATTTCGTCACAAACGGTCAAAACTCTGTGTGATGTATATGGAGAAAAGTATAATTGCGCACGTTTTCTTGAGCTCTAGTCTCTTCCCCACTCTTTTACTGTACGTAGTTGTATGATACAATAACAGTACTAACAAACTGATGTTAACAACATTTGAAAACTAGTAATTTTCACTCCCGTGTAATAGAAAACTAACCTAAAAACGAACTCCAGTTTTGAATTTATAGTACTGCAAAATTGCTAACCACATCCAATGGTCTTACTCCTAAAACAAAGAGCAAAAGGAGAGTTCAACAAAACGTGCGCACAGTGAAGGTACATTTATGTCCAGAAACAAACTAATGTGCCATTTCAGTCATCTTGTGCCGTCTTGAAAATATGATGAAGATGGTGTTATTTATGTTACGAGAGTTATTGATGTAGGTACAGGGTTGGAAGTAAATGTTATACAAATGAACCGGTTAGCACTTGAAGCGGAACTCGAAAAATTAATTACTTTTCAGACGAGGTGCAAGCAAATTTTCTTCAACGCTATCTCTAATTACTTTTGGAGATTGATCTACATTTTCAAAAATTGAGTATTTTCAAAATATAATCATATAAAAGTCTGGGATAACTGGAGGGCCCCGTGGCCACAGATAATGCAGTTCCTCTTTTTATTGTTTGTTCCAACCTAATCATTATTTTGTGTTTGAACATGATCTTCATAATTAAAATATACACTATAATTCAATGAAAATGGTTTGTTAAATGTCTCCTCTACTTTCGTATCATTGCATTTTGATTCATGTTAAATCATGTTAAAGAGTAGAAGAATGATTCGAAAAGGGAAAATAATATAAATATCGTTAGGAATTTTTTTCAGTTTTCTAAAAATACTCGTATAATTTCCTATCTGCTTTGGAAGTTCTGAAACGAACGTTTCCGAGATTTGCACGATAGTGGTGCTTGAATGTTGCGGGTTGCATATGCCCGCTATATATCTATTTTCATCTAATTTAATTTAATATACACGATGTCCGGGGAAGAAATGTCGAAACTTCAAAACTAAGCTCTTAAGGCAATTTTAAGCATATTTTGTCTAATAAACTACATGAATATTCGGAAGGGTAGAAGAATATAAACACTCCAGATACATGTAAAATGTTTATTATTTAAAAAAATAAACGAATATATTAATTCAGAACGAAAAACTAATCCAGAAATGAAAAAAAGCAGTGGAACTGTGTACATTGAGTGTTTTTTTATATCTGGGTTAATTGTTCTATCTGATCAAATATTTCATTTCTTCTGTTAATAATAAACAATTTACATATTTCTGAAGTGTTTATATTCTTCTACAACGCAACTTTTTGCCTAGAAAGCACATTTTCAAACCAACTTTTGAGTACTTATTGCGGCTCAGACACTCGTTATAAGCTAAAAATGGTCTCTACGCGTGTAAAACACACGTGCTTGACGAAATGCCACATCGAGCGATCCGACGAGCATCACTTGTCAAGATTCCAAACGTGTGATAACACCACGTGAAACGACGGACATGATGTTGAAGGGTGGGCTACTCGGCGGTTGGGGCTAGTTATGGGGTGAGTACGATGTCAATTAAACATAGCTCATCCGTAGTATAATATTTGTTTATTACTCAGAAACGGGGGGGGCAGAGGTGGTGCACTTACTGGCACGTTGAGCTGCGAGTGGCTCATGGCGGACGCGGGGCTCAGGTAGTCCATGTTGGTGTAGTAAGCGCCGTAGTTCTGGTGCGGGGGCGGCGGCGGATAGCAGTTGGCGGCCTGTGCCGCGGTCACGGCGGCCGCCCCCCCCCCCCCCCCGGGTAGCCGCCGCGGTGCTGGTCCAGACAGCTGTGGCGCCGGGGGGCGTGCTGCTGAGCAGCGGTTTGATGTAGCCCGGGGAGTCGCGGTGCTGCGGGCCGGGCGGCGGCGGCGCGGGGCGGCGCGGGCGCGGCCACCGGCCCCGCCCCGCCGGCCCGCCCCGGTCCTGCCCGCCCCGGCGAGCCGGCGCCGAGCCCGGCGTGCCCGCCCGCCCACCGCCACCGCCGGCGGCGGCGACTTGCTGCACGCCGCCTTCGCCTTGGCAACCCCGCCCGCGCCCGTCCCCGCCCCGCGCCCGCCCGCTGCCGCCCGCCGCCCCGCGCGCCCGCCGCCGCCCTTGTCGCCGTTCTGCTGGTGCTGCTGCTGCTGGTGCTGCTTCTGCTGCTGGCGGCACTTGGCCCGCCGGTTTTTGAACCACACCTGTAACAGAACACGACGCAATTAATGCACTCCGCAGTTCTGGCATATTGCTTAGGATTTGCGCATTTAATTACACATTTAATAACTGATTATTTTGCACGTACCCGATGCTAAGCTTTTTATACATTTTTGTAAAACAATATAAAATGTTTCTTTTTCGTTCGTGAATGCATTTGACAAAATAAACATTTTTATGGGTTCTGCATATACATTTTTTTATCCCAAGTACGCTAACACCATAATTGTTCTTAGGAAGAAAATAACGGAATATTAATATGTTATGTTTTTAAATAGTCGCGATTGTTGTATACTTAAATAAAAGAACAAATATTAACTCCCGATGTTGATAATAATTGATTTTACTAATGCCTTTCATAACTTTGAACTTTCGTATCTGGTATATTAAGTTACAGATATAATATTTATTATTAAGTAATTAAGTTCTTGTAGGTAGACATACGCTTCGACATAACATTTTGTTCTTATATTAATATTATTAGGGAATGAAAAAATTGGATTTCTTTCGCCGTATTACTTTGTTTCTTCAAATTAGTAAATTTTAACATTATTCAGAGGTCCTGGGGCGATCGCTCCAGCTCCGAAATTCACTTTACATCTTTACAAAATCAGACATGGGAATATTTGCACAATCGTCTTTGTGACCATTAAAATTAATATTTTTAGTAATATTTGCTTTTATTAGTATTACACAGAATTATTTTAAATGTACAATTGTAGTTATTGCTTGTTTGTATTTTGCTCCTTGGTAAAATTCATAATATGCCTAAAATCTATGATAACTGTATGCAATTAGCTTTCCTCAGGTAAATAGTATAGATAGAACTTGTGCTTTTAATTTATTTTACATTAAACTAATTACTTACTTTCTCAAAAGAGAGTACGCTATATCCCTAAAACTTTCCGTTTGAATATACATAGATACATACATATATTTACACATTCATACATACGCATGCAAAAAGGGTAAGCATAGAGGCAACCTTAAATACCTCAGGTAAATAGTATAGATAGAACTTGTGCTTTTAATTTATTTTACATTACCAAGACGATTGACCGCAACAAGATAATACCTAGCACTACCCAAGACGGAAGTTGACGTTATTATTATTTAATAGACACTATATGCTTAATTAAATGGAGTTATTACAAAGTTTACAAATTAAACTACTCTCCTAAATTAAATTTCTCGCTCAACACATCAGCGATATAAAGAACGTTCAAACAACTTGTCCATTTCGCCATTTTCCAATTTTCCAACAGCCTTTGTTTCCAGCATTTTCCATTGTTTCTTCAAGAATACGGGTCAATTCTGTACATTTCTCAATCTTCATCTAATATATTCTCATAAGTTTTCTGGTGTCAACGACTGCTACAGGCAGAAACCTTACTTTCTTCATAATTTAACCCAGAATGTTATATCAGTTGTGATGAACTGTTCGATCCGTCAGTATACAGTGGCCCCAGAACAGTTTGTAAAGTATTCTCAAGTTTTTGTTATTTTTAGTCTTGTTATTCTTACATCATCATCATCATTATTATTATTATTATTATTATTATTATTATTATTATTATTATTATTATTATTATGTCCTCTGAGATGGCTTATGGGCACCGTACTAGTTTCCCGTGCTGTAATCCCTGGGTTCGATTCCCGGTCGAGGCAAAAATATATTTGTAGCTTTCCTTTTAAAATCGTCCCGGTTTCTGTAGCTATATGACAAAGAAAAGCTCAAGCAGGAGGATCTTGCTAGTTACGGGGAAGAGAATACTTTATGTTCGCCTCACGTCGCTCTTACCCCCAAGCATGGGAATTTAACTAGGCCAGGCAAGGGGGACACCGGTAGCTGGCCAGCGAAGTCGGACTACCGACCCAATTTTCAAGGAACAGTAGCTTTGTAGTAGTAGCGCAGGAGCATTCTGCTGAATTTAATATTGCCTGAGACAGAGGATAAAAGCCGATTTTTATCTACTGATTCCTTTCAAAAAATATTCCCGTGCGATGTGATTTCGTCTCGACCCCGGAGGGCCGGGGCGCGGGAGGGGCCGGGGAAGCCCCGCGGCGCAGGTGGTGCAGGTGGCGCCACATCGATCGCGGCGGCGCGGCGTCTTTGCGCCGGCGGAGGCCGAGGGCGGCGACGCCCGACCACGTCCCGCCCACGGATGCGACATCGATGTTTCTATAAAAACATTGATGTTTTAAACATCGATGTATTGAATGCGATGTTTTTAGAACATCGATGTTTTGTATTCGATGTTTTTAAGTTTTTAACGTTTTGTTCACGGATGAAATATTTTCATAACCACAATTTTGTAAAAGTTAAAATATGAAATAATAACTAACGTGGTACTACTTTCTTCGAGCACACAAGCCCTTGCTCGGGATGATGCTGATGTCGTAAGATTTCCTTCGTCTTTCATCGTATTTTTTACATGGAGAGGTGTTTTATAGCTGTATTTTCAGTGAAATTTTAATTATAAATTATACAGGCCTACTCGTGCTCTGTCCAATTAAATTTTGTTAAGCACAAATGCATTGTTGGAGATTACTGAACCAGCGTTAAAACATTGACGTTTAAAAATATTGATGGTTTGTGGTCGATGTATTAATATTATCGCTGTTTTAATGTTTGAACATCACTGTTTGGAAACATCGTTGTTTTGTTGACGATGTCCCGTCATTAGTCCCGACGGCGTCCCGCCCACGCCGTCCGCCGCCTTCGGCCCAGAGCGCCAGCCAGCGCGAAAAATACCACGCCCATTTAGGGACGAGGATTCGTTTGTCGAGATAGCGGTCACACAATGTGTAGCTGACTCAGTAATGGAAATAGGTTTTTTGATGCTCAATCATGTCAAATTGAAGTTGGTAATATCGTTTCGCTTTTAAGGATAGCATTTCATTTGTCACACGATGATTGATTGAGTTGATTCAGTCATGGGGGCCAATTCATGCCTAACTGAATTTGGGGTTTAGTCAGTAACACTACTTCGTTCATACGGATTAAGATTCATTGGTCACACGATGGGTAGTTGATTCAGTCATGGGAGTGCTTTTTATTTTCATCCATGCCAAATGGAATGTGGGGAGTAGTTGGTAAATAATATACTTGTAGTTAAAATCGTAAGGACAGCATTTCAATTCAAAGAATTTGGGACGTAGGCGGTGAGTAATATCGCTCTGCTTCTGGGAATAGCCGACATTCAATAAATAATTGGTAGTCATGTGAGTGATTGTTTTGACACTCATTCATGGGAAGCTATTTTTGAGGATGTGGTCGGTGAGAAACATTCGCATTCCATGCACAACGTTGTGTAACTTTCGTTGGAGTTGGAGTACCTTCTTTTATTTTTGTCATTTCTTCGACTGGAGAATGTTCGCATGAAAATAATTTATGTTAGTGGAATTCTAGAAGAGTGAAATGGAAACTTCTATTTAAAGAAATATTTTTAATGGATTACTCTTTTACTAAAATTTGGCGTTTTGTGAGTTAAGTTAAAAGTGTGATAAGATTTGGTATTTGAAATTCGGTGATGGTGAGCTATCCATTTCCTTTCGACGTGCATGTCCTGATTATGAATTTTTCAATCAATATTAATATTCTCACATGCTTTTCGATGAGATTTGTATCGATTCTTACAATATTCTTTTTAGTGAAGAAATCAGATCAAACTAAGTCACTCCACTTAATCAATAAATCACAAACGTTACCTAACCTCCAACTGCACTCAATTCGGAGGCATTATCAGATGACGCTCAGATCATCTGACTGACGGAAGATACATTTCACGGTACAGTTCGGCAACGCTTGTATCTGTCAAAATAACCGTTTGAAGGCCTAAACTGAAGGTCAAGAATCGTAGCGGTTGGTTCCAATACTTTCAGGAATAGAGCAAACAAAAATTTAGAAGAAAAATATATTTATACTGATACTAAAATTGCATTTAATTAAAAAACTTGCGATTATATAATGTCATATTTTGTGGGTTCAAGAAAAGTCTTGAAAATATCTGCACAAAAAATCTAAAAACTTGTCAGTGTGTGGGATAATGGTTTTTATTCGAGAGAAACATTTATTCCGCGACAGAAGACCAAATTCTTCTCTCAACATATACCACCTGTCTTCTGAACTATATGACATTTTTACTTGTACAAATCGTTATTTGTAAACAAATCTCTTCAGATTACCAATCAAAACTATTTTCGACAATGTTAAATTACTTGAGCACCGAGTCTATAGAGATAACTCGATATACTGAAAAAATGCTTGTCATCGGTTACGATTATCTGTTACGTATACTAGCCATTTTTAAAACTTTCAGGCTGAAATAAACCATAATTTTAAAGAGAAAACCCTATTATTAGCACTAAATCTGTACTTAGTGATAAGTTTGAGAAATATAGTACATTTCAAGCCAAAAGTCCATCTTTCTAAGAATAATAGTTTTAATTTAAAATTGGAATGCAATTGATTACGCCGCCACAGTTAAGTTCTCGACCAATGTTTTTAAAAAAAAATAAAGAAACGGCTGCCTTTGTGCTGAAACCCTCATGCTCTGAGCAGGGAAAGAGAACGAACCGTTCCCTTAAATTAAGAAACTTCTCTATTCGAATAATGAAATGTATCATTTATATTTATATTTTATATTTTATGAATATTAAATATTTTGTTTTCATTTATTTTATCTTACAAAAGATAAATTATAATAATTGAAAATATAGCATTTACATAAAATAGCATTTATCTACTCGTGCCCTCTCCTTAAGCAGCTTCATCTGGGGCTAGGCTATGTAATAAATAGGCCTACAAATGAGTTATTAAAAAAGAACTTTCTGAGAATCACTTTCTTCTTCTCAGATGAACAATGGATTCCTGTAGAAAGAGGTTGGAATTTTTCGATTTCGCCACATCCTGTGATATTTAGTATATCACCAAATCTTCATGCACATTGCCAAGACTCGAAACGGCGGCGTTGTAGATGCGGGAAGTCATTAGCGTCATTTGAAAACAGCGAAAACACTACATTTCTGACGGCCGGCTGGCGGTCTAACGTTCTGGCGACTTCAAATAGGGCGTGATCACCACGCACAATACAGGATTGTCGAAATTTGCACCCAATTCCGTCAATTCATAAATTTGCGTTTTTCTTCGTTTATATCCGAAGAAAAGTAATTTATTTTCTTCGGCAACGCTTAGAATTATCTTGAAAACTTCTATATAGTACTCTAAGAACGACCTTCTGTACGGTATAGATGAAAGTTGGTCGAGAAACTTCTGAGCGGAAATGAAGCGTTTCTCAGCAAAAAAGCATTAAAAACATTTGTTCATAAAATTGAGGAGATGATGGTAATTTTATTTTAAAATTACATTACTCACCACATGTATAATACACTCTGGCATCCTTTATTTTTTTCTTTCGCAAAACTATTCTACTAAAATCACCAGGTCTCTACATATCAGTAAACTATTTTCTAGTTCAATAATTACGAACAGGAAAATGCGTAGGTGCGCACAGCTGAAAACAAGAGGGATAACTTATTTGGGCCCCGTTCCATTGAACTTTATTTACATATGACATCGTACAAGAAATAAAATAAATAAAGAAATAAATATGCCGATAATGCAATTATAATTTTAATGATACAATTATGAATCATATACAGGTTGCCAGATAGCTTGCAGAGCCTCGTCCTCAAATCCGTTACGAAATCCGAAATTGTCTAATTAAAAAGGAGAAAATCTGGGATTCAACGTATTTGCGAAACTAAAATGTTTTTTTTTTACAAAAAGCTACAGGGTCACGTTCAAAATCGTCAGGGGACACGCCCCCAGATTCCCTCACGTCCCCCAGTGTGCACGCCCTTGGGAAAACGGTATTATAACTAGGCGAATATGGGAATTCTCGTAAGTTTGTCTAGTTTAGTCAAGAAAACATCGAGACCACAAAAAATCAACTGAATTTAATATTATAATTTTGTATTGTAAACATTATAATATTACAATGTTTTTACAACTTTTATATGTCAGCCTATTATATCATATCACAGAAATATATCGTATATACAATTGGCCACACGAAAACATATTTTGTATGCTTGAAATATTTAAAAGCAAAGAGACTACCATCTGAGTCATGATGACAATGTATTCAATTTCATGGTTTTAATTTTGATTTACTAGGCATTTATCTCGGTAACATTTTACGCAAGTGCTTCTTCGTTTGAACATCTCCAACCAAGGCGGTGGCTCTTCATTTCTTAGGTCATTACCCTCAAAGATGGCCAGAGAAGACTATCTTCCCGCTTAGTCTCAGAGTCGGTTCAGCATCATGTTTCCAAACGCATCTAATTTCACGCGGCCCCGTCTTTCAGCGTCGTCGTCTTGCTCGGCCCCTCCACAGCGTGGTTGCTGCTCCACCCGCGCGCTCTTTCGCGTCATCTCCCCCTTCCACCCGCCTGCCTTTCGCCCTTGTTCTCCACGGGGCCGCCTTACCATTTGCTTCCGCTAGCCCGGCCCCTTCCGCCCCGGCCGTAATGGGGCGTTCATTAGCGAACTTCCGGCCAAGTATCCCGAACTCTGCTCTTAACTAATCCGGCAGCGCGAGCCCCAACCGGCCCTTCTCCGACAAACACCGAGGAAACGTCCGGCGCCATTTGCGAAAAGTTGTCGCCGCGCTCGTTTCGCGTCCTCTTCCGCCGGGAGCGCCCTACACGGCGCCCGCGGCATCTGGATTCAACCGCAAGCGCTCGACCCTGCGACTTGAAACCTCCGAGGGATCTTCGTACTTTCATCCTCGAAAGCGTCTCACGAGGAATTCTTTAGTTCAGAGAAGTGTAGAAAAAATAAGATAAAGGTTTTGTAATTATTACTGTATTACAATTTACACAAAACGGAATATACTCTGAATCAGAATGAAATTTACGAAGTCAAATATGTTAACCGGGAGGTTCTAAGGTTCGAGACCCGATGGTAGCCGATTTTCGGCACTACTTACCGGAGTCGAATTCAACCACTGTCGAGAGGAAAATTCTAACCGTCGGCTGCTCTGATAGATGTCCGTTGTTAATTTGATAAAGATATCAGGCGAATGCTGGAGCAGTACCATAAAAAACGGCCACCGACTACGCGCGATCTTCCTTTCCCAATCCTTGTTCCTTCCTCTCTCCTTAATTCTTCGAATATCAAGGAGGTAACGAAGGAGGGTAACGAAGTTACCGCACGGATAATTCAATTCAGTGTTAATATTTTTTACCATAAATGCAACAACGTTGTTTTGGTGAACCAGATTAAACATTAATTCGAGTGTTTTGCGATTTTAACTATACAGACACTATTGCACAACTTTGAAGACAATTCCACAACAACACGCTCACTTATTCCTCCTGAAAATCATAACCTTAAATCACATTACGAAAATGGGATGCATGCGTTTGTACATAAAAATGGGGTTTTACAGTTAACATTTTCATAGGTTTATTAAGAAATCACTGAACAAGATATCGAAATTGTAAACGAGAGGAAATAAGAAAAATGATAAAATGTGCGTTGGGGTAAATGAGTTACCCCGTCGGTAGTCGAAGGGTTAAGCATATACACATTGCGGGAGCTCAGTCGGGAATGTAGAGTTTGAGCGATGCTCCACTGGGTGAGATGCCTGAAGAGACAGAACGTCCAAAAGCCTACTTGTAGGTCTGCATCGCATCTCACGTTCCATCAGAAGAGGAAGACAGCCACCTACCGGGATCAACACGCAATACGCATACGGGACTAATGATCTAAGTAATCGACGCGCCAAAGATAAATAAATTCTTACGAACGAAGTTAAATTGCTGAAATTCTACCTGTAAAACCATTAATTTCATTGGTCATTACTTTCAGATGTTCATTTGTTTGATATTTTGTACATCAAATAAAAGTAATATCCGTTCAACCACCTCGGTGCTGACCATAACACTACGAAGAGTATGATCATGACTTACAATCACTTCCAATATTAGAAAGCAAAGTGAGTAAGTAGGTGTAGTCATAAAGTAAAGATATTACACTCTTTCCCTTGCAGCGTTTCCTACAACTAACATTTCTCTCTTCACTGTTCACTCAAGGCGAAAAATAAGATGAAATAAAATGAAATGAAAGATAACACCGCCTGGGATATAATGGACCCTCCTGTGCCAGACAAGCGTAGAAGCGAGCACAGCAAACGCGAAACGTTATACTTTTTACGTGAGGCATTTTAGAGCCAACCCATTTCCCCCTGGAATCTCTACCTTTGTGGAAAAACGGAAAGACAATGAGTGACAGAGTGGCCAGGCATAATCGTTTTACTTATCCGCAACCTCTGTAAATGGCGAGGCGCATTTCCTGCTTCAACGGAGGTCGAGAACTCGTTGTGGGGGAGAGAGAGTAAATGTTTATACCAGAGGCGGGTTTTGGAGAGAAGAAAGCTTGAAAGCGTAAACGTAAGAGAAAGAAAAAGGAGAGCTTTCTAAATATGCGAAAGACGATGCACGAGCAAAGCAAGGAGAAGAAAATGGATGATGAATATGACGTTTGCAGAGACACTGAGCTGAACTGCAGAGGCAGCAAAAACGAGGTAAATGAAGTATGACCAAATGATGCGTTTGGGAATGAAAAAAAGAAAAAGAAGAGGCCGTTTAAAACTAACCAAGAAAGAAAATAAAGAGGATCGAGGATGTTACGATTCAAGAAAAGCTGTTAGGGTTGCAGGTGAAGGATGGATTACGATTGTGTTCAACAATGGGAAACACAAAAATGATTACATTATTTGGGCCTTGCTTTTATAAAAAAAATAGAATACAGTGTCATCTAATAGCTGAACTGTATCAATACAGCTAATTAATAATGCTAATTTGCAAACGAACGTGAATGGCTTTAGCCAATTAGATTCGATCAAATTTCTTGGTCGTTCAATAACTTCTTACTTGCTCTCGATGTATGACCAGCGGATGCTTATGTAATGATTCGCGGTATGTTCGCGGGTAGGCTTTTTGCCACGTGGTAAACAAATAAATTGAGCCGAACATGTTTGTTCCGAATATTGTTCGGAATAATACCTAATAAATACGTAGAAAATCCATTCGGTTAGTGGCGTTCGTTAACGGCATTCATTAGTACGCATGGACATGAGACGAACGATTTTTTTCGGAACCGGTAGTTTGCCTACCTTCTCTTACTCTGTATGCACCTTAAGATGCGTAAGAACTAGTTTGCAAGAGCTACAGTGGAAGCGACTGGAAGCAGAAATGGCGTCTAGTCGAAATGAATGGGTCGTGGTCGAACATCGCAATTGGATTTCTAAGCAAAGATAGGCGGAATAGCAAAACGAATAAGTGACGGATAAGTCAAGAAGTTACGTTATTAAGAACGAAATCTGAAAGGTACGTGAATACATTGATAGAGAGTATTCCCACGCATGAATGAACGCTCAATCGCTATTACAGTATCACCTATGTTGACACGAAGGAAATGCATTTTCTAATAGTTCTCTGACTGTTCAATTGTGGCAGCAATGTCGCCTCTAATTCAATTCAATAGTGCCTTTTGTTTGTGGCGAGGGCATCAGGCCTGCACTTCCACCTGACCACGCCCTTACGCTCCTTTCACCGTCTAGCAGAGAAAGAAGTTATCACTCAGGCGACAAAACTACCTATTATAATTTAGCTCAGAGGCTTCTTTTAGGGTTGAGGGTTACTGGGGCGTGCTCATGTGCAGTAAATCTACAACATAGGACTGTTGGCTTTACTTCCCCTCCGTAGGAAGTCGTACAAAGGATATAAATGATCTTGGCTGTACAGGTAACGCCGCGTCGAAGGCTGTGTTGCCGACGTTTCGACCATCTTGTCATGGTCTTCCTCAGGGCTGTTGTGCGCAGGTGTGGTACAACAGCCCCGAGGAAGACCACGACAAGATGGTCGAAACGTCGGCAACACAGCCTTCGACGCGGCGTCACCTGGACAGCCAAGATCATTTACATGACTCTGGCCGCGGAAGCCTACGACTTTATATGACTTCTCGTACAAAGGATGTCTTTCGCCCTTAAATATTCACTGCTTGGGTCGGATTTGAATCCGCAAACTTAGGTATATCAGCCCGATACTCTCATTGTTACATCAAGTTGATAAGCCGAAGAAACTAGGAAGGGAAAGTGGAGTGGTCAAGAGACGGTATGATTTAAGTTATAGAACATTTCTGTTGCAATCTATTAAATACTTATTTAACATTTGGCAACCTCCGCGACTCTTTCTTTTTGCATTTTTCTGATAGTTTTTCGTACGGCGTATGCCCGCAAATATCTTGAATATCTGTCTCATTGGTTCAGTTAACGGCATTTGGCAGTTTACGTTCAGAGGATTAACGGTCAACTGCTAACATGTCTTTGAAAAAAAAAAAAAAAAAAAAAAGAAATGACGATGAACCCATTCAAAAGCACGATCAAAGAGGTGATCGAGATGGAAGATGATGGAAGCATAAGTTGAGTGAACAAGTGGCAAGATAAGGTACAATGAATAAGTTGGAATAAGGTTGGGAATAAGGTATGATGGGAAACCCCGACGAAGCCAAACCGAAGAGAATGGGCAAGGCAAGGTCAGTGCAACTCGGTTGACTGGAGCATCCATTTATAGGAAGTGTTCGAGAATGTTGTTAAAAAGAATATGAATCACGTGATATGTTGGAACCGTGGTGGAAGTTACGAAACACAACAGACAGCATGGCGAGTGAGAGGAGTGTGTATGGCATAACCGGAACAGCATTTTTTTAGCATACGTTTAATACGAGGTGGACAATATTATTGTTAGGAAGAAGATGGGAAAAGAATGTTATCGATGTGACGAAAGCGATTAAACTCAATTCAAAGCACGAACAGACAGAAATGGGCGAGGCGTGGTTTAAGAAATCGATCGGTGGAGATACTTTATTTTGTTAGATGGATAAAAATGTTATAAATACGTTGGGATAGTGATATTGGTGATATGTTGGAAGCGACGAAACCCAACTCAAAACAGGACCAGAGACAAAATAAGAGAGGCGCGGTCTGAAAAGCACAGTTGTCAAAATAATATGTTTATTAGAGGAAAAAATGTTTTTAAGAAGAACGGGCGTGACTTAAGAAGTACGGCTGATGGAATGTGGATACTTTATTTAGTTAGATGAACAAAAATGTTAGAAAGAAGGGGTGATAATGAAGTTGGCGATGTGGAAGTGTCGAAAACTAACACATAGCAGAACCGGAGTTGAGTGAGGGAGGCGCGTTCTGAGAAAAAGGTCGTTGGAATCAAACAATTGTATGGATGAAGAATGTTTCTAGGAAAAAGCGGTGAGGACTTCGTGGGGAAAGCAATTCAATTCAATTCAATTCAATTCAATTCGAGGTCCAGAGAGAAAGGGGCATGGCACGGTGAGAGAAGCATACTCGTTCAAATGAACTGTTAGCAGATGGACAAGAATATTGTTAGGTAGAAGGCAGAACACAGATGTTGACGAAATATGACAAAAGCGATGAAATTCATTTCAATGCCAGAAAGGAGCTTGTTGCGGTCAGTAGAGCACACTCGTTCAAATGTACCGTTGACAGCTGGACAAGAAAACTGTCAAGAAGGAGACGAAACACGGTTGACGATATGGCGAACGCAACGACACCCAACCGCATGCAGACCGGGAGGGAAGTGGGCGGGGCTGGAGGCGGGGCAGCCCCATGCGTAGGAGGGGACCGTCGCCGGCGGCCGCTGCCTGGGGGGGTTGGGGAGGGCACCCACACGATTGCGCGGCGCGGCGGCGGATCCCCGGAGCTCCCGGAAAAGCCGATATCTGCGCGGAAAAGCGTATTGAATTTCCGGGCGGCGCAGCCGATGGCGACCGCGGAAATCCGCCAGATTACTCCGCCGCCGCAAAAAAACACGAGAGCGCGCCCGCCGCCGCCGCACCCGCTCGCTTGCGCCGCGCGCTGTCTCGCGATTATTAAAAGTGGAAATGAAATGTTCCTGGGCATTACGGGGACGGTTAAAAAATATCGTATTGAACCGGGAGCTGCGCCGCCTCCGGCACCGCCGACTCTTCAGCGGAGCGGGGCTCCCCCAACACGGGCGGCGCGCTGCGAAAAAAAAGCGCGGAATTATTTATGGAGCAGGTGCTCGGGCGGTGGAGGTCCATTTGCGCAGCGCAGACCGCTGCTCCCCTCCCCCCTCCCTGTGCCCCGCCCCCTCGCGGGCGCAGTCGCCCTCGCCCCCCGCTGTGGGAGCTGCCGCCGCGCTCGGCCGCGGCCCGCCCCGCCCCGCCCGCCGGGCTTTTTAGCGAAACATTACGTTCTGGATTAGGGCGGCGCGGCCTCCGCGTTAAGTGAGCTCTTCAATTATTACGTGAGGGAATTATTGCGCCGATAATGCGCGCGGCCCGCGCTCCGCCTTTGAGCATTGCGCACCCGCCGCCGCGCAGCCTTGTGCGCTGCTTAGCGGCGTTGGGGGCGGGGGCAAGGAGGCATGCTGATGGATCAACAACGTTCTGGAGAGGAATCTCGCGCGGAATTGGCTGGATGTATGGCTTGTGGCTGGGCCCTACTCAATTTTCTGAATATTTCTTTTCTCAAGACATTTTGAATTCAGTGTGTAAATTATCTGGAAACATGACATATGAATTTTATTTGTATTAAATTAACATTTTTCTCGTTACATTGTTAATCCGGTTGACTTGAAGTGAAATGATTTCGGGCGCAGGAAGACATTTAAATAAGGTTTAAATAAAGTTATGTACAATTTTTATCATCAATTTTACCTCAATATTTCACGCGTAATTTTGAGTTCAATTATGAAAAAAATAAACGTTTTTCGAACCTGTCTTATGCTTTCAACATTGGATTTAAATATTTATTTACAAGTGCACTTATTTCTCAATATTCTGTCTTTACGTATAGGTTTTTGAAATACAGTTGTTTTCGTTATTTTTGGAAACTTTTCTGAAATGACAATGTGAACGAAGTAGTTTGATTTCCGGGAATACGAACGACAATTTTTTCTTGACATACAAGAACTTTTGCAATATCTTAACTTTTGAAAATTACAAATTCGAATTTACCGCGCTTCTTTTGCTGAAGAGAGATTTTCATGAGATAGTTGAAGAGTTAGTTGGATATAGTTTGCAATATTATAATGCAAATATTACGTACGTAATGTTGTATATCTTTTGAAAATAGTAATCGTTTTCGAGACCGCGGCTGAATTCATTCCATGTCGCAAGACGAGAATGACAATGGTATGACATGGCGTTTTGAGAAGTGATTCTACGAATGTCAAGTTAATATTTCTCGCTATTTAAAATGCGGGTTCGGGTTGTTGAATTTGTGTGATGTATTAGCTTTAAAAGAATTATTTTTGTACAAACATTTCTAGAATGTTCCAGATATAAAACCTAACAAAAGTTGATAGGATTATAACTAAATATTTGTGGATTCACACCTTCATATATCCTTCTGTTTATTCATAATGTTTCTATAGTTGGAAGCTCTCTTTGAAGCAATTGAGGAATGCTTGTAGACATTATTATTTGTCCGCATAACGTCCCGCGAGTACTGTTACAATTGTGATTTAATCACATTTGTTTGTTTTGTTGATGGGCAAGAAATTTCAACTATTTCTGGCTACCGAGGTTTGCACTCCTTGAGCTATGATTGGTGAGGGGTTTCACAAGTGATTGCTGAGATGTGTTAGTACGGTTAGAAACTGCACTATTATATTTTCGTAACCGTTACAAATGCGAGAAAGTACGTGCTGTTGAAGTGCTAGTTTGCTTACGCCAATTATGGGCGTCCGACTGAGACGGTCGAGGCATCAGGCTCAAGGAGGCATGCTATATGGCAGAGATGTATCGGGTTCGAAAATTTCTGGAAATAACAGCGGGGCTCTATCTAACATGTTTATTATGTTCATATTTTCTCATTTTATTGCCTGACTGGTGCAGCCTGTGAGGCAGACTACTCAACACGAATCCGGAGATTTATCTGGAGCGCAATTTTCTGGATACACGATGTGCGGTGGTCAGGTCCTTATTTGAGTCATTTATGATACGAGTAGGAAATGTTGCAACATGAGGACGTCAGGCTGAGTGGTGCAATACTAAAAGAAAAATAAATTCACTTTTACCACGTGTGTCATACACTATTATTTAGACAGCCTCATTGATTTTCATTTTATTTTAATTCAACCATACAAATCCCGCTGTTACATTAAGGCCAGTAGTAACTGATGCTGCCAAACGAAAGTTTTTTTTTTCATTGTTGCATTCACAGTTTTATAATCTTATTTCATCATTGTCTCACTTTTAGCACTAGCGCTAAAAGTAACCGCTTTTACCAGAGTATGTCTACAAGTTTCCTTCCGAAGCCTACAATATTGGTAGTATTTCCGAACTCTGACGATAGTGTGAGCGCGGCTAACGCAAATTCCTTACAATGCCACGTTCCCATATCGTATTTTCTCAATCAGAGATGTCCACCAACAAGATGGAGATCGTGAGAATGATAGAGGTATGTACTGCCACCGCAGTTGCTAACAAATTGAGGAAGTGACTTACAAGAACCAATTAAGTCCAATATTCAATATTTTAAGATATTTCACTACAACTGTTCTCGACAACTTGAGCTAAATGCGGGAACATTTTCTTTCGGCAAATGCTAAACACATTGAAAGATATAAGACAGTGGAAAATCATGAATTGATTACTATGCATGACTACGGTACGATGTTTTTGGTGCCCTCTGACAAATCTCGAATTTGAACTAGTTTTGTTCTGATACGAAATTCTTGAATTTCATTTATCGCGATTCCGTGACGGTGTGATTCAAGACACCGCTCGATCCGTCACAGTCAAAGCTAAAATATAGGGCTTTCTGGTCGACGATGCTGTAGATGTAACTGTGTTCCCGCTGTGTGATCGGAATCAGTAAATAGGAGATTGAGAGTCTCGCGAGAAAAGGATGATTCATTTCAGAATATGTCATTATTGCACCACATGGCAAAACTCAATCCTCCCACATAGAACGCCGATTTCAGGGTCGAATGACAGAAAATGAAAAGACATTGAGAGTTTTTCGGTAATTACTTAAGATCTATTACTGGGAATCTTTGTTTAATCGCTAATTGAACTTACAAACTAATTTAGTCTTTAGATATTTTAATCAATGTAAAAATTCTCTTCAGAAACCTAATGTTTCAAAAGTTCTTGTGAGTTTTCTACCAAAATGGACCAGAGATACTCTGTAATATGAGAAGGGAAGAAAGAAGCATTGCATTTAGTATGTAGGAGTCCGTTTGTATTTATGAAAGTAACCTACTGTAATCTTTGGCACGAAACTAGGTGCAGCATAAACTAAAGGATTTGAAGATTACCAGACACATTTTCCACTACTCGGATTGGTTAACAGGTGCCTCGGCATGCCACTTTAATGTTGCAAAATGTTGTTTTGTTATTATTATTATTATTATTATTATTATTATTATTATTATTATTGTGTCGGCCATTTCTGACCATACATTATCTATACTATTACATTACCTTCCGAGGCCCAGTCATATTTATTCCAGAGAGATTAACGTGTGCCATTATGGGGATCAGCTTTTCGGTTATATTCCTTGGTACAAGTTTATGAAGTCTAGAAATGAAGTGAAGTGAAAGGATGATAAGAGATCTTGGCCTTTTCGTACCACCCCAGCATTTGCCTGTACGACCGAGGGAAACCACGGAAACCCCAGTGGAGAAGGCCGGACCGGGGGTCGAACCCTGGCCTCTGGACTGCGGTCGACGCCGGGGCCTGAACCAATTCTCTCGGTATATTACAATATACAATTTTAAAACAATTCTTTTCTCAAATTTCGAAACGTAAAAAAATTAGAAATAAAGCGAGAACGTTTGTGCTCTTGTAGTGCGACTAGTTTTATTATGAAATGATATATTAAGATGAACACTTCACATTCTTCGCGACAGTGGACATTTGTGATTCAGTATACACGAACGCGTTTCGACCACACTAACTTATTTGAGATGCATATTCCTTTGATGTTCGCGGAAAACTGACAAAATGCAACGAGCGCCTTTTGGAGCGTAAATTTTTACGTGCGTTCCCGCTCGACGAACATGTCCACACTCTGGAATTCAGTTCGATCGCGCAGAATTTAACGTTGTGAGCGGCATGCAGCGTACATTTTTGCAAGTGCGGACGCGGCTTTACGCGGCGCGATGCGGTATTTGGCGATGTTCAGTTATTTTAGAACCTGTCAAAAGAATCTGTCGCTGGCCTCAAACGACTCCCCTACGAGTAGAACTGACCCCAACGTACATTGAGCCCTTTACAAGTCATTCATGTTTTCACGTCTCGGTTCCGATGTTCACGCCCTCACAGCCGCGTTTCGTGTTCGACTGTCGGAGTGTAGTTTCCGACCCTGGGAGGAAGGGACCACAAAGGCGGAGGAAGGCGCTTCGCTCTAAAGAGAGCCGTCGGGAGAGAGCGGCCATTCAGACTATAAATTACCGTCGAAGTGCTTCGAGAAGAGGGCGGGAGCAGGTGAGCTGTGTGTGTCCTTCGCCGGCGGTGGGGAGGGGATGAGGTGATGGAAAGGGAAGCCAGAGTATGACTAGCGGTACAAGGGGCTTGGGGCACTGAATTCAAGTACGCCTACTCCCTAGCCTGTAGGTTCAATTCCCACAGGTATTTATCTTTTCAGTTGTGGCGTGGATCCCAGTTACACCATATTTTATAATCCCTAATGTTGATTACTAAATTATTTCAGAAAACATACATTCTTGAACTCTACTAATACATTATTTGATGAACATTCCTTTTTCTTTCTCACCCTTACGAAGGTACTTCGAAGGAACTTCGTAAGAAAATGTTATGTAATCGTACGCCGGAAAACGAGGAATTTTCGGCAGAAAAAATTCTTATTGCAGGGCTCTGGTAACGAAAAAGTGGATAAATCCCGTTGCAAAACATACAAAAAACCCTCTCACATGTGGTATAGCCAGAATCCATGTTTTGGAGGTCCTTGTTACCGAAATATCTTTGGTAGTTTCAAACGGATATTTTTTAGGGTACTCAAATGAAAACTTCGTTTTCAAAATTTTCTGAAAAATGCAACACATTTTTTCATCAAACTTTGTCCTCGGATAGCATAAAGAACGCTTAAGAAAATGGTGTATGGCGCAGTTTCGTTGAAATCTCAGATTTTCTGAAAATTGCAATAGTGCAATTTTTTGGGCGTCTTTCTACAACTATAATATTGAAGAAACATATTTTTTCCATTATGAAATTTGTTCCCTAAAGGTTTTTTGGTAATTTGGCGGAAATATAGGCAATTGAAAAATTAACTTTTTTCTTAAAAACCGTTACAAATTTTATTATTAATTTTTTTTCCAGGGATAGAAGAAGGGATGCTAAATGAATGGCGCGGGCGTCACTTTCGTTTAACACACTGTAGTTTCGAAAAGTGCAAATTTAGAAATAATGCGAGAAAGTATGGGCTGTTGTAGCACCACTAGTTATATTTGTCTTCCTCTGTAAGACGAGGTAGCACCACGGTTTACTAATGTTACCCAAATAATTAGTTTAATTGATCCACGGGCGGAAGACATTGCTAGCTTTAGAGGGAAGGGCTTGGAGAAGCGTTCAATGCCAAAGGCTGCGGTTTCGATTCTTATGTAAGATATGGGTTATTTCACTTCTGGTTTGTGAAAATACAACTAACCTTACAACTTCATGTATCTAATGAAACATCACTCCATCCACAACTATTTATTTATTATTCACTCCTCTTGAACCGTCCTTCATATAACGAAAGCTAAAGGCAAAACACCATCGAGAATTTTTAACAATAGAAGAGGGGGACCACAAAGCTCTCCTCCATCGCCCACGCCCGAAGCTCTTCTCCATCATCCACGCTCCGACTTCAATATGACATTTATCAAACATACCTGATTGATGTTATATGAGTGTTAGGCGAGTAGATATCATTGTAACCGAGGGCTCTTAAATCTGTGTTGTGGCCTCGCGTAGGGCAGTGATCATGGACGGGAGAAGACTGACAAGGTCACTTAGAATATATTCAATAGCAGGCCATTTTAAAAAAATGGAAACGATTTTCTAAATTGAATTTATCTGTGGTAATAACGAATTAATTAAAAACTTGCTTCCTATGGTGTCAGAATACTGCGGCTATATTGTCAAAATACTAAAATACTCGCGTTCGGGTCGGGGCAGAACGTAGACCTGAAGAGATGGTATGGGGCGTGGCGGGAAGGGTGGCAGAATGAGGTGGAGGAGCGGGAGAGATGGGGAATAATGTCCGGGGCGAGGGGCAGGGTGGGGTGCAGTGCGAGACCGAGGCGAGACCGAGGCGGCGAGACCGAGGCGGCGAGACCGAGGCGAGACCGAGGCGAGACCGGGGCGAGACCGGGCGAGACCGGGGCGAGACCGGGGCGAGACGGGGCGAGACCGGGGCGAGACCGGGGCGAGACGGGCGAGTGGGCGGGGAATGGCGGGCGGGGCGGGGGATGAGCGGGCCGGGGCGGGGCGGCGGCGGGGCGGGGCGGGGCGGGGCGGGCGGCGGGGCGGGGCGGGCGGGGCGGGCGGGGCGGGGCGGGCGGGCGGCCCAGTTCCCAAGCGGCGGCGGTGGCGGCGGCGTTGTAAAGAGTAGCGAACGCCGTAATGGGCGAGGCGTGCCGGTATGCCGCGGCGGCCGCGCCCAGGTGTGCCCCTGCGCGGGCCGCTCATTATGCAGCGCCACGCGCCCAGCGCCCGCCGCCTCTGTCCCTCCGGCCCCGCTCCCTCCCCCTCGCCATCGGGGCGCGCCCCGCCCCCGGCTCCGATCTGCGCGGCGCGGGCCGCCTCGCCTTGCGGATCGCCAGCGCGAGGAGCACAGTGGGTGGGTATACGAAGTCACTCGCTTCAGAGTCAAGAATTTACCTTCAACAGGGCGGTCACTTTTTGAATGTCAGGGAAAATACATGGAATTTTATTGTAGTGGAAAAGCTAGGGAACGAAACAGATCATTTAGGAGAATAATAGTAGCATTTATAAAATTACATATTGTGCTTTATATAACAATGACACTAGTTGTTTTTGACATCTTTTTTATTTGCTTAGAAAATTTGCCATTAAAATGTTATTTATATTGATTTGTGGCCAAATCAGAGCTAATAATTGAGTGACGGGTATCGACGACTTTATTTTATTTAATACTTCGTTTAATATTTTCTTTAAATGGGGCAAAACTCACTAAACATTGTATTTAAACAATATTAAAAATTTTGGAAAGCTGTCAACAAGAATTCATTTTTACTAGAAATGAGTGGGCCCCCTTTTCGCGAACGAATTATTCTGTTGTTGTTTTTTTTTTCAATAGGAAGGCATAAAACGAGAATTGAACAAACCGAGACGCGAATTAAGATGTAATGTTCGTAAATAAATTGTCTAATAACCTGTCAATACTTCTAATGGCTCTAATGAAATTTAACAATTAGACACGTAAATAATTTAATTTTAAATTTGCGCGAAGCTCAAATATCAATGTTCATGCCACCGAAGTAATTTTGATGTAAGGCAATATATTACCGAAAATCGTATTAGTTGTATTTTTATTGCTAGTTGTTTCTAAACAATTTCAAGAAATTCAAGAATATTCTTCTCTTCCTCACATCTAATCTTTGTGCATTCCCTTTATTTTCATGTTTGGATTAGTTTCATAAATTGACACTGTTACTTAATAGAAGTATCTAATTCTTTTGAATTTTCATTATCTCTCAGAATCTTAATACTAAGACTGCAGTAGGTAATAAAATAAAGATTGAATACATTGTTTTAATGTACAATCCCTTTCATTTACCACTCATAAAATGCCCATACTTGTTGAAGTTACCTTGAAAACTAAATTACCTTGCAAATCGTTTACAATAAACCATATCCAAAGGATACAAGAGAAACTTCGTTGTTTTTGTTGCTGCATGTTAATTAAAGTTTTTATATTTATATATTAATTCAGTTCGATAGCAGATATGAATGAATGTTTATTGAAAATAGTTTCTAATCCCGAGTTGCGTAGTATCTGTTTAAGGTACGACGGGCAGTTCAAAAACAGCTTTCGGTCTGGAGAAATCAGATGCTGTTAGTAGCTACCTTTGGTGGGCAAAACTACTTTGCGACAGAATCAGTAGCACCTCCCACTCGAACTTTCAGTTGTAATGATCTTTGACGTTTTGTGGTATATCTAATAAACGATACAAAGCATGATTTACATGATAAATGAACAATAAAAGATAAGCTTGCTGATCACGTAGTCAAAATAATACACAAGTATTTCTTTTAATACTCTTTTAAATACTACACATTTCACTACAATAATGATTCATCTACACATATAAGTACTAATTTAAACACTATATATAAAACACGAAAATCTTGTAAAGAGCACGAAATTCTCATCACAACGCCGTTACCAAATTAAACATAAAAGTAATTACAAGTAATGAAACAAATCATTAAAACAGTTAATTATGAAGAGATAAACGAACTCCCATATTTCACAGTCGGCGGTGTGGGGTGGGCAGCAGCGTAATGAATTAGGCCCGCGCCCGCTACCGGGAGCTGTCCTACTGTGCCTGGCGGTGATGGCGGCGGCGGCGGCAGCCTCTACGGCGTTGTGGCCGCGCCGCCAGGCCCCGCAAAGCCGCTTAACCCGCGATCCGGGAGCTCCCACTCAAAACCCGACAATGGCCACCATAATCAGCGCTATTACCTCGCGCCGCCATGCGCCACCCGTCCCGCGCAGCCCCGCCCCGCCCCCGCGCTCCTGGGCCTTCCGGGTCGCGCGCGAGCCGTCACCTCGTCGTGCGTTTGTTCTTAAGGAGCGCCTCAAGATGCCGACCATGCTGATGGCACGCGACCGACAATCTAACCAAGGGCTAGCCCCTGCTTGTTTATTTACACGGTGGCGACGATGATTTCTCATTCTTGATTGTCGACACTGCAGTGCTTCTTGACCGGGAGCTCCTAGCGTTTGAGTTGCGGCGGGGACGAGATTTTCGATATTAGATGAAGAGGTAGGGGGAATTCGGCTGCTTTATGGAAGAGAATTCCAGCGACCGGCTGCTGTGATTGGTAATTTCCTGTGGTTTCTCCGACCAACACGAGGCAAATGCGGGAGCAGTACTGTAACGAACGGGCCAAGGACCAGGCGCCATATTTCCTTGCTTTTCCTTATCCAATCCTCCAACCCTTAACTTACACTCACGTGCACTTGCATGCACTGCAATAAAACACGTTGTATTGAATTTGACACATGTCGGGAGAACAGTCGAGAAGCTCCGGTTGAGACGGTGCCCCGCTGAGAGATACCTAGTTGCGGAAAAGCCCGCTATCCGACGTGTAGGTCGGCGCCCGAACTCACCATCCACCGGGGGTCGATCACCGCCTCCTCTCGTGATAAAACATCCACAATGTTTACGGGACTAATGACCATAGCAGCCGACACAGCCGGAAATACTAATCAATCAACTGATCGATTTCCGATGATCGAAAGTAGATGGGGGAGTTGGCGTACGACTTTTTCACGTCGTACTTCCTGGGCAGATCTCAGTCGTGGCTTGCCATTGCCTTTCCATCGCATGAAGGATGGGAGGGGTCATGAATAGTAAATAATGATTATAATTAGAGAGAGGATTTTTATGCCCTAAAATTTTTGAAATTAATTAAAAAAAATATGCATTTATGACCTAAAAATTCTAAAGTAAGCACTATAATATGAAATTAAAATTAATATTTCATTTCCTGTATAAACCATTCTCGATAAAATTCAGGACAAGCATGCTTGGAATGAAAAGATATACTTTTGTGCAAACATAATACAACTTAGTTTACTTCGCGGGAGAAATCATCGAAGTAAATATGCACCTTAGCGAAGTACATTGAATATCTTGTTTCATTTTTCCTATCATGTTTAACAAATATGATATGAAGAATTATCCTGCATTTGCACAAGTATTTTATCTACAGAAAAAAACATAAACCCTCACAAGCTCTTTCTAATCAATGAACGCTCACAATGAATACTTTCTATGAAAACATTAAATCATTTTATAGATAAAGTCTTCTAACGAAATATGCAAAATATACTCCTACAATTACACGAATATGAACCAACAGGAAAAGTCAGAAAAATATAAAACATGATCCAATTCTAACAAAATGTTAAGACGTTTTACTTACCTGTACCCTAAAGCAACGGATAAAAAACGCAATATCATAGAAATACGCTCCCTAATTATAATAATGGTTTTATTGATTATATTTTGACGAGAGAATTTATGTGTATAGGTTGGCGTTTGGTTGAAGTACGAGGAAAGCCACTGGCGCCACAATCTTATGGTGGAAGCAGACATGTTTTGCGCAGGATTCAAACCCCGTACTTGGACGTTGCTTGAAGCCTCCATCACATCCAATGTAGGACTTTTTACGGTGTTGTAATTGTTTTTGTTTACATTTACTTCATAATTATCTAAAACTCGGTGACTAAGGTACATTCGTGAATAAACTAACAAATAAAACGTATTTTCTTTGAAGCTGTACATTACGTTATGGATTAAGACACTGTCGCGCTTGAGATTTCTAGTAATGGCACGTGACCATTATTTGAAACGTTTTCTTTATTTTTACGAGATTTATTAATTTTTATATCTTTTCATTTGGAAGATACTTGATGATTTTTGATCATCAAGTATCTTTTCATTTGGAAGATGGACTTGTAGCTGCGAAAACAATGTCGTTATTGAGCGCCAATCATTGAAAAATAAATACAACAAAATTGCATTTACCACTTATAAATGTCAGTCTGGATTAAATGACTTGCAAGTTTTTCCCATATATTGAAATGTATTTTGACCAAGATATTTTAAAATTATTTGTTTATCCAGATATGTGCTCATATACGTGTAACCAGTTTTGAATTACACTATTTTATGTACAGGACCGCGTCTCAAATTAATTATTAATTTACTAGAATTAGTTATATATTTATAATGCAATTTAATAATATATTCCCGAGGTACTGGAACGGTATTCTGTTGCGTTTCGTCAGAAAGCAAGCCCTGCGTGTACGTAATCAATTGCTGTGAGTGTTGAAATTTACAGACTTGTGTATGTTATTTTTATGTTGGTCCACACAGGTTTTCAAATAAGCACATTCTTACACTAACACAGAACGTCCAAGTACCCCAAATCAAACTTTTTTAGTTACCGCTCCGCTTCAACTCCATTAACGACACGCGTTCACACGGGCCGCAAACACACACGCGTAAGCTGCAACGCCACCAGCTGATTGCCGCCACCCGCGCCGGCGCGGCCCCATGGACGAGTCACCTCCGGCGTATCCACTAGCCCGCGCCGTCCAACGCACAAGCCAATTCAATTTTCTTGGTCGCTGGTGTCAATTTCAATTTGCAGCCGCGTTTTTATCGCGGTCGCGGGTTCATTTATTGAAATGGCATTTATAATACAGCCTCCGGGTGTGCAGCGCGGCCGGTGTGAACCACATGAATATCTCGTCTATTATTCAGCGCCCAATTTATACGCAACTCTCCTGCTGCTGCTGCCGCCGCCGCCGGCGCGTGCAGCGATGCAGCGGCGAAATGGCATTTTAATTGGTTACTGCTGCTAACGCGGTGGCGGCCGTACGTGTGCCTATGGGCGAGTGCGGAGCGGCGGCTGATCAAACCCACGCTCGCTGCCTGCGTGCGCCGTCGGTGCGCCGGAAGGATTTGGATTTCAAGTTTTCTGGGGATCGCCAATCTAACGGGAGAGAAATGCGCAGGAAATTGATGTGGGAGAAATAGAGCGCGAGTTGAACCGATGTTTGTATCGTCGATGTGCTCGAGCAGCACCGGCGCTGTACCACTCGTCGACTGAAACCTTTTTGGCTTGCGGGCAACACTCTTTCGTTGTTGGTGCGTAGCGTTACACTCGTAGAGTGGGTGTAAACGTGTCTGCATTAGGATTCCAAACGCTCAAAATCTGTTTGCATTACATAATTCAGTTTTTAACTACGAACTTGCCTGTGCGAAAGAGGATTTACATCCAACATTGACTCATATTAAAAATAAACAAATGTGAAAGTTTTTTAATTGAATAATTACGAATGCTTCTGTCTACGATTTTTATCTATTCAATTTCTGTGCAAAAATAAAGACGTCTACATTTCCTATTACATAGAAAAATATTATAATTATTGATGGAACTTTGTAAATTCGTGATCTGTAATATAATCGAGTGGTCTTAGTGTCTCAAAGATGAATATGTTTATAATTTACGTATTATTTATTTTCGCGCTACACCCTTTGCACTATTTTTAGTTAATACTACGATTTGTCTTTTATTAACTTGTGTGTGATAAGTGAAAATTCAAGACAAATTATTACCTAGAAGTTCGGACGGTTGAGGCGGGGACCAGAGGAGGCATATCGGGTACACGTACACTGATTAAATTTCTTTATTACTTTTCCTGCCAAAATAAATGATTGTGATAAATATCCGGGAAAAGTGGTGTTTTTCAGCTAGTCGCTAACAAGGTTGTTAGCCTCTCTCGTAACGCAGGAGCGTCGCACTTGACCCCAGATCGCGCAAGGGGAGGGGGACGGGGGTGGGGGGGGGAGGGATCGCCCACGCAGTCACTGGCGGTGACAAATTGGCGCTCGTCGCACCGAGCGAGCGCCGTCGGGGGCCCCGCTGCGGCGTCGCCGGCGTATGCCTGAGCACGCAGCGGACCAGCGCCCGACAAAACGGGCGAAAACGCCACCTCCGTGTCTTTGTGGCGCTCCATTTATCTTGGGACCCCGTGAAGGGGGAGGGGTGCGAGGGGAGGGGCGGCTGCCGGCAGACGCGGCCGTTGCGTCGCACAGGACTCACGATGGGGACCATGGGTTCCATAGCCGTGGCCCTCCTTCAAAAGATATCGGAGTAAAATATCTTGAAACAATTATAATAATGTAAAATGAGATTACATTATTTATGAATTTATTTCAATAACTTATATTATTTATTCGTTAAAGTCGCTTCTTAATTACCAATTATATGAAGCCACAGTATCTGAGCTATGGATGATAAATGTTATATATACTCTTCTCTAGGCGGCGCAAAAGACTATAACGTGACGTACCCTAACATTTTTTATTTTATTAAAAATTGAATTCAAATAAAATATGAAATTACACACGACCAACAACATACTTTATCTTCTCGAGAAAAATCTAACTTGCTTCTATCGTCGCTTATGAGAAGTTTCCTCTCGATGATAAAGCATCTCTTTATCGTTTGTGTAATATATTACTAATAATACGTTGTAAAACATCGTAATACATCGTGAACTTCAAGCTGATCTAACGGATATAATTTTTATCTTAAACCAAACAAAAACTTTCTTCAACAAATTTTCCAATTCCTTTGCGATTCAACCATTCAATTGGTGAAACATTGTATAAATATTTGCATTTTTTCTCATTAACCAGAAAATATTGTTTATCTTTCATAAATTATAAAAATTATTCCAAAGTTAAGTTCTCTATAATGAGAAACCTATTACAAGATGTGTTGGATTAATGTAAATTGCCACGCGCGAGTACATTCAATTTAATTAATCTTGGTGTGTATTACTGACATATGATACCTTGAACATTTCTACTAAACATTTCTACAAATCATGAGATTAACCAACTTTTTGTTTTGAGGATTTTATTCTCAGGTTCTAGTTGTTCGTTCACGAACAACTCACTCAAGCACGATAGGAAAAAGTTTGAGGACAGAAAACTGCACTGGTTAAATGACCACCAAGTTACAAAAAATAAAAACATATGAACTATTATATATTTGAAGTCTTGTTTAGTGAAATAATAATGGTTAGAAGTGACCTTCAATGGACTTTTGTGGAACGAAGGGAACTAAGTATTGGGAACTTTACTTTTTGCAATGCTTTTCATGATACTCGATCGAGACACAATAATCCAATAGCTACGAGAAAATAACCCAAGATTTACGACAGCAATGGAGTGAAAGTCCTAGCAAATCCAGTGGGCGCCGAAGTTCACGAGTACATCGTTAGAAGAGAAGAAGGGAACGAAAAGACAATCCCGAGAAGTTTATTTGGTTACAAATTCTACTTGTGATATAGTGAGTATTGTGGACAATGTTAGCACTATTATGAGCCACACGCACATTTATAGGAGTGCAATTTAAGGGGATTTTGACTTAGAGAGGGAGAGTGAAGGCAAACTCCAATAGGGAGCCGTAAAAGTCGAAGCTGTAGTGACGTTGCAGCTCCCCATTGGAGTCTGTCTTCCTTCTCCCGCTTTCGCGCGTGACCTTGAGATGCCACGTTAAGAAAACCCAAGTATAGGATTGTGTAGAAGTAACAAGAAGGCAGCATGGGATGGTCTCCGGGCGTGGCTTCTTGGGGCAATGCAGCGGCCATCTGAAGCCCTACGTGTGTATGATGTCAGTAGAGCAGCAACATCTAAAGTCGTATTTAATTCCGAGCGACAAAAACTTTTCGTGTGACTTCTATTGGAAGGAAAGTGAAGCTTTTGCCACATGCGGAATATTTGCGGTATGTAAAAAGAGTCAAGCCCAAGTGACACCTCTGAGCCAAATTCGAAAACCATTCATCGATCTAGTAATGCTTTCGTACGCTACTAAATACGAAGTTTTGGAAATAGGCCTTTCTCGTGTTAGACACCGAACACCTAGTGTCATCACATTGAGCGACAGAGGAGAGAATTTCTATATTTTTGACGGTTGCTTTAGGGCTAAGTCAGTTGCTTCAGTTGCTGAGTGAAATTTCTTGACATTGAGCAAGAATATGATTCTGTATAGATTAATATGTTAGTGCACATTTGAACGATTTTTCCTCTTGCTGCATGTTCTTGTAATTATAAAGGCATATTTTAGGCATTTCGTTACAATAGAGACTTATCTCTAAAACGTTTCACCTTTTCATAGAATCTATTTATTTGTGAGCGTTCATTGATTCGAAATAGCTGGTCACAGTTTGCATTTTTTTGTTCTTCGTAAATAAAATATTTGTGTAAATGTAGGATATTTCTTAATAACATATTTTTAAGGCATGTAGAAAAAAATACAACAAAACATACAATGTCCTTCTCAAAGGTGAATATTTCAATTATTTCTCTCGCGAAGAAGGGTAGATTATATTATGTTTGCACAAAAATATATTTTTTTCCAAGCCTGCTTCTCCTGAATTTTATTAAGAAAGGTTTATAGAAGAAATGAAATATTGTTAATTTTAACTGCATATTGAAGTACATATTTCAGAATTTTTAGGTGATAAATGCATATTTTTAAAAGCGTACTTCAAGAGTTTTTAGGGAATAAAAATCCTCTCCCTACTGATCAGTATCATTAGGCATAGGTGCCAAACAAAATTGAAAGGACGCGCAATGCAATGTGTCTTTTACGCGATTCTCGTGTAATAGACGGTTCACGTTCTAATTTGGGTCAAATCTAGTGGTGTTTGAAAAGCTGAAGGTAGTACAATTCAGGACTGCCACAAAAATACATCTTTTCTATCACATTATGCAATTTATGTGACGTAGACATCCCCAAATTTCCAGCTATATCAAAAGCACAGCTTTCAGATGCCTCAATTGTATTCACATTTAACTATTCACCCCCCTGCAAAAAAACATACAAATGTCTCTAAATATACTAGCTGGCGGAATATCCAAAATAAATATAAAATGAAACTAATATAAAACATCTGCAAAAAATATCACTAAGGCCATACCTTCCTCCAAAAACTCTAACATTAAGTAATGTGCCACTTCCCTGGAAGTCCTCTACAAACCTACTACAAGGGCTGCACGTGACACGAAAATGAACAGGAGAATCAGCACATATATACCAATGTCATGCAAACTAAAAACAAATTGTCGCAATTAAAACGTTAATTAACATGAACCAATATAACCCATATAAAACCGCATTTTTCAATAAAACCGAAAAGAGACCAATACTCTATATACGCGTACGCAGTATGAATTAACATTTAAAAAATCTAACAAATCCAAATAGTTCAAAATCAATTCTTCGAACATCACTAATCCATCTTGGTTCATATTAAAGCACCAAATACACAATAAATTAAATCATGAATGTATTGCACAACTTAACACTTCAGTCTATATAAAAATCCCAATTGTCTAACTCACATCAGAAATAAATATGCATACGCATTTCTAAAAATCTTAGCAGATTTCGAACTGAAAATAAGAGAGGCCCACGAGCTTTTCCAACCTTTCTATTACCGAAAGATTAAAATAAGCATTAACATTTGTACCATCCTTACATACTATAAATAGTATTCAATTCGTTCAATTTGTTGCAACTCCTGCCCAGTCTTGGGTTATAATTGCGGCATACGCACTTCATAATTCTAATATTACTGATTTCTCTCTTATTTTACTTCCTCTCATTTCTTCCACTTTATATCAAACAGTATTTTAAACTGAACTATATGACACACAATCAGAAATAAATTTAAAGAACAGGAGGTACAAATGGCTTTAAGCGAAAAAAGAAAGGCTTGCGTTGACTCACCTGCACGCGCGACTCTGGCAGGTTGATCTTGAGCGCCACCTCCTCGCGCATGAAGATGTCGGGGTAGCGCGTCTTGGCGAACAGCGCCTCCAGCACGTCCAGCTGCGCGCGCGTGAACGTCGTGCGCTCGCGACGCTGCTTGCGCGGGTTGGCTGCGGGACACAACGAGGCGCGTTTTACTCACAGCGCAAACAACGCAGAGACAGAGGCACACACAGCATGCGTTGATAGACGCTCTACACAACGGGCGTATAGTGTGATACTCACCATGCGTCAAGTACGGTTATTCTCTGCTTTTTGACAATTAATAGATAATAAATAAATAAATAAATAAATAATAACGAATATAACGAATAATAACGAATCGCGTTCAAGTTGGCGACCCATTTGGCATATCCTGGCCCAGTGCGCTCATACCTGGCTTTAAGTGTTATCCCCTGTTTGTTGAGGGTCCCCGACGGGAAAGAGGAAAAGGGAGAGATGGAACATGGGCGCGATCGGCTCTGATCTCGTAAAAGGCGAGTGGCACACGCGGGGCACTGCAGCGAGTGAATGCAGGCAGTTTGGCCCCAAATATTGGATTTGAGACTGAAGGGTAGAGAATTCCATGCAATAATACATTTTAATTAAGATGCACACAGTATCACATACGCAAAATAATTTTATATGCGGTTCGATATTTTGCACGTTTCTCACCAGCCGTGCTGGACCTCAGAAGAGCTAAACCTCCAAAAAAGTTATAGAAGGTCCAAGATGATCTCATTTTGTAGATAACGATCTAGAAAACAGAACTCGTGGTTTCTTGGTAGACTTCAAAACCTGGTTTAAACTGAACAGAATGCACCGTTTCCAAGTTAGACATTGCACGAGGGAGCAATGTAACGTGTGTTGCGGATTGCATATGCGTCTACTACTTCATAGCGTAGTCTACAAAATTCTATTTTTTCATCTTAAATCTGTTGGATGCAGCCTCCGCTCTTCCCTATACAGCTCAAAACCCAAACGCCCGCACGTGCCCGCCAGATCGACGCAGGGAAAGGGAGAGAGAGAAAGGGAATATAAAGATCCTCGCGACCGCCAGAGGATAATCATGGCTACCTTACGAGAATCCTCCCCCAACCACATGCCCGCGCTGTGCGAAGAGGGCTCGGTCGTAACGGAGGCGGTGCATGGCCCGGCAGCGCCAAGCCCATTGCTTAGTGGGAGATCGACTTGGCGGCGGCGGCGGCGGCGGCGGAGGAGGAGGTGGTGGGCGCGCGTTATCCTCTAATTGGGCGCCCTAATCGCGTTCTCAGCGCCGATGGCGAGCGGCGTGCGTTGATTGGACTCAGCCGCCCACTCCGTTAAACGCCCCGAGAAGGATGCCGACCGAGCCACGAACGCCTTTAAAACTTTCTTCTGATTGGAATTTAAGCGGTTCTTTTTACACGCTCCTATAGGAGTGGGAAAAATTGTTGAAATGCGTGTGAAGTGTTTTGAATCGAGCGAAAATAAAGTTGTTTTTTTTAGCACTAAAAGATAGAAACTTCGCGACTGTAAATTGTGACATTTTTACTCATTTTTAAAATCGAGTTTGTTTTGTACACTGCAAAAAGAGACAGAATTTTAAATTCAAGGTGATATGATCGGTTCAATAAAAAGTATTTCCTCTTTTAGTTCACACGTAAGGATGGTGGTAAGGATAGATATTGCTCGTTAAAAAAAGGAAACAGTTTTATACCTTTCCAATGTTTCGCATTAACCTCCCATATCACACTAACACTTTCAAATATATGTAACAAAAATGAATGCCAATCTTTTATACAGAATATCTTTGATATATCAAAACAAAGCAAGGCTTGGAGTTAAGAACTTTCACTCTTTCAAATAATAATAATAATAATAATAATAATAATAATATTTATTACACGCCATATTTGTGACATATTGCCCGAAAGTCATGTCCTGGAATATTAAGGCAACGTAGAGTAACTTCTATTGCTTCTCTAGAGTAATGTTGCTTTACATATATTCAAAAATATTTGACGCTTAAAAGAAGAAATTCTGAAGTGTGAGTGTGTGTGGTGTGTGCGCGCGACAACTTTGAAATTAACTCTAGAATGTTAATATTACAATTATTTCAATTATTAGCAAATAAAAATTATTTCAATTAAAGGAAAAAAAATTAAAAAAAGATTCATATGAATTCTGCTATGTCAGATCGCACATAAAATGTTCACCCCAGAACAAATTTAACAGGCTGACTTCCACATTTAAGAAACCATTGTCACTGAATCTCAAGTCGCAAACGAAGTCACTGAGATGATTCGGAGATGCTTTATGAGATATCCACAATCATTGTGATTGGCTCAGTTTCTAGGAAGTATTTACGAGTAACGTGCGTGCGTGCACGGGAACTGACAAAATTAGTGACAATAGAATTTAGTTCTGTAAAAGTGAAAAATATTTTCAAAGAGGTTCAAATTAAATTGGAGTTCATGGATTTAATCTACATTCAAAACAAGGTTCGACCATATAAATAGATGATTGCTAAATTATTTGCTCCAAAGAGCTTCTCTGAACATTCTTTCAGAGTTATTTATAACGGAATCTATATATTTACGCAGGTCACTTTTCCTCTCAGCAGTCTGAATTCAGCTATTTGGACGATTGCTATTGATTTGTAGAAATAAGAAGAAAACGGAAGATGACTGAGTAGTAAAGGTACCTTGTCCAAATCTACGGTCCCTTGATATTCTCTAGAACACAGTGCGCCTACACAAACTTGAAAATAGATAAACACGGTAAGTTGCCAGACATGTAGAAACCTCTACAATTTTAACCAGTCTGCATCCGTTGACTTCAAATGAGTAATGTTTCTGGGCGCGTTAACTACTATGGTCATTAATAGGGGGCGGATTTTAATGAAATGTCTTTTTTCTTTTTTAATGCACTTTGCCGGTTTTATCGATTTTAATGTCATTTTTAATATTACGTGCTTAAAATAATATTTACTAGATGCAACAAATGGTCTTAACAGAATTAATCAGTAGCCTATTCGATTTATTCGTTCAGAAATTGTTTTGACAGCCATTGTGGGTACGTAATTCTTGGTTGACATATAACAGCGCCATTGCTGGTTCGGACGATTTTGGGAAAACTAAAGACAGAGATTTCGTGGTAAAAAATAGTCCAAACCAAACGTTTGCTAGCTGAGTTCACAGGAACAAATGGAAGATGCCTCAGTTACATCAGTAACGTACCTAACAGCTATTCGAACTGGTTTTGATAAGATATTTCACATCATTTTTCTTTGGTCTTAGGGAATTTTTAAAGCGTTTTAAGAGCATTTAATTGATCACTTTTGGCGATGTTTTAGGTCATCAAAATCCGCCTCCTAGTCATTAGTCTCGTAAGTGCAGTGCAAGCTAAAGCTAAGGAGGTATCGATGTTCCTCCCTGAGGCGCCGATCTACAGATCCAATTGCGGTTGAGGATTCCCTCTCCAGGTATTTTCCCTGGCGGAGTACCATTCCAATCGGAACACGCTTTCAATCTCCCAATTAATCTCCTGTGATGTGTCAGATGATGCCTTATTTTACACGGCGAGACTCGGGCCATCAGTCCAGCTCTTCCGTCTGACTAAATCAAACGTCTCACACAAATTTTGATACGCTCCTTTCACCTTCTAGCGGAGAAAGAAGGTATCACTGAAGAGCGACGAAACGAGCGATTTGAATTTAGCTCAGAGGATTCTTTTAGGCTTGGGAATAATTTACATGCAGAAAATCTACTACATGGGACATTCAGATTTACTCCCCCTCCGAAGGTGTACGACGGATATTTTTATGTGGTGGTATAATGCATGTAAGTGTAAGTGTGCGCGTAAGGGGAGAGGAGGAGACAAGTTGGAAGGAATGACACGCGCACAGCCCGTGATTCGTTTGTTAGGACACCTCCATCATTCATCTCATATTGATAGAAAGCAATGAAAACTACCAATCAGAGCACTCGTTCGATGGAAATCGTCCTCAATCAATAGATACATTCGACCTAGGTATGTAGCTCAAGTTGAAAATAGGAATTTGTCGAAATTCGAAACCCAGAAACACTCGGTTAACGATACTGGAACTGCAACGGATGTTGTCACTAAGCCCACGCCACCGGGCCGCTGAATTAAAAGACATTGCCGGAAAAATATCTACAAGTATTATTTAATAAAAGGCTCATTTGGAAATCTCCATACCCACCCGGTAGTTAGTAAAAGGTAGTTTTGATTAAAAACACAAAACTATTCCCTTTGATTATCTATCTTTCACTAATATCGAATAACACGGCACAAATACATAATTTAACATCGTAACCTATATATGCCCCGCATAGGGTGAGATGTCACCCTATAACCTCCAAAAATGTTGCATTTCTGAAAAAGTCCCTGAGAAACACCTCGAAGACGCCTAGTTTTATCCGAAACTCACAAATACTTCGGGAATTAAATATTCCGCCACTAAATTAAACATCAGCAATACAGAATATAACTTCTATCAAGTGTGTACTTGATGTAATATCTAGCATCTCTCCCCGTTTTCCACAATCTTAATCTGGCTCGTACAATTCGGTTCTGTTATTTCAGGTGTTCTAGGACCTAGTCAAATGTTTGTCAATTGGTTCTTTATGAAAATAGAGGTTCATTATAAATAAAGAGATAAGATCCATTATCAAGATACATTTGACTACATATCGGAACTTGGATTGTTACTAATTTAAGGAGATGATTCATTTGCCTATTTTTGTTGTCGGTTTTGTTGAGCGATTTAGGAAAACTTTTCAAAGTTTTCACGAGAAATAATTAATATTTTCATGAAATTTATTGTTGATTTTGTCACTACCTTCTCGTAATTGGGTTCTTGTCCAACAAGTGTTTCGTATTAGCGTATAATTTTATTCGTTTTAAATTGCTACAAGTGATATCAATATGGAAGAAATATATCATGAAACATTACACACTTGTATTATTTTCTTTAATACGTTGATGATTCTGAATAATGTACTTGTCAATTATCCTACAGACGTATGTGTACTCATTATTTGAAGATACTTTTAGGATCAGTGTTATTACAGTAATACTTTCAGTGCCACTTTCCGTTAAATAACTGTCAGCCGAGTTCCAGAATTTATGCGAATTCCCGCCATTTAAAGAATCGAGGCATTCTTTCACTGTTCCCCGAGGATTGTACCCCAACGCAAACACCATTACCCAGAAGTACACCAGAGTGCCGCCGACCGCCATTCGCCGCTGCTCTCGTCCTAGATCCTCCCCAAAACAACGACCGGGCATTAAACGTCATTTACAGCAAACAAAATATTTGTTTTCCCGAATGCGAGCGACGCGAGTCTACCGGAGAGAGTGCGTGCTACTTATTCATACGGGGCGCAGTGACGTATTCAAGACGAGTCTTGTTTAATGCATCGCCCCCCCTCCCTCCCCCTCACCCTCCCAACCCACCCTCGCTCGTGCACATCGCACGCGACGCGCGCACATAAGCTCATTTCGAAGTATAAAATGCTCGTAATCGCATTTGTTGCGTATTGAGAACACTCGTTTTGGCGGCTCATAAGGAGAGTCGAGCTCACGTTGACAGAGCACGCAGCGCTGGCATCACGCACCCCCACTCCCCGCGCTCAGCTCAATCTGGCTTACACCGAACGGCATTAACATGAAATTTTAAACTCGATTATTTTAAGCCCAATACGTGTAAATAAATACTGGGAGCGAGCTTTTCCTGCGAACGCCCCCACCCCTCTCCCCGCCCCGCCCCGCCCCCCTCTCCCCGCCCCGTCCCGTCCCGGCGCTCGCAACTATCGCTATAAAAGCACACACACGCAATCTCACAGAGCCATTAAACTAAAAGGGCGAAATATTTGCAAATCGACGAGATAGGGGAGAGCGCGAGCGGATTTTAAACGCAAATTGAACGAGCCATTTGTTTACTGGAAAAAGAGCGGTCGGCGCGGAGCGGCACGGCGGGGAGAGAGATGGGCCACCGGCGACCTCTCGTTCGCGAGTGGAGCGGGGCGGGGCGGGTTTGGGAGCCGTGCGCAGTCTCACACGCCTTGCAACCAACGACTAGAAAGAAACATAAACTAATAATTGGACAAAAAGAAATATAAACTATTAATTGGCATTCAGGTACTAGTGAAAACAATACTTTGGAACAAAAATTAAAAGGAATTAAGTACCAAACAGTATGCTGTGAATGGTACTTTTCAAGATACTTCATTACTAACAAATAGGAAATATCACAGCTTGGTAAATATTTCAGTTTAGTATAAGACGTTACAAATTTATTCTTAAATTCTTTGGGATTTTTAACTAAACGAAGTAATGTGATATCTTTAATTGGAGTATATTGAATAATATACTTCAGTACATAATATACTTTGTACATATAAGTTTATATTATATTGAATTTTAAGTAAATTAAACTGTTGTTTCAAAGGTTTCTGAAAATGAAAGAAACTATTTCCAAATGGAATGCAGATTTGCATGACATTTGTAATTGATAGTAGGAAATTCAGGCATTTGCCAGAGTAAACAATGTAATTGTAGTGTTCCGAGATCGTGAGCATGAAATATGAATTAACGTTAGACAAATTTTATTTTACTCACAAAACGTTAAAATGAAATATTTTGATTTGCGTAGGAGGATGCGCAGTAGAATGACAAAAGAATGGAAGACTTTGATGGAAAGAATGAAACAGTCCTGCAAATTATGAATTAAAAGACATTGTGTGTTTTCGATAATTAGATATGTTCATTAACTAGATGCTAAATTCAATAATTTATATTCCGTCCTGAATTTCTAAGAGAACGAGTTGGTGTCGCTTTATCTTGTGAATCTATTACATTTATTTGGAATGGGTTGATTTAGAATAATATTGCTTCATATCATGCTACGGTCAAGCACTGAAGACAGGGATTAACTTTATCATCGTGCAATTATTTTCTGAGAATTATGTTTTTTAAGATACTATCATATTCCTTAATTTGCATGAGCAGTATAAAAGTACTTCGAGAACAAACATTGTGTATCAATACAACATTGATTACCAAGTCAAGTTTATTAAATTATTGCTAAATTTTAAATAAAAAATTGGTAACAAGGAATAGTTAAACGTATAATATTATTGATTATACAAAAAAAAACCAAGTCAAGTAGATTCTTTTATTCAATAAAGCTGTATTATATTACACGTAATGCACATTTACGTTGTAAATTTGCATTATGATTTATTCTAAACTGAAACATTTACCAAACTGTGATTACACTGATGTAGAGAAAAACGTTGCTTGGTTGATATGTAGAATGTATTTCATAATAGCGAATGATTGATTTGATTGACTACATGACTGACAGGGAATTCGATCCACGAATTTGAATGATTGACGATCCGGCACGGCTGATTGTCCATTTGACTGCCTCATTAGCTGAAAGATTGAAGAATTGATTTGATTGACTACATGACTGACAGGGAATTCGATCCCTGAATGACTCTGCGAACGCCCCACCCTCGCTCCGCCTCGCCTCGTCCGCCCGCCCCTCTCCCGCCCGCTCTCTGTACTATTAAAAAAATCTACTAAAAAATGAAAAGTACTAAATCAACTTCACAATTGAATTGTCATGAATAGATCCCGCAAATTCAGGGTTTTATTATTCCATAATTCGGAAAGCAAAAAAAAAAAAAAAATTATATAAAATATTTTAAGAGGCATTTATTTAGGCTAAAATGGGGGGGGGTCAGAAAAATAGGACCAATGAGCATTAAAATACCACATTCAAATATAGCGTCAAAATAATTCCCTAAGGTTTGAAAGGTCATATTCAAGTGTAGAACGGAATATTCATAGTACGTGAGTCAGTCGCCGTCAATGAAAAAAAATCCAGGAATCTTTGCTAGTGTCGTTTAGCATTTTGCTACTTTTAACACATCCTGAACCTGAAGCCCGAGTTCCTACCTGAGATCGTTCTTCAGATGGTAAAAGAAAGGAGAAACGCTATAGTGCCTCCTGCCTACCCGTTGTCCAGTCTCGCAAATACGTTTCTATCTTGATCGAAATCGACGCTAGGAGAAAAAAGGAAATAATGACAAAAGAAGAAAACATTAAAATCAGGTAAAATAAAAATGTTCTCCAACAATCCGAGAAACACAGTTATGTGATTCCTCCTGTTAAACGCTCAAAAGTGTAACAACAACAATTATTACCATTAATGCGCAGCTTTATGTTGTGAAGTAGAGTTAAATGTATGAGTAAGAAAGACATTACAGTTCAGCGTAGCGAGGAGTAGAGCTGTGAAGGCTTTCGCGGTGAAAGTGGTGTAGTATTTTATTGTAGGTCAATGTAGACTAATGAATGTAAAAGTTAAGATATTCTGCAGCCAAATTCCCACTTTTCAATACAAAATTTATTATAAATCTAAAAATACGAGGCATTTTGCCAAACTTAAGGGCTACATGACATGGTTTTCATTTTTAAAAATACAAATTTTCAAGCGCGTTGCATGCGAGATAGGGTAGGGTTGCCAACCATCCTTCATTTGGGAGGACAGTCCTTCATTGTCGTCAATTGTCCTTCCGCTCTCCTTCGAATTTAAATGTCCTCCTTTTAGTAATTTTTAACATTTGTTGTCATTTATTTCATCACATGACTAACATCTGCTACGATGTATCGTTTATTGTTTAATTTAGAATAGAAAACTTGAACATCATTTTTCTGAACGCTGACACACGCACATGACCCGTGTATGCATGATAATGTCTCCGTCTACCGACTAAAATAAAAAAGAGACGTTGAGACCATTTTCATCCGCACTTCGTGAACGAAATGGAGATAAGAAAAAAATAGAGCAGATGCTAGTCTAAATTAAATATTTATAAAAATAAATGTGTCGATGCCTTTTTTTCTTTGTTTCCGTTTGCTTTTGCTTTCCGGGTGTCCTTCCCGTTCCTTGAACATTGTTGGCAACCCTGCGAGGTGCGGTGTGGTGGCCGTACCTGTGGGGTAGCCCATGCTGGAGTGCAGCGAGTCCATGGAGGGCATGGCCAGCCCGATGCCGTTGACGGAGTAGGGCGACGACTTGAGGTAGGCCATGCTGGCGGTGGAGCCCGAGCCGCAGGGGCTGCTGAAGGGCGGGAACGCCAGCTCCCCGTCCGGGTTGCACCTGCGCACGTGCGCCCACGCGCGTTCTTGCATCATTTCCATGCGGTTTCTGAAAGAGCCACCTCATACAAAGAACTGAAATCATTTGCATCCGGTTTATGAAAGAGTCACCTTATAGAAAGAATAAAACATTCCATGCGGTTTCTGAAAATGCCACCGTAGAAAGAACTAAACATTTTCATGCGGTTTCTGAAAATGTCTCCGCAGGAAGAACTGAAATCAATTCCAGCGGCCTCTGAAAGAGCCACTTTACAGAAAGAAATGAAATCATTTACATGCAGTTTTTGAAAATGCCACTTTCAACAAAGAACTCAAGTCAATTCCATGCGGTTTCTTAACGAGCCAACTCGTAAGGCGGCTCCACACATTCAGTGTTCGGCGAGAAGCGAGAGACCGTTCGGCGAATCTCGAGTAGTGAAGAACGGTTATATGCTATTTGCCGGGTATCAAACACTTGTTTGTCACCCTACACACAACGCGTTTGGCACATCAAAAGAAACCAAAATTTTCTGAACATCTTGGTTACTAGCAATTGAGTGAGTGGTCTCTCGTTTTTTTTTTTTTTTTGACGAATGTGTGGAGACATCTGTATATTTGAAGAGTCGGGTGGACATAAAGTAAAGCATGCGGAAACACTTGATGAAACACGGAGATGAAAGCAATTGAAAATGTTCCTTTAAGTGGGTTTCATAAAAATTAGAATAACCGAGGGCGATACCCGAATCATACATTAAACAACAATGTAAAATCTTCATAAAGAAACTCAAAAGAGAGAGTACTTTCTTTTGTTATTGAGAGTTTTCTATATGTGGGTTATAAGGTCAACCAGCCAAGCTCAAGTAATATCTAAGTTATAAAGAAGTTCGTTACAGCGACTTAACATCGATTTTGATTATCAGATTGCATGAAAACAGATAGAAAGAGCCAAAACTCGTAGTAAAAACAATTTGGCGGGCAATTATTTTTATAGCAAGGTCCTTCATTTGTGTAATGTTTTTTCTAATTTATTTTAGTAAACACACAAAAACAACAACAATAAATAATAAGCTTTATTATAAAAGGTTTTCCCTTAAAAATATTGACATGAGATGAACATTAATTAGCCAAATTTCAGCGATGTTAAAGTATTCTTCGAATAAAAATGTTATTTTTCTTTTCCATTGCCTTTGCAACACCATTAACTCTTTTTGAAGACCAGATAATTTACGTAAGTAAAACAGAAATTGAGATTTTGTTATTGAAATGAATGTAGGAATAAACTGTTTCCGTAGGAAGCAACAATAGAAGCCGAGTCTGCAATTTTGAAATGAGTATGCCAAAGAAATGACGGTACGAGTGCATTCATTATTTTTAATACCAATTCATGGAAACTTACAAATACTGTGTATAATCGTGGAATCATTCACAAATTCTAGCGAGACGCTAGCACATATAGTAATGCTTTTTGTATGTGATTTTTGTTTATGTATGTATTTACGTTATGTATGTATTTATGTACGGTGAAAGAGAAAGAAAGAAAGAGAGAGGGGGGACAAGTGCGGTGTCTGAGAATGTATTTGAGACATATTGCGAGTGTTTGAGAGATAAAGTGAATATGAGTAAGGGCAAGAATAATTGCATGATAAGAGTTAATTGAATGATGTGTGTGTGTGTGTGCGATATCGTGCTGCTGGTGTGTGTGTGTGTGTGTGTGTGTGTGGTGTGTGAATGTTTTCCTGAGTTCCCTTTTCTGTGAATATAATGCAACGGGTTTCTTCCGTGATGACTGTAACTGAAATGTCTGGCCTCAACAAATTTCTTTCAATTAGTCAATACGATCAATTAAAACTAGTGAAAAGGCAGTAGGATCCATATGATTGTATGTACCATGTATAAACTAGGACAATAACAGGTACGTCCATATTTTCCTCCCATATTCATTCTATAAACACACTGAACCGAGATGAGTCATCTTATTTTAATGTTTTAAATTGCACCCACACAAGTCATTCAATACTGGTGTCTATTACTTCATATTTTGCACAAATATCTTTTCGATTATTCACTTACGATGAGAACTAAGATGGTCTACAACGAATTCTTCGTCTCTCGCGTTCAATCAACATTATCGAATAGCTTTACATTTATGGAAATGAATTATTTTAGAGGACAGCTGTTCTAGATTACCCTCTTTTATAATACACTCCCCTTACCAATGGATACCAAGTAATTCAGTTTCTCCCATCCTCTTCCCGTGAACTTCAGAATTCCATTACGGCTTAACAAAATTATCTAGCAAACAGACTGTATCGCCGTCACTGAATTTTCCATTCCGCATCGTTAGTCTAATCCACCTCCCGTCGCAAGTCTGTTCCAACCGCAACTCAGACACACACACACACACGTGGGTTACTCAGCACGCGAAGCGAACGAGAGCGAAGCAGACAGAGCGTAAGACGTGGAAACCGGTCAGAGCGAAACAGAACCCCATTCCTTTGTTTCCGAGTTGTTGTCGGGGGCGAAACCTCACGCTAATGACGGGCTTCTATCGCAACCGCGGATCGCAGTCAAGGGATGAATCTCCAGCCTACGGTAGCACTCTGGGGAGACGGCTACAAGGGGGCGGGGCGGCGGCAAGGCCGAAACAAGCGAGGGGCGGACCGGTCCCTGGAGGCGCGAGGGAGGGTTGGAGGAGGGTGGAGAGAGAGAGAGGAGCTCGGGTTACCCCCTCGCGGCGAGGGGGACGAGGGGGGCGCAGGGCAGTGGCGTTAAGCGGGCCCCCCGGCGCCAGATGCAAGGCCGTCCCCCAGCCCAGCACCCGGTGGCAATGACCCGCGGCGCGGCCTAAGAACTGTGAAATGTATTCATTAGCGACGCAGGGCCGGCGCTAACACGCTGCTAATGTGCGGGAGGGGCGCCTCCCTCGCCCCTTGCCCTCGTCCTCCCTTTCGCCCTCGCCCTCTGCGTCGTCCTTGCGATCCGCGAAGTAATTGATTTCCCTTTCTTGTTTAGCTGCGTCTCTTATTTGGTTTTACGAGCCATCGCCCGCGAGCTGAGGTTTGCAAGTCGGCATTCAGGCTGTGAGGAGGGCGGGGAATTTTACGGGATCACGAAAGGCCATTAGCAGCAAATGTTTTTTGTCAATCTTTTTCATGGCGAGTGGCTCTTTTGTGTTATTTATTGAACTCTGCTTAGGAAGGTGCAATTTTATTAATGAGTCACTCAAAGATATCACTTTGTTTTACAGTTGAAATTCACATTCATAGAAATTAGGTATGTATTTTAAATGTATATTTTGAAATTAGAGGAAATTCTTGAAAACTAAATTATAAATTAGAAATAATTCTTGGCAGTACAGAGAATGGATGGAAGCGGGTTAACAGCCGTTTAGTGAATTCATTGCTTCAAACGTTTTTTTAATGGACGACTTTCTCTTTGTAATTTAAGTTTCTGTGTGTTATTAAAAAAATACAATGTATACTTTATTGAAAAAAGTGCCCAGAATTATAGCTTTGCTTGATTCAATTACTGAAATCTTAGAGATGCTATTCTCCTAAGATTACCGTGTTCGTCATGAAAGATTTAAGGGAAACATCTGACATTAATATATTATAAGTGACGCGAAACTTAATCTAAAACTCTTTAAGTTAACACACCTAAGCATAAGACACTTCAAAATATTTTAACTGACAGTTTAGAAGACAACGATATTTAAAAAAAAAGAGTGAGAATATTTATCTATATTTTCTACACAAACAATTCATAAAATTATCAAGCGAAGGAAAAAATTAATTGGAAAAATTTTTTAGACCAAAATTCCATTTAGAAAAATTTTCATCGCCATTAGGTTGACGTAATGAGATTGTAAATTTTAATAGAATTTTTTTATTAATTTAGGAGATACATTCACATATTGGAATTTTATTTGAAAAAAAATCAGTTTTGAGACAAATTTTGATTGTACAATATAATTTCTTAAGAGTCAGGAGACCCCTGGTTAAGTGCACTGTCATCGTATAACAGCGGAGTGCCAAATGGTCTTCCGAGAAGGCAATGCCAAGCTTCGAAAAGGAAATTAGAAATTCAGAAAAGAATCCTCGTATTCGAAAAGAATTCGTATTTGTATTGGGAATAAATGAAAGGAAAGAAAGAAAGAAAAGGTTAACGTATCACCTAAACTGATATGAAATTAAGAAATGCTTGTTTAATAAACAAAGAATTGCTTTCAAGGTACTCTCATTACTAACATTCTGGACGCCAGGGTAAGAAAAAATTAAGTTATTACCACCTCATTTCTAGCTAACTCGGACCTGAACTTTTGCATGTGGAAACCCGACCGCCCTTCATGTTCTATGAAGGGAATTTTATGTTCGCGAAACGTGTTTCAATAGAATTCAAGGGAGTGTAACTCTCTCAAATCAAGATAAAACAGGTACCATCCTTACTGCGAGTAGGGGGTCTTCAGGAGACCTCAACTCTCAAAAAAGTAATGTCCCAAAATATAACTTTTTCGTGAATACGATGTGAGGAACGTATCGAGACCTATAGTTCAGAAAAACACGTTTTGAAATCCAAAGACTACTGTTTTCGAGTTACGTAGTATCGATGTGAAGAAACCCAGTTAAGAGGGTCGTGTGTGGCAGAATAGCATTTTTGCAAGCTTAATTTAGATGCGTTTTCTACAACAAATATTAATTAAGTGATTGCCACTTAATGTTATCACTTCAAGCCACAGATAATATGATAATATTAACCGATTCATTGACGAAAGATGCTAATTCGTAGATTTTCAAATGAGAAAAAAGAAAGAAAGAAAGAAAGAAAGAAAGAAAGAAAGAAAGAAAGAAAGAAAGAAAGAAAGAAAGAAAGAAAGAAAGAAAGAAAGAAAGAAAAGAAAAAGAAAAAGAAGAAACAAACAAAAGAAAGAAACAAACAAACAAAAGAAAGAAAAAGAAAGTCATCGATTCTGGTTTTGCGCATCTGCTCTTGGTTCTATATGAGAATGCCATTATTGTAAATCGCGTACTCCTCACCTGAAATCACCGGACATGTGCTAAATACCACTTCACAATCTTTGTAAAGCCTGTCTGATTTCCGCCGTTATTGGAAGACGAGACGTTTTTACATATTGTCTTCTGTCGTCCATCCAGCAAATGCAGGGTCGAGTGCACAGGATTTCTTCGCGAAAACAGCGAATATCATTTGCTTGGTCTTTCGCGAGTCGCAACCCATGAGGGATCAAAACTGCGCGTAATTGAAACCTGTTTCAAAATAATGATAACATAAAATGAATTCTGATCACAATAAACATCTTTGTCTCACCAGTTCGGGTAGGACTTCGTAATAATATTAACCGAATGATACCATTAACCACAATTTCAATAAGCGGCGACCACTATGTTTATAAAGTGAAAGTGCCGAACAGTGCCCGAAATCGCTAAGGCTGTAGTGTCATAGTGATCTCGAGCCGAAGGGTCGCGCCTTGGGCATGGTCACCGTGTACCGCCTTGGGCATGGTCGTATTTGTGTTTGTACTTTTCACCCTTGTCATCACCAAATCGTTTCCTCTTCACAGTTGCCATAACGTTAACTCCAATAGTGGTCCCAAATGACCTATATGTTAATGAGACCTTAAATAAAAAAAAAGTGAAAGGGCCATTTGTCATTTCTTTTTCTAACTTTTTCTTTTGACACTTAATACGTCACGATTGCTTGTGTGCGAGAGCAAATGTGTGTATTCTAATATTTTATTGAACATCTTATACTTAGGAATATAACTAGATTTCTGAGGATATACTCGTTTTCACTGGCATTAAAAGTTACTAGTGTACCCGGACAGGAATTCTCGCATGCTAAACCCCACCCCAAACATCTTCCCAATTTTCCATTTCCATATTAAGCCTGTAATATTTTTTTTCTTGAAGACCCTCTTATCCTTCATTTGTTCTATTAGCCTTCTTGTAATTGATAACAACTCAATCCACTCTTGTCAGGACAAAGTCTTATTTAACGTTATTACCGAGCAGAAAGGTACACCCGTGTAATTCAATCACGTAGAATATCAAGTAATTAATTTAATTTTTTTAAACAGATTTTACAGGCTCTGAACAGGTGGGGGTAGAATCGAGAAGCGTCGAATCAGCAAAAATGAAATAGAATGTTGATGATGATCTCATCCTATAGAATACAATGTGAGGAACGTTTCTTTGAGGCCTTTTACCTCAAAATTTTAGTTTTTAATGTCATAAAACGCTTCCTTTAGGAGTTATTCAACGACATAAATTCAAATATACGGCCGATTGTTGCAGGCTGCATTTGACATGAATATTTAGAAGCGTTTTTAAACAAATTCTTCATATTTTTAAAGTCAAAGTGCAATTCGTCCCGTACTTTGTTACAAGAATACAAAGACCTCTTGAAACTATGAGGAAGGAAGAAAAAAACTATATTGAGAGTTTTTAAAAATTATTTCTGACATTTTTCCATTCACTACTTGCTGAATGACATTCTTTCCTGCATCAAAGTCTCATTACAATACTTCTGGGTGGTTTTTACTTATTCTATTAATCAAAAATAAAATGAATCTACTTAACAGAGGGAACGAAAACATATTTATTTAATATTTATTCAGACTGGTGATTCTATAGCATACTCCATAGATCTGAATAAAGCAACTTTCTGAAAATATTAAATTAAAACACTTTCAAATTCAAAATGGAAAATAACATTAATTTATAATAAAAAAATAACTCGCAGAATATTCTTTTAAAACGAAAGAATAACGAAACGTCTAGCCAAATTCACCACTTTAAATAACGATTCCTATGAATATGTTTTCTTCACGTTTCAAACAATCCAAGTCGTTCATTCAGGACCAATCCCATACAGACGATTTACTGTATTCACTCTCCCAAATATTTTAGTCCATTAAATTATTCACAGTACTATCCTCAATTAATGCTCGTACAATACGACACTATGTCTTTTTACATCAAATGCTCCACTCAATTACATACCTCTGATTACAGCGTTATCTCTGCTCCAAAAATGGCTGGCCCAACTTTACGTTCTCATTCAAGAACGTTCAATTCCTTTCTGACTGTTGTGTTGCGTGCTTGTTATCATGTCGGCAGTCTTCACGACATCTAAACATTGCCAACCTGTGATTTCCTACTCCAGTAGACCGTGTCAATACTTATGACTGTCTTAGAGTCAAATATGGACGAAAAGCCAGTAATAAACAATTACGATTCATTACATTTTAGCCCTTATAATGCTTCTATTTTTCTTTGTTTAGAATGAATTTCGTCAACATTGAACGTTGTTTAATGGCAGATTACTGTCCTCCGTGAGCTCTTTATGGGATACCTTGAAAATAAGATTTGCGTTAACACTAAAGAAAATATTCATAGATGTAAGATGCAATGTGGAAAATCGGAAAATGCTCATCCATTGTCCAGGGCGGCATTAGGCGAACGTTTTTAGGATGTCATATCCTCATAACATATTATATTTCTATGTCACGTATTGCGTATCACTACCTGAACTTGTATGGCCTGATCTGGAGTGGTAAATCAATATGATGCTTAGATGCTTACAATTAGGTGATAACTGAATGAACTATGAATTGTAATAGTATTAGGAGAGGTATGGGATTGTGATTAGGGTATCGGAGAGGGGGCAACTTTAATAAAACTTGCTAGGAATCCGTTTTGACCACAAACATCGACCGGGATTTGAACCCAGTTCAAAGAGAAGGAAAGCTAGCGCGCTGATCGCAGGATGCGATTCGACGGGGAAAATGCAGGAGACTGTCCTGCCTTAGTTTGATGGCCCCTTCTAAAACAGCATTTATTTCTCCTTGACATGAATACAATTATTCCGCATTAGATGTCTGAATAATTTCCACGCTTTTAAAAATCCAAATCAGTAACTTTCTTAGAATTTATTCAGGATGTGATACGGAAGCCAATATTTTCTTCGTTTTTTATCAGTTCGCATCCTCCTGGAGTTTTGAATGATCCACCTGAAGAAAATCGTGAATTCGCTTCATGGATGGCCGGTATGCATCGGATTGCTTTATATTACCGCAGCTAATTAGCCGATTCTTCTGGAAAATTGCTCCAATCTCCAACGGCAGAAGCACTTTTGTACATTGTATATTGGCACCGTACTTTCGTTATACTGAGAAAAAAACTTGTTCGCAGCCAACTATGCTGCATAAAGGCAGTTAGTGAAAAGCCCCTAAGCAGGTATTACTTTTGCTTTAACATCGTAGACATGTATTACTTAACTGCACCCTAGATACACTTAATCAGGAATCAGATCAGTCTGATATTTACCCGTTTTCATCAATCACGTTCATTACAACTATGTTAACGTTGTTGGGAATTTTAACCTTTTAGCCTTTTTCCCTCGGTGTTTCGCTAGTCTAATGAGATCCGCAAACCCAAGGATCATTAATCTACAAGTAATGCAAATTCATGAATACAGTATACAGAGTACTACGCTCAGTGAGCTTTTTTTTTTCTTCTCATCGCAGTCTCAGCTAATATTAAAGAGGCAGAACAACTACAGGAGTCGCGTCATCAAAAAAGTACTTATGGAATAATTTATTTTAATGTATAATGCGTCATAACGTATTTGCCTAACACCACCATTGACAGACAGTGATTCACAGAGCTCGGTTAAATACGATGTATGTATTTCTACAAGGCGATATCTAAAATTCGCAGCGACAGACGTTTTTTAATCTCCAGCCTTCCCCACTGCGTGATAAGAACTCTCTAGTGACAACTCGGATAGCCGGCGGCGGTTCCCTTGCCCGGGGAGTGTTTCTTCCCTTCGCGGACCCCGGGCGTCTTCCACTGGGGCCGCCGGACGCGCGAGCAGGAGTGACGGGCGCGCCGGTCCGCGGCGGCGGCGGACACTCCGGGGGCGGCGACGGCGGGCGCGGGCGGCGAGGCGTTATTAACTCGCAGGCGGCAGGTAATGAGGGGCGCGGGGGCGGCAGGGCGGAGCGGACAATGCGGCCAGCTGCGCGGGATTCAGACGCCTCCGCCGCGGACAGCCGCCCGAGCCGGCGCGGGTGGAGACGAAGGCGGGGGAGGGGTGGGCGTGGGGGCGGACCGCCCGGTCGGCGCGACGCGGCAGGGCAGGGCGGGCGGGCGTACTCCATTGTGCGCGTCTCTGCAATTATTCGGAGTAATCGTGCGTTAAGGCCGCCGGAACTCCCCTTGAACGCCGGCGCAGCGCGCCCACCAAATAAATACATTTCAATGAAACCGACGACCGGGTGGAAGCGGGGGCGGGACGGGGGAGGTGGCCCTTGGGAGATACACTCGCCCCCTCCTCTCCATACACATGCCACGGGAGATCCACAGGCCATCGCTGCCACCCCGCCGCCCTTGTGCCCTCCCCGCCCCCGTGGCCGCGTTGCCACTCCCCTCAGTCTCCTTCAGCCAGCGGCAGCCCCCTCCTCCCGCCGGCATCGCGGCACACACCTCTGTCCCCATCTGCCCCTCCGCACGACCTCCCTCCGTCCTGCCGACCGCACCCTCGCCGCCTCCGTGCGTCGGAGACTCCCAATGTTAATCGAATCTCAAAGAAATGCAACATTAATACTCTGGAGGCTCTTTTGTGGGGCGGGAGCCCCGAGTGGAGTCGAGAAGCGGAAGATCCGATGCCTATCTGCAGACCGCGCGCCCGTCATTGTGTGGCTAATTCCCAAGACGGGGACACCGATACAGAGCACGATGGGACCAAATGACCAGAGCGAGGCCAAAATCTCGAATGATTTCAACCCGAATGACCAAATCCAAGGTAAGGATTTTTGAGATCGCTGTTTGTATGTCAGGTTTTAATTTTAATAATAATAATAATAATAATAATAATAACAACAATAATAATAAGGGAAAAGCGCAAAAATGTGCATTATTGGGCTTTTACATACATTGCTAGAGGCATTATTTTCTGCACAGGACACAATCACAGTCTTCTTAGGGGCCTGGATATTTTTTCTTCGAACATTGTGATAGAAGCCGTGTACTGCTGGTCTCCTAAATGGACTTTTCGTTTCATTGTTTGCCCCAGTCCAGTGAAGTTGGTCTCTGTAGAGTACACGTCTAAATCGATATCTCCATTTCGCTTGCTGTAATTCGACTTCTTGTTTTGCACATTAGTTTATATAACCCGGTAGGGTTACCTTGGCGCATCTAATGTAAGTGGTATACATTACAGTGTTTTCCGTTCAGGACACATTCACATTCCGCAGAGAGTAATGGAAGTTTTGCACGTCACATATTCTGATAGAAGCCGCGCAATCCTAGTCTATTTGAGTTTCTCAACGATAAACTAAGGTTTGCAAAGATGAAACCAGGGGAAACTTCGTTGGTGGTCCGTAGATATATAATTATTACAACAAAACATTTGTGTAAATATTAAGTTTATAACAAATTTATTTTTTGTGTAATTTGCGTTATACTGTTAAAATTGTTCCATGTGATATTCACGTTGGGTTGAGTTCTCGTAACGGTAAACTTGAAGCTGCAGATGCCAAAACCAACTCGATTAAATCCTTGCTGGTGATCAATGATATATGGAAACTACATAGACTGAGTATACATTACAACCAGCAATGACAAATTCGATAATGATTGAAGATTATTGTCAACATTTTCTCTAGCGCTATAGATGCTGATGACATCACATTGTAGAAATAAATTTGAATCATAGTTATATTTTCCTCTAAGAAATGAAAGAAAGATTAAAAAAACTAGCATTAGGTCATAATAATAATTTATATTTAAACATCTAGAAATGAAGGAGTTAAAAGGAGCATTAACATGTTAGCAATAATTCAGAAGTGACTGAAATGAGACATACAATTGGGCGAGAGTCGCACTCTGCGTCGGGCTTGTTATTGTGAGGTTCCCTTGCTCCCACAGGAACCCTAGCCCAGCTCGGAGCTCCGCTCCACACCCGAAGACACGCTCTAAGTTCCCGACTGGTTTCTCGACATGTGCGTTAATGTAAAGCAAGTAAGAATAAATTTGTAGGGAGGAAGTAGGGTACAAGAATGGAGAAGGGAAAATGGCAAGCGTTCCGTGATCCTTTTTAGAGGATACCGCTGTGGCTTTCTTCTGGTATCAACCGGAAAAAAATACCGATCAGTGGCTGGCCTCTAGAATTCTCCTCCAGACAGTGGTTTAATTCGATTCAGATGTGCACCAGGAGTCGAAAATTTGTCACCGGAGTGATTCTAACCCTATGACATCTCATTACGATGTTACAGAGACAACGGTCACAGCCATTTATCATTGGTGGTCGATATTTCCACAAAATAACTTTTATTTTTCAAGTTTTGGTCCTGTGTTCGTCATTTGGTCACACCGTGGAGCGTCGGGCGGGAAGGGCCAAGCAGGAGTGTAGGGAGGGTGGGGGGTTGAGCCCATGGCCCATTGCAGTCAAGATGTGGGGGTTCTTTCCCAATAAAGAGTCCATGCCTTGATGCCCAGGCAGCTGGGAACCTTTTTTTGCGTTGGCAACCGGCCTTCCTTCCGGATTACAGAATTCGCTCGCTTTTCTTCACCAATGCGGATTTCACTTCTTTTCGTTTTGATGTCAATTTTGGAAGTCGGTTTGAAAAGAATGATGTTTATCGTGATTCCCTTAAGGGATTTTGAGACGTGAAATGCTAGGATCTAATTCCAAAAATCAAGTTGTTTTTTAATCTTCAAGGTTTTCACTGGTGCTTTAGAATTTGTATTTTCTCTGCAAATGCAATGCAGAGTTAACCACTATCATTTTTTTATAAAACTTAAATATGTTTTTAATTCTGAAAGGTCAGAACTGGTAATTTATGTAATTTTAAAATGAACTACAAGCGAGAAGTTTTTTAACGAATATTGGCTAGTGTATTATTTACTTATCTTGATAAGGGAAAATGCACAATAATTCCATACTTCATGCCTAGAAACTCGTTCTTTTTGATAGAACCCTATTATCAGATGCTACAAGTATATCGCTTGTCGACGGGGGCTCAGCCAGCTTGCTTGTGTATGTTCATTGTCATAACGGCTGATATGCTCTCAATTATGATATGCTCAGAATTAAAATGGTATTAGCATTATGTTTCGGTATTGAATTATTGTCGTAAATACATCTGGACAAAAGCTTTATGGACGTAAAACCTAATTTTGGATAGAAATGTAACATTTTTGGTCCCATATTGCTTGCACGTGCTGTTCAATTCCATTCTACTCGGGGATTCGTGAAGAAATTCTTTCTACCGCAAACAGAAATTATTAGTCAGAATCTCATAAAGCATTCAGAACGGACGCAGAAAAAGACGCTACAGAAAAAAAAAGCGCCTTTATTCAAAATCTAAATACCAACGGCGAGTGGCGAGTGGCAAATGGTGGGCGCCTACTTAATGCGGGCGATCTCGGAGCCATCGAGTGCGCTTCAGAGGGCTTTGCAGTGCTGCCACGTGCGCCCGCGAGAGCGCGCGGTCGGGCGGAACAAAATGGCGCAGATTAGTGGACACAACACTCCGGGGGCTGCCTCTCTAGATGGGAGGAGGAGGAGGAGGGAAAAAAGAGGGCGGGCAGGAGCGGAGGGGTGCCAAAGAGGAAGCGCGTGCGGGGGCAGCGGCAGAAAAGGCGCCTGCCGGCATGTTATTGCGGTTCCGCGTAATTGCGTGGGGGCGCGGCTGCTGCGGCGAGGACGCGTAACAGTCGAGGGAAGGGCTGCAAAGAACGGCGGCGGCTGAGGGAGCGGACAGGGCGGAGATTGAGAAGAAGACGGAAGGATTGGAGAGAGGAAACGGAGGCAGAAGGAGGAGACGGAGGAGGAGAGAGGAGGCGGAGGGGAGGAGACGGAGGGAGGGGATAGAGGTAGAGGTAGAGTGAGGAAAGGGAAGAGGAGGGAGGTAAAGCCAGATGGAAAAGGTGATGTAGGGGTAGCAGGGAGGAAGAGGGAGGGTAAGCGATAGGCAATGAGGCAGGAGGGGGTTAAGAACTTGGGAAATGAGGAGGGGGGGGGTGAGGAGTGAAGGGGCATAGGATGAAACTGAAAAGCTTGATTAATTCACGCATTCCCTGAATTTATACATCCTTAAAAACAAGCACTGACCGAGAGTAGCGAGAAATCGCCATCCACTTGCAAATATCGAAGGTCAATATCTTTATAATCAATTCATAATATAAGGCCGACGAACAATTTCTGATTAAACATGACAGAGTGGTCCTGAGGACAGCTCATTGTGATCTCTACGGGTGAGATGATTATAGCTTAGTGCAATGAGGTCGAAGCGCTATTTCAAATAATAATATGTTGAAGCGTGTATCAAAAATGTGTAAGAATTAATTAGGAGAATTTCTCGAAACAAAAAGAAATACCAAACGCAAACTAGGTACGATGAATAAACCGCCAAATAATCTTTCCGAAAGTCATTAACCTCAAAATCCAGGACTTGGGTGTGGAATATGGATAAGCCATTGAGGTTTAGACGAAGTATTGCAAGAAATTATCTCACTTTTCTATTAAATCCAAAGAATTAAAGAAATCGTTTACAAGAAATTGTCGATGAGATGACTCGAAAATACTGAAAGTCCCATTCCGAACGCAGAAGTAATACAGAGAATGTATATACAGTTGGTAGAAAAATAGCCAGTCTCAGGGGGTGCGTTTATTCGACAAATCTCATAAAAGTGTGATTAGTAAATGATCTTAATCTAGATCGTCATGTAAGTGTCTCATAAGTCTCTCTTGACTTACCAAAACTCATCGTAAATCGTGATAGTATCTCTAGCCTTATTCACTACTTCTAAGACGTATATTTTATCGTATAGAGTGTATGTGATAGTTTAAAAAGGCCAACGAGAAACATTACGTTGAATTAATTATGTGAACGGTTTAAATTGTATGAATGAAACGTCTTCTTCCTTATTCTGAAATCGCGTATTTTATGCGACTTGCAATTCCTGATAAACCATCTCTTTACATTTGGTTACTTTAATAAGAGTCCAGCATTTAGGAATGGGGTGCGTCATTAGCGATATCGGTTTTATTTCATTCGTTTCTTCACAAATGGAAACTAACAAATGTGAATATCCGTCGGAGTAAATTTTGACGCTAGTACATTCTTTGTACTCGACGATTCACTTACCTCTATTCCATTTGTAACACAAATGTAACTTATTACCTATTTGCGGCGCTGAGTTTATTTAGAGATGTTCGACACTGACTCTTCAATGTGTCTTACGTCTACCTGCTCCTTGTAAAAGTATTCCAAGGGGGAAAAAAAGAATTTCTGAATTTTTCAAATTAAAATAACTAGCTTGTTTTCAAAATTTATTTTAAATACTTTAGGTCCATTTATAAACAGCTAAGGTCATAAAGGATCCCTATTATTTTATGCATAAGCAACAACAATTTAAAAGTCACAAACGTTAAATAATTAGTTATGATAATTTTCTCAAAAAATGAAATCAATTTGTCAAATCCTGTTATTTTCAATTATTTGAGTACTGTTTCACAACCTTCAATTGTGTTAAATGATGCACAAATATTGTTTTTGAAGCATATTCTGTATATATTCGTATTTATAAAATTGCGATGGAATTGTTTCTTCATTAAGATATAAATTTTATATTTTTAAAATATTTGACAGAGTCAAAGGAACCATGTTCTCAGTTACTTAGCTACCACTACATTTTAATGATACAGTTATTAAACCAATCACAGACAGTATCAAATAATTTTGATGGACAAGGACAATGAACATATAGAGAGTCCTATACAGCGCCATTTGTTTGAGAGTTTGTGATTTTAATAAGACTTATGTACACGGTACAATTGTATCGGTGTACAATACATTTTTTTTCAATATGCCTTTTCCCCTATTTTCGAATATGTTTTTATAAGGAAATCTTATTTTCAGGAGCAACGGCCATCACCTGTTGTCGGCAGAATTACTCAGACGGTTCGCACTACCCCATAAGCACAGAGGAGACACCCCCGAGTGTGGCGCCAGGCAGATCAGAAAACACTGCTTGTGGCCATCGCCTCCCCGCCGCTTCCGCCATATCCTTCCTGCAGCTGGCGCAGCCCTTTTCCCGGGCGTCGCTCTGCGGGGCGTCGCGACGCGTGCGCGCAGGGCGAGGGCGCCCGCCCCCGGCGCCTGCGGTCGCGCACGTGCCCCGGGGCCAATATCTGTCGGCGGGCGGCGCGGGTGGCGAGTGAGCGGTGCGGGGCGGGGCGGGCGGCGGCGCGGGCGCCCCGTGGCGTGCGATATTACACTCGGCGAAGCGCGACGGCAGCGGTAGCGGCGGCGGCGGTGAGGGCAGCGGCGCTGCTACTTGTTCAAATATTTGCGCTCCGCGGGCGATTGGCTGCGAGTCAATAGCTGGCAGCGCTCAACCCCCTCGTGCCGCCACCGGCCCTGCGCGCGCCTCCGGGCCCCGCTCCGTCCCATCCTGCCCTGCCCTGCCCTGCTGTACCCTGTTCAGCACCGCGCGTGCCTGCGGTAGCCTTGCGCCACGTCGATCTCGCTCTGTCCGGTGTGATACCCTTCCGCCTCGCCTCTCCTCGAGCCTCCTCAGCCCATCTTCCCCCCGATCTACCTTCCCCCCGCCAGCTGCCCCGCCCTCCACAGAGCCTCGACTCGACTCGACTCGCCTCGACTCGACTCGACTCGACTCGACTCGACTCGACTCGACTCGACTCGACTCGACTCGACTCGACTCGACTCGACCGATCCGACCCGACCCGACTGACCCTGCCGGAACCCCCCTTGGTTCCCCTCGACTGGGTCGACCCCACCCCACCTGACCTCGCCGGACCGGCCGGCCGGCCGACCGACCGCCGCCGCCCGATCCGATCCGGTCCGGCCCGATGCGACTTGACCCGAATCTACTGGACACGACTCCGCCCGCAACAGATTTCCCCGTTTCGTGCACGCCCGGCACGTTCCGCCTAGTCTAGCCCACTTCCGTTCCTTGTCACCTTATGCCATGCAGGCCGCCTACCGCCCCTCGCCATCCCGTTCTGTCCCGTCATTCGTCTCCCATCCTTCCTTTCCTTTCCTTTCCTTTCCTTTCCTTTCCTTTCCTTTCCTTTCCTTTCCTTTCCTTCTTTCCTTTCCTTCTTCCTTTCCTTTCCTTTCCTTTCCTTTCCACTTTCCTTTCCTTTCCTTTCCTTTCCTTTCCTTCCTTTCCTTTCCTTTCCTTTCCTTTCCTTTCCTTTCCTTTCCTTTCCTTCCTTTCCCTTTTCCTTTCCTTTTCCTTTCCCTTTTCCTTTCCTTTCCTTTCCTTTCCTTTCCTTTCCTTTCCTTTTCCTTTCCTTTCCTTTCCTTTCCTTTCCTTTCCTTTCCTTTCCTTTCCTTTCCTTTCCTTTCCTTTCCTTTCCTTTCCTTTTCTTTCCTTTCCTTTCCTTTCCTTTCCTTTCCTTTCCTTTCCTTTCCTTTCCTTTCCTTTCCTTTCCTTTCCTTTCCTTTCCTTTCCTTTCCTTTCTCTTTCCTTCTTTCCCTTTCCTTTCCTTTCCTTTCCTTTCCTTTCCTTTCCTTCCTTTCCTTTCCTTTCCTTTCCTTTCCTTTCCTTTCCTTTCCTTTCCTTTCCTTTCCTTTCACTTCCTTTCCTTTCCTTTCCTTTCCTTTCCTTTCCTTTCCTTCCCTTTCCTTTCCTTTCCTTTCCTTTCCTTTCCTTCCTTTCCTTTCCTTCCTCCTTTGCCTCCTTTCCTTTCCTTTCCTTTCCCTTTCCTTTCCTTTCCTTTCCTTTCCTTTCCTTTCCTTTCCTTTCCTTTCCTTTCCTTTCCTTTCCTTTCCTTTCCTTTCCTTTCCTTTCCTTTCCTCTCCTTTCCTTTCCTTTCCTTTCCTTTCCTTTCCTTTCCTTTCCTTTCCTTTCCTTTCCTTCCTTTTCCTTCCTTCCTTTCCTTTCCTCTTCTCCTTTCCTTTCCTTCCTTCCTTTCCTTTCTTCCTTTCCTTTCCTTTCCTTTCACTTCCTCTTCTTTCTTTCCTCTTTCCTTTCCTTTCCTTTCCTTTCCTTTCCTTTCCTTTCCTTTCCTTTCTTCTTTCCTTCCTTTCCTTTCCTTTCCTCCTTCCTTTCCTCCTTTCCTTTCCTTTCCCTTTCCTTTCCTTTCCTTTCCTCTTCCTTTCCCTTTCCTTTCCTTTCCTTTCCTTTCACTCCTTTCCTTTCCTTTCCTCCTTTCCTCCTTTCCTTTCCTTTCCTTCTCCATCTCCTTCCTTTCCTTTCCTCCTTTCCTTTCCTTTCCTTTCCCACTTTCCTTTCCTTTCCCCCTTTCCTTTCCTTTCCTATCCTCCCTTTCCTTTCCTTTCCCCTTTCCAACCTTCCTTTCCTTTCCCTTTCCCTCCTTCCTTTCCTTCCTTTCCTTTCCTTTCCTTTCCTTTCTCCTTTCCTTCCTTTCCTTTCCTTTCCTTTCCCTTTCCTTTCCCCATTTCCTTTCCTTTCCTTTCCTTTCCTTTCCTTTCCTTTCCTTTCCTTTCCTTTCCTTTCCTTTCCTTTCCTTTCCTTTCCTTTCCTTTCCTTTCCTTGCCCCGCCCCTCCGCATGACCCCAAGCGGGTGTCTCCGCTGGAAGCATACCGTCCCGCTTTTTACCTCTCCATTACCCCACCCCACACCCACAATCCCTCGCCACGCCCACTACCGAAAATTCTTGTCACTGACGCCATAGCCTCTCACTTCCATCTCCTCACCTTGGCTTTTGTCCTCGGCGATGCCCGATCAGCACCAAACGCCGTGTTTCATCAGCGCGCGCTTTGCCTGTAAAATCGTTCATTCCTGTACCACTCGGTGGTGGCGACCCCTTGTCTCTCGGCACCGTACACGCTTCGCGCCATCTCGCTCATCGAACGCGTTTCCACCGTCACCCACCACGTCACTCGCACTTGTGCTCTTCCGCTCTTGATTCGGCCTATGCGTTTTTTTTCAACTTGGTGTAGTATTCTTACTGGTTATCATAAGCAAGAAGAAAAGAGACTAGATGGTATTTAAACGTTTATATTTCCCAATAATTTAGCTGTTTTCCTCAATTATAGGGCCTAAATGGCATTTTCGAAAAGTTAAATTGTTTATAAAGTGGTTATTTTATGATCCGTTAGTCATAAGATATTCTGCACACAATGAAATGCCATACCCGACGTTTTGTTCTTTAATATTTATTGTCATACGCTTGTGTACACAATAATATGCAAATAAAAGTCTCAGGTCTAATTAAAAACCCAAAATTACGACAAAGAAGGCAAAGAAATAATGCTGCATTATGTTTCCGAATCAAATATAGAATTTCAATTCCTAGTTCATTTAATAGATAATATTATATAGTCTATTAACAGTATTTATGGTTTCAAGTCAGCGGAAGATTAATTTAACGGTTTATCATCGCTGAAGACAGCATTGTCTCGCAAAATCTATTCTTCTGTCAACCGAATGAGTAAAATGATAGCTGGCAATGCCTCGGATGTGTCAGCTCAGTCCGTGCTGTTGGAGGTTAGAGATAGCTGTCACGAGTGATTTAGCTCTCCTGATGTCACTCAAAATAGTATTGTATAAAGTGAACAAATACGTCGAAAATCATGAAACTAATTCTACGTTAGAGAATTTAAATGAGAAGCCTTCCACGACGAAGATAAGAGGACAGTCCAGAATCATCGATTATGAAAGACGCCGCACTATTCATTTCTATTCATCTTTCTTTTGAACTCAAAATTTACCAACTTTCAATCAACGTATAATTCATGTTCAAAGTATTTCTTTAAACAGAAATTTAAAATTTTTTCTTGAATTCTAACAACATAAACTGTTTTCATGCGAACCTTGCGGAACGATAAATTAATGAATACAACGTCCCCAGCACAAGTGAATTTACGTTCGTGCAATGAATACGAATCATTTCTTCACGTTACTGACTAACCATGCCTCGAAAACGATTTGACAGAAATTGGAGTCACAATCTTTCATATGGTTGAAGCAAGTTTTGTAGAGAGACTCAATGACGCAGGGACTTGAAGCACCGTCCAGTGCGGTGGAGAAGAGTGCTGCTGGTTCGAGTCCCACTTAAAGGGTCTTTATACCGAATAGTCGTGGGTTTGGGCATTGATCCCCCCCCCCCCCATATTGCATCAGAATATTTTCCCATCCACATCATTAAATTGGCATCATTTAAAGTTCATGATTATCCTGTCATCTTTCGTACATTGGAAGGTATTGGCGAACTAACCCTGTAGCCAACAGTCTGGATAAAGAAGGCCATAGAGCGAAAGCTTCCTTAGTTGCTTACACTCAGAAATGAATATTTGATTTATTATTAGGGTGAGAATTGGAAATTTTCTAATCGATTTGAATATTTCAATCAGGATGTCACAAGTAAAGCTACTACATATATGTTATTTGTTACCCTGGCAAAGGCATATTAATTTTTTCCCACGAAGGTGAATTAAACACTAAATCCCAGGCATGTATGTCACATCATTAATGACAGTACAACATTACATAGCATTCTTAGTTAGATAACTCTCTAGCACAAGGCAGAGCGGAATCTCTCCATGTCAGTTTTCATTGTCTGAATTACGTACAATTTTGGACATGCATGTTGACGATAAAATATGTTTATATACCAAAAATAATACTGATAATTTTAAAGAAGTGAGGATGCGCGCCATACCGAAACATCTTCCTCTAGGGGTTAGTAGTTATTGCTGCAATATTTTGAAGAAAAGTACATATCTTCCAAAGAGCTAAAATTAAAGGAAAAAAAAATTTTTAATATTGGAGACTGGGCCGATTTGAAAATATGTCTGAACTTCGAAATTTTCAAATGTAATAGTATTTAATGAAAATCAGAACTACATAATTTTTATAAATGTCCTTTCTCCTGTTCCAGTAATAAAACTGCAGAAAATAATTGCGAACATTTTCCATAAAATTTTGAAATTTCACAGGGAATAAAGTGAAATTTATGAAAAGTAATCCTCAGAATTAATATATCTTAATGGTTTCCAAAAAGGTACATCTAGATCGTCCTAATGAAGTATTTTCTAACTTTCAACACAAACGCTTCTAATATGACAGGAGTTACGCGTGACACATGCTTACATCTATCAACACACACATACCGATTTTCTGTTACCAAATTGCTTTTATCTCCTCTTCCCCCTGTACCAACGCTCAACACCTTTGAATCAGCACTAATAGAACTTAATCCTGACGCGTGTGTGTGATACCCTCAAAAGATATTCAAGATAGATTTTACGTTCGAAAATTTGAGGTCGTAATGTTCAGGTGATTCCAATATTCTTCTTTCCTACGTGTAAAAACAAAAAAGTAAAAGATGAAACATATACATATTTCTGGAAACAAGGTTTCCTTTAGCCTACGGAGGCGAAATGTTGCATTTCCGCTGTCTCCTCTAGAGAAGGGTGTCCACTCGAAATGAATGTATTTTTGAGTTTTGCTTGGGCAAGTGCGGCTGTTTGCCTACGAGGGCGGCGCAGAGCGAAAGAGGCCGACTGGTGGACGGCGCTCGCAGTTTTGCCACCATTAACATAAACAAGCGGACGCGCCGGCCGCGCCAGCCACGTCGCGTGTTCGCGCAGTAAATTGAGTTAATACGCAGGCGGCGCGCACGCTGAAGTGTCGGCGCGTGGGCGCGTCTCCAGGGGCGCAGCGGAAGCGGTGGCGGTGCGGGGCGAACGAGAGTGAAAAGGGGTGAAAAGGGGAAGAGTTGGGAGGGGCGGAGAGCACGAGAGGAGGAGATGGTGTAAAAATGGGGTGGGTTGATTGATTGTTCATTGATTGATTGCTAGTGATTCCGGGCGCGTCAACTGCTACGCCAATAGCCCGGTAAGTGAGTATTTGTAAGTGTAGTGCGTATTTTTTGCTCGGGTGATGGCGGTGATCTTGCCCCGCTGGATGACGAGATCCGTCGCCGACCTACCGTCGGCTAGCAGGGTTTCCGTCAAGAAGGTATCTCCCACCACCGGGGCACCGCCTCAGCCAGAACAAACTCCAAGATCCCTACCGGTCTCCCAGTATGAGTGTAGTGCAGTGCAAGTCAGCGTATGTAAGGGGCAGGATAGAACAAGGAACGGGAAAGAAAGATCGCGCGCGGTTCATGACCCGTTTGAGAGGGTACTAGTCCGGTATTAGTCTGGTATTGATCGAAAGATAGCTCCGGGCTAGTGTCGTAAATCCTGCCACCGTCGGGACATACTCAAACCTAAGACTTCCCGGTCAGATGCACTACAGGGACAACAGTTGATGCCCTGAGGCACCTCTGAAAGGGGGTGGAGAAAGGAGGAGAGGCGAGGGCCGAGAAGACGATGAGAGACGGCAATGAAGGGGCGAAGGGCAGGGAGCGAGGAGAAGTGGGGATGCGGGCCTTGGGAGAGGCGGAAGTTGGGTGGGGCTACGAAAGGCGGGAAGGGATGTGGCAAGAAATGGCGGGGATGGGAGGGTTATGAGGGGGGGAGGTGGAAAGAACGGAAGAGGGGCGGGGGGTGGGCCAAAGGGCTTTGGGAAGGGGGGGGAAGGGGGAAAGGGGGTTAGGGGTGCGGGAGGAGAGGTCTCTCTCTGCGATGTCAACCGCACGAGTGCAGATGAAGCCCCCTTGTGTAAGCGCGTACGAACACTTCAGCGCATTGACGTTTGTTTTATCATGTGAAGCTAAGAATCTTGAAAAGAGACGGGATCCGAGAGGTTACAGTTTTCTAAATTTGGCAAGTTTTGAATCTTCACGAAGGAAATGAAATAAATAGATTCCAAAAGTACCTGGCACTATTCCATTCCATCCAGAATGAGCTGGATCCACGCATAAATTATGCTATGAAATTTTCAACACACCTATATTTAATCATGAAGATATTTTCTCCCTACAGGAACTAGAAAATTCTTAGTGATTCCGAATGAGCGATTGGAAAAAAATTTAAATTCTCAGAATTTAGCATATTAAACGGAGAGAACAGACAAAAGTAAAATCACACACTTTTTATTATAGTATTTTGTCGAAAACTACCATCACCTTCTCGAATATTGGGGTCTATAAAAATCATTGCAAAACAAAGTAATAAACTGTAAAAGTCTAACACATTTTCTCAGAAAAAAAAAACACCGTACATAAAGGGTTTAAGAACGGTTTGGACAAACGACATACGATTTAACGACAGAATTTTCTTGTGGTTTTAAAGCGCAGGTTAACGGTGTAGGCCGGCCTTATTTATGCTCCAGAGGTATTCAAATGAACGGATTTCGAAAGAAGTGGCCCGTGGGCTCTGGTGGCAGCATCCTGCTACCGTTTGCCTTACAACGCGCTTCCCCGGGCGCGCGGCCATCACTCACGGCGGCTGGCCGATTCAGCCCGCGTCCGCTCGAGCTTTACCCTTAAAATAATAGTTCCAGGGGCCGCGCCGGGCGCCATAAATGTGTCTGCCGTTAAAAAAGTGGCTCGCGCTCACAAAGGCGCCGGGAGCGCACAATGGGCAGCGCGGGCGCGGCCCAGGCTGCTGCAGAGACGGCGACTGGTCTGGGAGGAGGGACGTGGAAGACGGTGGAAGCGAAGGAGGTGGAGAAAGGAGAGGCGGGAGGGGAGGAGACGGAAGTGTCGGAAGAGTGGAGGAAAGGGAGATGGAAAGCGAGACGAATGCGGAGGTGGGATTTGAGGCAAAGAAGGTGGGTGGTGCAAGGAAGGCGGGGGTGGAAGGGAGGATGTTGCGACAGACGTGGAGACGGCGACGACGGCAACGGCGGAGGCAGCGAGGCGAAATGATGATGAAACATGACTGCAAGTGTATAGAGGCTGAGGACAGACATTCTGAGAGCCCAAGTAGAAGAGAAAGCTGTTACGTGCACCGTAGTTGTAGGGCTGAGGGACGGAAATATTGGAGAATATGTAGATTGAAACGGTCACTGACGGAAGAGAGGTGGATGTGAAACAAGGAAAGAGCCATAGGATTGGTGTAATCATGTGAGATGCAATCGGTCTGATCACACAGGGAGCGGAGATTTAAAGCAGGACGGGCAACAAGTAGCCGGTTGGGACTTATACAGGTGCTGTTTGAGGGTCGAGGAAAGACCCACGACAACTGCAACGAGCAAGACGGCAACGAAAGCGATGACAGCGGCGACACAAAGACTGGGACAACCGAATCGAGAAATGGCGGCAAGTGAACGACAAGGGGACGTCAAGATTGTGACAATATCACACTTCTAAGAGCGAATTATTTATTGTACGAAGGATGCTGGGAGCGGGAGCTGAAGACGTGAACATGGTCGAGGGACAAGGCAAGAAGCGGTTCCCGGGCGGTGTAGGTGGCGGCAGGGGCCATTGTGAAAGTAGTAGAGGCGTGGTAGGCGGGGGCGCGGGACCGATGCGATATATGGCGGGATCAACGTCGCCGGCGCCGCCCGACGCGCTAAGCCCCGCGCCCTGCACACGTGGCCGGACACCTGTGCGACGGGGCGGCGAAGGGCCGACGGCGCAGGGGGCGGCGGGACCAGACAGCAGTTGCAGGCTGGGGGAAGCGACATCCTCTATTTTCAGTACCATTTTTTACTTTAGTATTTTCAGGTACATTCAGTTGTTTAATTGTCATCTCAGTTTTTGAAGACATTTTCTATACAACAAATTATAATGATGACAATTATTAGTTTACTAACATGCCGTAGGGAACCAATTGCGTGACATCACTTGACCGTTGCATTACCCCAAGAAAGTGCTCTCGAAGGCCTGCCCACGCTTAGGGCCTATCGTTTTGTGCGCAGAACATCTGATTGATTTGTTGAGATGTTAGCGTACATGTCATTACAGACCGGATCATGTGCAAAGGTTTTTGGGAAAATATACCAATATATTTGCATTTTTTTCTAAAATATGAATGGCACATGGAGAATTATGCCAAATTATATGCAAATATGCGGGAAATAAAACTTCATGAAACATGGATTAAAAATGAAAACAAGCATATTAATAATTTTGCCATGAAGTACATTTACTTACTACTTAACGTGAATGTCTTCACCAGACAGTAGTATTTAAGAAAGATTTTACCACAACATATTTTTGAAAATTGTCAACCATGAAATTACTTATCATATCTGTATACATATGTTTGTAAATTGAAAATGTTCTTTCAGCATCTACCTATGTTATTGGACAATTTTTAAATCGTGCCATTAAAGAAGGTGCCATATTTATATCAGTGCCGTATTTGTATCAGGTGCCGTATCAGTTACGAAGCGTTAACAGTTAAGAAATAGCAGTTTATCTGTTAAGAACACATCCCTACACCAGACCCTTCACTCCCCTTAGTGTTCCTCCCTACGTACTAAGCATAGGGAGGAAAGGTAAAAACGAAAAAAGGTTGACCTAACATGGTTGTGCACTGAATACAGGATAGTCTTTAAACTTCGCAATCGTGTTTATACTCAACATTTTACAATAATTACACTAATTATAGTGTTCTATCTAAATAAGATGCAAAATGTGTATTATAGGTACTTATCTGATCGACACATTACCACTAAATTTTCCTAACAGTTACGTTCAGAAATCATGTTGCGTTCGTTGTTGATACAAACATTATTAGGTATTATTACGTATTCATATTATAGAATTATTAGAAAACAATGAACTTTTTTTGAGGCGAATCAGTAACTAGCAAAATAAAACTTTTATTATGTTGATAGAAAACTTATAATAACCTGTTTTTTCGAACAAATAAACTGTATAAAAATATGTATTCAAGCTTGTTTGTATGGTTAGATCTTCATTTATATAATTTAGATACAGATTTTCACGAGACTCCAGTATAAATCCCTTGGTCCAGTGGAAATGAATATAGTTAATTATGATAGTGTTCCATTTGTTGAATTATCATAACTACAAACAACGTTGAGAGGATCGATGACTCGTGGGGCTCAATGGTAAACAATACGTTTTAACTTGATTGCAAACAAACTCAGAAAAACTGTGACTATAATCGAAAAGCAAACTTGGATGAGTTGTCGATGCGTCACATGAACTGTGTATTTTGCAACGTTCAATTACATTATGAATGTGAAGAATAATGTAAATACACCGATGCCTTTTTTGCAATATTGAAGCATGTTTGTAATTTTTGTTGTATTTGCGGACAGGCTTCATTTTGCTCCGGTAAGTTGCGAAAAATATGATTAGCATGTGTATTGGAATATAAAAAATAATTGGAAAATGTTAAGCTCAGGGGATTCTCCAAAACCAAGCATCAATAAAACAATACATGATCATCAAAATATGACATTAGGAAGGTTATATCTTTGGATAAAATCATTGCATTTGGTTATGCTTCATTTTTTCAAATAAACTGTTGAATTGTAGCTTTAAAATGTATTAATCAGTAATATCAATTTGCTAATTTCATCTGAATATGTTCGTATTAATTTGTGTGGATTTGAGAATGAGTATTTTTTTTCTTCAGATAGTATGTAGTTTTAATTAAGGATCCCGAAGTATTGTGTAGTTTTAATTAAGGATCCCGAAGGATTGTCTACATTCGCATGACATGAACGAGATGGTAATAATAATAATAATAATAATAATAATAATAATAATAATAAAGCTGATGAAACTGATGGCGACTGAAACTCATCGGAGGATAAAATGGATTGCGTTGACCTAAGCCAATGGTTCTAGGAAATAGGGTACTTAATGTAGTAATATATTTGAGAAGTTTTGGAATGTTAAAGGTGTGAAATGTCAGAATTTTATCTTTCTTAATTAATAATTATTTACACATTTTTTTTTATAATTAAATATTAAACGATTCATGAACTGTTAAAGACCTTCTAGTTATTCAAAAATGAATTTGCCTTTCTTGTTGTGTCATATAAAAAGTTATGACAGTTTTATAGATTGTTCTAAATATGACTAAGACGAACCAAGGGGAAAGACAAAAACTAAGATGAATGTAGAAATTTACATTTTTTTCAGAATTAACGGGGTGTTCTTAATATTTTTTTTATTTCGAAATAACTTACAATAGAATGACAGTAATAAATCCGTGTTCCAGGCACACATTTCTTTGGGACTCTCCAGCTTTACGTAGGGGGAGAGGTTTGGCGAAGTGCATTGGATTGATTTCACTCACGCTTTGACCGCCTTGCTCCTGCTGTCGATAAGATCGGTCGGAACGAGTCGATTGTCATCAAGCGAGCGGCGACGTGGGAAGTTGAGAGCGATATCACGTGCGCGGAAGGAACAAAGGACTCGCTCACGCGCGAGGACGAGGGGGGCGAGAGGGCGTGGGGGAAGGGACGGAACGCGGAGGTGCAGCTCGGATGAAGAGAGCGCTCGTTCAGAATTTGAATTTTCAAATCGTTCTGCTACATATACCACGAATGGATGGAACTCGTATCATCGAACATGATACTGAATACTTTCCTATGAAATGTGGAGACATTTGGCGACCAATGACATTTTATGAAGTCGACCACGGCCGCGGTATGCCATGAAGATTGAGAAAGAAAAAAGAAGACAGTAGATTCTCAAAATACTGAATTTATAAATAATAATAATAATAATAATAATAATAATAATAATAATAATAATAATAATAATTACCTGAAGATCCCTGAATTGGCTTAGTTGCCCTCATTTATTTCCTTAAACGCACTTCTGATTATTGTGAGCTTTTCTCATACTCATCTCTCTGTATATTTAAGGAAAATTAGATTGTACATGTTCGTTGAAAAAATCTGGTAATTCACAGCCATACTTTCCGAGTTGTGTAAAAGTTATTTCGGATTTGTACGTACCCTGTTACATCTTTTAATTTCCAAAATATGTTAACTATGAATGTTGTTTGTATTGAAATAATTTTATAATCAATAGTTTTATTAATGAATTCTCAGTATACTATGTTGATTATTCAAAATTTTACAAACTAATTCCAACCTTCAGATATATATAATTGAAATTATCGCATATCATTATTTATTAATTAGAAATAACTCCAGAGATTGCCAAATAAAAATTTGGGTAACTCCTCTGGTATTAATTTCTTCTGCGAGAAAGAGTGGAAAGGATAATTTATAGCAATCTACGGTATATCAAAGATCGCTGATTATAACGAGTTTACTCTTTGAATGAAATATCTTTCAGCATTGATCTAATACCCTGTGATTTTTTCTCCACGATTTCATTTAAAGAAATAAATTAAAGTAATTATTTTAGAAGTTTCATCTAACACTTCCTTTCAGGACATGATTTTTGATAATCTAAATAAATGCATTGAATTAACAGCACGCGAAAAAATGCGTAATATTTGAAATTGTCTCTTTAGGAATTCTAACTTGTGGTTAGGGCTTGATCACTCGTAAGCTGTGGCCGAAGAGAAGATGTAGCATTTCAGGGGAATGCCAGTTAGCGCTTATTAATAACAATTTTCATTTATCTTCGACGTTTTTCTGATAATTCAATTCAGTGGGACTCTGAAAGATGTTTAAAAATTTTTCCCAGATTAAAAAAATTGTTTGATATCAATTTTTACTTCCATTATCACATAACATAATATTCATAAAGTTGTTTTTACCCTTTAATATTTAAGTTTTCTGATGGTCTTATTTAGTAATTGAACATAGCATTCCAAATCGCGCCAATTCTGATTATCTTTCCAAAACAGTACCAAACCAAACCAGTCGTCTAGGCCACTAAAAGCTTTTTTACTACATGTTCTCCAAATGGGGAGTTTATAAAAAAAATATTTATGTCCCTTTGAAGAAGCACGACATGCTATCTACGCAAGCTCGGGCAACGCGCCAGGCGACAAATCGAACTCCGAGATGACAAGAAGGCGTTCCACAGGGGGCGACCTGAGGACCCGTCGCAAAACTGGTCGGAACACAGCCCCCACGGCGGTAGGAGGGAAGGGGGCGGGCTGGGGCAGGACAACTGAACGATATCGCAGTCGCCATCTTCTCGTTACGGGCCGCTATCTGCGCATCTACGCGTGCCGCCTAATTGAAGAGCGCGGCGTGGTACGGCGCGGGCGCATGCGCTGGGAGGGGAGAGGAAGGGAGAAGGAAAGATGGGGGAGGGGAGAGCAGCATCCAGCGGCAGGGAGCAGCGACATGGGCTATCGGCCAGCAGGAAGGTGGAGGGCCAGGCACGCTGAGCACTTTCAGAAAGCACTAGATTAGATTCAACCGATGTGCGCACGGGGACGCTACACAAACGAATATAGAGGGAGGAAGAATACTTCTGACGCCGAGGTCACTACTAGTGTATTTACATCCATTCGGAAAAAAAGTGCGGATGGTGATTTCACCTTCCATTTGTCAATTACGAATTTCACTGGTAAACTTAGGGCTATAAATTCTAATGGGGGAAGAGAGTTCATGGATGCTCTTTCAAATACCGTTAGCACAGGATCGTTTGGCTTCGCAAAGCGTATAACTGAAAATACGCATTCGCACTAGGTTCTTGATTCAGCAGGTCATTCTACATCCTTCAACAGTACTAGACATATGGGTGACGACTCGAGACCACCGGGAACGTTTGGATGACAACCAAGGTACTATCTACCTCACCATTTGCATGGAAGTGGACGAGAAATCTTCTCCCAACCATTCACAAGGTACATTTTTTAACAAACAGAATGAAAACTACCGCAAAACTCGTTCAAGTTGACGTCCCTGATTTTTTATGGAAAATGATATGGTTTTTGCAAATTACATTGTCTAAATATGTTCTTATCTGCTGCAGACGGCCAACGTTTTGAGACTGCCGCCGTTTTGAGACTGTTGTTTTGAGATTGTTGCCGTCTTGTGATGGACGTTTTGAGAATGCTGACGTTTGAGACTGCTGACATTTCGAGATCTGCTGACGTTTCGAGACTGCTGACGTTTGAGACTGCTGACGTTTGAGACTGCTGACGTTTGAGACTGCTGACGTTTTGAGGCTGCTGACGTTTTGAGGCTGCTACGGTTTCCAACTGCCGACGGTTTCGACTGCTGACGTTTCGAGACTGCTGACGTTTCGAGACTGCTGACGTTTCGAGACTGCTGACGTTTCGAGACTGCCGACGTTTCAAACTGCCGACGGTTTAAAACTGCCGACGGTTTCAATCTGCCGACGGTTTCCAACTGCCAACGGTTTCAAACTGCCGACGGTTTCAAACTATGGTCATTTTCAAAGGTTTCAAGTTTTAAAATTGCGGATAATATTGAAATATGGAGAAACGTTTTCGCAATTTGTAGAGATTAAAATTAAATAGGTTCGGCTGCAGCGTGTGCGATGTAACGCAAGGTGTGCTTTCAGTAGTTTGTTAGAGTGGGCGCCCACTGCCCCGCGCGGCGCCAGGGGTCAACGGGCGAGCGTGACGCCTGCCTGCTCGGCCGCCCGCGCGCTGCGGCCGCAGAGCGACGCGGAAGATCGATCAATCAGCGTGAACGGGGTCGTGGCGCGGGCGGGGGCGGGGCAGGGGCGAGGGCGCCCCGTGGAGAATGATGCACGCTCGGGCGGGAGCGCGGTGACGGGGATGCGCGGCGGGGACGCGAAGCGGGGATGTGGGTGTGGGGGACGAGGTCGCGGGCTGGCCTCGCGGGACTGCTGGACCAGTGGTCGGATGCAAGAGGCAGCGGTAGGCAGACAGGACGTCTTCCACTGAGAGAGAGTTGGCAGGAAGCCTGTTTATTCTTGTCGTTTAGGGTGGCTGTTTATTATACACGTCCCTTAGCATAGAATGTAACTAATTGAAATAAAATTCGTAAAAACTATACACTTTTCACTTTGAGAAATATAATTTCAGATCACGAGAGATTTAGGTCTTGTGGTATGAATCTGAAAAGAGAGGTGAGATATAAACGCGTATGTTTCTCCAAAGACTGTAGAATGAAGTAGTTTGATTCACAGCATAAGTAATTTTCGATGCCTGGGAGCACCTTTTCGTCTCCTGAATTATTTAAATTTTTCGTGTTAGGCATCTTTCTCTTTTATTTTAGTTTAATGTTTGTTTATTTGTTAAAGTAAAGATACTCTTTCAAAATCAATTTAACAGGTGTGTCTTGGTAATGTAATAGTTATTATTACGAGTATTTTAGTATATTTAGTATAATATATTTTTACTTTTAGTATATTGTTACATTTATTATCTCCCCTACTTCAGTATTTAATGATTTTAACTCATTTATACGAATATCTACAAATGCTGCTCATCTTGTGAATAAAAATGCTGGTGAAGACACCTTTCATTTTTCTACTCTTGTGGCAACAGAATCTTAATAGACCAGTATCTTACAACGATTTTCGAAAAGTGATCTATGGAACTATTACTTCACCCTTTTTTCAAAATATCGATTAAATAGAATACACAGAAAATTATGAATGAAGAATAGGGGCGATTCGAGTCATTTGGGAATACTGAATTGACGGCATTGCTCCTACGACAGAAGGCATAAACACGCAAGGGTAGCCAATCTAAAAAAATGAATATGCGATTGGAATTTTACTTACAAGAAATCAGCCGCTGTGATGGGAGCACGCCATGTAGTCTGAGCATTTGATATCGATAAAGATTTAGCGTAAAACGTGTTATGTTTTTGTGTCGTTGGGTTATATATTTAGCGAGACACAATAATAATGTTTTGAGCGATGTTCGTGTGATTACTTCAATGCGGTAGAGGCCGCCGAAAGAAATGTGCAAATAGCGCTGGGCACGTCAAAATAGTCTGTGAAGAATAACGTCAATTATTTTAAGTTTTGATAATTAATATTTTTCTAAAAAATTGTTCAAAAATGACTGCTCTGGTCTATTTCGACTGAAAATCTACACAATACTAAATAACCGAAATAGAATTATATTTTAAAACCAGTAACATCTCCATGATCTTTATTACTTGATTTTTTAATTTAACAAAATAGTATACAAAACTTCTTTATTTAATTGTACACTTTTATAATTCGATAATTATGATATTATTTCTCTTTTTCCCTACGGCTTTCATCCAGCCAGCATTAATTGCTTAGTTGTATATTTTTATAATTCGATAATTATTGTATTATTTCTTTCCTTCCCTAGGGCTTTCATCCAGCTAACAGCCGGTTATCCCATTACGTCTCGATGGGATGCATATTCGACCATACACAAACACACAGTTGCAGGCACGTCTGCTCTGGGATTTCTGAACCCAAGGCCCTCCGCGACACCACGACAAACAAGAGCCGAACTATCATGCCCAAGGCGGGACTCGAACCCCCGAACCTTCGGACCGAAGCGCTGAGTTGTTACACGCTTTTAGCCACCCCGATCATCCATGTTGGCTATTATATTAATATTTTTTTCTAAATATTAATATTTAGCCCTAAAACTTGAATAAAATATTGGAATTTCCTTTATGTCCGATAGAAGCCTTCATAGTACATATGGGACAGTAAATGGTATGAAAAAATCCTTATAATTTCTAGATTTATAATCCACAAAACATTTACAAAATTTGCAGCGTTTTTTAACTTTTTCATCCACACGTGCACATTCCATAACTGTCAGCTTTTAAAATGTACCACTAATTGCTGCCCCTAAAAGGTATTTATAATTAATGCACATGTCCTTGCAAAGAAATGTGATCTCTCCTACCTCAAACGTCCGCGTATTCTCGACAACGGAAGAGAGACTAAGCCGAATATAAAAGCCGCGTCGGACTCCGAGCCTCAACTTTTTTGTTCCCCGCCGAAACGTCTGGCTCTTTTCCTTTCCTTCCTTCTCCTCCTTAGAGACGCATCTTTTGTGAAAAATGTCTCCGCGAGAGGAAACAAGAAAGAGGTTACACCGACCAGGGGTGCGCCAATCCTGCACGCAGGGCCGCTGTCCCCGGACTCAAGCCCTTGCGGGCCCCCCCGGGGTGACGGAGCGTCCGCGCGGCAGCCCCATAGTTCGCGGGATCCAATGCGGCGACAGCGCGACGACTCGCAGGAGGCTGCAGTGGGACCAAAAGCACAACTTCGAACTGCTGACGGTTTTCAAACTGCCGACGGTTTTCAAACCGCTGACGGTTTTCAAACTGCTGACGGTTTTCAAACGCTGACGGTTTTCAAACTGCTGACGTTTTCAAACTGCGACGGTTTTCAAACTGCTGACGGTTTTCAAACCGCTGACGGTTTCAAACTGCTGACGGTTTTCAAACTGCTGACGGTTTTCAAACCGCTGACGGTTTTCAAACCGCTGACGGTTTTCAAACCGCTGACGGTTTTCAAACCGCTGACGGTTTTCAAACCGCTGACGGTTTTCAAACTGCCGACGGTTTTCAAACTGCCGACGATTTTCAAACTACTGACGATTTTCGAACTACCGACAGTTTTCTAACTTCCGACTTCAAAGGAAGACCGTTTCAGAGTTTAAAACTGCCGACAGCTTCAAACTGCTGACGATTTATATAAAATAATCGCATTTTTCGCAAAAATTAATTCCGTCTCATCTAGGGGTGAAATTGATATGGATATTTTCAAAACAACGAATCTTTTAACATCGATTTCTTGATGCCAATGGTTTTTCCGTCTATAATTTGTGCTCAATTTTTACGAAGACTATGTGTTATTTTGGAACGAAAAATGTATCATGGGAACAAAAACTTCAATAATTTTCACTTATCAATAAATTGAGCTTTGAATTGAGTTTACATCAATAAATGTAGTCTATATTAATTTTATTGCTCTATCTGAAATTAATAGTTCTCTTAATAGTTTGATTATATTTTAATTTGTCTTGTTTAATGTACCACATTCTTTTAAAATAAACATTCTGAATAAAAATGAAGCATGCATTGCATTCTACTTGCTAGAGCTGGTGTTAGTTGCAGGCAATCAGAAAACCAGACGGGATCGGAACAAAATTGGTACTTCTGAGTTAAAGGGCACTCTAACACATTTACCCACGTTTTAGGATGGCAGATTGTGTTTTTGTCTTAAAAAAAAAAAGGAAACCTAGTGCACTTTGCCTCTGAGAAATAGTAATATACTAGATATAGAATGCCGTTCGGCCAGCTTTTTATGAAAATACTGAAAATACAAAGCTACAGCTTATTCTGGCGTCGTGCTGGCCTAATGTCCAGCGAAACTGATCGAAGAGGGGGGGGGTCGAGGGACGGCGCGGTGGAGGTGAGGGACGGCGCGCGTGGTGTGGCGGGTGGTTGCGCGACGTGACAGGTGGCGGCGCAGTGTGGTGAAGTGAAGGGCCGCGCGGTGAGGCGGGAGCCAGATGACCGGGCACGGAGCGGTGTAAGGAGGGGAGCTCGGTGTGGCGGGGGTCGGCTCGGTGTGGCGGGGGTCGGCTCGGTGTGGCGGGGTCGGCTCGGTGGCGGTCGGCTCGGTGGGGGTCGGCCGGTGCGGGTCGGCTCGGTGTGGCGGGTCGGCTCGGGTGCGGTCGGCTGGGTGCGGGATCGGCTCGGTGTGCGGGTCGGCTCGGTGTCGGGTCGGCTGGTGGCGAGGCGGTCGGTTTGGTGTGGGATCGGCTGGTGTGCGGTCGGTTTGGTGTGGCGGTGGTCAGCTTCGTGTGGCGGAGGTCAGCTTCGTGTGACGGACGTCGGCTCGGTGTGACGGAGGTCGGTTTGAGGTGGCGGATGGCGGCGCGGGGGTGGCGCGAGGGTGGAGCGAGGCGTCCGGAGGCGTGCGGGTGCGCTGTGCGAAACGCGATCCGCCTCGGGAAAAGCTCGCGCGAGCGGTGAGCGAGCGCCGCGATAGCAGGGGATTGGAAACCGGAGCTGCTCGGCAACCAGACATTAAGACTGCAGGGTGGCGGGCCACGACTATTTTTTTGACACACAGCTAAGACAAGTGGGTAAACGAGACATGTGTGGAATGTTCTTTATTGTGATTCAAAAGCTTGCATGTGTTAAGGCGGGTGGGTTAAATTAGTTTAGCCAGAAAAGCCTATTTGATGCGGATAATTTGACTAGTTTCTTTCATGCATTTCCAAGATAATAGCGACTCTCCGCTCTTCGGACTCCGCCGTTCACAAAAACAGCGTTGAATCCAACAAACACCAATTTCCAATGCATTTTGCATGAAAATACAGATATTATGTTTGTTGACTTGCTTCTCTCGCATGACTGCTACTAAAGAATTTCAACTTAATTATATATGCACATTTCGCATATTTTCCATTTATACGCTTCATTTTTATGAAAAAAATTTCTCGTTTGCTGGTTGGGATGGCTGAGATGAGATTATGGCTGGATTGAGATTATGGTAATGGTAACAATAATACAGTACTGGCGATTGATTGATTGATTTTTTCGTGTTTCCGGTGGGACAACTGCTACGGGCATGGAGTCGTTAGTGATAAATATGTTTCGAGGGATATGGCGGTGATCTTTCCCTGGAAGGCGAGATCGGCGCCGACACCGTGTGCTGAGTGGGCTTCAACCAGGTCTCCCAGCGGGCGTAGGCTCAGCCGGACAAAGCTCTAAGCTCCGACCGGTCTTCCGGAATATGTGGGTAGTGCATGTTGTAAGTTTATTGCTGTGTGGTAAGGGGGGGAGGAATAGTGAGGAAGGACGCATGGTCCGTTTGGTAGGGTACTGCTCCGGCATTCGCCCTGGTGTTGATCGGAGAAACCACGGAAAATTACCGATCAGAGCAGCCGCCCACTAGAATTCTCCTCCAGACAGCGACTGAATTCGACCTAGCTGAAAAGCTAGTGTCGAAAATCCTGCCGCCGTCAGGACTCGAACCTAGGACCCCCCCGGTCAGAGGCGCTGCAGTGACATCAGTTGATGCACTGAGCTACCGCTACCGGTAATACTGGCGATTGCCTGGAGATAATGTTACTATTGTTTAGAATTGTAGATTGTCCGGTGTGGAAAGAGTGTCAGGGACGGTGGAGTGGTGTTAGTGATTGAAGTAGTGGAGAGGGAGACAATGGCTGAGTTACGTTCATACCAGGGAGAAGATGGTGGTGTCGGCGACGGCAGTGTATTGCAGTGGTGGCGGCTGTATACGGTGGTGGTCGAGAAGAGGCGGGTAGGCAATGACTGAGGTAGTAAATGGTGGTTTATGTAATTCTGAAGGCTGCGGTGGGAACGGGGGAGGATGGCTCAGAGTCATTACCTTCCTTAGTGCGGGGATGGGGTGGGGGAGGTAATGGATTGAGCCAAATGAACTCAGGAATGCGTGATTGAGCGAAGTCAGCAAAGAGTATACGGATCATGAATGATTCCCATGCCAATCACTATGAAAATTGAGGAAGTGCATTTAATGGCTGCAATGGTTAAAAACTCGGGTGTTGTTCGGGTGGTTTGATACTCGGTGACGATAATAAGAACAACTCTAGTGACAACGACTCGAGGAAATTGCCAGAAAGAGTATATGCGCCTCTGCTGGTGGGAAATGTTCTATTATCAGCTGAGTTTGTTGACGTGTTAGCTGCGAGGGTCGCCAATGTTCGTCTGTCAACTATATGTGTACTCGTGGAGTGGGGAAATAATAGCTCTTGGAAAAGGAGAGAATAGAAAAGCTGGATAAACGTCATGGACTTTCACGCTTGTGTCAATGTCACAAAAGCAACCGGTACACGTCCCTTGACTGCTCTCAGATTTCAGGCTTTCCAACGTCTGCCAGCAGGGAAAAAAAGAAATTTAAAATATGTTGGGAAAACATGACATCTCTACTCTTGGGTCTACACAGTTGTATAGAAAGTAACATAATTTTAAACGAAATGTTTAAAAAATATCGCCCTTTGATGTCATTCATAAATTAGTGTTGTAAATGATGACGAAAAGGAAGCAGGAAAATGAGTGGTCGCGGAACGATCTGCATTTTACAATTGCCACTTCAACATTACTAATGCCTGAGTTTTTCAGATAAGTTCCCTAAAAAATGCCTTCAATCATCTTGCATTCATTCCCTGCCAATGCACTGCATTCACCTGTATTTCCAGAAATCACTTCACGAATAAACACTAGGGCGGTCGCAATTTCGACAAGGTTTGGACTTTTTATTCTCCTCTCATCGTATTTAAATTTTTTAAAAAAATGAATACAAATATTCAAACCGATTAAAGGGTAATAATCCGTGCCACTGAGCACTTAAAGGTTTTCAGAGATAATTGTTACATTTTTTGTCGTTCCGTAGGTCGTGCACATGTGTATTAAAATACAAGGATTGTTTCATATATAATGCACAGAAGTTGGCAACACTGCGGAATGAGAGACACGTTGACGGTGATTTTTGCGTTTGGTGTTCTAGAAGTGAATCAAGATCCATATATTATACGGATATAATATACATTATATGGATCATATATGGATGTATGATCTACATACGGATTGTATATGGACGTATGATTCATATATAGATCTACATTACGGACATGTACTACTTATATGTATGTTGTGATTTATGAGGAAGAAGGGCGTTTTTTTCCTTGTTAGCATTTTTTGCTGTTTAGTAAAGCGATTTAGAAATGGAACCTGCCCCGAATTAAAGTACTCTGACGGTTGAGGATTTAATATTAGTACATTAAGATCAAACCCTTTTGGAGCAAATACCCAACAGAAATTATAATTCACCATGGAGGTTGAGGAAACGTTGGTTAGAATCTTTGAAGTGGTGGTGAATTCACAGTCGAAATGAGTGAAGAGGTCTATTATCTCCACGTCAAAAAAAGATTCATTGAGAGCAAGTGAAGGTCACTTATTCACAAAGTCTTAACTAGTGAAGCTGCAACAGCACGTACTTTCATGCAATTACGTAATATTTTAATACCGCTATTTCTGTCTATATTAACACATCTCAGTCATCACTTCTTAAACTCATTACCAATCGTAGAACATTAGAAGACGAATTATTTTGAAGATAATTCATCTCCATAAATTTTATTATTAAAACCGTGTTTCATACAGCCGTAAACATCCCCACAACAATGAGAGGGAATTATCAGTATTTCAAACTACCGTTTATTTTTTTAAATTTATTTTTATCCTAATAGAATTTATATTTTTAACATAATATTGTCAATAATCCCTTCGTCAGGTACCCTGTAAGATCCAAATCAACAATCATGTCAGTTTGTAATGTGAAAAACTCTGACAGACATTCTTGTCGAACAGGCAGTAATAAATTAGAAATAACTACCGTGTCGCAGCGCAGCGTTGCCATTGTCGTATCGCAAACTGATATCTCGTGAAAGATTTTACCATGAGACCTAGGAAATTCGAATCTGCAATTTCGAAGAATAGCAAAAATTACGCAAAACTACTTACATTAAAAAAATACATTTAGCTTTATTTAAAAATCTCATTTTGAAGAACATACTTCATTACGTAAACAGTCTCTATCATCAATGTTGCAGTTTTGCAATGTTAATTTTTCGCGATTTTCTAAAATATGGTGGGTTCAACGTAAATGGTCCCTGCCCCAATTTTTTAAAAAAAATACGTTACTATTTTTGAGAAAACACAAAGAAATAAATTGGAGACAATTTTTAAAATTGCTGATAATCCATGAAAAATTACCCAAAATTCCTAATTTTCGAAAACTTTTTTGTACATGACCTTATTTCAAGATATTTTTGATGAACCGATTTCACGAAGAAGAAAATCTTTATCTTCTATATTAGGTAGAAAGGCGCCGAAAAAAAAAAACGTTTGCAATTTTTGAAAATTCAGAAAATTTAACGAAAATGCGACGCGATTTTTAAGGGTATTTTGGTCTATTAGAGGGAAATAGAAAATAACAAATTTAAAGCCATTTTTGAGAAAAATTTGAAAATGATGTTGATGCTTCATTTAAAGTTACCACCAAAATCAAAATATCCGTTTAAAATACAAGGCCAGGCATCAATCCGATTGGGAATATCAATTTTCGCGAAAATGCTGCTTAGAGTTTAGCCGCTAACGTTACTGAATTGTGACTACACAACGTGTTAGAGGAAGAGATTTATGAGATAAAATAACAAGAATAATCCAATTTTTCGTTACCAGAGTCCGGTAATAAGTTCTGACGAAAAATAACCGTTTACCCCGCAGCATTACACTATTTTCTTCACACTGCATTAGTAGTATGAGAGAAAGTAAATGCCGATCTCTATCCTAATAGTTTTTCCTTGGTATCCGAGATATTCATAAAATGATCAAAATTGGCTTGTTAGATGGCAATGTAAAGTATTTAAACTTCGAAACTAGGTCACTGATAAAAGGAGTGTTTATATTGTAGGGATGAAAATATATATTGTAAAAAAAATCAAATTGATTTTATTAAAAATTGTGGCATTATTAATGAAATGATTTCCGGACTTCTAGTGAAAACTTTTACATACAAAAAATATTTAATGAACAACGCTGTTGAAATGAGAGAAGTCTGCTACTGAGGCACGGCATACGGCTATTGGTGATAGAGCATTATTTTTAATAAAAGTGAAGAAATGAGACAGGAAGGAATCGAAAATACCAACCTTGGCAACACAATTACTCGTACAACTCTCTAACACACAAGAATTGAGTTTCTGTACTTTCATTATTAACTGTATCACTAATATCTATTAAGAGTTGCAAGGAGTACCATTGACCATCTATTGGTTTCAACATGGTAGTGAGAAAATATTTTAATAGACATTATGTAACTTATAGGAAGTTTCCATCTACATCTATTTGCAATTGACAATATAAGCGCTTGATATTACGGTTAACAAACGCCACAGATTTCTTTTATTTGGAAAGAGAAGGTACAGAAAATGAACATTTCAAGATTGGCAGAAAGATAAAGACATTTATTTGTAGAAAAAATACTGTTGTTAAGCCAATGCATTGAATACTTGAAAAAACAACGCTTATTATATTAATAAGAAGTACATCTTAGTTTTATTCCCAATTTTAGGGAATAACAATCCATTCCGAGAGCATTCTCGTAACCAATTTTTAAAGAAACTCTTATATTTGGTTTCTTGGAAATATGTTCAATTTACAGAATTATTCGAATTGAAGAGGTGACTGGTTATTTATGTACCTTTTTCAAGGAATCCATATTAAGGGATGTCTAGAACAGAAGGTTGTCCAAACACCGTCCGAACCTTTCACCGTACGAACAACACGTTTTTTCACGCCTTTTAAATTCACATTCCTATCTATCAGTAGTGTTACACTTTTGGTCCTGGGGTATGCCATTTTCCCAGATGAGTAAATTTAAAAGAGTAGCGTGGGTTTTGGAAACGAGCTGAAGATTCCTTCCTGACGAAGCCTCGTGACACTGTTCACGTCATCGGCGCTCCCGTCTCGCCCGCCTCTCACCCATTCGCCAAGTCCCGTCCCGTCCCACACAGTCCCTCCAGTCCCGCTCAGTCATGCCCTATCTCGTCCCGTCCAGTTCCGTTCCTTCACATCCCGCCCCGCGCCGCCCCCTCCGCCCCCCCCCCTTGCCTCCCGCTCCACCCTGCCTTGCCCCCCCCCGCCGCGCCGCGCCCGAGGCCTCCGCCGCCGCCGTTTCCGTGGGCGGCGCCCGCGCGCCGCGTCGCTCTGCTGTTCGCGGATTGCCGACGCTGCGCCTGCGTCGGGAAACACGCTCTTGTGATCGCCGCCCACTCGCTGAATAACCAAACTGGGTTGCGGGATATCCTATGCAACACTGAGCTGTACTTGGGCCACGGAAGCGTCTCTTACTAGTACTCTCAAATGCTGTTTCACTGGACGTAAACTGGTTGCGCTTTGGCCGCACATACTTTCTGCTATTTGGAACTTTTGCAATTTTCGCAAATTCAGTGTTCAACGAAAATCGGACCTGGCCCGTTTCATCAGTATTCTTTACACAATTGGACAAAAAATGAAACCATTTGCAGTCATTTTTGAGAAAATATTTTTTAAATTGCCTTTACTTAAAGCAAAAGTACACAAAAACTACTCCTATTTTCGAAAACAAGTGTCTTAGTTAAAGATGTCTTTGAAGAACAGATTTCATTGAGAAAACAAACTATCTTTAATATTGTAATTGCCGCTGCCGAAAAAAAGGCTGAAGGCTGCCGAAAAAAGTTTGCTTTTTGTGCAATTTTCGAAAATTCTGCGAGCAACGAAAATAAGACCTACGCCATTTTTATAAGTGTACTTTGTACTTTCCGAGGCAAAGATTTAATAAAAGAAATTTGCAGTCATTGATTTGGAAATTATGCTAAGGCTTCATTTAAAATATTCCCAATAATCAAAATGTCCATTTCGAATTCGAAGGGCCTCGAGATCGGCCAGAGCGGGAAATGTCAATTCTAGAGAAAATCATGTGAACGTTTTAGACCTTTGTGTTGGCCACAGACGGACTGACTGACGTTTCGTTGGTTGTTTGATTAGTGATTCCGGTGCATCAACAGCTTAGGTCATTATTCCCGTAAATGTATTGCATGCTTTTCCTCGGAAGATGGCAGTGATCTTCCCTCGTTGGATGGCGCCGACCTACCCTCAGCTAGCGGGTTTCCCTAACCAGGACTCTCCACCACCGGGACACCGCCCCAGCCGGGACAAGCTCTAAGCTCCCGACCGGTCTCCCGGAATATGTGGTAGTGTAGTGCGTTACTGTAAGTGTTTTGTGTGTGTAAGGGAAAGAATAGGACAAGGAAGAGGAAGGAAAGATCGCGCGCGGTCAGTGGCCCGTTGTTAGGGTACAGTTCCGGCATTCGCCTGGTGTTCATCGAAGAAACCACGGAAAACTATCGATCAGAGCAGCCGGCCGCTAGAATTCTGCTCCAGACAGTGACTGAATTCGACCTAGCTGAAAAGCTAGTGTCGAAATCCTGCAGCCAAAAGGACTCGAACCTAGGACCTCCCGGTCAGAGGCGCTGCAGTGACATCAGTTGATGCACTGAGCAACCGCTTCCGGTAGAGGTTTCGTTGTAAACGCATTTTACAGTATCAAGGTCATACAAAACGTAGATTCCGACCACATAACCTCTTGGAGGAAAAAATTGCTACACAGAATTGTAATAATACATAAAATATCATCATTTATCAACTTTTTGATATCAGAGACCGACATGTGTTTTTGTCGAAAAACATCACTTTCTGAAGCAATATAGTATAAGTAGTAGCCAAGATAGATAGAAGTATGTTTTGTTTTCGAGCATTTACACACATACTGGCTGTGCAGAAATTAATTATCTGCAGTGATTGTTGTGGAAAATATAAAAAAAAAAATGTTGTTTGCAAAAGAAGTCATCAACTTCTATAATTGGTCTAATTAGTCTTTTCATGAGGCCAACTTCTCTCAGAATGCACATATCTCATAAGCAACAGAAAATAGCTCACCCTGAACAATCACAATCTAAAACATGAAAAATAGACAGTAGTTAATTATGTTTGAAATGGCTGATTTAGCCCTTGTTCGCTATGGATTATTAATCTATACTATGAAACTTGATACTTACGACTTGAAATCGCAAAACGCTCTTTACACTGCATTTAGATTTATCTACTATTCTTTCATTTATTCTTGACATTTTTAGACGTACTGTTGCAGATGACAACACATCTTTTGACAACACATCTTTGGAGCAAAATGCGTTCCTTCTCTTTGACCTAAACTAAAAATCTAATGCTTACTTGGAAACTTGTGCAAAAAAGAAGGGTTATAGGCATTTTCATAAGAAATTATATATTTTTCGCTTAGCCTGACTGGGCGTCGTAAGGACTTGGAGCAGCGGTGTGTAATTATTGTCAGCCGAAAACTGCAAGTTGAAGTGCCGCGAAAAGAATGGGAATTTTTGCAATTTGCTTGTCCTTTTTTTATCACCAGCTATCACAACTTAACCACAAACCCATCATTAATGATTCACACCTTATCAATCCTACTATCATCGAACCAGTGGAAGGAAAATATAGAACCAGTACAGTGATCAACTTCCCAGGAAAGGAAAGGGCATAAAGACGTCACCTTAATCTTTCGCATTTCGTACACGGGAATTGACTACCCCACTCAACATAACATACCGTTCGAATATAACTAGGCGATGCATTTGGCGTTGCTCGGGTATTGCTATCGAAGATATAAATATCACAATCATCAATTAGTCAAGAACAGGAATACATTGAATCTATAGTGTATAAGTACAGTGTAAAATATAATTATTTGTATTGTATTGCATGTAACAGATGCAAAATTAATATGCAGAATAAATATTTTTATTGTATTGTATTGCATGTAGTAGATGCAAAATTAATCTGCACTGAAAGCCGTCCATCAATATGAAGTCCGGTCATTATCTCCTTATATTTAAAAAATTATTAAAATATTTTGAGTCATCTAATTGTATGAGTTTTAAACATAACTACTTTCGGACTTCTCATGTCGCCATTGAGTAAATATTAATGCAGGTTTAACGACCTTCATGTGTAGGAGACTTTTAGGCGGACTTCCGATTAAAATATTAAAACATCAAAACAAAAGCTACATACATATTTACAGATACATGAATTAATGGAAGTCAGCTCATATAGCTGGAAAAAATATACTTTTTGGTTTGAACTCTTAAATTAATTTGTGTCCAACGTGACAAAAACGTGACGCAAACGATGACGGAGGAGGAGCTGCTACTTCCTGGAGGTCATCGGAAGCAAGCGGGGCTGGCGCGAGATGGACAGATGGCGGTGGCGGCGGTGGGCGGCGGCGGTGGCGGCGGTGGGTGCTGGTGGTGGTGGCGGCGGTGGTGGCGGCAGTGGGGCGGCGGCGGTGGTGGCGGCGGCGGTGGCGGCGCGGTGGTGGCGGCGGGGTGGCGGGGCGGTGGTGGGGCGGGTGGTGGTGGCGAGGCGGTGGCGGTGGCGGTGGCGGTGGCGGTGGGGCGGCGGTGGCGGGGCGGGTGGCGGTGGCGGTGGCGGTGGCGGTGGCGGTGGCGGTGGCGGTGGCGGTGGCGGTGGCGGGGTGGCGGTGGCGGTGGCGGTGGCGGTGGCGGTGGCGGTGGCGGGGCGGTGGCGGGGCTGGCGGTGGCGGTGGCGGCTGGCGGTGGCGGTGGCGGTGGCGGTGGCGGTGGCGGTGGCGGTGGCGGTGGCGGTGGCGGGCGTGGCGGTGGCGGTGGCGGTGGGGGAGGCGGTGGCGGGGGGGGTGGGGTGCGGGCGGTGGCGGTGGCGGTGGGTGAGCGGGGGAGCGGGGGGGGGGCGGGGGGGGGGGGGCGGGGCACAGGCCGGCGACGGGCGACGGCGACGGCGACGGCGACGGCGACGGCGACGGCGACGGCGACGGCGACTGCGTCGGGAGGGGAGCATGGGACTGGGTGACTGACTAATCCCGGCAGGTGGTGCCTGTCCAGCACACCTCAACGACAGCCCAGACTCCGACCTGGGTTGCAGCGAGGTGGCAAGCAGAGCGTTTTTTAGTGGCGATAAGATTCTTCCTCGAATTGTTGATGTTTCCTTGACAAATCAAGTATTAAGTTTTGCGAATTTGCTCGATGGAGAGTAAGTTGCCGATACAATATTCAAAACATTTGTGTTCACCTTAAGGAAATGAATGGTTGAATGCTTTATACTTCTGTACATATGAACCTTTGTTTTGGTATGCAAGTAGTACATTCACTAACGTACATTCTTCGCTTCTGATATCATTTATCTTTAATGGTCAGAGTTCGTTTTAGATACAAATATTTGAACGAATTGATCTCGTTTATTACGTTAAACACCTTACTGAATGCTCTCACCCCACGGTTTTTCTTGCATAGCGTTAATTGCTTTAGTGTCTGTAGATTTGTTTCACGATAATGGTCATTTTCTGGAGAGTTAGCAAATTTTTAAAATATAAATGTGATATGTCTTCTAATCACAATCAACTGGGTTTCTTTACATATTTTCAGAAAGAGAGATTATTTGTTCAAAATTTTTTGTTCTATTTTTTATTTTATACTTCGAAAAAATACATACGTCATAGTTCTGAATTTTCGTTGCCAAGGCACCATTGTGAAGCATTTAGAAAGCAATAGGAGTGCAATGAACAATAATTTCGGAGTAGATATACAATCATTTTTCTTCTAAAATACTTATAATTTGTAGAATAAGAAATTCGCTTTTATTGCTTATTTTCGATGCCGCGATGAGAAGTCTGACACCGTACAGTGAAACAGCTCCTGAACTTCGTTGAAAAGCGCGGACAGTCAATAGGAAGGAACGTGGCTGAAGTTCCACGCAGGGAGACCGGGCATTGCAGTCAATTATAGTACTTTCGGACTTAAGCCGAACACAAAGTTCCTCATTTTCGATCGTCCTCGTTAACAGGGGCCTACGTATAGATTTCAGTGGCAGATAAGTAACGCTCTCGCCCTCCGACACTGCAGAAGAATCCGGAGGGAACGATCGATAATACCATGCGTTTTGCCCAGCTCTGATGCGGACCTCATGATGCAAGTGACCTCTGAGAGAAATAGTACTTTAAAAGCGACCAATTTTAAAATGCCCTTTAGAAAAAAGTGCTCTGGTAGAATAGTCGATTGCACTCTAATTGAAACAGTACAGAAATAAAAGCCGAAGTACAAATTTAAGGACTAACTCATTCATAAGGGTTCCTAAAGGATTTCGGTGATAACGAATATCGTAAGATACGTATACGATACGGTATCTTCGAATTCGATGCAACACAAAACGGCACAACTACGATGCGAAACAGTATATCGAATACGAAAAGTACCATAAATTCTTCCAGATACCAAAATCTTATTCATCGCAATGATTACGCCTGTATACCAACCCGTCGTTTTAGTCATGTAACTGATGTGATACCGTAACCGGTCTGTGGGGACCAGACAGAAATTCGTCCTACGCATTAGAATACCCTGTAGACTTTGTAGGTTGGTTCCATCGCGCCCGTTAGAGGCGACCCAGGGTTTGAATGGCCGCCCCTCGTCGAAAGCGTCGCGCGACCCTGATCTCTTTGCGCGCAGATGCGCAGCAACGGCGGCGGCGGCGGCGGAGGGAAAGTAAAACAGCGCCGGCCGAGCCGAGCCGTGCCGTACCGTGTCGTGTCGGGGCCGCGCCGCCCGCCACGTGGGCCGCGGGGGGCCGGAGGGGGGACAAGGGGGACGGCGCGGGGGTGGGGCTTAATCAGAGCCCACAGGTGGCTCATCAGCTGGCGGCGGGGATTATCCGGCCGCCCCAGACGCGCGGGGTCGGGGCCGGGGCGGACCTGGGCCCTGGGGACGCGCGGGGGGCCCGACCCCCTCTGCAGCCCCCCTCCTCCCCTTGCCCCGCCCACGTGGCGGAGCTGCGTCCGCCGACGCACGCGTCACCACTTCGTTTTCCCCGGGCAAGTGGCCGCGAGATCGGCAGGTGGCCACGACGAAATGGAACGCGCCTCATAACAGCACTGGAATGAGTCATGGTATATTTCAGAGCTACGTATCTTAGGTGCTCAAAAGTGACTTCTAAACAATTTGTGTTTTAGGTAAATGGTTTATTCCTGAGAGGAATCTCTTATTACGGCAAAACTCAAAGTGTTACACTCTATTTGCCTTCTAATGAAATATGTTATGAAAACACATAACATCTTCTAAACATATTCATTTCTACATTAACTTAAATCAACGATTTTTTAGATATATTATTTTTCTAGTACACCGACAATGCTTGTACATTTAGAATATGGAGAAGTGAAAGTTGTCAGCCAATGGTGTCGTTACTCACTGAGATGTATATATGTTAAGTATTTACTACTATAATGAAACGAAAGGCACTTCAGGGAAATCGTTGTATCAATGACTGTACTATACTCCCCAGTCTTAGCGAATGTACATTCAAACAGCCCATGTTGCGGTTTGGAATGGTATTACATTGATATGGTGTTATTTCTAGCAAATTTGCATCCTACAAATATTGTTGGTAGCGGCAAGAGAGAAGAGAAAGACGTAGATAAATAAATCCACGTACAAAAATTAATCGAAAGCAATAATAAAGGACATGATGGTCAGGGAGTAGAGATACTTCAGGAGATACTGATGGCAACGAAGATGACTATTGTGCATAATAGTAGATTTTAATGTCAAACATAAGCCTGAATGCGTTACGTAATCGATCATGTCACATTAAGGGCAAGATATCATTAAATAACAGTGATTACAAGTATATTTTCATGACAAAAACTTGACGGTACTTGTGAATTATATAGTTAGATGTAGCGGTTAAAAAAACTATGGGGAGCGACAATCACAAAATGAAAAGGCAGGGGTGGAAAATGAAAATGCCGGTTAGGAGGAGGATCTAACAATATTAACTGACGCAAGCACCCCCGAAGGCAGTGGGGCGCTCCCCTTTTGATCGGGAAGATAGCAGGTCATTTTAATTACGTGAAGGTAATGAACAGCAAGGAGCGACAGATGTTTCGGTAGTGAAGAGCAACTGTTTTCATCAAATGGATGAGGAAGATTCATCACGAATCTTTCACCATCTGTATTCTTTTGTAATCCCTCCCTCTTTCGTTCGTCTAAAGGGGACGTTCATATGCTCCAAATTTCTTTTCGGAACGAGTTTCGCGAAACCTGAAGAGCTATGAGATTAACTCATTAAAGCTTAGGTACCGAAAAATAATTTATATATATATATATATATATATATATATATATATATATATATAAAGCGCTGAAGGTAATGTGGTTAAACAGGATAGGTGTAGCTGGTCAAATTCATTTTACATCCAACGAACATTTTCGTCCTATCTTTTAAAGCGCAAAATAATTGCAAACACATTGTACATGAGCTTCCTTCCGTGGTCATGTGGATAACATGTACATTTGGAAATGCCGTAACCGGAATATGGATTAGACGGTTGAGCAATAATGTAATAGACTTATCTAAGGAAGCCGTATCAACATTTCTTTTGTTCACTAAAGGCTATTACTTGCCTGCTTGATAAACAAACTTTATATACAATCGTTTTAAAATTATACCGTTTCATTTTGTTTTACGTCTAGAATTTCAAATAAATAAATGTTAAAAAAATGTCAATTTTCAAGATCTTTTTAGGTGAGAACTTTCAAAATCTACACCAAATTTAACAAAAATAGCATGAAATTTCATAAAAAAATTAAATTAGTGTCAATTAAAAATTCTTTTCAGAAATGAAAAAAATCATTTAAACATATTTTCCTCGTGTAACACGTGCGGTTTCAAAGTCAGTAAAATTTTTTTTTGCAAAGAGTAATCGTTTGAGAATTTTAGTTAGATATTTTGTGTTGTATAATTTTATGTAAAATATTTGGAGCTATTATTGTTTTCTATATTTTATTTGAAGTGAAATTGAACTCTTATCCTTGTTATTACTGGACGACTTTCCCTTTAATGGGGTTATGTACATAATAATAATAATAATAATAATAATAATAATAATTTCAATTCATAAAAATGTTCGGAACTCTCCTTGGTAACAACGTCTATTAAACCCGACAACGAAACTCCCTCAATGAACAGCAAAAGAACAGGCGGCGCAAACTCTGCGCTGGACTCTTAGCGGAGGGGGTGGAGGAGGGAGGAGCGGACTGCAATTGCGAGTGTCAAGAGCCCTTCGCAAAACCGCGTGCCCTCCGCTTGTTTGCTCGTCAACTGCGTCAACCGCCTGGCCACTCGAGAAGCCCGGACAACGGCCCTCGATCCGTCGCCCTCCGCCCCCTCTCGGCCCCCCACTCCCCGGCCCCTACCCACCGCCCTCGGCTGGGGAGAGGCGGGGAAGGAGCAGGGGGGAGGGCGATTGGTCGCAATCGCTGCGGCGGAGGTATTTGCGATTTGCATCGATAACATATTTAGTTTCGGTTTCAACTCTCTCGTCTCCTAACGTCTATATTATCAAACCTCCAGTCGATTGCATTCGCTATACGATTTCAAATTGTAAAATGATATTCATTTCGCTCTGTATACTGACATTTGTTGTTAACAAATTGTATTAGTTTATATTTCCTGTGCGGAAGCCGCAGTAGCCAGTCACTGCGCGGTCGTTTGCAATTCTTGCATCGATACGATGTTTAGTATCCGTACCTACAACAGGATGAAGTATCGATATGTTGATATTACCAAACTTCAATATGCTTAATTCTTGGTCAGTTCAAAAATTTTTAAATTTTTTTTTTTTTTTACATTATTTTATTTTCTTGATTTAAAGAAACGAGATGTAGTATTTCATTAATATGGTTAAAAACCTATTTTGTCTGAGGAAAAGTCCGAAACGTTGGCAATTGTGCCTAGTTGCGGCTTCTCCCAGACAGCCAATTATCTATCAATATCGATATTGTTGGTTTTGAAAAGATCAACATTCTTAGACGCGGCTCATCATCACTGCTTTGATTCCGGCGACCCGGCTGTCCGCAGCTCGAGAGAAGAGTGGTGTGGTGCGCTGGCGCAGAGGGGGGAGAAGGAGGAAGTGGAGGGGGTGGCGGCGGAGGCCGGCACGTGCCGTGTGATGAGCGCCGTGCGTGCGTACTTACCCCGCGGTGAGGCTGTTGGGCCACATCTGGGACCTGCGGACACAAAGAAAGAGGAAGTTGTCAGTGCGGAACAAGTGCAAACAGTAGACAGTGGCATAGTACAGAAAAGAGGCAGTCACTGCTGTCAAAGAGACAATACATCGACATTAATGTTATTGATATGATTTCATTACATTGTATTATATATAAATTTAGTAATTTATGAAGAGAATTACCACATATAAATGGTAATAAGTTCTTCGCGACTGGAGTATTGAAAAAGAAGTGAATTTAACATTTAGTCTGTTAGTTACACTGTCTTTAAGACGAAGTGTCGATACTCAATCATAAGATGAAACGAATAATAAACTCGAAGGTTACACACAAACACACTTAGAAAATGCCTCTAGGTGAAGAATCTTCTTTCCACTGCAATTGAATCTTGATCAATCAGAACGCCCCAACCATAACAACGCATAACCTTCTTATTTTCACAGTGCGGCAGCCTGCGAAAATATTAGAATGTAACAAATGCGCCCTTTATAAGATTGCTCTCTGGAATGTGGCAACAACTGCGTCATTGGAAAACTCATTGGTATTTTAGTACAAAAAGTTACATCAATACACCTTTTATCATAACAACATAAAATAACTGATATAAATTGATAAGAAACAATAATATTTTCAACGGCTAGATGTCTCTAGCGAAGGAATCTGGAGAACTGCTGCAAGGAGGAATTTCGGGATTAGGATGAGATAGAGTGTGTACTGACAGGTGATTTTTTAGTGCACTGTAATAATACAGATTGAAACGTCTCTCGCAAGTCCCTACCTCGCTGGGTTGATTCAGCAAACCGAAAGGATAAATACTGCTGCGAGGCAAATATAATTATAAAATAGACACATACTTTCTCTTGATCTAATAATGAATCCACAGTATATGGTTATAATGTGAACAAGCTGTAAAAAGTAATTCAAAAAACATGTAACTACTCTACAAAACAAACTATAGTTAACACCGCATACTGAGCTGATTAATAGATATTGGATGAAATGAAATATTCTGCTGTTTCAAAATGCGATATAGTTTTCCTTAGCAAAAATGAAAATTTTCAAAAGTCATTGGAAAGTACTGAATAATGAACGAGTGGATTATATTTGGGCAGTGTTTGAATATTACGTACCCATCACATAATATTTTCTAATCTCTTCCATTATGGAAATGGAAACCTATTCTCAATTCTTTTTTTTTTTTCGTTACTTCTACTGCGTCAATTCTCATCTCCAGAACCATGATTTTCACAAAATCTTCACTACAAGGATTTCATACGTAATATGTATGAACGAGGATGCGTAAGTTGAAAAGCACAACATTGAATAAGTTCGTTCCGAGTTTCGAAATACACTCCGGACCGAAGATATAATATGAATCTTAATATAAAGTTTTCTGACATGACATTCAAGAGAACGAGATGGAGCGCCGTAGTCATTGGGAGCCGAGCTCGAGTCGGGAGCGCCGTGTCGAGAGCGCCGTGTGGGGAGTGACTGACATGAGTGACGAGTAGCGGATGATCAGTGAATAATAAAGCGGTAAAGTCAGCGCGGTAAGAAGCGAGTACAGAGCGGCAAACAAAAATAAGCGATCGGAGGTGGCCTGCGAACGTCTGTAGCGTGGCCGCATGGCGCGTTCCGCGCAGCAGGGGAGGGGGGGGCGGGGTGAGGGCGCGCGTGTAGGGCGCGTGAGGGCGCGCCGGCCTCTCGAGCGTGCAGCGGCGCGCGCTCGAGAGCGCGGGACGAGCTCATTGTGACGCGGTCAACAGCGGGGGCGCCAAGCGCTCTTGGCGCACAAAGCGCCAACAGCTCTCGCTCCACTCCGCTCCTCTGCGCTCCGCGCCCCGCCGCCCTTCGCCGTTGGCGTGGCACCGCAACCATCTCCGAAACCGCCGCACCGGCCACCGCCGCGTCCGTCATCGCCGCCGCGTGTTCCCGACCGCAATCGCCTGCATCATTGGAGACGGGCTTCCGCGGATCGATTCAATGGATTCTTGGCAGTCTGGGAGATGCCGTGTTCTGCGTACGGTTGGCAATGTTTCGGTCAAGACTATGATATCTTCTTTAAGATGAATGTTTCTTCCACACCTGATCTGATATTATTGCCATCTCACTTGTAAGGAATTTTTACTAGATTACAATGTTCATAAACAAAATTTGCTCTTTTAAAACAATTTAAAAAACACGCTTGAAGACTTTATAAAATGTTTCTAAAAAGTATTATATATTAATATATATAATATATTATATATTAATATAAAATTACAGATTATTCATATAAATATTAGCAAAAATCTTGACTTTACAAAGACCTTTCTTAAAACCCTTCTCTGTTTAATATTCCAAGTAAAAAATGTGATTTGTATCATCCACATAAAGCATCGATAGAAAATCGAATAAGAGTGCTACATCTGGATACAGAAAACGCCACAGTCTTGCATCAATCAGATATAAGACGAAAAAATGGAAGTTCGCAGACTGTGCTGTTAGGGAAGCAGTATGCGCACATGCAACCAGCATTACAAGTTACACAGCAACACCTACTGCCAATGTGCATAAATTGAATGCAATGCGTCCTAGATCCTTCAAACTACGTTTTCGTGTCATTTTAGACTCAAGTTACGATTTTTTATACGGTGATTCGTACAACGAGACATGTTTGGACGTTCTATTGCATTTTGGGAGGGTACTTCGACTTCGTTGTATGGATTATTAGACATGATCATCCTAAGCTGCAGTTTCATTTTCACGAGCGGTCGGGAGGCTCCCGAAGGCTGTCGACGTCCACAGTTCCTACGTTCGCAGTTTGATTCCAGGATGAAGCTACTTTTACATTTAAAACAATCTAAAAATTATAATTTTAAAACTGAATATTTAGATCTTCAGAGAGATTCAATGCCAAATATTCACTTTCAAAATACTGACACTTGGTTGAAATCTTCGGTAATACATTTCATGGAATTATAAATTATATTGCTTATAATCTGTCTTTGTAATATGGTTTTTCTTCAATATTCTACAAGTACTTCACTGCAGCGCCTTGACCGGGAGGTCCTAGGTTCGAGTCCTGAGGCGGCAGGATTTTCGACACTAGCTTTCAGCTAGTCGAATTCAGTCGCTTCTGGAGGAGAATTCTAGCGCAGCTGCTCTGATCGGTAGTTTTCCGTGTTTTAATGCCGGAGCAGTACCCTACCAAACGGGCCACGGTCCGCGCGCGATCTGTCCTTCCTCTTCCTTGTCCTATCCTCTCCTCTTACACACACACTTACACTAACATGCACCACACTATCACATATTCCGGGAGACCGGTCGGGAGCTTAGAGCTTGTCCGGCTGGGGCGGTGTCCCGCTGGTGGGAGAGTCCTGGTTGGGGAAACCGCATTAGGGTAACCCACGACGGTAGGTCGGTGCCGGATCTCGCCATCAAGCGGGGAGAATCACCGCCATCTCCCAACAAAAACATGCACTACACTAACGATACTAATGACCGAAGCAGTTGACGCGCCCGGAAACGCGATGAAATCAATCAATCTACGAGCACCTAAAAACATTCTACTAAACATAAACATTCTACTCTACATAAACAAAACTAATATGAAAGTAGTGTTTACAATATTAGTTTTCTGGTGCAGGGCAGGGGAGAGGGGAGTGGCAGGGAACGAAGACGGGTCGGTCAAAAGGTTGAATTGCTTGCCTTGTGCTTCCGAGCGCGTCAACTGCTTTGGTCGTCGGTACCGTAGAAGCAGTGCATCTTAAATCTAGGTAGGTGGTGAGATCTCGCGCCACTCTACACCTCGGTCTGCAGAATGTCCTCCTCCCGGTATCTCAACCAGCGGAGTTCCGCCCCAGCCCACCCAAGCTCTAAGCTCCCGACTGGTCACCCTATATGTGTGGTAAGTGCAGCGAATTAAACGTGCGTGCATGCGTGCGCGTGTGTGTGCGTGTGTATATAGGGGAGAAAAGGCAGCAAGGAAGCAAAGACAGAACGCGGTACATCGACCGTTTGTTAAAGCATTGCTCCGGTATTCGTCCGATATTAATCGAAGAAGCAACGAGAAGCGCAGCCGGCCGCTAAAATTCACCTCAAGAAAGAGGCTGAATTCGACCTAATTGTCTAGCTAGTAACGAAAATCCTCTACCCTCGGGACTCTAAATCTCCCGATCATTGACATTTCAGTGGCAACAGTTCGTACCCAGAACTATCTTAGCCGGTGGCGGCGGTAAGGAGGAATTAGGAGGAACAACGGGGCGATGTGCGAGAACGGGTGCCTGCTTCACGTCAGCTCATTCGCCTCAATACATAACCCTAAGTTATTCTTGCAGTTCTTGACAAGAAAACTTTAACCTTCTCCCAGCATATCTCTCAATTCATCACGTTGGAGTAAATGGCACGTGTGAACAAGTTGTTCGCGGTATCTTTCATGAATGCACGCCCTTGTTTTACAGACGAATAATTCATAGAATACTTTTTACTTTCTCTCAAGTACACATCGTGTCCATTGCTTTTTTCGTAAGTCTCATAACAAGACCATTCCGGTACCTGGAGAACACCAATCGGGGGTCAACGGAAGACTGGAATTGAATAGCAATATAATTGAAGGAAAAGAACTAGTGCCACATATATTAAGGTATATTACACTAATTTTCTTCAAATTTGTATTAAAATAGTTCTTTTCTGAGAAACGACAGGCTCAGCGATTTGGAATTGGTGAACGTCCGACAAATGTTGAAAAACGAAATTACTACTTAGGGTTAGGAAAGGTTCCAATAATAAAAGTCATAAACGATGAAACATTAACTCCATACCTAAACAAAGAGGTAAACTAGGGATGCTAAAACAGCACGTACTCTCTCGCCCGTACTTTCACGCAAAATTATGCCAAAAGTACTCACATTTTTGAGAAATTTCTCGTGACCTTATTTAAAAATCTATCATTAAGGGACACGTTTCATTAAGGAAAATCTTCATTATTGTAGTTGTACGGAAGGCACTGTAAAAATTTTGAACTTTTGCAATTTTCGAAAAAATTGGGGTTTCAACGATCATGAGATCTGCAACATTCTCTTAAATGTTCTTCACACTATCCGACAACAAAAGTTCATAAAAAACGATGGAGCCATATTTGTGAAAATTTGACAAATGTCTCAGGGGCTTCGTGTAAGCAACCCCCAAAAGTAATAAATGGATTATAAATTCAAGGGGCCACGGCATCAGCCAGATCGATAAGGGAATATCAATTTCTGAGAAAATCGGCTGAACGGTTTAGCCGCTGACGTTGTTCACAGACCGTCGGACAAACAGTCGGTCAGATTTTGCCGTCAATCGATTTTTGGTTAACAAGGACCCACAAAACATGATTCAGGCTACAATACATGTTAGAGGACTTTTTTCTAAATTTAGGAACTGGATTTATCCAATTTTTCGTTACCAGGGCCCGGAAATATGCGTTTTTTTTTGCCTAAAATTCATTTTTTTCGCGCTGCATTACATCACTTTCTCTTTCCCTCGTAGCGAGAAACTCCGCCAGAGTTCGTCGTTGACTCCTCGAATTGGTATGCTAATCATCCTGTACAAACTAACAATCTTAAATGCTTATCTTCCACTCAGTTCACACACGTTCCTTTGTGATTCACCTACGCCATCCTCGTCGCTCCTCGATATCCATTCCACTTCCAGGTCGCCTGAAGCAAACCCCGGACCGCCGCATCGCACGTATTTGGTTCTGTGCCCAACGTTCACCTCGAACCCTCCTCCGCACTTAGAGGTCGTCTTGCCTCGGGCGCGCAGCCCTATGCATTGCCTTTCACCACCGCCCCGCCCGCGTGGCGCTTTCCGTTGCGACTGCGGTCCCAGAGCCACCAGGGCCGTTTTTCCAGGCGCAGCGCGTTCGGGGTCACGGGGAGGGGCATGGGATGACTGGGAGGCGGGGCGGGGCGGGGAAGGGCAGGGCAGGGCAGGGAGGCCGGGCGGGGCAAGATATTTGCGGGGTGGGACGTTCCGGGGAGTGGCATGGCGGGTTGCTGTGGCGTGGAGGGGCATGCTGCGAAATGGAGCACGGCGACTGTGACGTAGCAGGGCGTGCTGCGCTGTGGCGTACTGTGGCTTTGGCGGGAGTCGGGTGGGATGGGCGGGGCGGAGAGCTGTGGGAGGCGAGGTGCGGCGCGGCGCGGCATGGTGTAGCGTGGCGTGGTGTGACGAAGGCGAGGGGCGAGGCGCAAGGCCAGGCGTGAGGCGCAACGAGGAGCGAGGCGAGGAGCGAGGCGGGACGCGGCGTGGTAGGTTGTGGCATAGGGGCGCACGAGTGAGCGTCGGCGCATACAAAATGATACTGAACCACTAGCGATAACACCCTAATGTTGTCCCCGAAGTACTCTGAATAAGAAATCCATTGTCTTCTTCATACAGAAGTCCTTTTCACATATCAATAGCGCAGATCAAATCGCATTCCATTACGTGCAGATTTTCAGCTAACCATCTTTCTACCAGAGCATCGACCACCGACTTCCTCGAACACATTATCCTCCTCTCTCAACAACAACTCACTCCAACCATTCGTCATCGCGCTGCGCTGTGGCGCCTCTCCGCACCACACACATCTGGGTCTGAACCCATCATTCCCCTCGTCCGTACATACCGTCACGCTGCCTCGTCTGGCAGCCATTCCCTTCCGCCATCGCTCCGCCCCCGTAGCGCTTCCCATTCGAAGCGCCGTGCTGTAGTGCCTGAGTCCCAGCTTGGGACTTTTTTGGAGGCAGCGCGCGGGTCGTACGCGGGGCGTGGTGTGGAGGGATGCGCCACGGTGAGCGTAGCAGGACGCAGCGTGATAGCGTAGAGCGTGGCGTGGCGGGGAAGGGCGTGAATGGCGTGGCGTGAATGGCGTGGCGTGAATGGCGTGGCGTGGAATGGGCGTGGCGTGGAATGGCGTGGCGTGGAATGGCGTGGCGTGGAATGGCGTGGCGTGGCGTGGCGTGGCGTGGCGTGGCGTGGCGTGGCGTGGCGTGGCGTGGCGTGGCGTGGCGTGGCGTGGCGTGGCGTGGCGTGGCGTGGCGTGGCGGGATATGGGCGGGATTGACCGCAAGGCGACAAAACATTAAGGTTGTCCCCGCAGTACTCTGAATAAGAAACCCATTGTCTCTCACAGTACCTCTTCACAGATCAGAACCGCAAATTAGCTATCATTTCATTGCGTACAGCTTTCGAGCTAACCTACTTTCTGCCAGGGCATCGACCACCGATTTCCTCGAACGCATTATCCTCCTCTCTCAACAACAACCCACACCAACCATGCATCATCGTGCCGCGCCGAAGCGCCTCTCCGCACCACACACATCTGGTTCTGGACCCATCATTCCCCTCGTCCGTACATACCGGCCACGCTGCCTCGTTCTCGCAGTCCCGCGCCATTCCCTTCCGCCATCGCTCCGCCCGCGTAGCGCTTCCCATTCCGTGCGCCGCGCCGTGTCGTGGTGCCTGAGGCCCAGCCTGGGGCTTTTTTGGAGGCAGCGCGCGGGGCGTAGGCTGGGGCGGGGGCGGGGCTGGGCGGGGCGGCGCGCGAGAGAGCGGGCGCCGGCGCCGCGTCCGCTGATCCGCCTCGCGGGCCGGGGATTTGAAACCGCGCCGGAAGCGCGATACGTCCGAACATCCGGCCTGTTATTTTATTCGCGAATCTCGGCTTATCGTTGTAGTGCATTGGACAGCGTGTAAGTTAGACCCGATTTGGGAGCTATAATCAGATTACTGTTCCAGGAACACTGTGTTTTTTTCGATCTGTTTTTATTATGCGCCGCGGCGCGCCGGGACGTTCCAGGGCGGTCCTTGGGGACGAGCCAGACAGCGTCGGGTGGCGGCGCGCCGACTCGGCCTGTGGTTGGTGGGCTCGTCGATGACGTGGAACCCTGGTCTCGCATGTCTGGGAGGGACATGACACATATGTATGTATTCCTGTGTTAGATTTTTGGACCTTTCTGTGCCTTTAGAGGTTGGACCCCAATTGAGACAAGCCTTAGCAGGGGTGGAACGTCTGAAGGTAACCAAAGGTGTAAAAGACGCAACTCCGAAACACAGGCTGGAAGCTGTAGAGAGATTATTATAAGAAGGGACCGCTTTGACAACTGCTACTTGGCTACTACTGGGAGCATAACTGCAGGGTATGCCCATGTGCTAAATTTGTTAATGCGTTCGTTCACTTGTAATGTTTTCGACCCAACTTCTTGCAATTCCATCGCCAACAAGACTTCCGACATGTCAACCTGCAGTGCACGTGGAGCCTACAGTGCACCTGCAGTAATGGTTGAGTCACCGTGATGGCTACCAGTGGCCATCCAACACGCTATGTGCCTCGTGAGCCCATCGCGAGGCACTGCACGTACAGATGGATAGAGTAGCCCGTAAGCCCATCGCGCGTAGCGCTGTGTTGGTGATGCCAGGCTACACTTACAAGGTGCTGACGCAGCGGTCGGTAAGCTCTTACGTCACGCGCCTGGTCTTATCCCAGCTCGCACAACTGACCGGGGAAGAGGAAGGAATTAAAGAAAGGATTTGAGGTTGAAGGGTGATCCATATTGTGCAAGAAATATACAACTTGCCGCAACTCAACATCTATGTCTTCTTAGATATAACGCGAAACGCGTTGGGACCCACGTGCCCCAAGTCCCTGCACAATGCAGACCAGCCAGGAATGGAAGGAATTGAGTTAAATGATGGGTAATGGTGGTAGGGAGAGCCTCTCCGAATCACAGCATTTGACGCGAAATTCGAACCAGTGATTTCCATACTTAGAAGATCGAGATTTCAAGGGATGTTGAAATCAGCTGTACAGGTCATGGAATTCTGTTTTCCGACCTTTACACTCTTCAGTGTCTGTAGGAAGGCCCCCCTCTGAGTATTAAATCCAGGTGCTACCACATAGCTGCTTCCACAAGTCTCCTTCAATCCATCGCGCCACATGACTTGCAAGCTGCGTATTTAATGAACCTGTCTGTTCATAGATCACTATGGAGGCAGAAGTATAGATTGTGCCTACATCGCACAAGCAGCTGTGATCCATAGGCTCATTGCGCTTTACACTCCAGAAATACGTACTAAAATACTAGTTACCACAGTGAAAAAAGGAATTTGAGGTAGGAATGATGTTCAAAAGTGAAACACGTTCTGGAAATTCACACAATGTCATAACAGAACGGAAAACATCCACGCCTTATTTGAAATTCGAACATTTTTGGGGGTATATTGCATAAAGTCCAGTATGAAACTAAAATTTTCAATTTTTTTCTTTAATTTTTGCGCTCAATTACAGCCAAGTACATGTGTACTGCGTGCGTGTGCTTTCCAGTAAAATCTTTGATTTTTCAAAAATTGAATACAAGTACATTTCTGAAATTAAGAGACGTTTTCTTACCGTAACCATTTCTCAAAAATTTATATTTAAATAATGACCTGAAGAATGTTTTTAAAATATCAGTTTTCGCGAAATTTTGAGTGAAATCGTGACAACAAATGGCGAATAAAAACACACTCTAAAGCGAATCAACAGTTTTTTCTTCCTCTTTTTCTCAAATAGAGCAAAGTTCACTAAATGATATGACTAGGAACGATGTTCATTAAACCCCTTTAAATTTCGATAGTCACAATAATTCAACTTTATTTTTGACGCACAGGGAGCGTTGGTAGAACACATCGCAATGCGGATGGTGTAATTGAGAACATAGTTCGTTGTTCGCTGAGTCTATGAGTTTAAGTTCGAAATCCAGCACTACCAAATATTTTTACCGAATGGAAACGCAATTGCGAGTTCAACGAATTTGATATTGTGTAACCGTCTAGAACACTACGAGGAAGTAAATGCTGTGGAGGCACCATATGGTTCCTGCATCTGAGCCTGTGTGCACTCTTGCAAAGAGGAGGCCCTTGATAAGAACCACTAGTCGAATGGAAATACCAGGGTTTACACATTAATACTCAGATTTGGAAAGCTATTATTATTCTGCCAAAGAATTATCTCGTTATAATCAAGGTACCCCGGTGCGGTGGCGGTTACTGTCCTCATTGGCTGACTGCTTTCATAAAAGTTCACGAACCTTCAGAATCGCAACACTAGCACTAGGGTTTTATTTTTTTATTTATTTAGTCAAATACTGTATGTGACTTTGCCAACCGTCCTCCATTTGGGAGAACAGTCCGCCAGTGCGTCAATTGTCCTCTCGTCCTTCGTCGTGTTTAAATGTCCTCCTTTTAGTAAATTTTAAATATTTGTTGTCATGTATTTTATCACATGACTAACATCTGCTTCGTTGTATGGTTTATTAATTTAGTGTCGAAAACATAAAAATCCTTTTTGTGAACGCTGCCACATGCATGCATTATAGTGCCTCCGTCTTGCAACTAAAATAAAAAAAACTAGACGCTGAGACCATCTTCATCTGCATTCTGCATTTTGTGAATAAATTTTTTCACTTGAGTCGCAAATGGTGACAAGAAATAGAGCTGAATAAATTAAATATTAATAAAAAGGAATTTGTTGCTGCGTTTTTTGTTCTTTTCTTATCGAGTGTCCTCTCCTTTACATTAACATTGTTGGCAACCCTATCGAGCACCCACTGTGATAAGCCGATGACCGCTGTAACTGCACTAAAATAATCGCGACTGACAGACTGCGTACGGTGCCCCACGAACGCTGCGCTTGGAGTTTTCTTGAGAATGAATTGTAGATAGAGCAGTCAGCAAGGGGCGATTGGTTAAAACTTTTCGCCATTACACAACACTATTTTCACTTTTCGACAGGATTACATCATAGAATGATGTATTACATAACAGTTGTTATATTCAAAGGCTTATTGTAATCTATTCAAAATAAAGTGCAATCGTTTCACTTTTTCTCCGCATGATCTTGAGTTTTAAAACTTCATTACAGGGGTTAACATAGAAAAAATTACAAAAACTAATTCCACATTGTGGTACACAGCCGCAAACTTAAATAATCAATAAGAGGAATATGAACGAGAAGATGATACTAATGAAGATGGCAATGCAATAACAGGTGGAGAAATCGAGAACCCCGAGAAAACCTGCACACATGATGCCAGCACCTAAGCCTTATGGCTATTCATTGAGTAGATGAATGATTTGAGAGGGAGGAGATTAGGAAGATATGTGGTGGATGATGGAATAGTGGTGGAATGAGAGGCATGCAAAGCAGTAGAATCCCGACAAATCCTGTCAAGAACCCACTTTGTTCACAAGAAATTCAACATGGATTGTTTGATTATTTCGTATTTCTGAGCGCGTCAAGTGCTACAGTCATTAGTCCCATAAGTGAATTGCATGTTTTTATCACGGGAGTTGGCGGTGTTCATTCCCCGTCTACTACACGTGCGCTTCACGTCAGCTTGCGGGGTTTTTCCCATCCAAGTATCTCTATGAGCGGGTCAAGCTCTAAGCTTCCTACTGCTCTTCCGACAAGTGACGGAGTGATGAACAAATAAGTGTGGTATGTGCGCGTAAGGGGTGAGGACGTGATGAGAAGAAAGAAAGTTCGCGCGCACTCAGTGGTCCGATTTTTAGGGTACTGTTCCAGCGTTAGCCTGATGTTGCCGGAAGAAACCATGGAAAATTACCGATCAGAGCAGGCAGTCGCTAGAATTTTCCTCCAGACAGTAGAACCCTAGTACCTCCCGCTCAGACACACTGCAGAGACATCGGTTGCTACCCTGAGACATTTCAGTTGAAAATTCCACATGGATCGGCCAAAATATGAATCCCGGGACCCAGCGGTGGAAGGCGGTCAGGTTGACCGCTACCCTGAGAGGTCCCCGAATAGAGTGAACCAGCACTCCTCGTCCTGGCGTCGCGGAGCGCTAATCGCATCACCTGCCGCCGCCTCCGCCCGCGCCTCCGCAGCGGGACTCCCACGTGGCCGGGGCACTTGCGGGCCTTCGCCGAGGCCCTACAACGCGCCTCGCCCGCGCCGGCGAGGGCGGCGCGAGGGCGGCGCGAGGGGCAGGCGCGAGGGGCGCTCGCCGCGGGGCGATGCTGGCGGCGCGCGACGGCTTATTCGATTAGGCCGTTGACTTCGGTCGCCTTCTGTTTGGAGGGCCCCCCTTGCGTCTCTTGGGTTGTTAGGACACAACTAGTATTGTAGAATTACATTATCTAAAATAGCACATACTTTCTCGCATTATTCGAAATAATGCTAAAATAAATTATTTCCAACATTTGCAATTTTCGAAAATTCAGAGAGTTCAACAATAAAAAAAATAATCAAATCTCCATTTTTTAAGCGTTTCTCTCTCTGTGGAAAAACGTTTAAGAAAAAATTTGGAGACGATTTTGAATTTCTTTTTTACAAACTTCAGAGATTGCAAATGCACAATAATTTTTCGTAATGTTAATTTTTTGCAATTTTCGAAAATAGAGTTTGCCAAAAATTGGTCCAGCAATTTTTTTATCATTATTAGCTTCATACAAAGAAACAATTTTAAAAGAATTCGGACTTTTTGAGAAATTAATTGTTTAAAAATTGCCTAATTTCACGCAAAGTAACGAAAACTAATATTTTTTGGAAAAATTGCACATAACCTTACTTCAACATCTTGTTTTGAGCAATAGGCTTCATTAAGAAAGAATCTCCATTTTCCATATTACTCAATGACTGTAGGATGACTCAAAACAATTTTAATTTTGGCGATTTTAAATTTAGTGATTTCAACGAACAATGAGATGTGCCATTGCGACAGGCCTATATCGCGCACGGTTCTGCAATCGCCCCAGGCCTTAAGGCTCTGAACTTCGTATTATTTACGAAATAAAGCTTAAGAATTAATAATAGGAACAATAACAATAAATTATTGAGCTGAGATGGTAAGGGCATCATGTTTAGTCTCTGATCAACCTCGTTATTTCATCAGGCCTCTGGAACTAACATTGTAAAATTAATGCTGAACCACATTCATAAGGATTACCTCCTAGTGAAAGTGGCAAGTTGCTTCATTATCACACCTGGTGGTCATGGCAAATATAAATAAGAATTTGCGAGAATGTGAATAATTTATGTTTAACAGAAAATTCTATATGATTTTTCAGAGCTTCATGGACATCTTTGAAGAGATGAATATAATATTATTTAGTATTTGTCACTTTTGCCTCTTCTGTTTTTAGGAATGTAAATATCTTTCAGACACTTATTGGCACCAGCCTGAGACTACATTTATTGCAGTTCTACGTCAGAAAGAACTACCACGCCAAACTCAATTGATATAGAAAAAGGTCGTTTATTCCGTACAGATATTTCTCTGGAAAATAGGTACCCTAATATTTAATGGACTAGTAGAAGTATCCAACGTTATCGAATATTTATTTGTATCTTATCCGTCTTTTAGACAAGGAAAGGATTGGACTCTATCTACAGTGAATCGCGCCATCTGAATTAGCTCATGGCAATCATTACAGATGTCTCTGCAACGATTCTGGTCAGGAGGTCCAATGGTTTGAGTCCCGACGATGGAGATTTTCGACATTGGCTACAGTACATATAACTAGGTCGAATTCAGCTGTTGTCTAGAGGAGATTTCTAGCGAGCGGCTGCTCTGATCTCTATTATTACGCGGTTTCTCCGACCAACTGCAGACGAATAATGGCCGATAAATCACCCAGGCCAAGTTCAACATGTTGCAATCTGTATGGACATTCCATCTTCTGGACATAAGATTGGTGTGAAAGCTTTTTGCCCATTTGATTGTCCATATCGCTTTTTGCCCATTTGATTGTCCATATCAATCTTGTACTTTGTCTCGTTATACAATTTTGTACAATCGGATTTTCTCTTTGCGCCTCTGCCAAAATGCACGTAAGGTTGAGTGGAACTCCAAATCATTACCTCATTGCTTTGGTATATTCTAAGACTAATATCTCTATACTTCAAAATTACCTTTTCATAAGTTGCATATTGAATTCTTAACAGAACGTAATTCCCTTCTGATTGCGATTACTGTTTCGACAAAGCTGGTTGAATTTTATTTCAGTTGCTTAGCAAGTGGTCACAATGTTAGAAAGTTGTCGCATGTGACCTTCATGCCTCTCTTAGTGTAAGAACGGACAAGATTCATCACCACATGATGCGTGAGACATCAGCTTTCCCAAGATAATACAAAGACACTATCATCTTTTCCATTCGACACTGTATCTCCTTTTCCAAGATACGCGAAGGCATTTATAATGAACTTGGATTACTCATCCACAATCATCTAAACTTTCTGTCCGCTTTTGTCGTGATTGGATACTATGAAATGCGTATTACTACATTCAAATGGGTGAAAATAACTGTTTATTCACGGTTATGTACAGGTCAGTAATGAAGCACGCCTGTCATTTTCCGATAAACCTGTTCCACATTTTCAAGATAAGGGCAAATTTGATCTCTGAGTCTTCCTCATCTGGTGGATTAAATCTAAGATACATAATCTCCATAAAAGTGTTTCGGACCATAATTTTCTCGATAAATGGTTTTCGAAATTTTTCCTACCACATAAAATCTACATTTTTTTGAACGCAAGTTACACCACGAACTAGTAGAATGGCGATAAAACTTGCAACTTCTTCTACAGACACAGACCATCACTCTGAAAACTCTGCGACTCGCAACAAACGGGAATCAATAACGCTATTAACACCACTGATGCAATTATCTATGTTGCATTACTCTAAGAATGAAGACAAGGAAGCATTCAGAGCTGAGAAAAAGACTGAAATATTAACACTGACTATCCAGGTGAACGGAAGAAGCGGCATATTCGTATTAAGAAAAAAAATGGTGGCTCAAAATATGACATTAGAAAACCCTCTGTACGCTCTAGCAATTGCAACTCTAAAATGATAAAAGTCGGCGAGGCATGGTGTTCTCCATGAAAATGACTGTAAGATATAAGCAAATGGAAAATGAAATGAAAAAAAGCAAAAGAAAAATGGGACAAAAATGGCACGTCGGCAGCTTGTCTATAGTTTACACACTGATAGAATCTTACTCTTTTCCTTTTAGTTCATGTGGCCAAAGATGGCTTTTAAAATCTCTCCTAAGACCCTCATTTCACTTTTCGCTGGTATTGGAAAAAGAAGGAACTACCAAAGTTCACCGAGCTCAGTGCGCTAGCAATAAATCTATGCTTGAACACCCGAGCTACTTTTCACCAACGCTTTGACTCGCGAAAGGAACAGCGCACGTTTTTACACGTCACCAGTTTTTACACGCTCGACACCATACCATAGAATAGAGAGTATACAGAATGGGAACTTCCCTTCATTCCGAGCGCCAAATTCATGCAGTGTCCGACATTAACGGAGTACTCGTGTAATATGTGCTTCCGTGTGATAAGTTCCATCGAATATAAGGAGTCCACTACAAAGTTGAATTCTTTTACAATTAATTGCTGTGCTGTACAAATATGAAATAAATCACACGTAAATAATATTAGGTTTAATTACTCTAATGTGTAGTATTGCATGTATTGTATTAACGCGTAATATCACATTCATTCTTTAATCATTGCAATAATTTTGATATACAGAAGGTTGGAAGTTCATTCCAAGGAGTACAATGAAAAAAGTGTTTTGTGTTCGAACTTTTCTTCAACAATGTTTAAAACATTTAAAATGTCTTAATTTTATATTTGAGTTAGCTGGACTCAGTCGTATCCCTGAATTCTCGTAAGTCGAGCTCTGGTTATTCGGATACTGACTTCCACAGCACTCTAAATCCAGGACACAAGCTAACCGGTTGCGATATCTCGGCCTAGTGCATCTATATCATCGTTAACTCGAAGGTCCCAGTATTTAATTGACGACGGTGGCGCTTATTCAGACTAGATAGATATCCAAGTGCAATTGAAACAGTTTGGGGGAGAATTTTAGTGGCCTGTTAGGAACATTAGTTTTTTGTTGTTTCTTCGACCAATACCACGCAAACGCTGGAGCATTACCTTCCATCCCAGACCGCGAGCAACCTTGCCTTCCTCGTCCTTGGTGATTTCTGCCCCACACTGTTACACACATGCACTACTCTTCCACATGGCGTGAGACGAATCTAGAACTTAGAGCTTGTCCCGGTTGGGGGGGGGGGGCGAAACCTCAGTGAGTAGATATCTGAAGAGGAAACCCCGCAATCCAACGTGTAGATCGGCGCCAAAAATCACGTTCTAGACGGGGGGAGAGTACACCACCGCATATTGAGATAGGCTATAATCACCACTTCACTAACGAGGCTAAAGACCAAAGTAGTCAGCGCAACCCGGAACCAAGAATCACTCACTGGAAAGGCACGCTTCCCCTATGCTTCCAGAAAGAATCTCCGCCCTCAGAGTTTTGTACTACTCGCACAGCCTTCTATATCCAGGACCCAGCACATGAGCTCTTTTCCGAGAGGCGCTGCCCGTGTAACTCGCGGCCATAACAGCGCGCCTGATGTCACGGCGACTTTCTTTTTCACGCACCAGCCCGCGGCACACACGCCACACACAGCTTCGTTTCGACTCTCCGCACGCGCCACCAGATTAGCAGGCGCTGATGAGTTCCGTCATCAGGGCAAGAGTCGCGAGTACGGGCACGAGCGCACGCCATCTTCCTCCTCGTGGCATCACAGCTTCCTCAAATCCGATTCCACCCGCCAACGCCACGCCCACTTCTTCTATCTCCCCCTCCTCCTCCACCGCCCTGATAATATGTTCATTTTTTCGCGTGAATGCCAGTGCTGGCGGATCTACTTATTTAATCAGGGAGAAAATGAGCCGGAGGAAGCTTACACGCGAAAGAACGCGCGCTCGTTATATTAAAATACAGACGCGTTATGGCGCCGCGGTGGCCTCGGGGCCCGAGGAGGGAGTAAGCTGGCCGCTGCTGTTTTTGCGGGAGACCCCTGCAGATGCCGCTGCGTGCGAAAGGCCGGGCGGTCGCGGTGGCTCAGGCAAGGAGAGCGACCTGCGAAATTTCGCAGACAGAAGCAGCAGACTCTCCAGATAAAAAAGTGTGCGTGTGTGGTGTTTTGAGTAATGCGATTACAGAGTGACTGGGTTTTAAAAATTCAAAGGATTTTATATTGCAATACAAACAGAAAGATTGTAGAGGAAAAGTACATGTATTACTGAACATACAATCTTTCTTTCACATCGTACAATGAATATCTTTCGGCGTATGGCGTTAATATTAACAGATTTGGTTTAGCGTTACATGAAAAAAATGATGGAGCTCAGTGATTTTAAAACCTAACATTTCGTTCTGAATCGTAATAAAAACATTTCCGATGTTTTATTTTAATCTGTTTGCAATGTACGGTGAAGGAGGATATTAAATGACAACTGTGTGAAGGGCCAGAACTGGAAACCCTGTAATGAATTAAGAATTTTGAAGATGTTAGTTTCCTAAAGAATGTTTTTGTGTGTTTAACTACAAGAAAAGGGCAACGAAAAGAAGAGTCGTGGGGAGAGACGAGAAGTGGCGAGAAGTGTGGAGAGGCAAAAGTCATGAAACGAGAAGGACGCTGGGGATGAAGGGCAACGTGTGACAACGAACAGAAAATGGACTAGAGGCAGAAAAAAGACGAGGACCTAAGATAACTCGCGGCAGGGGTGGATTAACATCAGCAGACTAAGTAAGTGCCTAGGACTAACGACAGACAGAGACCTCCAACACATTTAGGAACACAATTGTATATTAGTTTATGAAATTATTTTTCTAACTGATATTGTTATTGTTAATTTGCAAGTTATTTTCGAATTCATATGTTCAATATTTAAATGCTAATTGGGTAGAGCTTGTCGTAGTTGGACGGCGCCCGCTGAGGGCAGAGACTGGAAGAGGAAAACCTACATTCCAACGTGTAGGTCGACACCGTATCTCACCTTCCAACGGAGAACACCGCCACTGCCCTACTATAATTTACAGTACACTCACGGGACTAATGATCTAAGTAATTGACGGACCCAGAATGAATAAATACTCAGTTATTCTACGTTATAAAGGCTTGGTAAAGCTTAGGACTCTTTAAGTCATTAATCTGGCCCTCACAGACAGAAAAGAATGAGTGATGACGAGAAAGGAAGCAAGGGACGACATACGGAAAATAGACGACGGAGCACAAGAGGCAGGAAAGAGATGACGGATATCAAGAGGCGGGAATGAGACGAGAGACGAGGAGAGTCGGATAAGAGACGAGGGAGACAGGACGAGAGGCGGAAAAAAACAAGGAACGATAAGCAGAAAAGAGTCAGAGGCGAGAGACAAATGGCAGGGAGAGGGGCAGACGAGGAACAGCGTGGCTTAGAGCGAGCAACATGGAAGCCGTGAAGGGGGGGGGGGGGGACGATGACCCTGTCGGGGGGGCAAATAGAGGAAAGACGAATGTTGGGTAACGAGGAGCGCAGTTGCTCACAGGCTGCGAGTGTCGCATACCCTCCAGGCACAACACACGCACGCGTGCTGTGTTTGGCTTTGGGAGCGGCGGCGAGGAAGGTCCCTGAGGGGGCAGCGCGCGTAGTGGCGGCGGCGACGGCGCTCGTCGGAGTTAACGAGGGCGACACGCGGCGGCTAATGGGATGAGCGGCCGCCGCTACCCGTTTTAACGGCCCCTTCGCGTTCGCAGCCCAGCCGCTCCGAAGCTGCACCCGGCGGCTGGGCTTGTTGCAGGGCACACGTCAAACGCGTGGATGCGACAGCCAACAGAGCTCCACCAAACCTCACCTCGCCTCGCCTCGCGACAAAGGCACTGCGGAGCCCAACTGAAGAGGTTATTTCCAAAGTGATGTATATACAAAAAGTACTTCTTCAGCATGGTAAAGTATTCAAACTCGTCCATAGTTTATGAGATACTGTTTAAGATAGAAGAAAACCCATTTTTGAAAATAATTTTGGGCATCATGATCGAGAAGCATCTGAAGGAAAAATTGATAGGTGAAATTATAAAACATGAACAGTAAATGACATACGTCATTTTAGAAATGAGCTCTTCAATTCGTTGCTGCACATTTACGAACAACTCTTCCCTAAAGCTAGGCACACCTGGGCAAGCCGCCCTTCACGAGTCTATCTAGTGCAGTTTGTAGTTCTGTCATCGCTGCTGCCTACTTTATTGCTTTTGCAGCTAGTAACAACGCGGTGGCGACTGATTTAATGGATTATAACGGTCAAGCCGAAGAAGGCCCATAAAATGAGACCACGACTTCACAGAAACGAGACTACTGTTATTTTTGATGCGAGTGGTACAAGTGACCTTTTATTTTGCGAGTAGGAAAGGTTCCGACAGGAGGCCGAAAGCTCGAGCGGCGCAATTCTACGAACAAAAAAATCACTTTTATCACATATTTACACACTAATTTTTTGACAGCCTTTCTGACATTTACTTTATTTTAATACAAGTATACAAGACAATTATGCGTTAAGGTCAGCAGTAACTGATGTTTGATGAACTGATGTTGATTGGTCAGATGAAAGGATTTTGTTTTCTTCGTGGGATTCACAGATTTATCTCAACACAGAGCATCGTCTGACTTTTAGCTCTTGCGCTAACAATTGAACTTTTAACACGCTATGCGTGCTCTGAAAGAATTGCTTTCACTAGTGACTGTCTAAGAAAACTTTTTAAAATGAACAAATAGTTATACACAGTGAATTATATCAGGCCATTGTGGAACGGCATCTTCGCACCTTCCATGTTTGATGAGAAGGAAGGGGTGTTATAATTTTCGTTTTTCTCGGCATAAAAAATGGAAACTAAATAAAACATTTGTATTCAAGTACTTAATTTGAGTATGAAATGAATAAGTTCTTATAAACTGTCCGGTGTAAAGTTCGAAGATACTTTTAAGATCTTATACGGATATGGATTACTAACTATTATGTAAAATACTTTAAGAAAGCAATAATAATATTTATTTTCACGACATACAAATATATGATAAAAAGAAGCCATAAACATATGTTCAATATTTCAAAATTACAATTTTATAAAGCGCTTTCCACTTTCGCCGCAACGTTGCCATCAGTTTGTGTAGACAAAAGTAATTGGGAAAACATCAAATGGATACTGAACGTACTAGGTAAATAATGACTGCATAATATTTTTAATCACCATGTGCACATTTCATCACACTCGCTAGAGAATAAAACGCAACCATCACAACAAATCGCAGTGCAATATTACAAAAACTGGTGAAACAAGTTAGCCGATATTTTCAGCGTTGCGTTCACCGCCGCATTTTCCAATTGCCATCGATCTGGAGGGGTGAGGCGCGGGTGTGTTAAACGCGACACTCCGCTTGAGCGGAATTGAACCGCCCACGTCGCAGCCACGCGGGGGCTTTGGGCGGCAGGTGCGCCTGCTACTATTTGGACGGAGCCTGACAGTGCTGAAGTGAATTAGTCAGCTCCGCAGTTAATTCATCCTCCAGGAAAATTGAAGCTTGACAGAATCTGTTTTCCCCAATGCAGTGAGTGATTGGGTTACGGACAGTTCTAGACTGCGAAAAATTGAAAAACGATTTTTTTTTACGTAAGAGTTTGGTATTAAACGGAACAATGGGCAACTAACAATTCACAAGAAGAAGAAGCAGTTTGTAAAATTTGTGAAGTTTTATGTTACTGCTTTAATGAACGGTTTCTAGAGCGAAATTTGTCTTTCGTATACATAATAAATCGTTTCGGATTCACATACAAAAACCGAAGAAAACAACATGAAAATACAATATTGTATCATGAATATTTATGATACATATATGAGAACCAAGAGTAAAATTTCTATCTAGTCATATTTTCTAACATCGGTGTATTGGAATTTATTCCTTGAAATGTTGGAGATAACAGCGGGGTAGACATCCCTTTATCGAATTTATCGATATTATATATATACTTAATGAACACATTTTTAGCATTCTCATATTTTTCTGGAATCATCTCAAATATAACTGGAAATTTACGTTTAAGCTTCAGTGCTTGAAGCAGTTTCACCTAGAATTTAATAAACTCTCAATAATAAGCAAAATATTGTGTCATTATGTCATTAGAGAGAACATGTATCATTTTGTTACAGTTCACCTGAATAAATAACACTTTTCAAAATAATAAGTAACATGAGTTTACAAAACCTGGAACGAAATCCTGCAAGAAAGTATTTTTGTAGTAAAGAATTTTCAGGACTTACCATGAAATAAAATATAGAAACCAAAACGTCAAAGTAAAACTGAAATATAATTACATATTCTTGTAGATAATCGTGATTAGTTAAGCACTGTGATGACTGATAATATAATTTAACTTAACGTACTGGGTTAAAATTGTTTCCTGCATGCTTTCAGAAAAAAATAGGTGATATAAATTCTAATTATTTTAATCCTGCAAAGGATTTCCAAAATTTGAAATACCGGGAATCGATTTAAAAGTATTTAAAATAATCAGTAATAAAAAATTGAAATTTATTTACTTCTAACATGCATTCCAGAACAAAACCCGGTTGAATATCATCTGATCAAACTACATAGTTGAGTCAAAAACACTGATTCACTTATACACAACAAAATAACTTTTATTCGTAAAGAAAGTTTATTAAAAAAAAAAAATTAAAAATTCCTTATAAAACATAAAAAAATATGTACTAAATATATATTTTATTGTTATACAAATTTAATATTCTCGTTTCCTTAAATTTTAATTTAAACTATAGTGCAAAAGTGCGAAGAAAGCGATATACACTTCTATTAACGGCGATTTTTTTCTTCCAACATGTTACTTTTCCCATAAGACACGTATAAATATTTCCTTTTTAAGCGGGCAGACGCATTTATTAAATTAACTTGTATCGGACGATTTAACTTTCGTGACGAATTTGCGATTTTGATCCGTAACGCTGTAAGAAAAACAAGACTAGTGAGGTATACTATTGACTCAGTATCTTTCTAAGTCGGGACGCAACGCCAGAGTACTTAGAACGATATCTAGAATTGCTTAACCCGCGGAGGGGTGCGATAATTTCTGCTTTACATTATAAATAATTTTCATGCATGATCTAAAGTTTCCTCAGGGTATGAATGGAATTTTCAATTCTAATTAGGAATCAAGTTTACGAATGAAGAGAAACTACCAGTACAGCGAAAAAGTAAAGCAAATGCTTGAAATTGAAAGATTTCATAACGAGTTGCTTAAGCGCACTGTTGCAAACATACTTCCGGTATTTTTTATATTCAATTGTAATTAAAAATGTGCCAACGAAGTTGTTATATTTTTTGCAAACAACATTTGTCCGGATGTCAGTTTCCTATATTCTCATTATCTCGATAAAGCGACAACCTGCAATCAAGGACCATTTTTCTCAAAACCATCAGTTTCCGCGTAAGACAGACTTTACCATAACTTAATAATGCACTTTATTTGCACGATAGAATAGAATCTAGTCTCCGTTTTCATGAAGAAAAGTAAATCTCTAAATCAACTTCGCTCTTTTTTTTATTACCAAAACCATCATGTGGAATAAACTCTGTGTCGCAGTCTAGGAACGATCCAAAGAAGTGGTGACCTCTTCAATATTGTTTTCTAAACTAGTGAGAAGAGAAAAATAATGACGTTTACTGTTGGATGCAGAAATATCTTAGGTAAGAATGTTCATCCAATTTAATTTTAATTAATTTATGATGTGCCATTCAAATAATGAAAGATGTATAAAATCATATTTTATTATTACCAAAATGCGGGAAAGTGTGTGTATGTATGTAAATTACATAAGTTTTACATTTCTCTCTCTTATTGTATTATCGGAAAATACCACATTTTTCACATGCTAAGGATCCTCAACCATTAATTGTTATTACCTCTGTATCAGAATTTCACACTATAGTTGCTTTCCCGATTTTCAACTGAACCGAAGATCAATGGTCACGATTCCAATTACCGGTTGATAGCAACATCTGTCAAATTAAAAATATATTTAATATTTTAGCGTATTTTAGAAACACTTTTCTATTCGTATGGTGTGAAGAGTAAATTATTCACAAACATTGACGCTCAAAATATTGAGAATTTTGTATTTTTTCACTATTAAAAGCATTACAAACCTATTATTTTATTAGCATAATGTTTTCAATGCAAGCAATGTAATGTTCTATAGAATTTAAGAATCACGAATATTTCTTTCATTTAAATCCAATTCACAGTCACTATTATTTGACCCTCGTAATGTAGAAAGAAACACTTTTCATGCTCAATATCCCACAAATACACAAACCATCCACAACAATAATAGTTTTTGCCTCTTTCACCGATGTAAAATCGTTGGCTAAATTTAATCGTGCTTTTATTTTAGCAGAAATATTACCAAAAATCATAGTAGAAAACAAGGACTGCGATGGAATCAAACATGACCCCAAATACAAAAAATATATCCTTCGTATTGTTAACAAATGACTATGGGAGAATGGTCAGAGAGATACAGTTTTGAACACCACTACTTCGAGCTAAGTAACTGACAAAACATAAATGTTCATCAAAATTCAGAAATTGAATTTGCGTACTCTTAATGTATTGTGTCGACTTGTACGAGAAACTAAAATTGAAACAATCTTAGCCCACGTTGCATTATTACTCGAATAATCAATTACAGAAAATTTTGGCGAGAACATTGAGAACTTGATTACCATGTAGTTAACACAGACCTATCAACTCAGTTCACATATTCTAATAAATGAGTACTATATATAAACAATAGCATTATATAAAAAAACTACTTTTGTTAGTTCTTCATTGTTGAGAATGTACACAACAATGCCGACCTAACAAAATGGTGCTTTTCAGCAGTGACATAAAAATCCAGTCGGAAATTAATGTAATGAATCCGCCGTACTGGTGAAACATTGACATATTTTCCTGAAAACACGAATCTCTATAAAGGCGTTCTGGTTGGCTAACTTTCGGTGGTAATACACGTCTTCGCAGAAATCTCTTGATATGTCCCTAAGAATCTTATTCTTGGAAATATGAACTCAATGCTTTACAAACAAAAACACTATTTCACCATAAACACATTTCCACACAACAGTGTAAAAGAATAGACATCAGAAAACTCAAGTTGTCGAGAAGAGCGTAGTCTTAGCACCGAAAGAAACAAAAATAAATTACACCTATTTAAGCACAACACTACCTACGATAGATGAAATATTATTCCGTTCATTCAGTTTTTAGAAACAAAACTAAAAATCATCCTACGACTTGAAAATAATATCTTGACATTACCGCATTCGACCACTCACATGCAACCTCATGTTCTTCAAAAAGATACAGTTTTATTTTATAGTGATTAATTTTGAAGGTAAATGCCCCCCCCCCCCCCGTGTAATCATGCTTTCATGTTCCATTTATTGTCTATATTTCAAGCATTGCATTTTCAGTGTTTCAACCAGAATTTAAAAAAGGCGGAGGCTATATTTCAGTGAGCAAACAACAAATACAATTTGCTTCCTTAGTCACTAATTTTGCATAAATGCATTATAGACATATGTGTACATGTTTGATTATCACACCTAGCATAGTTAAGAAATAATACAATGTAGATGAAGAAAACGAACTTCTATTTTTCGTTAAATATTATTTTACTAGTAAATATTACTCGACACAAATTCCACGTACCTCATAAAACTTGGAGATATTTTTGAATCTTTCATTGCTTTATAGGAGCTTTTTAACAAAATCCGTACCGTAACATATTCCATACTGTACTGAAAAAAATGAATTTCTAAAATATTTTCAATTGTTTATTACTTGCCGCAAGCCACTTGTTCCTATGTTGAAAATTTGGAAAGAAAAATATAATATCCAAAATATCACATATTAATTGGAAAGATAATGAAATTATCAAAGCTATAAATTTAGTCGATGTTTTCAAAATTATTACTTTCATGACTCCCACATTGAACCTAAATCGTTAGCGTCTCTAATACAATCTTGAAGTTCCGCTTTTAAATGGGCTATTAAACAATACTCTTTCACTTTAGCAGGGTATTTACGTAAGCATTTCCACTATTTTTAATTTTTTTTGTAACACCAGATCAAATAATAATCGTAACGTTTATATTGAACTAATGGACACAGTCTAATGGTTTCCATAAAAACTTGAAAAGTTAAGATTGTAAACCTAAAAGCTTTAATAGATTAAGTTGAAAATGATCTTAGAACATTTCAACACACATTCTTATTCTGAATTCATCTAAATTCCCCCAAAGAAGAGAATTTATAACTTCATGCAATTATTTTCATTACTATTTTCAACAAATTAAATAATATATCATGACACTCCTCAAACAAAAGCACTTCTACAAATGACAAAATATGCATCACGCAAATTAAGACACAAGGACACAAGCATCATTAGATTTCTTAATTTCCAAGTGTGCAGTAGAGGCAGCAATGATATCTTTCCAAATAATCTTCAAACATCATAATACCTACTCAAACTCAGTTCTTCGATTTGAAATGTCGAACAATGTTCTTCGCCTTGTGTGAGAATAACATTTTTAACTTTCTTTTAAGAATAAATAATTTTTATTTTATTTTTGATACATTTAAAAAATATAATTTTTTTTAATACTTTTAAATATGTTTTAAATAAATTTGAGAAAGTAACGTGAATTTTATATGCTTTCTTTGAATTTTATAAGCTATAATGTTGCTTTAATTCACAAGATTGGGGTTTAATTTACAAGTGTATGGGTCGTAAATTCAACATACAAGTGCTTTATACTGTACGGCAAGCTGTAATGCTACAGATACAAAAATTATTAACAGGCGAAAACAAAATTCATTCATTGTATTTGAAATGTGTCACTGAACTTAACTATCAATCACGAGAAGGGCATATTCATTCTTTATTACGAGTACTACTTCACATTGTTTTCAGTGCTGGACTTTTTTCACATGTCTTACACGTGAATAAATATGTTGAAAGCATTCGTCCTCCAGACGGAATTGAAGCCAAGTTGCCTGATTTTCTCCCAGTTACTTGACCACTGAGCTACCAAGGCCACCTGAGCTTGGATCAGATCTCAGATTATAGGGCCGCATACCTCAAAGTGATATATTTATCGTTCGTATTTCGTGTATCAATCATTTAGCTCATGTGACATTGCCATAAAACTAACAAGGTGGTGACACACGAATTTCTCTCTACAGTTCCACACAATGTGTCCCATCCTGAGCCCAGTATTGATAGGAGAGCTTCTCCTCCCGAGAAACCCGGCCTGCCCGGGCAATCCGCCCGGGCCTCGCGGGGACATCTCAGGGCGGCCGCGTACCTGCGGGCGAGCGCCGCCGCGTCGCGGGAGCCGAGCAGGGCCGGGGAGGCGTGTTTGCCTCGCGCCTTAGCCGACGACGGACGCCTCGGCGCGCCCGGGAGCTGTTTGCCCGCACGACGCCCCGCGCCTCCCCCTCCGCACGGCCCTCCCTCGGACGTGGGTCGCGAGGGGAGGCGACCTCCCCACCCCACCCCACCCTCCGCGAAAACCCGCGAGGGCGAAGACCGGGGCCGGCGGGAGGGCGACGCGACGCGACACGTCACGGGCCCGGGAGCTGCCGCCGGCAGCCGGGGCCGCGTCGTCGCGGGCAGATCGACGCCCCTGGATGCGATCCACGCGACCTCGCTCACATACGGGCGACGCCAAGCAAGGGCGCATGCAGAAGGGGTGCAATTAATCCTCCCCCTTGAAGATGTAGACGATTAAGAATAGTTATTTACGATTCGAGTGACATTTTATTTTGCGAGTAGGATATGCTGCGACACGAAGCCGATAGACCTCACGTTGCAATCCTACGAGCGAAATAAAATCACTCTTATCACGTGTGTCATACATTAGTTTTAGACCGCATTAACGAGTTTCATTTTATTTGTATTCAAGAGTACAAATCTTTTAATGCTACGTTGTCAGCAGAAGGTGATACGTTCCGACGAAAGTATTTTGTTTTGTTTAATGCTTTCACAGATTTATCTGAACACTTGAGCATAGTCTCCCTTTTAGCACTGGTGATAAAAAAACAAAAAACTTTTAGCACGCTGCGCGTACTCTGAAAGAATAGCTTTTACTAGTGACTGTCTAAAATAGTTATTTATGATACGACTGGTAAAAGTGACATTTTATTTTGCGAGTAGGAAATGTTGCGGACCGAGACCCACAAGGCGAGTGGCGCAATGCCTGGGGCGCAAGCAAAATAAAATCACTTTTACTTCGTGCCATACACTTTTTCCTTTCTTTTCCTGTTTTCTACATTGCACGGCCTTACTGACTTTCGTTTCATTTTAATTCAAGTATACAAATCACTTAACTGAGTACATTAAGATCAGTTGTAGCTGATTTGACGAAATTATTTTGTTTTCTGCGTTGCATTCACAGTTTTATCTTCACATCGGAGCATCCCCTCTCTTTTAATATGTCAAACTTAACTTTTAGCCCGTTGCGCATGCCCTAATAGTTACTGATTTTACTAGGGGATGTCATAAAATATTATTTATATAAAATATTGGTTCAATTTTTTTAGAAAATTTATAAAATGTGTAAATATTTTAATAAACTTAACTGTCAACAAATTGTTAAAGTATAATATTCTAAACATTGTCTTAGAGTTCAAACTCAAAGTATTTCTAGCAGAAAAATCATATTTGTACTAATAAAAATATCGTTTAAGTACGTTTCCTTTATTTTTATACAAATACCCATCCCATAAATATTTTCTGAAGCCGCTCTTCGTTTGAAGGTGGGAGAGAGAAGGGAGAAATGAGCCCTTAGATTTTTAGCCATTGCAGTTATTTAACATTTCTTTCCTTATTCTTGGAAACATAAACAGCTATATTCACTAGCGAATAAAAAACATGAATTTAAGAGTGATTGTTTTGTTTTATTCCAATTATTTATACGTAGTATATTATTGGTATATGGTATCTTAATATACGCACACATGAATGGATCAATTTGCATACATTTTTATCACAACAATCTCATTGTTTCGTTGGAACACCTTTGCAATCTTTTAATGTTTCATTTAGGCTTTCTCGTTTTCGTTTACAGTCTGGCAAAGGCGAAACTAATGCATAGTATACTTTGTACTGGAAATAAATTTAACCCTCTTGCATCATGAACTACTACTGAAAATGTGTTCAAAATGATATGTATTTTGTGAATTTATTTTGATATTATTAATACTGAAAAATTAATTTTTTTTAAAACAATGCTTTCGATGCTAGTGGCTTAGTTTAAATCAAACGATTAACGAGAATCATTCAAACATGTCAATAAGAGCTCGAGAATTCGATATCTTGAAAACTTCGCAGAGCTACTGATTGTAGATATTGGTTGATGAATATTAGTCTCTATTTTTAAAGATTATATATTTTATGAATATTAATGTTATGATGTTCATTATCCAGTAATCAAATTGTTAAAATTTTTTGCATTTCAATTTTGTTTATAAAACAACCTCATTTTAAATATTTTCTGAAGACGTTCTAGGATTGATGGTGTATACGATAGAACGATACCACAAATGTATGGAACGAGTTACACAAATTGATGACTTAACTAACATTTTTATTTTTATTTGAATGAACTGCAAATTTCGGTGAGTTAGCCATCATTATCAGATCTGCTGTTCGGGAGCCACAATTACACCAGTTTGATCAATAATTATAAGTATCATCATAAGAAAAGAAGGTTTGTGACCATAGAAAGTCTCACAGTGTTTACATTCACGTTAACATTAACTCCAGAAAAGACAAAAGTAATTTCACTGCCTTAAATCAGCTTGGCTCCAATCTCAATGCCTTAAATCAGCTTGATTCATTTTTACTCCACGTTTAATTAAGGTTTGTGCGAATGGAGAAAATAACTGTAAATTTAATGAAGTGACGACTATTACCTTTACTTATGGAAAAGAGCAGATGCACAACAACAACAAGGAAAAGCAAAGTTTCCTATTGAATAGCCCTTGACGGTGTAGCAGAATTGACAATTACAATGAGTTTTGAAAATAAATTCTAAATCTAAAACAATATTGCATAAGAGGAAATGCTTAGTACATCAATGTTTGGGGTAACTCTCGAGAACATGGACCGAGAATTATTGCAGACAAATGCCGAAAAATTAATTAATGTGGTTTACTCCTCAAATAGACGAGCAATCACAGAAAACCTGTAGTAAACTACATAAAAAAATGACATGGACATTTTGGTGAAATCGATATTTTCGAGAACTACAATGACACTGTCACATTAAACCTATGCAAAACGGGAGGTGCCGAATAATGCAAGGGCGGGTTTCATATAGATCTCCGTCAGGTGCAGAGCTCTTTCGACTTAAGCTCATGGGGCCAGAAAGACCTGAGGAATGGAGAGACAGAACATTCAAGGCTTTGCGAAACCCCACAACAAACAAAAAAACTATGGTAGAGGGCACCAATTTCAAGACACCAAAAAAAGAAACTGAAACAAACATTTTAAATCACAATATCTTTTTTTAGGATGCAATGTTATGGATATTTAAGTATAAACCCAGATCTGGAATAGAATCTCAGTTATTATGAACCGACACGAGTCAGTGTGTACACATTTTTAACTGTTTTGTTTCCTCTCCATGTGGAAGTAAAGTATATTCTAAGAATTGTGAGCAAACCCGAAGAACTATTTCTCTTAATTATGTAATAAATCCATTCACTTTACTTCACTAAAGGCAACATCTACAATCTCCAACCCGCAGCAAGTGACTGTTACATAGATACGACAAAAATAACGGAGTTCTAGATCGTAGTAGATAAATATAAACTCGTTTGTAGATATTTCGTCCACAGATTTGATTTCTTTTGAAATTACGTGGGTTCTGTGTGCTTGACTTGGGGTGGTCTGTAGACTTATCGGGTCGTTACAGAAGTCAAACGGTAACGATTCCTCTACATTTACTAATTTTTAATAAAAATTAAAATATTCAAACAAACATACAAATTCCTTAAATATATCGTAGTAATAGGTAATTTTGTAATTTTATAATGAAACTAGAATTTCTTAATTTTGTTGACTGAATCACTAAATAAGTATTTCAGGTAACAAAAGTTTTCGACATCTTGCATTTCCATACATCTGATATTTTTGAAACGACTGAATAATGCATATTTTAAAACAATAGTATATTCAAATAAAATGTTAAGTAAGTAATGAGTAGCTGTTTTCCAATTTTTCAGACTAATAAAGAATTTGATTAATTATTTCTATATATAAATATTTTTTTATAGACATGAGTCCAAATTAATCTTTTTCAGCTCAAAAATGTCTACATTTTAGAGTGAAAAACTTTGATTGAAAATTTTAAAAAAATATTAAAAAATATTAATATAAACATTTTTAATTTAGCCAAAGCAAAACAAAAAACGAATTCCCTTCGTGCTCACTTACTACAGAAATAAACAAACGAAGGTGAAACATTTTACTAAAGATTTTCGAAGTAGTGATGCCATTTCTTTATATCACTATTTTTCGTCATGCGTCTCATTCATTTTCACAATAGACTGTTGTGAAGCTGTAACAGATTCTTATTAAAGTAGAAGAAATTGCACAACCACCCAAAACTTGTTTGATTTAACTGGAATATTCTGAGAACCATAAGATACTCTGAATAACATGAATAGAAACAAATACGTATTTCTATTTCGTGCTGATAAAGATCCGATTTAAAATCTTCAGATATTTATTTTTGCAATTTTAGTAAAGGAACTTTGTTCATTTCGATCCTGAAGATACAATTTGAGAAGTAGGATCTTAACATATTTCGAAAATTTTGAATGTTTTTTATTGATACAACGAATTGTTGACTGTACTATCAAATTTATCTCTTATGTTTTTCCGTATGAAAACTTTTATTGTTTTGAACAAATATGCGATTGTAAAGCGATTTTATAATCAATTCACAACCGCAACTTATAAAAACAGGAAATCAAACGTTCGCCTGTATGACATTCCTCAAAGTTTCTAAAATTTCAGGTATGTGGCTGTAAAAAGCTGACGTGAGTCATTACTCTAAAATTCAGAATAAAATGCAAATGTTTATATTTCTTGCAATTTGGCTACGTTTAATAAGACAAAAACAATTGTGTTTTCTTGATGCAAAGCTAATTTTGTTTCGCTAACGTTATACCCACGTTTTTTCGCTCACCGTGGTGGGTATTTCATATTTATAATCACATGACAGTAACCAGAATGGTCTCTTTAGAAATGTGAAGATCAAAGTATTACGAGCAGTGACAACGTAAAAAGGAATAATGATACATAAATAATCACACGTATTAAATACAGCTTTATGGTGTATATTTTTTCTACAAAGTGGAAAGGTACGTAAGAGAAACGTGAATTAACGTGAAACGTAAGAGAAGCCTACTTTCACATCACTGGTGAAGAGTTAAATATTATCGCAAGAATTGTATTTATTTTATAATGTTGTCTATGTTACCATAATGTTGAAAATCACTTCCACTTTTTAAAAATATGAAATTGTAATTCAGGAAGTTCTAATGTCATTTTAATTCGTTTGACACGTATCGCTAGAATAAAACGTTCATTCAGAAAAGCAGGACCTTTTTTGGAAACGCGTTTTCACAACTACGTTCGTGGAAATAACTTCTAATGACAATCACTTGATCAATAATAAAGTATTTTTAGAATTTGAATGTTTTTAACTTCGTGATGTTTAGTTTTGTATCTACACAGAAAGTTTAAATCAATTATCTACAGATAAAATATAATTAATATTTCACAGAATCAGCCCTGTTCTACATTATATAGGCTACTTTCTTGCACTGCCTTATTGGTAGATCGTTCAGTTTGGTATCGGAACCAATGAATTAGTTATGTTTAGACACTCTCTGGAGGATGAAAGAAACGTTTCTTGAAGAAAAGATTGAAGATTACGGAAAGTACAAAACTGACAAGCGATTTGTCATTACCTATATTAACATTGCGAAAATATACAAATGCCAGCATGATAATTTGTTCAAACTTACCTTTTTTCATTTCAAAAGAAATTGAAACATATACATGTGCTCATTTTAGCATGATCATATATAAATGTGCTCATTTTACCATAATGAATATGAATTAAACTTGTGCATTCAAACGTTGGTTCAAAATTTTGGCATTAAACTAAATGTAACTTCTGGTTAATATTTCAATTGATAGTTCGATTTCAACTACAAATAAGAAAACTAAAATTTCTTATTCGTTTCGTTTCTAAGCCACTGATTGTAAATATCCTTAATTCTTGTATTGAAACAAAATTTCAAAACGCACTAAAAATTATTCTGATACATTGGTCGAAAGAGGAGAATGGACTTGAAATTGAACAAACATATGTGTCATTATCTGTGAATGGACTTCGACACTCAAACAACATAATCATATTGTAAAATACAAAAAAGAAGTTATACAGGGAATAACGATATTTGATAGTACAATTCACAATTAAAATGTTGGTACGACGTAACGAATAAAGAAACTAATATAAATATCACTTTGGCCTAAGAACATGAAAATGTCAACACTCTAACCAGAACTTTAATATCACTGTCTTTATCAAAAATGGAATTGTACTTACGGCATTGAAATTTATTTTTTAAACAAGGTAAAGCGGTTCACTCAATATTTAACCTACATTATCTACACTCTTTCGCAATTCACTGAATTAATCACAGAAAAAACCTTTCATGGGAACTCATTCCAGGTTCTTCATTAACATTAACGACTTCCGTCACTGCATTTTTAGAGCAGCAACACGCTGGCATTAGACAAAACATCACATCATGCATTAATATCACTTCAATTATCTCGTAAATAACGTACTGCTATGAATGATTCATGACATGTACATTGCGAACACTCATCAAAGCTTAAATCGAAGATTACCTTCGTGCTAACACAACGAATGCATTCACAAACAAATACAACATTCAAACCGTTGTTAGTATGGCACTGGCACAACATTTGAGACACAACGCACAGAATTAGTAGACAAGAAGACTTAGTACTAATGCAACATTCACCACGATAATTACATATTCTGCGTCGATTTCCTGCCCCCGCGAGCCGGATCGCTCGTTTATCACGCCATTCACCACGTCCAAGGCGGGCGGGCGCGCGGGTCAGCCGCGAGCTCCGGCGTCCACGTCAACCGGCGTCACGTCTCCCGGCGTCACGCCGCACTCAGCCACCTCCCACAACGCACGCGTGACCGTCGTGACAGCGTCGCACGCACACGGCACGGCCGGCGGCGCAGCGCGGGCGACGGCGGGCGCGCGGGGCGGGCGCGAGCGGTCCACTGCCGCCACCGCCGCCGCCGCCGCCACCGCCCGGGGCTACCTGGCGGCGGCGGAGGCGGCGGTGGCGGCGGCGGCGGCGGCGGGGTGGGCGGCGCAGGCGGCGGCGTGGCACGCAGCGGGCGCCGAGCCCGCGGCCGATCGCCCGCGACGCCGTCGTCGTCAGCGTCTGAGGCGTCCCGATGCCCGGCGCCGCCGCGTCCCCAGGCGTCCGGCGCCGGCCGCGGTGCGGCCGCGACGCCTCGCGCCCCGACGCCGCCACCGCCGCCGCGACGCGCCCGCCTCCGCCGACCGCTCGTCGTAAAAACAGTCGCGCGCACCGGCCCGGCGGCCAAGTAGGTTAAAGAAGTTAAAAGAGTTATCATAATAGTATTTGCCGGCTAAGCAAGCCGAGCTTGCAAACAGGCGCGCTTAATAATCGGCAATAACACATCACACAAGATCAGTCTTGGTAATCTTCTTAGCCCGGAGGGCGCAGCTCCGCCGCTGTTGAACATTTAAAGGAGATAAAACACAATAAACTCACCTAAGCTGTCAGAAATCTGTTACTGAATGCGGAGGCCTTCCAGATAAAACAAGCCTTAAGCCTGTTACCGAGCAGCTTAGACCGTCTCAAACCGTATTAAATAAGACCACGATTGATCCAGTGCAATCCCCAACTTTTCAAACACACACACATGCACACACGCACACACACGAACGGACACACACACAGGCGCTCGCCGGCACACAAGAGGGGCGCGCGCGGCATGTTCCTAATGGCGACTTTTCCGTGGCGGCGCCGGAGCCGGGCGCCGACCAAGCGGCGGCCGCGAGGCGGTCACGTGGCCGCGCCGCGGGCCAATGGGCGCTCGGCCGGCGCGGCGCGCGGCGGGAGAAGCGAGGGTCTGGCGCGCCGGTGACGACGGCGGCGGTGGATGCGGCGGCGGTGGTGGTGGCGGCGGCGACGACGACTCCGCCGCCGCTGGAGTGCGCGAGCGAATCGATACGAACGCACCGAGACGCGCCGAAGTCGCCGCACCAGAAGAGGAGGCTGCTGCAACGCTGGTGGCGGTGGAGGCGGCCGAGGGCGGGGCGCGGGGGCGACTGCGGCGGCTGGCGGCGTGCGGCCCCCTCCGACCCTACGGCGGCCTCCCTCCCCCCTCCGACCCCCTCCGGCTGCCTACGGGGCCCGGGCCTCGACTGCGCCGCCCCGCACGCCTCGGCGGCCAGGCGCCTGCTACCCGCGCAACCGCTGCGCCTGCCTGCGAGGGGAAGGCAACCCTTCTGACGGCTGCGCGCGGAGGGCGGCGCGCGATCTCCCTCGCAGGGGTACTACGAGATGCCGATAGCGAAAGCGAGCGATCGCAAGGAACGCCGAGAAGGAAAAAAAGAAAAGAATACGTCCAGATTCCGAAGGAAAAAATCTTTTAACATGCAGGCTCAATTGGTTCTTCAGTGATGTTAAATAAATAACAGAATCTGATAAGCTGCTTTACTGTGAGATAATTTTAAAAACAAAAGTTTATGAACAATATTTAAGACAAGTATACCTCTCGGAAAATGAAGCATAGAAAACATGTTGATAGCATGTTGCAATGTTTCATAAGTGAAGTCTTAATAAAACACCGACAAATAATTGAAACATTGGTCACCTAATTATCATGATTTTTTAAAGTAAGTCAACATAATGTGTGTTTACATGGATTAAAAAACTAACTTGAGACAATTATATGTATAAATATAAAACATTTCTGTTTAACAATATTGCTTTGAAAAAAGATTTCCTCTACTTCACCCTCAGATGTTCTTGTTGTTTGAAGTGTCAAAATAATTGAAAACAATTTATAAGAAGTGATAACCCTCGCAAGTTGTTCAAACATTAAAATTCAATGAACCCTCGCAGAAAACGTTAAATTGTTAAATAAATAAGTAAACGGAATTAACATTGACCAATGCAAGAAAATAATGGTTATAAACTTTGAATTAAGAAAATTAAAAAAAAAAAAAAAAGTAGCAGGCAAAGAAATTTTTATTCACACAAACAAAACTGTGACAAAATTAAAAAAACTACATGCGTGCTGTCCAATATAGTACGTTATCGCAGGAGTATTATAGTAAATATATTTTGTTATCCTTGGAATAATAAAGTCTCATAGTTCAATTTTAGAAAATAAGTAATTGTACCCCGTCCATTAATGGTGGCTAATTTAACTGATACTTCTGTTAAAACGAATTCCATTGTATGAATACCATAACACTATTTACAGATGTCACTGTTTTGACAGATATGTAACAGATCAATATGACTCATATTGTAATATTAACAGTGCCAGTAATGCGTTTACGAGTAGTCCATGAAATCTTTTAAGGTTTATATTCGCATCCCTTCTCACAAAATATGTTAAAGCTGCGAACTAACGGGAAGGGTGATAAGTAGCTTGGCTCTGGAAGAGGAAGTGGAGGAAAACAGATAAACGCCACGGAGGAGGAAGCCAGAGAGCGGCGAGGGAAGAAACGAAGGGGACAAGCTCTGGCGAAGAGTGGAGGAGGGAGTGAAAGGGGCTTCGAGGCAAAAATGCGGCGGCGGCTGATGGAGGCTGCTGTTATCGGCCGGTAAGCGCATTAGTGCGCAAGCCAAACAACCGGGTTCGAGGCTCGGGGACGGCACTACTTGTTGCTCCAGCGCACCGCCGCTGCTAAGCTCGCCCGCTACATCAAAGACACGATGGGTGGCGGCGGCGGTGGCGGTGGCGGTGGCGGTGGCGGTGGCGGTGGCGGTGGCGGTGGCGGTGGCGGGGCGGCGGTGGCGGCGGTGGCGGCGGCGGTGGCGGCGGTGGCGGCGGTGGCGGCGGTGGCGGCGGTGGCGGCGGCGGTGGCGGCGGTGGCGGCGGTGGCGGCGGTGGCGGCGGTGGCGGCGGTGGCGGCGGTGGCGGCGGTGGCGGCGGTGGCGGCGGTGGCGGTGGCGGCGGTGGCGGCGGTGGCGGCGGTGGCGGCGGTGGCGGCGGTGGGGGGGCGGTGGCGGCGGTGGCGGCGGTGGCGGCGGTGGCGGCGGTGGCGGCGGTGGCGGCGGTGGCGGCGGAGGTAGCGACAACCGTGGCGGTGGCGGTCATTGCACGTCGTGCGGGCCATGTGACACGGAAGAACACCAGACCGGGCCTGAAGTGCGCATGATGGAAAGACGGGCCTTTTAATTAGAGGTGATCAGCCTGTGAAATGAAACAATGTCAGTGTAAGGTCTGTTCAGGCCCTAAGAGGACTTTTTGACAGGTTCTTAAACAGCTGGGGCATCCCGCCGTTTTTGAATGAGAGCCAAATGTTAATGTCTGAAAATTTCAATTTAGTGAATATAGTTGGAGGCAAGGGATAGTTTTCACGAGTGTTTTACATTGCTCCAATATTTTCATTAAAAATAATATATAAGAAATGAATCAAATAATGTTGAAAAGCTGATGAGACTGCGTATGCATATGAATTGTCAATTGCATGTGAACGGATGGAACATGAATTTGAAAGAATCTTCAAGAGAGTTCGCAAAGGGTTCCGGAAAAAGGAAGTTTTAAAGATTTCTTTTCTTGAATTCTAGCTATATGAATACTTTTCAAGCCCATATTTTCTAGTTGGCACCACTAGCAAAAAGAGGAAGTGAAACAGTTCCAGGACCCAAACCCCAACCACCCAACCCCCACCCTAAGTTAGCCAACGTTCGTTTAAGACAGCGAAACATTTCTGCGTGCTACCAAAGCTCATCGATTACACCCTCAATTTAGTTAGGCATGAGTGAGTATCAAAAAATTGTTCACATGACTGAAGAAAAACAACAATATTAGCGACGTATTATTGCTCTCTCCATTTAGTACAAAACTTCATTTAGTGCTGGATCCTAAAAGGGATAATGGCAACTCTCAACGAAGAACTGATATTTAGATTTCCTGGATTTTATTGAAAGAGTGAATGATCCAAGTCAATAGCACTCTAATTGTTTCACAATATCAAGATTAAAACACGGCCCTTTACACGGCTCTCCAGTCTACAACAGAGGAATTACAACAGGTAAACAGGTCGGTTGCTATAGCCAATATATTTTTTATTATATTGGCAATTGGCTGAAAAGCCTAATAACCGTCTTTCTTTGCTAGTTTAATCCTTTTTTACCTATCAGCCCTTCACTTTCAGCGACAACCAGGATCGATGAAACCTCTTCCATCGATCTTTTCTCGGGCGAAAAAATCTGGTGTAAGCTTAGAATATTTGTTATAGATTAAGTTCGGCTACTTCTAGCTGTTGCTAGTTAGTGTATTGATGTAATATGTCAAAACTCTGTCACTACTACAGGATGTCAAAGAAATGCAGACTCCTAGTACATGTGAAGGTGTAGAAGATCAATTTTTGTTAATGAATATGTGGGAGAAAAGTTCTTATAAGTAAGTTACAAATGTGATATTTGCCCCTGATTTTTAGAGAACTCTTCATGAATCAATGGTTGGTAGATACACGAAATTCTTTTAATTACATCAGAACGTGACATATTCAATAGGAAAAAGTGGTTATAGATCCTTCCATACAAATTTGTAACATTTATTATGGAACTCCTGTACATATAAAAACGCGTAAAATGTATTACATATTTTATTTAAGCATTTATTTATGCATTATAACGACTGAACTAACATTACGTATTGTAGGGAGGAAAATATATTTTATTTTGCTGTCTATGTGTTTCTCCCCAAACTACATTTCTTTAATATTTTACACTAATTCGTCACTACCTTATTTACAGATAAACTTGCCTATCTATTTTCAAGGTTCATGCTATAGACTTACGAAGAATTAATTCAAGGGAAACGTGCCAGAACCAGATTTCTAGTGAGATGCTGAGGTGACTGCGACGTTTTAAAATAATATTTAAGAAGTGACCTTGGGAACTTTTCCTTCTTCGCATATCGTCAACGAATCGATATTAAAAAGTGTCAGTGGTAAGACAGGAATAACCCATTTAATACTCCCTGCAGTTCCCTCATTTCTCATCTCCGACGTAAAATACCGTTTGAAAGAAGGTTGATTATGTAAGAGAATTTTTTTCTCATTCAATGAAATCACAGATAAGAAAAGTTTTAAAATAAAAGATATATTGGATTATTTTTTACGATCGGTTTGTTTTAATCAATCCTCCTAAGAAGCTCCCCTTGAGTATATTTTCAGTTATTAGATAGTAATGGGAAAATAAAAGTTATGGAAGAGAAACATACATTTTGAACTGATAGAAAGAAATCAATGTGTAATAATCCATATATAACGTGCAGAAAAATGACAAGAGACTAAGAATGAAAAGAAAAAGGGTATGGGACAAAATTATGATATTTGTGTGGAAATAATGATAGTTCCTTCTAAAATAAGTTAGAGAACTTTGTTTACGAGTATTTGGAAACCAATGACGAACTTGAGTAAGTGAAGTAGAACCGTCAGATATTTTCGTTTGGATAACGGAATGTTTAGGTAGAGGGGGAACATTCGTCCAATTGACAAGCACATAACAACTGATCTTGAAGGAGACTACATTTAGAAATAATACTCGTACACGAATTTATCTGAAATAGTTGCCAGAAATACAAAAGTTTTAAGACCTGAATACTAAAAACTCTAGAAGATAAAGAAGCAGTATTGCAAGGAAAATACCTACTATTACTTAATTTCGACTCAAAGAAAACGTACATTCAAATTACCAAAGGAAAAACATAAATGAAAATAAATGTTAGAAAATTAAAATCAATAGAGAATACAGATTTAAATTACTAATAAGCAACCACAATAATTAACAAGAAATAATTACAAAATTAAAACAATTAACTAACAAGAAAACCATAAAAGAGAATCAAGATGAGCGAGACTAAAAAAGGTAGATTATGCAATTCAAGATCTGAAAATCATGAATTATCGACTTGGTAGAGATGTGTTTCCAATAAATTGATTTATAAAATTCATTGCGAGAGGATCCAGTGTACTGAAGTGGCTCACTGATAACACTTGCTGCCACTGCAACGTCTCTGACTGGAAAGCTGAAGTATTTGAAGTCCCGGCGTTGGTGTGGATTTTTGACACTGGCTATGTAGTTAGGTCGAGTTCAGCCGCTATTTGGAAAAGTATTATAGCAATTGGCTGTTCTGATCGGTACAGTTTTCCTTGGTTTCTCTGACCAATACCAAGAGAATGTCGGGACAGTAACCTAACTGACGGGACATGTACTTCTCGGGATCTTTTCCTTACTCATTTTTCTCTCTTCCTCTCCCCTGACACACACACACACACACACACACACACACACATACACATACACATACACATACACACACATACACATACACATACACTACACATACACATACACATACACTACATACACATACACATACACATACACATACACATACAAATACACACACACACAGCGCGCGCGCACTCAATCATCACGACTATCAGAGAATGGACAGGGGCATAGAGCTTATTCCAGTTGGAGCGGTGTCCGCTTAGGAAGATACCTGGAGAAGGAAAGCCCGCAACTTGCCGTGAAAGTCGACGCCTGATCTCACGTTCTATTGGAAAGAAACATTATTCCCTTCCAGCCACAACATTCGCTACGCTCACGGCACTAATGACTTATATTAGTTGTAACGTCGGGAAACACGAAATACTCATTCCTTATTTTCACTGCATGTCTATCATTTTCGTTGCCATTCGTGGCCATACAATCTGCTGTTTTAATGTAAAAAGGGTCGAAAGTATAGTGCCCTAAAAGTTCGTAATAGTTAAATAATTACTGATTTCTTAATAGGTCAGGAAAGTCAAGTCAATCCTCCAATGTAAAACAAGGAGAAAGATGGAGTGGGAGATAAGGGAAGGAGAAGAAGATGAATAAAAAGAAAAAGAAAAGGAGGAGAAGAAGAACGAAAAGGAGAAGGAGGAGGAGGAGAAGAAGAAGAAGAAAAGAAGGATGAAAAGAGAAAAAGAGAAGAAGAAAAGAAGGATGAAAAGAGAAAAGGAGAAGAAGAAAATGAGGATAAAATGCGATGGAGAACGAGGGGAGGAGGAGAAGAAGAAGAGGGAGGAGGAGGAGGAAATGGAGAAAGAGGAGGGGAAAGTGAAAACAGAAGAGGAAAGAAGCGCGAAATAGAAAGCGGAGAGGCAGAAAAAAGAAGGGTGGTCCACCAGACTAATCCTCGTGCGCTGAGAGCGCGCCGCATGAGAGGCTTCGCGGGCGCGGGCGAGGGCGAGGGCGACGCGACGGCGCGTGAGCGGCTCAAGAAGCGTTTCCGGTCGGGCGAGTGGACGCGGCGGGCGATCGCCCGCGACAGGCTCCGCCCACCTTCGCTCACCTCTCCACTTGAACGCCTGCCTGCCCTCCCTCCCTCCCGCTTACAAGCCGCATCCCGCCCAACCCGCCCGCCAACTTCTTTGCTCATCCGACGACCCTAACCGATCGGTCGACCGCCTATTCTCCCGCATGCCTGCCATCTCTTCTGCCCGCCTTCTAATCGCCCGCCCTTCTACTCTTCCGCCTGACCGCCAACTCTCACCCGCCCAGCTGCCACCTGCTATTTTACCGCGACAAATGGTTATTATAATTGTTTTGAAAGCTTACAGAGTTGGTTGAATTTCACTTCTGTCTTGGACAAAAGAGGCGAAATAGGGAAGATGAGAATATTGAATATGTTATTGAAAAAAAAAAGACTTTTTGAATATTAACTACATTATTTGATTTGAAGAACTTCTGGTAGTGACGCCCGCTGACAGCAAACATAAAAGCTTACTTACTCAGTCTGCTTATTCGTCCGCTCGCCTGCTGCCCTGCCAGCCGGTTCGCCCGCTGGTTCGTTTGTTGGTTGGCTCGTCGATTCGTACGCAGGTTGGCATGCGGGTTGGCACGGCGGTTGGTACGCCGGTTGGTACGCCGCTTGGTACGCCGGTTGGTACTCCGATTCGCTCACCGGTTCGCTCGCCGGTTCGCTCACCGGTTCGCTCGGACGCCCTGACGCAGACCGTGGCTTCGTTGCTTCGCTCGCGCGCCTCACAAGCGCCTTATGCCGCGCGAGGGGCGCTGGGCGTGGGCTGTCGGGAGCGGCCCGGGAGGCGGCAAAGGCGGCTCCAGCGCCGCTTCCGTTCGCTGCCCATGGAGTCGCCGCTCTGTGAATGGAGCGATAGAATTACTCTCTCGAAGATCCTCCAAAAGAATAACTTTTCTTTACATTTTTTAACGCCCAAAATATGACCCGAACTCACCCCCCTTTTTCTCCCGCCCACTCCCTTATTCTACCACCCACTCGCCTATTCTACCGCTTAATCTCCCACTCGCCCACTCCCTTCCCCCCCCCTCCCTCCCCCCCCCAACGCGCTCTCCCCTCGCGCCGCCCCCTCTGTCGCCTGCCCGCCTACTCGCCTTCCCGCGTGCCCTTTGTAGTACCGTGACAAGTGATTATTTCAATTGTTTTGAAGAAGGGTAACAAAGAAGTTTGCCACGCGTAATAAGCACAATTGCCATGGTCACAGGATGATAAATACTGAGAAGAGAATATTGGAAATGATGCTGAAAAGAAAAGATTTTTTGAATATTGAAAACATCGTTTAATATGAAGTAATATAGCGCGCCAGGAATGTCTCTCCGCAGTAACACCTTACTAGTGAGAGTGCTTGCGACATGAATTACGTTGGTAGCACGAGCTGCGGCTTAAATACGTAAATGACATCCTCACCACAATCAAAATAGAAGCTAGAAGTGTTGTCCCCTTCACTTGTTTCTCAGTGACCTGGTTGCTACCAACATAAATGCAATTTTTAGTAGGAGGCCCTGATTGGACTTCCTGATTGGCGGAGAGACCAACGAGATGGAAATCTAGCTCGTTGGGAGAGTTTCCTAGCGCACTATTCTAGAGATGACATCGGTGGCAAAACACAAAAAGGCTACTTACTCAATCCTCCAGCTGGCCGGCTGGCCTGCTCGCCTGTCAGCCGGTTCGCCCGCCCACCCGGACGCAGACGGTCGCCGCTTGGCTGCACTACCCGCGCGTCTCCCAAGCTCCTTATGTTGCGCGGACAGCCCTGGGTGCAGACCCCCGGGGGCGGCCCGGAAGCCACCGGAAGCGAGTCCAGCACCGACTCCGTCCGCTGCCGATGGAGTCTCCGGACTGTGAATGAGGCGTCAGAAAAGCTACTCTGTCAAAAAATCTCCATTCCTGTATATTTTTCCCCCAAAATATATTCTGCTTTTCCTGAGCTGATCAGTTTATTACCAGAATACTCACGGAATGGTAACTGTCTGTATTCTTAAAGAAATTTTATAGAATGAGACCAAATATAAACAAAATTGTAGAACAGTTTTTATATCACTAAATTAAAATCATAAAAGTTACATAGCCTACATCAAATGTTAATTTTTAAAAAATTACATTGCAACAACAATTTTCATACAATTACTGTGTATGCGAATATTTATTTAAAATTTATGTTGAGATATCGATATCAAGTTATAATTTTTAAAGTAATGTTTCATTGGGAAATCATTTAATACTTTTCTAGAAACTATTTTGAAAACGTTAAGTAACATATTTCTTCTGGAAATTACGTGTCGAAAATTAGAAAACTGACAATTGTTCCCCGAGATGTACTAGATACTCATAATCATATATGTTGTGGCGATAAGTTCTGAAATAAATTACAACACATTAAGGAAATGACAAGACGATTTTTATTTCAATTCGTTTAACTGTATTCTTTTCGACGACTATTTGACTGATACTATACATAGTTTCTATCTCCAAGTTGCCTTTTAAGGTTTGTATCATTTGAAAAAAAAAAAAAAAAATTATCTTAATCCCCACATTTTTTTTTTTTTTTGAAAAAAATGTATAGCAACATGACAAGATACAGCAGATTGACTTGGGAACTTTTACCCTGGCCGCGAGGTTGCCTAGGAACGTTGTGTTGTAACAAAGACATTTCCCGAGAAGTGACAACCACTAATACTATCTACATCTTCTTGATTATGTTCTCTTAACACTTCTTTTTATTTTAAAGTTATTTTTATATATTATTATTATTATTATTATTATTACTATAACATTCTTCTTCTTTTAACTTTATTCTTACATTAAGTTAATTGCCACTAGTAGGGTGCCAACAACAATTCTTCGTGTGCAGTTCGACTGAGCTTCTAACCGCATAAATGTATTACGGGAAACGCTACCCCAATCGCATACTTTTATAGTAAGCACAGAACTTAATCTGTAACTTGACAATATTGTGGTATTTATATTCATTCATATATAAAGAAATTTCTAAAAATGCTAACTTTATAATCAGATATGGACATTTATTTACTAGTAACTCGAAATAAAAACAACAACAGGTGCATTAGAAATTGCTTGGTAGGAAATGTAAAATCAAACCTTGCTTTCATTCACGCACATCCCAAGTCGGATCGGCCACATATCTCTCTCACATCGACTTTCATATCCCGATGCAGTGAGTTATATTTTTATAAAAAATCTACAGCCCAAAGACTCTTAAGGATAGACTTCTTTTTACCCCCAGTTCATCACCGAAGCAACAAAGATACTCCCTGACCTTTCAAGTCAGGCTGTTGAAATTTTGTAAGTCCCTCCGAGCACTTGCATCCGCTACCGTACCTCTTTTCTTCACGCCATTATCGTCGTCACCGACACTTGAGATCATCATCACTAGACCTGCCTTTGGGACGCCATTCAAAAACTAAACCCCACCACCCCCGTCGCCGTCACCAATACCGTCAACCACATTGCCACATGGCCGCCGCTACCTTCGCATTCATTTCCACACCACGTAAAGCATCAACCACCGAGGCATAGGCCACCATGCCACCTCCTGTGCCATTGAACAAGGGACCCCGCCCCCCGTGCCCCGCGCGCCAGCGTTGCGTGGCGTGGCGTCGCGACGGGACGGGACGGGACTGCGGGCGGGGAAGCGAAACCCGATAGCGGTAATCGGTTTAGGCCGCGCCTCGGACAAAGGAAGTTTCTTAAGGTGTCGCCGCGGATTCGGCGCCGCCGGAGGCGCCAACTGACGCGCGTTCCCACGTGCGACGGAGGTAACAGCGGCAGCAACAGTCGCGACGGGGTGGTGGCGGTGGCGGTGGCGGTGGCGGTGGCGTGGCGGTGGCGGTGCGGTGGCGGTGGCGGTGGCGGTGGCGGTGGCGGTGGCGGTGGCGGTGGCGGTGGCGGTGGCGGTGGCTGGCGGTGGCGGTGGCGGTGGCGGTGGCGGTGGCGGTGGCGGTGGCGGTGGCGGTGGCGGTGGCGGTGGCGGTGGCGGTCGGTGGCGGTGGCGGTGGCGGTGGCGGTGGCGGTGGCGGTGGCGGTGGCGGTGGCGGTGGCGGTGGCGGTGGCGGTGGCGGTGGCGGCGGCGGCGGGGGGTGGCGGTGGCGGTGGCGGTGGCGGTGGCGGTGGCGGTGGCGGTGGCGGTGGCGGTGGCGGTGGCGGTGGCGGTGGCGGTGGCGGTGGCGGTGGCGGTGGGGGTGGCGGTGGCGGTGGCGGTGGCGGTGGCGGTGGCGGTGGCGGTGGCGGTGGCGGTGGCGGTGGCGGTGGCGGTGGCGGTGGCGGTGGCGGTGGCGGTGGCGGTGGCGGTGGCGGTGGCGGTGGCGGTGGCGGTGGCGGAGGTGGAACCGGTGCGAGTCCGGATTCGGAGTCTGGAGAGGAGCCACAGCGCGGAGGGAAGTGGTTGTGGAGATGGAAGCGGAGTGTTGGTGGTAGTGGTATTGGAAGTGGGAATAGGAGTGGGGGTGGACTTGCGCTGGTGGGTGCGGTAATGGTGGGGTACGAGGGTGGGTGCAGAAGGGGACGACTACATGGACATCCGTCGAAAGGGCAGAATAATAGACGGGGATGGGGTAATTTTACTGACTACTTATATACTCAGACACTGACACACAGACATATACACATACACAGACAGACCCACACCCATACACGCGCACGCGCGCGCACAGACACCCAGACCCTGACTCTCACAGACAACACACCACAGACCGACACACCAAACAGACAGACACGCCCATTTGTAATTTTCAAAAGTACAGAGTGTTGACCGATTGTAAAACAAGCACCAGTTTTTGACCGTCCTTTGCTACATACGAGGAAAACGTTTAAAGGAAAAATTATCCATTTTTGAGATAAGAATTATTTAAAAATATCCTGTATTTCACACAAAATTAGACGAAAACTGCTCATTTTATGGAAAAATTTTAATCGACCTTAGTCCTATTTTTGTGCCGTCGATTTTATTAAAAAAAATATATTTTCAATATTGTAGTAGAAGCACGGTGCAGAAAAAATGTAAACGTTTACAATTTTCGAAAACTCAGCGATTTCAGCGAAAATGAGACCTGCACCTTTTTTAAGCGTTCTTTACGCTGCACTCAGATAAAGTGCAATCAAAAAGTTTGGACCCGTTTTTAAGAAAATTTAGAAAATGTTAAAACTTTATGGAAAGCACTCCCAAAAATCCAAATATCCATTTGAAAGTCTCAGGGTCTCGAGTTTGGTTAGATCGACTACAGAATATCAATTTTGGAGAAAATTGTATGAAGGGTGTAAGCACTAGCGCCGACGACAGACATTTTGCCGTCAATTGATTTTTCGGTATCAAGAACAAAATGTGTTAGAGGAAGTAATTTACTGCAAGTAGCAAAGATTTTTATCTATTTTTTTTATACCAGAACCCACAATACGAATATTTCTGTCGAAATATCGCCTTTTTACCTCTGCATTCCAATGCTTGCTCCTTACTACGTACGTAGTAATGTGAGAAAATAAAATAATTAAAGGTTGCTTCTTGAAAAGGAATAAACTTCAGAACAAAAAAGTTTAAACTTGACAAAAAAATTCTTGAATATTATTTTTATATCTCAAAGTACCCTTCTTCTGCCTCGAAAATAAAGTTTAGAAAGCGGGCAGCTTCGGGTCTCTCTCCGACTATGTTTCCTGAAGTTCGGATCAATTCATTGCCGTGTCACACCCATGTGACATTTAAACTAATTTTGACTAGAAGTGGAGTAGTTAGAAAATTATCTTTCAAAACCGAAAGAAAAGAAACACCAAACGCACGGTTATTTCAGATAATCTGTATTGGTGTACCTGAGTGCAATTAGCGCACTCATAGCGATGCTTTTAACAGTATTAGCATTGTAGGGCATACGTTTTAATGCATTATTTTCAGTCTCTTCGAAGATACGAGGACAATTTATTAAACATCATGTAGTTTCGAGACGAATACGTGTGATATCACACAAATATAAATAATTAAATTAATTGTCGTTGAACCCTTGTGTACTTAACATTCTTATAGTTCGTTGTATTAATTTGTAAGAAGTTTCCTACAGCCTTTATCTCCTTTACCCAGCTACACCCTTCCAAAATTCCTGATAAGTCACGCACATTCGTAATATTCTCTAGAAACGACGTTTTTTTGGGCGCCATGCAGGCCTTTTGTTTTGCACGACATCTCTCCTTCCACAAAACTCTTTTGTCACAACTTCACAAACTGCTTCATGGGTGTTGATTCCTCGAACTGCGTTGAACTGCAAGGAACTGCAAGGAACCTGATAGATAGTGAATGAAATATTGACTGTTGGCAGAATGAATTCTTGTGTGAGGGAATGAATGAATTTTTGAGCGAGTGAATGCATTATGTAAGCGAGCGAAAGAGAGCAAAAAAAAAATGAATTATGGGATTAAACGCAGACATTTTTTGTACGAATAAATGAATAAAAAGTTCCCGTATGAATGAATTGTTGAATCATGTTTATGCTTACGCATATTATAACTAGGCATCGGATTTTATTGACGTTGATTTTTTTACGTTGGCCCTCGTATTTAATTATGTACACATTCCATGACTAGGATAATACAAAAACCACTCTTATAGTGCCTAAAATGTCTATTTCAGCTTTAGAGTTTAAACTTCCCTCTTCGTCTTCTTTTACCGCTGGGATTCGAGATATCAAGAAAACATGTGCAGATTTCACTTATCTTCTTTATGCGTCACATACAGTAGTAAATGATCTTTTTACAAAAATTTACAGATTATGTTGTAATTAAAGAGAGCTTCTTGACAAAGTGTACAATATGAGACCAAATACAGATGAATATGAAGTCTTGCACTCCCTGAGGAAGGGCTATGCTCTCTGGTGCAAATCCTCCAGCGGCTGTCAGAAACCTTGACAGTTCCCGGAAGCCAGCGGAAATTATTCAAAGCATTGATTGCCGACCCAGCAGCACGATATATGCGCGTAACGTCGCAGAACGGGTCGCACAGCGGAGGGGAAAGAGAAACTGCTGGCGGAGTGGGGGATGAAGGGAGCTGAGGAGGGAGAAATAACGGAGAGGAGCATCGGGTCGGAAGGCAGACAACGTATCGATCTTAAAGCAGCACGATGTCGCATGAAATGAAGCGGTTCGTAAGTCCATATTTTTTTTACAGTATTAGAAAGCAACGAGGGAGAGGTTTTTAAACGAATCGTGAAAATGAATCATTGGTCTAAGAGAAGATGTTTCTGAGGGAGGAATCTCACATAAGGCACGTGAAAAGAAGGCTTTAAAGGCGAAGGAAAATCGTGTGTGAAACCGAAACATGCCGTCAGAAGTGTGCCCACCAAAAGAATGAGCTTCAAAAGTTCCAAGAGCTTTGTTTAATTATTACATCCAAAGAGGAAGAGCAGATGTTGGTTAAAAAATTCATTGCTGCAAAGCAATTCTGTTTACGCATAAAACAGCAGGAAAAAGGACGAATAGAAAGTGAAAAAGAAGGGCGATAAAGAAGATAAGGACGGGAAGGAAGAGAAGAGTGACGAGAAGGTAGAGAATAATGGCGAGAAGGCAAAGAAGAATGACGACAAGGAGGAGGAATGAAAAGAAGGTCGGAGAAAAAAAGACTGGAGAGAAAAAAGGCCGAAGTGGAAATTGGGGTCGGAGGGAGAAAAAGAAGCCCAAAGTGATAAAGAAGGCTGAAGTGGAAATGAAGGCCGAGGAAGAAAGAAAGAAAAGGGAAAAAAAATGAAGAGAAAAAATAAGGAGAAAATTCACAATTTGGAAGAGGAGGTTCATGCCTCATTTGTCAAATTAATAATGCCCCATTTTGGAATAAACAACTTCGAATAGGCGGCAAGTACGATCGAGAAACGTGATAAGAGTCGCCAAAATCTGACACAGAGTGTAACACAAGGCAGTAGCAGTAGGACTAGCCTGAGCGGAGGCCAGGTGCTCGCCGTAGCGGCGGTCGGCCGAGAGGAGCGGTGGCGGCGGCGGGGGCGTGGGCGGGTGGGCGTTCGCTGCCGCGAGCGGTCGAAGTGGACCGCGGCCGCGCCGCGCCGTCCCCCCGGGTTTGCCAGCACTTCCGCTCCACGCAACCGCTCTTCACGAGACGAGATTGTGGGACGTGTGGACCGTGGCTAAAGGATTCTTCAAGCGAAGGAATATGAAATAATTCAACGCAGTTAAAGGGCTTCTTTGCATTTAGAATCATTATGCTCCACACACTGAGGTACTTTTCTGTTCAAATGTAGTTAGGTGTTGCATATTCTTGAATGCATTGATAGATGCCAAGTTTGCCTCGGTATTCTTGTAGAAGTGGAAAAGAAAGCGATAATGGGAACAATTCAAAATATAAAGAGGTCAAATTTTGTCTTTATTTATGAAAGGATGCGAGATGAAGCATTGACAAATGGCTAAAAAATAGAAGTTTCAATGTACAAGTATCTGTCATTGGGAAATCTGTTATAAATTAAAGGTCACTTTCTATGCATTTTATATAACTACGAGGCATACGACGTCATGCTATGTGAGAGAATGAAATGCTGAAAGGAAATGAAATACTAAATAAGCTCTACAACCTGTATGAAAATATTCCCCAAAATGTGGAGAGGAGGCGAGAGTGCCAGAAAGGAGTGTGAGAGAAGGGAGGGGGAAGGAGAGACGTTTGTTTGTTGGTATGTGTGTGTTTGTGTGTGTGGTTTGTGTGTGTGTGTGTTTTGTGTGTGTGTGTGTTTGTGTGTGTGTGTGTGTGTGTGTGTGTGTAGGGGTGAGGTGGTAATGCTAGGCGGATGAGGTCGATATGAAGGGCAATATGGTAACTAGTGGGGAACGAGTAGTGTTAAGTTCCGAAATATTTTTCCGATCACGGTTACGATTGCGATGGCAAAATAAGAGAATATTGAGAAAGAGGAAATAGCTATCGTTATTTTTAAAAATCTCTGTAAATGCAAACATTAATTAATTGTTTAAATAATAGTTTATGAAGTAAAAATGTGTGCTAATTGCAACTAGACTAGTAAAGGTCTACGAATGTGCCCGTCTCAAAATATACTTCGAACTATACAGCAGCGGTGAAAAACGACGTGATCTTTGTTAGGGATTGGTATACAGCGTTTCATAAAACAATGTGATGCACGTTAGAGGCAAACTCTTGTCATTTTTATCGTTGTAAGCATAAATACCTTTAGATTACCTAACCACAGTTATGCTTTCTAAGACGATGATAAATTGAAGTACGAACTACACGAAGCCTCTACAGAGAGGCTTAGCAGCATACACTGCACAAATTCAATGTATTATGCTCATGTCATATGTATCTTATTGATACAAGTCGCGTTATTACACCCGACAATGCTGGAGGAATATTTTCTGATGTAACTATATCTTAACGTTTGAGTTCACGCATGCGAAGAGGCTCAAAAACGGGTTGGTTCACGCTGGAAAAAATATTTATTTATGACACGAGTGGTAAAAGTGACATTTTTCTTTGCAAGTAAGAAATGTTGCAATTCGAGGCCGAGTGGCCCAATCCTGTCTGCAAAATTCAATCGCTCTGAACACGTTTCATTATTTTAGACAATATTACTGACATACATTTTATTTTAATTCAAGCATGAAAATTAGTATGTACATTGAAGTAATTTGAACATTGTCTCTACTAAAAATTGAACTTTTAGCACTTTCGGATGCCCTGAAAATAAACGCTTTTATTAACGGCTGCCTAAAAAACACTTCTGATTTGGAGAACGCCAAATGAGTAGCATTTTCGATCATATGTGGGTTTGATGAATACTGATATAATTTCATTAACGAATGAGCAATGGTGGATAAGAAGCAGTAGAAACGGGCGAACACCGACCAACCCTGGGCGCCAACTGGATTTGTCCTCACGCAGTCCACGTGAATCGACAGGTACGTCCGCCCCGGAACCCCTAGACGAAAAAAAATGCAGCACGGCTACCGCACCCCGAGCCGCCCTACCCTGCCGCAGCGTGCTTCTCCAGCGCGCGGCGCTGAATGTCGGCTCAGCCCCCGCGTTCACTTCGCCCCCGCGCATCCGTCGCCCCGCGCGCGACGACGCGTCCTTCTCCCGACGCTCGCCCCCCTCCCCCGCCACGCACGGCCGTGCGCCTGCGCACACGCACTCACGCACACACGCCAGCCGCTCCATGGCGGAGGACGCGTGGACGAGGCGTCTCGCGCCGCACGCTGCTATTTTGGCTTTTCCTCACGATTTGCTTTCGTTCCATTCTCAAAGACACGATCTACAATTTTCGGGCCTTTAATTCATGTTTAAGGTACTTTTGAGCAGGAACTTCTCACTCGCACCCAGAGTAAGGTCTATTAGTGCCATACCAAAGAAGGTCAAGGAAGTTACAGGTGAGGAGATACAAGTACATTTGTAATCTGAAATCGGTATGTAAGTATACACGTATGTATGTATGTATGTATGTATGTATGTATGTATGTATGTATGTATGTATGTATGTATGTATATATGTATATACGTACGTATGTATGTATGCACGTATGTATATATTTATGTATTATGTACGTATGTACATATGTACGCATGCATGAATGCATGTACGTATTTACGTACCGCTCATACTTCTACTGCCACTACCCCGATGAAATTTCGAATCCCGTTCATAAACATGTAATAGTGACGGGGACGAATCTCCAAACTAACGAATTCTTCAACGCATTCTTTAGCACTTAGACCAACTTTAAAATCATAAAAGATCATTGAACGAAAGTGATCTGGTAAGCTTCCCAACGAACCAAAACTGACTGAGCAGCTTGAGAGATATCGCAGGCAGCTCGGCACCGCCCTGCAGGCGAGTTGTTTTTGACCAGCAACGAAAGAACGTGGAATTCTCATTGTGGATTACTGAAAAATGTATGGAACGCGCGTATTTAATGAAGTACAAATACTTTAGTAGTAGTTACGTGAGAGAAGTGAGTCAAGCTAATCCGCATCTATACTTTGGAGGAAAATGCAATGGAAGTTTTGCGTAGCTTCTGCGTAACGAAGTTTATATTTATTGCGGAGGTCAAAAGCGAGCGCCTTCCCAATATTTTAAACGTGCGAGTGAAGACTTAAATTGATCGTACGAAATTGGTGTTTGCTGACAAATTAATTGATCCCAATTACGACATTAATACGCACCTATTTTCTGTATCACCGACGACTATGAGAGCGAATTAAGTTATGTAGTAGCTGAATTTTGGCATAAATTCCCTTCTTGGAGTTTTCAATGTCCTACTCTGACGAAAATCGCCAATTTTCAACCCGTGAGGTTCTTAAATATCATGTACAATGATACACTGTTCGAAGATCCGTTTACGTGCTCCGAAAGTGACTACTTTTAGACTTCCTCTGACTCCCTGAGGAAAACGTTTTTTTCCTTCCATAAAGAAGAGCGTTTACCCCAAAACAAGATAGTGCGATTATTCTTTTTTTTTCTAGTATTACATCCAATCATTGATTTCTAGCAACATCAACGAATGTAAACTTGAAATACACGGTGTCAGATTACAAAATTTTGTATCACGAAAAACAGTTGCCTCCCAAAAATCTTTTCCAACCTCACAAAAAATTAATCCATTTACATCGAAAGTACCTCAATACCTTAAAATCTTTTCCAACTTCTCTTTGCAACCTGGAAAATCAAAGACTTCACATTAAGCAACATTCAGTTGTGTTTCTTTGTCCAGGAGTTCGCAAATGAAACACAGCGTAATTATAACTTTCCTAGATGCCTAGATATTTATAAAATTTATCGTTAGCGTCTTGGAACGCATATACACCATGACTCAGTATATTATGGAGACAGAAATCATGAAATTAGGTACAAAACTATGGGTATACAGCACTTTCCATTAATTATCATGTAGAGATGAGTTTATTTATGTATCACGGCTGAAAAGTAAATGTTTTTCGGAAGAGTGGTTTACAACATGAGGCAAATGGAGTGCAGCTGATTGTGATAAAAAATTCAGAGTGAAAACAATAATTTTCAGGCGAGATGACCGAAAGTTATTGTACATTCACCTCTATTTATATTTGTATTTCGTTATTTAGTTGTTCATTATTACACTTAGTTGTTCACTGTTATTGAATTTTTCTATTTGTCAAAAAATAATTAAATGAAGTTTTCGTTATATGACGTTTGTTTAAGTGCTAACGTCTTTACAGGCCTAGGAGGTTAAAATAATTAATTTATTGGCGTTAAGCAGAATAAAATATTACTGACAATAAAGTCTTTAAAATCCTTAAAATTTGGGGGTAGGTGTACAAAAAAGTAATGTAAAGAAAGGAATAAAGGCAGGGAATTCATTATTGCAATAATATTCATTTTTATTTGAACAAACTGAATTAAAATACATTCCAATTTATGAAGCTAATACTTTTAACTTTTGACATCAGGTTTCTTTTCGGGTAAAGTTTTATTTCTTTGCTGTACTCAAACGGAATGATCTCTTTTGGGGGCCATCATGAAAAGCAAACACCCTTCGGGGTTAATGCTCGTACAAGAGGCTAATAACCTACAAATGAAGATTACAGATCCTTATCGGCCTTGACAGATGAAGTAAATGTATAATTTTAGTTATAATTATCTTAAACGAAAATAACTAACCCTATCCTAGTTTCAACTGCCGAAAAGAAATTAATTAAAAAATAGAATTTGCATTTTTAGCACATAAATTCTTATCTCTTCTGAAATCGGATGATGGATGCATGGATGAACTTATGATCTCAAAAATAAATTGCTGTATACGTACCAACAATGGTTATTTATGATACGAGTAGTAAAAGTAGCATTTTATTTTGCGAGTAGGAAATGTTGCGAGACGAGGTCGATAGAGCGAGTGACGCAATTCTACAAGCCACATAAAATATATTTACCACGTGTATCATATACTATTTTTTAAACAATCTTACTGATAATAATTTTATTTAAATTTAAGCATGCACATAACTGTTACGTCAAGGTCAGTAATAGCTGATAGTCATCGATCTCTTCTTTCAACAAATGTTATCTGAACATTAAGTTCACTTTAGTGCCTTAAAATTAAGATTTTACTATGGAGTCTTAAAATTACTGATTTTAAGAAAAAATCTAAATATTAAGTTTTAATTAAATATATTTCTAGAATATTAATTCGATTTTCAAGTGGACAGTCGACTTTTCTGGTTCTACGACCCGACCTAGATGATTGTGCCAGATGGTAAAGTTTAAAATTATAGTTCATCTATTCTAATGCACAACCTTTGCTGGGAAACGGTATGACGTTAAGTAGGGAACTGTATTCGAGTATTGGTAACACGATGACATGCACACAGCTGAGAATGAAGCAAGAGTAAAGAGGGCGCTGGATCGATAGCAGCGCCGTGAACGCAGATGTAGCCGACGGGAAAGCAAACTGAGCCCGAGCCTTCGAGTATAATATGCTTGAGAAGAATAAATGCACGCGCAAGAAAAATATGCGTCAAAACACATTTCCCAATTTTCCTAATTTTTAAGTTAATACATGATTTTATTTCTATTAAGTCACATGCAATTGAGAAATAATTAGAATATTATTAACATGAGAACGCTGTAAGTTTTTATCCAAATTGAAAAAGTCTTTAAGAATGTTTTTGGAATTAACACTTCAAAAAATAGTCTTATAATCTTGTAATTCATGGAGTCTGTGTGGTCTTTTCTAAAACATTTGTGCAAGTATCATTGTCATGATTTAATAGACGAAAACTTGAATTAGTAAAAGTCGTAAATAAGTACAATGAAATAGTTCTAATGAGGAATGAACATAAAAAACTTACATGACAGTTTTGTATTGTCGGAGGTAAAACAAGTAAACGCCAGTTTCATGAATTGGCCAATCATAGAAATATTTGTAGGAGCTCTTTGAGTTCTTAAAATCACGAAGAGATGATGGTTTACAAATAAATGTTGGTTTATCGGAAAGACGAATAGCGTATTTCCATTATCTTATTGGTCGCACCTTTGTCTACGGAAAAATATTTATAATAGGGATTTTATACTCGCGAGTTTGGATTTCTGATCTCCAATACGGCGCCATTTTTGCGAAAAATTTGGAAATCACTGATGTTTTGAAATTATCGAAGAGAAATTATACCGGTCATACGAGTATAATTCTAAAACATCTAAAATTTCTAAAAAAGCTACTAAAACATTGCTTTACACCAGAAAATGTTATCCACAATTATAAGCTGAAATTTTGTCACCGCACGATAATTTACAAATAAATCCCAACGTTTGACACACAGTCTCCTGATACACGGTAACGCGGTCGGAAATATGAAAGACAATTTTTAATAAAGAGGAGATGATGCAAACAATACGAGAATACAGGCTGTCTCAGAATATAAGTCACAAACTTGCGCAAACATACGCAGAGGAGTCGAAAAATTATTACTTTTGTCTAATTAACAATAGTGAGAAATTCCATATTATGGACTTACACGTGGCATTTTCCCCTGATTTTTAGATACTCTTCATGCACCAATGTTGAGCGGGTCACATTCTGATTTATACAGGGATAGTTCTGTACCTGCCGGAACATCTGGGCATTCGAATTTGCCCAAAAATCAGAAGAAAATACTACATATATAAATTGATATAACTGAGTTGTATGCAATTTTACACTGTATATTGCCACTGGAAAAAAAAGTAATCAAATTTGATCCTTCCACATGCACATGAAGTTATTAACATTTATTCTGAGACATGTCACAAGTGAGTGTTGGGGGGGAAATGAAAAATTAGTTTCGAATTCCATTTTATTCGAACATCCTTCTGCGCATAGAATATTGCAGGACTCTTTTGTTCAAACATTTAGTGGGTTTATTCATCGAAGACCAAACGATTTATTTTTCGTTCATTTTTTTCACTATGTAGAAAATAGTATCTCCTCCTCTGTGTTGCTTGTACTGGTCACCATGGCCGTCCGCCTCCACAGCCATCGGATGCGAAAAGGGGCGCGGCGAAACGGGCTAGCGGGGCGGGGCGGCAGCGGAAGAGGCGGCGGGCTGGGGCGGGCGGGGCGAAGCGGAACGGGGGCGGCTGCGGAAGAGGCAGGCTGGCTCCGCGGCCGGGGGCAGCGGCGGCGGGGGTGGAAGGGGGGGAGCGACGAGGCAGCCACCGTCGACCGCCTCCCGTCTCCATGGCGACTGCGGCGAGAGTGGCTGCGGGGCCGGGCCGGAGCCGCGCCGCGGGCGGGCGCCGCGCCGCCTGCCTGCCTCCCTGCCTGCTCTCGCCAGATCAATAGGGCGCGAGGCGAGAGCGGCGCCGGCGGCCGCCTGCGCGAAGAAGCGCGCGGGCGAGCGAGTGAGGAGCCTCCGAAGGGAGAGGATGGCGACGGCGGCAAGCGGGGCTGGCAGCGCCGCAGGGAGCGTTGGGTGACGGTCAGTGGAATTGGGGCGGGCGGCGTTGCGTTGGGTTGCGGGTGGGGTAGGTTGGGGCGGGAGGCTCTGGGTTGGGGCGGGTGGCGTCGCGTTGGAACGGGTGGCGTTTGTTGGGGCGGTGGCGTTGAATTGAGGCGGTGTGAGGCAGGGTGGGTTGGGGCATAGCATGCATGATATGGCATGGCATTGCATGGCATGGCTTGGTGGTGGCGTGGCAGGGAAGGGGTGGGGCGGGGAGTGCTCTGGCGGGGAGGGGCGACTGGCGTTGGGTTGGAGCGGGTGGCGTTCGGATGCGGCGAATGGTACAGCCCACATGCAGGATAAGCGATGCTGATTCCGAGTTCGAGGGCAATACTGAGACGTTAGTGCCGCGGAAGTTGACGAAATAAGGCGGCGGTGGAGTCGTGAAGGATTGGAGAAGTTGTCAGAGAAAAGGTAACATGGAGTCTGATACGTAGTGACGAACCTAAGAGGGGAGGTGAAGTCGCGGGAGAAGCGAGGTGAAATCAGAGATTAGGCAAAGCGGAGTTGGCGTGGGGAGGTTAAAAAAAAGAGTTGCAGAAGAAAAGCTCGTTACGTCGGAAAAAACGAAGGCAATAATGTGACGAATTGAAATAATTATGATCGAAAGAGGGATTAGTAAATGGAGAAGAGTCGATTTAAGTGGAAGTGACGAAGGTAGAATTAACACATAACATAGATACAAGAAAATTCGAAAAACATCTCAATTTCATTTCTGAGTCGGTTTTGGAAGATGAAAGCAGATTAGAAAAACTAACAATGAAAATGTCTTACCTTTCCTTAAAAGAATCACCGAAGAAACAGCAATATCGCGACGTACAATAACAGCGACTTAAGCTCAGAAACGCTTGAATGAATGTTAAACCGGCGAGAGGGCGCGAAAACTTGAGAAATCTTCTGGAAAGGCGGTAGCGTTCAGCTGAAATCTGAGACGATGGCAGCAGCTAGTTCGCTCAGAAGGCGATCTTAAGGCGGATGTCTTCAACCGCGGTGCTCCTTTGCAAGACGCTCTGATGGAAGCACTGAAAGCAACGTCTTCCAAGAATTTTTACGATGGAGAAGCTCATACTCCTGGCAGAAGGATTTGCAGGGATGACTCGCTTCTTGTTGATTGTATGCTTTCGTTTCTGCAAGTCGCACGTCGCGCTCAGTCATTCACTTGCGAAAAGAACTGTTTGATGGTTTGGCATAACGGACGAATGCTAAATCATGCCAGAATTACAATCTCGCTTATGTGTTTGTGTATATGTTGGTATACATGTAAGCACATAATACGGTTATACAATAATTAATTTACGATTTACATACAAAAGAAATATTTATAAAATGAATTCGTTTTTGATGAACCTGAAAAGTAACGTTCGAATTGTCCAATACTATGTTGGCATTCATGTGGATTTAATACATTACATTTTTTATACTCAAATTGTGAAAGTAATAATTTTTCTATTAAAAGTTGCGAGTATTTGATACCTTTTAACTAACAATAACAAACCAACAAGGACAAGTCAGTTAAGTGTGTAAATTGTAACTATCTTTTAAATGTACTAACAGCTTCAATAAAAAGTATTTGATTCAATTCATTAGATGGTAGAGCCGAAATTATTTGTATGTTTTATCATTTAAAGAATAACTAATTAAATGTGGCGTCTCCGACGCTGTAAACTGTTTTAAAATTATTTTCATGTGTCGAAAACTTATTTCATACTTCATTTCTTTCATGCGTAGCTTTGTTCCAATATGTTCTTACAATATCTGGCATTGGATTTACCAATGAATCGTAGTGACTGATAATATTGTATTCCCCTTCAAAAATTCCCTACGTCTCTTGGCCTTTTATATTATTTCCATACGGAATATGAACTCGTAATATTTCAATTTTAAAATTATAATCGCCGCAAAAAAAATACTTGGAAGGTATTGATGATGAAGAGAGAGATTAATACAGCTACATTTTTCACGATTTTTGCTAATATGTACAATAATGTAGAAAGGTCACTTGTAAGCTGTTCTTCTAGGTTATTCTCTAATTTTAATATATGTTCATTCTCAAGTTAGTTCCGAAAATTCCGATGCAAAACTCTTCTACAACTACATTTTAATCTTAGCCGGATTTGCTTAACACTTCTGTATTCTTCTCCCCTAGTTTTTGAAGAGATATAAAAACTCAACAAACTCAGTCTAATTTGTGTTCACTTGCACTTCTGCAATTGCTCCATTATTAGTTTCGTATGAAACTATGTATGTATATAAACATTAAAAAGCGACTGTTTTGTATGTTTATGTCAATATGGTGATAGTTCAGTTTAATAAGAATAAGTTCTGGGTCACATTCATTTGAAAATCGGTATTTGTACACTAAGGAACGTAGAAGTGGGAAATCGAACGTAGAACAATCATTCATTCTCTAACATTCCTCACAGATTTGTTTTCACTGTATTCATGTGAAATTCTTCACATTTAATAGGTTCCAAGACAACACTGTTCATAGGTTTAGCAAATTTATTTTCAAAAATAAGTTAATAGGTCTTATGGATAAAACTTAAAATTAAATATGCCGTTACTTATTCAAATTAACTTAACTTGTTCTCTTAAAGATGTCAACACCAGTATTGGCAATGTCGTGAAAGAAAATTATGGCGAATTGATAGAAACATGTTTTTGGATACTGGAGTTTAATCAACACCAACTACACAAGATCTATTTAAGTGGCGTTGGTTTAATTCCCGGATTTCCCATTAAGAACGCAGCGCCAAAACACGCAACAAAAAAAAAAGGGTTTTAGAAATATCTTTGAATATTCTGGGTGGATCCGAAAACAATTTATCAGTTCCAAAAAAAATCATCAGGAGACCGAAAAACGTCGAATTGGTGCACGGGATGTGGTCTAGCCGTGAGTGACGGAACCAAACGTAGATCCGCACACTCAGGAGTTACTTAAACTCTGTGTAGGGATTAGATACAATGCATACCAAAAGGAAAAATCTCATTTCATATGAAGTATTAAAATTCATCTAATGATTTTTCAATCAGTGGTTCCAGACATTGTACCAATTCCTTTAAGTGCTGTAATATTCAGCAAGTGAAAATGAAATCAACTGGGCACAAACTGCCAATAAATTAACGCTTTAAATTATGGCACATCAACCACAGACCACAAAATAAAAACTAAGCTCCCTCAGTTTCAGAATACTCTAGGAAATAAACGGCGTGTGTATGTGTGTATTTATATGAAAATGTGTGTGTGTATGTGCGTGTGAGTGAGAGCGAACGCGAATATGTGTGTGTGTGTGTGTGTGTGTGTGTGTGTGTGTGTGTGACAAACGAGATGTTCGATCGACGTCGTTTCAACAATATTCAATTTTCAATTGTAACAAATATACTAGGATCACTTAATGCAAGGTCTATGCAATTTCAAACCAACCAAATTATAATGCAAAGATTCTTGGAATTCGTTTGTCCAAATACATCAGGAATTGTGGAAATGATTATTTAATATTTGAAAAAAAAATGGAATTTTAGAATTTGATATTCTTTGAACTTGGGACACAAACATTTTTACCATCTTCTCTTTTCTGCAAAATGGAGGGTTGCCTACCTTTCAGGAACCTTGTATTTTGAAAATTGCTTTCTTCAAGTGGATTACTGGACTACTCGCAGATAAAGAAGCGTGTGCAGTTAACTTAAAGGAACAGGTGTCAATTTCTTTTTAGTGATCGCAAGCAAAGTTGTGTTTGAAGTGTCCGTAAACAATCTGCATATCTGCCGCTTTGGCTTTCTGGAGATTTCGAGCTGAAGCGCCCCGACTCGGCCCCCGAAGATGGCTGGGCGCAGGGGGGGGGCGGGGGCGGGGCGCGCGGGTCGATGGCGGTGGCAGCGGCGACGCCCCATTGTGAGGATGAGCCGGCTCCGGCGGCGGCTTGCGCAGCTTACGGCGCTAAATGGCACGGACAGGCGACTTACGGGCGCATTACACGCCGCGACACGCTCCATCGGAGGCGCTGACGCCGGCGCCGACGCCAACGCCGCCGCCGATGCGCGGTCCGCGGCGCCTCCGCCGCCCCCCCGCCCCCGCCGCCCGCCGCCGTCCGTCTTGTCGACGCCTTGACCGACGCCGAGCTGCCTAAGCTCCCGGGCGAGTAAGCCGCGTCGTCCGCGCAGCTCGCCTGTCGCAGGGCGAACAAGGAGCGCGGGTGGGCGGGGCTGGCGAATGGGTTGAAGTGGGTGGGTGCGTGTATGCGGGGGGGTTGGTAGTGTACGTGAGTGTTTCAGCGAGAGGACGTGGTGGTGGGGTGAGCGAGAGGGCAGGGCGAGCGGGAAGGGGTGTGGCAGCGTGTGGGAGGGTGGGGAGGCGGCGGGAGGGTGGGTGGAGGCGGACAGGAGGGTGGGTGGAGGCGGACAGGAGGGTGGGTGGAGGCGGACAGGTGGGTGGGTGGAGGCGGCGGGAGGGTGGATGGAGGCGGCGGGAGGGTGGGTGGAGGCGGCGGGAGGGTGGGGAGGCGGGCGGAGGCGGGCGGAGGCGGGCGGAGGCGGGCGGAGGCGCGGAGCGGAGGCGGGCGGAGGCGGGCGGAGGCGGGCGGAGGCGGGCGGAGGCGGCGGAGGCGGGCGGAGGCGGGCGGAGGCGGGCGGAGGCGGGCGGAGGCGGGCGGAGGCGGGCGGAGGCGGGCGGAGGCGGGCGGAGGCGGGCGGAGGCGGGCGGAGGCGGGCGGAGGCGGGCGGGCGATTGGGTTCTTGAGATGGGTGGGGACGAGATGTGCCGGCGACGTGTGTTGGCCGACTGTGGTTGTATGCGCTGCCTTCGGATCAATTGCCCAGCTGCTTAATGCCCGATGGGAGATGCCGCGAGAGAAGGCTCCCTGGGGAGCGTAACATGGGGAGACAAAGGACTTATGCAGATTAGCATCAGTTTATTATGCTTTTCCATTCCCCGTTAATATTTGAACAAATATATTCATGCACCAATGGTTACATATATTGATATGTCACCAATTAAAAGTCTCGATGCAATGTCATGTTCAGTAACAAAATGTTGTTGAGATATTCAAATTTCGAAGATGACCTTTGATTATGGAAATGGCAATATTCCAGATTGATGTTTCCTTCAAAAAAGGCGGACAGTGTGGTAACTTATCTCACATTATTGTAAAGTGTGTATTGATAGAGAGTACTGTTATCACTTATGTTGGTAAATAATGATATTCACTATAATTTTCCTTCTTTGATACCTATAGGTATACGTAAATCACCATCGATATATGTATTATGTTTATTTGCACACGGAAACTGTCATATGCTCAACACACTGGATGTATTTAGAAGAACGTCAAGAAATATGCGAATCAGACACAATGCTGGAAACTAAAGTGGAAAGTTACATATAACACATGACACCATGGGTGTTTTGATATTCAATATAAAACAGAAATGTACATAATTGTAACGTCTCTTTTTCTCTAGATCATGAAATAATGCACCCTCGGCTACACAAATGTCATGCCTTGAAAGAGGCTTCTTCCTGATGTCTCACGTGCTTATGAACAATTTCCAAACATTTGTAAAGAAAGTGATGATTACTGAATTTGAGTATTTTTAATTTTATTTCTTTTTCTTATAAATAGCAGTTCAATTAATTTTCAAATAGTTTCCTTCGAAATGCTATCGGAATAAATACCAATCAAAGTTGATAAAACAATCTGAAAAATACGTCCCATAAATTTTTATGACGACCATTAAACGATACGGGAAGAGTATGAAACAGCATTTTGTTCGTCCATCTGAATCTCTGTGCCCAGCAAGTTCGTATAAGCCGGCCGCAATCTGCTCCGAGAGCAACAAGGAATAAACAATTCTCCGTAATCCCCACAGACCTTCGCATGCACGGCGCCGCGCGGCGCAACGCTGCGCGTTTGATTCCACTTTTTCTTCTGCTCATTTGATCTCCAGGCAAATCCCCTCTCGAGCCCCTTCAATAACGACCAGTGGGCGGCGGACGGCGGGTGATTGCACGGACGGCTTCCAGGCGGCAGAGAGGGAGAGAGAGTACGGCCTGTAAAGTTGGTGCAGAAAGAGAGAGGGAAAAGGCGAACAGGCATACAGGGAGAGGGTTATTGATAGCGAGATGGAGGGGAAAGAATGTTCGGAGGCGAGTGAAGGAGTCTCAGAGCTCCTTATGAATAAGAGATGTTAGGAAGTGAGGAGCGACACGGTAGTAGGAAAAGGTGGAAGATACGATGTCAATTGGGACTTTCCAATGAGAATAAGCGAGTATTGAAGAACGTGGTATCGATTCGAAAATAGTTTAAGGAGACATCGAATCTTTCAGAAAGTCAGCGAACGAGGCCGGGGCATGATGTCAGGTCAAGGCGGAGCGGGAAGTGAGACTGGGGTGTGAAGCGAAGGGGGGTCGGGGAGAGAGTGAAGGACTAGAACGGCTGGGAACGAGGGCGGGGCACAGAGAAAGAAGGGCGAGGAAAGAACAGGGCGGGTGAGATTGAGAGGAGCGCGGGAGAGCAGGGCGGGAAGAGAGGGAGGGGGGAGGGCTACTTGGGAAGAGAGCGGTGGGGAGATAGGCGGGAGAGCAGAGGGGCGAGTAAGGGCGAAGCAGAGAGAGCGGAGGAGAGAACGAGGGCGGGAAGGGCAGAAGGCGGTGGGGGAGAGGGGCGAGAGAGCAGAGGGTGAGATGGGGAGTGGAGAGAGGAGTGAAGGCAGGGCAGGGCGGTGCAGGGTGGGAACGCACAGGGGAGAGAGAGTAGAGGAAGAGCGAGGGTGAGGTGGGAAGGGAGCGAGGGCAAGGCAGGGAGAGGCAGATGAGACAGCTAGAGTGGAGCGGGAGAGGGGGCGAGGTGAGGTGGGAAGGAGCGAAGGCAAGGCAGGGGAGAGAGCAGATGAGACAGCTAGGGTGAAGCGGGGAGTAGAGCGAGGGTGAGGTGGGGAAGGGGAGTGAGGGCAAGGCAGGGGGGGAGAGCAGTGGAGACAGCTAGGGTGGAGCGGGGAGAGAGCGAGGGTGAGGTGGGAAGGGAGCGAAGGCAAGGCAGGGGAGAGAGCAGATGAGACAGCTAGGGTGAAGCGGGGAGAGAGGCGAGGCGAGGCAGGAGAGAGGCAGAGACAGCTAGGTGGAGCGGGGCGATAGAGTGAGGGCAGGGCGGGCGGGAGAGAGCGATGGCAGGGAGGGAGAGAGACCGAGGTGGGGGGAGAGAGAGAGCAGGGCGGGAGCGAGGGCGGATGGGGAGCGTGGGCGGGGCTGCGTGGCCGAGGAGCGAGACGAGCAGGTTGACGATGGTGGCTAGCGGCCGCAGGAGAGCTTGCAGTGCCAGAGGGGGGGAACCGCGTGCGCATGCCCGTTGCGCTTCGGGGAAATGGCCGTTCGGAGAAAAACAGATTCCGACGGCAGACGCCCCGCGCACGGAGGTACTGGCAGTGGCAGTGGCAATGGCGGCGGCGCGATAAAGTGCGGAGCGCGGGTTTCTCGGAAGGCGTGAGCTGCGACCATGGCGCGGGCACTGACCGCACACGGCTTTCAATTCGTCAAAGGCTGACAGATGTCTTTCAATATATTTTACGTGCGGTCAAAATGTCGGGAAAAAATTATTAAGCGCTATTTGTTTAATGCTAGAGAATGCGAAGTAATGGATTCAAGGTAATATTTATTTTTCTAATTAATAAAACTCTTGCTCTTGAAACTTGAAATTCGGAAACTTGGAGAAAATTTAAAGGATGATCTACAGTTGCTCCGGCAATGATGTTTAATAATTACTCGTAGAAATAATATTGGTTGAAATAGAGGACTTCACTGTTACATTTTGGAAAAAAATATTCCACTTCTTCACTGAGACTACAAATTACTCATTTACCTTCACCCTTTTCCCTCTGATCGATGAGTTCCAATCCTTGACTTAATCAAAATGACTTCCTATATTTTACAATATCAACAGTTGAAATTTGAAAATGTAGCATTTACGGAAATCAAGGGATCGCACATGAATGGTTATGACGACAAGTAGTAGGGGGCTTATTTATGAAGCAGATTCAGTAGATTTAATGGGGTTACGAAAAAAAAGATTATTTTGTAAAACCTGTCTCCTCTGAAGACAGATGTGGACAAATGGTGTTAAATTGAGTGTGATTTCACTTTATCCGCCCTTCCTCGAAAACAAACATTGTCAGGGACACAGTTGTGGAGATTAGTCACTTCATTTCAAAGTGGTAGAATGTCTTTAAACTTATCTATTTTGTGATGCCCTTTTTTATACATCAAATATAAAGTTTATATCGACAAATGATAAAAACGGTAACAATACGTAGTACCGTTATTGACAACCGTACAACCCTACAATACGTAGTACCGTTATTGATAAAACTACTCATCCTTTATTTTTTAAGCAGCAAATATACATTGATACAGAAGTAGGGATGAATATGACTACGTGGTTCGAAGTCTTGAACCCTCAAACATTAGGTAGAATTGTAATCATTTATTTACTGACATTTCCTTAAAATGAATTTGAGAAACTTTGGGCAATTAATTTAGCTTAGTGACATGTTTTGGACATTGAATAGATAACACTTAAGCATATGTGTCAATACTTAATATTAAATATACCGGGTGTCCCACCAACTATGGACCACCCCCATAACTTCTAAACGGTTAAGGATATCGAAATGCAATTTTCGCTCAACAATGCAGAATCATGGGGCAAGTAACACGGCGTAGAGAAATTGTCTATAATATTACTGTATTGTGGAGAAAGGAGTGTGAGAGGGGTGGACGTACTGGATGGTGTTACTGCAGAAATTCATGGTCTTGACATGAAAAATATATGAACAAACATCAATTTTAACGATCAGAATGAGAGATTTCTTTTCCTATTTGTTCATCTGAACTTAACTTTTCTTCTTCTGAAATTTCAAATCGACGATAATCGAAAAGGAATCAATGAACAATATTGTAGTAAAAACAATAATAATAAAGGTAATTTTCAAATTTTCAAGAATCGAGCTTAGTGCAGAAACAAGCCATTTTCAAACATCGGAAACGAGTGAATGCTTAAATATTTTCATTGTAATATCTTGATTAATTCATCAAATAATAGATAGGTAGACATTTTCTCTAATAATTTATTAAAACCTTTTTAAACACGTACAAAAAGAATAAAGCCATAAAAATTTTAAAATACTCTTGACAGTTCTATCAGTGTAAAGTTACGAAACAAAAATGTTACCAAACAAAAATGCTTAACACATATGCAGAGTTTCAGCAGTCGCGGCTGCTAATACTGATTAGAGAGTTTCTCACTTCACAGCGCCAAGTGCTGCCACAAACTTGAAAATCCACGGCAGAAGACGGAAGTGCACTGTTTTCTTTTCCAATAATGAATAGCAGTCGTATGTTTGCAAAGTGGACGGGGGATCATTTTATTTAAAAATGAAATTTAACAACGAAAAGACGGCGGTGGGCTTCTTGTTCAGTTTGAAAATGATATTTATTATCATCATCATCCTCCTTACACTACGAATTGTTTTATATCGTTCTTTGAAACGATGGGTGTTTTGAAATTTCAGTAGAAGACAAGTTAAATCCAGATAAATAAATGGGAAAAAAATCTTCCATTCTGATCGTTAAAATTAGTATTTCTTAGTGTGACGTGTGTCAACATCAAGAATTGCTGTAGTTATGTCTCTTGTTCCCCACTGCCACTCCTCTCAGTCTCTCCAGTGTTGACGCCGCGAAGGTCACCTTCTCTGAGGGCGAGAGCTGCAAGGGTTGCTACACGATTGTCCGTTTAATTCAAAATCACTTGTCGGAAAGTCTAATTTGATACTCAAGTTCCTACCAAAATATTAGCAAATGATATATCATTTTAATCCTCTTTTCATGATCTATCCATTGCTGGTGAGAAAAATATATAGTTCCATTTAAAAAATCCAAGATGATTCAATTTCTCGAAAACTAAAAATATTATAGACAATTTCTTTACCGAATGTTACTTGCCCCATGATTCCGCATTGTTAAGCAAAAACGGCATTTCGATATCCTGAACCGTTTAGAAGCTATGGGGGTGGTCTATAGTTGGGGGCACATTCTATATACAGTACATAATCAACTGATATATCAACAGTTGGTAAGTGTAATATATTGATATTGTTGAATATGTATATAGTATCTCGCCAAATCATTATTCATAGAAATATTACATTCTATTACACTGCAATTCAAGATGTGGATTTCATCAGCCGCATTCTTGATTTGCTTCATTCGAAGAAGAGCACAGAAATGGGCATAGAGAGATAGGCAATACTCAGTTCATACAAATATAAACATGTTAATAAAATACAGCAATAAAAATTAAACGAGGGCTGACAATCAAACGAATATTAAAATGTAGCTCCGTAAGCATTGAAAGGCCTAACAAAACGAGGACAGTGAGATATATCAGAACCTACAAATACTCAAATATAGTAAATGAAAAAAATATTTGGCTTTTATTTTCCTTTGCTTTATTTTTGGTTTGATTTTATAGTCAACTGCTGTCAAAAGAAAAACTGTATCAATTTCTTTATTTTGAATCAGGATGCTAGATCAAGAAAGGAAAAAATAAAATATATGACGATTCAATTTGAGTGCTGGATGATTAATACACTAGATCCTTTGGTCTTTTTCATCCCTCCTGTGCAAAGGCAAAAAGGAAAGAAATTTGGACTGAACATAACATACTGTTTTAAAACATCCTGCTACATAATAGCATCTGAATAGCGAAACGGGATAAGCGAAACGGGATGAGCCAAACGGGATGAGCCAAACGGGATGAGCCAAACGAGGTGAGCCAAACGGGGTGAGCCAAACGGGGTGAGCCAAACAGGGTGAGCCAAACGGGTGAGCCAAACAGGGTGAGCAAGGGGTGAGCCAAACGGGTGAGCCAAACGAGGTGAGCAAAGCGGGTGAGCCAAACGGGTGAGCCAAACGGGTGAGCCAAACGGGTGAGCCAAACGGGATGAGCCAAACGGGATGAGCCAAACGGGATGAGCCAAACGGGATGAGCCAAACGGGGTGAGCCAAACGGGGTGAGCCAAATGGGGTGAGCCACACGGGGAGAGCCAAACGGGATGAGCCTAATAAGGTGAGCCAAACGGGGTGAGTCAGGCGAGTGAGTCGGGCAATGATGCCAAGATTATCTGAAGATAATTGGTTAAGAAGAAGATACAATGCACGAGAAAATGCGACAAGCAAACCCAGCAAAGAAACATGAGCGGGAAAGAGGGCGGGGCCAAGTTGAAACTGACGGGCGGCGCGCGAGGCCGCGCGGGGAGCGAAAGAGGGCCTGCGCAGTGAGCCGGGCGTGGTGAGCCCGAGCGGTGGCGGCGTGGCGATATGCGGCGCACATAAATCTGTATTTACTCACTAAACCGTTGGCCGGCGCGCGACCCGGCGTCGCGGGTCGTCGGGCGCCCCAACCAATTAAAGCGACCCCAATAATGAGATTATTGATTGGCAGTCTTGCAGAGAGCGCCCGTGCTATTCGCGGGAGGCGCGAGACGCCAGCCGTGCTAGGGGAGATTCTGGAACAGTAGTTCTCGAATTAATAGGCCTGTGGAATCTACTTTTAAACCTTACGTTTTTAAAGTAATATGTTATTTAGCTTAATATTGTGAAATCTGACTGAAATTAACCAATAAAGAATTGCATAATTTAGAAATGTGTTAGCTGGTGGACAGTGATGAAGTCGATAAGAAAGGAGTATTTCCAGTGAAGTAGAAGAAAAGGAATAATTTCTTGGAATAATGAAGGAAAAGAAGGTATTTTATTGGGGCTTTCCTTGGTACACTTGTCCGCAAGTACTTGAATAAATGTCGGGTAAATATAAAAAAGGTGACCCAGAATCAGAAGGGTGACCAAGAATTCGTGAGAATTGCGAATCATTGCAAACTCTTGGTAATATGAAGAGAGGAGTTCCGAGAATCATAGATGCAGCCACAAAGCTTACGTTTTTAGAGTGCAACAAAGATGTTGAATCTCGATTTTCTAAGATTAATTTTCCTGCGGAACCTTTCGAGTAATAAATACAGTTTTGAAGGAAAATATTTTGAGTGTTTTGCCTTTTCTGTCACGATTTATAAAACTGGTTTAAAATTCTGAATTTTAATTTAAGTAACGAGCAAAATGATGAACATAGGACCATTGATTGATTGTTGTTGAACAAATCTCAAAATAAAAGGAGAACGTGATAAATAATTTAGAAATCCCCTCTTCACCTTTTCCATACCAATTCTAAAGTTAACGAAAAACGTTTACCTAATTTTTTTTCTCATTACTTACGTCCAGATAATGTAAAAAGTTAAAGAGTAAACCTTAAAATCTATAACTGATATTCTAATAACTAATTGTATACAAAGCAAATCATATGCCATCATATTGTTGTTCTTGCCTCTAAATATTCTTTGAGACATAGGGAAAAATTATCTGTATAGATGTACTCAATAAAAAGGACTCGATTTTCTACACCTTAAAACATCAAGGAACAACTAGCCAAAATACGCATAAAATTACGCATAAGCAATTATTTAATGTGAAAATGATAATGGGTTGAGAAATAGTCATAGTTTCAGAAAATACAGAGGCATATATTTTATAAAAAAGTTTGATATGTTAATAAACAGCAGAAAATCTATATATTTAAAAAAATAAGGTATTCTGCCATGGCTTTGCTTAGAGCTTCTACTGAACCGATTGTAGTATTTTTTCCTTTAAATGAAAGAATGTGATCTCTAGATGTGCTAACATATACTGTTAGTGTTGATTCACCAACATTTACGGTGTAAATTAATTAATTAAATCATTCTTTAATAGTACGCTTATCAATAGTCAATTGTTTTCTTCCACAGGGTTACTGTTAAAAAAATATGTTATAAATATGTGTGTGTGGGGGGGTATGTGTGTGGTGTGTGTGTGTGTGTGTGTGTGTGTGTGTGTGTGTGTCTCGATAGATGTGAGCCCATGCTGATTCATAGTGGCGCTGCTTGATGTTTTGTTTTGTTTGTTGAGATTTGTTTACAATTCGTCAAGGTTTTGTTTCAGTGTAATAATTGTATTGTGGTATTGACAGTTTGCATGTATTTGCTTTTGTGGTGTATTTTGTAGAGAACATTCGGACAGCGGGTTTTGCTCGGTTGTACTTAAGTAGTGAAGTTGTACACAGGTTATGTCGAATTCCGAATCGTTGCCTACGCGCCCCAAAAGACGCAAACGTACATTAAGTGGACGCAGGGAAAGACAGAGTCAGCGTAGAAGTCGTGTTAGTTAGGTCATTTCGTTTTCTGTTGGGTCGTTGTCTATGAAATGTCAGTTTTGTTCTGCTTTGTACTTCCCATGTAAGAGAAATTCTGCACACAAGTTTACTCTGTGTTGCTTAAATGGGAAAATAAGTTTACCTTCGAGCAATATGCCAGAAGAAATCAAAGTTGTTTATAGATGACGACACATCAAAACTATTTAGAAATAATATTCGTCAGTATAATAGTGCTCTTTCTTTTGTGTCATTTGGTGCCGATATTGCATTGCCACCAGGTCATGGGTCATACATGTTCAAAATTTTGGAAACTCCACATCACAAAATGTCTTCGTTTTACCCTGATGATACAAGCAATGCAACATATTGTGAACATTAGTCTGGGCAGAGTATTTTACATTTATCTCAGATCTTACCGTCAAATTTTGACGGGTTCTCACTCGTATCTATGAAAACAAAAACAATAAGTGAGATGTCAGCTTCTTAGAATATACGCGAATTATATTGATTGCAAAGAACGATCAAAGATACTGTTACAACACGTAATCGTTTTTCGTACGTATTAAATAACGGAAATAAAAACGGAGACAAAGTATTCGCTTCAAATCCAGTTAAATACAACAGCTTATTGGAGATATTTTTGTGTTATATGATAACGATATTACTGATGTTTCCGAGTTGACGTTCAACGATGTCACTTATGCATGTTTTAGTATCGATCAAAAAAACTGCGAAAGAGTTCGTTTAATAATTGAAATCTGGTGCCAATAAATAACCCCATCCATAGTGAATGACGCGTAATTGCTCCATTAGCCTCGAAGGTAATGTTTCTCGAATTTTTAAATTGCAGATGAGCTCCCTTAAAATACACCAGGCAACACACATTTCCGGTAGTTAATGCTTCAATGCAATATTTGAATGGTAATGTAATCGTACGATGAACCATCTGAGAGTAATGAGATTTGGAAGTTTGAGCGACTCCCTAATACGTAAAACTTTTATTGAAACCAATGGGCTGACATCAACAAATAACTACTACCTTATCCATATTTAAAGTAAAAGAAAAACAGGAAATAGCAGCAAATTATTGTATTTGACGATTGATATCGATAATAATCACTTGATATTAAGATTAATATTATACTGATATTAATATTGATAAGTCTTTTTGCTATCTACAGACTGCATTTATGAATGTAGGTGAAAGTAAAATGTTCGTTCTAATTATTTGATTTAATAAAGGATATTTTAATAATTCCATTCATCATTTTTGTAGAACTATTTAAAAAAAAAAAAATATAAATGTTAATATTTTTTTAAATACATATAATTAATATGTTCACACTGATAAAAGAATGTGAGAAAGAATACAATATCTTCCTTGAGCGTAAATCACTCAAAAAAATCACGTAAAGTTGCAAAAATCAGATACTCCCGTTTTTCTCTGCTTGTCATAAGCAATAATTTTATAGAGGAATTTAAACAAAATTCACATACAAATTAATACTATTTCAATGCATATTTCTACACTTCTGATATTAAACTGTACAACTGCGTTAATATGCACTCCATGATTTAATTGCACATTCTTTTGGGGCTTAGACCAACTGTCGGAACACAATACAACTCCATCACCGTTACTACAGTATTTAGTTTCAATAAAATATGTAAATATTTTAGTTGAAACGCTACATAATGATTCGTACTCTGAATCATCAAGAAGCATTATTTTTTGACACACAAAAATGTTCAATAACGCGTGATGTTCACTGAATCCTATTTGCCCAATCCGGTAATCCATTTACGATGCATTTGCAAACATTGCAATGTTTTCCTAATAGTATAAAGTGGTGTGGCGTTTCTTTTATTTGAAAAAAACGTAAGACGCATTCTTATCATGTGAATGGAATCTGCAAAGTTTTCGACCGTACTATACGACCATCTTCATTTCAAACTTGTGGTGGCAGGTCGAGCCAGTTATATGAATAAAATTTGCACGATGTATCTTTCACTTGACTATTGCTAAATGCGAGAGTTGGACGGTCGCCGAATTCACAGGAACCTCGTGTGAACTCTATTCATATGGTAATACTTTCTGGTTTAAAGTCAATCAGTCGAACATATAAATGAAGAAATCAATCCCTTCAGTAACAAGAATTTCCATCTTTTACGTTTTTTCCTTCTATCGCCTGATGAGACGCGTAGGATAGGGTCAGGCTTCACGAGTTTTCAGGTGTGGCGTTATGGAGAAAAACACACAGACATTTACAAGTATGTACAAGTTTATTTACACGTATGTACAATAACTAAATTCTGCTACGAAACTACACTTTTGAGTATTTCCCTGTAGATACCACACATACCGCCTCCACCGACGCCTCCACCGACGCTTCCACCGACGCTTCCACTGACGCCTCCACTGACGCTTCTCCCGCGCCACTACCGTGACCTCGTCACCCGTGCAAGAGGCACGACACGCTCCAGCCTGGGCGTAAAGTTTTGCGCATCGCGCGAGGTTTCCAGAACAAAACCCCCGTGTGAGCTCGTCGGCTCGATTTTATACCTAGTGTAGCCGCCACGTGACCGTCCTTGGTGTAGGAGGGAGGCTCGCGTCTACCACGTGACCTTCCAGGTCAAGCTGGCGTCCACTTAGTCTAAATATATGCCAACGCCAGGGCGCCAAGGCTATTCAGCCCGCAGGTATGCGATACTTCCGCTCCTCCTCCCACCCACAGCCGCCAACGTGACGCTACACAGGACAATATGCGGGTGTCACTGAAGCCTCAGTGTCCCCTGATACCAGCCCCGCAACAATCGAAGGCAAGATTTTGGGACGAGGAAAAAGTAACTGGAGGGACAGCAGGGGAGAGATCGACGGCGGCGACGGGAACGAAGTGGGGAGGGCCGGGACGCGGGGGCGGAAGCGGGTGACAGTGACATTGACGGTGCTGAGTTGATGGGAAAAACAGAGAGGTGAGAGGGGTGGAAGGGATGAGGTGGGATAATGACGGGGTTAGATGAGGGAGGATGAAGCGGTATCGCAGATGGGACGGGGAAGGGTGGAAGAAGAGGGGGAAGAGAAGGAAATGGCGGGAGACGGGGGGGGGGTGACGTGGGCGGGAACCATGACGGGTGGGGACTAGGACGTGGGCGGGGACCATGACGCGGGCGGGGACCATGACGCGGCCGGGGACTATAACGTGGCGGGACTATGACGTGGCGGGGACTATGACGTGGCGGGGACTATGACGCGGGCGGGGACTATGACGTGGCGGGGACTATGACGTGGGCGGGGACTATGACGTGGCGGGGACTATGACGGGGAGGGACTATGACGTGGCGGGGACTATGACGTGGACGGGGACTATGTCGCGGGCGAGGACTGACGTGGGCGGGGGCGGAACGGGTGGGGAGCGGCGCCGGAGCGGGAACTGAGCTGGTAGCAGGGGCGGCAAAGGGGGTGGGTAGAAGCTAAGATGGGGCGGGTGGGGCAAGGCTACGGTGGCTCCCCGCGTCCAAACAATGGGTCCAATCACGCGCAGGTGCGGGCGGCTGGCGTCGCCCGCGGGAAGGGAATGTTGCTGAGTAAGGCGGAGGACAGGGGCGCGGCCGCCCCGCGGCGCCGCCCCCGCACCCGAACGCCGGTCCACAGACGCCGCACGATTCCATCGCAGGCACCTTCGCCTTCACCTCTCACACTAGCAACATGACATCATAATGCCGCCCCCTCCCGCCACACACACACACACACTACCACCACCACCACCTTAAACGTCGCCACAATGCAGTGACAAGAGGTAAGAGGAGAGGCGCAGGTACAGGCAAAACAAGCTCAGAATCAGTCAAGGTAATGTAGACAGTGCAGAAGGCATTCAAGCTATCGTGTAAACTGCCATGAAGATGACAAGATGGCAGAGTCGGGCAGAGGCAGGTACGGGCACAGGCAGAGTCGAGCAAGCTGCAGGGTCTGGCAGACAGCGGGGTTCACAGTGACGTGACTACATCAACACATACTTTTTCGCATTCCCGCTTCCTTGCAATTTTCGGAAATTTAAATTTGAATCGAGAAAGAAGGCTTCATGTAAAGTATCCCCAAAAATCAAAATATTCGTTTCAAAGTCAAGGAGATTCGACATAGTTCGGAGAATATCAAATTAGGTACAAATGCTGCATAACTGCTAGAGTTTTGCCATGAAACAATTTTTCGGATTCAAGGACCCACAAATCTGGACTTCTGGCAACACTGTGAAAATAATTTATTACATTCAGAAAAGAGATTTATCCACTTTTTCTGAATGAAGGCTCCACAATAAGAGATTTTTTCCCCAAGAAATCTGCAGCAACATCATAATAATCTCTCAATACTACGTAAGTAGTACTATGTGAGAAAGTAAAAATATGGAGCCATTTTAAAGAAAATTTGGAAAATGTTAATGTTTAATCTAAAACAAAATATCCGTTTCAAATTTGCAGGGCCTCGAGTTCTGCCAGATCGATGGGAGAATATGATTTTTGGAAAAATCAACTGAACTGCTTAGGCGCCAGCACTGACCACATACAGACAGACGGGCAGATGTTTACCTTACATCGATTTCCCTTTACTTTTCTATCTCTTTATAATTCTATCTATTATTTACTTTTGTAATAATTTGGAGTCGTTTATTTTCTCTAAACAATAATATTATTTAACCCATACTCGCCCTACTCCTTTTTATCTCAGGGGTTAATTTATATACTTACTTAATATAGTAGGCCTGAAAATAAACCGCGAGTTTGCGACTGATAGAATTCTTTACATCGGGGAATATGGGAATGATAGTGATATATTTCAATAATTCTTAAAATAATAGCATTAAATTTCTGTTCATTTTATCTAGTGCAACAATGCCCTACTGTTTATTCTTGAATGAAATAATTTAGAATTTTCATGGATAAACAAATATATAACATTTTACTGAAAAAGAAATTATATACCAATAAAAAAATGACCACATTCACACATATTTACAAATAATAATCATTAACTATTTTTACGTGCTCGGATCTGTATGTTATTATTGATAGTTAGAAATCTTTTTGATGGCTATTTATGAGTTGTTTTTCTTATTAATTATATTAATATTTACTACATTCTTGGCCTTGGACAAAAATAGAATTTTTTTTCTTTTCGAAATTTCACTTCCATTTTTGAAGTCAGCTCACGAGTCTTACGAATCCATCCGGATCCATCCATCTGGATCCATCTTCGTTTCAGCTTACAGCTTTCTGTTCCATACTCGAAATTTTTTTCAAGTCTTATTTCTTCGCCCTGGCTAAGTTTCTATTGACATTACACGAATTCACAGTTCCTCCTTTCATTTCCCAAAATGACTGTTCTATTAAACTAATTCAAATCAAAATCTTATTTTCGCCATATACGATTGTTAATAATTGCACTTAATACCATATCTACTGTATGTCCCAATTCTATTATAATTTTACAGCAATCTACTCGCTACATGTCCGAACCCTACTACACACAACTATTTGATTGTTTTTCTCTTTCAATAATACTTTTTTTCTTTCTATCATCTATTGTCCCATTTTCATCGTCTATTGTCTTTTCAGCTCATCGATGTTATTTTGTTTAACTGTTGCTTTTATCGGATCGCTCTAAACCCTTCATTGTTGCCTCCATATCTTAATTTGTAAAACCACATTCAATTATAAATTATGTATTTTTTATTTAAAAAGAAATGCACGTTCTGGAGATGAAACGGCTCATCTCAGTATCAAGGACTCACAAATCGTGTGCACATTGTGTTAGAGGTGAAGGTTTTCTGACGTACTTTACTATCGATAGGAACATGATTTATCCACTTTTTCAATATCATGACCTCAGACAACAAGCTTTTCTGAAGAAAAAATCGCCACTTTCTGCTGCAGCATTCCAACACTTATTCTTTACTACGTAAATACGAAATATGCGAGGAAGTAAAAGGAACTGTAACAAAGATTGTGTTTCCACACGTTCTCATCCTACGACCCATCGTCGCGCTAAATTCTGTATACTTGTTTGCACTTCATTATTCTCCGCTTCCTTTTTCCTTCAGCCTCTCGTGCGGGAAGCGGGAAGTTCCGCCCGCGGCGACACCCGCCGACCCATTTGTTAGCGCGGCGACAGCGTCGGATAATCCGCGCGCGGGCCGCGAGATAGCGCGCACGGAGGCGGCGGTGACGGGGCGGGGGAGGCGGCGAGGGCGGCGGGAGCGGGGATGCGGGGGGCCGGCGGTGGAGGGGGGGCGGAGTCAGCCCGCGTGCGAGGACGCGAGGACGGCGCCCGCGTCGCGGAAGACTTTTATTAGCGTCGCAAAGATAATTAACTGCGTGACACTCCATTCCTCATACCCCCTGACGCTGTAACCTCTACAGCCGCAATGTCGTGCATCTAGGTTTGTGTGTTTGGGAGCGTAGAAGTTGGAAACGATAGCGTTCTTTCCCTCCTCGGTGAAGCTGGGGATGAACGGGTGCTCAATTACGCAGAGTCGAAGGCTATAGGTGGGGACTCAAGTAACGGGCCATTAGCCATGAAAACAACGTAGATGTGAGGACATAAAAATGTACTTTTAACTGTAAAGTACTATTTACAATGGCCATGATTAAACCGTATACACAAAACATTGGACACAGATGCAGTTCCGATGCAAAACCGATGATGATATGAAGTTCGGAAAAGCTTTTAATAGAAAAGCAAGAAAAATAGGGAGGCAGAATAGAAAAATACTTCAGTGAAGAATAATAACCACTAATTACTTGAATATAAAATTACTGGCCACTAAATATTTTTACGAAGTAAATATTTGCTAACTCAACGCCTCTTTCTTCTTGAATAATGTGTCCATTCACTAAGTTTGCCCTTTTGTCATCATTCATCCTAAATAGCTGTTATCTCTGGCTGAAGCATTATATAAACAATACAGTATGTTTCGACGTGTCTTCTCACAACAGTAGCCCCATTTTCAATCCTCATTCTTTCAGAAAATGGATCCTCTGGCGTCCCTAGGGTATTTCGAAGGAATTTAATTTATAAAAAAATGCTTTTGCACCTAATTAATCTTTTAGCATACTGAGAGACAGAACATACTTCATCGTTCTTATGAGAACAGGTCTTATAAGGTAATGTTTCGTAATGCAGTTTCAGGAATGCAAAATAAAGAATATCTGGAATACAGATTTACTGGCCAATGTAACTTATATTAAAGCCAACTCTGGCAAAATTTTCACACTTCAAAATTACCTTTCTTTTCTAAAGATAAAATAAAATGAAGAAGGAAAACCCTTGTTGGCATGCTTTGTCATGGAGAATAGCAACGTTATATAACACAGCCCCATGATATCGGCACACCTTTGCAATAATCGATGCAGAACTTAATGGGTTTATCATCCTCCAGGATAATGTTGCGTGTTGGACCGCTATAAAGATGAGAGTAAGAGAGTTAATCATCAAAGTAGCAGGATTTTTAAGATCACATAATCATCAATTCATTATTTTTCGTACGATAAGAGAAGAAAGTTGTCTATAACATGTCGAACATTTATAGCATGTTATAGCAAGAATCTCAATCATAAAATACGACTATGAACAAAATTTAAATGGGACTCTCGTGTTCAAATTAATTTCTTAGTCCGTGGCCAGATGCCATTTTGGCTACAGACCAAGCAAAGTTAACTTTTCAAGATTGTGTGCGAAAGCAATCACTGATGTATCTTTCGCATTCACCAACAGAATGAACTCGACTCGTCCTGCCTTCCCTCAGGAGTTCCCGCGGCTGGCTCCGTGCTGCATCATGTTTTCGGTTCCCCCGCGATCTCCCGTTCCCAACGGGGGCGACAGGCAGGCGACGCAGCAGTCACTCGAGGCGGAGTGCCTCGCCACCTGCGGATTCGGTGGTATAACGGTCAGCGTACCGGACTGTTGTACCCGAGTTTGCGAGTCCGCGGGTACCCGATCAAAGCCGTAGATTTTTAAGGGCGAAACAATCCTTCGTATGCCTTCCTTCGGAGGGGAAGTAAAGCCGGCTGTCCCATGTAATATATTTACTGCATGTAAACCGAACTATTAGAGACTGGAACAGTTTGCCTGCGACAATCTTAGAACCCTCTCCTCAAAGCTTGATCAACTTTAAAAATAAATTAGTATTCTAGTTAATTATATATTAGGTTATTGTATCAATGTCAAGTTTCCACTGTTAGATAAGTAGTATTTCCTACAAAGTAAGTTGTTTAATTGTTAGTATAAATATCAGTTGTAGTAGTATTGTTATTATTATCTTTATTATTATTGTTATCATTTTATTATTATTCATGTAGTACAGTGCAGTGCAGTGCAGTGCAGTGCAGTGCAGTGCAGTGCAGTGCAGTGCAGTGCAGTGCAGTGCAGTGCAGTGCAGTGCAGTAGTGTTATGAAGTGAAGTGGAGGGAAGGTGCAAGTAAAATTGCAAGTGAAACTAAACTTAACTCCTTTTTTGTAACTTTTTGTTAGTGAATGTAAGTTTAATGTATGTAAGGTATGTAAAGTATGTAAGGTTAAGATATTCTGCCACCAAGTTACTATACTTAATTGCAGAATTAACAATAAAATCTAAAAAATCTAAAAGATCCTCAAGCCTAAAAGAAGCCTCTGAGCAAAATTGAGTTCCGCCTGTTTCGTCACCCAAGATAGTACCTCCTTTCTCCGCTAGGTGGTGAAAGGAGCGTAGCGAAATTTGCGTGGTTATGCGGAAGAACGGACCTGATGGCCCGAGTCTCGCCACGTAAAATAAGGCATTAACTAACTAACTAACCTGCTTCGGCACTTTGTGTTTCTCACGCGACGCAAGCGACCTAGGCGGTGGGGTGAAGATGTTGGTCGGTGGTGAGGAGGTGCGTGGAGGAGCGGGGCGAGGCGAAAGTTGGTAGTATTTGGCAATATTAGCAATATTTGCCAACACGCATTACCGAGCGTGTTGAAAACGCCCAGATTAGTGCCAAACCATTCAAAGCTATTCCAAAATATATTACATCATAAAATAATTATTTACTAAGTGCGGAATGTTTGGACGGCTCCAAGTAGTTTACTGTTTTGTTTGTACTGTACTGATGTTGTTTAAAAACGACTGTATTGTTTATTTTCAAAACTTAGGTCGGCCAACCAGCCGGACATTAGAACTATAGTACACTAGGTGTTCACAAATGGTGCTAATGACTTCCCAAGTCCCCAAAGCGAGTACTTTGAGTCTTGGAAACGTGTCTGAAGTGCGGTAATATACGGACTGCAAGCAAATTGAAAATTTACAAAACTCTTTCTACGTAAATCTATGGTTCTGACACCAAAACAGTAAAGGAGTTATATATTGCAAAAGTTACAAGGAACACTGATGTTTTTTCACCTGAATCATTCTGTATTGGTGATGGAATCATCTCTTAACTGATAAAAATGAATCTCAAACTCACGACCATTTTATTATTAATGAATGACTTTGAAGAAAAGAGGGAAATATTCGAGTGAACTGATTCTTGAATAAGTAAATGGAGTGCAACGTTAAATCCTAATAAAACGTCCATGACTCTACAGAAAACTAAATAATTTATTTGGCGTTTTATCTACAAACTGCCTGTATGCATGAATCTGATAAAATAACTGGAGTCATCTTCGTCAGCTTAATGGATTTAGGCCCGTTTCACCAACATACACCTAAAGTGACGTTTAAATGAGTAGTTACAATTAACGTCCCCGTTAAGATTTGTTCCGTTTCACCAACGCTTCCGCGGCGTCAGTTAGCTAATCACCAGTTAACTTTAATGGGTGTACAAAATGCGTAAGTATGTGATTTTAGAAGGCCGTGAACTGGAAACTCTGTGGTGAGTATGTTTACTCTGCTTACAGAGAATAAAACAACACTCTAGCCAAAGCACAGCTAACTCTATGGACAATACGGTTAGCCGTAGATTTGCAGTCCCCAATATAGTCACCCATAACCTGCTGGTAAGCTGCCAGTTGCATAATAACGTAGAATCATAAGTAACTGGTTAATTGGTGCGATTGATTCGTTCCTGAAATGAATATAAATTGAAACAAATTTCTAATAATGAGTTGTTATTTTTAATAAATAATGAACTTAATTATAATATTATGTAATTAATTCATATCATACTGTGAACTTATGTTATGACAAAAGGAAATGACCCATTTTATACGACTTTTTTTGCACTTTTCGTCGATTTCGAACAATAAGTAATTGTTTATACGTTTCCGTCATTTTTAAAGCACTTTTCGCAGATTTCACACATTTTAACATAATTATTATAGTACTTGCTTCAAATAATATTTACGATTGGCAACAAATGTTTTCCACAGAATTTCTGAGCAGCCTATTCGATTTATTCGCTCAGAAATTGTATTATCAACCGCTATATGTAATCTAAGGTTTCTGTGAAGTCTATCAGCGCCATTGACGATTCGGCCGATTTTACGATAACAAGACAAAGATTTCGTAGTAAAGAACAGTCCAAACGAAAAGTTTGCAGGCTGACTTCACTTGAACGAAAGGAAGATGCCTCAGTAAATTAATAGTAAACGAAAAGAAAACGGTTTTAATGCAGTTTTCCATTTCAAATAAACAATTCTGTGCTCCATTGAAAATGAACAGTGTACCATTGACTGATGTTAAGGCAACAAAATTTTTAGGCCTCTCAATTCAGTCAAACCTTAAATGGAACGTCCATTTAACTGAATTGAACACAAAATTAAGTTCATTATGCTACGCGTTCAGAATTCTTGCAAATTCAGTCAGCCTTCATACTGCTCGTTGTGTATACTTCGCGAATGTTCATTCCCGCCTGAGATATGGCATAATATTCTGGGAAATACATCTTATAGCTCCCAGACTTTTAGATTACAAAAACGAATTGTACGAATAATAACCAAATCCCACCCACGTGATTCATGTAAGCCTCTCTTCATTAATCTAGGAATTCTACCATCACCGTGTCTTTTATTTACGAATCAGTGGTTTTTGTAAAAAATGACTTGCTCAAGGGCGGGAATATATTTTCAGAAAATGCCGAAGTCTATTACTATAACACTCGACGTAGAAATCATATTCATCAGGTGACAGTATCAACAGCTCATTACAAAAATTCACATACAATACATGTACATTATTTTACAACACTTTGCCAGATACATTTCATTACAAAAAATTCACATACAATTAGAGACTATACTGAGAATCACAAGAAAAGGAACATTAATTTTAACAATGATACATAATGCATTATTTACCATTTGGACTGTATAAATGAGTATAAACAACCTGTAACAACTATTGTACTACAGCTTCCGGGTCAATGACCCCATCTCGATCAGGTTTTTCGTCCAGTTTCCCTGATCCATTGAGCAAATGCTGAGATGGCCCCTTGTTTTGCTTCTGGACATAAATGTAACTTCATTTTCTGTGCACGTCTTCTAGAATTCAGTGGGAAATACAATTATTCAAATTATCGTTTCCATGTTGTCGCGGCAGGAAGTAATAAGAGCCAAAATTTATTGCTTATTTATCTTTGAAAATAGATTTTATTACATGGGAGTTTTTTGTTTTTTTTTCCTTTCAAAATTCAAAATTTATTGCTTTTTATTTTGCTTATTTATCTTTGAAAATAGATTTTATTACATGGGAGTTTTTTGTTTTTTCCCATAGCACGTCATACGCAGTTTTTAACTGTTTTTGACGTAAAATAAATAAATAAATAAATAAATAAAAAATTACATCAGTAACATCCAACAGCGCCCAATTGAGTGTTCATCTGACGTGATTTTGATAGTATTTTACGTCATTTTACTTTGCTTTTATGGCATTTTAAAATCATTTTTTGATAATTTTTGGCAACTTTCGACGCTGTTTTCAAAATCCGTCCCCTACTCGTGAGCATTACCACAATACATGAAACTGTTGGTTGCAAACGTGAATTTTTCGCAGTGCAGTTTGGAACGCCCCATCTGCTAGGCGCGGCCTTTCTCTGGCGGAAGTTGCGCCGCCGCGCGGCAGCGGAGGCCTTCGGATGGCGCGGCCAAATGGCCCGGGGCGTTTGGAGATGGGGCGTGGGCGTGGGCGGGGGCGTGGGCGGAGGTAGGGGTAACTGCGGGGCGGGAAGGGGCCAGGCGGAGAGGGGTGGGCGGGAGGGGAGGAGGGGGCGTGGGCGGGGACGGGGGCGTGGGCGGAGGGAGGAATAACTGCGGGGCGGGACGGGGGAGGGAGCGGGGCGGGAAGGGGCCAGGCGGAGAGGGGTGGGCGGGGAGAGAGGAGGAGGGGGCGGAGGCGGGACGGTGCGGCGGGAGCACACACAATGCGCCAGACCTATCGGCGGGAAATAAATCACGGGGCGACGCGACGCAGGCGACGGGCCGATGGCTATCGGGCGCCGCGGGGCCCGTGTTGTCGCGGGCGTCAAGGGGCGCCGGGGGGCGTCGGAGAGCGAGGGCAGGGGGGCGACAGGGGACCGCGGGGGTCGCCTCAGACAAATTGGGCGCTGATGAGAGGTCGGGTCGCAGCGACGGGGCGCCCGCCTTCCCCCGCCCGCGGGGCGACCGACGGCTGAAGAGGCCTCGGGCGGGGGGAGGGACACGGATTCGATTGACTCGAGGAAAAAAGATGCCAAGGTGGCGTACCGAAACCGTTAACAAACGATTCAATTTTGAGACCGTAACCGAAGGTTATACTATTTTAAAATATTATAGTAACCGAATGAAATGGTTTCAGTATTAACTCTTGTTTGACCATGTCTTTTAATTGTATAAAATTTAGTTCAAATAACATCATCATATATTCACTCTACAAGGATTTGACTTTTTGATTTGGGGTCTTCGTCAGGTGGTACACTTGAAGTTTATTGAAGAATATACGATGAAACGTCATTGAGTGATGAGCATGCTTGTGGTTTTCCATATTCAGTATTACTCACCGTAGAACAGAATCTTTCATGATTTAAAAATTATGTAAAACACTATTCCATCAGATATCTTGGTGAGCCTCCATATTAAAATCTCTTGAAACTTGTCAGAATTTTGATTTGGGGAGTTTCGTGTTGATTGCTTACGTCTTTGCTGGTGGGTGAAGGTCGTCTATAGTGTTCAATGACGATGTTTGATGGAACAGTGTGTTCTATTATTTCTTAATCATGGAATATTATAGTATTTGAATATCATACATATGTACTTTAAGGCGGTTCTAGTCAATGATCGGGAATGAAGGAAACACCAATGTTTTATTCAAGTTTTACAGCAACAATAATATTTTTAAAGCTATTAATGTAATAATTATAGAATTATAGAAAATAAAAATTATAATGTACAAAGAATTTTCTATATTTTTCTTCAATTAGAATTTAAAAAAAAAAAAGGAAAATTTTATTTTGTTGTATAAATTAAATTAAAAATTTATGGAATTTTTGGACCATGTATTGTTTGGATTTTTAGGCGGTGTATTTCGAATATATTTTTAAAAAAATTTTTTTGCCCAAGCGTTGCAACTACAGTCTAGCACATTATAGTGGTCACGCGAATTTCTAGCGGTCATGCGTTTTGTCTCAGTAAACGACAGTAAACTTTACACGCGATATCTTTCTCGTTTTCAATCAGCATTGTTCATCCCAACGGGCGGTTTCTTCCAATTCAAATTCCAACCGCATTTTAATTTTTTTTTTATACTGAGCTGCCCTAACTTGATGGTTCACTCATTTTGTCATAGGTGGAGGGCAGTCAATTCTGTATAAGCCACGTGACTCGTAGCACCGTTAACCCGGCAGTACATACAGGTGGTCTGAGAGAACCGGGCAGCCTTTACTCTAATATTGTGATTGCAGTTTGGCCACCAGTGACCACTGATTCCAGATACCTTTTCCTTCCACAGATATGAGTGACACTTCTTTTGAGAAAGTAAATATTGTATTTTTTCTAGCAGTGAGTCAATCCAAAACGTTACACGGGTCTCAGAGACCCCCTACCTGCACTCGTGAAACGGTTTTTGTTCAGTACTTTATGCGACTTGACAAAATATAAGTGCCAAATTTGCAAAATATTTATTTGTTTGGAGCATTCACTAACAGTTTGTAAATCATGCAATGAAGAAAAGTTGTCAATATGTAAAATATACCAAATACAATGAAATTAGACCATGGTTGATATCAAAATAAAGGGAAATTGAATTAATGGAAATGCAAGCAGAAGGGACTGTAAGACCAGGTGCGTGCACTGATGTTACAGAAAAAGGCACGTGTGCTGCCGGGTGAAGATCCTTACACTTTTATGTCACCTGATGAGTACCCAAAATCATAGGAACGAAACTTGGTGGAATGATTAGGCTCAAATTAGATCCCAAATGTTGGGAACGAAACATTGTAAAATTAATATATAGTGATGTAATTTGAACTATAATACATTTTATACTATTTTCTATAAACACGACCTCAGAGATAAACGAAGTGTCAAAACAATTTAACTTTATATTTCAGTTTTAGTTTTAAAAGTTTTTATAATGCCGTGCAATTTGTGGAGCTTAGTTCACGTTTTCAGAAGTGTCACGTGGTGTACATTATATTTATAATTCGTAATCCCTTCATAATTAAAATTAATTGCATATTTTCTATAAAGATGGTCGTAGTGACTCCCAAAAAGCAAATAAATAACTAAACTTGTTATAAAATCTGAAGAAGACCGAGGGTGCAACTCCACGACAATGGCCCAGACGTTGAACAAGTAAAGAGTTGCAGAATCAATTAGTTACAATAACGTATTTTTATGAGTAGGTGTTAGGGATAATGGGTAAAAAAATCGAATTTCAGTTTTTGCATGAATTCTTAGAACCTCTGTAATGTGGTGCAGAATAAAATATTCTCCTATCAAGCTTCTTGAAGTTTTTATGGATGTTTGAACTCCACGCCCCGTCAAGGGATACGCCCGCTTTTCTTCAAATACACATTAAATATTTTCCAAAGCATTATCTAGATCCCAAGGTAGTCAGGTATAAATATAATCAGTCAATAGTTTATTAAAAGAATACTCCTATTACCATTCATTTACTATGGCAGTGGTAATAAAATGAAATCTGTTTTCGGAGTGATCCAGAGGTATAGAAAAAAATGTTTGCTTAGTACTAGCACACACAGTCAGTCAAGAACGGTAAAAAATAGGATTACAAAACAGTATGTTTTGCCGTAAGCCAATTTTTTTTATCAAGGACACAAAACATGAATTCTGATTTAAGTGTTCTAGAAAGTAATTTTTTTCATATACGAACACAAAATATCCACGGTTCTTATATCAGGGGCATGCAATTCGAATTTTTCTGTCGCAAAATTGCCGTTCTTCACTGCAACAATAGACAACTTTCTCTAAACTACGAAAGTAGTATGCGAAATATAAGAAGCAGATAAATGATTAAAAAATTCAAAAGAATGTTCGAAAGAAGATGAGACGAAAATAAACTAACAACGGTGAGGTTGACGGTGATTATCTAGAATGTTTTACAGAGATGCATTTAGGTAAAATGTTGAAATTTAAAATTTGTTTTAACCGAAAACTGAAAAATTATGCTTAATCTTATTTTTTCTCAGAAACTATTCATCACATCGGAATTATATTTTGCTCGAAATGCTACTACTTTTTCGAAAGTTCTTTCATAGAAAATTATTGTTAAAATACAGTTTGACGAAAAATATAAAATTATATCATACTCCACAAACAAATTAAAAAGTTGTTGAGATACTATATTTGTAGTAAGCTGTTGTATGAGTACGTATAGTTTTAACAAAATCTCAGAGGCTGCAGATGGATCATTAATGGAAAGAAATTGGTTTATGTAGTAAATACGGTTTTTGAGAAAACAAGTCGTAAAATACGAAAATTAAACTATTGCGAGTATAGAGCGTAACACTTCCCTTCAGATAAAAACAGTAAAACCGTCTGGAACGATTTCAAAACCGAAATGAAAACCGGAACCGAAAGGTTTTGGTATAAAACAGAATTCGAAACTAAATTATTTTTCTGAACAGAAACCAAAACGTTATTTGAATCGCGTTGATGTTTTCAAAGACATTTTTGCCGTGTTCTCTACTTAAGGGTACAACTGTCGCTGATCCGCTTGGCTTTTATCCACTGGTGGCACATGCCAATGACATACCATATTCATTTATTTTTTAAATAATTAAGTTTAGTTAAAACGTTGTAAATATACTCGTATTTCCAACATGCTATTCAATTTTCATTTTACTTATTTCTTCACGCATGAAATATCCGTAAACCATGACTTCTAAAAGCTCTTTTATTAGTAACAGAAAATAATATTCACAATATGTGGACAAATCGTGATAAATTGACGAAGAGGATATGGCCAGATTGTGTGATAAGGAAAACAAGCCGATAACGCCAAAAATTAATTCTAAAAGAACTTTCTAGATATATGCAGGTATTAGCTTTGCATCTAAAAGAAATACTTGGAGGATAACTTCACTGAAACTGACACGAAAATCAACATCAAATTTCTTAAAAATTGTATTTCAAATGACTCAAAGTATGCATTGTGAAGTCTTGAGAACACAATTAAATGGATGTTAACGTTGTAAGTATGTACAGTTCCAACATTTTTTTAATAAGATAGCAAAATCGTGAGAAGAAAATAACTGTGCGGACCGAGAAAGAATTTTCAGGAACTTGGGAATCGAAAACTCAAAATGATACTATCTGGTTCAAGAAACTTCACACCTATTAGAGCACGCAATAACCCCCGCGGAGTCAAGATTCAAATTTTGCTTCCTTTGAAGAAAACAACCGACGTTATCGACTCGCAGTGTGCACCGCAGCGACACAACGCAGTCGAAGCGAGCAAACGGTGACCGTTCACCCCCCTCCCTTCGCCGTCGCTGCGCCAAGCCTCGCCCACCTCGCCCGCCGCTCCACGCTCCGCCCCGCCGTGCCGCACCGCGCCGCACCACGCCGCTCCGGCCGTTTTCGGCAGCGGAACGTAATCCCCGAGGGCATGGTTCTGATTTGTGCGCTGCAAAGCTCCGGATTTATGTATTTCTCTCATTAATCATAAATCTTAATCAATGGAAAAATGTACAAAACCGCAAAATCCCGGGGGGTTTTATATTTTTTTGCAGAAAAAAAGAGGCAGGCTAGCGCCGGCCAGGATGGGAGGGGGGGAGCGGAACGAATCTTGCCGTACGCGCGCGTCCGCCCAAGCCCGCGGGGATTTTTGCAAAAATTCTCTCGCAGCGCGCAAGACCATATAGCGAGGGATCGGAGGTGGAACGGGGTGCCGTAGGGGGCAAAGGGGTGAGGGGACGGGGGTAGAAGGGGGCGGGGAACAGAAGAGCGGGCTGCGGGTGGGCGGAGGGTAGGAGAGAGGGAGAGGTGGCGCATCATCCAATCGGAAAATAAATGGCCCTCAACAGAATTAGACGCGCGGGTCGAATATCGACAGTATTATAAGCCGGGGCATAGTATTTCACGTTCCCATCAGCAAGGATTTAATACCGGACGGCCCGGGCGGGAGGCGGCGGAGGCGGTGCGGCCGCTCGGGAGAAGCAGGGCGCCGCGCTCTCTTTTTTTCCTCCGCGTGCACACACGCGCGCGCGCGTATGTATGTGTGTGTGCGTGTGAGCGAGGGAGTGGAGCGGGTGCGTGTGTGCACGTGTGTGTGTATGTGTGTGTGTGCGTGTGCGTGCTCTGGCGCGCTTGTGAGCGGCCGGCAGTACGCAGGCAGCCCCGGCGGCGGCGGCGGCAGTTTGATGGACGAGAATCAATAATTCACGTCGGCATTAGAGCGGCTCGGGGAATTGGACCGTCCCTCGGTAAAGAATATTTAGTACATTGTAGAGAGCGGGTCCCCTGGGAGGCGGCCGTCCCATCTCCTCTCCCCTCACCCCACCCCCCGCACCTCACACGCAGCTCCCCCGCTCCCGCTTCGCGGCTCCGCCCCCGCCCGGTTTCACGACCAGTCGCTCCGCCGTCGCTCACCGCCGCCTCCGCTCCGCGCCGGAGGGGAAAATGTTTATTAAAAGCCCATCCTTGCCGCTGCCGCCCCGGCTCGAGTCTCCAGAATATTGCGCTCGGGAGCGCAGTTGGCGGTCGGGAGGCGGAGGACGTGGGCCCCGGGGGAGGTCGCTTTTGGAGGGCAGGCGGGCGGAAAATGAACGTCGATGTAATTACAAATTGGGTCGGCGGGTGGTGGCCGCGTCGCACATGTTGCGGTCGGGGCGAGCGGGGGCCCGCGGAGGGGCGCGCCGGGCGGGGCGGAGCCCAATAAGCGTGGCGTTAGAGTGACTGGAGCCGTGCGCTCCGCTGCTCCCGACGCCGCGACGCACGCCCCCCCCTCGCACGACTACTGAATGGGCGTGCGGCGTTAGAGTGACTCAGGATAAGCCATGCACTATTCCTCGCCTCGCCCAACTCCTCTGGGATTGTCTCAATTCGCCCAGATCGTCAAGTGGTCGCGTTCTCGCCAAAACATGTTTTTGATTATTAAATGTAGGTACCATAATACAAAGTATTGTAACATATGGCTCAGTGGTATTGAAACTAACACAAAACAAAAAAGAAAAAGAGATTATTGACGATTCAAATGGACGTTTGGAGACGAAGTGGCAGAATATCTCTGTTACACTACATACATAATGAAGAAATAATGGAGAAAATGGAAATTCAAAGGATATAGTAGATACTGTAGAACGAAAACAGTTTCAACGGTCCAATTCTCCGAGCCACTCCGACATCTGCTGAGAATTGCTAGACAGGTGGCCCAAACAAGTATATATATGGATACCACCGTATAGAAGACGATGCTGACCATCAACCCCATGGAAACAAGGAATACTGACTGCGATGATGACAAGAAATTTGACAGAGAAAGAGGAACCGAGAAATCTCGCCAGATGTCAACCACTCAGATATATATATATATATATATATATATATATATATATATATATATATATATATATATATATATATACACACAAAATATTATAACCTGTCGGGTGACTCGTGGATGCCATGATAGTTTCCCGTGGTGCGACGCCATGTGTGACGCCATTCGTGGTTAGAGCAAAAATAGAACTGTAGTTTTCAAAATTAATCGTCTCAGTTCTATAATTGTGTTGTGGAAGAAAAGATCAGACAGGACGGAAATGCTAGACTCGGTGATGGAAATACGTCATACCTACCACGTATCTCCCTTGCCCCCAGGCGAGGATAATAAAAAAACAGGACTCACGGCGGAACCACCACTAGCTGGTGAAAGTCGGATATCGACCCTTTAATGTCAAAAACATACATTACAACATTAAGATAGGAATGTAGGTTTTAAAACCTCACTCGAGACATGGAAAGGAACTGTTGTAATTCTTACTAATTGTCAAATGATTGCAAGTGAAAATAACTTAAAGGACAAAAGACAGAATTTGATAATGAACAGCTACAAATGAATATGCATGCAGTGTCAAGAGTGTCTCAGTTTACGATGTGAACCTCTCACTTCTAGGAAAGCGTCACAAAGCGCGTGGCATAACCGAAAGCTTGAATTACTGCACCTGGTCTTAGCAATATTTTTCTGTGTACTATCTATGGATATTTGTAAGTAATATCTTGGCATATCAAAACTTAAGAAAAATAAATAATTCCGGTGCAACAGTTGTCTACATAGCTACCATTATTGAGATATATTTTGAAAGGATAACATTTCGAGTTACTTAATGTGCTAGAGGGTGAAAAAGTAATATTTTGTATGGAGATTTAAGTCAAATGATACTTGATGACCATTACCTTCCATAACCCGGAAGAAAATTTCGCAATAAAAATTTAGAAAGATTAAGAAGTTATAAATTTTTTTAAAAAAAACAATAAGGAGCCGTTTCTAAGCGCTAACAATTTAGAAAATTGAAAATTTTAATCTTATAATAACAATGGAAATCACATATCCAACAAAGTGCAAATTTTTTAAATTTAAGTTGTTTATAACGTATCATGTAAGTAGATTCAGTTCTTAACATTTATTTAAATTATTTTAAAATAATTTTTAAAATGAAAAAGCAGTAATATCTGATTTCTAGAGTCTGATGGTAATTTTTGAATAGAGACATGCCAGAGTTCACTAGTGGAATATGCCCAAAGGTTCCTTGCTGTTGTATGACGTTATCCGTGTCGTAAGCAATGACGTTCAGAGTCTGAGAATTCTGTCGATATATAAAGTGTGAGAACAAGCGGAATAACGAAATCAATTTTTTTTCAATAAAAACGAAACTGTTTTTGAATTTTCCCCGTTTCTGGATATCTAATAAAACCACAAATATCTTCCAAATGATTAAAGCTGAATAGTTTTCTTTCAAATTCAACGCGCATGGGAAATTACAGTCGACTCCGGTTATAGTGAAATCGGATGTAGTGAATTTCTGTCACTGGTCCCGTTTTACTTACATTACAATAAGCATAAGAAGATTCGGGTATAGTAAACCAGAAACGCGGCTATATTGAACGAAAGAAACAAAACCCGAAATTTAATTGGATCTCGTGTGTTATTAGGTGAGTAGAAGGGCCTACGGAGAGTGAGACAGTGTAGCAACAGTGCACTGCATTGAAATGTGTAAAGATTGCATTACGATACTTAGAGACAGAGGTCAATGCGGAATCAAGTATGGAGACAGCACGATCTCTGGAGAAGGATTTACAGAAATTAAAAATTAAAAATGTTCGGAGCGAACAATTGAAAATAATTGACTTTTAAGGACAAATAAAGATATTAAATTTAAGGTCTTTATTTTGAAAGATCAGAGTTTTCAACGAAAGGGAGATCTGCACCATTCTCTTAAACGTCCTTCACATTATCCAACTACAAAATTTAATAAAAAGCGATAAAGTCATTTTGTTAAAAATTTGGAACAAGTCCAAGGGGTGTCATGTAAAGTACCCACCAAAATTAAAATATCTGTTTTAAATTCAAGGGGTCGCGACATCAGTCATATGGATTGGGTAGTATCAATTTTGGAGAAAATCGGCTGAACTGTTTAGCCACTAGCGTTGTTCACTCACAGACGGACAGACGTTTTGCCGTCATTCGATTTTTCGGTATCAAGACCCACAATACATGAATTCTGGCTACACCACGTGTTAGAGAATTTTTTTCTAAATTTATTAACGGGATTTATCCACTTTTTGGTTACCAGGGTCCTGTTATGAGAGTTTTTCTACCGAAAATTCGCGATATTTTCGCGAAGCATTACATAAATTTCTCTCTATTGCGAAAGCTGTAGCGAGAATTTGATAACTTATTTACTAATGGTAACAAAAGAACACAAGTTCAGTAGTTTTGTTTTTCAGGACTGAAAGTAAATTTGTAAGTCTTTCTATTAGACATTTTTACTGGAAGATATAACTTGGATTTAAATTAGAAAATATTTCATTATTATATCTGTGGGATAATAAACAAGTCACAGAAGAACGTACATTTAAACGTGAATTAGAGCGAAAGATTTTGACACATGAAAAGGAACGATGTTTTGTTAAAAGCTCCCATCAAGAGCCCCATCAGAGGCATTCGCAATCCCGAGAAAAGTTATTTGTGCTGCGTTTCCGTCTAGAAAGGAATCTTCTTTGAAGTGCTACGTGAAACGTATCGCTCATCGCAACAAATGGGCAATTCATTTCTCCTCACAGAATTTACCGCCACACGCGAATTCATTCACTGTCCTTTCTCTCTCTAAGCTTACTCCAGCGAAATTTCTCGACGTACGCACGGCACGTCTGTGGCGTCCAGGCGTGAGGGGGGGATTCAAAGCAAGTAGGATAGGAGCAGGGAGGGGCGGGTAGAAAGAGAGGGTCGGCGACGGCGGCGACGCAAACGAAGCAACGGGCAGGATTACGCGCTACAGAAAGCAAAGAGCTGATTTTTCGCTGCTATTGCTAATTTCCGCAGCCCGAGCACCGCCGTTTGATAATCGCATCTCCGAACCCGTTTGAATTTTTTAAAGTCGGAAGGATCGGATCACTCGCGCGCAAGGACGGCCTCGCGCGCCGCCGCCGCCCGCCCTGTCCGCCATCTCCGCCCGCCCGTTCCATCCAGCTCTTCAGTCCGCCCCGCCCCGTCATCCAGTCAGGCTCTGCATCATGTCCGCTCTCGTCCGCCTCCGTCGCCGCGTCTCGTCCCGCTCTCCGTCCCGCTCTCCGACCCGCTCTCCGACCCGCTCTCCGACCCGCTCTCCGACCCGCTCTCCGACCCGCTCTCCGACCCGCCTCCGACCCGCTCTCCGACCCGCTCTCCGACCCGCTCTCCGACCCGCTCTCCGACCCGCCTCCGACCCGCCTCCGACCCGCTCTCGTCCCGCTCTCCGTCCCGCTCTCCGCCCGCTCTCCGACCCGCTCTCCGACCCGCTCCCTCCGACCCGCTCTCCGACCCGCTCTCCGACGCCTCCGACCGCTCTCCGACCCGCTCTCCGACCCGTCCGACCCTCTCCGACCCGCTCTCCGTCCCGCTCTCCGACCCGCTCTCCGACCCGCTCTCCGACCCGCTCTCCGACCCGCTCTCCGACCCGCTCTCCGACCCGCTCTCCGACCCGCTCTCCGACCCGCTCTCCGACCCGCTCTCCGACCCGCTCTCCGACCCGCTCTCCGACCCCCTCTCCGACCCGCTCTCCGACCCGCTCTCCGACCCGTCCTGACCCCTTCCGTTGCAACCCGTCCCGAATCACGACAATATGCCCCCTTCCCTTTCCTCACCATTCCTCTCATCTTCCCGCTCCGTACAGCTCCGTTCGTCTCGCTGCACTCCCAACACCGCTCTGCCGCGCCTTCCCCCCCCTTTTTGGCACGTTCCGTCTCGCTCCGCTCCACCTTCAGGACGCCAAGTAACTTTTCCCCTTCCCCTAGCTCCTCCCCGTCTCCTCCTCCGTCCGGCTACGTTCCGTTTCGCTCCATCCCGCCCCACTCAACCCGGTCTCGCCATTCCCAGCTTTGCACCGCCCAGCTTCACTACAGCCGGTCCCAATTCGCTCCGACTCATTCCTCCCCGCCCAGCTCCCCCGTTCGGCCCTTCAAGCGCGGGCGGTTCCACAGACGTCCTCGCTCCCGCGTCTCCTTCGGCGGTCGAGGGCGGGGCGCGCGGGCGGTCGCCAATTGGGAAAATTGCCGCTTACGCGCGGGAGAAAGGGGGCGAGCGAGATGAACCGGTTGCCGCAAACGAGATCTTCCAAGCGGTGGCGGAGGAAGAGAAGGCGGCCGCGTTTGATGTTATGTGGTCGCTCGATGCTTCGTTTGCGCCGCCCGCTGACTCCGCCACCATTTGCGTCATCCCGATCTCCATTGTCGCCGTTTTAATTGAGCAGCGCATGCCAAGAAAACGCAAACGGCGAATGTACGCTAGCTGTCGGCTAGGTTTCCATCTCCGAGTATTTAAGTTTATCTATTTGAACTCAGCATTCAACTTGAATGAAAAAAACACCACTCGCGACCGACCGATTACCGTCTGTCCAATAGATACGCGCTTTCCGCAACCGGTCGCTTCTGATGGAGTGCTGGCCACTGATCGGGCGCGGCAAGAGCTCGTGCTGCCCATAATTGCAAAATAAAATCAGAATTTTGATAATAAAATTTTTTTGTTAAGTGGCGGTCGGTTGTTTTTCACGGAATACAGAGGTCTGTTAACTGCATTTGCATTCCACGGAAGTGGTCATGACAGGTTTCACGTATCCTCTAAGGAGAAGAAAGAGTACTAAGTTCAAAAAATTGAATTTTGCATGTTTGCATAATCAAATGGCGTGATTTATTCTATGACGTTGTATGATGGTCCAAATTACGTTTGCGGACACGCACGATTTTTTAATATTTTGCAGTGCCTGATGAAGCCATGATCTCTGTTACTTGATGTCGACAATATTTTGAATTATTATTTACGGTCAATTGTTTTTTAAAGACCATGTGAAATTATTTTTTTGATTCCACAGCAAGGTAATTGGAGTTCGATACAATGATTACAAGGTAGTTCCATATAATCATGCAATGTTTATTTACCTTTATTTATGGACGGTGGTCTTGGAAGCGAAGTATTAGATTGCCCTTTTTCGCAGAAAGACAATTCCAGGAACCATGTATTGATCGAATGGGAATCTGAGATGTGTTGTTTTGACATGCAAATATATTAACATGTATTTAAATATGAAATAAATATATAGTAGTAGGTAAAATTTGTAAAAATATGCAAAATTGTAATTGTATGAAAACACGTCAGAATAAACAAAATAAAAGTGGTTTAATTTAATTGGGAATGTCGTGCAAAATATATTAAAGATATTGAATGCACATATATTGAACCTTGTATCTTGTAAAAATATTTACTAAAACATCGGATTTCTACTCATATTAGCGGAATACGTAGTTTCCGCTATGTTTTGATTTCAGAAGCCTAGATTCCTAAAGTAAGTTTTATTTGAAATTATCAAGTTTCGTCCAAGCCTGAATGTCACCTGTATATCCATTATTGGATATACAGCGCTGTTGTAGTCTCTGGAGGCCTTTAATGTATTTGCAAACAACAAGTGCACTACAATTGTGACAGTCGGCACTCGGGCCAAAGTTCTGGCGATATAATGGTGCGATCACAGGGCAACGTTGGATACAGACTGTCGTAAAATGCACGCCAATTCTGTCAATTCACACATTTTCTTTTTTCAACGGTTGTATCTGGAAAAAATTATTTTTTGTTCGACAATACTTTAAAACATCTTTACACAATCGTCTAAACTTTATAGAACGGAAATCACTAAGAAACTGTTGTGCAGTAACGAAACGTTTCTCAGCAAAATGTCATCGGAAGTATTTGTTCATTTAATAGAGGAGATCACGGTGGTGTTTTCTTCCTCGCATGAAATGACTCATTCTCTGTGTTTTACATATTTTAATATTTTAGGAAGGTTTAATCTTTTCAAATTTCCACTAGTGCTCTATTTGTAGTTTTCAAAGCCCCAGTGGTATTTGACTTTATTTTCTCAAGAATTAAAACAAATAGAAATAACTCTCTATAAACAATATTTAAGTAGCTTACGTAAGTACTAAAAATAATCAGATATCGAGGCGCTATAATGAATGTAATTAAAAGCGATAAATTGCACGGGTTAAAGGATCCGATTGTCAAAGTAGCTGGAATTCTTGAATTCTTATGGTAGGTATAAGAGTGAAATTATCACCAAAAAATATTCTGGGATGAGAAGACCAAGAAGACCACAAAATTAGAAGTATAATTTCGATAGTTTCGGCGGAAATCTTACATAGTTTCAAGTTGAAGGAATAGAGACAAATAACCTTCCGCAGCTGCGATAAGTTTCTGGCCTCACTAACTTCTATTTTTGATACAAAGAAAAACGTTTAACTTTTCAACTTAATTATCCTTTATTCCAACTCACTTTTTACATCTGTATATTGACATATTTAGGTCTTTGAAAAATACCGAAATTTTATTTGTAAATGATACAAAAGTGCTTTTTTCGCCTCGCCCTCGTCTAGAACTTCTCATCCCCAAAGGTTTTTCATCGGGTTTCAAAAGAGATAGTCACAGGGTGTTCAGTCTGGACAGTCTTGTGAATGGTCCTAACTTCTTGACAACATACTTTGCAATCTGATTAATAAGCACAGATGCGTTGTTGTGAAGACGCTAAACTACATGAGAATTCACACATTGCATCGAACTCAAGTACCTGTCTCCACAAAACTGAATGAGATGTTGGTTGCAAACGTATAGAATTACAACAAAGATAAGACTATACACTGCTCAGAAGGTTTTCCCACCAGATGAGCGTTATCTTCGTAACGCCGGAAACATATAGAACCGCCTTAGTATAGGCAAATATTAAACACAATTTCAGGTATTTATTTCTCCGCTTCCAATGATTTCATTCACTTAAGTAATGCGAAGAAAATCAAATGGAAATATTTACAAGAAACTCTTGCAAACACGATTATAAATGTATACAACCGAGAGGAAATTGATGAGCCAATGAGGGAGAAAATGGATCAACAGATATCTCAGATTAAATGTTACAAACGTCTAAGGCATGTAACGGAGGATCAAAATAACTACTTCTTGCCATTGAACTTGTGGAGGGAAATTTCATATAAATTACAAGTGACATTTGCCCCTGATAGGTAGGCAACTTATCAAGCACTGATGTCTGGTAGGTTGCATAAATCACGTCAAAATGTGACCTGTCACATACGGGTGCTTGAATGCTTAAGGACAAATGTCACATTCGCTACTTCCTTATATTCTCACCACATCATCTCTGGCAAAAGGTGATCATCTTCGAAGTCCCTATCTACTCACCAGGTTTGCAACATTTTTTCCAAGATACATTTGTCCATGTACGTGTGGGGTAGTGCGTTGTGTTTCAACTATGAATTTTTTTGAGGCGCCCCTCTATCGGAGGCAAAATGTCGTCGCGAGAAACGTGGACAGCTCGGCGGACCGCCTTCGATGGAGACACGCACTGACAGGCGCTCGCCAGGGACCTTTCCTCGGCCCAGGCGGACGGCGTTCCTCGGACAGGAGCTGGTGGGGGAGGGGGAGGGGAGGGGAGGGGAGGGATGGGATGAAGTAGTCAGCGAGAAACCGGAGCGGGGCGGTGTGAGCAAGAACAGCTGCGCACTGGGGCACACTAGGATCCCCGGTGGACCAAAATAGCATTATATGATCAATACGATGGATGTTATTTTGCTTGACCTGGCTAGTTTTTCTTTTACATTTCCCTCATTAACATTAGACTTGAATATTAAACAATAAGTGATGATTTTTCCAGAGCGATAAGACATATACCCGTGTTACGGAGCTATTTAAGTTTACTTTATCGTTTTGCATTTTTAATCATGGAAACAACGACAATAGATATTCTAGTTTATGTGTATTGAATATCCCGCTTGATAAACAATTTAGACCGTTTTAACTATTTTAAATAAATGAGTACCGAAAAAAATGGAAGTGAATGACACTGATGCAACAATAGCCGTTTGCGAATGCTGTAACACCTTAATTTACACGGCGTTTCTGACTGATCGGAATTACTATAATGTATCATTACAAAGAATAAAATAGTATTTCTATGCATCTTTAAAAGCGTAAGTTTCTTAGATATGAATAAAAGTTGAATCAAGTCATTAATTGGAAACACAAATAATATGATAATAAAGGCAGACATATCCTTATTTTTGCGTGTAAATATTTTTGGTAGGAAATGCAGCAAATCTGTACTTTTTGTGTGTTTTGAATGTATGTTTGCAGTTTTCCGAAAATAACGACAGATAAATCATGCGATTGACAGTTGTGATTGACATTTTTTACTGCAGTCGAAAGTAAAAATTGTGTTTATTAAATGCAAATACAAAATATCGACTCTCATTAAGTTAATGCCTTATTTATTGCGTGATATGTTTTGTGTGATTAGTTTAGTGATCGTGAACCATTTACTCAAAGAAACTGAGATCCAATCTTCTTTCATAACCTCTTACTTGATCACAGAGGAAATTAAATGCGTTTATTCTTTTCCTAGCTTACCCAACTGCCATCTACATTGGATACCAGCCACTAAATTACTTAAATGTAATACAAACAAAAGTATTTATGCAAGCGTAAATCGCAGTAGTTTTGATCTATCTTACCCACTAATTCTGCACAATCGTAATGGGAAACGAGAAAAGAAATCATTTAAGTACTGAAGCCGGTTTCAAATATTATACACCACTTACTTCATTCCAACTCCACACTTCTCATGTGTGAAATAGATCTTTTGTTTCCAAAGTCCTATTCACTTACAATTTTTCAGAAAGTTCTGTCGCAAACCCCCAAGTGATTCCAGCAACTCTTTGGGTTTTCTTAAATCAATTAAAATAGTATGTAAGTAGTATAAAGCAGAAAATTAAAAACACGCTATTCAATCCATTCATTCCCTTTCACGGTTAAATTACAAACAGAGGTAATTCTACAGTTAGCACGAATTCGTGTGCTCGAGAGTTGGCTCCCCTCCGCTGCCTAGAAAATTCGCCAGCAATCCCACTGTGCGCTGGGTGCGCAGCTCCACCGGGAGCGAAGGGGCCAACAGCGCAGAACGCCAGCGGACGGCCGCGCAGAAGAAGAGAGAAAAAGGAAGAAGGGATGTCTGAAAACCCCCCGCCCGCTGTTCCGCTGTCACGTGACTCTAAGACCCTCTCCGCCCTAAGCGGCTTGCGTGAGTCAGGAGATTAGGTCTTGTGTCTAGGAACTGTAGAGGTTTTTAAGAGCTGGGCGACGGAGGCGGGTGGAGGGTGGAGGGCGGCGGGGAGACCACGGGAGAGGCGGAGGCGGAGGCTGGGGCGGCGGGTGGGGGTGGGCGGGCGGTTACGCGGTCGGCGGGCGAGCGGACGCGCGGCACTCGGGGAGTCCAGGAGTCGAGGGCGACGAGGGCTCCAGGGGGGGGGGGGAGCAGTCGTGTAGTGTGGGGTGGCACGAGGTAGAGTAGAGTAGGGGGCGGCGGGGCGGCGATGATGATCGCGGCAGTATGGAGGCGGCGATGAATGAATTCAACAAGGCGAAGTTGCTGGCAATGTCTGTCCACTTTGGGTGCCGGAATGGAAAGGGTGATAAAGGATATATGGTAAAGGTGGTGGTGGTTGCGGAGGTAAAGGTGGTGGCGGTGGTGGTGATGATAGTGGTGGTGAGGTGGTAGTGATAGTGATTATGTCAGTGATAATGATTATGTGGTAGAGGCAGTGATGGAATGGTAGTGATGGCGGTGGAATGGTAGTGATAATGATGGAATGGTGGTTGTGGTGATGTGACGAAGGAGATGATCCAATATTACTGATTACTGCAGTAGTAATGATAAGAGTTGCGGGGGCAATAAGTGAGGTAGTAGTAGTTGTTGTAAGAATGATACTTTCGGGCACGTCAACTGATATGGTCGTTAGTCCTATTAGAGTAGGGAATGTTTTAACTCAGGATGTTTGGACGTTCCTCCCCCCTTAGATAGTGATATTGGGCACGACCTTCATGTCGCTTGCGGGAAATTCCTAATTCCTCTTCCAGGTCGGTCGGTCGGTCGGTCGGTTCTCTCTCTCTCTCTCTCTCTCTCTCTCTCTCTCTCTCTCTCTCTCTCTCTCTCTCTCTCTCTCTCCCCGGCGGGTCTCTCCTCTTAAACTCCCGTTTGGTCTCACGACTTATGTGCCACAATAGTGAATGTGTGTGTGGAAGAAAGAGTAGAGCAAGGAAGAGGAAGGAAAAATCGCCGGCGGTTTGTGACCCTTTTGTGAAGGTACTGCTCCGGTATACGGCTAGTATTGATCTGAGAAATCACTAAAAGTTAGGAAATTCACTGAATTCCAGCTATCTAAACAGCTAGTGTCGAAAATCTGTCCCTCTCGGGACTCGAACTCTTCGATCTCTCGATCAGAGTCGCTGGTTCTGCAAGGCTGATTCTGAGCAAACCTCGGTGTGTGTGCTAATGAAATGGTGGCGTTGGAGGTGATGATAGTGATATTATAGGGATGTGGCGGTGGTGGTGGTTGCAGTGGTGATTATGGTGTATGGTAGTGGTGGTGATCGATAGCAATGTTGGCATTGATGGTTGAGATGGAGAGTTGGTGCAGTGTATTGAAGGTTTGAGAATGTCGGTCACAATGCATTTCGAAGCATGTTGAAGTACGTGAATTTAACGCCGGAAGACAGGACAGTATGTGAAGGAATGTGGGCAAGGAAACAAAGTAATGAAAGCGAAGTATGAAGGTAATGACAACTGATTTTCATTGATTGAACTGTTCTTAATAAAAATACTGAAATACAGTCAGACGGATAATTTTAATGCTTTGTAATATGAATAAACGAAATGTAAAGATCATATCTCCACAGTTTCTGGGTTCGCGCTAAAATCACCAAGGGCAGCACCACTACGGAATTATACAAAAAAGCAACGATGTTTTAAACAACCGAAGTTCACGAAAATGAAGAGCAATAAAATAAATAGAAAGTTATATATTTAAATATAGTGTTTCTGTCTTGTTTCTTCTGGTAACTTTAAAATATGCCAAGATAACTGATTCAGAGAATTTTTCAAATTATTTGTATAGAAGAGAAGAAAACACGTCACAGAAATTATAAAATACGAATAGAATCACTAAAAGAAGCACTTAATATAAATGTTTCCTCCCTGTATTTGGCAACGACAAACAAATAATATTGTTTTGTAAAGCCAAGTTTATATACAACCGTTAGTCAACAGGTTGTCGAGATCATTTCCTAAAATCTATTATGAACGCGATTGAGCAGACGGGGTTTCCTTTTGCCCAGAAATAAATCGTCAGCTGCCGGAGCGAACGACGACCACAAAGGTTTGCGCTGGAGCTGAGACTCGGAATCAGTGCTTTTTGAGGCGACAGCTGAAGTAGCTAACCGCCTCTTCAAATACGCTTCGCGCGGATTCTGAAACCAGAGGAAGGGGCGGAAAGAGGAGATAATCTTCGAAGAAGCGGAAGTAAGCCGCAAGGATCGATGGAACGAGATCCGACAATACGCTTCATTTTGACTACACCTGCCGCCGCCCCGGCCTCGCCGCCTCAGCCGAAGATTCGGGGGGTGGCGGGAAGAGGCGGAGAGAGGTAACGGCGGGGGCCGAAAGAGGCGTGGCGGGGAGGGAGACGGAGCGGAGCGAGGCGGGATGGGGTGGGCGGAGCGAGGCGGTGGCGGCGCCAATACAGGAAAACTTAAGGTAATCCGGCCTTCCGCAAGCCTCTCGCCACAATCCCATTACCCACTTCAAACAGATTTGCCCGACTTGTTGGCTTAGAATACGGCATTACGGGATTTTAAACGCTACATATTATCCCTGGTAACCCGGTTACGGACGCGAGAGCCGCCGCCGCCGCTGCGCGGCGCGCCCGTCGCCTGCACCCGCTGGTGGCGTCCAAGGTGCTCCCCGCACCGCGTGCGCGTTTCTTGCTTCTTTCCTATTTCGCCTGCATTCGCGTCTGTAGATGTCTGCATTCACGTCTGTAGACGTCGACATTCGCGTCTGTAGACGTAGACATTCGCGTCTGTAAACGTCGACATTCGCATCTGTAAACGTCGACATTCACGTCAGTAAACGTCAACATTCACGTCTGTAAACGTCGACATTCGCGTCTCTAGACGTCGACATTCGCGTCTGTAGACGTAGACATTCGCGTCTGGAGACGTCTACATTCGTGTCTGTAGACGTCTCGCAGATATTTGCATCTACACACGTCTATATTCGCATCTACACACGTGTATATCCGCATCTACACACGTCTATATCCGCATCTACACACGTCTATATCGCATTACACACGTTATATCCGCATCTACACACGTCTATATCCGCATCTACACACGTCTATATCCGCATCTACACACGTCTATATCCGCTACAGTCGACTGTATTGACGTATATACGCACGTATTCACGTATATGTCGGTATTCCCGGTCCTTTCGCGTAAAACGTCCGTATTCGCGTCTACAGACGCACATTGCGGATGGCTTCAGGTGACGCTGTTTCACCAGGCAAGCTTGGCACACACAGCCAATCCGTGCTTGACAATCCTCCCTTGCGCCCGTTCTAATTGTTGCCGCAGTAATCTACTTCTTTGTTCGCCTAACGGGTAAAATCCGGCGGCGAGATATTTACAACCGACACAACACAGTTGTGGAGGGCCCATATTTCTATAAGCACCATATTACCGTAAAGTGAAGCAACACCTCCGGATACAGCTAATATCGTTGATGTTGGGTTATAAGTTCATGGTTACATTTTTGCCGGTCAAAATATATAAATAACTTAGAAGGTAAGGGAAAATAGGAACACTCACCATTCCCGAAAATATATTGTTTTTAATTTTCTCTCTAAAGTAAAGTGTTTGAACACATTAACACAAAATATTAAATATATGCTTGCACTCTGGGACTGCAGGTTCGTGAGGCTAGGACCTGCCATGTCGTCTCAGACATGGCTATAGGCCCGGAAGACCTGTGAAAATCGGGTCGCAACCCCCTTATTTGGCATTCTCTATCTGGGATAAGCTTTCACGTTGTCACGCTGTCACGTGATCACTTTTCACTGCTTTATGAACTGGCATATAGCAGTGAAAAGTGGCAATCTAATTTTCGACCTATCCATGATAATACATTTTTAATTGTATATCTGCGTAAAATTATAAGTATGTGTGTGAGGGTGAGGTTACACATCATGCAACGATACCTTTGCATCATCAGGTTAGAGATAAACAACATAAAGAGAGTTTGTTTCGTTCAATAACAATAACAATAACAATAACAATAATAATAATAATAATAATAATAATAATAATAATAATAATAGTAATACTCGCAATATACACTGAATTCATATTCAAAACACTTAAATAAGTGCGATGCGAATAAATTTCTTACTGGAAGAAGAATCGTCTCTCTTTAGTGTCTACTTCACTACCATAATAGCAGTGACGTGGAGCCCACGCTGTTATCGCGGGTGACGTCACGGTTGTCATATTAAGGGCGGTGGAAGCTAGCAGCATCCGGAAGTTTGAGACGCATTAGATGACTGATTTAACTTGTACGGCTGATGTGGTAGGCGGCTCACTTATCCGGCATCTTTCTGAGTTTTCTGCCCAGTACAGTTCTGTGCGTGTGCCTTTTAAAACTACACTTGTGTTTCTATTAAAACTGACGTACGTGCAGTACGTAATAAGGAAAATAAATTTAAAATGAAATTCATATATAAAATAATCGGTGAAGTGCCACGTCACCTACATTCCCTGAACAGCTGCCCCTGGCTCGCTCTTTTAGTTTGACAGATTGGATACACAAAGTTTTCATGTTTTTTTGGGGGGGGAGGGGAGAGTGGAACAGTAGGAATCGTAAAAGCAGCATCAAAATGAATGCACAGCCTTCACATAAATATTTCACACCAAGAATAAGAAATGATATTAATATTCCCTTAGTTCATAAAAAATGATATTATATCATCTCTTCATATTTAATTAGATTTGATGGATTTTGTGAAATCCAAGGACTGAAATGTAAGGGGCGTCTTGAATTTGGAAACAAATCTTCCGGACATTAATAAAGTGAAAATTAAAGAAATCATTTGCGTTGGACCACAAAAAAGGTAGTGAATGTGACAAATTTTGAAGGGAAGTTGAAGATTTAGAAAAATGATATTCTCTAAGAATTTATTGAAACACTTTTTAGGCAAGAATAAATCTGACAACTACAAGGAAAACTAGTAAACCAATTACTAAAATCATAAAAATATTTAGGTTGTGATTGTGTTCTGTCATCAGATTTCAAAAGAACTACTTGCAGAAATAATAAATATCTAACCAACATGTTTCTTAAGATTGACTTCATTCTTACTTGCATTTCTTTACCGAAAACCTAGGGTCTGTAAGTAACCATGGAGTGTTACATCGGGATAATTCAACCAGGGAGAAAGGGTACCAAGGACAGTGGAGCTCAGTTATGTTGATATATTACTACTGAGTTGTCTAAAGGGAGGTTCCTGAGGCAAAATACTCAAGAAGGTCATCAGTAAACAGTATTGCAATTCGGATATTTTTAATGTAAATGCTACTCCTACAAAACGCTATCTTAACTTTTACAAAAATAACCCTACGTGATAGACACATACCTTTCATTTTTGAATTGCGCTTAACATTTGCTATAAATATTAACCAATAAAGTTCTTGTGACAGAAATAAGGTTAATTTTGTTTACCTGCGTGATAAGTGTCCGTATTTTAATTCAACGAGGAGCAAAAAAGTGAAGTGCGCATCATACAATAAAATGGTTATTTCAAGCTCAGTAAATCCAGAAAAATCTTTCTTCTGAACATGGAAGGATGAATTTTGTAGTTTGTATTTCCATGTTTTAGTTACTGGAATTATTAATATTCTCTTACAGGTCCAATTAATTATTTCAATCTGTTTTTAGATAGATACGACGAAACCTAATAGTACTTTGCCTTGTTTTATCGTTTTAAACTCACATTATATGTTATAACGTTTTGCTTTACTGGGTATTTGCGAGAAATATAAATCGTATTGCTGATAAACGAAACTTATTTATTTATATTAATCTTCTTTAAACGTAATTTATTTTTCTTCTACAATCTGAAACTCGCGATCCATATTCTTTTAAAAATATTAATTTGAATATAACGAGAGCAAGGAAAGGAAAATGAAACAAGTCTAAGGAAATTAAGAAATAGAATTATCTTTCAAATGAAAAAATAATATCTAGTTTTAAAGAAACAATGAAAATAAGTTATGTAAAAAAGTATTTAATGTAATTATGGTTCGATTTCCATAAATGCTATTTTTCATCCGTGTACACTTTCCTACGTAACTCTATACTGCCTAATACTAACTACTCAGTGAGGAAATACGGTTTATTCTAAGAATCTCTGCCAGTGTAAATCTGTATCCGCTGCTTATGATCTAAATTTCTCGAGCAATATTTGGAAAGCACGCAAATGGATGGGTAGGATTTGGGATACATTTTTTAATCGTTAATGAGAAACACAAAATAACGCTAGGAATAAATTAAAAATATACAGGAAAAATTCATCCCCTTTTAATAATTCTTTTCATTGGTTTCATTACGTCCAATTAAATTGCTAACCTCACTAAAACGACATTCGAGAAAGAGTTGCTAGTTTATTTCTCAATTAATAAATCGGTATATTCCGCCAGGATCTGTTTCTCTTATAACACAAAATTTAAATATACTGCATCAATTTAGTAACAGTTACACACACTTTCAATTACGTAATTTAAACAACATAACTATCACTGTTTTCCAAAATGGAATGTGTGGACGATTGGAATGTCTCCAGCGTTAAATCTTTGTGTTGCTTAGAACAGAACTTAACTCTCGATTGTCATATCTGAATCAGTACAACGAAATTACGAGTACTTCAGCCCCTGTCATTATTCGACAGTGTGTACAGAATCTGATTAGCAGCAATTCTTTGAGTGATACTTAACAATTTGCCTACTCGTGGTCAATCGTCACGGAACTTCAATTTCCCGAATAGCGTTAATATTTTATACTGAAAAGCCGGAGAGAAACGAAAGGAATATGATATATTGGAGAGATGAAGCCGTGAAATCACAAACGCATCGCAATTGTTTGGAACTGCAGCTTTCCGGATGTAATGCGTAAGTTTTTCTGAAACAGCCGCGAGCCGCGGCGACCCTAGGATTACCGGGCATGTGAAGCGCGTTCAATATTCAACCATGAGCCGCCCCTAATAGCGGTCTACTAACGAACGATGTATCATAAATTTACAAACAAACGTATAAAATATTTAATTTATTCATAAAGCCACTCGTTCGCGCTACAATATATTAATTACACATATTAAACCGTTATTCATGTATGAAAATACGATTATATTAACATGTAATTTCTTCATTTCGTATTAATTAAATTTTCCGCGCAACCGTTCGTCAGTGCACGAATCTAATTAGGCAAATCTGGCGCGCAAAACTTGTGATTAGGTGGGCGGCCTGCCAGAAAATAGAGGTGCGCCGCCCAAAATTGCACGAGAGTGGCCCCTCGTAACGTGTTGCTTTGGCTTTCCAAACAAATGAAGCTTCAGTGCGTACAGCCGGCTCGCAATTTCAGAATTTTTGTTTTGAATTACTCTAATGTGTATTTAATGCGATGTAATTGGAAAAGAATCTCTACTTTGATGATTTTGATCGTTTTGACAGGCGGATTGAGTTGGTGAGGTAGTAGGTGTATATCAGGTCAAATGAATTGCATGAAAATGAAGTCTTGTTTTAATAAATCAATCATACAACTCATCGCATATTGAAGTTCAGTATGAAAAACAATAACACATAATCGTGAAAATGAGATCACATTAAAAATATATTGTTGATTATGAATGAATAATCGATTTTTAAAAGTTGATTTATATATACATTTTAGAAAAATGTGATTAAAATATATAAGAATTCTTTATATCAAATCGTTCATGTCATTATGCCATCAATTAGTTAACTTTTGTATTTTAAACATGTCTCAGAGTTTCAAAGATTCCCGTCTTCCCTAATGTATGAAAGAATGTTGTGTAGCACTAATTATTAATCGAACAACGTTTCTTGACCGATGGCTTGGAAATATGCAGGTAAAGTGAGTGTATTAGTTACGACATCGGCCACTAGATTTTATGAAGCAATGCTAATCTCTGACATATTCGACGGTCATCCCAACTTTGTCAACAATTTGAGTTCTAACTTTCTCAGGAGCTTGAGGAATCTCCTGTAATGGATCTGAATATTATTTGGCCATTTTTTTAGATTTTGTTTAAAAAAATACGACAGGTGTTCTCCGTTTCAACAGTAAATAGATTTTATAAGGCGCCAATGAAGATGTGTTTGGAATGTTGTCATCAGCGCACGCTGAGAACTTTTGCCTTCACTTTGGGGGAAAAGCAAGTTCATCGGTCAAGAAAAGTTGCGCGGGTGATGGCACTGTTTAATACTTGTGTAAGTAAAGTACCTCTTATTGTACTCGTATATATTTTTTAAATTGATCGAGCGGTACAGCGCTAAAAGATGAATCATAAATACATTTTAAAAATTATTCACAAATAAAGTTTTCCTCAAACTTAATGTTTATAATTATTTATATTAATGTAAATAATTTCATAAATCATTATTCATGTTACTTTGGAAAAAAACCTTATTAAAATTCAAGAAATGTTATTCATTTTTATATCGTTGTGAAAACGTTAAAATATTTTTGCAACGTTTTCATCACTTACTTAGTTTATATTATTCAATTTCCTCAAGTAGATTAATTTAAAAAAAATAAGAGTGTGATGAGAATTTTATACTTAATTGGGACGATCTCCTGGCCAAGGGCCTATGGGTGAAAACGTAGTTTTGAAAAAAAAACACGCAATTATAAGTTGGTACCACTTTTATTTAATATCATTGTCAAGTTAAACATCAAACTGAAATAATTGCTGATATAATGAACTCATTCGCAAAGTATATATTAAGACATTCGTGCGACACAGACATTTTGCAACGTGTTACAACATAATTTATAATAGTTCTTACGTCTACTTCTTCTAACGAACAGAAAATGATCAGCACAAAAATTGAAAAATAATAGTACGATGTGTAGGAAAATAAATAAATTCAAAGAAAGAAATCCTGCGGGTGCAAAACAAATTTCTGAGGAATTTATTTTAATTTCCTCCACAACACATTCAAGCCAACTCTTGTCTACGGGTAACACGAAGGCAGAAAGATCTGTAACATCTTTGACTGTTAGTGGTTTAGTGCCATTATATGGGACCTTATTCAAGGTAATGTTTAGGTTTGAATTCCTTGTCAACCGTAATTGAAATGTTATAAAAATTCTTAGTGTAAGTTGTAAAGCAGCAACCAACCAACCGTGTGTTCATGTGGTCGTATTTCTGGATAGAAAGTTATTACTCTTTGTTTTTGTGGGAATTCTGATGTGGTGTTGTTGACGTTCTTATGAGAAGAAATAAAAGAGGTCATCTTCGTCAACATAATATGTTGACGAAGATGACCTCTTTTATTTCTTCCCTTTATTTTTGTTTTTCCCAGGATTGAGGCACCAACACTTCCGACCAATTGACAGAATGTCTATGACGGTTCATTACAACATATCTCCGGAAAAGAGCCCAACGAGCCTGCGGCCATTTGTCAGGAGATGGCCTCAATTATAGCTCCAAACGGTGATGCATTAGTAATTCAGTAAATGGAGAAATTAACATTTCCACTTTTTATCTTAGTTCCGATCTCTCTCATCATAAGTATATTTCTTATTAAATACAAAGTTCATTTAGTTTGCATCAATCTTGTTTATTTTCTAGTAACTTCACAACCACATCAACAGCGGCTACATAGTACTTAATTTTCGCTTCGAAAACTTACTGGGTTAGATCAAACTGCCGAATTTGCAAAATAAGCCTTTTTTGGTAACAAATATTGCTATAAAAATAACAATGCGTAGAGACGCATGGCATGAAAACAAAATGGAAGTGGCTGTTACTAAGAAACGAAAGTAACAAGAGAAGTAATAAATGGAAGACGCCCAAAGGAACTATTCACCTTAAGGTTCCTCCTTCAGAAGTGACCTGTACTTTTGCAAATATAAGATCTACAACCAGCACTAAGTATTTAAAAAGTGACAAATATTATAAAAACAACATATTAAATAATTATTTCTAAAAAAACATTTGTGACGTGCTCAAGGGAACTTGAAAAGCTGAGAAAAAAGATACGTAATTAAACTGAAATAAAAACATACTTCTTTCATTCTTACAATGTTTGACTGCAAGAGTGGGTGTTGTACAAGGTAAGCAAAGCAGAAACTATTACAAATCCTTTTCCCTCCTTTGTAACGTCTTTTTCATTCACGGCATTCTCCTGTAAGCTCTCAACGTACATGTCTCCTCTTTGATGGTCATTTTTCCTTATTATTCAAGTCACATATACATGAGGAAGCAAACTACATACGAAATACAACGTGCTCTCAAATCTCTATCTTTAAAATAATACAAAAAATATTTCTATTGTAGGCATTCTTTGTCATTTGAAGTCTTGTTTTGATTTCTTTCTTTTTTCAATCTTCAGAAAGAACCGTTCTTAAATATTTTAACTTCTTGACTTATTAATTAATTTTTACGCATGTTGACTTACCATTGCCTTTGTTCTTCCCTTGCTAGCCTCAACAATTAGTTTTTCTCGACTTTTTTTTAACCCAACTTCTTTTTTTAAATACAAATAGAAATGACTCGCTGAAAACATACGATTCGTTCGTACGCTATTTTGCAGTTGCTGCTTCCATAAGTTTACGGGATGCTGTGCGAAATGGCAAGTAACGGTGGATGGATTGCCAGTTCCATTCAATCCGTGCAGGAACATCACGCCGTTGGGTTTCCCATGCTGTCATGGTGCCATCAGGTGTAAATGGATGCAGGGCAAACCATTGTAAACGCGGTATTTGCACCGCGTTACCTTCATCACCATCACGATGATCGCGTGGAAAGACAGAAAAATGAAAAAGACTAACGAGAAGAAAAGAAAGAAGAAGAAGACGAAGGTAAGAATACGAATAAAACAACTGACCAGATACTCAGCGCAGACCATGGATGATCACGATGGAAGACATGAGGATTTTACACTTCAGTTCATCCTCATATAATTAACATTCATAGTTTCTCTTAAAAACACGGTAATTCAAAAAGTTAAAATTTATTATAATTCTAGTATTCTGAAACCTACTTTGCTTCTGTTTGGATCACCATATACTATACTCGAACTTTCTCACTGTTATCCTTCCTCTTACTTTTACTTTTAAAACCACTGACAGATTTAATTCAATAATACATACCTGTATCTTCCATCATTGGAGGAGTTCAAATGAGAAAGTCTTTTAGTTTCTCAACATTACCTAACCCCCAGTTCAACACTGAAAATTTACAAGATAAGGGATTTTGTCATCTTTTCAATTACTAAGTTATTGACAATTCTAACTACTCAAAACGTGAAATTTTTGGATTTTGTTTCACAATTCCAGGAAAAAATAAATCATTAATGATTCTTAGGCTTTTTATTCAGAATATAATCTAGTGGTGCTATAGAATGGCACAGACTTTCTCGTGGTATTGTGTTCTAATTTCTTTGGTGTGGACTGACTTACTTGACTGTCTTATCCCATTCTCTTGCCAGCAACCATCTATCGCTACCCAAAGTACATTTTTTTGGAATTTTTTCAACTTTTCGGTCTCCTAGTGGTAAAACTGAAATATGTTAAGAATATTAAAGAAGAGTAAAACCTTGTCCTAAATGGCAATTTTCATTGAAAAATTTAGAGCCGTTTTTAAGAAAATGGCGTTCAAGCGTTACTGAAAATACGAAATTTGAAGCTCGTTTTCTCAGGAATCTGTTGTTTTCGAAAAACTTCATTTAAAGTCATTTAAAGCACATTCACTTACAAATGCAAAAATGTATACAAATCTCTGGAAATGTGCATATTAACGACGAGAGAAATATTTTTAAAAAGTACATTTGTGTAATTTTTGAAAAAAAAACAAAAGAATACAACAAAATTAACTTTACGTCGTACTATACAGTGCAATTAGCATTATCCGTTGGAAGAGTTTAAAGGAAAAATTTGCACCCATTTTTGAGAAAAAGGCATTTGAGCTAAAGCCAGATGGATAGGGATTTCTTCAATTTGGAAAATATTCTACCCACGGTTTAGTCCCTAGTAGTGTTCATGGACGTACGGACGTTTTGCTTACAATTGGTTTTTTAGCATCAAGGACCCACGAAACAGGGATTCTGGCTACATCACATATTAGAGGATTTTTTTCTTAATTTAGCAACTGAATTTATCCACTTTTTCGTTGTCAGATCCCGACAATGAAATTGTTTGTAATTAAAATCCTCCGTTTTTTCGCGCAGCATTTAATAACTTTATCTATACTACGTATATTACTCCGTATATACGTATGAATATGAGAAACTAAAAATTGCGTTTGTTCCAACTAAACGTATCCCAATGTAGTGTGACGAATCTTCATCAATTGAAATATAAAGGCGATTTGTTGTATATTTTCACCTTCAGTTTGTTATTAAATGATTTGAAAAATCCTTATAAAGATTTCATTTCATTTTCTATATGGCTACTGTTACGTGAAACAGATTTTATTACAATAAGAACACAATAAATGAAAATAAACCTACGATGTGATGTTTCAAAATTAAAATTAAAGTAATTATAATTCCTTGCTCAATAAATTCTAATTTTAAGTTTTAAATATCTGTTTCCGCGGCCAGAGTTATGATCTGGGCTGTCCGGTGACGCCGCGTCGAAGGCTAGGGTGCCGACGTTTCGACGAGGCTGTACTGCCAAGCAGTACAGCCCTGAAGAGGACCGCGATATGTCGGTCGAAACGTCGGCACCCAGCCTTCGACGCGGCGTCACCTGACAGCCCAGATCAAATTTAATTTCCTTGCACTTTATATTTTAATGTAGTAATTATTTTAAATTATAAACTGCAAGGAATTTCGGAGATTTTGAGCAAAAGAACACCAATATACTTTTACAATTTTTTAAAAAAAAAAACAGACTGCGTAGGTTATTGTGAATACATATAGTAATATAGCGTTTTTATTACAATTTAGAACGTTTTTCAATCGTAATTTATTAAGAAACAGACATGAAAATTATGGATGAATGCCATTGATTCTTAAACCGCCGACAGATGAGGAAATTTTGGTTGGTTAATATTATTTTTTGTATCTAAAATTTACATGGAATGAAAAATTGGGGATTGAAAATTACTAAAAAATTTACACTAAAGTGCTTGATGTTTAAAATATTATGTTTCAGAAGTTTCGACTGGTGATGCAAAGTCAGGTCACGAAGGGCGAAAAGCATTTCTTTGTTCCCGAGAACCGTCACTCAAGATGGAAAGCAAAACAAGACGACCTGAACATCATTACAAACAACATGGTGTCTGAAAAGGAGTTCGAATATTGGATTAAGAGGCAACATAAGAACTTGCACGTTCACATCATATAACATCTGTGAAATTTATGTAACTCACTGTTTCTTTACACTGTAGATCTTGACAATAAAACGCTTTTCATTTAACTCTACACTAAAGCATTCTTTGATTTTACAGATACGCCAGTTCTAAGTACTAATAAAATCATCACATTAAGGACTTAAAATTAATATCTTAAATTAGTATACTATGATACCTTTTTGAATTTTAATCGGTTTGCATTACATTTTCAGAAAATCGAGAATATATGTGTTCCTGAAAAAAAAGTAAACTGGAATGAAACTAATATTTTAGCTTATTGCGATTTTTTTCTTCTTTCCCTCCAGCTCGCGATTAGTTTATTTTCATTTTGCAGAAGTAATAAAATCGATCCATCAAAATGCTAATTCTTCTCTTGCACTAAGAAACTTAAAAGATTTTCCTAAATATTATTTAATTTACTTGCAACTCTAGGAGAAAATTCAGCCACAGAAGGAAATTAATAAAAAATAGCACAGATATAGGAGCATAGCGATCTTTAGAAATTTAGAAAGCTTTATAAGGGTTTAGAAAGGTCTCTACCACTAACAATGTATTACAGTTTATTGATCATTTATTAGATTCATTATCTTTAATAGAGGTTGGAGCTTGAGTTAAATCGGAATTTATTGTTCTTTAATCTCGAGATGAGCGGTTTCATTTGCTTCTGCCTGGACACACGAAAAATGCTAGTGATATTTGCGAAACATTCTTCTTTTGTAACAGATATGTAAAACATTACGGAAATTCGATGCTTTGATAAAAAAAAACTTATGATTTACATTAATGTACTACTGATTTCTTGAATTCTTTTGTGGAATTATTTTTACACAGCAATGGACATTTTCCTTTTCCTCCGTACTTTAAGGAAAGTATTGAAATCATTTCAACAATGTAATCTGGAATTTTTGGTCGTAAAATTCATGTTCAAGGTTCTGTTGAGCTGTAACTCCGCACACACAGCATAACTAAGTTCTATTAGCGCTGTTCAAAAAATGGATTGATAGAATGACAGATTGGTGTATTTGACCAACTCTCAAAGCCATTTTTCATCCGTACTGATTGTTGCGGCTTGGATGGTTTGTGTATAATGTCTTTCAAATGTAAGTATTTAAACGGTGTAATGCAGTTCTTCTAAAATCTGAGTATTTATTAACTTATAACACGATGAGGAGGAAAAATTTCGTATGATTTTCACTCCCGCTAGTTCAAATCTATACAAATAAAAGTGAATTCAACGACTTGTAATCTACATCAATATCACAAAATGTAGTTTATAAATACAAATGTTTACAGACTTGTTCTCGATATTGTCGCAGAGCTCTTGCAATATTTGGTAAAGATTAAAATAGTACAAGCGCGGAAAATAATTAATTTAATAATATGGTGGTAGATGCACAACGATCATTATTTTTCGCCTTCGCTAAGACCAAATCTGTTCCTAATACATTCCACCAGAGTCATGTAGCAGTGCAATCACCTGTCGCTAGGAGCAGATGGGTTCTAGACGCCAGTAGCTGTACAAAAAATGTATACCCACTCTCACAGAATATGGGCGATGCCCTGTGCGGCCAAATCTGGCTTTTCCACAGCTTGGACAACCATCGCTGGACACTTGACCAATCCTGGCGTCGAGGCGTATCCGCTCTTATCATTGGCTTTTGCTCCAAGTTTCAGACACGTCCCCTTCCTCCCTCGAAGATTTTCCTCCTAGTTATCTCAAAGGGGCGGAGCAATTTCTGAGGTCAGTGACGCTGCCTCGCTAACGTGAGCAGGGGGTAACAGGAGAGGGAGGGGTGAGAGGAAGTAAGAGGAGGTAACAGGAGAGGGTACAGAAACGAAACGGATTGGTGCGCGCGGGCGCGAGGATCACTCCGCCAATTGCACTGGACGTTGGCCCTGAACCCCGTGGACGCTGACGAACCAAGGGCAGGGGTCACGGGGTGGGTCTGTGACATTTTTATCGAGTTCTTTACCATGAAAATTAACTCTAATTTATGGTATCTAATATTGTGAGAAATTTGTGGCAGATTAAATTAATAGTATTGAAAGTTTTGTTTCTTACAAACTATTTTAAAATGCTAATGGTTCTAAAGCAAGGAACACTAATTATTACATAATCATTTTCGGGAAACACACAATATAATACATTTACATAATATAGACATCCTATCAAGCAAATTGAAATTCATGTTCACGTATTTAAAAACTTGTATTTTGACATTATTACGCCTTTATTAAGGAAATGCAAGCAATACACATTTTATTACGCATTATGAAAATGTAATCGCCCATTTTTTCTATATGAGCAGGTGCATGCAAACAGTGATTTCGTTAATCAATTAAAAATCACTGCCGGGTGTCCCAAATAGATTATCATTGCAAAATTGCTATTGTTAATATTGTTTAGACTATTTGTAAAATTGATGCAATTTTATAGTGATAATCGGTGAAAAGGAACTAGGGAACCTCTCATTAGAAATATTTCGAAAATATAATTGTCTTATTCTTCATATATTTTTCAAAAGTTACTATTTTTCTGTTACACTGCTGAGAAGATTATATCTATCCTTCCAGTGATATTTTTATTTATTTATTTATTTATTTATTTATTTATTTAAGGTAATATACAGGCAACAGTACAAATCTGATATGAATAGGCGCTAACATAATTAATTATTTTCAACATATCACATTGCATATATTAATAGCAAAATTGTAATAATTGATATCTTTAATAAATAGCTAATAATATAAACAGCAAATTTTTAATTCTTTTAATTTGTGGAAATCTAC